>OX463309.1:10164760-12735340 GCA_949820665.1 Scrobipalpa costella
TTGCTGTTGATCCTTCTGTGAACCTCCCTTCTTTGTGGAGCTTTCTTCCTCTAGGTTCCCTACTGCTGACACAAGATGGTGTTTTCATTTCTGGTTTATAAGAGCAACGTGTATTCTGGCATGAAAATGTGTGAAGAGCTTTAGACCAATGAAATATATTCAAAACTACGCAACAAAAATAATTTCGTAGCGCGTATATTATAAAAAAATATGCAATACTTCCTTATCACATTTTTTGTCAGAATATAGGCCTTAAAGTTGTTATATGAAGCGAATAGTTATTGCTCTGTATTTACAATAAACAAACATTTAACATAAACACACAAACATAGAAGGATATGGAGTAGAAAAGAGTAAGTTCATGCAAGAGGATTCACGATAATTAATGTTTTGTGCCTCTGATAGAGTATTATTTAGTGATCAAGCTGGTATTATTATTATTTCAACGACTTACATATTAAGTAATTTTAGTATGAAAGAGGTTCTCAAATATAAATTGCATTAAAAAGTAAATAAGAATTTCTGTAAAGCCACAATAATGCCAGCTTTTCTGCAGAAGAATAAGAAACCATATAGAGACGAAACTTCATGTAGCCACGCTGAGATAGCACACTACATAGGATGACACGCACGCACGCACTGCATCTCTCGCAGCGCTTTTGCAAAAAGTGTTATCTCCGTACAGTTTCTTACTCTTGTCCGTCAGTTCAAAGTAAACCGATATAATTTTGTAACAACCAAGCATGCAGCCAGATCAGCGGCTTACCGACGGCCTTGTTTTTGGCGGCAATGTACGCGAGGTATGCTGGCGAGTTGTGGTACGCCTTCAAACTCTTTTCGTACTCCGACTAATGAGGGTGGCGTATTGATACCCCGTGCAATGAGGTGCGCATGTGGGGACAAAATTAGCGGATTTAATGTGCCTGTTAGTCACAATGTGTACAGTGAGAGGGAACTACATTCAATCAGATATAAACAAAAACTGAGAGGTGTGAACCTGCCCATGAAACTAAACAACATTTCTCAAGGAACATAATAGGCTAGTTGAAAACGATCAGATCGAATACCAAGGGAGTCTGAGCGATTCCAACTAGCCTATAAGTAGTCGGATTTTGAACCAAGTTTCGTGGGATATGTTGTTCAGTTTAATGAGATGTTTCACATTTACCATTTTTTGTCCCATGTTGTATGTTTATCTATGTATTTACTTACTGCTCAATACAAAGGCTATCTCTGTCCTTTCTGGACAAAATATGTATATCTTATGAAAGTATGATTTGGAAATTAAAACTCTGTTGATTGAATATAGTTCACTGAATATAATTGTTAAATTTGGTTGTTTAATTTGTAGTTGTATAATTGGTAAAATCTTCGTTTATTTCTACTCGTAAATCATAAATTATGTGCTTTATCTTACAGTGGCTACTTCAAAAACTACACTCCTATCAAAACTATTAAACATCTAATACAATTTCCTTTGTCATTTTCTTACTGATACTTTGAACTACTTTTATTTTAGTGGAATGACGAAAATGTGAAGTGTATGGAATACACCGGGTGTCCCAGTTAATGCGGTGGAGTGGTAGCAAGGTTTATACACAAACAGGTACCAAAATGCGGTCAGAATTACAATGTACCTCTAGTTTTGTGGGCGAGCCACTGTATATAGGCTGGTGAGGATTGGTATGTTTTCAACATTTCTATGTACTGCGCCTGGGGTAGATACAAGTTAATTATTTTAGCTTCAGTAATCAAAATCTTACGATTTCTATGCCAGGTTATTTCTTTATGTTATGACTTTCTAAAAGGATTTTTATCAGATTAGGTATAGGTGCATTCTACAATGAATTCTAAAGTGAATTTGAAATCGGTATTGTACTGATTCAGTAACTGATCGCTTTGAACCTAGATTACTTCTTATCTTCTTAAGATCTCATTGATATCAAAGAAATGAAGAGTTGGACATAATCCTGAAGTTTTCTATGTGACAAAATTAATAAAACAAAAATAAGTAATGAAGAATGATGTTTAAATCAATTAATATCATGAGAAAAATTATATTAAGAAAAATAAGTGACTATACCTTCTCTGCTTCATATTCATCAACGAACCCGGACTTCTCAGACTCGGGTAGATCCCTCCACATGCCCCCGATGATCCGTCCAATCTCCCACAGCTTGAGGTCCGGGTGCGATGCCTTCACGCTGTCCCAGACGCGTCGGGAGTACCGCATGTACGGCATCAGAGGCTTCTCTGGCGGCTTCGGGGGCTTTGGAAGACCGGCACCCTGAGGTAGGGTGATTATTTATTAAACAAGACTTTAGTAGTTTCACATGTGGATTAATTTGCCGTAGGAGTTATTTTTCCGCCATAACAAGTATCATGTTACTTTTAGATGATAAAGCTTTCTAATGGTGAATCAATTTTTAAAATTAGTCAAGCAGTTTTTAGTTCTCATTGCAAACATTATACCTATTAGGGAGTGGTAAATAAAATTTATAAAATCCAATCACAAGATTGTCTAAGGTTTGTTCCACATTCTATGAACAAACAATGTTGGACAGTCATTATTTTTTAAGGATATTTTGCTAATTTCAAGGTTGTTTTCATGGAGCTAAGAATTAAACACTTACCACATTTGTTCCTTTGCCAATCTTCTGCGGTTGGAATCCAGGGTGTGAATGCACCGTTGAAATGAATGGGCTAGTCTTATCATCTTTGCCGGCTTGAGCGGCCTGCCCTCCCGCGCCGCCGGTGGTGGCCCTCCGCGCACCCTCTGCACCGAAACGGGCCTGTTGCTGTGCCTGCCACCCGTACCCCGCGGGGTGGGCCTGGTGGCCGGCCATGCCCATTTGCCCACCCTGGTATTGAGGGTGGTACTGGTATTGGTTATGGTGCGGCGGCGGTGCATTCATACCGCCTTCAAGCCAAGCAGCGGACGGCAATACAATGAAAGAAAAAAACAAAAAAGCGTAAAGGATAGGACAGGAGAGGACGAGGGCAAATAAAAGTAAATCAAATATGCACTAACGGGCTAAAAATTCAACAGAAAATTAATTAATTAAAAGTATAAAATTGTTATCAGAAGTAAGTGCGAAGTGAGAGCAGTTACTAGCGGTAGTTTGTTTAGTAGGCTTTAGTTCAGCAGATAGAAAAGATTGGAAATCAGTGATTGCAAAATGAATGCTAGCACAGAATAGAAAATTTCGACCTTTTTCTATTCTATGATAACCCGTGATTTGGAAACAGAAAATTTTGTGCAGTTACAATTAATTACCCCACAGAACCTAAATCCAAAAAGTATGAGGTGAGAACAAAATTTTGAACAAGTATAGTAAATCACAATTGATCATTACCTTTCATCATACCAAAACTCATTGGGGGCCCCGCAATCATGTAGTCTGTTTCAATATAACATAACATGAAACAAATTCAACACAAGAGAACAATGTAAGTTTATATGCAAAAGGAATTAAAATAAAAAGAAAAAGTATGTTACAATGCAAAAACTTTAAAGCAGAGATTGTTCATGCGTTGCAGAGACTGAGCGTTACAATTCAGCACAGCCAAGGTTGTTTCAGCCTCGCCAAGCTTGCAAAGGCATCAACTTATGTATCTTTCTATTGTTATTAGTTAGTATCTAAAATTCTAATAAAAATACTTCTACAGTTTTGCTACAAAATCGCTAATAAGATTGTCAATTTCTAAAAAAACTATGAACAACATGTGAAATTGATTGTTGACAACTCTGCAAAGTTTAAAATTGAGTAATGTTAAACAAAGTTCAAGGTAAAAAGGAATACAAACGCGGATTGTTCTGGGGGCTAGGCATCGACATGGATGTGTTCTGTTTGTACGCGTTTGGGGCAGCCATAACGCTTCTTGTGAGTCTGAAACAAGGAACTTTATACTCAACATTTGGTTAAATATTTTAATGTAATTCCACTTAATGTATTCATTCTAGAGGTATTAATAGAACGTTAATAACGTATTTCCAATGATGGAATGTAGATTATCGTTCCTTTTACGCTAAAAATAATTTAATTTAATAGAATAACGGAACAAAGGCGTTGCGTTGGTTGCCGGTATTTCTAAAGCATATTTGACCATTTTTCTCTGAGAACTACGATTAAATAAAGACACAAAAACATTCCTTACCTTATTTGACCAGTCCAGATTTGTAATTATCCCAATATTTATCTGAAATCAATAATTATTTCAAAAAATCATCAATAAAGCATCACCACCACAAAAGCGACGCCATTTTCTCCGCCATGTTGGAAATTTGACAGTTTATCTGCAGTGTTGCCATTTATTTAACCCAACCGCTCAACATATCGGATAAGGGTAGAGTTTCATTTTATAGTCATATTTACAGTACTTTGCCTTAAAAAACCGGCAGTAAGCCGATTGGCGCGAAATTATAAAATATTTAGTGAAATATAACGAGACTGTGTTTACCACAGACTTTTAGATATTTGCAAACTATTTTAAACCATATTATTTATCTTTATTTGGAAATGGTCTCGCTGGGTTTTAAATAAGTAAATGTTTCTTAACTTTTCTTAACACGTATGAGCACTATTTTAATTTTTATTGAGGCTTCAGAAGATTGTTACGATATGTCTTCCTGATTCACTTCAGAAATTACTTTGACAAGAATCGCCAAACAACAATTAATCTTGAATGTTTTTAGGCCGTAACAAATTGATATTGACATAGCACACTCAAAAGCCGTTGGCAGAACATAGTTGGCATTTGCCTCTAATCGGGGCAATTTTAGACGATTATACTGTTGCAACGGACGCGGAAGCTGGCGCGAGAGGAGACAGCTATGCGCCAAATTATAAGGTGATGACTCTGATACTTCACCTGTTCTTTATTTAGGAGGACAGGGAACGGCTCAGGGGCAGCGTTGGTCTATACCCCATTCGTTTTTAAGAGATAATTCTCGCCGTATAAAATCGACGTTTTAGTATAGGTACATAGATATATATAATCACGCCTTTATCCCTAAAGGGTTAGGCAGAGCGTAAACTACCTAAACAAAGGTCGTTCCGCCACGTCTGACTGAAGTTTTGAGGGGTATTTAAGAACATTTGTAGGTATATTGCTTTAGTGACAGGTTGTCAGCCCATCGCCTGAATTACAATATACTGAAACCGTCGGATCCTTTAGATGCTTTTTACAGCATACCCGGGAGGAAATGCAGGTGGCACATTGTATGTTTTTCTATCTCTCCCAGGCCAACTTGGAATTAGAAGACTACTTTAGTCAACCCGACCACCAAGACTGAAATGGCAACTACCCTCGGATGGGGGCGGCCCATGTCTGATCACTCAGATCTAGTATCCTTAAGCCGTCCCTGTTTCTGTATTTCACCGTCTGACCGCGTGACATTTGCAGCGTCGTCAGAATAGATCTGCAGCTCGTGACGTCACCAGGCACGCGCCAATATCATGAATACCGTGTGTCCTGCGATTGTATGTACAGGCTATCTTTATTGCGCTATCATTAACAACATGTTTGCTATTCCTTACTCATCATGTGATCAAGGCATGATATGATGGTCAGGTAAATAGTCTAACTAGACGGGAGAAGGATGTTTGTAAAAGGATTTTCATATATTGGTCCAGTCATTCACTTTGCAATATTGTACATACATGTATATAATCACGCGTTATCCCTCATGGGGTAGGCAGAGCGTTACCGACCTAAAGAGAGGGTCGTTCCGCCACGTCTGACAAAGTTTTGATGGTTATTTAAGATCGATTTGTATGTATATTGTAATCACGCCTTTATCCCTAATGCGATAGGCAGAGCGTAACCGATCTAAACAAATGTCGAATGTCGATTTTTTCCCCAGTTTGGTTAGGACATTGCAGGCTGAATCACCTGATTGTCCGAAAAAGAAAAATATTTTGTACTTCGGAGGGCACGTTAAGCCGTCGGTCCCGGTCGCTGTCTTTGATAGTGGTTGTTACTCAAACCATGTCAGAGGCCTGATTGTTGTGTTACTAGGCGGTTTAAGACACCCATTTACATTTAGGTACCTAGCATTTGTTCAGTATTTTTTTCGAGTGGCTCAATGTGACCTATCCTCAAAAAGCGTATTCCATACCTACCAAATACTTTTCCTGTAGATATAAGACAAGAAGAAAATAGATATAAGTTCTCATCTAAGCTAAAGAAATACCTACTTAACAGTTTAAATTTAATAACATAATTATGCATGTATTAAATATCATCTTTTTCTTTTTCTTCCATGCTGGACTGGGAGAGATAGAAAAACATAGAATGTTCCAGCTGCCCTTCCTCTCGGTCATGCTGTTGAAGTCAGCAAAAGGGATTCGAGGGTTCCAGTGTATTGTAATTTAGGCGATGGGCTGACAACCTGTCACTAAAGCAATACATATTACAATCTAAAATTGCCCTAATTTTTTGTCAGACGTGGCGAAAGCGCCTTTTAAGAGGCGTTAAACGCTCTGCCTACCCCGTAAGGGATAAAGGCGTGATTTATGTATGTATGTATGTTAAATATCATAGACGAATAGTGTACCTATAAATGAGACTCGTCGATCCTGCGGACAAACTGTGGGACTTATATTTCTTCCATGCTGGTCTGGGAGCGAGAGAAAAACATAGAATGTGCCAGCTGAATTTCCTCCCGGGCATGCTGTAAAATCCAGCTAAGGGATCCGAGGGTTTCAGTATATTGTAATTTAGGCGATGGGCTGACAACCTGTCACTACAGCAACATACCTAGAATTCTATCTTAAATAACCCTCAAAACTTTGTCAGACGTGGCGGGACGACCTTTGTTTAGGTCGTTTACGCTCTGCCTACCCCATTAGGGATAAAGGCGTAATTATATGTATGTATGTATGTATATATATATATATATATATATATATATATACACATATAATCACGCCTTTATCCCTAATAGGGTAGGCATAGCGTAATAGATATAAGTTTATTGTAAAATCATAATAAATAAATACAATACAATTCAATCTGTACATACCAAGCATACAGAGTAACATTCAAGCACAAACATTTTCACTTTTAAAAGTAACATACTCCCACAAATGATATAGTACTCTCTACAATAGAGTTGCAGCAGTCTGTTGTCAGAAGTTGTATTGTAGTTGGCAGTCAGAGTGGAAACTGCTGAAACCTAACCGCGGCCCTCCCACAACAGTTTGGAGCACTGTACATTGTCTCCATAGATAGAACTTAAAACTGTTTTTTAATACAATAGAAATGTTGTAGTTTCAGCAGGCTTAGAAACAAAATATCGCTCAAAGGTTTTCTATAAATCTAAAAAACTTGTTGTAACAAGTTTTTTATCTATTACGCTACTTGTTGTAACAAGTTTTTTAGATTTATAGAAAACCTTTGAGCGATATTTTGTTTCTACGCCTGCTGAAACTACAACATTTCTATTGTATTTCACGGAAATACGAGATATAAAAAGAAACTAAGTTTATTTTATAGCGGGTCTTTAGGTTTGTTCCACTACGAAACAAACACATTTCATAAAAAATATAGAACCCGAAAGTTTCCTACCAGGGTGGATTTGAACTCAACGCTGCTGCTCTAACACTAATCTACCATGCTATAGTGTCATGATAGTGTCTTGGTAGTCCTGGACTGTAAGAGAAAAAAAGGAGTCACTTAAAAAATACTACTAGAGACGTTTTTCGACTAGACAGCACGGCGACGGCAACGGCGACGGCACGGCACCAGTGACGGTACCGTGGAAGAGATAATCTATGAAAATCATACATACATACATAAATCACGCCTTTATCCCTTACGGGGTAGGCAGAGCGTTTAACGCCTCGTAAAAGGCGCTTTCGCCACGTCTGACAAAAATTGAGAGCAATTTTAGATTGTAATATGTATTGCTATAGTGACAGGTTGTCAGCCCATCGCCTAAATTACAATACACTGTAACCCTCGAGTCCCTTTTGCTGACTTCAACAGCATGCCCGGGAGGAAGGGCAGCTGGAACATTCTATGTTTTTCTATCTCTCCCAGTCCAGCATGGAAGTAAAAATCAATGGAATTATATGAAACGCTTTTCTACTTGCCACGGCAACGGCACGGCATTGATTTCCACCGGTACCGTCACCGGCCTGCCAAACTGCATGACGTGTTTGTAATCGTACGAAGCATGCGCGTGTGTGTGCCTCAGATTGGAACTAGATGGACAATATCGGGACGTTGCCGTGTCGTTGCCGTGCCGTCTAGTGGAAAAACAGAGCCACGGCATCGTGACGTCACCGTCGCCGTTCCGTCTAGTGGAAAAACGCCCAATCCCAACCCAACGCGTCATCCTATCTCAAATGTCAGAGGCCCAGCCCTATAGCCCAGCCTATAAACTTTAACAGCTGCAGTTCTACGAATTTAACCAGGTCATTAGGAATAGTAGGCAATTGTAGATTGTAGTGTGTATTGCTGTAGTGACAGGTTGTCAGCCCATCGCCTAAATTACAATACACTGTAACCCTCGAATCCCTTTGTCACAGTGTAAAATTCTGAGCGCAATATAGTTATAATGATTAAAAACGTTAAATTTAACGTGGTTTTCAACGCAACCGAAAGAGGGTAGACCGATATGTCTGCCCTTAGCCACCACACCGCTCGCAAATTCCTCAGTCGCTCCGTGATCATAACGCCTGAAACTGTGTTAAAATATCGGACACTATTAGAAAAATGGAAAACCACGGTTTTTAATCATTATAATGTTGATAACCGTGCGAGTTTGAAAAAGACTATTGCAATATACTTACTTATTGATTTGCAGCTGCCCTGACTGCCATGTCACCGTAGAAAGTGGGTTCATTGTACGTACAGCTATGGAAAGGTTTTGCAATAATATTAACTGAGCTTTATGCCCTCGTATTCGAATCCGAACTGCTTATCACTACATAGTATAAAACAAAGTCGCTTTCTCTGTCCCTATATACCTATGTATGCATAAATCTTTAAAACTACGCAACGGATTTTGATGCGGTTTCTTTTAATGGATAGAGTGATTCAATAGGAAGGTTTATATGTATAATACATGCAGAATATAGTAGAGAAACACTGATAATTTCCGTGCGAAGCCAGGGCGGGTCGATAGTTGTATTATACATTGGTACCAATTAGTATTTGCTATACCTTTTTTTTGTCATGAAAGAACAGAAAGAGACGCCAAAAATTTTAGTCAAAACTAGTTATTACTATGTTTTTATTATCAAAATATTACAAAATTATAATACAATTCATAACATCTTAAAACTACCTTAATTTCTAAAGAAATAAAACTGCGAATAAAAAGACCCTCCTTCGCATCTCCATGAGGTAAAGTGCCCAATAGACTAGCAGCATTCCCCCTTTGAACAGCAATGCTCAATCTTTGAGCGAGGTAGCTGTCAAACCTGGGGTCGCCTGAAGTCTCACGAAGACGCGCTGAGAGATCGGCAACAGTTTAGTTAACATACATACACAATAAATATAATCACGCATTTATCCCTTATGGGATAGGCAGAGCATAAACGACCTAAACACAGGTCAATCTGCCACGTCTGACAAAATTTTGAGGGTTATTTAAGATATATTTTAGTTTAGTTATAAGTTGTTCAGTCAAACTTTCACTAAGAAATGATTTCAGAAACTGAAAAAATAAACATTACTGAGTTTTTTTTCTTGTGAAAGTAGTTCAGTTTCGTTAACCGCTTTCAGTTTGCGTAAGAGACACCGTCCCTTACACCCGTTGTATAGAGAGACGTAGTTGTCCATGTAGGTTTTTATCAGCTGGAAAAAACGTGTTCACACATTGTATCAAAATGAGCTATTTGTACGTTTGTCACGTGCTATTTCGCGCAGATGGCAGAGTGATTCACACAACGGATGTTACATGTTTGTATGGATGTATGGTCGCCAATTTAGAGGTCACATTTGTCATACAAATGAAAGTGTGACTGATTAGTTGGGGAAAATTAGTCTGGGAAAGTCAATTGTATAAATCTAGAGCAAATTTTATAGTAACTATAATTATAAGTCCCATCTGTATTATTTACTTCCATGCTGGCCCGGGAGCGAGGGACAAGCATAGAATGCTAGCTGCATTTCCTCCCGGGCATGCTGTAAAAGCCAGCTAAGGGATCCGAGGGTTTTAGTAAATTGTAATTTAGGCGATGGGCTGGCAACCTATCACTACAGCAATATACCTACAAATCTATCTTAAACAACTCTCAAAACTTTGTCAGACGTGGCGGAACGACCTATGTTTTAGGTCGTTTACGGTCTGCCTACCCGATTATGGATAAACATACATACATACATATAATCACGCTTTTATCCCTAATGGGGTAGGCAGAGCGTAAAGTACCTAAACAATGGTCGTTCCGCCACGTCTGACAAAGTTTTGAGGGTTGTTTAAGATAGATTTGTAGGTATATTGCTGTAGTGATAGGTTGTCAGCCCATCGCTTAAATTACAATATTTATGATATATTACTTGGTTAGGGATAAAGAAGTGATTATATGTATGTATGTATGTATTATTTACAATGTTTTTCGGTCAAGATGTCATATACTTAGAACTATAGAACTTGTAACGATATTTTTTCATGTATTTATTCCGTTAGTATGTACCTATTAGGTAGATACCTATAGGTTTAAGTAGTTTCGTAGCGGATATGAAGGAGAGAGAATGATCTTACACCAGCAGATGAGGAAGACCAGGCTTAGGGCAGCAACACACAGGCGTCACTTACTGCGCGTAAGGTTGCGCTTAATAAAGAAAAGAATTATAAAGAATTATTTGTAACTTTACTGGTAATAAAGAATTATAATACGCTGTTAATGCTTTTTGCATTGCCTAGTAGAGGTCATCGCTACGCGCGCGTAGAGCGTAAGGTGACGCATGTGTGTTGTAGGCAATGCAAAGATGTTGAGCCCAACCTTGCGAGCAGTAAGTGATGCCTGTGTGTTGCTGCCCTTAACTGGAAGCACTAGGTCGGGAAAATGTAAAATTAATAATTCTTTTTAAATAGATCGCCCCGCGAACCCTGGTGTCAGAGATTTTAAACCGCCTAATAGCACAGCTCTGGCATGGTTTATGTTTTGAACGTTGGAAACGTAGAGTACGCAGTAGCCCCAGGTCACAAATTGATATAAAAACTGGTGTCATCAGTATCGTGTCGCAGTCTATATCATTTCCTGTTTATTTAACAATGTCAACTATATAAATTTTCCTGTTGTTATATTATATTACACTACAATAAAATAATTTACAGGAAGGAAGTATATGAATGAGCGGAAAGATGCTATCTCACAAAAATAATGATACATACATACATACATATAATCACGCCTTTATCCCTAATGGGGTAGGCAGAGCGTAAACGACCTAAACAAAAGTCGTTCCGCCACGTCTGACAAAGTTTTGAGTGTTATTTAAGATAGATTTCTAGGTATATTGCTGTAGTGACAGGTTGTCAGCCCATCGCCTATATTACAATATACTGAAACCCTCGGATCCCTTAGCTGGATCTTACAGCATGCCCGGGAGGAAATGCAGCTGGCACATTCTATGCTTTTCTCTCGATCCCAGATCAGCATGGAAGTATATAATGATTATGTAGTATTTCATTCATTTTATTTCTGAAGTGGCTGAAATATTAAAACGGACAACGAAAAATAACAAAATTGGTCTAGCCAAAGTTTTTCTGTTTTTAAATAGGTACTATCATTGGCTATAGGACGCCATGAAATCCTGAATGAACATTTTCGCTCTTGTAAAAGAGTCTTTATGTACCATCTTTATTTACTCGTACCTACGTAAATATGTGGATCATTGTTCACTATGAAAGCCTTGGGACGCTATCTATCGCTATAATACAATGACATTAGCATAACATCCTATCCCAACGTAACTGGCTTAATTCTCTAGTGGTATATATAAGGTATACTTGTAGTACTAACCTTGAAATGCTACGCAATACTTCTAGGCAGGACGTTACGTGTAACCCTATAATCTTTTTATTATTATTGGCACAGGGCAGGCACTCCATACAAGCCGCCGATTTTCGTACTCATCATCTCCCTAGCCTTATCCCATATCTCACGGGGTCGGCTACCTAATCCAGGGGATTGAACAAGGGTACTGGTTTTTACACAGAGGGACTGCCATCTGACCTCCGCAACCTAGAAGGGAAACCAGACCCAATCCTAGATTAGGTCAGAGTTTTCAAGCCGCCAATGCTTAGCACTGGCCTCTGATATGGCTAAACGACTAATATCTACGGTATTAAACGATATTAACCGGGACCAACGGCTTAACGTGCCTTCCGAAGCACGGAAAAAGCGCCGAATTAACGTACATATGAAATTCGAAAACCGAAAAACACATTGGTACGTGGTGGGACTCGAACCACGACCTCCCGCTCAGGAGGCAGCGGCCCTATCCACTACACCATCGGGCTCTCTCTATGCACAAAAACGTGTTCGTACACGTTTGAACTGGGTTTGTGTGTGTGCTGCCGCCTAGTCCATACGGCTCGCGTACCCGTTGACGCGGGGGAGACGAGGTGAGGTAACATTTTTAATCGGGGGTGGGAGTGCCTCTTCTTTAGCATACATACATACATACAATCACGCCTTTATCCCTAATGGGGTAGGTAGAGCGTAAACGGCCTAAACAAAGGTCGTTTCGCCACGTCTGACAAAAGTTTTGAGGGTTATTTAAGATATATTTGTAGG
The DNA here is from genome assembly GCA_949820665.1 of Scrobipalpa costella. Taxonomy (NCBI): domain Eukaryota; kingdom Metazoa; phylum Arthropoda; class Insecta; order Lepidoptera; family Gelechiidae; genus Scrobipalpa; species Scrobipalpa costella. Next base: position 10,177,522 of record OX463309.1, read on the forward strand.
TATATTGCTGTAGTGACAGGTTGTCAGCCCATCTAAATTGCAATATACTGAAAACCTCGGATCCCTTAGCTGGTTTTTACAGCATGTTTGGGAGGAAATGCAGATGGCGCATTCTATGTTTATCTCTCACTCCCAGTTCAGCATGGAAGTAAGTCTTCTTTAGTGTAAGCTAATATTATATTTTATTTGCTATTGGTCACTAGCCAGTGCAAAGAAATTATGGTTCTATTTCTATTTTTAAACAGAGATTGCAAGTCATCGTTATGTATTGTGATGTGATGGTAAATGGATAAATAACAAGAGTCAAATCTAATCTAATCGCTCGGACAATTGCTTTAATAAAGACACCGTATTAATATACGTTTAATCAACAGGAAACAAAAATACCCAAATTGGAATGTTATCCGTATCAGGTTGTCTGCACTGTTTGTTTTCGTGATCATTAGGGGAAATTGCCTCCGTGGTCTAGTGGCTAGTGCCATGGACTCCCGATCCGGAGGTCCTGGGTTCGATTCCCAGGGGGTAACACAAAGTTGATATTTGAGAATTTATCACTTTGCGAATTTTTCCCCAGTTTGGGTAGGACATTGCAGACTCAATCACCTGATTGTCCGAAAAGAAAAAGATTTCGTGCTAAGGAGGGCACGTTAAGCCGTCGGTCCCGGTCGCTGTCTTTGATAGTGGTCGTTACACAAAACCATGTCAGAGGCCTGATAGTTGTGCTACTAGGCGCTTTAAGAACTCTGACACCAGGGTTCATCGGGTCCATAGACTCGATACCCACTCGACAGAAGAAAAAGGGGAAACTACTCTACAAATTAGAGCAGCAACTCACAGACGTCACTTACTGCGCGCAAGGTTCTGCTCAACACGCTGTCAATGCTTTTTGCATTGCCTACAACACACACCGTCGTCACCTTACGTACTACGCGCCCGTACTGGTAGAGGGATGCGCCAACGTAGAGTTCCTCGATACGCGTTCGTAGTGCGTAATGTGATGCATGTGTGTTGTAGGCAATGCAAAAAGCATTGCCAGCGTGTTAAGCGCAACCTTACGCCCAGTAAGTAACGGCTGTGTGTTGCTGCACTTAGATCAATTTCTCTAGTCTAGACAGTTTTCTAAGTTTAAAGAGAAAATCTTTGTAGGGTATGTTTGTTAGTGTCACGTTATATATAACTCCAAAGTAATTTAATCGCTCTTCTACTATTAAAAAAAACAAGATACATAGGCTATTTTACTGAGGGAAACTGGGAAAGTTCCTCATATACATACATACATATAATCACGCCTTTATCCCTTATGGGGTAAGCAGAGCGTAAACGACCTAAACAAAGGTCGTTGCGCCACGTCTGACAAAGTTTTGAGGGTTATTTAATATAGATTTGTAGGTATATTGCTGTAGTGATAGGTTGTCAGCCCATCGCCTAAATTACAATATACTGAAATCCTCAGATCCCTTAGCTGGCTGGGAGCGAGACAAAAACATAGAATGCGCCAGCTGCATTTCCTCCTGGGCATGCTGTAAAAGTCAGCTAAGTGATCCGAGGGTTTCAGTATATTGTAATTTAGGCGATAGGCTGACAACCTGTCACTACAGCAATATACCTACAAATCTAACTTAAATAACCCTCAAAACTTTGTCAGACGTGGCGGGACGACCTTTGTTTTGGTCGTTTACGCTCTGCCTACCCCATTAGGGATAAAGGCGTGACTGTATGTATGTATGTAGTTCTCTATCTATATGAAGACGACTTGTTTTGTTTACTTTTTTAGTTACCATAATTCAGAAAAACTATATGTTACTTTTTTTATTATGCCACTCAGCCCAAACTAGTTAATTTACAATACAAACAAGAAGTTTAATAAGTAGGTACATAAACAACAAACTTTATACAAACTTTAATATAATACCAATTAGAAATTAACATTAACTTTTCCAATTGTATTTGATTCGATACAAAAGAAATTATTTAACCTACACTTTTGTTTTAACTCTAAAATATACCAAAAAAAATATGTGCAGCTGTAGAGTCAAATGTTGATAATATAGAAAATCTTGTGAAATCAAACTGATATGTTTTTGTAACACATTTATTTATTTTCTTGGCCGCAGTTAGTTAATTTGTTTTTCATATAAAATTTACTGGTTTCCCACGACTCCTTCACCACCAAACAGCAATTTCTAATTTCCACTTGCAAGTGAAAACAAACGTAATCTCCAAAACAACCGTCGTTCCATGTCACACGTGTCGGCTTCACAAAGTTATAGTTACAGTTATACACATTCATATAATCACTCCTTTATCCCTAATGGGGTAGGCAGACCGTAAACTACCTAAACAAAGGTCGTTCCGCCACGTCTGACAAAGTTTTGAAGGTTATTTAAGATAGATTTGTAGGTATATTGCTGTAGTGACAGGTTGTCAGCCCATCACCTAAATTACAAAATACTGAAACCCCCGGATCCCTTAGCTGGTATTTACAGCATGCTCGGGAGGAAATGCAGCTGGCACATTCTATGTTTCTCTTTCGCTCCCAGGCCAGCATGGAAGAAACAGTTACAGTTAACTGCTCATTTAAACATTTCACTGTAGAGTAGTTCCCGTTTGGCATCGATTTGTGTTTACTAAGATATCGGCCAATTAAAAACTTGTTTTCATTGGCCGGACTAAAAATATACACTATCGCTGCATGCTTGCTACGACTACGCGTTTAGTATGCGCAAAGAGTCCGAAACGGACGCACGTTTCGTTGTTTATAGAAGTGAACTCTCAGGTCTCTCAGTTTGTTGACCGATTTCTCTGCCATAAACAAGTGTTGTATATTGTATACAATTGTTTACTTCAACCATGATGGTTAAACTCGCCTTCCCAGTGCTGACGACGTATGACGTCGATATGTTGAGGTGTAAGGAAGTCAACTGTTTCGCCACCGAGTGCGTGGTGCCTCGAAGACCGAAGAGAAGTCTACCTCCTCTTCCTGAGGATAAGGAATGCAGCAACATGGAGCTGAAGAAGTGCTGCGTGCAAAGGAAGAAGCATAGGATACAGTGCCTGCTTCTGCCAGCTGTGAAAGAACACGATGGCTGTTGATTTCAAGGTGACAATGAAGAACTTTCGAAAAAAAGTTTCGTCTCTTCGTGTCGAATTTCTTCGTTCCTGAAAGGATTGCTGAAGATTTCAGAGACCAAATGATTTCAGACTAAACTAGCAGTTATATTTAGAAAGTGTACCTATTTAATTTAAGGTATAGTTTTGTTTTTTAACTGTTGAATGTGTCGTGTGCTCGAATTTATTGTGATGTAATGTGGAGGCTATGATTGCATAATATAATAGTTAGGTAAGTGTTTAGTTAAGTGATAAGATTCTGCCTATATTAGATCGTAATAGTTGTTTTATCATATAGATGTTGATGTACCATATATTTTAACTACCACATAAAGTAGGTCATTGGGGCATAATAATAGATTCTACTAGTACCATCATGGCATAGTAAAGCTTTTTTGAATGCACAATATGCACATGAATGTATTATCAATTGTTTAGGTAAAAGTACTAGCTAGACCTTTGTGATTTTATCCTAGTCTTTGTTGGCTAAAGTCATACTGTACTATGTATAGCCTATACTATATATGAGCCTGTAGCTAATTAATATGTAAACGGGGTGTTTTAAAAGAAGGGAATGTAGTCTGTAGTTTTCAATACCTTTCACATCTTTTCAAATGATGCCCAACTTATTTTTTGTATACTCTCTATAGATTGTTTGTTAAATAACTAATTGTCATTATTATTACGATTAATTTATATCAAGATCCTTATTTATACCTACTTAGGTACTAACTTCGATAAGATTATATAAATATACGTAACTAACTATCAAAGCATTGCTATACTTATCAAAAACACGTGTTATATCAGTCTTTATGTATTTAACGAAAATCTGTAGATGCAAATTTAGTAAAATTAAGAAGATAAAGAATATAATTCTTTTGTTTAATAAAAAGGCCCAGTTTTGCCACTAGTATTATACCTAAATCTTCTAGTATCTAATATATTTAACGTGTGTATGTATGTTTGACATAACAATGCATCTCATATGTCATGTTTGAAGATTGACATAATATCTTGTGCATGTCATAGAAATTAGATATTAGAATGTTTTGTAATATCTAGATACATTTCGTGCCATTATTCAATATTTAGCCCACATTCAGCCATTATTTATGAAATGTTCTTCTATATTAATTTATTGTAACTATCAATAATCATCATTTGTTTATTTGAAGGTATTTGAAAGAAAACACATAACAGTAAGAAAACAATGTTTTTGTTTATAAAACAATGTTTTGTTTTTTAAATTAATTGTGTAGTGTTTGTTATTACGTTTGTTTGATACGTAAAAGTACGTTATCTTGCTGTAATAATAATAATATCTTAATTTAGGTATCTATCAATCTGTGATATGTGTTATCGTAGGTTTATAATATAAGTGTTTTAATAATAAAACAATATAAAATATTTTTGAAGTTTCATTGTTTGTCCCCACTTTACTTACTCTACATTCAAAAGTGGTTACATGATAGAATAGTTATCGTTCGTTCTGATCGACCAAAAAATTGCTACAAGAGATTTTATTGTGAAAATGGCTTAATTTATTGCTCAATATGACTCCCTTAGTTTCCCCACCCTGACGGAGCTGTGTATAAGTGGGGGTTAATTTTTTTTGTACGGAAAATAAAATTATCTGATTCCTACCGTGTGTGGTACCAAATGAAAGGGCATTTTGAGCTAATTCTAAAAATAAATAACATCATTATATTGATCACCAATAGTGAATGAAATATCAAATTGAGAAAAATAAAAGTTTGAGCTTCTCCAGATACGAAACTGTTCAATATTTTTTTGTGATATATAATACCTCGAATGATACGTCATATCCTCATATGTAACCCTAAGAAACAGATTTGGAAAATATACATACATTTTATGACCTCTCTATGACGTAAGTATATAATTATATTTTATTTTATCATTTATATATCATATAAATATATTTATATGTATTAGTTTATTATAGTATGTTAATATGTGTATTAGTATTATTATACATCAATTTGTAATTAAATTATACTAACTGTATCTGTTCCCGTGAATTTCCCATCTTTTATCCCCATTAGGTTGGCTGGAAGAGATCTCTTATAGAGATAAGCTCGCCTTTTGTTTAATTTTTTAAGTTGAACTATATTTTTAATTTTTAAAACAATAAAGAATATAATTCATTCGTACGATCAACAGTTACCTTACGTAGGTAGTTATGACAGCTGAAGGTGCGGCACGCAAACATTTTTTTACCAGAAATAATTAGCCTATAGATTAGATACTTACCTAGCACAATGGGTGTGCCTACTTATATAATCTATCAATGAACAATTAATCATTATCTACGTATATAGATAACTACTAATATAATTATACGGGGTGTAAGGGACAACGTATTAAAAACTGAGAGGGATTGGTCAGTCAACGAAATTAAACAAGTTCCTCTAGGAACTTCGATTAGAAATTAAAAAAAGAACTAACTTTTCCATACAAAATGACCACCCCGATTAGTATGGAAAAGACATTTTTCTTTTCATTTCCTTAAAATAATTTCCTGGTAAAAGTTTTCAGTTTCGTTGGCTGAGTAACCCCTATCAGTATCAGGTATGTTGCATTACACATACGTACCCACAATCACGCCCCCATCCCCAATGGGGTAAGCAGAGGGCCCAAACAAAGGTCGCTCCGCCACGCCTGATAATGTTTTAAAGGTTATTTAAGGTTTTATTTTACTGTAGTGACATGTTGTTAGCCCATCGCCTATATTGCAATATACTGAAACCCTCGGATCCGTTAGCTGGTTTTCACAGCATGCTCGGGAGGAAATGCAGCTGGCACATTCTATGTTTTTCTCTCGCTTCCAGTCCAGCATGGAAGATACTTCTAGTATCTAATATATTACACCGCGTATAATCCATGCTGGACTGGGAGAGGTAGAAAAACATAGAATGTTCCAGCTGCCCTTCCTCCCGGGCATGCTGTAGAAGACAGCAAAAGGGACTCGAGGGTTACAGTGTATTGTAATTTAGGCGATGGGCTGACAACCTGTCACTATGGCAATACACATTACCATCTAAAATTGCCCTCAATTATTGTCAGACGCGGCGAAAGCGCCTTTTACGAGGCGTTTAACGCTCTGCCTACCCCGTAAGGGATAAAGGCGTGATTTTATGTATGTATGTATGTATGTATAATCCATCAATGAATAATTAACTATTATCTATTGAGCCTTATTCAATATCTTTGCAGACAAAAACAACGTCTTACTGTTCTTGTTTCTTAGTTTATCATTATCAATGCATTTTATGACTGATTAATAACAATAATGCTGTCTGTCTGTTCGATAAGTTGTTTGAAACAAGACCCAGACTTATTATTATTCTTCTTCTTTTCGATTCGAGGCAAACTCAATTTAAATTCTTGAGGACCAGAACTCCGCCACTCTGACGGCGTTGGCTGTGGCGTTATAGAGGTCCAACACTGTGCAACTATTTAAATATTATTTATTTGACTTATGGTCTTAACTATAATTTTAATGATGTTTGATTTATTGATAAATAATGCTTATGTTTTTTGATAAAATGTAGGTGATAATGATAAACAAAGGATTTTTTAATTAAAATAAATATACATATAATTCTGTGCCTAGCATAACGCCCTAGTGAATAAATACTATGTTGTTGTGAGCAAATAAAGATTTTAAAGGTCGTTGCGCCACGTCTAACAAAGTTTTGAGGGTTATTTAAGATACATTTGTAGGTATATTGCAGTAGTGACAGGTTGTCAGCCCATCGCCTAAATTGCAATATACAGAAACCCTCGGATCCCTTAGCTGGTTCTTACAGCATACCCGCAAGGAAATGCAGCTGGCACATTTTTTTTTTGTCGCTCCCAGGCCAGCATGGAAGTATACATAGAAAGGTATACATACCGGGGGTAAAGGGCAGCGTACTGCAAACTGATAGGGGTTGCTTAGCTTAGTCAATGAAACTGAACAACAAGCGCTAGGATATTTTTTTCTATGCTTTTCTCTCGCTACCAGTCCAGCATGGAATAATTATTTACTTAATGAACATTTCCTCCCGGGCATGCTGTAAAAATCAGCTAAGGGATCCGAGGGTTTCTGTATATTGTAATTTAGGCGATGGGCTGTCAACCTGTCACTACAGCAATATACTTACAAATCTATCTTAAATAACCCTCAAAACTTTGTCAGACGTGGCGGAATGACCTTTCGTTTAGGTCGTATACGCTCTGCCTACCCCATCAGGGATAAAGGCGTGATTATATGTATGTAGGTATGAACAAGTAATATTTATAAATAAAATATTTCATCTAGCGCACCGCAGCGAGGCAAAGTACCTAAGATGCTGTCAGTATTACCTCTTTGAATTGCTAAACTAACTTATAACTTCTGCTAGAAATCGTCGGTACTCTACGGCCGGCATTGATAAACAGCACTTGAGACTGACAGTTAGTTAGAGTTCGTATTCGAAACGTCATTTTACTACAAAACGACCTGTCAAATCCATGCTTAATACTGCTGCCTGGGGTGCCTGGGGTGCATGAAAGAAGCCTCCCCGCGGCGCACCCTGGAAGCAGCTAGTCACCATAACGGAGTAGCTAGGCTGACCAATTCTATCACTACAATGGCAAATCTCCAAACTACAAAACAAAGGCTCTTTTCAGAGCCAGCTGTCACAGTTGTTTCCATCAATATCGAGGGCTTTTCTAGTGTAAAAGCAGACCTCCTTAAAAACCTCTGTGACCAAACCAAATGTCACGTACTATGTGTACAAGAGACTCACAGGGACCAAAGCAGCCTGCGCCCCGAAATCTTAGGCATGAAATTAATCTCAGAAGTTCCACACTCAAAGCATGGTAGCGCGGTGTTTATACAGCCTGACTTGATTATTAAGTCGTCATCCGCACATCTGACAGAGAACAATACAGAAATAATCAGCTTGGATCTCGGAAATTGCTCTGTTACTTCAATATATAGTCCACCAGGTGAAGTTTTTGATTTCAAAAGTAATAGTGAGTTCCACAACCAAAACCCTAAAATAGTTATCGGGGATTTTAATAGCCGCAGTATTAACTGGGGCTACACCAACTCAAATGATAGCGGCGTGGCAGTAGAAAGTTGGGCTGATCTTTATGATCTTACGCTGGTACACAACCCGAAACTCCCCGCATCATTCAACAGTCGACGCTGGAACCGAGGCTATAAACCCGATTTGATTTTTGTCAGTTCAAATATAAGCCCTAATTCATTTAAAAGTATTTGTCCACCGATCCCCAGAACCCAACATAGACCAGTTATGTGCACGGTGCAAGCGTTAGTGAAACCAGTCTCTGTCCCTTTCCGGCGCCGGTTTAATTTCTCCAAGGCAAACTGGGAACAGTACACGAAGAAGATAGACGATGAATTGCTCAATATCACCCCATCACCGGAAAACTATGAGGAATTTGTAAGGGTTATACAGTGGGTATCCCGCCGATGCATCCCTCGAGGCTGTCGAACTAGCTATGTCCCAGGTTTGACAAAGAATTCTGCAGCAAAACTGGCAGAATACGAAGCTCTGTATACGGAAGATGCTTTCTCAGAGGAAACGATCGCAGCCGGTGAGGATCTTATGGAAATGCTCAGCGAGTGTCGTAGAAACAAGTGGATAAAGTTGGTGGAAACCATTGATATGACGCACAATTCGAAGAAGGCTTGGTATACGCTTAAGAAACTTACAAGCGACCCTCCAGATGCCGCCCATCTTGGCCCAGTTACAGCAAACCAAGTCGCCCACCAACTTATCCTCAACGGAAAACCGCCAAAAAAGTTATCCAGGCTTAAGAAGAAAACCACAGAGCTGACCAACGACGAGCGTGCAATAAGTCAAGTTTTCACTGTCACTGACATCAAAAAAGCAATAGGTGCTCTGAAAAATGGGAAAGCTGCCGGCATAGACGACATCACAATTGAGCAACTTAAAAATCTGGGCCCTGTAGCAGTATCGTGGCTCCTGCAGTTATTCAACACGTGCATGGATTCTGCCAAAATCCCCAGAATGTGGAGGAAATCTAAAGTTATAGCTCTGCTTAAACCTGGAAAACCAGTAGACGAACCTAAAAGCTATCGACCTATCTCCCTGCTATGCCACACGTATAAGCTACTGGAACGAATGATCCTGAACCGATTGATAAATTCGATTGATCCCCAGCTCAGTCCAGACCAGGCAGGATTCCGCCCAGGAAAATCGTGTTGCAGTCAGGTTCTCAATCTGACCGAACATATTGAAGATGGGTACGAGCGGGGCTTGCTAACTGGCGTTGTTTTTGTCGACCTGAGTGCAGCGTACGACACGGTAAATATAAGACGACTTCTAGTAAAGGTAGCTGCCTATACAAAAGACCGCAAATTTGTCACCTTACTTGCTGAATTTCTGCAAAACCGTCGTTTTCAAGTCAACCTTAACCACGACAAGAGCAGATGGCGCAACCAAAAAAATGGCCTGCCTCAGGGAAGTGTTTTGGCACCCATCCTGTTCAACATTTACACGGATGACCAACCCTCCTACCAAAACACTTCACGATACCTGTACGCTGATGACCTTGCTCTGACTTGCCAAGCCAAATCATTCCCGGAAACTGAACAACTCCTGACCGCAGCCCTTGAACAGCTCCATACCTATTACGATGCCAACTCTTTACGACCCAACCCAGCTAAGACAGAGTCCTGTGCGTTTCACCTGCGAAATCGAGACAGTGCAAAACACCTGCGCATTACTTGGCGCGGGGTAGAAATTGCCCATAACGACAACCCAAAGTACCTAGGTGTTGTACTGGATAGATCTCTGACTTATAAGGGTAATTGTCAAAAAGTCAAGAATAAAGTTAGCGCACGGAACAACATCATCAGACGGCTGACGAGTACCCGTTGGGGTGCCGTTCCCCATGTCCTTCGCACGAGTTGCCTGGCACTTTGCTATTCAGCCGGCGAATACGCGTGTCCCGTTTGGGCGCGCTCTGCACACGTGAAGGATGTGGATGTCGCCCTAAACGAATCCTGGCGGGTGGTCACGGGTACGCTCAAACCAACACCTCTTAGCCATCTCTACTCCCTTGCTGGAATAGCACCCCCGAGTGTACGGCGTCAAGTCGCTTGTTCCGTTGAAAAACTTAAACAAGAAGAAGACAGCAGGCATCCGCTATATGGGCATAAATCTCCACCCCAACGCCTCAAGAGTCGGCGGAGCTTTTCTCGAAACACCGAGCCTCTTGAGGGGGACCCTTCTAAATTCAGAGAACAGCTGTGGTCGGAAAATTTCGCCCCCAATAACCCTTGCTGCTCAACAGCTGAGAAGCTGCCGCCGGGACACAACCTTCCATGGTCCATTTGGAAGGCGTTAAACAGACTTCGGTCAGGAGTCGGCAGATGCAAAGAACTCAGGAAGAGGTGGGGCTTCACTGAAGACGACAAGTGCGAGTGTGGCGCCACACAATCTATGTCACACCTATTGTCGTGCCCCATCTCTCCTGCGACCTGCACGCAGGCGGACCTGTTTGACGCCAACCAAAGGGCTGTTGATGTGGCCACGTTCTGGGCGTCAAAGATTTAGCCATTGACTCGAGAAGAAGAAGAAGACTGCTGCCAATCTTACATACATATAATGACGCCTTTATCCCTAAAGGGGTAGGCAGAGCGTAAACTGCCTAAACAAAGGTCGTTCCGCCACGTCTGACAAAGTTTAGAGGGTTATTTATGCATGCTGGACAGGGAGCGAAAGAAACATAAAAAATGTGCCAGCTGAATATCCTCCCGGGCATGTTGAAAAACCAGCTAAGGGATCCGAGGGGTTTCAGTGTATTGTAACTTGTCTGTCTACTACAGCAATATATCTACAAATCTGTCTATCAAATCTCTCAATCTTGCGATCGCTCTATAAATACTAGCCTACATGTAACTGTGATATAACCATACAAGGACATTGTCCTCAGAGATCGATCCCTGTCCCTGTCGTTAAACCAGTAACGATCGCTATCAGCCCACTGGAAAAGGGTCCCTAACATTAATTTGGCTAGATTGGGTTGCAGGACAGTTTATGGGATCATCATCTCCCTAGCCTTATCCCGTACCTTACGGACGAGGGTACTGGTTTTTACACAGAGCGACTGCCATCTGACCTCAGCAACCCAGAAGGGAAACCAGACCCAATCCTAGATTAGGTCAGAGTTTTCAAGCCGCCAATGCTTAGCATTTGCCTCTGATATGGCTTAACGACTAATATCTACGGTATTAAACTGTATTAACCGGGACCAACGGCTTAACGTGCCTTCCGTAGCACGGAAAAAGCGCTGAAATAATCGTACATATGAAATTCGAAAACAGAAAAACACATTGGTACGTGGTGGGATTCGAACCACGACCTCGCGCTCAGGAGGCAGCGGTCCTATCCACTACACCATCGGGCTCTCAACAGTTTATGGGATCATTTTAGATATATCGGGTGTAATGGAAGGTGTCCTGCACATAACAACTTTCACGAAGACTTTCAGGAAATAAAAAAACAATGTTTCCCTATATAAATTGTAAGAACCACCCCAGGTTGGTCATACGAATATATACAGAGTGTAAGGGACAGTGTCCCGCAAACCGAAAGCGGTTGTTCAGACAACGAAACTGAACAACTATCACCTGGAATTTATTTCAGGAAACGAAAAAAAATACTTTCCCATACAGACCCTCCTCAAACTCAAACAGACAATTTGTATGGAAAAGCGATTTTTTCTCATTTACTGAAAGAATTTCTTGCTGATAGTTGTTCAGTTTCGTTGACTGAGCAACCCCTATCAATTTGCGGGACGCTGTCCCGTACACCCCGTGTATATTTTTTGAATTTCCTGGAGAATTTTCTTTGCGAAAGCTGTCCAGTTTCATTGACTGAGAATCCCGTATCAGTTTGCTGCTAGCTGTCCCATGACATACATACTTTTCGATAATATAGTTATACGTATATCCCATTCTATCTAGGCCGTAAACGAAGCGTAGTGTAAATTTACTCCCACACTAATGACAATAAACCGCGTTACTATCAAAACTCACTTTGAAGTCACGCGATACTCGCCTGAGTTTATATATCGTGCGCGATCTTGTGTAATTGTAGTGACTAAGCTAATGGATGCAGTTGCTGTGATAAACAAAACAATGGCATGTTTCCAGACAGGACGCAGACTGTGTTTGTTTTTTTTTTACCCAAAATAGTCAGGTTTATTTGAGAGACGTAAATAAACGTCACATTTAAATTTTTAATAACACATTTAGGTTTTTATACAAACTTATAATTTACAAGAATTATTTATTCATAGGGTAGTAAGGGTAGCTGCAGCTGCTATGCTCTCCTATTATTTTTGAAAATTGTTTTTGTGAACGAATGCTACCTGCCCCTCGTAAAATTTTGCATTGTTATGTATGACAGTGAGACGACGGCGTAATAATGACAAGGAGCTTAATGTTTCAGCGCCGTAACATTCTGATCTTCTACCGGTGTGGTGGATTCAAATGGCCCAGGTTCTGGTGGGTTTACTACTAGCACATCTGTCATCCATATGTCTATCAACTATAGAATTTCTATTTTTTGGCTAGCGAGCGAGAGAAAAACATTTAATGTGCCAGCTGCATTTCCTCCCGGGCATGCTGTTATAACCAGCTAAGGGATCCAAGAGTTTCTGTATATTGCAATTTTGTCGATAGGCTGACAACCTGTCACTACAGCAATGTACCTACAAATCTATCTTAAATAACCCTCAAAACTTTGTCTGACGTAGCGCAACGACCTTTGTTTAGGTCGTTTACGCTCTTCCTACCCCATTAGGGATAAAGGCGTGATTATAATGTATGTATGGATAAGGCAAAATGGGACTACAGTTATAGTGACATACAATCGAAAACCAATGGTACCACTGCCACCCTCATGTTCCAGCGCGTTCCAGGAACGGATGACGTCAGTGCAAATAAATGGCACAGTTTCCTACAGGACAACTTTTTTAATGGGGAAAATTGGTGTCACGCTATGTTAATAAGGTATAATTAGTAAAATGAAGTTCGTATAATAGAAACAGTAGGTATTCCGTGCTTCAGAGGGCACGCAAGTTCCGGTCGCTGTCTTTGATAGTAGTCGTTACTCAAACCATGTCAGAGGCCTAATAGCTGGGCTACTAGGCGGTTTGAAAACTGATACCAAGGTATTTCGCGTCGTTGTTTAACTCGAGAATCCACTCGCTAAGACGAAGAATATAAAACTAGGGTAAAAATTAAATTGTGTAGCAAATGTAGTATTATATCTAGAACTAGCTTTCCGTCCCGTGGTTGAAAGAGTTTTCCTGTGGGAATGACGTATTTTCCCGCAATGAATAGTACATACATACAATCACGACCTAACGACCTAACGACCTAAGCAAAGGTCGTTCCGCCACATCTGACAAAGTTATGAGGGATATTAAAGATAGATATGCAGGTATATTGCTGTAGTGACAGGTTGTCAGCCCATCGCCTAAATTACCAGCTGGTTAATGAATAGTACTGGCTATTAAGCGTGAAAAGGTAACGAAACAAAGATACAAACAAACAAAATATGTAGAGAAACTGTAATACCATCCTCTTGTATTTTTAATAAAGACACGAATATTAGTATGATAAATCAAGTATTACTTCCACGCTGGCCTGGGAGCGAGAGAAAAACATAGAATGTGCTAGCTGCATTTTCTCCCGGGCATGCTGTAAAAACCAGCTAAGGGATCTGAGGGTCTCATATATTATATTATTATTATAGTATATTGTAATTTAGGCGATGGGCTGACAACCTGTCACTACAGCAATATACCTACAAATCTATCTTGAAATAACCCTCAAAACGTTGTCAGTCGTGGCGGAACGACCTTTTAGGTAGTTTACGCTCTGCCTACCCCATAAGGGATAAAGGCGTGATTATATGTATGTATGTAAATCAACTATTTTCAAGTAAGGATATTATTCTACATCGAAGGCACCAGAATAGATGGGTGGTGAGTAATCAATCTGGATAAATACACTATACGAGCAAAGCTGACGACAAGGAAACCTTATCCTTATTTATCACTTCACTCTTCACTACATAGTATAAAACAAAGTCGCTTTCGCTGTCCCTATATCCCTATGTATGCTTAGATCTTTAAAACTACGCAACGGATTTTGATGCAGTTTCTTTTTATGGATAGACAGATTCAAGAGGAAGGTTTATATGTATAATACATGCATAATATAGTAGAGAAACACTGATGATTTCCGTGCGAAGCCGGGGCGGGTCGCTAGTGTAGCCATAATTCATCAAAGACGAAAAGCAGGCTAAGCTGCCAAATCTTCATACGAGAGCATTAATAATATTTACATTTGGGTTGTGTAGTAATCAGCTTGCCAAATAGTTGTTTATAATGTTGCCAAGTGCTGGTAAGTGCCATGCTACTCAGCAAACATTAGGAAATTACTCGATGTTTTGTATGTGCCCCAAACGTGTACTGAAAATTGTTGTGAATGCCTACTTGTAAATAAACTCACTATCATAAATACTATTTCCTTAAAGAAAATATTTGTTGGTCGCATATTGCTCAGCATGAAATGAGCATTTAGGGAACTTTATGCAAACATAGGAAATAATGGAGAGTTTCCGAGAACCGGTGAATTCTTCCATGATGGACTGGGAGCAAGAGAAAAACGTAGAATGTGCCAGCTGCATTTCCTCCCGGGAATGCTGTATAAACCAGCTAAGGGATCCGAGGGTTTTGCCATATTGTAATTTAGGCGATGGGCTGACAACCTGTCACTACAGGAATATACTTAATATAATAATAATAATATAATAAATTCTTTATTGTCAGGTACTAGTCTCATAGTTAACAATAAAAAAATACAAATAAATACGAATACAATACAATACGTAAGTCAATACAATACAAATTATTAATATTATATATATTAGGATGTCAAGTGTAAATAAGGCTAAGCATTGGCGGCTTGAAAACTCTGACCTAATCTAGGATTGGGTCTGGTTTCCCTTCTGGGTTGCGGAGGTCAGATGGCAGTCGCTCTGTGTAAAAACCAGTACCCTCGTTCAATCCCCTAGATTAGGAAGCCAACCCCGTGAGATACGGGATAAGGCTAGGGAGATGATGAAGTGTAAATAATTATATTAAAATTGTCATCATAAATATCAAAATAATTGTAGATAGCTTCTACTATTCTATTCAGAGACCTCAAAACTTTGTCAGGCGTGGCGGAACGACCTTTGTTTAGGTTGTTTACGCTCTGCCTACCCAATTAGGAAGAAGGGCGTGAATATGTGTATGTGTTATTTTTTAATATACATACATACATAAAATCACGCCTTTATCCCTTACGGGGTAGGCAGAGCGTTAAACGCCTCATAAAAGGCGCTTTCGCCGCGTCTGACAAAAATTGAGGGCAATTTTAGATTGTAATGTGTATTGCTAATGTGTAGTGACAGGTTGTCAGCCCGTCGCCTAAATTACAATACACTGTAACCCCCGAGTCCCTTTTGCTGTCTCCTACAGCATGCCCGGGAGGAAGGGCAGCTGGAACATTCTATGTTTTTCTATCTCTCCCAGTCCAGCATGGAAGAAATATTATCATATTAAACAAACCAAATATCTGTATGTCATTTTATTGGCACTGAAATTAGTTAAATAGCTAGGTATAATGTATAGAGATTACAGTAGGTGCAGAATTTTTCCTTTTACCTAAACATGATTATCAGTGAAATTTGTATTTGCAGTTTTAACAATGAGTCAATTATTTACAGGAAAATGTAATAAATACGTTATCACAGGAACCGAATGTCCTGTTTTTTATTTTTATTTTCACAGTGTTCTGTATTTGGGGGTGTTCCGCCATTAAAAACGATATATAAAAGATAAGCTATTTTTGGCACGTCGTAATTGTTTTAATATCTGTAATATAACACGTTGATAACTTATTTATTATACTGGCTTGGCAGATTATAATGTTGCGATAGTAACATAATGTAACTACATAAATGTTTTATGTATTTTGTACATAAAATGCTAAATTGCAACAGTTGTGGGTATACCATACATTTTTATAGCGGAAAAAATACCTTAGGTTTCCGTGCAAGGGCGCGTGGGACTTGGTATTTATTAATTTATACTAAAACGTATCATGATATTGATTTAATTAAACCAGTTGCTATGCTGCGTTACCGGTTTATTATTTCTTAGAATTGTCCCATGTATTGTACCTATACGTATATTAATTGTACATGGACAATCGGTAGGTGGAACCGCAAGATATCATATGACTTGTAGTATGTAGATATTTTGGAATGCCACCTTATACTGGCTAGATGTCGTAAAAACGGATATAGAAGAGAACGATCTCACACCAGGGAATTCTGAAGACTGGGCAAAGTGGAGTAGAAACAGGCGGAAAGCGGACCACAGCATCAGGCCTCAGGCGTCAGGGAGAAGAAGAAGACCTTATAATAATGAGAGTGTTCTTATAATTTTTAATTGCAAACTGTGGAAGTTCTACCAACTAGCAATAAGATATGAGGCTTTATTAGAGGTATACGCTTACACGCTTAGCTTCATCTTCCATGCTGGACTGGGAGCGAGAGAAAAACATAGAATGTGCCAGCTGCATTTCCTCCCAGGCATGCTGTAAAAATTTGCTAAGAGATCCGAGGGTTTCAGTTTATTGCAATTTATTCAATGGGCTGACAACCTGTCACTACAGCAGTATATTAAAATGAAAATATTTATTTACCAGAAAAGGAGTTGTACAAAAAAGAAAATAATGACAATTCGACTTACAAATAAAAACAGTTTAGTACAAAACAACAACACTTAACAGCGGACCCTGCACTAAGCACAGCTTGTATCGCAGGGGCCCGAACTTGGTTGCCAATCTCAATAGGACGCTGGTTATCTTTGTCATCATGGCAGTAAATAGCAAAGTCTGACTTTTTCAAACAGAAGTACAGAAAAGTTATATTAAATTAAATGAAAAATTTATATTATTTTGCTATAACCTTAAATAAGTAGAGTAAAAACTCTATTTTATACATACATTTATTTAAAAAGGACGGGAACAATACTTTAGAAAAAGTGTGTATGTGTGTGATTGGTAATGATGACTTTGTGTTTGTGTGTGAGTGTGTGTGAGTGAGTGTATGTAGATATATATGTAAAATAGGCGCTAAGAAATAAAATAACTACGATAATGCCTTGAGAGTTCAAGAGTCTGCGGATGTTAAAATTTTCTCAGTTTCTGCATAGTTTAAGCCCAGCAACCATTTCTCTATCATTGTCTTAGCCACTGGAGTAGAAGAAGTTTTAACATCGGGTAGTTTTTGGCAATTTTATTTAATATGTAGGGAATGAGATAAACTGGATGACGCTGTGCAAATGTGGTGCGAACCGCTGGTACCCTAACTCTAATATCTACAAATCTATCTTAAATATTAGCATAGCATAGATATGTAGTACTATTATATATTCTGTGACGATAGTTACATGCATACATACATACATATAATCACGCCTTCATCCCTAATGGGGTAGGCAGAGCGTAATCGACCTAAACAAAGGTCGTTCCGCCACGTCTGACAAAGTTTTGAGGGTTATTTAAGATAGATTTGTAGGTATATTGCTGTAGTGACAGGTTGTCAGCCCATCGCCTAAACTAGAATATACAGAAACCCTCGGATCCCTTAGCTGATTTTTACAGCATGCCCGGGA
Organism: Scrobipalpa costella; assembly: GCA_949820665.1. Taxonomy (NCBI): domain Eukaryota; kingdom Metazoa; phylum Arthropoda; class Insecta; order Lepidoptera; family Gelechiidae; genus Scrobipalpa; species Scrobipalpa costella. Next base: position 10,195,423 of record OX463309.1, read on the forward strand.
GGAAATGCAGCTGACACATTCTATGTTTTTCTCTTGCTTCCAGTCCAGCATGATAGTTACATTCAATGCCTTATATCTACCTTATGACTAATAAGTGGAGAGTAGGTAAGGTGTCATCACAGTACATATGTTTAGTATCTAGCCAAGGCAAACTTGCGTTATTCTACCAACAAGCAATAATATACATACATACATATAATCACGCCTTTATCCCTAATGGGGTAGGCAGAGTGTGTACTATCCAAACAAAGGTCGTACCGCCACGTGTGACAAACTTTACAGGTTTATTTAAGATAGATTTTTACGTATATTGCTATAGTGACAGGTTGTCAGCCTATCGCCTAAATTGCAATAAACAGAAACCCTCAGATCCCTTAGCTGGTTTTTCCAGCATGCCTGGGAGGAAATGCAGCTGGCACATTCTACGTTTTTCTCTCGCTTCTAGTACAGCATGGAAGCGATAATATATGAGGATTTATCAGAGGTATACGCTTACATAGGACCTAAAACATAAGTAAGTAGGTACTACGAGTAGGACTAGCCTAGCCGCTTTCTCTACAACAACAGTTGACAATAGTGAAACCGGTGAAACATTACCCTGTTTGCATAAGTACTGGGTTCGATTCTCGTGTGACGATGTTTTCAAAACACGTGTCCATAGGTGTAACCATTAAGCATTATGGCGGACAATGATCTTTGTTCACGGGCTTGGGGCGTGAGAACGGTGTGTCGAATTGTTGCTAAGCGAATGGACTGGAACATGTCCGGTTACTATTACTACTCATAATGTTTCTTCCATGCTGGACTGGGAGCGAGAGAATAACATAGAATGCGCCAGTTGCATTTTCTCCCGAGCATGCTGTATAAACCAGCTAAGGGATCCGAGGGTTTCAGTATATTGTAATTTAGGCGGTGGGCTGATAACCTGTCACTTCAGCAATATACATACAAATCAATCTTAAATAACCCTCAAAACTTTGTAAGACGTGGCGGAACGACCTTTGTTTAGGTTGTTTACGCTCTGCCTACCCCATTAGGGTTAAAAGCGTGATTACATGTATGTTGGTTGTTCTTGAATTTCTAAGGCTCGTATTTATAAGGCAATCTCAAACTTGAGTATGGATTTGACAGACCAGTTTGTACTGAAATGATGTTTCTGATACGAATTTAAACTCGCTGTAACTCATGAGAGATTATAAATACGGCCCTAAGTTTGGTTTAATTAAGGTTTATTTTTACTTAGATAACACTGACCGGAATAAAAACAAATAAATGAAGCTGTTTTTTTAATTTAAGCAGGGAAGTTTTTCAATTAAGTATAGAAATAATAACAGAAAATTGATAAATTAACAGATATTTGAGGTATAACTATTTGGAATGAATAAAAAGAAAATTGTTTAGAGTTTCGCGAACTATCGAGAACCAGTAACGTCTAAAATCGTCATCACTTTGATTGGCGTACAATAATTGACGTCCACAGACGTTTTATGTTTATAGTGAGACTACGTCATATCCTTTTGGCAAAATTACAAATTGTACTATTACAATCAACCTCGATTTTACTAATCCAATTAATGCAATTCCGGTCGAACATACCTAGACACTAGGAATATCACTACATAGTATGAAACAAAGTCGCTTTCGCTGTCCCTAGTTCCTGTATGCATAAATCTTTAAAACTTCGCAACGGATTTTGATGCGGTTTCTTTTAATGGATAGAATGATTCAAGCGGAAGGTTCATATGTATAATACATGCATAATATAGTAGAGAAACACTGATAATTTCCGTGCGAAGCCGGGGCGGGTCGCTAGTTAATTTATATAACTAAAGTAAACGCCCTGCGAATGAAAAATATGTTTCTTAATTTATACCCTTTGTTAAACATTGGATAGTAATTTTAAGACGTTTGATTCAAAATAAAAACTATGACTTAAAATTAAAGAAAACCTCACTCAGATAGAACATTGTTTTTGGAAGTCTTTTACTTGGACTTATATTTTAACTAGCGACCCGTCCCGGCTTCGCACGGAAATTATCAGTGTTTCTCTACTTTATTATGCATGTATTATACATATAAACCTTCCTCTTGAATCACTCTATCCATTTAAATAAACCGCAATAAAATCCGTTGCGTAGTGTTAAAGATTTATGCATACATAGGGATAGAGATAGTAAGTAACTGTTAAGTTTTGTATTGTTTTTATGTAATTAATTATAGTTTGTTTTTATTATTATTTCATTGTTTTGTCTGCCTGTTTGTATTTTGTTTGCTTATTTTCTAAGAATAAATACATTTCTATAATATTCTATTCTATAGGGACAGAGAAAGCGACTTTGTTTTATACTATGTAGTGATGGGTAAGCAACTTACTGGTTACTGGTATACTTTGACATATTTCTAAGCATCTTATGTAGTACCTACTTAGACATATTTCTAAGCATCTTATGTTGTTCACGGGCTATATACAAATAATCACGCTATTATCCCTAATGGGGTAAGCAGGGCGTAAACGACCCAAACAACGGTCGCTCGGCCACGTCTGACAAAGTTTTGAGGGTTATTTAAGATAGATTCGTATGTATATTGCTGTAGTGACAGGTTGACAGCCCATCGCCTAAAATACAATATACTGAAACCCTCCGATCGCTTAGCTGGTTTTTACAGCATGCCAGGGAAGAAATGCAGCTGGCACATTCTATGCTTTTCTCTCGCTCCCAGGCCAGCATACAATATAATACATGTTTGATATTTTTATCATTTCACTATTAAAAATCTCGTAGAATTGGAACTCTGATTATAAATACGTCCGGCTTGATGCGGTAAAAGTCAGCTATTAATTATTGAAACGACATCGACTCTGTACATTACGTACCTAGTCAAAATTAACTATTGACGTAGCCAGAACAATGTCAAATCTATCTACGTCACGGTGAAATAGGATTAAATTTGCTGTAGGCACTTAATTTTCTACCAAGACTATGTTTCTTCCATGCTGGACTGGGAGCGAGAGAAAACATAGTCTGTGCCAGCTGCATTTCCTCCCGGGTATGCTGTAAAAACCAGCTAAGGGATCCGAGGGTGTCTGTATATTGCAATTTAGGCGATGGACTGACAACCTGTCACTACAGCAATATATCTACAAATCTATCTTAAATAACCCTCAAAACTTTGTCAGACGTGGTGAACGACGCTCTCCCTACACCATTACGGATAAAGGCGTGATTAAATGAATGTATGTATGTAAATAAATCCAATCTAATCTACTATGTTTGGTGTGCTAAAGAAATTGAACTTTGTCCAAGATAGAGGTTAAGAAAGGAAAATACTACTTAATATTGTTTTCAACCTCGGTTTGTCTTAGTGCTGCACAATCCTTTATGAACTAATATCTTAAAAACTTAAACAAACTAAATTATTTAACATAGGTACTTAAATAAAACAAGACAATCAATCTTAGCGAGTAGATTCTCAGTTATTAGGTAGGTATACGATTCATGTAATGTACATAATACATAAGATTTATGTCATCAAACATCTAGAAGCATTTAGTTATTACACTATTTTTAGAAATCACAATAATTATCACAATTTTTTTTAATATTTATAAGTTACAGTGCCTTTGTGGTGCTGTCCCACAGAGTATGACTCACCTCCTATACTGCCCTGCGTGCCCCAACACCTGCACGCTAGAAGATCTTTGGGCAGCCACTCCAAACGCTATTTGTGTGGCAACTTTTTGGGCTGAGAGAATTTGATTCGTCGCGACACGCAAAGAAGAAGAAGTTATATTATTTCCAACCAATACGGTATACATACGTAAAAAGTGTTAACTGCAAATACATTTCATCGTCACGTCTGTTTGCTTTTATTTGTGACGTCGTCCTACGTACATTTACCCATTTCGTTTTATGTACCTATCTAAGTTAAATCTTTTACCCAATTATCACATTTATTTTCAGTCACAAAAATGAAGTTTAATCTTGTTAGCCACTTATCACATTTATTTTAGTCATATGAAATGAAATGGATAAATGTTTACAGAGATACGTATGCATCTATCTATAAATGTGAAGTAAAAAATAAATAAGTGTGACGGAAGAAAACGTTAAAAATTACATATCTGCTTCTTCTTCTTAGCGTGTCGATGGAACACGAGAAATTACATCATGGGGAGGGGGGGGGGGTTAGGGGGGGGGGGGGGGGGAGACCTCAGCGACTTGTATTGCAGATAAGCTGCAATCCATTAAATTCGCTGGCGTGCAAGTGTTGGGGCATATCATCATAAAGCATCAGTACATAGTACGAGTATAAAACAAAGTCGCTTTCTCTGTCATAGGGACTCTATGTATGCATAAATCTTTAAAACTACGCAACGGATTTTGATGCGGTTTCTTTTAATGGATAGACTGATTCAAGAGGAAGGTTTATATGTATAACACATGCGTAATATAGTAGAGAAACACTGATAATTTCCGTGCGAAGCCGTGGCGGGTCGCTAGTTATGAATAAATCTAGCTTACTGAAAATTGTTACACACTATAATGACTATAGGCGTAAATGATGACTTACTTACTTACAAATTTTATTTGAAGTCATAATAATTTCAATATAGACTTGGGACGAAATAAGTTGGTTTATCTCCCAAGTTAAGCGTTGATTTGTCATTGGACTAGATTTTCGAACAACAATCAATTTGTTTCCCAAAAAATGTCCACTGAACCAGTTCCAACAATTTGTCATCAGAATTCCACTTAATCCTTCATTGATCATGATGAAATCATCATTTGGATCTGGATGAAGCTGCTTTTTGATTAGTCGATGCTACTGGTATGGTCTTTGATAGTGGTCGTTACTCAAACCATGTCCATGGCCTGATAGTTGTGCTACTAGGCGGTTTAAAAAAAAAACTCTGACACCAGGGTTCATCGGGTCCATAGACTCGATACCCACTCGACAGAAGAGGAAGACTGGTTTGGCAAACTTCTATAAGTTGCACAAATCTACTTAAAACTGGTTTATATTTGTTGATTGGACGCAATGGCTTCGAATGATCTTCATGGCAGAGTATTTAGTATCGACAATTGCAGAATATTTTATTACCATTACTACTTTTCTTTGATGTCCTCAGCAAAGTCTCTAAGTAAAGCAGCAGTGTACACAAAACATTTTGAATCAATTTGCGTCTAGTAGTTTTTAAGGCCAGGAATTAAACCAATTGATGATGGCGGGACAGTAAAGAATTTGTATACTAAATTAAGGGTCAACATACCATTGACCGTTTAGGAAATATGACAATGCTATTGCACGGTATGTATGATGATGAAATAAAGAATGTGCCAGCTGCATCTCCTCCTGGGCATTCTGTAAAAACCAGCTAAGGGATCCGAGGATTTCAGTATATTGTAATTTAGGAAATGGTCTGACAACCAGTCACTACAGCAATATACCTGCAAATCTATCTTAAATAGCCCTCAAAACTGTGTCAGACGTGGCGGAAAAACCTTTGTTTAGGTCGTTTACGCTCTGCCTACCCCATAGGGATAAAGGCGTGATTATATGTATGTATGTATGATGTGATGATGAAATCGCAATACATCTTGTATTGGTTATTGACATTTTGACATTTCAAATGGTCAAATGGACAAACAATTTGGAAATGTCACAAGTATCAGACTCAATAGGGATCGAAATCAATTTTCTTTTAGAGTTAGGGCAGCAACACACAGACGTCAAGTTCCTCGGCGTCACCTTCGGTCGCGTAACCTTGTCGTATTCCATTGAGAGCAATACTTGCAAAATTTTATCACATCAAGTTTTCACAAATAGAGCGAAAATGTATGTTTTATATTATGCCATGACAAAGTGCTTTCTTATGGGCTGGGGACATATGGGCGCACTTTTAAATCATCTTGATAAAATAAAACAAATCCAAATTAGATTTCTGAAAATGCTAGTAGTTGGAAAAACAAAGAATTAATCCAAAGAGGACTATAATCGTTTATTTATGATTTGCAAAATGCTGCCAGCCCAGGAGAAGTATTGTTTCTGTAAGCTCTAGAGCATTATAACTGTGATCAATTTAAAGTCCCGGTGACTTATTCGCGTATACTTAGGAATACAGAGGAAGGCACATTATGTGTACCTAAAACTGTTAACTGTTATGGTTAGCGCGACACTAAATATCTTGTTTCTACAGTGTTCAAATGAGATAACAAAGTGAGAAAGTAAACAGGTTTTTAAGAAAAAGGTTAGAGAGCATTTATTAACACATTTTAATAATAATATTATTTTCGACTTCTAACTTTAAATATATGTACGATACATGTTTCTTAAATTTGAAAAACAACAGTATGTAATACATATTATTAATATAGAAAAAACAGTTTGTAATGTAATAGGGAGCCACTTCTGCAAACAGACTATTGTATAGTTTGGCAGATTTTGTTAAAATTGTAAAACTGTACTGCCAAAGTGAATAAACGTTTTTTTTTTATTTTTTACACCGACGGCACCTTACGCTTGATGCGGCGTCTTATTACGCGCTAAATGACGACATATACGTCTAGGTATTTCCTTTAAAAATCAACCTTAAAATGGTACTATCGCTTAATTTACAAATGTCAATGTTTTTGCTCGTCTTAGCGTCATGAAGTATTTTTACGACCTTACTTTACCACCTACTGTTACGTTCTACATAATATGTCGTCAGCTTTATCGGTTTGTCTACCAAATCGTAAAATATTACAAGTGAAACTGCCTCCATGGTCTAGTGGCTAGTGCCATGGACTCCTGATCCGGTGGTCCTGGGTTCGATTCCCAGGGGGGAAACACAAAGTTGATATTTGAGAATTTATCACTTTGTGAATTTTTTCTCAGTTTGGTTGGTTAGGATTGTCTGAAAAAGAAAAAGATTTCGTGCTTTGGAGGGCACGTTAAGCCCCGACGGCTTCTTTGATAGTGGTCGTTACTCAAACCATGTCAGAGGCCTGATAGTTGTGCTACTAGGCGGTTTAAAAACTCTGACACCAGGGTTCATCGGGTCGATAGACTCGATACCCACTCGACAGAAGAAGAAGTGAAACTCTATTTGACTCTAAGCGCCGTATTTATAATCAGTTCTTATGAGTGGCAACGAGTTTGAGTTCGTATCAAAAATATCATTTCAGTACAAACTGACCTGAAAAATACATACTTAATATTGCTCTCAAATTTGATAGCGCTTCATAAATACGAGCCTTATAAATCTAAAATTATTGATCACTCATTAAACCCCATAGTGGACGTAGTGTTTAGTTCATCTTTTTATATTTTAGCCTAACTCGTTTGAATTTAAAACATTATACATTTTGGTTGTCTGTTTATCTAGGCAGGTTCGTATTTTACACGACCTCTTTAAGGCTCTAACGACTAGGCCACGAAAGCACTTAGTAAACACTCAAATTGATTAAACATGACCTAGGTGTTCTAGAACCTACTTCTTCAATTTATTAAGACTGTTAGATTAATTACAGGCAAGTGAGAGTTTCTTCCATGCTGGACTGGGAGAGATAGAAAAACATAGAATGTTCCAGCTGCCCTTCCTCCCGGGCATGCTGTTGAAGTCAGCAAAAGGCACTCGAGGGTTACAGTGTATTGTAATTTAGGCGATGGGCTGACAACCTGTCACTAAAGCAATACATATTACAATCTAAAATTGCTCTCAAGTTTTGTCAGACGTGGCGAAAGCGCCTTTTACGAGGCGTTAAACGCTCTGCCTACCCCGTAAGGGATAAAGGCGTGATTTATGTATATATGTATGTATGTGAGAGTTGCTAATAAATATAGCCTCCATTTTAGAACTAGTCTACGAACGCATCATGATTTTTTATCTATAGTGTGGGCTGACGTGTGGGTATTAACACGAGTACTTATCAAATCAATGGCATTACGTACATACATATATATTCACGCCGTCATCCCTAATGTGGTAGACAGAGCGTAAACGACCGAAGCAAAGGACGTTCCGCCACGTCTGACAAAGTTTTGAGGGTTTTTTAAGATAGATTTGTAGGTATATTGCTGTAGTAACAGGTTCATCGCCTAGATTACAGTATACTGAAACCTTCAGATCCCTTAGCTGGTTTTTATTGCATTTATTTAATCGTATGGCGTGTTCGGGAGGAAATGCATCTGGCATATATTATGTTTTTTTCTCGCTCACGGGCCAGCATGGAATTAAAAATATAGCTGTTTTTATCAGTAAATTTGATATTTCTTCTAAACAAGCTAATATATATAACTAATATCCGTATTATGATTATCTAAAATCGCAACATAGCTTTTTAAAATCCGACTCGTAGTTTTTATGAAATTTGCTTCTTTCTGCGTTCTTCGCACATTTTTGACGCGGCCACGGACGTAACCGCCATGCCGTAGCGTGCGCTGATATGAACGAAATTCTAAGGCATTACGGGCGATGGTTGCATATCTTGAAATCTACCTGCTCATCTGCCGTTGGGATACACCTTAACCTGGACGTAGTTACGCACACTTTTAAATGTTATTTACTGTATTGTGTTTGTGACGGCATAAATAATAAATGTTTTTCTATTATATTTTACATACATATAATCACGCCTTTATCCCTATGTAAATGTTTGTAATAAATAAACAATAAAAAAAAAACGATCCAAACAAAGGTCATTCCGCCACGTCTGACAAAGTTTTGAGGGTTATTTAAGATAGATTGTGGATATATTGCTGTGATGACAGGTTGTCAGCACATCGTCCAAACTACAATATACCGAAACCCTCGGATCCCTTAGCTGGTTTTTACAAATGCAGCTGGCATATTCTACGTTTTTCTCTCGCTCCCAGTCCAGCATGGAAGATATACTCTATTCTAGATAAAAATACGTAATACTGTATTTGATAACGAAACGTTATACTTATATACTCGATAAAATAAAAACCCTTCAAATCAGATTCATAAAAGTTTTAGTAGACAAGAAAACAAAACAACTTTGTAGTATGGATTATAATAAACTGTTTCTAAAATGTAACATCTTGCCGGTCGATGAGAAAGTATCGTTTCAGATTGCTCTAGAGCAATTTGGGTGTGACGACTTTAAAGTGTACGTCAATAATCCAATGTTGCATAGGAAGGTAGCTAATGAAGCGCTAATTGTACCTAGAGTTGTGAACTATTACGGTGAGAGGGCTAGACCGTATCTTGTTCCCAAAATATATAATGATATACCGTTAACTATAAGAAAGAGCACAACTAAAAATGTTTTGAAAGCTAGTCTAAAAAAATACATACCAAAAAATCTTAAAGTAAAACTGAACTCGAACTGATAAATAATAACAATCATTTGTTTTTATAATATTTGCAAAATTTGGCGGAATTTGTTGTACAAATATAAACATGCTGTCTTATGTGAATAAACGATTTATTATTATTATTTTTATTATAATTACTGGCGCCATAAGTAAACCGGTGCTAATTCCCATGGTCCAGATCAGGATTAAATATCAACTCAATGCCATTCCTATTGACTTTGGCCGGTAAATGCAGTCGACTCGACAAATTCATTATGTTTGCATTACCTCGGTGGATTTATATAACAAAATTAAATAGGTGTATTAAAATAGAAGCGTGTATTAAATACTCGTACCTACTACCACAGAATATACCAGGTGTAAGGGACAGCGTCCCGCAAACTGATAGGGGTTGCTCAGTCAATGACATTGAACAACTGTCAGCAGAATATTTTTTCAGAGAGTAAAAATAAATATTGGCTTTTGGTCTGATCGAGGTGTCACTTTCTTTTTCATCTCCTGAAAAAAAAAACCTGCTAAAAGTTGTTCAGTTATCTTGACTTAGCAACTCCTATTAATTTGCGGGACGCTGTCCCTTTCTTCCGGTATTATGATATGACAATGCAATTGTTTGCTAGGCAAAAATACGAGTAATTATACGTAGCTAATATAGTATTTATAATAAAATATTATAATATTTTCAACCGCCTTTAATGAGTTTTTCCGTGAAATTGAAGGTTTTCCCTGGGTGAAAAAGGTTTCCTCGCCTATGTCCTTTTCCAAGACCTAATCTATAAACTACTTGAGCCAATTTTCGTCCCGATCCATGGTTGAAGCGTGATTCAGTAACATTCAAATATTGAAACTTTTGCATTTGTAATAAAATAAGTGTAGAATGTTGTCTATCGTTGTGACAGTAGCAAGTACCTAGTTTGAAAACTAATATATCTCTACTGAACATATGTATTTTTAACTCATTTGAACGAGTCACGTTGAAAACCTAACAATGGGTCTTCAGTGACCTAAATACTGCTCCATTTATATCTCATGCAACATAGTTACAATAAAAACTAACAATGCATTGTAAAGTATTCAAATACAGAATAATTTTCTGTCATCGGGGTATTAATTTGTTGACCTCGATCAATTATAATAATTTTTATGAATAATTCAAAAATCCCCGAAGGCTTCGAAGCTAACTATTTATGGGTAAAAGACCTTGCTTAGAAACAAGTTTGTCTTTGATGATAACATGGCCTACATTCAGGAAGGTATTTTTTTAGGCAAGTTACGTTTTTTATATGATAACTAGCGACCCGCCCCGGATTTGCACGGAATTTATCAGTGTTTCTCTACTATATAATGTATGTATTATACATTTAAACCATTTTCTTGAATCACTCTATCTATTAAAAGAAACCGCATCAAAATCCGTTGGGTAGTTTTAAAGATTTATGCATACGTAGGGATATAGGGACAGAGAAATCATGGGCTGTGATATCGATTCGTAGTGTCAAAGTCAAATAGAGTCGACTATGGAACACCTAGAAGACATATAGATACATACATATAATCGCGTCTTTATCCCTAATAGGGTAGGCAGAGCGTAACAAAAAACAAAAGTCGTTCCGACACGTCTGACAAAGTTTTGAGGGTTACTTAAGATAGATTTTTGAGTATATCGCTGTACAGGTTGTCAGCCCATCGCCTAAATTACACTATACTGAAACCCTCGGATCCCTTAGCTGGTTTCTACAGCATGCCCGGGAGGAAATGCAGCTGGCACATTTATTGTTTTTCCTTCACTCCCAGGCCAGCATGGAAGAAAACCTAAGAGACGCCTGTTCATAGTCACATTTTGGAGAGATTAGGTACCTAGGGTTGTAGCCATTAGAAATCAGGTTAGATTAATTTTAAGTACGTTGTAATGTTTATAACCCAGTAACGCCCAACATGCTATGCCTTATAACGGGAGTAAAGGACAGCGTCCCGCAAACTGATAGGAATTACTCAGTCAACGAAACTGAACATCTATGAATAGAACTTTTTCAGGAAAGAAAAAAAAATAAAGATTTTCTATATAAATTGTCTGATCGATGTCGTAATTTTGTAACGGAAAGTCAAAAATATTTTGAAAGATGTTCAGTGTTGTTGATTTAGTAACCCCTATCAGTTTGCTGGCTGTCCCTTACACCCGGTATGCTTAAACGATGTATCGAACCTAAAGTAGAAAGGACACTCACTGAAGCATAAGAAATTAAGGTCCGTAATTATAAACAGTACTTAAGCCTGACAGCTAGTTTGAGAATCAGAAACGTCATTTCAGTACAATAATGTGGCCTTGGCTTAATATTGCACTCAATTTTGAGGTTGCTTTATAATACGATCTTCCATGCTAGACTGGGAGCGAGAGAAAAACATAGAATGTGCCCGCTGCATTTCCTCCCGGGCATTCTGTAAAAACCAGCTAAGGGATTCGTGGGTTTCAGTATATTGCAATTTAGTCGATGGGCTACAACCTGTCACTACAGCAATAAACATATATATCTATCTTAAATAACTCTCAAAACTTTGTCAGGCGTGGCGGAACGGCCTTTATTTAGGTCGTTTACGCTCTGCCTACCCCATTAGGGATAAAAGCGTGATTATATGTATGTATGTATGTATTTATGATACGAGCCTAAATACCAGGCCACTCAGAAAGTATTGCGATAAATAGTTTTTATATATGGCAGACTGGCCGGTTAGAATCTTTTTTGAAAATATGATTACTTGTAAGTAAAAATATGTGTGTTCCATTTTCAAAATTTCCCACCACATTTTTTGCGAGCCAATTCAAAGTATCGTGTCTTACTGAAAAATGGATCTGCGCCGGGAACATTTTAGAGCTATGGTTTTTACGATTTCAAGTGTCGCCTGAAACCGGATGAATCGTTCGATAGACTTCAAATGGCATTTATGGATGAAAGCCCCTCCAAGGCAACCGTGTATCGTTGGTATAACGAATTTAGGCGCGGTCGACCAACCTTGGGGGATGAAGAAAGAAGCGGTCGCCCTTTGACGGCTATTACGGAAGAAAACGTGCTAGCAGTGAAAAATTTAATCCAAGATAATAAGCGAATTACATATCAGGAGATTCAGCACATATTAAAGAATGGATCGGGAAGCGTTCACGAGATTCTACACGGGCATCTTCGCGTGAGGAGGATAGTATCGCGCTGGGTGCCGCACTAACTCACCGACGCTCAGAAGCAGGCCCGGGTGGAATGGTGCCGTGATATGCTGAACAAATTTGAAGCAGGCTCGTCTCGGCGTGTTTACGACATCGTAACAGGTGATGAGTCCTGGATTTATCAATACGATCCAGAAACCAAGCGCCAGTCGACAGTTTGGGTGTTTCAAAATGAACCAACGCCTACCAAAGTGAAGCGATCTCGAAGCGGGGGGAAGATTTTGATCGCCAGCTTTTTAAATTTGACTGGCCACTTGGCCTCAATTCCCTTACGAGATCAAAGAAGCATTAACGCCGAATGGTATACTACCAAATGTTTACCAGAAGTTTTTTTCTGTTGTGAGCAACAAGCGACCAAACACAGGGCTCCGCGGACTACTGCTCCACCACGACAATGCGCCTGCACACACCGCGCTCAAAACGAGGGACTTCCTGGACAGCACACCAGTCAAACTCCTGGGTCACCCTCCTTACAGCCCTGATCTAGCACCGTGTGACTTCTTTTTATTTCCAAAAATAAAAAATCAGCTCAAGGGGATACAATTTTCGTCGCCGGAAGATGCGCTGGCTGCGTTCGAGCAGGCTGTAAACGAGGTGTCTACGGCGGACTGGAAAAAGTGTTTTGAAAACTGGTTCAGACGCATGAATCTTTGTATAGAGGCTGGTGGAGAGTACTTTGAAAAGATTTAATAAAAATATATGTACCTGTAGAACAATTTTTTTTAGTGTCGCAAAACTTTCTGAGTGTCCCACGTATACCTTCTCTGCCTTTTGTAGTAAAATCGATAGTTCATAGGTATTATGGTAATAGTTTCCCTAGTAACATAGACCAATGAAGAACCACATATAATTTCAGGTCAAGGAGTATAGCATAATGCTATCTAGGGCATCAGCTGATGAAATATTCAATGGTGAAGTCGTGTGATCTTCGGTCACGTGTACGCTGGGAAGGCTTTAGTTAGATAACAAGGCACTTATAGATATAAAAAAAGGTTGCCTGGTAGAAATTACTGCTTTAGCAATAAGGCCGCCTATATTGTATTGTCACGTTGGTTCCTTTTTATTTCTGTTGTATGTGTTTCTTTGTGATAAAGAATTTTGTATTGTATTGTATATACAGCGATTTATTGAATTGAACTGCCTCCGTGGTGAAGTGGTCTGAGCTGGGCTCTTGATCCGGAGATCCTGAGTTCAAATCTCAGGGTAGAACACAAACTTGATTTTTTTTTTGGTTAGAACATTGCAGGCTGAATCACCTGATTGGCCGAAAAGACAAAGGGTCTTTAAGCCATGTCGTGGTCCTGGTCGCTGTCTATGATAGTGGTCGTTACAGAAACCATGTCAGGGGCCTATTTGCTCTGCTATTAGGCAGTTTAAAATCTGACACCAGAGATAGATAGATAGATATATTCTTTATTGCACATAAAACAAAAACAACAGGAATTAGAACAAATTAAATAAAAAATAAAGTACAATGAAGGCGTTCATCATTTCGATCGACTCGAAACCCACACGACAGAAGAAGAATTAAATTGATATTTCAGTGCGTTTGTTTTGCACGCTTTTTTTAAATTAAAAGTGCTTGGTATTGGTTGATTGTAACAAATTGATCAATACTTTTGTATTAGCATGTTATTAAATGTGATACATAATATAATTTAATCGGGTCGTACGTCAAATCACTCCATAAGAAGATTAAATAATTATAAAAAAGTATTATACCGGGTGTAAGGGACAGTGTTCCACAAACTGATAGGGGTTGCTCAGTCAACGACACTGAACAACTAACAGCAGTTTTTTTTTCAGGTAGTGACAAAAATGGCTTTTTCATACAAATGTCTGATCGAGGTGAACATTTTGTATTGCGAAGCCAATTTTTTTTTCACTTCCTGAAAAAAAATCCTGCTGATAATTGTTCAGTGTCGTTGTCCCTTACACCTGGTATAGGAATTTATTGTTTCTTTAGAAGTTTAGACTGGTGACTAAGGGCCGTATTTATAATCAGCTCTCATGAGTGACAGAAAGTTCGAGTTTGTATCAGAAATGTCATTTCAGTACAAACTGGCCTGTCAAATCCATACTTCATATTGCTCTCTAGTTTGATATCGCTTCATAAATACGAGCCTAAGTTCCTTCTTTTCATGTCCCCATTTAACAAACCTCTTACTAGCTACAGTCTCATTCCACTTACGTATGTACAAAAGGTCAAAAAACACTCTACGTCAGAGTTCACCTCCATTAAAGGTGGTATTTTCCCCTGGATCTGGGGTACTAATGACGTGGATCGTGAAACCTGAGAACACTTCAACACAGAGGGGTGAATGAACCTACAACGCTTCATTCAGGAGGATCAGTCTCACTTTATGTGAGTTTACCATTGGTTTACGAAAATTATTGAAACGTTATTTTTGGCTTTTGCCTACCCCATTAGGGATAAAGGCGTGATTATATGTATGTATGTATGTATTATTTTTGGCTAATCGATACAAGCAGCTAGAAATTCTTCTTAATAATTATCCAAAGCGACGTACGTCTTTGTTCAAAACAGAATAAATACGTCAAAGATTTTTGATACCTTTTTATAATAAGAAGTCCGAGGGAGTTAACGATCAATTTTCTAAATATTATTGGTGATTAAACTAACTATGCAAAAGCTTTTAATACTTAACCTAGCAAATAAACAAATAACAGAGCAAGTTAAAAAGTCTACTTATATTTGCAAGAACACAAAACTACGAAATATTAACGTATCATATTGCAAAATCTGTATATCTAAAGAAGTTAAAGTAATAAAGTCAATGTCAGTCGAGGTCGCAGATTTCGAGGATCGAGATACGAGTTTCTTCCACGCTGGACTGGGAGCGAGAGAAAAACGTAGAATGTGCCAGCTGCATTTCCTCCCGGGCATGCTGTAAAAACCAGCTAAGGGATCTGAGGGTTTCAGTATATTGCAATTTGGGCGATGGGCTGACAACCTGTCACTACAGCAATATAAGTACAAAACCATCTTGAATAACCCTCAAAACTTTGTCAGACGTGGCGGAACGACCTTTGTTTGGGTCGTTTACGCTCTGCCTACCCCATTAGGGATAAAGGCGTGATTATATGTATGTATGTATGAGATACGAGTCCCCAGTTTTGTGTTATCTTCGTAAAACTCTTGGTAGGGTCCTATTAATCCTCAGGAAGAGCTTACGTTCAGCGACCGTTTTATCGGATGTCCTGTCATCTCGAGTTACGAACCACATTTCTTTAGCTTTCCCAAGTTTCACGGCTCAGTTGCCAAGTCACTCAATGTTTTAGGCCTCTTCTTATTACGTATTTTGTCCTTCCTTTTATCCTGTGACGTAGAAAAGATAATTCAAGATATATTTCCGCTTGGATGCGTTTGATTCTGATATTATGTTTGCCTAAAGATTTGGTGATTTGTGGAGTTTTAGTTTCTATACTTCCATGCTGGCCTGAGAGCGAGAGAAAAACTTAGAATGTGCCAGCTGCATCTCCTCCCGGGCATGCTGTAAAAACAGCTAAGGGATCCGAGGGCTTCAATATATTGTAATTTAGGCGATGGGCTGGCAACCTGTCACTACAGCAATATACCTACAAATGTATCTTAATTAACCCTCAAAATATGTCAGTTGTGGCGGACCTTGTTAGGTCGTTTACGATCTGCCTACCCCATTAGGGATAACGGTGTGATTATATGTATGTATGTATGTAGTTTCTATATCATACCATCCTTAAATTCGCTTTCCCAAAATCCTGTCGACAGGCACATATTGCACAGATTATCAAACAAAACACTATATACCGGGTATAAGGGACAGCGTCGCGCAAAACTGATAAGGCCTGCTTAGTCAATGAAACTGAACAACTTCATCCAGAATTCTTTAAGGACATGAAAAAAAAAAATTTACCTTCCCATACAAAATGACCACCTCGATGAAACAATATACTTTTTCAAGTAAAATATTTTTTCCTTTCCCAAAAAAAACCTACTGCTAAGTTGTTCAGTTTCGTTGACTGAGCAACCTCTATCAGTTTGCGGGACGCTGTCTTACACCCTGTATGTTTGCTTGCGGTACTGCGACAGCACCGCCCTACTTTGTTACAGGTGTCATATTTAACCATAATCTCTCAATAACATCCATGCCTTCCTAGACAGTCGGTTTAACGTCATCCTTCGCCTTTTCCCGCAAATCCTGTCGACAGGCGTAGATTACACAGATTATCAAAGAGTACACAACATCTGTTTGCTTGCGTCACTGCGCCAGCGCTGCCCTACTTAGCTATGTGGGATACTAGTGTCCTATTTGCCCAGAATCCCTCAGCAATGTGTTCGATTTTCATACGTGTAGTATAACACCTTTCTTCGGTTTCCCGCAAATCCTGTCGAAAGGCGAACATTGCACAGATTATCAAACAACACACATCATATGTTTGCTTGCGTCACTGCGCCAGCGTCGTCCTATTTAGCTATGTGGGTTACTAGTGTCCTATTTGACCAGAATACCAGAGCTTATGTGTTTTGATGTAAACAGTTGTAAGAAAACGTGGGCGTTGTTATGCAGGTTTCCTACTCTGTTTTGATAGCTATTTCCGTTTTTAGCATCTTCTTGCTGCACTCCTGAGTTCACTGAGAGTTTACTGAGGTCCTCTAGTCCTCACTTTGTCATACTTTTTGTTATAAAGATTTAATCGTAGATATCAATTCTTTAGGTCATCTACGCTCTGCCTACCCCCATATATATTAAATCTTTCATGCTGGATTGTGTGACGAGATTTTCAGGGGCGAAAGGCGACCTATCACTTTAGTATAGCAAAGCGGGGACAATGAATTTATGTTGTTGTTTCTAGTTTGATTAGGACATTGCAGGCTGATCACCTGATTGTCCGAAAAGTGAGATGATCCATGCTGTCAGATGGGCACGTAAATAGCCGGTCCTGCGCCTGATTTCTCTCTGGTAGTGTCAGTCAATCTGTCCCATCAGAATAAAAGATTGAAGGAAACGAGAGTGCACCTGTGTGTAGCGCAAACACTCGGGCACTAAAAACTAGTCCTACGCAGTTGGCCGATCTCTGGAAGATTGGCCGCCATCACCAAAAATCGGTGGAACTATTATTATTACGCAAAGCTAGCTAGTACATAGCTATACTCTCAAAACTAGCGAGACATTCATGAATTTTATGAACAATTTCATTAAATTATCGTCTTTATTAATGTAAATCTCAAAAATAAAACAGATTTGAACTAAACCTCGTTATCAATGATGGATTAGTCTCGAGAACCAATTTTCTGCTTCGGCGATGAGAAATGAGGTCTTGTTCATGAAAAGATGTTTTTCAGGGTGAGGGTAATTTGATACGCCTCGTCTTAAATTAATTTGTAAAGTATCTACGTGGCTAGCTTCAAATATGACGGAAAAAATAGCTAGCTAGTTTGATAGATTGTTTTCAACATACTATTGACTTTCATAGGCATAGGTAGATATAGGCTGATATAGATAGATAGATTGATTTTCCACATGCCATTATTCGTCATTAAAGCTCTGCCTACCCCAATAGGGGTAGAGTCGTGATTAATGTACCTATGTATATTTGTCCTATGAATACCTGTCACTAGAGCAATATACCTACAAATATATCTTAAATACCCTCAAAACTTTGTCATACGTGGCGGAACGACCTTTGTTTAGGTCGTTTACGCTCTGCTTACCCCGTTAGGGATAAAGGCGTGACAATATATGTATGTTTGTATATTTGTATGAACAATGTAGACATTAAGCGTCTCTTACGATGAGTTTGGGTTCGATGCCAAGTGGGTGCATCAAATGTCGCTAGGTCGACCTAGGAACTACAAACAGCTAGACCTTTCGCGTTGGCAATACGTCCGTTGAGTCATGAGAGGAGATGAGAAATTGCCAGAATGCCAATGCTCGTCGCCTGACTGTGTATTTATTGCTATACATACATCCTGGCGTATTACTTCCAAGCTGGACTGGGAGCAAGAGAAAACCATAGAATGCGCCAGCTGCATTTCCTCCCGGGCATACTGTAAAAACCAGCCAAGGGATCTGAGGGTTTCTATATATTGTAATTAGCCCATAGGCGATGGGCTGACAACCTGTCACTATAGCAATATACATTCAAATATATCTTAAATAACCCTCAAAACTTTGTCAGACGTGGCGGAACGACCTTTGTTAGGTCGTTTACGCTCTGCCTACCCCATTAGGGATAAAGGCGTGATTATATGTATGTATGGCGTATCACGAAGCTTTTGTATGTCTCAAAACACCCGTCGTCCTATCATTCGAGTCAACCCGGCTAAAACAGCATTTGCGCAACGATTATCCTTTTTGGTTTTTCCTTATATCTATAGGAAAACAAACAAAAACTGTTCAATTATGGAGGTCTTGTGGTGAAGTAAAGAAAACCGTAACTGAACGGCTTCTGCAATTGGATTACTCAAAAACGGAGAAAATGCTGACTTTAATCAATTAATGTTCTCCCACTCCCGCATCCTCTATCCCATCCTTTCATTATTCCTCCATCCATTCCATCCTTACATTATGATTTTCGGGTTAGTATTACTTAAATTAAATAAATTTAGGCGATGGGCTGACAACCTGTCACTACAGCAATATTCGTACAAATCCATCTTGAATAACCCTCCAAACTTTGTCAGACGTGGCGGAACGACCTTTGTTAGGTCGTTTACGCTCTGCCTACCCCATTAGGGATAAAGGCGTGATTATATGTATGTATGTATGTATGGCGTATCACAAA
Organism: Scrobipalpa costella; assembly: GCA_949820665.1. Lineage (NCBI taxonomy): Eukaryota > Metazoa > Arthropoda > Insecta > Lepidoptera > Gelechiidae > Scrobipalpa > Scrobipalpa costella. The sequence continues at coordinate 10,214,747 of OX463309.1, forward strand.
GCTTTTGTATGTCTCAAAACACCCGTCGTCCTATCATTCGAGTCAACCCGGCTAAAACAGCATTTGCGTAACGATTTTCCTTTTTGTTTTTCCTTACATCTATAGGAAAACAAACGAAAACTGTTCAATTATAGAAAGGACTTGTGGTGAAGTAAAGAAAACTGTAACTAAATTGCTTCTGCAATTGGATTACGCAAAAACGGAGGAAATCCCGACTGTAATCAATTAAGAGGATGCATTGGTAATTTTGGCATCAGTGATGTCAATTTATTTCAGAAATTACGAAACGAATGAAAATATAATTTAGTTACCTGATAGTTCATGATGAACCCCTTATTTCGTTAGTTGTGAATATATGATTAGGTAACTTTTGTAACAAGGAAAAAAATTTCAAACATACCTCTTTTCAAAAAGAGATTCCCATCTTATGGGCAAACGGGACCGATTAAGCCTATTAACTTTCTCTGTAGATAAGTCTGTGCATACTCTTTAAAATTAAAGATGGAATTTCTCAAGTTATCGTTTCTAACTAAATAAACTAACAAAAAGCATTTTTATTGTTCTCCCACTCCCGCATCCTCTGTCCCATCCTTTCATTATGATTTTCGGGTTAGCATTACTTAAAATATTAGGAAGTAATGAATTAATGTTAATGATTTTTTGTTTTTATCATGCAACTATTCCTTTATTTTATTTATATAAATTGCATGCCAAAATTATATTAGTACTAAATTATTACAATATAATATATAATATATTAGTACTAAAATATTAATTATTGTGCTCATTAAACATCCTGTTGTAAATAATGTGTCCAAAGGTTTCCCGCGATACAGGTTTACCTAGTGTGGGGACCCGATATTTCTGAATATGTAATAGCTTTTTAGTAAATAAATGATTTTTCTATTTGTATTTTGTATATATAAAATCACGCCTTTATCTGTTACGGGGTAGTCAGAGCGTAAAACGCTTCGTGAAAGGCGCTGTCGCCACGTCTGTCAAAAATTGAGGGAAATTTCGGATTGCAATGTATAATGCGGTAGTGAAAGGTTCAGCCCATCGCCTAAATTACAATATACTGTTACCCTCGAATCCCTTTTCCGACTTCTACAGCATGCCCGGGAGGAAGGGCAGCTGAAACATTCTATGTTTTTCTATCTCTCCCAGACCAGCATGGAAGCAATATGTTATTGTTATATGTACTGATTTATCTCGTATCTATTAAAGCTAGCGTTAATATACTTATATACAATACAACTTTTCAAGTTTATCTTTTACATACATACATATAATCACGCCTTTATGGGTTTAAAACGACCTTTATTTAGGAAGGTCGTTCCGTCTGACAAAGTTTCGAGGGTTATTTAAGATGATTTGTAGGTATTGTAGATATTGCTGTAGTGACAGGTTGTCAGCCCATCAAAATTGCTATATACTGAAACCCTCGGATCCCTTAGTTGGTTTTTACAACATGCCCGGGAGGAAATGCAACTGGCACATTCTATGTTATTATCTCGCTCCCAGGCCAGCATGGAAGAAATATATCTTTTACAGTGTTGTATTCAAAGATTTGACTTGTAATGCTCATATTTTCTGTTTACAGTTAACTTTATTTAGTCATTGATATTCAGTGATCGGAATAGATAGAGTATATTTACCTAAACTTCTAAGAACAGAAGCGGAAAATGGAGACTTCCTTACTACTTAAAACTTTTTGACATCTTGCGGGATATCACATAAGTAAGCTAGAAATATACTTTCAACCATGGTATTTAATTCTATGGACAAATACAAGCTAAAATATACTTGGTGATTTTTGGCTACAGTGTTACATTGCTTAGATATTTTGAATTAAAGATTTTCTTACTTTATAGCTTTAAAACGGCTGTGTGTAGGAAAAAATGATTGGGAAAAAAATTACGCAAATTTTGGGCTGTATAATTTCTTCATAGGTGTCAACATCGTACGAGCTACAGAAACCAAGATATTTACGAACTTATTTGTCAACTTATCCCTCAAATTTAGAATTAATTTTCTTTTTGTTTCTAAATAAAAGACATTTCATACCTTGAAATATTGTACACCAGCAGTAAGTAATATCCGTCAGTCAAAATCCAACCAAAGTGCAGTCAGTATCCAAATTCAAGCCAAGTAGTCAGGTAAAACAGATGAAATGCCAGTAAACAAGCCAAGATCACGAATTAAATATCCACGGATTTAGAATACCACATGTGCGCACTCAGAAAAAGATTCAACGAGAGTGTTTTTGCAATTGTCCGGTGCTTAAAAAGATAAGCAGCCATAGCGGCAAATATCTTTGTTAAGAGAAAACAAAAGAAACCACATAAAAAAGAGACGCGATGAGTAATCTTCCCATCGTTGTCACACATAGACAAACAAAATATATTTAATTTTCTAAAGAAAGAAAACAAGGGCACTTCAAGGAAAGTATAGTATTTCCCTTCTTTTTCTTAAACCACATAGAAAAGAGACGCGATGACTAATCTTTCCATCTCTGTCACACATATACAAACAAAACATATATAATTTTCTAGAGAAAGAAGACAAGGGCACTTTAAGGAAAGTATAGTCTTTCTTCTTAAGTTATTCAAGTTCAAGAAAAGAAAAACGGTTTTTCGTAAATATCTTGGTTTCTATAACTCCAACGATGTTGACACCTATAAAGAAATTATACAACACAAATTACGCGATAATTTTTCCCCCTATCATTTTTTCCTACACACAGCCGTTTTAAAGCTAGCTAGCTAGCTAGGCAATGTGACACTGTAGTCGAAAGTCACCAAGTATATTTTTAGCTTGTATTTGTCCATAGAATTAAATACCATGGTTCAAAGTATATTTCTAGCATACTTATGTGATGTCCCGCAAGATGTCCCGCAAAAAGTTTTAGTAGTAAGGAAGTCTCCATTTTCCGCTCTTCTTTTTAGAAGTTTAGGTAAATATACTTTACCTATTCCGATCACTGTTGATATTAGATACAAGAAATATATAGGTGGTCATTATATTTTGACCTGTATTTATTGTTCGTATTTTTAACGTTGAGTTATCGATACCAACGTGGTTTGCGGTCCATAAACTGCTTTTTCTTCGCAACTAAACAGAAGTTCAAATTTCAGAACCGCAACGATAACCTTGTTACAAACATATGTTTTTCGGTTGGCTTTCTTTAAAGTGGTATAGCAAAAACATGATATGGGCCGCAAAACAAGTTGGTATCGATAAAGCAACGTTAAACGACCCGCATAGCCTAGTTGGCAGTGCATCTGCCTGCTACGCAGCGGGTCCCGGGTTCAATTCCCGGCCGAGCAGACATGTGAATGAAGAATTGAAATGTCTGTTTCTGGGTCTGGGTGTTCTTTGTGATTGTTTATGTGTATGTCCATGGCACCCCGATACAGGGAATCCTAGTGGGGGCTATGAGTGTGATCGTGTGTATATTTTTTTTCGTGTGTTAAAAAAACCTTGTATAGGTAGGTATATTTTCCTGTAATTTTCAACTCCCATCGTCATTTCAGGCTTCTAATACCTTGATGAAGTATAAACCTACACAGGCATGCTTTTCGTCCGTGTTTCATCCCTTGTTCAAAAAGATGAAAACTCTTGTGAAAATCGTAAGTGTATAATATGAAACAAAGAAAATAATAATTTCGGTTCTGGCAGGACTCGAACCTGCGTCTTTGGAATGCCAGTCCATCACTCTACCAACTGAGCTACAGAAACGGAAGCGAGAGTGACGAATCTATCATAGTTTTTCTTATGCTCACGTCATAGCGACGTTAGCGACATCTAGCCATGTAATTTAAGAATTACGTAGAACGAACGAATTTATTATTTTCTTTCTTTCAAATTATATGAAATAAAAATAGTATTGTGAGTGCTAAAAATCCTCAAAATGTGCGTTTATTGTGTTTAGATATACAGACAGACTGATGCAATGGAAGACTTTGTCATACCTTAATAATATTGATGATATAAAGTGATTTTCGTGCTTGTTCAACCCAGTTTATCAACTTACAAGATTTGGTTCAAACATATTTTGTAAATATTATCCTGCTCGTGTTTTTATTGAGTTGACTGACGTAAATCTTCAGAATATCTTCAAAGAATCGTTTTATACGCGAGCTCATCGTTCGCACGTATTCAAACTGACTGTTTTTTTGATATTGGTGCCGATTCTGTTCAAGACACAACTTCACTTATTTTAGTTTGTTCCTGTCACTTTCTAAAATTTGAATAAAACAGGGACATAAACACAACACCTGATTCTAATGCTGTCAATATATTGCTGAAGATATATCTAGCATGTCGTTTTATTTTAGGCGTTAAAAGTCACATAATAAGTTGTAGTATTTCTGTCTCTATTTAATTCAAATTTTACTGTTGGTCGACACGGAGGACCTGGTTTCGGTTCCCAAGAGTTGATATTAATCAATTTATCACTTAGTAAGATTTTCCTCAGTTTGTTTAGGACATTGCAGGCTGAATTACCTGATTGTCTGAAAAGAAAAAGGATTCCGTGCTTCGGAAGGCACGTTAAGCCGTCGGACCCGGCTTTGTCTTTGATAGTGGTCGTTACCAAACCATGCCAGAGGCCATTAGGCCTACATCTATTAAGCTGTGCTATTAGGTGGTTTGAAAACTCTGACACCAGGGTTCATTTGACTCGAGACTCGAGGGTCGTTTGACTCGAGAATCCACTCGCTAAGAAGAAGAAGTGTGCGATACGACTTAACTAAAGTAAGTTAAGTTGTGTCTACAACAGAATTACCACCATTTTATATGTTTAAAGCGAACTGAGTTTTCCTCCTGCATCAGAGTATTTTTTTTTATTGTGTTTGGGTGGTAAGCTGTTGATCTGCCAGCTTTCCGACGGTTTTGTATAAAAATAAGGAATTGACCTATATTTGATTTCTTGGAAAGGCAAATGACCAGTGTCTGCTGAGCTTTTCCGGTCTCTAAAACAAACATCACGTATTTATTCCTAATGGGGTAGCAAGAGCACCTAAACAAAGGTCGTTCCGCCAAGTCTGACAAAGTTTTAAGGGTTATTTAAGATAGGTTTGTAGGTATATAGCTGAAGTGACAGGTTGTCAGCCTATCGCCTAAATTACAATATACAGACATACCCTCGGATCTCCACAGCGTATTTTACTGATGGATGATACATCAGACGGAATTTGTTCATCATTTTAAGTGCGTACATAGAGAATTAGACAAAAGTAGAGTTAAATAACTTACTGATGCGTTACTTCCATGCTGGACTGGGAGTGGAAGAAAAACATAGAATGCGCCAGTGGCATTTCCTCCCGAGCATACTGTAAAAACCAGCTAAGGGATCCGCGGGTTCCGCGAGTTTCAGTATATTGCGATTTAGGCGACAGGCTGACCACCTGTTACTACAGCGATATACGTACAAATCTATCTTAAATAACGCTCAAAACTTTGTCAGACGTAGTGGAATGACCTTTGTTTAGGTCATTTACGCTCTGCCTACCCCATTAGGGATAAAGACGTGATTATTTGTATGTAGAGTTAAATGATGTCGCAATCTACGTACTTAAAACTTTCCTATGGTGTACATAGGGAATGCTACAAATGAATGTCCATAAAGGGGATCTTATTACTGAGAGCGATCTCTTCCAAACTATAAGAAGAGGAGATTTAAAGAAGGCGCAGAATTAGTGTGATGATTTTTAGTGATTTTCGGTGATGGCGGCCAATTTCCCAGAGATCGGCCAGTTGCGCGTGTAGTATGAGGGTAAAATGAAAACTGATAGTAATACGTACTCATTCTAACTTAGGCCCGTCATGATAATCAACCCTTGAGACTGACAGCGAGTTTGAGTTAGTATCAAGAATGTAATTTTAGGGCCGCTTTAATAATCAGCTCTCATGAGTGACAGCGAATTTGAGTTCGTATCAGAAATGTAATTTCAGTACAAACTGGCCTGTCAAATCCATATTTAATATTGCTCTCTAGTTTGATATCGCTTCATAAATACGAGCCTAAGTACAAATTGACCTGTCAAATCCAACACTTAATATTGCTCTAAACTACCTCCATGGTCTAGTGGCTAGTGCCATGGACTCCCGATCCGGAGGTCCTGGGTGCGATTCCCAGGGGGGAAACACAAAGTTGATATTTGAGAATTTATCACTTTGTGAATTTTTCCCCAGTTTGGTTAGGACATTGCAGGCTGAATCACCTGATTGTCCGAAATTTCGTGCTTCGGGGGGCACGTTAAGCCGTCGGTCCCGGTCGCTGTCTTTGAAAGTGGTCGTTACTCAAACCATGTCAGAGGCCTGATAATTGTGCTACTAGGCGGTTTAAAAACTCTGATACCAGGGTTTATCGGGTCGATAGACTCGATACCCACTCGACAGAAGAAGATTGCTCTCAATCTTGAGATCGCTTTATAAATACGAACTGATTTGTACGTAATTTAAATGCGCAAATATGACTAAATCAGTGATTACTGTTGTACCTTAACCACCATTGTATTTTGAATAACACTATTTGAATTTGAAAGTGGTTTTCACTTTGACCCCTGACACTAGTTTCACCACAATAGTGTAATGTTTACAGTATTGATCTTAGTCACTATTGCCGAATACCGGGTGTAAGGGACAGCGTCCCGCAAACTGATAGGGGTTGCTCAGTCAATGAAACTGAACAACTATTAGCAGGAAATTATTTCAGGAGATGAAAAGCAAAATACCTTCCCATACAAAATGACAACCTCGATCAGACAATTTGTAAGGGAAACCCTTTATTTTCACTTTATGAAAAAAATCTGGTGATAGTTGTTTAGTTTTCCCTTATACCTGGCATAGTTTGAAATAATAATTTATTGCAACATAGTTCCATATTCCATGTTTATGAAATAAATAAAAAAAAAATATGTAGGTATTGCTCGTAGCATTTAGTCCAGCAAAGAAGTATAAATTCGAAATGTACGAATTAAATAGTAGATTTTACGACAAGTGCACAAAACATGTCATTTTTGTTCGAGATTTTCAGCCGCCCTAGGGCTGATTTAATTCGAGGACAAAAATAGTTTTGTGCATGAGTTATAAGCTCTGCTTTTCTAATTAGTAGTTTAATTAGTTCGTGCTTGAACTATTACAGCATTGCAACATAATTTTCCAGAGTATCATTTCTATTTCAAGCGATTTATTTCACTAATAATAGTTCTCGAAACACAAGCACTTTATGAAGACTTAAATTATTATGAGGTTGCTAATTTGTAACTTCAATGAAGCTATTTTAGTTCAAGCTCTTGTTTTAAATAACTAATTAACATACAATTAAATAAAACCGACCATGGCGGAAAACAGCTACGTTTATAAATCATCACTCATTGAAATATTACTTATAAAAGGGCAAGGAATATCTTTATTGTACCGATAACCTATACATACATACATATATAAAATCACGCCTTTATCCCTTACGGGGTAGGCAGAGCGTAAAACGCCTTCTAAAAGGCGCTTTCGCCACGTCTGACAAAAAGTGAGAGCAATTTTAAATTGTAATGTGTATTGCTGTAGTGACATCGCCTAAATTACAATACACTGTAACCCTTGAATCCCTTTTGCTGACTTCTACAGCATGCCCGGGAGGAAGGGCAGGTGGAACATTGTATGTTTTTCTATCTCTCCCAGTCCAGCATGGAAGTAATAACCTATAAAAGTGGTCAAACTAACCAGTAGAACAAAAACAGACAGCCAAATATCTTTACTTACGTTAACAGGTAGGATCCAACGTGGTCAAAGATTTGGTACGCTCCAATCGATTTCAAATAATTGAGAATGAATACCGTTCATCAATCTATACGAAGGAACTGTAAGTACTTAAATGATCTGATTTTATTCATCTTCTGTCGTGTGGGTATCGAGTCTACGGACCCGATGAACCCTGGTGTCAGAGTTTTGAAACCGCCTAGTAGCACAACTATCAGGCCTCTGACATGGTTTGAGTAACGACCACTATCAAAGACAGCGACCGGGACCAACGGCTTAACGTGCCCTCCGAAGCACGAAATCTTTTTCTTTTCGGACAATCAGGTGATTCAGCCTGCAATGTCCTAACCAAACTGGGGAAAAATTCACAAAGTGATAAATTCTCAAATATCAACTTTGTGTTTCCCCCCGGGAATCGAACCCAGGACCTCCGGATCGGGAGTCCATGGCACTAGCCACTAGACCATGGAGGCAGCTGATTTTATTAAGCAGCTTAGAACATAAGGTTTGTAAGTTTTCCTGCAGCGATTCTCCACCATCGTGTGGCGTTAGACTCTTAAGGAAGACTATACTAAGAACCAAGTCACGGCTACCGACTTTTCCAGCACAATCAAACATCTATTCCTGTACTGTGCTTACTTTTGCTTTGTCAACATTTTGCAGAGATTTTCCTCATCTAAATATAGATTACGGAAGTATTGGAATGTATGTACCTCAATAAAAAATTAAGAGGTGTAGCAGGAAGTTGTTTTACGGTACTTCTTCTTCTTCTGTCGAGTCTATCGAACCGATGAACCCTGATGTCAGAGTTTTTAAACCGCCTAGTAGCACAACTATCAGCCTCTGACATGGTTTGAGTAACGACAACTATCAAAAGTTGTTAGTTATTATCTATACTAATACGTATTATAAAGAGGAATGATTTGTATTTTTGAGTAAGTTTGCAACGAATAAACTCAAAACTACTAGATCGATTTCAAAAATTCTTTTACCTCTAGAAAGCTACGTTCACCCCAAGTAACAAAGGCTACTTTTTACTTCGGGAAAATATCTGATTCCCACGGGAAAACTTATTAAGTAAGCCGCAAAAGGCTATATTCATATTAGTAAATACCTATTGTAGCACAATTTTTTGTTTTTATGCGTACATGCGTACAAACACTTGTAAAAAATCATCATCATCAATCATCAAATCATGTAGTTACAAGTGTTTGTCAGAAATAAAAGCTACTGGTATATTCTATGTATCCCAGTTCCCTTTAATGAAAGTTTTTTAAACAGGTCTTTCAAACAAACAAACTCCAATAAATTAGAACGTTAACATACATACATACATAAATCACGCCTTTATCCCTTACGGGGTAGGCAGAGCGTTTAACGCCTCGTAAAAGGCGCTTTCGCCACGTCTGACAAAAATTGAGGGCAGTTTTAGATTGTAATATGTATTGCTAGAACGATAACGTTGTCATGTATGAGTCATGCCAATATCATCCAATATCATTTGTCGGTAAATGATGTCGGGATGACATATCTCCGAATCAAATTGCGAGTTTCTGACTCAATAGGTCATCGGCTTGCGTAGACGGGTGTACTTCGGGAGACAAAAGTAAGAATAAGACAAAACGAAGGCGCAAAGTGCGAGTTTCTAATGCTTCTTCTTCATTGTGATATATTTTTATTTTATTTTTTGACATAGATATAATTGTCTTTGTAATAGACTCGCTTGTGACTTTCTAAAACTTTTGTTTCTTAGGAGTCAATTTGGAAATAAATGGTTTGACTTTGACTGGAGAGTTTAGTGATCGTACAGTCGACAACATGAGACGATGGATTCAGAGATACATACATACATATAAACACGCCTTATCCCTAATGGGTTAGGCAGAGCGTCAACGACCCAAACAAAGGTCGTTTCGCCACGTCTGACAGGTATTGAGGACCATTTCAGATAGATCTATGTACTGCTGTAGTGACAAGTTAGTTGTCAGCATATCGCCTAAATTACAATACACTGAAACCGTCGAATCCCTTAGCTGATTTTACAGCATGCCCGGGAGGAGATGCAGCTGGCATGTTATATGTTTTTTCTATTGCTCCCAGTCCAGTATGGAAAGTACCTAATATAATATTTTAAAAAATATAAGTCAAATACCTGAAGGCCTTAGATCACGCGGCAGACAAAGAAGCGCTGGCTCGACACCGTGAAGACGAGAACGAACTTACACCAGCGGATGCCGAACACCGGGCAAAGTGGAGTAGAAAAATCCGGGAAGCTGACGCCAGCAGTAGGCCGGGAAAATACTAGACAGAAGAAGACCTGCTCTTGACACCAAGCTAATTTCCATTGATTTTTGCTGCCTACATACATACAGTCACGCCTCCATCCCAATGGGGTATGCAGACCGTAAACGACCCAAACGAAAGTCGCTCCGCGCCGTCCGACAAAGTTTTGAGGGCTATTTAAGAAAGTTTTGCTGGTATATTGCGACAGGTTGTCAGCCCATCGCCTAAATTGCAATATACTGAAATCCTCGGATCCCTTAGCTTGCCTGGGGAGAAATGCAGCTGGCACATTCTATGTTTTTCTCTTGCTCCGAGTCCAGCATGGAAGAACTTTTCTTGCTGTTTCAGTGAATTTAAGGCCAAAATGTAATTACGTTACTGAAAAACATTGAAAATGTATGCATTACGGTGCCTATAAATAGAATATAATTGATTAGGTCAAAATCATGATTTACATGTCATATCCAGTTGCAATATTTAGAACTAAACTTAAAATATGATCATGCTAAGCATTGGATCGAAGCCTGTGTTATAATATAACCATTGGATGTTTACAAATCATACTTATTATGTAATTTCGGCACTTTTCTATTTGCAATTAGTAATTATTTTGTTAATAAGCACTTACATTAAATTACATATATATTTTTAAAACTGTCGTATTTAAACACCTGTATAAATACCTGTAGTACCTATACTTTTCACCAAAACCTTTAATGTGATCTCTGCCTACCCCTCCGGGAAAGAGGCGTGACGTTATGTATGTATGTATGTAAAACCTTTAATTTACTGGAATAACAAAACTACATCACCGCGAGAGATAAGTATTTTATTACTTTGAAAAAACTTACAGTCCCGGATGGAACCGTGATAAACTATCTATCTCTGTTAGATTAGGGTAAATAAATGAAGACAATCGATTTCTGATCGACGCTGTTGAGTGTACATTTCATGACACCGCACAGTGATCAAATTGAACGTTGCATGTGACCGAATGATTGTACGCTGATTGTATCATACGCGTCCCATGTGACTTCCAATATGGAACCCATTCTGATTTATCTATTCTTTATGGCCATCATGGAAACTACTGCAAAATGATCACGGCTTGCGTAAGCCATCAGTTGCGGTTGGAAATACATACAATCATGCCTTTATCTCTAATAGGGTAGGTATATCCACCACGTCTGATAAGTTTTGAGTAAATTAAGATAGATCTGTATATTGCTGTAGTGACAAGTTTACAGCCCATCGCCTAAATTACAGTACACTGAAACCCTCGAATCCCTTTATTGGTTTTCACAGCAACGGGAGGAGAAATAGCTGGCACATTCTATGTTTTTATCATCCTAGTCCAGCATGGATTCACAGAACTGCAAAATGATCACGCTTTTCGTAAGCCATCAATTGCGGTTGAAATAGATACATATATTATAATCAGGCCTCTATCCTCTACTAATAAGGAAGGCAGAGCAGCGTCAGCGACCTAAACAATTCCGCCACGTCTGACAAGTTTTGAGTGTGTATTGAAGACAGATCTGTATATTGCTGTAGTGACAAGTTTTCCCCTCGAGTTCCTTTTACTGGTTTTTACAGCAACGGGAGGAGAAATAGCTGGCACATTCTATGTTTCTTATCATTCCAGTCCAGCATGGAATCATAGAAACGCAAAATGATCATGGCTTGCGTAAGCCATCAAATGCGGTATGTTTAATAGCGCGGTTTATTGGCATATTAACTGAATAGCCTTGACTATTTTATGTTATTTTAAATAGGCCACTTATGAATGTACCTCCTGATACACGTGTAACTGAAAAGAGTGATTGCATTACCCAGTCTATTAAACTAAGTAATATAGAGCATGAGCTCGATTCTAGATTCCACCGGCCAAAACTAAAATTAAAATCCATCTGTCACTTTCGAAATAATAAAATTGGAAAAGGACATCTGATTTATACTCTATGGTTTTACACTTTGTCCGCTAGTTCCTGACGCGTTTTTGCACGTTTCCCCAGTATTTCTGTCAATGTTATCTGCCATATCATATGACGGCGGATAAAAATGACAGATAACGCATAAAACCACCGACTATAAATCAAAAACCGGCTAAAATAGATGTTCTGGCCATTATCAATGTTTTTTTTAGTCTGAAAGTGATAAATAGATTTTTATTTTAGCCGGCAAATCTACATAGAATTGAGCTATGTATGTTAGGTACCTCCTGATACACATATAACTGTAGAGAGTGATTGCATTACCTAGTATATTAAACTAAGTAAAGTAGATCATGTGAGCCTCAAGCATATATTACACTACTTGCTAATTAGCATTTGATTTGATATACATTGCTGCTTAGCCTATATGGTTAATTTCAAGTCAACGTAGACTAGGAAGCAATGTATATAAAATCGGATGCTAATTAGCAAGTAGTGTAATAGCCGCTTATACCAAGTCATCATCATCATGTCGTATGGCATATACTGTATTGGATCCTATATTGGGCGATTTTATACTATACGGCACAGCGACGGTGCCGTCACGATGCCGTGGTTCTGTTTTTCCACTAGACGGCACGGCAACGAAACGGCAACGTCTACCTAATTCCAATTTGAGCAAAGGCACACACGCGCATGTTTCGTACGAAAACAAAACACATGCAGTTTGAAACACAGTCAGACGACGGTATCGGGGGGAATCAATGGCGTGCCGTTGCCGTACCGGCAAGTGGAAAAACGTGCCATATAATTTCATAGTTTTAAATAGATCATCTCTTCCACTGTACCGTCGACGGTGCCGTGCCGTGGCCGTACCGTCTAGTTGAAAAACGCCCATTGTAATTTTTTGATTTTTCAGCAAGTCTTCGGCCGCTGGAGTGAGACGATGCAGTTCGCACATTCCGTCGGGGAAGCAATGTACTACAGGTACCTATAGCAGTGGCAAGGGTTGCAATTCTATCGAGGGTAAGCCAAAGCAAAAAAACATTTAAGTACTTTATAGTTTCGACGTAATTCCGGATTTGGTGGAGGTGAATTCTTGAAAGGGAAGCCGACGGAAATCGGCTTGTATGGATTCTTTGCCTCTGACCTATAGGCACCGTAACGCATACATTTTCAATGATTTTCAATAACATAAATAAATTTTGGTCTTTTTGAGGTGCTTCTTCTTCTTTCGAGTGGGTATCGAGTCTATCGACCTGATGAACCCTGGTGTCAGAGTTTTTAAACCACCTAGTAGCACAACTATCAGGCCTCTGACATGGTTTGAGTAACGACCACTATCAAAGACAGCGACCGGGACCGACGGCTTAACGTGCCCTCCGAAGCACGAAATCTTTTTTCTTTTCGGACAATCAGGTGATTCAGCCTGCAATGTCCTAACCAAACTGGGGAAAAATTCACAAAGTGATAAATTCTTAAATATCGTCTTTGTGTTTCCCCCCTGGGAATCGAACCCAGGACCTCCGGATCGGGAGTCCATGGCACTAGCCACAAGACCACGGAGGCAGTTTGAGGTGCTGGAAAATAACGAAAAATAAACAGTTGTTAGGGAATAATTAAATTTGTGATGTTGTGCGCATACGAATTGCCCCATTTGAAGTAATCAAGTCTGCATCACTTTTACTGTACCTTCTCTTGAAATTGCCCAGCTAGAACCGCACAGTTACTTTGTTAAATCGGATTTCATTAAAATAGTAAATTACATTAAAAGTCGAAAAAAAAAGCAATTTATGGACGAGTAAATTTTCCAATGTAAACGAGACTATATATTGCGTTTTCGGCTGAGACTAATAAAGTACTTTTCTCTCATTTTCACAACACAACAAGAATACACTTAAAAACAAACATCAAACTTGTGATTCGTCCATAATATTTTGACAGGCGCATTGTCCATCTATCAATCATTCTATTTTTTTCGCACCCAAGTTTAAAAAAAATATGTCGTCAAAAAAAAAATCGTTGACTTAAAAAGATCCATACTAGTTTAAAGACTTCTGTAGCGGTCGGTAATGGTCATTGTTGTCGTTTGCGGAAATTGCCGGCCGCTACGAACTCGAGTAGCGAAAAGAGTGAATGTATGCTTTATTTTTTTCAAATAATGAAGCTATTTCCCAGCAAGTGTGAGAAAAATATGTTATTGAACTAGGGGAGCAAGTTTCCTGGAAGTGGGATGTTTGCGAGTCGCAGTTTATCGAACAACTTGGACAGATTTACGGCACTTTATACCAACTACTATTCCTGTTACTATAAATCATTAAATCAGTGTGAATTATTGCTATTACATGTATATAAAGCGGATGTTTGTCTTGTTTATACTATTAAAAATTTAATTACAAATTTTGCATACTCTTATTTAAGATCTACGCTGTATATAAAACAAAACAATACTCATCAACACTCATCTATATTAGATTCGCATCCAATTCATATCCGATTTTACCTTCCTAGTAACCATTGTATGACAGCTTGTGCAGTCACATCCATACACGTTTCACATGGATTTTTCCTGATACGAATTCAATACGAATCTTATATTATGAATGAGAACACAAACGCCATTAACAAACTTCAGGGATGGATGAGAGAATACTCATTCGTGATATCCTACAATTTGATCCTCCCATGCAAAATGACGCATCAGTCACTATCATAATAGAAAGTGATTTTTGCTAATAAAACATACATACATACATACTTTCAACATACTTTCTCCCTAATGGGGTAGGCAGAGCGTAAACGACCTAAACAAAGGTCGTTCCGCCACGTATGACAAAGTTTTGAGGGTTATTTAAGATAGAATTCTAGGTATATTGCTGTAGTGACAGGTTGTCAGCCCATCGCCTAAATTACAAAATACTGAAACCCTCGGATCCCTTAGCTGGATCTTACAGCATGCCCGGGAGGAAATGCAACTGGCACATTCTATGTTTTTCTGTCGCTTCCAGACCAGCAATTTATAAAACAAAGTGTGAAATTAATTAATCAATTACGAGAAAAACTTAAACAAGATATTTCTGTGCTAATTAACCGAGACACACTGACAGACAGAGTTAATGATGTGTATTTATTTATATTTTTTTACGAGTAGAGATGTGCCAAAATCTGACCGACACTTCAAGGAATCATATTTGTTCTAGTAATTTTAAATTAGAAGTTTTCCGAACTATATTTCCTCATCTAAAGACATCAGCATATCTTGCATCGAGACCGTTAAACTTGGTTATCATCGCTATAGAAGGTCGCAGGTTCAAATCCCGTCTGAGCGAAACTTTTAGCCTCTTAAATTTTTAATACACATAAAGAACTTGTTCGTTCTTACGCAACTTCACTATCAGAGAGCATAATTCTTCTTCTTCTTCTTTCGAGTGGGTATCGAGTCTATCGACCCGATGTACCCTGGTGTCAGAGTTTTTAAACCGCCTAGTAGCACAACTATCAGGCCTCTGACATGGTTTGAGTAACGAGAGCATAATGAAAAATCACATGATAAATGTTCGCTCCACTAAAATAATTTCATGCATCATCATCTCCCTAGCCTTATCCCGTATCTCACGGGGTTGGCTACCTAATCTAGGGGATTGAACGAGGGTGCTGGTTTTTACACAGAGCGACTGCCATCTGACCTCCGCAACCCAGAAGGGAAACCAGACCCAATCCTAGATTAGGTCAGAGTTTTTCAAGCCGCCAATGCTTAGCACTGGCCTCTGTCATGGCTTAACGACTGATATCTATGGTATTAAACGATATTAACCGGGACCAACTGCTTAACGTGCCTTCCGAAGTACATATGAAAACCGAAAAACACATTGGTACGTGGTGGGATTTGAACCACGACCTCCCGCTCAGGAGGCAGCGGCCCTATACATAACACCATCGGGCTCTCTTAAAAAAACTCTTCTCTTCTTAAAATATTTCCATGCATGTCAGAGATAAAAACCATGACAGACAAAGGATAATAATAACATACGTATTTTTGCTTGTCGGTATTATCATTAAGTCGAGACATGTGCCAATAGAAACAGTGGGCTCAATTCTAGATTTACCGGATAAAACTAAAATTAAAATCTATTTGTCACTTTCAGACTAAAAGCATTGAAAAAGAACAGGAGATCTATTCTCTCCAGTTTTTGAATTATAGCCGGTGGATTTATGCGTTATTACCCCGATGGTGTAGTGGATACGGCCACTGCCTCCTGAGCAGGGAGGTCGTGGGTCGAATTCTACCACGTACCAATGTGTTTTTCGGTTTTCGAATTTCATATGTACGTTTATTCGGCGCTTTTTCCGTGCTTCGGAAGGCACGTTAAGCCGTTGGTCCCGGTTAACATCGTTTAATACCGTAGATATTAGTCGTTAAGCCATGTCAGACGCCAGTGCTAACCATTGGCGGCTTGAAAAATCTGACCTAATCTAGAATTGGGTCTGGTTTCCCTTCTGGGTTGCGGAGGTCAGATGGCAGTCGCTCTGTGTAAAGTTTGGTTAGGACATTGCAGGCTGAATCACCTTATTGTCCGAAAAGGAAAAGATTTCGTGCTTCGGAGGGCACGTTAAGCCGTCGGTCCCGGCCGCTGTCTTTGATAGTGGTCGTTACTCAAAACCATGTCAGAGGCCTGATAGTTGTGCTACTAGGCGGTTTAAAAACCAGTACCCTCGTTTAATCACCTAGATTAGGTAGCCGTCCCCGAGAGATACGAAAGCGTGTCAAAATCTAGCGGGCAAAGTGTAAAACCATAGAATATAAATCGCCTGTCCTTTTTAATTTTTATTATTTTGAAAGTGACAAATAGATTTTAATTTTAGTTTTAGCCGGTGGAATCTAGAATAGAGCCCAATATCTACATAGAATGTTTTGTACGGTTCCTTAGTAACAGCAATTAGTGAAGAACTGCAACCATGCTCATTTTTCCATGCTGGACTGAGAGTGGGATAAAAACATAGAATGTGCCAGCTGCATTTCCTCCCGAGCATGCTGTAAAAAACAGCTAGGGGATCTGAGGGTCTCAGTATATTGCGATTTAGGCGATGGGCTGACAACCTGTCACTACAGCAATATATGTACAAATCTATCTTAAATAAAACATTCAAAACTTTGTCGGACGTGGCAGAACGACCTATGTTTAGGACGTTGCGTTTGTCTACCCCATTAGGGATAAAGGCTTGTTTATATGTATGTATGTATTTGCCTGAATTTTACTACAACATTCGTCTTGTACTACAAGTCTTCACTAAATCAACACGTTGGCTGCTGGCCAAACGTGCCCACAAGCCACAACGCACTTGCCATGTGACCAGATATACTATAACTGCGTACTGCGTAGATCGTATAGGTGTTAATACTTTCAGTGCTATAATTTTGTCCAAATCCTGCCTACGGAAGTTACATATACTAAAAACGAGTGGCGAATGAAATGACAGACGCATAATGTTGTACACACACACACACAAATCACGCCTTTATCCCCAATGGGGTAGGCAGAGCATAAACTATCTAAACAAAGGTCGTGCCGCTACGTCTGACAAAGTATACATACATGTAATTACGCCTTTATCCTTAACGGGGTAGGCAGAGCATAAACGACCTACACAAAGGTCGTTGCGCCACGTCGGACAAAGTATTGAGGGTTATTTAAGACACATTTGTCCCAACCCATCGCCAAAATTACAATATACTGAAACCCTCGGATCCCTTAGCTGGTTTTTACAGCATACGCGGGAGGAGAGTCAGCTGGCATATTATATGTTTTTTTTTCAGGCCATGATTTTCTATGATGGTTATAAGTAGGATCCACAAAAATCTTGCACCAAGAATATTCCATTATTACGTATCTCAGTTAATTTTAGGAAATGCCAGAGTCTTAGCGGGTTCTGAGTGAGCTCATTCAATCGTCGTCGACTGTATCTGGTTCAGATCTCTTAGGGTCAAGCATCACCAATAATGATTAAAAGAACTTATCTTAGTAGTCTATAAATGATCCCACTGCTAGGCCAAGGCCTCTCTCTTCTCCTTCCATTCTTCCCTGTTTTGGACCTCAAGGAGCCTTGGAGAATGAGTCTAGGTCTATCTCATCACGCCATCTGCGACGGGGTCTACCACGGCGTCTTGTGGTAAGTGGTTTCCACAATGTACTCGTTTATGCCCACTGTTCTTCCGGCATGTGGCAGACAGATTTCTTCCGTGCTGGCCTGGGAGCGAGAGAAAAACATAGAATGTGCCAGCTGCATTTCCTTTCGGGCATGCTGTAAGAGCCAGCTAAGGGATCTGAGGGTTTCAATATATTGTAATTTAGGCGATGGGCTGACAACCTGTCACTACAGCAATATACCTACAAATCTATCTTAAATAACCCTCAAAACTTTGTCAGACGTGGCGAAACGACCTTTATTTAGGTCGTTTACGCTCTGCCTACCCCATTAGGGATAAAGGCGTGATTATATGTATGTATGCATGTGGCAGACGTGACCAGCCCAATCCCACTTCAGCTTGGTCGCCGCTCGTGCTACTTCAGAGATTAGTGTTTTAAAAGTATTAAAGTACATTTTATTTTTAACTAAAGTATTATTATTTATTTAACAATATATTTTACACACATGATCATATAGAAGAAACAAATATAAAAAAGCACAACAGGTACAGCTTATCGTAGTGAAAGTGTATAAGTAACTGAACCACCATGTTTTTTTTCATGCTGACCTGGGAGCGAGAGAAAAACATAGAATGTGCCAGCTGCATTTCGTCCCGGGCATGCTGTAAAAAACAGCTAAGGGATCCGAGGATTTCAGTACATTGTCAGACGTGGCGGAACGACCTTTGATTAGGTCCTTTACGCTGTGCCTACCTCAATAGGGATAAAGGCGTGATTATATGTATGTATGTATGTAACTGAACGACTGCTTTACAGTATCTTCTATAATACTATATCTAGTACACAACTTGGATACTAGATATAGTATTATAGAAGTGTGGTCATTTGTTTGCGACGTAGAATCACTAGAATCTAATGAGCTCGTTGGTATGTAACGGTTGTTAATTGTTGGCACTTTGTCTACTAGAGAGTGTGGAAGATTTTGTACGAACAATAGTAAAACGAGACGCCGAATAACACGTTTGCTTTTGTGTTTACATTAGCAACAAACGTCAATGTGAAATATGAGTTTGGAATATTGATAGGTAAGTTTTATAAACACAAATTGCTGACGTCACTTCATGAACGTCATTGCATGGTTTGTTGTCATCAGTACTTGGACGAATAATCCTCGTTTCGTCCAAGCATCAGTATCACCATACTGTAGAAATCCCATTAGCTTAGGGTAAAATAGAGCTTATTTACCCTTGCCATAATGCAAAAAATATATAATATTGCGTGTACAGTCTTGTCCCCGTATATATTGTTATCTCTAATCAGTTTTACAGGTTGGCTGGAAGAGATCTCTTTATAAAGATAAGCTCACCTTTGCGAATGAAATTTAGTTTGTTTATTTATTGTTTTTTTTTGTACACATAAATAATAAATATAAAAAACAAAGGTTCTGTTAAACAAGTTTTCAGACAGGATACTGCCGCACTGCACTAGAATAGATACTCGTATCATAAATTTTTGTCGTAAGCATCATGGAACCACCCTAAAAAAATTGATTTCGTTAACTTTATTTCAGCAAAAATCTAATTTTGCAGGAGAAGGAAATTGTTCTGCTTCTATATTTCAGTTGCATCCCATATTCTTTGGCAAAAAAGCATTTATAGTAAATGGAGTAAATAGTGCGGCTGGACTGGAGGCGTGTCTGTCACGTGGTGGTGGTGTGTAGGTTTCGTCATCCGAAACACTCACATGCCCAGAATGTGCCCGCGTGCAGGGTAAGCAGGTCTTCACACAAATTACCTAGTTTAATATCCATTGTTACTAAAGCTGTTATCTAAACTTAAGGGAATCATCTTTCTGCTCCTATATTTCTGTTCTTTGGCATAAGTATTTATAGAAAATGGAGTAAATAGTGCGGCTGGTCTGGAGGCGTGTCTGTCACGTGGTGGTGGTGTGAAGGTTTCGTCATCCGAACCGCTCACGTGTCCAGAATGTGCCCGCGTTCAAGGTTAGCAGTTCTTCACACAAATTACCTACTTTAGTGTCCATTCTTACTAAAGTCGTTATCTGGACTTTAGGGAATCATCTTTCTGCTCCAATATTTCTGCTCTTAGGCATAAGTATTTATAGTAAATAGCGACTGGAGGCGTGTCTGTCACGTGGTGGGGGTGTGAAGGTGTCGTCATACGAACCTCTCACATGCCCAGAATGTGCCCGCACGTAGCGTTAGCAGGTCTTCACACAAATTATCTAGTTTAATAAAGCTGTTATCTGGACTTTAGGGAATCATCTTTATGCTCCTATATTTATTTTCTTTGGCACAAGTATTTATAATAAATAGGGACTGGAGGCGTGTCTGTCACGTGGTGTGGAGTGAAGGTCTTGGAATCCGAGACGCGCACATGCCCAGAATGTGCTCGAACGCAGGGTTAGCAGGTTTCTTCACACATATTACCGAGTATACCAATAGTGTTAAAAAGCAGGACTGGTAGTTTATAATAGGACTTTTGGTATCATACCCTGGCTTTTTATAGGCTCAAACATTTGACTAAATTTGTATTCACTTCCATGCTGGACTGGGAGAGAGAGAAAAACATAGAATGTCCCAGCTGCATTTCCTCCCGGGCATGCTGTAAAAACCAGCTAAGGGATCCGAGGGTTTCAGTATATTGCAATTTAGGCGATGGGCTGACAACCTGTCCCTACAGCAATATACCTACTAATCTATCTTAAGTAAATCCTCATAACTTTGTCAGACGTGGCGGAGCGACCAATGTTTGGGTCGTTTCCGCTCTGCCTACCCCGTTCGGGATACAGGCGTGATTATATGTATGTATGTAAATTTGTATATACGAGTAAAAAAAAATTTACTCTCTACAAAAAATCTTGCTATTTACTTCGTTGGCTTTAGTAAATATTAGCCTCCAAATAGTAGATATTGCCATTAGGGGCAATTCGTATGCGCACAAAATCACGAAATCGTGACTAAAATCGTTACCTGTCATTTTCTATCATTCATTCATTTTCTATAGGATTGTGAAGGATAGAGTTAAGATTGTGCCCTCGAAAGAATCAGTACCAATTTTCCTATTCTATTCAAAGTCTGATCAGTGTCGCATCGTATCGGGCACCTCCAGTTCTTTCAGGCTTTTGATGACTTCTCTGATATATTTGACGATCACTTTGCGACTTTATCCTCTCCTATCCTCTTTACATATCAAATATATATATATATATTGCATTAAAATACAAGAAATGAAGTTTACAGAAAGGTATGCAAGAGCGAACTTATCTCTATGAAGAGACCTCTTCCAGCTAACCCACTGGCAGTTGAGAGAATGAGAAACATTTTAAGGGCAAGACAAATACAATGCAATGTAAACTAAAAATTATTCTAAAATACATGAAGTAGAACCATTAAACGTAAACATAATAAATCAATAATATTAAATCAAACAATACATACATATCTAATACTTATATATCGTATATATATACGTACATGCATAATAGATACATAAATACATTAAACTTTTATAACATATCCAGCCAGCTAAAACGGGCAGCTTTTTATTTCTCTTTCTATTTGCTCTTCTGTGAGTCAGTTGCATTGTACCTTTGAGCCTCAATTACTTATCCATCATAATTATCCTCTTGTGGCAACCCTACCCACACTTCATTGACTCTATCCTCCGGTAAATATACGGTTTGTTGTGAAAACGGTTGATTGGTTTTCGCTCCCGAATTCTCTTTAGATCTCCGAAGGTAAATACTAGAAGGTTTGATACATTTATGCAACGATTTGGTTGCGTCAATTCTTGGGTAGCACGTGGATAATTTGACTGTAGATATGAAGATAATTTTAAGTCTCACTTCCGTAGGTCAGCTGGAAGATATTTCTTAGTAGAAATAAGCTGTACCTGTTGTGTCGGTATTCCTTGTGTATAGTCTTTCTCATGTTACTTGTGTACAATAAACAGTAAATAAATAAATAAATAAGATATACCTATGCCAAAACCTATTGCAGTATGAATAGTGTAGATAGGACAGGGATATATAGAAGAAGAAGACATACTGCGCCGACCCCAAATAAGAGGGGTGGGAAAGGGAATCATGATGACAAAGATACCAGGTGTAAGGGATAGCGTCCCGCAAACTGATAGGGGTTTCTCAGTCAACGTCACTGAACAACTTCCACCAGAAATTTCTTACAAGAAGTAAAAAGAAATATTTGCTTTTCCATACAAAATGTTTACCTTACCTAGGATTGGGTCTGGTTTCCCTACTGGGTTGCGGAGGTCAGATGGCAGTCGCTCTGTGTAAAAACCAGTACCCTCGTGAGATACGGGTTAAGGCTAGTGAGATGACGATGATACAAAATGTTTACCTAGATCAGACAATTGGTATTGCAAAGACAATTTTTCTTTTTCACTTTCTGAAAGAATTTCCTGGTGAAAGTTGTACAGTGTCCGTGACTGAACAACCCCTATCAGTTTGCGGGACGCTGCCCTTACACCCCGTATCCTACTTAATAAAATAAAATAAAATAGCCTTTCTTGCTGAACTAGTTTTACAATGTTTTTCAATTTTCTTACAAATATGCTTACTTTATAACAGTTACTTATCCTTTTACATAAATTAAGTATCGGTAAACGGTCGTTTCTGCATTTCAGCTTGTCTTTCGACATAGGCCTCCTCTAAAGATTTCCGTATCCTACTTAGATAGGTTAAATTGAAAGAACTCAATGTTAAAAGTCTACTTATATAACAGATACGAGTAATATTAATATTATAAGCTTTGTTTTTGACGAATATGGAAATAAATTATACAGAGAAGAGATACATTCTCCTGGACGGATTTCATAACGAATGATGAATTTCGGGAATAAATTGGTATTACTATTAAAATTGGTATTGGTTGGGGGAATACTTCCATGCTGGACTGGGATCGAGAGAAAAACATAGAATACGCCAGCTGCATTTCCTCCCGGGCATGCTGTAAAAACCAGCTAAGGGATGCGAGGATTTCAGTATATTGCAATTTAGGCGGTGGGCTGACAACCTGTCACTACAGCAATATACCTACAAATATATCTTAGATAACCCTCAAAACTTTGTCACACGTGGCGGAACGACCTTTATTTAGGTCGTTTACGCTCTGCCTACCCCATTAGGGATAAAGGCGTGACTATATGTATGTATGTAATAAATTTCTAGTTTCTATTTTTTAGAAAATTCATTGTTAGCATTTGTTAGATTCTTTAATGTCTAGCTAGATAGAATAATATGACGGTTAACGGAATAACTAACTTTTGCACGGGAAAACTTATTAGTTAGTATAACCTTAACTGTAGGTGAAACTTCGGGTTTAATAAATGCTTACTGTTGAAAACATAAACTACATCTTTGTTCAAAGACTTAATGTTATTTTCAGCTCATATTCTTTGTTTATAGCTAGTTTTCTTATACAAAAGTAGTTTAGATAGTTTTATAGCTCACATTCCACGATTTAAAATGTTCTCTATATATTTGTATAGTTTATGAACGTTTAAAACGATCTTTTTTACTTTAAAGCACAAGGGTCATTAGTTCCTTCATGTACAGAAGCTCAAGTATTTTCCTTCTACCCACGTTCGTAAAAGTAGGAATAATACCAGGCCACTCAGAAAGTATTGCGATAAATAGTTTTTATATATGGCTGACTGGCCGGTTAGAATCTTTTTTGAAAATATGATTAATTGTAAGTAAAAATATGTGTGTTCCATTTTCAACATTTCCATCCACATTTTTTGCGAGCCAATTCAAAGTATCGTGTCTTACTGAAAAATGGATCTGCGCCGGGAACATTTTAGAGCTATGATTTTTTACGATTTCAAGTGTCGCCTGAAACCGGATGAATCGTTCGATAGACTTCAAATGGCATTTATGGATGAAAGCCCCCTCCAAGGCAACCGTGTATCGTTGGTATAACGAATTTAGGCGCGGTCTGGTCGACCTTGGGGAATGAAGAAAGAAGCGGTCGCCCTTTGACGGCTATTACGGAAGAAAACGTGCTAGCAGTGAAAAATTTAATCCAAGATAATAGGCGAATTACATATCAGGAGATTCAGCACATATTAAAGATTGGATCGGGAAGCGTTCACGAGATTCTACAAGGGCATCTTCGCGTGAGGAGGATAGTATCGCGCTGGGTGCCGCACTACCTCACCGACGCTCAGAAGCAGGCCCGGGTGGAATGGTGCCGTGATATGCTGAACAAATTTGAAGCAGGCTCGTCTCGGCGTGTTTACGACATCGTAACAGGTGATGAGTCCTGGATTTATCAATACGATCCAGAAACCAAGCGCCAGTCGACAGTTTGGGTGTTTCAAAATGAACTAACGCCTACCAAAGTGAAGCGATCTCGAAGCGGGGGGAAGATTTTGATCGCCAGCTTTTTTAATTTGACTGGCCACTTGGCCTCAATTCCCTTACGAGATCAAAGAAGCATTAACGCCGAATGGTATACTACCAAATGTTTACCAGAAGTTTTTTCTGTTGTGAGCAACAAGCGACCAAACACAGGGCTCCGCGGACTACTGCTCCACCACGACAATGCGCCTGC
Source organism: Scrobipalpa costella (assembly GCA_949820665.1). Lineage (NCBI taxonomy): Eukaryota > Metazoa > Arthropoda > Insecta > Lepidoptera > Gelechiidae > Scrobipalpa > Scrobipalpa costella. Next base: position 10,239,472 of record OX463309.1, read on the forward strand.
ACACACCGCGCTCAAAACGAGGGACTTCCTGGACAGCACACCAGTCAAACTCCTGGGTCACCCTCCTTACAGCCCTGATCTAGCACCGTGTGACTTCTTTTTATTTCCAAAAATAAAAAATCAGCTCAAGGGGATACAATTTTCGTCGCCGGAAGATGCGCTGGCTGCGTTCGAGCAGGCTGTAAACGAGGTGTCTACGGCGGACTGGAAAAAGTGTTTTAAAACTGGTTCAGACGCATGAATCTTTGTATAGAGGCTGGTGGAGAGTACTTTGAAAAGATTTAATAAAAATATATGTACCTGTAGAACAATTTTTTGTGTCGCAAATAGTGTCGCAAATCTTTCTGAGTGTCCCACGTATAAAACCATAATAGTAGGAATGCTTGAGAGTTTCTCTTATTGTGTTTGTATTTGTTTGTCTGTATTTACTGTGAAAGACCTTATTGCATTCTACCAGGTGTAAAGGACAGCCCGCAAACTGATAGGGGTTGCTCAGTCAACGACACTGAACCACTATCAACAGGAACTTTTTTTAAGAAGTGAAAAAAAAAGACTTCCTACTTGTCGGACGTGGTGGAACGACCTTTGTTTAGGTCGTTTATGCTCTGCCTACCCCAAAGGCGTGATTTTATGTATGTATGTATGTACAAAAAGTAGTGTTTGATTCAAAGTAAGTAACCTACCTACAGTAGACAACTCCAATTCATAGATACACAAAGGTTATAAAAAACCTTTTAAGTACTTCTAAGGACGGAGCTTTCCCAAGGTTTATGTTCTGTTTCTAGGAAGGAACGAAATGAATGAGTGAGTGATGTAATGAATGGAAACATACCCTTGAAACCTTCGTGGAAACAGGGTTCCCTAATGAATGGAAGAGGCTTTTAGGGCGGATAATTTCATGTAAGTTATAAAATTACTTCCAAGCTGGACTGGGAGCGAGAGAAAAACATTGAATGCTCCAGCTGCATTTCCTCCCGGGCATGCTGTAAAAACCAGCTAAGGGATCCGAGGGTATATGTGTATTGCAATTTAGGCGATAGGCTGACAACCTGTCACTACAGCAATATACCTACAAATCTATCATATGTAACCCTCAAAACTTTGTCAGACGTGGCGGAACGACTTTTATTTAGGTCGTTTGCGCTCTACCTACTCCATTAGGGATAGAGGCATGAGTATATGTATGTATGTAGTTATAAAATTACTCCGAAGGGATTTTTGTGTTATATGGTCGGGGTTGTGTAATTATTTGAACAAAAGTTAGTTTTCAGTATTTTGCCATAAATGTGATAGAGACAACCAATGTTGTCTGAATTTATGACAATGGACTTGATTCTAGATTCCACCGGCTAAAACTTAAATTAGCATCTATCTGTCACTTTCAAAATAATAAAATTGTAAAAGGACAGGTGATTTATACTCTAGCTTCCATGCTGGACTGGGAGCGACAGAATAACGTAGAATGTGCCAGCTGCATCTCCTCCCGGGCATGCTGTAAAAACCAGCTAAGGGATTCGAGAGTATATTGTTATTTAGGCGATGGGCTGACAACCTGTAACTACATCAATATCTAGTTCTATCTTAAACAACCCTCAAAATTTGTCAGACGTGGCGGAACGACCTTTGTTTGGGTTGTTCACGCTCTGCCTACCCCATTAGGGATACAGGCGTGATAGTATATATGTATGTATTTATACTTATGGTTTTACACTTTGTCCGCTAGATTTCGTCGCGCTTTTGCACGTTTCCCTAGTATTTCTGAAAATTTTATCCGCAATATCATATGATATAAAAATAACACTGCCATGCTGGACTGGGAGCGAGAGAAAAACATTCCCGGGCATGCTGTAAAAACCAGCTAAAGGATCCAAGGGTTTCAGTATATTGCAATTTAGGCGATGGGCTGATAACCTGTCACTACAGCAATATACCTATAAATCTATCTTAAATGACCCTCAAAACTTTGTCAGACGTGGCGGAACGACCTCTGTTTAGGTCGTCTACGCTCTGCCTACCCCATTAGGGATACAGGCGAGACTATATGTATGTATGTATAAAAATTTCAAAAACCCGATCTCCTGTCCTTTTCCAATGTTTTAGTGAGAAAGTGACAATAGATTATAATTTTAGTTTTAGCCGGCAAATCTGGAGTTAGTTACGTTGGAGTTAGTAACGAGGCCGTTAACCTTTACTCTACCCTTAAAATGCTATCAATGAAAGAACATGACAGAAGGAGATAACATCCTATACCGGGTGTTAGAGACAGCGGACTAGAAACTAGTAGGGGTTGCTGACGCTAAATCAACGAAAATGAGCAACTTGCACCAGGAAATTCTCTCAGGAAATGAAAAATAAATTAATTTTCAATACAAAATGAACACCTCGATAGAGACAATAAAAGGACTCAGAAAACTGACCTATACCCGGTATAGCCACCAGGAAATTCTTTTTGGCTTTTCCATACAAACTGTCTGCTCGAGGTGGTTATTTTGTATGGGAAAGTAATTTTTTTTTCGTTTCCTGAAATAAATTTCTGGTGACAAAGCCACCCCTATAAGTTTGCTGGACGTTGTCCCTTACACCCGGTATACCTATTATGCTTCCCGGTATGTATCTGCAATCAAAATAAACAACATACTTACCTAATTAGTTGAGTCATCATCTCCCTAGCCTTATCCCGTATCTCACGGGGTCGGCTTCCTAATCTAGGGGATTGAACGAGGGTACTGGTTTTTACACAGAGCGACTGCCATCTGACCTCCGCAACCCAGAAGGGAGAAACCAGACCCAATCGTAGATTAGGTCAGAGTTTTCAAGCCGCCAATGCTTAGCATTGGCCTCGGATATGGCTTGACGACTAATATCTACGGTATTAAACGATATTACCGGGACCAACTGCTTAACGTGCCTTCCGAAGCACGGAAAAAGCACCGAATAAACGTACATATGAAATTCGAAAACCGAAAAACACATTGGTACGTGGTGGGATTCGAACCACGACCTCCCGCTTAGGAGGCAGCGGCCCTATCCACTACACCATCGGGCTCTTACCTAATTAGTTGAGTATGTCATGCTAATTGCCCAATCACGTCTCAATCATCTGAAAAATCTCCATTGACCAGCCAAATGAGTCACTTAAAAAATCTCTATTACAACACTTACTACACGATCCAGTCCAAATTTATTTTTAAAATTAATAGCTCGTGATATAGGACAACGCTACGCAACAATATCTTTTACACATCTCGAGCATGCAATGTACATTGACGATTTATTTGACTCTTTATTGTATCCTTTAGAACGAAATCCTCAGTGGATTTTGTATTTGTAATGCTAGCCAAACTATTATGCCAATAGTTGGACTAGCCGTAACTAGATGTGACTAGATGTCAGCCAAATGCTTGTTTTGCCCTACGATTGTCATTGAGAGTCTTCTTCTTAGCGAGTGGATTCTCGAAGTCTCGAGTCGAACAATCCGATGAACCCTGGTGTCAGAGTTTTCAAACCGCCTAGTAGCACAGCTATTAGGCCTCTGACATGGTTTCAGTAACAAACACTATCAAAGACAGCGACCGGGGCCGACAGCTTAGCGTACCCTCCGAAGCACGGAATCTTTTTTCTTTTCTGATAATCAGGTGATTCAGCCTGCAATTTCCTAACTAAACTGGGAAAAACCCCACCAAGTGATAAATTGACAAATATCAACTTTATGATCCCCACCTGGGAATCGAACCCAGGACCTCCGAAACGGTAAGCCCATGGCTCTAATCATTAGACCACGGAGGCTGCATTGAGAGTTTTACCAGTGGTTGAATTGAAAGGTTGCAACTTGTTCGAAAGTGCATACGTGAATGGGGTTGGCCAGAAAAGTTTGTCAAAATATTGTTTTATTTTTCGAATTTCGTTTTATTCTCCTGCTTGGTATTTGTAATAAAGTTTTGTAAAGGTATATACAATTTTAAATCTTTTCACTGTTATCCAAAAACTGTAGACTAGACTGTATGATTATTCTTATTTAGTCTTAACCGTAACACAAAGAGAATGGAAAATTGTATGTGTTATATTACATTATTTATTATTTTATAACACTAACTTTGTTGTATTATGTTTCCGGAACGTTTTAACCTGGGCCTTTTCAAGGCAAGAGTGAATAGGCATTAGGCAAACATGCTCCATCATCGTCTACATCGTCACTTTCCATCAGGTGAGATGGCAGACAAATGGTTTGCCTATTGTTAATTAAAACAAAACTTCAATAGCACCCTGCATAAATAACAGTTACAACTCAATAAATAGTTGAAGTAAATACTCACTGTTATTTTCCTTATTTACTCTGAGGCTGTTCGATCGCCGTGACCTATAAACCAAATTATCCGTAAATTCATTATTATCGGTTTTTAAGAGGACACTTCAATGAGAAAGTGTAAATATAATTATTGTTTTTTTTTTCTTTTTACTCGAAATGTTTTTGCTCTTGACTCTAGACACATCATCTCCCTAGCCTTATCCCGTATCTTACGACCTAATCTAGGGGATTGAACGAGAGTACTGGTTTTTACACAGAGCGACTGCCATCTGACCTCCGCAACCCAGAAGGGAAACCAGACCCAATCCTAGATTAGGTCAGAGTTTTCAAGCCGCCAATGCTTATGCACCGGCCTCTAAAATGGCTTAACGACTAATATCTACGGTATTAAACGATATTAACCGGGACCAACGGCTTAACGTGCCTTCCGAAGCACGGAAAAAGCGCCGAATAAACGTACATATGAAATTCGAAATCCGAAAAACACAGTGGTATGTGGTGGGATTCGAACCACGACCTCCCGCTCAGGATGCAGCGGCCTTATCCACTACACCATCGGGCTCTCTTTACTCTAGACACAAAGGTCAGGGATGACCGTGACAGAGTTGACGATAGAACGGGCTTACCAGAAGATGCCTGTTATGGTACTGGCAATCGCACGCACCGACGGAACACAGCAAGCTGTTTGGCGCCGGACTCCGGTGAGAGAGAGGGTGGTTGCAAGCCAGCCGGCTCCTTGCCGATCCTACCATCGCTTTGTAGGGATCGTTCAGCCGGTTAAAGTGCATTAGGTATGTCTATTTAGAACTCTGTTATTTAGAACGGATTTGTCACCTAATCTCATCGCATCGAATAAAATCTACACCAGTACTTTTAATATACCTACCCCAAACGATTTCGTCCTTTAAAGCAATCTAGGTATGTCAAGAACACTTTTAGCGTGGGAAAACTTTTTTGCATGGAACATTGTATCGAAATACTTAGATGATCTAACATTGAGCTCGATTCTTGATACCACCGGCTAAAACTAAAATTGAAATCTATCTGTCATTTTCAAAATAATAAAATTGTAAAAGGACTGGTGAACTATACTCTACTCTCTGGTTTTACACTTTGTCCGCTAGATTTTGACACGCTTTTGCACGTTTCCCCAGTATTTCTGTCAATTTTATCCGCCATATCATATGACGGCGGATAAAAAGGAACAGATAACGCATAAAACCATCTCCTGTTCTTCTTCAATGTTTTAAGTCTGAAAGTGACAAATAGATTTTAATTTTAGTTTTAGCCGGCAAATCTAGAATCGAGCCTAGCAAAACAGAGCTATGTAATCAAATATCATCAACTCGTGTAACGCGTCTGTTTTTTGTTTCAATAGGTAAAAGATTTTTGAGATCCAAATTATTTTGATTACACCTGCTTTGTTGGAGAGTTGAAAAACCTCTAATAAAGAGTTTGTTGGTCTTGGCAAGTTCATTCCACTTGGTAAACTTGGCAAGCTAGTTCAATTTAAGTTCAATGGAATATGTTGGATAAAATAAATCACATGGCTTCCTATTCTAGCTGGCACACGTGTCAATGTTAGTATTCTGTGGAATCATACACTGTAAGGTGTAAGGGACAGCGTCCCGCAAACTGTTAGGAGTAGTTCAGTCAACGGAACTGAACAACCACTAGCAGGATTTTTAATAAAGATGTAAAAAAAAAACATACAAATTTCAAATAAAAAATCAATACCTATTTTACCAAGTTTAGACAGCTGTGTTGCAATAAAAGAGTGCGCACTTACATAGATTTTAATTGGACCTATTTTCAAACGTTCATCTACCTACGCATTTCTAAGAAAATATGAAATAACTTCTAAGGACCCATTAACATGACAGAATAAACAGTTTTTGACTTCAGAGTAGTGTCACAATCAGACTATTTTACAAAGAAATCTTACGTTACTCGATTTTCTCGGAATTCCCGAGAAAATCAGGAAAGCTCGGATGGACAGCCATCTTATAATTTGTCACGTTGATAACAGGGTTGTCGCCCGTGGTTTCTAAGGCTCGTATTTATAAAGCGATCTCGAACTTAAGAGCAATATTAAGAAGAAGAAGAATATTAAGTATGGATTTGACAGGCCAGTTTGTACTGAAATGACATTTCTGATACGAACTCCAACTCGCTATCACCCATGAGAGCTGATTATAAATACGGCCCCTAAGCTTCCTTGTATCGATCGGATAATCGATATTTTTCGTGACTGAAATATTTGGTACTTTGCTACAGAAGATATTTCCACAGATGTTCGCTCGATTTTTTTATTTAACCGCGGTCATATACGACATATTTAAATTCTTTGATTTGAAATTCGATACTAAAAGTTAGGTAAGATGGACTCAATCCAAGAAATCTTATTCTGCTTGTAATTTACGTCCAAGAAATGCTTTTATATTTTTGAAGATTTTAGCACTCATAATGCCAAAAACGAATCCATTATTTTATTTTTTTCATATTATATGAAATCCAATTATGCTTGTAATATTGTAATACTACAAGTAATATTGTGTACTTCCATGCTGGACTGGGAGCGAGGGAAAAACATTGAATGTGCCCGCTGCATTTCCTCCAGAGCATGCTGTAAAAACCAGCTAAAGGAACCGAGGGTTTCTGTATATTGCAATTTAGGCGATAGGCTGACCACCTGTCACTACAGCAATATACCTACAAATCTTAATCTATCTTTAATAACCTTCAAAACTTTGTCAGACGTGGCGGAACGAACTTCGTTTAGGTCGTATACGCTCTGCCTACCCCATTAGGAATAAAAGCGTGATTGTATGTATGTATGTAATATTGTAATAGTCAACCCTGATTAGTGACAAATGGCATTATTTTCAATGAGTACGCATTTATCAATGTCGTGTTGCTCATGCGCACTTCAAACGATGTTCTTATTTGATTGAGATGCTGTTGAACGTTAGGTTTTATAGTATTTTTATATGACAATATTGCTGGCCTTTCTCCAAATGTTTGGAGACAGTTCGTCTGGTTTTCTTTTAAGTCTGGGTAATCTGGTTATAGGTATTTTTCGTACTAAAAAGGTACTAAATAGTGGTTTTCTATATGAAGATATGTAATGCAACATACGTCACCTTAGGTAGCAGGACAGGCTATTTCCTTATACGAAGGAGGTCGCATCGTATTTTAAATTATCTTATTACAATCTGATACAATTACTATTTGATGGTATGCAGAACCCGATGGTTTAGTGGATAGGGCCGCTGCCTCCTGAGCATGGGGTCGTGGTTCAAGTCCCACCACTTACCAATGTTTTTATATTTTCGAATTTCATATATACGTTTACTCGGCGCTTTTTCCTTTGGATCAATGCTCAGCAGTGGCTGAAATAATGATTAAATGTTTCTTTTTGTTAGTAACGAAAAGGAAAAGTTCTTAAAATTGAAAAGTTTCTTTCTATAGTAGTCATTTCATCACTTTTCGCTTGTTTACTTCTGTATGGACTGAGAAGTTCTTTGACATTTTTCATCGTGGAAACCTTTTATGAAACTTTATTGTGTTATAAAACGTGAGAAAGCCTTCAGTTTTCTGAAGAATGTTGGGAAAAATTTCTTATATGTAACATTTTCGCCTCAAATTTTGTTGTGCAATATGGTTTCTGTTGCGATGGGGCGTTAGTCAACCACGTGAGACCAGTACGGATTGGTCGATTTCAGGTGAGTACAGGTTTTCTTACTCATGTAAGTCTGCTGTAAGAAATTTCTTTTTAGAAATAAGCAGTGCCTGTTTTGTCTTTGTTTTTCTATGTCCTGTTTTTGTTTATGATGATTTTGTGTACAATAAATTGCTAAATAAATAATTCCGTTCATCGTGAAAGCGCCGAATCAACATAGATATGAAAATCAGAAACCGAAAAACACGTTGGTAGGTTCGTGGCCTACGTGACCTCTTTCACAGGAGGCAGCGGCCCTATCCACTATACTATCGGGCATTTTATTCGCGCGACACGAAGTTTAATCAGCTTTGCTACATAATGTAATTTCAACAATATCTTTAAAATCTATGTATGTTTGTCAGAGCTAACACTGGTCATCCGGCGCTTGCGCGAGTCATTAGTAGAGATGGGTAGTGGGAAAAAACCTATTCAATCAACCCAGGTTAAATCCGGGTTACCCGGTTTTAACCCATTATCACCCAATTTGACTTTGAATTTGAGGTAAATACAGATTTCTATGTATTTTTTAAACTCACGGTGCTATTTTATCACTGGAGGATCTTAAAGCACTGGGGGCTTTTGGAACTGAGTAGTACAAAGTTCATTATACGAACGCAAACAACCTGAACTAACTTGAACCTGAACTAGTCCTGACCTAGTGGCACTGGCCAGGCGGCTGCAGGCGGTGCACGCGCAGGTCTAGGAGCAGAAGGACCAGTATCTCCAACTCAGGAAGTATGTGCTCAAGAATCCCCCTAACGTGTTCGACACGTCGCCCGGAAAGCACACTCAATTGTTTCTGTCGATGGTGTAGGCGCCTTACACAACCTTAAACTAAACTGCATCTCCACTCAACTTTGATCTAAACTTCATCTCTTCTCAACCTTGATCTTAACCTTATCTCTACTTCACCCTGATCTAAACGTTATCTCAACTTAACCCTAATCTAAATCTTATCTCTTCTCAACTCTGATCTAAACCTAATCTCCACTCAACCCTGATCTAAACTGTATCTCTATTCAACCCTAATCTAAAACTTATCTCTTCATAACTCTGTTCCTTAACCTTATCTCTACTCTACACTGCTCTAAACATTATCTCTACTCAACCCTGAGCTAAGCCTTATCTCTACTCAACCCTGATCTAAACTTTTGCTTTACTGAACCCTGATCTAAACCTTATCTCTACTCAACCCTGCTCTAAACTTTATCTCTACTTAACCCTGCTCTTAACCTTATCTCTACTCTACCTTTATCTCTACTCAACCCTGAGCTAAACCTTATCTCTACTAAACCCTGATCTAAACTTTATCTCTATTCAACCCTGATCTAAATCTTATCTCTACTCAACCCTGATCTAAACTTTTGCTTTACTGAACCCTGATCTAAACCTTATCTCTACTTAACCCTAATCTAAACCTTATCTCTTCTCAACCCTGATCTAAACCTTATCTCTACTCAACCCTAATCTAAACATTATCTCTACTCAACCCTGCTCTAAACCTTATATCTACTCTACCTTGATCTCTTCTTAACCCTGCTCTAAACTTTATCTCTACTTAACCCTGCTCTTAACCTTATCTCTACTTACCTTTATCTCTACTCAACCCTGAGCTAAACCTATCCCTACTAAACCCTAATCTAAACTTTATCTCTACTCAACCCTGATCTAAATCTTATCTCTACTCAACCCTGATCTAAACTTTTGCTTTACTGAACCCTGATCTAAACCTTATCTCTACTTAACCCTAATCTAAACCTTATCTCTTCTCAACCCTGATCTAAACCTTATCTCTACTCAACCCTAATCTAAACCTTATCTTTACTCAACATTAATCTAAACCTTATCTCTTCTCAACCCTGATCTAAACCTTATCTCTACTCAACCCTAATCTAAACCTTATCTTTACTCAACATTAATCCAAACCTTATCTCTTCTCAACCATGATCTTAGATTTATCTTTACTCAACCCTGATCTAAACCTTATCTTTTCTCAACTCTAAACTAATGTTTATCTGTACTAAACCCTGATCTGAACATTATCTCTACACAACACATGTAGTGTAGACGTGCAGACATGCAGGGTTCTCTGGTTGAGGCTGCCTTTGCGCACATTGATATTTTAAAGCTAAACTGTACTGATTATGCGCAATAAAGAGTTTGTCTATCCATCTATTTTGTTTTCAAAATAATATAAAAACCTGTGTGTTGTTGCTGTTATTGTTATAAGTAACAATAGCTATTTTAGTTATACCTAAATATAACTAAATGTGACTTCATCTTTAACAGTTTGATGTGAACGTTACTCATGATTAGTTCATTGCAGTTTATTTTGTAGAAAAGACAGTGAAATTGATTTATTTTCTAAATTAATAACAAAATTATGATTTAAGGTCAGACCTCACTAGAACGTAGCTGCAACGGAGCGGCGAGGCACTGCACGACAAATGATTCTTTGTATGAAAATGTATGAGATGTACCGTACTGTACCTGCAGCGGAGCGATGCGTCGCGGCACGGCGAGGCAATGTCAGTTCCTACATTTTCATACAAAGAATGATTCGCACCGTGCCGCGCCGCGTCGTCACCTTTGACTATAATGCGGTAGAGAAGGCTCTACTATAGGAGTTCGTTTACAAAAATCTGGCACCTCATTCTGAGTCCTGATAACTTGTTAAAGGGTTTCTAGAAAACGTACATATTGATGTTGCCAAGAAGAACTACGGTACATTTACCAGCTATGACGAAATAAAATGGTTGATTGTTTTTTTTTACTATTTGAGTGGAATTTCACATTGAAAGGGCTCTTTGAGCTTATGCTGTAATAAAAATCGTGGTGGCATTAATTGTGACAAAAGCATATGGCTCGTATTTATAAAGCGATCTCAAGATTGAGAGCAATATTAAGTTTGGATTTGACAGGCTGTTTTGTACTGAAATTACATTTCTGATACAAACTCAAACCCGCTGTCACTCTTGAGAGTTGATTATAATTACAGGCCATGTGTTTTACTATAAATTGGCTTAGACAAGCACCCATAAAAAACAATGACGTGGTGGTTTACACAGAGTATGCACAACAAGAAGAACTTTTGCATCAACATGCTCTTTTTATTTATTTTATTCGATACCATGATTTCCAAGAACCCAGCTGGATACACATCTGTCAAGCACAAAACATTTCCCGACAGAAACAGAGCGGTAAGTAGTATTTAATTTTCTTGCCCGTATTGATAAACAGCACTTGAGACTGACAACTAGTTTCAGTTTGTATTGGAAATGTCATTTCCGTACAATGTGACCTGTCAAATCCGAACTTAATATTGCTCTCAATCTTGAGATCGCTTTATAAATACGAGCCTTAAAAAACTTCATAATGTTTTTTACTTATTGAGTAGTAAACTAACAATATACTTACGTAAGTAAATTAAAATTAAATTACTTTCATGCTAGATAGGGATGGGAGCGACAGAAAAACATAAAATGTGCCAGCGGCTTCTCCTCCCGGTCATGCTGTAAAAACCAGCTAAGTGATTTGAGGATGGAGGAGGAGGATGACAACCTGTCACTACAGCAATATACTGGAAGAAATTGCTGCTTAGCAATAAAGCCGCCTATTTGTACTACTATTTGCTTCATTTGATTTCATTTTCTCTTGTGCCTTTTCTGTGCAATAAAGTATATTCTTATTCTTTACCTACACATCTATCTTAAATAACCCCCAAAACTTTCAAAGACGTGGCGGAATGACCTTTGTTTAGGTCGTTTACGCTCTGCCTTCCCCACTAGGGATAATGGCTTTATTATATGTATGTATGTATGTAAATTAAAATGGAATGGGAACGACGCGAGTCATGACCCCGTCCTTCCCTGACCAACCCCCTCTTCCCTTGTATCCGTCTTTGGGCAACCTAGAACTTAACTTCTTTCTGTGCTAGGAATTGAAAAAACTACTTGGGCCTGAGCGACCTTCTTCAAAGCTAGGAGCTGATGGTGGCTGGCAGCCCGTCACTGGTACTAAGTAAGTGATCATTGTAAAACTTAGGTCTACCGGAGCGGCGAAATCCCACACAAACGTAGTTAGTTTTTTTTATCACTAAATGACGAGCAAGTGTTATTCATACTGATAAATCAACGACGGATATCTTCCATGCTGGACTGGGAGCGAGAGAAAAACGTAGAATGTGCCAGCTGCATTTTCTCTCAGGCATGCTGTAAAAACCAGGTAAGGGATTCGAGGGTTTCAGTATATTGTAATTTAGGCGATGGGCTGACCTGTCACTACAGCAGTATACCTACAAATCTATCTAAAATAACCCTCAAAACTTTGTCAGACGTGGCGAAACGACCTTTATTTAGGACGTTTACGCTCTGCCTACCCCGTTAGGGATGAAGGCGTGATTATATGTCATCATCATCATCTCCCTAGCCTTATCCCGTATCTCACGGGGTCGGCTACCTAATCTAGGCGATTGAACGAGGGTACTGGTTTTTACACAGAGCGACTGCCATCTGACCTCCGCAACCCATTAGGGAAACCAGACCCAATCCTAGATCAGGTCAGAGTTTTCAAGCCGCCAATGCTTAGCACTGGCCTCTGTCATGGCTTATCGACTAATATCTACAGTATTAAACGATATTAACCGGGACCAACGGCTTAACGTGCCTTCCGAAGCACAGAAAAAGCGCCGAATAAACGTACATATGAAATTCGAAAACCGGAAAAAACATTTTTACGTGGTGGGATTCGAACCACGGCCCCCCGCTCAGGAGGCAGCGGCCCTATCCACTACACCATCGGGCTCTCAAGGCTCTGAAGGCGTGATTATATGTATGTATGTATAAATCAACGACTCCTTACTTGTTTGTTTAACTGAGTTGTTTGACCTCATCGTTCTCCATGAAGAAGACTCTAGCACAGAATATATAATAGTACTACATACTCTAGTAAAAGTCGAAACGTTGAAGTCTAATACCTCCGTTAAACAAACAAGTGAGTAGTCGTTGATTTATCAGTATGTTATTACGTTTTAATTTTAAAACGGTAAAACCAAACTTAACCAAATTTTGTACACCTAATCAAATGCAAAATATCTATGTTACTAATTGGTTTTGGTATGAAAATATTTAACATGAACAAAGTGAGACCAAAAACGGTTTTGTGTGAATATTGCCTAAAAATAAATATGCTCTTTAATTGTCTACTTGGTTAACATTTCTAATCCAAAACTAATTAGAAACATATATACCTATTACAATTGATTATGTGTCGAAAGTTTAAGATTGGTATTAAGTTTGAGAACGAAAGCGAAACTACGTTTGTATGTAAATTCGTTGCTCTGGATAAGCCTCTATCTTAGGATAGGATCTTCAAGGCTGAGGTTTGTGAATTGTGACTGACTGCCACGGGAGGACACGAAGAAGAAGAAGAAGAAGAAAAAGAGATCCTAACTTCACCATCAAATGTCGCTCTAGAGATGAGGTGTCCTGGTCAGTCTGTCTTAGGCCAGTTAATATTGCAGCGGATAGCCACCAAAACGGCATCTGTCCAGGGAGCTCTCTACCTCTGCTCCTTCTCCCTTCGAAAGCCAAGTGGCCTTCAACTAGATTTTTTTTTTCTAGATATAAATTATATGGGACGTTCTCAACTTTTTGCCAGTATGGAGTGATTTATGTTTTTTATTATTATTATTTTTCTTAGAAATGGGTTTGCTCTTGACTCTACACACTAGGTCAGGAACTACAGTGACAGAGTCGACGATGGGGCGAGCACACCCAGAAGATGCCTGTAATGGCACTGGCAATCTAACACACCGACGAAACACATAATCGACGGATTCCATAATATACAGGCATTAAGGTAAACAAATAAATAGGACTTGAATATCGACAATAATGTCTCTTTTCATAGAGAACGTCACATATTTGTAAATGAAAGTGTCCCGCTGGGGAGTTTACGGTAAAAAAAAAAATTTATACCTTTGCCTAAAATTAATTAGACTTTGTCACATATTAAGCTTTTTTCATAGGGACACCTTCGACGATCATGCTCCTGTTAGACCGGTTCGTGTAAAGCATGCTCCTGCTCCCTGGTTGACCTCCATTATCAGGAGAGTTATGGCAAAAAGGGATAGAGCTAAACGTAGACTAAAGAAAGATGCCTCTGATTCCAATATAGCTGCTTACAAAAAACTACGTAACATCTGCAACAGAATGTGTAGGGATGCAAAACGTCGCTTCATTCACTCTAAATTAGAAAATCTTTCTCAGGCTCTGACCTGGAGATTCTTAAAGTCTATAGGTGTGGGCAAGGCCTTGGAGACCTCTAATGTTACCATGGATCTTAATGCTCTTAATACACATTTTTCTACCCCGCCCGTTGTACTCGATACTGTTACTAAAACGTTTTCTCTCTCTTATCTTTCAAACCTTGTCGCACCAGACTGCACTCAATTTACATTTCAACCAGTCACCGAGGACAATGTTAAGAAGTGTATCCTTTCTATTTCCACAAAGGCAATGGGCAGTGATGACTTAAGTCTAGACATGCTCCTTCCTGTATTGGAAATCATTACGCCTATCATCTCACACATTATAAATTTTTCATTGATGGCTAGTGTCTTTCCTACATCTTGGAAAAAGGCCTTTGTTATCCCACTTCCTAAAGTCACTAATCCAACTTCCCTGTCTCAATACCGTCCAATTTCCATCCTTCCTGTACTTTCGAAGGTTCTCGAAAGTGTTGTTCACAAACAACTCTACTCCTATCTCATTTCCAACAACCTTCTTTGCCCTTTCCAATCCGGGTTCCGTCCCTCTCATAGCACCGTTAGTGCGTTGTTGAATGTCACAGAGGATATTCGCTTTGCGATGGATAACACTAAGATATCTGTTATGACTCTGCTTGACTTCAGTAACGCATTTAACTCGGTTGACTTTGATATCCTCCTTGGTTCCTTACACTCTCTTAACATTTCTCCTTTGGTTATTGAGTGGTTTCAGTCCTATCTTCATGGCCGCCAGCAGTGTGTGAAAATCGACGATTTAAAATCGGACTGGTCGGATCTCACTGCTGGTGTTCCACAAGGCGGCGTTCTATCTCCATTACTTTTTTCTATCTTCATAAATAATATTTCTCGAGTAATTTCTTCTTCCTTCCATCTGTATGCAGATGATTTACAAATTTACAGGCATTTTTCTTTATCTGAATTCTCTGATGCTGTTGCAGCGATAAATTCAGATCTACTGGCTGTACAGAATTGGGCGAAAAATTTTGGTTTACTGGTGAATCCCACTAAGTCACAAGCTATGATAATAGGTAGCAGTAGACTTAGAAGTAAGCTTAAGCTTAAGGAGATCACTGACAACCAAAAAATTTATTATGACGGAGTTTGTATCCCATACACAGACAAAGCTAAGAATCTGGGAGTTATATTTGACTGCAATTTGTCTTGGTCAGCACAGGTTAGCGAGGTGAGCAGGCGCATGCACTATTCTTTTCATTCTCTTAAACGGCTCCAGACCTTCCTACCATTCCAAACTAAAATCATGCTTGCTCAAGCCCTTCTCCTTCCAACTCTTGATTATGCCGATGTGTGTTACTTGGATGTGACAGAGGAGCTGCTTAATAAACTTGAGCGCCTACAAAATCTTGCCATCCGGTTTATTTTCGGACTCCGCAAATATGACCGTATTTCTGAATTTCGTGCTCGGTTAAAATGGCTCCCAATCCGCCTTCGTCGTGATGTGCACATCCTGGCTGTCCTCTATAAAATCCTTCATGATCTGTCCACTCCTAAGTATCTCCGTTCCCGTTTCAATTTCCTACCCTCTGACCCCCGGCCTAGGCGCGCATGTATCACTAAAGTACTTGAGTGTCCTAGTGCTAATACCAAATTCTTTTCCAATTCCTTTTCTGTTCGAGCTACACAACTTTGGAACAAGCTTCCGAAGACAGTTCAAGACTGTCCGTCTATATCCACTTTCAAAAAAAGAGTGAAAGAGCACTTCCTGTCGCAACAAAATTAGTATTTATGTACGTAGGTATTTGTATTTATTATATGTATGTATTATTATTTATTATAGATGTTTATTTAAGTAATATATATGTATGTTTATGTAGGTTCTAGGTTATATGTCAAAGTCTACAGCGTGTCCCCGTATATATTGTTATCTCATATTCAGTTTTACAGGTTGGCTGGAAGAGATCTCTTTATAGAGATAAGCTCACCTTTGTGAACTAAATTTAAATTTGTTTATTTATTGTATTTTTTTTGTACGCAATAAAGAATATATATAGAATGTGCCAGCTGCATTTTCTCTCAGGCATGCTGTAAAAACCAGGTAAGGGATTCGAGGGTTTCAGTATATTGTAATTTAGGCGATGGGCTGACCTGTCACTACAGCAGTATACCTACAAATCTATCTAAAATAACCCTCAAAACTTTGTCAGACGTGGCGAAACGACCTTTATTTAGGACGTTTACGCTCTGCCTACCCCGTTAGGGATGAAGGCGTGATTATATGTCATCATCATCATCTCCCTAGCCTTATCCCGTATCTCACGGGGTCGGCTACCTAATCTAGGCGATTGAACGAGGGTACTGGTTTTTACACAGAGCGACTGCCATCTGACCTCCGCAACCCATTAGGGAAACCAGACCCAATCCTAGATCAGGTCAGAGTTTTCAAGCCGCCAATGCTTAGCACTGGCCTCTGTCATGGCTTATCGACTAATATCTACAGTATTAAACGATATTAACCGGGACCAACGGCTTAACGTGCCTTCCGAAGCACGGAAAAAGCGCCGAATAAACGTACATATGAAATTCGAAAACCGGATAAAACATTTTTACGTGGTGGGATTCGAACCACGGCCCCCCGCTCAGGAGGCAGCGGCCCTATCCACTACACCATCGGGCTCTCAAGGCTCTGAAGGCGTGATTATATGTATGTATGTATAAATCAACGACTCCTTACTTGTTTGTTTAACTGAGTTGTTTGACCTCATCGTTCTCCATGAAGAAGACTCTAGCACAGAATATATAATAGTACTACATACTCTAGTAAAAGTCGAAACGTTGAAGTCTAATACCTCCGTTAAACAAACAAGTGAGTAGTCGTTGATTTATCAGTATGTTATTACGTTTTAATTTTAAAACGGTAAAACCAAACTTAACCAAATTTTGTACACCTAATCAAATGCAAAATATCTATGTTACTAATTGGTTTTGGTATGAAAATATTTAACATGAACAAAGTGAGACCAAAAACGGTTTTGTGTGAATATTGCCTAAAAATAAATATGCTCTTTAATTGTCTACTTGGTTAACATTTCTAATCCAAAACTAATTAGAAACATATATACCTATTGCAATTGATTATGTGTCGAAAGTTTAAGATTGGTATTAAGTTTGAGAACGAAAGCGAAACTACGTTTGTATGTAAATTCGTTGCTCTGGATAAGCCTCTATCTTAGGATAGGATCTTCAAGGCTGAGGTTTGTGAATTGTGACTGACTGCCACGGGAGGACACGAAGAAGAAGAAGAAAAAGAGATCCTAACTTCACCATCAAATGTCGCTCTAGAGGTGAGGAGTCCTGGTCAGTCTGTCTTGGGCCAGTGAATGTTGCAGCGGATAGCCACCAAAACGGCATCTGTCCAGGGAGCTCTCTACCTCTGCTCCTTCTCCCTTCGAAAGCCAAGTGGCCTTCAACTAGATTTTTTTTTCTAGATATAAATTATATGGAACGTTCTCAACTTTTTGCCAGTATGGAGTGATTTATGTTTTTTATTATTATTATTTTTATTAGAAATGGGTTTGCTCTTGACTCTACACACTAGGTCAGGAACTACCGTGACAGAGTCGACGATGGGGCGAGCACACCCAGAAGATGCCTGTTATGGCACTGGCAATCTAACACACCGACGAAACACATAATCGACGGATTCCATAATATACAGGCATTAAGGTAAACAAAGGACTTGGATACCGACAATAATGTCTCTTTTCATAGAAAACGTCACATATTTGTAAATGAAAGTGTCCCGCTGGGGAGTTTACGGTAAAAAAAAAAAATTATACCTTTGCCTAAAATTAATTAGACTTTGTTACATATTAAGCTTTTTTCATAGGGACACCTTCTACGTATACTCGGCATTCCTGGACCTCCGAAAACGACCAGTTGTAAGAGTGATTGCTACTATTAAATTTAGCTACGATACTGACAGAGTGTTCTGCCGTCTTTGGCGTAAAAATACGGGCTACATTCTGGATGCTGAAATTGAGGTAATTTTATATATGTTTACGATAAAAAATAGCTTAAGTCCATGTGAAAATGCATAATTCCATGCTGGCCTGGGAGCGAGAGAAAAACATAGAAAGTGCCAGCTGCATTTCCTCCCGGGCATGTTGTTAAAACCAGCTAAGGGATCTGAGGGTTTTAGTATATTGAAATTTAGGCGAAGGGCTGGCAACCTGTCACTACAACAATATACCTACAAATCTATCCTAAATCAAAACTTTGTTAGACGTGGCGGAACGACCTTTGTTTAGGTCGTTTATGCTCTGCCCACCCCATTAGGGATAAAGGCGTGATTATTTGTATGAATATGAAAGTCATCTGTTTCGCCTGGAAGCCAAGAAGACACTAGCTTTCCAACACAGTTAAAAACAGCAAGATTTGTAAGTTTAGTAAAAAGAAGACTATAATAAAAAATGCTCTCTTTCAGATTATCAAAGATCACCACTTCAAATATCACACAGCTGCATTTGTACTATGTCTGCTGGAACCGTTATATAATTTGCAGCCTGAGATTGCTCCTGGAGGTGAAATATCAGTAGTCTCTGTCTCAGCCAGGGAGAATATCTCTTCTAATTTACTTACAGTGCTGGATATTACTCCGAAAAACTCTGGTGAGGTATGTCGAGAGCCGAGAGTTAGCCTCTTCTGGCTTCCTTCACATTATTCTCTTGCTTTTTTATTCGCTTTTGAAAAGATGGCAGAGAGATTACATAGACTAATAATGGGCTCGATTCTAGATACCACCGGCTAAAACTAAAATTAAAATCTATCTGTCACTTTCAAAATAACAAAATTGAAAAAGGACAGGCCATTTATACTCTATGGTTTTACACTTTGTCCGCTAGATTTTGACGACCACCGACTATAAATCAAAAACCGGAGAGAATAGATCTCCTGTCCTTTTTCAATGTTTATAATCTGAAAGTGACAGATTGATTTTAATTTTAAGTTTAGCCGGTGAATCTAGAATTGAGAGCATTAATAGAATAGAATAGAAAAAAATATTTGCCACCAATTTACAAACAAATGTGTTTAATATGTTTAAAAGTATGGACTAAATCTTTAAATAAAGTTATTTTTTTACCAGTAGAAAATTGCAACGGTAATTGATTTTATTTATTGTCATTGGGCAGTAAAAGCGATATAAGATTTTGGCATAGACAACCACTGATAATACTTATGCCAATCGACAGATCCCATTATCCTAGAAATAGAAAATGACCTTCGGTAAAATCGAAAATTACCTACGCCAAACAAAGTTACAAGCTTTTTTTTACATAAGTAGGTAATATACTCATACATCAGATATTTCCAATTTCTATTTTCATCTGTCGCTTGGCATAAGTTTCATCAAGGACCGCGAGGATTTGCCTAATCTTGCCAACCAAAATCTTCAGCGGCTACCTTTTTACGTATAGTGTATGGTGTAAGGTGTGTGTTTGGGCTCTCGACCCGGAGGTCCCGGGTTCGATTCCCGGCGGGGGACAATGACTTTGTGTTGTTGTTTCTAGTTTGGTTAGGACATTGCAGGCTGATCACCTGATTGTCCGAAAAGTAAGATGATCCATGCTGTCGGATGGGCATGTAAATAGTCGGTCCTGCTCCTGATTTCTCTCTGGTCGTGTCAGTCAGTCTGTCCCATCAGAATAAGAGACTAAAGGAACAGAGAGTGCACCTGTGTGTAGCGCAAACACTTGGGCACTAAAAACAAGTCCTGCGCAGTTGGCCCATCTCCGGGAGATTGGCCGCCATCACCGAAAATCGGTGGGAGGGACTATTTATGGTGTAAGGGACAGCGTCCCGCAAACTGATAGGGGTTGCTCAGTTAACGATACTGAGCAACTTCCACCAAGAAATTCTTTCAGTAAGTGGAAATAAAAATTATCTTTTCCATACAAAATGTCCACCTTGACCAGACAATTTGTATGGAAAAGCCAAAATCTTCTTTTCTCTTCCTGAAAAAATTTTCTGGTGGAAGTTGTGAAATGTCGTTGATTGAGCAACCCCTATCAGTTTGTGGGACGCTGTCCCTTACAGCCCGTATATTGTTTGTGGTTCAGCCAAACCTCCACATATGTGTCAGAGCCTTACATGGCTCGTACAATGACGTAAAGTGGATGGTGGAGTGGATAGAACTGAACCAGATGCTGGGCGCTTCTCATTTCTACTTCTACAACATGTCTGTCGGTGAACGCTTCGACTGCATGCTAAATAAATATCCAAGACATGAAAAACTCTTCACCGTTTTACCTTTTCAATTACCCTTTACGGATATTTGGTAAGTATTAAAAAACATTTACTCTTTTTAATATCATCAGCTCATATGCTTAATTACTTTTAAAAATGTAAGGTTATTGAGACTCGTTTGATCTCTCAGACACACATACAGTTTTGAGGGGCTATGTATTATTTTTAAGATTTATGTGAACGTTTGTAATAAATAAGTAAATAAAGAAATGCGTCCCTGAGTATACCAACGACGGAATTTTAGACTTCCAAACTTAAATAAGACGATGATACTTCATGATACTTAGGTAAAGATGATAAATTGATTCTTCAATAATCGTTTCTTCAAGACCTTCTTGAAAACTTCTTCTTCTTAGCGAGTGGATTCTCGAGTTAAACGACCCGATGAACCCTGGTGTCAGAGTTTTCAAAACCGCCTATTAGCACAGCTATTTAGGCCTCTCACATGGTTTGAATAACGACCACAATCAAAGACAGCGACCGGGACCGACGGCTTCAGTCCCGGCCATCAGAAGCACGCAGAAGCAAGCAGAATCCTTTTTATTTTCGCACATGTAGGTGATCCAGCCTGCAATGTCCTAACCAAACTGGGGAAAACCTCACAAAGTGATAAATTTACAAATATCGACTTTGTATCCCCCTGGGAATCCAACCCAGGACCTCCGGATCGTAAGCCCATAGATCTGACTACAAGACCACGGAGGCACTTGAAAACTAGTAATAACCAAGTTGTAGGTGGCTAACGGCATGCACGCGGTTCCGCACATGGCTCATTTTGATCGGTAGCGGGAACACTTACACGCATTTAAAATATTTTCTTCTCTTTTGTTTAAGGACGGAAGGTCAACTAGCCTCCAGCCAAGATTGTATGTATCGCTCAATGTCTAAGGCTGACTGGTTTATGCCAATTGACTTAGACGAAGTGATACTGCCTCACGACACTGGGATGAAAATGTTGCAAAAGTACTACGGAAGGAATGTTGTACCTTATCCTGCAATGTTTGAAATGCTTTCTGCTGAAGTTGGTGCAGATAGTCACTTCTCGTTGGTTTTTAGGAACGCCTTCTTCTATCAGGGCTTTGCGGTGAGTGGCAGCATATTTAAGAATAGATTAAAACTCTTACTATTGGAAAAAAAATGCTACAGCATTAGAATTCTAGAAGTTGTAGTGTTGTTTGACTTGTTATTATTTTATTAGACATTAATTTTATTTAAATGATTTGACATATTTTGTATATTTATTATTTAGTAATTTTATTGTAATTATTAATTTTATTTTTTAATATTTCATGATGTTATCCAATTTTACACACAGTAATACTGTTTTTAGAAATAAAGATATACATACATACATATAATCACGCCTTTATCCCTTACGGGGTAGGCAGAGCGTAAAACGCCTCAAAGGCGCTTTCGCCACGTTTGACATAAATTGAGGGCAATTTTAGATTGTAATGTGTATTGCTGTAGTGACAGGTTGTCAGTCCATCGCCTAAATTACAATACACTGTAACCCTCGAATCCCTTTTGCTGACTTCTACAGCGTGCCCGGGAGGAAGGGCAACTGGAACATTCTATGTTTTTCTTTCTCTCCCAGTCCAGTATGGAAGATATGATGAAGATGATAATTGTTCGTATACCGGGTGTAAGGGACAGCGTCCCGCAAACTGATAGCGGTTGCTCAGTCAACGATACTGAACAAATTCCACCAAGATTTTATGTCTGGAAGTGAAAATAAAAAATGACTTTTCCATACAAAATGTCCACCTCGATCAGACAATTTGAAAGAATTTACTGGTGGAAGTTGTTCAGTGTCGTTGACTGAGCAACCCCTATCAGTTTGTAGGACGCTGTCACAACCCGTATGTATCGCAGATTATAATATATCTTCTTAAAGATATACAAACACACAAAATTTTGCTCTTTAGGATGACCCAAACGCTCCAGTGCCCTTGAAAACGTCAAAGAAGACGACTCGCTTAAAACTAATGAACTGGTACGGCAAACGAAGTAAATACGCTTTAAGACCTTCAAAAGCTACCACTTACGGCATCCATACGGTGCAGAAGTTCTTAGAGGAAAATAACAGTTATAACATCTATGTCGGCTCTCAAATAGCTCGGTTGCATCATTATCGAGTAAGTATTTAGTTCAAGAAAGAAAATAATAAATTCGTATCTGGCAGGACTCGAACCTGCGTCTCTGGAATGCCGGTCCATCACTCTGCCAACTGAGCTACAGAAACGGAAGCGGGAGTGACGAATTTATCATAGTCTTTTTATGCACATGTCATAGCGACGTTAGCGACATCTAGCCATGTAGTTTAAGAACTACGCAGGGGTTGACCGATGGACCGGCATTCCAGAGACCATTCAAACTCGCTGTCAGTCTCAAGTGCTGATTATAAATATGGGCCTTAGTTATACAGCACAGGCAAAATCTTTCATCATCATCATACATTTAAGAGCTTTTCTCTTCTCGGTGAACAATTATCACTACGAAATAAATTATATTTTTTTTCTTTTCCATACAAATTGTCTGACCGACGTGCACATTGCACAACTTTCGCCATCCTTTCAGGAAATGAAAAGTTTTTTTGGCTTTGCCATACAAACTGACTGAACGAGAATGACATTATATATGGAATAGTAAAAAAAAATACTTCTGATAAAAGTACCTAGTGAAATTGTTTATTGTCGTTGATTGGGCAAACCCTATCAGTTTGTGGGATGTTGTCCCTTACACCATGTCTTTATTTACAGCCAACCTTTAAGGGATTCGAGGGTTTCAGTATATTGTAATTTAGGCGACGGGCTGACAACCTGTTGCTGTAGAGCAATAAACCTACAAATCTATCTTAACGGAACGACCTTTGTTTAGGTCTTTTACCGTCTGCCTACCCCATTAGGAATTAAGGCGTGATTATATGTAATCTCTCTTTGATGTTAATAATATGTATTATATTCATTTTATATCCATCATAATATACGTATATATCTTATACTTATATTATTTTTTATGTATTAGTTTTTTTCTATTATTGTTATATATGTAGTATTACCATAATGAATCATATTTTCTAACTTTACTTATTGTATCTGTTCCCGTGTTTTTCTTTAACAGATCTCTTATAGAGATAAGCTCGCCTGTTGTGTCCTAGTTTTAAGTTCAACTGTATGTGTATTTTTTTTTATATAATAACTAATATATATGTATTAATTTACAGCAAGTATGCGAAGGGAAAAGTTCAAAGTGTCTTACTTATCCGTCAGTAGTGGACCGTGCTGCCCACAGGTGGGCCAGTCGACTCTGGAAGAGGGTCCAGGAACGACTGCGACAGATCAATCAACTCTGTCCAAGGAGGGCTATGTTCTAATCTTCTTCGTAGCGAGTGAAGTCGAACAACCCGATGAACCCTGGTGTCAGTGTTTTCAAACCGCTTAGCAGCACAGCTATAAGGCCTACGACATGGTTTGAGTAACGACCACTATCAAAGACTGCGAGCGGGACCGACGGCTTAACGTGTTCAGCACGGAATCTTTTTTTCTTTTCGGACAATCAGGTGATTCTGCCTGTTCCCCCTGGGAATCGACCCCAGGACCTCCGAATCGTAAGCCCATGGCTCTGATGTCCTGGGTTTGATTCCCAGAGGGGAACACGAAGTTGATATTTGTCATTTTATCACTTTGTGAGGTTTTCGCCAGTTTGGTTAGGACATTGCAGGCAGAATCACCTGATCTTCCAAATAAGCAAAAATGATTCGGTACTTCGGAGGGCACGTTAAGCCGTCTGTCCCGGTCGCTGTCTTTGATAGTGGTCGTTACTCAAGACCATGTCGGCTCTTTATATTTAGCTTGATGATTCTGGTTTCCGTACTTGAAGATATTTTCTTCCATGCTGGACTGGGAGCGAGAGAAAAACATAGAATGAGTCAGCTGCATTTTCTCCCGGGCATGCTGTAAACTCCAGCTAAGGGATCCGAGGTTTTCAGTATATTACAATTTAGGCGATGGGCTGACAACCTGTCACTACATCAAATCTATCTTAAATCGCCCTCAAAACTTTGCCAGACGTGGCAGAACGACCTTAGTTTAGGTTGTTTACGCTCTTTCTACCCCATTAGAGATAAAGGCGTGATTATATATGTCCTTGAAGATGATCGTGCTGCTGGTCATGCAGATTTGACTAAACTCAAATATGTTTTGAATTGAATCATTCATGAGCTGAATTATGACACAGGCTCTTGTTGTTAAAATGTTTGCGAAATTGTATAAAATAAATAAATAACCCGTAGTAAAATAACAATACAATAATAATATTATGCAGCAAATATGCAACAAATATGTGGAATGCACAATAAAATGAAAAAAAAAAAGAATAATGTAAAATGTTGTTTTCTTTAAAAATCTTGTTCAGTAGGTATCACCAATAATAAACCGGTAAGGAACCCTAAAAATACAAATTGTTGAATCATCCATGTAGATAACATAGTTTTGTTTCGCTTATAATCTCCCAAAATTTTGTTATACGGGGTGTAAGGGACAGTGTCCCACAAACTGATAGGGGGTTGTTCAGTCTCGTCCACTGAGTAACCCCTATCAGTTTGACGCCAGGTTTCATGGGGCGATTCCCGTCTTGAAAAACCTACGAGAGAAGAAGAAGAAGAGGGTTTTAATGACAATCACAGGAATAAATGGCCCTGCCTTTGACCTGCCAACAAAGACAGCAAATTGTCCAGTCAATCTTTTGATTATTCATGATCTATATCTGGTGCTGGAGTTGCGTCAGTCGACTGGATTTACCACTTGTCTTGGAGAGCGTCTGGTCTCCTTCATTTCGATACGGAGAGAATAAATCATGCTGACACAGACAGACAGACAGACTGCCTGGCGACCGAGTGCCTATTTACATAGCAAGCATCATTTGCTTTTAGTTTTTTATATACCAACTACCGTATCAGCCGTAACAGTCTATTTTTTGATACGGTCTCTGTATGGGGAGCTATTTTCTATAATCAAAACGCTTGGTTGTTACCAAGTTCTTGTTGGAAGCACTGCTGCCTGATCTATAGATATCTTTAGTGGGTTTTACTAATAGGCTGTTTAAAAACTCTGACGCCAGGGTTCATTGGGACGTTCGTCGACTTAAAACCCACTCTATACGAAGAAGTGGGTTTTAACGACACTCACAGGAATAAATAACCCTGCTAAATAGACAGCAATTGTCCAGTCAATCTTTTGCTTATTCATTATCTATATCTGGTGCTGGACTTGCGTCATTCGACTGGATTTACCACTTGTCTTGGAGAGCGTCTGGTCTCCTTCACGTCGATACAGCGAGAATAAATCATGCTGAGACAGACAGACAGTCTGCCTGGCGACCGAATGAGAATTAACCATTCATATAGCAAGATCAGCAAAAATCAGCTAAGGGATCCGAGGGTTTCAATATATTGCAATGTAGGCGATGGGCTGACAACCTGTCACTACAGCAATATACATATCTATATTAACAACCCTCAAAACTTTGTCAGACGTGGCGAAACGACCTTTGTTTAGGTCGTTTACGCTCTGCCTACCCCATTAGGGCTAAAGGCGTGATTATATGTATGTATGTATATAGCAAGATCATTGGCTTTCAGTTCTTTTTTATACTTTTGGACATGGGCCTCCTCGATCGGAAGATAATTTTCATACTCACTTTCTGCCCTAACAGCAGGTGGAGTGCAAATAGTGATACAATCTTATTCTTTGTCTTCCATGCTGGACTGGGAGCAAAAGAAAAACATAGAATATGCCAGCTGCATTTACTCCCGGACTCGAGAAGGTTTCAGTATATTACAATTTAGACGATGGGCTGACAACCTGTCAGTTGTCACTATAGCAATATACATACATACATACATATAATCACGCCTCTATCCCTATAGCAATATACTTACAAATATATCTTAAATAACCCTCAAAACTTTGTCAGACGTGGCGGAACGTCCTTTGTTTAAGTAGTTTACGCTCTGCCTACCCCATTAGGGTTAAAGGCGTAATTATTTGTATGTATGTGTGTTCTTAGGAAGTGCTCCCGCCTGTTCCGTAGATATCCCTCTGTTGGTTTGAACGACACACGTAGAAAGATGACTACTCTGACCGGGCACAATAGCGTATACACAACAAAGATAGTCATCTGTCCTGTTAATATTGTTTTTCCTGTTAACAAACATGTGTCCAGTCAATATTAATATTGTGTTTTCTCATGTCATGATCTATATCTGGTGCTGGTCTTGCGTCAGTCGACTGGATTTACCACTTGTCTTCGAGAGCGTCTGGTCTCCTTCATGTCGATACGGAGAGAATAAATCATGCTGAGACAGATAGACTGCTCGGCGGCCGAGTGCGACCTTATGATTCATATGAGTAATATATAATTATAGTCACGCCTTTATCCCTATTGGGGTAGGCAGAGCGTAAACCGCCTAAACAAAGATCGATCCGCCACGTCTGACAAAGTTTTGAGATTTGTAGGTATATTGCTGTACTGACAGGTTGTCAGCCCGTCGCCTAATTTGCATTATACTGAAACCCTCGGATCCCTCAGCTGATTTTTACAGCATGCCCTGGAGGAATTGCTGGTACTTTTATGTTTTTCTCTCGCTCCCAGTCCAGCATGGAAGCATATGAGTAATGGGTTCGTAATATTATTACTATGTTCTTTAAAATGTATTTTTCATAATCAGAGAGGAAGATAACCAGACGGGTAGTAAGGTTCAAGCTTTCTGTTTTCTGTTGTAATCCATTATTTTTTTCTATCGACTGAACTGTATGGAGTATGTTATACTTTTTACTATCATACATAGATATAATCACGCCTCTATCCCTAACGGGGTAGACAGAGCGTAAACGACCTAAACAAAGGTCGTTCCGCCACATCTGACAAAGTTTTGAGGGTTATTTAAGATAGATTTGTAGGTATATTGCTGTACTGTCGCCTAATTTGCAATATACTGAAATTTTCGGATCCCTTGGCTGATTTTTACAGCATGCTTGCACATTGTATGATTTTCTTTTTACTATCATATCGTCCATATTTTTTTGACTGTGTAGCAATACGGTCTATTGATGCTCTACTCTCTATTTCAATTTCAACTTTCTAAACCAATCAGAAATTACATAATCTGCAATCAAAATGGCGTATCTCAAAATAGAGTGGTGTATTTGCAGACTGCGCGGCGCGAACGGTTCTGACCTGACCTCGATACAGCGTGTTGTATTTTAGTACCGCTTCGAATACAGGCTGCTCCTAAATCAAATACGGATGTTTGAGATACTACGGGGAGGCAGAGGGATGAGAAACAAGTTCTAGAAATTAATAATCTTGTGATAGTCTAGAATATCGATGCTATATCTAATCCAACTCCAACCTTAAACAGTTTTAAATTTTCAAGCTGTATTTTCAGTTAAGCTGGACTGGGAGCGAGAGAAAAACATAGAATGTACCAGCTGCATTTCCTCCCGGGCATGCTGTAAAAGTCAGCTAAGGGATCCGAGGGTTTCAGTTTATTGCAATGTAGGCGATGAGCTGACAACCTGTCACTACAGCAATATACCTAGAAATCTATCTTAGATAACCCTCAAAACTGACAGACGTGGCGGAACAACCTTTGTTTAGGACGTTTATGCTCTGCGTACCCCATAGGGATAAAAGCGTGATTATATGTATGTATATATTTTCAGTTGTTCTAACCTATCTAGTCACTTCACTTTTCGTCTAAAAAAAGCGATTGATTGCTTTAACGATCTTCTGTTTTTTTTTCCTGGTATGTAAAACAACGGAGCTAGTTAAAATCTAATAAATATTATTGTACGTCTGCAAAGAAAATCATCGCCAAAAAGCGACACGTATTTGCTATATTGTAATGTACTGTGGTGCTTCTTGCTATTGACCTATCTCGGAACACCTCGCTCTCAAAGTAGCCATTCTTATTCTCGTATTCTTTTGAAATGTAGAGTTAAGTTAGTTTAAGTATAGAGTTATACATACATACATACATATAATCACGCCTTTATCCCTAATGGGGTAGGCAGAGCGGAAACGACCTAAACAAAGGTCGTTCCGCCACGTCTGACAAAGTTTTGAGGATTGTTTAAGATAGATTTGTAGGTACATTGCTGTAGTGACAGGTTGTCAGCCTGTCGCCTAAATTGCAATATACAGAAACCCTCGGATCCCTTAGCTGGTTTTTACAACCTGCCCGGGAGGAAATGCAGCTGGCACATTCTATGTTATTCTCTCGCTCCCAGTCCAGCTTGGAAGTATAGAGTTATGAACCTACCAAACGCCATCTAAAGTAAGAACCTATCTGTAGTAAACTAAGTCTTCTTTTTCTTAGCGAGTGGATTCTCGAGTCGAATGACCCGATGAACCCTTTTGTCAAAGTTTTCAAACGGCCTAGTGGCACAGCTAATTGGCCTCTGACATGGTTATAGTAACTACCACTATCAAAGACAGCGACCGAGACCGACGGCATAACGTGCCCTCCGAAGCACGGAATCTTTTTTCTTTTCGGACAATCAGGTGATTTAGCCTGCAATGTCCTAACCAAACTCGGAAAACCTCACAAAGTGATAAATTGGTAGATATCAACTTTTGTGTTTTCCCCCTGGGAATCGAACCCAGGACCTCCGGATCATAAGCCCATGGCTCTAACCACTAGACCACGGAGGCAGTAAAGTAAGCACCTATACATAATTTAATCGTATCACCCTGTACCATACGTCCGTCTTCTCGTGTGACGCAAATCCGTAAATCCTTGTCAATTACCCAGTGGGTGTAAGTGTAATGTCACCACATCACCAATGTCACCAAAATGTCACCAATCTTAATCTCACCAATGACGGTCGTCTCACACGAAAAAAAAAAACAGATTTATTGACCCGTGGTACAGTGACGTGTCTCGGCCAATGTTGCCAACTTTGAACTTCAATATATCAACCAGTAACTAATAGTATTTTTATGTAGGTAGTTGTACTCCATGCTGGACTGGGAGCGAAAGAAAAACACAGAATGTGCCAGCTGCATTTCTTTACGGGCATGCTGTAAAACTAGCTTAGGGATCTGAGGGTTTCAGTATATTGCAATTTAGGCGACAACCTGTCACTACAGCAATATACCTACAAATCTATCTTAAATAACCCTCAAATCTTTGTCAGACGTGGTGGAACTACCTTTGTTTAGGTCATTACGCTCTGCCTACCCCATTCGGGATAAAGGCGTGATTATATGTATGTATGTGTTGTACTGATGAATGACCCGATTTACTCTGGTCTCTGGTGTCAGCACATTATCGGAGATTCAGAAACGGTAGTTCCTAATAGTAAATACCTATACTATTATGAATCGTTGTGTTATATACATACGTATATTTTCGATTCTTTACTGTCTGTGTTTCTTCCATGCTGGCCTGGGAGCGACAGAAAAACATAGAATGTGCCAGCTGCATTTCCTCCCGGGCATGCTGTAAAAACCAGCTATGGGATCCGAGGGTTTCAGTATATTGTAATTTAGGCGATGGGCTGACAACCTGTCACTACAGCAATATACTTACAAATCTATCTTAAATAACCCTCAAAACTTTGTCAGACGTGGCGGAAACGACCTTTTGTTTAGGTCGTTTACGCTCTGCCTACCCCATTAGGGATAAAGGCGTGATTATATGTATGTATGTATGTTTACTGTCTAAAACATTTTTTTGTTGGCAGCACTGTCTAAAAGAAGCATCTTTTGCCAAGAAATATCCCCAATTGATGGATGTAAGTACTGTTTCTCAGAATCACGAAAATCATGGTTTTTACACAAATTAAATAGATTTGTATATCGCTTCCCCGAACGGCTGTCATTTTATGATGCGGGCGGAATTTTCCTAAATCTAATTTAATGTAAATCGGTAAAGCTAGGATTTTCCCGGGATCGAGCATTGGATGTCCATGTTAAGAGGAATATTGTTCGAGAACTCAATATACATACATACATATATATATAAATTCACGCCTCTATCCCTTACGGAGAAGGCAGATAATAAAACGCTTAGTGAAAGCTTTTACGCCACGTCTGACAAATATTGTGGTCAATTTTAGATTGTAATGTGTATCGCTATAGCGACAGGTTGTCAGCCCATCGCCTAAATTACAATACACTGCGTCCCTCGAATCCGTATTGCTGACTTCTACAGCATGCCTGAGAGGAAGGGCAATTAGAACATTCTATGTTTTTCTATCGCTCCCAGTCCAGCATGGCAGTAAACTCAATATTGAACATAGAAATGTAATATATTTCATTCTGAAAAGTGAAATTACGATATTTTATTCCAACAGATAGATACAGGGGAAGAGGCACCTAAAATCATCATAAAATCAGGCTCGTATCAAATTATACCTACGTGGTATTAAGCGTTTCTTACTACCTACAAATCTATCTTAAATAATCCTCAAAACTTTGTCAGTCGTGGCAGAACGACCTGCGTTTAGGTCGTTTACGCCCTGCCTACCTATTAGGCACAAAACGTGATTATACAATACAATACAAGATACTTTATTGCACAAAGAAACCCAAATACATACAACAGAAAAGTAAGAAACAAAACAGTACAATATATTATCCGTATACGTATTCTTATCAGAAACTGATCATTTTGATTTCTGTTTTTGTAAGACAATGTCCTCTACCACAGTCTCTATATATAGTTTAAAAAAACGTTTTGATACTGTATTTAGATATATCCTATTACAAGTAGGTAGTACCTTTGATGTTTGAAACATTATAGCGTACAGCTTTCAGCAGCAAAAGTAAGTACCCGTCTAGACTGTTTTTAAGTAGACAAGCCGGTGTAACTTATGCTTTCCGGCGTCGCCATGTCTGCATTTAAACTACCGTCACGTCACAGAATAATAAAATCAGCGTTAAAAAATTAAAACGTTGTATTTTTTTTAACAATAACTCTCTAGTCTAGTTATATCCTTACTGTTTCTAACCTTACATTTACCCACTGCTGAATTATTATAAGACTCCACTTTTTACACTGTCACATCCAATCTTAACCGATCCGGTAATGTCTCCGTATTTATAAGTTTCCCCATATAATTATACCATATAGTACATAAATAGATACATAAAATCACGCCTTTATCCCTAATGGGGTAGGCAGAACGTAAACGTACCGTCGTTCAACCACATCTGACAAAGTTTTGAGGGTAATTTAAGATGGATTTGAACGTATATTGCCGTAGTGACAGGCCCATCGCTTAAATTGCAATATACACAAACCCTCGGATCCCTTAGCTGGTTTTTACAGCATGCCCGGGAGGAAATGCAGCTGTCATATTCTATGTTTTTCTTTCGTTCCCAGTCCAGCATAGAAGGAACCATATAGTATCTTATTATTACCATCCCATATATTTATTAAAGGTAGGATAAAATATCTTTATACAATTTATAGTACCTTAACAATACCTTGGCCAAAACCAATTATATTATATGGCATGCTTTAACCAATTTTTTATACTATGAAAATACAACGGTATTTTTATTATATACATACATATAATCACGCCTTTATCCCTAAATTGTATTAAATTTTGTGCACGTTTTATCCGCGTTTCGTTAAAATTATCACTTCTGTAGGTCTGCTGTAAGAAATTTCTTTTTAGGAATAAGCAGTGCCTGTTGTGTCTTTGTTTTTTTATGTCCTGTGTTTATGATGTTTTTTGTGTACAATAAATTGTTAAATAGAATAAATAAATAATAAATTGCTGTAGTGACAGGTTGTCAGCCCAACGCCTAAATTACAATATACTGAAACCCTCGGATCCCTAGCTGACTTTTACAGCATGCCCGGGAGGAAATGCAGCTGGCACATTCTATGCTTTTCACTCGCTCCCAGGCCAGCATGGAAGACATGGAGTATTTTTATTAATTTCGTTATTTTAGCATTTTATGTCTGTAGGTACCTACCGGATGTGTAAAATAAAAAACCGCAAACCAAAACCCACTTCCCGAAAGACTCATACAAAATATGCACCGGAAATCATATAATGTGGTGATCGGTGCCAGCATGTCTGGTAGAATATTCCCATCAACTTATTACCTTGGCCTCGAAAAAAATATTAGTATTTTTTATGTAGTTTATAGGATAAACACACGATAAATTGAAATAAGATGTTATGGAACAAGCTTTAAAATTTATATATGTTCTAGCTAGACTAAACAAACATATTATTCAGTTAGTGTAAATTTCTTTGATAACTAATATCAAAGAAATATACGAATAGTCGTATTTATTTCTTTGTATTTTATTGCGGTTGAAATCGTCACAACCATTTAATTTTTCAGCGATTCTTCTTCTGCTTAGTGAGTGGATTCTCGAGTCAAAAGACCCGATGAACCCTGGTGTCAGAGTTTTCAAACCGCTATTAGGCCTCTGACATGGTTTTAATAACGACCACTATCAAAGACAGCGGGACCGACGGCTTAACGTTTTTTCCGAAGCACGGAATCCTTCGTTTCACGCGATCAGGTGATTCAGCCTGCAATGTCCTAACCAAACTGGGGAAAACCTCACAAAGTGATAAATTGATAAATAATAAACTTTGTCTGTTCCCCCCTGGGAATCGAACCCAGAACCTCCGTATCGGAAGCCCATGGTCCTGACCACCGGACACGGATTCAGTTTTTAGCGATTAATGTTCTGTGAAATTGGAACATATTGTGAAATAATATTTCACTTATTAACCATGACCGAATAATAAAATATCAAAGCAAATTCATGTTATTATAACCCATATTACTAATTTGCCAACAAAACTGTTTGCAGAATCATAAATTTAGGGATTCTGTTTATCTCATTTACAAGCGAACAAGAAAATTATGTCATGTGACGAAACAGTAAGCTTCTGAAAACATCGAAACGTGTTTTGAGGTTAACTCACGTTCGCGGAAAAAATGGCGGGAGAAATACATACTGAGCCAAAATAATGTTGAGCAATGTGTGTTTGGAGAATCACTACATAGTATAAAACAAAGTCGCTTTCTCTGTCCCTATATCCCTATGTATGAATAAATCTTTAAAACTACGCAACGGATTTTGATGCGGTCTTTTAATGGATAGAGTGATTCAAGAGGAAGGTTTATATGTATAATACATGCATAATATAGTAGAGAAACACTGATAATTTTCGTTCGAAGCTGGGGCGGGTCGCTAGTAAAATTATAAATTATTTGTATTTATGAGGTATTTATATTGACAATATAATAATGTGTTGTCATTTTTATTAGCATCTCCCTAGCCTTACCCCGTATCTCTCGGGGTCGGCTACTTAATCTAGGGGATTGAACGAGGTTACTGGTTTTTACACAGAGCGACTGCCATCTGACCTTCACAACCCAGAAGGGAAACCAGACCCAATCCTAGATTAGGTCAGAGTTTTTCAAGCCGCTAACGCATAGTACTGGCGTCTGACATAGCTTAACGACTAATATCTACGGAATTAAACTATATTAACCGGCACCAACGGCTTAACGTGCCTTCCGAAGCACGGAAAAAGCGCCGAATAAACGTACATATGAAATTCGTACACCGAATAACACATTGATAGGTTGTCATTTTTATTATGATATTAATAAATGCAGCTTTTCACAGATATTTATAGCTTGTTGACCTATTTTGACTGAATGTTCATTTATGTTTATTCTTCCATGCTTGACTGGGAGCAAAACAAAAACATAGAATGTGCCTGCTTCTTGTCTTTCCGGGAATGTTGTTAAAACCAGCAAACACACAAACACATGTTACAGTGTATTGTAATTTAGGTGATTGGCTGACAACCTATCGATAACAGTTAATTTTCTTTAAAGTTGTAAATCACAAATAGGTTATGAGCCGCAAAACAAGTCGGTATCGATAACGCTTCGTTAAAACCACGGACCTTACTAACTTAAAAATATAACTGTAAAAAAATGTTTTCGTGCATCAATGCCGATGTAATCTGCTGTTTATTTAATGTACTGTTGAATGATTTTGAGTTACAAATACATAATGCATGTCCTTCTTATTTGGTTCGAGTTTTATACATTCGGAGAAGTTGTCAGAAAATAGGTGATAAGTACCTCCTACTAAATTCATTTAGACTTGGAAAGAATCTGGAAATATAGGCACTACCAAACGGCCTGTAAAGTTGTTTAGTCAACAAAATATTATAAAGCGCTTCACATTGAAGTTTGAAGGTTGTTGTAGGTAAGTTTATTATATTTCCTGTGGTAAAATGATCTAGGTGATTTATAAGTGTGCTATTACATGAAAAATCATCCAGCTGTTTCAGGGTGAAGAAGCAATTTAGGAACATTTCACACCCAAACGTAGTGCCATTTCATTCATAAAAGTACGTCAAAAATTTTGCGTCATATACAAACTCACAGGACAAAATCAGTCAAAACCAAATCACATGCAAAGTGTGGCATGCATCTGAATAGGTAAACAAATCATACAGTAGGTACGGCAAGGCTTCAAATGAAC
Organism: Scrobipalpa costella; assembly: GCA_949820665.1. NCBI lineage: Eukaryota > Metazoa > Arthropoda > Insecta > Lepidoptera > Gelechiidae > Scrobipalpa > Scrobipalpa costella. The sequence goes on from OX463309.1 coordinate 10,274,609, forward strand.
GTGGACAAAATAGGAACTAACAACCCTGCCGTCATTTTGTCAGTTCTCCATACAAAGCAGCGCCACCACTCACGTTCATTAAGAAGGTTTGCCAAAAAATCTGTACCATACCGTTACATGCTTACAGTTTCATGGGTAACGGGCGCGTTCTATTTTCGAAATTAATACGACACCAAAACAGTTAGGTCTGATGGCCAGTGTTATTTTAGCCTGAATAAATAAAATATGATTTTGATTCGAAGAAGGCTCTGTACTCGGAGTAAACAGAATCTCATGTTTGATTTGGATGTTTCAAAGACGTAGAAAATTGTACCATACCGTTACATGGTTACAGTTTCATGGCTAACGGGCGCGTTCCAATTTTGAAAATAATACGGCACCAATACAGTTAGGTGTTATTTGAAAGTGTTATTTTAGCCTGAATGAATAAAATATGATTTTGATCCGGAGGAGGCTCTTTACTCAGAGTAACCAGAATCTCATGTTTGATTTGGACGTATCAAAGATGTCCAAGATTTTAGTTTCAGGGCGCAATCCAATTTTGAAAATAATACGACACCATTACAGTTAGGTGTGATGGCCAGTGTTATTTTAGCCTGAATAAATAAAATATGATTTTGATTCGAAGGTTCTTTACTCGGAGCAAAGGGAATCTTACATCTCATACAAATACATGCATGTTTACAGTTTCATGGCTAACGGGCGCGTTCCAATTTTGAAAATATAATACATTTTGATGTGATTTGTCAGTGTTTTTTTTAGATTGAATGAATAAAATATGATTTTGATTCGAAGGAGGCTTATGTTTGATTTGGACAAGATTGTACCATACCGTTACATGCATACAGTTTCAAGGCGCAATCCACTTTTGAAAATAATACGACACCAATACAGATGGTGTCATTTTAGCCTAAATAAATAAAACATGTTTTTTATTCGATGAAACAAAATCTCACATCTCATATTTATGTTGAATGCACCCACATAAACACATACTCAGGTGCATGTAATCACGCCCGGGGATACAGGAAAGGCAGAGCGAAAAATACCGCATTTTAAGGCGATTTATCCTTTGGAGGGTCAATTTAGAAAGAACGAATTGAGATATTGCTCTTAGTGGTGAGTTGTTAATATTTTGTCTAAACTGCAAAACATTTTGCACTTTCACCTCCCACTACGCATTTTTACAGTATACCCGGGGAGAAAAGCAGCTGGAGTATTGTATGTTTACCTATCGCTTTTAATTAATGAAAGATGCATCTACCAACTCTACTTGCCCTTATTTTTCACAGGTAATAAACCGGTTATTAGTAACTAGGTACATCAAGTGGCAATTGATAATCTTGTGATCAGACTGCAATGTCTATAAACAATCTTGAAATGTAAAACATTAACACAAAATAAACTGTTGTGCCTTGGCAACAATCGAAATGGAATCTAGCTCTCTACAATTTTTGCGCAACAGGCGGTCTTACATACATACATATAATCACGCCTTTATCCCTAATGGGGTAGGCAGAGCGTAAACGACGTGGTCGTTCAGCCACGTCTGACAAAGTTTTCAGGGTTATATTGCTGTAGTAACAGGTTGTCAGCCCATCGCTTAAATTGCAGTATTCCGAAACCCTCGGATCCCTTAGCTGGTTTTTACAGCATGCCTGGCAGGAAATGCAGCTGGCTTATTCTATGTTATCCTCTCGTTCCCAGTCCAGCATGGAAGAATTTTTGCGCAAAAGGTGGGCTTGCATTGCTAAAAGTAACTCCTAGGTAAACATTGGGTAGAGCAAATTAAACATGGAAAACCAAACTTTGTTTTTACTTTTTTTACTGCCTTAAAACCGGACGGAAACTCAATTGTCATACAGTTTCATGAAAATAACAGTATTGTATGTAAATATTGTTGATATATGATTCAAAGCTCTTTCAGGTACAGCGTAGAAGAATGACCTTAGTCACCTAATTCTGTGATCTGGTTCAGTTTGATACAGTTTTCCGACAGTTAGGACAGTTTGACCAGGTTTGTAAACATTTACAGCGTTTTCGAGGATGTGATGATTAGCAGCAGTGTGTCAGTTTCATTGTTTTCAACTCGTTTCATGGAAATGTCTGTTTGCTCAAAAAAATTGTAGTGTAAAATATCAGTAGAGTATAAACATTACTGATGTTTTATTATTGTATTGTTTCAGCTAACTATACAACTTCCATGCTGGACTGCGAGCGAGGGAAAAACATAGAATGTCCCGGCTGTATTTCTTCCCGGGCATGCTGTAAAAACCAGCTAAGGCATTCGAGGGTTTCAATTTAGGCAATAGGCTGACAACCTATCACTACAGCAATATACCTACAAATCTATCTTAAATAACCCAAAATATTTTGTCAGACGTGGCGGAACGACCTTTCTTGAGACAATTTACGCTCTGCGTACCCCATTAGGGTTAAAGGCGTGATTATATGTATGTATGTAACTATAGTATGTAAAAGAGCAGGAGAAATAAAAAACGTTAGTTATGTATTTGATTATAATAGCATGTAAAAATACTTTTTGTACAATAGATAAACAAATTAATTATTTCAGGTACATACATACATACATATAATCACGCCTTTATCCCTAAAGGGGTAGGCAGAGCGTAAACTACCCAAACAAAGGTTGTTCCGCCTCATCTGACAAAGTTTTGAGGGTTTTTAAATAGATTTTGTAGGTAGTTTGCTATAGTGACAGGTTGTCAGCCTATCGCCTAAATTGCAATGTACAGAAACTCTCCGATCCCTTAGCTGGTTTTTACAGCATGCCCGGGAGGAAATGCAGCTGGCGCATTCTATGTTTTTCTTTCGCTCCCAGTCCAGCATGGAAGAATATTATTAGGTTTTTCAGGTAACTACTGCTAATTAAGTATTTCATTAAACAAGTAGAGCATTATTATTATTTAGTTACATTCTTCTTCTTCTTCTTTGTGTGTCGCGGCGAATCAAATTTTCTCAGCCCAAAAAGTTGCCACACAAATAGAATTTAGTTACATTTGAACCCAAAATAAACCTGCAAGTTGCTAGGCAAACTCATTATTATGTAATAGGTAGCATTTTTTTATTACAGGTGACAAAAAAGTGCTAAGTTGCACCTGCGCCAAGTGGAGATCTAGATTCTAGACAAAAAGGCATTTAGAATATTTCTTACGTGTTGTCTTGATATTTCCACAGAATATATAATAGTACTACATTGTATAACGTCACAATAATCAGTACCTACGTAAGGGTAGCAACACACAGGCGTCACTTACTGCTCGCGAGGTCGCGAGGTTGCGCTCAACACGCTGTGTCACCGTACACTCTACGCGCGCGTAGCGATGAACTCTACATCGGCGCATCGCTCGGCCAGTACGCTCGCGTAGAGTGTAAGGTGACGCATGTGTGTTGTAGACAATGCAAAAAGCATTGACAGCGTGTTGAGCCCAACCTTGCGCGCAGTAAGTGACGCCTGTGTATTGCTGCACATACGTGTAGTCTTCATATTGCATAATGGCACAATAATCACCTACGTAAGGTTAAATATTTAGACAGCACGTGTAATAACGATGAATAGGTAGTTAATAGTAATTAGGTAGTACTAGCGACCCGCCCCGGCTTCGCACGGAAATTATCAGTGTTTCTCTACTACATTATGCATGTTTTATACATATAAACCTTCCTCTTGAATCACTCTATCCATTAAAAGAAACAACATCAAAATCCGTTGCGTAGTTTTAAAGATTTATGCATACATAGGGATATAGGAACAGAATAAACGACTTAGTTTTATACTATGGCACAGAATATATAATAGTACTACATACAGAATGGACATTCACTTCCCTTCCCCAGTCCGACATCCATCACACTCCGCGCCGGATTGTGGGCCACATTGAGCGTACGCTTAGCGGATATGGCGCGCGCATGTTTCCCAGTGTAACGGAAATAATAAAGTTTTGTGTTCCTTAAGATGGTTAGATACTGTTCCGTGTACGGATGTCTTTCTACCACAAGATATGACTGCAATAGAAACTTGTTTAGATTCCACAATGATGAGAGACGGTAAGTAAATTCATACAAAATATGCAACCTAATCCATTCTAACTATTCAGTTACAGTGAACTACTTTAAAAGGTTGGTTTAATCAAGAACCAGAATAATCAAGAGATGATTATGACCGGTATAACAAATTTTGTCAACCCTTATAACACGCACACAAACAAATGCCAAGTGCAACATGCCGTCTGTCAATGACATGATAGTTAGGAGTGTCCGAGCTGTGACTATGTAGTGATTACTGCCTTCCCGAAAGGGGGGTTTAATAAGTATGGCTAAAACGAGGGGGATATTAGGTACCTATTATGTATATTCTTATTCATCACATGTAAAGCTATCTTAAGTAACCCTCAAAACTTTGTCTTTTAGGTCGTTTATACTCTGCCTACCCCATAAGGGATAAAAGCGTGATTATATGTATGTATGTATGTATGTATTCATCACAATAATTAACTGCCTTCGTGTCTTCGTGGTTAAGTCTAGTCTGATCCTTGGGCTCTCTATCGACACGGAGGCTGGATTTCATGTCATCTTGCGCCTGATTTTCTCTCTAGCACACAGTTGACACATAAACGGCAGTTGGAAACATAAACGGCTACGTAAGATAAGATAAAATCAGTGAGTTTATCTGACCCATCAAAATTAGAGTTTGAAGGAATAAAGAGTATTGAAATAAAACATTTGTGTTGCGTAAACTCTCGGAATATAAGAAAGAGAGTTTTGAGGGTTATTTAAGATAGATTTGTAGGTATATTGCTGTAGTGACAGGTGGTTAGCCCATCGCCTAAATTGAAATATACTGAAACCCTTGGATCCGTTAGCTGGTTTTAACAGCATGCCCGGGAGGACATGCAGCTGGAACATTTATGTTTTTCGTTCGCTCCCAGTCCAGCAAACAGGTAAATATCAAAGGGATTGAATTTCAGTTGGAAGGATAAAATCACTACATAGTATAAAACAAAGTCGCTTTCTCTGTCCCTATATCCCTATATATGCATGAATCTTTAAAACTACGATTTTTAAGCGGTTTTCTTTTAATGGATAGAGTGATTCCAGAGGAAGGTTTATATGTATAATTCATGCATAATATAGTAGAGGAACACTGATAATTTCCGTGCGAAGCCGGGGCGGGTCGCTAGTTCAGTACAAACGTACCTACGTATCGTTAAATATTACGGCTGGTCACAACCTAAGACGCCTAATGACGTCATGACTAGGTTTTGGTCGCGCGTGTAAGACCAACAATCGTAGATTGTTCTATTTTATTGCTTTGGGTGGATTTTGTACCTATAAGTTTTACTGCGCTGTAAGTTTCAATATACCTAGGTAGTAGGTATTATTGAATTCTTCCATGCTGGACTGGGAGAGATAGAAAAACATAGAATGTTCCAGCTGCCCTTCCTCCCGGGCATGCTGTAGAAGACAGCAAAAGGGACTCGAGGGTTACAGTGTATTGTAATTTAGGCGATGGGCTGACAACCTGTCACTACACATTAGCAATACACATTACAATCTAAAATTGCCCTCAATTTTTGTCAGACGCGGCGAAAGCGCCTTTTGTATGCCTACCCCGTAAGGGATTAAGGCGTGATTTTATGTATGTATGTATGTAGGCATTATTGAACGGTTAGCTCGCGTTATCTTACAAAGATACAAATCACATCACACACATCACACGGGGTGTAAGAGACAGCCATCCGCAAATTGATAGGGGTTGTTCAGTCAACGAAACTGAACAAATGTCACCAGGAATTACTTCCAGGAGATGAAAAACATAATGAACTTCCCATAGAAAATGACCATCTCGAGCAGACAATTTGTATGGTAAATCAATTTTTTTTTCACTCCCTGAAAAAAAACCCTGCTGATGGTTGTTCAGTTCCGTTAACTTAGCAACCCCTTACAGTTTGTGGGACGCTGTCCCTTACACCTGGTATAAGTAGAATTGATTATTTAACGGTTAACTCCGTAAAATTACACAACAAGGCAATACAAATCACATCATAATATAACATAAACTACCGCGTCCGTCTGTTCTGTAGTCGAGTCTGAATTCAAATACCTAGGTAAACCTAAAAACTTAGGACATAACTTGGTGTAGTATTAGTGTAGCGTGATTGTATAAAAAAATACGCGCGAAGTAAAGTCTTAAGGCTCTTAAGGGCACAAAATAAATAATTCGTAAGGAAGGTTTAGGTCTACAATTAATTAGTTTAGGATGCTTGTTAACTGGCTGACATATATAATTGTTCATGGTGCCGGAAAAGGGCCTTCCTTCCTTTCCTATCCTTCCTTGGCTTTACTTCTGGGGGCATTGCTAGTAAGACGGATTTCCTTAATATTTGGTATGTAAATACTATAGTTTTACAAGAGAGACTTCAGGGATTACTAAATTATAGAGAAAGGTCCTTTATGCTGCGGGATGAACCTCGTCTTACATGCTGGACTAGGAGCGAGAGAAAAACATAGAATATGCCAGCTGCGTTTCCTCCCGGGCATGCTGTAAAAACCAGCTAAGGGATCCGAGGGTTTCTGTATATTGCAATTTAGGCGATGGGCTGTCAACCTGTCACTACATCAATATACCTACAAATCTATCTTAAATAACCCTCAAAACTTTGTCAGACGTGGTGGAACCTTTGTTTAGGTCGTTTACGCTCTGCCTACCTCATTAGGGATAACGCATACATATGTATGTATGAACCTCGTGGTGTCGGTGTGACCCTATGAATCATGCCAGTCTCGATATCCTACCTCCAAATGAAAACAAATTCTCATTACACGCGCGGCTGTGACAGATTTGTCTACACGCGCCATATTTGATCGACTCAGCAACTCAGCAGTCGTGTCGCACACATACATACATACAATCACGCCTTTATCCCTAATGAGGTAGTCAGAGCGTAAACGACCTAAACAAAGTCGTTTTGCCACGTCTGACATAGTTTTGAGGGTTATTTAAGATAGATTTGTAGGTATATTGCTATAGTGACAGGTTGTCAGCCCATCGCCTAAATTGCAATATACAGAAATCTTTGGATCCCTTAGCTGGTTTTTACAGCATGCCCGGGAGGAAATGCAGCTGGCACACTCTATGTTCTTCTCTCGCTCCCAGTCCAGCATGTAAGGAGATATCCATAATACCTCCAAATCAAAACAAATTCTCATTACACGCGCGGCTGTGACAGATTCGTCTACACGCGCGCCGCCATATTTGATCGACTCAGCAGTCGTGTTTAGACACGGGCTAAACGCACACAAGCGCAAACTTTCGCACACATCAACTTGCGAACGTGCAGTTTTCAAAACAACGCGATAATTCGTTAACGGTTACTTTGCCCTTATCTACCTTTACGTACACGTGAACCGTACAATTTCACGTATTGAGTAATAACAAAGACTGATAAACTACCGCTATAACATAACAGCCACAAGCTGAAACTCTAACTCCGACTGCTGAACATGGGTTTTTATAATCACTTCAATTAGCAGGCGAATTGACATACATTAATATCCGCCTGTATCCCTAATGGGGTAGGCAGAGCGTGAACAACCCAAACAAAGGTCGTTCCGCCACGTCTGACAATTTTGAGGGTTGTTTAAGATACAACTGGATATTGCTGTAGTGACAGTTTGTCAGCCCATCGCCTAAATTACAATATACCCTCGAATCCCTTAGCTGGTTTTTACAGCATGCCCGGGAGGAGATGCAGCTGGCACATACTACGTTATTCTGTCGCTCCCAGTCCAGCATGGAAGCTAAGGCGAATTGAGGAATATGCATTACACGTTTTTTTTATTCACAGTGAAAGTTGTTGTCCGTTGCCTAGGACAACAACTTTCAAGGGGGAATCCCCTTAGTCGACTTTTTCTACGACACCCTCGGCAAGAAATATCTGGATCTGTTTGATACTAAAAAATATCCCGCTGTAAAAGTGTCCTGAAAACTGAAAGGGGTTAAGTCAACAAATACTTCTTGGAAATCTTCTTCTTCTTCTTCTGTCGAGTGGGTATGAACCCTCGTGTCAGAGTTTTAAACCGCCTAGTAGCACAACTATCAGGCCTCTGACATGGTTTGAGTAATGACCACTATCAAAGACAGCGACCGGGATCGATAGCTTAACGTGCCCTCCGAAGCACGAAATCTTTTTCTTATTCGGACAATCAGGTGATTCAGCCTGCAATGCCTAACCAAACTGGGGCAAAATTCACAAAGTCATAAATTCTCAAGTATCAGTTTTGTGTTTCCCCCCTAGGAATTCGAGTCCATGGCACTAGCCGCTAGACCACGGAGGCAGTTATTCTTGAAAATAAACATAATTTACTTCTCCAAAGACTACTTCCACTGGACCATTTGACTATTGCATATTTTTCATTTCCCGGGATTTTTTTTTGCGAAAATTGATCAGTTTCGTTGACTGAACAACCTCTTTCAGGACACCGTCTCCAAACAACTTTATTAAATAGTAAACAGCCTTGGTGATTGAATTCCTCTTGATATATAAATATACATACATACATATAATCACGCCTTTATATCCCTAATGAGGTAGGCAGAGCGTAAACGGCCTAAGGTCGTTCCGTCACGTCTGACAAAGTTTTGAGGGTTATTTAATTCCAATCAATTCTTAGGTTATACGGGAGTGTTATTTAAGATAGATTTGTAGGTATATTGCTATAGTGACAGATTGTCAGTCCATCGCCTATATCACAATATACTGAAACCCTCGAATCCGTTAGCTGGTTTTTACAGCATGCCCGGAAGGAAATTCAGCTGACGCACTCTATGTTTTTCTTTCACTCCCAGTCCAGCATGGAAGTTAAGAATATATTTATATATTGTTATATAAAAATATCTTGATAACAACTGCCTCCAATGCCAAGAATACCAAAGAAAATTACTGGAAAAAGCCAGAGCAATCGTGACCATTCATTTACCGTGGAAACTTCTACAGCCGATTCCATTAGCTCGGAATAATGGGAATCACTTAATGTGGGAGTAAGGCCTTCATACTCTGTGTAACAGAAAATAATAAAATAAGTACTATTAAGAAGGCTGGTAGAAAACTGATAGAAAGTGCCGCTGCTTCTCCTCCCGGGTATGCTGAAAAACCAAAGGGTTTCGAGTGTTACAGTATATTGTAATTTAGGCGATGGGCTGACGACCTGTCACTTTACAATATAAAATAGGTGCAGAACTCTGAAATAACTCTCAAAACTTGTTTTGATAAAGGCGTAAGGAAGTCATAACATTATTATAATGGAAACTTTTACACCGATATGACCCGATGTAAACAAAATTATCTTATCAGCAAAAACAATTGAAATGGAAACTAATTTCCTTTATTTCCGTTCACGTTTGGGGCACGTTTTCGGAACGACAATTAAAAAAAACATGCGCCGTCTGTAGTACCTACAGATAAATGATAATAGAAAATAGTAAGTAATAGTGAGCTAGATTCTAGATTTTCCGGCTAAAACTATAATTAAAATCTATTTGTCACTTTCAGACTAAAATCATTGGAAAAGGACAGGAGATCTATTCCCTCCGGTTTTTGATTTATAGTCGGTGGTTTTATAGGTTATCTATAATTTATATCCGCCGTCATACGATATGGCGGATAAAGTTGACAAAAATACTGGGGTAACGTGCAAAAGCGGGTCAAAATCTAGCGGACAAAGTGATAAATCGAAGAGATAAATCGCCTGCCCTTTTTCAATTTCATTATTTTGAAAGTGACAGATAGATTTTAATTTTAATTTTAGCCGGTGGTATCTAGAATCGAGCCCATTACCTACCTAATGAATGATTGAACAACATAAGTCGTGGAAATCTTTCTCTGTTGTGTGAGTTTGTGAGATCACACAACTAAACAATAGATCGTTGTCAGAGATTTTAAACTCTGACCGGACTGGGTACTAGGCTAAGGAACCTTGGGTCTTCGCCTGTCGGTATCGAGTCAAACGACCCGACCAACCCTGGTGACAGAGTTTTGAAACCGCCGAATAGCACAGCTTATAGGCCTATTTGACCTAAGGTAGAATATGATATTCTCTTGTGAAATAATCAGGTCTGTGCTGCATAATCCTAATCAAACCGAGAATAATCACAAACATTTGATTACGATGAATTGTCAGCCAATACATGTTTTTATCTCTCTGTTGCTTTCTAGTACAGATAGTAAAAACGGCAATTTATTTATAGTAAGTTGTTGACTCTCTGATACCTTTCGCTTAGGTACTAAAGCTCGTATTTGTAATCTATATCAAGATTGAGAGCAATATTAAGTATGGATTTGACGTGCCATTTTGTACTGAAATGACATATCCGATACGCTGGCTGTCAATCTCAAGTGCGGATTATAAATTCGGGCCTTAAAGTGTTTATGATATGGAACCGAAGGTGTAGCTGTACTAGAGGACCCTTTATTTAACACCCAGTATGGAACCGCAGAGCTGGCAACACCGCACGTGGTTAACCACGGGCCGTGCTAGCCGTTCGACAATGCAGATGATAGATATTAAATTGTAAATGGTCTATTAGGTATATCCTATAATTGTTATTATCTTCCATACTGGACTGGGAGAGAAAGAAAAACATAGAATGTTCCAGTTGCCCTTCCTCCCGGGCATGCTGTAGAAGTCAGCAAAAGGGATTCGAGGGTTACAGTGTATTGTAGTTTAGGCGATAGGCTGACAACCTGTCACTACAGCAATACACATTACATAACAATCTAAAATTGCCCTCAATTTATGTCAGACGTGGCGAAAGCGCCTTTTAGCAGGCGTTTTACGCTCTGCCTACCCTGTAAGGGATAAAGGCGTGAATTTATGTATGTATGTATAATTGTTATTATCAGTGTGCAAAGAGACTTATTTACTCGTATTAATGCAAAAGTAACATTGCGTATTGCCAAGGGAACACTTTTGCGTGTTCCATTGATTTATTACTAAATCGTCATGAACACAATTAATTATTAATTTAATGTCGCAGGGTTTAAAACTAACCCGAATCACATAGACATCTAAGTAAAGCAACACACAGGCGTCACTTACTTCTTCTTCTTCTGTCGAGTGGGTATCGAGTCTACGGACCCGATGAACCCTGGTGTCAGAGTTTTGAAACTGCCTAGTAGCACAACTATCAGGCCTCTGACATGGTTTGAGTAACGACCACTATCAAAGGCGACCGGGACCGACGGCTTAACGTGCCCTCCGAAGCACGAAATCTTTTTCTTTTTTCGGACAATCAGGGGATTCAGCCTGTAATGTCCTAACCAAACTGGGAAAAAATTACAAAGTGATAAATTCTCAAATATCAACTTTGTGTTTCCCCCCTGGGAATCGAACCCAGGACCTCCGGATCAGGAGTCCATGGCACTAGCCACTAGACCACGGAGGCTATATACTACTAAATCGGCATGAACACAATTAATTATTAATTTGATGTCGCAGTGGGGTAGCGGCGTAGAATACTGCCTCCCCATTTCCTACTCGTGGGGGTCGTAAGAGGCGACCGAGAGAACTATCCTCCATAACAACCATACCCAGAGGACAAAACAACAGCATTCCCAAGGAGGGTTGGCGTCAGGCAGGCGGCCGGCTGTTAATTTCTGCCAAAACCTATGCAGTATGAACAGTATGAATACGATGCGCGATAGGACTAGGGCGTTCCCCGGAGGCGACGCGCAGGGGCAGCACCCGACTCCTGTGGGAAATGGGCTAGGGTTGTTGCACCTTCCGCAGCGGGTGCAACGTAAGAAGCTAGCACGGAAAGGGAAGGAAGTTAGGTTGAGGTTAGCGAGTTGGAATGTAGGAACGATGACTGGAAGGGGAAGAGAGTTAGCGGATGTATTAAAAAGACGAAGGATAAACGTGGCTTGTTTGCAAGAGACTAAATGGAAAGGTGCGAGGGCTAAAGAGATTGGTGAAGGATATAAATTTTACTATTGTGGAAGTGATGGAAAGCGAAATGGTGTTGGAATAGTATTGGACAGTGAGTTGAAAGAAAATGTGATGGATGTCAAAAGAGTGAGTGATCGAGTGATTCTTGTTAGAACCATGCTTAACAATTTGGTTCTCAATATTGTTAGTGTGTATGCTCCTCAAACGGGTTGTGATGAAAGAATGAAGGATAAATTTTGGGAGGATTTTGACAGTGTCATGATGAATGTTCCGGATGGGGAAGAGATCTATGTTGGAGGAGACTTTAATGCGCATGTGGGAAGAATGAACGATGATTTTGAAAGAGTGCACGGAGGTTGGGGGAGAGACTCTTCTACAATCTGCTACCGCCTTTGATCTGGCTATATCAAACACGTGGTTTGAAAAACGAGACCAACATCTAATTACGTACAAAAGTGGCAACCACACGACGCAGATTGATTATATTCTCGTCAAAAAGAGTAAAATCAACTGCGTCAAAGACTGTAAAGTGTTACCAGGCGAAGATTTAGTTTCACAGCATCGGCTTTTATTGATGGAAATTAAACTCAGAGTTCAGACCATTAAGAGTAAGAAATGTCCGTCCCCCAAAATAAAGTGGCATATGTTGGAAAAGGATGAGTGCGCGAATAAATTCAGAGAAAAAGTGGTCGATACAATGATAGAGATGAATGATATGAATGATAAAACTGTGAATGAATGCTGGAATGAAATGGCTGGGTGTATAAGAACTGTTGCGAAAGTTGTATGTGGTGATAAATAAGGACGCATGGTGGTGGAGTGAGGAAGTACAAACGGAGCTGAGTGACAAAAAAAGGGCGTTCAAAGAGTGGCAGAATACTAGGAGTGGAGATGACGGAGTGAAAGAACAGAAGAAAGCGGTGTACAAAGATTGCAAGAAAAGAGCCAAGCGTGCAGTTGCTATTGCCAGAGCTGAGGCTCAGGACAAACTGTACAAGTCTTTAGACCGTCCTGAAGGTCAGAAACAGCTATACCGTATGACAAAAATGAGAGGGAAGAATGCAAGAGATGTTTCGCATGTAAAATGTATAAAGGATGAGTCTGGAAGGGTTTTAACGAACGACGATGAAATAAAAGAACGCTGGAAGATGTACTTTGAAAAACTGATGAACGAAGAGAATGATTGGAATGGGAATGTGAGGGACGTACCCTTGAATATGGGTTTGGTGAGAGAAATTAGTGTGGAAGAAGTAAAAATGGCAGTACGAAGTATGAAAAATGGAAAGTCTGTTGGGCCGGATGGAATACCGGTTGAAGTGTGGAAGTTGCTAGGTCCGGATGGATGGGTGTGGCTGAGTTTATTCTTCGGTAAGTTGTTGCAAGAGGAGACGATCCCTGACGAATGGTGCAAAAGTTTACTAGTGCCCATTTTTAAAAATAAGGGTGATGTGCAAGAATGCAACAATTACCGAGGAATAAAGCTCATGTCACATACCATGAAAGTTTGGGAGAAAATAATTGAAAGAAGGATACGAGAAGAGAGTGATATAACACAAAACCAGTTTGGGTTTATGCCTGGTCGAGGTACAACGGATGCCATTTTCGCACTTCGCGTACTATGCGAAAAACACAAACGTGTTCATAAAAACTTACACATGGTGTTCGTTGACCTTGAGAAGGCATACGATCGCGTACCCCGAGAGGTTTTGTGGTGGGCTCTGAAAGAGAAAGGCGTGCCTGGAAGATATGTGGTGTTAATTCGTGCTATGTACGAAAAATGTTGTACACGTGTCCGGTCAGCAGCTGGCACCAGTGACGAGTTCGGTGTGGCTGTGGGCTTACACCAAGGGTCGGCTCTAAGTCCTTACCTCTTTCTGTTGATAATGGATGCCTTGACGTCGGACATACAGGAAGAGGCACCCTGGTGTATGCTGTTCGCCGATGACATCGTTCTCGTCGACGAAGATGGACTCGAGGTGCAGAGTAGATTGGGGAAATGGCAACAGAAACTGGAGAATGTAGGCTTGAAAATCAGCAGAACCAAGACTGAGTACATGTTCTGCGATTTCGGCGGTCTCTCCAGTTCTGTAGCTTTGACTCTGGATGGGGTAGCATTACCCGTCTGCTCCGGCTTCAAGTACCTCGGGTCACAAATCCAAGGTGATGGCGACATTGACCGAGCAGTTACGCACAGAATTAACACAGGGTGGATGAAATGGCGGCAGGTCACGGGAACAACTTGCGACTCCCGAATTCCCCTTAGGCTAAAGGGGAAAATATATAAGAGCATCGTAAGACCTGTCGTCATGTATGGATCAGAGTGTTGGGCGATGAAAGTAATGAATGAAAGAAAGCTTCATGCTGCTGAGATGCGAATGCTGAGATGGATGTGTGGAGTAACAAGAATGGACAAGATTAGGAATGAGTACATAAGAGGAAGCTTGAAAGTTGCGCCCATAACAGATAAAATAAGAGGAAATCGGCTTGCGTGGTATGGACATGTAATGCGGAGGAATGAAAGTCATATAGGTAAAAGGGTATTGAATTTGAATGTGGACGGATATGTTGGGAGGGGACGACCGAAGAAAAGATGGATGGACTGTGTGAAAGATGATATGTTGAAAACAGGTGTTAATGTCGAACTGACGGCTGACAGGGATGAATGGAAGAAGAAAACATACTGCGCCGACCCCAAATAATGGGATAAGGGCAAGGGAATGATGATGTCGCAGGGTTTAAAACTAACCCGAATCACATAGACATCTAAGTGTAACAACACACAGGCGTCACTTACTGTCAACACGCTGTCAATGCTTTTTGCATTGCCTACAGCACACCGTTAATCTATGTTAAATAACCCTCAAAACTTTTTCGGGCGTGGCGGAACGACCTTCATATAGGGCGGTCATGCTCTGCCTACCCCGTTAGGGATAAAGGCGTGATTATATGTATGTATGTATGGAAGAAATTAAATTATTCATTTGCGCAATAAGGTTGTATAGTCGAGTATTCGTCTCTTGGTATTAAAATTCAATGTACGGAATAGATGAGTGATGTAAATTATAGCAGTTACATTGCCTACACTACAACACATGTTATGTTATGTTATGTTATGGGGCTCCTGTATCCGCAATTAGACTCTTAATTTGGTCCGTTGTGCGTGCAGGGTTGACTGGTTTATTCCAACCAGCCCAGCTCCTTCCAGAAGTTCAGAATTCTCCTGGGGTTTTCACAGACTTCTCGGAGCGACCTCAATTCCTTGAGAATTTTTGCCCGTTGGTCAGCCACACTCGTACATCACAGGAGTACGTGTGCAACTGTCTCGTCCTCGTCCAGGCAGCCCCTGCACTTTGGGCTGTCTGTGACGCCGATGGTGAATAGATGTTTGTTGAGAGTTATGTGACCTGTGAGGGTGCTCACTACAATTCGGTATAAATACCCCATTAGGGTAAAGGCGTGAATGTACAACACATATGCGTCACCCTACGCTCTACGCGCGCGTAGCGAGGAACTCTACTTCGGCGCATTCCTCTACCAGTACGCGCGCGTAGAGCGTAAGGTGACGCATGTGTGTTGTACATTCACGCCTTTACCCTAATGGGGTAGGCAGAGCATGACCGACCTAAATAAAGGTCGTTTCGACAAAGTTTTGAGGGTTATTTAAGATGGTTTAAGGTGTGTATTTAGGTGTGTTGTAGGCAATGCAAAAAGCATTGACAGCGTGTTGAGCGCAACCTTGCGCGCTGTAAGTGACGCCTGTGTGTTGCTGCACTTAGATGTCTGTGTGATTTCTTCCACCTTACACATACATACATACATACATAAAATCACGCCTTTATCCCTTACGGGGTAGGCAGAGCGTTAAACGCCTCGTAAAAGGCGCTTTCGCCGCGTCTGACAATAATTGAGGGTAATTTTAGATTGTAATGTGTATTGCCATAGTGACAGGTTGTCAGCCTATCGCCTAAATTACAATACACTGTAACCCTCGAGTCCCTTTTGCTGTCTTCTACAGCATGCCCGGGAGGAAGGGCAGCTGGAACATTCTATGTTTTTCTATCTCTCCCAGTCCAGCATGGAAGAAAACCTTCACCTTACACATAATCAGTATTATAATACTTATAATAGAATTGTTTGTCAATATGTCGGATGATCTTTTTGATCCCATCTATCTTGGGTCACTGGTGTTGTTTTAATATGTTGTTGTTGAGTTTTCTAATGTAGTGATGGATAAATCATCAAATACCTAAGATAAACTATGGCTGAACTTTAAATGCCACTTTCTTGGGATAAATTAATCTCATCATCCAAATTCAAATCCCATTTGAGATAAAGTATAAGTAAGATTCCGATATATTTTATATTTCAGTACGATGCACCCTAAATACGTTTTGCAGATATTATACAGGAAGTGAAAAAAAAAATTCTTCCATGCTGGACTGGGAGAGATAGAAAAACATAGAATGTTCCAGCTGCCCTTTCTCCCGGGCATGCTGTTGAAGTCAGCAAAAGGGACTCGAGTGTTACAGTATATTGTAATTTAGGCGATGGGCTGACAACCTGTCACTATAGCAATACATATTACAATCTAAAATTGTCCTCAATTTTTGTCAGACGTGGCGAAAGCGCCTTTTACGAGGCGTTAAACGCTCTGCCTACCCCGTAAGGGATAAAGGCGTGATTTATGTATGTATGTAAGTGAAAAAAATATCTTTTCCCTACTACATTTCCACCTCGATCAGACAATTAGTATGGAAAAGTAAAAAAAAACACTTCCTGAAAGAATTTCCTAATGAAAGTTGTTCAGTGTCGTTGACTGAGCTACCCCTATCAGTTTGTGGGACGCTGTGCCTTCGCCCGGTATGGTATTTTTCTAAAGAACTCATACAACATTGTAGATTGTAGTATTATTACTTATCATATGGCATTAGGAAACTGGTATACTTCATTTGTGTCAGAGTTTGATACTCGAACCCAAATATGTCCTTGCAATATCTGACAAGAGTTTAATGTCTTCTGGTCGTCTGGGAAACTTAGTAGATTCTTTCATGCTGGTCTGGGAGCGAGAGAAAAACATAGAATGTGCCAGCTGCATTTCCTCCCGGGCATGCTGTAAAAACCAGCTAAGGGATCCGAGGGTGTCAGTACATTGTAATTTAGGCGATGGGCTGACAACCTGTCACTACAGCAGTATACTTACAAATCTATCTTAAATAACCCTCAAAACTTTGTCAGACGTGGCGGAACGACCTTTGTTTGGGTCGTTTACGCTCTGCCTACCCCATTAGGGATAAAGGCGTGATTATATGTATGTATGTATGTATTAGGAAACTGGTATACTTCATTTGTGTCAGAGTTTGATACTCGAACCCAAATATGTCCTTGCATTATCTGACAAGAGTTTAATGTCTTCTGGTCGTCCGGGAAACTTAGTAAGTGGGCATTCAAAGACTATAAGTCGCACTGTTTGTTTTGTAGTAACTTACATTAGAACTGCTAGTTGCGTAGTTTCGTAGTACGTTATGTCTGTAGCATGTCTGCTATCACTTCACGCTGACAACTCACTAAAAACAAAAGACTGTTGACAACTTTACCGTTACTTTCCACAAAATAGTCTTTCAATGTTTTTCCTGCTAACATTCTTTATCAGACTGCAAAGTTAAGCTAGTCTAGTAAATACAAGGTTTGCCAAGAATCCGTCACAATTTGTCACTCATTTTGCGTTTTGGGCTTACCTTGGCCTGGCGCTTTCAGATATACATAGCGAGTTGGTAATTAGACATTGTCATACTTAGGAAGTGCTTGGTTCATTCTTCTTATTCTATCGTGTGGGTATTAAGTCAATCGACCCGATGAACTCTGGTGCCAGAGATTTAAACCGCCTAATAGCACAGCTTGGTTCATTGCAATTGTGTTTTTTCTGTAGGTACATTTCCAAGAAGAATATTTACATACATACACATACATACACAAATCACGCCTTTATCCCTTACGGGGTAGGCAGAGCGTTTAACGCCTCGTAAAAGGCGCTTTCGCCACGTCTGACAAAAATTGAGGGCAATTTTAGTTGTAATATGTATTGCTTTAGTGACAGGTTGTCAGCTCATCGCCTAAATTACAATACACTGTAACCCTCGAGTCCCTTTTGCTGACTTCAACAGCATGCCCGGGATGAAGGGCAGCTGGAACATTCTATGTTTTTCTATCTCTCCCAGTCCAGCATGGAAGAATATTTATACCACTTTTATACTGAATTGTACATAGTCGATGGATAAAAGAGCCCTAAAAGTATTTTATTAGAATCTTAGCAAGAACTTACCATATGATTGAAGTTGATTATATGTATATGTATACTACCTATAGTTGAGTTGTCTTGTCTATTATCAAGGGAGAGGGATCTGGACATACGAATCCAAAACAATAGCCTGTGTGACCAGTGAACGCCACTTTGATGTAATCCTATGCCATCCCAAACGGTGATGATATTGCGTAGGTAGATCTTGCCGCCCAAAATACCCATTTAAAATAGGACCCAGAAATCCAAGACAATAAAGACAGATTAACAACACAATCGGCGGACAATAACAGTTGTCCAAAAATACCCTACGGTGTGACTGACACGCCCACGATCGGACTCACGCGCAGAATCTAAATTTAAAACACATTAACCATTCCGAGCGGGGATTTGGTCTGAACTGAAAAGTAGGGTTGCCTACTGTGTTTCATGAACATGAAGTTAAAACTCATAGGTACCTACAGACCAGACATGCATACTGAATCCTTTACTTACGGGGTAGACAGAGCGTCAATGACCTCATAAAAGAGGGTTTGTGTCACAGCTGACAAGTTTTGATAAGAATACTGTACATGATATTCTAAATTATTCCTTTCTAACGGTAAGCAAAAGATAAAAGATCTTATACAAGCCGTTTGATTTTACGTCTGTCAAATTTTATAGATAATTTGACTGTTATTTGACTTTGACTGTTACACACCAGCAAAAGAGTGGATCTCACTACCTGCGTCTGTGTTTCTGAATGCATTCAACCCCCAACACTTCAAAGTTAGATTGAACAGGCATCTTCTGGGTGAGCTCGCTCCATCGTCGACTTCGTCTCAGTCGCTCCCGACCTAGACTGGAATCAAGAGCAAACCCATTATGAATAAAAAAAAGTCAGGTGTAACTATTTATTCAATCCAAATTTAAGGGAACACTGACTCAAGGGAACACTGAGTCATTAGAGGCAAAGAATCAGCAAAATAAGCTTTTACCAAACTACAGTTCAAATTAAAAGTAAGCTAGTTCGTTTGTCCACGTGTAGAAACAATCAGATGTTATTCTGCCAAATACGCACAAAATGGCCGACCTCATGCATGATGAGCTTGCAGATCAGGTGAATGCGCTTGTCACGAGAAATTCAATTACGTACATACATACATATATTCACGCCTTTATCGCTAATAGGGTAGGCAGAGCGTAAACGACCTAAACAAAGGTCGTACCTCCACGTCTGACAAAGTTTAAAGGGTTATTTAAGGTAGATTTGTAGGTACCTACAAATCTACCTTAAATAACTGTAGCAATATATATTGCTGTAGTGACAGGTTGTCAGCCTATCACTTATCATATATTAGCTGGTTTTTAAAGCATGCCCGGGAGGAAATGCAGTTGGCACATTTTATTTTTTTCACTCGCTCCCAGTGCAGCATGGAAGACTTCAATACGTAAAGTGAGAAACTGCTGAACGAGAGTCTAAAGTTAATCTGCATTTCAAGGTTATGTTTGTATGACAAATGCACACACATAAAATTACGTCTCTATCTCTTTGGGGGAGCCATAATGTCAAAAATCGCTGTTATTGCTGTAGTGACAGCTTGTCCGATGATCATCACCTAAATTAAATTTCACCAAAATAATCCTAAATTACTATAAGGTTTTTCTTCCATGCTGGACTGGGAGTGGGGGAAAAGCAGCTAAGGGATCTGAGGGTTTCGGTATATTGTGATTTAGGCGATGGGCTGACAACCTGTCACTACAGCAATGTACCTACAAATCTATCTTAAATAACCCTCAAAACTTTGTCAGACGTGGCGGAATGACCTTTGTTTAGGTCATTTGCGCTCTGCCTACCCCATTAGGGATAAGGGCGTGATTATATGTATGTTTGTATCAATAGAGCATAATATTATACATCATAAATTGTCTATGAGCGATAAAAGACTGAAAGAGCATTTTATGACCTCTCTATGACGTATATAATTATATTTTATTTTATCATTTATATATCATATAAATATATTTATATGTATTAGTTTATTATAGTATGTTAATATGTGTATTAGTATTATTATACATCAATTTGTAATTAAATTATACTAACTGTATCTGTTCCCGTGAATTTCCCATCTTTTATCCCCATTAGGTTGGCTGGAAGAGATCTCTTATACAGATAAGCTCGCCTGTTGTTTATTTTTTTAAGTTTAACTGTATTTTCAATTTTTAAAACAATAAAGAATATAATAATAAAACGCGTCTGAGTTAAGATAACCAACTAGCTATCAGTTGCAAAATCACGCGACTTCAGATTACTTATACTTATTTTTGATTATTTATTCTTACTCTAAACTTTTTTTATTTTCTACCGATTTTTATTTATTTTTTATTTATTTATTTAACATTTTATTTTAAATGCGCGCGCAGCGATGAACTCTACGTCGGCGCATCGCTCTGCCAGTAAGCGCGCGTAGAGCGTAAGGTGACGAATGTGTGTTGTAGGCAACGCAAAAAGCATTCATAACGCGGTGTTGTTGCCCTTACTTACTTATGCAAATACGACAATATTCATGATTTTATCAGTACATAGTATAAAACAAAGTCGCTTTCTCTGTCCCTATATCCCTATGTACCTATGCTTAGATCTTTAAAACTACGCAACGGATTTTGATGCGGTTTCTTTTAATGGATAGAGTGTTTCAAGAGAAAGGCTTATATGTATAAATACAAGTATAATATACTTAGTAGAGAAACACTGATGATTTCCGTGCGAAGCCGGGGCGGGTCGCTAGTTTATGATAAAATCCTACAGCTATATGGAGTCAGCTGATAACATTGAGGCCCGTATTTATAACCAACACTGAAAGTGAGATCGAGTTCGTATTAGAAATGTTATTTCAGTACATAATGGCCTGTCAAATCCATACTTAATATCGCTCTCAATCTTGACATCACTTTATAAATACGAGCCTTAATTACTAAAATAACTTAGTTGGAAATACTATCTGTGTTGATAAAAGTCTTCAAAGTAATACAGATAAAATTATCATAACATCATAATATCTTTTATTCATTACTAGCGACCCGCCCCGGCTTCGCACGGAAATCATCAGTGTTTCTCTACTATATTCTGCATGTATTGTACACATAAACCTTCCTCTTGAATCACTCTATCCATTAAAAGAAACCGCATCAAAATCCGTTGCGTAGTTTTAAAGATCTAAGCATTCATAGGGATATAGGGACAGAGAAAGCGACTTTGTTTTATACTATGTAGTGATGAATTAAATGGCATAATGTCAATATTATAATGTCATAGGTATGGCAGCAGCTGCGCACCGTTACCTTTTTATCCAAAATGGATTAGAATAAAAAATACAGATTACTAAAACAATGACGTGAATGGAGCCACGTGCTCTCCGAGTCGACCTTTTGTTGATTCATAATTCTTTCAGCATTATACCGTTACCAAAATCAGACTGTGGTGTCAATTCTTGCCTTGACTGAAAAAGAAATAACCCATATTTTTGTCAGTCATGAGAGAACACACGGCAAATCTTCATAATTTCCATAGCCTTATCCTGTATCTCACAGGGTCGGCTACCTAATCTACGGGATTGAACGAGGGTACTGGTTTTACACAGAGCGACTGCCATCTGACCTCCGCAGTCCAGAAGGGAAACCAGACCCAATCCTAGATTAGGTCAGAGTTTTCATGCCGCCAATGCTTAGCACTGGCCTCTGACATGGCTTAACGATTAATATAACGATTAGTATTAACGATATTAACCGGGACCAACGGCCTAACGTGCCTTCCAAAGCACGAAAAAAGCGCCGAATAAAGAAACATATGTAATTCGAAAACTGAAAAACACATTGATAAATATTGGTTTCGAACCACGACCTCCCGTTCAGAAGGCAGCGGCCCTATCCACTACACCATCGGGCTCTCAACAGACAGCAAACAATCGATTTATTTAACAGAGTTCAATAAAATGATTTTTAAATAAAATCCCTTGAACATTTTCAAAGAATTGTAACTGACAGCATCAAATCTTTCGTGGTTTTAGATTAGTTCTTTTCTTCTCTCGTAGAAAAAAAAAAACAAACATAATTATTTTATTTTAAATTAAAACCATGTCAAGTACAAAAGTCAAACATTCAAACTATATTTGTAAAACGAGAATTGTATTGACCCTTTGTAATTGTTGTCGATAATAAAGTAGATAAATAGTAAGATAGATTTTAAATTTAATTTTAATTTTCGGTATCTAGAATCGAGCCCAATATAAAAACATATTTTGGTTTATTAGTCATATTTTAAACGAATCGACACATTCGCTTTTGATACACGTGTCTGACCTTTAAGGTCCTTTTCCCTCTATACCGGTCAGCCGACCCTTTCAGAGCCCGGGGGTTGGACAATTCGTAAACAACACGTGTTTCGGAGGGCACGTGAATCAAAAGGTTGAGATACTAGCAATAGATAAGAGAAGTAAGGGCCAATTCAAATATTTATTTTCAGAAATACGTGCGTTCTTACCACCGCTTTTAAAACAGTAAGTGGTAAGTATAGGAAAACATGATATCTGGTTTTCCTTATCGGTTTTGAAAGAACTCGGTCTGTTTGTTATTTATTCTACCTGTGCCTACAATAGTTAATACTATGAGAATGGAATATCACCATCGACATTTTTCCTTATTTACCTTCAACAAGTTAGGTAGGTAACTAGGTATTTTTGTGCAATAAGGTTAATTCTGTCAATCTTATGTTGATAACTTTTATTGTATGTAAATGGGCTCGATTCTAGATTTGCCGGCTAAAACTAAAATTAAAATCTATTTGTCACTTTCAAACTAAAAATATTGGAAAAGGACAGGAGATCTATTCTCTCTGGTTTTTGTTTTTTATGCGTTATAAGTCATTTTTGTCCGCGACATATGATGTGGCGGATAATATTGACAGAAATACCGGAGAAACGTGCAAAAGCGCTCAAAATCTAGCGGACAAAATGTAGAACCATAGAGTATAAATCATACATACATACATAAAATCACGCCTTTATCCCTTACGGGGTAGGCAGAGCGTAAAACACCTCGTAAAAGGCGCTTTCGCCACGTCTGACAAGATTGAGGGCAGTTTTAGGTTGTAATGTGTACTGCTGTAGTGACAGGTTGTCAGTCGATCGCCTAAATTACAATACACTGTAACCCTCGAATCCCTTTTGCTGACTTCCACAGCATGCCCTGGAGGTAGGGCAGCTGGAACATTATATGTTTTTCTATCTCTACCAGTCCAGCATGGAAGTAATAAATCGCCTGTCTGTTATCAATTTTATTATTATGAAAGTGACAGATAAATTTTAATTTAAGTTTTTTGCTGGTGTTATCTAGAATCGAGCCACTAACTTGTTACTAGAAGATATTTTAACTAGACAATTCAGAGAATTAAAATGAGTTGTCAAAGTTGATACAATACCTGTTACTAGTATAGGTTTTTATAGCATAGATTAGCATAGACTTTCATAGCTATCGAGTCTATTCATTTCAAATAATTTCACTTCTTCTTGTCGTGTCGATCGTTTAGGAGTTTTTATAATAATTTCACTGAAATAAATATAGATTAGTATGGATTTATGTTTTGGGTAAAGGTGACCAATTTTATTTAATTAACCGACAAAAACAATACTACCAGGTACCTCTTTGAGATACCCCAACTATAAATTATAAATGTAGGTACATCATAATTAAATGCAATAAAATCTTCGTTACAAAGTCAAATGTGCACGCGCATGTAAAGCGCCTAGTTACCACCTAGCAAGGATATAGCTTAGTCATCCATCAAGTAGATACAATCATATTCTACATGCAATAACGCGTATGCGATTGCGCAACACTACAATTAAACCAAATTAGTATTGTTTATGAAGCTTAGTTAGCAACAATAAAAAACATAGAAAGTATGTTCACGTATATAAATACGGTAGGTACGTATGTATTCTATGTACGGGTCTATTTCCTATTCCACCCTATGCCAGGGTTCAAATGCAAGAGGTTTAATATTGTTGTGTAAAAAAAATATAGTCCGAGTTACCTAAGTGCAACAACACACAGGCGTCACTTACTGCGCGCAAGGTTGCGCTCAACCCGCTGTCAAGTCAATGCTCTTTGCATTGCCTACAACACACATGCGTCACCTTACGCGGTACGCGCGCGTACTGGCTCACGTATGCGCCGACGTAGAGTTCCTCGCTACGCGCGCGTAATGCGTAAGTTGACGCATGTGTGTTGTAGGCAATGCAAAAAGCATTGACAACGTGTTGAGTAGAACCTTGCGCGAAGTAAGTTACGCCTGTGTGTTGCTGCCCTAACTTGAAACGATCCCAAAATTTAAAGGATTTTTCATGTCGAAAATAAATAAAAGACTTGACATTATGTCCTTGTTTACCCTAGGGCATACTACCCTCGAAGGGAAAAAACAGGTTAGGTTGAAAATTACAACAAGATTAGACAGTTTTACAAACATAATACGTCACACATACTCGTAGGCACTTTTAATTATTTATAGATATAGTTATTTGCATGATATACACTTGCCTATATAAATACGTATCCCGTATCGCGGTATTTCTGAGTGCAAGCCTTGGCCATGTATGGGTGTAAACTTTTGACTTATAGCCATTTTTGGTCATATAGGAACATAATCATTGTAAACAGTACACGTAATCTCGTGACATTGGCATTACACAAGGATTGTGGAAAGAAGAAATTGTGGAAACAACTTTGTATGAACCGGTTCCTTTTTGATAAATCACGATAATTTTGACTGCAATTATTTATTTCTTGCTCTCATAAAGTTCTCTAGAATGCTTCAAAATTCAACTAGACGCGGTCACTTTATTCTACTTTAGGCTAGTGGCAACTAAGAAGGAGGGAACGTTAGTGCAACACACAGGCGTCATTTAATGCGCGCAAGGTTGCGCTCAACACGCTGTCAATGGTTTTTGCATTGTCTACAACACACATACGTCAAAGCATGCGTGCGTACTGGCAGAGGGATGTGCCGACGTAAAGTTCATCGCTACGCGCGTGTATCGCGTCAGGTGCCGCATGTGTGTTGTAGGCAATGCAAAAAGCATTGACAGCGTGTTGAGCGCAACCTTACGCGCAGTAAGTGATCTGTGTTGCTGCACATATTAGAGCATATGGTACCGGCATACCATACCCAACCCGAAGGAACACAGCAAGCTGCTTGACGCCGGACCAAAATCTCCTATGACGTTCCGGATATTTATAGGATGAGATACAATAGGTACTAACTCTATGTTCTAGCTCTAATTGATTAAACCTAGAAATAGGACTAAGTAACCAAAGAACTAAGTAACAACGTGATAACTCAGTGTCTAGCCATACACGTGCCAGACATTTTCAAGAAAGCACACCGCACACGTGTCTCAATGAAATTATTCCATTAAATTGAATGGATCATATTGCTACGTTGCCTTTTATTTTAGAGAATACACGTACGTACGTAATTTAATCAATTACAAGTAGGTACCTACTTGCACTCGATTGAAATTTAAAGATGGAAATTTTCTCTGCACAAATTCGACCGAATAGAAAATTCTTCGCTCGGGACATGGCTGCTGTAGCTTGGCGGCTAAGAGTGTTGGGCCGGTTTTCCAAAGCCGCGGGTTAAAATACCGTTAGCGGTAAAATTTTTGATTTATTTCCAATATTTTCTGAAGATGAAAATGTTGCAAAAACGTATTTTTTTTAACTTGATACATTATACGTTGAAATAAATATTCTTGAATGCAAGATGAAATATTAGATACATTTAAAACAGATAAAATATGGTAGCAATTTCCACCATGCAATCTTTTGGTAGAGACACTAAAGTAAGTATATAAATATACGGAAAAACGCAATTACGAGTAACTACTTTACCTATTTAAATAAATAAACATATACGTACATAATGCTATTGATTCGTAGGAGTATAACTTAACAAAATCTTATTTTTTTGTTCTGTCATGATGGAAAATGACATTGTAACGATTAAGTTAAGATTTAGTGATATTATGCGCATACGAATAGCCCCAAATAGACAGGATTAAATATGACATATAAGTAACCCCACATTTATTTTGTAGTTATTATTTAATTTTACATACACACACACACACACACACACATAATCAGGCCTTTATCCCTAAGGGCGTAAGCAGAGCGTGAACGACCTAAACAAACAAGTCGTTCCGCCACGTTTGACAAAGTTTTGAGTGTTATTGAAGGTAGATTTGTACGTATATTGCTGTTGTGACAGGTTGTCTGCCTATACTGAAACCCTCGGATCCCTTAGCTGGTTTTTACAGCATGCTCGGGAGGAAATGCAGCTGGCACATTCTATGTTTTTCTCCCACTCCCAGCCCAGCATGAAAGTAAGTAGACATGTAATAAGATGTTTTTTTACCTTTGCTTATCATGAAGTGGAAAGCACGTCTTTACAATACAACTTATAAATAAAATATAGTTTAGTATGTCTAGGTTGTGACCCTAACCTCTCGCTCTAATGTCCTAAACTTGTATATTTATTTATAACCCCCTCTCTCAATTGAATAAGTGTGCTATTTTTTATGGCCGCCTAAATAAAGAGCTCTGACGTCAGAGCCTCGAGATAACGGCTTCCGCAGGAAAGTGTACATATATCGTCGCAGGCGCAGGAAGCTTGTTGTGCTTAAAGTACGACGCAATTGGTCAAATATATAGGTAGGTACTTAGTAAATAATACTGCCTCGCAAAGACATACGTGTACGTATTTACTAAAAGGCGGACACATTTTTAATTAGATTATGGTTTTTATACATATAATCATATAATCATGCCTTTATCCCTACTGGGGTAGGCAGAGCGTAAACGACCTAAACAAAGGTCGTTCCGCCGCGTCTGTCTCTTATCTTTATCTTACGTCTGACACAGTTTTGAGGGTCATTTAAGATAAAAAAAGTTATGAAAGATAAAGTTATTATGTAACACATAATTACGTAAAATCTTAATGGATCTTCTCTAATTACATACCATCTTTATCCTTTCGGAGTAGGTAGAACAGCAACTCAAATTATTCAGCAAGGAAGCGTTGTAAATAGTCCAGTGTTAAAAGATCTTGGTCCAATTTTTTAATGTCTTATTTCAGCGTGCATATTTTTTAAATTTGACATTAAATGATCGTTTCCTAATTCGTTGTAGTATCAGGAAAAAAGATTGCGAATAACGAATATTTCTTTCAGTTACTACAACGAACCATGAATCGATAATTTATAAGATTCTAATTATCTTAACTATCTTGCTTCCATGCTGGCCTGGGAGCGAGAGAAAAACATAGAATGTGCCAGCTGCATTACCTCCTGGGCATGCTGTAAAAACCAGCTAAGGGATCCGAGGGTTTCAGTATATTGCAATTTAGGCGATGGACTGACAACCTGTCACTATAGTAATATACCTACAAATCTATCTTATATAACCCTCAACTTAGTCGAACGTGGCGGAACGACCTTTGTTTAGGTTGTTTAAGCTCTACCTACCCCATTAGGGATAAAGGCGTGATTATATGTATGTATGTATGTAAATTATCTTAATTACTTAAGTCTGTTGGACCGGCTAGGATCGTCACTTTAAAACCATGTTAAAATATGAAAATTTAGGTATAATATTTCACGCTAGTGAAATTCGAACCTACTAGAATCTGTAACGCAGCTTTTACCAACTGCGCAAGATGTCACTTGAAGAGTTACTTTAACATTTTTTCTGCTGATGAATGACTCAGTTACATACAAGATTCTATTAACTTCCTTCCATTAATAATGAAGGTATAAAAACACCACTTCCATGTCATGGGAAATTCTCACCTGAATAATGACTTGCCAGTTTGATGTATAGGAAAATTAACACCTTTCTCTGTTTACGCTAATCTTATACTGGGTGTAAGGGACAGGATACAGAAAACTGATAGGGCAGGGGTTCCTCAATCAAAAAAACTGAACAACTTTTACTATGAAATACTAAGAAGAAATGGCTTTTCCACACTAATTGTATGCTCGAGATGGTCATTTTGTATGAGAATGTAAAAAAGCAACATATCCTGTTGAAAGTTGTTCAGTTTAGTTGACTGAGAAATCCCTATTAGTTTCTGGTACGCCTGGTATTATGCTAAATATGTACGTTCATCGATCGGGATAAAGGGAGATGATGTAAGTTCATCGATCGAAGACTTATGAGATTAGATTTGATTGTACGATAAAACTTAATATGATCTAATACGTAAATCTATCTCAAGTGCTCCAATTCAAATGTAGATAGGATGAGACAACTAACGGGTTTCTTACCGCGATTTATTATAATTATTATTTAATAATAGGCGAGCAGCCACAGGCTAATGTGCCTATATCTAAGCTGGTGTGTATCAGTTCATGTTAGGTTTAGTCACTTCACTACACTTATTGTCTGTCACTGTTTAACTACTTATCAAGACTGTTCTTAAAACTGTTCACTGATGGAGCATTACTGTGACAACTTATTCCACTGTGTTAGAATACGATTGTTGAGGATATGGTATCCAACGTTAGTGTTGGATCTCCAACGAACAATTTAAATTATTTGATGAGTTCCCGATATTTCGATGCTGTTACATGAATCATAATCACAGGTAGACTGGAGAGAACTGCGGGTAAATTCTCTCCAGGCCACCCGTGATCATGATTTATGTACATACATACATATAATCACGCTTTTATCCCTAATGGGGTAGGCAGAGAATAGGGGGTAAACTAATGTTGTTCCGCCACAGCTGACAAAGTTTTGAAGGTTATTTAAGATAATTTGTAGGTATATTGATGTAGTGGCAGGTTGTGAGCCCATCGCCCAAATTACAATATACTGACACCCTCGTTTCCCTTAGCTGGTTTTTACAGCATACCAGGGAGGAAATGCGGCTGGCACATTCTATGTTTTTCTATCGCTCTCAGTCTAGCATAGAAGAGTGATGTATGTAACAGTATCAAAATATCGGGAACTCATCAAATAATTTAAATCTCGTTTAGAAACTCGTAAAATGTCTCATAGTTATAGTGAAAATAACCGCGAAAGTTTAAAATTAAGTGTGTAGATCATCACTACATAGTATAAAACAAAGTCGCTTGTTCTGTCCCTATATCCCTATTTATGCAAAAATATTTAAAACTACGCAACGGATTTTGATGCGGTTTCTTTTAATGGATAGAGTGATTCAAGAGGAAGGTTTATATGTATAAAACATGCATAATATAGTAGAGAAACACTGATAATTTCCGTGCGAAGCCGGGGCGGGTCGCTAGTAGGATACAATCAAATCTTATTACACGATCTTAGATACTATACCACATGACACCATCAAATAGTACAAACCGAATTGGGAAGTTATAAAAATAAATATGAAATAACATAAAAACATTCCAATTTAGTAATAACATCATTTCCAAACAATCACAGGCTTGTAAACACCAAAAAGCCATAAACCCAATCGCAGTTACAATAACGTTGCATAACAAGTTATAAAACGGTTATAAAACGAAAACTGCGTTCGATTTCAATTTTTTATCGGAC
Organism: Scrobipalpa costella; assembly: GCA_949820665.1. Taxonomy (NCBI): domain Eukaryota; kingdom Metazoa; phylum Arthropoda; class Insecta; order Lepidoptera; family Gelechiidae; genus Scrobipalpa; species Scrobipalpa costella. The sequence continues at coordinate 10,304,490 of OX463309.1, forward strand.
AAGTAAACAAGCATTGGCATTTTCAATAATGTCTTCGGTGACGTCATAGATAAGGAAAGTCTTACGTTCGTAATTCTGGTTACAATTTACCTACGTCACTACCTCAGGACAGTAAGGTATTATTTTTGTTATTTTACCATTTACTGTCGAATCCTTCCATGCTGGACTGGGTGCGAGAGAAAAACATAGAATGTGCCAGTTGCATTTCCTCCCGGGCACGCTGTAAAAGCCAGCTAAGGGAACCGATAGTTTCAGTGTAATGCAATTTAGGCGATGTGGCGGAACGACCTTAGGTCGTTTACGGTCTGCCTACCCCATTAGAGATAAAGGCGTGATTATATGCTTGTATGTTTGTAGGCGATGGGCTGACAACCTGTCACTACAGCAATATATCGTACCTACAAATCTATTTTGAATAACTCTCAAAACTTTGTCAAACGTGGCGGAACGACTTTTGTTTTTCTGTCGTTTACGCTCTACCTACCCTAATAGAGAGATAAATAAAGGCGTTATTATATGTATGTTTGTATATATACTGTCTAATCTAAGATTTCGCTGGAACGATGAAGTCGTTAAAGACCTGAAAGAGCTGGAAGTGTCCGACTGTTCAGATTTAGCAAAGAATAAAGAAGATGGCGTATTTTAATGTCGGAGGCCAAGATCCACTTCGGGTCGCTGAGCCAGCGAAGTAAGCTACTTTCTGATTGTGAACGATATGCTATATACCTATTGTAAATACCAACTCCTACTCAACTGCCTCCGTGGTCTAGTGGCTAGTGCCATGGACTCCTGATCCGGAGGTCGTGGGTTCGATTCCCAGGGGGGAACCACAAAGTTGATATTTGAGAATTTATCACTTTGTGATTTTTCCCCAGTTTGGTAAGGACATTGCAGGCTGAATCACCTGATTGTTCGTAAAAGAAAAAAAATCATGCTTCGGAGGGCACGTTAAGCCATCGGTCCCGGTCGCTGTATTTGATAGTGGTCGTTACTCAAACCATGTCAGAGGCCTGATAGTTGTGCTACTAGGCGGTTTAAAAACTCTGACACCAGGGTTCGGGTCAATAAACTCGATACCCACTCGACAGAAGAAGAAGTAAATATCGTTTCTATTTCCTAACTAAATGATCCAATAAAACGTACTTATATTTGTTTGACTCAATTGTGTACTTAATTTGACTGGAATAAATTCTTTAAACAACTTCTTCTTATTTTAATTATCACTCACTGCACGTACTTAGATACTGCTATCGATTCGTAAATCGCACGACTTAACTAAATCTTGACTAAAATTATTAGCGTCGCTTACTGTAGAAAATTACAAGTATATACTTATATTAGTTACTAGTGACGCGCCCCTGCTTCGCACGGAAATTATTAGTGATTCTCTACTATATTATGCAAGTATTATACATACAAACCTGCCTCTTGAATCACTCTATCCATTAAAAGAAACCGCATCAAAATCCGTTGCGTAGTTTTAAAGATTTATGCATACATAGGGATATAGGGACAGAGAAAGCGACTTTGTTTTATACTATGTAGTGTTAGTGAAGTGATTTTTGCAACTACGAATTGGTACCTTTGTATGCTCACCCCTCTAATATTTATCCAAAAGTATAGAAAGCACGCCACTTCTTCTTCCTAGCCTTATCCCGTATCTCACGGGGTCGGCTACCTAATCTAGGGGATTGAACGAGGGTACTGGTTTTTACACAGAGCGACTGTCATCTGACCTCCGCAACCCAGGAGGAAACCAGACCCAATCCTAGATTAGGTCAGAGTTTTCAAGCCGCTAATGCTAAGCACTGGCCTCTGTGATATGGCTTAACGACTAACATCTACGGAATTAAACGATATTAACCGGGACCAACGGCTGAACGTGCCTTCCGAAGCACGGAAAAAGCGCCGAATAAGTGTACATACACCATCGGGCTCTCACTACACCATCGGGCTCTCTAGAAAGCACGTCACTACGAGTATAAAATCCGATAAAACCACCCGAGCGAGCTTCAAATGTTCCCTTCCTATTCCTACAGTACTAGGAACGTGTCACACGTGTAAATACGGGTGACGTCATCACCGTACGCGTGTTTGCAAGGCTGCAATATGCCTGAAACACACACGCGTGCTTGCTCTAGTTGTAGTACCTACGCCTTTGACATAACACTGAACATTATTATAGTTTAAGTAATATAGAACTATAGGTACGATGGTGTGCCTAGGCTCCGTTATAGGTTCCAAGCAATAATTACCTGCACACACATCAAATACTAAACAGTGTTTTTGCTGGTCTGGGAGCGAGAGAAAAACATAGAATGTGCCAGCTGCATTTCCTCCCGGGCATGCTGTAAAAAACCAGCTTAGGGATCCTAGGGTTTCTGTATATTGCAATATAGGCGATGGGCTGACAACCTGTCACTACAGCAATATACCTAAAAATCTATCTTGACTAACCCTCAAAACTTTGTCAGATGTGGCGGAACGACTTTTGTTTGGGTTGTTTACGCTCTGCCTACCCCATTAGGGATACAGGCGTGATTATATGTATGTACAAACATCAAATACTAAACAGTAGTTCTCGAAAAATTCAAAAGTTTTGTAAACGGCAATTTTTTCACGTAAGCAAATTATTAATGTGTTGTGTCCTTTCTTCGTGTATAGAAAAGGAAACGACAACCTTGCAGTCATAATGTCTACAATCTTGAAGCTTCCTCAAAACTGTTGACTTGAGGCAGCCAAGATCATCTTAAACTAACAGACACGTGGGGGTACAGTACGAGTTCATAAATATTGCACATCATCAAAGTTCGCTTCGTATAGTATCTCTGTTACACTTGTACAATGCAGGGAAAACGTCATGCCATGCCACTTTCCGAGTGTCGATGTGCAATATTTATGGCCCCGTACTGTACCTACTGTACCAACAGTACCAAGCCGAAACGGAGGCAAATCTCATTGACCTCACAGTCAAGGAGAAGGCAATACTAATATTATCAAAATAAGTTGGTGCGTCATAGTTAGTCTACCATCTTAGTACATACTTACATATAATCACGCCTTCATCCGTAATGGGGTAGGCAGAGCGCAAACAAACTTAAACAAAGGTCGTCCCGCCACGTCTGACAAAGTTTTGAGGGTAATTTAAGGCATTTGTAGGTATATTGCTGTAGTGACAGGTTGTTAGCCTATCGCCTAATTTGCAATATACCGAAACCCTGGAATCCTTTAGCTGGTTTTTACAGAATTCCCAGGAGGAAATGCAGCTGGCACATTCTATGTTTTCTCTCACTCCCAGTCCAGCATGGAAGAAGATGATCTTAGTAGGGACGTATAAAAGATTAAGTAGATCATTTCTATTATTGCAATTATTATAAGGCGTAGTATTCTTCCATGCTGGACTGGGAGAGATAGAAAAAGATAGAATGTTCCAGCTGCCCTTCCTCCCGGGCATGCTGTAGAAGTCAGCAAAAGGGATTCGAGGGTTACAGTGTATCGTAATTTAGGCGATGGGCTGACAACCTGTCACTACAGCAATACAACTCATTACAATCTAAAATTGCCCTAATTTTTTTGTCAGACGTGGCGAAAGCGCCTTTTAAGAGGCGTTAAACGCTCTGCCTACCCCGTAAGGGATAAAGGCGTGATTTATGTATGTATGTATGTAATGTCTAGGTAATAAATCCCACCAAAAACATAAATGTAATAACATAATGAAAGCCAAGTTCATGTGTGGTCTTGTTTCGTGAATCGCACAAAAAGTTGTGAGATCTAAAAAGGGAGCCAAGTCTATGGTTTATTATAGTAATTCTTATCTCTGAATGAAAAGAACCTTATTGAAGGTTCTTTTCATGTGACTTGATCGTTGTTGAGAATAATTCGACCTATCACCTACGAGCCTTCCTCTTCCAAGCTGGACTGGGAGCGAAAGAAAATTATAGAATGTGCCCGCTGCATTTCCTCCCGTGCATGCTGTAAAAACCAGCTAAGAGATCCAAGGATTTTAGTATATTTCAATATAGGCGGTGGGTTGACAACCTGTCACTTCAGCTATATACCTACAAATCTATCTTAAATAACCCTCAAAACTTTGTCAGACGTGGAACGACATTTGTTTAGGTCGTTTACACTCTGCCTACCCCATTAGGGATAAAGACGTGATTATATGTATGTATGTATGTCACCTACATCGGCCGAGTCAGTCAGTCAGTCAATAAGTCATAAAAATTACGATTTATCAGAATTAATATTTAAATAACCGTTTGAGCAATGTTTATAGAAATTTGGAGTGCTTATTTATCTAGAGGATCTAAATATAGAAACCAAATTTGGTGTATTTAAGTCTAGTAGTTTTCGAGTTATAAAGGGGTCAAAAGTGGCTCTAAATGGTACATACATACATATAATCACGCCTTTATCCCTAATGAGGTAGGCGGAGCGTAAACGACCTAAGCAAAGGTCGTTCCGCCACGTCTGACAAGTTTTGAGGATTATTACAGATGATCATGACATATATTGCTTTAGTGACAGGTTGTCAGCCCATCGCCTAAAATTGCAATATACTATAACCCTCGAATCCATTAGCTGGTTTTTACAGCATGCTCTGGAGGTGATGCAGCTGGCACATTCTATGTTTTTCCAACCTAAAGCTCTAAATGGTTCCTGTAAATATACGCACGGTGCTACCGGCCAGTTTTGTCTAGATTAAGATACTGATAATCGCTTTTTTTTTCACGTCACATAGTAACAGGATCGACAATATTTTACATTTTGTTAATTTTCCTTGTACCTACTACTACGTAACACCAAAACCATACGGGAAAATTCATGAACGATAAGCTTAGTATAGTACGTAAGCTAATTAAAATTAACTAACAAGGCACAATTATTATCCTTGTTTGACAGAACATGTAGCTGTAGGTGGCCTAAATGCCTAATGTAGGTGTATAGTTGAACACGTGGTGTACCTAAATGGCAATTTTAAATACCAAGCATGAGTTGAGTAGGAGGAATAAAGATAGGACTTATTTAAATGTTTATCTTTGTCCCACTTGCCGAGAATCTGCCTCCTGAACAAGAACTACCGTGGCAGATGGATAGACAGGCTTCGGACTCAGGTTGGCAGAAGTAAGGAAAACATGGTCAGGTGGGGATTTTGGCTAGCCCCGATGTAGACTGTATTTGCGATCCAGTGCATACTATTCTTTTTCTTTGCGTGTCGATGAAAATAAAAATAATATATTTTAAACCATTTTGGACCAGTGCGAAGCCACGAGCACGGCTTCATCGGTGGCTTTCCGCAGGTCCTCCAACGAGCAGATGTTAGGGCACGCCGGACACGTCATCAGGTGGGCCATGGTTTGCGAGTTTGCACCACATGCACAGTTTGCATACTATTGCAAACTTGAAATTGTGTCCCAACTCCTGCACGCCAGCGGATTTAATAAAAAAATATTTTTTTTTAATATAAACGTTTATTTGCCATAAAGGGTTTTCGACAAGACACATAGTTACTTTAGAACTCCGCACTAGGTCAAGCCTGTATCGCGGCAGTCCATACGACCATTACGAGTTACACATAGTGTTAAATTTAAAGAGATCTGTCTGGACATAAATCTAAAATATTTAATATAGTCATATATAAATTGCCGCGTACGTAACCGGAGTCCCTTCTTTATATAGATAGATATATAAGTGCGTATTATAAATATATATGAGTTTTGTATTTAGTATAATGTATAGTTGTAGTTAAGTTATTATTTTTAGAATATGGTTGGTAGAATTGTAGCCATATGTCTTAAGCCATTTATTAGGATGCGTTTTGCTTCCGACACTTTACAATCTTTTATAATGTAGTCTTTATTAACAGCGGAATAGATGTATGGAAAGCTAAAATTTCTAAATCTTTGGGCACATGTGGTGTTTACTTTAGATGTGCTTACATGATAGATCCTTCTCTGCGTTAGGGATATCTGTTCTATCTTAAGCTAGCCTTCGAAATATATAATTGACGTACTGTTAATACTTCTGCCTTCTGATATAACATTCTAGTCGGATACCTAAAGGGTTTTCTATAAAGAACCTTTAAGACCGATCTTTGGGCCCTCTCTAGCAAGATCATGAAAGTTTTTGCGGCACTGCCCCAAAGACCTATACAATACGTAAGCACCAATTGACATAGTGTTGTGTAAACAAGGCGTAGGATACTTTGATCGGCACAGTCACGTAAGAGCTTCATTACACCTATCAGTTTCCTAGTTCGACAGGACAAAACTCTTATATGCTGTTTGAAGGATAAATTTTCGTCTAATGTAACTCCTAAGTATTTCAGCGCATCAGATCGTTGAATAGAGCTGCAATCACAAATGTTAGGTGACAGACTTAGAGGGGAACAAGTGTGTACTTTTAGGCTTGTGCTTAGATCAGGTGGTGCAGATGGTTTTGTTTTGTGAAAGCACATAAACTTCGTCTTACTTGTGTTCAAAGTTAGAAGATTTTTGTTTAATGGACGGCTGCTTACCCGCAATACAAGTCGCTGAATTCTTATGCAATTTCTCGTTTTCCATCGACACCCTAAGAAGAATATTTTTTTAATATGAGCGTGTTTCTACTGTTGCTGAAGTAAACAACCTATTTGACCTATAAAGAAAAATAAATACTTCGCTTCATATTCAAAGCAAATACGAAGAAGTTTTCATAAAGAAATGGAATAGTGCAATTTTCCACGTTAAAGGTGTTTTTACTCTGCACCGACTGTCCTTTTCTTCATTAAATGAAGCATAAACACTAGTGTTTCAAGTTACTAATATTACCCATAATACCACCGGTTTATAGATCATATGAAAATAAAATTACCTATCTCTTATGAAAAAACACTTACTACATACATACATATAATCACGCCTTTATCCCTAATGGGGTAGGCAGAGGGTAAACGACCTAAACAAAAATCGTTCGGCCACGACTGACAAAGTTTTGAGGGTTATTTAAGATAGGTTTGTAGGTGTATTGCTGTAGTGACAGGTTGTCAGCCCATCGCCCAAATTTCAATATACAGAACCCTCGGATCCCTTAGCTGGTTTTTACAGCATGCCCGGGAGGAAATGCAGCTGGCACATTCAATGCTTTTCTCTCGCTCCCAGTCCAGCATGGAAGTAACATACATACATACATATAATCACGCCTTTATCCCTAATGGGGTAGGCAGAGCGTAAACGACCTAAACAAAGGAAGTAACACTTACTATATTGGCCGATAAGTGACTTCGGCTTGGATAACCTGATGTTATTTACCTTGAATACAATGAACTGCATATTTACTTTATTTCTACCACTAACAATGATATTATGGCTTTCCTTAGAAGTATATTTTCGTGGTAAACTGCGCACTTGTTCGCCAAAAATACATACCTATTTTAGGTTACTTACTTAGGTACAATACAAATAAATAGATATGTATGTACTGACATGTTTAATTAACACTTATGGTAGTACGTATGGCGATTTGATTTAATACGGAGTGTAAAGGACAGCATCCCGCAAACTTATAGGCGTTGCTCAGTCAACGGAACTGAACAACTATCAGCAGGGTTTTTTTTTCAGGAAGTGACAAAATCAATTTCGATTAACATACAAATTGTCTGATAGAGGTGGTCATTTTGAGTGGGAAGTTTTTTTTTTTATCTGCTGAAAGAAACAGTGGGACACTAACGGCTAAATAAAATAAGATAAGAAAGAAATTCCTGGTGATAGTTGTTCAGTTTCGTTGACTGAGCAATCCCTATCAGTTTGCCGGACGCTGTCCCTTACACCCGGTATAGTCCTCACATACACACATTATCAAGACATGAAGTCTACATTGATTATTGCTAGAGTCTAAGGGCGTTTATGCACTCATCCGTATCCAATTCGTAGCCGTATCCAATCTGTATCCGTATCCAATCCGATTTGACCTTGCATGTATTTATAAGTATGACAGCTTTGTGTGTCTATCCATGTTTATAGCTTCACTAACTTTAACTATCTGTATGATATTCCATGCTGGTCTGGGAGCGAGAGAAAAACATAGAATGTGCCAGCTGCATTTCCTCCCGGGCATGCTGTAAAATCCAGCTAAGGGATCCGAGGGTTTCAGTATATTGTAATTTAGGCGATGGGCTGACAACCTGTCACTACAGCAATATACCTAGAATTCTATCTTAAATTACCCTCAAAACTTTGTCAGACGTGGCGGGACGACCTTTGTTTAGGTCGTTTACGCTCTGCCTACCCCATTAGGGATAAAGGCGTGATTATATGTATGTATGTATGATATTTACAATTTATTTATTATTTCTCTATAAATACTCTGAAATCATTTTATCGATACAACATTATTTTACCATGATAAATAATAGCGCGCGCCATGGGCGGCAAAAGAACTAAAGAAATGCATGCATTCTCTTTACATACATACGTATGTACGTACGTTTCTTTTTGGATATGTATTGGATACGGATAAGTGCACGTAAAGCCAAAGTAACAAAATTAGGACGGCAAGAAAAGTTAGGAATGAAGATATGTTTTTTATGAACGTTTATCCACCGTTAACAATATTCTTACGTATGGAGTTATGTACGCAAATCTATGAATTACGTACATACTCGTATTTGTTTGGTTTTCTGTTTACCTCAATCATTAGTATCTCTACGTTCGTACTGCAAATGACGTTGATAGGTAAAAAACCTAGTGACGTCATTATCAATAACGACAATGGTTGAGAGCAAAGGTTGAGATGTACATAGAAAACTTTGTTATTTGTTATAAATACAAAACAAACAACCATACTAACAATGGAGGCGATTCTTTCAACAAAATTTTTATATGTTGGGTTTCTTCTTCTTCTTAGCTAGTGGATTTTCGAGTCGAGGAACGGCTCGATAAACCCTGGTGTCAGAGTTTTCGAACCGCCTAGTAAGTCAGTTATAGGCCACTGACATGGTTTCAGTAACGATCATTATCAAAGACAGCGACCGGAACCAACGGCTTAACGCGCCGTCCGAAGCACGGAATCTTTTTTTTCGGACAATCAGGTGATTCGGCCTGCAATGTCCTAACCAAACTGGGAAAACCCTCACAAAGAAAACGTTGGGTTTGCAATCTTTGAGGGCTGATTTAGGAGTAATTTTGAATTGATTTAGGACTGAATTTCAACTGACTTGCATATCTGTTGAAAACATAAAAAATAATCTTCTAGCTGATTGATTTTTAATTTTATCAATTATCCGACTTAGAATGTTGTATCCTGATAGTACTTTCGTCAGAGAACTTTTACAGGAACTGTCATATTTATATGCATAATTTTCATGTCCTCAATCTCTGTCAAACCACGTGAAACCAGTACAAATGTCAAATAGGTACCTACTCTACGTGCGTAACACAATAAACTTGGCTTAATCTACCAAAATATAATAAAAGTTATCGATAGAAATGTAACTAACTATCTATCTTCACCTCCAGTTTATAAATAGATACCAAATCGCAAAGTTTGAAAAATTAATCTAAAAATAAACCTTCAGATATTCAAATCACGTTAACTAGTAACTTTTTTATTCTGCAACTCGCGTAACTAGTTACACAACTTTATAGTCACCTTATGCTTAATCATCGCCTGCGCATGCGTCTATGCTCAAGGATTCTATACCCACGTTGTTTTTGTTTACGTTTTTTTAATGGGACTCAAGTCTAGGTCAAAGGTCTTCTTCTGTCGTGCGAGTTTCGAGTAAATCGACCCGACCAACCCTGGTGTCAACTTTTTTGAACAGCCTGATAGGCCTCTAACATGGTTTGTGTAACAACCACTATCAAAGACAGCGACTGGGACCGACGGCTCAACGTGCCCCCTGAAAAGGCAGTGACCGGGACCGACGAAACACGGAATCTTTTTTCTTCCAGACAGGTGATTTAGCCTGCATTGGCCTATACAAACTGCGGAAAATCTCACAAGGCGATAAATCGACAAATATCAAATTTGTGTTTCCCTGGGAATCAAACCCAAGGACCTTCGGGTCTGGAGCTCATGCGACTGGTAACACTTAGTGCTACAGCTCTACCCAGCAATCTTGACCTTTGCTTCATAAACGTTGTTTACGCCTTTTTACATTTTGCAATTGTATTTTTCTGCTTTAAACTGCTGTTTTAAAATAACAAAATAATAGAGACATACATACATACATACATAAATTCACGCCTTTATCCCTTACGGGGTTGGCAGAGCGTAACCCGTCTGACAAATATTGAGGCACTTTTAGATTGTTATGTGTATCGCTATAGTGGCAGGTTGTCAGCCCATCGTCTGAATTACAATACACTGCGACCCTCGAATCCGTATTGCTGACTTCTACAGCATGCCTGAACATTGTATGTTTTTCTATCGCTCCCAGTCCAGCATGGAAGTAAAATAATAGAGACAGATTTACTTATTAGTGCGTTTGTTCTGGAATTTATATTTAGAATAAAGAATGTACCTGAGTGAAATATTATGTACATTTAGGCACAGGTTAAAGTTGATTTTCAATTAGCTTAGAATGAGTCAATTTGTGGAACAATAGTAAACTCAAGATCATACGAGTATTGTAATGCAAATTTTAAATAATATGACTAGTTTCGTAGTTCAGTATGATTAGTTGCTTACCTATCATGACTGTGCAAAATATAGTAATAATTTAGAAAGTATTCTGTATTTTTTTAGTACATGAATCTTTATTCATAAAGACTAAATGTGTGTGGTTCAATATGACTGAATCTTTGCAGACTCTACATGAGAGTTTTTTTAAGCCAGTATCGATAAACTGCACTTGAGACTGACAGCTAGTTTGAGATCGTATCTGAAATGTCATTTCAGTTCAATATGGCCTGTCAAATCCATACTTAATATTGCTCTCAATCTTGAAGTCGCTTTATAAATACGAGCCTTAATGAGAGTTTTGCTGCTACTAATTACTGCAACTAGACTAAAAAAACGTCGGTTTCCCCACAGGAAAACATATAAATCCTAATACCTATTAATAAAGCGTCGTCACTCTGATACGAGATATCATACAAGGATAAAAGTATGATTTTTAAAAAGAACAAGGTAAACTACACTATAATTAGAATATGGACCGACAGCATAATCTCATAAAAATAACGTTATCACTGTGGCAACAACTAATATAGCTATTTTTGTAACGTTATCAATGCAAACGCGTTTGTTCCCACGACCTTGTAACGTTGCTGTATCCATAAGGTTGTACAGTTGGCTGCAAAAGTGCAAAGGCACCTTAGCGCAACGCAAACGATTCCAGTTTTCTTGAAAATGTAGGTCTAGGCCTATGTATAGTAATTTTATTGAAAATAATCGCAAAAATGTAGACTGTAAAAAATGCTTCTGTGAAACAGTAACGCAAACAAATTAATTGAAAAAAGGAAATGTACTGATTAAATGAAGCCGAAAATAAATTGGCATAAGCAGCATAATCAAACTCTCAACTCTTATCATAATCAACATTCATTCTTTAAAATCTAGTCTAATAATAACATACATACATACATACATAAAATCACGCCTTTATCCCTTACGGGGTAGGCAGAGCGTTAAACGCCTCGTAAAAGGCGCTTCCGCCACGTCTGACAAAAATGGAGGGCAATTTTAGATTGTAATTTGTATTGCTATAGTGACAGGTTGTCAGCCCATCGCCTAAATTACAATACACTGTAACCCTCGAGTCCCTTTTGCTGACTTCTACAGCATGCCCGGGAGGAAGGGCAGCTGGAACATTCTATGCTTTTCTATCTCTCCCAGTCCAGCATGGAAGAAAAAAGAAATCTAATAATAACAAATTCAATTAAAAAACGAATCTTCTTCTTAGCGAGTGGATTCTCGAGTCAAACGACTCTATAAACTAATGCTATCTGTAAAAGTCATTCCTTGTTAGTATGCTAAAGAAGAAGAATGCCTTCACGAAAGACAACATAAGCTAATGGAAAACATTTCCACGTGACGCAAGACAGAAGCTGTGAAACTGACAGTAAGTCGCACTATAATGAGATTACTATATATTGCTATATTATCGATATTATGTTGCTGGCTTACGTCCCTGACACGGCGTCACGACAATATGACATCACGATTCACGATACGATAATGGTAAACAGAGCTGATGTAATGCCATCTGCGAAACATCTGATCAGCAACATATTGCGAGATTTTAGACAATATTATTTATAATCAGCTTTCATGAATGTCATATCTTCCATGCTGGACTGGGAGCGAGAGAAAAGCATAGAATGTGCCAGCTGCATTTCATCCCGGGCATGCTGTAAAAACCAGCTAAGGGATCCGAGGGTTTCAGTATATTGCAATTTAGGCGATGGGCTGACAACCTGTCACTACAGCAATATACCTACTAATCTATCTTAAATAAACCCTCATAACTTTGTCAGACGTGGCGGAGCGACCAATGTTTGGGTCGTTTCCGCTCTGCCTACCCCGTTCGGGATACAAGCGTGATTATATGTATGTATGTATGTATGAATGTCATATCAGAAATTTCATTTCAGTACAAACTAGCCTGTCTAATCCATTCTTAATATTGACCTCAAGGAGATTGCTTCATAAATACGAGCATTTGATGTCTGGTTAATCAGCCACACATGTGTTATACTCATAGTATTAATAAACAACCGGAAAAATCTTCACATTAAACAAAAGGTATTTTAAATTAAATTATGAGATGAAGTATGATTTAACTTATATATGTGACAGTTTTTAAAATAACATTGACATTAATGATGGATGATAAAAAGTTAAAACAGAATATTGATTTAACATAACATTCTGTGTCAAAAACGAAATGCTGAATTAAAAGAAACTATTATCCTATTCAAACATAAAGTTTTTGATATTTAAAGTTATTTTTCGTGAGATGATTTTTCTCTTTCCCACTTCAATGTTTTATACAATGTTCTCATTTCTACACCATAGTAGTAGTTAGATGTAAACTGTTTCATGGTTACTATAAGCTACTACGCCTTAATTGTACCGTCGACAAACGAAGTAAGTGGGTCATATAAGTAGCTACAACAATGCGTAGCGAATTCTGTGTGCCTTTATGGCAAAACTGCTTGAATTTAGACAAAGAGTCACGTCTGTATTCCCTTATGGGTATATAAGAGCATTGAAATTAAGTCTGTAGGTACCTACAGAAAGGAATTTACTTGTACGTTTTTTCTTTAATCTAGCTTTCGCAGAAAACACTTCGCTTCCACACTTTTAGGGTTCAATTGTGCACTTAAAGATTAAGCGGTGTTTGTATGAAAAGTTGGGGTTTCACCATAAAAAAAGCTCAAAAAATGCTACTCAAAAACTATGTAAAATACTTGGTAGGGATCAGTTTTCGGCATTTCGCTTACCTTAATCACAATCAACAGAAATTCTAGAGTTATTTTACTAACTGAGTTTTATAATTTATTTCCCGCTATTCTTAGAAGCAATTCTAATACTTTATTGCATAAACACAAAAAAAATGTAATTTACAAATATAATGTGCAAGGGCGAACTTATCTCTATGAAGAGATCTCTTCCAGCCAACCCAATGGTAGTAAGAGAAAGTGAATAATTATGGAGGGACAAGAAAATGCAACATTAACGGAGACTAATAAAATAAAAATACTTACATACCTATACATAGAATAAATACCTACCGTATATTACTATCTTAAATAAACATACATACGAGTATATACTAAACAATATATTGATACATACATATGCGAATAAACTACATCAAAATTGTTCAGATAAGAAGTGCTCTTTTAATCTTTTCTTAAAGACATTCACTGAGGGACTTTCGGGATCTAAACTGAGTAGATCTAGGTAAAACATAGAGAAAATTCCATCTCTCATCTGAACTCAATGCGGCTGAGGTTAAATCATAATTGGTCGGTTTCGCATCGCGATGAACTGAACCAGGCCAAGAATTAATCTAGTGACAAATTACTAGCAAGAGAGTTTAATTGAATTACTGCTAGCAACAGTCATCTGTCGAATTGAATTCTGCATCTGCTTTAGCCACAGAATATAAAAAGTGTAAGAGACAGGTTCCTGCAAACTGGTGGAGGTTGCTCAATCAACAAAACTCTACAACTTTCACAAATATATTACTTCCAGGAATTTAAAATAAAACATAACTTTCCCTTTGAAGCATGTTTTTTTTCTTAGTTCTTTAGTTCTTCCATGCTGGACTCGGAGCGAGAGAAAAACATAGGATGTGCCAACTGCATTTCCTCCCGGGCATGGTGTAAAAACCAGCTAAGGGATCCGAGGGTTTCTGTGTATTGCAATTTAGGCGATAGGCTGACAACCTGTCACTACAACAATATACCTGCAAATCTATCTTAAATACCCCAACAAAAATGTCAGACGTGGCGGAACGACCTTTGTTTAGGTCGTTTACTTTCTGCTTACTGCCATTAGGGAGAAAGGCGTGATTATATGTATTCAGTTAGGTTGACCAAGCAATCTCTTCCCTATCATTTTATGTTCTATTAGCGTAGGTACTTTATCATTGATGGTTGAAGCGATTTTAATTTAAGGTTAGTTCTATTTTTTCCATGCTTGACTGTGAGCGACGGAAAAGCATAGAATGTGCCAGCTGCATTTCCTCCCGGGCATACCGTAAAAAACAGCTAAGGGATCCGAGGGTTTCTATATAGTGCAATTTAAGCGATGGGCTGACAACCTGTCATTGCAGCAAAATACCTACAAGTCTATCTTCAATAACCCTCAAAACTTTAACAGACGTGGCCGAACGACATTAAATTTGTTTAGGTCGTTTACGCTCTGCCTACCCCATTAGGGATGAAAGCGTGATTATATGTATGTATTCGTTCTAAAGGTGATAAGTCTACTCATGAAGCTTGAACAACTTTTCTAAGATTGAGTGTAACGGACCACCAAGATATTTCCAAGAATATGACAAAAATCATCATCATATAAGTGCCCCTAATTTTAAAAACTTATCATTTTTTTCTGAAAATTTAATAGCTATTCAGTTAGAACCATCAAAAGTCATTTTAGACAAACCTATTTACATTGGATTCACCATACATGAGCTTGCAAAGACTCACGGGGTCGGCTTCCTAATCTAGGTGATTGAACGAGAGTACTGGATTTTACACAGAGCGACTGCCATCTGACCTTTGCAACCCAGAAGAGAAACCAGACCCAATCCTAGATTAGGTCAGAGTTTTCAAGCCGCCAATGCTTAGCACTGGCCTCTGATATGGCTTAACGACTAATATCTACGGTATTAAACGATATTAACCGGGACCAACGGCTTAACGTGCCTTCCGAGGCACGGAAAAAGCACCGAATAAACGTACATATGAAATTCGAAAACTGAAAAATACATTGGTACTTGGTGGGATTCTAACCACGACCTCCCGCTCAGGAGGTAGCGGCCATATCCACTACACCATCGGGCTCTTAAAATATGACAAAAATAATAAACTAAATATTTCTGTTTTTTATCATAGCAAATAATGTTATTACAGAAGAAGAAACTGGGTCAGTAAACAGACGCAGCGCAGAGAAGTTTAATTAAATTACTTGAAGCTACCGTCTGTACAATATACACCTTATACCGGGTGTACCCGCAAACTGATAGGGGTTGCTCAGTCAACGAAACTGAACAACCATCATCGGGAAATTCTTTCAGAAATACAAAATTGACCTTCCCATACAAAATGACCAGCTCGATGAGACAATTTGTATGGAAAATCAAATTTTCTTTTTACCTTTCCTATAAAGACGCTGTCCCTTACATCCTTTATTGCATTTGTATATTCTGTAACTTCGCCTCTCCTCCGTCCTGGCATACCTACTGTAGAAAATACAGGAAAACAAGGGTTTCAGTCATAGTTTCAGTGTATTGTAATATATGCCATGTGCGGACAACCTATCACTAGGGAAAAACCATGGTTTGATGATATCTGACATACATACATACATATAATCACGCCTTTATCCCTAATGGGGTAGGCAGAGCGTAAACGACCTAAACAAAGATCGTTCCGCCATGTCTGACAATGTATTGAGGGTTATTAAAGATAGATTTGTAGGTATATAGCTGTAGTGACAGGTTGTCAGCCTATCGCCTAAATTGCAATATACAGAAACCGTCGGTTCCCTTAGCTGGTTTTTACAGCATGCCCGGGAGGAAATGCAGCTGGCACATTTTATGTTTTTCCCTCGCTCCCAGTCCAGCATGGAAGTAGATGATATCTGAATCTGACAGAAATGACAAATTGTCATTTTTTGAATATAACTTGTATGACATCAGATATCATTATATAGCAGAAAGACTACTCCTGTCAGACATACTATAAACAGTTTTTAGTAAGACCACCCCGTATGCTCTGCTTACCCCGTAACGTACGTTAATAGAGATTAGAGACACATATATTGTGTCTCGTATTAACGTACGTTTCTTGAATCCTGGCCTGGGAGCGAGAGAAAAACATAGAATGTGCCAGCTGCAATTCCTCCCGGGCATGCTGTAAAAACCAGGTAAGGGATCCGAGGTTTCCATTATATTGCAATTTAGGCGATGGGCTGACAACCTGTCAGTACAGCAATATACCTACAAATCCATCTTAAATAACCCTCAAAACTTTGTCAGACGTGGTTGAACGACCTTTGTTTAGGTGGTTTAGGCATAAAGGCGTGATTATATGTATGTATAAACGTACCCATTCAGTAATTCTCCTCTATTGGAGGGTGAACTTTGACCTTTGTGAGATCTGATGCAAACTTCTACCTGCGCGCATTTCATCGCAGTGCAAAGAGTGACTCAAGTGGAATAAGAATCTGAGTGATTTTACATTGCAATATACTATGGATTTAATAGTCAATGTTCTTCTTCTTAGCCAGTGGATTCTCGAGTCATTAGTGTACTGGTTTCGACTAATTCACTATTACAACAAAGCTAGTAGGTACTAAGGATTACATGTTTGATGCATTTGAAGAAATAGAAAAAAAAAGGACACAGAAAATACGCGAGCATTATAAGTAGTCACTGCCTAAAAATCTTTTAAACAATCTCTCATTTAGAGGAATTTGGGACTGATACTTGATATATATCTTAAATTTATAAAAAAAAATATGGGCATAAATGTATGGGCCGTGCATCTAGAAGCTTCAGCACTGGAACTACTATTGGTTTGTTGCCAACACAGGAGGGTAGATCTCTGCCAATGCGCATCAAAATCTGACTACTCATTTTCGATATACATAGAGCTCCCATTTCATACAAATTGGTACCGACGGAAGGTCAGGTTAGAGTGGTTTTTTTCCTACACTCATGAAACTAGTGTGTGCGAAAGAACTAAGAAAACTGAGAATATTTTGTTAAGGCACTGAAATATTCGTCCCGCTAGTCATCAAACAAAAACATATTTTGAATTGTTTTTTTTCCTCCACTAATGAATTTAGTGTGAGTCGAAAGATTTATTGATAAAATTGAGTATATTTTGTTAAGGCACAGAAAAAATCGTCTCGGATTCATTAGATACAAAAGGGTGTTTTTTTCCTCCACTAATGAAACTAATGCAGGTCGAAAGTATTAATAAAACTGAAAATATTTTGTTAAGGCTCTAAAAAATTATCATCAGATAAAAGAATATATTTGGATGCTTCTTTATTAAGTGAATATTTTTATTTTTCACGGAAAACCTTGGTACAGCATGAGTTTCGGTATGTTTTCCGGGCAGTTGTCAACCGTGAGAAGCCTGCTCACCCTGAACTTAACCAATTTCCGACAGGTGTTTTAAAAGTGTGTCAGATCTATGGCGTCTGTTCATCGACGCATGACCGCATAAATCTTATAAAGTTGGTTCATAGTTCCTTACCAAATACGTAAAAGGTTACTTCTAAGAAATCAAATCATGCTATTCTTTAAGTGCTTTGTGGAGTTTTTTTTTTATTATTATTAGTTATGGGTTTGCTCTTTACTCTAGACACTAGGTCCTTCTATCCTAGGTTAGGTAGGTTCCTTCTCACCACTCTGACTTCTTCAGCTACTCCTTCCCTGTACATGCAGCCAGACTGTGGAACTCCCTCCCGCACACGGTGCGTGATAGTCCTTCTATCACAGTTTTCAAAAAACGAGTAAAAGAGTACTATCTTTCTCTTCCAAATTAATTTGTTATTGTCATATATATATTTTTTTTTATTTATATGTTTACTAGTTATGTGCTATTTATATTAATTATGTATTATTATATTAATATTATATATTTATAACTATATGTATTTATTTATTTTTTATGTTGTTTTATGTATTCTTACATGTATTTATTGTATTTTATGATAGTAGGGTTTGAATTGTTCACGCCATATCTGCCTCACTTATGCTCTCTCACTACCGTAGGTCAGCTGGAAGAGATTTCTTTTTAGAGATAAGCTGTACCTGTTGTGCTACTGTTTTTTATGTTTGTGTCCTCTGTATGTTCATGTGTGTGCAATAAATTGTTAAATAGGTCAGGGATGACCGTGACAGAGTCGCCGATGGAGCGAGCTCAGCCAGCGGAATGCCTGTTATGGCACTGGTAATCTCACGGAACGACGGAAGACAGCAAGCTGTTTGGCGCCGGACTCCAGTGAGAGGGTGGTCGCGGAGGGTCCTTGCGGAGCCTACCACCACCGCTTTGATGGGATCGTTCAGCCGGACTTATTCACATTGATAAGTCACTTGTGTTGCCGTTTCCCGGGGTGGACCACTAGGAGGTAGATTCCATCCCACCCCAAAATATCTTATCTATATCTTGGAACTTCCTAAAGTTAAAAAGCTAATTATACCTGTAACAGAACAAAGATTTACTTAGGAAAGGACAGGAATAAATGCGTAATTTGGAGAATACAACCTTTCCCCAAGTCGCAAGACCCACAAAGTCTCTATTTAACTCAGTTTATTTTTATCCCCCTACGAAGCGTACCTACACCTATTGCAGGCGACATCGGCATACCTTGGGGAGTATGTCTCTTCGTAAATTAAGGTTTATCCCAACAGCAGATAAGCAGGTAGATTTCAAGATATGTAACCATCGCCCGTAATGCCTTAGAAATTTATTTAGAATATCGTTCAAATCAGCGCGCGTTACGGTGTGGCGGTTACGTCGTCCGCGTTAAAAATGTGCGAAAAATTCTCAAAAAAGCTAATTGCATAATAACTACGAATCAGATTCAAAAAAGCTATGTTGCGATTTTAGATAATTATAATACGGGTATTTTCCCAAAGGACCCGTAAAAGCGCTTCTGATAGTTTAGAAGGAATATCAAATTAACTGATAAAAACAGCTTTACTTCCAGATTTTTTTAGCATACTTATTTATGAACTAGAATATTTTTAAATGTTGCAATTGCAGTCCATGAACTAATTTCTTAAATGTATATTATTTCAGAATATTCTAATGACTCGTTGAGGAGAATTAAGCTCTATTTGCCGTTAGGAATCACCTTAAGGCAAAGCCTACTACGTACTAGTGCAAAAGCCGATATAGCTGTGTCCCTAGGGGGA
Organism: Scrobipalpa costella; assembly: GCA_949820665.1. Lineage (NCBI taxonomy): Eukaryota > Metazoa > Arthropoda > Insecta > Lepidoptera > Gelechiidae > Scrobipalpa > Scrobipalpa costella. The sequence goes on from OX463309.1 coordinate 10,324,084, forward strand.
GACACGAGGCAAAGACACAGGCAAAGGTCAATAACACAATTCAGTCCACTTAATGCGTAGGATTGGCTTCTTAGTCCTGGAGCCGTATTTTTGAACCGCTCGAATCGAATTCGCATACGAAAGACTAACATTCGCATGGCAAATTGTATGAAAATCGTATGCAAAAATTACACTTTCGTATGCGTATTCGAGTTCGAGCGGTTCAAAAGTACGACTTCTGCAACATTGCTGCGAATGGTTTACTCGTCCCATGTGCAAAACATCTTATGTAAAACATCTTATGTAAAAATGTAAAACAAAGCAGAGGAGACGAAAAGTCCATCATTTATTGAGGAACTTTTATAAATATATGCCATGTTGGCCTGGGAGCGAGAAAAAAACATAGAATGTGCTAGCTGCATTTCCTCCCGGGCACGCTGTAAAAATCAGTTAAGGGATCCGAGGGTTTCAGTATATTGTAATTTAAGCGTTGGGCTGACAACCTGTCACTACAGCAATATACTTTTTTTATTATTATTATATCAGCCTAAACTGTCCCACTGCTGGGCAAAGGCCTCCCCACTTTCTTTCCAGAGTACACGGTCCATGGCTGTTACCGACCAGTTTGGGTCGTAGTCGACCAGGTCATCCCGCCACCGCTTCCTCGGTCTCCCTCTGCGCCGATATACCTACAAATTTATTTTATACTAGCAGCCCGTCCCGGCTTCGCACGGGGTAGACATTTTTTTTTTAAGTAATTAGAATAAAAGCAGAGTCGAATAAAATATATACAGTCTAAATTAAACGTTGACAACTTTCAACTAAAATTTCTACACCTTCGGTTACATTGTTCAAATTTTACCAAGGATCCCTAATTTAAAAAAAAATGAAATGTAGCCTATGTCAAATTGGAAGAATGTAGCATTCTATTGGTGAAAGATTTTTTTAAATCGGCCCAGTACTTTTTGAGCCTATTCATTACAAACATACAAACATACAAAAATAGGTACAAATCTTTCCTCTTTATAATATTAGTGTAGATAACCCTCAAAACTATGTCAGACGTGGCGGAACAACCTTTGTTCAGGTCGTTTACGCTCTGCCAACCCCATTAGGGGTAAAGGCGTGATTATATGTATGTATGTATAAATACAGAGTGCCGTTATTCCTGCAATTCTATGTTATAATAGGCTTAATAATGCTATGGGATTCTCAATACTCAAATGTTTATTGCATTCATATTGTACAAAAGATTTTAACAATACAGGGTAAGGCTTCAACATGAACCCTGTTAGGGCACAGCAAATCTTATTTCTAGAAACTAAACATAAAATCACAATAAATTATTTGTGAACACACATACTATTGAACTTTTAACATTTACTATTATTTCTTATTCAATATTATAATAGTTACAAGCGACCCGCCCCGGCTTCGCACGGAAATTATCAGTGTTTCTCTACTATATTCTGCAAGTATTATACAAATAAACCTTCCTCTTGAATCACTCTATCCATTAATAGAAACCGCATCAAAATCCGTTGCGTAGTTTTAAAGATTTATGCATACATAGGGATATAAGGACAGAGAAAGCGACTTTGTTTTATACTATGTAGGTAGGTAATATAACTCAATATTCACATACGTAATGTCATATAATTTATTCTACGAAAATAATAATTTAATTGTTTTTTTATTTTCTTCTACCACAATTACCCTTCTAAAAAGAAGAAATTGTAATTTTAGGCCGAAAACGATCTGCTTGCCTGATATCATATCAATAATCTTAGGCCAATATTCAGACACACATCTCTATCCGCGGCGGCGCATTGTCTGCCTTCTCTCCGCGATGATCAACATTGAAGCTATTTATATTTTAGGTAAAGAATTGAGGTCTGATATCATATATATCTCTTCCATGCTGGCCTGGGAACGAGACAAAAACATAGAATGTGCCAGCTGCTTTTTCTCTCGGGCATGCTGTAAAAACCAGCTAAGGGATTCGAGTATTTTTGTATATTGCAATTTGGGCTACAGACTGACAACCTGTCACTACAGCAGTATACCTACAGATCTATCTTAAACAACACTCAAAACTTTGTCACACGTGGAGGAACGAACTTTGTTTAGGTCGTTTACGCTCTGCCTACCCTATTAGGGATAAAGGCGTGATTATATGTCTGTATGTATGTATCATATCAATAATCTTAGGCCAATATTCAGACACACATCACTCTCCGCGGCGCGGCGGCGCATTGTCTGCCGACTCTCCTCGATGTTCAAGATTGAAGCTATTTATATTTTGGGTCAAGCCTTAGTTCATTACAACATGATTAATTAGCGCTGGCTGTGTGGCGATACGGCCCTCAAGTTGAGATAACTAGATAGGCAATTACATTGTTAACACAAATTGTCTCGCTTTGTTTTGATTTTGAGATAGGTCAGGTGTCTCGAATTAATTAATGATATTTGTAAATTTATATTCGCACATTTTTTATTCGTTACTTTAGCTCTATAGTTTAGTTTAGCTGAGACAGAGCTGAACACTAATTAAATTTAAAAAAATAAAAATGGGGTTTGCTCTTGACTCTAGGTACAAGGTCAGGGATGACCGTGACAGAGTCGACGATAGAGCGAGCTCACCCTGAAATTGCCTGTTACGGCACTGGCTGGCATTCCCACGCACCGACGGAAAACAGCAACATACATACAGATAATCCCGCCTTTATCCCTAATGGGGTAGGCAGAGCGTAAACGACCTAAATAAAGGTCGATCCGCCACGTCTGACAAAGTTTTGAGTTTTGTTTAAGATAGAACTGTAGGTATACTGCTGTAGTGACAGGTTGTCAGTCTGTTGCCCAAATTGCTATATACAGAAATACTCGTATCACTTAGCTGGTTTACAGCATGCCCGTGAGGAAATGCAACTAGCAGAGTCTATGTTTTGTCTCTCGCTCCCAGTCCAGCATGGAAGAACTACAACCGACGGAGTACATCAACTAAAAGGTGCCAACTGGAACCTAGTCCAAGTAACCTATTACTCCCAGTACCAATACAATGTGCAAAGTCGATCCAGCACCTAGCGGTCTAATCAGCCATGTTGACACCGCACATGTCGTAAACCCAGCGCTGGTACGTAAACAACCAAGTATTGAGGCCAACGACCTGTCGTAACAATCTTATAGAAGTAACAGTTTATACGTCTGTGGGGGTCTGATGCATAAAAGGGGAAACTGGATGAATTTACTGCGAATGAATTCTGTATGAGACCAATTTTCTAAACCCTCACTCATAAACTATACGGAACAGTGCATTATTTTATTTAAGGGTGGGTGATTGTAAAGTTATTATATTATATTCTTCCATGCTGGACTGGGAGCGAAAGAAAAACATAGAGTGTGCCAGCTGCATGCTGAAAAAACCAGCTAAGGGATCCGAGGGTTTCTGTATATTGTAATTTAGGCGATGGGCTGACAACCTGTCACTACAGCAATATACCTACAAAACTTTCTTAAATAACCCTCAGAACTGTCAGATGTGGCGGAATAACCTTTGTTTAGGTCGTTTACGCTCTGCCTACCCCATTAGGGATAAAGGCGTAGTTATATGTATGTATGTATGATTGTAAAGTTTCGACAAAGGAATTAATCTATCTACTTTCTTAGGGAGAAATTTCTTGATCGGAAATAACATCATGAAACAGAAACCAAGTATTGAAGCCAACGACCTCTCGTAGCAATCTTATAGCTGAGAGCTATCAGTTTATACGTCTGTGGGGGTCTGGTGCATATAAAAGGGGAAAATGGGATGGATCTACTGACAACAAATTCCCTGTGGAACTTAGGGCCGTATTTGTAATCAGCTGTCATGAGTGACAGCGAGTTTGAGTTCGTATTAGAAATGTCATTTCAGTACAAACTGGCCTGTCAAATCTATACTTAATATTGCTCTCAAGTTTGATTTCGCTTCATAAATACGAGCCTAACTTTGCGAAACCCTCACTCATCACTGTATAGAATAGTTACATTTTTATTTGCAACGACTTGCTTAGGGTAAACTTTCTTAATCGAAAAAATAAGTTTGATACAGCTGCTATTTTTTATAGACAATCATTCATCCCCATATGATTCGAGTAAGTGGTAGTGGCGGCAATTCACTAAATCTTGACTAAATATGGTCACCCTGTTTTGTTTAATCCTGAGAGATCAGAAAGGGACTCTCATCGAATCGATTGCCGAATTTCATATTTTACTCCGCTGGCCCAATACACATGCCAAGCTTTAGCTGAGTTGTAATTCTTAGGAAAATGGTTGGTAGAACGTGCCAACTGCATTTTCTCCCGGGCATGCTGTAAAAACCAGCTAAAGGATCCTCGGTTTCTGTATATTGCAATTTAGGCAATGGGTTGACAACCCGTCACTATAGCAATATAATACTTATATCACCTGTAATAACCCTCAAAACTTGTCAAACGTGGCGGAACGACCTTTGTTTAGGTCGCTTTTGCTCTGCCTACCCCATAAGGGATAAAGGCGTGACTTTATGTATGTCTGTTTGATTTATAGAAAGGGGGAACTAGGGACGATTCTCCTAGAACGGCTTTCCTATGGGATCGACTGTTCTTTTGGAAAAAAAAACGCCACAGAAACGAAGCAGCTGGGTGTTTTTTTTTTTTAACTACTAACATTCAAACATTCGGGTCGAGTAGAGGTAGCGAATTGAACTTTCGTATGGAACAGCTGATAAAATTTACCTTTGACACTGCAGATTATTGAATTTTGAACAATACTTACAATGAACCATATGGTTCTGGTCTGGACCGTTATATTTTCTTTTGTTATTTTGGTCGTTATCCGCTGGCTCTATTCTACTCTACACAATTATTTTATTCCTGTGAAAATTGTTTCATTCCAAGAAACTAGCAGAATCAAATTAAGTCAATTATCTTACTGTTTCATTTTCACCGAGTTCAAAAGAAAACCTCATTTATTACAATTTATTTGATCATCTGACCAAATAATTTTCTTTGAAGTTTGCCTTGAATTATTCCACTATTATGAAAAAGTCTAGCATTTTATTCTAACGACGTTGATATTGGCACCATTATAGCAAGGTTATTGAACTCTCACGAAAAGGAAAATTGAAATAATATAATTTTGATTTTGTGTCAAACTCGCTGCTAAAATCATCTAAGATTGTGTAATAGTTTTTTGCGCTCACAGTGTACAGTGCTATTTTATTTCTGAAAGTATTAGAAATAACATATCAAAAGTTCAACCGCTCACAGGATTTGAACCCGCGTCTTTGGAAAACCGGCCCAACGCTCTTAATTAACAACTTATGACAAGCAATAAATAGCAGATCACTAATTCTTCGCTCCGGACATGGCTGCTGTAGCTTAGGTGGTTAAGAGCGTTGGGCCCGTTTTCCAAAGACGCGGGTTCAAATCACAGTATAAAACAAATTCGCTTTCTGTATATCTAATATCATCTATGATGTTGATGCCACCATCAACTGAGAGATCCACGCTTCTTATTTAACAATTTATTGTACACAAAAAAACATCATTAACACAGAACATAAAAAACAAAGACACAACAGGCACTGCTTATTTCTAAAAATAATTTTTTTACAGCAGACCGACAGAAGTGATAATTTTAACGATACGCGGATAAAACGTGCACAAAATTTAATACCTACCAATAAAATAATACTACTGTAAAATACTTATATCATGTAAATCTTTTACATAAATATAAACAAGATATAAATAAATACTTCCAATTATATACATAATCAAAAATAAATAAATACTTATAGCTATTTATATACAAATGTATACATAAATATATACCCTAAACACGGATTTCTTTGACAGGGAAAGATAATGCTCTTTAACTCGTTTTTTGAAGATGGCGATCAACTTTTTTTTGTCTAGTGGTATTAGAGTCAATCGTTTCGTTCATCACGCAGGTGTCAGAGTTTTTAAACCGCCTAGTAGCACAGCTAATGACCATGGTTTGTGTAACGACCACTATCAAGTTCACGTCTGAAGTTCAGATTCTCAGGGAACTCCTACATACCTAGTCAGCTTTTAAGACACCCTTGGGACAATTTCCCTGTGTCGGGGTGCCATGGACATACAGAAACAACCACAACATTTGGGCTGAAGTTGGTCTTACCAGGCTGGCACTAGGAAATGAAGTCAAGCATTAAATATTAAGCACAAAATATTAATTCATAAATACCTAGCAGATCATTAATTCGATGCTTAGGACAAGTTCCGGTGGCAAAGCTGGCTGTAGCGTTGGGACGGTTTTACAAAGACGGGGTCAAATCCTGTCTGCGGTTGATTTTTTTATTTATTATTCCTAATACGTTAATACTGATTATTACATGATAATATTTCTCACACTGACCAAATATTCCGATGAGGTAAATCTGGTAAAACCACATCGTCATACTAAACATCAATGAAATGTTTATTTCAATTCAAGTAGGTACAATAAAATTTACGTTATTATGACATTAGTGACACCCATATAATAATGAATAAGTCATATTTTATATGCTTCGCTACAAACAACGAATTCGCAAAACTTTCGAAAAGAGACAAACCTATTATCTGCATCGATATTGAGGCCAATTCGGTAAGAACAGGACTTGACTAAAACTATTGCCGTTCTTTTCAGTTCACAAGTAAGTATGGGCTTATATTATTTAAGTCTTGTCATTTGTGACGACAAATTGCCCTCATTATTTCATACCAATATTTGTTATTTTTTTTTACCTACCTTTTTGCGTTACCTACCTTATTTTACCTGCAAACGTGTGTAACGGGATAAGTCCGCCGTTGTGCCATTACTTGGTTATTAAATAAAGATTTTAATAACGGGCATTCACTTTGTAGAATAAGTCGCGTACTTCACGACATGTATCGGGACATTTGGAGTCCCTTCATCAGGTTGAGTTTGTCGGCTGTGGGGAAGCGTATCCGCAGTAAAACGAGTGCCCGTTATTAAAATCTTTATTTAGAATGTCTCACTTAAGTTTAAATAGTTTGATTACTTGGTTATTCTTGTCTAGTACCATGTCTAGCCTTTGTAGCATGGATTGTATTGTTGTATTTCAGTTTTAAGAAGTACAATAAAAAGCTTACATAGTACAGGCATACCTACCTATCACTACATAGTATAAAACAAAGTCGCTTTCTCTGTCCCTATATCCCTTTGTATGCATAAATCTTTAAAACTACGCAACGGATTTTGATGTGTTTTTTTTTAATGAATAGAATAATTCAAGAGGAAGGTTTCATCATCATCATCATCATCCTAGCCTTATCCTGTATGTCTCGGGGTCGGCTACCTAATCTAGGTGATTGAACGAGGGTACTGGTTTTTACACAGAGCGACTGCCATCTGACCTCCGCAACCCAGAAGGGAAACCGAGAGGAAGGTTTATATGTATAATACATGCATAACATAGTAGAGAAACACTGATGATTTCCGTGCGAAGCCGGGGCGGGTCGCTTGTATGTTGGGCTAAAGCACGTTGGGCTCGATTCTAGATTTGCCCTCTAAAACTAAAATAAAATCTATTTGTCACTTTCAGACTGAGAACATTGGAAAAGGACAAGGATCTATTCTCTCCGATTTCCGATTTTGGGTTTATGCGTTATCTATTATTTTTTCCGCCGTCATATGATATGGCGGATAAAAGCGCGTCAAAATCTAGCGGTCAGAGTAGGTATAAATTGCCTGTCCTTTTTCAACTTTATTATTTTGAAAGTGACAGATAGATTTTAATTTTTAGTTTTTGCCGGTAGTATCTAGAATTAGTATCAGTCATTATTTGATTAATGTTGATAGTAAAACTCTATGTAAAAAACATTTCACTCAAAATATTCTCACGCACAGGTAGAATATTAATACGTTTATAAGTTCACACATTACGTCACAGCCTTCTTTATAAATGCAGCGATATGTTGCCATATTTGGATATTCGTCCAGATTCGATACAAATGTGAAAGTGCAAGCTCAGTCATTAATTCATTATCAGAATTGGATCATAATGACATGAGAATTACGGAGATTAAACATAATTAGGTTGACCTAAAAAATAAATACTTCCATGCTGGACTGGGAGTGAGAGAAAAACATAAAATTTTCCAGTTGCATTTTCTCCCTAGCATGCTGTAAAAACCAGCTAAGGGATCCGAGGAATTTAGTATATTGCAATTTAGACGATGGGCTGACAACCTGTCACTACAGCAATATACCTACAAATCTATCTTAAATAACCCTCAAAACTTTGTCAGACGTGGCGGAACGGCCTTTGTTTAGGTCGTACCGCCCATTTCGGATCAAAATAAATAAAACTAAATCAAGATTCGACGAGTTGACGATATGTTCAAATGGCAACAAATCTGGCATACCCATTCGAATATATTCATGATAAATTTCAAGATCTTAAATCAAATTATTGGGTCATTTTTGCAAAGAACACCTAATTGCATTGCAGTATAAACAAAATATACTTACAATTACAACATATATTCAATTTGTTTGATAACTTATCGCAATTTTTATGAAGCGAAACAGGCAGCAAAACTTTCTTATAGCAACAAAATACCACACTGTCACATAATATTAACTACCTCCGTGGTCTAGTGGCTAGTGTCATGGACTTCCGATCTGGTGGTCCTGGGTTCGATTCCCAGGGGGGAAACACAAAGTTGATATTTGAGAATTTATCATTTTGCGATTTTTTTTCCCGAGTTTGGTTAGGACATTGCAGGCTGAATCACCTGATTGTCCGAAAAGAAAAGATTTTGTGCTTCGGAGGGCACGTTAAACCGTCGGTCCCGGTCGCTGTCTTTGATAGTGGTCGTTACTCAAACCATGTCAGAGGCCTGATAGTTGTGCTACTAGGCGGTTTAAAAACTCTGACACCAGGATTCATCGGGTCGATAGACTCGATACCCACTCGACAGAAGAAGACATAATATTAAGCTCACTATGTTCTCAAAAGCAGTTCTATCACATGCCGGAAACGTTGGGATCTCTCTACACCCCTGTAACTCACGGCTAGTGAGGGCGTCCCAATTCTGTCATTTCTGTCCCTTCTTCCGACCCGTCGCCTTAGTTACTAAACTGATGGCCTTATCTAACCCAGAACATTCTGGAAGTAGATATAACTATAGACTCTATACTATATAACCACCATAAACTAAGTAACTAAAGTAGGTTGCTCGTGAGTCAGCAACAAAAAGGGTTGCCGAAGTCATAAAAGGCAAAGAACTTTGAAACAATTTCGCAATTTTGTTGTTTGAGTTTTGCTGCATAATTTTGAAAGAACTCAGAAGAAATTGTGATTTGCAAGTGCTTCACTCTTGTGAATTTAGCTTGTTTGAATCGAAACGGAATCCAACTGTTTAGGAGCAGCCGTTAAGCAAGTACTCTGCGGAGATCATGCTTAACGGCTGCTCCCAAAGAGTTGGATTCCGTTCTTCTAAACAATCTAAGCTCACAGGAGCGAAGCACTTGCAAATCAACTGTAATGAGGACACTTCCGCATCTGATGAGTCGAAATGAAGACGAAACAGTGGTCAACAAACGACGAAGCGATGCGTTTTGTTTTCTCTCACAGTCAGCACAAAGGCCAAAGTGCCTTTACACTAGAAAATGGGATTTGTATTTGAATCGATTTAAAATATTAGAGTTTAGAAATAATAAAATCGATTGTGGCGACATTTGAACCTGCGACCTTTACAAATCTCATATTATGTAAAATTAAATGAGGTTGTTGATTATCTCTTTAGGTGCAATAAGATATTAAGACTTTTGTAGTTCTTAAAAATAACCATGTAAGCATTATCCTTTCGCCTGATAGAATCAATCAGTCTATAACTGCCCCCGTGGTCTAGTGGTCCGAGCCAAGGGCTTACGATCCGGAGGTCCTGGCTTCGATTCCTAAGGAGGAACACAAAGTTGCTATTTGTAAATATATCACTTTATGAGGATTTCCCCAGTTTGGTTAGGATATTGCAGGCTAAATCACCTGACTGTCCGAAAAGAAAAATGATTCCGTGCTTCGGAGGGCACGTTAAGCCGTCGGTCCCGGTCGCTGTCTTTGATAGTGGTCGTTACTCAAACCATGTCAGAGGCCTAAATAGCTGTGGTGATTTGAAAACTCTGACACCACGATTCATCGGGTCTTTCGACTCGAGAATGAACTCCATAAGAAGAAGAATCAGTCTATGCCCAGCCCATGTGCAAATCATCAAATTTGCATCCATCTTCGCTGACCCTGATAATACTTTTTTTTATATACAATCTTATTCGCGCCGTGTTTTAAATGCGCAGTATAAATAAACTCGAGCAATGGGCAACAACTTTGTTACATTTGTATTTAGAAGCTACAAGGTCACAGAGAAGTTACAGGCTATTTACCCTATCTACATCTTTAAAACCTAATATGTCGAGCTAACCAGTTTTCAACTGAAATGTAGGTACTTAACATACTTACATACTATCACGCCTGTATCCCTTATGGGTTTGGCCAGAGCGTCAACCACCCAAAGGTCGTTCCACCACGACCAACTGTTTAAGATAGATCTCCCATCGCTTAAATTACAATGCACTGTCATTCTTCAAATCACGTAGCTGGTTTTCACAGCATGCAGCTGGCGCATTCTATATTTTTCTATCGCTTCCAGTCCAGCGTGGAAGTAATAAATAAACATACTAAACTGGTATGTATGGACACCGGCCAGATCAGGACCGATTACCTCTGATTGACCAACTCAATAGGGAACTAGGTTCTAGACGCTTCTAAATTGCAACAGATGATCAACTGCCTCCGTGGTCTAGTGGTCAGAGCCATGGGCTTACGATCCGGAGGTCCCGGGTTCGATTCCCAGGGGGGTAACACAAAGTTGGTATTTGTCAATTTATCACTTTGTGAGGTTTTCCCCAGTTTGGTTAGGACATTGCAGGCAGAACCACCTGATTGTCTGAAAGGAAAAAGGATTCGGTGCCTGGGAGAGCACGTTAAGCCGTCGGTCCCGGTCGCTGTCTGTGATAGTGGTCGTTACTCAAAACCATGTGAGAGGCCTAATAGCTGTGCTACTAGGCGGTTTGAAAACTCTGACACCAGGGTTCATCATGTCGTTGTTCGATTTGAGAATCCACTCGCTAAGAGAGAGAAATCAAGTTATCACAGCAATAGGCCTAACTGGCTGTTGTCCCATAATACCCGTTGAATTGCACTTTGGAGGATGTACTAGTACATCCAAAGAAGCTAGTGGAAAATCTAAGAATTTCGTTTGCAAAATGGTGTCAACACAGACTGATTACTATAAAATGACGTCAAGGAAAATTGCCGGGAGTTTAAATGATAAAGCTTATTTTACTTACACAGTTGATAAGATAAAATAGTCGAAGATTAAAATACTTACTTACTGGCATCAAATTAATCTCCTTACCACTAAATTCTCACGAAAATTCTTTTTACATATTTTGAATTGCATAGGTCCAAAAGTGTTACCTTACAGTACTCAAGTAAATAGTCATTTAGTACCCCGAACATGTAAGATTCTGACGAAACAAAACATGCACATCTGTGTCAACGATGTCAATGACAGTATTGACAGTACAGTCATCACAATAATGAATATTATGTTGGGCTTAAGTTAAATATTTGCGTTTAAATAAGGTCAAGTTGTTTTGAAAACTACCATGTTGACGGTTTTGGAACAGTCATTTCAAACGCAAATAAAATAGAGTTAACATCGATTTGTGACAGTCATTATGGCACAATTACTACGTTACCGAATAATTTGGACTCAATCTCAAAGATATATGACATAAATTATATCATAAAAAATATTTGATACAATAATTTGTGCCATAATTATTTCCTTAATTTTGATAAATTGTTCCAAGTTAGTTAAAATGTTTGAGATCAATACTGTATAAGTGTGTTATACTTACTTATAGTTTAGCTTTAGAGTTTGATACAAAACGGAATTAACATTTCTAATACATGCATCAAAATGTTACCATCCACTCTGGGGTCAATGTAATCATGACCAGGGAATACCTGGTACACAATTGAAGACGCATTATGTTTACGTTCCATATTCTTATCGAGTTTGTAACTGAGCTGTAAGTGGAAAAAAACTGTTTGATAACCAATAAAAACAAATTGATTCTGACGTACTGAATTGTTACTTGTTGCTAAACGCTATTTATTATTTTTATTATAATTCTCGTGTTATATGACTGACTTGGTTTAATTTTTTATCTTTTATTCGTTAGACTGAATCAAATAAATAGCAGTCAAAGATATATATTTAGTAGAGTCAAAGATAATATGATAAATAGAGTTCATTCATAAAATATACTTTGTTTTCTATTGTTGTTTCAAAACCTGAATTCAGAAACTAGATCTTTTTTATTGCTAATTGAGTTAATATTTCAATGATAAATTTTGATATAATTGAAAATAGCAATTTCTTTCCGAATGAGTATTTGTTTTGTGTAAAACTGTTTGTTATATTATAATTTATGTGTGTAATTTATGTGTAATTAATATGGTACATACCTAAAGGAGTGGAAATAAGAATACGTAAATTTTATATCACATCAGAATTTTATTCTCAGTAAAGTCTTAAAAATTACTTATCACCTAATTTATTGGTAGTAATGCTTTGGTAAACTTCACATCACTGTGTGGCACAAATTGACTTTTGAACGATTTCACTAGATTTGTCCTCCGCACGTGGTTCACTGTCCTGAGGAGTTCGGTGTCCCTAAGGTTCTCCAAGGTTCCTCCTGTGACCATTGACGGCGTCTCAGCCTTCGGGGAGAGCAGTTCCATCAAACTTGATCCGTTAAATGGTGAGGCGGATCCAGTTCAAGGCTCTTCATCTTCGGAAAGGGAAGGCAGTGCCAGCCGCTTCACCAGGCGCTCCCGTCTCTGCGGAGACACGGACTTCTGCCGGCGCAGCCTCAGGGCTTCAGTAGTCAGAATGTGGATCCTTGGTTCAGGCTCGAAGTTCTCCTCAGTCTCGTCCTCGACCAAAGCTGGGAGAGCGTTTTTCTTCTGTCTCCTCGCGATGGGAGAGCAATCCTCGCGTCCTCTGCATTTCGCCAGGGTGGGATAGGCGTCCGCGTAGAGGGTCGCGACCGTTTCTAGTTTGACAACCATGTTGGTGTTGAAAAGTTAGGTTTAGAACTTGTAGTGGGTTTGGTTTAGAGCGACGTGTGTTCGCTGTGAGAGCTCGCAACGTTGTGAGGGGGGCGAGTCTGCGCGCGCTTATATACCGGCGCGGCGTGACGACAGCTGATAATGTCGATGTAGTAGTACACTGTAGACTGTATTGTGATGTATAGCAGTTCGGGTTCACCCGTGACAAAAACCCAGGTAGATCCGCGGATAAATCCGGAACAACTGCATTGTATAATAATGGGACGGATCTTGCGTATTGTCTCGGAGATAATTCACACGGATATCCTATTTGAGGAGTTTGATTTTTTCACATATTTCTCCACAAATTCATAACTTTTTTCGCGTATTTGTTTTGACTTACTTGTCTACATGCAGACAAAACGTATCTCCGAACACAATACCTCACACGTTAGTGATGATTTGTGAGAAATGCGATCTTTCTGTTTCTCAACACACGGCAGCTTGTTTACCAAGTCTTGTGGACTGATTCTTTGCAAAACACGGAGAACGAAATGCTTAGCCTGTTTTGGATATTTCTAACAGTAAAACTGTTGTTGTTCTACCACAAATAAGTAACGTTTTTGGAACTTTACTCCTAAATGGATGGCAAAGCGTCAACTGCCTAATTAAACCCTTTTCATAACATCTAACAATCTAATCTTTATAATTGCGAGTTTCATATCCTACTTAGGTTTTTAAACATAAATATTTAATCAAATTACTTTCACTTTAATTACTATTTTCGTATCGTCGCTTCTGCTTCATATTTATTTAATGATTATTCACTGTATTTACAGAAATAATATTGACAAAACAAGCAATGTAAACAGTAAAAAATTAATTAAACATAATTGTTTTTATTTTGACTTTTATTAGTAATCATACTTCAGTGATAAAGATTTCAAGATAACCGCGATTCCAAAAGTAATTTTATACTTAATGGAAATAATCAGTAGTCCTATATCAGCCATTATCAAATATCCGGAACAAAAGGTCTGATTCATATACATTATAAGTAAACATTATTACAGAGTTTAGTACTTTGAAAAACATAGAATGTGCCAGCTGCGTTTCCTCCCGGGCATGCTGCAAGAACCAGCCAAGGGATCCGAGGGTTTCAGTATATTGCAATTTAGGCGATGGGCTGACAACCTGCCACTACAGCAATATATCTTCAAATCTATTTTAAATAACCCTCAAAACTCTATCAGACGTAGCGGAACGATTTTTGTTTAGGTCGTTTACGGGCTGCCTACACCATTAAGGATAAAGGCGTGATTATATGTATGTAGAACTTTCCCCAATACTGCGGGAAAACCCAATTTCTTAGAATTATTTTGTAAACTTTCGATATGTTTACGCTTGCATTTCAATAAAAACATTAGATTTCATGGAATACATAGAACGGGATCTACGTAGTTCCGTTTGTTTAGATTATCTCCTTTTATTTACGTAGACAGGTAAATCTCTCTCTCTTACGCTGTATATGTAAACAAAACTGGATGTACTCTTCGCAGTTTTGCTAAAATGTTTTTTTCATTTTCCCGTGGAGGTATATATGTATTTCCTCACCGTAATTTTGTTTTTTTATTAGAAATGGATTTGCTCTTGACTCTAGACACTAGGTCAGGGATAACTGTGACAGAGTCGACCATGGAGCGAGTTCACCCTGAGAGGGTGGTCGGGTCGCAGGCGGCCCCTTGCGGAGCCTGCCACCGCTTTGCAGGGATCTTTCAGCCGGACTTATTCACAGGCAAGCCTGTGTTGCCGTTGCCGGGGGTAGACCACTAGGAGGACCACTAAATATAGATTACATTACAAGGGTGTATTTTTATTATAAACTAGCAACCCACCCCGGCTTCGCACGGAAATCATCAGTGTTTCTCTACTGTATTATGCATGTATTATACATATAAACCTTCCTCTTGAATCACTCTATCCATTAAAAGAAACCGCATCAAAATCCGTTGTATAGTTTTAAAGATCTAAGCATACATAGGGATATAGGGACAGAGAAAGCGACTTTGTTTTATACTATGTAGTGAAAAAAATATAGTCACTAGTATATTCTTCTGAGTAGTAGAATGTGAAATTATTACGGAGGTTTTTAATAGCGCTCTATCCATCGTTGACTCTCTCTGGGCTACAATATCCCTATTAAAGACTACAAAAGCCAAACATTACAAATATAACATGTCGTAGTACTTTTTAACCTCTCTATAATATAGGTAAGAATTATTCTAAGTTTGAGAATGATTTATTCAATCAATTAAATTTAGCTTCCATGCTGGACTGGGAGCGACAGAATAACGTAGAATGTGCCAGCTGCATCTCCTCCCGGGCATGTTGTAAAAACCAGCTAAGGGATTCCAGGGTATATTGTATTTTAGGCTATGGGCTGACAACCTGTCACTACAGCAATATCCAGTTCTATCTTAAACAACCCTCAAAACTTGTCAGACGTGGCGGAACGACCTTTGTTTGGGTTGTTCACGTTCTGCCTACCCCATTAGGGATATAGGCGTGATAGTATGTATGTATAAAAATTATACAAATGTCATCTTAAAATTAAGATAAAAGTCAAAAATCCGTAAGTATATATTTTCACTCAAACAGCCCCTTATCATTCCAGATTCCGGGCGCAAAGGTGCCCATCACAGTCACAGCGTTTCCGCGTTGGAAGTAGTATAGACTAAAGTCGCGACTCCTGCTCTCAAACAAAACACGAAACATACCCCCCCCCCCCCGCGGGGCAAAGAAGGGAAGGGAAATGTTTGTGGAAACCCTTCCCCTTTCATTATAGAGAGGTTAAAAAGTACTACATACATACATAAATCACGCCTTTATCCCTTACGGGGTAGGCAGAGCGTTTAACGCCTCGTAAAAGGCGCTTTCGCCACGTCTGACAAAAGTTGAGACCAATTTTAGATTGTAATATGTATTGCTTTAGTGACAGGTTGTCAACCCATCGCCTAAATTACAATACACTGCAACCCTCGAGTCCCTTTTGCTGACTTCAACAGCATGCCCGGGAGGAAGGGCAGCTGGAACATTCTATGTTTTTCTATCTCTCCCAGTCCAGCATGGAAGTAAAAAGTACTAGGACGTGTTATATTTGAAATGTTTGGCTCTTGTAGTATTTATTAGGGATATTGGAGAGATTGCCCAGAGAGTGTCAACGATGGGGGTATGTTAAGTGTTTTGTTTATGCGCTGGAAACTCGGCTTAAGATTACACAACAGAATACAATCCTACCAGTATGGCGTTTGAGGAAAAAACCTTAGCAACAAACATAACGGTTTTTCCCAGAGTATTGCATTACAAAATTTAATTACTATTTATTTGTTTCCATACATACATATATTCACACCTGTATCCCTAATGGGGTAGGCAGAGCGTAAACGACCCAAACAAAGGTGTCCCGCCACGTCTGACAAAGTTTTGAGGGTTATTTAAGATAGAATTCTAGGTATATTGCTGTAGTGATAGGTTGTCAGCCCATCGCCTAAATTACAATATACTGAAACCCTCGGATCCCTTAGCTGGATTTTACAGCATGCCCGGGAGGAAATGCAGCTGGCACATTCTATGTTTTTCTCTCGCTCCCAGACCAGCATGGAAGTGTTTGTTTCCAGCGATTGTTATTGTATTATGATTATGAATTAATGAAGTATTGCTAAACCACATGAAATATTAAATTAATGAAGGCTTTTCAAACAATTATCATGGAAATATGATTCTTTGTCTTTTATTTTCAATAACGATATCTCAAATTCTTCAATGAGATATGAGAGCGCAGTATTGATTATGAAAACATAATATTCTACATATCATTCATTCATTTATAACAATAACTATTCTTTTCTTCCATGCTGGACTGGGAGAGACAGAAAAACATAGAATGTTCCAGCTGCCCGTCTTCCCGTGCATGCTGTAGAAGTCAGCAAAAGGGACTCGAGGGTTACAGTGTATTGTAATTTAGGCGATGGGCTGACAACCTGTCACTACAGAAATACACATTACAATCTAAAATTGCCCCCAATTTATGTCAGACGTGGCGAAAGCGCCTTTTAGGAGGCGTTAAACGCTCTGGCTACCCCGTAAGGGATAAAGGCGTGATTTAGGTATGTATGTATGTATGTACTATTCTTTTCTACAATCATTGAGACGACAAATGCGTTTCTTTTATTCTATACCGGGTGTAAGGGACAGCATCCCACAAACTGATCTTATCAGGAAGTTGTTCAATGACATTCAACTTCCACCAACATACGAATTGTCTGATCGAGGTGGTCATATGTATGTATGAAAAAGCAAAAAGAAAATTCTTGAAAGAATTTTCTGGCGAAAGTTGTTCAGTATCGTTGACTGAGCAATCAGATATCAGTTTGTGGGTTTCTGTCCATTACACCCTGTATTCTCGCTACTTTTAACGTTTATTTTGAAATTTGAATTTCGGACACATTATGCAGGAATTGATGGACCTCCGGATCGTGAGTCCGGCTTCAACCACTAGACCATGGAGGCAGTTATAATATAACGCAATGATGTAGTGGGAATGTCGTCGGTAATATTGTAAATGACTGTTTTGATGTCTGTGTTTGTTCATAAATATTACACAAATACTCGTAAATGACTGGTTAATGATTCGTATTGGTGTTGGGCTATTTAAAGTCCATTTTATGCAAAGTGTGGTAACATTAGCGAAATAAACATGACTTATTGTGTGCCTAGTGTTTCACTTATTCTGTTAGAATCTATTTACATACATCATACGTATAATCACGCATTTGTCCCTAATGGGGTCGGCAGAGCGTAAACGACCTAAATAAAGGTCGTTCCGCCACGTCTGACAAAGTTTTGAGGACTATTTAAGATAGATTTGTATTACTGTAGTGACAGGTTGTCAGCCCATCGCCTAAATTGCAATATACTAAAACCTTCAGATCCCTTAGCTGGTTTTTACAACATGCCCGGGAGGAAATGCATGCATTGAAGAATATATTTATAGGAAAAAAACTGACCACATTCAGTATATACAATTTTCTTTTGTTCCAGTATTAACTATAGAAAATGAATAGGGAAGTTTTTAATTATTATGACACTCTTAAAATTGGGGAAATTTGAAGAAAAACGATCAAACTGATTTATTTATTAATTAGAACGTATAATAAAAAAACAATGACTTTTTACAATCAGTTTGGTAATGGGATTTCTTAAATCTTATCATTATAATACCGACAAATATTTAGATAAATTAAATGTATGATCATTAATTACTAAAGATTAAAGCCATGATATTTGTTTAAAATATGTTTGTTTTTGTTTGTTAGATTATCAATGTAGATTAAATCAATAATCTATTTACTTATCAATTACGGAGTTGTGAAATTGCGTAGTAATTATTGAAAATCTCATTAATTAGAAAACACACCCATATTTAATTACCTTAAATCGATTTTTCAGGTTATTTTTGGAGTATTACCATGTAATCAAATCGATCGATTTATCTTGCTTTTTGAATGGCCTGATACCTGCAGGTCGGTAATATTTTTTATAGAAATGGGATTGCTCTTGACTCTAGACACTAGGTTAGGGATGACCGTGACAGAGTCGACGATGGAGCGATCTCACACAGGAGATGCCTGTTATGGCACTGGAAATCTCACGCACCTTCGGAACACAGCAAGCTGTTTGGCGCCGGACTTCGGTGAGAGGGTGGTTGCGAGCAAGGCGGCTCCTTGCAGAGCCTACCACCGCTTTGTAGGGACCGTTCAGCCGGACTTATTCACAGGTGAACCTGTGTTGCCGTTGCCCGGGGAGGACCACTAGGGATGATCCCATCCCACCCCAACTGTAGACTTCGATTTGTCTACGCGTTGTATACTTCACTCTGATCAAAGCCTGTCATTTTCCGCTGTGAAGTGCGCAACAAAATAAATGAAATGTAGACAAAACGGAGTCTAGAGAGCGCATCATAGCCCTGCTCATTACCAAAAACAGAAAGAACAAAATACATTTTCCGGACAAAGCTGAGAGAGAGATAAATAGGTATTGCGGTGGAACATAAAACTACAAAAGGAAAAACGGTCTTTTCACACACCAATCAGTTATATGAATCGGTATTTCATTTATAGGAGTCACCAAATGGGTTTTCAAGTTACATCATCTCTTTCTACTTGTTAACAGAGAGAATTTAAATTAATTGTATTTCTTTCACAATATACGTATATAAATTGTTTCGCTAATTGAATCCGTAATTGGTACCCAGCGCGAACAATGACCCAAATAGAATGTCACCATTATTGACCGAAGCAAGATCAACTACAGAGACGTCTTCTATGAAGTGCAGGGAAAAGCAGCGCATCAGAATATACAAGGTCACAATCCACTTTTTTTTCTTCTTTTTTTTCATCGAAATAATGAAAACGACTTCCATGCTGGACTGGGCTCGCTCCCGAGAAAAACATAGAATGTGCAAGCTGCATTACCTCCCGGGCGTGCTGTAAAAGGTTTCAGTATATTGCAATTTAGGCGATAGGCTGACAACCTGTCACTACAGCAATATATCTATAATTCTATCTTAAATAACTCTCAAAACTTTGTCAGACGTGGCGGAGCGACCTTTGTTTGGGTCGTTTACGCTCTGCCTACCCTGTTAGGGATAAAGGCGTGTTTACATGTATGTATGTATGTATTAAAACATGGCTAGACGTCATGATACTCATGAGGCAGAAACATCTTACAACAGTGGATATCTAAGATCGGGATTTCAAAGTGGAGTAAACAAAGCAGGAAAAATAACCCCCATCACTTTACCGTAAAAAGAAAATCGCTAGGCAGTTCTACAAATAACTAAAATATAAAATGGACCTCTATTCAATTTCATTCTGGTAGGAATCAATCAAGAAGCTGACACAATTTATATTGTACTTTTTCGTGTTTCATCTGATATTCCTTTTAGGAAAATATTCAGTTCCATGATTATTTTCTACAGTCACTAGCGACCCGCCCCGGCTTCGCACGGAAATTATCAGTGTTTCTTTACTATATTATGCATGTATTATACAGATAAACCTTCCTCTTGAATCACTCTATCCATTTAAAGAAACCACATCAAAATCCGTTGCGTAGTTTTAATGAATTATGCATACATAGGGATATACATACATAATGGGGTAGGCAGAGCGTAAACGACCAAAACAAAGGTCATTCCGCCACGTCTGACAAAGTTTTGAGGGTTATTTTAGATAGATTTGAAGGGATTTTTATAGGGATGTAGGGACAGAGAGCGACTTTGTTTTATACTATGTTATGTAGTGAAGAATATGTATTACACCCGGTATAATAGTGCCTCGCGCGATGCGCTTGACCCCCATTCCGAAGCCAGATAAATGCGCGCGCGCCGGTAAATAGATCGCTGCGACCTCGGCGACGTCTCGCCATGCATAGTAAATAAGCTAGCTTTACTTAGAACGCAATATAATAAGACGGGGTTATTACTGTACAGTACAGTCCAATCCAATACTCTGAAAAATCTAAGAAGATTGCTCTGAAAGATGCCATTTCGAAGGAAAACATACATAAAATCACGCCTTTATCGGGGTAGGCAGAGCAAAAAACGACCAAAACAAAGGTCGTTCCGCCACGTCTGACAAGTTTTGAGGGTTATTTCAATTCAGATGATGATGTATATTGCTATAGTGACAGGTTGTCAGCCCATCGCCTAAATTGCAATACACTGAAACCCTTGAATCCCTTAGCTGGTTTTTACAGCATACCCGGGAGGAAATGCAGCTGGAACATTCTATGTTTTCCTATCACTCCCAGTCCAGTATGGAAGATATAAGGTAAACATAAGCAAAAATATATCTGAAATATACAGGAACTGCATACGTCACAATTGCCCAAACTTTTTTGAACATTCGTGGGACTTATCTATCATTTATCAAATTATCTGGTATCAGAAATACTTATATAAGAATCCTGATGTCGGAGTATTTAAATGGCTAAGCATGAGTAAGTACCTAAGTATACCTAGTCCCTAGTCCATGCTGGATTGGGAGCGAGAGAAAAACATAGAATGTGCCAGATGCATTTCCTCCACGCATGGGCATGCTGTAAAAACCAACTGAGCGCTAGAAAATAATTTAGGCGATGATAGGTTGTGACAACAATACTTGTACCCTTTTATCTGCAACCTCCCCTTCCCTCCTGCCCCTGTCAGACGTGGCGGACACTGTTCCTAGTAAGCCGTTGATCTTCTGCCTACCCCGTAAGGGACAATGGCAAATATTAAGGAGAGTCATACCTCGCCTTGACTTACAACTATGGTTGGGCTCATTTTACTAATCAAATGTTGGAATTTTGCGGTCTTGGAACTTGATAAGTGGGGAAGTAAATAGATGAGATCGTTTTGTTTTTTTTTCGGATGTTCTTGAGTTTCTCACTCGTTTCAGAATGTTTATGACCGGTCTGAAAATTCCATATTAGATCTTCTACTTTTATGGGTATTTATGTCAAAGATGACAATGTCAAATATCTTTACACCATACTACATAATACACCAAAGACCTCGAAAACTGACTTATACAGTCTGCCCGGGAAAAGAGCAGCAGCTGTTCTGATATCGATAAAAATCGTATTCCTATTTTCTTCCATGCTGAACTGGGAGCGAAAGAAAAACATGGAATGAGCTAGCTGCATTTCCTCCCGGGTTTGCTGTAAATATCAGCTAAGGGATCCAAGGGTTTCAGTATATTGCAATTTAGGCGATGGGCTGACAACCTGTCACTACAGAAATGCAAATCTATCTTAAATATCCCTCAAAACTTTGTCAGACGTGGCGGAAAACGTAGAATGTACCATCTAGCTCCATAGTAAAAAAATATTCTGATGGTAACATTTCATGGACAGATGGGATGGGTAGTTTCGTGTTTAGGATGATGTCACACTCTACATTTGGGTCAATGTGAAATGGAGTACACGCCTTAATGAATGATTCGTGGCAAATTGTCTAATTACACGACGGACAAAGGTATGTCGAATTATGGCTGCTTTATCCCATACAATCTCGCCTTTTTACAGAATTAATGGGTAGTTGATTGACGGAAATGACAAGAGTATGTTTCGCGAATAACTTTAGAGCTACAAGCTTTTAAATGTGAATAATAAATAGCTTCCGTCAAGGAGAACTACCCTAAATATAGTCCTTTTTCCCTGATGGGGTAGCTCATTTCGCCACATCTAACAAGTTTTAAAGGTAATTTCAATATGACTGTAGTGACAGGTTGTCAGCCCATCGCCCGTCGTAAATAAGGTAGGTACTATACATAATAAAATAACTACAATACACTGAAATAAATTTAAAACCGTTGAATCCTACAGCAGAAATTCTCGCATTACTAGGGAGTAAAAGCAACTAGCACACTTTATGACTTTCTATCGTTTCCAGCCAGCATGGAAGTTCTAGAATACAGTCTCAATTTTCCTTACTCATTTCTAACAAACCATTCTAGCGAAGTTTGATTTAAAGCGAACGATTCATCAAAGTAGTCGCAACATCTTTCCAAAAACATCGTAAACGATAATGAGGTGCTTTCTTCGAAAAAGCATAAAAATGAGCTTCGCGAAAAATTGCGAAATATTGCGGAAAACAAGATTGGCATACTCCGTGAAATGGAACGTCCACCTTATGTAAACGTAAGTACGACAAGACTTCAAATGAATGTGGCGAAGTTAGGAACTAACGCCGCCATCTAAAAATTTCATATTTATTTGACAGCTCTTCCAACATGCAGCGCCCCGTCCACGTTCAATTAAAGCCTTGACATCTGTAAGTGATAGACTCTTGTCCATTAAAACATGACCTTAGACGCAGCATCGCTAGTAAGCTGAGTTCATATAGAAATAATTAACAATAAAGATTGTTTTCAATATGAATGGAATGAAAGTATTGAATAAGAGCAATAGTTATAATATTGTAATATTATACGACAAATGTCGCTAGCATCCACTTATGACGAGTAATAAATAGCAGATCACTAATTCGTCGCTCGGGACATGGCTCCTGTAGCTTAGCGGTCAAGAGCGTTGGGCCGGTTTTCCAAATATGCGGAGGATTCAAAACCCGTCAGCGATCGAATTTTTGATTTGTTATTTCAATCATATTTCATTTCTAATATTTTAAGAGCAATAGATAGTAAATATACGTGCCTTTGTTAGATAACGAATGGAATATACAAAGAAGAATTAACTAATACTAAAGGTAAGTTTATTAGGTAGGTTATAATATAATAGCTAGTTTATAAATTACTAGCGACCCGCCCCGGCTTCGCACGGAAATTATCAGTGTTTCTCTACTATATTATGCATGTATTATACATATAAACCTTTCTCTTGTGTCACTCTATCTTATAAAAGAAACCGCATCAAAATCGTACGTGATTTAGACGTACATAGGGATATAGGGACAGAGAAAGCGACTTTGTTTTATACTATGTACTGATGGCCGATAAACGGACAACATAGAGTGTTGGTTGTCACATCACATCTCTCAACCATGACGATATGACAGGAAAGAAGAAGAGCTTAGTTATTAAATTCAAAAATAAAATGTTTTCTTTTTTATTGATAATGGGTTTGCTCTTGACTCTATTATAGGTCAGGGACGACAGAAACAGAGTAGACGATGAAGCGAGCTCACCTAGAAGATGCCTATTCACTCTCACTTTGAAGAGTTGGGATTTATATGAATTCGGAAAAATAGCAGGTAGCGAGTTCCAAAAAGAGATATTGAGGTAGTGGTACAAAAACTGATGTCACAGCTCTTCATAAACCAGCCAGCACAGTAGGTGTGAAGACCATTACTCGGAATTTGGGCGTGTGCGGAGGAAAACATCAGTTCTTGGAGGTGGCTGGCGCTGGGCCAACTGCTCGTACTGACAGATCTCGGGGAATCGCATTACGTAGATGGGATCTACTACGAGATAATCTCAGGAAACGGATTATAAAAACGGTCAGTAGATTACAGCAAGTTAATAAAATATGAAGTATTTTCCTTTGTAAGTAAGATTGAAGGGATATTTACTGACCTATTTACTGTATCTTCAAATGGAGCAGACAATGCAAAAAAAAATAAAAAAAAATATTGACGCTTTTTTAAAAAACTAACACATTACTTTTATTTGTTTTACAAAATCTCTACATTTAAGTAGGTATTGTTATGATTTTTCGAATTTTATCTAGCAAAAATGATTTTTGTTTGTATTTTCTAGATACTACATAATAATTATTAGTTGATTGTGCCTAAAACACGTCATTGTTTAATCTTTGTTTATGTTTTACACTTGCGTCATTTTACGGCGAGTGATTAGGATTACTAACATAAATAAAACTATTAAGTGTAGTTTTTAAAATAATACCTAGACGTTTAGCTTGTGTAAATATAATTAATCTTAATCTGTTGTTACTAGCTGTCATTGTACTTTAAACCACATTTGTAATATAAGTTTACTTACTGTATATTGAGTTTTGTATTGTTTCATAAATAAACGTTTCTATTTCTTTTTTTTACATACATAAATACATAAAATCACGCCTTTATCCCTTACGGGGTATGCAGAGCGTTAAACGCCTCGTAAAAGGCAATCTCGCCACGTCTGACGAAAATTGAGGGCAATTTTAGATTGTAATGTGTATTGCTATAGTGACAGGTTGTCAGCCCATCGCCTAAATTACAATACACAGTAACCCTTAAGTCCCTTTTGCTGACTTCTACAGCATGCCCGGGAGGAAGGGCAGCTGGAACATTCTATGTTTTTCAATCTCTCCCAGTCCAGTATGAAAGATTTTTTTTACAACACAATTTTCGTAACTAAAACTAATAGATGGAAACGTACTCATAAAAACAAAAAAATAGTCAGAGAAAGAAGCCGTTACATTATTTCGCTATTAAAATTTCCACAAAATAGAATATTATGGGAACAAGATTTTCATACAGTGTACCTTCTACTATTTAATTTTATTGTATACTAGCGGCCCGCCCCGGCTTCGCACGGAAATTATCAGTGTTTCTCTACTATATTATGCATATTTTATACATATAAACCTTCCTCTTGAATCACTCTATCCATTAAAAGAAACCGCATCAAAATCCGTTGCGTAGTTTTAAAGATTTATGCATACGTAGGGATATAGCGACAGAGAAAGCGACTTTGTTTTATACTATGTAGTGAGTTAGTGACTATGCAAAGTGTTTTGACAAATAATTAGCCATTCAAAGAGGTAATTCTGCCAGTATCTTGGGTACTTTGCATCGGTGCGGCGCGCTGGATGAAATATTCTATTTATAATTATTTCTTACTCCTATTTAATTAGCATTGTTTTACATTAATTGAGTCGGTTGATAAGACAATTGTCTTTTGTGGAAAAAAAATACGCTACAAAAGGTATAAAACAATTGACTTCATGTGTATTTTTAACTCCTAATCAAACATTTCCAGAAAGGAATAAATAAAGTAATCCGATGACATCATATTTTATAAGTTAATATACAATGATAATGTTAACAATAAATGCCGATTTATAAAGATAATAATTATTTACAGAAATATGGCGACACACTATAGGGTTTACTCATAGATAATGCTTGACATATATACATATATATATAAATCACGCCTTTATCCCTAATGGAGTAGGCAGAGCGTAAACGACCTTAACAAAAGATTGTTCCGCCACGTCTGACAAAGTATTGAGATTTATTTAAGTTAGATTTGTAGGTATATTGCTGTAGTGACAGGTTATCAGCCCATCGCCTAAATTGCAATATACTGAAACCCTCGGATCCCTTACCTGTTTTTTACAGCATGCCCGGAAAGAAATGCAGCTGGCACATTCTATAATGCATGAGTTAGTTGGTAATCTTAAGATAATCAGGTTCCAATGGAAACGTAGGAAACCTATTGAAAATCATCAAGGGATTAAAGATAATAACTTCTACGCAGTTTTGTTAATATACTTAATCGTCATTTATTCATCCAACTGGCGGTTGTATTCATTTAACTTTGATTATCACTTTTTTTATTTAATTAGAAATGGGTTTGCTTTTGAATCCTTTTTACGTCAGGAGCGACTGAAACGGAGTCGACGATAGAGCGAGCTCACGCAGAAGAGGCCTGTTCACTCTAATTATGAAGTGTTGGCTAAATCACTCATCAAAATCACGCCTCTACATTCCTTAGTCCTCCCACCGATTTTCGGTGATGGCGGCCAATCTCCTGGAGATCAGCCAACTGCGCAGGACTTGTTTTTAGTGCCCAAGGGTTTACGCTACACACAGGTGCACTCTCTATTCCTTCAATCACTTATTCTGATAGGACATATTGACTGACACTACCAGAGAGAAATCAGGCGCAGGACCGACTATTTACATGCCCATCCGATAGCATGGATCATCTTACTTTTCGGACAATCAGGTGATCAGCCTGCAATGTCCTAACCAAACTAGAAACAACAACACAAAGTCATTGTCCCCCGCCGGGAATCGAACCCAGGACCTCCGGGTCGAGAGCCTATGGCTCAGACCGCTAGACCACGGAGGCTACATTCCTTATGGAGTAAGCAACGTGATGACGACGACATAATAAACTCGTTTTCGTTCTTTTAGGACCTGTCACCAGGGTCAATCGGGTCATCGACTCGATACCCACAAAACAGAAGATGAAGAAGGATCGATAGCATATTGATGTATTTAATAGTAAAATTAAGCCAATGCATCGCCAAAATTGCAATGTTCTGAAACCGGTGCAGTAACAGCTAGTACATTCTATGTTCTACATAAAATCACGCCTTTATCCCTTACGGGGTAGGCAGAGCGTTAAACGCCTCGTAAAAGGCGCTTTCGCCACGTCTGACAACAATTGAGGGCAATTTTAGATTGAAATGTGTATTGCTATAGTGACAGGTTGTCAGCCCATCGCCTAGATTACAATACACTGTAAACCTGGAGTCCCTTTTGCTGACTTCTACAGCATGCCCGGGAGGAAGGGCAGCAACATGCTATGTTTTTCTATCTCTCCCAGTCCAGCATTCTATGTTCTTTCATCGCTATATCAAAAATAATAAAATATCGTTATCAAATAAATCATTTAGTGACACTACACAGGTGCCTGGACGGCGCTATGTCTGATTGAATGATAGATAACGATAAGATAAAAATTACAGCGCGTGTTTTGATAATAATATTGATAGAACTAGAATTTGACAATGAATGATCACAACTGGGAAAAACCACTTATGTGAAATCTGTATTAACAGATGTACAGATAAATCATCTTCATCTCCCTAGACTTATCACGTATCTCACGGGGTCGGCTACCTAATCTAGGTGATTGAACTAGGGTACTGGTTTTTACACAGAGCGACTGCTATCTGACCTCCATAACCCAGAAGGGAAACCAGACCCAATCCTAGATTAGGTCAGAGTTTTCAAGCCGCCAATGCTTAGCTCTGGCCTCTGATATAGTTTAACGACTAATATCTACGATATTATATAATATTAACTGGGACCAACGGCTTAACGTGCCTTCCTAAGCACGGAAAAAGCGCCGAATAAACGTACATATGAAATTGGAAAACCGGAAAACGCATTCCCTTCCCTCCCGCTGCTGCAGGCAGTGGCCCTATCCACTAACTACACCATCAGGCTCTTTTGTCCAGATAAATAAGAGACAAAAAAACACAAATGTCTTACTTAGTTTGCAAGTGCTTCGCTCTTGTTTGGATCGGAACGGAATCTAACTCTTTAGGAGCAGCCGTGAAGCATAATCTCTGCAAGGGGGCCCTTTCCCACGTGTATCCCTGTCGAGATAATGCAATGCTTAGGACACTTCCGCAACTGATGAGTCGAAATGAAGACAAAACAGTGATCAACAAACGACGAACATTTCGTTTTCTCTCACAGTCATCACAAAGACCAAAGTGCTTTTACACTAAAGTCTTACTTATATACTTTACACTAAAGTCTTAATTAGAATGAGGATTATGTCGCGAGAATCGACGCCATTATCTTACTTACTTGCTTGCATTATCCGACATGAGTTTAATGTGTTCTAGTCGTCTAGGCATTCAAAATCGATGTCGCACTGTTTAATCCGGGCAGCAGTACTCTGTGAAAATCAATGTTTATTGCTTTTCACAGAGTACCTATAGGTAGATAGAGGTATGTGTATCACTACATAGTATAAAACAAAGTTGCTTTCTCTGTCCCTATATCCCTATGTATGTATAAATCTCTCTTCCTTCCATGCTGGACTGGGACAGATAGAAAAACATAGCATGTTCCAGCTGCCCTTCCTCCCGGGCATGCTGTAGAAGTCAGCAAAAGGGACTCGAGGGTTACAGTGTATTGTAATTTAGGCGATGGGCTGACAACCTGTCACTATAGCAATACACAGTTCAATCTAAAATTGCCCTAAATTTTTGACAGACGTGGCGAAAGCGCCTTTTACTAGGCATTTAACGCTCTGCCTACCCCGCAAGGGATAAAGGCGTGATTTTATGTATGTATGTATAAATCTTTAAAACAACGCAACGGATTTTGATGCGGTTTCTTTTAATGAATAGAGTGATTCAAGAGGAAGGTTTATATTATGCATAATATAGTGGAGAAACACTGATGATTTCCGTGCGAAGCCGGGGCGGGTCGCTAGTAACTATCTAAAGAATAGGTATCTACTAATGACTATATACTAATACAATACTAATATTAGCGAAAATTTTGTTATTTGGATGTTCGTTTCTCAATCACACTACAACCACAAGACAAATCGGGGTGAAAATTTAAACTTAATCATGTCATATAGTTTAGGTTAGGTCTTGGAATATTACCTTGAAAAAAACTCAATCGCTTGGGAACTTTAACGCGGAGTCATTAACGCGCGGGTTTTCTTCTTCTGTCGAGTGGGTATCGAGTCTATGGACCCGATTCACCCTGGTGTCAGAGTTTTTAAACCGCCTAGTAGCACAACTTTCAGGCCTCTGACATGGTTTGAGTGACGACCACTATTAAAGACAGTGACCGGGACCGACGGCTTAACGTGCCCTCCGAAGCACGAAAATCTTTTTCTTTTCGGACAATCAGGTGATTCAGCCTGCAATGTCCTAACCAAACTGGGGAAAAAATCACAAAGTGATTTATTCTCAAATATCAACTTTGTGTTTCCCCCCTGGGAATCGAACCCAGGACCCCCGGATCGGGAGTCCATGGCACTAGCCACTAGACCACGGAGGCAGTTAAAACGCGCGGGTGAAACCGTGAGGCGGAAAGTTGGTAAAAATAAAGTGAGACTGTCGCTGTCCGCCAAAGTATATTTTAATACCTTAAGGGTCTTCCGGAGTAGTGAAATCCCATACTTATACGTTTTTATTCTTTAACAGTTAAACCAAACTTAACTAAACTTAACCAAACTTCGTACGCATGGCAAAATGCATCATATCTATGTTAGAAGCATTAGGTTTGGTTTGAAAATATTAAGCATAAACAAAAAAATGAGAAAATTGCCTGAAATCAAATTAGCTTTCTAATTTTGTCCTTGGTTAATATTTTCAAACCAAACCTGATTAGAAGCATAGATATGATGCATTTGGTCATGTGTATGGAGTTTGGTTAAAATCGGTTTTACTGTTTAGGAATAAAAGCGAGACTACGTTTATACGGGATTTCACTACTCCGGCAAACCCTTAAACCAATATATTTGACTACCTCATAATACCAAACTGTTAACTTTATGCAAGAAAAGGAACAAGTCATAAACCCCTTTTACAACGTCATTTAACGCCTTGACTGCCGACCTGAAAACCATTAACACACGACACAAAGAAAACTCACCTTTATGACGCTCGGTTCGAGTTTAACGCTTTTCCTGCGTCATTCACATAAAACCTACTATCGTCATAATCTTATCTAGTTTATGGCATTACCTATGGCGATAGACTCATTTGCACGCTTGTCACAGCTGTTGTAATGCAAATTAGCTTGTAATACATCCGAATAAGTGCTACGTTTGTCTATCAGTGCGGTGCGACAGATTGTACAAAACACATATTGTAATTTTATTGGTGACGTAATATTTTATGGAAATCAATAAAACTTTGTACTCATAGATATTCTTATGTAAACAATGGGGTAGATTATGTTACAATCACTATTTTCTTTAAGAAAAAAAGACGGAATTATTTATTTATTTATCGTATGGCATTGGTTCGAGTATCAAACTCTGACACAAATGAAATACCAGTTACCTATGGTATTTCATTTGTGTCAGAGTTTGATACTCGAACCAAAATATGTCCTTGCAGTATACATACATATAACCACGCCTTTGTCCTTAATGGGGTAGACAGAGCGTAAACGACTTAAACAAAGGTTGTTCCGCCACGTCTGACAAAGTTTTGAAGGTTTTTAGTTTTGTAGGTATATTGCTGCAGTGACAGGTTGTCAGCCCATCGCTTGAATTAAAATATACTGAAACCCTCGGATCCCTTAGCTGGGTTTTACAGCATGTCCGAGAGGAAATGCAGCTGGCACATGCTATGTTTTTCTCTCGCTCTCAGGCCAGGATGGAAGAATTATCCGACATTATCTTACTTGCTTGCATTATCCGACATGAGTTTAATGTGTTCTGGTCGTCTGGGCGTGTATGTGTCGCACTGTTTGATCCGGGCAGGAGTACTCTGTGAAAATCAATGTTTATAGCTTTCACAGAGTACCTATGGGTCCATACAAGCCGATTCCCGTCGGCTTCCCTTTCAAGAATTCCACCTCCACCAAATCCGGAATTACGTCGAAATTATAAAGTACTTCAATGTTTTTTTTTTTTGTTTTGGCTTACCCTCGATAAAATTGCCCCCCTTGCCACTGGTATATATGGATGTCATCTTGATCTTGTACTTTCAAATTCACGTATGTCTTATGTTTTGGCTTTTGGTAACAAATTGGTGTGTCCTATGAATAAGGCTGTGTTTGTACTTCACTACATAGTATAAAATAAAGTCGCTTTCTCGTCCCTATATCCCTATGTATGCATAAGTCTTTAAAACTACGCAACGGATTTTGATGCGGTTTCTTTTAATGGATAGAGTGATTCAAGAGGAAGGTTTATATGTATCTATCATCATCTCCCTAGCCTTATCCCGTATCTCACGGGGTTGGCTTCCTAATCTAGGTGATTGAACGAGGGTACTGGTGTTTACACAGAGCGACTGCCATCTGACCTCCGCAACCCAGAAGGGAAACCAGACCCAATCCTAGATTAGGTCAGAGTTTTCAAGCCGCCAATGCTTAGCACTGGCCTCTGATATGGCTTAACGACTAATATCTACGGTATTAAACGATATTAACCGGGACCAACGGCTTAACGTGCCTTCCGAAGCACGGAAAAAGCGCCGAATAAATGTACATATGAAATTCGAAAACCGAAAAACACATTGGTACGTGGTGGGATTCGAACCACGACCTCCCGCTCAGGAGGCAGCGGCCCTATCCACTAGACCATCGGGCTCTCCTATATATATCTATATATCTCTCTTATATGTATCTATAATACATGCATAATATGGTAGAGAAACTGATAATTTCCGTGCGAAGCCGGGGCGGGTCGCTAGTTGTACATAAATAACTAACTTAACCGCTCTAACAGTTAATGGTGCTGCTATACGGGGTAAAAGGGACAATGTCCCGGAAATTTATAGGGGTTTCTCTGCTCTGTCAACGAAACTGAACCACTATCAGCAGGTTTTTGTTTCAGGAAATAAAAAAAATATTTGCTTTACCATAGAAGTTTCTTCCATGCTGGCCTGGGAGCGAGAGAAAAACATAGAATGTGCCAGCTGCATTTCCTCCCGGGCATGCTGTAAAAACCATCTAAGGGATCCGAGGGTTTCTGTATATTGCAATTTAGGCGATAGGCTGACAACCTGTCACTACAGCAATATACCTACAAATCTATCTTGAATGACCCTTAAAACTTTGTCAGACGTGGCGGAGCGACCTTTGTTTGGGTCGTTTGCGCTCTGCCTACCCCATTAGGGATAAAGGCGTGATTATATGTATGTAGAAATTGTCTGATCAAGGTGCTCATTTCGTATAGGAAGGTATTTTTTTTTATCTTCTGAAAGAATTTCCTGGTAAAAATGGTTTAAAAACGCTGTCCGTACACCCGGTATTATTGCAAAGTGCTGTAAAGAAAAGTTTATCGTCTTGTTGGTAAGCATTGCTAAGTGTAGGTATATCTACCTATGCAGATGTTTGCTATCGTGTCAGTAAATCATTCAAGTCAAGTGAAGTGTAGAAAACTAGTTATCATATCAGAGCTAATCTGATATTTGCAAGCGCCAAATCTGATGATAGATCAAAATCGTCTGGCTGTCAGTGAAAACTAAGCAGAAAATATATATATATATTTTTTTAATAGCCTGTGATGTCCCACTGCAGAGCAAAGACCTCCCCTTTCTCCTTCCACATGTCGCGATCTTGAGCCATGTTTACCCAGTCTTTGTCAAATAAACAATAATCGAACTAAATAAACGGTATGGCTGATACATTTTTCTGGCTTGAGACTGAGATTCGTGCTCATAAAATTAACAGGCTTATCTTAAACCTAAACCAATAACCGCATTTTTTTTCCGCAGCGGATTTCATTTATTTTTTCTAGCTTTTATTCCCTAAATCCATGAATCCCTCCGAGCTTGTCCCCTCTTGGTCGCCTAAGAGGACAAACATTCCTGGTGGTCGCCTTCAAAAGATTGTCCCTCCAAGACGGTGAAGATTAAAACCTCTAACTTGTCACCAATACAGCATGAACTTCTGAAAACTCCGTGCTTATGAAAATAACTTGTGACTCAAGAGAAACTAGAATATCACTGTGACATACATACATATAGTCACGCCTTTATCCCTAATGGGGTAGGCAGAGTGTAAACTACCTAAACAAAGGTCGTTCCGCCAAGTCTGAAAAAGTTTTGAGGGTTATTTAAGATAGATCTGTAGGTATATTGCTGTAGTGACAGGTTGTCAGCCCATCGCCTAAATTGCAATATACTGAAACCGTCAGATCCCTTAGCTGATTTTTACAGCATGTCCGGAAGGAAATTCAGCAGGTACATTCTATGTTTTTCTCTAGCTCCCAGTCCAGCATGGAAGAACATATAATAATAATAATTTTATTTCATAGAATTTGTTTACAGTTATTACTAACGAACTAATATTAACTACCAAATAACTTATTATTTCATTAAATTAAATACTAGAAAAAAAGGATGTAAACAATTGGCTATATAATTACAGTTAGTACTTAACATATGTATATATAACATCTGAAAATTTGAAAATTTGTGGTTCGATACCTAAACTAAGTAAATATTTGCCTGTATCTTAGGTATCTCACACTAGTAATCAAAAAGAAGATCAAAATTGTAATTATGGACAAATATTAATGAACAATATACTAATTACTAATTTACTGTTATAAATTCGATTTTTTTATATCTATGTGTTAGTAGACAGTAAACAAGTTAGGTATATAATACTTTAGGCAACTACCAAAAGAAGTTCTTCAGTGTCTTCATAAGTTTTGCCTATGAACCACTTATGTATAGACTTCTTACATGGATTTTTGTGCAAGGGATAGAGATCTAGGATGCGATTTAGCTTGTTAAAGAGACGAGTGCCCAGAAAACAAAAGAATTTATGTGCTTGTTTAGTTCGAAAACTGTCTTGTCTGCAGACCATATCTTCTCGTCTTGTGTTGGCCACAAAAGACGGGTCATAAGGTGTAAATAAATGTTTTTTTAATGACAGTTTCCTGGATAAACAATTGCCGCACTGAGAGTACGGCGCATGTGTTAAGAAGTTTAGCGGTTGGGAAGAGGAACATACATACATAGACACATAAATCACGCCTTTATCCCTTACGGGGTAGGCAGAGCGTTTAACGCCTCGTAAAAGGCGCTTTCGCCACGTCTGACAAAAATTGAGGGCAATTTTAGATTGTAATATGTATTGCTATAGTGACAGGTTGTCAGCCCATCGTCTAAATTACAATACACTGTAACGTGTAACTTCCATACTGGACTGGGAGAGAAAGAAAAACATAGAATGTTCCAGTTGCCCTTCCTCCCGGGCATGCTGTATAAGTCAGCAAAAGGGATTCGAGGGTTACAGTGTATTGTAATTTAGGCGATGGGCTGACAACCTGTCACTACAGCAATACACATTACAATCTAAAATTGCCCCCAATTTATGTCAGACGTGGCGAAAGCGCCTTTTAGGAGGCGTTTTACGCTCTGCCTACCCCGTAAGGGATAAAGGCGTGATTTTATGTATGCATGTATGTATGTAACCCTCGAGTCCCTTTTGCTGACTTCAACAGCATGCCCGGGAGGAAGGGCAGCTGGAACATTCTATGTTTTTCTATCTCTCCCAGTCCAGCATGGAAGAGGAACGGTCTTTTAAAACAGCTCTCTGTGCTCTTTCTAATTTGATTGCTGTGGTTTAATTGGCACCACCCTAGGATGTTATACAGTAAAGCAGCAGTGACTGACAGAGTGCCAGGTAAACTGTCGTCAATAAACTTTGACTGGCCGCATGCCTCAAGTTTTTAAAGACAATGATTAACTTTCGCACTCTGCCTGTAAGAGCTTCAATGTGCGCTTTAAAGTTTAAATGGTTATCTATAATAACACCTAGGTATTTAATTGTTATGGTTGAGCTTAATTTTGGACAGTTGCAAGTTAGAGGGTTTCGTAGTAAACAATTGTGGGCTATTATGTTGTACACATGTAACGGTGGCTGAGTATGGGATCTATATGAGTATGTCATGAACTTTGTTTTGTCAGCGTTCAGAGTCAAGACATTTTCTCTAAGCCACTGATTGACCAGATCAAATCCCTTTTGCGTTCGTGTAAAATAGCGCCCAAGTTTTTATCACTAAAGATTAGTACTGTGTCATCAGCGTAGGAGATCAGTTTGCCATTCGGTAAATGTAAAAGACGTAATAATTATAATACATACTTACATATAATCATGCCTTTATCCCTAATAGGGAAGGCAGAGCGTAAACGACTTAAACAACGGTCGTTCCGCCACGTCTGACAAAGTTTTGAGGGTTATTTTAGATAGATTTTTACTTTTCCTGCTGTAGTGTCAGCCCATCGCCTAAATTACAATATACTGAAACCCTCGAACCCTTAGCTGGTTTTTACAGCATGCCCGGGAGGAAATGCAACTAGCCCATTCTATGTTTTTCTCTCGCTCCCAGGCCCGCATAAAACTGTGACTAGTGCACAATAGCCCAAGTCAGAGGCCTATTAGCTGCAAGGGCGGATCCCGGTTTTGCACAAGTATACGTATATATATTTATAAATATGTACTGTGATGAAACCTCTAACGAAATTACAAATAAACTCAGTAAAAAAGATTTAAATCCGCCTTTGGTCAGCTGTGCTATTAGAAAGTTTAAAAACTCTGACACCAGCATTGTTCGGGTCGACTGAATACCCACATGACAGAAAAAGTTGAAGTGCACAATACATAAAAAAAATCACAGCTATATCTATTTTCGTCTGTTTACCTATTTATACTCGTAGGTACGGTAGACCGTAGAATTTACGCAAATTACGCCGAAATATCTTATTAAGGATGTAAATTGGGTGTAACGACGATAGCTGACGACATTTGCCGATCATTGACGTATTACGAATATTCCGATACCGAATCGTACGTGTTATCAGCGTACTACGTAGTTGATATACGGGGTGTAAGGGACAGCGTACCAGAAACTGATAGGCGTTGCTGTATCAACAAAGCTGAACAAGTTTCACCAGGAATTTCTTTTAGGAATTGATAAAAAAACTACTTTCTCATACAAATGACCACCTCGATCAGATAATTTGTATGGAAAAGACATTTCTTTCTCATTTCCTGGAAGAATTTTCTAGTTTAGTTTAGTTGACTAGGCAACTCCTATCAGTATCTGGAACGCTGTCCCTTACACCCGTATATTGAATCGTGCGCGTTATCAGTATCAGCTTACTACGTAGTTGATAACACGTAATAAGGCGATCGCGCCATCCGTACAATGTCAAGCCAAACGGGTCATGTTTTACCTACAATATTCTTGCGGGTCACCTACACAGTTTTATGACGTTGCTTTTTAAAAAATAAGCAAATAGGTACTATAGTGACATCTGTTGCTACTCAGTCTTTTTCGAGTTTTATTAATAACCACTTTACTTTAAAAATATTTGATAATGAAAAATAATTTATTAAGAAACAGATAATGATGAAAACATTCTTTTGCTCTAAAACTAGGATTTTGATCAAAACCCGGACTTTGACAAAATACTGTCATAATTCAGAGAAAAGTCTAGGATTTTGTCAAAGCTGGGTTTTGATCAAAATCCTAGCTTTTTTCGGGGTATCAAAACCCCGATTTCATCATAATTCTGCGACATATCAGAATATATAATAGTACTATGGGTCGTAATTATGATACGATATCAAACTTGAGAGCAATATTAAGTATGCATTTGACAGGTCAGCTTGTATTGAAATGACATTTCTGATACGAAATCAAACTCTCTGTCACTCTCGAGAGCTGATTACAAATACGACCCTACATACAGAATGGACGCTCACCTCCACAGTCCGATATACGTCACCCTCCGCGCAGGATTGTGGGTCACATTGTGGGTAGGCCCAGCGGGCATGGCGCGTGCATGTTTCCCAGTGTAACGGAAATAATAAAGTTTTGTGTTCCAAAGATGGTTAGGTACTGTTCCGTGTACGGATGTCTTTCTACCACAAGATCTGACACCAAAAGGAACTTTTTTAGATTCCCAAGTGATGGGAGACGGTAAGTAACTTCATACAAAATATGCAACCTAACCTATTCTAGCTATTCGGTGACAGTGAACTTCTTTAAAACGTTGGTTTAATCAAGAACTAGATTAATCAAGTAATAATTATGATCGGTATAACAAAATTTGTCAACCCTTATAACACGCACACAAACACATGCCAAGTGCAACAGTGTCGATGTATGACCAAAATTACATTGTAGTTAGGAGTGTCCGAGCTGTGCTATAGGTACATAATGTATTTAATCTATTTCGAAATATTATATTTTCGAATCTATTCTGATATTTGTGCTACTAGGCGGTTTTAAAAACTTTGACACCAGGTTTCATCGGGTCGATAGACTCGATACCCACTCGACAGAAGAAGAAGATTTCGAACCTGCAACGAACGTCTACGACAATAGCACAGACCAACCACATCATCATATGTGGGCTATCCACACCAAACCTTTACAGTAAAAGTGGTTCGTAGTGCTATTTTTATACAAAAAAAGTAAGAATTAAAATGAAAAAAACTACTAAACAAATAAAAGTCGTAGATAAGACGGTGATGGATTGAAACTTATGTTATTTTAGGTACGAAATAATATGAACATAGGCATGACTGTTTCTACACAGAGTGCCTACGTGCATGACTCTATATTTTTAAACTAAACAAAAGAAAAAATATAGGTACATATAATCATATGTATAGTCCTATTTTGACGTCTTTTTATTTATATTAGACTTGTGTGTGCGTCATTCATTTGACGAAAAGTAAAATGCATAAATTTAAAAATATTTTGTCAATATTTTTTCAACAATCACTAATGTTGTCTTCGGTCATGGAACTGTTAATACTTATATTATTATATTATTTTGTGAATGAAATCCAACGTAAAAGAGTTTATTTCATCATACGCTTATCTATAAAGGGT
The DNA here is from genome assembly GCA_949820665.1 of Scrobipalpa costella. Lineage (NCBI taxonomy): Eukaryota > Metazoa > Arthropoda > Insecta > Lepidoptera > Gelechiidae > Scrobipalpa > Scrobipalpa costella. The sequence goes on from OX463309.1 coordinate 10,362,133, forward strand.
CTCAGCGATGTCAAGTTTTATCACTTCCAGCGAAGTTCCTCAAGGCCTGCCTTCGAACGTAATAAATTACAAATATGTTGAAGTAAGTACCTAAAGCTGGACTGGGAGAGATAGAAAAGCATAGAATGTTCCAGCTGGCCTTCCTCCCGGGCATGCTGTAGAAGTCAGCAAAAGGGATTTGAGGGTTACAGTGTATTGTAATTTAGGCGATGGGCTGACAACCTGTCACTACAGCAATACAAATTATTACAATCTAAAATTTGCCCTCAATTTTTGTCGGACGTGGCGAAAGCGCCTGTTACGAGGCATTTTACGCTCTGCCTACCCCGTAAGGGATAAAGGCGTGATTTTATGTATGTATGTAGGTACCTAAAGTTAATATCAATTTTAGGTATCGGACAGTTGGACACACGTTTAGAAAAAAAGTTTAAATTATAAAGGCCGTCTTATCCCTCGAAGTGATCTACTCATTGTTATACTAAACTTGTTGTCTGAAGACAACAATGCATTGCTCAAAAGGGATGCACGTGGGAAAGGGCCCCATTGCGAGGAGGATAATCTGCGGAGATCATGCTTAACGGCTGCTCCTAAAGAGTTGGATTCTGTTCCGATCCAGGCAAGCTAAGCTCACAAGAGCGAAGCACTTGCAAACCAACTGTAATGCGGACACCTCCGCATCTAATGAGTCGAAATTAAGACGAAACAGTGGTGAACAAACGACAAACCGATGCGTTCCGTTTTCTCTCACACATACATATAATCACGCCTTTATCTCTAATGGGGTAGGCAGAGCGTAAACGACCTAATCAAAGGTAGTTCCGCCACGTCTGACAAAGTTTTTAGGGTTATTTAGGATAGATTTGTAGGTATATTGCTGTAGTGACAGGTTGTCAGCCCATGGCCTACATCCTCCTCTCACAACCATCACAAAGGCCAAAGTGCCTTTATACTAAAGTTTAGTACAGGTGGATTCTCATATAATGCGCGTTGTCGACTAGCTAGGTTAAATAATAAAATTAAAATGATACATTTTTATTGACTTTGTGCAAATGCAAACGACTTATAACAATATTCAAAAGATACTAGAACAAATATTTGAAAAGCTGTACGATATTATTGGGCGTTTTCGACTAGACGGCACGGCGACGGCAACGGTGACGGCACGGCTCCGTCGACGGTAAGAAGGGAGGGTATGGAAGAGATAATCTATAAAAATCAAGGAATATTGGAACGCTTTTCCACTTGCCGGCACGGCAACGGCACGGCGTTGATTCCTACCGGTACCGTCGCCGGCCAGCCAAACTGCATGTGTTTTGTATTCGTACAAAGCATGCGTTTGTGTGTGCGCTCAGATTAGAACTAGGTGGACGGTGCTGTGTCGTTGCCGTGCCGTCTAGTGGAAAAACAGAGCCACGGCATCGTGACGGCACCGTCGCCGTGCCGTCCCCGTGCCATCTAGTGGAAAAACGCCCATTCACTATGTACTTACAGACACTTTGTACATACGACCGTATTTACTTAGAACTTGCGACAATCCTGGCCTTGATAATATCAATACATTATAATAAGTTATGTACCTAGAAATAGTTCTTGATAAACTTGATTTATGAACTTGTTTTTTAAACAAGATCGGCGTGCCCCCTCCAGAACGGCATTTGTAATGTACTATAGAGGTTCCATCACAGTAAATATTTAGAAGCACAGTACATACTTCCCCCCCCCCCCCCCCTACTAACTATAGCAATTTTAATAATGATGAACAGTACCTAAATTTATAAAACTTTTTCTTCTGTCGAGCGGGTTTAGATTCTGTGGACTTTATGAATAACTAGAACTAGAACTAACTTTATAAAACTAAAAGTACTAAACTTAAAATCATTCATTACTAACAAAATTCAAGTATATCTCAAAATATTAAGTAATAAAATTATAATTCATATTATTTACCACCAGTAATTCATTCATAGATAAATAATTCATCATTCATTAAATTAAACATAATACATTACCAGGTGTAAGGGACAGCGTCCCGCGAACTGATAGGGGTTGATTAGACAACGAAACTGAACAACTATCACTATTTGGTTTTTCATACAAATTGGCTGATCGAGGTGGTATTTTGTATAGGAAGTTATATTTTCATCGTCTGAAAGAATTCACTGATGGTAGTTGTTCAGTTTCTTTGACTGAGCAACCCCTATCATTTTTCGGGACGCTGTCCCTTACAGCCGGTATAGTACATTTAAATGCGTCAGGCCGCAAATCAGTCAATGTAATTCTTAAATATTTTTTAAAGTTTATAAAGATAACTGTTACTTTTCTGAAGATGATCAAAAAATCACGAACTAATTACTTTACTTCCAGTTTATAGTTTGTTTAAGCCAGTAAGATATTTCAAACTAAAAACAGACTAAAGATCTAGCCAGTCTTATTCGCTCTACATAGACATAGTAAAGTTAGAACATCCAATCTAGAAATCTTCCATACATACATACATTATAGTCACGCCTTTATCCCTAATAGGGCAGAGCGTAAACGACCTAAACAAAGGTCGTTCCACCACGTCTGACAAAGTTTTGAGGGTTATTTAATACAGATTTGTAGGTATGCTGTAGTGACAGGCTGGCAGCCTATCGCCTAAATTACAATATACTGAACCCTCGGATCTCTTAGCTGTTTTCTACAGCATGTCCGAGACGAATTGCAGCTGACACATTCTATGTTTTTCTTTCGCCCCCAAGCCAGCATGGAAGGAATCCTCCAGCACGCGCCAATCTTCATTCCAAGAGTTTTAATTTAGCAATTTATTGGTTGACAACTTGCTCTTTAAGCGGTTCGAGAAACATCTTTTAATTTTCCTAAGGTCACGTAAACACGTGGTCGACTTTGCGGAATTTTCCCGTAAGGTGAAAGGTTACTGTGCACAAGTTCGAAGGTTAAAGTCACAGGAGAAGAAAGGAACAGTAGAATATAGATTTAATTAAATCTCTGATTTATTTATTTTATTTATAATTATTTCTTGTTTATTAAGTAAATAAAATATTATATTTAATTTTAGATTAGCATTACCGATATTATATATACCGCTCTTCTTTTTCTGTCGAGTGGGTATTGAGTCTATCGACCCGAGTGGCGGCAAAAGAGTGGCAATTACCATCCGAATTAGTTACTCATTAGCAGTAATTTTAAAAGATTGTAAATGATGATACGCACTTATCTAGGGAAACTGGTATTAAGTTTGCGTTGCTAATACTACGCAGCAGAGGCGAGGGGCGCAATTTTATCGAGGGTAAGCCAAAGCAAAAGAAATATTAAAGTACTTTATAGTTTGGACGTAATCGAAAATAACACCGGATTTGGTGGAGGTGAAATTCTCGAAAGGGAAGCCGACGCGACGGGAATCGGCTTGTATGGTCCCTTCGCCACTGCTACGCAGTAAGGTCCAGCCAAGTCAGGGAGACTGTCGAAGTAAATGATTTACTGTTTCCTTTCTTTACTGTGGTAATCAACCAACCACATAGTTGCTCTTATTAATGAGGGTTGACTTAGGGCCAGATCTAATAACAGAAAGGGCTTTGTACAGCATTATTTTCAGAATATTATTAAGTTTCAGCTAACCATTAAACGTAGGTATCTAAAGGTAGTTTTTCAGTTAACTATAACAGGCTGGAAAAATATTCTTCAGTACATAATATTGTTTTGGTTTTACGTAATCATCATCTCCCTAGCCTTATCCCGTATCTCACGGGTTCGGCTACCTAATCTAGGGGATTGGACGAGGGTACTGGTATTTACACAGAGCGACTGCCATCTGACCTCCGTAACCCAGAAGGGAAATCAGACCCAATCCTAGATTAGGACAGAGTTTTCAAGCCGCCAATGCTTAGCACTGGCCTCTGACATGGCTTAACGACTCATATCTACGGTGTTTAACTTTATTAACCGGCACCAACCGCTTAACGTGCCTTCGATTTCTGTTAAATTTAATTGACCTTGCATATATAATTTTAGTGCATAAAAAATAATACAATTATTATTTCTTATGAACTAGCTTTCGCCACATGGTTTCGTCCGTGATTTTAGTACTACGTTTTATATATTCTGTACCATGAACGTAATTTACCCGCGGTAAAAATTAACCTTCAGATATGCAATACAATACAATACAAAATTCTTTATTGCACGAAGAAACACATACAACAGAAATAAAAAGGAACAAACGTGACAGTACAATATAGGCGGCCTTATTGCTAAAGCAGCATTTTCTACCAGGCAACCTTTGGGTATAGAAATTGTACAAGCAGAAAGCGGGATAGTGCATTTTACTACATATAATACTTAGACAATATTTACACACTATTAAATAAATATTATATATACTCTTTTTATACTGTGTAAGTACGGTAAGTATTTTTATACTGTGTTTACTTTAACATTCTTTGTAGTTATAACCGGAACAAGTCAATAATTTACCTGCGGAAGAACAACATTTCCTTTGTTATTATTTTTATTAATAATACCTGCCTGATTTTCCTGAAATAGTAAAATAAATATAAAATCATTAACGATGTATTGTTTTAAATTCAATGACGTATAAACACACTAAGGATCCACCCGCAGCTTCGTTCACGTTTTATTTTACTGCCTCCGTGGTCTAGCGGTCTGAGCCATGGTCTCTCGACCCGGAGGTCCCGGGTTCGATTCCCGGCGGGGGACAATGACTTTGTGTTGTTGTTTCTAGTTTGGTTAGGACATTGCAGGCTGATCACCTGATTGTCCGAAAAGTAAGATGATCCATGCCGTCGGATGGGCATGTAAATAGTCGGTCCTGCGCCTGATTTCTCTCTGATGGTGTCAGTCAGTGTCCCATCAGAATAAGAGACTAAAAGAACAGAGTGTGCACCTGTGTGTAGCGCAAACACTTGGGCACTAAAAACAAGTCCTGCGTAGTTGGCCCATCTCCGGGAGATTGGCTGCCTTCACCGAAAATCGGTGATGGCAGCCAATCTATTATTATTTTACCGCCAATATTATTATTATTTTACCGCGGTATAAACTAAATTATGTACGGTTGTACGCGTCTATACGTAAACGAAAACAACTCTATGTCTATGCTAAATAGGTATTATCAAGAGAAATCTGTTTATTAAGAGTTTCTTTGAAATACCTATAGTATTTACACGGTTTTTTTGTCAGATTTGAAATACACGTAGATTTGATTAACATTTTACCGCGAGAAAAAGGGCTTAATTCTAGATGCAACCGGCTAAATCTAAAATTAAAATCTTATTTATTTATTTAACTATTTACTGTCACTTTCAGACTAAAAACATTGGAAAAGGACAGGAGGTCTCTTCTCTCCGGTTATTTATTTATAGTCGGTGGTTTTATGCGTTATCTGTCAATTTTATCCGCCGTCATATGATATGGCGGATAAAATTGGCAGAAATACCGGGGAAACGTGCAAATGCGCGTCAAAATCTAGCGGACAAAGTGTAAAACCATAGAGTATAAATCGCCTGTCCTTTTTCAATTTATTATTTTGAAAGTGACAGATAAATTTTTGTTTTAGCCGGTGCTATCTAGAATCGAGCCCAGTATCTATCTTATATCTTCATCTTAGTTTTTTTTTTTCAAATGTATTCAAGGGGTTGGGGCCTAGTTACCTGTAGTACAGGCGCAATGCCTTTATCAGGAACCAGCTCTCACCAAAGTACTTAGTTTTATTAATATTCTAAGATAATATCTTGTATTATATATTTCTATATTTCTTCCTCTATTATATTTTTCCCTTTCTATATTTATATATTTCTTCCATGCTGGACTGGGAGAGATAGAAAAACATAGAATGTTCCAGCTGCCCTTCCTCCCGGGCATGCTGTTGAAGTCAGCAAAAGGGACTCGAGGGTTACAGTGTATTGTAATTTAGGTGATGGGCTGACAACCTGTCACTAAAGCAATACATATTACAATCTAAAATTGCCCTCAATTTTTGTCAGACGTGGCGAAAGCGCCTTTTACGAGGCGTTAAACGCTCTGCCTACCCCGTAAGGGATAAAGGCGTGATTTATGTATATGTATGTATAATATCTTGTAGAAAATTATGAATATCGAAAAGCTACAAAAAGTCGTATAAAGCGGGACGTGGAAAATTTTCACCCACAGTTGTTGTTCAATGGAATATAAACAATAAGTAGATAGGTATTAGGTATAATTTAACACAATCGGTATGACCTCGACCGGGCTATCTTCAATTGTAATTGGAATATAATACAACTGATAAAATAATGTAAGTGAACCAAGTTCAATGCTGAAATACATGGCGCAATAGAGAATACTTTAGATTTACTGATAGAAACTGCGTACTTAGTACATTTTGTTTCATATGCTAGAGAAATTCTTCCATGCTGGCCTGGGAGCGAGAGAAATACATAGAATGTGCCAGCTGCATTTCCTCCCCCCTATATATACATACTTACATATAATGGGGTAGGCAGAGCGTAAACGACCCAAACAAAGGTGGTTCCGCCGCGTCTGACAAAGTTTTGAGGGTTATTTAAGATAGAATTCTAGGTATGTTGCTGTAGTGATAGGTTGTCAGCCCATCGCCTAAATTACAATATACTGAAACCCTCGGATCCCCTAGCTGGATCTTACAGCATGCCCGGGAGGAAATACAGCAGGCACATTCTATGTTTTTCTCTCGCTCCCAGACCAGCATGGAAGAATTTTGAATTTGAACTTGAATTTAGATTTACTGAACGAAACTGCGTACTTAGTACATTTTGTTTCATATGCTAGAGAAAACTTCCGTTACTGGACTAGGAAAAAACATGCTGTGTGATGTGTAGATGAAACCAAGGATTTTCAATTTACTTACATACATATAATGGGGTAGGCAGAGCGTGAACGACCTAAACAAAGGTCGTTTCGCCACGTCTGACAAAGTTTTGAGGGTTATTTAAGTTACATTTGTAGGTATATTGCTGTACAGACAGGTTGTCAGCCCATCGCCTAAATTGAAATATACAGAAACCATCGGATCCTTTAGCTGGTTTTTACAGTATGCCTGGGAGGAAATGCAGCTGGCACATTCTATGTTTTTCTCTCGCTCCTAGTCCAGCATGGAAGAGTAATTCAATTCAATTTATGTAACATGACTATGTTGGAAGAGGTCGACCAAAGGAAAGATGGATGGACTATGTGAAAGATGATATCTAGAACGAGTGTGAGTGTGTAACTGACAAGGATGAATGGAAGAAGAAAACGTACAAGGCCAACCTCAAATAAATGGGACAAGGGCAAGCGAGTGATGATGAGCAATGAGAATATTGCATCTGAAGTGCCTCCTGCAGGGCTATGATGTGGACTGAGGACTTCGATTTATCTACACATGTTGCTTATTTCACAATGATTAATACCTATCCATGCTGGACTGGGAGAACGACGAACATTTCGTTTTCTCTCACAGTCATCACAAAGACCAAAGTGCTTTTACACTAAAGTCTTACTTATATACTTTACACTAAAGTCTTAATTAGAATGAGGATTATGTCGCGAGAATCGACGCCATTATCTTACTTACTTGCTTGCATTATCCGACATGAGTTTAATGTGTTCTAGTCGTCTAGGCATTCAAAATCGATGTCGCACTGTTTAATCCGGGCAGCAGTACTCTGTGAAAATCAATGTTTATTGCTTTTCACAGAGTACCTATAGGTAGATAGAGGTATGTGTATCACTACATAGTATAAAACAAAGTTGCTTTCTCTGTCCCTATATCCCTATGTATGTATAAATCTCTCTTCCTTCCATGCTGGACTGGGACAGATAGAAAAACATAGCATGTTCCAGCTGCCCTTCCTCCCGGGCATGCTGTAGAAGTCAGCAAAAGGGACTCGAGGGTTACAGTGTATTGTAATTTAGGCGATGGGCTGACAACCTGTCACTATAGCAATACACTTTTCAATCTAAAATTGCCCTCAATTTTTGTCAGACGTGGCGAAAGCGCCTTTTACGAGGCGTTTATCGCTCTGCCTACCCCGTAAGGGATAAAGGCGTGATTTTATGTATGTATGTATGTATTAATACCTATTATTTTCCGTTGTGAAGTGCGCAACGAAAGATATAATCTGTAGACAAAACGAAGTCCACAGTGCGCGTCATAGCCCTTCTTATGTAGCTGCACCTTCTCCACGAGGGATAAAGGCGTGATTTTATGCACATATAAACAATTTAACCGAGACAAACTGCGTAGTACTGCGTACATTTCGTTACGAATGTTAAGCAACTCCGTATGACTCATGGCCATGGTTAAATGGTTATGTATGTGTGAGTGTGACCGTGTAGTTTATGAAGCAGAACATTTCCCATACTTCGGAAAGTTATATCACTACATAGTATAAAACAAAGTCGCTTTCTCTGTCCCTATATCCCTATGTAGGCATAAATCTTTGAAACTACGCAACGGAGTTTAATGCGGTTTCTTTTAATGGATAGAGTGATTCAAGAGGAAGGTTTATATGTATGATACATTCATAATATAGTAGAGAAACATTGTTCATTTCCGTGCGAAGCTGGGGCGGGTCGCTAGTATTATATATACCACACTTTCACATGTAACACGTAACCTAGTTTTGAGAAACTGAATAGTGATATATATATATATATATATAAAATTGGTAACCATAAATCTTGCCGTACTTCCATGTAAGCCTAGAAGCGACAGAAGAACATAGAATGTGCCACCTGCATTTCCTCCCAGGCATGCTGTAAAAACACAATATACTGAAACCCTCAGATCCCTTAGCTCTGAGGGTTTCAGTATATTGTAATTTAGGCAATGGACTGACAACCTGTCACTACAGCAGTATACTTACAAATCTATCTTTAATAACCCTCAAAATGTTTTCAGACGTGGTGGAACAACCTTTGTTTAGGTCGTTTACGCTCTGCCTATCCCATTAGGAATAAAGGCGTGATTATATGTATGTATTTATATATTGTAGTATGTTCCTGTGAATTAAAAGTATAACCCTAAACTGGCCAAATACTTACCAAGCTTGGCGAGTATACAACGTGCAGAAAGGATATATGCACCCGAAAAAATATGAACCAGCCCATGAAACTGAACAACTTTCCCAAAGGAACATATTTAGGTCGAAATACGAAAAAAAAATGATGACTTCCTATACTACACGCGCTATCAGTGCATTTGGCATGAAAGGTCATTTGTTTTTTCTTAATTCGTTATATGTTCCTTTGGGAAAGTTGTTCAGTTTCATATCCTTTCGGGTGCATATACCCTTTCTGTTACATGTTGTAGAATTCCAGTCATTCTGGCATAGTAGTCACTCCCACTATCGTTTCGGTAGCTTAGTGGTAGAGCGATAGACCGGCATTCCAGAGACGCAGGTTCGAGCCCTGCCCGAAAAGAATTTATTATTTTCTTTCTTTCATACAAGGTGGCGCAAAAGAAGTCATCCGATGTTGTTTGGCTCTCATTTTTTTTCTAAATGAAAAACTTCGAATCTGTTTTTTGATTATATTTATTTGCACCTTTAGAATTTTACTGGTCAAGTCGAGAAGATGATATCGGCCAAATGGGCGCCGTTACAATTGATTGCCATACGGGCTCGTTTTATGGCATTTTTCATCACTTCGGCGAGAACTTCGGGCGACAGATTCTCGCACTCGTGTCGAATGTTGTCTTTGAGGGCTTCCAAGGTCTCAGGCTTGTTGACGTAAACACGAGACTTCAAAAAACCCCATAAAAAGAAGTCCGGGACCGTTAAATCGGGCGATCTGGCCGGCCAGTGCAAATCGCCAAAACGAGAGATTAGGCGACCCGGAAATGCCGCCTTCAGAATGTCGGTTGTGGCTCGTGCAGTGTGCGCCGTTGCCCCGTCCTGTTGGAACCACATGTCCTCCAGTCCCAATTCGTCCAATTGCGGCAGAAAAAATTCGGTCAACATGGCCCTATAGCGCGCACCGTCCACTGTTGTCGTTTGACCCGCGGCGTTCTCGAAAAAAAATGGCCCGATGACTCCTCCAGCGTGAACAGCGCACCACGCAGTCACTTTGAGCGGGTGTAACGGCTCCTCGTGCATCACTCGTGGATTCTCGGTGCCCCAGAAGCGATAATTTTGCCGATTCACGTAACCGCTGAGGTGGAAATGAGCCTCATCGCTCATGATGATTTTGGTCGAAAAATTGTCCAATTCTTCCTCGAGATTGAGGATGGCTTGGGCGTAGGTTACGCGCGTTTGGCGGTCGGCAGGCAGCAGCTGATGCACGGTCTGGACTTTGTAAGGAAACATCTTCAAGTCTCGCACCAAAATTCGCTGCAAGGACCGCCGGCTGAGGCCCAATTGCGTGGCACGTCGTCTGGTCGATGTTTCGGGGCTCACTTCAACGTCCTCGGCTACAGCGGCGATATTCTCGGCAGAACGGGCGCTCCGGGGCCGGCCACTCTTAGCAACGTCTCGTGTGGTCCCATACTCTTCAAGGTTGGTGGCTAAACGTCGCAGTGTTTGCGCAGTCGGTGTCGGACGGCCGGGGAATCGGCGACGGAATTCGCGCTGCGCCAACACCACAGACGAATTGTTACTCAAAAAAATAGACACGATTTTTCCGCGTTCTTGGGGAGTGTATCGCTCCATGGCTTGTTCACTTGTATTCTGCATCTGTCTAGTCCACAAATGTCAAAACAGATTTGACATTGGCGGCCATTTGCAAAAATGAGAGCATCTTCCAATAGGGTGATTTCTTTTGCGCCACCTTGTATAATATGGCACAGTATTTATTTATTTATTTAACAATTTATTGTACACAAAAAACATCATAAACACAGGACATAAAAAACAAAGACACAACAGGCACTGCTTATTTCTTAAAAGAAATTTCTTACAGCAGACCTACAGAAGTGATAATTTTAATGATACGCGGATAAAACGTGCACAAAATTTAATACAGTAGAGTTTAACACCGCACAGTGTCGTATTTGCACGATCTACGCGGCCAAAAGTACCAAAATCAAAATAGCAATTCTATTCATAAAAACCGGTTCCCCGAATAAAGGACTAACCCGTGAACAGACCCCGCCCCTTTTCTACCTGCTAATGCGCACCGCGCACCCGTGGCTTCAGTCGGAATTGAACCGTTTCACCTAGTGTACGTATCTGTTCTCGGCAGCGCGCTTTATTAAACGAACTTCCCAAGTTATTTTTTATGTTAACAAGTTCTTGTTACAGTTTTAAAGTCATGGATTCTAATGAACAAGGTAAGAAACTTACAAATTACATTAATAAAGTCATGGTAAGCTATAAAAATTATTATTATTTTAACTTATAAAAAATGTCTTTTTCGTCCCCTGATTTCCTTAAATATTTTATCTTTACTAGTGTTTTTGTTTATGTATCGGGGTAGATCGGGCTATGGTTATTATTACAGGTTGTTATATGGTCCTTTACCTTAGAACTAGTATCAAAATCGTGTCCGGAAACATCCGGATAAATATAATTTTGAGGGGTTAAAGATATGTAGCGAAGTTTCGTATAAAATTTGAAATGTTTGTTAGTGTGTTTTAACTTAATGTTTGTCTGTTTTAGGTTCAGAGGGTGCATCAGGAGTAAAGATTGTGACGCGACAATACTTATTCGACCGCATGAACAAGGAAAATTTGCCTAGTTTAGATGCAAAACTAAACTATCTAAAAGATCAACTGTTGTCATGTGAAGATTATAATGAAGACCAAATTATTAAATTGAAACATGGTTTTGCTCTTTTTAAATCAGAACTGAAACAAAGGTGGGTCAAAGCTCATTACAAAGACAAAATTTTTAAAAAATACAACCAATTTATGGCTACAAGGTACTTTCGAAATACCTGTTGTTGATACACGAAAACGGCCAGGTCGGCCATCCAAGTCGTTCGAAGATTTAAGTGAGAGAAGCAAAAGGCGAAAGACTGAAGAACTTCGTTCTAATTTTGAAAAAGATATCATAATCCATGCTGCAACAGTGGAATTGGGAAAATCTGGTAAAAAAGATGCATCAAATGTCTTAAAAGATATCACCAGTTCTCCGACACGAGCAACTAAATATAAAAAGGCATTTTACTGTACGAAATCAAGTAAAAATCAAGCCTCCTCCAATCCAATCGTGTTAACACCAATGCAAGCTTTGCAAATGTTTGTAGATGCCGATTTGACAATTGGACAGTACGAAATTATAAGAAAGACCAATAAAAAATTATTTCCGTGCTATAGCCGCTTACTAAAAGCCAAGCAGACAATTTTCCCACCTCAAGAATCGATTACGGTGACAAGTACTAGTGCCGAAGCTCAATTGCAGCCTCTAATGGATGTTACCGTTAGGCGCTTATCAGAGTACCTAGAAGAGCTATTGGAGACTTTAAAGGAGCAAGAGCGTGAATGCCTAACTCTCATAAGTAAATGGGGTTGCGATGGGTCCCAGCAATCACAGTTTAAGCAAAAACTACAAAATGATACCGATTCGGATTCAAATATATTTCAAAGCTGCTTTGTACCTGTCCAATTAGTTTGTGGAGATAATAAAGTTTTATGGAACAATCCAACGCCATCTTCACCGCGATTTTGTCGACCAATAAGATTCCGTTTTGTGAAGGAAACAACAGATGTTACTGAAGAGGAAATAAGACATGTTAAAAGCGCTATTAACTCTTTAGTCCCGACAGAGGTTAACATAGCGGAGAAAAAGTTCTCAATAAAGCACACATTTGTACAGACCATGGTTGACGGAAAGGTCTGCAATGCCGCCACAAGTACAAAGTCCACAAGTAGGTGCTATATATGTGGAGCAACCTCGAAAGATTTCAATAAATTGGACTACACAAGAGAAGTGAATTTTGCAGCCCTTGAATTCGGCATATCGGTGTTGCACGCCAGAATTCGAATATTTGAATCTATCCTACATTTAGCCTATAAACTGCCAGTGCAAAAATACAGGAAAAGGAAATCGAAGGAGGAGAAAGACTTAGAAGGCCAAACCAAGAAAGAGATTCAAAGAAGGTTTCGCAATGAAACCGGTCTGATAATAGATATGCCGAAATCCAATTTCGGCAATACTAATGATGGAAATACCAGCAGAAGGTTCTTTGAGGACCCCAAATTAGCTGCAGAAATAACTGGCATCAGTTTTGAGCTAATTTACAGACTAAAAGTCATATTGGAAGCAATTTCAAGCGGATTCAAAATTGATCCCGTAAAGTATGACAAATTTGCTTCAGAAACTGCTCGCATTTATGTGGACCTATATGATTGGCACCCTATGACCCCAACAATGCACAAGCTTTTAGTCCATGGCGCAGTCATAATCGAAAAGGCATTATTGCCAATTGGACAGCTTTCCGAGGAAGCAGCTGAGGCTCGCAACAAACATTTTAGATGTTACCGCCAAGATTATGCGAGGAAATTTTCAAGGGAAAGCTGTAATGAGGATATTTTTAATCGCCTTCTACTTACCTCTGATCCTATGCTTAGTAGCATGCGGATTGTAAAAAAAAGTAAATCTGGTACATTTTTACCTGAAACTTTGGCCATGTTTGTACCTGCAGAACACAATATATCAGGAAATTCATCGGAGAGTGAAGAAGAATGCCAATAAACTAACATTTTTACGTTATTTCCCTTTGTACAGACCGAAAATTATATTATATTTGATTTTTTGGACATACATAATGTACATACACTTAAATATACATATGTATATTGTGAAAAATTGTTTTTTATTTATTTACATTGTTAAGATACCAATTCAGCATAAAAATATTTTTGGCCGCGTAGATCGTGCAAATACGACACTGTGCACCGTTTAAAATCTGTGTTATTCCATCTTATTAATGAATCTATTGACGGAAGGATCTACAATTTAAGTTGTTTTTCAGTACACAATAGCATTGGAATATTTTAGGTCGGAAAGTTTATACGAATATTTTTGTTGTTGTGCACTGACAAAAATTTAATAAATTGAAATAATCGGTCTTACTTCCATATCTTTGTATCATAGTGGAATACTTTGAGTATAGGACGCATATTAATGTCTGTTTTTGTTATTGTTATTGCGCACTTGTAACAAATATAATATTCTAATTGGTAAAACGTGAAGGATGAATAGATTATCGCCATAACAAATGTTGTTATTGACGGTATTATATTGTTCTATGTGGACGGAATGTGAATCGTAAATCAAAATGTTTTCTGCCTTTTATACAGGTATTTTTGGTTATAATCATAGGGCTGTTATTATAATCAGCGTTCATGAGTGACAGCGAGTTTGAGTTCGTATCAGAAATGTCATTTCAGTACAAACTTGCCTGTCAAATAAATACTAAATATTGCTCTTAAGTTTAAAATCGCTTTGTTTGCTTTGAGTTTAAGGCTCATTTTAGTTCAAATGAGCCTTAAACTAAAACGATGTTACGTTTTTCAGAAATTCAATACATACGTACATATAATCACGCTTTTATCCCTAATGGGGTAGGCAGAGCGTAAACAACCTAACCAAAGGTCGTTTCGCCACGCCGACAAAGTTTTGAGGATTATTTAAAATATTATTGTTACTTACAAATCATTGCTGTAGTGACAGGTTGTCAGCCCGTCGCCTAAATTACAATAAGCTGAAACCCTCAGATCCCTTAGCTGTTTTTTACAGCATGCCCGGGAAGAAATGCAGCTGGCACAATTATATGTTTTTCACTCGCTCCCAGGCCAGCATGAGAAATTCAATAGGTACGTTATAATTAATAATAAACTACCAACTAAGTTCTATTAAGCTACACCACGCGATCATAATTTTCGAAATTCGTACACCTCGGTCAAAATTGCCCTTTTCGTAGCAAATTGCTACAAAGATACGCCGTCGGTAAAAGACAGCTGAAAATGTATTAAAACCAAGGGCGAATTTAGAGGGCCTCTCCCCCAGAATGGTGTTTTTTTGTACTGTAGAGGTTCCATCACAGTATATAGATAGATAAAAAGTATATTGCAAAAAATCATCACACACGTAACAAAAAAAAACAAGTAAGAGACATAAACATGAAAAATTTAAACTAACACACACTTTATAAATTCTGTTACATGTGTGCTGAAGCGATGCAGAGGGTCAGAGCTCAGCATATTATTGCCCATAGAGAGCAACACAGAATTTCAGCTCTCACCCAATTACATACACAGAAGCACAGTACATACCCCAGAAAAAAAACCTGGAACGGCCCTTGCTTAAAACCACAGATAAATAGCGTTGGGAGCTAGAGACAGCGACATCTCAAATCAGTGGTTAAAACAATGAAAGAATGAAGAATAATGAAGAAGATGAAAAAATTTGGATTGTGACGCTAATTCGTAACAATGATAATCTTCTACAACCATCATAAACACTTTGCATCTACCTACACAGGCACACACACACACACACACGGATTCACATTCTTTTCATACATCTTGCACTCAACTTAGCAAAATAGGCTTAAACTTGTTTTTGTTTTATTGTTGTTTTTACTCGTTTACACAATTACTATTCTTTACTTTTATTTTTTTCTTGTAATTTGGCCCAAAGTCCAAATAATTTATATTTAAATCTGTAAGATTCTCTTAATCTGGCTTGTTAATGTATTTATACTCTTTTTTTTATTTATCTTTTTTTTATTAATGTATTAATATTCTTTTTTTTTATTTCTTCCATGCTGGACTGGGAGAGATAGAAAAACATAGAATGTTCCAGCTGCCCTTCCTCCCGGGCATGCTGTAGAAGTCAGCAAAAGGGACTCGAGGGTTACAGTGTATTGTAATTTAAGCGATGGGCTGACAACCTGTCACTATAGCAATACACATTACAATCTAAAATTGCCCTCAATTTTTGTCAGACGTGGCGAAAGCGCCTTTTACGAGGAGTTTGACGCTCTGCCTACCCCGTAAGGGATAAAGGCGTGATTGTATGTATGTATGTATGTAATACTCTTTTAATGAACTCTGTATATGCTGTGAGATTTTTCTATGAATAAAATAAATAAATTAAATGATGATTTTAGGTGTGATGTGAAGTTAAATTAATTATTATTAATAGTGAATTATTGATAACATAAGTTACCTACTATGTTACAATACAATTACATACTAAATATAGATAGAAACGTATGAAGATATGCTTTCAATAGATTCGTTTTACACACATGTTTCATTTTCTTGTGAAATATGAATTAATCTTTATTATCATACTTCTTCAATTCAATTCTCAATTAAGTAAAAATAAAACCCAAATCGTTATCACGTAATTTTTACTAGGTATTTTGATATTACAGTTAATTCACAGAAACTATAAAGCCACTGCTGCTGATAATAATGTGTCAAAAAGGGAATTTTGCTTTTGTAATTATTTGATATCTAAACGACGTTTATACATACATACATACTATCACGCCTGTATCCCTAATGGGGTAGGCAGAGCGCCAACGACCCAGACAAAGGTTGTTTCGCCACGTATGACAAGTTTTGAGGGTTGTTTAAGATAGATCTGTATTGTATATTGCTGTAGTGACAGTTTGTCAGCCCATCGCCTAAAATACAATATATTGAAACCCTCGAATCCCTTAGCTGGTTTTTACAGCATGCCCGGGAGGAGATGCAGCTGGAACATTCTATGTTTTTCTATCGCTCCTAGTCCAGCATGGAAGGAAGACGTTTATATCTGATCAGAATCTATTTAAGTTTCTTTGAGGATATTTAAGGAACAATACAAGACTTGCATGCTTAGGTACTAAGTCAAATAAGTAGAAATTGTACCTAACTACTAACGTACTAGCACGTAAACATTTCTTCCATGCTGGTCTGGGACCGAGAAAAAAACATAGAATGTGCCAGCTGCATTTCCTCCCGGGCATGCTGTAAAAACCAGCTAAGGGATCCGAGAGTTTTAGGATATTGCAATTTAGGCGATGGGCTGACAACCTGTCACTACAGCAATATACCTATAAATCTTTCTTACATAACCCTCGAAACATTGTCAGACGTGGCGAAACGACCTTTGTTTAGGTAGTTCACGCTCTGCCTACCCCATTAGGGATAAAGGCGTGATTATATGTATGTATGAAGCACGTAAACAAAATAAATTCACCTAGTCGAGTATGATATAAGTAAGTATACCGGGTGCCGGGTGTAAGGGACAGCATCCCACAAACTGATAGAGGTTGCTCAGTGAACGAAACTGAACAACTATTACCAGTTTTTTTTTCTTTTTCAAAAATGGATAAAAGTGCAATTTCATAAAAAAATCTTGACCGGATAACTTGTATGGAAAAGCCATTTTTTGTGTTGCTGAGCAACCACTACCAGCTTCCAAAACCGTATAACAAAGAAAAAATATATAAGAAGGTTATTTTTCTTAAAATTTAAGCTCTGTATAATGATTTTTTATTTATCTAACACTATAGTATTTCCAACTCAGATTTAAAACCAATGTAAACAAAGTTTCATGTAAACTGTGTCTTTTTATTAAAAAACACATTTGAGAAATAAATGATACATGTTTGCAAAATAGTTATATTACTAAAACTACTATTTCATAATGTTGTCATATCTCACAGCTAAAACTTATTTTAGAATCAAGATCTTCGATTAAAAGACATTAAACTTTGTTTACCTTTATTCTAAAACTGAGTTGGAAATACTACATATATACAAGGTGGCGCAAAAGAAATCACCCTATTGGAAGATGCTCTCATTTTTGCAAATGGCCGCCAATGTCAAATCTGTTTTGACATTTGTGGACTAGACAGATGCAGAATACAAGTGAACAAGCCATGGAGCGATACACTCCCCAAGAACGCGGAAAAATCGTGTCTATTTTTTTGAGTAACAATTCGTCTGTGGTGTTGGCGCAGCGCGAATTCCGTCGCCGATTCCCCGGCCGTCCGACACCGACTGCGCAAACACTGCGACGTTTAGCCACCAACCTTGAAGAGTATGGGACCACACGAGACGTTGCTAAGAGTGGCCGGCCCCGGAGCGCCCGTTCTGCCGAGAATATCGCCGCTGTAGCCGAGGACGTTGAAGTGAGCCCCGAAACATCGACCAGACGACGTGCCACGCAATTGGGCCTCAGCCGGCGGTCCTTGCAGCGAATTTTGGTGCGAGACTTGAAGATGTTTCCTTACAAAGTCCAGACCGTGCATCAGCTGCTGCCTGCCGACCGCCAAACGCGCGTAACCTACGCCCAAGCCATCCTCAATCTCGAGGAAGAATTGGACAATTTTTCGACCAAAATCATCATGAGCGATGAGGCTCATTTCCA
Organism: Scrobipalpa costella; assembly: GCA_949820665.1. Classification (NCBI taxonomy): domain Eukaryota; kingdom Metazoa; phylum Arthropoda; class Insecta; order Lepidoptera; family Gelechiidae; genus Scrobipalpa; species Scrobipalpa costella. Next base: position 10,380,459 of record OX463309.1, read on the forward strand.
CCTCAGCGGTTACGTGAATCGGCAAAATTATCGCTTCTGGGGCACCGAGAATCCACGAGTGATGCACGAGGAGCCGTTACACCCGCTCAAAGTGACTGCGTGGTGCGCTGTTCACGCTGGAGGAGTCATCGGGCCATTTTTTTTCGAGAACGCCGCGGGTCAAACGACAACAGTGGACGGTGCGCGCTATAGGGCCATGTTGACCGAATTTTTTCTGCCGCAATTGGACGAATTGGGACTGGAGGACATGTGGTTCCAACAGGACGGGGCAACGGCGCACACTGCACGAGCCACAACCGACATTCTGAAGGCGGCATTTCCGGGTCGCCTAATCTCTCGTTTTGGCGATTTGCACTGGCCGGCCAGATCGCCCGATTTAACGGTCCCGGACTTCTTTTTATGGGGTTTTTTGAAGTCTCGTGTTTACGTCAACAAGCCTGAGACCTTGGAAGCCCTCAAAGACAACATTCGACACGAGTGCGAGAATCTGTCGCCCGAAGTTCTCGCCGAAGTGATGAAAAATGCCATAAAACGAGCCCGTATGGCAATCAATTGTAACGGCGCCCATTTGGCCGATATCATCTTCTCGACTTGACCAGTAAAATTCTAAAGGTGCAAATAAATATAATCAAAAAACAGATTCGAAGTTTTTCATTTAGAAAAAAAATGAGAGCCAAACAACATCGGATGACTTCTTTTGCGCCACCTTGTATAAATATTCTTCCATGCTGGACTGGGAGAGATAGAAAAACATAGAATGTTCCAGCTGCCCTTCCTCCCGGGCATGCTGTAGAAATCTCAGCAAAAGGCATTCGAGGGTTACAGTGTATTGTAATTTAGGCGATGGGCTGACAACCTGTCACTACAGCAATACAAATCATCACAACCTAAAATTTGCCCTCAATTTTTGTCAGACGTGGCGAAAGCGCCTGTTACGAGGCGTTTTACGCTCTGCCTACCCCGTAAGGGAGTAAGGCGTGATTTTATGTATGTATGTATGTATAAATATTCCTTGCGAATGGAAAAATCGGAAGCTTATTATCAACCTCACTATCATGGACAAACAGACTGGAAGTGTGTCAGTATAACAAAACAGTTGCCAACGGGATTATTTAGCCGTCCGCCTATCGCAATAAGGCCAGACAACATTATCGCCTGATGGGGGAAAAATGTGTTGCTGACCAGGTAAAAATAGTATCAATTTCTTCCTATGGAGTATGGGTGTCATACGGGGTGTAAGGGACAGCGTCCCGCAAACTGACAGAGGTTGCTCAGTCAACGAAACTAAACAACTATCAGCAGGTTTATTTTTTTGTTCTAAAAGTGAGAAAAGAAATGCTTTTTCATACAAATTGTGTGATTGAGGAGGTCATTTTGTATGGGAAGGTCATATATATTTTTTGTCTCCTGAAAGATTTTCCTGGTGTTAGTTGTTAAGTTTCGTTGCCTGAGCAATCCCTATCAGTTTGCGGGACGCTGTCCCTTACACCCGGTATAAACTGACGAAACATATGAATATTGTACAGCGCTTGCTAATCGGCCTGTTAAGGGTGGCCAGTATCTTCTTCTTCTGTCGTGTCAATCGACCCGATGAACCCTGGTGTGAGAGTTTCTAAGCCGCCTAATAGCACAGCTCTTAGGCATCTGTCATTGTTTGTGTAACGACTACTATCAAAAGACAGCGGCCGGGACCGTCGACTTAACGTGCCCTCCGAAGCACGAAATCTTTTTTCTTCCAGATAATTAGGTAATTCAGCCTGCATTGTCCTAACCAAACTGGGGAAAATCTTACAATCTGAGATATTCACAAATATCAACTTTATGTTCCCTCCCTGGGAATCGAACCGAGGACCTCCAGCTCTGACCACTAGACCACGGAGGCAGTGGCGAGTATGATCATGGCCTATGTATCAGATTTGCTATAATATGGCGGCGGACGCCTTCCGTTTCCAGCATAGCACTGGATAGCCGAAATAGATATTTAAAATATGAGTATCTCCTTTGCTGTGCTACTTGGCGGTTTGAAAACTCTCTGTCACCAGAGTTAACTAAGAAGAAGAAGTATCTTCTTTCGACGGTATCAGAAATGCTGACAAACGTCAGTGTTCCGTGATCTGATCATTGTATAACGTGTTTATATTAACGTGTTAATCATATTGGTCTCGCCAACCCGCCTGAAAAGCGTGGCAAGTGCAGCAGATACCAGAAGCTAACTGCGACATTGAGCTGAATGACCTGATGTGTTTACCAACTTGTAGTCATGTGATTATTGCAATAATATAAAAGCGACTCTATATAAATATATAAGTACATGCATACTTATATAGAGTCGCTGGACTGGGAGGGAGAGAAAAACATGGAATGTGCCAGCTGCATTTCCTCCCGGGTATGCAGTAAAAAGTGTAACTGTAGAGTTTCAGTATATTGCAATTTAGGCGATGGGCGGACAACCTGTCACTACAGCAATATACCTACAAATCTATCTTAAATAACCCTCAAAACTTTGCCAGACGTGGCGGAACGACCTTTGTTTAGGTCGTTTACGCTCTGCCTACCCCATTAGGGATAAAGGCGGGATTATAAGTATGTATTTAATTAGAGGTGATAAGTAATTATAATTATTATTTATTAATATAATTGGCATGAGACGCAGTAATCACCTACATCGAGTACAAGTAGGTGTGATCCATGTTATCATCAGTTACAAGAATAACAAGCAGTCACTTCATTTTAGATGTTTTTCTGAATAGTGCATCATACTACTTGAACACTTATTTATAGGAAATTATTAATGTTTCTCTACTATATTATGCATGCATTATACATATAAACCTTCCTCTTGAATCACTCTATCCATTAAAAGAAACCGCATCAAAATCCGTTGCGTAGTTTTAAAGATTTATGCATACATAGGGATATAGGGACAGAGAAAGCGACTTTGTTTTATACTATGTATTGATTTAGTTACAAATGGAATGCTGCTGGCTATACTTTGAATTTGTATTATTGTAGGATGTACCATCAGATTGTGGCAGCAAAGCATACGGCCTACCTGATGGTAAGCAGTACCGTAGCCTATAACACCTACTACTATTCCACTTCTTCTTAGCGAGTGGATTCTCAAGTCGATAGACCCGATGAACCCTGGTGTCAGAGTTTTCAAACCGCCTAGTAGCACAGCTATTTAGGCCTCTGACATGGTTTGAATAACGACCTATCAAAAACAGCGATCGGGACCGACGACTTAATGTGCCCTCCGAAGCACGGAATCCTCTTTCTTTTCGGACAATCAGGTGTTTCAGCCTGGAATGTCCTAACCAAACTTGAGTTAACCTCACAAAGTGATAAATTGACAAATATCAACTTTTGTGTTCCCCCCTGGGAATTGAACCCAGGACCTCCGAATCGTAAGCCTATGGCTCTGACCAATAGATCACGGAGGCAGTAGATCCTAGTGAAAAGCAGAGTGTGTTGCGCACCGTGAGATCTAAGGCGGAATGTCTCTTGTGCCAGTAATTTCGGTGTCTATAATAATCATGTCATTTCGGTGCCTCTTTGTATTTTCTACATACCATACGTATACCTACTAAAAAAATATAATAAAGACACGCATGGTCGACAAACACTAGTTTGCATTAGCATGATGTGATGATCATATACTCACGCCTTTATCCCTAACAGGGTAGGCAGAGCGTAAACGACCTAGACAAAGGTTGTTCCGCCACGTCTGACAAAGCTTTGAGGGTTATTAAAGATAGATTTGTAGGTACATTGCTGTAGTGACAGGTTGTCAGTCCATCGCCTATATTGCAATATACTGAAACCCTCGGATTCCTTAGCTGATTTTTACAGCATGCCCGGGAGGAAATGCAGCTAGCACATTATATGTTTATCTCTAGCTCCCAGACCAGCATGAATGAAATCATGGATGTGATGATGATGAATTAAATCCAACAAAACGGTAAAAACAGCGTATATTTTGAAAAACAAAAACAAGAAATCGAAATACGATGTGTGGTCTCAATTATTGTTGTATTAATGTTTCAAAACAATACGTTGTTCTAAATAAGGCAGTGACCGCAGTTACCACAAGTTCATTATTGAATTTACTTAGGTATTTTGGATGAGTAAAACGTATGTAGCGTAAATACAAATATCATTCATGCTTTTGTGGTTATTATTATTTGTGGTACAAATCAAAATAACAACTGGGTCAATCGAATCGAACTCAGGACCTCCAGAACGGGAGTCCATGGCACTAACCACAGAGGCAGTTATTCTATCAACTATAAACATACATACATACATATAATCGCGCCTTTATCCCTAATGGGGTAGGAAGAGCGTAAACGACTTCGTAGGTCTACTGCTGTAGTGACAGGTTGTCAGCCCATCGCCAAAATTACAATACACCAAAAATCCCTTAGCTGGTTTTTACAGTATGCCCGAGAGGAAATGCAGCTGGCACATTCTATGTTTTTCTCTCACTCCTAGGCCAGCATGGAAGCAACTATTAACCTACTTATAATATAAGTATTAATTCAAAAATAACAATTAACAACACGTCTTTTTAGCTATTATGGAAGGACTTCCTTTTATCTTTGGAAGAACTACAAAAAGTTTCTGTCATGAATAGAAGATTATGGTACCGTTTCCTTGAAGACACAACTTCTTAGTAAGTGGTTTTTCCAGTCGAACGACTTGACTTAAGTCAAAGATTAAGAAAAAGATTAATCTTTGCTAAAAACCATGCCATCCCTATCTTTTCTCTACTAGCAGAAAATTACAGGTAATGATTTTAGTTTGTGCGCATACGAATTGCCTTCACTGCTTATTATAACTTCAGAATTAACTAAATTAAGGAATCACTACGTGAAGGTTTTCATTTGCCATCAGGCAGACGATATAAACTGTCAAGCAAACACAATGTTTGCTGACAAACAAAACTAAAATAGAACAATCTTTATGCAGAAAACTTAGTACATTAAAGTGGCAAGATAATTTCTACTTTTAGCCCAACACCCCCGTGTATAATCGATGAAACCGCAAGATAAAACTTTATCAATAGACTCTTATCTCCTACCGACGTTTTAACCAGGTTACACGCTGGCTAAAAATAACCTGTTCGCCTTGTATTTTACACAGATATGCAGGTAGTACGGATATGCAGTGATAAAGGAAAATTGAAGTGTTTTCAGGGAAATGTGTAATTCCACTATGCAAAAGTTGTTTACAAATTCGCTCAACAAAAGTAACTGTACTTTTTAAAGTAGGTACTTCAGGTACCTACTTAATTAAATATTTTTACGAAGCTCTTTAAAGTCAAATTATAAAAGATAGGTAGGTAAGTAGATGCTACCAATAAAATTGTAGATACATCTTACGCATCCTACTAATAAAAATCTTGATTAGTACGTGCATACAAATACTTACAAACCTGATTCAGTAAAATATAATCAACCAAGGAAATTGTTTGCAAATAAAACTATTGTCTCAGATGACTCACACTGAAACCACTGTAGATTTACTCATCAATTTAGCGATGATTCATACGTTTCAGTCACTTTACATTTTATGAAGTAAGTAGTAAATTCATGTGTGAAGACTGACGCAGTTGGTTCCCGAAAATGGCTCAAGGCTTTTCTAGAAACAATTGCTTTTTATTGTCGGACAAACAGATTTTTTAAAATTGTGGTATGATCTTCTCGTTCAAGGCACAAAAGCGTAAAAGCTGAACGCTAGGGACTTCTCAAATCAGTGGTTCAAAGGGTATTTTTTTTTTCATGTTACTTTCTTACTTTTACGGACTAACAGAGGAACAAGATATTTTCCTAATTTGCTGTGCCCAACGGGGTCTATGCGTTGTATTGTAGTTCTAATATATACTATTTGTAGGTATATTTATCGTGACCATACGACCCGCTTTGAGCGGGACAGTTCCGCTTTACTATCACTATGTTTCCATTGAAGCGGAGCGGAGATTTCGAACATAGTGATTGGTCAATTCATGTACCGCCAAGCTCCGCTCCGCCCAGCTCCGCGTCAATGGAAACGCAGCCTTAGGCTGCCTGTCCATTGGAGCGGAGCGAGCTTGCGGAGCGAGCTTGCGGAGCGGAGAAACGGAGAAATATTATCCAATGGGATTGCATAAAAACTCCGCTCAGCTGCAGTGGACAGGGATTTGCGTGTTAGTTTAAAAATTCATACATTTTCGGAAGCTGCGCGAGGTAGCGGTGCGGGGTGGCGGGGCGAGCCGGGCAGTGCGGGGGATGGGATGATTGTATGCCGCTGAATTTCGACCAGTATTTGCGTTTTGTTGTAAAGAATACGTTTTCGCCGCTCGACTCGGCCTAGCTCCACAAATCCACTCCGCAATACTCGCTCGCCCCGCTCCGCAAGCTCACTCCGGTTCAATGGACAGACACAGTCCGCAACTCCGTTCCGCAATACTCGCTCGCCCCGCTCCGCAAGCTCGCTCCGGTTCAATGGACAGACACAGTCCGCAACTCCGCTCCGCAATACTCGCTCGCCCCGCTCCGCAAGCTCGCTCCGGTTCAATGGACAGACATAGTCCGCAACTCCGCTCCGCAATACTCGCTCGCCCCGCTCCGCAAGCTCGCTCCGGTTCAATGGACAGACACAGTCCGCAACTCCGCTCCGCAATACTTGCTCGCCCCGCTCCGCAAGCTCGCTCCGGTTCAATGGACAGACACAGTCCGCAACTCCGCTCCGTAATACTCGCTCGCTCCGCACCGCCGGCTCGCTCCGCTCTAATGGACAGGCAGCCTTAATACGTATTTTGGCACCTTAATGTGCATTTTGACAGATCCACTACACATCCTCTTACGACACATTTTCCTCGCACAGCTTTGGTGGAAACACCCACACATTTTCACAGCACAGCTAGACATCCTCGCACGACACATTTCCCTCGCCTATCTTTGGTGGAAAGGCAGCCTTAGGCTTCCTAAGGCTGCGTATCCACCAGACCTATGGGAGGATAGGTAGCGAGGGATGTGTTTTTAAACAATCAATAGGATCGCTACATTTACCTCGCCTCGCTCAGAAGAGCACTGGTGGAAACCGCTTTAGCGGAGCGAGGTTTAGTCCGTACAAAACAAGCGAGAGATATGTGCTAGGAATATGTGCGAGGAATAGGCCGCCGACACATTTCACAGCTTAGCAACGCATCCTCGCTCGGCTCGCACCGCATATTAATACGCATTTTGACACATTAATGCGCATTTTGACACATTAATGCGCATATTAATGCGCATTTTGACACATTAATGCGCATTTTGACACATTAATGCGCATTTTGACACATTAATGCGCATTTTGACACATTAATGCGCATTTTGACACATTAATGCGCATTTTGACACATTAATGCGCATTTTGACACATTAATGCGCATATTAATGCGCATTTTGACACATTAATGCGCATTTTGACACATTAATGCGCATATTAATGCGCATTTTGACACATTAATGCGCATTTTGACACATAAATGCGCATTTTGACACATTAATGCGCATTTTGACACATTAATGCGCATTTTGACACATTAATGCGCATATTAATGCGCATTTTGACACATTAATGCGCATTTTGACACATTAATGCGCATTTTGACTCTCCGCTACATACATGTGTAACCAAGTTCTTCGTGCAACTTTCCAGAACTTACTTACTTATCGTCTCAGTAACTGTATGTAGGTAGGTAATTAAAAACGGTAGGTACCTATAATGATGTTTACAAAACTATATCTGGCCTGATATGCTATCCTGACTTCTGACCTCACCTCCTGCGGATTGTTTTCACACAAGATACGAGTTTATGCGTAAATACATCATACGATTCAAGTTTCTTGGGGAAAACTAGTGGGGAGCTCCATCAGTCTGTTCTTTTTACCACAATAATATTTTTGGCAAAGCTAGGACTAGACCCTGGTTTCCGTTCTGGGTTTCGGAGGTCAGATGGCAATTGGTCTGTGTACCAGTACCCTCATTCAATTCAAATAGTGCTACTAGGCGGTTTGAAAACTCTTGACACCAGGGTTCATCGTGTCTTTCGACTCGAGAATCCACTCGCTATGAAGAAGAATTCAATCTCCTAGATTAGGTAGCCTACCCCGTGAGATACGGGATAAGGCTGAGATGACGATATGAATGGCAAAACAAGGGGGGAAATCTAGTAAAATCAGTAATCTATTCTGTGACGAGGAAAATACTTCTGGCAGCTAAACGGCTTTGCCGATGACGAAAACGGTTTGCCTCAATAAATTATAATAAAATCTGTTCAGGGAACCCCGAGCGAACAACGGACATGTCATAATCATAAACGTTACGTTCCATTATATCATAGAAACTGCCTCGGTGGTCTAGCGGTCAGAGCCATGGGCTTACAATCCAGAGGTCCTGGGTTCGATTCCCAGGGGGGGAACACAAAGTTGATATTTGTCAAATTATGACTGTGAGGTTTTCCCCAGTTTGCTTAGGACATTGCAGGCTAAATCACCTGAATGTCCAATAAGTAAAAGGATTCCGTGCTTCGGAGGGCACATTAAACCGTCGATCCCAGACCCTGTCTTTGTGGTCGTTACTCAAACCATGTCTGAGGGCTAATAGGTGTGCTACTAGGTGGTTTAAAAACTCTACACCAGGGTTCTTCGGGTCGTTGTTCGAATCGAGAATCCACTCGCTAAGAACAAGAAGATTACATCATACAGATATTTCTGGCCTCATGACTATCATAAAATACTGCCACGCTTTACACGTGATTAATGTAAAACATTTATACATACATACATACATAAAATCACGCCTTTATCCCTTACGGGGTAGGCAGAGCGTTAAACGCCTCGTAAAAGGCGCTTTCGCCGCGTCTGACAAAAATTGAGGGCAATTTTAGATTGTAATGTGTAGTGACAGGTTGTCAGCCAATCGCCTAAATTACAATACACTGTAACCCTCGAGTCCCTTTTGCTGTCTTCATGCCCGGTTCTATGTTTTTCTATCTCTCCCAGTCCAGCATGGAAGAACAACATGACAATAAAACATTTATTGTCATGGGTATAGGTCACAGTACTTCTCGGGATCACGAGTCTCGTGGACTTGTTACTTGCATAATCTGAACGAAATGGAAGTACCTAGTGGGTTAGTTTCAGACGATTACTACTGCCACTATAAAATTACTGGGAATGAACGAACTGTTGGTACTGACCAATCTTTCTTTTTTTTATAGCCGGTCGTCCCACTGCTGGGCAAAGGCCTCCCCTTTATCTCCCCAGGCGTCTCTATCTGCAGCCTCTGTCGGCTGTGTGCACAGAAATCATCCAAGTTGTCTCGCCATCTTCTACGAGGTCTTCCTCGTCGTCGGCGACCATCCTCCGGGATCCACTCGGTGACAACGTTTTTGTCCATTTTTCGGAGCTCATAAAACTGAAAATTATTATCCCTTATCGTCGCTCCTCTTCTTCCCTCCCTTTTTTTCAATCCCTCAGTTTCCCTCCCTTCACTTCTCTCATTTCTCTCCCTTCCTTGAAATCCCTTACTTCCCTCATTTTCCTACTCTCCCTTCTTCCTTCCCTTCTCTTACTTCCTTTCCATTCCTCACTTTGAGTTGCCTAATCGTCCCTCCCTTTCTTCTTATTTCTTTCCTCTCGCCCCTCATTTCCCTTCCATTCCTGCCTCCGCTCACTTCCTTCTCAACCATTACGTCCCACATAAAAAAAAAGTTTTTTATCAGACCAAATTACATTACACTCATGTTAGCAATTATTTGTCTATATATAATTAAGTTTAATTTAAATTGTTTAACTTATTAATTCTCCGAGGGTCTTAGTATATTGTAATTTTGGCGATGGGCTGACAACCTGTCACTACAGCGATATACCTGCAAACACAAATTAGGTATGCGGCGGCGCGCGCCGAGACTGCAAATCTATTTTAAATAACCCTCAACACTTTGTCAGACGTGGCGGAAAATCCTTTTTTTAGGTCGTTTACGCTCTGCCTACCCCATTAGGGATAAAGGCGTGATTATATGTATGTATGTTAATTGATTAAATAATACTTATGTATCGTCAAGTAGCATAATATGCATTATTACTAATGTACCTACCTACTTATACATTTTATTGTTGTTATAATAAGAACAGACCTAAATATTATAAACATTTACTTTGACTTTGATATTCACATTTTAATTATAATATACACCATTCATATTAATACCTACCTCATTGCCTCTCATATTTCAAATATCCCTACTATACTGGGAATAGTAGGGGTAGTAACTGCCTCCGTGGTCTAGCGGCTAGTGCCATGGACTCCCGATCCGGAGGTCCTGGGTTCGATTCCCAAGGGGGGAAACACAAAGTTGATATTTGAGAATTTATCTCTTTGTGATTTTTTCCCCAGTTTGGTTAGGACATTGCAGGCTGAATCACCTGATTGTCCGAAAAAGAAAAATTCGTGCTTCGGAGGGCACGTTAAGCCGTCGGTCCCGGTCGCTGTCTTTGATCGTTACTCAAACCATGTCAGAGGCCTGATAGTTATGCTACTAGGCGGTTTAGAAACACTGACACCAGGGTTCATCGGGTCAATAGACTCAAAACCCACTCGACAGAAGAAGAAGAAGACTGGGAATAGTGGGTAAAAACCTACTGATATTAGCCAAAGAATAAAGTTCTATCAGAAGATGATATACCTACTCCCTGCTCGGTCTAATCCTCTATCCTATCATGAATAAAACACAAAACGTTGTACAAATGGTATATTTTAGTAGATAATAGTATGTAGTATGTAAAAATGGAAGGTTTTATGCGCCCGCTGCGGACGCAATACGAATATCAACGACGGATGCTGCTCACCGAAGACTTCGCGCGCTGGATCCGACGCAACAGGATCTGAGGTCAAAAGATTAGTCGGGCGTCAGCTTATTCATAAAACGCCTGAATAAACATGTACGGCAAATCATACTTTTACTGCACACTCCTAAAGGTTATTTTCTAGTAAATGTACTCAATTCAGTTTCGTATAATACTTAGATTTGTATTCTAAAAGTGGTATCCCCGCTGCCCTGTGGAGAAAAATGAATAGCGAAAAAATCAAATGAATAATGGAAAAACAAATGAAAGCCGGAAAAATAAATGAATTCCGGAAATACAAATGAATGATTAATTATCTAATCGAATGCGTACCATATTCGATCCTGCATCTTATTCAGTAAGATGTGTCTCTATTGAACCCACGACCCCGGATCTACGTACTGTAAGCATTTCATGTTAATCGAGTTCTTAATATATTTGTTTTCATTTTATAACTGTTTTTCTCGGTAACACTTATTTGGTAACTGTTAATTGTAACTGGTATTGGTATCGACATGCTCTTTTTAAAATTATTCAGTGGCAACACTAAGAATCGTAAAGTGGGGGCTAAAGTCAATGTGATGGCGATACCAGTGCCAGACCTCAGTCTTTACTGTAACCGTCAAGGAGTGAACAAGTGTCTGGAGATTTCTTTAATAAATCTGTTAAAGTGCTGAAGTGGTTTCATTGTCGAGGGATACACCAGTGGATTTTTATAAGTCAGAAGTGGGATAACTACGCCAGGTACGTAACGCTTATAATATTTTATTCATATGATTTATTTTATTACGATAAAAATAATGATATTTGAGCTTATGTTCACAAATTATACAAGTTGAGGTTATTTCTTTTCTTATTGCTATTAATTTAAATTTATAGTGGTAATGTTAAAACAAGATGCATGCTTAAATATTTAACAATACATTTTATAGTTTTATTTATTAATCCGTGACATGTGGCTAGGGCTACTCTCTAGTCATGTCATTTGATAGTTTTATTTATTAACCCGTGACATGTGGCTAGGGCTACTCTCTAGTCATGTCATTTGATAGTTTTATTTATTAACCCGTGACATGTGGCTAGGGCTACTCTCTAGTCATGTCATTTGATAGTTTTATTTATTAATCCGTGACATGTGGCTAGGGCTACTCTCTAGTCATGTCATTTGATAGTTTTATTTATTAACCTGTGACATGTGGCTAGGGCTACTCTCTAGTCATGTCATTTGATAGTTTTATTTATTAACCCGTGACATGTGGCTAGGGCTACTCTCTAGTCATGTCATTTGATAGTTTTATTTATTAACCCGTGACATGTGGCTAGGGCTACTCTCTAATCATGTCATTTGATAGTTTTATTTATTAACACATGACATGTGGCTAGGGCTACTCTCTAGTCATGTCATTTGATAGTTTTATTTATTAACCCGTGACATGTGGCTAGGGCTACTCTCTAGTCATGTCATTTGATAGTTTTATTTATTAACCCGTGACATGTGGCTAGGGCTACTCTCTGGCCATGTCATTTTATAGTTTTGTTTATTAACACATGACATGTGGCTAGGGCTACTCTCTAGTCATGTCATTTGATAGTTTTATTTATTAACCCGTGACATGTGGCTAGGGCTACTCTCTGGCCATGTCATTTTATAGTTTTGTTTATTAACACATGACATGTGGCTAGGGCTACTCTCTAGTCATGTCATTTGATAGTTTTATTTATTAACCTGTGACATGTGGCTAGGGCTACTCTCTAGTCATGTCATTTGATAGTTTTATTTATTAACCCGTGACATGTGGCTAGGGCTACTCTCTGGCCATGTCATTTTATAGTTTTGTTTATTAACACATGACATGTGGCTGGGGCTACCCTCTAGTCATGTCATTCTGTATTTTTGATTTCTTGAATGACTAACATTATGTAAAATGTTATGCGTTTCTATGTTGTGACTAGTTTCAAGTACACAGGTTATGGGTTTCAAATAATGAAGCTATAAGAATAGTAATTTGTCGTGGGTTTTTTTCAGTTGACCATGGAGAAGGAACTTGGCGCGTTTCAGCAGCTGCAGGACGCCTACGCTAATGACGTTCAACCAGCGCCTTCATCCCCACCCATCTCAACGCGTAGAAGCCGCAGTCGTGAGCGTGCTTCGCGTGGATCTCGAGGAAGGGAACCTACGACGCGTGGATCACGAAGACGGGAGCTGCTTACTCCAGAGCGGTCAAACATCAGGGGCAGGAAGTCACGCAGCTGTACTCCAGTATCGAAGCGCGATGATGTGAGTAATAGACGTAGTCAATCAAGACGTGGGGCATCACCTACTCGTCATAGTACTAAGAGGGAAAGTAGACGGAGAAGTAGAGAGCGTGATAACCACCGAAGATCCCGGCGCAGTTCGTACAGATCTCGTAGTAGGAGACATAGAAATAGGTCAATGGACAGGCAAAGTACTGATGAATTTATGTTCAAATTGTCAAATTTGTTGGGAAAATCAAACAAGGAAAGTGTTTCTAACAATAATGTTGTCCCAGAGTTTGACCCATCATTGAAAAATCAAACTATAGAAAATTGGTTAACTAAAGTAAACGAGTGTGCGATTTTGTATGCTTGGAGTGAAAGGCAAATCATTCATTATGCGATACCAAAACTTATGGGGGTTGCAAAAAAATGGTACGAAGGATTGTCAACTGTTTTATTCACTTGGCCTGAATGGCAAACGAAACTTAGATCTGCTTTTCCTGCTCAAGAAAATTATGGGCAAATGTTGTCTGACATGTTGGGAAGAAGAGCTAAGTTTGGCGAGTCTCTTGAGGACTATTATTACGATAAAGTTAATTTTCTTAATCGTTGTGGTCTTGCTGGTAAAAGGGCAGTAGAGTGCATATTACACGGCATAGATGACAGATCAGTTAGGTTAGGGGCAGAAGCTGCCCAGTTTAGTGACCCTGATAAATTGTTAGCATACTTGCGTAATGTCAAAATCGGTAATAAGAACTTTAATACAGGAATAGGTAATAAGAAAATTAACCGTGAATTCAAATCTAATTTAAGTAAACCTAATGGTAATAATATTAGATGTTATAATTGTAAACAAGAGGGACATCCTTTGTCCAAATGTCCTAAACCAATCAAAAGGTGTAGTAATTGTTCAATACCGGGACATGTAGAATCTGAATGCTACCGTGCACGAAAGAATGTTACTTCTGAGGAAAACAAGGGAAAGACAGTTATGACTATTAATGAAATCCCATTTAAAATTAATTCTGAAAAATATTATCAAAGGGTTTTAGTTAATGGAATTGAACGAGATTGTTTTATTGATATGGGGAGTGAAGTAACATTGATTCGTGAAACTGATGCAAGGGAAATTTTTGGAGAGTGGGATACTAATATAGATTATCCTATGTCTGGTTTCGGAGGTGGTGAAGTATGTTCTATCGGTTCTGTTGTAAAGTAAAGTGTATAGTTGTGGCCGATCATTTCCTTAAACGTCCTTTGCTGGTAGGGCAAACTTATACTGAGCAGCCGCACATTGAATACCTAAAATCATTGAAAGAATTAAAATTTCTGACTCGTTATGAAGTAGTCAGGGAGGATTCACATTACTTAGAGTTAAAAATACCCGAAGATATAGTAGTAGAAAAACCAGGATTTATTAAAGTTTCTTGCAATACTGATTTGAATGGAAGTGTATATGTGAAGAGTAGTCACAGAACGCAACCCGGAAGGGAGTATCAAGTTCAGGAAGGTATATATTCAATCGAAAGGGTTTAGGTTTTATTGCGATTGTCCCGACGTCCTCTTCGCCCATACGATTCAAGAAGGGTGAATTAATAGCTCGTGTCGAAATAGTTTTGGAATCGTTTGGAATTTGTGAGGTTAATAGAATTGAAAGTAGATCTTCTTTGGAACCCTTTACTTTGGATCAATTAAATGTAGGAGATATTTCGGGTGATCAAAAAAATAAGCTTCTTGATTTAGTAAATAAATATCGGGATTGTTTTGCGACATCTCTTCGTGAGCTAGGTTGTACCGGCATTGAGAAAATGAACATCGATTTAAAAGATGATCAACCGATTGTGTATAGGCCTTACAGACTGTCGCAAAAAGAACGGGAGGAAGTACAAGCTATGGTGGACGAATTATGTTCTAATGGTATGATACGCGAGTCTAATTCACCCTTCGCGAGTCCTATTATATTAGTTAGGAAAAAGACAGGAGATAAAAGGCTTTGCGTAGATTATAGAGCGTTAAACCGGAAGACTATTAAACAACATTATCCTTTGCCTTGTATGGAGGACCAAATGAATAGATTGTCTGGTAATAATTATTATAGCACATTAGACTTAGCTAGTGGTTACTATCAGGTAGAACTTACTGAAGAGTCAAAATCCAAAACGGTATTCGTAACTCCAGATGGCCAGTGGGAGTTCAATAGAATGCCCTTTGGACTTTCGAATGCACCTACAGTATTCCAGAGAACTATAAATAAGGCATTGGGTACACTTAGATTCAATACAGCTGTAGCTTATATGGATGATGTTTTAGTTCCATCCAAAACGGTTGATGAAGGTTTTGATAGGTTAGAAATGATATTTAAAAGATTGAGGGAATTCAATTTAACATTAAAACCTAGCAAATGTTATTTCTTTCAATCTTCTGTCGATTTTCTGGGATTCGAAGTTACGGCTTCAGGAATCAGACCAGGTAAAAAGAAGATTGAGGCCGTACAATCTTTTCCCACACCCAAAAGTGTTCACAATGTAAGACAGTTTTTAGGGTTGGCTAGCTTTTTCAGAAAGTTTATAAAGGGTTTTGCTGAAATTGCCAAGCCTTTGACGAACTTGTTGAAAAAGAATTCCCCTTGGTCCTGGAAAACAGAACAACAAAACGCTTTTTATTTATTAAAAGAAAAACTTATTACAAGACCAATTTTAGCGTTATACAATCCGTCTTACGAGTCTGAATTACATGCGGATGCTAGCAAATTAGGAGTGGGGGGAATTTTTTTTCAAAAACAGGAGTCGGGTGACTTGAAGCCAGTAGCATATTTCAGTCGTCAAACTTCACCAGTCGAGCAACATTTTTCATCATATGAATTGGAAACTTTAGCTGTAGTTTCTTCTCTTTCTAAATTCAGACCTTATTTGCTGGGAATACCCTTTACCATTGTAACGGATTGTAATTCTTTACGCGCCACTTTTACTAAGCGCGACATGATTCCAAGGGTTGCACGCTGGTTGAGTTTGATACAGGAGTTTGACTGTGATATAAAATACAAATCTGGCAAGAGTATGTGTCATGTCGATGCGCTAAGTAGAAATCCGACATCAGATACAGTTTTGGAAGAAATTGCGTACCCAACTGTCTTGCAAATAACTGGCGAGTGGTTGAAAACTGTTCAATCTGCTGATAGTGAAGTTGAACGGATTAAAAGTATTTTGCAGGATTCTAATAGCAAAGGTATAGTTGATATACAAGAAAACTATTGTAATAAAAATAATAATGTTTACAGAAAAACTGAGGATGGACTGAAGTGGTTAGTACCGAAAGGTGTTCGTTGGCAAATTTTGAAGGCCTGTCACGATGACATTGGTCACTTCTCGGTAGATAAGACTGTTGACAAGATAAAAGAAGCGTATTGGTTTCCAAAATTGAAGAAGTTCGTCAAAAAGTATGTAGAATCTTTTCTTGAGTGTGCACACAGTAAAGTCCCATCAGGAAAAAAATCTGGATATTTACATCCAATTCCAAAAGTAACTACACCTTTCCACACCCTTCATGCTGATCACTTGGGTCCATTCAATGAAAGCAAACGGAAAAACAAATATCTATTGGTTATAGTAGATTCTTTTAGTAAGTTTATAGTACTTAAAGCAGTTAAAAACACTAAAGCTTTGACTACAGTCAGGGTACTTAAAGAGTATTTTGCTACATTTGGTTGTCCGGTTAGATTGATTACGGATAGATATTCTTCATTTACTGGTAAAACATAAAAAGCGTTTCTTAAAGGTATTGGTGTTAAGCATATAATGAACGCGGTTGCCACTCCACGAGCCAATGGGCAAGTGGAGAGGTACATTCGTACGGTTCTTGATTCATTAACAGCAATGAATCATGGCCACGATGAAAAAAACTGGGACGAAAAGGTTCTTGACGTACAATGGGGCTTAAATAATACGACTAACAAAGGAATAGGACGTACACCCGCGGAAGTTTTGTTTGGTCTACGATTGACGAGCATGACAGAAGGAAAAATTAGATCGAATTTAGATAATTGTCAAGAAAGTAATGAGGAAAATTTACGAAGTATAAGGAAGGAAGTAGAAGAGCATATTAAGCGTGATCAAATTAAACAGAAAGGTAGATTTGATAGGAGTCGCTGTGAACCACGTAAGTTTAAGCTTGGTGATTTAGTACGCGTGGAGAGATCACTTTTGTGTCCAGGAAAAAGTAAAAAGTTAATATCGAAATGTATTGGACCCTATAAAATTACTCAAGTTATGAGTAATGATAGGTATATGGTGGAAGATACACCAATTACTAGAAACAAGGGTAAAGCAATATACAGGGGTGTTTATCCAGTTGATAAAATACATTTTTGGTTGAATTTTAAAAGATCAGAAGGAAGTGATGGTAGTGATAGTATGAGTGTTGAAAGTGAAAATGATGATGATAATGAGTGTAGTAATTCAGATAATCCCGATGTTGAGTCGATGGATGTTTGTGAGGATAGAGCAGAGAGAAATAATGATGAATAAAGCTTGGAGAAATTGTAAATGGTTCCTTTAGATATTGATTGTATTGGTTCAAATGTTATGTATTAATTCTAGATTGTTTAATGGCAGGAAAATGGTCATTAAAATGATCGTGAAAATGGAAAGATGTTTTAATGGCAGGAAAATGGTCATTACAACTTATCATAAAAATAAATTTTGTGTAAAAATGTTATGTATTAATTCTAGATTGTTTAATGGCAGGAAAATGGTCATTCAAATGATCGTGAAAATGGAAGGATGTTTTAATGGCAGGAAAATGGTCATTACAACTTATTATAGAAATATATTTTTAATGACAGGAAAATGGTCATTAAAATTTGTTATAAAAAGATATTTTAATGGCAGGAAAATGGTCATTAAAATTTGTTATAGACGAAAATTTTAATGACGGGAAAATGGTCATTAAAGATTGCTATGGAAAATATTTTAATGGCAGGAAAATGGTCATTAAAAATTGCAATGTTTTTTTTTTATTGGCAGGAAAACGGCCATTAAACTTTGTTATGTAAATGTAAAGATATTTTAATGACCGAAAAGGGGTCGTTGAGATTATTTTGTAGATGGAAGGATATTTTAATGGTAGGATAATGGTTATTATAAAGTGTACGTTGAAGGTTATAGGAGATAAGACAAGTGTTCTCTAAAACGAATATAATATGATTTGATTATATAAATTTATTTAAGTGGAATAGTGATTATTGTTCACGAGGACGTGCTTTTGAAGTCAGGATGGACGAATCTGTAAGCATTTCATGTAGTTAATCGAGTTCTTAATATATTTGTTTTCATTTTATAACTGTTTTTCTCGGTAACACTTATTTGGTAACTGTTAATTGTAACTGGTATTGGTATCGACATGCTCTTTTTAAAATTATTCAGTGGCAACACTAAGAATCGTAAAGTGGGGGCTAAAGTCAATGTGATTGCGATACCAGTGCCAGACCTCAGTCTTTACTGTAACCGTCAAGGAGTGAACAAGTGTCTAGAGATTTCTTTAATAAATCTGTTAAAGTGCTGAAGTGGTTTCATTGTCGAGGGATACACCAGTGGATTTTTATAGTACCATGTTCTCAGTGTCCATCTGCCGCTGCTGTTTCTTCCTGTTGCAGGCCGCCGGGCGATGTGGCCGCTTCACAACTGGTGGTGCCAAAGGCGGTATAGAACTCTTAGCTACGATCCTGTATCTTATTCAGTAGGATGTGTCTCTATTGAACCCACGACCCCGGATCCACGTACCATGTTCTCAGTGTCAATCTGCCGCTGCTGTTTCTTCCTGTTGCAGGCCGCCGGGCGCTGTGGCCGCTTCACAACTGGTGGTGCCAAAGGCGGTATAGAACTCTTAGCTACGATCCTGTATCTTATTCAGTAGGATGTCTCTATTGAACCCACGACCCCGGATCCACGTACCATGTTCTCAGTGTCAATCTGCCGCTGCTGTTTCTTCCTGTTGCAGGCCGCCGGGCGCTGTGGCCGCTTCACAACTGGTGGTGCCAAAGGCGGTATAGAACTCTTAGCTACGATCCTGTATCTTATTCAGTAGGATGTGTCTCTATTGAACCCACGACCCCGGATCCACGTACCATGTTCTCAGTGTCCATCTGCCGCTGCTGTTTCTTCCTGTTGCAGGCCGCCGGGGGCTGTGGCCGCTTCACAACTGGTGGTGCCAAAGGCGGTATAGAACTTTCGGCTACGATCCTGTATCTTATTCAGTAAGATGTGTCTCTATTGAACCCACGACCCCGGATCTACGTACCATGTTGTCAGTGTCCATCTGCCGCTGCTGTTTCTTCCTGTTGCAGGCCGCCGGGCGCTGTGGCCGCTTCACAACTGGTGGTGCCAAAGGCGGTATAGAACTCTTAGCTACGATTCTGTATCTTATTCAGTAGGATGTATCTCTATTGAACCCACGACACCGGATCCACGTACCATGTTCTCAGTGTCAATCTGCCGCTGCTGTTTCTTCCTGTTGCAGGCCGCCGGGCGCTGTGGCCGCTTCACGACTGGTGGTGCCAAAGGCGGTATAGAACTCTTAGCTACGATCCTGTATCTTATTCAGTAGGATGAGTCTCTATTGAACCCACGACACCGGATCCACGTACCATGTTCTCAGTGTCAATCTGCCGCTGCTGTTTCTTCCTGTTGCAGGCCGCGGGGGGCTGTGGCCGCTTCACAACTGGTGGTGCCAAAGGCGGTATAGAACTTTTCGCGATATTTCTCGTGCGAAGAATTTTGTTCAGTAGAATGTGGTTGTGACGCTCTATTTCGCGGAGTCGGTCGTTTGTGAACGACATGTTGACGCGATTCGTCTTTGGGATCGAGAGAGAGCTGGAATAGGTGCACATTTTATTAGTTTTTTTGTGATTTTCGGAATTTTATAGGAAAATATGTTAAATACGTGATAATTTTCACATTTTTGAAACTGACAGCTAATGACTGACAATCACGAGATAAACAAGGAGGCGTAAGAAAATAAAATTCATCTTACGAAATATCTAAATCAAAAAAATTTACTGCTACAAAAACAATATTTTTTCATATTGACTTCGATTTACGGGTTCTTGAGGGAGATAGGTAGTTTAGTTTCATGGCGTTATGCAGCTTTTGCTTAAAAACAAATTTTCACCACCCACAACAATATAAGGTAAAAATAGCACATACCCGTAACGCGAAGACTTGCTGCTCTTCCCGGTGATGGAGCCCTGCTTGCTCGACATGAAAGAGTGACTCTTCGACAGTTTAACTGCAGACTGCGGCGGCTCCTGTTAATATTTATTTATTCAGCTTATTTTTTATAACATAAAGCGTTATAAACCAGTCTGATTCATATTATTAATAGGGTGTCATCATCTCCCTAGCCTTATCCCGTATCTTACGGGGTCGGCTACCTGATCTAGGGGATTGAACGAGAGTACTGGTTTTTACACAGAGCGACTGCCATCTGACCTTCGCAACCCAGAAGGGAAACCAGACCCAATCCTAGATTAGGTCAGAGTTTTCAAGCCGCCAATGCTTAGCACCGGCCTCTGAAATGGCTTAACGACTAATATCTAGGGTAATAAGCGATATTAACCAGGACCAACGGCTTAACGTGTCTTCCGAAGCATGGAAAAAGCGCAAAACCTATAGCAGTTGCTTAGTTAACGAAAACTATCAACATTCATGAAAATTTATTTCCAGAAACTAAAATAAAAAAAAAGCTTCTCCATAGAAATCGTTTGATTGAGGTATTTTTTTTGGTATTGGGAAATAAATAGAAATAAAAAAAAATCATCGTGAAAGTTATACAGTTTCATTATGATGAGCAACTCTTATCAACTCCTATGCAAAAAGTTGTCCCTTACACCCTTCATCTAGCAGAAATTTTACCTGTCTATTATCTGTCTCGCTCTTGGCGAATTTAGGGTCCACTTTGACCACGGATTCCGCTTCGGAATCGCCATCGCTGTGGTAATCTTCAAAATCCTCGTCGGAATACGCGTCCTCGTTAGCTGTCTCTCCACGGTTAGTATTTGAACCTTGAGGGAGACAAAATTTTGACTTTCAATGATATGATGTGAATATAAAAGTCAGTATCCGATAAACATTCTCTGATGTCTTGGTAGTTTGGTAATTTTGGTATCTATATTTGAGCCTAGGGAACATAGTATCCATAGACAGATAGCAAAGAGGAAAAATCATCATACATAATATAAATTGGTCCCAGATTTCATTCAAGAAAATGAAAAATCGTAGCAAGTAAATGTGTAACAAGTTAGCAGAGAGTGTTCATACAAATGCAAACATTCTTCTTCCTTTTTTTAATTTCAATGGAGCTATAAAAACATCTTTTTCTACTCGAACCAAGTAGAGGGAGTCCAGAGTAGTTTGGTACCTAGGGTACAGGTAGGGTCGGGTGTTGTGACCAGGGGAACGAAATCTGACTAGACAAGTTTGGAACTGGTATATGGAGAATACTGTGCAAACTTCGATACCGCGTTTCAGGACTGTTGTATCTGGATGTGGCGCCATCATCATAAACACAGGTCCTGACGCAGATATTGGGCGGTTGCTTCACAGCATCCACTATGCCATCAATGTCGTTGTTGTTCCTAGTTTGGCCAGGACATTGCAGGATGAGCTCATACAAACCTTCTTCAGTCTCCGAGTCCCCCTCATACACGCAGGTCTCGACGCAGATATTGGGCGGGCGCTTCACAGCATCCACTATGCAGCCCATCTGCAACTCCTCGGACAAACCATCTATATCGTTGTTGTTTTCCTCTTGCGAATACTGAAATACAATACTAATAAAATAATAATATTATCAAGACTTGCTTCCATGCTGGACTGGAAGCGATAGAAAAAACAATGACAGCCGCATCTCCTCTTGGGCATGCTGTGTAAAAACCAGCTTGGGGATTTAAGATTTTCAGTATATTCTATGATGGGCTGACCACCTGTCACTATAGCAATATACAAATCTATCTTAAACTACCCTCAAAACTTGTCAGCCGTGGCGGAACGACCTTTGGATTGTTGACGCGCTGTCTACCCTATTAGGGATACAGACGTGAATGTATGTATGTATGCATATCAAGTCAGTTTCAGCAAAACTACCAACAGTAATTAACCATTGCAAGTTAACACCGAGTGTTCCACACTAAGTTTTGTTTTGTATTTTCATTTGTAATGAAGAAACTCTAAAACTTCATAATAAAAAAGTATTGCTTTTCCTTCTATTGAAAATTACTAAGCCATCAATTTAAAATCATATCTACTAAGTATAAATTTGTGCCTTAAAGATAAAGTGCACAGTCTAGATTTCTTGCTAAAATAGTGCAAGTACAAAGTATGTACCTAGACCTATCTACTCTACATTGATTATAAGTTATGAGATAATTACTATTCTTACCTCATATGGTTTACTAATTAGTTTGTTATTATCACCAGACGAATACTTAGCATCTATAAAGCCTTCCCTTTTTACTTTACTTTGCCTGCGTGAGGACATTCCCGGTGCAAGCTTATTACTGTGCTAAAAAAATAAATGTGAGTATTTTATTATTAATTCTTTACCAGAATATTTGCCTACTTATACTTTGCACTTCAAAATAAATATAAACATATCAACTGAGAGATATCATTAGAGAAGTTGGTGGTTACTATGTGGATATAATATAATGGAAAATTTACAAATATTACAACTGTAAGCAGAGGAAACGTAAAAGTACTTACACAAAATTAAATTTTGGTATTTTACGTATACACGTGAAATGTTTGTTACTAATATAAGAAAAGCGTACAAATTCTACAGCGTAATACTTTATCAATTAATAAATTAACAGTTATACGAAATATTACAAATCCATCAAAATTCACAGAAAATATTGCACTAAAATTATCACGTCAAAGTTACATTACTTTTGTTTTTGGAACTGCGTTAGGTTTTGTAGCGCTTTGTCCAGCCAGGTTTGCGTAAAGTAAATACTTTTCTTGCAAAAATTGCAACGTTTTCTAAAATCAATGCTTTGTAAATAACTTTTATCAAAAATCAATAAAAACTCCATGGTAACATGCAAACAATTGTCGCGCCTTTTTTAAAACACATAAAGGTAGCGTTACATTTGCCACTTCCGGTCCATTTCTCATCTTTGTACTGTTGGGCATGTTGGGTTGGTTGGGTGTCGGGTGTTGCCATTTCTAAAATAGACTAAGCTTCATGGATGTGGTTATACTTTGCCGAAAAATAAAAAGA
The DNA here is from genome assembly GCA_949820665.1 of Scrobipalpa costella. Taxonomy (NCBI): domain Eukaryota; kingdom Metazoa; phylum Arthropoda; class Insecta; order Lepidoptera; family Gelechiidae; genus Scrobipalpa; species Scrobipalpa costella. The sequence goes on from OX463309.1 coordinate 10,403,849, forward strand.
ATAAAAACATTGTCTGAGTTGCCCGAATGATTACTTGTAGCGAATAGCGCAGAATCATTTTAATACAAGGTGTGATTTAAATGCTGAAATAGTTGGGTCTAAATAAGTTTCTATAAGTGTTATCTAAGATTTTATTTGGCTGTTGTGTTCTGACATATTTTATTGCCCCTGCTATTTAAGTTATTTTGGTTCTGAATGTGAAAAGATTTCAAAGATGACGTACGTACGCTGTATTCCCCTTGTAAAAAAATAGGATCAGTAGCAAACAACTCATCAAATTCACTTGAAAACGTATGTAAAAAGAAATGATCGATCAGAACAAAATCAGATTTATTTGGATTTCATTTGTGACTTTTTGGCTCTTTTAATTTAAGGCTGTTAGCAACACCAATTTTTTTTTTTTTTATTCCTCAAAGAAAAATACGTCGGGGTTGGGGAAATTATTCGTGTGATAATGATTTTCTGGTAAAACACACGTTATTTAGATAGATACAACTAATTTATCAGTGAAGATGGTTACTATAATCAAGAATCAGTTACTGAAACATCTATCGAGGTGAGTCCTTTGTAGCTATTCCTCTATTGCGATTCTAAGGCTAAGGCACCTTCAGATTAATTAGATTATTTACCGAACAATATTAACTAAAGGACTATTAAAACGCTCTTGTTACTTCTATTTACTTTATCTGAATGAATATGCCTATATCTTGATAAAACCATTTTTATGGTATAAATGATTCAGGCCCCCTCAGCAAAGTTTTTCGGAATTTACCATCATGTTTTTCGTATAAGGAACTGCCTAAAGTGATTTTATTAGTACTGCTACCAATAAAACTTCTTGAACTGTAAGTCCATAGAACAAAGGATTAGTCTGTCATTGTAATCAATAACTATTCTTACAATAAAACATCTTTGGTTGAAATCTACCTACTATGAGTATTGATTGTGTTGATAAAATAGAGCAAACAGCTGATTGTCAATAATATTATTTATGTGAGAGCCAACTCAACTTTTTAAAAACTTTTTTATACTTACAATCATGGCTCAATAAACAATGTTTGTTCTAATATGTATAAAGTCTAACAAAGATGTGTTATTTTTGATTACAGCCAACCATAGTTTAAATTTACATTAATTTTGATCCACAGGTATACAAAGAATCTGTCACCAGAGCAGATATCACTATCAGCATTGCGAGGTTCTGGTGAGCTCCAAGACTTGACGCTGGATGAGAACTTGCTGACAGAGCTACTGGAACTACCGGGATGGGTCCGTCTGACCTCCGCTAAATGTAACAAGGCGTCCTTCCGGATACAATGGACCAAGCTGAAGACTGTGCCTATAGTTTTGGTAAGTAAGATTTGATTATAAACATTATGTAATATCTAAAAGACCATTGTTTGCCTTTCTTTGTAACAAAATATTGGTGTTTTAAAAACAAAAAGAAGATTGATTTACAATAATTAGATATTTTATAGTTTTTGATATAAAAGTAATATGAAAAGTGTATAAAAGTAATATGAAAAATGCTTAAACTATTTAACATACAGACAAAGCTGTGATCACATCAGATTTTATTTAAAAACATGCTATACAGATCAGCTTGAGTGTATTTTGTTATTAAGGCAATGTGTTTGTGTTTATAATTATAACTTAAAGTCATATCAAGAATAGAATATAGGTAATAGGTATATTACTGCATGGTAATATCAATAACTCTTCCATGCTGGCCTGGGAAGAAAGAAAAACATAGAATGTTCCAGCTGAATTTGCTCCCGAGCATGCTGTAAAAACCAGATAAGAGATCCGTGGGTTGTAGTATATTGGAATGGGCTGACAACCTGTCTCTACAGCAATATGTCACTAATACAAACCTATCTTAAAAAACCCTCAAAAACTTTGTCAGATGTGGCGGAGTGATCTTTGAGTCATTTACGCTCTGCCTACCCCATTAGGGATAAAGGCGTGATTATATGTATGTATGTAGCAATAGCGCATAACAGATAAAATGGATGTATAGTTAAGTAATAAGTACTTACTTATATTTTACTAAATTACAACTTTTTTTATCAGCAATCACAGTGAGTTCCCTTTATCTGGCCAGGAATTCTTACAGTTGCTTCCCTACATAATAGCAAAAACAGTTATAAATATTCAGTTATGTTATGAATTCATTATGTATTCAGATCTATTCAGAGGCTCGAGTGATAACAGATCAATGAACTGTGATGAATGTTTATCAATTATGACAATGTTGCTCTAATATTGCCTCAAAAATACGACCTTTTATTTATTTTATTTTTGAGGTATTTTTTGACTACTTTTCTTTACAAAATCAGATAGTCGACAATATCATAACAAACTATTATAACAAAAGGTATTTTGAATTAACATTTCACCACAAATTGCCATTTATAAATAGTAGTGTCTTCCATGCTAGTCTGGGAGCGAGAGAAAGACATAGAATGTGCCAGCTGCAGTTCCTCCCATGCTGTAAAAACCAGCTAAGGGATCTGAGGGTTTCAGTATATTGCAATTTAGGCGCTGGATTGACAACCTGTCCCTACAGCAATATACTTACAAATTTATCTTAAATAACCCTCAAAACTTTGTCAGATGTGGCAGAACGACCTTAGTCGAGGTCGTTTACGCTCTGCCTATCCCATTAGGGATAAAGGCGTGATTATATGTATGTATAAATTGTGGCTATTTACAATGCACTAGTATTTTAACTAATGATCTGTGTACAATATATTTTTTTAAATAAATTTGTTTGCCCTCTGTTCCAAACCAATGTTAATTTAATAATTGGTACGACAAATAGTTCAATTATGACTCCTAATCAGTAGAAATTACTGATTTAATTAGTTATAAACAATACTATGTATGCCGGACCAGTAATGATTTTTATTGTTTATTTTTATGCCATATGTTAGTACAATGAGAGAGGAAAATAATGTGTCCCATATGGTACAGCTCCGAAAACGTGAGTGAACTAATAATATGACGTGCTTCTAGAGCATTTATCAAAGTTGTGAAGTAATTTACATTCATGTCTATAATCTTGAAAAATGCTTTTTAGAAGTCTCAGTTATGAATAACCCACAGTTTTTAAACATTAGAATTTTCTTTAATTACAAACATCACCTTATTCGAATTTCCTCTTTCGAGAAGACAGACATACAAAAAGAAAACAAAAGTACCTGACCCATAAGAGTCATTCATTTTCCCACTTCCACCTCGAAAAGAGTTCATTTCGCGGGTAAAATTCATGGGTAAAAGCCCATTTTATTCTTAAGAGAGGCAAAGTAGCTTTTTAATTTTTTTGAATAAGGCAAAGGTACGGCTCAGTTTCAGCCTAAAATTTAATTTTGGAGGGATTTTTTTTGTTAAGTTTTACTTTCTGTTATATTGTTTATATTATTTTTCAAATAAATTATGATGTCTGTAATATTTATTTTTAAAAGCTAAAAATAAACAATATTTATTGCTAATTTTAGAATAACAACTATATATATTTGATTATTTACTAAGTGTTGTTGCAATTTCCAAACGCAACATTCCAAATAAAAAAAAAATATGGCGGGAATGTCTCTATACAAACATATTAATTTATTTATTTTTGTTAATTCTATTTTCTTGTATTAATTCTATTTTGTTTTATTTAGTTATTATTAAATTTAATTGATATAGTCATATTAAGTTTATCTTATGTTTCAATCTCACAACTCAACATTTTCTCACTGGAAGAGGGAAAAGTTGTATGTATCACACGAGAGCAAATTCATTTACATCTCGTGCTTTGAATCCCTTGGTTAGCTCAGGATTCAAAATCAGCACTCGCAGTAAAAATCGACTTTGCACTCTAGTTGAACAAATAACTATTACGTAACTGCATAGTGATTATAACTACTTACCTTTTTGAAAATATTGTCTTACATCGCGCTTTACTAATCTACCGGACTTAAAACTTCCTTATACTCCAGCATTGAATACTACTTTCTTCCACTGCGAGCGAAAGAAAAACATAGAATATTCCTTCCGGGCATGCTGTAAAAACCAGCTAAGGGATCCGAGAGTTTTAGTATATTGCAATTTAGGCGATGGCAATATCTACCTACCTACCTACAAATATATCTTAAATAACCCTCAAAACTTTGTCAGATGTGGCGGAACGACCTTTGTTTAGGTCTGCCCACCCCATTAGGGATAAAGGCGTGATTATATGAATTTAATACTAAAACCAAGTGGTGCAATCACCTTGACAGCTGAACCTGTAATGCAAGCAACATTAACACGGACGATGCGGTCAGTTGAGCTGGATGATGAGCTATTTGCAACCTTGAGCCTTGATCTTACGTGCGCGCTTTGTAAACATTAACCGAAACATGCGATGTGTCCACGAGCTCTTAATGTTCTTTTTCTACCTACTTGGTTGTTTATTGGAATAATAGGTAAATGGTAGACGACCCTCTAACCTTATTTATTTAACAGTTTATTGTACACAATAAAATACAAAGAACATATACATATAAAACAAAAACACAACAGGCACAGCTTATTTCCTATTTTATTTATTTTCCTTTGTTAGACGTGGCAGAACGACCTTTGTTTAGATTGTTTGCGCCCTGCCTACCCCATTAGGGATAAAGGCGTGATTATATGTATGATGGATGACTGAGGGCCAAATCATTCATAGCCATAATATTACATGGTATAATTGAAAGTTTCAATTTGAAACCAGGGAAATGGCAGCAATGAATTCTCACTACGTATCAAAAATTGTTCCAAAAGTAACTTTACCGAGGGAAATTACCGGGAGCACGGTTAGGAAAATCTATTTAGGAAGAGCTCTAGGTAGAGATCATTTTTTTTTTACTTGTAATGGGATTGTTCTTGACTATAGACACACTCTAAAATTAAATGGTTTTCCTTTCCAATAATATCGGTATTTAATTTAGGTAGACATATTAAGAACCTTAGACATCCTAGTGTTGAGATTTCTCAATATGCCTAATCTATTATTACATTAGTGGTTTCTGTGGTTTCTGCGGACACCACATGTACTGGCAAACATACAATATACGTTTCTTTTTTTTATCGAAGAGCCATGACATGACAAATGAGTGGAATGCCTTTTGTTTTCTAGACACAACGTAACTTTTAAACTGTAGTAAAAAACGTTTCGCCTTATGTCTATTGTTTTTATTTTGTGATGCGTTACAAGGTCTTGTTGCATTTTTATAGCCCTGTACCAAACGCAGTCATTTTAATCCTACGAAAAAACTGTCTTCTTTTTTCTTAAATGGGTTTGCTCTTGACTCCAGTCTAGGTCGGGAACGACTGAGACGGAGTCGACGATGGTGCGAGCTTACCCAGAAGATGCTTGTTCACTCTAACTTTGAAATGTTGGGGGTTGAAGGCGTTCGGAAACACAGACGCAAACTAAATCTAATCTCAGCCTTTGGACGTTTGTGCACTTATCGGAATACATATCCAAACATTTTCTGATCCGATTTGGCCTTCCTAGTATTTATATGGATACGGATTGGATACAGATAAGTAGGTACAGTGTGTAAAAAAATATAGCACGATTTAATCAGTATATTTTCTAAGAGATTTGGCCTTTAGAAAAACCTACATACATACATAAAATCACGCCCTTTATCCCTTACGGGGTAGGCAGAGCGTTAAACGCCTCGTAAAAGGCTCTTTCGCCACGTCTGACAAAAATTGAGTGCAATTTTAGATTGAAATGAGTATAGCTATAGTGACAGGTTGTCAGCCCATCGCCTAAATTACAATACACTGTAACCCTCGAGTCCCTTTAAAAAAATCTAACTAGTGTTAACCAAATATCAATATGTGTACCAGTGGCGAAGGGTCCATACAAGCCGATTCCCGTCGGCTTCCCTTTCAAGAATTCCACCTCCACCAAATCCGGAGTTACGTCGAAACTATAAAGTACTTGAATGTTTTTTTTTTGCTTTTGCTTACCCTCGATAAAATTGCACCCACTGATGTGTACCCTTGTTCCAGAACCTGGACGAAGTTCATATAGCCCTGGAAGTATGCCAGGAGCCAAGACCGATGAACCAGGCTGCTGGCGGCGGCGCCATGCCCATTCCTGGAAAGTACAGCTATATTCACAAGGTAACATAACTTGACCTAAAGTATGTCCAACTCAGTTTTAGAATAAAGGTAAACAAAGTCTTTATTCAAAAACACATTTCAAAAAGAAATTATATGTGTTGACAAATTAGTTAAATTACTAAAATAACTTGTTCATTATGTTGTCATATCTAATAGGCAAATCGTATTTTAGAAACAAGATCTTCGATTAAAAGACATGAAACTATGTTTACCTTTATTCCAAATGTGAGTTGTAAATACTATAGCGTGGTGCTACTGATGAATTCTCGATATTTTAGCACTGTTGCAAGCACCATGATCACGCGTGAACATCTTTTCTGTTCAAGGATATATTTCAGAGCACTTAAAACTGGACCTTTTTAATACGAGAGCCATTAAGGGCCATAACACATCACCTATTATGAAATGCACAGCATAGTGAACAAATGTTTGCTTACCTAAAGCTGTGACTCCTGCTGTCAAACAAAACACGAAACACACCCCCGCGGGGCAGAGAGGGTAAGGGACACGTTTGAGAAATTCTTCCCCTCTCTGCCCCGCGGGGGTATGTTTCGTGTTTTGTTTTTGTGCTGGAGACTCGGCTTAAGATTTCAAAAAATATTGTTAGTTCTTATCTTATGAATCCACTAGCGACCCGCCCCAGCTTCGCACGGAAACTATCAGTGTTTCTGTACTATATTATGCATGTATTATACATATAAACCTTCCTCTTGAATCACTCTATCCATTAAAAGAAACCGCATCAAAATCCGTTGCGTAGTTTTAAATATTTATGCATACATAGGGATATAGGGACAGAGAAAGCGACTTTGTTTTATAATATGTAGTGAAGAGACGTACAACATATTTTTTATTAATGGTTGCATCGCTGTATTGCCGCCGCGTCTCTAGAGCGAAAACATAACATAATTTATTACTTTCATAAGAGGAGAAATTTAATCAGAGCAAATACTATCAGCTCAAGTTTTCGTATAAATATTTATAAAGGTCGCTCCGCTGTCGAGCGGAGACTCAGGTATTCATAATACCGTGCAAAATTAAATTTATGATCACGACGACGATATACGATCACGCTTTTACCCCTAATGGGGTAGGTAGAGTGTCAACTACTAGGACTAAAACTGCCTCCGTGGTCTAGTGGTCAGAGCCAAGGGCATACGATCCGATGGTCCTGGGTTGGATTCCCAGGGGGGGAACACAAAGTTAATATTTGTCAATTTATCACTTTGTGAGGTTTTCCCGTGTGGTTTGGACATTGCAGGCTGAATCACCTGATTGTCCAAAAGAAAAAAGTGCTTCGGAGGGCACGTTAAGCCGTCGGTTCCGGTCGCTGTCTTTCATAGTAGTCGTTACTCAAAACCATGTCAGGGGCTTAAAAGCTGTGCTACTAGGCGGGCTGGAAACCACCAGGGTTCTACGGGTCGTTGTTTGACTCGAGAATCCAGTCGCCAAGAAGAAGTGTCAACTACTACCTAAACAAAGGTCGACCTGCCACGTCTTCTCATTTTGATACTTGGTTCATTTTAGTACCTTGGCCATTTTAACACTTTGGTCATTTTGCTCCGGAAGGAAATAGATATTAGAAATAGATACTATTACTGTACAGTAATGAAAGATAGTTAGTCAGTCGCCTAAATTACAATACACTGTAACCTTCGAGTCCCTTAGCCGGTTTTTACAGAAAGCCCTGGAGGATAGGCATCTGCACATTTTATGTTTTTCTATCGCTCCCAATGTAAACATTCAGGTATTCATAATTCCTTGCAAATTTAAATTTCGGATCAAGACGATGCTACAGACTTCAGTGTTTACCTAGTGCTCCGAGAATAGATTTCCACTCCACGTTTTATAAAAAACACATGACTTGCACGTTCTGACGTCAGCTAAGAATGCATCGGACTAAAAAAGACTTGATGGTATTGGCGCGCCATGATAAATACGATGGATGTATAAAAATAGAAAACAATCAGTTTAGTACATAATTACATATATACATATAATCACGCCTTTATCCCTAATGGGGTAGACATAGCGTAAATGAACCTTTCCGCCACGTCTGACAAAGTTTTGAGGGTTATTTAAGATATATTTTAGGCATAGTGCTGCATTGACAGGCTGTCAGCCCATCGCCTAAATTGCAATATACTGAAACCCTCGGATCCCTTAGCTGGCTTTTACAGCATGCCCGAGAAGAAATGCAGCTGGCACATTCTATGATTTTCTCTCGCTCCCAGGCCAACATGGAAACTCAGTTTAGTGTTTGTTCATTATTATTTGAACTGTTTTTCCTTTTGTTAAAACTATTTTTAATAAAATACATACATACATATAATCACGCCTTTATCCCTAATGGGGTAGGCAGAGCGTAAACGACTTTAACAAAGGTCGTTTCGCCACGTCTGACAAAGTTTTGAGGGTTATTTAAGATAGATTTGTAGGTATATTAATAAAATACAACATTCATGAATCTAAGTTGTTTTAATCAAATGAATAATCCAACTAAATAAAGCATTCCTATTTCTGCTTTCAATCAAAATTCCATAAAATTAATATTAATTAATTACTAAAGGGCTAGAGGTATAAACATCGTATGACTAACAAAATGTTTACCTAAAATAATGTTTTTCCGGATTATCGCGGCTATTCTAAGAAGTTTGTTATCAATATAAATACATTTCTATGTATAAGTATAATGATAAGCAGGGAATCCTAATATCTCATGTTTGTATCTATATATTGACTCATTTCATAGCAATTTGATCGTTTGCTGATATTAAACGAGTATGTAAAACGCTGAATGGTGTAGAGCCCAATGGTGTAGTGGATGGGGATGCCTCCCGAGCGGGAGGTCGTGGTTCGAATCCCACCACGTACCAATATGTTTTTCGGTTTTCGAATTTCTTATATACGTTTATTCGGTGCTTTTTCCGTGCTTCGAAAGGCACGTTAAGCCGTTGGTCCTGGTTAATATCGTTTAATACCGCAGATATTAGTCGTTAAGCTATTTCAGAGACCAGTGGCGGCTTGAAAACTCTGACCTAATCTAGGATTGGGTCAGGTTTCCCTTCTGGGTTGCGGAGGTCAGATAGCAGTCCCTCTGTGTAAAAACCAGTACCCTCGTTCAATCACCTATATTAGGTAGCCGATCCCGTGAGCTACGGAATAAGGCCAGGGAGATGATGATGTTACGACATATTATTTGCCAGTTCTACTTTTCTGTTTATTTAATATGTAATTTCTATGTTTTTGCGCAATAATCTATTATATTCTTACCAATGCCGACATCAGACTTTTTGTTTAGAAATTAATCAAATTAAATCTTCCAAGGGACTTCTCCATTTTAAGCGGTAATAATGTAAGCTTAGCACACAAAACAAAAATAATGTTGTTCAGACTTTTTGTAAACAGAAAATATAAAGAAGATTTTATAGAACAAAAAATACTGCGTTATTTCCATACTAATACAGACTAAAATACCTATAATATTTGTTTCCAGGTGATAGATGGAATATCAGTGGCTGTTAATCAAGTACAAGTGGAATTCAGTTGTGATGCATTCACTAGTACTGTTCAGGTAAAAAGTAATTCTAATATAACTAACGATTCTCATACATACATACAATCACGCCTTTATCCCTAATAGGGTAGGCAGAGCGTAGACTACTTAAACAACGGTCGTTCCGCCACGCCAGACGAAGTTTGAGGTTAATTAAGATAGATTCGTTGGTATATTGCTGTAGTGACAGGTTGTCAGCCTATCGCCTAAATGCAATGTACAGACACCCTCAGATCCCTGGCACATTCTATGTTTTTCTCTCGCTCCCAGTCCAGCATGGAAGAAACTAACTAACTAACAATTCTCCCCTTCCCTAAATCAAGCCCCTGTGGATACGGGCATTGTTTTTGAATGAAAATACAATACTAAGAAGGAATATAAACCGCGTCAAGAAAATCTTTAATAATATAATATATTCCTTGGTTCATTCAAAACCCTTTTACGCTAACAAAATCTAATTTACACATGAAGGCATGTATGCCATATCGAGTTATTCAAGTGCGATGTGTGTGAACCTTTTGATCTTATTGGTAAAGAAAATGAAAGGATTCGATATTACTTTCAAATAACAGTAAATTTAGTAACCTTTAAAAGACCATTTTGAAAAAACATTTACCTCTGGTCAAAATATTTACATAGGTCAAAGATGTAAGTTGAAAAACCTGAACTAGATTTCCCTCACACACTGTATTGTATAACATACATACATACATAAAATCACGCCTTTATACCTGACAGGGTAGGCAGAGCGTAAAACGTAATATGCACTTTCGCTACGGCAGTTTTAGATTGTAATGTGTGTATTGCTGTAGCTTATCGCCTAAATTATTGTATAATTATAATACATACATACATACATATAATCACGCTTTTATCCCTATTGGGGTAGGCAGAACGTAAACAACCTAAACAAAGGTCGTTCCGTCACGTCTGACAAAGTTATGAGGGCCATTTAAGATAGATTTATACATTGCTGTAGTGACAGGTTGTCAGCCCATCGCCTAAATTGCAATATACTGAAACCCTCGGATCCCTTAGCTGGTTTTTACAGCATGCCCGGGAGGAAATGCAGCTGGCACATTCTATGTTTTTCTTTCGCTCCCAGTCCAGCATGGAAGAATAATAGTATTGTATAATCCTATGCTATATTTTGACTGGTGCAGATCTCAAGAGTGACGGTGGAATCTAGAACGCCCGAAGGCCGGAAGGGAGACCTAAGACTGACTAGGATCAAATCGCCAGACACTGGACAACTATTGATATTTAAGGTAAGTTAAAGAATTATGTATGGTATAGTCTGTCAACGTCGTGCTTACCGCGCCCTAGGGGTACAGACGTTGGCGGGGACGCGGTAGCACGCGGCGATTGCGAACATGAACACATTGCGTCGTGCTCGCTCACCCTCCTGCTTCACCGCCCGCACCCCCGTTACCGCGTCCCCCCCCCCCCCCCCCCCCCCCGCGCACGTCTGTACCCCTAAGGCGCGGTAAGCACGACGTTGACAGACTATAATTATGTAATATCATTATCTTATAACGATATATTACATAATTACCATGTCTATATATATACGAGTATATATCATGTCTAATTTATAAGTATCATTTAAGTAAGTATATGTAGTGATATTCTATCTACGAATTTCTCTGATATATAACATAGAGTATCCTATCTTATGTAGCATATATTATGTATTAGTTTATCATAAGATATGTATCAGTATATTTTATTAAAATATTTATTTAATAGTGTGTAAATATTGTCTAAGTATTATATGTAGTAATATGCACTATCCCGCTTTCTGCTTGTACAATTTCTATACCCAAAGGTTGCCTGGTAGAAATTGCTGCTTTAGCAATAAGGCCGCCTGTATTGTACTGTCACGTTTGTTCCTTTTTATTTCTGTTGTATGTGTTTCTTTGTGCAATAAAGAATTTTGTATTTGTATAACAATCTAGGTCTATACTTTATAATTTCGATTGGCCATTCAGAGAATGAACTAGGATCTAATACTTGGACGAAATCTGTCAGTCTGTCTGTTTGTTACTTGTTTTGTTAATATTCCGCAGTATGACAGAGCGGCCATTCAGGCGTGAAAGAGCAAACAAATAAACAGCTAGCGTTATTTTCACATACATACATAAATCACGACTTTATCCCTTACGGGGTAGGCAGAGCGTTTAACGCCTCGTAAAAGGCGCTTTCGCCACGTCTGACAAAAATTGAGGGCAATTTTAGATTGTAATATGTATTGCTATAGTGACAGGTTGTCAGCCCATCGCCTAAATTACAATACACTGTAACCCTCGAGTACCTTTTGCTGACTTCAACAGCATGCCCGGGAGGAAGGGCAGCTGGAACATTATATGTTTTTCTATCTCTCCCAGTCCAGCATGGAAGAAATTATTTTCACAATGGGAGCAATTCGTATGCGCACAAATACACAAAATCTGACCAAAATGAGATAACAGAGAGGGCAAGAAATCAGTATCAATGTGTATTTGTTGTTTTCAGGAGTTGGAATGGCAAAGCGCTCGGATAGAGGCCAAAGCGCACTCAGCGGCTGCGGAAAACTTGCAGCCGCTGAGGTTGCTCCTGGGCAACACGCATTGCAGGATCGTCATCAAGAAACGGCTGTCGGGTACGTGAATAAAAATAATCATAAGCAACAGAAAATGCATCGGATCTAAGTGTGAAAAAGAGAGACCGGGTTGCGGAGGTCAGATGGCAGTCGCTCTGTGTAAAAACCAGTACCCTCGTTCAGTCCCCTAGATTAGGTAGCCGACCCCGTGAGATACGGGATAAGGCTAGGGAGATGATGATGATCTAAGTGAGAAAAAAAGACTCAAAGCCGAGAAAAGTGGAAATGATTACATGCAAATAATAATAAAATAAATAGTCAATAGTCCTTTATGGGTAATATAGTAAACAAGTCATGAAATAAATTATTAAGTTCATATAAACATACAACACACATTTTTGTGATATACCTACAAAACAACACATTATAGAAATTAACTGACTATACAGTAACTTACTTACTACAGTACTTCCATACTGAACTGGGAGCGATAGAAAAACATAGAATGTGCCAGCTGCATTTCCTCCCGAGCATGCTGTAAAAACCAGCTAAGGGGTCTGAGGGTTTCTGTATATTGTAATTTAGGCGATAGGCTGACAACCTATCACTACAGCAATATACGTACAAATCTTTCTTGAATGGCCCTCAAGACTTTGTCAGACGTGGCGGAACAGCCTTTGTTCAGGTCGTTTACGCTCTGCCTACCCCATTAGGGATAAAGGCGTGATTATATGTATGTATGTATAAACGGCAGAAAAAGCATCGGATCTAAGTGAGAAAAAAGACTCAAAGCCGAGAAAAGTGGAAATGATTACATGCAAATCATCATCAATATGCCACTAGTTATTAAAAAGAGAGTTTTGCGAAGTTCCACTGTAAATACATATGTCATACCCAGCAGATATACAAAAGCTGCTGGGACACATTTCTCCTCCATTGCACCACGATTGTTCGATAATTTACCAACGGACCTTCAAGAAAGCGCTCAATTATTTAATTCCTCTCAAATTGTTTTTAATAGAAGAACATTTATTTATAATCTTAACTGTAAAACCAAGCATTTTCTAAAAGGTTTCGAGTCGGATGATTTTGAAAAATATTTCAAGGCACTTACACCCATGTTAACTAATCGTAATTAAAAAAAAAAAAAAAACAAGAAACACAAGAAAATAAACTTAGTAGTTATTAGGATTACGTTATTACCGCCACCATTTTTTATAAAAGGAATTGTGTGAAATTAATATTACTATCCACTTATTTAAAAGCAACTGTACAACCGATAATCTAGATGACACCGCTCTCAAATGAGTCAATATTATATGAGATGTATCAGTCCTGGCACAGACTTTGGTCCATTGGGGCTGCAACTGAACACTAGTGATGTTTATAGGCGTCTCTTTATTTATGCTTTTGTTGTATAGTGTGTATAATGTACATTCTTTTTATGGTAAATAATAAATAAAATAAAATAAATCTCCCTAGCCTTATCCAAAGAGTCCATCTGCTTAAATGTTATAATATAGTTAAGATTACCCAAAATTTCTCTAACATAAGTTTGTTTATAATGTTTTTTTTGTTATTTATTACGTACGAATGCACCTAGATAAGTATTTTGTTAGCCCTCGACACTTGTACCCCATATAAGATCTCAGGGAGGAGGAAGTGGCTGAAAATCAGCGCTGGCGTGACCTAGTTCAAGTCAGCACAAGCTGAGACATTTCCTTTTGCCTTTTCTTTATTATGTTAGATAATAATTTAAATTGTAAAAGGCAATAAACATATATTATTATTATTAAGATTAAACGTAGCCGCAGAAGGAAGTAGTATTAGTATTTACGTGAATCGTTATCTTTTCTAGATTGCGCTGTGCTAGGGTCTCGCCTAGCCATACGTCCAGAGCCCCTCGCGTGGGCGTTGACAGACGGCCAGCTTCGTGCTGCGTTAGCATGCGCGGCCGCGCTCGCCGAGCCCGTGAAGAAGGCCACGGCAGCCGCTACCCGGGCCAAGGCAGTGAGGAAGGTTTGTTTAATCTCCTACTTACATTATTTACCCTCTAAAACTTAAAGTGAAATATTATTTCTAAAAATATTAGAAAATATCTAATCAAAAATTCGACCACTGACGGGATTTGAATCCGCGTCTTTGGAAATCTTCCATTCTGGACTGGGAGCGACAGAAGAACGTAGAATGTGCCAGCAGCATCTCCTCCCGGGCATGCTGTAAAAATCAGCTAAGGGATCCGAGGATTTCAGTATATTGCAATTTAGGCTGACAACCTGTCACTACAGCAATATACCTACAAATCTATCTTAAATAACCCTCAAAACTTCGAAAGACGTAGCGGGATGACCTTTGTTTAGTTAGTTAATGCTATGCCTACCCCATTAGGGATAAAGGCGTGATTATATGTATGTCACTTGTTTTTATAGATACCCCTTTTGTCATTTCCCACTTCTAACTTGTACCCCTTCTCTTAATCTTTCTCTCCCTCCCTCTTCTCTTTATATATGCAAAACAAATATGAACCCGCGATTTATCGGTCTCTTTTTATCTTTTTCCAGATCGAAGAACCTCGCGAGCAAATCCAAAGCCGCTCGTCAACGGGCGACCGCGATATTTTAGCGCGAATGTTCGCCAAGCACGACGTTCGCGAAACTTCCTACCACCTGCTAGCGCCGAGAATAGACCTGCATTTATGTGACGATCCCGGCTGTAAGTACATATCGTACCTTCCATGCTAGATGTAACAACCCCCCCCTACCCCCCTAACAACCCTAATATAATACGATATGTGAAAGGAAGTGTGAGAGGAAAGGTGTAGAGGAGAGGAAGGAATGTGGAAGAGGAAGGGAAAGGATTGGGAAGGAAAGATGATAATGGGATGGGATTGAAATATAATCAAAATATTGGCTCGTGATCGTGATCGTCTAGTATTATAGTTAGGACCGTACGTTGTGTAATAAAATTTATAAAAGTAACCCAAATCCTTTAAAGTGGTAGTGGGATGTCATAACTTAGCTCTCTTTAGGTTCTTGGGACAACATGGGGACAGTGCGCAGCGGGATAACGGAACCGCCGATTCCAGCTCCAACCATTCGCTGGTAGAGGATTTATGTGCTCGCCAACCATCAACGAATGAGATTTACTTCAATTACCAATTCCCAGACACTAATAAAGACAGTAAATAGCCTAGGAACTTGTCCTTGATGCAAAACCCATCATGCGAGCCCCAGAAAAGGAAAGAGGAGGCACTTCTGTGCCCTCCAATTGGTTTTTGTTTTGGCCAAGCCTCAGGCCAGAGATAAGTGACAGCGCACTTAGGAAGTTTGGAATGAGTCCAGATTGATGAACAACATCATATAAAATATAATTAATTTGAGCTGATTTATTGGTCAGCCAACCAAGACAGAGCAAGTCATGTCTGATGTAATTTGTAGTAAGTTGTGATGTCCAATTGAGAAACATTGCCTCAACAAAGGTTTTATAAATTGTTGTCCAGCTATGCTGGAAGCACCGACTATGAAACTGCACCAGTCATCGATCTCCACTTATGATATGCACATCCAGGAGTCAGTAGAATAGATAGGGATGCCGAAGCTAGTCCCAGATAATATAACAATCATTCACACCGCAAGCCACAGGTTCGTTGTAGATATAGGAGTGATAGGCAAGAGCAAGTAGTGACTGATTGTCAGACTTCTTTAGTGCAAAATAAGCTTCTATGATCAAAATGCTGTTACAATCATATCGAATGCTAAGATGTAGTATGTGATGGAGGTTTGACCATGGCTGATACCATGTCGCTCAATTGACATCAAGTCAAGTAGTATTTCAGTAGTATAATGGCTTGTCAAAGCCAACCGACCATAAATCAGTTATATAAAATTCACATAAAGTGAATAAATATATAATTTTAATTCCAGACCCGTTCCAGGGTAATTTGAGGTTGTAGGTAGGATTCAGATAACATCATCCCACATTCCATGTTGTATTGGTGTAAAACCCACACATTAGTAGGTATATTATCAAAGATAAACTTTGTCAGTCTGTAGAATTGAATCATCAATTATATAAAACCTACATAGTAGGTATCATAGGTGAACAGTCCCACCAAGTTTGTAGCTGGTGTTCTAGAGTCTAGAACATACATACATATAGGATCATGAATCCAATAAATGTTTCAAAGCATTGTCCGTTGGACATATTTCACAATAAAGTGAATATAAAATCAATTCAGTATCCACTGCCAGAATAAGCATGTAGGTATGAATGACTCATACATAGGTATTAAATCCACAGTTAAGTGAATATAAATCAGTTCAGTAGTTTATTTGAGAAGAATAGGTAAGTATTTTGTCTCCTCTGCCAGGATAGGTAGGTATGAACAATTCATACATAGATATAGTTATAAAAACATAGAATGTATTAAAATAATTTACACATTCCACTGCTGGGCATTTTATGAAACATTAGGATGATGCTTCTCTGCTTAAAGGAAAGGTAAGGCAAGAATTTTGGTAAAGGGAAGGGAGAGAACTACCTACCTAAACACAAACTAGGATCCCAAATAACTACCCCCACCTACTTTCCTAGATATTGATGAGATCTTTACTATTACCTAGAATACCTATCCATCTAAACCTACCCCTACCTAACCTACTCCTACAATGTACCTAAACTGCCTATTTACCTAACCGCATAGCTGTGTATGAATTATGTAATTGCATGCTAAACCGACCTACAATCCTACATATATCTCATTAACCGTACCTATCATATAAGAAATATTGGAAATTATATATATAAAATGAATAGAACGGCCTTTGGCAAGTATGAAATATCATAAAAAAGGATTGTTAATTGAACAGGGAAAAACCTTGTTTATTGACAAAGTCTGAAGTGGACAAGATAATTAAATATATGTAGAAATGGTAAAGTAAATAAAACACGATGTAAATTTATTCAAGAATAAGTAAATAAATGAATGCATCATGATTTGATGCAGGAATACCTTGTGTGTAGGTTTACCCATCCTTTAGAATCCTTGTAGTTGGCACTCCACCAGCTCTGCAAGACTCCACTGTCAGCATCCTCCACTCCACCATGTAAAAGAACAGCTGATCGTCAGGTCACCGCCCTCCGTCCACAACAGGAACAACTCATGGCACCAACATCCCACCATAGTAGGTCTCTTGGTTGCCTCCCGGCTGCATTCTCTCCTCTCCTCTTTGATGTGTACACTTTCACTGGTAAAAGTCAACTAAACTTCAAGTAAATCTAAACTTCCACTCAAACTAAAACTCCAGGCCAACTAAACTTCTCCCTGCTCGGTCCCCGACGCTATTTTCTTCCCCGGCGTCCTTCTCGATCCCCCGTCCCCCTCGTCTCTCCCAAGTTCCAGCAGAATCCCCCCTTCTCGAGCCCCCCGACTGTTTTATCTTCCCTCTTCTAGACCATTTTCGAGTTTTCGAGAGCCTTCATTCCTACTTCTCTTGATAGTTCTCCCCTCCTCCTCCAGATGGCACCGCGTGTCCTTCTCGTTCTCTGTGTTGTCGAAACCTTTCTTCACAATATCTGCACACAATCCAAATACTCGACATTTTATTTTTATTAAGTAATTATAAAATGCTTATCGTATATAGAATGTGTAGATATACCAATACCACACAATAAAACAATTAACTTACCTCATAAAATATAATCTTTATATTTTTCAATCTGGCATAACACCTATAATTTACTTCAAATTAAAGTAATTTCAGTTCGATCTGGCTACAATATTAGTTCTCTACTCAATCAACACTAGATTGGCATTAGTTTCTAGTTTATAGTGATTTTCCTACCAATCTGATAGATGGCGTTACCTACTTGTATTTTAAAACAATGATTTAGTTTTGAATAGCAGAAGCTAAGTACATTACATAGACTGGGAGCGATAGAAAAACATAGAATGAGCCAGCTGCATTTCCTCCCGGGCATGCTGTAAAAACCAGCTAAGGTATCCAAGGGTTTCAGTATATTACAATTTAGGCGATGGGCTGACAACCTGTCACTACAGCAATATACCTACAAATCTATCTTAAACAACCCTCGAAACTTTGTCAGACGTAGCGGAACCACCTTTGTTTAGGTCATTTACACTGCCTACCCCATTAGGCATAAAGGCGTGATTATATATATGCATGTATGTTGAGTAAAGTTTACAGAAACACAAATGTGAATGCTGTTGTGACAGATCGTCAGATTTCTCTCGAGTCCATTTGAGAAGAAATAACTGGTACATTCCTGCCTTTCCAAACGATTTAAACTAAAAAACCAATACAGATATGGCTATTAAAATGTCACATTACTGGCCACCTCCAGTTATTGGCCGCTTCTAAACACTCTTGTCTTTAATATAATAGAATAGCTTTACTCCCAGGAAACAGTGAAAGTTTACAAAAATACTGCAAAAGTAATAATTAAATGAATTTAAACCATACTGCTGCCCAGGGAAATAGGGGAATAGGAGCTTTTATACCTAAAATTGGCTTACAGGATTTCTAACGTATACAATTTTTGTTGTTTCCAGTGGGCCGGTCCGAAAAGCCGTCGCTTTCCAAAGGCGGCGCCTTACAAGTGACGCTAGTCAGCATGCAGGCGGACCTATTTCCTTATCACAAAGCTTCCGGCGACAGGAGGCATTGGAGAGGATACAGGTATGTCGTGTGTGAATGAGTAATAGAGTCTGACTGAACTTATTTAAAAAATAAAAGCTAATATAATAACAACAGTGAAAACAGAAATTAAAGAAATCACTGAGACATACCATTATAAAGCCAGTCAATCTATGTCTCTTTGAAACGACATTTTATATGGAAGTAGTATGGCGCTCCTGTCATGTTACTGTCATATGTTTGGTTCAGTTCAGTTCGGATCTCTCTTTTTAACCAATGACTTTAAAGCATCGTAACTCGTAAACCAAAGAGTATTTTTAGAAAATTCTGTCACATTTATTTTTGTATAGTGACAACAATTCTTATGCATACATACATACATATAATCACGCCTTTATCCCTAATGGGGTAGGCAGAGCGTAAAAGACCCAAACAAAGGTCGTTCTGCCACGTCTGACATAGTTTTGAGGGTTATTTCAGATAGATTTGTAAGTATATTGCTGTAGTGACAGGTTGTCAGCCCATCGCCTAAATTACAATATACTGAAACCCTCGGATCCCTTAGCTGGTTTTTACAGCATGCCCGGGAGGAAATGCAGCTGGCACATTCTATGTTTTTCTCTCGCTCCCAGGCCAGCATGGAAGAACTCTTATGATAGTAAAAAAAAAAATGGAAGAACTCTTATGATAGTAAAAAAAAACCTATGATAGTAACAAAAAATTTCCGAACGTTGAAGGCTGTATGATGGATTTTTAGACAAATGCGTGAGGAACAGAAGGTGTTAGAATTACGACGTATGAGTGCGAAAGAAAGGGCTAATTAGTATGCATGCATGATCAGTCTGTATGGAACAAGTGTAGACGACGGTTGGTTTTCGTGAATGTGGTATGTGCACGTGCATATCTGAGGACAGACGTGGTGCAGGATGGCCGAGTGTGTGATTGAATCTCTGTGGTGAATTAGCAATTTCTGAACGTTGCAAGCTGTATAATTTTTGGATGAAAATGTAAGAAAGAGAAGGTAAAAGTTACGACGACGATTGCGTGTGAAAGAGAGAGCGAATTTAGTATGAATGATCAGTCTGTATGGACCGGGCGGAGACGACGGATGGTTCTCCTAATTATTTGTTTAAATGGGTAAAATAAAGAACAATTACTAGAAAATTCGTAGTTTCCTTGCTCTTGCCTGTCTAATCTAATTTCACTTATGACTTTCTAAATCATCAAATAGTTGTGTATGTTTTTTTTCAAATAGTTTTATGCACTCACAGTGCTATTTTATTTCTGAAAATATTAGAAACTAACAAATCAACAATTCAACCTCTGACGGGATTTGAAATTGGAGGACGGGCCTTTTTGATTTGTTATCA
This sequence comes from Scrobipalpa costella, assembly GCA_949820665.1. Classification (NCBI taxonomy): domain Eukaryota; kingdom Metazoa; phylum Arthropoda; class Insecta; order Lepidoptera; family Gelechiidae; genus Scrobipalpa; species Scrobipalpa costella. The sequence continues at coordinate 10,424,165 of OX463309.1, forward strand.
CTACATAGTATAAAACAAAGTCGCTTTCTCTGTCCCTATATCCCTATGTATGCATAAATCTTTAAAACTACTCAACGGATTTTAATGCGGTTTCTTTTAATGGATAGAGTAATTCAAGAGGAAGGTTAATATGTATAATACATGCATAGTATAGTAATCACTTCCATGCTGGACTGGGAGCGAAAGAAAAACATAGAATGTGCCAGCTGCATTTTCTCCCGGGCATGCTGTAAAAACCAGCTTAGAGATCCGAGGGTTTTAGTATATTGCAATTTAGGCGATAGGCTGACAACCTGTCACTACAGCAATATACCTACAAATCTATCTTAAATAACCCTCAAAACTTTGTCAGACGTGGCACGTGGAACGACCTTTGTTTAGGTCGTTTGTGTTCTGCCTACCCCATTAGGGATAAAGGCGTGATTATATGTATGTATGTATGTAGGATAGTAGTGAAACACTGATAATTTCCGTGCGAAGCCGGGGCGGGTCGCTAGTTTTCTAATATTTTCATTGTGTATGTGTTTCAGGGAAGCAGCCACGCCTCACAGTCAATGGTTGTCACAAGCTCTGTCTTCGTTTTGTGGGACGCTACTAGAGTCCCTCGATCCTAGACCAATGACTCCTAGTTCTAAAGCTAATGTAAGTAAACTTAATATTTAGATTACTGAATATTGAGGGTCATTTTGTAAGGAGACTTATTAATCACAACTAGAATTTATGCTTAATCGAAATTTACAACTTATTAGCAACCATAGCTTTCAATTACTTCCATGCTGGCCTGGGAGCGAGAGAAAAACATAGAATGTGCCAGCTGCTTTTCCTCCCGGGCATGCTGTAAAAACCAGCTAAGGGATCCGAGAATTTTAGTATATTGTGATTTAGGCGATGGGCTGACAACCCGTCACTACAGCAATGTACCTACAAATCTATCTTAAATAACCCTGAAAATTTTGTCAGACGTGGCGGAACGACTTTTGTTTAGGTCGTTAAAGCTCTGCCTACCCCATTAGGGATAAAGGCGTGATTATATGTATGTATGTATGTACAACTTATTAGCAACCATAGCTTTCAATAACAACGAAACTCGTGCCTTAACCTGGATAGGACATTTTGTATTTGTTTTTAACATTAGCTATCAAGATAACTATATAGATAGATATATGAAAAATGTATGTATGTTCTTCCATGCTGGACTGGGAGAGATAGGAAAACATAGAATGTTCCAGCTGCCCTTCCTCCCGGGTATGCTGTAGAATAGAAGTCAGCAAAAGGGATTCGAGGATTACAGTATATTGTAATTTAGGCGATGGGCTGACAACCTGTCACTATAGCAATACAATCTAAAATTTTCCTCAACTTTTGTCAGACGTGGCGAAAGCGCCCTTTACGAGGCGTTTTATGCTCTGCCTACCCCGTAAGGGATAAAGGCACGATTTTATTTATGTAATATGTATAAAAAAAAACCTTGTATTTCTTTAGCCTAGCGAAGGATCTCGGGGCGAGGAGGGTCTGTCAAATGGCAATCCCGCGCGCCCCGCAGCCCCCGCCGCGCCCGCCTCGCCGTCCAACAACACGCACACTGCCTCACAAGGTAAATGAAATACAACCTTATATTTGTAGCCGATAGATGGCGCCACAACAAGAAACATACGTTCTGAAACGCGCTATCCGAAGTTTTCGGAGCCAACTGTTCCAAATATGTTTGATAGGGACACCCTCCTTTCCATCCGTCTTTACTCGGCCAGCTGGCCTAATTACATCATCATCTCCTTAGCCTTATCCTGTATTTCACGTGATCCACTACCTAATCTAGGTGATTGAACGAGGGTACTGGTTTTTACACAGAGCGACTGCCATATGACCTCCGCAACCCAAAAGGGAAATCAGGTGTCTCCCAAATATTCTTCTTGTTCTAGCAACTTTTTCTTAGCGAGTGAATTCTCGAGTCGAACAACGACCCGAAGAACCCTGGTGTCAGAGTTTTCAAACCGCTTAGTAGCACAGCTATTAGGTCTCTGACATGGTTAGAGTAACGACCTCTATCAAAGACAGCGACCGGGAGCGACGGCTTAACGTGCCCTCCGAAGCACGAAATCCTTTTACTTTTCAGACATTCAGGTGATTCAGTCCGCAATGTCCTAACCAAACTGGGGAAAACCTCACAGTCATAAATTGACAAATATCAACTTTTGTGTTCCCCCCGTGGGAATCGAACCTAGGACCTCCGGATCGTAAGCCCATGGCTCTGCCCATTAGACCACAGAAGCAGTTTCTAGCAACTAGATGAATCCTCATGTTTTCTTTTCAGCGTCGCCTACTAGAACGCGCATACTGCAACAACTCGGCAAGTTGATGACAACCTGCCTTGTACTTAGGATAGACGATTTTACCGTTAATAAGGTAATTGTTACTTATTTAATATTGTAACTATGGAGTTATTAACTGCTGTTGGAATTCCGAGTAAAATTAAGGAAGAAAATGTGCACTAAACTCAAAAAATTGAATAGCATCTGTCCCAACTACCATCCTAAATACAGAGACTAGTGATTTCTCAGTTATATTTATTGTTTATTGTACACAAGTTACATGAAAATGATAATACATAAAGATGAACGACACAACAGGCACAGCTTATAAGATCGGAATTTTGAAAAAACGAAACTGCGCAAGTTCCGCGTACTTAAGTGCCAATAGCGTCAAGAAACTTTAGGTTGTAATCAGCTGTCAAGAGTGACAGCGGGTTTGAGTTCGTTTCAGAAATGTCATTTCAGTATATTATGAACTGTCAAATCCATACTTAATACTGCTCTCTATATTATTATTATCCATTATACACTAGCAGCATGTATTGCTGATGCGTGTATATCACTGCACTTGAGTCAATAAATATTTATCTAGTCTGTTTTTTAAACAGTTTACTGAGGGAGCACTGATCACTGATTCTGGTAGTTTATTCCACGAGTTCACTACGCGGTTTGTTAAGAAGTTTATTGAGATCGCTTTGTAAATATGGGCCTTTGTCTCACACAAGTGTTGATATTTCAGGTATCGACAGGATCTAAATCGAGAGAAGCGCCTCGACCACTGATAAGCGCGGAGAAAGCCACTTTACCAGGAGACGCGGGGCTCCTACACGCTGAACTGACTTTCTTCTACTATCCTGGAGACATATGCTTCCCTGGTAAGATACACATGCAATCTGCATTCACAAAAATATGGCTTTGTCTGCCAATAATTTCAGATTCTCACAAAACCGCCACAGGTAAAGAAAACCTTTAATAATTTTCATTTGAATCAACAGTGCCGTCTAACCTTCAATCATTTGAATCAATTTATTTATTTAACAGTGCCGTTAAACCTTCAATCATTTTTATTTGAATCACCAGTGCCGTCTAACCTTTAATCATTGTCATTTAAATCAGCAGTGCCGTCTAACCTTTAATCATTTTCATTTGAATCAATTTATTTATTTAACAGTGCCGTCTAACCTTCAATCATCTTTATTTGAATCACCAGTGCCGTCTAACCTTCAATCATTTTTATTTGAATCACCAGTGCCGTCTAACCTTCAATCATTTTTATTTGAATCACCAGTGCCTTCTAACCTTCAATCATTTTCATTTGAATCAATTTATTTATTTATTTAACAGTGCCTTCAATCAGTACTTCGGTCATATTATGCGCCACGATAAATACCAGCTCCTTCAATCAATTAATTATGCAAGGTAAAATACAGGGCAAAAGAAAGCCTGGTAGGCGAAGAACATCCTGGCTGAAAAATCTACGCCAGTGGTACGGTCAGAGTACCAGATCGCTTTTTCGGACTGCCGCGTCGAAAGTGAAGATAGCCATGTTGGTTGCCAACCTTCGATAGAAGACGGCACTTAAAGAAGAAGAAGCCTTCAATCATTTTTATTTAAATCACCAGTGCCGTCTAACCTTTAATCATTGTCATTTAAATCACCAGTGCCGTCTAACCTTCAATCATTTTCATTTGAATCAATTTATTTATTTAACAGTGCCGTCTAACCTTCAATCATTTTTATTTGAATCACCAGTGCCGTCTAACCTTTAATCATTGTCATTTAAATCAACAGTGCCGTCTAACTTTCAATCATTATTCTTTGAATCAACAGTGCCGTCTAACCTTCAATCATTTTCATTTGAATCAATTTATTTATTTAACAGTGCCGTCTAACCTTCAATCATTTTTATTTGAATCACCAGTGCCGTCTAACCTTTAATCATTGTCATTTAAATCACCAGTGCCGTCTAACTTTCAATCATTATTGTTTGAATCAACAGTGCCGTCTAACCTTCAATCATTTTCATTTGAACCAACAGTGCCGTCTAATTTTCAATATTTTTTATTTTTAATCAACAGTCAATCATTTTAATTTGAATCAACAGTGCCGTCTTACTTTCAATCATTTTAATTTGAATCAACAATGCCGTCTAACTTTCCATCATTTTTATTTCAATCAACAGTGCCGTCTAACCTTCAATCATTGTTATTTGAATCAACAGTGCCGTCTAACCTTCAATCATTTTCATTTGAATCAATAGTGCCCTCTAACCTTCAATCATTGTTATTTGAATCAACAGTGCCGTCTAACCTTCAATCATTTTCATTTGAATCAATAGTGCCCTCTAACCTTCAATCATTGTTATTTGAATCAACAGTGCCGTCTAACCTTCAATCATTGTTATTTGAATCAATAGTGCCGTCTAACCTTCAATCATTGTTATTTGAATCAACAGTGCCGTCTAACCTTCAATCATTTTCATTTGAATCAATAGTGCCCTCTAACCTTCAATCATTGTTATTTGAATCAACAGTGCCGTCTAACCTTCAATCATTTTCATTTGAATCAATAGTGCCCTCTAACCTTCAATCATTGTTATTTGAATCAACAGTGCCGTCTAACCTTCAATCATTTTCATTTTAACCAACAGTGCCGTCTCCAAAGCTATACATCCAGCTATCTCCCGTCCGCGTGTCAGTGGACGTGGCGAGCATCGTGTGGCTGGGCGCGTTCCTGCCGCACGTGGGCCGCGCCGCGCAGGAGGCCGCCGAGACAGCCCACGAGGAGGAGGCCTATATGGACGTCAGGGCTGAAGCTATCATGCCCAAGGTAACCACAGCTGGACATCCTGCTATCAATGTCAGTGGACTTGTATCCAAAAATGGGGCAGCTTTCATGCCGAAGGTAACCGTGTAAAGGTGCAGTTTTCTAATTGAAAGGTACCCGGCTAACTTGGAAGCGGTCATTCCGAAGGTTAGCATGCATAATACACTGATAATGATTTGACATGATATACTGTTGATTTCGGGAGCGAAACAAGTCCTACATTCGACACGACTCACTGATTATTTTGCGAGCGAACTATACTTGACATGGCTTACCGATGCGATATCTTTGCGAGCGAAGCCACATATGAATGTCTTTGCAAGCGAAAGATATATTAAACAAAAACAACAGGAATTGAGAACAAATTAAATAAAAACTAAAGTTCAGTGAAGGCGGCCTTATTGCTATGGTAGCAATTTCTACCAGGCAACCTTATCAAATTTAGATATTGCGGGATAGTGCATCTTACTTAAAAACTAATTATAAAATAAGCCTTATATTTAACAATACATGATGAGATGACTTTGCGAGTGATTCAACATGTGATGTTTTGTATTTGCGATCCGCAGATCGTGTTAGAAGCGGGCCACGAGCACATCTCGCAGCAGCGCGACCGGCCCAAGGAGTTGCACATCTGCACCGCGCGAGCCACGCTCACCAACGTCAGGGAGTCGCCCAGGCAGAGTGAGAATTACAACTACATACATATAGTCACGCCTTTATCCCTAGGTAGGCAGAGCGTAAACAACCCGAACAAAGGTCGTTCCGCCACGTCTGACAAAGTTTCGAAGGTTATTTAAGATATCATCATCATATCTTTATTTCTAAAAACGGTATTACTGTATGTGAAATTGAATAACAAATAAAATATTAAAAAATAAAATTAGTAATTACAATAAAATTACCAAATAATAAATTCACAAAAAAAAAATGTCAATTTATAAAAAAAAAATATATTATAAAATCTAATAACATAATAACAAGTCAAACAACACTACAACTTCTAGAATTCTTCAATGCTATAACATTTTTTTTCCAATAGTAAAAGTTTTAATTTATTCTTAAATATGCTGACACTTGTTATAACTCTCATTTCATTTGGTAGTCTATTGTACAATGCAACAGCTAGATACACGGAGCAGTACCTGGCTATATTAAGACGTGGTAAGATTATATGGTTCAATTCTTTCCTTCTGGTATTTATTCGCAATAGCATTTCGTCATCAGATTCAAATATATGTCTATGTTTAATCAAGTCAACTAATATAACCAATATGTAAAGGCTAGGCACTGTCAGTATCTGATACATCCGGAAATAGTCCATGCACGATTCCCATGGAGGTATGCGAGCGATCGTTCTTATAGCCCTCTTTTGAATAGTAAAAGCTTTTGACATATTGTATTGGTAGCCATTTCCCCAATGTTTAACACTATAACGCAGTTTATATTGATAGATTTGTTGATATATTGCTGTAGTGACAGGTAGTCAGCCTATTGCCTTAAATGCAATAAACAGAAACCCTCGGATCCCTTGTCAGCCTATTGCGTAAAGTGCAATAAACAGAAACCCTCGGATCCCTTGTCAGCCTATTGCGTAAAGTGCAATAAACAGAAACCCTCGGATCCCTTGTCAGCCTATTGCGTAAGGTGCAATAAACAGAAACCCTCGGATCCCTTGTCAGCCTATTGCGTAAAGTGCAATAAACAGAAACCCTCGGATCCCTTGTCAGCCTATTGCGTAAAGTGCAATAAACAGAAACCCTCGGATCCCTTGTCAGCCTATTGCGTAAAGTGCAATAAACAGAAACCCTCGGATCCCTTGTCAGCCTATTGCGTAAAGTGCAATAAACAGAAACCCTCGGATCCCTTGTCAGCCTATTGCGTAAAGTGCAATAAACAGAAACCCTCGGATCCCTTGTGAGCCTATTGCGTAAAGTGCAATAAACAGAAACCCTCGGATCCCTTGTGAGCCTATTGCGTAAAGTGCAATAAACAGAAACCCTCGGATCCCTTGTCAGCCTATTGCGTAAAGTGCAATAAACAGAAACCCTCGGATCCCTTGTCAGCCTATTGCGTAAAGTGCAATAAACAGAAACCCTCGGATCCCTTGTCAGCCTATTGCGTAAAGTGCAATCAACATAAACCCTCGGATCCCTTGTCAGCCTTTTGCGTAAAGTGCAATAAACAGAAACCCTGGGATCCCTTGTCAGCCTATTGCGTAAAGTGCAATAAACAGAAACCGTCGGATCCCTTGTCAGCCTATTGCGTAAAGTGCAATAAACAGAAACCCTCGGATCCCTTGTCAGCCTATTGCGTAAAGTGCAATAAACAGAAACCCTCGGATCCCTTGTCAGCCTATTGCGTAAAGTGCAATAAACAGAAACCCTCGGATCCCTTAGCTGGTTTTTACAGCATGCCCGGGAGGAAATGCAGCTGGTACATTCTATGTTTTTCTCTCGCTCCCAGTCCAGCATGGACAATAACACCATTTTAATACTCATAAATCATTGCTTTTCATAAAATAGTCCTTAGAACAACGGCGTATAGAGTATCATATTTCCGGATAGTCAGCCATATCCTTGTCTACCTTGACCATTCAATCTTCACGCAATAAAATGAAAATGAAATGCGAGTGTATAAAGTCGCAATACCCGATGTAAGGGACAGCATCCCGCAAACTGATATAGGCTGCTCGGTCAACGAAACTGAACAACTATCACTAGGAATTTCTTTCAGGAGATAAAAAAAAAAATATTTCGCATACAAAATTACAACCTCGATCAGACAATTTGTATGGAAAAAATAATATTTTTTACATACATACATACATATAATCATGCCTTTATCCCAAATGGGGTAGGCAGAGCGTCAACTACCCAAACAAAGGTCGTTCCGCCACGTCTGACAAAGTTATGAGGGTTATTTAGGATAGATTTCTAGGTATATTGCTGTAGTGACAGGTTGTCAGCCCATCGCCTAAATTACAATACTCTGTAACCCTCGAGTCCCTTTTGCTGACTTCTACAGCATGCCCGGGAGGAAGGGCAGCTGGAACATTCTATGTTTTGTCTATCTCTCCCAGTCCAGCATGGAAGGAATAAGGATAATATTTTTTCGCTTCCTGAAAAAAAAACCTGCTAATAGTTGTTCAGTTTCGTTGCCTGCGCAACCCCTATCAGTTTGCGGGACGCTGTCCCTTACACCCCGTATATCCAATGTTTCAGACACGGCCGGCACGCGAGCGGACCTGGCGTCGATCCTGTCAGCGTTGCGGAGGTCAGCGCCCTCTCGAGGACAGTTCCCGTGCGGACCCGACGACATGGACCCCATACACGAGCAGTTCATACTGCATGCTGATAGTGAGTACCTCCATTTATATCAGGCTTCTTCTCCTGTCGAGTGGGTATCGAGTCCTTCGACCCGATAAACCCTGGTGTCAGAGTTTTAAAACCGCCTAGTAGCACAACTATCAGGCCTCTCACATGGTTTTAAGTAACGACCACTATCAAAGACAACGGCTTAACGTGCCCTCCGAAGCACAAAATCTTTCTTTTCGGACAATCAGGTGATTCAGCCTGCAATGTCCTAACCAAACTGGGGAAGAATTCACAAAGTAATAATTTCTCAAATATCAACTTTGTGTTTCCCCCCTGGGAATCGAACCCAGGACCTCCGGATCGGGAGTCCATGGCTCTAGCATGACCACGGAGACAGTTAGTTTATATCAGTACAGAAATAGGAATGTACATTGATGTAACGCGCGCGTTTGTATGCAGACCTGGCCTCTTCTGGATTCTTCCATGCTTTCCTGGGAGCGAGAGAAAAACATGGAATGTGCCAGCTGCATTTCCTCCCGAGCATGCTGTAAAAACCAGCTTAGGGATCTGAGGGTTTCAGTATATTGTAATTTAGGCGATGGGCCGACAACCTGTCACTACAGCAATATACGTACAAATATTTCTTAAATGGCCCTCAAGACTTTGTCAGACGTGGCGGAACGGCCTTTGTTTAGGTCTTTCACGCTCTGCCTACCCCGATAGGGATAAAGGCGTGATTATGTGTGTGTATGTGTGTGTGTGTGTGTTACCAGTTTGTTTTTCATAATTACAACCAATGATCATACTAAGCATTCAATCGAAACCTAACACCAACGTGGTTGTTCCGCAGACTTGGACGACATAGAGCGTGGCACAGCGGTGTCTCCAGAAATGCTGTGGAAGGAGAATCGCTCGGTGTGGTGCGCGCGAGTCGAACCGCTGTGGGCGGACTTCTGCGGCGCGCGCGCAACCAACTACAAGCCCGCGCCGCTGTTGGACGCCACGCCGACCACGGCTTGGGTATTAATAGATAGATAGATATATTCTTTATTACTTCCATGCTGGACTGGGAGATACTTCGAAGCTGGACTGGAAGAGATAGAAAAACATAGAATGTTCCAGCTGCCTTTCCTCCCCGGCATGCTGTTGAAGTCAGCAAAAGGGACTCGAGGGTTACTGTGTATTGTAATTTAGGCGTTGGGCTGACTGACAACCAGTCACTATAGCAATACATATTACAATCTAAAATTGCCCTCAATTTTTGTTAAACGCTCTGCCTACCCCGTAAGGGATAAAGGCGTGATTTATGTATGTATGTATATTCTTTATTGCACATAAAACAAAAACAACAGGAATTAGAACAAATCAAATAAAAATTAAAGTACAATGAAGGCGGCCTTATTGCTATGGTAGCAATTTCTACCAGGCAACCTTGGGTAAAAGAAATCGAATGTAGATAATACGGGATAGTGCATCTTACTAAAAACTAATTAAAATAGACAAATCTACATAAAATACATATATGATATACATAAATTACGTAAATTATGATAGATAATAAACTATTATATACCATATATAATATACTAATACATACATTATGCAGGAAAGGAAATAAATAATTCAGATTGATATGAAAAGGAATGACAGATACACAAATGATATAGAAAGGATATATAGTATTAATAACCTCTATACTGTATGGCTTCCATGCTGGACTGGGAGCGACAGAATAACGTAGAATGTGCCAGCTGCATCTCCTCCCGGGCATGCTGTAAAACCAGCTAAGGGATTCGTTGGTATATTGTAATTTAGGCGATGGGCTGACATCCTGTCAATACAGCAATATCCAGTTCTATCTTAAACAACCCCCAAAACTTGTCAGACGTGGCGGAGCGACCTTTGTTTGGGTTGTTCACGCTCTGCCTACCCCATTAGGGATACAGGCGTGATGGTATGTATGTGTGTATACTGTATATTTTAAAGTAGAGCCACAGAATATATAATAGTACTACATACAGAATGGACATTCACCTCCCTTCCCCAGTTCGACATACGTCACACTCCGCGCCGGATTGTGGGCCACATTGAGCGTAGTAGTTAGCTGGTATGGCGCGCGCATGTTTCCCAGTGTAACGGAAATAATAAAGTTTTGTGTTCTAAATATGGTTAGGTACTGTTCCGTGTACTGATGTCTTTCTACCATAAGATATGACTCCAATAGGAACTTTTTTAGATTCAACAGTGATGAGAGACGGTAAGTAAATTCATACAAAATATGCAACCTAATCTATTCTAACTATTCAGTTACAGTCAACTACTTTAAAACGTTGGTTTAATCAAGAACCAGATTAATCAAGTGATGATTATGACCGGTATAATAAATTTTGTCAACCCTTATAACACGCACACAAACGCACGCCAAGTGCAACGTGCCGTCTGTCGATGTGTGACCAAAATAACATGACAATTAGGAGTGTCCGAGCTGTGGTAGAGCTGCCATCAGTCCGGGATTTCCCGGATCTGTCCTATACTGTATGTTTAAAGTAGAACTGCCATCACTCCGGGTTTCCACGGATCTGTTCTAGTTTTTTAAAAAGCGTCCCGTTAAAACCTGGACACTTAGTAATATAAATAAAATACAGTGTTCTTCTCTTCACCTCTTTTATTTATAGGGACATCTATTTCAGAGAAATTTTGGGCTCGATTCGCTCACGTAACATATTGGTTCGCTTTTTGTAACATGTTGTGCTCGCTTCGCTCTCCGAACGTATTGATTCAATTTTTCGTGAGATAAGTTCTCGTTCGCTCCGCTCGCATAACAGATTGATTCGGTTGTCGTGAAATATTGCGCCTGCTTCGCTCGCGTCACGTTTTAATTCAGTTTTCGTAAGTAAAGTATTATAAAAAACTATTTCTCGCCACTTTCCAGCTGTATTGCGAAGAGGGTTTCTCGCGCATCTGGTGCGTGGCGCGGACGTGCGGGCTGGCCTGCCTGCAGCTCAACCACTACCAGATGCTGTTCCTCATGAGGCAGCTGGATCGCATCTCGGAGATGATGGGCTGGCTCGCGCACGACGCCGCCAGGTCCCCACTACCGGACCAGGGGTAAGCTGGAGACAAGCAAACCTGCAGCTCAACCACTACCAGATGCTGTTCCTCATGAGGCAGCTGGAGCGCATCTCGGAGATGATGGGCTGGCTCGCGCACGACGCCGCCAGGTCCCCACTACCGGACCAGGGGTAAGCTGGAGACATGCACACCTGCAGCTCAACCACTACCAGATGCTGTTCCTCATGAGGCAGCTGGATCGCATCTCGGAGATGATGGGCTGGCTCGCGCACGACGCCGCCAGGTCCCCACTACCGGACCAGGGGTAAGCTGGAGACAAGTCACACCTGCAGCTCAACCACTACCAGATGCTGTTCCTCATGAGGCAGCTGGAGCGCATATCGGAGATGATGGGCTGGCTCGCGCACGACGCCGCCAGGTCCCCACTACCGGACCAGGGGTAAGCTGGAGACATGCAAACCTGCAGCTCAACCACTACCAGATGCTGTTCCTCATGAGGCAGCTGGAGCGCATCTCGGAGATGATGGGCTGGCTCGCGCACGACGCCGCCAGGTCCCCACTACCGGACCAGGGGTAAGCTGGAGACATGCACACCTGCAGCTCAACCACTACCAGATGCTGTTCCTCATGAGGCAGCTGGATCGCATCTCGGAGATGATGGGCTGGCTCGCGCACGACGCCGCCAGGTCCCCACTACCGGACCAGGGGTAAGCTGGAGACATGCACACCTGCAGCTCAACCACTACCAGATGCTGTTCCTCATGAGGCAGCTGGATCGCATCTCGGAGATGATGGGCTGGCTCGCGCACGACGCCGCCAGGTCCCCACTACCGGACCAGGGGTAAGCTGGAGACAAGTCACACCTGCAGCTCAACCACTACCAGATGCTGTTCCTCATGAGGCAGCTGGAGCGCATCTCGGAGATGATGGGCTGGCTCGCGCACGACGCCGCCAGGTCCCCACTACCGGACCAGGGGTAAGCTGGAGACATGCAAACCTGCAGCTCAACCACTACCAGATGCTGTTCCTCATGAGGCAGCTGGAGCGCATCTCGGAGATGATGGGCTGGCTCGCGCACGACGCCGCCAGGTCCCCACTACCGGACCAGGGGTAAGCTGGAGACATGCACACCTGCAGCTCAACCACTACCAGATGCTGTTCCTCATGAGGCAGCTGGAGCGCATATCGGAGATGATGGGCTGGCTCGCGCACGACGCCGCCAGGTCCCCACTACCGGACCAGGGGTAAGCTGGAGACAAGTCACACCTGCAGCTCAACCACTACCAGATGCTGTTCCTCATGAGGCAGCTGGAGCGCATCTCGGAGATGATGGGCTGGCTCGCGCACGACGCCGCCAGGTCCCCACTACCGGACCAGGGGTAAGCTGGAGACATGCACACCTGCAGCTCAACCACTACCAGATGCTGTTCCTCATGAGGCAGCTGGAGCGCATCTCGGAGATGATGGGCTGGCTCGCGCACGACGCCGCCAGGTCCCCACTACCGGACCAGGGGTAAGCTGGAGACAAGTCACACCTGCAGCTCAACCACTACCAGATGCTGTTCCTCATGAGGCAGCTGGAGCGCATCTCGGAGATGATGGGCTGGCTCGCGCACGACGCCGCCAGGTCCCCACTACCGGACCAGGGGTAAGCTGGAGACATGCAAACCTGCAGCTCAACCACTACCAGATGCTGTTCCTCATGAGGCAGCTGGAGCGCATCTCGGAGATGATCGGCTGGCTCGCGCACGACGCTGCCAGGTCCCCACTACCGGACCAGGGGTAAGCTGGAGACATGCACACCTGCAGCTCAACCACTACCAGATGCTGTTCCTCATGAGGCAGCTGGAGCGCATATCGGAGATGATGGGCTGGCTCGCGCACGACGCCGCCAGGTCCCCACTACCGGACCAGGGGTAAGCTGGAGACTAGTCACACCTGCAGCTCAACCACTACCAGATGCTGTTCCTCATGAGGCAGCTGGAGCGCATCTCGGAGATGATGGGCTGGCTCGCGCACGACGCCGCCAGGTCCCCACTACCGGACCAGGGGTAAGCTGGAGACATGCACACCTGCAGCTCAACCACTACCAGATGCTGTTCCTCATGAGGCAGCTGGAGCGCATCTCGGAGATGATGGGCTGGCTCGCGCACGACGCCGCCAGGTCCCCATTACCGGACCAGGGGTAAGCTGGAGACATGCACACCTGCAGCTCAACCACTACCAGATGCTGTTCCTCATGAGGCAGCTGGAGCGCATCTCGGAGATGATGGGCTGGCTCGCGCACGACGCCGCCAGGTCCCCACTACCGGGCCAGGGGTAAGCTGGAGACATGCACACCTGCAGCTCAACCACTACCAGATGCTGTTCCTCATGAGGCAGCTGGAGCGCATCTCGGAGATGATGGGCTGGCTCGCGCACGACGCCGCCAGGTCCCCACTACCGGGCCAGGGGTAAGCTGGAGACTCGTCACACCTGCAGCTCAACCACTACCAGATGCTGTTCCTCATGAGGCAGCTGGAGCGCATCTCGGAGATGATGGGCTGGCTCGCGCACGACGCCGCCAGGTCCCCACTACCGGACCAGGGGTAAGCTGGAGACATGCACACCTGCAGCTCAACCACTACCAGATGCTGTTCCTCATGAGGCAGCTGGAGCGCATCTCGGAGATGATGGGCTGGCTCGCGCACGACGCCGCCAGGTCCCCATTACCGGACCAGGGGTAAGGACTATAATCCATTCTTTCTGTCTGTCTGTCTGTCTGTTTGTCGCTCTTTCAGTCCTAAACGGCAGAAAGGATTTTGATGAAATTTGGCATGGTGATAGATTGTAACCTGGACACATACATAGGTTACTTTTTACCTCGGGTAAATGTCTTATTCCCACGGGCAGATATATTTAGCGGCCGGAAAGCTAACTTCATATTTATTTCTGTTCGTGTTCCGGTTGGATTAAACATCGAATTAACCTTTCTACTTCCTGGCACTATTCAAATTTAGTCCAATCAAACCATTTTTTAATTTTGGCTTTCACTTCCATGCTGGACTGGGAGAGAGAGAAAAACATAGAATGTGCCAACTGCATTTCCTCTCGGGCATGCTGTAAAAACCAGCTAAGGGATCCGAGGGTTTCTGCATATTGCAATTTAGGCGATGGGCTGACAACCTGTCCCTACAGCAATATACCTACTAATCTATCTTGAATAAACCCTCATAACTTTGTCAGACGTGGCGGAGCGACCAATGTTTGGGTCGTTTCCGCTCTGCCTACCCCGTTCGGGATACAGGCGTGATTAAATTTATTTATTTATTTTATTTTGGATCCGCCATCTTTCATTTTCGCGACCTTCATTCACCAGTTACACCTCACCACCCATTTTATTTACATGTTACAGGTCAATAGTGGTAGGTGTGGTGGTACCAGCAGTGGAACTAACGCTGGTGCTGCCGTCCAGCTGTCCAGGGCAGGAGTCTTCCAGAGACCTGGACAGTGTGCCACTCGACTCGTCCAGCTTGCAGGATATGAAGATGGGTAAGCTTAGGCTTTTTATAGTGACCAACACTTATTCATAACTATACTAGCGACCCGCCCCGGCTTCGCATGGAAATTATCAGTGTTTCTCTACTATATTATGCATGTATTATAAATATAAACCTTCGTCTTGAATCACTCTATCCAATAAAAGAAACCGCATCAAAATCCGTTGCGTAGTTTTAAAGATGTATGCATACATAGGGATATAGGGACAGAAAAAGCGACTTTGTTTTATACTATGTAGTGATACGGGTTAATACCGTAGATATTAATCGTTAAGCCATATCAGAGGCCAATGGTAAGCATTGGCGGCTTGAAAACTCTGAATCTAGGATTGGGTCTGGTTTCCTTTCTGGGTTGCGGAGGTCAGATGGCAGTCGCTCTGTGTAAAAACCAGTACCTTCGTTCAATCACCTAGATTAGGTAGCCGACTCCGTAAGATACGGGATAAGGCTAGGTAGATGGTGCATAACATGGATACTACACTCCTTGAGCTATAAATAACATAACCACACCACAATACCCCTTCGGAAAACACAATATATGTTATCCTTATTCCGGAGTACGCGTTCAAAAATTTACTTTCTTGTTCTTCGTGTCAAATATTATGAATGAAAATATTTCAGGAATTATATAAACCAACTTCGAAAGAACACAACGATACCGCGTTTAAAAATCAGAAACAAAAGGTGGATCCTATATTCAAAATGATTGTAATAAAATAATGAAATATATACTATAGATGACTTATATATAACTATACTCGATAAATTGTAAGATGGTAGCTGCGACGGATGCCATTTAGAAGGAAAACAAAAGAAAATATGTATAAAATATACTTACAGTTTTTCGAGTATTAGTTATGTTATGTGGTTTATGATAGCAAACAACATGGACAAACATCTGATTTTGCACAAACTTTGGGAGTGAAATGTATAGGCCAGTTGTCCAAGTGACGACAGATGGGAAAAGGGTAGCTAGCCTAGTCAGGTGTTGTGACATGTCAGGAACTTCTTATCTGAACAGTACCTATTATGCATATATATATCACTACATAGTATAAAACAATATTGTTTGATTTAATCATATTGATTCATTATTTTTACGTTTAATAGTTCTACTTCATATTATTATGTATCTTCGTATCTTCCATGCTGGTATGGGAGTGAGAGAAAAACATAGAATGTGCCAGCTGCATTTCCTCCCGAGCATGCTGTAAAAACCAGCTAAGGGATCTGAGGATTTCAGTATATTGTAATTTAGGCGATGGGTTGACAACCTGTCACTACAGCAATATACTTACAAATCTATCTTAAATAACCCTCAAAACTTTGTCAGACGTGGCGGAACGGCCTTTGTTTAGGTCGTTTACGCTCTGCCTACCCCATTAGGGATATAGGCGTGATTATATGTATGTATGTATTCATATAATTTAGAGTATATTTTTAGTTTACATTGCATTTGTCTTGCCCTTAAAATGTTTCTCATTCTCTCAATTGCCAGTGGGTTACCAGGAAGAGATAGCCCTTGCATACCTTTCTTTACACTTCATTTCTTGTGTTTTTATGCAATAAAGAACTTTACGCTAAGAAAACTTCAATACCGCGTTTCAGAACGTATGTTTTTTGTTGTGGCGCCATCTATCGCTATAAAACCACTATTCCATATTTTTTACGTTCAGGTTCAGAAGCGACAATGGCGCCCTCTACGCTAGAGCGCGAGAACACGATAATGACGCTTCCACCGCTACAGTCCATTGAGATCTGCTCGGCTCAACCGCTGCCCGCTGATGAAATGAGAGAAGCGCCACCCAGCCCAGGAATAGGCAGCTTTGGAGGTATTTACTTTGACATTTTAACCTCTAGTCCAGTGAGCTGAACCATGGGC
The DNA here is from genome assembly GCA_949820665.1 of Scrobipalpa costella. Classification (NCBI taxonomy): domain Eukaryota; kingdom Metazoa; phylum Arthropoda; class Insecta; order Lepidoptera; family Gelechiidae; genus Scrobipalpa; species Scrobipalpa costella. Next base: position 10,441,110 of record OX463309.1, read on the forward strand.
TCCCGATCTGGAAGTCATGGGTTCGACTTCCACAAAATTGATATTAGTAAATTTATCACTTTATGTTTTTTTTACAGTTTTGTTAGGACAATGCAGGTAGTATCACCTGATGGTCTGTAAGATAAAATATTCCGTGTATAGGGCACATTAAGCTGTCGGTCGCTGTCTTTGAAAGCGGTTGTTACTTAAACATGTCAGAGTCCTATTAGAGTTCATCAGATTGTCTTTCTACTCGAAAAACCCATTCGATAAGAAGACTATGATATTGTATCCCGTTCCCATTCCAGTATGAAAATATTTTATTTTGTCTGATTATATAATACTGTTTACTTCCATGCTGGACTGGGAGCGATGAAAAAACATAGAATGTGCCATCTGCATCTCTTGCCGGGCATGCTATAAAAACAGCTAAGGGATTAGAGTGTTTCAATGTATTGTAATTTTGTCACTTTAGCAATACATATATCTATCTTAAATAACCCTCAATACTTGTCAAACGTGTCGAAACGTTAGGTCGTTGACGCAATGCCTACCCAATTAGGGATAAAAGCGTGATTTGTGTATGTATGTACTTACTTCTAAACGTTTCAGGCTTCTCATCGATGCGTCGCGGCTTCACGTCGTTAGTGACGTCAATAGACACGGCGCTGTCGCGCGACGACGCCCGCAGCGACGCGGCGTCCACTGCCAGCTCCGACAGCGAGCGGTACGTCGTGGTCGGCCTCGCCGCGGAGTCGCCCGACGACGCCGACTTCGCCTTCAGGTAGGGCTGTAGTGAATACTAGAGAGAGGAGAGGAAAGAGAGGTAAGGAAGGGAAGTGACGGACTTCGAATTTAGTTAGGGTTACCAAAACAGACGCGTAGATACCGTAGTATCAGCCATATCAATTATATATATTCTTTATTGCGTACAAAAAAAATACAAAATATAAACAAATTTAAATTTAGTTCACAAAGGTGAGCTTATCTCTATAAAGAGATCTCTTCCAGCCAACCTGTAAAACTGAATATGAGATAACAATATATACGGGGACAAGACTGTACATGCTGTAAACTTTTACATATACATATAACTTACAACCTACACAAACATACATATATATTACTTAAATAAACATCTATAATAAATAATGATACATACATATAATAAATACAAATACCTACGTACATAAATACTAATTTTGTTGCGATAGGAAGTGCTCTTTCACTCTTATACGGGACCCTCGGGCGGGCTTAATAAACGAAATTACCAAATTTATATACCTCTATCAACAACGTAAAACTCGCTTCGCTTGCGATATAAGTTAATATAACCTCGGTCGACAACTTGATCCATCAAGCTCGTTTCGCTCGCTATATGAGTCAACATATCGTACTTTATAACGTTGCTACGCTCGCGATATGAGGTAACTAACCTACTTCAATCAGTAAGTAAGTAAAAGTAAAAACACTTTATTGTACACAAAAAACGAGAATACAAATCATTACAACCTAAAATTTGCCCTCAATTTTTGTCAGACGTGGCGAAAGCGCCTGTTACGAGGCGTTTTACGCTCTGCCTACCCCGTAAGGGATAAAGGCGTGATTTTATGTATGTATGTAAAAACGAGAAACACAAAAAATAAACTTTAATTAATGTGCACAAAGGCGGTCTTATCGCTGGAAGCATGTGACATATTCACATACTTTTTTTATTTGTTTTTTGTTTTCTGCAGCATCCATTTATTACTTTTTGTTGAGGATTACGATGTCAGCAATTGGTAGTTGCAAAAATCACGACTTAACTAGGTCTGTACATGTAATTTTTAATCATGAGGGTACAGAATGAGACGCTAATAATTTTAGTCAATATTTTCTTGGGATAACGATACTAGCCAAGTGGCGCCCCCTTTTTTAATAACGGCGACCAACGGCAACTTTTCTTCCTATTACTACAACGAGCTGTGAATCGCTAATTTATAAGGTTCTAAATGATCTTAATTACCATAACTTGATTCTGTTGGACCGGTTTTTCGCTTCACTGCGTTTTTTAGATATTTTTTTTACGAATGTGGGCGCCAATTGGCTAGTATCGCCACCTTAAGTCGTGCCCTCAACGAATTGATAGCAATAATTAATGAAATTTAATCTTATTGTTGACGATAACGATTTCCGTTTGCATGTTTCATCTTGCAGTGCCCTGACAGGATGCATGTACTTATCTGCTATTATAACATTATTATAACTAAGCTTGTACATGTACATACATACATATAGTCACGCCTTCATCCCTTACGGGGTAGGCAGAGCGTGAAACGCCTCGTAAAAGGCGCTTCCGCCACGTCTGACCAAAATTGAGGGCAATTTTAGATAGTATTTTTTTTTTTTATGTTGGCATGAATAAATGAATTGAATATGTCCAAGATTATTTATTTCATTGATCTTTACAATTCCAGGGAGTTTGAGCACGGCCGCGTGTCGAGCGGCGTGGAGGTGGCCGCTGAAGTCGTGGAGCGGTCGTCGTCGCCAAGCGACCATTCCGTCACCAGCTCCTGCAGGCGACGGGACGTGGTAAGATAAGATAATTTATTCACCACTAGCGACCCGCCCCGGCTTCGCACTTAAATCATCAGTGTTTCTCTACTATATTATACATACATACATACATAAAATCACGCCTCCATCCTTTACGGGGTAGGCAGAACGTAAAACACCTCCAAAAAGACGGTTCCGCCACGTCTGACATAAATTGAGGGCAATTTTAGATTGTAATGTGTATTGCTGTAGTGACAGGTTGTCAGCCCATCGCCTAAATTACAATACACTGTAACCCTCGAATCGCTTTTGCTGACTTCTACAGCATGCCCGGGAGGAAGGGCAACTGGAACATTCTATGTTTTTCTTTCTCTCCCAGTCCAGTATGGAAGATACTATACTATATTATGCATGTATTATAGATATAAACCTTCCTCTTGAATCACTATCCATTAAAAGAAACCGCATCAAAATCCGTTGCGTGTTTTTAAAGATCTAAGCATACATAGGGAAATAGGGACAGAGAAAGCGACTTTGTTTTATATTATGTAGTGATTAAACTAGGTACATAGAAAGATGATTAATTATCTATAAAAATATAGTCCTCCTGTTTAGCCATTACAAATAGCGGGTGGTGAGTCATGACCTCACGAACTGCCTCCGTGGTCTAGCGGTCAGAGCCATGGGCTTAGGATCCGGAGGTCCTGGGTTCGGTTTATGACTTTGTGAGGTTATCCAAAGTTTTTGTTGGAAACCTTTTTCCATGCTGGCCTGGATGGAAGCGAGAGAAAAACATTGAATGTGCCAGCTGCATTTGTGCATGCTGTAAAAATCAGCTAAGGGATCCGATTTTATGTTAGTGTCTTGTACTTTAGGCGATAGGGTAACAACCGGTCACTACAGCAATATACCTGCAAAACTACCTTAAATAACCCTCAAAACTTTGTCAGACGTGGCGGAACGACCTTTGTTTAGTTCGTTTACGCTCTGCCTACCCCATTATGGACAAAGGCGTGATTATAAGTAAGTAAGTAGGGCCCTATTTCATGGTATCGCTCACAGATGGCGCCACACGTATTTTAAAACGCGGTATCGTTGTGTTCTTTCAAAGTTGGTTTATATAATTCCTGAAAAAATTGCGGCATTTATAATGGTTGACTAGCACTTCTATGCAAATTTTTGAATACGTACTCCCGAATGAGGATAACATATATTGTGTTGTCCGAAGGGGGTATGAGTCGTTATGTTATTTATAGCTCAAGGAGTATAGTATACATGTTATGCATCATCTCCCTAGCCTTATCCCGTATCTTATGGAGTCGGCTACCTAACCTAGGGGATTGAACGAGGTTACTGGGTTTTACACAGAGCGACTGCCATCTGACCTCCGCATCCCTGAAGGGAAACCAGACCCAATCGCAGATTAGGTCAGAGTTTTCAAGCCGCCAATGACCTCTGATATAGCTTAACGACTAATATCTACGGTAATAAACGATATTAACCGGGACTAACGGCTTAACGTGCCTTCCGAAGCACGGAAAAGGCGCCGAATAAACGTACATATGAAATTCGAAAACCGAAAAACACATTGGTACGCGGTGGGGTTCGAACCACGACCTCTCTGCTCAGGAGGCAGCGGCCCTATCCACTACACCATCGGGCTCTTAGTATCCATGTTATGCACAATCCTCGAAATCGCTCATTGGCAGAAAAAAAGGAACAATTCGCAGATTGGCAAATGCAAAACGCGCAATCTTATACATACATACATATAATCACACCTTTATCCCTAATGGGGTATGCAGAGCGTAAACGACATAAACAAAGTTCGTTCCGCCATGTCTGACAAAGTTTTGAGGGTAAATTAAGATAAATTTGTAGGAATATTTCTGTAGTGACAGGTTGTTAGCCCATTGCCTAAATTGCAATATACTGAAACCTTCGAATCCCTTAGCTGGTTTTTACAGCATGCCCGGGAGGAAATGCAGTTTGCAAATTCTGTTTTTCCCTCGCAGTCCAGCATGGAAGAGTCACCGAAATGTTTTTTTTTATTCAAATTCAAATAATTTATTGCTTAGCCATAAGTTTCACAAGGTGGCATAATTAAATAATAGGTCCATTACAGCTACCTGGTTAGGTGTACAATATGATTATGATAATGTAGTATTGGTTACAATAATTGCAAATTATTTCATTTTAAATGTTATAAATTTTAGCCAAATACAAGCAGAAAGTCATAATTATTATAAATTCATGAAGACTTAAAAATAACATAATTGTCCATTGTTAAAAAATTATAATTAATGTTACACCAAAAGGCTTGATTATATATATAAAAAAAATGTCAGTAAAATAACGCAAAAACTTAAAACTTAAAAATACCTATAAAATGTCAGTTATATAAATTATTAATTATAAATACAATGTCATTCAATGGTTAAAAATGTCTACTACATGTTTCCTAATAAAATACTCTATACTAATCTACCACGGTTCTCCAAAAAATCAGTCACACTATAAAATAATCTAGTTTGTAACCAGGCAGTTAATTTTTGTTTGAGTTTATTTTCATCTAGCTCTTTAAATTCGTCTGGAATAGAATTATAAATTGTTACAGCCATGTAAAATATACTCCTATGATAAAAATCTGATAAATTTGTACCAGAATGAAGAAGGTTGTTATTTCCTCTCAAGTTACGGTTAAGTTTCCGTTTAGATTCATAAAGTGCCATATTTTTCTTTACAAACATTACAACTTCCTTAACATAGAGACACGGTAGTGGTAGTATTTTATATTTTCCAAACAATGGTTTGCATGAATCAATCTGTGCCAGTCCTTCCAGGGCCCTCACACAGCGCTTTTGTGCAATAAATGCCTGCGAGGCATCGGTAGAGTTACCCCAAAAAATTAGGCCATAAACCAGCACTGATTGGACATAGCCAAAGTAGGCCATCAAGGCTGCCTCTATCGATGTGCTATAGGCAATACGCCTTAGAGGGTACACAAATTTTGATATCCTATTGCACACACTCTCAACATGAAATTTCCAGTTACAGTGGGAGTCTAATATAAGGAGCGTTGTAAAACAACCATTTCACGGAGTGGCAAACATGAAAAGCCCTTTTGCCGAATTCGAAGTTTGGCAGGTGTGTAAAACGACTGTTTTAACGACGGTTTTGACGAATTGTCAGTCCGCGAAATAAGCAACCAAAACCCGACGTGAATAACATATGGTTGCATTTGTCACAGGATATCAGAATTAACATGACTTGACAGGGCTGGACAGAATTTGACTAAACTAGACAGCACTTGACTGGAGTTGACTAAACTTGACAGGTCTTGAATAATTTTGAGAGATTGTTACACAACTTGACTAAATCTGACAGGACTCACAGAACATGACAAGACTTGACTAACTCTGACAGGACTGGTCTAAACTGGACAGGACTTGACTAAAACCTTCGGAAATCTCAATTTTATATGTTATCGTTATTCAGGAGTACGTTTTCAAATACGCGCGTTAGCCAATCCTAACATTTAATAGGGAACGTGCATATAACATATTTTTAGTATCTGAACTTATTTTCTAAAATTATCTTAAATTATGAAAAGAACAGTAAAACAGAAATAAAATTGATCAAAATGTCATCGAGATATACCATTATAAAGAAAGACTATCTATCTCTCTCTTCGAAACGACAATTTTTAACCCTTTATAATGTTCACACCCTCTATATTTCTGTTGTTATTGTTAAGTAGTAAGCTTCCATGCTGGCCTGGGAGTGAGAGAAAAACATAGAATGTGCCAGCTGCATTTCCTCCCGAGCATGCTATAAAAACCAGCTACGGGATCTGAGGGTTTTAGTATATTGTAATTTAGGCGATGGGCTGACAACCTATCACTACAGCAATATACGTATAAATCTATCTTAAAAAACCCTTAAAACTTTGTCAGACGTGGCGAAACGACCTTTGTTTAGGTCGTTTACGCTCTGCCTACCCCATTAGGGATAAAGGCGTGATTATATGTATGTATGTAATCTGTTGCTGTTAATATTATTTTTAAGTTTTTATAAATTTTATAACTATTTTGTCTCGACTGGTGCTACAACGCACAATTTATTTGGTACCACGGAAGACCAGCGCTGTAGTACCTAGTGCTACAGCATATGCTGAGTGGCTACCATTTTTAGTGTAGGTATTATTAAATAGGCTAAGTTTGTAACTTTTAATACGTATCTTAACACTAAAATAAACAATTTACTTACTTACTTACAATTTATATGGAATTAGTATGGCGCTCCTGTCTTATGACTATCGTTCCTCCTCTACTAATCCAGTCGTTTACGCTCTGTATACCCCATTAGGGACAAAGGCGTGATTATCATTATTTTATTACAATCATTTTGAATGTTTCTGACAGTTCCCTATTTCATGGTATCGCTCACAGATGGCGCCACACGTATTTTAAAACGCGGTATCGTTGTGTTCTTTCGAAGTTGGTTTATATAATTCCTGAAATAAATTGCGGCATTCATAATATTTGACACGAAGCACTTATATGCTAATTTTTGAATACGTACTCCCGAATAAGGATAACATATATTGTGTTTTCCGAAGGGGGTATGGGTCGTTATGTTATTTATAGCTCAAGGAGTGTACATGTTATGCACCATCTCCCTAGCCTTATCCAGTATCCCGGAAACGGCTACCGAATCTAGGGGATTGAACGAGGGTACTGGTTTTTCAATACAATGTATTGAAATAACAAATAACATAAATTAAATGTTAAAATTAAAGCTATTACTCTTGTTTCAGATATCAACGTGCACTTGGCGACTGAACAACATACATTTGGTGCATCAGAGCGTCGGCGGCAAGACGTGTTTGCGATTAGCCGCAGACGATTTGACCACGGACGAATGTTCTGCCATACCCTGGGATGAGTTCCAGGTGGGGCCAAGGTCTTATTTATCACATGAACACACCACACTTTACTTACGCCCATATCTCATAGTCTAAAGGGGTGAAAAGGTTATCTTATTTATTTTTATTTCCATTCAAAATAGAAGGTTGTGTGTTCAGATCACATCAGAGTGGCCAAATTTAGAAGTTAAATGTTGATGCCAATTGGCTTAGTGATGATGGTTGGGAAAAGGGTAGCTACCCGCCTGGTCGGGTGTTGTGACCAGGGGACCGAAGTCCAACCAGACAAGTTTGTAACTGCAGATCGCTGAGAAAACTTCGATACCGCGTTTCAGAACTTGTGTTTCTTGTTGTGGCGCCATCTGTCGGCAACACCAGTCACTGTCCTGTACGGCGAATAAAATAATTTTGTTAGCGCATTTTATCGTGCGCGCAAAACTTCAATAAGCATGCACGCCGTTATTCAGTATGAAGTGAATGCGCAAGGCGCGGTGGCAAAATTATGTCGTGTTTGCCCTAAAGATTTCAAGATAAAAATGGAGTGGCAACTTTATTCGTAACGACACGCTAATTTATAATATTGTTCTTTTAACACAAAGAGTTTCTTTCCACGTTTATTTGAGTAGGGCGATTGATGAGTAAAATATTACAGACTGATTCATGACCTAAAATTACCTAGCTACCACAAAACGTATAATACATTATTGGGCTCGATTCTAGATTTGCCGGCTAAAACTAAAATATATTGTCACTTTCAGACTTAAAACATTGGAAAAGGATATGACATCTATTCTCTCCGGGTTTTGATTTATAGTCGGTGGTTTTATGCGTTATTTGTAATTTTTATCCGCCGGCATATGATATGGCGGTTAAATTGACAGGAATGCTGAGGAAACGTGCAAAAGCATGTCAAAATCTAGCGGACAAAGAGTATAAATCGCCTGTCCTCTTTCAACTTTATTATTCTGAAAGTGACATATAGATTTTAATTTTAGCCTGTGGTATCTAGAACCGAGCACATTACATATTTAAAGTATTACATGTCACAAATTATTACTTTTACCACATTTTTCTAATAAACAACGTACATAATGTTTTATTCATTCAAATGGCATGAGTATTCATAATGTACTTACTAATTTGTTATTTTATATACATCAGTAACATTCTCCCATTGTAGGTTGAATCTCTACCCTGTACTTTACCGCATACCAGTCCAAATAGTGATGAACTCTGTTGATATTATGTCCTATGATTAGTCATTCATATAGGTGATAAAAGTCCCCTCTGAGAATATTCGTTTGCAAGCTACCTGCGGAGCATAAGTTATGTTAACTTATGTATATATAGCCCAGCCCGGAATTAAAAATACCTGTCATAGAGAAAAATAGAGACAGAATACACATACATACATACATTTAATCATGCTTTTATTCCTAATGGGGTAGGCAGAGCGTAAACGACCTAAACAAATGTCGTTTCGCCACGGCTGACAAAGTTTTAAGGGTTTTTTAAGATAGATTTGTACGTATATTGCTGAAGGGATGGGTTGTCAGCCAATCGCCTAAATTACAATATACTGAAACCCCCATATCCCTTAACTGGTTTTTACAGCATGCTCGGGAGGAAATGCAGCTGGCACATTCTATGTTTTTCTCTCACTCCCAGGCCAGCATGGAAATAAGTAGACAGAATAAGAGAGAGACTTATGCACTTCCTGTAAGCCCTTTTCTATGGTACCTCTATGGAAGGTATATTTTATTCCTGGCAGGGATAGATTACGCAATTGGCGTCTATACAAGACGTAAAAAAAATAGGTGGCTATATTTAATGGTGTGACCCATTAAACTGAACATCTTTCTCCAAGAAACATAAGTTGTAGTAAACTTTAAAAAAAATACATTCCCATACAAACGGCTCGAGTAATTTTGTATGGGAGGTCTAAATTTATTCTTCCTATTTCCTTGGGGAAAGTTGTTTGGTTTTATGTGTAGAATCACACCATAAAATATAGCAAGCATTTATTTTACTCCCGGTATAATATATGCCCGCGCAGGTTGCTCGCAGTAAGTACGCACCTTCTTGCATTCCCGATCATGTATCATACCGAGTGTAAAGGACAGCGTCCCGCAAACTGATAGAGGTTGCTCACAACTTCTACTGAGAAATTCTTTCAGGAGATGAAAAATAAATTTAATCTTCCAATACAAAATGACTTCCTCGATCAGACAATTTGTATGGAAAACGATTTTTTTTTTACTTTCTGAAGAAAAGTCCTGGTGAAAGTTCTTTAGTTTTGTTCATTGAGCAACCCATATCAATTTGCGGGACGCTGTTCCCTTACACCCCGTTTATTTTTCTCATCGACAAAGTTTCGGCGTCGAGTCTCGCGACATAATCCTAATTCTAATTCTTAGCTAGCGCTCTCACTTTCTTAACTTTAAAATAAGAACAGGATAGCAAATAAACACATGACTTTGACATTCCTAATCTTACATAAGACTGCTTAAAATAAGAGAATGGCGTAAAATAAGAGAGCATGCTCTATGCTCAGTTCTTATTTTAAAGCGTCTTACGTCAGATTAGGAATGTCAAAGTCATGTGTTTGCTATCCTGTTCTTACGTCAAAGTTAAGAAAGTAGAAGCGCTAGCTAAGAATTAGTTAAGGAATAGTGCTAAGAACACAGGTCCTTATTCTATAAAATAGTGCGTCCAGCAGCCAACTGCCACCATTATTCATTATTATAGTAAGGTAGAGATTCAACTGCATGAATGTACCACTATTTGAATCACCCACGTTCCATCGTATATTGTACCGTACCCCGCCGTGTAGAGATCACAAAGTCAAGTGTTACCCTTTCGACACTTTAGGTCTAATTACCGGTTCCCTGATGGTTCACTTCCTTGAACGTCCACTTTCCTAAATGTCCACTACTCTGAACGTCCATTTCCCTGAACGTCCGCTTGTTACAACCCCGGCACCGTATTGTGATCGAGTTATAACTACCCTAACTAATGTGGGTCAAAGTTTGAATAATTATTTGTGCCATAAGTTATATAACAATGCCATCTCACGTTCGCTCCCACTATAGTATTTCCTACTCAGTTTTAAAATAACGGTAAACAAAGTTTCATGTCTTTTAATCGAAGATGTGGTTTCTAAAATAAGTTTTAGATATGACCACATAATGAGATAGTAGTTTTAGTAATTTTATTAATTTGCCAACACGTATGATTTATTTTTGAAATGTGTTTTTTGAATAAAATGACATGAAATCTTGTTCACCTTTATTCTAAAACTGAGTTGGAAATACTCTATGAACCCGTCGAAATAACACATAAATTATAGTTCAAAAAAACTGTGAAAGTTTAATATTACGTAGTATTTTTACAAATCAGTTACTCTTTTAAAAACTTGTCTTTTTGATCTCTACTCGCGCCGCCCCGAACCAACTAAAACAACGGAATGCATTTTCTCTAACTAAATGTATATGTGTTTCTACGCCCCCGCCCGCTCGGCGTCGACAGAATCGACCGAAGGTATCGAATACAGTTGTTTTATCTGACGACTGCCGCTCGGCCATACTTGTGGTTGTGCGCACAGACACGCGGCCATTGTGTGCGTAGGTTACTATAACTACAGATTTACAATGCCGAACTCACGCACACTAAGACAATTTTACACAAACAAGTATGGCGGAGCGGCAGTCGCGAGATAAAACATCTATAGCACCTCTAGTTCAGTAGTCAGTTCAGTGATAGACCAGTAGAGGATTTTGTGTCGTAGCCAAGGGGGTCTGAATGTATGAGATTCAGAGATATTTCCGTTTAAAAACAAGCTTTTTTTAGGCACACACTGAGCCTCGCGCTACGGCGCGTAGCGCAGATATTGTCTATTTTCCATTAATTGAACCACATAGCAGTTTGTTTGAACAATAGAACATAGACAATATCTGCCCTACGCGCCTTAGCGCGGAGCTCAGTGTGTGCACTACCTTAAGGCTATCCGCACACTGGAAACTGATCTTCCGGAGCAGATATTGATGATTTTCACACATAATGGGAACATAGACAATCACGCTCACACCGAGAGATTCCGCTCGAAGTGTGAGAATCGCTTTACTGTGATTAACTAACATAAGCTAAAAACTTTACTATAATATTTTTAAACTAAATTATAATAGTAATTTTACATTGGTATTGAATACAAAACACGGTCTTCGACAGTCAAACTTTCAATCAACTTCAAAAACGGAAATGTCTCTATAACGCTTCGCTGCTATTTTTCGCTTTGTTTCTCTCTCACACGAATGCAGTCTGACGAACACAGGTACCGTAACATACAGCACAGCAGCCTCCTATTCACTATAACAATATGCATGTATATCAATATTATAATATAATCATACTAAAACAAATCAAATACGAGTTCAAAATCGTACGCAATTCAAAATAGATTGGCAAACAAACACATTCTTGTACTCAAAATGTTATATGTATGCCATGATTTTTGATATCACATTTAAACCATAAGCACACATATACCTAATATAAAAAAAAATGCTTTGGATTTTATAATAATTCTTCGTAGAACACTAATTTTGTCTTAGACAAAACCTATAGCTAATGCCTTGAAAATACCCCCAAAACATTTAAATGTTAGAACAGCATGGTATAACTTGTTTACTAGAACTTAACACAAAAAAATAGATTTAGACTTTAGACATAAATTGACTTAACTTACCTCTATCTATAAATCATAAAACACTGAAAGATACTTCTCTCATATTGCATAAACATTGCCCACAGAAGTCACAAGACTAAAGCATAGAAGTTACATCAATACGTACACGAATAACTGAACACGCATGGTAGTAAAATAATTCGGTAAGAACACGACTTAACTAAATCTCAACTTAAAATATTCCGTCCCTTTCTGTTCTCTCATGATAGAAAATAACAGGTATATTAGTGAAGTCGTGTCTCAATATTGCATGTTTCGTGCGCTTTTCACCGTCATCTCATACCAACACTCATCCTGAATGCATTGATTGTGTGAAAGTGTTATAAAAAATAAGTTATATTGGTGTTTTGAAAATTTAATAAAATATTATTGAAAAGTTCTAATAATCTTTCGTAATAATATAATGTAGACATCTCAAAGGCAATTTAGTAGCTTATACTTCCTCACAAACTTTCTTATTCGTTTAATAATTTCAACTTTTCAATTCTTCATTTAACTCCGCCCTTTTGCTAGACTTTTCTCAAAAGCGTGTGGGCTTTACAGGCACATTTATAGAGGATCATCTAATTTTAAATTAAATGCAAGTATTAAACAATTCCGTGAGTTGAACTCACAAATGAAATAGGTTGCACTTAATTAAAAAAATACTTTATAAAAAACGTAACCACAGCTAAAATTCACTCGCTTTTGTGCAACCTATAAGTCATGATTTTTTGTGCTGCATCAAAACCAAGCCATTATTACGCAGAGCAAATTCTCAATGCGGGCAAAGGCGTGGACAGAGCCTGTGCACGACGAAGAGGCTGAGCTTCAGACCAGAGAGAACCCCAACATGTGTGCCAGGATGACCAGGACTGAACTGCCCAGGCTGCTCAATGAACAGGTAAAGCATAAAGATGCAATTATATTTCAATCTTTTTCAAAGTCAAAGTCAAATAATTTATTTCCAAATAGATTCCTAAGAACACTTTTAGGAAGTCACAAGCGAGTCTATTACAAATAAAATTAAATTATATCTGTGTCACAAAATAAAATAAAACTATATCACAATGAAGAAGAAGCATTAGAAACTCGCACTTTGCGCCCCTCCCTTCGTTTTATCTTATTCTTACTTTTGTCCTTCTTTTTGTTCAAAATAGGGTTTGTGACCGCAATGTGTGCCAATTTCTTAGGCTTCACTGAAATATCAGAGCTCCAGTCATGTTTGTCATTAGTATAGTCATCTAACTTATAATAGGCTTTCCGACATAATGTGTTTTTAATAGTATCTTTAAATTGATTTTCTGACAAATTTAATATATGGTCAGGTATTTTGTTATAGTATTGTATACTTAGACCTAAAAATTATTTTTTTACTTTAACTAACCTAGAGGGGGGTTGGTCAATTTTATTATTGCTTCTTCTTTTCTTTTGTCTAGCGTTTTCCTGGAGAGATAGAAAAACATAGAATGTTCCAGCTGCCCTTCCTCCCGGGCATGCTGTTGAAGTCAGCAAAAGGGACTCGAGGGTTACAGTGTATTGTAATTTAGGCGATGGGCTGACAACCTGTCACTAAAGCAATACATATTACAATCTAAAATTGCCCTCAATTTTTTTTGTCAGACGTGGCGAAAGCGCCTTTTACGAGGCGTTAAACACTCTGCCTACCCCGTAAGGGATAAAGGCGTGATTTATGTATGTATGTATGTTATCCTGGCGTAGTGCTGCTGTGGTCCGCCAGCTTCATCTACTCCCCTTTGTCTAGACTTAGACATACCGCTGGTGTAAAATAAAACTTCTACATATCAGTTTTTTTATTCACTCTTTGTATTCAATAATATAAGTTTTTTTATAATTTCATAACAGTTTTATTTCAATATAAAAAAACAACCCCACGTCTATCTGTTTAAACGCTAACTTCTTCTAATCCACGTAACAGGTTTTGAAAAGTTTTTCATAATTGTGATATTGTTTTCAACCTAGAGTGGATTTAACTCTAATTAACAGGATACAAAACTAACATTTCAAGCCTTTGTGATTTTGAGTGAGCCATGCTGGACAGGGAGCGAGATTCTTCCAAGCTGGACTGGGAGCGAGAGAAAAATATAGAATGTGCCAGCTGCTTTTCCTCCCATGCCCATGCTGTAAAAACCAGCTAAGGGGACCAAGGGTTTCAGTATATTGCAATTTAGGCGATGGGCTGACAACCTGTCACTACAGCAATATACCTACAAATCTATCTTAAATAACCCTCAAAAATTTGTCAGACGTGGCGGAACGACCTTTGATTAGGTCGGTTACGCTCTGCCTACCCCATTAGGGTTAAAGGCGTGATTATATGTATGTATGTATAAGTTTTTCATAATTTCATGACAGTTTTATGTCAATATATTAAAAAAAAACGCCCCCCAAGTCTATCTCCTTAAACGCTAACTTCTTCTAATCCACGTAACAGGTTTTGAAAAGTTTTTCATAATTGTAGATATTTTTTTCAACCTAGAGTGGATTTAACTCTAATTAACATTACAAAACTCACATTTCAAGCCTTTCTGATTTTGAGTCGTCATTTCATCATGAAATATTAAAACTAATTTGTAACCTTTCCTACCAGGGTGAACCAACAGGGCTGGCGCCTTACTCGGAGCTCCTAGAGGCGCGGTTACGAGACATGCAGATATCGCTCAACATGAGCACAGCGCTCGCGCTCGCTGAGTTCATAGAGGACGAGATTATTGCACCGCCTATGCCGCTAGAGGTAAATAAACAACTAAGGTCTAAGTTCAGCCACAGAATATTTAATACATTTTATTTATTTATTTAATTCATAGAAAATTCGTGGTTCGAATCCCACCACGTACCAATGTGTTTTTCGGCTTTCGAATTTCATATATACGTTTATTCGGTTCTTTTCCGTGCTTCGGAAGGCACGTTAAGCCGTTGGTCCCGGTTAATATCGTTTAATACCGTAGATATTAGTCGTTAAGCCATATCAGAGGCCAGTGCTAAACATTGGCGGCTTGAAAACTCTGATCTAATCTAGGATTGGGTCTGTTTTCCCTTCTGGGTTGCGGAGGTCAGATGGCAGTCGCTCTGTGTAAAAACCAGTACCCTCGTTCAATTCCCTAGATTAGGAAGCCGACCCCGTGAGATATGGGATAAGGCTAGGGAGGTGATTTAATTCAAAATCCTCACAGAGATCATTAGTATTAATACATTTATAAGCCAGATTAAGAGATTTTTACAGATTAAAGTGTAAATTATTTTCTGTTTCATTTCTCATATTTAAAAAAAGTTGAAAATAGAGGTCGAGAATTTTGCCAGTTGATTGTTAGTTTCGATCAGATCTGCGGTGGTATAATATAAAAAAACCCGCAACTTCCCTTATTTTCAAAATACTATAGATTCTTGCACACACAGCTCCGTGCTACGTCGCGTAGCGCAGATATTGTCTATGTTCCACTGTTTAAACCACAAAGCCTTTGGTTTCAACAATAGAACATAAACAATATCTGCCGTACGCGAGGTAGCGCGGAGCTCAGTGTGTGCACCGCCTTACTATTGATACTACTCAAAAATAAACTCTGATGTCAGTATCACTCGAAAGAGCAAGATTACTTAATAATAATTCAAACACTTTCCAGGTTTTAATAGAAAACGTGAAACTGCACCTAATAGAAGACCGTCCAACCCGCTCCATATCTTCACCGCCGCCACAACCTCTAGATATAGGTAATTAATAATTAAAGTTCAGTATGGTCCTATTGCTGGCCATCTCCAGTTATTGGCCACATCATATACCGTAGCTTAATGTGAACGCTTGTTTCAAACTAGTAACATTGGTTATTAGTTCGCTAGTACTGAAGGTAGTCAATAACTGGAGGTGGCCAGTAAAAATTTGGTACCAATTCGTAGGCGCAAAAATCACGACTTAACTAATATAAGTCTTTACATGTCATTTTCTGTCGTGAGAGAACAGAAAGGGACGCCAATAATTGTAGTCAAGATTTATTTAAATGAAAATGAAATGAAATGAAAAGTACGTTTATTTGATTTTAGAAACACAGTACATAATTTGTTACATCTGCCAAACTTATTTAAAGTTTGTCGGCAGCAATAAATACTCCTATTTAATTAGGCTCTAAACTGTAATTAGTAGGTACTTACAAAATAAGCTAAAGTAAGATAAGTTATGTTTGTAAATATTATGTAATAAGTAATTAGTGCAAATGAAACAGACACAATTTCACACAGTACTTGTATGTTAATCTTTGCATAGTTTTAGGCGTATATTTTCTAGTAGACGTTTTTTAATTTTATTTTTAAATGAACCTTTTGTTTTACAATTCTTAATTTCTGCCGGTAAATCATTCATAAATTTAGGGACTAGGTATTTTCTACATCTTTGGCCAAAATAATTATTAAATTTAGGCATAACAAAAGTTCTATATGTCAGTTTTCTTTGTTTCCTAACTTTATGTTTTATAAACATGTCGCAGCCGAACTGCTCCACTAAAGTGAACAGCACAAACTTTTCATGGACTGGCAACATTTTACATTCTAGAAATAATTCTTCATAATCATTAGTTTTACAGCGGTTTTTAACTTTTATGTGTACTAAAAATTTCATAAATCTTATTTGTAAATATTTTATTTTATTTAGATATGTTTTAAATGTTTGCCCGTAACTTCCCAGCCCATAAAAAATAAGTGAATCGACCAGCGCATAATAAACAATATACATAGTAGATCTGTCCAGTATATAGCTGAGATGGCGAAATCTTGCAAGTACAGCTCTTAATTTATCACAAAGGATACCAATATGTTTTTTCCATGAAAACTGACTTTCTATAATCAGACTTAAGTACTTGTAATCCTGCACCACCTCTAGCTCTGAGCAGTGACACGTCATCCCACCATTATGTAAACATCGATAGCTGTGTCCTATTATACGCGGCGCTCGGCTCGCAGGCGCAAGATATGGGGATCGAATTAGCATACATTTTGTTTTGCTGATATTTATCACAATTCCATTGTCATGCGCCCATTTGATAATACTAGTAAAATCGTCTTGTATTTTACACTCAATAATTTTTAAATCCTTATCCGCATATAATAGGCATGTATCATCAGCGTACATATAAACTTTGCAGTTTTGGACGACATTACACATGCTGTTTACGTGCATTATGTAACCGACTGGACCGTACACGGAACCGGTTGGCACTCCACAACTTACGCGCGTAGGCTCTCCGGTCACTTTGTTTACTACGGTTTGTATAGTCCTGTCCGTTAAGTACGCACGGAGCCAATTATTAAGAGGGCCCGCTATCCCACACTCCTCCATGGCTTGGAGCAGCTGGTTATGTTCAAGGGTGTCAAAGGCTTTTTTGAAGTCTATATACACCACTACTACTTGCTTTCGCTGATCCAGAGCCCCATTAATATCGTCAGTGAACTGTGCCAATGCGGTAGCCGTACTGCGGCCCCGTCGGAAGCCATGCTGCGACTGTGATAAAATGCCATAGAATTCCAAGAAATTACTTATCTGACCAACAATATTTTTTTCTATAATTTTGTTAATCACAGAAAGTATGGCTATAGGCCGGTAATTTGAATAGTCCATGTGAGAACCTTGCTTATAGATAGGTCTTATTAATGCAGATCTAAGTTTAGTTGGATAAATCCCTTTTTCTACACATAGATTAATGAGTAATGCTAATATTGGGCTAAGAACGTTTTTTAATAATTTTACCTCTTTTATTCTAATTAAGTCCACCCCAGCTGATTTATCACTATTTAACTTTACAATAATTTTTTCTACATCCTCAGCAGAGGCCCTTTTAAACCTTAGACATACTGGACTAGGACGCACATACTTTGATCTGTCTAAAAATTTAATATTACAGTCGTGTTTTATATCTAATATATCTTTGGTAAAAGCACTCGAAAACTGATTACAAACGTTTAATAAATTATCACTTTTCCCTAAATACTTTAAAATAACCTTATCTAGGCTTTTTTTCTGTTGTCCCGTCCAAGAGTTAATTTTTGTCCAAATCTTTTTTAGGTTTTTATTACAATTTAATATTTCCTTTTTTCTAAATTCATTCTTAGCTCTAAATATACATTTGTTTACTCTATTTCTATATACATTGTATTGCAATCTCAAATTCATATCAAGTGGTTTATTTTTCCATTTCTTAAATAATTTATTCCGAAATTTTATCATATTTTTAATTTGTTTCGTAATCCAGGGCTTAGTTTTTCTTTTCGTACATACAATTATCTGCTTTCTAGAGTTATTATAAGCACCACAAAAAATATCACATAAATTGTCATACAGTCTTACCGGGCACGTACAGTCAAGAAGATCCGTCCATGAAACACTGTTTAATTTTTCCATTACCGTTTTGTCACATATTATCGATACGCTATCGGTCTGTTCATCGCGCGAATGATCTATTCCACCACCTACACACACCCCTATAGGATAGTGATCCGCTATTTTATATTCTAACAAATATGATGAGGCCGCACTTGTTGTTCTAATCCACACGTGATCAATACAAGTTCTTGTAACTATACCTTGTAGAATCTCTTCCCGCGTCACGTCTCTGATAGCACATTCCAGACCTAACTCACACATGTTGTTCATGTACTGAGAGCACACACTGCCGCCGCCCGAGGTGGTTTCGCGTAATAGATTTAAGTTCGTATCCCCGATCATTATCACATCGCAGCCGGTAGGTATTTCCGATAGCAGCCCGTGTAATTCTTGCACGAATCCATGTTTATTCGTTTTAGGTGACCTGTATACGATGAAGATATGTGTAGTTTTATTTCCATCTAGGCATACCTGCCCGTGTACAATTTCTGAATAGTTGGTGATAGGTATTTCTGCAGTAAAGTTTAAGTTGGTTTTGGTGTATAGTAATAACCCTCTGCCTTTAGTATTTATGTATGTGTCGTAGCCATCCAGTTTAAATATCGACAATTCATGTTCCTGTATATTTATCTCAGAGAGCGCAATGATGTCCAATTTATCCAAACAATCATTTATGAGCAACTCTAACTGGTTAAAGTTCTTTCTAAGTGATCTAATATTTAAATGAAACACATTCAAATCTGTTTTTAATAAGTCTTTCTGCCATTTGTCCATTTCCGTGTATTTAGTATATGTAGTACTAAGTTGTATATGCGATACTTGGTCATCGAATTTTGTTTAACAATAACTGACAAGATTTTCCATATATGAGCTAATTAATAAACTAAAAGTACAAAAGGTAATTTCATCCCTTAGCTGTGAACTTACTTACGTCATCCAGTGAGCGAACAGTTCTTATCTTTTTGTCATTTGGGTCGTCTTTTCTAATGAGCACTCTGCCGTTTTGAACCCAAATATACTTGTATTCTGCTTTTAGCTCATTTTTGACTGTCCAGAGGATGTTACGGGTGTATTTCGTGAGGTCCTCATTTATATAAATGCGGGCTTTATTTCCAGTCGAGAAAACTGCATCATTAGTCAGCTGTTTGGCTTTCCTAGTAGCTAGCCATTGTTCTCGGGCAGCGCTGGTAGCTAACACGACGACCACCGGCCGAACTTTGACCTTACGGTCGTTGCCGTCTTTGTTTGGGTTGATCTCGCCTACCCTCTTAACCTCAACAATTAGACTCTGGTCGACCTCCAACTTAGAAGCTAGCTGCTTGATTTTTACCTCCAGCTTCTCATTTTTTTCCTCTTCCAAGCCACAAACTTCTATATTTTTTGCTTAAGTTGTGCGCTCTACGAATTGATAGCCTTTTCCTGCTTTACAGACCTCACGACTCTCCGACTGACGAGAGACGACGCTGGCGTGGTCCGATTAGGCCCCCCCATGTCGACCCCCTCGACTATAGCATCACCCGCGACCCCCCAGCCCCAACCAGAACTGGAAGAAGCCAGAGAGAGGATAGACAGACTGAGCAGAGAGAACGAAGAGCTGAGGAAGAGACTGCTCACGCTCGCCAGGATCGCAGACGACAACAGGGAGCTTAGAGCGTGAGTTAATATACGTAGTAGTGGGCGGAATGTTACCCCTAGCCCCTCCGATATCACACCTAGGTCTCCCGATGTCACCCTTCGACCCCCGAAATCACCACTGCCCCCCCTGATATCGCCCCTGGACTCCCGAAGTCACCCCTGGGCCCCCGATGTCACCCCTGTCCCCCCCGATGTCAGCCCTGGGCCCCCCAATGTCATTACTAGGTCCTTGATGTCACCCCTGGGCCCCCGATGTCACTCCTGGTCCTCCCGTTGTCACCCCTAGGCCCCTTGATGTCACCCCTGGGCCCTCTAATATCACCCCTCAGCCCCCCGATGTCATCCCTGCCCCCCCCGTTGTCATCCCTGCCCCCCCCCCCGTTGTCACCCCTAGGACCCCCGATGTCACCCCTGATCCCCCCATTGTCACCCCTAGGCCCTCCGATGTCATCCCTGATCCCCCGTTGTCACCCCTAGGCCCCGCGATGTCATCCCTTGGCCCCCCAATGTCACCCCTAAGCCCCCCGATGTCACCCCTGATCCCCCCGTTCTCACCCCTAAGGCCCCCCGATGTCATCTCTGATCCCCCGTTGTCACCCCTAGACCCGCCGATGTCACCCCTGATCCCCCCGTTGTCACCCCTAGGCCCTCCGATGTCATCCCTGATCCCCCCGTTGTCACCCCTAGGCCCCCCGATGTCATCCCTAGGCCCACCGATGTCACACTTGGGCCCCCCGATGTCACCCCTGATCCCCCCGTTGTCACCCCTGGCCCCCCGATGTCACCCCTAGACCCTCCGATGTCATCTCTGATCCCCCCGTTGTCACCCCTAGACCTGCCGATGTCACCCCTGATCCCCCCGTTGTCACCCCTAGGACCTCCGATGTCATCCCTGATCCCCCCGTTGTCACCACTAGGCCCCCCGATGTCACCCCTAGGCCCCCCGATGTCACCCCTAGGCCCCCCGATGTCACACTTGGGCCCCCCGATGTCACCCCAGATCCCCCCGTTGTCACCTCTGGCCCCCCGATGTCACCACTAGGCCCCCCAATATCACCCCAACGCCCCCTCATATAACCTCTAGGCCCTCCGATGTCAACCTGTAGTTTACGGAGCCCTACTGTCGTCGGGTATCAATTTACCTTTGTTTGTGACACTTGCAGTAAAGTGGAAGAGGCGTCAGTACTGCGTCAGTGCGCGCACGCCGCCCAGCAAGAAGCTGCTAGTTTGCTCTCCGACAAACAAGAGCTGCTTGAGGCTGTGCGAATACTTCAGGTAAGAAAATCATACATACATACATACATAAATCACGCCTTTATCCCTTACGGGGTAGGCAGAGCGTTTAACGCCTCTTAAAAGGCGCTTTCGCCACGTCTGACAAAAACTAAGGGGAATTTTAGATTGTAATATGTATTGCTTTAGTGACAGGTTGTCAGCCCATCGCCTAAATTACAATACACTGTAACCCTCGAGTCCCTTTTGCTGGCTTCAACAGCATGGTCGGGAGGAAGGGCAGCTGGAACATTCTATGTTTTTCTATCTCTTCCAGTCCGGCATGGAAGTAAGAAGATCGTTTTTTTTAATTTCTTATTTCTATTAGAAATGGGTTTGCTCTTGACTTTAGATATCAAAAATGTCAATGACAGAGTCGACGATGAAACGAGCTCATCTATTATGCCTGCTTCTCTTCCCGGACAAACTGCAAAAGTCAATAGAGGTTCCGGTATGTTACAATTTAGGACACAGTTTAATAATCCGTCACTATAGCAAAATACAATTTAAAGCGCGTTTTAATACTTTTTGCCTAAGCTTTTTGCGAAAAGTAAGTTTTGCGACTAAAGATAGAACCACGCGGCGTCCTCATCTGGTCTCCTAATTAGTCATTGCATTGGGAATCGTCGTAGTGTTCCCTTTGTAATATTTATCGAATCATTTTAGTAGGCCTAGTATTTGAAAATAATTCTATTTAAAAGGGTAATTTTGTGAAGAGGACATTTTGCGAATAGGGCATTCTTCTATGGGGATGTTCTGCTACATAAGACTTCGTTATAACGCTTCCAGGAGCAGATAGCGGGCGGGGGCCGCGGGAAGAGGTAGCGGTCGCGCGGAGAGGGCGGGGGCGGGGGGCCGCACACCTGTCTCGACTGCACCGCCTGCTGCCGCGACCACCACACCTAGCACACGCCCGCGCCCCCCCCTCAGCTCTGCGAGTGCGCGCTGCAGTAGCTATACCGCGCCGGGAACGGGGGCGGGCGAGGCCGCGGGGAGCGAGGGGGCGGGGGCGGGGGCCGCAAACCTGCCTCGACTGCATCGCCTGCTGCCGCGACCACCACACCTAGCACACGCCCGCGCCCCCCCCCTCAGCTCTGCGAGTGCGCGCTGCAGTAGCCGCCGCGCCGGGAGCGGGGGCGGGCGGGGCCGCGGGGAGAGGGAGCGGGTGCGAGTGCGCGCTGCAGTAACTGGATGTGTAAGACCTATAGTATTTCCAACTCAGTTTTAGAATAAAGGTAATAGCACATTACTCCGAGGCCGAATAAAAGCAATATACGGTCGAGTAAATTTGGAAGACCGAGACGCAGTCGACGTCTTCCAATGTATTGCAATTTTGGCTGGGAGAATTATAGTACTTTTCTCTCATTTTGCGAGGAAATAATAACAATACGCTTAAAAACAAACATCTAACTTACGATTCCTCCATAATATTTTGACATTTAAATTTTGCATGGCGCCTTTGACTATAAATACATATTCAGCCTTAAAATAATCAATAATGTGAACTAAAAACACCTAAACCCTACTAGTATGTCCTTAAAGACTTAGTGCAGCGGTCGTTAATAGCCATTGTTGTCGTTTGAAAGAATTGCTGGCGTCTGCAAATTGAGGACCGAAAAGAGTGAATGTAGGTTACGTTTTATTTAAATAATGAAGCTTTTTCAGAGCAAATTGGAGAAAACAAAGTTTCATGTCATTTTATTAAAGACTCGTTTCAAAAATAAATCATACGTGTTGGTAAATTAGTTAAATTGTTAGAACAACTATTTCAGTATGTTGTCATATCTAATATCTAAAACTTATTTTAGAAACAAGCTCTTCGATTAAAAGTCATGAAACTTTGTTTACCCTTATTCTAAAACTGAGTAATACTACAGTGTGATGCAACTTACAATACGTCTCGGTTCATTCAATGCTTTTATGGTACAGCTAGCAATAGAGATATCTGGTCAGGCCCGCTCGAAACGGGTGAAGTTATTTCAGGAAGTTATTATCAGGCTTGTCATAAATTTGCACAATTTATCTACTGCAACAAATATATGAAATTTCATGAAACACGTTCCTGAAACAATTTCATCCGGCCTGCCCAGCAAAAGCTTTTGTTGACTGTACCAAAAACTAGGGTCTTAAAATGTATAAAATATTGTGTGTCCAAAGTACAAATTGTAAGTTTAAACATACATTCAAATAATACAAGCCGTGACAACGTAAGAATTAACCGACAGAAAACCAATATTTTAGGCCGTTTTAGGATCCATATTGGTATGTATGGTATGGTAGGTATGTTAATACAAGATATTAGTAAATAACCAGACGTATTATAAAGGGTATCAAGTTATTAGCAGCACACAGTTGACGTCAGAATTTGGTTCTGTAGCTACGGTGGCTTAGTCGGTTATAACTACGGTAGCTTAGTCGGTTTGGTGGGTTCAGGGCAAATGAAACAATAAAAGTAATACTTTACGAAGATCTACCTAGCTAGCGTCTAGTTTATAAGTTAAGGATAACATGTAGAACTTTTGTATGGTTGCTAAAGAATCGTACAAACCATCGCGAAGTGCCACTATTATCCTTCGGTATAGCATTTTTTACATCATTTTTTAATATTCTAGTAAATAGGGTAAAAGGTCCTATTACTGGCCTTCTATTGGATGGCGTACTATAAATAGAACTCTTGTTTAGAATAATAAAGGAAGTAGAAGTGGTCAGTAATAGGACATTTTATATGTGCAATAAAATTGTGTGCAATAATTTTACTTTTTCTACAATTTCATTGCTTGTATTACAAAGAACATAAAATGTGAGGAAGTTATTCAATAGCATCGGAATAGTCCAATTCGATGCTAAAACTAGAATAAGCTGCTGATACTGAGTGATAGTCATACTAAACCATTTTTATAAAAGTCCTTTTAGATTTATTTCAACATCAAAGTACTTATAATGTGCATTTACAAGTATTATAAGTATCGTTTCCGAATATAGTCTTCGTAATTTTATTTTCTATAGAATTTTGAACGGCCATATCACATTTTAATGGATTTTATGTACTTTTTGCCGAGATAAGGCACTGGATTACATCATAAAATAAAATTTCATTGTTTTGTAGCGTATACTATTGATAACACCAAACTAGTATATTAGATAGGATAGATATTAAATATTAAAAAGCTAGTATTTTTCAATTGATCGGAAACGTGTTATATTTAACTTAAGCCTGTATTTAGTCGGGATAATGGAGATGATGACGCAAGATGTTTGACAAGTTATTTCTATAAATGATTTCAGGTGACGATACTAGCCAAGTGGCGCCCCCATTAGTAAAAAAAAAAACATAATTCACCAAAAACGCAGCGAATGGAAAAACCTGTCCAACAGAATCAAGTTGTAGTAATTAAGTTAATTTAGAACCTTATTAAATTAGCGATTCCTAGTTCGATGTAGTAACAGGAACAAAAATTGCCGTTGGTGACCGTTATTTGCAATTTTTACTAACACAACGAGATATGAATCGTTTTTTACTATAAATTGATTGTGTTGTACCGGTTTTTCGATTCACTGCGTTTTTAGTGAATAAAATAAATATTTATTTTACTAATGGGGGCGCCACTTGGCTAGTATCGTCACCTTCATAACCAAAAATGAAAACTGTTTAGCTGTCACCGTCTGATTTGAAAATGTTTAACCGTATAAGAACTATTATAAGGTTATTAAAGGTTATTGATGTAAGAAACGTGATCATATTATAAAATACGTGTATGTATATGTATACCCCTGCCAGGAATTGAAAATACCTGTCATAGAGGCAGCATAAGAGAGGAACGTATGCATTTCCTATAAACCCTTCTCTATGTTACCTCTATGACAGATATTTTTAATTCCTGGCAAAGGTATACAAGTATATTGGAAAATGTATTGGCTAACATTTTATTCAGATTTGTTTAGAGCGATATTATTGGGTATATGGATAAGAAATTGAGCTTGTGTCTACTTTTGGAATGACGAGCTGAGACTATTTAGCTTTTGATGTGACTATGTAATGTGTATATCTAAACATGTATATAAATCTTTATTATTATTAGGTATATTACAAAATGATTATATTTTTTTCGTGCCAATAAAGCGCAGACTGTGTCTCCAGTTCCATGGTTGTAAATATCAGCTATATATAATTATATTTTTACATTAAATTCTTCTTTTTAATATTTTCGAGAGAGGTTAGCATGATAGTAGTTATTTTTAGCGTAAACTTTACAAAAATAGTGAGATTTTTAGATGCATCTTTTTAAAGATAGTGTCCATGTTTAATACTTGTTGTACTTAGCAGTTGCATTGAATCTAATGTATGGTATTTATCAAAAGTCCTGAAAATCCCAGAAAAATACACTTCATTCTGTCTGTTATTTATTAAATATAAATAATGTAGCTATAAAATAAAACATACATATCTAAAACACGTTCCTCAACGACCAGATGTATAGAGTGAAGCGTAAAATGTGAAAATTATCAACAAAAATAATGCTTTTCAATAAACTGTTCAAGCAATATAAAAATCAATTTTAATAAGAAAATAAGTCTTATACAGAAGAGCGACTTTCAAAATTTTCAGTATATTAATATTTCTTTAAATATGAAACGTGGTTGGGTATTTTCAGGACGAATAGTATATTATCATATTCATATTATAAATACATAAACATAACATAGTACATATAATTCATAGTTATTTTACTATATCTTCTATGTGTTAGGGTAAAAAACTTGTGCCTGTATTGTATATTAAAATTAGAGAACAGTCGGCCACATAAATGGTTCATAAGGTAACTTCCTATTACTGACCAGCTCCAGTTATTCAATTCAATTCAATCATTTATTAATAGATAAAAATTTATGCGTCACTAAATTCATCAATTACAATTTTTTTAAATCAAATTCAAAATTATCAATAATAAAATAAAAAGTAATAATAGATATATTTGTACTGACATTCAGATTTGTTTATTTGACCACTTCCATGTCATACCTATTACTTTTAGTGTAAATTAGTAACCAGGGTTGCGTTCCTGTGGTTCCCCAAGACAGAGTAAATGATATTTGGCGAAATTTTCTCGTAAGAAACTCCTTGTTCTTTCATGAAGCCTTTCGTCTTAAAGCAGAGTCAACTTTATAACAACTAGATACTGGCAAAATCATAGTGGAAACGCCATAACCTAAAAGATTGAATTGAATTTTTCTCGTGGTAATAAGGTCTAGAATGGGAGAAAATTTCATCTGTCAGTGACAGGTGCGTGCTCGAACGGGGGTTTTACGTAAGCTGTCAGAGTGAAAATCGCTTTAACTACGGTCTTTGGTGAAACGACGACAAACGCCCCCCAGTTAAAATTGGCCAAAAACTAAGGGTGGCCAGTAATAGGAGCTTTCACACTTGTAATAAATCTGAAATAACTTAACTTTTAATTTAAGTTTAATATAAAAGTTCTGTGGCAGGCTGTGCTACTTCTAATAATATTAGCTTCATAATCATAGCTGGATGTTTTTGTACTTTCATCTATTTACATGTATATTGAATCGTCAGAACATAGCTAATCTGTAAGGTTTTCATGGAATTGGTCGATTTGTCTTTCAAATGTAACTATGTACCATATAAAAATAAATGTAACTGTGATAAATTGAATTCAAAACCAAAAGTGACCTTCGATTTATCACAGCAGCAATACCATTCTCAATACTGAAAGGGTTTATTTTATTTTGTTAGTTTTTATTTGAACAATAAAGTACTCATATATCTATATGTTCCTATTATTGTCACATCTAACTTTTTTGTATTGACAGACTTATTGTTATGTTATGAGATTAGGTACCGTTTTTATGTTATACCTTCAGACCCTTTCAGTATCTACCTATACTTTCAAAAAAATCATTAGGACAAGCAAATCTATAGTCGTGTAAACGTTTTGAAAAGATATTAAAACTTGTTGCGATCTGTTCAGTTACAGAGTTGTTAAATTAAATTGGATATTCTATAATTTGTTGTCTTTTATTTCTAATTATTCGCTTTTGTTTCTAAGTGAAAGCCCACTTGATTTAAAACTCCCCGCGTAATACAGTTTTCTACTAATTCAGTGTAATACTTACCTATAATTCTACTACTACCGCAATGTTTTTTTTTAGTGCAACACTTGGAATGACATAAGAGAATGTTGCTATAAAAGACTGATCCCCCATTTTGTGAGTAAAAATATACATTGTTATACATAAAGTTACCGCTTAAGTTGGATAGAGGAGCAAAAGGGAGAATTTCACCAAGGAATTTATTTGTGGAAGATGTTCAGTTTCGTTGATTGAGCAATCCCTTTCAGTTTTCCGAACACCGCCTCTTACATCCTGTATTGTTTCCGGCAAATATTGAGCATCGCCATGGCCTGTGGGAAACTAAAAGAAGTTTTTTTTTTTCTTGCAGTCAATTGATTGCTCAAGATTTTGTGCAGTAATGTGATGTGAGCGCTCGACTGCTTAAACATTTTGTCGGGTAAATAAAATTCTTAAATGGCAAGATTTTCAAACGTAAGTGGAAATAACGTGACTTTCGTAGAACGGCAACATTTTCAGTGATGGCCGATGTTTCGTTTGTAAATGACCGTTGCCGAATTTTCGTGTTGAAAAAATCAAGTTTCTCATAATTCGGTGTTCAAAAGTGTTATCAAGTAATTCGAAAACATTCTGAGTGTTATAGTGTTTTGCGTGTTAGCTAAATTGTCAGTGTTGTTTGTAGAAAAGAATGTTTGTTGTGTCCTCTCAGTAATAGGATCAGTGTTAATTTATCTATTGGATTACGGTTTTTGCAGTGTTTATTGAATACTTGTGGAGTAAAGGTGAGTCCTGGCCGTGTGTTTATGTGCTATTGTAGGTGATTTAGCGGTTTGCGAGTAGAGGTTTTGCCACGAAGCTAGAACGCGTGATGTGTCGCATCGCTCAGCGCTCCAACCGGGCCCAGATAACGGAGAATCAAAAGATTACGCAGATTGTGATAAGATTCCATTCTTCACAACTTCGTAGATCTCTACCTACTTTATATACTTACTAAATACTATCATAAAATAATATTTGCGCTTGGAATTTCACCACAATGTAGTGTTTTAACGAAAATTTAACGTATTTCATGCTCCATTTCCTCGTTGAAGCTCTAATTTAAAATTGAGAGATTTGAGTGAGAGGCGATGCTCTGCAGTGCAATTATTTGGGGCTCATAAAAACCTAATTGGATTTAATTTACTTTCAAGTCTGACCAAGTTTTAGTCTGAAAACATGGGTGTAATTTATCTAGTAGGTATTCAAAAGTTTTTCGTATTTTCTGTTATGTTACCATCACAATAAACACAATTAAATTTGGAAATAATTTCAATCTATCACTGCACAGAAATTGCCTCCATATTTATTCATATCAAAGTCTACCAAGATTTTACAAATCAGACAAGGTATGTCTAGTTCACTTATCTTGCCTCATAGCACATACAAATACAATCATTGCCACTGTAATATCCTTTACGCTCTGCCTACGCCATTACATTAGGGATAAAGGCGTGATTATATGTATGTATGTATGTAATATCCTTTTTAAATAACCTAAAACCGTGCTGAACAAACACGGAGCCATGTTTTTTATACCTTTTCCGTCATAAACATAATCTTTATGTGCAGAGGATTATTTACATGTGGTCTTCAAGGCTGCATAATATAATGACTACAGTTTTTCTTATTGTGATGGCTATATTATTTTCCTTAATTTAAAACCATAAATAGATTTACAATCAAGTTAAATGTGCAGTAGGATGATGGATGAATGATTGCATCATTTTCTTATTTGAAGCTGCTATTGAAAAATGCATTACTAAGTTAACTGTATATTAATAGCACATTGATTAATTTTCATGTAGTATGACCATACAAACATATCAGAAGGGATCAATATGTCGCTTTCATGACAATGATGAAGAACATACAACTAAAATTAGCAATAAGGCCGCCATTTGTACAAATTTTCTTTTGCTATGTTTTTACTTGTATGGGTTCTTAGGCAATAAAATTATTTGTATTGTATTGTAAAAATATTATATGCACTCAAACATATTCAATTTATGAAGGCATACCATTAAACTATTAATGAAATTTCCATTCACATATGCAAATTATGCTTGTCAAACAAGTGTACAATCCGCCCACATGTGTCCAGCTATACTTACATGTTTGGCAACTATAGTATATAGCGGTCCATGGTACACAAAATTTGCATTGACCGTTATTTCATTCAGATTTTATTAATACCTCTTTGGTGCCTTAAATAAGTGCCTAGTAAGAATTTAAACTTAATTTTTTTTTATTTACATAGTAACATATTTTTTACAGTTTATTGTACTAACATGTTTATGTATGAGATTAAGGATAAAATAAAGTTTACAAATACCTGTTTTAATTTATAAAACTGTGTTACTTACAAAAACTAAAAAAAACTTTGTATTTATGGGCAAAATCTAGGAAGAGTTTCATCCATTTAAAACAATAAAATTAAACCTTTTTATTTTTATGATATCCCTGTGTCCTGTATGAGATAAAGGAAAAGCATGATTTCTATGTATGTAATGTACATACATACATACTTTTAATCACGCCTTTATCGCTAATGGGGATGGATGTAATGGATGTAATTCCATAAAATAGTAATTCCATTCTCCAAAAATTTCTTCCATGCCGGCCTGGGAGTAAGAGAAAAACATAGAATGTGCCAGCTGCATTTCCTCCCGAGCATGCTGTGAAAACCAGCTAAGGGATCCGAGGGTTTCGGTATATTGTGATTTAGGCGATGGGCTGACAACCTGTCACTACAGCAATATACGTACAAATCTATCTTAAATAACCCTCAAAACTTTGTCAGACGTGGCGGTATGATCTTTGTTTAGGTCGTATGCGCTCTGCCTACCCCATTAGGGATAAAGGCGTGATTATATGTATGTATGTATGTATTCTCCAAAAAAAAAAAACTTTTAGTAATCTTGTGTGTTCCATTTCCAATATTGATTTAATTCCCAATAAATATTGCACAGCAGGTAGTTTTATCACATTAAAATGCAGTATTCTGTCAATATAACTGATGAGGTTTGGTTGATTGAATAGATAGGTAGGTAGCAGATAGCAATTTACCAATTATATGTATGCAATGTAATATTTTCCAATCTGAAATATTTGATCTAGATTTTCGTGATTGCCCAGTAAAATGTCGTGCATTACGGCCTTGTCACACTTTGCAGTTTATTTATCTGTTAATTGATTTCATTGTTAAGGTTTCAAATATATTACTTGTTTAAATAATTACCAATCCTAATTTTCAAGAGGTTGATCAATACTATGTTTTACCTTTGGTCCAGACCAGAGGTTTAAACGACAAGCAGTTAAACAAAGTGTTTTTTTTTCTGTATGATATAAAATGGTCACTTATGTCAGCCATTTAATTGGTTTTAAAATCTTTCCCACTTATTAATCTACGCTACGAACCTAAGACTTCGCTACTTCTTAACTATAACTACAATACATAAAATGTACGATTCAACTAAAGCCTCTATTTCCAATAACCAGAAAGCGAAATCCAATTAATATGGTGCGCTCCAATTACTCTAGCCTCTAGTCGGAATCCGACTGGTGTTAACGGAATTCGGGACTCGTGGGTTCATTTTATAAAACTACAAATTACAAACAAATTCGATGTACATTGCGTGATCAGTTAGTGTATTAATCTATCTAGTATTCAAGCTTTCTTGCTGAACTGGAATTGATGAAAATAACATTGAGTGCTATAATAATGCCAGCTGGTTCTCTTCCCGTATTTACCTTAGAAGTTACTAGCGACCCGCCCCGGCTTTGCACGGAAATTATCAGTGTTTTTCTACTATATTATGCATGTATTATACATATAAACCTTACTCTTGAATCACACTCTCCATTAAAAGAAACCGCATCAAATCCATTGCGTAGTTTCAAAGATTTATGCATACATATGGATATAGGGACAGAGAAAGCGACTTTGTTTTATTCTATGTAGTGATTAGAGGAAGATGAGGATTTGTGTATTGCAATTTAGGCGATAGGCTGACAACCTATCACTATAGCATTACACAGTTTGTTATTTCTTAACTCGAAATGGTCATACGTCGCGGAAAACGCCCTTGTATGATGTAGTTGACGCTCTGCCTTCCCTGTAAGGGATACAGACGTGACTTATGTAGCATTCTAAATTCAATTTACATTAAATTGTACTCGTAGTTTCATGAAACGGGACTCGTAGTTACTAGCAAGGTCGCCCCCTCACTTCCCACCATGCCACCTGCTGTACCGATACTAATGGCGCTTATTTATACCACTACTAAGCACTGTATTAAGGTATCCCATTATCTTACTGGCATGAGAGTTCTCGTCGGTAGAAGATTCCCGTCAGAGTAACACACCTGTAGACACATCTGTAGAAACTGCCTCCGTGGTCTAGTGGCTAGTGCCATGGGCTCCCGATCCGGAGGTCCTGGGTTCGATTCCCAGGTGGTAAAACACAAAGTTGATATTTGAGAATTTATCACTTTGTGAATTTTTCCCCAGTTTGGGTAGGACATTGCAGGCTGAATCACCTGATTGTCCGAAAAGAAAAAGATTTCGTGCTTCGGAGGGCACGTTAAGCCGTCGGTCCCGGTCGCTGTCTTTGATAGTGGTCGTTACACAAAACCATGTCAGAGGCCTGATAGTTGTGCTAATAGGCGGTTTAAAAACTCTGACACCAGGGTTCATCGGGTCCATAGACTCGATACCCACTCGACAGAAGAATCTGTAGAAATGCGTGCATTGGTGTTGTTACAGACTTGACGTCCCGATTGCTCAATAAGACCTTAAGCTTGGATGCAATATGCGAATTCTCCTACTTTTCAGAATAAAAATACCTACGAGGTGAAAAGTCTTCGACTGAGGCAAAATGCCCGTGCTAGAGATATGGATATGGCCATACAGTATGGATGAGGAAGTCGAGGAAAAGAGAGGAAAACGTAAACGTATAAATGGCGCCGCGGATACAGCTTGCGCTTCAACAGCATCTTATGTTTATTTCTTTCTTGAAGTTCGCTCCTATCGAATGAAAACCATTTTCTCGTGTCTATCGCATTGCTGATTTGCTGCAACAAATACCTGGTTTTTCGACGAGATGCGGTAATAAACCGCACATCGTGGCCCCATGGCCGTATCGCGTACGGAAAATTATACGTATCCGCTTCCGGTTAAACATGATAGTTTGGGATTTATTTTCCCATAATAACTAGAGTCGATAGAGACCTCATCGATATTGGTTAGATTTTTTTTAACCTGTATGTATTTGAACCATCATCTTGATGGTTTACCGTAGTTCAATACAATAATGTTTCTATTTTAAGTGCTTATTGGAAAGAACAATCCACAATTTCGAATAACAACATGGAATCCACTGGTTTTATTTTTATTATCTCAACTTCAAGCTCATCTATTCGATTATTTTATCCGATATAGATAATACATGGCTAAATAAACATTCATACACTTCTTCCATGCTGGCCTGGGAGCAATAGAAAAACGTAGAATGTGCCAGTGGCATTTCCTCCCGGACGCTGTAAAAACCAGTTAAGAAATCTGAGGGTTTCAGTAAATTTAGGCGATGGGCTGACAACCTGTCACTACAGCGATATACCTGCAAATCTATCCTAAATAACCCTCGAAACTTTGTCAGCCGTGGCAAGGTCGTTTACACTCTGCCTACCCCATTAGGGATAAAGGCGTGATTATGTGTGTATAAACATTCAAACACACTTTCACATTCGTAATATTCATCTTGGATTAGTTTCGCGTTCATGATCGCATAATAATGCTAGGTGTCGCCACTCGGCGTGATCGCGTGTCCAGTGCAATGACCAGTCGCACTCGCAGCCATTACACAAACGAGACCATCCGTCATCTTGACGAGGTTGACTTGAATTGCTACCTTCGAACTCTAGTGGGAATACCGCGAAATTAGAATATGTAAATGCATAAATGTACTAAGGTTGCGTTAAACTGCTCCTACTCGAATAGTAATAGATTTCATCTGGAAAGTAACCCGTCGAAGTAATAAACTACTTTAAGGATAAAATAAAAATTTCACCCGTAGGTACTTTTAGGTACAAATATCATACTTAAACTATTTCACTCAGACGTAACTAGAAACACAATAATCTAGATTCATATAATATGAAAGAAAGAAAATCGAACCTGCATCTCTGGAATGCCGGTCCATCGCTCTACCACTAAGCTACCGAAACGGTAGTGGGATTGACGAATTTATCATAGCCTTTCTTTCTGTCATATTGTATGAAATAAAATAGCATTCTAAGTGCTAAAAATCCTCAAAAATCTAGGTACAGTCAACCAAGGAGTTAAGGCACCAGAATCGCGCAAATCCGATGGAAGTTTTCTCACGTGTTTATTAATATTTATTTATTAACTAGCGACCCGCCCCGGCTTCGCACGGAAATTATCAGTGTTTCTCTACTATATTATGCATGTATTATACATATAAACCTTCCTCATGAATGACTCTATCCATTAAAAGAAACCGCATCAAAATCCGTTGCGTAGTTTTAAAAATCTAAGCATACATAAGGATATAGGGACAGAGAAAGCGACTTTGTTTTATACTATGTAGTGATATTTTTGGATAAGATTTCATATGTTGGTACAGTTTATTAACCTGCACAAGTATACGAAACGTGACAAAGCATAAACAATTACCCCAGCAAACTTTGTCGGTTTGGAATGGCCGTGGTAGCTTAACACCTATAGTAGTTCCAACTCAGTTTTAGAATAAAGGTAAACAAAGTTTCATGTCTTTATTCAAATATAAATGATACTTATTAGCAAATTAGTTAAATTACTAAAACTACTATTTAATTATGTCGTCATATCGAATAGCTAAAACTTATTTTAACAAGATCTTCGATTAAAATACATGAAACTTTGTTTAACTTTATTCTAAAACTGAGTTAGAAATACTATAGATACTATGTACCTTAACACGTAGGCTACGAACCTAACCTAGTTCGTGTTCACTAGCCCGCAGGTGCAGTGGACAATGTGACTAGCCTTGCCACTCGCCACGAATCCCAAATTCCGTTAATACCAGCTTATGTTGGATATCTACTGGAATTCCAATTAGCCGAATATCTAGGGCAGGTTCGATCGATACGATCAGGCTTATGGATATTTAGAAGTGAGTTTTTGACAG
This sequence comes from Scrobipalpa costella, assembly GCA_949820665.1. NCBI lineage: Eukaryota > Metazoa > Arthropoda > Insecta > Lepidoptera > Gelechiidae > Scrobipalpa > Scrobipalpa costella. Next base: position 10,475,878 of record OX463309.1, read on the forward strand.
TTTTCAGATGTATGTAAGATGAAAATACATAGAATGTACCATATGCTTCACTTTTCGAGTAATACCTTAACTCCTTAAAACCAAAAACAGAATCTATACCCCGTTCGTTTTTAAGAAATAATTCTCGCCGTACAAAATCGACGTTTTTGTATGGCGGGAATGATTTCTTAAAAACGAATGAGGTATAGTTAAGTATAATGTATTTTTCCGATTGTATAAAAATAAATAACCTACTGCCTTTCGTGTATATAATATGCTTACGTATATTTTTTCTTTGTGTATTATCCGTTAATCGTCATGATAGTGATAGTGACCAAGGAGATTTTAAGTATAGAAAGCGAACTGAACTATTGTTTAACGGTTCATTAAAACAATAGTAAACGTAAAGTTGTGTTTTAGATAACAAAAAACCATTACTCATATGAGATGAGATAACAGATCGCTGTAGCTGACCTACAGGTCAAACTAATTACAATTCAATCACTTTTGAAGTACTTTCTTATCACATAAACCATAAATAAAATAGGTACTTTAAGTATGTTTTCTCTATACGTGTACATTTCACTGATCAGTAGTAGTTTCAGACTGTTATTTAGGTAAATTTCCAAACATACATACATATAATCATGCCTTTATCCGTAATGGGGCAGGCAAAGCGTAAACGACCTAAACATCATAGGTGTTCCGCCACGTCTGACAAAGTTTTGAGGGTTATTTAGGATAGATTTGTAGGTTCATTGCTGTAGTGACAGGTGGTCAGTCTATCGCCTAAATTGTAATATACAGAAACCCTTGCATCCCTGAGCTGGTTTTTGCAGCATGCCCTGGAGGAAATGCACCTGGCCCATTCTACGTTCTTCTCTCGCTCCCAGTCCAGCGTGGAAGAAACAGACGTAACCCTTCTTTTTTCAATCGAGAAGGGGTTTGAAGCGATGAACCCTGGTATAATATCAGTTTTTGAATACTAATATCATTTTCGCTTACTCGTAACTAATTATTCCATCATCGTCAACTAATTATGAGGCATGTGATGCAGATGTTATTATAGTATTGTATCCCCGCACAGTAGCATAATATTGTTTGAATGTATTTTCATTACAGAGTGATTAATCTGTACCTATCACATTATTCTGTGGTATTTTATATCTAAATCCGCATGTCAACGGAAGTATGCATTTACATACCTCAGTAAACATACCATTTATTTATTACATACAATTTAAATCCGCATACTTAAAGCTGCTAAAGGAAAGCGATTTCTCAGCTATGTAGTCAACATTTAAACGGTGTTGTATCCTTGAATGACTAATTTACTGTTATTTAAACTTGTAACTGCTGTGTAAATTTAAAATCATTATTACGTTTCATTTATACGTAGTAAACTCATTATTCATCTAAATTGGAGTATTTGAAATCATTAAAAGATATTTAAACTATTTCAGTATATTTACATAACTTAGTTCCATGCTGGCATGGAAGCGGAAGAAAAACATAGAATTTGCCAGCTGCATTTCCTCCCGGGCATGCTGTAAAAACCAGCTAAGGGATCCGAGGGTTTCAGTATATTGTAATTTAGGCGATGGGCTGACAACCTGTCACTATATGATTATACCTACAAATCTATCTTAAATAACCCTCAAAACTTTGTCAGACGTAGCGAAACGACCTTTGTTTAGTTCATTTACGCTCTGCCTACCCCATTACGGATAAAGGCGTGATTGTATGTATGTATGTACATAACTATAACACTGTCTAATATTATAAAGAGTAAAGATGTTTGTATGTCAGTAGGTAGACAATCGACAAAATAGTATAAGTACATTTAACTAGATTTTTAGATTTGAACTGTGGTTCTACTATACACAAGGAAAATTAGTTATCCCATAAAATTCCAACAATATTCTATTATGACTTTGAAGGCCATTTAGTTATGTTGAGGGCACAACAGTCTGACCTTGTGAAGGCCAATCTTCGTGGAATGTCGGCGAAAGGACCCGCTGATCGGTCGCCAGATATGGCCAACAACCAATTGTATCTTCTAGTTTTGTTCTTTCTTATCTTGCATCAAGCATTTTGCTACCAAGCCCTATCGAGTCTGTCCACTGTTTAACCTTTTTATATGTACTAAGACTCTGTCCTTGAAGCTATGTACAGGGAGGTATTTGTCAACAACAGAAAATAGTGTCCATACAGTTTAGACTTCCAGTCAAACGTAAAACAGACGAGATTAGTGGCTCACAGTATCACGAGGAGTGTATTTTTTTACTTATGACAATCGGATATTTATTCGACACTTCTTTTACGCGTGTTAACCTTCGTCTTGCACCAACCATTGTTGATGTTGATAGGTTGATATGGTGTTTCTCACAAAAGACATACCAGAGCCCTATTTGACCCTAAAAATGTTGACACCAGTGTTTATCAGGTTCGACAACGTACATACATACATATAATGACGCCTTTATCCCTAATGGGGTAGACAGAGCATAAACGACCTAAACAAAGGTGGTTCGCCACGTCTGACAAAGTTTTGAGGGTTATTTAAGATAGATTTGTAGGTATATTGCTGTAATGACAGGTTGTCCGCCCATCGCCTAAATTGCAACATACTGAAACCCTCGGATCCCTTAGCTGGTTTTTACAGCATGCCCGGGAGGAAATGCAGCTGGAACATTCTATGTTTTTCTCTCGCTCGCAGCCCAGCATGGAAGTGACAACCTACTCGATAAAAATACCACCGGCGCCCTATATCACTTCACTGGCTTGTCTTCTAAATCTCCAAATTCAGACGGTTATTTGCTTTGCTAACTGTCCCAATACGCGTTTAGAACGTCCTTAGTCCGACCTTAGAAGGGCCAGTCTCGGCGGAATGTCGGCGAAAGGAGCGGACAGATCGCGCGCAGATATCGCCGGCTCCCAGCTGTAACCGTTTAATTGTTTTGAACTTAGTGTCACCGGCTTCTCGTCTCAAATGAACTGGTAAAAACTGTCTATTTCTTGCTTTCTCCATCGCCAAGCTTTGCAAAAACTTGAGACGTGTTTCGCGGTGCGGCTGAAGCGCGTGAGGTCAGGATTCGCTGGCTAGAAGTACGATAAAAACAAACGTAAAATAAGGAATATCTTGCACGATATCAAACTCCCTCTATTCTACTTGAGTAATAAAATGACATAGCTGTAAGTGACTACTTGTCTCTTGCGTAGGCCTTAATTAATATTAAAGTTGGAAATTATACGTCACTCAAGCCAACCACACGTTGCGAGACAAGATGGCATCTAAATTAAAAACAGAATTAATTTTCCCCCGACGTGTATCCGGCGCGTTCACACCATATCAATTAACCTGTGACTATGAGCCTGTTCTCTAACTGCCTCTACATGGTGGAACAAACAACACTACGAGAGCCAAAACCGAATTAATAGAATTCTAACTTGGTTACTTTTAACTTGGCCATGGTTTCAGCTGCACCGCAGTTTGTTTTTTCCTTGGAAATCAGATTCCCGCTGTAAAAAAGTAGGTATGATGCTAAGTATGTTGTTTCTGGTTAATGAACGATTTATTAAGTTCTATACAGATGTAAGAGACGTGTACCAGAAAATGATATGCACACTGTAAATCTCACCATCTCAGCCACTTTGTAAGCGCCATCATTACGTGTTATTTAGCCTGCGCCCGCGCCGCTGCCAATAGCGGGTCCAACTATTACTCGTAACATGATATATTATGATATGGTCACTACTTAGATATCTTTAGAGAGTTTATGAATCAAGGATTTGAATTTGTACTAATGGGCCTGGTTAAGAAAACTTTACTTCAGTTCGTTCGATAAAAAGCAATGAAATGTAATGTAAAACCAACGTATTCTGGATTTTGTTTTGTTATAAATTGAATTCATCCAAAGCATCTTAAATAACCCTCAAAACTTTGTCAGACGTGGCGGAACGACCTTTGTTTAGGTTGTTCATGCTCTGTGTACCCCATTAAGGATAAAGGCGTGATTATATGTATGTATGTATAAATTGACTATTATCTTCCATGCTGGACTGGGAGAGATAGAAAAACGTAGAATGTTTCAGCTGCCCTTCCTCCCGGGCATGCTGTTAAAGTCAGCAAAAGGGACTCGAGGGTTACAGTAGTGTATTGTAATTTAGGCGATGGGCTGACAACCTGTCACTATGGCAATACACTTTTCAATCTAAAATTGCCCTCAATTTTTGTCAGTCGTGGCGAAAGCGCCTTTAACGAGGTGTTAAACGCTCTGCCTACCCCGTAAGGGATAAAGGCGTGATTTTATGTATGTATGTATAAATTGAATTGAAATACTAAATATGTTAATTAGGTATATGATTTCTTCAAGTAATTTTCTAGTTCAGTTTTTACAACCTCACAAATAAAATAAAGGTTGTTCAAGTTATTTTGAGAAATTCCATTTCTCCACTTGTCTAAGTAAACACTAGACAAAAGACAATATGGAATCGTCTGATCATTGCAGTGTTTACTTTACATACCTATATAAGTACTACCAGTATAAGTACTGCATACTTATGTTTAGACAATTCTCATCAATTACTTCCATGCTGGACTGGGAGCGGGAAAAAAACATAGAATGCCAATGTCAGCTGCATTTCCTCCCGGGCATGCTGTACGCTCCCTGTCCAGCATGTAAGAAAAAAAGGTAGGTAAGTAGCCTATAAAATAAGACAATATATTACATTTATTTATTTACTGTTTATTGTACACAAGTAACATGACAAAAGACAATACACAAGGAATAACGACACAACAGGTACAGCTTATTTTTAATAAGAAATTTCTTCCAGCTTACCTAGGGAAGTGAGACTTACATGATACTTTGACTCGTAGAAAAACTATTAAGTAAAAGGAAAAATACCAATGTTTATAATAATGACACAAATTCTTTTTTCATTACGCGATTGTTTTGTATAAACAGAAACCAACGGTCAATAGAAATGTAGTGATTTAGCTCTTATTTCGTTGCAATAGCGGTTGTATTTGCAGCACAAAGATCAGCACTAAACCTCGTTGGATTGTATAAACCTATATGGTAACATAATTGTTTTCATAACCTTTGAATAGGAAGTTATTGTGATAGTAATTACCTGACTTTTGACAGGAAAATTTTAGTTTCACCTGTAATAATAATCATAGAAATATGAATTAAGTGTTTCAAAATGATTGAATTATTTCTCTGAAAAATAATATACAAAGAAAATAGAAAATAACTACCTGGAGCATTCCACGGATTATACAACTTTTGAATGACTTTCTGAAAATGTTAATACGTGTATGTGAGATGTAAAATAATCAAGATAATTCTTCGAAATTTTACGCTGATAAAAATATTTTTTGATAAATTAACCCTAACCCTATAAATTCCAATTTATTTCAAAACCATCGTTTTCGTCGATTGTACGCGGAGAAGTTACCTATATTTCTGTAGTTCGTTTAAGGAAGATCTTGAACTTTCGTCCCATTTGTAATTGACGTTTCGAAAACTAGTAAATCAAACTCTTATTTCAAAGCAAAATTAAAGTATTTTTTTCCTTCAATCCAGAATTATGATGTCAGATATGATACCCTACCATGGCTGTCCCGCACAAGACGTTTGAATGTTTACATTCACTTTTGCAAGATATGAGGGTAGATTGATCTAATATTTTTACGTAGCAAACAGGGTTTATTAGTGACTATCCACTGAGCTAACCAACACCCAGTTTGTAGTTTTGATATTTTGTATATTGGAATAAATTATCCCTGTCCCGCACAAGTCGCGTGTTTGTGTGCTGTGTTTATGATCGTTGTTAACTATGGCGGACCAAAGCAAGTCTAATAGAAATAAAAGATATTACGAAAAAAGGAAGGAGGAAGACCCTGAATACCGAAATACCGAAAATCAACGAATTAACGCTTTAAAAAAACGAAAGAAGGATTCCATGACTAAAACAGAATTAATAGATATGAGAACATATGAAAGAGAAAAGAAAAGAAGACAAAGGGAGCAAAAACGTATTCAGAGTAATACTTCGAATTCAGGTAAACATTTTTTTTGTTGAATAGTTTTAGATAAGAGCTACAATTATCCTACTAATATTATAAACGCGAAAGTTTGTAAGTAAGTAGGAATGGATGGATGTGTGTTACTCTTTCATGTCTAAACGGCTGGAGCTATTTTAATAAAATTTGGTATGGAGGTAGCTGACACTCTGGATTAACACATACGCTACTTTTTACCTCGGGAAAATGTCTGATTCCCACGGGAAAACTCAGTAACCCGCGGTTGAAACCGCTGGGCGGAAAGCTTGTTTCTTTATAATTATGTAAATTATAAAAGGTCATGCTATATTATTTTTTAGATTTGCCCACCACATCATCGGCCTCTCAATCCCAATCACCTTCAGAACCGTACAAATGCCAACAAACAGCTTCAAAAGCTATACAGGCTTCGCCTTCAAAGCGTGATTATATTATAAAGGGTTGGTGCCGCCGTTTTGAAATCAAGGTAGCTCAAGAAATGGAGAGTAATTTGGCAGATGTTGATGAAGAAGATACCTTAGAGTATGACGAACGCATGGTCAAGATGTTTTATTTTCGTCCAGATGTAGTATACACCTGTCCCGGGATGAAAGATTGCATGACGTCCTGAAAAACTGGTAAAAAGGTGTCACTGCAGAAACATTATCTGACTATGTTTTTAAGGGAAGCATTCCATGTTTTTAAAGAAGAGAATCCTTCGGCAAAGATCGGATTTTCCAAATTTTGCGAACTGCGTCCAGAAAACGTACTGCTTTTGAAAGATACTCCCTCCGAACAATGCAAATGTAAGATTAACGAAAACTTCACGTTAAAATTAAAGTCATTACGTATCAAATACGATTCAAGCTTTTGGGAAACAGTTTTGTGTAGCTCTTCTTTAGATTCACCATGCTGGAAAAACAATTGTGAAGAGTGTTGTAATCTTCAAAAGCTGCTTTTACCAGAAAACATGCTGCAATCCATCGTTTGGAAGCAGTGGGAGAAGGATGCAAATGGAAGGTTAAAACTGGTCCTTCATGAAGATATCACTGCTGCAGTTGTCGATAAGATCAAGGAAGAGTATCCAAAGTTCATTAGCCATGTGCATTTAAAGAGAGTACAGAGCGCTGAATTTGAAAAGGATAAAAAATGTAATTCAACAAGGATTCTTCAAATTGACTTCGCAATGTCATTTTCTTGCGAATATCAAAATGAAATACAAAGTGCACTCTGTTCACGGTCAAGTGTACTATTGTTTACAGCTGCAGTTTTTTGTAATGGTTAATGCAAAACCTATTTGATTTGTTCAGATTGCCATAACAAAGATAAGGACACTGTTTATGTTTTTGTGAATCATCTCTTTAAAATTTTACTAAACGAAGACAACTCTGATTCCATTCAAAACGTGAGATGGAGTGATGGGCCTGCTTCAGAATTTAGAAACAAGTTTATGGTCCAGTTGCTGCATTATTTGAGCCTAAAATATAATAGAAAGTTTACTTGGAAATATTCAGCGACTTCCCACGGGAAAGGGGTGGTAGATGGTGTAGGAGGGAATGTTAAAAGACTAGTTAAGCAAAAAATGCTCAGTCAGGCTGGAATCGTAGTCCAATCCGCACAAGATTTTTTCGAAGTTGCTTCAAGTGTGATTAAATTTACTAAAATAATATACATATCTCAGTCCGAAATTACTTCACAAATAAATGCGGATAAACCCTGGTTGCAGGTTAAGCCTATTCCAGGCATTTCAACCTTCCACAACATCACCTGTGCCACTAATGAAGTACGCGCCAAAACACACGCTCTAAGTGAGGAAGTTAAAACTTTTCTTATATAAATAAACTTTTATTTTGTTAATTTAAGAGGAAACTTTTGATTATTGTAAGAATAAATGAGAAAAAACTCGTGATGACTGTTATTTTACTACTTGGATTCGTACTCGTCCCGCACAAGACAGGGCTGTCCCGCACAAGACGGCGCAAACTTTCTTCATTATATACTCGGTGTTTATGGTAACTGGCTGTTTCTTCATTCTCACATACTCTTTAGAGCAAGACTTACTAGTCATATAAAAATCGTTTGGTTATTCCTTTCCAATTCGCTAATATATCCGTTCGAACATGCTCTTGGAATAGGGCGGTAGATTCGTTGTCCCGCACAAGACACATTTTTGATCTCTTATAAATATTTATTCCCACAATATTTTTTGTAAAACAGGTTATCATAATATTTGCAATTGTATCATTGTTCAGAAATGCAAAACGATTTTTACGTGTCCATGTCCATTATAATTTTATAGGAGCTCAAACACCAAAATGTCGTACGACTGTCCCGCACAAGACCGTGGAATGCTCCACCTGTTCTTCCAGGTAATATTGGTATTGGCTGTTGTGGCATAATATTTAATAAACTCTCTAACTTATAAAGAACATATGTCCAATATTCGTAACTAAGTTCACGGGCCGCCGAATTCCAATGTCAGGTAGAGATATCGATACAGATCGGAATGAAAAAAATCGATATTATACGGGGTGTAAGGGACAGCGTCCCGCAAACTGATATAGGGGTTGCTCGGTCAACAGAACTGAACAAATATCAGCAGGTTTTTTTTCTTTTTTTCGAAGTAAAAAAAAAATGCTTTCCTATACAAATTGTCTGATTAAGGTGGTAATTTTGTATGGGAAGGTAAATTTTTGTTTTCATCTGAAAGAATTTCCTGGTGAAAGTTGTATAGTTTGCGGGACGCTGTCCCTTACACCCAGTATATTTAGCAGTGCGTGGTTCTCTAAAAACGTGCAGTGAGTTTTAAAGTCTCGTCTCAATAAAATTTTAGTATAAGGTGCCCATTCCAAAGTCCTGTTAGGTTTAAAACTTAAGAAAGTAAGAAATAACTAATAAAAAAATACCTAATTTGCCTCTCAATTCAAGTCTCACTTCCGCAGGTCAGCTGGAAGAAATTTCTTAATAGAAATAAGCTGTACCTGTTGTGTACCCTTGTGTATTGTCTTTCTCATGTTACTTGTGTACAATAAACAGTAAATAAATAAATGAAAGTAGATAAAATAAACAAAATCTGTGATAAAATACCTTAAAGAATACGTATTTGGTTGTCTTTTATTTTGGACTTCTTCTGCCTGACCAAGGCCTGCCCTTTGTTTTTTGAATTTTTGGTCTAACACAGGGTTTGTAATCTGTTACGATTTCATTTTCCTAAAATATGTTATAGATACTGATGGATGTAACTTCCATGTTGGACTGGGAGCGAGAGAAAAACATAGAATGTGCCAGCTGCATTTCCTGCCGGGCATGATGTAAAAACCAGCCAAGGGATCCGAGGGTTTCAGTATATTGCAATTTAGGCGATAGGCTGACAACCAGCCACTATAACAATACCTACAAATCTATCATAAATAACTCTCAAAACCTTGTCAGACGTAAGGGGACGACTTTTGTTTAGGTCGTTTACGCTCTGCCTTCCTCAAAAAAAATATGCGTTCGCCACGTATAAATATATATGAAACTATATTCTTGACGAATTGCTGAGAGGCTTCTGACTAATCGGACCGTCTGCTACCTATTACTCAATGCTGTTCATTTCGTATGGTAAATAAATCAACTTTTACCACGGTAGCCCGCGGTAAATTGCACCCGAGGCCGGTATTTTAATTTTACAAAACAATTGTCTTTCTATTTAGTGGGTTTACAAGTCGACGATTGATCCTATGACCCCTGGTGTCAGAGTTTATAAACCGCCTATTAGTAAGAGCTAATAGGCTTCTGACATGGTTTGTTTTGTGTAAGGATCTATATCAAAGACGCTTCACGTGCCCTCTGAAGGACGGAAGTGTCCTAACCAAACTTGGGAAAAACTCATAAAGTGATATATAAACAATTAGGAACTTTGTTTTCCCTCCGTAGAAATCGAACCCACGACCTCCGTATCGAGAGCCCATTACCCAAACCACTACACCATGCAGTCAAGAGGCCATGCTAACTGCACGGGCTTTATTTTACACAACAATAGTGAATTGAATACTCAGTCGTTTAATTTGCCTACAAATACGAGTACAATCTCGTTTGAAAAGTCCCGTTTAGTTCAACCACTGACAAGAATACGCCAAGACTTTGCTTAGAAGAGTTTGATGATGTTAAATAACACAGATTCATCTTTACTGGGAGATGTCAATAAAAACAATGGTAACTATGCCTTTTGCTTGTAGTCTTAGATCAAATAGAGTTTTACATACAAAAACGCCGCTTGAGAAATGGCGCCAGAAAATCAAGGCATATGCCTTGTTTTTATGTCAGTCGCTATTTGACAAATTGAACTTTATTTTTTGTTTTAAGCTTGTAGTGAATGAAAAAAACTTTAACTTTACTTACACATTCTACATAACATAACATTAAAGGTAAATGCTGAATTCTTCAGAAGTAACAGATAGGAATCATTTTATCACTTTATCCTACGTCTGGGAAATCGCGGATGACACAGTTAGTTATTCACTGACTTTTACATATTAAATATTAAAAAACATACATACATACATACATACATAAATCACGCCTTTATCCCTTACGGGGTAGGCAGAGCGTTTAACGCCTCGTAAAAGGCGCTTTCACCACGTCTGACAAAAATTGAGGGCAATTTTAGATTGTAATATGTATTGCTATAGTGACAGGTTGTCAGCCCATCGCCTAAATTACAATACACTGTAACCCTCGAGTCCCTTTTGCTGACTTCAACAGCATGCCCGGGACGAAGGGCAGCTGGAACATTCTATGTTTTTCTATCTCTCCCAGTCCAGCATGGAAGGATATTAAAAAACGTAAGCAATAAATAGGTATTTCATTTGCAAATATGTCAATATCAAAAATATGATAACTTATTACAGTATTCAACATCATTCATATAAAGATAGAAATGAAACATTGCGTTGTCTACAGATTACCTAGTCCGTGGTGAAAACAAGTGGCACCAGTGTCTGGTATTCCTCAGTAAATACAGTTATCATGTATGATTGCTTGATTGATTCGAATAAGCTTGTTCTAAAAAAGTTCGGTTTAATCATTAGGCAGTGACTTTCAGTATTATACAGAGAAGGTAGAGAGTTAGGAGAGGTATTTATGTCGTTGTAACGTTTATACGACTTTCTTAGCTTTAAACTGCTCTGTTTACACTGGGTTTATAGACTTTTTCCGTGGAAATGAGATGTTTTCTCGTGGTAATATGTTATTCCTAGGTATGTAATGTAGGTATCTAGTCTATTCCTAGGTATTTACTTCCATGCTGAACTGGGAGCGACAGAAAAACATAGAATGTGCCAGCTGCATTTCCTCCCGGGCATGCTGTAAAAACTAACCAAGGGATCCAAGGGTATCAGTATATTGCAATTTAGGCGATAGGCTGACAACCTGTCACTATGGCAATATACCTACAAATCTATCATAAATAACCCTAAAAACCTTGTAAACGCGGCGGAACGATCTTTGTTTAGGTCGTGTACGCTCTGCCTACCCCATTAGGGATAAAGGCGTGATTATATGTATGTATGTATGTAATGTAGCAAACTTTTTTTGTTAGTCTACCCCGGTAGTTAATCTTTGATCTAATTCATTACAAAAATACAACAGTCCAGTCCAGTAGTTAGTTAAGGAGTTAATTCTTAATAAAAATACAAGTCAATCATCTTTTGTTTTTATTAATAATACTTTTAAAATCGAGTGCGACCGTTAAAATAAAAAAATGAGCCATTTTGTGTAACACCAATTGACTCCGCAAAAACAAGATCTTTAAAAAAGTAATAAACATTTCCAGAAATACTTGTTTCGCGAGGAAGTCCACAACTTTAGACTCTTTAACATAATTAAGAGGAAATTGACTCCAAGTGAGATAAACCGAGGTTCAAAAACTGACAAGCTTGAAAATTTACAGCTATGTTACTAATTACATGGATAGGATATATTTATTATTAACACGCTAATGAAAGTGGTACATATTTAACCCAAAATATAAAGACTTTATACTTCTTAAATATCAAGATGTGAGATGAGAACGTATGTTACAGTAGATTTTAAACAGTAATATTTTTGACTGACTCTATCTACGAATAAATAAATAATGTTTTCCTTGTGGGACAGGACTAGTGACATGAGCCTTGTACCACGGGAAAATGTCATATAAAAAAATGTTCTACAAGTTATTTATAAAAAATATCACACAAAGTCGAATAATACTATTATTGTTTCGTTGGACAACGAACATTTTAATGATGGCAATGAACTCTGCGACCAACCAATTAATCGATTGGAATGGACTAGTTATTGACCAATAAAACACAGCCTTTGATTTATTTCGGATATGGAAAATGCATCGTGCAAAACCATTCACAAACCATAATGTTCACCTAATAGTTTAAATGTAACAAGGGTCGTATGTTTGTATTAAATTGTTTACCTGTTGAAATAAATAACTTGATACGATCAACTCATATCATACAACCGAGGATGCATTGCACAAAATTGCATATTACATAAATTACATAAACGTATTATCAACCTTGCTGCTTTCGCAACAAAGCCCAAGTTAAACGTTCGTGGAACCACGCTCCACTGCCGATATTACAACACTATTTCCGCACACAAATTGGGCATTGGGCCGACCAAATCCGACCATCCGATTAGACCAAATCCGACAAAGCGATTACTCGTAGGAACCTACTCGTCCGTCCGATTGCACCAACTAACAAACCTCGCATAGCTAGGATACTCGGTAAGTTTGTAAATATCAGCTTCCTGGCTGGATGCAGATTTTCGTTTGCAATAAAATAAAAAAAGAAACTTCATTTTGCTTGCTACACATCCGATGGCAGCTGGATGGGCGGAAAAGTCGTTTTCTTTTTGGAAGGTCTGTTTTCTACAGTTTAATTGGCTTTCCCGTATTCAGTTCGATTGGTATTCTATTATGAACAATGAACATCATAGTCAAAGAATTTTGAGATGATGTCATTCAACGTGTGAAAAACGGTATAACCAACGCGAATAACTGTATTAAAGTTGCCTTACAAGCCATAACAGATTCTAAACTCCTTTTTCGTAGTCTTTGTTTAGTTCTAGTCAACATTTTATTAGTGCCAGATAGTATGTAAGTACCTTTTGAATCGTAGTTATTTCATTTTGTGTGTTCTTAAAAATCATAGCACTCCGCTGTTTGCCTGCCGATTTACGACCATTATAAAAAAGTCTTGACATCTTATACTTCTATATTTCTGCCATGCTGGACTGGGAGCGAGACAAAAGATAAAATTTGCCAGCTGCATTTCCTCCCGGCATGCTGTAAAAACCAGCTAAGGGATCCGAGGGTTTCTGTATATTGCAATTCAGGCGAGGGGCTGACAACCTGTCACTATAGCAATATACCTACAAATCTATCATAAATAACCCTCAAAACTTTGTCTTTTACGCTCTGCCTACCCCATTAGTGATAAAGACGTGATGATTTTTTTCTAGAAACGTAAAACATACATATAGTTTTACGTTTCTAGAAAAATTTTACCCACTTAGAAGATGATGTGATGGGCTAAATGGCGAGAAACACTTTAGTATGTCGTAAACAATGTTTTGGCTTTCTGTCCGCGGCGGAAATAGCGCTGGATTTCGGTCAGCAGCCGAGCGGACTCTTCCTCAAGAATACAGGTCAAGAACGACCAAATTAGATGCACCAAGACACTCTGCTGGCTGAATATTGTCCCCAACTTTAGTAGGTAGTTTTTTGATTGCCAGTTAAAAAAAAATAACAACGTAATCACTGTCTTACCCACTTTCTTACACAATATTTGCTCCTGCTTTCAAAAATGTTTCATGATGCGCACGGCAATAGAGTGGAACTCTCTACCTGCGTCTGTTTTTCAAATGCACACAACACTCCAAAATTAGATTTAACAACAGGCATCTTCTGGATGAGCTCGCTCCATCAACGGAGATTGGAGTTAAGAGCAAACCCATTTCCAATTTTAAAAAATCTCTACGGTTGCTTGTGCTATACTGGCAGTTGCTGTCGCTTGGTCGCTACGTAATAGCACCTTTATAATTTCACCTCGTTACCTACTTGGTAGCTTATGTATCTTAATTAAAAAAAGGCATTTATATTACTAATATTACTATCACTTTATTCGTTGATCGAAGCAGGTACCTACTTGGCGTCTATTAAAATAAACACTTTAAAACACTTGCATTCAAAATTAATCCATATTTAGATCAACCGCCTAAAATCGGCAGCCGCATTCTTGATGCTTTCGCAACGAAATAACTGCACAAGAACAGTTCGCCAGTACACTCCAGCAGTCATACCCTGAGGTGCTCTATTACGTTGTAACAGGGGCTATTTTCGCGCAAATAGGTGGTGTTGACCAGTCCTAGTTGTAGGTTTAAACGTCGCCTGAGGCCGAGTCATTGACCAAGGCGATTATGAATAACGACCTACGTGGATTAACTAGACGTGTTTCGATAAAAAGTCGTATTCAAATTGTTTGTGTTTGGAAGTTTCGATTCGACTAAGCTAGGATGTTTGCTTTACAAAATAAAAAATTTAGTCTACTACAAGAGGAACAGTGTTACGAAAAAGCACCAAACACACATAGATATATATATATATATATATATATACATAGATATATATATATATATATATGTATGTATATATATATATATATATATATATATATATATATACATACAAACACAAGAGAATCATCGTTGCGAAAGGTCTCTAAAAATAAATCAGTTTGAATGAACGCGCCGATCTGCAAAGCTAGAATTAGATTTGATTGTGTGGCGATTGTTGAACTGAACTGGCCAGCCAGGGTGCCCTGGTTTCTGGACCGGAAACGCTTACAAGACTACACACTGATTGTTATGGGCAATGCAGACGATACAGATTTCAATAGGGTAAGATTAGCTGATACAAACATACATACATATAATCACGCCTTTATCCCTAATGGGGTAGGCAGAGCGTAAACGACCTAAACAAAGGTCGTTCCGCCACGTCAGACAAAGTTTTGAGGGTTATTTAAGATAGATTTGTATATTGCTGTAGTGACAGTTTGTCAGCCCATCGCCTAAATTACAATATACTGAAACTCTCGGATCCCTTAGCTGTTTATACAGCATGCCCGGAAGGAAACGCAGCTGTCTCATACAAGTATTGCAAAAAATATCGTAAGTTGATAAAAATACAAAGATTTATAAAAGTTCTCATTCAAATCAATTTGTGTCGAAAAATCTACATTCTGTAATTTTTGAGAGGGATTTAAAACAAGACTGAGTACATGTGCATTGCGACTTATTTTTTATACATTATTTTAATAAAAACACATGTTGGTATCAAAACTGCCCAGCAGCAAAGTCCCCTTCAAAGTATCTTCCATACAAATGGCGAGCAGTCCTAGGGGAGTCGGAGCCCGTTTTTCAATACATTCCTGACGATACGGCCACTGGTCAGACAGGTTCCAGGTTCGAGTCCCGGATTGGTACTCGTTACGTACATAGCTCGATAGACTGTAATTTATAGTCCGTCTGACCGGACAGTATTCCATGATACTTATTTAAAAGGAAATTATTTGATTCAAATGTTTTTGAATATCCACTTGATAGAAAAGGCTTTTTTTACGTAACCTTTTGGACTGGGAGTAGAGTCTCTTCCCCCGCATTCGGTTTAATTCAAATTTCGAGAGATATAGTTGTTTTTAATATAGCAATACAACATACATTTGTAAATCACTTTTGACAAATTGCCAGCCTTGGCGGAAACGATTTATTTATTTATTTATTTAACAGTTTATTGTACACAGAAACATACGCAGAACAATTACATAGGAATCAAGACACAACAGGTACTGCTTATTTCTAAAATGAAATGTCTTACAGCAGACCTAAGAAGTGAGATAGCATAAAACATAAAGCGGATAAGACGTGCACAATATGAATACAAATTAGGTACATGAACAGTAAATAAGGATATACCTACTTAATTATACTATACTACGATCATACAATAAGTAAATAAATTATAATACCTATAAATATATTAAATACTCTATATAAATATAACTGAAATAAATAAATATATACATACCATAGATACATATATATATACAATATATAAATACATACTACGGATTACGCAGAGAAAGATAATGTTCTTTGATTCTCTTTTTGAAAACAGCGATTGATGGGCTGTCGCGAATAGTGACGATCTTAGGCCCGTATTTACAATCAGCTCTTGAGACTGACAGCGAGCGAGTTTGAGTTCGTATCAGAAGTGTCATTTCACTACAAAACGACCTGTCAAATCCATACTTAATATTGCTCTCAATCTTGAGATCGCAATCTTATGATTTGAACGATTATAAATCCGAGCCTTAATAACCTATTGACGCTTTGCTTACCCAATAAGGCATACAGTAGTGTCTGTTCTGTGATGTTTTAATTACTATTTTATTTAGTTTTTTAACATCATATTAATATCACAATCATAGTCTCCACACCATTAGTGCGCTTTTGCCTTATCATAATCAAGCAGGTTTTAAAGATACGCCAAGCTATTACCCAAGCAAATATTTTAACTGTTTACATACATATCTACATCATGCCTTTATCCCTAATGGGGTAGGCAGAGCGCAAAGGGCTTAAACAAAGGTCGTTCCGCCTCGCCTGACAAAGATTTGAGGGTTATTTAAGATAGATTTGTAGGTATAATGCTGTAGTGACAGGTTGTCGAACCATCGCCTAATGCAATATACTAAAACCCTCGGATCCCTTAGCTGTTTGTTACAGCATGCCCGTGAGGAAATGCAGCTGACACATTTTATGTTTTTCTTTCGCTCCCAGAAAATTGTTTATCTTATGCAAAATTGTATGTTTCCATATACTTAACCGTGATGATATCATCTTTACCTTGGTTATCTCATGTTCATGTACATATGTGCATACCGGAGTAATTATATTGTACACTCTTCATTTATCTCTATGTATGTGGGACGAGCTATTATGGTGCTTGATAAATCACCTATTATTTATTATCTTATAATAATTATATTGTTGATGATGTTGGTTTTATTATAGGCGTTACTATTTCGTTTAATAAATAATAATCAAGTACGTATGTAGGTTATTTATTTATTTACTGTTTATTGTACACAAGTAACATGAGAAAGACAATACACAAGGAATAACGACACAACAGGTACAGCTTATTTCTACTAAGAAATTTCTTCCAGCTGACCTACGGAAAGGAGACTAAAATTGAGAGGCAAATTAGGCGTGCACAAATAAAGCATAATATTGAAAAAATACCAGAAAATTATAAATAACTAATTATATGTATACTTAAAATGGTTAATGTAAGAACGTCCCCGCTTTCATTGAGTGGTTGTAGGTTCTTCTAATTAGTATTTTTTTTATCTCAAATTAAACTTTTATTTTCTGATGATGGGTATCTTAAAATAAATATGTGTTTATTGACTTCATTTTGGTATTCCTCGTAACATTTTTGCACGTAAAATTATCCAATATTCTCAGATATTCTTTCTCAGCCTATAGAAACTTGGAATGCTAGTAAAAATATATCTTTCCTTTATTTATTTTGCACTACTTCATTGTTTGAATAAGTTTTTATTACCTAGTCCTATTATTATTTTTTATTATACCTTTTACTCGCAGGTATTCTTTCTCACCCGATAGCAACTTAGGAATTCTGGTAAAATATCACCTTCAAAAATAGAAAATAACCCTATTAAATAGTCTATAGATCAGAATTCAGATGCTATAGCTGTTGCCACAGGCTTTTTTTTTAGGTAGGCTTTCTCATCCGACAGCAACAATAGAATGCTGGTAAAAATAGTACCTAGCAATTACTTACACTTACTTACCAGAACACCATTAAATAACCTATCAGATTCTATAGGTTTATTCATTTAGCTGTTGCCACTACTCTCAGACGATAGCGACGATAAAAGGTTTAATATCATAAAATATACATTTCCTTATTTTTTTGTAATTTACTTACTAACGCATATTACTAAACAGAAGTACCAAATCATAAAAAATATATCTATCCATATCACCCAACAATTTACCTACTAAACAGAACCACTCAAAATCACCTAACAGATCCTATAGGTATCTCTTGTCCGTTCTCTCAGGTGCTTAACGCAACGATGGCTCGCCTATCACTAAACAGAACTCTACCAAACTATATAAAACGAAATCTATCTATCAGATCTCATAGCTAAACCTCATTATCTCAAGTAGTTAACTCTTTCTCACCCGTTAGCAACGATGGAATGCTGGTAAAAATAGCAGCGCGCGGGTTGCCCCACTAATCCGCCCGCGACCGCAATACCGTAATTGTATTAGTGCTCAAGTGTAAATACTTAGCGACGGTTATAGGTTCATGGCAACATCGAAGGTGGTGAACATAGATATCTTTATTATTATTATCTTTACAATTAGCAGCCAGTAGAAACACTACCTCAGCTACTTGCTATGTGTATTTTTTCTTTATATAATGCAGGGTTGTCTGGAAGAGATCGCTTGAAGCGATAAGGCCGCCTTTGCGCACACTGTTATTTTTAAGTTTTTCCAATCTGTACGATTTATGCGAAATAAAGAGTTTATCTATCTATCTACCTCTTTATTTTCTCTGAATTACATGGACCATGGAAACGATTTGGGAACAAGATTTTTGTTTTTGACTTTAGTGTTTGAATGATAGTAATAATAGTAGTTTTAAAAAATATCATAGTATTTCCGGTTCATTATATTATAAGCAACCAGTAGAAACATTACCTCTTAATTTTCTCTGGATGACATGGACAGGGTTCGGCAACAAGTTTGAGTTTAGTGGAAAACATTGTAAGGAAACCTGCACACACCTAAGAAGAAATTCAAAGATTGTGTTCATGGAGTCAAGCACACGTGGTTGGCTTAGGCCCGATCGTCCTGTTCTAGGGTAGGCTCGAGCCCCTCAGTGGGGACGTATTTATGAGCTGATGATGATGCGAATGATTATGGCAGTTACCGTAAAAAAAGTAATATACAATACTAGCGACCCGCCCCGGCTTCGCACGGAAATTATCAGTGTTTCTCTACTATATTATGCATTTATTATACATATAAACCTTCCTCTTGAATCACTGTACCCATTAAAAGAAACCGTATCAAGATCCGTTGCGTAGTTTTAAAGATCTAAGCATACATAGGGATATAGGGACAGAGCAAGCGACTTTGTTTTATACTATGTAGTGATGGTTTACTTCCTTCAATTATTTTATAGGCCATCAAGCCGTCAAAATGCAGTCCTGTATTTTACCTCTTCAACAACGTTTTGTTTAAATTCCTTGTTTCTTGGCTCCTTGCATTTTGAAATAAAGTGGTGTTTTGAAACCCCGATTCAAGAAATATGCTTCAAAAATGTTATTCGCTTAACATCATAACTACTCTTAAGTAACCTTACCTTATCTCCCCTACCTTTATAATCACAATTTGCAAAACGAACCACAAGTTCTGCTTATAACCCCTTCAAAACAGAGCCACTCCAATCTCAGCTCTACCTCCCGACTTTAAAGTACTATTCCGCATAAATCCTGAGTTCACAAGTCTACCAGAATGATGTAGTGTATGACAAATGGGGAACAGAGGTTGGCCAAGGACGGCTTTTGTATCATACACACATACATACATGTTGTATGGGAAGTGAGCTACTGGCATACACCGCAGGATAGCACAAAGGTGTATGCAGAACGTATAATAAGTCCGTCTTTATATCTGAATGCCTGTCTGCTGGACCAGTTTTGAATGGGCTGCAAAAAATACTTGCGAATAATGAGATGAGAATGTGAGAAGAATTTGAATGAGAAACTCACATTATTATTAAGCTTCAGTCACAACAGTCCACTGCTGGACATGGGACTCCCGAAAATTGGGGGTATATGCCATACTCACCACGCTTGGCAGGCGGGTTGGTGAGCGCAGTAGAAGTTTTACATTCACAGGGAACGCTGCTGCCCATTCCCTGGATTTATCCCTTAGTCGCCATTTACGACACCCACGGGACCTTATGGGGTGATGCTATTCTAACCCGGCACCACACGGGGATAATTACATATATAAAACAAAACGCTTTTATATGTAATTATGCTTCTACATACATTCATATAATCACGCCTTTATTTCTAATGGGGTAGGCAGAACGTAAACGACTTATACAAAAGTTGTTCCGCCAAAGTTTTTAGAGTTATTTAAGATAGATATGTTGGTTCATATTGCTCTAGTGACAGGTTGTCAGACCATCGCCTAAATTGCAATACACTGAAACCCTCGGATCCATAAGCTGGTATTTACAGCATGCCCGGGAGAAAATGCAGCTGACACATTCTATGTTTTTCTTTCTATCCCAGTCCAGCATGGAAGAACTGCTTCTAAGCCTGTAAGAAATCAACATCTTACTACCACAGTTTATCTATATTGTTATGTATGAAGAGTATTGGCCATAACATCAAATTCATACCTAAAAAATCATAAAATCACGCCTTTATCGGGTTTGGCAAAGCGTAAATTATTGTCAATTCCTTTTTGCATTAGTTTCTCTTGTAGTTCATTTAGAAAACTGTAGTCTTATCGTACAAATATATACGTAAACACAAAATACATCTTGGTATTCATACAATATTCAGGCGGACAAAGTTCCTTAATTCGCGAGTTGTGGGTCTTATCAAAGTTGCAGATTCCCAAAGAGGTTTAGTAGTAAACTTACCTACTAACACGTGTCTAGTAAATATCTTAATCTTCTTAAATAATACTATCTTACTTTACATACCTACATATAAACACGCCTTTATCCCTAATGAGGTAGGCAGAGCGTAAACGACCTAAACAAAAGTCGTTCCGCCACATCTGCCAAAGTTTCTCTTCTGATTTGTAGGTATATTGCTTTAGTGACAGGTTGTCGGCCTATCGCCTAAATTGCAATGTACAGAAACCCTCGGATCCCTTAGCTAGTTATTACAGCATGCCCGGAAGGAAATGCAGATGTCACAATCTGTGTTTTTCTCTCGCTCCCAGTCCAGCATGGAAGAAGTAATTAGGAATTTCTTACTTTCATTATATTAATATTGTTTGTAATTTAATGTACTAATTCGTATTTATGAGATTTGGCACTAACGTTTGACATGAAATTTCGCCACGTAATGTAATTTTATGATTCGAATTTATCGAAAATCTTCGAGCTATTACGGAGACCCATGCATCATTATTTGTCAATAAAGAGGCGGTATTTGTCCACAGTATGAGATTTGTCAATCTTCTCATTGTGATCATTTTAACCGTAAGAATGATAAATTTATCAATCTCGCTTGATAATTTAAACAATTATCTATCAATTTAGACTTAATGACTTTTTGAATCTGATTGATTGAATTTTTACTCACTAGGTAATTACATATAAAATAGGTCATGTTATTCAACTAAATTATGTTTTGTATGTTTTTAATAAAATGTCTAATATGTTTTTGTTTCTTTGTCCCCAGATCTGTGTTAAAAGTGTTAGTGTCTAAATGAGAGGCCGCTAGTGTTCTTTAAGCGGGCATCGCCACGCTGGTTCTTCTAATAATATGTAAGTATTTATAGTCCTAGAAAATATTTAATAAGTAGGTACATCGTGACAAACCCCGTATAGTTCCATTAAATAACTGCCTCCGTGGTCTAGTGATCAGAGCCATGGGCGCCCAATCTGGAGGTTCTGGGTTCGACAAAATTGTTTGTTCCATATTCGATATTGAGTATATAGGAATGGGTAGTAGATAACTACATAGACCTAGGCCTCTGCTGAAATTAGCCCTACCCATTAGCAAAATTGTAGGAAGCCTACATTCGCAATTCAATCAGTATACCCTAATAAAAAAAGTTAAGATCTGCCAAGCCAAATTAAATGTAAGAATCCCAAATCATCTTCAGAATTCATTAACATTTCTTCTGAAAGTAGATTTGACTCAAATACAAAAATGAATACTGCATAGAACATAATATAGAAGGCTGGGTCCCTTTGTCCGTTCGTCACACCCTGTCAGAGAAGCATTAACCAAGCGGATATAGTCTGTCCTATATCGTGCAGTGTATTCGTGCACTTGTTTGTCATGTGATCGCACAGTTTAGGGTTCAATGCTCGGGCCTTGACATTATTAATATCTATTTTTGTGGTCCGAGTTTAAAATTCTGTTAGAAGTTAGGTTAGGTTCTGCTAAAACCACATAGGTACCTACCAAATATTATTTTTTCTAATTGGCGTGCCTACCATGCAAAGGTATCTTCACAAAATGTCCCTTGGTCGCAAAATGTCCCTTTATCATAATGTCCTCGCAAAACGTCCCATTTCGCTAAATTAACCTCTTAGCAAAATGGCTCTTTGAAATTTTTATGGATTTCTAATAGGCACACTATTTGAACTAAGTCTATTAAAAGAGACACAATTTGCGAAAGTGTATTTTTTTCAAAAAGGGACGATATGCGAAAGGGTGCATTATGAGAAAGACACATTTTGCGAAAGAGACATTCAACGACGTATAAGGCATCCGAATCATACTATACTATAAACTCTTTAACATGTCGTACGTTACATTATATCATACGCTAAGTGAGTGTAACACTCTCCTATGCAATCAAAGTCGGCCACCCATCGCGAATCGATTACTCTATGAAGGCATGAAGGCTGTGCGTAAGCTAAGTACCTGTTTAAACTTTAATTTAAATTCTTAGTACTGGCAGTTGTCAAAGAATCAATGAGGTTAAATCAATTGCTTAATGCTTATTGAGGTTATGCCGATGTAAGAATTTTAGGACCGCAGGCAGCTGAGCTAGATAACAAACTAAACCAATGAATTTATGTGACACGTTAGTCTTTCTGGGTGCAAACGAAGTGAAGAGTAAGAAAGAAATTAAATATAATTTGTACCACAACTCAATAACAACTTTATAACAGTTATGAATCTTATTCTAGCCTTCATAACACACTGTGAAGTGCAATCAAAAATGGTCTCCACTCAGCATATTTGTAGATAATTGAAGCTACCTACAGCGCTGGTTTCCTGTGAAAGAGAAGTAAGAGTTTGAAACAAAATAGTCTATTGGGTATTTATAAAATATTCGGCAACTTACTTCTGGGTTTGCACCTCAACGTTTACGCATCGCAATTTTCTTTCACTCAAAGGTTGGCTGGAAGAAATTGCTACCTTAGCAATAAGGCCGCCTATTTTTACTTGTCTTTTGTTGTTATATTTTGTGTTGTATGTTGTATTCTTACGTGCAATAAAGTATTTTTATGTTATGTTATGTTTCGACCCTATACGAGGATCTTCTTCAGGGGAGAAGAAAGTCACACTCCTCCGCGTATCAAGTGCGACTTTCGACGCGCCCAGGAGTGTGACATTATCTCAATAGGGTCGAAACGTCGAGGTGACTACCTCTATCAAACCCACAAGTGAGTTGCCGAATATTTTATAAGACGACTTACACTAGTTCATCGTTTAGTGATAAAATTGTCTATTAGGTAACGAATTTTGTATCAGTAGGAAAAGCATTTCTTTTTTCAGTGTCATCAATATCATTCTTATCAAATATAAGCATTTCTTATCATATCATCTCCCTATCCTTATCCCGTATTTCACGGGGTCGACTACCTAATCTAGGGGATTGAACGAGGGTACTGGTTTTTACACAGAGCGTCTGCCATCTGACCTCCGCAACCCAGAAGGGAAACCAGACCCAATCCTAGATTAGGTCAGAGTTTTCAAGCCGCCAATGCTTAGGATTGGCCTCTGTCACGGCTTAACGACTAATATCTATGGTATTAAACGATTTTAACCGGGACCAACGGCTTAACGTGCCTTCCGAAGCACGCCGAATAAACGTACATATGAAATTCGAAAACCGAAAAACACATTGGTACGTGGTGGGATTCGAACCACGACCTCCCGCTCAGAAGGCAGCGGCCCTATCCACTACACCATCGGGCTCTTCAATATCAATATCATTCATAATCATCAAAAAATAGTAATATAAAATAAGCAAATGTGCATGCATTTAAGTGTCATATATTCATACATCGCGTTATTATGAACTGCAATTTTGCATGTCATGCATTAATGTTTGAAACCCGATTGTGTAGTATTTAATTGCATCAGCATGACGCTGCGTAAGAAAATACTTGTGGTCTTCTCTTTCGCTGACATATTTTCTGCTCATATTTTCTTTCTTATATTACTGTGTATTTAAGTAACAACTTAATGGATGTTTCAACCGAAATAGCTTTTAACTTAGTAAAGTCGGGAGTATTAAAAGCATTCAAACTTTTTAAAACATGTAAATATCAGGGGCGAAGCGTCCATACAAGCCGATTCCCGCTGGCTTCCCTTTCAAGAATTCCACCTCCACCAAATCCGGAATTACGTCGAAACCTGAATGTTTTTTTTTTTTTTTAGCTTACCCTCGATAAAATTGCACCCCTCGTCACTGGTAAATATAGATACCAAAAATTTCGTCGGCGGTCGTGGGTAAATCTCTATAGTGCGAAGCTTTTGGTTTTTAAAAACATTAACACCTGAAGTTGCAAAATTGTATAATAGTATACTATTATACAGTTTTTTTTCTATCTCGCACCTGGCATGCTGGGCGAGTGTTTATTCATATCTCCTTGATCCCGGAAAGTATATCTGTAGCACCGGACGTTATATTGATATAAGTAATCCTAGACATGCTGTAGAAATTAGCAAAAGTAAATCGAGGGTAAGTGTATGATAATTTTGGCGATGGGCTGATAACCTGTTACTATAGCGATACTCTATACACTACAGTTAGACGTGGCGATGGCGACTTTTACCAGGCGTCTTACACTCTGCCTACCCCGTAAGAGACAAAGGCGTGACTTTATGTACGTATGATATAAGAAAGCGATTTATTTTAATCCTCCGTACATTCCAAAATCATAATCATCGTTTATAAGTAGGCACTAAATCTAGACACCTAGGTTTCCATCTGCACAGATAATAAATACAAACGTGTCCTACGAATTTGCATGCCAATAATAACATTAAAATACATGATCTGTACACTTATCTTGTCGTGAGGATCCACCATACTTAACCAAAGGCCCGGCATGACAATAGTTTCGAGTATAAATAGGCATGATGTAACTTTCGTGCCAACGAAATATTACTGCCACTTGTCAATTTCATAGAACTTTGGGACGAAAGAAATACTAAAGGTAATTTGGTCTTCTCAATAAACTTCCTTACTTCGCTCAGCGACCTGAAATGGATCTTGCCTTCTTCTCAATAAAACAGATAGTATCCAAAATTAATTTGGATTAGAACTAAGCTTGAAAGACATACCGTACCGATAACCACTGAATCTTTTTAATATTAAACTTTCATAACCATAATATTCGTAATAGGTTTCAGCCCGCGCGGCGTCGAAAAAGATAGTTTCCTAAACTAAGAATTACCCTGTGTTACGTATATCTGTGGTTTATTCTGTTATTTTAATATCGAAAACCTTATAGGAAGAAAAAGCTTTGGTAAATACTCGCTGATAGATTAGTATGCGCGATGCGAAAGACTTGTTGTGACACTTGAATGGCCGACGCACAATAGCCATGAACGGGCTTGCAGACGTGTGCAAACACCGTGGAAAACACCGTATTAGAGAAATGAGAAATATTAAAGCTTTTGACAGCTGACGATTTAAGAGGAACATACATACATAAAATCACGCCTCTATCCCTTACGGGGTAGACAGAGCGTAAAACGCCTCGTAAAAGGCGCTTTCACCACGTCTAACAAAAAATCGAGGGCAATTTTAGATTGTAATGTGTATTGTTGTAGTGACAGGTTGTCAGCCCATCGCCCACACTACAATACACTGTAAACGTCGAATCCCTTTTGCTGACTTCTACAGCATGCCCGGGACGAAGACCAGCTAGAACATTTTCTGTTTTTCTATATCTCCCAGTCCAGCACGGAAGATAAAGAAAAGATAGATTTAAGAGAAATAGCTTGTTTATTTCTTTTTATGTTATTTCTGAATCTGAATCCATCGAAGCGATGAACTCCGGTGTCAGAGTTTTTAAACAGCCTAATAGCACAGCTAATAGGCCTCTGACATGGTTTGTGTAACAATCACTATCATAAACAGCGGCTGGGACCCACGGCTTAATGTGCCCTCCGATCCAAAGCAGGAAAACCTTTTTTTATTATTATTATGTTCAGTCAATCAGGTGATTTTGTATTGTTCTAACCAAACTGGAAAAAATCTCACAAAGTGATAAATTGACAGTAATATCAAGTTTATGTTCGGTAATCGAACTTAGGACCTCCGGATCGGGAGTCCGTGTCTCAGATCACTAGACCACGTAGGCGGTTGTTTTCCATTGTATGTGTAGGTATTATACTTCCATGCTGGACTGGGAGCGAGAGAAAAACATAGAATGTGCCAGCTGCATTACTTCCCGGGCATGCTGTAAAAATCAGCTAAGGGATCCGAGGGTTTTTCTTTATTGCAATTTACGCGATAGGCTGACAACCTGTCACTATAGCAATATACCTACAAATTTATCTTAAATAACCCTCAAAACTTTGTCGGACGTGGCGGAGTGACCTTTGTTTAGGTAGTTTACGCTCTGCCTACCCCATTAGGAATAAAGGCGTGATTATGTGTGTGTGTGTGTGTGTAGGTATTTGATAGCTTACTCGTACCGTACGTCCTGTTATCGAATATCGTAGCCTTCACCTTAGCATACATTCAAGTCAATACTCCATAAAAAGAGCGATAAAATCCATGTTGGCAATAACGACTTTTTGCCTTAGGTATTAAACAGTAACACACCTTTTAGTGATTATGTTGTACCTAACATACCAATAATATACGTTGCTTAGTATTTATTCTCCGACTGGAAACATATATTTTCTTTTTATCTATGCTTACATACATACATAAATCACGCCTTTATCCCTTACGGGGTAGGCAGAGCGTTTAACTTATTTCACGGTATATCTGAATTATTATGTCTTCCATGTTGGACTGGGAGCGAAAGAAAAACATCAAATGTGCCAGCTGCGTTTCCTCCCGGGCATGCTGTAAAAACCAGCTAAGGGATCCGAGGGTTTCAGTATATTGAAATTTAGGCGGTGGGCTGACAACCTGTCACTACAGCAATATACTTTCAAATCTATCTTAAATAACCCTCAAAACTTTGTCAGACGTGGCGGAACGACTTTTGTTTAGGTTGTTTACGCTCTTCTACCCCATTTCCTAATGGTAAGGTGGCACATTCTATGTTGTCCAACATGGATTTTACATACATATAATCACGCTTTTATTCCTATAAAGGCGTGATTATATGTATGTAAAATCCATGTTGGCAATAACGACTTTTTGCCAAAAATAGTAACACTCGGTGATTATATTGTACCTAATCTACCTACATTGCTATAGTGTTTATTACTCCAAATGGGAAATAAAACAATTTTGTTGCATTTAATGTTGGAATATTTACTAAAATATGTGACAAATAAGAATAGGGCCCACCTAATCACAGAAAGCTGTAACCTGCGTATTGTCGGCCTTGCAAAAACGTTTACGCATTTTTTAATAAATCATGTTGTAGTTCTGTTCAAAATAGAGTTAATCCACGACACCTCTACGCGGTTTTAAGGTTAGGATGTTGTAAGGCGAACCGAATGGCATTTTGATATAATTTTCTGAGGCAATGTAATCCTTGCCCGCTCAGTCATCCATGGAACAAGATATTTTCCTCAGTTTATATTCCTCTCTTTGAATACGAATCTCATTATTCTACTAAGTTCTAATACCTGTATTCGCGTACATTCCATAAATTACATCATAAAATCAATTAGACACACTGAGTCATTCCACACTTAAAACGCAATCTATACCAAGGTGAAATGGAAAGAGAAGTCCAAATCAAATACTGAGTACGTTAATATACCGTAGTATTTGTCATACGTTTATTTGCTTAGCTTGTATCGTTTTGTTTCTATGTAAAGCCAAATAGACGGAACAGCTGGTTTGTATGAGATCACAGTTTATTATTCTGTGATATTGTATTCAGAAGTAAAAAGGTTTTTTTTTTTAATGATTAGTATAGATAGATGCATCAGTGGATCGGTAGACCGATGACCTTGTGAAGGTTGCGGGCAGCGGGTGGTTAAAGTCGGTCTAAAACCGTGCTCTGTGGAGAACCTTGGGGGAGGGGAGCCTTATGTCCAACAGTGGACGTCTCACGGCTGAGGATGATAATGATGCATCAGTTCGAATAATTTTATTAAAGTAGACGTGTCCGGCGGTAATATACATACATAACATTTTATAGTACAGATAATTATGTGACAAAAAACATGCTTAAAACTACAAATAGATATTGCTTTTAGTATTCGCAATTACTACATAACAGTAGAAGAGTAGTGTTCGCACAAACTACTTCCATCCTGGACTGGGTGCGAGGGAAAATATAGAATGTGCCAGCTGCATTTCCTCCAGGGCATACTGTAAAAACCTGCTAAGGGATCCGAGGGTTTCTGTATATTGCAGTTTAGGCGATAGACTGACAACCTTTTCACTACAGCAACAAACCTAAACTAAACTAAACCAGTATACCTACAAATCTATCTTATAATAACCCTCAACACTTTGTCAGACGTGGCGGAACGACCTTTGTTTAGGTCGTTTACGCTCTGCCCATCCCATTAAGGATAAAGGCGTGCTTATATGTATGTATGTTCGCACAAATACCTAAACAATACTTACAACTTACATAAGGCAAGTAAGTGCTGTTTTAATATTTACCATAAACTTGTTTCTACAGTGCAAAGTGTGCGCTGCCATTTAACTTTGGTCATGTGTAACTGTAGAACGTACCAGTCAATAGTTGGCATATTGTGTGAGAATCGTCAATATTGCAACACTTAATTTAATTAGTAAATACTGCACATACTCTTTTAAGTTACAGTCTTCTATAACTTAACAATGTTGTATGTGAAAGTCATAGATCGTAAAACGCAAAAGTAAATACATAATTTTTCTTAAATTTAAGTGCTGGACACTTGTCGGTGGAGTAATCGCCAATTTTCTCAAATACTTAATTATTTTAAATAAAATTAAATCTGCAATTATATGCCAGCATCGTAAATAACCTAACATTTGTAATAAATCATAAAACAACCAAATGAAAGTTTAACGTGGGCTCGTTTTGAAGAATGTAATCAATTACATTATTATAAAAAGAACAAATAGAAACATTATACCATTAATATAATGATAGGTGTGGTATAAGCTGTCAATTTGAACCTTCTACGTTCATAGATAATACCATGTTTACACCGGAAACGTACAAATTAAGTAAATAATATAGAAAACAGCGAAAGTTTGTATGGTGCCGATTCTGTTGCAAACACAACTGCACTAATTTTAGGCTCGTATTTACAAAGCCACTGCTGGGCAATATTCAGTAAGGATTTGACAGGCCATATTGCACTGAAATGGCATTTCTAATACGAACTAAAACTAGATGCCAGTCTCAAGTGCTGTTTATCAATATGGGCCTAAGTCTAGTCATGTCACTTTCTATAATTTGATTAAAATAGAGGCAGCAACACAACAGCTGATTATAATTCTGTCAAAGTGACGTTTGACGCTTAAAATAAGACTACATCATCTAAGTAGCATGCCTTCTCATAACATACATACATATAATCACAGAGGAAGCTTGAAAGTTGCGCCCATAACAGATAAAATAAGAGGAAATCGGCTTGCGTGGTATGGACATGTAATGCGGAGGGATGAAAGTCATATAGGTAAAAGGGTATTGAATTTGAATGTGGACGGATATGTTGGGAGAGGACGACCGAAGAAAAGATGGATGGACTGTGTGAAAGATGATATGTTGAAAACAGGTGTTAATGTCGAACTGACGGCTGACAGGGATGAATGGAAGAAGAAAACATACTGCGCCGATCCCAAATAATGGGATAAGGGCTAGGGAATGATGATATAATCGCACCTTTATCCCTAATGGGTAAGGCAGAGCGTAAACTATCTAAACAATGGTCGTTCCGTCAGCATTCAGCGTTCGGTCAAATGCCGTTCTGCTGTTTGTATTTATATTTCTTTGTGCAATAAAGTATCTTGTATTGTATTGTATTTTATTTAAATCTTAGAATCAAACTAAATTAAGTCAAGTTAAGTTCTACAACAGAATCAACACCATTCTGGACGTTGCATATAACGGTTTATGATTATGGGCGTTTGTGTGGAATTTTCTCTGTCACTATCACCTTCCATGGTGCGTTATGGTGAATGGTGGTGGAAAACACGTTGGCTTTACGATTTCCATATGCTAAACATGTTGTGTAACTTATGAATCTGTTTGTTTACGTATTCTTTTGATCATACATACATGAAGTCACGACTTTATCTATCACGGGGTGGGCAGAGCGTAAAAAGCCTACTAAAAGGCGTTTTCGCCACGTTTAACAAAATTTTGAGGGCAATTTAAGATTGAAATGTGTATCGCTGTAGTGACAGGTAGTCAGCCCGTCACGTTAATTCATGGTCTACTTAACAATACATTGTAACCCTCGAATCCCTTTTGCTGACTTCTACAGCATACCCGGGAGGTAGGTAGCTGGAACATTCTGTGTTTTAATACCCATTCCAGCATGGACTACAGACTAGGCATGCTAGTTATTTTTCGTCTATTTGATAATAAGTATTTATTTGGCAGGTATTTTTATCTTTAGATGGACATGCTAATGAAATTAAAATATGTTCTGTTTGTACTAAAAATTAAATTTTCTGTCATGGTTTATTAAGTAGAAGCAATAAATAACTTTAAATAGCGATTCGAATCGTCGGACATGGAAAATAACTGCGTGACTGCGCTAAACGTTGCAGATAAGACTTGGCTCGCAATTTTTACGTTTAACAATGAAAAACAACAAGCAAATTATAATAAGCATACGTGAACAGCGGCTTAATTTTTGCCT
The DNA here is from genome assembly GCA_949820665.1 of Scrobipalpa costella. NCBI lineage: Eukaryota > Metazoa > Arthropoda > Insecta > Lepidoptera > Gelechiidae > Scrobipalpa > Scrobipalpa costella. The sequence continues at coordinate 10,507,018 of OX463309.1, forward strand.
ATTGGTACAATTTCCTTCGGGAAACGTTGTGGTGAAACGCAATCCGATATTCAATTAAAAACTACATACATACATATAATCACGCCTTTATCAATAATGGGGTAGGCAGATCGTAAACGACCTAAACAAAGGTCGTCCTGCCACGTCTGACATAGTTTTGAGGGTTATTTAAGATAGAATTCTAGGTATATTGCTGTAGTGACAGGTTGTCAGCCCATCGCCTAAATTACAATATACTGAAACCCTCAGATCCCTTAGCTGGATCTTGCAGCATGCCCGGGAGGAAATGCAGCTGGCACATTCTATGTTTTTCTCTCGCTCCCAGACCAGCATGGAAGTAAAAAAAGTTAAAAACTCTACTTATTATATATGTATTAATATTAACTACAACAATTTACATAAATATATTTTTATTTATAAGCCTGTGGGGTCCCACTGCAGGGCAAAGGCGTCTCTCCCTCTTCCCGAGCCATAGGCTTACGATCCGGAGGTTTTGGTTTCAATTCCCAGAGGGGGAACACAAAGTTGATATTTGTCAATTTATCACTTTGTGAGGTTTTCCCCAGTTTGATTGAGACATTGCAGGCTGAATCATCTGATTGTCCGATAAGAAAAAGGATTCCGTGCATCAGAGTTAATCCGTCAGTCACGGTCGCTGTCTTAGATAGTGGTCGTTACTCAAACCATGTTAGAGGCCTAATAGTTGTGCTTCTAGGTGATTTGAAAACTCTGAGACCAGGGTTCATCGGGTCGTTCTTCGACTCGAGAATCTACTTGATAATAAAACTAAAGATCTTTGAACATTGTTCGAAAGGATATGATTTTCGTATCAACCGAATCAGAACTGGAGTTGCAAGGTGCATCTACCATCTGCACAAGTGGGGCGTCGCAGAGTCACCTTACTGCGACTGTGGAGATTCAATCCAGCACATCGTGGAGGACTGCCCTACACGAAAGTTCAGCAGCGGATTCGAGGGGCTGCACCAGCTAACACCGGAGGCAAAGCAATGGATTGCTAACTCCGACATCAAATTTTAAAGTCGCATTTTTGGACACGCATAATGATTTATGTTCTTCGAGGAAAGTTTCAGAGTTTTATCACCGAGTTTCGAAAGGTTATATCTGTTTCGGTACACTCGTTTTGTTTGTTTTTGTTTGGTATTTTCATTTTATGTTTTTATTGGCTTGCTATCAATCAATACCGTGTAATAACTAATTTCTAACAAAAGTATTTTCGCCGACGACCGGAAGAGATTCGTCCTTGACCGACCTATTGTATAACATTACAATGGTGTTAAATAACAAATATCTTTTAAAGCATCATTCTTGGTTCTTGGCCCTGTCACGAACCATGAAATTAAACAATAGTTAAGACAACGACCGTTGAGGTTCGTCAAACACCTTTAGAATACTGTTATAGAATAAAATATAAGATATTTTTTGTGGGTTTTTCTATTTCGGAATAACTGTGTTCCAAATACCGCGGATACATGTTATTTGATCAAACATAACCTTTCAATTTAACCTTGCAAGTAGTTTTTAAAGAAGCGTTTGAAACATTACCTTTCAGCTGTTTTAAAGTTCTTGAAGCGGTTTTTAAAACGCCTAAGACAAAACCGTTTGCATGCTACGTCAGAAAATACCTACCTACTGTTTTAGTTTCTTATGTTATCGTCACTGAAGAGTTCTATAATATCTTACACATGATCGTTTTGTCATATATTAAGTCAACACCCAATAAATGAATAAACCGATCGCTTTTATTGCTTGTAACTGTAATCTGTATGTATATCTTCCATGCTGGATTGGGAGCGAGAGAAAATAATATACCAGCTGCATTTCCTCCCCGCCATGCTGTAAAAACCAGCTAAGGGATCCAAGAGTTTCAGTATATTGCAATTTAAGCGATGGGCTGACAACCTGTCACTACAGCGGCATACATAAAAATCTATCTTAAATGGCCCTCAAAACTTTGTCAGACGTGGCGGAACGACCTTTATTTAGGTCGTTTACGCTCTGCCTACCCCATTAGGGATAAAGGCGTGAATATATGTATGTAACTGTAACAGCACTATTTCAGCGTAAATTGCACGCCTAGCTCAGCTGCGTTAATGATGTGCACCGAAAGCCTTCGCGTAATCTCGTTAGTGCGTAATTCCTTTAGCGGTCTACGCTCGTTGAGCACCTTGAGTGTTGTACTTGGTACAAGGTATAGACCACATACGGATTACTTAATTAACTGCCTCCGTGGTCTAGTGGCTAGTGCCATGGACCACTGATCCGGAGATCCTGGGTTCGATTCCCAGGGGGGAAACACAAAGTTGATATTTGAGTATTTATCACTTTGTGAATTTTTCTCCAATTTGATTAGGACATTGCAGGCTGAATCACCTGATTGTCCGAAAAAGAAAAAGATTTCGTGCTTCGGTGGGCACGTTAAGCCGTCGGTCCCGGTCGCTGTTTTTGATAGTGATCGTTACACAAACCATGTCAGCGGCTTATTAGCTGTTTCTTAGGCGGTTTAAAAACTCTGACACCAGGGTTCATCGGGTCGATAGGCTCGATACCCACTCGACAAAAGAAGAAGAATGCATCTGAATTAACGTCCATATAAAGATTTCGCGTAGCTGGGATTATAAATCTCTTCTCGTATAACTTGCACCAACAGCCAAAACTGTCAAACAATAGCCTCCGCGGCGCACGCGTCGACAATGAGTGAACACCCGTCACAGATAAGATAATATCACCCGAAATAGGTAAATACCTTCTTGATATCGTGTAAACAAAGACCAGGAGCGGTATTATTGAACCGCTCGAACTGAAATGCGCATACGAAATACCAACGTTCACATGGCAAATTGTATGGAAATCGTATACGAAACCCTTGCGTATGCGCATTGGAGGTCGAGCGGTTCAAAAATATGGCTCCTGTAGTGAACACTCTGACGATCGCTGCTAATACTGTTAAGCGATGAAGTTAGGTAATAGAATTTAGTTTCAGATAAGTATCTAGAATTTCCACCGACTTGGACATTTTATATGATTTTACAACTTGAATATTTCGTGATATTGACATTTTGCTAATTGATAATTTTGCACTAAATCAACGACAGTATGAGAGAGATACCTACTAGAAAAAAATGTACTCTTAACCGGCGTATCTTTTTCGCTTTCTTTATCTCGAAATAGCCGTACGTTCTAAATATTTTAATCGTTGACTTCCCACAATCATTATTTGAGGTATGAATTATTAATAACAACGAACCATTGTTGTCTTCTTTTTTTACTCTGACTTACGAAGATAAACCTTAATATTAAGACGGTAGAGTTATAATACGAGCAATATATTTGTGTATGCAAATAAATATTGTAGTCTAATTATATCTACAGACTATAAATTGTAATTAAAGAAAAGCACGTTTTGATTGAAACAAATTTCTTTCTGCTATAATTACTGTTTGTTTATAATTTCACTTAATTTTATGTAGCTTCGAAGTTTCTTTTCATTAAAATTAATTAAGTTAAGGAAATTAAATAACCTTAGGGCTTAATCTACGATTGTAACATAACATAAAAATAGGCAAGTAGATTTTATTCACATCACCAAAAAAATATTTATCCAGCTAAGATAATAGACTTATTCTAGTCCGTTTTTATTTACGAGCATTTGAATTTGATCACTATAGCAATATCACTATAACAATATACCTACAAATTTATCTTAAATAACCCTCAAAACTTTGTCGGACGTGGCGGAGTGACCTTTGTTTAGGTCGTTTACGCTCTGCCTACCCCATTAGGGATAAAGGCGTGATTATGTATATGTATGTATGCATTTGAAAAATCAATCAATTGAAAAAAAATATCAACCAATCCAAAGATTGGTATGCATTTCGTTGTTCGAAATGTCTCTCATCTGTCTATCTATCACACACATTCCCTTTCTCGATATCAAGCTTATGGTCGCTTATGGACCGTAGTTATTCATTCTTCTGACCTCTAACAAATGCGTCGAGAACAGGAATCGGTCGTAAATCGCAGCTTAGTAGTGGTTGGCTGTTCGGACCCATCTATTGAGTCGGGTCCGGATTTTGATACACATTCCGATGTACCGTGAATTATATTAACCTTATACTGGTACAGTAGTTGTTTATTTAAAATGTTAAAGATTTTCTAGTAATATAGAAAGTAAGTTAGCAAATAAAAATAGTGTTCCTCGTTGAGTAAACAGCCTATCAAACGCCGAAATCTCTAAATTGGTATAAAAAAAACAAGAATCCTAGAAAACCCGTTGTTCATTTACCTACATATTGCGCAGTGTATATTTCTAATACCTACGTGGTAATCAAACAGAGAATCCATCTACATATAAGTACTTCCAACTACTCGAGACATGACCGCCCAGAACAGGAATCGTCTATAAATTGCGTTGCTCGACCACTCGTCCACCGAGTGGGATAGGTCCGGACTGCATTCCGAACATCACAGAACATACAACAGTTTCACCAGATATTGTAAAGAAATATTATTGTAACATAACAAGGGCTGAGAATCATCTACGTATACTTCCAACTAGGCGAGACATGACCGTCCAGAACAGGAATCGTCCATAAATTACGTCGCTTGACCACTCGTCCACCGAGTGGGATAGGTCCGGACTGCATTCCGAACATCACATAACATACAACAGTTTCACCAGATATTGTAAAGAAATATTATTGTAACATAACAAGGGCTGAGAATCATCTACGTATACTTCCAACTAGGCGAGACATGAGCGTCCAGACCAGGAATCGTCCATAAATTACGTTGCTCGACCACTCGTCCACCGAGTGGGATAGGTCCGGACTGCATTCCGAACATCACAGAACATACAACAGTTTCACCAGATATTGTAAAGAAATATTATTGTAACATAACAAGGGCTGAGAATCATCTACGTATACTTCCAACTAGGCGAGACATGACCGTCCAGAACAGGAATCGTCCATAAATTACGTTGCTCGACCACTCGTCCACCGAGTGGGATAGGTCCGGACTGCATTCCGAACATCACAGAACATACAACAGTTTCACCAGATATTGTAAAGAAATATTATTGTAACATAACAAGGGCTGAGAATCATCTACGTATACTTCCAACTAGGCGAGACATGACCGTCCAGAACAGGAATCGTCCATAAATTACGTCGCTTGACCACTCGTCCACCGAGTGGGATAGGTCCGGACTGCATTCCGAACATCACAGAACATACAACAGTTTCACCAGATATTGTAAATAAATATTATTGTAACATAACAAGGGCTGAGAATCATCTACGTATACTTCCAACTAGGCGAGACATGAGCGTCCAGAACAGGAATCGTCCATAAATTACGTTGCTCGACCACTCGTCCACCGAGTGGGATAGGTCCGGACTGCATTCCGATCATTACAGAGCATACTACAGTGATACCAGTATAAAGCAATATTATTGTAACGTTGGAAAGCAGGCCATAAAGATAGGAAGACGCTTTAATATTTTTTGTTCATAAATAACCTTATTCATCATAGTATTATTAGGTAGGTGTTCGTATATATAACAGTCAATGAAATACTTGTTATGGATAATATTGTGTAAACAACCTCGAGACTTTATCCAATTAATCTTCATTTATTACTGAAATTCAAATGTTCACAATATAAATAACAAAAACACAATTTAATTCAAATATATTAGCCACGCTCTATGTCTACATTTCTCAAGCCATCTCTCCCCACTAATGCGAATTTAACGACTTGCTAAGCAAATGCTTGCAGATTTTTTAAAACTAGTTCTACTTTAAAATGTCTTGTATGATTTGTTTAACACGATTGCGTGTTTGTTGTGCAAGAAGCTTGTAGCTATTATGTTATGGATGTACTTTGATTATAGATAATGTTATTTATGTAAACAATGTACCAATACCTTGATAACTAATCTATAGTTTGTTATTAAAGACATAATGGCCATTTAGGCACGAAAACTAATTAAATTCTCTATTAAATTAATGTTATGAAATAATTAACTTATTAATAGTTCGGCAAATAAAGGTTAAACATTTGTCAAACTATTTCAATTTAAGTAAATTACAAAATGTCACAATAAATCTAAATCACAATGTCAAAACTTAATACTAAAACCTACTCAGTCAAATAGACCGCCCCGAATCGTACCTGGTTGGAAGGTACCTATCAAAAATAGATGAGTATCTATTTTACTTGTTAATTGAATTCGTTCCATGCTGGAACAGAATGTGCCAGCTGCATTTCCGCTCGGGCATGCTGTAAAATCCAGCTATGATCCGAGGGTTTCAGTATATTGCAATTTAGGCGATGGGCTGACAACCTGTCATTACAGCAATATACCTACAAATCTATCTTAAATAACCCTCACTTTGTCAGACGTGGCGGAACGACCTTATTTAGATAGTTTACGCTCTGCCTATCCCATTACGGATAAAAGCGTGATCATATGTGAGCATATATTTTATTTGTTAATTAAATTTAACATTACATTTAGAAGCTAGAATTTAATATTATCAACCAGTCCACGATCCACGAGCCATCCAACGATTAAAAAATATGAATTTAATATGGGTATGAATTTAATATTAACAGAAGTTGATAAGATAGCTGCATGATACGTGTCAGTCTGAACATGAATTAATATCATTTTGGAATACGAATTGTATAATGTAACTTTGTGAAATGGGTCTAGAATTTAGACTCAGTAAAATACGTTAACTGTGTGTATGCTTTGGACTCATTTTCTACAAGGTACGTCTCTTATGGGCCGTGCTTCGGAAGGCACGTTAAGCCGTTGGTCCCCGGTTAATATCGTTTAATACCGTAGATATTAGTCGTTAAGCATTAGCGGCTTGAAAACTTTGACCTAATCTAGGATTGGGTCTGGTTTCTCTTCTGGGTTGCAGAGGTCAGATGACAGTTGCTCTGTGTAAAAACCAGTACGCTCGTTCAATCCCCTAGATTAGGTAGCCGATCCCGTGAAGATACGGGATAAGGCTAGGGAGATGACGTACCGTATGGTACTACAAGTACTGAATTATACGATTTCATAGAGTAATGATCAGTTTGATAACTTGATTATAAGTTACACTGTGCGGTGGCAAAAAAACAACTTTTTTTAAAAATTTTATTCATCATTCGATCTTCTTTTTCAATCGATAGGTTTTTTACTTAATTTTAGCGTTTTTCTTGCGGTATATTAAAGCGCAAATATATCGCAATTGCAATTAGCAACTAACTACACGATACGTGCAATTAACTACTTGCAATTAATCACTATTGTTAACTAACTACATCCGATAGAAAACTTGTCAAAATTGAAGGAAATATGGTTTAAACATAATTAGAAATACCGTTATTTCATAAACGGAATAACCGAGTAAAGTAAAAAAAAACGTACTTACGTATTAAAAAATAACGTTCGATTTAGAGGATGCACATGATTGCATCTTTTACTTAAGTAACTCAAATTTTGTTATTGCTAATGATGTAAATTGCTTCCATGCTGGACTGGGAGTGATAGGATAACATATAATGTGTCAGCAGCATCTCCTCCCGGGCATGCTGTTAAAATCAGCTAAGGGATCCGAGGGTTTCAGTATATTGTAATTTAGGCGATGGGTTGACAACCTGTCACATACACATTTCAGTCTAAAATCGCCCTCAAAACTTGTCAAACGTGGCGGAACGATCTTTTCTTTGGTCGTTTACGCTCTGCCTACCCCATTCGGGATAAAGGCGGGATTATGTGTGTGTTATGTGGATAAAGAGGATGAATCCACTGGAATGACCTGGAAGGAGCCGGAAACTACCATTTGAGATCGCGAAAAAAGAAAATATCTTTTGCGAGCCCTATTTCTCTAATGCGAGATATAAGGAAAGGATTCCATCATCCCATTCATTAAACTAAACAAAAGCAGATAACAAGAAGATATACCTACATAACATCACTACATAGTATAAAACAAAGTCGCTTTCTCTGTCCCTATATCCCTGTGTATGCTTAGATCTTTAAAACTACGCAACGGATTTTGATGCGGTTTCTTTTAATGGTTAGAGTGATTCAAGAGGAAGGTTTATCTGTATAATAAATGCATAATATAGTAGAGAAACACTGATGATTTCCGTGCGAAGCCGGGGCGGTTCGCTAGTTATTTTATAATTTATTCATTCAATGTCTAATCAATTGAGCTCGTACCATCGTAGTCATTACCTCTGTTACCTCTATAAAAGCCATCACATAAGAAGAAGATTACAAGGGAAGAAAAGTCCATCAACCATCTAATGTTTATACTAACTTGTGGTGCGGTTTTGAAAAGATCGATTTCTCTAAAATATATCAAATCGTGGACAAATTGAAATCTTTGTAGAAATAGAAAACACAAAGCTTGCATATTAAGATGCGTTCACAGACAAATAATTCTTCGTATAATTATATCAGCTTGAATGCACACGGTGGTAAATACCTTCATACATTGCATAGTCACGCGTCTGCCCCTTAAAGGGTAAGCAGACCGTCAACGATATCATAAAAACCACGTTATGACAATGTGCGAAGGTTATTTAAACATTAGTGATAGTTTGCCAGCCCATTGCCTATAACCCTCGGCTCCCCTTAACGACTTTTTATAGTATGGCTGGAAAGAGTGGCAGCTGGAACATTCTATGTTTTTCTATCGCTCCTAGACCAGTATAAAGCAAGTAAGTCTAGCTAGACAAATAAGCTTCGCATAATATTAGCTTAGCTTGAGTGCGCACACGTCTGGTAAATAAACTATGTGTTTATGTTCGCTTTCTTTATCTACATTTACTATTAATAAACCACATAATAGCTTCTTGCACGGCCTATTGCGTTTAACTTCCGCACCTATATATCCACTCTCACTTTCAAGTTTAGGTTTATTTTATGGAATGGAGTGGTTGGGTTTAGTAAAGAACCAATATCAGTAAGTGCCACCCTCTTATCAATTCTAAAACCCAGATTTATATCATAATAGCGACCCGCCCCGGCTTCGGCGGAAATAATCAGTGTTTCTCTACTATATTATGCATGTATTATAAATACAAACCTTCCTCTTGAATCACTCTATCCATTAAAAGAAACCGCATCAAAATCCGTTGCGTAGTTTTAAAGATTTATGCATACATAGGGATATAGGGACAGAGAAAGCGACTTTGTTTTATACTATGTAGTGATTTTACAAAGTACCTAATTTACCTGGAAGTAAAAGACTTATTTCTGCCGCCATTTTATTTTTGCTCTTTTTGATGTAGTCAGGCTGTTTGAGCCGCTTTAGTTTCACTTAGTACTATATCAGTAGGTATGCACCTAATACTGTTATTTTATTCTATATGCTGATTCTTTCTTACTGGCTCGTAAAATACGGTCGCATGGTGTCCGATGTGTGGTTTGCGGGATGTCAGACACACGACGACCGGATCTGTACACACATTGTGACCGACACGGCTGACCGGCCAGGGTAATATAGGTACGACTTGTATTACAACAGAGTAAATATGTTGGCATTGAGCTCAATTTTGAAGTCTCCCGCACGTGCACGCCAGGGGTAGAAGTACATTGAAAGATTATACCTACAGCTACAGTTAAAAGAGTAAGGCCGCATTTCCCTAACCGAGATACATACATACATATAATCACGCCACTATCCATAATGGGGTAGGCAGAGCGTAAACTACCTAAACAAAGGTCTAACCGCCACGTCTGACAAAGTTTTGAGGGTTATTTAAGATAGATTGGTGACCCCATCGCCTACATTGCAATATACAGAAACCCTGGGATCCCTAAGCTGGTTTTTACAGCATGCCCGGAAGGAAATGCAGCTACATTCTATGTTTTTCTCTCGCTCCCAGTCCAGGATGGAAGATTGTACTGAGATACGATAAGATAATACAGATGGACGGACAATGGCGGCATTGGGACTTTCTTTAGAAAATTACTTGAAGTGGTTAGGCAAGAAAACGCAAATGTCTGCGGGAACGCGCCTGCGATTTATTTCCGCAGGGAAACCATGCTAATCGTCGCAACCGTTCCGGACTTTAGGCAATAGCCCCAAGTGGGGCACTGTCCAACTAGTGAACTACGACCTCGTCGTGAATGTTTCTTTTATACTTAAATAGGAATATTAGGCACATGAAACGATAAGAGAAAGAAAACGCGAATGGCTGTGGGGACGGAGCGTTAATCGAGTGGTATGCCTGCGATTTATTTCCACAGGGAGACCGCGCTAATCGTCGCAACCGTTCCGGATTTAAGGCAATAGCCTCAAGTGGGGCACTGAACAAACTAGTGAACGACGACCGACGAATCATGAATGCTTCATTCATGATTATATAGGAATAATAATAATAGTCCTCCCACCGATTTTCGGTGATGGCGGCCAATCTCACAGAGATAGGCCAAATGCGCAGGATTAGTTTTTAGTGCCCAAGTGTTTCCGCTACACACAGGTGCCGTCTATTCCTTCAATCTCTTATTCTGATGAAACAGATTGACTGACACGACCAGAGAGAAATCAGGCGCAGGACCGACTATTTACATGACCATCCGATAGCATGGATCATCTTACTTTTTGGACAATCAGGTGATCATCCTGCAATTTACAAACTAAACTAGAAACAATAACACAGAGTCATTGTCCCCCGCCGGGAATCGAACCCGGGACCACCGGGTCGAGAGCCCATGGCTCAGACCACTAGACTACGGAGGCAGTTTATATAGGAATAGTAGACACAGAAGCAATTAAACAACAAAACGCGAATGTTTGCGGCGACGGAGCGTTTATGGAGAGGTGTTCCTGCTTGTGCCTGCGATTTATTTCCGTAGGGAGACCGCGCTAATCATCACAATCTTTCCGGACTTAAGGCAATAGCCCCAAGTGGGGCACTGTCCAACTAGCGATTTAAGACCGACGAATCATGAATGATTCATTTATTGTTATATAGAAATGTTAGACACATTTCTTCCATGCTGGACTGGGAGTGATAGAAAAACATAGAATGTGGCAGCCGCATTTCCTCCCGGGCATGCTGTTAAATCCAGCTAAGGGATTCGAGGGTTTCAGTGTATTGCAATTTGGGCGATGGGCTGACAACCTGTTACTATAGCGATACACGTTTCAGTCTAAAATTGCCCTCAAAACTTGTCAGACGTGGCGGAATTACCTTTTTTTGGTCGTATAAGCTCAGCCTACCCCATTCGGGATATATGCGTGATTATATGTATGTATATTGTACATACATATAATAACGCACATACATATAATAATGTGTGTATGTATGTATTAAGTGAAGTGATTAGAGAACAAAACGTGAATATCTGCGGCGACGGAGCGTTTATTGAGAGGTGTGCCTGCTTGTGCCTGCGATTTATTTCCGCAGGGAAACCGCGCTAATCGTCGGAACCGTTCCGGCCTCTAGGCAATGGGCCCAAGTGGGACTCCAGTCCAGCTGAGTCACTAGCTAGTGAACTACGACCGGTGAATAACGAATGGTCCATTCATTCATTCGTTCAGAATTGAAAGACAATTCCGCTTCATGAGGTTTTTGCTTCTGCAAGCCTTTTTTTTATTCTGATTACTGATCTTTTGAAGTCGTGAATTGGTGCTAATGTTAAATATTCTGGTTCACCGAAGAAAATAAATTAGCTTAAACTTTAAATTAAACTGCTCAGTTTATTTATCACTTGCCTAACCTTAAACCTTCATTTTATAGAGGTTTGCAAGTCGAACCAGAGACAAATAGCGACCAAGACCTTCTGAGTTCAAATACCTGCGGTGAGGTTAGGGCCGACCGCAACATTATTGAACCCACCGTACCTTAGGTGCATAAACAGCTATAGGTACAAACTTTATTATCTAGCTAAGCTAGAGGTTTCCTATGGTGTTATTAATGGATTGAGGCTATACGTACTGATGTTTTTTCCTGTAGCTCTTCATGAAGAGGTAGTCTTGTTGTGTTGTATGTGACACAAAATAGGTCGAATGATGCAAGATGCGAAAGGAATATAAAAAACCACCCGAACAAGAAAAGCCTTTCAATTAACATTAAACAAATTCACTGGAAATCTGCAATACCTTATATTACTTGAACCAATCGGAAGTGAAATTTCGGGTCGTAAGTAGGTAATCTTTCAATTAGAAGGAGGTAACTTGAGCGGTTTCTTTATTGCGGGCTGCGGGTCCGGTCCGAGGTCAGAGGAAACGGTAATCAGTTTCATTATGATTATATTAATTGGATTTCGGCAGAATTCTGCCTCATTAGTATAGTAACCGTTTTGACTCTGGATCAGGAGTTCATGGGTTCGAATACTTTAGGGGGCGGACACGATATTCAGATTACCAATCTATCACAGTCGGTGAATTATTATGACTGTCCGACGTATTAAGCGCTTCGAAGAGCAACTATAACTTAACTTTAAACCAGTGATTTTTATGTAAAAAGTTTTCTTTCGCAATTTTAATTGACCGATTTCTAATACATTTAATTTGAACCGGCTAAACTATAAGAAAGTGCAATATTGGAAACTAGTAGGTGTGGATTTTCTTGTTTCCGTTCTAACAACCATATCTTTGAACGCGAATGTGGTTATTTAAAGCTACATTATTATAAGAAACTCTTCTTCCATGCTGGACTGGAAGTAAGAGAAAAACATAGAATGTGCCAGCTGCATTTCCTCCCGAGCATGCTGTAAAAACCCAGCTATGGGATCTTGAGGGTTTCAGTATATTGTAATTTAGGCGATGGGCTGACAACTTGTCACTACAGCAATATACGTACAAGTATATCTTAAATGACCTTCGAAACTTTGTCAGACGTGGCGGAACGACCTTTGTTTGAGTCGTTGACGCTCTGCCTATCCCATTAGGGATAAAGGCGTGATTATATGTATGTATGTATTATTATAAGAAACTAAGTAGGTACCTACACGTCGCGCAAGTATGGATTAAGCTCCAGCAATGGTGGATAAATCAAGCATGTTTTTTCACTCTTCTTCATCCTTACGTCGCATAATGACCTTTTCGCAAAATGACCCTTTAGATAATTTTAGTTCAAAAATTAAAGGACTTCTTGAGAAAGGTACATTTATATGTCTCTAAGTGCTTTTCATGCCGTATGTTTACAATGTTTGCAAACTTGTTCAAACACCGTTGAAGAATATCAAAAAGTTTTAAATTTGTAATCCGAAGAAGATAAGAAAGTACCACGAAACTATAAATATTTCCTACGCTATTAGCAGACACATGCTAAAGTAATAAAACTCCTTTCCCACGAGAAGTATTCTAGTATTGAACTAACTAGCTTTCTGTCACGTGGTTTTACCCGCATTTTAATTTGTTTTCATGAGATAGTTTTCTTCAAGAAACCGTTTGTTTGTCTTCAGGGGAGAAGTGAAAAGTGCACCCCATTATTTTACCTCTAGTTCTATATTTAAATGTAGACAACTAACTATTTATCTTGAAGATTACAATTCAGAAGCTCATGTGATATTCTAGATCAGAGTAAATTTCTGATGCAAGTCCCCCAACCACACAACCTGAAGTTGTACCTACCTACCATACAAAAAAACTTTGGCATTTGTAATAGCTGATTGAACACATAGAGAGTGCATACATACATACATACATAAAATCACGCCTTTATCCCTTACGGGGTAGGCAGAGCGTTAAACGCCTCGTAAAAGGCGCTTTCGCCGCGTCTGACAATAATTGAGGGTAATTTTAGATTGTAATGTGTATTGCCATAGTGACAGGTTGTCAGCCCATCGCCTAAATTACAATACACTGTAACCCTCGAGTCCCTTTTGCTGTCTTCTACAGCATGCCCGGGAGGAAGGGCAGCTGGAACATTCTATGTTTTTCTATCTCTCCCAGTCCAGCATAGAGAGTGCGTTACACTAAAAGATGTTACGAGAAATATGCGTACTAGCACACTATTTACGTACTCCATTGTGTGACATGATTTTTTCGTCCATCTCTGTATTAAACACCAAATTCACCCAACCACACAACTAAAGTAGCAAAAAACGTCCACACAAACTTTGGCACTTTTAATATCTGATTGAACACGTAGAGAGTACGTTACACCGAGAGATGTTACGAGAAATATGCGTACAAGAACATTACCTATTCCATTCACCATTGTGTGTGACATGATTTTACCGTCCACCTCTGTATTAAACACCCAAATTCACCCAACCACATAATCTGAAGTAGCAACAAACATACACACAAACTTTGGCATTTGTAATAGCTGATTGAACAGATAGAGAGTGCGTTACACCGAGAGATGTTACGAGAAATATGCGTACAAGAACATTACCTATTCCATTCACCATTGTGTGTGACATGATTTTACTGACCTTATTTACGTAATAAATGTCAACTGTGCTCAGCAATAGACTGTGTTATAATTGCACAGCGTGCGGGTTTAATAAGTAGGACTGAACTGTGATTGGTATCTTTAACTTGCAGACATTTAAAACTAAGCAAAGATTTTTTTTTTTACTTGTGTGAGGCTTCTGTATGTACTGGGAATAGCGAGTGCTCTTAACGTTATAGTCTTTGGAATATTCCGCTGTCCATTTCGGAGCTTTGTTATTTACTGAGCTTTTACGATCCCTGAGGAAATATGGGTGGGTATTTTGACTCTGACGACTCGCAATATATTGCCCCGGCACCACATAGACAAAACCTATGGGTTCCATCAGTTCCTTATGCTTAAAAACGCCTACTTCACGCAAAAAACGTGTAGCAAATCATCCATTACCACGCTTACATAATGACCAACAGATGACCAGTGCCATTGAACGGGGGAGTCCATCAAGTCCACGGTGGTGACAGCTCAGCGGTCATTGTTGGTGATTGTCATGCGCGTGCGCTCACGGAATAGTAAATAGAGTCGTGTGTGTAGTGTGACTGTTTTGCATCTGGTAGGTGTACTGTTAGGGCCGTGGCGGAAGGTTTCACGTGAAACGTGCGGTGACGGAATAATCTATCCCTGATGTGTCAAAGTCACCTAAAAAATATCTTAATTTATTCTGGACGAACGTTTTGCGGAGAGCCTTCCTGGATGTGTTTAAGCCCTTCATCTACACGATATAATTTTTCTGGCATTAGTGTACCTATAAAGAACGCCCGGAATAAAATGTATTTTCATCATTGGGTCTTCAAATCTATAAAGTAGAGAGATGTACTCCGTACCAAACCAAGCAGGTCGCACCAATGGTTATCAAAAGCGTAAAACCTGAAGTAGATGAGTGTTATACAAGTATCGTTATCTAAAGTGTTATTTGATATTGAGCTGCTATATGGATATCTTACTACATGCGTGCCAATCATTGCCAATATTGAAACGTAAAGTGCCGCTTGACATTCATTATTTGACGTTTGTATGAATATCTTGGAATGAATATCTTTGACATACCGACGGTGTTTGCTCACTGGTTTTTGTACGAATGTCACGTCACGACATAACAATCAAGTTTTTGTAATTTAATCACATAATTTTGTTCATCTCTTCTTCTTCTTCTGTCGACTGGGTATCGAGTCTATGGACCCGATGAACCCTGGTGTCAGAGTTTTTAGACCGCCTAGTAGCACAACTATCAGGCCTCTAACATGGTTTTTGTGTAACGACCACTATCAAAGACAGCTACCGCGACCGACGAAGAAGAGGAAGAAGAAGTCATCTCTTTATTAAACGACTGAACGTAACTTAATTTAGATTTCATGGATTTTTCTAAATCTTCGGTCCACTACAAAAATATCTCTTATTCATGTTTGCTCGAGATTATGATAAACCGTTCAAAGTCCAATTTGACCCACTCGATCAATATGCAACGTCATAATCAAATTGCAAACTCTTTGGTAAACAAGACTAGAGATTCAATACAAAAACTAGTATATTCATAAACAACGCCATTACATAGACTTTTGTGGACAAACTCGTTGCAAATTCACAAATTAGGTAATACATACCGCGCGACTGTGCGAAACTGACTAAATTGACAATGTATTGTATTAGAGGTGGGTGATAAACAGTATTATTACGTACCTACTATGTTATGTATACTTACTCTCGGTATCGGTTATCTACATTAACCTATAGGTATACCTTGATAAATACTACTTGTAACTTTTTATAATTTACAAATACATAGTATTTATTAAGGTTTATTTAAAATATCGTAGACAATTTGTATTTAAATTTCTGCTTTAAAGCTTTTTTTTTTGTTTTGCTCAAATATATGCCATAATTTTTTCGATATTATGATATAGTTGTCGAACTGTGGATATGTTTATCATCTGAATATAAAAAGAAACCTTACGATCAGAAGGATAGTGGTCCAAACAACTTCACAATATTTAAAATAGAATAAATCAAAAGAACTTACTTCCATGCTGGACTGGGTGCGATAGAAAACATAGAATGCGCCAGCTGCATCTCCCGGGCATGCTGTAAAAACCAGCTAAGGGATCCGAGGGTTTCTGTATATTGCAATTTAGGCGATGGGCTGACAACCTATCACTACAGCAATATACCTACAAATCTATCTTAAGTATTCCTCGAATCTTTGTCAAAGGTGGCGAAACGACCTTTGCTTAGGTCGATTACGCTCTGCCTACCCTATAAGGGATAAAGGCGTAATTATATGTATGTATGTATGCATGTAAATAAAAAGAATTTCCCGAAGATTTTTTTTTCCTCGCTCAGTCATATCTTGTTTGTCCATAACTCAAACTGTATGTAACAATGAATCCTCCTGTTACCGGATACGATACTGTGTTACGCATACCTATTACTATAATTAGCACATCTCTAGTTTCATTTGTTAAGTCATGAATCAGCTAACATTGCAAGGTCGTTTGGCTCCCACGAACATTTTTCAGTCGAAATTTTTCCGAAAATCCTTTATCTGGAAGACAATAGAGTTCAATATTGGTCTGAATTGTTTCTTTAGTGGTTCTAAAGTATACCTAGATTTTGTCATATCTCAGCTTGTAAGCTATTCAGTATCTGTTTTCCTCCGGATCAAGTTACTAGCTACTTAGTTGTGTGGTTGAAATCGAAATCTGAAGTGTATCGGGTTCAATTACCGTTTGATTTCGTGAATTACTGTTCTGTGGTTACAGACAACAGAAACATACCGGATTATTGTTTCTATTTCATTTTTGATGGGGTTTTCGCTATGAATTGGTTTAGTTGAAACAAAATGTTGATTGATTTGCTTCAAATCGCTTTTTGGTTAATCTTAGTTTTCTGGAATGTGCCAGCTGCATTTCCTCCCGGGCAAGCTGTAAAAACCAGCTAAAGGATACATGGGTTTCTGTATATTGCAATTTAGGCGATGGGCTGACAACATGTCACTGCAGCAATATACCTACAAATCTATCTTAAATTACCCTAAAAACTGTCAGACGTGGCGGAACGACCTTTGTTTAGGTTGTTTACGCCCTGCCTACCGTATTAGGGGTAAAGGCGTGATTATATGTATGTATGTATGCAGTTTTCTTTAATTTTCTATGTCATAATCGTAAGTCCATAACGTAACGAGTTAACTCTAAATCACTAAAAATTTGTCAGCCATTTTAAATCTTACCTTCATATAGCCAGTTCGTCATAATCCACAAAAACCTCAGCAAAAACTCCTACACGCATTAATTATCTAAATCCTGGTGAATCTCCGACAAAATCGCGGTGTTTGTTTGTGTCTCGTCGGCCTATCAGCGCCCACATGAGTCTTAGTTCTCGCCGAGACGACAGCTAGTAGAGCTACGCGACAGTTCAGTGGATAACATTCAATTTATAAAGTTTAGAGGTTATAGTGCATGATGACGTCACCGAGGTACAGGAGACGGAGGAGGTGTAAAGGAAAACTACGTCATCTGCTGCAGTGCTGCGGGTATTTACTTGAATTGTTATACCTATACTTAGAATTCGAACTTTAGAACTTGTAAGAACTGTAGAAGTATTGATAGATGCTAAAGTTTAACTGTTCAATTGTATATTTTATACCTCATGCACTGTTCGCCGATTTTTATTCCTAAGGCTTTTTATACTTGTGTTAAAAAGAAACTGTATAATATTTTATGTTCAGATTTGAAACATAAATCTTTACATCCATCAACTGCGAATTATCTGCATTCCTAATAATAACCCTATGACTTCATCCACAATTAAAATGCACCACAACATTCATATTAATTTTATTCTAAACCAAAAGCAATTATATGAAACCGGTCGTTATATGAGGTTTTCCATCCGTTCAAGTCAAGTTCAATGTTAAACCTTATGTTATTTTTACCTGACGTCTTTGAACTTGACATTTGACTGGATTCTTGAGCGTGAGCAATTTGTAGGTGAGCCAGCTGGAAGATCAAAGTTATTGTAGATATTACGTTACTGTTTAGGATTATAATCTTCAATGGTTTTGTGTCAATGTGCCAAACTTGTGCTGATTACTGTTTTTAGAGTTTTTAGAATTGTAGTAACACGTTACTGTTTAGGATTATAATCTTCAATGGTTTTGTGTCAATGTGCCACAGTTGTGCTGATTACTGTTTTTAGATTTGATATTGATTTTACTTCTCCCGTTTTCTGTAAAATTTCGCCTTATTTTTCATATTACCGTGTGTTTATAATCAGGGTCATTAGGTAAAATGTGTTAGTGTGCACAGCTTTGAAAACATTGCAATTAGGCTGTGGGTTTGATAGTTGTAGTATGTCCTAGCAGCAGCTATAGTCGTATAAATAAACGTTCAATCTTTAATTTTAGGTAGGTGACCCCGTGAGATACGGTATAAAGCTAGGGAAATGATATTGTTTATTACTTCTTCCGTTTTCTGTAAAATTTCGCCTTATTTTTCCTATTCCAGTGTTTTTTTTAATAAGGGCTATAACATAACACATCTGTAAAAAAATATGCAATTTCGCTGTTGGTTAGATAATATCAGTGTGTCCTAAAGCAACAACTCATCTTCCTAGCCTTATGCCGTATCTCACGGGGTCAGCTACCTAATCTAGGGGATTGAACGAGGGTACTGGTTTTTACACAGAGCGACTGCCGTCTGACCTCCGCAACCCAGAAAAACTACCTTTACCTAAAGCAACAACTGTAGTCTTATAAATACACGTTCAATCTCTTAAGTTTTTAAATCATATTTAATACCTATAGTGTTTATCGCCCTTAAGAATGAGCATGGCATCTCGTCAGTTCCGGATTAGCGAGTTACTTCACGCGATAAGAATCTCCGCAACACCACATAATGTATTATATATAGTATAGTAGGTACCAAGCAACACACCGTAAAGAGCATAGCGGACGGACGAGTGACGTCATCGAAACATCCTTGGAATTTCGAATAGCTTCTGTTTTGAATTTGAATGCATAAACAATACAAGGAGTTTGAACACACTAGTACGTACATTCAATTCATACATTTATAAAGTGCGTGACTTTATAAACGTTTTAATCCCTTACGGGGTAGGCAGAATGTAAAACGCCTAGCAATAGGTGACTACGTCACGTCTGACAATCATCATCATCTACATACATACATATAGTCACGCCTGTATCCCTGATGGGGTAGGCAGAGCGCAAACGACCCAAACAAAGGTCGCTCCGCCACGTCTGACAAAGTTTTGAGGGTTATTCAAGATAGATTTGTAGGTATATTGCTGTAGAGACAGGTTGTCAGCCCATCGCCTAAATTGCAATACACTGTAACCCTCAGATCCCTTAGCTGATTTTTACAGCATGCCCGGGAGGAAAAGCAGCTGGCACATTCTAAGTTTTTCTCTGGCTCCCAGTCCAGCATGGAAGATATCATCATCATCTCCCTAGCCTTATACCTTATCTCACGGGGTCGGCTTCCTAATCTAGGGGATTGAATGAGGGTACTGGTTTTTACCTTCGAATCTTTTTTGTTGACTTCTATAGCATGAAATTCAATAAATAATACTAATAGTATAAAATAATATATACATACCAGTAATCCAATAAAATGCGCAAATATAATACACCAGTATAATTATCTACTTGTTTATTTATTGCCGTGATGATATTGTAAGTAATATTCTTTACAATTTGTATGAGGATGTATGAGTATGAAGTCACCTGATGAATAGAGGAAGATTACATTGATCAAGGTCACAACCTGTAACTACCTGTTACTGTTATTTTCTTATTACTAGCTCATTATTGCTGGCATGTGTATTGTAAGATGATTATAGAGATATACTAGGCACCAGACAGACTTTTACAAACACTTTTTTTAGTTTACGAACGTCAATTTTGTTAACTTTTTTTGTGAGCTACCTAAATGTGTATTTGCCATGATTGATCTTGTTAACTTCTTTGGAAATCTAAATTCTAACCAAATCATTGTATGATAAAAAAAAAAACGTTTGCCATAAATAAAATAGTTTGTCTAGCTACGTCAAAGAGCGATAGACGTAGTCTAAGATGGAGCGAGCTCAGCAAAACATGTCAGTTCAATTTATGTTTCCTGTTCATTCAGAGTTTTAGGCAATCGGAAAGACATTCACAGTAATATTGCTGAATGATGCCTGGAAGCACCAAGTCCGCATTGGTGCAAGATCTACTAAGAACGGATGGTATCCCGCGGTGCGTCTAGATATCTTGTTCTAGAATGTGTTAATAACTACGTGGTGCCAAGCAAAACATGAATGAATGAATAGAGACCATGTCACTTGGGTAGTGAGGGAATGAAAAAAAACCGTGACGGCAATATTCAGAATTGGTTTCATTCTAGAGAATTATTCTCTTGTAAGACATTTTTGTCTCTATTGCTGTAAGGAATGTGTTAGTATGCTATTGTAGGAAGATGGTTTCTTTTCTGATTAAGGGGAATCAATGTCGAGGCCAAATATCTACGTAATATAGATTTAAATATAAGGGTGGAACCTTATTTTGAACTATTCCCCCATTGTTCTTGTTTACCGGGTAAACTCGCAATAATATTTTGGTGGACATGTAGGGATAATATCTTTTAATCAGGACCATCTCATCTCTGTTACACGAGTCGTTGTCGCGAGTCGCGGGTATTTACTACAAAGTGTATATAATTCGTGTCAAAACGCGGGAGGACCGTCAGTCGTTTATTCCCCCTCCGAATAGACAGCCCAAGACTGACCATTACATACCAGACTGGCTATTTAAGTAACTTAATCACGATAGACTATTTATTATACGAATATTAAAAGACATTCTGTTCTAATATTTATCTCTGTTTGTTTCAGAGGGGCGGTGTGTGATTGTCGCACCGCCATGTCGCACCACAGCGACGAGCAGGCGCTGCTCTCCGTTACCTCCGACTCTTTCTGGGAGCCTGGTAACTACAAGCGCACCACCAGGCGGGTAGACGACGGACACAGGCTATGTAGTGAACTGCAGGCCTTAGTACAAGAGAGAGCAGATATAGAGAAAACATACGCCAAAAGTTTGCGGGGCTGGGCGAAGAAATGGAACGATTTAATTGAAAAAGGTGAGTTTGTGCTGCTTATGCTTTCCTTTAGGTCTAGTAGTCGCTGATGTCCGTCACCTTTGACTCTTTCTGGAAGCCTGGTAACTACAAGCGATAGACGACGGACACAGGCTAGCTATATGCAGCGAGTTACAAACGTTAGGGCAAGAGAGAGCCGACATAGAGAAAACATATGCGAAAAGTTTGCGGGGCTGGGCAAAGAAATGGAACGATTTAATTGAAAAAGGTGAGTTTCTAGAGCTTTTGATCGCTTCGATCGCGATACGTTTTCCATTCATAGAATAAATATAGTGTATTTATCCATTATCGACGCACTTATCGTTTTTTTATGTATTTTTAATAAATATTTCGCTCGCTTCGCTCGCAATTCGTATTTCATCAGTGACGTATGATTGTGTGCTCTCATTATCCACGTTTTAAATGCACGCATGCAACAGTAGTTATTCTTAATATTATGTCGCGTTACATTCATTGCTGATTTGTTTGCATAATAAAAAAAAACTAACTAACTAACACAAAATATTAACCTCTAAACGTTTCCTACATAGAATTTACCTACTGACTTTTCCATAAATATTATATAGAGCCAATCCCATCTATCCTTTGCTATATCAGGCGGAAAACATGAACGACTCCCCGAGAGAAATATAAGAATATTTCACCGCGAGCAACGCAAAATTCCCTTTTCTATTTTCACAATGCTTTGAGGCGACATTTCTACTTTTATTATTCAGTATTTCAGCGTGACATATTACCTTGTATCAAAGTGTTCTACAACCGAGAAAAAGAGAGAAGTTATACCGCACAAAGGTTGGCGATATTTTAATGAAGAGATGAGAAATATCTTTAAATTCTGTAAAATCTTCTTCAATATTTTATATAGTTCTTCCATGCTAGCCTGGTAGCGAGAGAAAAACATGGAATGTGCCAGCTGCATTTCCCCCCGGACATGCTGTAAAAACCAGCAAAGGGATCCCTGGGCGAATTTAGACGATAGGCTGACAACCTATCACTACAGCAAACCTACACGTCTATCTTAAATAACCCTCAAAACTTTGTCATACGTGGCGGAACGACCTTTGTTTACGTCGTTTACGCTCTGCCTACCCCATACCGGATAAAGGCGTGATTATATGTATGTATGTATATTTTGTAGTTTTGGTAGCTTGTTCTTTACCTAGTTAGGCTAAGTAGGTGGTTTCGTATTATCCCTAGATACTAAAACGTAGTGATTTATACACTCTTTACCATAGAGACCACGGTATCCTCTTCAACTCACAACTACTACCAACTTACAACTATATTGTTAGACCGCACCTTCCAAAGCACGCAATTGGTAAACAGTTTTGTTTACTTGGTTAATATCGTGAACAAGGTTGCATATCGGAATGCACCAGGAAGCGAGACTCATCCGTGTTGCAACAGCCAGCTTTAAGCGTTTAAACGTTGGACACCAGTTAACGCGCACGCGTAGATAGTGCGCGTGTTGTAAACCGACTCCTGCGCAGATTTACGAGCTGCACGATTAGGGAGAACGTACCATAGTGTATTGGACATGTACAAAACAAAATGTGTAAAAACCAGTATCTTCGTTGAATCCCTATTTTTCCGATTTAGGGAAAAAGGCGACGGATTTGAAGATGTACTGTTGGACAACACTGGCATATCAGCCACAACATTCACTACTAGACAAGAAATGTGTCATACATCTACTTATTTCTTCTCTTTGAACAGGATGCCAAACGATCCGAACAAGAATTTTCACGCATGGCAAATGCGTGAAAATTTATCACAGTGTTTTACCTGCATTAACCTACATAATTCGCGGATTCTACAGTGCCAACTTTCACATACATAGTCACGTATCCCTTTCTAGGCGGGGTAGCCAGAGAGTCAACGGTATACTAAAATCCGTTTCTGCCACAAGTATCTGTGAATCGCTAAGGAACATTTCAGAAAATGTACTATTTATTGCTGCAGCGATATGTTGACAGCATATTCCCTAAATTACATACAGTACACAAACGACCTTGAATATCTCTTTTAACTTTTAAAATACGTCCGAAAAGAAAAGCACATTCTTTGTTTTTTTTTTTTATAGCTAGTGTCCAGTGCAATACCTTCCTACATAATTCATGGATTCCGCATTAGGTATACCACCATATTTTTGCTGCTTTATAGAGTTTCTAAGATCCTCCATCCATCTTTTAGTACTTTAGTTACTTACCATAAATCGAAACATAAACATACACCGCCGACTGAGCGCTTATCGATAGATTAGCAAGACATGTGATTATGAGCCATTTACGACTAACTACACGGTAGGTACGCAATGTCTTGTAGTGGGTTCGACGAATGACCTGATAAAGCGTGGTGTGATTTTGAACCATCTAGTACTCATCCGGCTTGTTTTATGTGATGTGAATGTGACTGAAAGCTCACTGTCAGCTTCATTGTCCTAGCCAAGCTTAAAACAATCTCACCAATCATCATTACGTACCAGTTTTGTATGTGACCCGTAGAAATCGAACTAACCACCTCCGGAACGAGAGTTTGACTTACACCACTAGAACTTAAAAGTAGAACACTTATTGTTTAGATAGATCAGCTAGACGAGTGATTATTAACCTCCGGATCGAGAGTTTGACTTACACCACTAGAACTTAAAAGTAGAACACTTATTGTTTAGATAGATCAGCTAGACGAGTGATTATTAACCTCCGGATCGAGAGTTTGACTTACACCACTAGAACTTAAAAGTAGAACACTTATTGTTTAGATAGATCAGCTAGACGAGTGATTATTAATCAAACTAAGAACATGTTATTCATTTATTCATATAATCACGCCTTTATTCCAAATGGGGTAGGCAGAGTGTAAACGACCTAAACAAAGGTCGTTCCGCCACGTCTGATAAAGTTTTGAGGGTTATTTAAGATAGATTTGTATATAGCTCCCAGTCCAGCATGGAAATAAGAACTTAGAACACGTGTCCCTTTAATATCGAACTGATAACACTGGTATCTACTGTCTTAATCGAGAAAGGCTCAAACCACTAGGCCACAGAGCCAGCCTGAGCACTTATCGATAGATCAGCTAGACACGTGATTACGAGCTATTACGAACAACTATACGGCAGATAGTCGATGATATTGCTGACCATACATTATCAGCTGCATCTGCGACTAGATAATTGCACAGGTGGTAATTAACACTGACTAGGGGGATAAATCTACTCGTTCTATCTTTGCAGGGTGCAATTTCTGTTCATCTTGAGCTGGTCGAAAGATTCTGTGATTGGCTTTGAAGTTAAGATGAAACCTTCTATTACTTCGTTTAGATTTTTGTAGATTTCTTCTTGTTATCGTTGCAAAGGTTCAGGAATTATATATATATTATATACGTTATCTACTGCATCTGCGACTAAATTATTGCTTACATACATATAATCACGCCTTTATCCCTAATGTGGTAGACAGACCGTATATGTACATACATACATATAACCACGCTTTTACATGAAATGGGGTAGGCAGAGCATAAACGACTGAAACAAAGGTCGTTCCGCCACGTCTGACAAAGTTTTGAGGGTTATTTAAGATAGATTTGTAGGTATATTGCTGTAGTGACAGGTTGTCAGCCTGTCGCCTAAATTACAATATACTAAAGCCTTCGGATCCCTTAGCTGTTTTTTACAACATGCCCGGGAGGAAATGCAGCTGGCACATTCTACGTTTTTCTCTCTCCCAGTCCAGCATGGAATAATTAATTGCGGAGGTGGTAATTAACACTGATACCAGTCGATAGTAGGGGGAGAAATCTACTCGTTTAATCTCTGCAGGGTGCAATTTCTGATCATCTTGAGCTGGTCAAAAGATTCCGTGACCGGCTTTCGAGTTGAGATGAAAATTAAATCTTCCATTACTTAGTATAGCTGAAGTAGATTTATTCTTGTTTGGGTAACCTACACTGCAAGTATGTTGAATTGTTGACATTGACAAAAGTTTTTTTTTAAACGTGTGCCAAATTTCGTCACAGCTAATAAAATTTAACGGAGTTTTCATTTATTTAAAAAGTACATACATACATACATAAAATCACGTCTTTATCCCTTACGGGGTAGGCAGAGCATAAAACGCCTCGTGAAAGGCGCTTTCGCCACGACTGACAAAAATTGAGGAAAATTTTAGATTGTAATGTGTATTGCTGTAGTGACAGGTTGTCAGCCCATCGCCTAAATTACAATACACTGCAACCCTCGAGTCCCTTTTGCTGACTTCTACAACATGCCCGGGAGGAAGGGCAGCTGGAACATTCTATGTTTTTCTATCTCTCCCAGTCCAGCATGGAAGTTAAAAAGTACCGGTGTCTTTTGACGCAGTTTTATTTTAAATCCCTTTTTCCAGTAAACTGTCACTAACGCTATCGTATTCTGCCCAGCATATTTCTTCCCCGGTCACTTGTAATTGTAACAAACATACATTGTAAATACACTATGTAAGTTTTTATCCTCCATATTTTACAGCGCTGACAGCTCGCAATCTCGTGGCCACGTAGCGTATGATGATACACCACAATTATCTACAGCATCGATCTTTTATACAGTCTACAATCTTTCTTTTCTATGCTACTAATCATAAAAAGATTGTGCATCTTATAGATAGTCTTTATCATATCCAATTGATTGGAAATGGTTTTATTATTCTTTAACAGCTTAGACAGACACATACCTACTTTATTGGTCGATATATTTAGTATCTGGAATACATACATATATAACACTACGCCTTTGTCCCTAATGGGGTAGGCAGAGCAAAAATGACCTAAATATATAGGTTGTTCCGCCACGTGTGACAAAGTTTTGAGGGTTATTTAAGACAGATTTGTACGTATATTACTGTAGTGACAGGTTGTCACCCTATCGCCTTAATAACAATATACTGAAACCCTCAGATCAAACTAATTGGAAATATTTTTATTATTTTTTAACTGCTTAGACTAACACATACCTACTTTATTGGGCGATGCATTTAGTATCTGGAATACCCCAAGATAATGGTTTCCAGTGATAATGATTCATACGTTATTTAATCAATAAAAAGTACTTTAACTGCGATATGATTGTAATTCCAATCATTACGAATTATTTATTGCAAATGAAAAGCAAATAAATCATCAGTTAAATCGTTTAAACTTTTTGAAACAATAAGCATCCTTTCGAAACTTGGAATCCAGTTTATCTTGGTTCATTAATAAGAGCTGTCTTTACAATTCGGTTTATTAAGTAGGTAGTACCTTGCAACTTTTTACTATTGTAAACATATTTTACGCTTCGCCGAATTCAAAACATATTGTATCCTAACAACAACAGTATTACAATAACTTGGTAAAGCAATACCTCCGAATGGAATAGATATTACACAGGTGTTGACAGTCGAAAAGCTGATTTCAATTTCCTCAAAACTCGACGTTTCACACTGCAGTACCTATTACGACACGTAATCCCTTTTTTTGTCGGCGCGCGCGCACGTAAACAGAATAAAACACACGACGAAATGGAAAGTTGATCGAGATTCAGCGAACCGCGCGCGAGTCAATCACAACACAACACTTGACATTCGGTATGCGGATGAATTTGAATCAGAAATTTGGAGCCTTGGAGAGGAACAAGAGAGAAACTTGTTGTTTCGATGGTGACAAATGAGAATGATCTATTAGAAAACAGGTGGTCGATTCGTAGTCTAGGATTTTACCTTAGCTACCACCCAAGTCAATCACAGTAATTGAAATTCAGTACGCGGGCGAATTTGAATCTAAAATCTGAATCTAGGCTAAAAATAGTCTTCAAGAAGCTTGCGTCAAGCCTTGGAGAGAAACGTATTGCTTTGATGGTTACAAATGAGACTGAAAGTTGAGCTGTGGTCTAATAGAAAGCAGGTAGTACCTAAGATCGTTTTATAGCAGAAGATTTTTCTTAGATATTAATGAATCAATAACAATACTTGACATATATAGATTACCCAAATTATAATCAATGGAAATAGTTTTCTGTAATCTGAGCGGAGAGGAATAATATCTAATAAATGATAAATATCTTATTATAAAATGAACATAAAATATATTCTTCAAATTATTCACAGCTGTCAGGCATCTCGTCAATCAAATCAGCCAACATAACAAACTCTTCATAACATACGGTTCTTCACCCATCTGATGAATTTAAAGCATGCGGCTGTTTTCTTTCAGAGTTTATTCGCCGATCGATTATCAAACGCCACTGTAATGTGCATACATACATTTTCATCATTATAATGTTCATTCATACATACATTTTCATGAGCTGAGGTAAGCGTTCGTTACTTCATTGCAGTGCAACATGCAAGCAGAGTTGTTGTTTACATAACTGCTACAAATAACTATTAAATATCTGTTAGATTACATTGTGTATGCAGATGCAATACATTGTATTTAGCGCTCTCGATTTCCGTGTCATCCGCGATTTAATGAGTGTTCCCGTGGGAATAAGATATTTATAAAATATTGGCCTCCAACATACAGTCGTGTTGGTGTAGTTTTCAAGTCATTATAAAGTAAATGATTCTGCTGAAGTGTGATGTCTTATTAGTATAACTGTCTTAGTGGTCAAGTAGTCAGAGCCATGGGCTTACGATACGGAGGTCCTGGGTTAGATTCCCAGGGGGGAACACAAGGTTAATATTTGTAAATTTATCACTTTATGAGGTTTTCCCCAGTTTGGTTAGGATATTTCATGCTGAATCACCGGATTGTCCGAGAAGAAAAAGGATTCCGTGCTGTATTTGATAGTGGTCGTTACTTAAAACCATGTCAAAGGCCTAATTAGCTGTGCTATTAGGTGGTTTGGAAACTCTGACAGCAGGATTCATCGGGTCATTGGCTGATTCGAGAATCCAACCGCTAAGAAGAAGAAGTAGAATGTCTTTAAACTCAAACTTTTACTAGTATGCAGCTCTTCATTAGTTTGCAGCACATAAACCACGGTTAGGTAACAGTGATCTAGAAACATTCCGATGCAATAAAGCACAGCCATCGGCCATAAAGTATTCCGAACGTCCACCAATTGCGACACTTTCGATTTTTGAATCGCCCAATAAGGTGTCTTTAACATGCGCTTTCGGCGAGGTCCGTTCCATGAATACTGATTAATTCCATTATGTCATGGCGAATTGGAGATGCAACAGCCAATAAACATAAATTTACTAGGCGATTTAAATACAACGTTGAGTAGCAAGATTTCATTCCTTCTGGGTTGCTATCAAGAGAGCTGTTTTTAGTAATTTCTAGTGAGGAACCTTGTATAAGTTGTCGAAATATAATATGAGTATTTTTGTCTTATGGTAAGAGGTTTCTTTAACATGTACTTTGGCGCGGTCCGTTCCATGAATACGGATTAATTCCATTATGTCATGGCGAATTGGAGATGCAACAGCCAATAAACATGAATGGTTGGTATAAAGGGTTGATATCAGTAGGAAGATTTTTTAGCTAGTTTTGTATTTTATTGTAAGGAACCTTGATGTCATTTTCACTAAATCGCCGTGTTAATTGATTCCTTACAAAGTAAGAATTTTACTAAAAATACTTGGTTCCTTAGGATCCCGTTGGTCACATATAAGTGGCCCTTCATATATCACATGTTGATAAGTATACAAATTATGTACCAAGGTTCAATTACGCAAAATAACTTACTTATAAAATCAGGTATTCCTAATATGCGTTCATTGATCCAATGTGAATTTGTTTACAGAATGCATGTAATCAAAATGTTCATCTGAATGTAATTCGAACCAACGTTCCTTTGAAATGCGTCCATTTGTTACAGAATCCGCTCATTTCTATTCATGAGTATATCGTATTTCCAATTAGCATATAGATTCATTTACACCACAGTTTATCCTAGGTTATGTATATCTCTGTAGATAAACATAATCTGCTTTCTATAATATAGTTTTTAAGTAAGTGAGCTATTTATTTGTCGATGGTTTCAATTTTAAATAATACAAATGTATTATAACTATGTAGAGACTCCTTTCTTTAATTAATCGAACATTTTTAATTACTTCCACGCTGGCTTGATAGCGAGAATACAACATAGAATGTGCCAGCTGCATTTCCTCCGGGCATGCTGTAAAAAAAGCTAAGGGATCCAAGGATTTCAGTTTATTGAAATTTAGGCGATGGGCTGACAACCTGTCACTACAGCAATATATCTACAAATCTATCTTTAAATAACCCTCAAAACTTTGTGAGATGTGGCGGAACGACCTTTGTTTAGGTCGTTTACGCTCTGCCTACCCCATTAGGGATAAATGCGTGATTGTATGTATGTATGTTTAATTTACTACGTTGGCTCAGCGACTCAAAGTAAGCCTTAGAATCGAATACGAGATTACACCACTTTTCACGGTCTCCCGGTAAAAGTAGATATATTTTTTTAAATTATTTACTAAAATTATGATAAAAGATGCCTGCAAATCATCTACCTGTTAAAATTTCCCACTCTACTCAACCAAACTCATAATGATCACAACACTATTGACCATAACAACCGATTAACCTATGCCAATCGATTACGAGTATTCAAGATTGGAATGCGCGGTCATTGGTGGAGTCGTCGTTACGTCACCGCTAGTGTTGTGTGTAATCTGTTATGAGAGACTTGCGAAAACTTTATGAAAGTGGTCAGTTAAGAACTGGGTGGTGTTGGAGTAAGCATGGGTACAAATTTTACAATTAAAGCTTCAGTAAAAAAAAACTTTTCTTGGTTTTTTAAATGTTATGGACTCAATCACATCCTGTCAAAGACTTTATGATTTCGAAAATGCTTTTATTTTGACATGGAATTAATCTACCTACATATAATTACGCCTTTATCTCTAATGGGATAAGCACAGCGTAACTGACCTAAATAAAGGTCGTTCCGCCACGTCTAACAAAGTTTTGAGGGTTATTTAAGATAGATTTGTAGGTATATTGCTGTAGTGACAGGTTGTCAGCCCATCGCCTAAATTGCAATATACTGAAACCCTCCGATCCCACAGCTGGTTTTTACAGCTTGCCCGGGAGGAAATGCAGCTAGCACATTCTAAGTTTTACAACCGGAATTACAATATACTGAAACCCTTGCATCCCTTAGCTGAAATAACGTAACGTTTACTATATATTGCGTTAAAAAATGGGCATACTATTTCTAAAGCTTAAAAGATAGCTCAAAATGTAGGTAAATGTCTACAATATTTACATAGCCCACTAAAACAAATAATAATAACGGATTTCAGTACGTTTGTTCCGCTAGAGCTTGTTAAAATAATATAGAACATCAATAGACATCCCTTTTCCGATAAAGAACATTACCACATAAGTGACAAATCTTGTCCCGTACTGTAACCATCGAAGGCACGTTATGTTAACACTTCACACCCCTTTACTAAAGTATTTGTCCAAAGACGTGTCAATAACACTGGTTTGCTAAATAACGTGACTCTCCACTTAAACTTGTTAGATATGTAAACAAGTTAAAAACCTTTCACACCACTTCACTTCTTTAATCTTTCGGCGACTATAAAAAAGAATCTTCGTCTTGTCTTATGAGTTTCTTCCATGCTGGACTGGGAGAGATAGAAAAACATAGAATGTTCCAGCTGCCCTTCCTCCCGGGCATGCTGTAGAAGTCAGCAAAAGGGACTCGAGGGTTACAGTGTATTGTAATTTAGGCAATGGGCTGACAACCTGTCACTATAGCAATACACATTACAATCTAAAATTGCCCTCAATTTTTGTCAGACGTGACGAAAGCGCCTTTTACGAGGAGTTTGACGCTTTGCCTACCCCGTAAGGGATAAAGGCGTGATTTTATGTATGTATGTCTTATGAGTTTCGAGACGATCGATATTACATACATACGTACATATAATCACGCCTTTATCCCTAATGGGATGGGCAGAGCGTAAACGACCTAAACAAAATGTCGTTCCGCCACGTCTGACAAAGTTTTGAGGGTTATCTAAGATAGATTTGTAGGTATATTGCGGTATTGCCAAGTTGTCAGCCTATCGCCTAAATTGCAATATACAGAAACCCTCGGATCCCTTAGCTGGTTTCAGGTAGGAAATGCAGATGGCACATTCTACGTTGTTATTTCGTTCATAGTCCAACATAGAAGAACCTGCCAATCAATATTAGCACAGCTAATAGGCCTCTGACATGGTTTGTGTAACGTAGCGGCCACTATCAAAGACCGGGACCGGGCTTAACTTGCCCTCCAAAGCACTGAATATTTTTTCTCCAGATAATCTAGTAATTCAGCATGCATTGTCCTAAACACACTGGGAAAATCTCACAAAGTGATAAATCAAAAAATATCATCTCTGAGTTATCGAACCCAGGACCTCCGGACCTTAGACCATTAGAACCCTAAGATAAGTAGTTAAAAAAGAATAAGTTACAAATACTTACTTCCAATCTTCTGTAATAACATTTGGTGCCGCCAAAATTCTGTAAAGTCAATTTATTCAAGTTAAGTTGATCTAATTTGATTTAAAAGCAATCTACCGAGTCGCTGATTAGTTTAAGATCTAGTTAGTTTTAACAGAATTTTAAGATTTTCTCAAAATCATTAAACTTTTACTGAGTTCTACGGATAAGATGATAACGGATAATAAATAAAAAGTCGATGTATTTTTTTCATACTATTTGGTAATATCACCGATTGAACATTTAGCTCCATCGACACACTAATAACATCGACACAGCAATATACCTACAAATCTATCTTAAATAACCCTCAAAACTTTGTCAGACGTAGCGGAACGACCTTTGTTTAGGTCGTTTACGCTCTGCCTATCCCATTAAGGATAAAGGCGTGAATATAAAACCAGCTGTAAAAACCAGCTAAGTGATTCGAGGGTTTCAGTATATTTTAATTTAGGCGTTGGGCTGACAACCTGTCACTACAGCAATATACCTACAAATCTATCTTAAATAACACAAAATCTTTGTGAGACGTGGCGGAACGACATTTGTTTAGGTCGTTTACGCTCTGCCTACCCCATTTTGGATGCCTATATATGTATGTAAATGCGTGATTATATGTACATACATATATAGTCACGCACACACTAATAAAAAAAGGCGATATATTTTTTTTTCATCCTATATTTGCTAATATCACCACCGGTTCAATATTTTCCTCCTTCTCTCCTTTATTTAAACCTACTTACTCGTTTTTATCATACCTCTACATCATCTCCTTACATTGTAAGATTTGTTTCGTCCATACCGCATGATGAAATAATATACCGTTTTGGTGAATGCCACGGGGACAGGTTTATTTTGCACTTGCGTTTTTGGCATTTCGATTGCGACTCGCCGGTTGGCAGGTTTCTTGACAAGTGCAATGTTAATGGGGTCAGTGGTCGCTGGAATCTTGTTGCAATTGAAAGAGGATTAATTGTTCATTAAAGTCGTACAGGAAAAAACTTCGTGATGAATCTGTTCAACATATGTAAATATGAAGTCTGCATACATACATACATAAAATCACGCCTTTATCCCTTACGGGGTAGGCAGAGCGTTAAACGCCTCGTAAAAGGCACTTTCGCCGCTTCTGACAATAATTGAGGGTAATTTTAGATTGTAATGTGTATTGCCATAGTGACAGGTTGTCAGCCCATCGCCTAAATTACAATACACTGTAACCCTCGAGTCCCTTTTGCTGTCTTCTACAGCATGCCCGGGAGGAAGGGCAGCTGGAACATTCTATGTTTTTCTATCTCTCCCAGTCCAGCATGAAGTCTGATCAACAGTAAAGTTGATATTACCTCAAATTTAACGAAAGTGACGTTTTACCGAGCATATTGATGCTCTGCCTACCCCTTAAAAGGGATACTGGCGTGACTATTATGTAAGTATACACAACCAAATGGATTATGTATTACATTAAGACAGTTTTTTTGCACTTGCGTTTTTGGCATTTCGATTGCGACTCGCAGGTTGGCAGGTTTCATGGCAAGTGCAATGTTTATGGGATCACTGGACGCTGGAATCTTGGTGCAATTGAAAGAGAATTCATTGCATCTATTTGCGTAAAGCTTGTACAGGAAAAATATGCGGGTGAATCAGTTTATACCGTAGCGCAGATAAAAATATACGGATTTAAGTAATACCAGTGTAGGTAACGAGCCCGATGGAGTAGTGGATAATGCTGCTGCCTCCTGAGCGGGAGGTCGTGGTTCGAATCCCACCACGTACCAATGTGTTTTTCAGTTTTCGAATTTCATATGTACGTTTATTCGGCGCTTTTGCCGTGCTTCGGAAGGCACGTTAAGCCGTTGGTCCCGGTTAATATCGTTAAATACGGTAGATATTAGTCGTTAAGCCATGTCAGAAGCTAGTGCTAAGCATTGGCGGCTTGAAATCTCTGAGCTAATCTAGGATTAGGTCTGGTTTCCCTTCTGGGTTGGAGGTCAGATGACAGTCGCTCTGTGTAAAAACCAGTACCCTCGTTCAATCCCCTAGATTAGGTAGCCGACCCCTTGAGATACGGGATAAGGCTAGTGAGGCAGAAGTGTAGGTAACAAAAAATAAATACAATATAATCTTATTATCTTGTAATCTTCTTCTTATCGGGGTGATTTTCGAGTACGATCCGACGAACCCTGGTGTCATAGTTTTTGACTAACTGTTAGTCTTTTCCGATTTATTAAAGAAGTTGTAGTATTATATCTATCACGTAGAAGAACGTTTTACTAATTTCTTTTACTTTCTGACCCTTCGCTTCGTTAAACTGACCTTCAGATGCGTAAGCAATTTCCCCCATCAAATTAGGTAAAGCGTACTTCCTTAACCGTTTTTTTACGTGAAGGAGGGGTCTATTTAATCTATTAAGTAAGTGGTTGAAGGTTACTTAGTTACTCTAGAAGCGATTCGCGTACGTACATTAATTTTAAAGCCAAATATACGTAAGTAGATATTATTACTATACTGCGCTCAATCCCTTCTGGCAGACGGTGTGCCGAAACTTTTACTTATATCTTTTAAATAGTTGTTTATTTATTTACATTCATATACTCACGCTTTTAGCCCTAATTGGGCAGGCAGAGCGTAAACGACTTTTTAAAAAAATCGCTCCATCACGTCTGACAAGTTGTGAGGGTTATTCCATACTGATCTGTATATTGCTATAGTGACAGGTTGTCAGCCCATCATCGCCTATATTACAATACTGAAACCTTCGAATCCCTTAGCTGATTTTTACAGCATGCCCGGAGATGCAGCTGGCACATTCTATGTTTTTCTATCACTCCCAGTCCAGCATGGAAGTAGTATTAGAGGTAAATGGATAATAATAGGCAAATGGATAAAAAGAACAGACAAGAAAGTTATATTTACATTTATAGGAAACTAGCGACCCGCCCCGGCTTCGCACGGAAATCATCAGTATTTCGCTACTATATTATGCATGTATTATACATATAAACCTTCCTCTTGAATCACTCTACCCATTAAAAGAAACCGCATCAAAATCCGTTGCATAGTTTTAAAGATCTAAGCATACATAGGGATATAGCGACAGAGAAAGCGACTTTGTTTTATACTATGTAGTGATATAGGTGTATATTTCAGTACGCCGTCTTCCCGGATTGAGCGCG
Source organism: Scrobipalpa costella (assembly GCA_949820665.1). NCBI lineage: Eukaryota > Metazoa > Arthropoda > Insecta > Lepidoptera > Gelechiidae > Scrobipalpa > Scrobipalpa costella. The sequence continues at coordinate 10,542,279 of OX463309.1, forward strand.
GTATAGCATTCCGCCCTGGGGGTTTCCGAGAGAATCTTACTTTAAAAAACTAATATTATGTGCAAAGTTATGAGGCAACGACGCCATGACACCTGTCATGCCAAGTTTTATTGAAATACCTCAATCCGTACGTGTGTACAGGGCTACTTTCGCATTTACTTTGTGATATTAGCACAGGGCGTGCACTTCATACATACATACATAAAATCACGTCTTTATCCCTAATGGGGTAGGCAGAGCAAAAACGACCTAAACAAAGGTCGTTCCGCCACGTCTGACAAGTTTTAACGGTTATTTATTACAGATGATATAAGTAGCAGCAATATACCTAGAATCCTATCTTAAATAACCCTCAAAACTATGTCAGACGTGGCGGAACGACCTTTGTTTAAGTCGTTTACGCTCTGCCTACCCCATTAGGGATAAAGGCGTGATTATATGTATGTATGATATAACTATTATATTGCTATAGTGACGAGTTGTCAGCCCATCGCCTACATTGCAATACACTGAAACACTCAAATCCCTTAGCTGGTTTTTACAGCATGCCCGGGAGGAGATGCGGCTGGCACTTTCTGTTTTTCTATCACTCCTAGTCCAGCATAGAAGCACCCCATACAAGCCCATGATTTTCGTACTACATGCGAAATAACGTGTTCGTACAGGTTTGAACTGGGTTTGTAGAAGACGAGGTGGGGTAGCATTTTAAATGGGGGGTGGGAGTACCTCTTCTCTAACATTAGCTAAAGCCTTCGTGGTCTAGTGGCTAGTGCCATGGACTCCCGATCCGGAGGTCCGGTTCGATTACCAGGGGAGGAAACATAAAGTTGATATTTGAGAATTTATCACTTTGTGAATTTTTCCCCAGTTTGGTAGGACATTGCAGGCTGAATCACCTGATTGTCCGAAAAGAAAAGCATTTCGTGCTTCAGAGGGCACGTTAAACCGTCGGTCCCGGTCGCTGTCTTTGATAGTGGTCGCTACTCAAACCATGTCAGAGGCCTGATAGTTGTGCTACTAGGCGGTTTAAAAACTGACAGGGTCGATAGATTCGATACCCACTCAACAGAAGAAGAAGATTAGCTAATAATATATTCTCTTTGCTATTAATATGGATTTGATTCCGCAGTCTATTTATTTCTTTAGTATCAGGTGCTATCGGCCTCACACCAGGTAGCATTCAGTATAATAGATGTATTTGCAGTCGCTTACCAACTCTTGCGCAATGACATTTTGTTAAGCACAGGCAGGTATTCGAGCGTGAAATGATAGCCCCCCGCCCCCCGCCGGCTCATGGTGATGAGTTAATAGTTGGTTCTGAATGAAAGTATTGCACTGTTGATTAATAAGGATATGTGTATTTTGTATATTTTTTTTCCATCCTGGACTGGGAGCGAGAGAAAAACATACAATGTGCCAGCTGCATTTCCTCCCGGGCATGCTGTAAAAACCAGTTAAGTAATCTGAGGGTTTCAGTATATGGTAATTCAGGCGATGGGCTGACAACCTGTCACTACAGCAATATACCTACAAATCTATCTTAAATAACCCTGAAAACTTTGTCAGACGTGGCGGAACGACCTTTATTAGGGATAAAGGTGTGATAAATATGTAGATATGTATGTATTCATATAGATCAATAAGCAAGTATATGCTGTATGTCTCTATGGTCTAAATTAGGTACCTGATATACCTTAGAGTAACGCAAGCGAATGAGTATTTTTCTATAGTTTACGTTTTATTTAACACATTAACTGCAACTAAAATGTCGTAGAATGTTAATAAAAATTCCATTCCGAATACTTCTCGTAACTTTGTTTTTTCTCTACGTAAATATCAGACGAGAAAGGGAGAGGGATTATTATCTTCCATGATATTTTATGAGCTAATAAAAAAGTTACGGTGCTATCGTAAAAAAACTGTAGTTGTAAGGTTTTTTTTGTTTCAAATTCAAATGTTCCTAGGGAAAAATGGAATTCATGAACCTACTTATAAAATCACGCCTTTATCCCTTACGGGGTAGGCAGAGCGTAAAACGCCTCCTAAAAAGGCGCTTTCGCCACGTCTGACATAAATGGAGGGCAATTTTAGATTGTAATGTGTATTGCTGTAGTGACAGGTTGTCAGCCCATCGCCTAAATTACAATACACTGTAACCCTCGATCCCCTTTTGCTGACTTCTACAGCATGCCGAACATTCTATGTTTTTCTTTCTCTCCCAGTCCAGTATGGAAGTGAGGGTTTCAGTATATTGTAATTTAGGCGATGGGCTGACAATATTAAATTTACAAATAGTATAATAAAAAAGTGTTGTTACATATAACATGCTAAAAGAAGTAAAAAATAAATAAATATATATTTTAGCAGTACTTAACTACGTAACAAAAACAGTAAAGCAAAGCAGTGGCTCCCACACTAGGGCTTGCCTGTATCGTGAGCAGCCAATAACATCTTAACCAGGTAATGAGACAGATGCATATAGTTATACATACATACATAAAATCACGCCTTTATCCCTTACGGGGTAGGCAGAGCGTTAAACGCCTCATAAATGGCGCTTTCTCCACGTTTGACAAAAATTGAGGGCATTTTTAGATTGTAATGTGTATTGCTATAGTGACAGGTTGTCAGCCCATCGCCTAAATTACACTACACCTGTAACCCTCGAGTCCCTTTTGCTGACTTCTACAGCATGCCCGGGAGGAAGGGCAGCTGGAACATTCTATGTTTTTGTATCTCTCCCAGTCCAGCATGAAAGAAATATAGTTATAAAATTACAAAATAAAGAATTTAGCATGATAACAAAACTATTGCAGATAAACTTTGATAGGTAATTGTATTTTAAAAAGAAAAATATTGTGCTGTGTGTGTGTGTATGAATGTGTATTTGTGAACAAATGTATGTAATACAGTAAAGGGAAACAATCAAAATAATGATTTATTAATAAAGATCAGATTAGTGGTTTGATTAGATCTTCAGTCTGTACATAACTCAAAGATTTTAAATGTTTAGACATTATCACTCTAGCTTGTCGAACTGAGCATGTTTTAACGTCACATTTCTGGTCAATTTTGTTATAGATAGGGAATTAAAGAAACGCTATCTATCTTACACAACCCTCAAAACTTGTCAGACGCGGCGGAACGACCTTTGTGTGGGTACCTTACCTATTAGGGATACACGTGTAGAAACAAACATATCAAAGCTTTACATTTTTAGTTACATAACACAGAAAAAAATAAAGATTTTTTAACTGGTAACACCATCTTAAAACGGTGTGAGAAAGAAGAAGCTACTGACTTACATAACAATGGAAGAACGTGTGTCTTAATAGTAAATGATGACTCTATCGATCATACTGTGGTTGCACAATCACTATTGTTAAGCTAGGACGAGAGGGCCATCAATCAATTTACAGTATTAAGAATAATGATGTTAAAGATAACCTTATTGCTATTAAGTCCTATATTAACATACTGGATATAAGGGACAGTCTTCCCATGCTGGACTGGGAGAGATAGGAAAACATAGTATGTTCCAGTTGCCCATCCTCCCGGACATGCTGTAAAAGTCAGCGAGGGTTACAGTGTATTGTAATTTAGGCGATGGGCTGACAACCTGTCACTATAGCAATACACATTTCAATCTAAAATTGCCCTGAATTTTTGTCAGACGTGGCGAAAGCGCCTTCTACGAGGCGTTTAACGCTCTGCCTACCCCGTAAGGGATAAAGGCGTGATTTTATGTATGTATGTATGTATATAAGGGACAGTTTCCTGTAAACTGAAAAGTGCTGCTCGGACTACGTAACTGATCAATTTCCACGTAGAATTTCTTTCAGGAAATGAAAATAATTTGGGCTTCCCTATTATACAGGGAAGTCAACATTTCACTTCACTTTCACTTCCTGGAAGACTCTGTTTGTAAAAATAGTTTAGATTCGTTAACTGAGGAAACCCTTTCAGATTAATAAATAGTTCTGTCAGTTTTGCACTGCCTACCCCATTAGGTATAAAGGCGTGTTTTTATGTATGTACCTATGTATGTCTATCAGTTTACTGGAAGCTGTCCCTTACACCCTTTATAATATTATAGAATGTTGGCCTATTTGGTTACCATTAGAGGCACGCAAGGGCTTACATAAACGCTACTTAAGTTATGTCTAAGCCATGGCCTAAGTTGTACTGCCCGTGGCTTAGAAATACTAGATTCGTGTTAGTATATTATCGTTTACGCTCTGCCTACCCCATTAGAGATAAATTAAATACATTTATTCTTATTCTTATACGTATGTAGTATATTTTCACAAAGGGATTTACCAGCACCTCTATATGAGCTGCATTTCCTCCCGGGCATGCTGTAAAAAAAACAGCTAAAGGATCTGAGGGCTTCTGTATATTGCAATTTAGGTGATAGGCTGACAATCTGTCACTATATCAAAATACCTACAAAATCTATTTAATAACCTTCAAAACTTTGTCAGACGTGGCGGAACAACCTTTGTTTAGGTAGTTTACGCTCTGCCTACCCCTTTAGGGATAAAGGCGTGATTATATGTATGTATGTATGTCTATATGAATAGATTACTTTTATTTTGTCTGAGTCTAAATATTATACATACATACATATAATCACGCCTGTATCCCTATAGTCTGAATATTGTAATGGGGTCCTAACGTGGAAAACGCCATACGACGATGAATTTTACTATAGCAACATGTTTATTTTTTCAGCGCTACAAATATCAATTGCAATATCATTATTTATTCCTTCCATGCTGGACTGGGAGCGAAAGAAAAACATAGAATGTGCCAGCTGCATTTCCTCCCGGGCATGCTGTAAAAACCATCTAAGGGATCCGAGGGTATCAGTGTATTGCAATTTAGGCGATGGGCTGACAACCTGTCACTACAGCAATATACCTACAAATCTATCTAAAATACTTAACCCTCAAAAATTTTGTCAGACTTGGCGGAACGACCTTTGTTTAAGTCCTTTACGCTCTGCCTACCCCATTAGGGATGAAGGCGTGATTATATGTATGTATGCAATATCTAATTCAATATAAAAAAAACTTTCATTAGGAATAGGATTTTTATTGATCTTTTAAACTAGTTTTAGATTTGATACAAGACTCCTTCATATCATGAAGAGTACATTCTGCGACTTCTTCTTCTGTCGAGTGGGTATCGAGTCTATCGACCCGATGAACCCTGGTGTCAGAGTTTTAAAACCGCCTAGTAGCATTCTGCGACTAAACTTTTGTTATTCGTTCCTTCAAGTGAACGTTCTAATGATTTGTTTCATATTCCACATTACTTTTCTGTTGCGTGCAAACGGGACGAATCGCGAAGTTCACCTTGAAAACGAAGATAGGGATGCGTGACTGGTGCCTATAATGATACTGCTTTCATACATACATACATATAATCACGCCTCTATCCCTAATGGGGTAGGCAGAGCGTAAACGACCTAAACGGAGGTCGTCCCGCCACGTCTGACAAAGTTTTGTGGGCTATTTAAGATAGAATTCTAAGTATATTGCTGTAGTGACAGGTTGTCAGCCCATCGCCTAAATTACAATATACTGGAGCCCTCGGATCCCTTAGCTGGATTTTACAGCATGCCCGGGAGGAAATGCAGCTGGCACATTCTATGTTTTTCTCTCGCTCCCAGACCAGCATGGAAGTAATATACTGCTTTCCTTTACCATAAATCATTGGATTTATGGTAAATCTAACATAAAATAAATAGGTACTGTAGTTATGTCATTTTGGAATTAATGTATTTTGTGAATTAGCGTAATATTTTGCTAGAAACGGGCCCTACAACTCGAAACCTACGCGTTGTTCTTTAGAGGACGACCAAAGAATAGAGGGATGGACTGTGTGAAATATGATCGATAAAAACGAGTGAGTGTTAATGTGACGGATGACTATAGTCTGTCAACGTCATGCTTACCGCGCCTTAGGGGTACAGACGTGCGCGGGGGGGGGGGGACGCGGTAACGGGGGTGCGGGCGGTGAAGCAGGAGGGTGAGCGAGCACGACGCAATGTGTTCATGTTCGCAATCGCCGCGTCCCCGCCAACGTCTGTACCCCTAGGGCGCGGTAAGCACGACGTTGACAGACTATAGTAAATCCGAGCACCATCCTATATTAAGCACACGGTCCGTGACAGTCCTTCTGTCGCTGTCTTTAAAAAGAGAGTAAGAGAGCATTACCTTTCACTTTCCGTATAGTATTAGTATGTATATATTTGTATTTATATTATATTCATGTCATCATCATCTCCAGAGCCTTATCCCGTATCTCACGGGGTCGGCTACCTAATCTAGGTGATTGAACGAGGGTACTGGTTTTTACACAGAGCGACTGCCATCTGACCTCCGCAACCCATTAGGGAAACCAGACCCAATCCTAGATCAGGTCAGAGTTTTCAAGCCGCCAATGCTTAGCACTGGCCTCTGTCATGGCTTAACGACTAATATCTACAGTATTAAACGATATTAACCGGGACCAACGGCTTAACGTGCCTTCCGAAGCACGGAAAAAGCGCCGAATAAACGTACATATGAAATTCGAAAACCGAAAAACACATTGGTACGTGGTGGGATTCGAACCACGGCCGCCCTATCCACTACACCATCGGGCTCTCAATATATTATATTCATGTATATATTGTTATTATGATTTTAAGTATATATATAAGCAGTTATTTATGTAATTTATAATTTTCTGGTATTATTTTAATATTATGCTTTATTTGTGCACGCCTGATTTGCCTCTCAATTTAAGTCTCACTTCCGTAGGTAAGCTGGAAGATTTTTTTTTTGTTAAAATAAGCTGTACCTGTTGTGTCGTTATTCCTTGTGTATTGTCTTTCTCGTGTTAGTTGTGTACAATAAACAGTAAATAAATAATAAATAAAGTTTAGTGTACAAATGGGACAAATTCAACAAAAAAGGTACCAGTTGTACCGTACAATGGTAAATGTCCAATGCTACAACTGGTCCGGCGGGGGTTGACTGGTATAAATACTCGTAGAAGAAAAAATAAACATCCTTGGCCGACCCCCAAATGCTGGGATAAGGGCATGATGATGGTGTTTATTCTTATGTGTGGTGTCTATACTTCCAAGCTGGACTGGGAGCGAGAGAAAAACATAGAATGTGCCAGCTGCATTTCCTCCCGGGCATGCTGTAAGAACCAGCTAAGGGATCTGAGGGTTTCAGTATATTGCAATTTAGGCGATGGGCTGACAACCTGTCACTACAGCGATATACTTACAAATCCATCTTGAATAACCCTCAAAACTTTGTCAGACGTGGCGGAACGACCTTTGTTTAGGTCGTTTACGCTCTGCCTGCCCCATTAGGGATAAAGGCGTGATTGTATGTATGTATGTATGATGGTGTTTATTTCTGTTCTTGACTTAATTTTATTTTCTCTTCCCAGGGCCAGAATATGGTACAATGGAAGCGGCGTGGAAAGGGGGCATGGTGGAAGCTGAAAGATTATCAGACCTGCACCTTCAAGTCCGGGACAGACTCGTCAATGACGTCATAGCACAGATCAAGAACTGGCAGAAAGATACATACCATAAGGTCAGTGATATAATTTGAGTCGAAATTCCTTGATTACCCGCATTTTTCACGCGTTGATGCTCTCCCCAAAACTTCCCCCATTCCGTTTAAAATTCCCTACATTTTGGGAAATTCCCCAGTTTTTGGCAATCGTCGACCAGTAACAGGGCAGGAATTACGTCATCGGAACTGTAGATCCGTTTTGACGCGAAAATTTAAACTGTCAATTTAAAACAGCATTTTTCCGATAAATTGCAATTTTTCTTTTGTTTTGTTGTCTATTTATTCCACATGAAATTCTTTACAATGAAAACAAAAATATAAATATTGCGTAACATTTCATCTTCCCTATTTTATAAGAATGGGATGTGTGATGAATGGTAGCATTTTAAAATATTTTATGGGACCTAATTTCATTTTAAGGTGATTGATTCACTTGGCACCAAATATACGTATTATGTAAGTAAAATTTTGTGAAGTTTCGAATATTACCTACCCATTTTAAACGAATCTAAAATAACCACATATATGTATCAAATCCCAATTACATTTACAAATTGGCACTATTCATGTCATGTCTACAAAGTTTGAACATCTCCAAACAAACTTATCCCTAGTTTGGAATGCTGATCACGTGGAATATCCAACTGCGGATACCGCAGACATCAGCGGCACAGCCTGGCTGGCAACATGCTGACCGATACACACTTCTGAAGCCATGTGTCGCTCTGGCTTCAGTTCAGATATCATACACGTTGTGTTTGCCCAATGACTTGTCAAACATAGACGCTGCTATACCGTCTGTCTCCTAGATAGGACATAAAGTAACTTAACCCTAGTTGGGTATGCTGCTCGCGTAGAATATCCAACTGCGGATACCGCAGACATCAGCGGCACAGCCTGGCTGGCAACATGCCCAGGCCCATCCAGTACACACATGGCTTCAGTCAGGTGCTCGGTTTAGATATCATACACGTTGTGTATGCCCAATAACTTATCAAACATGGACGCCGTTCTCCCGAATAGACCAATGTATATGGGAGCTCCAGGTACGTGAATTCTTCAGCATCTTCTAATGGGAATACTGATCTCTGATAATTAGTTCTGTATAGTAGAAGAAGGTTTAAGAAATTAATTCGAAGACGGGACATGATATAAGCATTGATAATTAGCACTTGATACTGACAGTAAGTTTGAGTTCGTAGTAGAAATATCATTTCAGTACCAAACGGCCTGTCAAATCCATTCTTAATATTGCTCTCAATCTTAAGATCGCTTACTGATAAATCAACGACTACTCATTTGTTTGTTTATCAGTATGAATAACACTTGTTCGTCATTTAGTGATAAAATTAAGATCGCTTTATAAATACGAGCCTTAGTCTACTTGTACCACTGATAAACACCTTATTCTGGCAGCTAAACAAATTTAGCCATGGATTAAATCACGGAGTTGAATCGAAAAATAGTGTCCTTCTTCTGACAGTCGCGTCTATAACTAAATGGGTCTTTGCTCGACCATGGCCGACTGATGCAAATTGTATTGTGATTGGTATGACGCATGACGCTACAGCATAGGCGGTTGATTGATTTGTTTGAGTACTTATAGTACCTACTGGTGTTTGTGGTTTGTGCTGACTATCTGGAATTCTGGAAATTAATTACAAGTCGTCGTTAAGTCCTACGCGTACTGTGCATAGTAAATAAGAAATTGTTTACTAATAAAAATAATTAATAATATATCTTCATCTTATATAAGAAAAGCTTTGTAATTTTATTTCTGTTGATTCAAAATAATAGCCACTGTACTGGACCAAATTGTAATAGGAAAATAAGTCAACCGGGACTAACTTTTCTCTGGCTAAAATTTCGTATTCTAAAGGGAAAATTTTTGAACAATAACTCAAGCAAGGTACAATATTTTTTATACTTTTTAACACAGAAATAAAAACATCCCGTTTAAAAAGTTGAAGATATATTGAAATACATCTTTACTACTTAGGTTGCTAAACCGATCTTTGCTTTTCCTATTAGGATATTCAGTAATACGTAACATAAGCTTTCTACGTTCAGTTAAATAAATCTGCTCTCTAAATCCTTCAAACGTCTTAAGCATATAAACCAATAGAAAACACCTTTCTACATGACCCTATCAATATTTACCTAGGCGCGGCTGAGCTGAGTTCAATCTGCATGATATTTATGATTCAAGCCTACGTCTCAGATTTGTTATTCCATGTTTGACAATGGACAACAATATTTCCATGCTGGAGTAAGAGCGATAAAAAACGGAAAGTGTTATTTTCTTATTTTATTCCCGGACATACTGTAAAGTTAGAAGCTAAAAGTTCCAAAGGTGGTACGTGTTTCCGTGTTCCGGTTTTTGGGAAGAAAAGTAGCTGGCACGTTCTGTGCTTTCCCCACTAAATGTTACACAATTATCTATAACTACGTGCCATGTAAACGAAATTGATTGAATATTTCATCTCACAGGCGCTTGAGGCTGGCCGCGATTTAGCGATATTATTCCTGACACTTTTATCAAGCACCTACCTATCTCGTGATTCTATAGGAATTTCTTCATTAAACCTACCAAATATCCAAAGATGTCTAGCTAGTCCATACCTCGTGAGTTACCGCATCTAAGACTATATTCTAGTCTAGCTAGCGAATGGTACGTGCGAACTAAACGTGGTTCCTTATGAATAATACAAACCACACCATTCTTCTAAAGGCGCAGTGACGGACAGAAACTACCAGCGATCGCGAATACATAGCACACTCACTGGAGCATTGACAGGCAATAAACTGAAGAATTGACAGTGAATAAGTTGATGTGTTGTCCCTGTAACGCGCGTTTTTTTTTTACTTGGATGTTAGTACTTGTCTCTAAACCTGTGATGATCGAGACAGGTTTTTAGGACCAGTGAAAATGGAGACAGGTTTTTGGGTAACCAGTTTTTGAGCACCATAAGGAGTTTGAATTCCCACACACTCTAATTTGTGTAGTACCTATTTGCTAACTTATACAGTATGCTTGGGAAGACAAGCAGCTATTAAATTCTATGTATTTTAATAGTATTTCCATGCTGGTCTGGGAGCGAGAGAAAAACATAGAATGTGCCAGCTGCATTTCCTCCCGGGCATGCTGTAAAATCCAGCTAAGGGATCCGAGGGTTTCAGTATATTGTAATTTAGGCGATGGGCTGACAACCTGTCACTACAGCAATATACCTAGAATTCTATCTTAAATAACCCTCAAAACTTTGTCAGACGTGGCGGGACGACCTTTGTTTAGGTTGTTTACGCTCTGCCTACCCCATTAGGGATATTGACGTGAATATATGTATGTATGTTTAATAGTCTCTGACCAGTATGGAAGCATTACTTCTTCGGCCAATTAAGTGCGTTCATATATTTCACTTGAGTATGGTAATGTTTTCATTAACATTCCTCGCTACAGTCGCATTGAATTGCAACTTGCTGTGTCGATGTGTTTATGGCGTGCCTGCGTCAGGTAAGTCATTGCTATGCAACTTATAACATTCAGCCTTATTTTATACTTCTGCATACCTACATAAAACGTAGAATGCAAAGTATTAAAATCGCGCAGAACAGAACTGAAAATAGAACAACGAAGTAGGCATTTAGTCAGCATTGGGTGGGACAAAATAATCAGGCCAGAGTAAAACTTTGTTAGAAGATAAAAATCTTTGATGGATACTTAAGTAGTGCCTACACACATACACTGTGTATTTATACCTATTTGTTTTGCATTTGTATAACCGTTTAAATTATTGTATTGTGTTGGATGTTAATAGCTGTGTCAAGGAAACTTACATATCCTTTAACAAAGTCTGACTTAAGTCACACAATAATAATGTATTACACAAATAATAATAAACTAAATGTCCTTTTAATACCTCTTATCGAAATTTGTAAAGATCGCTTGTCCTAAAAATATGATAGATAGTGTATTCTTTCACTTGACCGACCTATCGTATAATTTGTTTGATATTTAATTACCATAGAATAAACGGTGTCATATGTAATGTAGAACGTCCAGATGTTTACTTTCCCATGCTTAATAGTATTATTAAGTATAATTATGTAATTAAAAATTATAATTGCGTACAATTTTACCTTGAATACTTTTTGCCACTCCGAAACAAGGATACCTTGAAAATTATGAGAAATCATAATTATCTAATAAGATCATCTCTTGTCCTGCCCCATAAGTCCCAGCTCATGCGCACTCCAGGATCTGCAGGAGGTAAACGACAAAGCAATCGTCGTAGCAAAATATTGGGCCAAACTGTTATAACGTGTTACCAATCGACTCGAAGAAGAAGAATAGATTCATTTATATTGCTGCCACCGTAACAACGAAATGTGGCATATAAGTAGGGACGACTATTCCTTTTTTTTATTTCTTAGTCGGTTGGGCGCAATGAGCTGAACGACTTTGAGGCCTAAAACAGAGAAGGATGGAAAGTAAAGAGAGAAGTCTTTGCCCAACTGGGCTAGATAGGAAAGAAACGAAGAAGAGAAGAGAGTGTGGGGTTAACTCTTTACCCAGTCGTTGATAGTGACAGAGTCGACGATGAAGAGAGATTACTTTGCACCTATTGACCGCTCCCTACTGAGGCAAAGGCTTAACATTTCCTGATTATTCGTGTTCGTAGCCAGAAGGTATTGTCAGAAGAACAATGGCGGCTGTGAATCATCTGCTTATTAAAACGCAGCGAACCGCACTCGCAGTAGCCATATCTCTGTTGTTTTGAATACGCCTGCGGTACATATTAGTTGTACTTTTTAGTGAAGATTATGTTAAAGCTAATGTTTATCTTATAGGTGTTAGAATTTTAAATACAAAACACAAAATGCTCAGAGATGCCTTCAACAGGCATTGCCTTGCGAGGAGACTGGAAAGTCTGCCCGAAATATGCTGGTAACGCCTTAAGTGTGAAACAATTTAGGGCATTCCACGATCCTTGTCAAGTTACGCGTTTGCTCAAATACCTATTAATACTAGGTCCAATGCTGGATATGAATTTGTCATAATATTATTAATTTAATTTGCAATTTTCTTATATTCCAAGCAACCTTTTTACCAGCTAGATAGTCTCACTTGTAACAAGCTCGCTGGTTTTTATAAACAGATGATTCACGGTCGGCCATTGTGCCACAAACAATGCCCTCTGTCGAGTAATGAGCAAAATTATCATCACTAACTCCTACACCATCTTCTGCTGTGATAATGATAACTATAACTAAGTTTAACATTACTTATTCTCGTGGTATAACATAAACTTAAGGATTATACAAAATGTAAAAAAAAAAAATTTTGATGAAATTTTTTGACATCGGTACAAATATGCACTATGAATAACAGTTGTTTATCGTTTAATAATAAAACTGAACAACTTTCCCCTAGGCATATAGGTCGACATATGAAAACGAAAATGGCCTCCCATACAAAATCACTTGTTTACACCATTTGATTAGAAGGGTCGATTTAATTATAAATGTTGTTCTAACACTTTATTTACAACAGCTTCAAATATTGAGTCATCGTTTTCCATCATATTGTTTACTTGTGTTTTGTCAAAAGTTCTCAAACTTTCGAATCTTATTAAAATTCATAAGCGGTGACGGAAATACTCTTTTATATAACACTCTTAATGCCGCCTTTTCGACTATTTCATCAAATTTCTAGTCGTTTTTGTGGGCGAATCACCCACGCACCCTAGTGTCACGTTTGGATATTGGTACCAATTTGGGGATATGACGAAATTTATGACATGTAATAGGCGAATAGCGTTATTCTGTGTGAGACCTTTTATAGGAAAGAATGGTGTGTTGTTAGCGTGTTGCCAAAACATTTAAAATGAATGGTAGAGTTTAGTCAAAACAACTTAATTTATTTGCGTGTTAATTTATTTGCGTGCTATAGCTATGGGGTATTTTGGTAACGTTGAAGAATTACATAAAAATTATCCAATAATTTCGTACCAAAAAACTACTTTCCCATGCAAATTACATAAACATACATAAAATCACGCCTCTGTCCCTTACGAGGTAGGCAGAGCGTAAAACGCCTCGTAACAGACGCTTTCGCCACGTCTGACAAAAAAATCTTCCGACCGTAGTCATATTTGTGTATTGGAATTTTACGGAGATTTTTTTTTTTATCTTACAGTTTTTAGTACGTATAGTTTCCTTTAAAATATTCAGTTCATTGAAACGATTTTCAGTTTATTCAATAAAATTGCAAATATGTTCTTAATGGACAACTCATTAACTAGTTTGGTGCTCTTTTAAGCCTGCTCCTCAAAGATTAACAGAGATAACCTTTTAAATGCTAATTGATTAATCCAGAGCTTAGACCTGTACGGATAGCTAACACCTTCACTGCTCTTTTTGCCCACCAATTCGCCACAGGTATTTCTTCTTTAACAATCAAAAAACATCGTTGAAGAGTAGAAATGATAGGACTATGTTAGTTTATAAAAATATACTTCTGCAAATTACCTCCACGAAATACACAAGAAAAACTCCATATAAAACAAATACAGCCTTCTCAATTTTTGATTCTTCCATGCTGGACTGGGAGCGAGAGAAAAACATCGAATATGCCAGCCGCGTTTCCTCCCGGGCATGCTGTAAAAATCAGCTAGGGGATCCGAGGGTTTCATTATATTGCAATTAAGGCGATGGGTTGACAACCTGGCACTACAGCAACATACCTACATATCTATCTCAAATAACCCTCAAAACTTTGTCAGACTTGGCGGAACGACATTTGTTTAGGTAGTTTACGCTCTGCCTACCTCATTAAGGATAAAGGCGTGACTATATGTATGTTTGCCAAATTTTGTTGTGTTTTCGGGTCTACGTGACTACGGTTGGCAGCTAAAGTATTAAAGAGGATCATCCTTCAATCACCTGCCATCGAGGGTTTGACCTAATTGCCTTAAAAGTAATTCAATTAAGAGATAGAATGTTGCAGTGGTAATGCCGGCTAAAGCGTTGTTGACTCCATTTTCAGACTAGGTATAAGTTTTCATATAATCGGTCCAAACAAAGCTTGAGGTAGTGAGGGCAATTCAGTAAGAACACGAATGACGTAACTGAATCTCGACTAATACTATTGCCGTCCCTTTTAATTCTCGCATCATAAAGAATACAGATTGCATATATACATATATATAATCACGCCTTTATCCCTAACTGGGTAGGCAGAGCGTAAACGACCTAAACAAAGGTCGATACGCCACGTCTGACAAAATTTTGAGGGTTATTCAATAAAGCTTTGTAGGTATATTGCTGTAGGGAAAGGTGTCTGTCCATTGCCTAAATTACAATATGCTGAACTGGGAGCGAGAGAAAAACATAGAATGTGCCAGCTGCATTTCCTCTTGGGCATGCTGTAAAAACCAGCTAAGGGATCCGAGGGTTTCTGTATATTACAATTTAGGCGATAGGCTGACAAACTGTCACTACAGCAATATATCTACAAATCTATCTTGAATAACCCTCAAAACTTTGTCATATACTATATATACCGAGATGAAAGAAAGCCGGCCGAACCCACAATTTATGCAATATATCTCAAAGAACACGATAACAAAGATTCTGTGAAATGAAACTAACCGCACCCAAGGTTAGTACGAGTAGGTATAATTAACTTGCGGCGCGATGGAGAAAGTCTGCTATAACATCAGCAAATATGCCCACGAACAGGTACAGCGTGTAAAAATAAAACCTAACTTATTACCCGCATAAAGTTCATGTTTTCTAAATATAGACATACATACATATAATCACGTCTCTATCCCTAATGGGGTAGACAGAGCGCAAACGACCTAAACAAAGATCGTTCCGCCACGACTAACTCACTGAACTTTGATGGTTATTTAAGATAGAATTGTACTTATATTGCTGTAGTGACTGGTTGTCAGCCTATCGCCTAAATTGCAATATACAGAAACCCTTGGGTCCCTTAGCTGGTTTTTACAGCATGCCCGGGAGGAAATGTAGCTGGCACATTCTATGTGTTTCCCTCGCTCCCAGTCCAGCATGGAAGAAATATATATGATCTCCTTTTTTGATTTTATTTATTTAAATACGAGATTTTACCTTTGAATTAACATAAATACTTATAAAAGTGTAAACAACACAGGGTACCAATAAGAACAGATTTATCATAGAAACTCGCATATCTACATTTCATAGTTAGTAGTCAAATCAATCATCATCATCAATCAATTCAATTTGTTTATAATGACAGCAGCGGTTATTTGTTCGTGATTCTTTTTTTATTTTTTTATTGAGATTTTATAGTTTTATAGGTATTTGTCTTTTTGCTATGTGGTCTTTGACACTTTGATGTTGCTAAGTATACCTTTTAATTTTACTTGCTGGACTGGGAGAGATAGAAAAACATAGAATGTTCCAGCTGCCCTTCCTCCCGGGCATGCTGTTGAAGTCAGCAAAAGGGACTCGAGGGTTACAGTGTATTGTAATCTAGGCGATGGGCTGACATCCTGTCACTATAGCAATACATATTACAATCTAAAATTGCCCTCAATTTTTGTCAGATGTGGCGAAAGCGCCTTTTACGAGGCGTTAAACGCTTTGCCTACCCCGTAAGGGATAAAGACGTGATTTATGTATGTATGTATGTTTCATCTTACGAATAAGTAACAGTAGAGGTAACAGTTTAAATCAATTGGGAGAATTTATTTGTTTCCATGGTTTCATTCCCAGACCATAATTTCGTAATGCAGATTTGATACTCCCTATGTAGGCGACATTGTTGACAAGACAGTGTTTTCATTGTCAGCGCGGCACGCCCGAAATAGGTTTGTGTACGGCGTGATAACAGCGCTGTTAATATAGACTTAAGCAGCTATGACTTAGATTGTTTCTTTACTTTTACTTATTGAATTATTATTTTTAATAAATGATGCACCTATTATACACCTTGTATAGGCGACATTGTTGACAAGACAGTGTTTTCATTGTCAGCCCGGCACGCCCGAAATAGGTTTGTGTACGCCGTGATAACAGTGCTGTTAATATAGACTTAAGCCGCTATGACTTAGATTGTTTATTTACTTTTACTTATTGAATTGTACTGATAAAACAACGACTACTCACTTGTTTGTTTAACGGTGGTGTTAGACCTCAACGTTTCGACTCTTTACGAGAGTCTTCTTCGTGGAGAGTTAAAATCACACAACACCGCCTGCCGTGTGTGATCTTCGACTCATTCTATTTTTTTTTTATAAATGTCTAATATATTAATTCTTGTCTAGGCCAGAAGCTACCGCGATATAAATCGATGATGTAGCCAAGCCTACCCAGAAGCCACGAAGATACTGGTCTTCCTACATACCGAAATACTTGCCTAAAGTTCATAAATGGGGTACAAAATCTTAGATATTTTAATACAAACCTTTGTTGAAAATAGTCGTCTCTACAAAATAGAAGGTATTTCAATATAAGTCTTTGTTGAAAATTTTGTATCTATAACAAGTTAGATTAATGGCATTGTTCGTAGCGTACTCTCTAGAGACCTGTTCATCTCGTGGCTACGTGGTACTGCACTTCAGTTCCAATGAAACCTTCTACAAACACTCTTACATTTAGCCGCTGAACAAACCAACTGGTTCTTTACAGACAGACTTAAATCTGTGGAAATGCTGTAGATCTCTACATAAGAACGACTATAGACGTGTACATAAAAAAGACTATGATAAATTCGTCACTCCAGCTACCGTATTGGTAGCTCAGTGGTAGAGCGATGGACCGGCATTCCAGAGTCGCAGGTTCGAGTCCTGCCCGAGGCGAATTTACTATTTTCTTTCTTTCATATTATATGAAATAGCATTGTGAGTGCTAAAAATCCTCAAAAGCTGTAGATCTCTATATCCCTTCATTATTATGCATTATTCACAGTTTGCTTTGAATGAAATGGTTAGGTATTTGTGAAATTATTAAGTAGTATTAAGTATTTTCAAACACAATAAATTATTATTGTTAGTGAAATAAATATATGAAATATGAAATTAAACAACTGTCCTGGAAACAAATGCAGACCATGAAAACTGGAATTTGGATTTGTTTAATTGAGAAAAGATCTTAAATAATGTCGTCTCTTTACATAGGCATCTTAAAATAGTGAAATACATAGATACATATACATATAATCACGCATTCATCCCTAATGGGGTAGTCAGAACGTAAACGACCTAAACAAAGGTCGCTCCGCCACGTCTGACAAAGCCTTGAGGGTCATTCAATATAAATTTCTAGGTATATTGCAGTAGTGACAGGTTGTCAGCCCATCGCCTTAATTGCAATATACTGAAACCTTCGGATACCTTAGCTGGTTTTTACAGCATGCCCGGGAGGAATTGCAGGTGGCACATTCTATGTTTTTCTCTCGCTCCCAGGCCAGCATGGAATAGTGAAAAAGTCCTAGAAATAGTTAGTAGTATCCCTTTCTTATACGGTAGATCATTCTAGCACTTCTCTTCACTTTTTGATGCAAATAAAGACTATGCTAACAGAGTCTGCTCTGGGGAATAGGCAGTCTGCCTCTGTCGCGAAAGCTGAAATATTTTACCCTTCTCATGGAGATTTCAGTCTCCGTGGAGGTTTTATTTGATAAAAGAGAATAAATGTCGTCATGGACTTACAACAGACATGTTTTGCGAGATAACAGAATGAAACGGGGAAATTGACACGATACGTAGTGTGTAAGGAATGAAATTGATTTACTGTGATCAAATTTCCTATTTACTTGGTTTTTATTTGCGCTGAAATATTGAACGAAGAATAAAAACACCAATAAATGAAAATAAGTCTTTATGTACTAAATTAATCGTGATATTTGTGTAACTTGTTTTTGTCTAAAGGAGGTTTATACCTAGACGTTTCAACGCTGAACGAACTTTCATAATCTTCAGGACTTGGAAAGTTCCGCAAAATCGCGTGTTTAAGTGAGACCTTCATACATACATATAATCACGCTTTTATCCCTAATGGCGTAGGCAGAGCGTAAAAAAACTTAAGATAGGTCGTTAAGATAGATTTGTATATTGCTGAAGTGACAGGTTGTCAGCCCGTCGTCTAAATTGTAATATACTGAAACCCTCGAATCCCTTAGCTGATTTTTAGAGCATGCCCGGGAGGAAATGCAGCTGGCACATTTTATGTTTTTCTCTCGCTCCCAGTCCAGCATGGAAGAATATGAAAAGTTCAAAGAATATGAGACTTTCAACTGAAATTATTCAGGTTTTTTTTATTATACGACCATGGAAGCAAAAGCTACGTGAACCTGATGATAATGGTGATAATAGCTCCTTATCTATTGGCTTACAGCCAGCTGTCAGCAGCTGTCTCTATGTACCTTTAAGATGATGTCATTATTTGACTTAGTGTCGCCACCGACTTATATTCGGTAGCTTCTTTGAACTGATTATGATGATAGGTATACTTCTGTTCTTGATTTATTCATTCATTCATAAAATCACGCCTTTATCACTAATGGGGTATGCACAGCGTAAACGACCTAAACAAAGGTCGTTCCACCACGTCTGACAAAGTTTTAGGGTTATTTAAGATAGATTTGTAGGTATATTGCTGTATTGTCATTGTAGGTAATTATTTGAATCCCACTACTTAGTAGGCACGCTAGTCCCAATAATAGTTAGTCTAATTAGGTTGATTCCATGGCGTGCTGGTGCAGTCAACGTCATGTTAAGATTTTTAAAAGTGAAGATGAGGTAGAACTTTTTATATTTTTAAGTCTACGTTATTGCAGATATTAGAGTAATTTATTCAGTATAACTTCCATGAATATATTAATACACGGGCTTTAATTTTAGACTAAAATCATAGTTAATTTCAAGAAATTATGCGTAGAGTTATTGATTTTATTAAAATAGACCATTATAAACCTGTATAGGTAAATTATCTAGACCAGTTTCCATGTTTCCATTAACTTACGTCTACTTATTACAACACTGTTTGAATATCTTAGTGTTAATAACTTCATTATATTTATAAATTGTGTTATTGAGCGAAACATCAAAATGGCTTTTTAGGTAAGACAGGCGCACGCTTTCTAGCCGTAATATTTTTTCCGCCAAGAAATTGAGTGAAAATAGCTTTAATCTAAAAGCAATGACATGACTTCATAGCAACAGAAGAGTTTGGAATGGGTACGTTAAATAAAAAATTAAAAAAACTACTGATGAATTGTCAAAAAGGTTGATTTCGTGGTCATTACTCAACTTGGTGGCCTATTAGAGACACATACATACATATAATTACGCCTTTATCCCTAATGGGGTAGGGAGAGCGTAATTGAGCTAGACAAAGGTCGTTTCGCCACGTCTGACAAAGGTTTGAGGGTTATTTAAGATAGATTTGTAGGTATATTGCTGTAGTGACAGGTTGTCGGCCCATCGCCTACATTGCAATATACTGAAACCCTCGGATCCCTTAGCTGACTTTTACAGCATGACTGGGAGGAAATGCAGCTGGTACATTCTATGTTTTTCTCTCGCTCCCAGTCCAGCATGGCAGTATGGTATTAGAGAGATATGCCTACATATCCGAATTCCACAGTGGGTTGGTTCTATATGATAAAAGAAAAGCAGTTCATATCTTTTATTACTGCACACGCCTTTAAAGTATTCATCATAAATGCATTGGATTTGCACTTTTACTTTTAAATTAAAGAAATTATTTCTCCAGCAGTATTCAACTTTCCAACTTGCGGGCTTATTTGCTGCTTACGCGTTCTATTTTACTATCGGTATTACTCACCGTGCAGTTAAGTAAGATTATGTACGATTATATTGTAAACATTAAAAACTATCTTGTGGCTCTGGGTTTCTAGCATTTCATTTCGCTTTGATAGTCTCGACGGTTTCTGTTTTTAGCAGCCTCTGTGTTCTAGCGGTCTGAGCCATGGGCTCTCCACCCAGAAGTCCCGGGTTCGGTTCGGGACAATGGTTTTGTATTATTGTTTCTAGTTTGGTTAGGACATTGCTGGCTGATCACCTGATTGTCCGAAAAGTAAGATGATCCATGCTGTTGGATTGGCATGTAATTAGTCGGTCTTGCGCCTGATTTATCTCTGGTCGTGTCAGTCAATCTGTCCCATCAGAATAATAGATTGAAGAAATAGAGAGTGCACCAGTTAGTAGCGCAAACACTTGGGCACTAAAACCTAGTTCTGCGCAGTTGGCCGATCTCTGGGAGATTGGCCTCCATTAACGAAAATCAGTGGGAGGACTATTATTATTGTTAATTAAAGACAACCTATCACTAAAGCCATACACAATTAGTTTTTCCTAAATTGACCGTCAATCTTTATCAGACAAGGCGATAATGCCTCAATGTTCGATTGTTTAGCTCTGCCTACACCATAAAAGATACATGCGTGATTAATGTATGTGTGTTGAGTCTTTTTTATTCTACCATGGTTGATCTTTTCATTCGCCAGTTCTCCGCGAACAGAAGTATTTTGTGCATCGGTTATCAGCACTTGCTGAGTTGGCTTCGTGCCAACGGGTTCATAGAAAAGTGTGGAACCGACCTGTCTAGTGCTGGTCACTGTCAACATATTGAAGAACTGTTATTTTAATACTCGTATTTTTATGATTCAGTGAATGATAAGTTGACTTCCATGCTGGACTGGGAGCGAAAGAAAAACTTAGAATGTTTCAGCTGCATTTCCTCCCGGGCATGCTGTAAAAATCAGCTAAGGGATCCGAGGGTTTCTGTATATTGTAATTTAGGCGATGGACTGACAACCTGTCACTACAGCAATATACTTACAAGTCTATCTTAAATAACCCTCAAAACTTCGTCAGACGTGGCGGAATGACCTTTCGTTTAAGTCGTATACGCTCTGCCTACCCCATCAGGGATAAAGGCGTGATTAAATGTATGTATATATGTAAGTGAGTTAATAATCCTTAAAGTAATTAAGTAATAATAATAACATTATTAATAAATCGGAAGATTTAGGAAAAACCTAAAAGCTACAAATAATTCTGGCACTTTTTTATGGGCTCCTTTTACTTTCTTATGTTGTTACGTGGTTCAACATAGGCCTCCCATATCTCCTTGTAATCTGTAAGTTTTGTAAAAACACTTGTTTCCCAACTTTATTTATCCTACTTGCATACATACATAAATCACGCCTTTATTACGTGGTAGGCAGAGCGTTTAACGCCTCGTAAAAGGCGCTTTCGCCACGTCTGACAAAAATTGAGGGCAATTTTAGATTGTAATATGTATTGCTATAGTGACAGGTTGTCAGCCCATCGCCTAAATTACAATACACTGTAACCCTCGAGTCCCTTTTGCTGACTTCAACAGCATGCCCGGGAGGAAGGGCAGCTGGGACATTCTATGTTTTTCTATCTCTCCCAGTCCAGCATGGAAGTTATCCTACTTGTAATCGAAAAACAACAAATCCATCTTAAATAACCCTCAAAACTTGTCAGACGTAGCGGACCGACTTTTGTTTAGGTCGTTTACGCTCGGCCTACCCCATTAGGGATAAAGACGTGATTATATGTATATATTTAATCGACTGTTTATTATTGCGGACAAGAGTTGGTACTTTAGGACAAAAAACAATACAGTGTACACACACTTGAAACTATTACAGTGGGTTGTATTTTTATTATTGTCAGTGCATTTTTCCTACTTCATACGACGATGATACGATGAGTACCTTCTACCTAGGTCTCAGATGTATATTGTATCCAAGCGAGACATTAAATATTTTACGATGTACCCTCTTCAAAGGCGTGTAACACTTTTAACTAGGTAGATCTACGGATACGCATGCATAACCCAGCTGTGTTTAAAGAAGCTATTACTCGCTAAAAGCTATAAAACATAACCCAACCCTAGCCATTTTACGCCGCGCTTTCTTTTAATTTGAGAGTAAAAATTAAAAGCGGAGTACAATAGGTTATTTAAATATTATTTTTTCCTTGGTTTTATTTTATACAACGCATTTTTTCCTTTTCGTCCTTGCTTAATAATTTATCACTCTTCTTCTTTTTTGGTTCTGTTTAATATGCGCTCTGATTTTATATTTCTGTGCATTTTGAACGTGGCGTAGTTCAAGAGATACCTACATGCGTGACTTTATTATGTAGGTATAAATGTACTTATGTACGAACAAAGAAATAAATTTCCCAACAAAAAACACTTCCAAAGATCTAGATTTTTATTTGATCAGATTATGCTAAGACTCCACAGCTCATGGCAAACACAGCCTGCGTTATCGTCGATTAGCGCTGTTTGCGACCGCGCGTTTCCGCATACCCGCGCGGTTCTATCACGCGTTACGCACGAGCGTATTCTAGACGAATATTTGCGCGTTGAGTAAGCGAATATTAGTTTTCGACGAGTACGAGGCAGATAAGAGTTTTTTTTGGATTCAGGTAACGTAACATCGGATTTCTCAATCATCATCTCCCTAGCCTTATCCCGTATTACACGGGGTCGGCTTCCTAATCTAGGTGATTGAACGAGGGTACTGGTTTTTACACAGAGCGACTGCCATCTGACCTCCGCAACCCAGAAGGGAAACCAGACCCAATCCTAGATTAGGTCAGAGTTTTCCAGCCGCTAATGTGTTAGCACTGGCCTCTGATATGGCTTAACGACTTATGTCTACGGTATTAAACGATATTAACCGGGAACAAAGGCTTAACGTGCCATCCGAAGCACGGAAAATGCGCCGAATAAACGTACATATGAAATTCGCAAACCGAAACACATATTGGTACGTGGTGGGATTCGAACCACGACCTCCCTCCCGCTCAGGAGGCAGCGGATCTCTTTCAGATTTCTCAATATTCATGCATAAAAAGTTGTAAAAGTGGCAATGAGATATAATTAACTTCACTTTCACATTAATGTGTGATTTGTGTAAGTTTCGTTCATCACGTTCACGTAGATGTACTGAAATAAGATATGTAGGTATAGATTTCGGTCGAACCATGGGCAACTTGCTAATAATCATACATACATATAATCACGCCTTTATTCCTAATGGGGTAGGCAGTGCGTAAACGACCTAAACAAAGGTTGTTCCGCCACGTCTAACAAAGTTTTGAGGGTTGTTTAAGATAGATTTGTAGGTATATTTCTGAAGTGACAGGTTGTCAGCCTATCGCTTAAATTGCAATATACAGAAACCCTTGGACCCTTAGCTGGTTTTTACAGCATGCCCGGAAGGAAATGCATCTGGCACATTCTATGTTTTTCTCTTGCTCCCAGTCCATCATGGAAGTATAATGCTAATAAACAATTTTATTTATAGAAATGGTATCCATAACTGCAATGTCAACGCAGCGGGTATGAATAAACAGCATCAAATGAATTAAATTAGTGTTCCACAATGCTAGAGTCGGGTCGCTGTTCGACTCGAGAATCCACTCGCTAAGAAGAAGAACAATGCTAGAGCAAAGTGGTTTGTTAGTCTGTGCCTCAATTAGCCTGAATCAAACGCGTAGTGAATCATAGTGCACTGCCGGTATGAGATTGATTGACTGCTAATTGACAACTATTTAAACTGATTGGTATCTTGGAAACAAATCTGAAACTTGTCTATGAACTACCTACCTATTTTATGTGATTGTGAGTGAAATTAAATTATTACCAACATCCGCCAACTTTTCTTTTATATCCGGGAGTTTAAATATAATTTATGTATGACACTCACCTGGGCTTATGATTCGTTACTATTATCACAGATTGAATTAATACGCACACTATAAACAATTGACTATTTGTCTTTTATCCATTAAATACATATTATGTAAATAAAATAGGTTTTAATAACAATACAATAGCTTGATAAAATAATTATGTATTATCACGGCGCCTTCACACCAGACCGACAATGGCACAATTATTATTTCAATCTACCTTGTTTTGCTACAAAATCGTATGCTCGTTGTATGTAAAACAAGTTTCAATGCAAATAAGGACAAGATTTTGTAAAATGTTATTGACCTATCTATATTTGAAAACATGGCATTCGTTCACTGGTTTATTAACTTCTTACAGATAATAATTATATATATGTCAATGACTTCTTGTGCATTTTTTTATGTTGGCTTGATCAACTCAATTTTATTTAAAAATAAAAACATAAAGACATCTGATACCAAAATGATGACTGCAGTCTTATATTGATCATTTTCGTCTAAAAAATATTAACTAGAAAAGGCTAATAGCAAAATAAAAACAGGACCAAATTTATTAAATATATATTTTTCTTGTTTGAACATAGTGACTAAGCTCAAGTTATGCTTGTCTTGTCTAATCCGGGTCGGGGCAGCTTTACTCGACTTAAACTTGCCAGTAAATGGGTCGAGTTAAGCTTAGTATTTGTAGGCTTGCTCATCGTAAAATAATCCTTACGCATACCATTATGTTAGATAATCTACCTCTGGTATTTTATCATGTTTCTGATCAGCAGTGGATTTTAGTGGGATTGTAGCCAAAGAATGGCTCCACATCAAGAAACACAAGTTCTGAAACGCGATATCGAAGTTTTCTCAGCGAGCTGCAGATATACAAGTTCCAAATTTGTCCGCTTGGACTTCGGTCCCCTGGTCACAACACCCGACCAGGCGGGTAGCTACCCTTTTCCCAACCATCATCACTAACCAATTGGCTTCAACCTATAACTTCTAAAGGATCATAGTGGAATAGTTAGTTATATGAGCAAATGCGGACCATCTGACTACATTGGTCGTTTTTAGACAGTGGACCTTCTGATACAATGGGCATTCTGATACAATGAATCTTCTGGTACAATGGACCTTCTGATTCAGTGGACGTTCTAAAATAGCGGACATATTAACGTTGTGGACATTACATATAATATGTAAAATAAATTAATAATATATTATAATTTATTCCGCGCTTTCTAAACATTACTAATTAACAAATAATATAGTTTTGTTTGCGTAACTATTAGGATTACCTAATGTTTAGTAAATATTACATAATGATTAGCAGGACACGTGTAGATGAGGTAAAGCAAAACGTTAATATTTAATTAGAAAGATTTTAAGGTTCACCAGTAGGTAGGTTCAATGTCTGAGTTAACTGCCACTGTGGTCTAGTGGCCAGAGCCATGGGCTTACGATCCGGAGGTCCTGAGTTCGATTCCCAAGGGGTGAAAACAAAATTGATATTTGTCAATTTATCACTTTGTGTGGTTTTCCCTAGTTTGGTTAGGACATTGCAGGCAGAATCACCTGATTGTCAGAAAAGAAAAAGGATGTCTGGCTTCAGACGGCACGTTAAGCCGTCGGTACCGGTCGCTGTGTTTGATAGTGGTCGTTACTCAAAACCATGTCAGAGGACTAATAGCTGTGCTACGAGGTGGTTTGAAATCTCTGATACCAGGTTTCATCGGGTCGTTGTCAACTCAAGAACCCACTTGCTAAGAAGACGAAAATGACCGAGCGAACAAGTCTTACAGAGTCTATACGTTCACCTTATTCTTAAAACTTTTGGGGTAAAACTTTTTCGAATTGACTTAACGGCCCGAAACATCCTATTGCCAGAGTTTTAAAATAACCTAATAAGCACACACGCTAATAAGTCTCTGACATGGTTTGTGTAATGACCACTGCTATTAAAAGTAGCGACCTATGCACTTGCAAAAACAGTGATACTGGTTTGCTGCAGTATGCATTATGAAAGATTTTATTCCAGTTTTAAATTCAATATTAAAACTTTGTAAATTCGTAGTTCAAGTACAAAATACATTTCATATGTAGCTATGGTATTGAATTCAGTGCATCATATCCCTAGCCTTATCCCGTATCTCACGGGGTCGACTACCTGATCTAGGTGATTGAACGAGGGTACTGGTTTTTACTCAGAGCGACTGCCATCTGACCTACCCAGAAGGGAAACCAGACCCAATCCTAGATTAGGCCAGAGTTTTCAAGCCGGCAATGCTTAGCACTGGCCTCTGACATTGCTTAACGACTGATATCTACGGTATTAAACGATATTAACCGGGACCAACGGCTTAACGTGCCTTCCGAAGCACGGAAAAAGCACCGAATAAACGTACATATGAAATTCGAAAACCGAAAAACACATTGGTACGTGGTGGGGTTCGAACCACTACCTCCCGTTCAGGAGGCAGCGGCCCTATCCACTAAACCATCGGGCTCACAAGGTAGTAGTAAAGTAACATAGTTAAATAGCAAATGAAACAAATGTGGGTATTTACTTTATCATATAATATCAATATTACCCGGGACCAACAGCTTACCGTGCCTTCTAAAGCAACGAAAAGACACCGAATAAACGTACATATGAAATTCGAAAACCGATAACCACATTGGACGTGTGGTATTTGAACCACAACCTACCGCTCAGGAGGCAGCGGCCCTATCTACTACACCATCGGGCATTTAATTTTAGCGCATTTTAAAGGAAATACGGCGCATTACTGCGCATATCATACAGATACAATGAGAGGATCGCATTTCATCCGACTACGCAAGGCTGAATACATTAAACGATATTGATATTAAAAATGTTTAATCTCAAATTCCTTTTTATCTTTGCTGTAATTCCGGTACAGGGTGTTTGATACGTAGTGTAGGTATGTAATGTAGCGCATTGTAAAATAAATATATACGAGGGGCGGCTGATATAAAATCTACTTTGTTAAAGAAAGTTTTGAAAATCGAACTGGCCATTGCAAAATCATATTCTATATTTATTCCTTTTTCAAAATTATGACGCTTATTTTTTTTCGCTTGCTTTTGTTTTTTTTGGCGCGGCTTTGATTTCACCATGTCGAAAGAAAATTGCAAAATGATGAAATTTGAGCATCGAGCAGTGATTAAATTCCTAAGTAAAGAAGGAAACACGCCTACGCAGATCAGAGAGCGCATGTTAAAGGGGTTTGGTGATTCAAGTCCTTCTGAATTCGTCATAAAGTTTTGGTCGAAGCAATTTAAACATGGCCGTGAGAGCCTGGAAGACGACACACGTAGTGGAAGGCCAATTTCTGCTGTTACCGCAGATAATGTTGAAAAGGTGAAGAACCTGATTCTTGCAGATCGGCGAATCAAGCAGTGGGAGATAGCCAGAGATGTGGGCATTAGCAAGGAACGAGTTCATGAAATTATTCACGAACATTTGGCATGTCCAAGGTGAGTGCGCGTTGGGTCCCTAGAATGTTGACCTTCTTTGACAAACAAAGGCGAGTAGAATGTTGTCAGTCATTTCTAGACCTGGCCAAAGGTAAAAAAGAAAAGACTATCTCTCGAATTGTGACCTGTGATGAAACTTGGATTCGCCAGTGGGATCCGAAAAGCAAACAAGAGTCAATGCAATGGAAATTTAAAGGAGAAAAGCCGCCAAGGAAGTTCAAGGTTCGGCCGTCGGCTGGAAAACTAATGGCCACCGTATTTTGGGATTTCGAAGGGATTTTGATGATAGATTATTTGCCTAAAAATACAACAATGAATGCTGAATATTATGCAAACTTGCTTGACCAGCTTCGTGAACAAATCAAAGAAAAGCGGAGAGGCAAACTCAGCAAAGGTGTTCTGATTTTACAAGACAATGCTCCTGTACACACAGCCTTAACGGCGAGGTCAGCCCTGAGCAAAAACGGCTTCACAGAAATTAACCATCCACCTTATAGTCCAGATCTGGCGGCCTGTGACTATTTCTTATTCAAAGATTTAAAGAAAAAATTGAGGGGTCGCAGATTTTCGACGGACGAAGAAATGAAAGAGGCTGTGACTGACCATTTTGACGAGCAAAATAAAAATTACTATTATAACGGCATGATGTCACTTATTTGCAAATTTTATAAGTGTATTTCACTTGCAGGAGACTATATAGAAAAATAAAAATTAAACTAGCCATCAAAGTCTTTTCTTTCATAGTTAGGTAGATTACTTATCAGCCACCCCTCGTATATGCGTCTGTGTTTCCGAATGCATTCATCCCACAACACTTCAAAGTCGGAGTGAACAAGCATCTTCTGGATATGCTCGCTCCATCGTCGACTCCGTCTCAATCGCTCCTGATCTAGACAGGAGTCAAGAGCAAACCCATTCGAAATAAAAAATAAAAATATAGCGCGTTTAATCTCAAATTCTTTTTTATGTTGGTTGTAATTCCCATACAGGGTGTTTTTTACTACTTTACAGAATTATGATTTTTCTTAGCGGTCTGTGTCAAAAACATGTAAAAGGATGATGAACTCATAACCATTTGCATCACATTATTTCGTTTGATTCCGTCTCATCTGTGATATTATTTAATAGGTGCATAATTTATTACATAAGCATGTCGCAGCTTAAACTTATTACTTCTGATGTTCACATTACCAGTTACACAAAGTTTCTATATCAAATGCCAATGTGTTAATAAATACCTTTAAAGGCTGAATAGTGTATGGTACTCATTTAATGATTTTAATTACAAGTTAAGTATCGCTTGTAAATCTATGTGTCGACACTTAAATAATAAGTTTATATTACCTATTAACGATTAATTGCAAATCTAATACGACTGAATGTCTTATAAAGGAATGATCGTGTATTCACATAAATTATAAACATTGCATCAAAACGTCATTCAAAACTGTACAAAATTTAATTTTAGTTGTATAGAGTTATTAATACCGTCTTTTATCATAACTGCATAGCATCACATACCATACTCAAAAAGCTGTTAGAAATTGTTAACGAAATAATTTACGTAAATCTTGATATTATTCTTTCTTTACGTAATTATATAATATTTTAGATCGCATAGGTATTTACCTAAACAACCATCTCTCTCTCTCTCTCTCTCTCTCTCTCTCTCTCTCTCTCTCTCTCTCTCTCTCTCTCTCTCTCTCTCTCTCTCTCTCTCTCTCTCTCTCTCTCTCTATCTCTTCTACCTAGCGTTTTCCCAGCATGATGCTGGGGTCAGCTTTCCGCTTGGCGGAGTCATCATCTCCCTAGCCCTATCCCGTATCTCACGAGTTTGGCTATCTAATCTAGGGGATTCAACGAGGGTACTGGTTTTTAAACTGAGCGACTGGCATGTGACCTCCGCAACCCAGAAGGGAAACCAAACCCAATCCTAGATTAGCTCAGAGTTTTCAAGCCGCCAATGCCTTGCACTGGCCTCTGATACGGCTTAAAGACTAATATCTACGGTATTAAACGATATTAACCGGGAGCAAATTCTTGTCGTGCCTTCCAAAGCACGGAAAAAGCACCGAATAAACGCACATATGAAATTCTAAAACCGAAAAACACATTGGTACGTTTTGGGTTTCGAACCACAACCTCCCGTTCAGGATGCAGCGGCTCTATCCACTAAACCATCGGGTTCACAAGGTAGTAGTAAAGTAACATTGTTACATACCAAATGAAACAAATGTGGGTACTTTATCGTATAACTAGCGACCCGCCCCGGCTTCGCACGGAAATCATCAGTGTTTCTCTACTATATTATGCATGTATTATAATGTATTATGCACTTCCGCTTGAATCACTCTATCCATTAAAAGAAACCGCATCAAAAACAGTCGCGTAGTTTTAAAGGCCTAAGCATACATAGGAATATAGGGACAGAGATAGCGACTTTGTTTTGTACCATGTAGTGATATCATAAATATATATCAGAGTGATATCATGTAGTGTAAATAAATTAAATAAATATATACACAATAATAGGTCAGTAAAACATGACCTCTATGGCACAGCCGGTTGAAAAACTTTCATCAGTATTTCATACATACATACATACAATCACGCCTTTATCCCTAATGGGGTAGGCAGAGCGAAAACAACCTAACAAAGGTTGTTTCGCCACGTCTGACAAGCTTTGAGGGTTATTGCGATATGATAATGATGTATATTGCTATAGTGACAGGTTGTCAGCCCATCGCCTAAAATTGCAATACACTGTAACCCTCGAATCCCTTAGCTGGTTTTTACAGCACACCCGGGAGGAGATGCAGCTGGCACATTCTATGTTTTTCTACCACTCCCAGGCCAGCATGGAAGAATTTGAAGAAGTTGCAGTATTTCACAGCAACTAAGTTGCTAACGATCAACTTTTATCTCAAAAACTGTACAACTTAGTTGCTAACACTTTATTCCTGTTGCCATTCGACCATTAGAAACTCAGTAAAACGACCATTACATGAATTTACTCTGAAGACTCTTAATGAGATGGGGTCATTGACCTCTTAAGCTTTGTTTGTAAACGTAAAATAAGTTTACGAGGTTAATGACCCGCGGTATGAGTTAATGAGTCTGCCAAAAGCTGTTGCAATGAAAAAAACTGTATTCTATCCGATCTATCACGACTATTTGATTACTTGCTAATGAATCAATATTTTTAACTTTCTTGAGTTATACATACTCCGGACCGGACTATTTTACGGGATAGGCAGAGTGTCAATGGTCCATTGAAATTAATTTCCGCTGTTTCATATTAAAAAAAATAAGGTTAGGTATTTGTGAAATTAAACAACTATCCTGGAAACAAATTCAGACCATGGAAACTGGAATTTGGATTTGTTTATTTGAGAAAAGATCTTAAATAATGTCGTCTCCTCACATAGGCATCCTATAATAGTGAAATACATAGATACATATACATATAATAACGCCTTCATCCCTAATGGGGTAGTCAGAACGTAAACGACTAAACAAAGGTTGTTTCGCCACGTCTGACCAAGTTTTGAGGATAATTTAAGATAGATTTGTAGGTATATTGCTTTAATGACAGTCAGTCAGCCTATCATCTTAATTGCAATATATAGATTGCAATGAACAGAGAAATGCAGCTGGCACATTCTTTGTTTTTCTCTCGCTCCCAGTCCAGCAAAACAGAAAACGCAATGCAATAATGGCAAATCAAGAATAAAAAACTGAGATGTCCAAGGTTACACAAACAGTTTGTTTTTACTTAGTGGTTTATAGTAATCCTCTTTAGGGGGTACCATTTTACGGCTAGTGTAGCCTTTTTCCTCTATATTCTTAAGAAAGCCTCATAAACTCGAGACAATGGCGCACTAAGGCCCATCTAGTTACATTAACGGCCACCATACGTGTTCTCGCATATATCTTACTAGATATATAATATGCTGTAAACCAGCTAAGGGATACGACGGTTTCTGTATATTACAATTTAGGCGATGGGCTGACAACCTGTCACTACAGCAATATACCTACAAATCTGTCTTAAATAGCCCTCAAAACTTCAGACGTGGCGAACGACCTTCGTTTAGGTCGTTTACGATCTGCCTACCCCATTAGGGATAAAGGCGTGATCATATGATGATGATGATTATATAATATACCTGCGAAGGTAAACTATGTTATTTTTAGGTATTATCTTCGTGGTTTTTGTAGATATTATATTCTGAACTATGTTATGTACTGTAACTGCACATAGTATTTGCTGACGTATGTACTTATTACATGGCGAGAGTACTGCACATAGAGTTTACTGATGTACACATTAAATAGCGAGTTAACGAAACACTCATTATTCCTTAATTTGGATGGAATTCAGTTGTTATCTAATTGAATTTATAGTTTGTATGTTTCTATATTCCGGCACGTCTAAATTCAAAGTTCGATGGAAATGATGATCCCTTAGCTAAAAACATTTTGTCTAATTAAATGTATTCTTATTATTCAATAAGAGCCGCTTTCTTCATATACACTAATACATATGCAATTCCAATTGGACCCCCTGCTATTTAACTATCATCACTGCCAGGTGTCTCCGGCTAACCAGTATCAACCAGTATGCACCAATAGAAACCTGACATATTGTTTTTCAATAGCTCGTAAAAGTCGCATAGAATTTTAATAAAGCGACACAAAATTTGTTAATGAACGCACCTGAATGGTGAATTTATAACATTTATAGATGTTTATGATTATGACTGAATGTTGTTAATCAAAACTTATTTATAAATGCGTAGAAACTTCGATCACTTTGGTGCGTGAAACTGCTTAAAATTACATAACAATTAATACAAATATTTCAAAGAGTGGTTTTTTTCCTATAGTATCAGCTGTTGCTAGTTATAGATGTGCGCCTGATGCCTGCGGTAATGCTGGTATTCATAAAAATTCTATAATCGTTTCCCAACAACCTCATAATTGTTTTCCATAATTTGTTTAAGAATATGTTTCTTCCATGCTGAACTGGGAGCGAGAGAAAAACACAGAATGTGCCAACTGCATCTCCTCCCGGGCATGCTGTAAAAACCAGCTAAGGGATGCGAGGGTTTCTGTATATTACAATTTAGGCGATAGGCTGACAACCCATCAGCAGCAAACCTACGAATCAATCTAATAACCCTCAAAACTTTGTCAGATTTCGCGGAACGACCTTTATTTAAGTCGTTTGCGCTCTGCCTACCCCATTAGGGATAAAGGCGTGATTATGTGTACGTATATCTACTCGTAAAACTAACCTACTTTTATCTTTGTCCACAGTCAATGATCCAGCTAAAAGAGCGCAAAGAAATGGACGAGGCATTCAAAAAAGCACAGAAGCCGTGGGCGAAGCTGCTGCAGAAGGTGGAACGCACCAGGCTGGAGTACCACACGGCGTGCAAGCAGGAGAGGACCGCGCAGAACCAGGAGAGGAACGCTGGTGGAGACAGCAGTCTAAGTCCTGACCAGGTTAGTCAGGTACTTTCTTAATAGGCCTTACCGCGAGTGGTGGCGCCCTCACTCGTTAAAAAATCATAACTCTAATAATAATAATATAGACATCTTGAAAACTTTTCTCCGTCACTTCCTTAGATTTAGACCAAAGTATTTTTTAGCAGTAATGAATTGCGGAGCATATAGTACTCTGGTGTTACTATTGAAATTTCCGAAAACAGTGGCCGTTATCAGCAATAATTTCGATAGTAACTGCTCGGCACTATTTGCTCCTCAATTCATTACTTCTAAAATATCCTTAAGACTAAATCTAAGGAAGTGACACAAAAATGTCTATATTTTACGAGTTATGATTTTTTACGAGAGAGGGCGCCACCGCTCGCGGTTAGAACGCTCACGTGCAATGATAATCTAAGGTTGTATGTAAAGTCGACCAATACGTACTGGGCTCGGAGTACACCACATTTGGGGTAGGTTGTGCGTCTGACGTCGTCGTGGGACGTTGTATATGAATTGTGGTGAAGGATAACTTCGGTTGACCTTTCTTTCTTTTATTTGGAGTGAAAATAAATTAGTTTTTCGTTTCAGGGATTTCCAGTATACACATACTTCTATTTTAAGGCGCAATTTTTTATCTGATTTTACGTGCTAATCGCAAGAACTATCGATTGACCTGCGCCTGATATTTCTTCGATTGTACCAATTTAGTCAACCTCTTCGAACCTAGAGAATGAAAGAAAGAATGACTCTGTATCTAATATGAAAATACCTATATTTTTACTTCATGCAGCCTAATAACAAAAGTATCTAAGCACAGTAATAACAGATGCGGGCTTTTCATATAGTCTTTATAGCAAAACGCTGACACGAAGTTCAATTTGGCCATACATTATGAAAGCTACAAGATAGATCTGTATGAGATCTCTCTTGTAATATGCAAAGTGTATTTAAATAGAGCCATAAACACGTTTCAGCCGAGTACCACGGAATTAACACGAGGGGAGCTAAACAGCGACAATGGTTTAAATGAATGTAAAGAAAAAAAGAACTAACGCCGCCGACATGGCCGCCAACGCCGTTTTTAACTGCATCTGCGGTCTAATAGACCGAAGTTCGATTCCCAGGGGGAACACAAAGTTGATATGTATTTGTTAATTTATCACTTTGTTAAATTTTTACCAGTTTGGTTAGGACATCGCAGGCTGAAGCACCTGATTGTCCGAAAAGAAAAAGGATTCCGTCCTTCGGCACGTTAAGTCGTCGGTCCCAGTCGCTGTCTTTGATAGTGATCGTTACACAAACCATGTCAGAGGCCTATTAGCTGTGCGGTTTAAAAACTCTGACACATGGGTTCATCGCGTCGATCGACTCAAAACCAACACGAAAGAAGACAGAAGAAGACGCCGTTTTTGACAGTTCCACCTACATGCAGCGCTCCCGCCCACATTCATCTAAAGACTTGACGTACTGCACGTGATAGGGCAACGGTTCAGCTGATAACATCTAAACAGGATCCCAGACTAGATGCAGCAATGATAGAAATCTAGGAATTTAGCCGCGGGCAGGATTTGAATCCAACTATGTAAACTAATACTGAAAATATCTTAATCAATTCGACTTTCTATGTTTCAAACACCTAACGCAAATGATACACAAAGAAAGAAAGTGCTCTTATAATTACAAACAATTAAGACAGTATTTAGTCATGATGAGAAATGAAAAATATCATTCGGTGATTTTTCCAAATGACAAGAAATTCCTAATAGAAGGCAAGCTCGCGTCCTTCTTAGGGGACGTATATGAACTATCATGACGATGATGATAAGACATGGTAACTACACACACACACACACTAACACACACACACACACACACACACACACACACACACACACAAGGTCATTGGTCATAGAGAGAAGCGGACGGCAGCTAGCTACCATTTATCTTTCACATTCATCATCTCCCTAGCCTTATCCCGTATCTCACGGGGTCGGCTTCCTAATCTAGGGGATTGAACGAGGGTACTGGTTTTTACACAGAGCGACTGCCATCTGACCTCTGCAATTAGGTCAGAGTTTTCAAGCCGCCAATGCTTAGCACTGGCCTCTGATATGGCTTAACGACTAATATCTACGGTATTAACCGGGACCAACGGCTTAACGTGCCTTCCGAAGCACGGAAAAAGCACCGAATAAACGTACATATGAAATTCGAAAACCGAAAAACACATTGGTACGTGGTGGGGTTCGAACCACCCTATCCACTACACCATCGGGCTCTTATTTATCTTTCACATTATTACTGCCTAATCAACCACTAGTAAATATGATGAAGTTGTAGATATGACTAAATGAAAACGAGAAGACCCACGTGAAAGGGCACCGGTTCTTATGATAACATCTAAACATGACTGGCTGGGACTATACACCAAGATGGAACTATCTAGATTCTCATTAGATGATAAAGTTGGATATAGTGAGGTCTCGTTACAAGTTGAAATTGCTGAAAATTCACAATCAGGGTTTGCCTAGTAAACGGTAGAGCGGAGCGAGCGCAATCATGTACCTAAATGCTTTTATAAGAAAGGTGTTTCATATTAAAACACTATAAGTGTGCTTTTTAATATCATAATTTTTCGGTACGCGATGTATCATGGTCATTTCAATAGGGTCAGTAAAAAGGAGAGCTAAAAAACACAGTTATCGGAATAAAAACGAACATCTTTTTATACATCGCGTTTTCAAAAACTGTACAAATAGATTAAAAGGTAGATATAAATCATTAGCTTTATTACACCCTAAATGACTTATTTCTTCCAGTGTATATGTTCACCTTGACTAAGAAATATAATGCAACAACATAACTTAATACTGAACAAAGCGCACTAAACATATCCATATGAAAGTTATTGGGCATTAGTTCGGTGCATCGGTTGGCAACAAAGGAGGATTAGCATACGTTTGTCTGTTCGTTTGTTCATTGTCTTTTTATATATATCGCTGTTCAACCGTGACGACATGCTATTGTCGGGTTCACTTTGTCTTGTTCATGTTTTGATCCTATTGAGTATGTTAGAATAATCATTTGGAATGAAAATCATACTTTCAAGCTGTATTTCTAAGAAGATTCGCTTCCTGAGCACACCTGTCTTCTTTACCATAGAAGTCTGTAGCGAAGAATTAATCTAAAAATATAACCTGTTTGGTCAACTAGATAATACCTAGATAGATCTCAAATCAATTTTTGGTTGTTGACCATAGGTGGTCTTTTTATTTTATAATCATTTACAGAGGGTGCAATATTTTTCGAGAAATAGTTATTTCCTACTTTGAATATAATCTTCCATGCTGGACTGGGAGCGAGAGAAAAACATAGAATGTGCCAGCTGCATTTCCTCCTGGTCATGCTGTAAAAACCAGCTAAGGGATCTCCATTCCATTCCAAGGGATTCCAACTTAGGCAATGGGCTAACAACTTGTCACTACAGCAATATACCTACAAATCGATCTTAAATAACCCTCAAAACTTTGTCAGACGTGGCGGAACGACCTTTGTTTAGGTCGATTACGCTCTGCCTGGCCCACTAGGGATAAACGTGTGTATGTATGAAATATAATTTTGATTTGTTTACCGTAATTTACTTATTTCTTGATTCAAATGTCGTGTTTAATCTGTAAATCTGTATTTACTTCACCTTGCGACTAATCTCGAGAGTTATCTCGCTATCTCCTGGGAATCTCGCTCGCAGTCTCGTTAAATTAAGTCAACTAGCGTTATTTTATTACTACCAAGGTTTCCAGCATCTTCACAGTATATGAATTATACAATTTTACTTTAAAACCTATAAAAAACTTAAATACATAGAAAACTGTGATATACCTATATGGAATCAGCATGTACATTTATTGGAATACCTAGTTAGCATATTCGTGTTATCACAATTTCTCTAAAATTAGAAACAATCGGTACGGAACATCTCCATAAGAGTACTTTTCTCGAAAAATAATATAATTAAAACTTTCCTTTTCCCGGAAAATCATTTAATATTGTGCAAACATTATACGAAATTCTAAAATATTGATGCTAGCGACATGTTTTTAATATTCGCTTCCTAGAAAATTTAGAAGCTCGTTCATGTTTCCGTGAATCACCAACCCCCGAATTCAGTGGAAACTGACGTAGGTGAGAGTAGTGATGATGTCACCAAAATACCTGAACCTGGTAGAAATTCAGGTCAGTCGGTTACACAACTGAGAAAAATATGGAAATTCGCTATCACCTTGTGAGATTTTCCCTAGTTTGGTTAGGGGCAATGCAGGTTGAAGCACCTGATTGTCTGGAAGAAACAATATTCCGTGCTTCGGAAGGCAAGTTGGTCTTGGACGCTGTCTTTGGTCATTACACATACCATGTCAGAGGCCTATTAGCTGCTACTAATAGGCGGTTTAAAAACTATGACACCAAGGTTCTTTGGTTCGTTCGTCGATCCTAAAACATATTTGATAAGAAGAAGAAATGTTCTTTAAAATCTTTTTACAAACCTAGTTTATTAATATTGATTGCCTTGAACACTTGCTCATAAAACTTTTATTAGATTCACGCTGGATCTAATGTAATATTTATTGTATACGTGCTTTGATAAACAATAAACTAACTAGGTGCACAATCTCACTCAAAAATCTGCCCATCACGTCAATCGGGGAGAATTTTCATTCAGTATCTATCCTAGCTACCTAGCTCGCTCGCGGCTTTTGACGTGCCACAATGACGAAGTGCTCAGTCAAAATGATAGTATGTGCGAGTGCTATTGTACCCTTTCTTTGACGCGTTAAGGTCCAAATTTGAATGAATATTTTTATAAATATAACAATAACTATAAGTATGTGACATTTTTTGGGCGGGGTTTCTTCGTGATTGTGCATCTAGTTTGTTTATTGTTTATCAAAGTATACGTGGTATATTATTGCCATTTATTCGACCTCTTCAATATTTGAATCAAGATCAATACATACATACATACATATAATCACGCCTTTATCCCTAATGGGGTAGGCAGAGCATAAACGACCTAAACACAGGCCGTTCCGTCACGTATGACAAAGTCTTGAGGGTCATTCAAGAAAGATTTGTACGTATATTGCTGTAGCGACAGGTTGTCAGCCCATCGCCTAAATTGCAATATACTGAAACCCTCAGATCCCTTAGCTGGTTTTTACAGCATGCTCGGGAGGAAATGCAGCTGGCACATTCTATGTTTTTCTCTCACTCCCAGTCCAGCATGGAAGATCAACGTTTCAATAAAAAATAAAATGTGAAGACATGATGAAAACTTTGTCGGTCGGAGTTTCTGGGAAAATTATAACTGACATTTGGAAATGCTTTGTTCAAGTCCCAGTTGTTTTCAATTTATGTTTTATGAAATGAAAATACTGGATGTCTTGAACTGCGTCTTAGCCAATTGAACCTCGGCTCTGTTTTGAACACGGAAAATTTATTAAGTTAGCCGGAGAGGACGGAACTCGGCGATATTTTCTTGGGACAAAATAAATTGGCGAACCGTCGTACGGTTTAGCGTCGTAACTAGTTTAGATGATCCGATTTTATTGTTTTTGGCTTATGTCAAGTTTTTAATCGCGAATTTAAAATTTTAGAAGTAGATAATTTCTTTTTTGTTTTAAGAATTTTGAGTATCTTTTTCTATATAATGACACATATAACATACATATAATCACGCCTTTATCCCTAATGGGGCTTTATCCCTAAAAAAGGTCTTTTCGCCGCGTCTGACAAAGTTTTGAGGGTTATTTAAGATAGATTTGTAGGTATATTGCTGTAGTGTCAGGTTCTCAGCCCATCGCCTAAATTGCAAATACTGAAACCCTCGGATCCTTTAGCTGGTTTTTACAGTATGCCCGGGAAGAAATGCAGCTGTCACATTCTATGTTTTTCTTTCGCTCCCGGTCCAGCATGGAAGTAATTTTATAATGATGAGTACCACAAAAGTTATTTTAATACTCAACACGCGCTGAAAATCATATTGAAATGAAACACGTGTGTGGATAAGGCAAACTTACCGAGTTCGTATACGTACCATATGTGTCAAAGACAAACACTATCAACAAAAACCGATATTCAATTCTCATAACTCAAATTACAACTAATCAATCATTTCGAAACATACGAAATTGTTTTGTTAGGAACAAAAAGTGGTGAAGACTTTTTGTTACAAAGATAATAAAAATCCTTTCATAGTATTAAAATAGATAATATCTAGCAAAATGCACAGTCAAAAGCATTCTTTCGCAGATCATTTTATCCTAAATATTTCCACAATATAAAAGTGCAAAAAAAGAATAACTCTTAGAACTCAAATGAACCGTGTTCTATCGTTTTCTAACCCTATAACCATTTGTCACCGGCTCTATTTTGGTCTCAAGTAGTTAAATATTTGGTTAGGGGTTAAAGCTCTTAGAGAAAGGGCTGTGTTTTCCATCTTATTGAATATCGGCTTTGTAATAATAAAAGGAAACTTCAAGAATATTAGTTCGTCGGTTGAGGTTACTGTCAATACTTGTTTATTTGCATTTGACTCCGGTTTAGATCTTCCCAATTACTGCGGGACAAAGCACTTTTTTTAAACCATAACTTACTATGAGTATATAGTATCTACCTACGTCTTGTTTAGCTGTCTTGGCAAGCCTGTGATGCAATTATCTCATCAGGTTGATCCCATGCTATGATCATCATTCGCATGTCGTTAACTCAATATTTGGGGTCGGTGTAGTACGTTTTCTTCTTCCATTCATAGATCCTATCCCATACCACCCTCAAAATATTTTTGTTAGCACTACTATAAATTTTCTACGTAGTACAAACATTAAGTTAGTACCTGGCGGCAATCTAGGTGATATCATTTACCTTTTATGTGTTTTTAGGACAACTCATATCGATCCTATGACAGGTCTCACCAGTGGTGTCCCCAATACACCACCACCGATCGCAATGCACATATTATTTACACCACCACTTTTGATACAGGCGATATAGCTCATTTATTATTAAGACAATCATTATACTGTCGCTCACCGTGCTCCACTTTCGATAAGTATATTTTACGTTGAAAATTACTGCCATAAAATCTGCTCTACGTTTTATAGGTAATTTCTAAAAAGTAACATTCAAGAATAATTTACAGGTCGTAAACGCATTTTAGTAGATTTTCTCTAACCTCTTGTATATCTTGGTAAACACAGTTGTCTTCGATGCCGTGGGTAGTGGATAAATAGTCGACGTCTGTTTTGTCCCGAAATAAAACACTTTCAGAGGCGCTGACGTCAGTTCACCTACTTGAAACTTTGAATAGAACTGGGTGTGTCTTGACCATGTTAATTTTCTCGATGTTATTCACAATTTTAAACTTGACAGAGACTGTAAAAATATTTTTAGCAATATCAACCATACCTAAGCCGCTTCCTACAATCAACCCTTTAAGGATTGACGTTACTCCTTGATTCTTATACATACATATACCTATTCGTTCTCCAAGCATGTGAAAAGCTCACGTTTACACACGGCTGGTTCACAAAAGACCCGCTGGCTTTGAAACCGACTACAGCGTCGTTTTATACGCTAGATGTGGCTAAAACCATCTAAAGACACGCGGTTACTTTCATCTTAAAAAAATGCACAAGGTCTTCAGGAAAAGGAATTATTACTTTTAAATTGTTTTCGACTCTGTCGCGGCGACTTTTACATTGCTGATTTTATTCTTACCGACATTATAATATTTTTTTTTACAATAATTTTAACATCTAAGAATCCGCTCATACGCGCGCTTATTTTGGTAGTAATGGAATCAAAGAACAACACATAATATAAAACCGTCATCATTATGTTGCAATAGGTATCATTTTATCAAAGTATTCGTCAAATTAACCATAAAACCCTATAGGCCTCAGTGACACAGATATTGTTAACATGCCATAATCACTGCCTTGACACGCCACCACCGGCCCGACAGCTAGTCCACCGTAATCCCTTATTAAACTCTAAATGAGATGCTATAACACAAATAGTAAAAAAAAAACTATAATTAGACATTTAATAAAACCATATAAAACGCCATAGACTCTGTCCAGTGACACAGATACCCCATGCCTTAACACCTTGACTCGCCGCCGGCTTGACAGCGAGTCCACGGTAATCCCTTATTAAACTTTGATTAGGAGCTGATTAGGTGCTATATCATGTTTATCAAGAAATTCGGACCATTTAACCATAAAACGCCATAGACTCTGTCCAGTGACACAGATAGGTACCCCATGCCTTAACACCTTGACACGCCGCCGGCCTGACAGCTCATCCACGGTAATACCTTATTAAATTCTGATTAGGAGCTGATTAACAGACTGGGTCAGGGAAACAGTAGCTCTTTGATAATTCAAGATTATCAGCCGGTGGAAATAATCGGATTGCCTATTTGATAAGGTAGGATTTTGTTTTGATATTGTCAGTAGTCAGTGGGCTCGATTCTAGATTTCAAACTAAAATTAAAATCTATATGTCACTTTCAAAATAATAAAATTGAAAAAGGACAGGCGATTTATACTCTATGGTTTTACACTTCGCTAGATTTTGACGCACTTTTGCACGTTTCCCCAGTATTTCTGTAATTTTTTCCGCCATATCATATGATATTTCTTCCATGCTGGCCTGGAAGCGAGAGAAAAACATTAAATGTGCCAGCGGCATTTCCTCCCGGGCATGCTGTAAAAGCCAGCTAAGGGATCCGAGGGTTTCAGTATATTGTAATTTAGGCGATGGGCTGACAACCTGTCACTACAGCAATATACAAATCTACCTTAAATAACCCTCAAAACTTAGTCACACGTGGCAGAACGATCTTTGTTTAGGTCGTTTAAGCTTTGCCTACCCCATTAGGGATATAGGCGTGATTGTATGTATGTATGTATCATATGATAAAAATTACAGATAACGCTTATGCGTTTTATAACCATCGACTATAAATAAAAAACCGGAGAGAATAGATCTCCTGTACTTTTCATGCGTATGAATTAAACAAAATAGCATTGTGTAAAAGAACCCTACTTACTATTGCTAAAATAAATCGACAAGAAAACAAAATTTATTTATTTTTCCATTTACTACCACAATTAAAGTTCGTTTTATAACTAAAGATTGCTTGTAAATTATCCACAGCGAAATATTTTCCAAATAAGGAAGTGTAAATTTGATAAGGTATTCGAAATCACAATGAATCAATAAGACCTTGTCACCATCCAAATATGCCAAGGATTTCAATTGTATTGCGAATAGAAAAAATAAACATATTACACATACATACTAACGCCTGTATCCCTAATGGGGTGGGCAGAGCGTCAACAACCTAAACAAAGGTCGTTCCTTTTTTGCTTTGAGGGTTATGTATATTGCTGTAGTGACAGGTTGACAACCCATCGCGTAAATTAAATTTCAATTTACTGAAAGACTGAAACCCTCGAATCCCTTAGCTGATTTTTACAGTATGCCCGGGATGAGATGCAACTGGGACAATCTATGTTTTTCTATCGCTTCCAGTCTAGCATGGAAGAAACATATTACGCAATCTGCAATAATAGCGTAAAGTTAGAATAGAAAGTACAAAAACTGGATATAAACACAAACATAACCTTTCAACGAGTCGATGACATCGTCCTTGGAATGCGCCTAGGGTTGGCACAATCGCTAAAATATATCTTGTGTATAATTAGTTTGGTGTGTGTTTTTATTTGGAATAGTACCCTTTCCACCAAAATCGACAGTCTACTATGTTCGGCCGGTGTGTGTGCATGTCAATGCTGTTGAAATTTCTAAATTAGCAAACTCAATCACCGTACCGCCGTATTTACTTACAGCCATCTCTGGCCTAGTCTTGTTCAAACTGATAACAAAGATAAGAAAAGGGACTATACTATTTCCAAATCAGATTTAGAATAAAGGTAAACAAAGTTTCATGTCTTTTTATTCAAAAATAAATGATACGTGTTGGCAAATTAGTTAAATGACTAAAAAACTACTATTCCATTATGTGGTCATATTTAATAGCTAAAACTTATTTTAGAAACAAGATCTTCGATTAAAATACATGAGACTTTGCTTACCTTTATTATAAATCTGATTTGGAAATAGTATAAGTACTACTGAACGAGTACAATCTATGTTATGTTCTGTTACCTATCTTTTCTAATTGAGAGCAACCCTAGCTTGTTGGAAGCGAGTGCACTTGTGTCGTCGCGGGCGCATCGTGATATGCATTAGCAGAACCTGTTCCAAGGACCACGGCCGCTATTCTAATAATTCCTGAGTTAGAACTGTTTCTATTTCGAGTTAATATTGCCAAATTTTAAGTGGTCTCTTATCTTTACGTACATATTTACTACAAGACTCTGGATTTCTTATTTGCAAAACAATTATACAATGCTATAACTACAGTATAATAATTTAAGCAGTAGTCGCTATTTTATGGATTAACTTTACTAGTAAGCTTAGCAATCCACTGCGGTATAACATAACCCTTTAAATTCTAACGGGTTTGTTTGCAACTTACTCGTAGCTTATGCACACTTACACTAGGTACCTATATCAGGTGTAAGGGACAATTCAAGCTATTTATATATTATAATATTTGGATCATTGACACGAAGAAGAAGAAGAAGGGACAGCGTCCCGCAAACTTATAGGGGTTGCTCAGTCAACGACACTAAATAAAGGTTTTTCTTTCAGATGAAAAAACAAAGGCATACAAAATGTTCACCTAGATCAGACAATTTGTATGGAAAACCCTTTTTTATTTTTCACTTCCTGAAAAAATAACCTGCTGATAGTTGTTCAGTGTCGTTGACTGAGCAACCCCTATCAGTTTGCGGGACGCTGTCCCTTACACCTGGTATAATGCTTAGGTACTCATTCACTAACGGGGTTGATTTAACTGCCACTCGCATTAGCAGAATAGTATCGTTGACAACCCGAGCGGCAACCAGCTTGCAGATACAGAAGCTGCTTTGATTACATCAAACAGACAGTCTAATTATGTATTCAAAAATGTCTTCGCTTTTACTCTGCGTCTATAAATTATATTCTTTATGTTATGGCTCTAATATTCAATATAATTATTATTCAAGAGCATTGACCTCAAAATTACGTAAAATGTAAACTGCATTCTA
The DNA here is from genome assembly GCA_949820665.1 of Scrobipalpa costella. NCBI lineage: Eukaryota > Metazoa > Arthropoda > Insecta > Lepidoptera > Gelechiidae > Scrobipalpa > Scrobipalpa costella. The sequence continues at coordinate 10,586,835 of OX463309.1, forward strand.
AGATTAATCTGATTTGTATTCAGTATTACAAACAATATTTTAATGATTGTTGTAAATTATGAAACATACACTGAAGGTTTGGGCGTTGGCTTGGCACGCCGAAACTCGTGGTTTAGAATCCCATCGGAGCGAAACTTTTAGCTTTCTTTTTTTTCAAACTCTGTTAGTGTTATCAGTTTAGGTTTATCTCTAGACTCATCTCCGCGTAAAAAAAATGGCTTTTTATTAAAGGAAGTCTATCCTCGTTGGACATAACATCTGATAATGGTCCCTTGTCAAAAGGGCGCGACCTTCGCACGTTTATATGACATGATTATATCCCATTGTGTTTGTTTCCCAAAGGAGAGATAATAGACCAATTACACGACTGCGAGGTGTTGGATCTTGGAGCCCTTGCAGTCTGCGGTGCTAATTATGTACGTATCCACTTAATTAGGTATATTGTAGGTCTTTGCCAGTGAGAACGTATATTTTATTTTAAGATTAATATTATGGTTTCTACCTAACGAAATTGCACGAGTATCAAGTGGAAAAGAAAATACCTCAGCGCTGTACAGTATACATTAGCTACATGGAGAGCATACTACCTGTCTCCAAAACACTTAGATATGACCAATCTGGATTGCTTCATTACCTTCAGTCTAAAATTAATATGAAATACCTACAGCCATTGGCCAACAAATTATACTTACATAAGTAACATACCTGCTAGTTTATCTTCAACAAAAATCTACCCTTTTCTGCTCATGGTGCATGTCACTCGAAATGCGTCCCATTAGTGTGTACCTTGCCTTGCTTGCGAGCTGGGCTGTCAAGTCGGAACAGAAAGAGTAAACTTGGTGTATTTTTTATTACATACATACATATTATCACGCCTTTATTCCCAATGGGATAGGCAGAGCATAAACGACCTAAACAAAGGTCGTTCCAGCACGTCTGGCAAACTTTTGAGGGTGATTTAAGATGGATTTGTAGGTATATTTCTGTAGTGACAGGTTGAAAGCCCAACGCCTAAATGCTGGTTCTTACAGCATGCCCGGGAGGAAATGCAGCTGGCACATTCTATGTTTTTCTCTCGCTCCCAGGCCAGCATTTTTTATTTGTGATAAAAAAACTAAATTGTTGTATTAGTGATTTATAATTCTATCTATATATCTAGCAACATCTTAAATTCTTTACTTCATCGGTTTAAATTCTTTCCCATATAAAAAGTAAAACCAAATGAAAGGTGAGTCCGATGGTGTAGTGGATATATCCTGAGCGGAGGTCGTGGTTCGAATCCCACCACGTACCAATGTTTTTATCGCATGTTAATCCGTCGGTCCGGTTAATATCGTTTAATACCTTAGATATTAGTCGTTAAGCCATGTCAGAGGCCGGTGCTAAGCATTGGCGGTTTGCGAACTCTGACCTAATCTAGGATTGGGTCTAATTTCCCTTCTGGGTTGCGCAGGTCAGATGGCAGTCGCTCTGTGTAAAAACCAGTACCCACGTTCAGTCATCTAGATTAGGTAGCCATCCCCATGAGATACGGGATAAGGCTAGGGATATGATAATAAAAAGTATAACCAAAAAGATTAGAGAGGCCAGGCATATGAAGTGAGGCTAAACATATTTAGTAAGGACCGTGACAACCCTATGCGCGCGGAATCTAGGAAAGGCTGCGCGCGCTCACGTCTGTGGTTTGTGCGCCTAATTTACGCATACCGGATGCACATGATATCGGACCACAAGTAGATATGTGAATCGTTTTTTAATAGGCTATGGAAAATATTTATAGATATCCTATGTATAATATGTCAAGTTTTGCAATATAAATACATTCGAACTCAAATTGCAATATTTTATCCAATAATATTTACTAGGTGAATGATACAAAACAGAGCGGTCAGGTTTTCGTTTTAAATAAAGAAAGGAATGTATTTCCTAGAAATGTGTATTACGTTTTACTTTATTTTCTAGAGTTGTTTTTTCCATGTTTAAAACAAATCTTTCTTTATAAACATAGTTCAGCTATGTATGTATATCATATAACATCAAAGACAGTAATCATCGTCGCAGGAAATACAAAGAAAGTCGGGAAACAGACGCTTTCCTCACAAAATGAGGGCGAAATAAAGAACTTAGTATTTTGAAACGCAGTGTGTCATCATTTAGGTTTTACTTGTGGGGTCGGCTGTGTATTTATATGAGAAAGTCATTGGAAGTACTTAGTCGACTATCTATTATCTATCGCTATACTTCCATGCTGGCCTGGGAGCGAAAGAAAAACAAAGAATGTGCCAGCTGCATTTCCTCCCGGGCATGCTGTAAAAACCAGCTAAGGGATCCGAGGGCTTCTGTATATTGCAATATAGGCGATGGGCTGACAACCTGTCACTACAGCAATATACTTAAAATCTATCTTAATTAACCCTCAAATCTTTGTCATCTGCCTACCTCATTAGGGATACAGGCGTGATTATATGTATGTATGTGTTATCTATCAAAATCATAGTAACTATAAAATTAAGTGGTTACTTAATAAATACCTAATGATACCACAAATGTATGTTTAGGCAGAGATTGTATCGATAAGTTAATTTATCCGAACATGTGTTTAACATTGGATATTGATGTAAAATTATACTTACGTGCTTTTTAGGTTTATTTTCCGTTATTTAATTAAATCTTTTATGCTGGCTTGGGAGCGAGAGAAAAACATAGTATGTGACAGGTGATATTTCCTATAAAAACCAGCTAAAGGATCCGAGGGTTTTAGTATTTGTAATTTAGGCGATGGGCTGATAACCTGTCACTACAACAAATCTATCTTAAATAACCCTCAAAACTTTGTTTGTCAGACGTAGCGGAACGAACTTTGTTTACGCTCTGCCTTCCCCATTAGGGATAAAGGCGTGATTATATGTGTGTATGTATGTATTGAATTAGCTAAGGGTAATATTAAATTCTACTTTCCCTTATTGCACCTGTCTGTCTCCTATCGTTGTATAATGTTATTCCTAATGTTTAACAAAATTTCACAACAAGCACTTTCTTTCAAATAGTGTGGTTGCTAACTGGAACAAGCTACCTCAAGATGTAGTGACAGCACAGAATACAAATGTCTTTAAGAACAAATTTGACAAATACCTACAAAACTTTAATATGCTTTCTTCCATGCTGGACTGGGAGAGATAGAAAAACATAGAATGTTCCAACTGCCCTTCCTCCCGGGCATGCTGTAGAAGTCAGCAAAAGGGACTCGAGGGTTACAGTGTATTGTAATTTAGGCGATGGGCTGACAACCTGTCACTATAGCAATACACATTACAATCTAAAATTGCCCTCAATTTTTGTCAGACGTGGCGAAAGCGCCTTTTACGAGGAGTTTGACGCTCTGCCTACCCCGTAAGGGATAAAGGCGTGATTTTATGTATGTTTGTATGTACTTTAATATGACAAGCAAATCGTGAACAATGGGATACAGGCACTATCAGTTGCTACAACTGCCTGCCTGATTAAATAATATAATAATAATAAAATTTCTTTAAATAACGAAAGCATTCTAGTGAACATTCATGCTATATCTTATCTACCAATATGTTTTACCTTACGTAACCGTTGTCACGTACATAGCACCAGCGATCTGAGGAGTTCGCTATATTGATATCTCGAGATATCTCGAGATATCTCGAGATATCTCCGTCATATCTCGTCACGTCTGTCACATTCCAGCGAGATAAAGATATCTATTAGCTAAGTCTATTAGGTATCATTTAAAGAGAAAAAGTTGTTGCATAGTATCGTTTATCTATCTACCGGGTGTGAGAAACAGCGTCCCGCAAACTGATAGGGGTTGTTCAGTCAACGAAACTGAACAACTATCAGCTGGATGTATTTTCAGGAATTCAAAAAAATGGGTTTCCACGATCAGACAATTTGTATGGAAAAGCCAATTATTGTTTACTGGTATAAGTACCAGGTGTAAGGGACAATTCAAGCTATTTATGTATTATAATATTAGGATCATTGCCCGAAGAAGAAAAAGGGACAGCGTCCCGCAAACTGATAGGGGTTGCTCAGTCAACGACACTGAACAAAGGTTTTTTTTTTCAGATGAAAAAACAAAGGCATTACAAAATGTTCACCACGATCAGACAATTTGTATGGAAAAGCCAATTTTTGTTTAACTTGCTGAAAAAAGAAACCTGCTGATAATTGTTCAGTGTCGTTGACTGAGCAACCCCTATCAGTTAGTGGGACACTGTACCTTACACCCGGTATATCTGCTGTAAACATTCAATCTACACGGACGGAATGAATTACTGTTTAAAACTCTATAATTATATTTTAACAGTAAGAAGTTTTGTTTAGAAGCATATTATTAATTACATTAACCTCAAAATATTTGTATATTCACATAATTATGCATTCTATACCAGTTTGTAGAATATTAATGGCGATTTACTTAAATATATGTTATTTATTAAAGTTTTAATTAACTCTCACATTAAAAACTAAACATCGCCAAAGCGTTATCAATTTTATAATTTAGAAAGTAATTAAGTAACGAAATATTTAAAATATTGACGCATTTTTTCTTCCATGCTGGCCTGGGAGCGAGAGAAAAACACAGAATGTGCCAGCTGCATTTCCTCCCTGGCATGCTGTAAAAACCAGCTAAGGGATCCGAGGGTTTCAGTATATTGCAATTTAGGCGATGGGCTGATAACCTGTTACTACAGCAATATACCTACAAATCTAGCGTAAATAACCATAAAAACTTTGTCAGACGTGGCGAAACGACCTTTGTTTAGGTCGTTTACGCTCTGCCTACCCCATTATAGATAAAGGCGTGATTATATGTATGCATGTCTTGACGCATTTTTGACTCATCGAATATAAAAAAATGCGGTTTCAATTAGGTGATTAGATGAGCATGCAGTAAAGCCAGTTGATGGACTTGTTTGACTTGTATATTGACCCAAAAATACCGGAAAGGATGGCACAGATTTGATTAGAAGAAAACATATCAAAATTTAATTATCCTTTTTGCTCACCTAAATTTTTACTTACAATTGGCAAGGCAAGATAGAGACTTCCCACTATACGCGCACTTATACGCTTCATGCACAAAATTACAACCTATAAACTAGTTCAAGATAATAAATGCGCCGATGAAAAAGTTGTATTTCACACAAATTATGTGTTATACAAGTGCAAGTTTTGCGCAGGTGTGTCTGTCTGTGCATAACACATAATACCGCATGATGTCGGCGCCCTACTGCGTTATGTAAGAGTGTGTAACCACAGAGCAGAGTCACTCGGTTCCGATCGCTCGCGGATAGCTGAGAGGTGCGTGTGAGTCGATTCGCATACCGTGGCACAGTTTGCGAACATGAAACGTTATACGGGCTCTAAGGGACAGCGTTCCGCAAACTGATAGGGGTTGAAACTGAAGAACTTTTTTTCACACGAAGACAAATATAAATTATCTTCCCATATAAAATGTACAACGCGGTCAGACAATTTGAATGGAAAACCAAAATTTCTTTTTTACTTCCTAAGAAAAATCCTGCTGCACCAGTAGTTCAGTTTCGTTAACTAAGCATATGCAACCCCTATCAGTTTGCGGGACGCTATCTCTTACATCCCGTATAAATGGTAGAACAAACGGTTGTATTTCTGTAACATTTCTTAAAGAGAAATCAAACTGTATAGCTCATCTTAAATAGTAGACACAATTTAAGACCAATAATTCGTTTTAAAGATCTGGAAATCATGCAGAGGAGTGTCAGTCTAGGTTTGATTCTCACGGGATCCATAACGTGCCGCTACTTTTACAGTTCCTTACACTTACACCAAGGTCTTATTTCCGATTTCCCATAGTATCCGTCTTCGTGACCGATGGCTTACGTTTACCGTTCTCTTTACATATTTACGTACCAGGCCGGCAATCTGCAGCGATAGGATGCAAGATGGAAGCCTCCAATCTGTGTTTAACCGCAGCCAAATGCGTGATAGTCCAGTCGAAGAAGGATATACTGTGACAATAATTCTTCCAGTCCTTGTAACCGATGGTTTACGTTAACCGTTCACTGTACATATTTACTGCAGCGATAGGATGCAAGATGGAAGCCAGCAATGTGTGTTTAACCGCAGCCAAGTGCGTAAATGTTGTCGATAGTCCACTCGAAGAAAGATATAATATAATTTCTACTATCTTGGTGGCTGAATAATTGTGTTCATCATCAGAGGCCAGTGTGATGCAGCTTAACATAGGATCCCGGTGTTGTTTAGAGCTAAGGAACTCTATTCACCACAGTCACAGGCAAGAATTCCACCATAAATAATTAATTGTTGGTCAGTTTGAAGGATTTTACAATCATCTGTAGTTTTCACTCATCTCTACAGCCCAAAGTGTCGTTACAAAACAAAATACTCTGTCATTATTCTAAGAAATTTCTTCTCATTGACTGGAGTAAATGCGACAGCGGTAGAAAGCTGGAAAACTATGCTATCGATTGTCGACAGTCGACACAATGCCATGGGAAGCTGTGGCATAGTCATATTGCGGTTATAGTGTTTAATAGCCGCTAATTTTGGATATATTGGCTCTATCTTAGTTAGAAACGAATAACATGAAAGCTGCATAAACTATAAATAAATTATAAGTATTTTTTTCATAGCACATTTTTAATCACTACATAGTATAAAACAAAGTCGATACATATACATGTATGCTTAGATTTTATTTATAAACCTTTCAACCAAGATCTATCATTAAAATTATAAATTCCAATACACCTGACTCCGCAGGGTTCGTATTACTTCACTCTATTAATTTGGGGGTTGGTGTGGAGGGGGTTAAACTAGTTACAGCTACCAGGCTACCCCTACCCACCGATGCATGTAACAAGGATCGATACAGGTTAAGCTAGTAAACAGTTTAAGTGGTTTGCACGTTGATATATTGAATACAAACTGTATCCTAACTGCCTCCGTGGTCTAGCGGTCTGAGCCATGGGCTCTCAACCCGGAGGTCCCGGGTTCGATTCCCGGCGGGGTACAATGACTTTGTGTTGTTGTTTCTAGTTTTGTTAGGACATTGCAGGCTGATCATCTGATTGTCCGAAAAGTAAGATGATCCATGCTGTCGGATGGGCATGTAAATAGTCGGTCCTGCGCCTTATTTCTCTCTGGTCGTGTCTGTCAATCTGTCCCATCAGAATAAGATATTGAAGGAATAGAGAGTGCACCTCTGTGTATAGCGCAAACACTTGGCCACTAAAAACAAGTCCTGCGCAGTTGGCTGATCTCCGCGAGATTGTCCGCCATCACCGAAAATCGGTGAGAGGACTATTAGTATCCTAAAGTAAGTGAAGTCTATCAGAATGATAAGGGAAAGTTTATAATTTTTTGTAGAAAACCTAACTGAAAAGAACTGGAATTCATCAAAGTACTCGCAGTTTAACTCATTGCTGAATTACAGAAAGACCGGAAGACATAGAAAGCATCTTGTGGCTGACAATTTTATTAGCTAAGATATGTTACTCACTTACTTAAAAATGTGAATAGTGTGGTTAGTGTGTATAAACTTAGCTTAAACGTTACTATATTTAAGTAACAGTCTGTACACAGTTGTTTACTATTCCTAAATAAATAAAATAAAATACTCTTTGAATCGGAAGTCCTAAAACCGCTGCGGCAGAAAACTCGAAAAATAAATGTGTCTGCGTGTAAATTTCACCAACTCGGCACACGGTCTCCGACATTTAGAACGGAAATTGGCAAGCGAGCATTCGGAAATAGTGACGTCATTAAATTACAAATGTCTTTGAGGTCAGTGAGAAAGGTGATTGGAATGGAACTCATGTGATTCATATTGTCGCAAAGGCTTTGGGTGTTTAGTTTACAATTACAATTCTTTTGAAGACCGTAAATACGTTACTTAGGTACTCCTCTTCTATGCTGGCCTGGGAGCGAAAGAAAAACACAGAATGTGCCAGCTGTATTGCCTCCCGGGCATGCTGTAAAAACCAGCTAAGGAATCCGAGAGTTTCTTTATGTTGCTATTTAGGCGATGGGCTGACAACCTGTCACTACAGCAATATACCTAACCCAATCATAAATAACCCTCAAAACTTTGTCAGACGTGGCGGAGCGACCTTTGTTTAGGTCGTTTGCGGTCTGCTTACCCCATTAGGGATAATCACGCCAATATATATATATATATATATGGGTACGATATCAATAATGTGGTGTCAAAATCAATGAATATTTAAATCATAGCTGCTCTTCTTTATGATAATACCTTTTTAATTGTATTAAATTAGGTTTATGAAGTGAGTGCATTATCGCATATATTTTAAGTCTTCAAAGTATATTTGGTTTTAAAGTAAAAGTAGCAGATCAACTATATTAGTGAGATTGGCAAATTGTTTCACCATTCGAAAGTTGTTGTTATTGGACGCCTACTGTAGTCAGTTTACTCTGTTATTGACAGACTGGTCTTAATTAATTGACTAAGCATTGACAGATCAATGTTGAAATCTGGAAATTATATATTCTATTAGCTGTTCAACTGAGGCACCGCAACGTTTTACATATAATCACGATATTATCCCTAATGGGGTAGGCAGAGCGTAAACGACCTAAACAAATGTCGTTCCGCCACGTCTGACAAAGTTTTGAGGGTTATTTAAGATACATTTGTAGTACCGACAGGCATCGCCTAAATTGCAATATACTGAAACCTTCGGATCCCTTAGCTGATTCTTACAGCATGCCCGGGAGGAAATGCAGCTAGTACATTCTATGTGTTTCACATTGGCAGCGATCCTAGTCCAGCATGGAAGAAACTTCTCTCCATAAACCTAATTTAAAACAAGTAAAATGGTAGGGTCACAAATAAGGGCAGATATGATTTTAATATTTATTGATATGACACCACACCTTTGATACCGTATCTAAGTAAGTCTTTTTTTTTTGTGTGGTCTTCAAAGATTGTAATTGTAAACTAAACACTCATGTCTTCCATTCCAAGGCAAGCATGGAAGATTAAGATTTGTGTTATGTAGGTATGAAGAATACCGGCTCATTCTTGCCTCGCCAGTTTCCCGTCGAGGGGCTGGCATTCAATTTCCTACCTGTATTTGTCGACTCGACGGCTCTAGGCCGCCCTCGCCCGTTACATCACAACACACGCTGCAAATCAACCAAACACATAATCAATTATGTTGATTTTAGTACATACATACATATAATTACGCCTTTATCCTGAATCGAGAAGCCAGAGCGTAAACGACCTAAACAAAGATCGTTCCACCACGTCTGACCAAGTTTCGAGGGTTATTTATGATAGATTTGTATGTATATTGCTATATTGACAGGTTGTCAGCCCATCGCCGAAATTGCAATATACTGAAACCCTCGGATCCGTTAGCTGGTTTTTACAGTATGTCTGGGAGGAAATGCAGCTGGCACATTCTATGTTTTTCTTTCGCTCCTAGTCCAGCATGGAAGAAAAGATTGATTTTAGTAGTGTTTGTTATTTCACCAAGAGCGAACACGATGTAGTAACTTACTTTTTTAAACTCGTGCAACTGAAGCGCTTTCCCTAAGGAACATGGATCCAAAAATGAAAAAAAAACACATACATAAATAATTAGTGCCCTGAGCAGAATTCACCCTCGAAATTATTGCACTTCCTTTAAAGTCACATTTTATACCATTGTTAGGGATATTCGGAAAAGTACTTCATTATAATATTATCTTATTAACACATACGTACATACTCGTAATAACTGCAAAACGGAAAATTAAAAAATCTTCTGACCGTCAAGTTTCTATGCTGGCTTGGGAACGAGAGAAAAACATAGAATGTGCCAGCGGCATATCCTCCCGGGCATGCTGTAAAAACCAGCTAAGTGATCCGAGGGTTTCAGTATATTGTAATTTAGGCGATGGGCTGAAAACCTGTCACTACAGGAATATACCTACAAATCGATCTTAGATAACCCTCAAAATTTTGTCAGATGTGGCGGAACGACCTTTGTATGGGTCGTTTACGCTCGTAGGCAGAGCGGAAACGACCCATACAAAGGTCGTAATTAAGTATAAAGGCGTGATTATATGTATGTACTTATGTATATATTATAAGGCATCCTAGTTATGGTACCTAGTACCTATTATATTTTACCTATAAGGGATAAAGGCGTAATGATGTATGTATGTATAAACACATTCATACTCGTAATAACGTGCTAAAAGAAAATTTTAAAAATCTTCTAACCGTCAAGTTTCATGACCATAGTTAGTCGGTCAATGTTACTGCGGAACGTCGCATACGCATATGTAACGCAGGTAATTGTAACCAATTATAATTATAAAACAGCGGCAGATCCGCCAATTAAACATGGTGGTCAAGTTCGCTATTTCGGCTACGTCGTTTAGGTGCTAATATTTGCAAAAAAGTAAATAACGTTAAAAATAAGGCAGGCCACTTGACTTTGACTATATTAAAATAAATTTTAGATAGAAAACAGCTTGCGGATTTATCAAAGTAGAAGAGATTGCAGGAAGAAAAATTTGCGGTGTCCCTATATCTATTTATAAGTATTTTTTGTTTTTTATAAATCTGTAATCCACAAAGAATCCTTTTATTGAATATCTAAAAGCTATCATTTATCAGAAGCATTATGGAATTATTTTCCTTTTTCCCTATTTTTATCTCATGACGGCTATGAAATAAAATTTTCAGATGTAAGGTGAAAACTATTTAAAAATCCGTTGCGTGGATAAGAATAAATTTTTAATACGCTATTTTCCTACTAGTCAAATCAGCAACTTTTTAAGAAATGTCAAAAACGCTTTTTTGTATGAAAATAGTGGGTTATGACGTCACTCGCCAGTAAATATTGACTACCTACTCAAATCAATAACTTCCATATTATAACTCTATTATTAAATCTAAATATGCATTTTTTTAAATGATGAATGAGATCTACAGTATTTTAGCCTTCACTTTTAAGTATAAACGTATGGATTTTTTAGCCACCGTGTCAACATGCTGATAAACAGACAGGCATAGAGGGTATATGCATTATGTAGGTATAGATGCTGGTATTATGAAGTAAAGTGCGTATGTCCCTGGTCGGTGGAAGTCTCCGGTCGAGGTCCAAGTGAAGGGTGCTTCTGTACCCTGATTCAATTTGCACCGGTCGACAAAGTGGCTCAGATAAAGAACTAGACGATCACTTCATGTAGGGTTGTCGCACCTATGTTTATACAAAACACGAATGAACGATTTATTTTCAAAGTAAGAATAATATTTTTCGGTGGTGAGAGTAAATTAACGCATTATTTTAAATACTTATTTTTGAGACGATGATTTCAAATGATTTAAATGGCTGATGCAAAATCGTAATAAATACGAAACATAATCTTCAACACCTCATCCCATAAATTTACCTACTTATAGTAAGTTTTGTAAATAAAGCATAAGACTCTAGATTGTTATAATACTTATACCGCATAAACACTTCTAACGCCATCACTACACCACCCTTGCCTTCACAAACGGGAAATAGTTTACGGCTGAATACATTTAGTTGAAAATAATCCTGTAAAACAGTCTGGAACACGTGACAACCCTGCGGCGTTTCGCTGACTCAGCGGCGGCAATGTGATCGATGAGGGTTCAAAACAACACCCATTTAAGAACAACCAGACTATATTATAAGTACATAATATATTATATTATTAGATAAACAACTTTTGCTGCTGCAAAATAGTAGATATAACCACGGGGCAGATAGCAGAACGGGGAAGAATTGACCACCGTTGTACCGTAGGACAACAAAAGCTCAGGTATTTCCGGATTTCCGCTGACAAATACAAAATAGCGGCAGCCTTTAAGAAACGAGCCTTCACCAAAAGGCTGGCAGCACATTTGTGACCTCTAGATGCTTCAGGTGCCCAAGGGTGATTACTTACTATCACTCGTCTACTTTACTCAATTACAGCTGCAAAGAAAAGCAAATAATATTATGTATCTACGCAGTATTTTTGAACGAATTACAAGTATATTAATCCCGTTTCGCAGTCGGATAGGCCGACAGCCCTCCGGCGGCTGCGTGATGGATGAGGCAGGAGGCTTCAAAGTGACACCACACTCCAGTTTGGGGACGGCTAGGCTACAGCCTTGGGCTGCACTGTGTGATACATGAATATATGATACACGTACTGAATCACTCAGTAGACCATGTTTTCGAGGAATTAAATAATGTTCACTATATTCGTGAGACTGAGGATTTTTGAAGGGACAAATATCTGCTTTTAATTCATAATTTGATATAAAACTGGTTAAAGTTTACTTTAGATTTGATATTTTATAGTTCTACTTCAAATACTTTTATTTTTTGTTTCTGCTTAACTCAGAGGGTGGCACTGGTAAGCATGGCTGTGGTTTTCAGTTATAATATTATCATCCTTCCTGTATTCAGACATACCGCCAGACCTTGTCCTTTAGTTACCTATCAGTCAAATAATATGCTACTTTCTTTTCGTGTTACCATCTTACTATATCAAGTCTTAACTACCATAATTCCTTTACGATATTACCCGTATATTTATTACGAATTAGATTGACCCTCGCTTAGCGTGCTTACATCCATCATCTCCCTAGCCGTATCCCGTATCTCACGGGGTCGGCTTCCTAATCTAGGGGATTGAACGAGGATACTGGTTTTTTACACAGAGCGACTGCCATCTGACCTCCGCAACCCAGAAGGGATCCTAGATTGGGTCAGAGTTTTCAAGCCGCCAATGCTTAGCACTGGCCTACCCTTCACATAAGTATTACTGCTCGATGAGCTCATTTTATTATGAGTAATTGCAATTTTCATTTGCATAGAAGATGCGATGAGAGTTGCCGACTACTGGGCTAGAGAAATTTGAGATGGGGTTTGACTTGCCGTCGACACGATAGAAGATGAAGAAGAAGAAGATTTGCATAGTGTTGTTCAGCCTAGGAGCTCCAATTACAGAAATCCTGGGGCCTGGTGCCACCGGCGCTGACGACTCGGACGTTTTGGACGAATGATAGACTGTTTAATTTAATTTATTTGGGGAGCTTACAGCAACATTTACAAATTATTCAAATTTACATATTAAATAAATGCCAATTACAAGCTTCCACATATAGAAAGATAATTACTTAGCCTAAAAGATAAATACTTTAAGATTCTGTGAATTAGTAATCCTTAACGAGCGCATTTTTCATTGGTCTAAGACTACCACTAAACACATTTACGTGTCATTATAGAATCATACGTTACTGCTGCTCGATTCTCGATGAGTTATAAACACATTGTAATAGGTAACTGCAAGTCTCACTTCCACAGTGTTGCCAGCCTTGGGGGTCCAATTATCACTCCTCTGGGGTTCCACTGGCTCTGACGCCGGCGGACGTCGCCAATTACACTCCCCGCAAACTCGGATGCAACTGGGAAACATGCTTTATGAAGATTTGCAGTTCTCTTTTGTGTTTATAGCAAAGTTTAATATTAGAGCGATTTGACACTGTAAGATTTGTGATTTCTTCCATGCTGGACTGGATGCGAAAGAAAAACATAGAATGCGCCAGCTGCATTTCTTCCCGGGCATGCTGTAGAAACCAGCTAAGGGATCTGAGGGTTTCTGTATATTGCAATTTAGGCGATAGGCTGACAACCTGTCACTATAGCAAAATACCTACAAAATCTATTTAATAACCCTCAAAACTTTGTCAGACGTGGCGAAACAACCTTTGTTCAGGTAGTTTACGCTCTGCCTACCCCTTTAGGGATAAAGGCGTGATTATATGTATGTATGTAGATTTGTGATTAAAAAAATATATCGTGTCTCCTAAAATAGAGGAAGCATCTAAATTCTAACTCATTAAAGGTATACCTACCTAAATGTTAATATTCTTTTGAATGAGTTACAATTTGATAGTAATTTTATAGTTTAAATGTATTGTGAAACTACATTTCAAAGTGATTAATTTTATTTAAACTATAAGTCTTCTTAAAACTTACGATAGTGTTGCAATCGCATTCTAAAAGTTAGAAGTATAATATGAAATAAAAAATTTCCTTGCCGACTAAGTTCTTACAAGTACTTACAACAAGAGCTCTATTGTAAACTTATAAGAGTGTTATATTTCTTCCCGACCGCGGCTTGTTCATAAGACAATTGAAATACTCTCCCTCAAGACTTAAGTTATAAGAGAAAAATATTTGATGTTTAAAGTCATGGACTTTAAGGTTGAGCAATTCATTTGGACGCGTCTGTGTGAGCTACAAAAAATACTTAAAATTCCCTTTTAAGTGCATCAAAGCGTTCAGACCTGTCCCAACAATTCGTTGCTAGAAAAACTTTCCAGACTCAATTTCCAGATTTTCATTGAGAATTCAAGTTTCTTTTTTTTTTGCTTTTAAACGTTTGTCGACCCCCGTTCTTCAATGAAACTTGAGACTAGTTGTCTGCGCCTTGTCTGCATGTCCTAACTGAATATCGCGTATCTCTTAAGTGCAGTTGTCCTACAAAATGCGACTAGGTTTTACTCAACAGCGTTTCTTTCACAGTTCTTAAACATAGGTGAAAAACATCTTTACAGTTCCATGTAATTTAGAAATAGATATTAGCATAGCTACGCTATTGACCATGACTTAGCTATTGTTCCTTGTAATTTAGCCCTGCTCAGTCCTACCAACACCATTTTCTTAAACTGCATTTCCCTAACCGAACCTTATTCGTTCCAGGTGAAGAAAATGGCGGAGCGCGTATCGAAATGCCGCGAGGAGGTGAACAAGAACCGGGATAAATACCAGGCGGCCCTGGCAGAGATCACCGGCTACAACCCGCGCTATATCGAGGACATGACGCAAGTGTTCGAGCGCTGCCAGCAGATGGAGGCACAGAGGCTGTCCTTCTTTAAGGACGTGCTGTTCAGCTTTCACAAGTGCCTCGACATTAGCAAGGAGCCTACGTGAGTACATCATCATCTCCCTAGCCTTATCCCGTATCTCACGGGGTTGGCTACCTAATCTAGGGGATTGAACGAGGCTACTGGTTTTTACACAGAGCGACTGCCATCTGACCTCCGCAACAAAGAAGGGAAACCAGACCCAATCCTAGATTAGGTCAGAGTTTTCAAGCCGCCAATGCTTAGCATTGGCCTATGTCATGGCTTAACGACTAATATCTATGGTATTAAACGATATTAACCGGGACCAACGGCTTAACGTGCCTTCCGAAGCTCGGAAAAAGCGCCGAATAAACGTACATATGAAATTCGAAAACCGGAAAACACATTGGTACGTGGTGGGATTCGAACCACGACCTCCCGTTCAGGAGGCAGCGGAAAAACTGAACAACGTTCCCCAAGGAATAGGGACAGAGCAGTAAGGCTACCATCACGTTCAGGATAAAAATCTGAAAACTTATGTAAAATGGAATATGTTCAAGGACACACATAAATTTGCATGAAAAATGAAATAATCAAACGCGAGCGAAACGAGAAAACATATACCAAATTTAGTACTAGTTAAATTGCTATCTATATAATTAACTAGGAAAATCTTTTTACCTTCCTTAACACATTATTTACGATTTTCCAACGCTACAATGGGCGAGGTAAATAAAGATTCTATCTAATGTAGGTAATATATGTTCTGTTTAGACTTTGGCCTATAAAGATAAAAATATCTTCCTTATTTGCAGCTATAACAACTCATATCTTGTGTAAATTATCTTAGAAGAAAGAATGTCGAGGTTGGGCGATGTTTATTCAGCCTATAAGCATTATACTTATTCTAAGTTGTTCCTTATTATTAGATCACAATAGAATGTTTTTTTTTATCATAGTTATATTAATCTTTAGTGTTATGATAACATGTGGAGATATAAGTTAATAATATCTATTACATTCCCATTTCCATTCTTCCATGCTGGCCTGGGAGCGAGAGAAAACATAGAATGTACAGCTGGCACATTTCCTCAAGGGCATGCTGTAAAAATCAGTTAACAGTTACGAGGGTTCCTGTATATTTTAATTTAGGCGATGGGCTGATAACCTGTCACTACAGCAAAACACCTACAATCGATTTTAAATAACCCTCAAAACTTTGTCAGACGTGGCGGAACGACGTTTGTTTAGGTCGTTTACGCTTTGCCTACCCCATTAAGGATAAAGGCGTGATTTTATGTATGTATGTATGTAAATTTCCATTTATTTTGAAATCATCGTATATATTTATATACAAGAAACTTGATTTTCAGCTATGGTAGTCGCAACGCAAGGCTCTTATTATAATTTGATTTAGTAAATTCCTTACAATGCTATTATTTGAAATCGAAAGAATTGTACCAAAATTAGCCTTAATATTAAAATAAATTAAATTAATAAAATTGTGTATTTAAAAAAAAACCTGTAGCTAGCAGCGCAGAAAAAATACCGTATTTCTCCACAGTTTGCCTAATATTTCATTATTTCCTAACTTTCCAGGCTACCACAGATATACGAAGAGTTCCACCATACGATAAACAACGCTGATCACCAGAAAGACCTGAAGTGGTGGGCGAACAACCACGGCGTCAACATGGCGATGGCGTGGCCTGCCTTCGAGGTACAATGCTCGCTTACTTGTCTCCGCACAATCTCAGACGCATACTTACTACGCAATGCATACGTGTGTGGGGGTAGATGGTATTTGTCAGACTATTGTGATATTCCAGATTATTCTTATAAACAAAAACTTGATAATAGATAAAATCAATATCAAGAGGAAGGTGTTAAAAGGCTAGTCTTGTGAATTAGTAATTGTTTTTTATGCGGCTAGAAACATCATTCTCCTAACTAAAAACCGTATATGCAAAACCAAAGGTAACCCATGATATATGCAGTTTTAATTGTATTTCTGACAAATATCCATCTAACTTTCGAACACATCTATAGATTTGCTATTTTGAAGTTATCTATGCATCGTATTAACGCGAATGGAAGCTTTTTTCTTATAAAACAACTCTAGTAGTAGGTATGCTAGTTTAGAAAACTGCATTCTGAATGAAAAGCATGACTATGTCTCTCTTTCTTTCCCTAAGTTTCGAGTAACCAGAAATGAGTCACTAACTTCTATCTGTAGTATTATTTTTGTAGGGTTGAGCTGCATTGTCAGTACGCACTTTTTTTTTACTTAATATTAAATTAAAAACTTATAATCACTACTAAAATTGAATAAAAATATCTCTAGAACCCACTTATAACAGTATTGGGCTTAGAACTAGATTGTTTGAAGAATAAACTACTGTTATATTTACTTGTAGATTAATTTTGAAACATTTTGTTCTGTAAATTTAGGAAAATGTGTACTGACAAAACAAGCGTAACCCTTAGTCCGTAGAAACAATCCGCTTAGCAATCTAGAACCAATATTGACAGACCAGTAACAGTATTTACATATGATCAGAAGAGCCTCCTGCATGTTTGCTGCAACTACTCTTTACCAAGTAAAACTTTCGCATTCCGAGACCTTTAGGAGATAAGAAATTTAGTAGATTTTAACAAATAAAGTTGCAAAAATATGGCTTTCTGGGTTAAATCTCTGAATTAAATAGCTAAGATTAGATGTACCGATTCAAAATACGACACCAAAGAACACAAAATAAGTTATCAGTGTGAGTCGTGACATAGTGTTTTATGAAGGAGGTGCCAGGGCCGGACTCAGACGAGCCGGTCAGACACAAACACCTCCCGCCGGTTGCGTCAGCCGCCCCAGCGTTAGTAGTAGCAACTGCATATACAATACATACATAGTCTATATAATGTCGGGTCTTTAAAATAAAATATCGATTCCAAAATTTTACATACAAGCGACTTTGAAACTTCTAGGAAAACATATGCCTACTATAGATTCAAGACACGACACAAAGTACACAAAATAAGTGCAAGTCGTGATATAATGTTTTATGAAGGAGGACCCAGGGCCGGACTCAGACGAGCCGGTCAGATACAAACACCTCCCGCCGGTCGCGTCAGCCGCCCTAGCGTCAGTAATAGCGACCGCGCACCGCTCGCGCGCCGCCGCGCCACTCCTGTGGGCCCGCGCGCTGCGCTCCCTGACGCTGCTGCTGCCTAACACCTGCTACGGCCTAGCCGGGGATGAGAACCGCTCCGCCAAAGTCGCCCCCTCCGAAACTGACTTCAGTAGCCGTTGCTATAGCAACTCCTATATGGTACGCTCGCACGGTGTAGGCTCGCGGTGACATTGGAGGTTGTCGTTTTGTATCTCAGATCAAATATGCTAAGGCTTAGTGCTTTATTCAGTTTTGGTCACATTTGTAAAGCATTAAATGAGACGAATCAAAACGTTCACTTCTAAAACTAATATTAGAAGAAGCACTGTCACATAAAGCTAATAGTTGTTTTGCAATTGCTGCATGATTCACCACTTTATACATTCAATGTTTGATCCACTGCTGCTAGTAGAGTTGCAGATGATTATTACTTATTCAGTACAAATACCCCCCCAGTATTTGTTACTGAACCTGTGGTGACCATATTCTCGAGTAGTAAAATTGTGGCTAGATTAAATAAAATGTATCAAAGTAACAAAGAGAAAAAAAAAACATTAAAAATATGAATCTTAACTACGACAACCATCCAATGTCACTTGTAATCCACGGTTTTCGATAGCAAAATTCAAAATATGAATTGCACCAGGGTACGCAAACAATTTGGCACACTAAGGTTTACACCGTGACGCGAAGGTGTGAAAATACCTGTTTAAAATTCGCTTTTATTAAGCCCTAAAGAAGACCTGTCTCGTTCTTTTAATATGGCGATGAGCGAGGCGGTGTTGATGGGATTTAAAATGAAATTGAATTTGGAGCAGGCTTATCCACGAGGCACTAGCACCGGCCACTCTCATCCTCTCACGGAATGGCTGTTCCATGAAATCCCACCGTTATATCCTTCTTGATGTGATTCGGTTTGAGGGTAATTGGAAAATATGTATTGCACTGTTGTTATTTTCAGACAAGGCGAAAAGGAAAATGTTATAAATTTTATTGCGATTTAAGTTGACGAAGTTTGAGTGGATTTTAACAGTGTCAGTTTATAATTTGAACAATTGCTTATTTTGTTGATGAGTTAATGAAAATATCGGCACATTTTCAGATAAATGCCTGCCTTATTGTTATTAAAAGTTATATTTCTTAGGTAGGTATTTTTTTCATACCTTTAAACTGAATTGAGTTGAGTTGGGATGTTGGTGGCGATTTTTGGAGATTCCCCACGGAATTCGATATAGGATTTATAGGAATTTTAGAGCAAATAGACAAAGGCTTTAGCAAACAGCAAACGGTCTAGGCAGGCACGATTTAGAGTTAACTCCTATCTTCTCTATTTAAGGTTGTATCATTAGTTATTGTAGAAAATATGGGACCTGGAAGACTAGTTTATATTTCAGGATGGTTAACAAAGTAGTTATATAAACTACGTATTTAAATGAAACAAATAAATTATTTATTTATAACTTAAAGCAGCCTAGATTCAATTTTACATAGTTAAGTCTTCTATTTTCCATTTCATCTTAAATTCAAATCTAAGACTCAATAATGCAACCTAAAAATTCTTCTCTTTTACTTCTTTTTCTTCTATTAGTTGTTTAATAGCATGGTGTTGCCCTCTCTAAGAATCACCAATCGGCGCCGACACTGCGCAGCTTATTTTGCCCCTGATTGTAATCCCCACGCTTTTCAATGAACGTGATTTTTTTGTTGTCTAATCCATTCTGTTTTGTTTCTTTTTAAAATTTTGATTTCGTCCACACGAGCGCACGGAGACGTTGGGATCTATTAACACTGATTGAGGAATGAAACAATTGGCACTGAAGTCTCACGTTTAATAACAAAACAACATACAAAACCGCAGGTTATATTAAAATCTCCGCCGGTTACATTAAATTTACCACAGTTTGCATTAAAATCTCTGCCGGTTTCATTAAATTTACCGGAGGTTAGATTAAAATATCCGCCGGTTACATTAAATTTACCGCAGGTTACATTTAAATCTCCACCTTTTACATTAATTTCAGCGCAAGTAACATAAAAATCTCCACCGGTTAAATTTAAATCTCCGTCGTTTACATTAAAATCTCCAATGATTATATTAATTTCAGCGCAAGTTAAATTAAAATCTCCACCAGTTACATTAAAATCTCCACCAGTTACATTAAAATCTCCGTCGGTTACATTAAATTTTCCAGATTACATTAAAATCTGCGTCGGTTACATTAAAATCTCCACGAATACATTAATTCGGGAATCAGTCGACGTCGGTAATGTTCAAATTTTTGTCGGTAAAATTGAAATCACAATCTTCTGGTGCGTTCCCCGTTATGCGTTGGGTCCCAACGTGTGCGTGCGTCCGTGTGACTGTGTGCGTGTCGTGTAGGAGTACACGGAGGAGTTCCGCGACATCGCCAAGGGCAAGTCCAAGGAGAGCCTGCCCACTGGACCCATCACGCTACTGAACCAGCGACCGGTCTCCGAGGACGTACGTTACATACACTTGTAGTCTATACTGGGGTCAACATGAGCTGGACGAGCCTGCCCACGGGAACCAGCAACTGGTCTCCGAAGATGTACGTTACTTGCACTACTCACGGCGAAATTTCGTTGGTTTTAAAGCGAATGAGAGTGATTCTAATCATGAATTTGTACAACTTTTCGCAAGCAGAAAGTTAAGATCGGAATATGAAAAAGAATTTGGTCTCTGATACGATAGTGGTTGAAATCACAGCTCCCTTAGCTACAAAACGAATGAAATAGAACCGTTTATATAGGGATCAATACCTGTTGGTGAAGATGCTGATTTGCAGTAATCAAGAGAAATCCAGATGGCAGAATTTCAGTACGGAAAAGCTTTTATACATGTACAAGGTGGCGCAAAAGAAATCACCCTATTGGAAGATGCTCTCATTTTTGCAAATGGCCGCCAATGTCAAATCTGTTTTGACATTTGTGGACTAGACAGATGCAGAATACAAGTGAACAAGCCATGGAGCGATACACTCCCCAAGAACGCGGAAAAATCGTGTCTATTTTTTTGAGTAACAATTCGTCTGTGGTGTTGGCGCAGCGCGAATTCCGTCGCCGATTCCCCGGCCGTCCGACACCGACTGCGCAAACACTGCGACGTTTAGCCACCAACCTTGAAGAGTATGGGACCACACGAGACGTTGCTAAGAGTGGCCGGCCCCGGAGCGCCCGTTCTGCCGAGAATATCGCCGCTGTAGCCGAGGACGTTGAAGTGAGCCCCGAAACATCGACCAGACGACGTGCCACGCAATTGGGCCTCAGCCGGCGGTCCTTGCAGCGAATTTTGGTGCGAGACTTGAAGATGTTTCCTTACAAAGTCCAGACCGTGCATCAGCTGCTGCCTGCCGACCGCCAAACGCGCGTAACCTACGCCCAAGCCATCCTCAATCTCGAGGAAGAATTGGACAATTTTTCGACCAAAATCATCATGAGCGATGAGGCTCATTTCCACCTCAGCGGTTACGTGAATCGGCAAAATTATCGCTTCTGGGGCACCGAGAATCCACGAGTGATGCACGAGGAGCCGTTACACCCGCTCAAAGTGACTGCGTGGTGCGCTGTTCACGCTGGAGGAGTCATCGGGCCATTTTTTTTCGAGAACGCCGCGGGTCAAACGACAACAGTGGACGGTGCGCGCTATAGGGCCATGTTGACCGAATTTTTTCTGCCGCAATTGGACGAATTGGGACTGGAGGACATGTGGTTCCAACAGGACGGGGCAACGGCGCACACTGCACGAGCCACAACCGACATTCTGAAGGCGGCATTTCCGGGTCGCCTAATCTCTCGTTTTGGCGATTTGCACTGGCCGGCCAGATCGCCCGATTTAACGGTCCCGGACTTCTTTTTATGGGGTTTTTTGAAGTCTCGTGTTTACGTCAACAAGCCTGAGACCTTGGAAGCCCTCAAAGACAACATTCGACACGAGTGCGAGAATCTGTCGCCCGAAGTTCTCGCCGAAGTGATGAAAAATGCCATAAAACGAGCCCGTATGGCAATCAATTGTAACGGCGCCCATTTGGCCGATATCATCTTCTCGACTTGACCAGTAAAATTCTAAAGGTGCAAATAAATATAATCAAAAAACAGATTCGAAGTTTTTCATTTAGAAAAAAAATGAGAGCCAAACAACATCGGATGACTTCTTTTGCGCCACCTTGTATATAGTCAATCGCCATAATACGGTAAGAGCCCATAACCAGTTGCAAGTTTACTCTACTCTTCCATCCATCAGCGACCGCGGGTGATTCAACTTCTCAAATACCAGGTACCTATAAAGTTTAATTTTATTTACTTCAACCTGATCTAATAGTCCACCAAATATTCACTTTAATACAAAAGCGCCTCAAGGCGGGACTAAACACACAATTTGTACCAGCAGAAAACGGGATGTTTCGGCCTTTTGAAAAATGATCAAAATTGAGCACAGTGTGACCACACGTACAAACTGTGCTTAGGACCTGCCGGGATTCAAATGAGAATGAACAATCAACGTGCGGTGACCATGTACTCGAATTTATAAACATTTGATACAGTTATTTTACTCACGACTGCAGGTCGGCCATATTTGTAAGTTGTGCGTACAGACACGCGCCTCTGTGTGGGTACTGCGTAAATACAGGTTTATTATGGCGAACTCACGCACACTAAGGCAATTTCTTTACACACACAAGTATGACTAAGCTGCAGTTGCGAGATAAAATGTCTGTAACATAAAATTGTTTTACAATTTCTGAAAATATGTGAAAGGCATAGTTTCTATTTATTTCAGAATATTTCACAGGGCAACATATTAGTAGTGTTATGGTATAGAAAACTTTACAAATGTTTCTGATTTCAGTGCATGGTAAACTTTTAGAAAAGCATGAAAAATTTGGGACGAAAATAGTAGAAATTCTCTATTAGTCGGGAGTAATGGGTCATTCTCATCTGAACTTATTGTGCTTATGTCATTCCTTTATTATTATTATTAACTAGTTTTTATATATCAATGTCGCATGATGGATGTTGCCTATCGTTATGCATTGTTCGCATGTTTTAAATTAACTTTTAATACATATAGTAATTTAAGTAATTATATAAATATGTATCTCCCAAAAAGTATTTACGTAATTATATTTTTTATAGAATATGTATTCCCCATTGTAACATGAAAATAACAGTGGCCCAGGAATGTTTGCTAAAGTTAAATTTAGTTTCAACTGTCATAGAAAACCACGTAATTTTTCAAAATTTTATTTGAAAAAATCCTAAAAGAAATACTTTGTCTCCGATTTGTTTATAATTAAAAATAACAATTACCAACTCAATTTGACTTTAGCGAATGGCAAAAATGGGGTGATATCAATTCCATAAGACATCGTACTAAAGTGGTAATTCTGCGTAGGAGCTGCCGCCCATCACGAACAACAAAGGCAAAGCGCCGACGAGCGCGAACAACGCGAATAACGCGAACCACACGGACGCGCCCGCGCCCGCGCCCGCACCCACCAACAACGCCAACTCCATAGACAAGAAGAACATCAGCGCACCTATCACTGTCACGTGAGTACCTTCATTACTGGCATGAACTTGTTAATGCATCCTTATTTTCTCCCCTTATACTACGTGAATCTTCTTTTGAAACAGATCATTTTTTCCTAAGCAACAAAGGTCGAAAAAAGTAAAAACATTTTGACCTCCCATACAAAATGCATGACCTGAGATAGCACATTTAGTATTGCAAAATTGAGAAGCATTTTTTTCTTATTTCGACCTATGTTTCTTAGGAAAAGTTGTTTAGTTTCATGTGCATATTCATATCCTTCAGTGTGCATATTCCCGTTCTGTTACTCCATGTATACACAATATTTGTCCACACTTTACGTTATCCCCTCTCAACAAAATCCCAACGTTACCTCCCATCCTTTCCACCCTTAGCATAGAGCGTCTAGAAATGTACACGTGTCTGCCGCCGCTGCGTGGGGGGGATTGCCCTCCCCAGCTGCTCCGGCTCGCCATGAGACCGGATGTCGCCAGTAACTCCTCCCAGTACGCCATCACGGATGTCCACGAGATCACAACCACTTTAGAACATGACTGGATGTTAGTTGAATACTGCAACTTTGTGAAGAAAGTTCTAAGAGTGTAGAGATTATTGTAGAATTTGTAGATATCGTTAGCAATTGCATTTAGTATGACATCAGGTGGTTGCAGATGTAGATAGCGGCTTCTCTAGAACACGAATGGGTTGATGTTAGTTGAATACACGTTTGTAGAAAAGTAATTTTTAGAAGTAGCCGCCGTATATAGGGTTGATAATTATTTAAGTTGTAATATTCCTGTACATTTAGATAGAATATAATTAATTACAGATAAGTGTATTGGAAATTGTGCAATATTAAAGACCCGCCCTGGGTTTCATTAAATATAGAAGATTTCAGAATTTAGAATGTATGAACTTGATGTCTTTGTAGTACTTCGATACTTTTACAGTTTACAGAGTTAAATAGCCACTATTCGTACATTAAATATCACATTCTCCTAATTACAGGAACGGAACAGCATCAGCCCCCAAATCGAACAAGACGTCACCAGCAAAAGAACCCCCCAAAACGCAAGAGAATCCCTTCGAAGAAGATGAATGGGACGAGGAGTCGGGCGGAGCCCTAACTGATACAGGGGAGCCCGGAGTACCAGTACGGGCGTTATATGATTATACTGGTGCAGAGAGCGATGAGCTCAGCTTCAGGCAAGGTGAGAAACAATATTAAGTACAATTGTGTATTGTATGTCCGGAGGTGAGCAAATACCTAAAATATCGGATCTAAATCTGAACATTTTCGTGAATTGTCGCACTCTCTTCGCTCGCGTAATGTTGATTAAGTTTTCTTTTAATTCTTGTGCTCGCTTCGCTCGCGTACCTTATGGCCTATGTTCGCTGCGGCCGTGTAACGTTTGAGTCAGTTTTCGTGTAATTAGTGTCACTCACTCGCGTAATATATTTCATGAAATTACGCCTATTTTTTTTTTAATGTCGGGCTATCTTATCTTGAAAAACTTCATTTTATTAATGAATCCATGATTTGATTTCTTCCAGGCGACCTATTCGAGAAACTAGAGGACGAAGACGAGCAGGGATGGTGTAAGGGACGCAAGGACGGCCGCGTGGGGCTCTACCCCGCCAACTACGTGGAGCCGGTGGGACACTAGCACCCTCCACTGCAGGGGTTAGCTGTTAGCCCCCCGCCTAACGACGGCCCTGGGTAGCCATCAAGTAGATGCATGGGATGGGTGAATATGATAGGTTATTCTATATCAGGTTTTTTATGCATACAATCGGAAATATAATTAATATTAAATCAAAGAAACAAGTATTGTTGTGTGAAATTTGTATTTACAAAATTAGTCGTCGATTAAGTTGACCAAAAAATGTATCGTAATAAGAACGGAACAGATTATCCCAAACTTTCTGTAAAGCTATCATGTTCATCCATGCCGTGTGAACGGGCTAAACACAGTAAAAGATTCCAGCGTGTAACATTAATGTAATTATCATAGTGATAACCAGTCGGCCATGAGAGCTGCTGTCCTGAGCAATATGTAGCAAAGCAATAGAAATGTATTCCACCGGGGCTTATACGAGCAGGTAAAGAGAATTAGGACTCATATTTTCCCCGGTAGAATATAATTTGTAAAGATGTTTGCTTCTTGCAAAGATTGAGAAGGAAAAGGGTGTTAATTGTAGCGACGAATATCTGAATATGATTTTTAATGCGTCTATATATACACACCCTTTACGCAGGTCGTAGTTCGTATTTTTCACGTTGATTTAACGATACTAACATGGTTGCGGCCTATAAAAAACTTTTTCTTTGCAAATAAACAGAGGGTCAAATTAGACCGCAGACAATAACCTTGTAACAAACATATGTTTTGCGGTAGACTTTCATTAAAGTTGTAAAGCAAAAACAGTTTCTAGGCCGCAAAACAAGTGGGTATCGATAACGCAACGTTAAAAAACGCAGTATTACTATTCGACCACTGTTAGAAAATCGTTCCGATTTTGGTAAGGCGTTTGTGCGTGTCGAGGAAAATGGTTATAAAATTGTGTGTTATTTATATAAGTTACGCGATCAATATTACTCTCGGTTTTGAAATTATGAGTTGTTTATAATATTTTAGGATACGGTAAATTTCGATACGCTAATGTACAGACGCGTTCAAAATCTGTGGGACTCGGATATTATTGAGGACGCTTCGGTAAAGTCAGCTGCAGATGCAAATGCCATTCTAAAACTTGTGCTGGCTCTTGGGCCACAAATATTACAAGGCTATTTTGTCAAAGAATATGGACAATTTTGCAGGGGTGATTCGACTAATTTTGGTATCTATTATCAGTCGGAATTACCCCCTATCTATGGCAAAATAACTTAGTATTTAACTATAGAATCGTATCATTTGGAGTGCAGCTAACTATACTCGTTCAAGTGCTATTAAAAATAATTTTAGACGCCACATAAAAATATAATTACGGTCGAGTCGCGAAGTAGTCATTATGATAGTAACGGCAGGTGATGTGTTAAGTACATTATAAACTAAAATTAATTTAAATAGGTATTTGTAACGAAATTAATAGCAGATAATCATCGACTCTGGCCTCAGGAACTCGGCTGTAGGTGTAAGATAGTAGATCTATTGGGGCTCCTTCTATTTGGTGTAAAATAATTCATATTTACTTGGATAATTCTAAAAAATTCTACATCTCTTTTAAAAGTGGTATTTTTAACAAGCTATGACTGAAAAGTTGTTCCTTTTTTATTTCTTTTAGTTACGTATATTCCTCCTAGTTACAAGTCTCATGGACTCCGATCATTTATTGTGTGCCTAAATTAGAATAAAATCAATTGCTTTACACTTATTTTAAGGGCCCTTCTACCTGATAGTTGTTGTCTTATGATCAATCTACTTCATCGAACTTCTAACCTCATATTTTCGATGTATTTAAATTCTGCTAATACATTTTTATCATACGAATTTGGACTCACTTTTGTACGTTTTTAAATGTATTGTTTTATGCTGAGATGCTGCGTTGTAGAATATTGACGTTCCTGTTTAAATCAGAAAATAAACCATCTTTTTAAACAAAGCATATGCAAACTATACTTTGCAAGATGTTTCTATGTACTACGAAATATCCAACTAATAGATCACAAAACTTCTTGCATTATAGTCTGCATGTATTTTTATGTACTTTATAAAATTATTGGAACGAAAATGTTTATAGACTTCGAAACCAAAAATCATTAAGTTTTAGTGACATGTTGAACACCCGTGTCTCCGAGACTACCTTGAGGAAGACTAGCTAAGCCAAAAACGTGTACGCCAATATAAATATAAACAGGCATACCAAACTTAGGTGGATTCATTTCCAAGACTTTTCTATGCTGTACATTGACTTTACCTACGAGAATCATTAGGTAAGGTGCGTAGGGGTAAGAACGGATAATTTCAATAACTCCCAAACGCGGCTATACGTTTTTTATTCTGACTAAATAATATAAAACTCAGTTTCAATCTGTCCTTCCTTTGGTCTGCGGTCGTCGCATGATAGGGAATACATGTTAAGGTGAATTACATTTGAAAACCATAAATACCAAATGAGGAAAAAAATATTTTCTGGAACCATTCTAAAAAATCAAAATAGCCGTCCGATCTTACCCCAACATACCTTATGTCATACATAAAATAGGAATAAAAAGTAAGGCTCGTATTTTTGAAGCGATCTCAAACTTGAGAGCAATATTAAGTATGGATTTGACAGGCCAGTTTGTACTGAAATGACAATTCTGATACGAACTCAAACTCGCTGTCACTCTTGAGAACTGATTACAAATACGACCCTAAGAAATCTAATATCAATGTCCAGTAGCCGTCTTGCTGGGAATGTTTCCTTACTCGGCAATGGGATTTATATTTTGTGATATATAGGGTGGATGCCCTGTAGGCGTGGTTGTACATACACGATTATGTATTCTTGTCGTGAGTATTTATTTCCCATTGTATATAATGTATAATGATGGTGTTCTGTGGAGCGATTGGCGAGGCGCGTCGAGGTGTTTTGGCTTTAAATAATTAACTTTGTTTTTCATTCTTTTGACACATGCTGTGTATGCGAAATGATATTACATGCGGTCTTTAAATTTTTTGCCACGCTATTGTTTTAAATATTACTTTTTTTTCTTATTCCAATTCTGAATTAGCTGCACTTCTAAAGGTAAGGTGCTACGTAGACTTGGATAAATGTTCAGTGTGTTCGCCTCGGACGCGCCTTAGCCGAGTAGAATAAATAATAATAATTAATATATTATGAAATGTTTACCTTTCTTTTCCTTTTTTACCTCGTATGTGTTATCGTTTCCCGCGCGCGGCGGGTTGGGGGCCGGGCGGTGGCGCCACTTGCCTCGCGCGGCGGGTGGGGGCCGGGCGGTGGCGCCACTTGCCTCGCGCGGCGGGTGGGGGCCGGGCGGTGGCGCCACTTGCCTCGCGCGGCGGGTGGGGGCCGGGCGGTGGCGCCACTTGCCTCGCGCGGCGGGTGGGGGCCGGGCGGTGGCGCCACTTGCCTCGCGCGGCGGGTGGGGGCCGGGCGGTGGCGCCACTTGCCTCGCGCGGCGGGTGGGGGCCGGGCGGTGGCGCCACTTGCCTCGCGCGGCGGGTGGGGGCCGGGCGGTGGCGCCACTTGCCTCGCGCGGCGGGTGGGGGCCGGGCGGTGGCGCCACTTGCCTCGCGCGGCGGGTGGGGGCCGGGCGGTGGCGCCACTTGCCTCGCGCGGCGGGTGGGGGCCGGGCGGTGGCGCCACTTGCCTCGTGTGGTTCTGTAGTCGTAGCTTTGTTTTCTTGTTATAGGTTCAGACCTCTTGTCAAATCCTTTGTATTATATTATTATCAGAGAGAGGGTGGTTATGGACCACAATATGTTAATATATTATTAATATTGGTAAAATAAAATTGTTACATATGATTTGATTTGTTTTATTTCAACTTTCTAGGACGCCAAGGGCGTTTGTGCTTATCCGAATCCAAATCTGTAATATTTTATGATGCTAATTGGCCTTAATAGTAATTAAAGTTTCATATGGATATGTATTGGATACGATTATGGATAGGTCTACAAACGCCCTTATGCTTTACTGAGCGAATAAAATGGTCAATAAAAGAAATAATACCATTTATAAATCTCTTTATTTGATGGTACGCAGTGCACTGTCACAAGATTATTTTGCCTACTGCTGGAAGTCGACAGAAAAAGATAAGAAAGATTTAAAAATAATTTCAGAATATTCGAGAAAGCAGCAGTAGGCCTCACAATGATCTGTTCTAAGCAAAGCTAACATCTAGTTGTATTTGTGAAGCGTAACAAAGCGACACTTCGTATGCAAACAATAAGGCATAATATTGCTCAATTAATTATCACAATCGAAGCAGTATATCCAATTTAGAAGTCTGGCTGAAGTTAACGTCTTATAATACCGAGTATTTTCAAGGACAATTCACATGAGATCAAAATTGGAACTGAATAACTGTATTTTTTTGTTGAAATCAGTTATGATTTAAGATACTTTTTTATTCTAAATTGATAAGTTCGCAACATACCAGGTGTAAGGGACAGCCTCCCGCAAACTGATAGGAGTTGCGCAATCAACGAAACTGAACAACTAGCACATTTAAATCCATTCAGGACACGAAAAAAAAATTACCTTCCCATATAAAATTACCACCTCGGTTAGACAATTTGTATGAAAAAGAAAATTTTTATTTACACTTCCTGAAAAAAAATCCTGCTGACAGTTGTTCAGTTTCACTGACTGAGCAACCCAAATCAGTTTGCGGGACTCTGTCTCTTATAGCCCGTATGTATATATTTTTGAATAGTGATAGAAGCCAGACTTGTTACATGTGTCGTGAGCAATGAGTAGTGTGCACGGTGTGCATTTTGGCACCAAATAATCTCCAGCGCGTCGCGAGCGCACACGTATGAAA
Organism: Scrobipalpa costella; assembly: GCA_949820665.1. Lineage (NCBI taxonomy): Eukaryota > Metazoa > Arthropoda > Insecta > Lepidoptera > Gelechiidae > Scrobipalpa > Scrobipalpa costella. The sequence goes on from OX463309.1 coordinate 10,616,981, forward strand.
GAACTCGCCAGATTTAGTCAGCTTTTGGATTTAGTATGTGTATATGTATGTTAGTTTAAAGCATATTTAGGAGTATATACTGCTATTTCACATCCATTCTTCGAGTCGCAGACGCAAGCCAAATCATGACCAGGCTATAGTAATCCAAAAGCTACTAAAATGTGGACATGAGAATAGCGCGCTCGGTATGTAGTGACTCTCGACGCGGCGTCTAAATGCAATCCGACAATAAAAATAATTTTATATACAAACAATATCGTAACGTAGCCACCGCCGCGCCCACACTGATATGTCCAACGCAAAACAACCATCTATTTACAAATAACGTACAATTATTTACTATTTCACAAACACTACCTTTTTTATCTTTTCGGGTAATTCTGTGCGAAATTCAGCGAAGAGATTTGAACATCGCATCCGATTAGTTCGTCAATTATAAAAATGATTAAATACTGGGCTCACTTCTGAGATATACCGGTTCAAGTGTAAAGTTAAAATCGCCAAATTATGGATAAGATACGTTAGACCCAAATTTACCCCTGACATTTAAATTTTAACAGTTTAGAATAGCGACACGGTTAATTTTATTCACGTCAAATTAAAATAATAATAATTTTAGTGGCCGTCTAGAATTGAGCCCATGTTGTTTAGTTTTGATTTATTTTAACAGGTAGTTTTTGTGAAGCAGACCACAGGCATTACAAGAGTTCAACGAATCATTACCAGCAGTTTCTGTATTTCAAATACATTTCGACATTTAACAGAGTATACAAATTTGATATAGACGAGAAAGTTCCAACTCGAATTTTATTTTAACTTATGATTAACTATAGAACTGATACTGGTAAGTGATATCTTGAACTTTGAAACTTGCCTTCAATGAGTATGTAACAAACTACGGTAGCTCGCTCAGAGATTCCCGATTAAAATAATATTATCTTTGATTTGTGTAATATAAACATAGGTATATCAACTAAGTATAGCGATCTACATACTAAAATATATACTTCATTATATAATGTATGTGATGCTATGTTATCCTCTAGTTATAAATTTAATCTAAAGTAGGATAACTTTAAATATAAGGGTCTGAATTATTTAGTCAACGATATTTATAAAAGGCCAGTTTATTTGCTTCGAAAATATTTAAGAAATCGGAGTAAATCGAGTATAACAGTCATTCAAAATATCGTTACCTAAAAAAAATGATCCTTTTTAAGTAAATAATGAAATATTTCGTATTTTAAAGTATAAAAAACGGAAATACTCATAATGGAACAAAAGTCTTTACACAACAATAATTAAGATAAAATATTTACAAATACAACGTAACAATATTACTCTATAGAAAATTTATTCTAGCGTCAGATACTCGCCATATGCATCCACACACACACAGACACACACACATACACACACACACACACCAAACAACTTATACTCACTTGTAACCATACGACAATCTGTTAGTTGAGTTCAGTTCTGGCATTTTCTGGATAAATATTTTATAAATTCTTGTATTTTGATTCTTTAATATTCTATCCAAGACAAGCTTGCAACAGAAAATAATGAAACAATTTTTTATTTTGATTGTGTGAGTATTTATTAGTGGTGCTAGTGTTTTGGTTGATGGTGTTTAGTGTGGTAATAGTTCGTACGAATATTGTTCATTTTCGAGCCCATGTGTTTATTAAGACAAATAACATAGGAGAGAGTCCATTAACATATCATGTTAGTAAGTAAACTTATCCAAATTAATTAATATCAGTGCTAGTTTAGCTCAAAAATGAACGATTCGACTCTAGACGAGATCGGTTAAAATCAAATAGAATCCATCTGGAACACAACAGTAATAGTACTAACTCGAAATGTTCTAACATCAACATCAGTCATACATTATGGCATTTGCACATACACAGAGACACTTGTCCGAGATATCATTTTACATAAACATTCCGCTATTGATATACAGACTACAAAATACAAGGGACGATTTTACGAAAATAAAAGGGGTTGCTCAGTCAACGAAACTGAAAACCAATCACAAAAATATATTTAATTTAAAAAAATGTCGTCGTCCCCATACAAAATGTCTAATTGAAATGGTAATTTTGCATGTTTTTTCTCATTTTTCAAGAGTTTATTTTTGAAAGTTGTAGTTTCGTTGACAGAGTAACCCCTTCAATTTTCCAGGACACCATCACTCCCACCTTTTATTCAAACAGTGTAAATGTCCTCAGCACGTATGTATAGATAGTGTTATAGAATGTCCATCGTTCACTGCAGACGCCAGTAGTTTCTCGATCCACTCGTTTCGAGACACCCGTCACTTTCACCTTTTATTCAAATCAATTAGCGTAAAAGTCCTAAGCGCATACTGATAGTGTTATTGAATATGCTCGCAAAAACGAGGGTAGTCGCAATATGTGGTATACGGCTCACTGCAAGCACGCCTGCAGCTTCTCGATCCACTCCTGCGCAGCGCTGGCGTCGCTCGCGCAGAAGTTGTAGGTGCGCCGGCTCGTGCGCAACTACGGAAGAGATTTATTGTTATATTATTTGATTATTCTTACATATGTAACAATACATAGTAGATTTGAATATTATAATAATTAAAGCTAACTTAGAAATGCGATATTTTTTTATTGCAATCAAAATTACGATAAGATAATTAAATTTGAACGGGATTTTTACTACGATTATATTTATTGTGACCTCGATATTTTAACGGAGTTTCATGCGTCATGGTCATGCAACAGCAGCAGACTGGTGAGGCGAATGTTGTAATTTTTTTTATTTTTTTTATTAATATATATAGGCGAGCATTTGTCCGCCATCTCACCTGGTGGAAAGTGACGATGCGGACTATGTTGAAGCATACTCACCTATGTAGTGCCTATTCACTCTCGCCTTGAAAAGGCCCAGGTTATATTGTTCCGGAAACAGATCCACCGGCAGGGAGTTCCACTCCTTAGCCGTTCGCATTAAGAATGTGGAAGCGAACCGTTTCGTGCGAATTTGTGGTATATCCACGACATAAGGGTGGAACCCCTGTCCACGCCTCGTGCTCCGGAGATGGAAAGGGGAGGGGGGTATAAGGTCATGAAGTGCTAACGCGCACTCCCCGAAATGTATCCTGTAAAATACCGACATGCACGCCACTCTGCGACGGTGCTCAAGGTTCTGTAGTTTTGCCTCAACCAGTGCTGAGTCTCCAATGAGCTTCTTAGCACATTTCTCGATTGAGTCTAAGGCAGCCAGCTGGTATTTAGCTGAACCGTCCTAAAGGTGGCAGCAGTACTCCATACACGATCGGACTTGAGCTGTGTACAACTGCAATAGCTGTCCCGGTGTGAAGTATCGCCTCACCTTCGAGAGGATACCAAGTTTTTTGGCAGCTGTTGTGGCCAGAGACTCAATGTAACGTCCAAAGTTCAAGTCGGACGTAAGGCTCATACCAAGAAGCTCAAGATGGTCAGAAATCGGTACGGATACATCCCGGAAAGTTGGAGCCAGGTTAAAAGGACTCCGTTTTGTCGAGAATAGATACGCCTGGGTTTTGGATGCGTTGAACTTGACGAGATTGGCATCGCCCCACTCGGATATCACCCTTAGCGATGAGTTCAGACGATCCACTATGGACTCCCGACAAGACTGGATTGTTTCACTGTTGGCCCTTGCACTGGACAGATATCTGTCAACAACCGTGCTGTCATCAGCGTACCCAAAGGTATCGGGTGTCAACATGTCGTTGATATGCAGCAGGAATAAGGTTGCAGACAGGACAGAACCTTGAGGAACTCCGGCATCAATACCCTGTTGTCCGGAGGAGCAGCCTTCTAAGACCACTTGTATGGATCGTTCACTCAAGAAGTCCGAAATCCAGTTGCAAAGGCCAGCAGGTAACCCGTAGGCGGGAAGCTTGCCAGTAAGGCTAGCGTGCCAGACCCTGTCAAAGGCTTTGGAGATATCCAGAGACACGGCAAGTGCTTCACCATGTCTCTCGATAGCCTCGCTCCATAAGTGAGTGACATGCACGAGGAGGTCCCCCGTCTATCGCCCTCGGCGGAAGCCGTATTGGCGATCGTTAAGGAGATCATTATCCTCAAGGTATGCCAGGAGCCGATTATTCAGTACACGCTCCATAATCTTGCAGAGTATAGAGGTTACCGATATGGGTCTATAGTTGGCAGGGTCTGCTCGACTACCTTTTTTGGGTACAGGTTGCACATTTGCAAGCTTCCACGATTTGGGAATAACACCAGTCTCAAGTGAGAGGCGGTACAGGCGTGTCAACACCGGAGACAACTCAGGCGCACAGTTACGCAGGACGATTGCAGGGATACCGTCAGGGCCACTTGCATTATTCACGTCTAGATTTCGCATGGTTTTAAGGACCTCTTTTTGCCGGATGCGTACGGCTGCCATAAAGCAGTCGACACGAGGTAACGGGGGTGGTATTTTACCTGCGGCATCAAGACGCGAACTTTCCGCAAAATAGGAGGCAAAAAGATTGGCTTTCTCCTCCGCAGTATGAGCAAGCGACCCATCAGGTCTCTGCAGAGGCGGTAAAGATGGCTGGCAGAAATTGGTTTCCACTGCTTTCGCAAGCGACCAGAATGCTTTACTGCCAGCCGGATAGGAAGCAAGCTTAGCGCCTACCCGGCCTATGTGGGCGAATCGAGCCCTGCGTAATTCCTTTTTGCTTAACTTGGTGGCTTTGTTGTAGTTTTTCTTCAGATCGCGAGTATTCGGAGCTTTGCGTGCACGAGCATCAGCAAAAGCAAGGAATGCCGACTGTTTCTGCGATTCCGCGCAGTTACAGTCAGCATTAAACCACGGGCGAGCTTTGCTACCGGTAGGAACATCAGAGAACGGTATGAAATACTCCATACCCTGACGTATGACTTCTGTAATAGCATCCGCGCAGCTCGACGATTCGCCTGAAGAAAAACAGTCCTGCCAAGGATACGAAGCAAAGAAGTGGCGCATCTCATCCCATTCTGCTGACCTGTATCGCCACACCCGTCTTTTACCACAAGGGCCCTGATCGGGTGGTGAATACACTGATACAGATTTCACCAGACAGTGATCTGAGGTGCCCAATGGGGCAGAAACAGACACAGAGTATCGGTCTGGATCGGTAGTCAGCAGAAGGTCTAAGCAGTTGGCTGTATGAGACTCAATATCCGGGACCCTTGTTGCACAGCTGACAAGCTGGGAGAGATTTAGCGACAATGCAAATTTGCGCGCCTCTCGCCCAGCATGAACGGTCTCTAGGTATGGGAACAACCACTCTTTATGATGAGCGTTGAAATCCCCCAGGATGACTAGCTGCGCTGCCGGGTATCTCTGCAGAGCTTCATCAGCACCTTCACTGAGGTGTTCAAACAGTTTGGTTGTCTCCGTGTCTCCACTATGCGAGCGATAGACGCAAGCATACACAATTTGAGCTACACCAGTATCGACCAGTACCCACAATACGGAAAAACTTGGTGCCTCAAGGTTCTTGAGACGCTTGATGCAAATGTCATCGCGAGCGTACACACAGACTCCGGCACGAGGTAGAAACCTGTGTTCTAGTGTGTAGCCGGGATAGCTGAGGTACGCCGCGTCAGCCGGACAATTGATCTGCGTCTCAGTGAGGAACAGCAGATGCGGTTTTTCAGTCTCAAGATGGTGATGGACGGGGTTGAGATTTGAGTGCAAGCCTCGAATATTTGAGAGGTGCACTTTAAGTGGGAGGACGTGCAACCGCTGTTTAACCAATTTCCGTTTTTTGTGTGTTTTCATAATTGGTGATGTGGGGAAAAAGTGAATAGGCAGGAGGAAGGCAGTTGTACGAGGTACCGCGTTGCAATAAGCTTAGAAAATGAGCTGATTGCAGCCACACGCAAAGATAGCTGGCTTGGAGACCGCGGGGACGCCCGAACCCCCCCGGGGATTGCCACCTGGTCCTCCCATCCGGTCGCCAACCGGCAAGGTGGAGTATCCCGGGATTTTTCGTGAGGTGGCAGGGCAGCCTTTCGCGGGTGGCTTTCCCGCTACTTGGGCCCTCAACTTCCTACGGTCGGCCAGCGGTGCACCGTGCTTCGGATCCCGCTAGCCTCCAGAACCAGCCACTCGTTGTCGCAACAATCAGCCACTCCGACCTGCTACATGCCGCGGTACTACTGTACAGACCCAACCTCCATACTGGCTTCTCCTTACTACATGTCGGAACACGGCGGTACCGCTTGGCGACATTATTTAGTTAGGAGGGTGGTAACCAGCCGCGGCCGAAGCCTACCACCGGAGAGAGTGCTGTCCATTTTGCACTGCCCAGGGGCCACGTGTAGGGAAACTCGAGTAAGAGGCCCAGAAAAGGGCCTCGCCTACGGACGCGGACAGCTTTGACCCCCATTTTCCAAGGGAAACCATATCGGTCTACCCTCTTTCTTAGAAAATGTCAACATTCGCCTCGCCAGTCTGCTCGTGATTATGACGCATGAAATTGTGTTGAAATATCGAGGTAACAATAAATATAATTGTGGTAATCCCGTTCAAAATAATAATCTTATTGTAATGAACAACCACAAATGTCTCGAAACTTAAAAAAATATAATATTGAGAAGTAAAATGAGTAACAACGATGAATGGTTAAAAGAAAATTTCACGTTAGTTATCTTAGAATAAAAATAACATTAGTAATGTATTAAATGAGAGAAATTTATCGGGTGTTTTGAGGTACAAAGTAAATAAATCAAATTACTCTCAATAATAATAAGTATGAACAGCGTACTGCCATAGCGAGCACAATTGCATTTATGGAGTCATACGGACGGGCGATGAGCTCTATGGCGGGAGCTATTGACAGTGCGAGATGATGTTTGACTCTGATGTATTTGTTTATACTCGGATGTTTGAGTATGTCCTGGCGCTACTCACGTCGAAGAAGGAGCGGTCGTCGCACTTCTTGGGCGGGCCGGGCGCGGGCGGCGCCGCCGACACCGTCAGCACCTCGGCCAGGTCTGCATCACATAATTGCCATTATTAGACTCACCTACAAGTGTGTCATTTCTTCCATGCTGGACTGGGAGCGAGAGAAAAGCATAGAATGTGCCAGCTGTATTTCCTCCCGGGCATGCTGTAAAAGTCAGCTGGGGGATCCGAGGGTTTCAATATATTGCAATTAAGGCGATGGGCTGACAACCTGTCACTACAGCAGTATACCTAGAAATTTATCTTGGATGACCCTCGGAACTTTGTCAGACATGGCGGGACGACCTTTAATTAGGTTGTTTACGCTCTGCCTACCCCATTGGGGATGAAGGCGTGATAATGTGTGTGTGTGTGTGTCGGTGTGGGTGCGTCCGTGTGTGTATGTACAAGTGTCAAAATTAAATGGGGAGCAGATACGGCAGTTTCCCTATTTTTTTTTAGATCTTTTAGATTTACACGGATCTTTTGATCGATTGCAAGTTTACCTGTCTATCTATTTATAGCAATACAGTTCAATAAATTATGTTAAAATTCAGTCTACTTCTTGAATACATTAAATTAAGATGAATTGTCAATATTTACTTACCAATAAAACCTTTACAGTGTGAGTCTTCCATAGCGTCATAGTACCGCAGCTGGTGTTTGATGGAGTCCAAAACGAACCATCTGCAACAAAGTTTCAGGTGTATTTTGTACCATTCTGCGTCGCATGACACGACTTAATCAACATAAGTCACGTTTTTATCGAATTGCTACCATCAGGACACTTATTTTTTATTTACGTAGGATTTAATTTCGACGTATTTGTTTGTCTTTCAATAAAGAATTTAATAACGGGCACTCGCTTTGGAATATAAGCTGCGGACTTCACGACATGAGTCCCCTCATCAGGTTAGGTGCGCCGGCTGCGGGGTTGTGTACCCGATGTGAGTGCGCGTTATTAATTTTTTTATTTAGAATGTCTCACTTAAGTTTAAATAGTTTGAAGATAATTAATTTATAATAAGAGATAAGAACCCATGTCTTAAACACATGTCTTCCATGCTGGACTGGGAGAGAAAAACATAGAATGGGCCAGCTGCATCTCCTCCCGGGTATGCTGTAAAAATCAACTAAGGGATTCAAGGGCTTCAGTGTACTGCAATTTAGGCGATGGGCTGACAACATGTCACTATAGCGATACACATTTCAGTCTAAAATAGCCCTCAATACTTGTCGGACCTGACGGACGACTTTTTTCTTAGGTCGTTTACGCTCTGCCTACCCCATCCGGGATAAAGGCGTGATTATATGTAGATACATAAGAACCCTAGTGGGTTAGCCGATAGAGGTAGGCGAATGAGGATATCATGTTACCGTTGCTTCCAGCCCTTGAGCAGCGCGCCGCGCTTGTAGAGATGCCCCTCGTGCGTGCGGTTCTCGGCCACGTTGCTGGAGAACTGCTCGTAGTACTGCTGGGACGAGGACTGCAGCGTGCCCACGCCTGAACAATGAAAACCATTCGTGTATTTTCTTAGTCAACATTGATCATCATCTCCCTAGCCTCCGCAACCCAGAAGGGAAACCAGACCCAATCCTAGATTAGGCCATTTTTCAAGCCGCCAATGCTTAGCACTGGCCTCTGATATGGCTTAACGAGAATATCTACGGTATTAAACGATATTTACCGGAACAAACGGCTTAAAGTGCCTTCCGAAGCACGGAAAAAGCGCCGAATAAACGTACATAAAAACACATTGGGACGTGGTGGGATTCGAACCACAACCTCCCGCTGAGGAGGCAGCGGCTCTATCCACTACACCATCGGGCGTTTGGTCAAAATTTATATACGTTAGGATTCCCCAGACGTGAGGGTTTTGAGCTAAAATGACTGGTGACTTTTGACCTTATACACCGCTAGCGTCACCACAAGAAGTTACATGAATTCGCGTACAAATTCCAAATACGGAGTGTAATGGACAGCGTCCCGCAAACTGATAGGTGTTACTCAGTCAACGAAACAGAACAACCATCAGCAGGTATTTTTTTTCAGGAAGTAAAAAAAAATTTTGCTTTTCCATACAAATTGTCTGATCGAGGTGGTCATTTTATTTTTATTTTTTTCATCTCCTGAAAGAATTTCCTGGTGAAATGTTGTTGAGTAATTCGAACGAATGGCTAATTGAACAAGTGATAACAGATGGAAAAAGAGCGGCTACACGCCTGTTTGGGTGTTGTGATGTGACCAGGGACCGGTCATTTTTTTGACCTTAATATCCGTAGTAGGTTAGATTAAAGAAAAGATGGATGGACTGCGTGAAAGATGATATGTCTAGAACAGGTGTGAGTGTTGAACTGACGGCTGACAGGGATGAATGGAAGAAGAAAACGTACTGCGCCGACCCCAAGTAAATAAGATAAGGGTAAGCGAATGATGATGATCCGTAGTGGTTGGGAAAACTTTGATGCCGCGATTCACTTGTGTTTCTTATTGTGGCGCCATCTATCTACAAATGTGTACTGACTGTTGGTGACTGAAGAGAGGTGGTCCCGGTCGCGGTCCTGCGGCGGCGGCGCCTTGTACTTGGTGCAGGGCAGCGCGAAGGACTCCGCGCAGCGCTCGTGGCACGCGCAGCCGCAGTCCACGCAGCGCACGCCCGTCTGCAAACACATGGAAATAACATAGAATATTCCTTATTACATTATTTATTGTTTCAGATAGATTTGTAGGTATATTGCTGTAGTGACAGGTTGTCAGCCTGTCGCCTAAATTGCAATATACAGAAACCCTCAAAACTTTGTCAGACGTGGCGGAACGACCTTTGTTTAGGTCGTGTACGCTCTGCCTACCCCATTAGGGATAAAGGCGTGATTATATGTATGTACATTATTTATTCTTTACTATATTACATAATTATTCTTTACACACTACACAAATCGCATACAGAATCAACAAACAAGGAATAGCGTACATATAGACGGACAAATACAAATAGCAGTGATAAAAAAAACATGAAGCTACTTCTTGGCCAGAAAATACTGATTAAATACCACAGGGCAATTCTGGTGAAGGGACTGAAACACAAGCATGGCAAAGGATTAAAAGGATTGTAAAAGAGATTAAAAGGAAAGGAGTAAAAGGATGATTTAGCAAAAGGAACAAAATGGAAGATCGAGTAAAAAGGAGGAAAAGGAAGGTCTAGTATAAGGTTGGCAAAGAAAGGTCTAGTAAAAGAGAGGAAAATGTAGGTCTGAAAAAGGGTGTAATAAAAGAAAGGTGTGGTAAAAGGGGGGAAAAGAAAGGTCTAGTAAAAGGGAGGAAAATAAAGGTCTAGTAAAATAGAGGAAAATGTAGGTCTGAAAAAGGGAGTAATAAAAGAAAGGTCTTGTAAATGGGAGGAAAAGAAAGGTCTGGTAAAAGCGAGGAAACGGAGAGTCGAGAGAGTAAAAAGAAGGTCACGAATAAGTGGTAGAAGGCATGTTTGTTAAAGGATCTGAAAAGCAGGATTAGTAAAAACATAATCTGGTAGGTTCTAAAGCAGTTTTTCAGAAAATGAAAGTTGATTAAAAGCAACAAACCTCGCAGATCGTTGTATTTTTCATTACCTTGAGCGGTCCCCAGAGCAAGTCCGCGCAGTGGTCGCAGCGGGCCGGCGCCGCCGTGGTGGCGGGGGCCCAGCGGTGCGCGGGCGCGGCGGGCGGCGCGGCGGCCAGGCGCCCGCGCACCAACACCTCCAGCGTGCCGCGCTTGTGCGTCGCCAGTGTCGCGCGCCGCACCACGCCCGACGACATTGATGACACGCGCTGTACGAAAAAACTAGCTTGAACATACATACATATTATCACGCCTTTATCCCTAAAGGTAAACGACCTAAACAAAGGTAATCTGCCTCTCAGTTTAAGTCTCACTTCCGTAGGTCAATAAGCTGTACCTGTTGTGTCGTTATTCCTTGTGTATTGTCTTTCTCATGTTACTTGTGTACAATAAACAGTAAATAATCGTTCCACCACGTCTGACAAAGTTATGCGGGTTATTTAAGATAGATTTGTAGTATTGCTGTAGTAACAGGTTGTCAGCCCATCGCCTAAATGGCAATATGCAGAAACCATCGGATCCCTTAGTTGGTATTTACAGCATGCCCGGGAGGAAATGCAGCTGGCACATTTTATGTTTTTCTCTCGCTCCCACTCCAGCATAGAAGATATATAGCATTGCATACGATATTCTTCTTCATCGTCATCGCAGATTACACATACCGGGTGTAAGGGACAGCGTCCCGTAAACTGATAGGGGTTGAACTGATAAGGGTTGCTCAGTCAACGAAACTAAATAACTTTCACCAGGAAATTATTTCAGGAGATGAAAAAGAAATTGACCATTCTATACAAAATGACCACCTCGATCAGACAATTTGTATATGGTAAATTGACTTTTTTAATCTCCCTGAAAAAAAAACCTGTTTGTTCTACAGTGTTATTAACTGTCCCTTACACCCCGCATACACATGGTACTAATAAATTACGTTCAACGTAACACATAAATAAAGGACACCTTAATCCCTTACGGAGTAGATAGAGCGTAAAACGCGAATTAAAAAGTATCTCCCAGGAGACAATAAAAAACAAATAAAATGTGCCAACTGCTTCTCCCGGGCATGCTGTAGATGTAGAAGTCAGCAAATGAATTCGAAGGTTTCGCGATGGGTTGACGAAACGGTCACTATTTGTCAGATGTGCCAAAAACCTCTATTACTAGATTGATTAAACACTGCTCTCAAAAACTACAATAGAATATATTTTTTCTTTGTTCTTTTTACCGACATTAAAATTGATATAAAATGTGGAAGATATTAAGTAAGTTCGTAGGTTCATGAGGTTGGTTATTAGTTTAGACTTAGCTAATCATAGATGGCACCACTAGGTTTATAAAACGCGGTATCGTTGTGTTTTCCAAGTTGGTATAATCTACTTCGCACAGATACTACGGCGAACGATCCTTCAATACGATTTTTGAATTCATGCTCCTAATTCGTTAGGTGGTATGGGTTATTAAATTCATTAATAGGTTGGTTACTATTTGGTAGCTGTGACAGTTACGATTTGTATGGATTATAGATTTAGAAACATTTTTACGAGCTCACAACTTGCACGGATATGATAATTCTCACGGCTGCTGACGTCATCTGACATTGTAATTTTTTTTAAATTGTCTGTTTGCACGGATTTGACAGCTGAACAACACGACATAGTTTTAAGTTTTCTGTGATTTTTCAGTGGTTTCATATGTTGCTCTTGCCGATTGGATGCCACTTTTCAGCCAGATTGTACTCGTCTTTCCGAAGAACATGCCCAATTCAACTCCTGGGTCTATGGGCGTATGTATGGATTTTAGATTTTAAAAAAGTCACGCTCTCTATTTGCACGGATATGAAAGCTGTGTTAAAATATAGCGTCTAAATATAGTATAGATAGTGGTACGGAACCCTTCGTGGGCGAGTCCGACTCGCACTTGACAAGTTTTTTATTTGGTTTCCTTGTGAATGACATCTGTTGTTTTCACAGGGTAGTATTAATTAGTGCGCGGGGCTAAAATTATAATAATAAGTATTACACTCCGTCTAAGATCGGCTATGTACGCAGTCTCTGCCGCACTTATACTGTGCAACGATTGAAACATTCATTGTCTCTTTTCAAGGGTCTATTTGCAAAATGAACAGCTCAGTATTCAGAAACAATATTGTCGTTGCGACTTTAAGATCTCCCATGTGACCAAACCTGAATTTTGGGAAAAACGAAACAACTGTTTAACTAAAAAAAGGTGGCGGTTATAATTATTAATAATTTTTCAACAGAAGAAAAATAAATAGATAGAATGATTTATTGTTTTAAAACGAAAAATTACTGTTTATCAACCGATTTTTTTACGAGTTCTCAGCACATATAAGGTTTTTACTATAAAAATGTACAAAAACATCTTTGAGAGAAAATCTTATGTGCATATATGAGTTTTTATTTTGCATTATAAAATATCTGATCTGCACAAGCTTACGTAATTCTATGCCACATGCGATATTTTTAATGCCAATTTTTGTTGATCGCCACATAAGAGGTTTATAAAAACGTCTTTAAAACTACAAAATATTAATTAATTAATAAATATTATAATGTCAATGATGCCAGCTCTAGTTCTTTTGGTGCAGATGATTGTTTATGGCGATTCAAAGCGGTATTGCAGTCTTCTTCCATGTTTACTTACATGCTGGACTGGAAACGATACAAAAACATAAAATGTGCCAGCTGCATTTCCTCCTGGGCATGCTGTAAAAAACAGAGCTAAGGGATCCGAGAGTTTCTGTATATTGCAATTTAGGCGATAAGCTGACAACCTATCACTACAACAATATACCTACAAATCTATCTTAAATAACCCTCAAAACCTTGTCAAGCGTGGCGGAACGACCTTTGTTGTGGTCGTTTATGCTCTGCCGACCCCATTAGGGCTAAAGGCGTGATTATGTGTATGTATGTATAAATATTTTTTTACCTACATTAAAATTTATATAAAATGCCAAAGATATTTAGTAAGTTCGTAGGTTCATGAGGTTGGTTATTAGTTTACACTTAGCTAATCATAGATGGCACCACTAGGTTTTTAAAACGCGGTATCGTTGTGTTTTCCAAGTTGGTATAAGCTACTTCGCATCGATACTTCGGCGAACGATCCCACCAAAGTGGTGGTTTAAGATTTTTGAATCCGTGCTCCTAATCCGTTAGGCGGTACTGGTTATTGGTAAATTCAATAATAGGTTGGTTGCTATTTCTACCAAATACCTGTGACAGTTACGATTTGTATAGATTTTAGATTTATATACATTTTTTCGTGCTCATGAACGGATATGACAGCTCAAATGGAGGGGTGAGGGTAGGGGGTAATTGCCACGGCTGATGACGTCATCTGATATCACATATTAGCTATTTTTGAAATTGTCTGTTTGCACGGATTTGACAGCTGAACTACACGACAAAGTTTTCTGTGATTTTTCATCATATGTTCCTCTTGCCGATTGGATGCCACTTTTTAGCGAGATTGTCCTGGCCTTTCCAAAGCACATGTCCAATTCAACTCCTGGCTCTCAAAGTTGTGATGGAGCAACCCTGGACGTCGGAACTCAGGATGAGATACTGCTCGGTATCAAGCCGAATCCAAACCCATACTATTTCCAAATCAGATTTAGAATAAAGGTAAACAAAGTTTCATGTCATTCAATCGAAGATCTTGTTTTCTAAAATAAGTTTTAGCTATTAGATATGATAACATAATGAAATAGTAGTTTTAGTCATCTAACTAATTTGCCGACACATATAATTTATTTTTGAAATGTGTTTTTGAATGATAGAAAGACATGAAACTTTGTTAACTTTCTTCTAAATCTGATTTAGAAATAGTATAAATTTCCTTTCACACGGTTTCACGCGTTGGATATATGGGTGATTCTCTGTTCTGTAATTTTTGTCATTGACAGAGAAGCACACAAGAAGAAAATTGTTTTCAAATTCCCACAAGCATTAAATAACATAGAGTCTCTTGCTAACATTTTTCTGGACTACGAGTTCATGTAAAAAAATAACTGTCAGCCCTGCAAATACGCCATGTTTTGTTTTCTTTCTATATGACATCTGTTGTTTACACAGGGGTATCGAGGCATATTGACTACTCAAATCAATAACTTCTATATTTATGACCTTGATTATTAAATCTTGATGTGCATTTTTTTAAAATGATGAATGACGTTAATATTTTAGCCTGCAGTGTTTTGTGTAAAAGTTTTGGTATTTTTTAACCATCCAGTCGACACGCCTATTATTCGGGGGTCTGCCTATAAATTCTTCCATTCTGGACTGGGAGCGAAATAAAAACATAGAATGTGCCAGCTGCATTTCCTCCCGGGCATGCTGTAAAAACCAGCTAAGGGATCTGAGGGTTTCAGTATATTGCGATTTAGGCGATGGGCTGACAACCTGTCACTACAGCAATATACGTACAAATCCATCTTGAATAACCCTCAAAACTTTGTCAGACGTGGCGGAACGACCTTTGTTTGGGTCGTTTACGCTCTACCTACCCCATTAGGGATAAAGGCGTGATTATATGTATATGTATGTCTGCCTATAAATCAGGCCGGATGCGTGGGTTCTGCGTTACCTGCAGCTCGAGCGTGTTGGGCAACTCCAGCTGTTCCCAGCGCACGCGCCACTTCTGCGGCAGGTGGCCGAGCTCCAGCTCCAGCTGCCGGATCCTCTCCAGCAGGCCGGAGAACGCGTCCGGCATGCAGCGCGGGATGCTGTCGTAGCTGCAACGTGGGAACAGGAATTTGTAAACGGTACATCGTAAATGTGTCCAATAATTTCCTTCGACGATTTGGGCTACTAGTTCTGATTTTGGACTCTCAATCAAATCATTAGAAAACCATGTTTTTCTGTTTTTCTTTAAGGTTGGATGCGAGTCCTTTAAGCTAATTCTTAATTTCAATCACTTTCTGGAAATCATGATAGAGAAAACCATTCCGAGATTAAATTGCGGATTCGTTCAGACATATAGGCATCTGATGATTGTGGAGGCTGCGAAGAAAACATTTTCAAATGTTTGTGTCAGCTTCTCCTTATAGTTCGGTTAGGACAATACAGGCTGAATCACCTGATTGTCCGAAAAGGTAATGGATTCCTTGCCTCGGAGGGCACGTTAAGCAGTCGGTCCCGGTCGCTGTCTTTCACAGTGGTCGTTAGTTAAAACCATGTTAGATGCCTATTATTATTTATTATTTCTTCCATACTGGACTGGGAGAGAAAGAAAAACATAGAATGTTCCAGTTGCCCTTCCTCCCGGACATGCTGTAAAAGTCAGCAAAAGGGATTCGAGGGTTACAGTGTATTGTAATTTAGGCGATGGGCTGACAACCTGTCACTACAGCAATACACATTACAATCTAAAATTGCCCTCAATTTATGTCAGACGTGGCGAAAGCGCCTTTTAGGAGGCGTTTTACGCTCTGCCTACCCCGTAAGGGATAAAGGCGTGATTTTATGTATGTATGTAGATGCCTATTAGGCGGTTTGAAAACTCTGACAAATGACTCGGGTCGAATGATTCGAAACCCACAGATAAGAGAAGTTTGTTGAAATGCCAAGAGTGCCGTACCCGGCGGCGGCGACCCTCCTGCCGGCTGGCTTGTCGGGCTCCAGCGAAGGCCCCAGAGCCTCCAGGTCGTACGGCGCGCCGTGGGACAGCTCCTCGCTCACGTAGTACTCCCACACCTCCAGCGCGCACACCGATGACACGGGACGCAATACCTGGAGATATAAACGTGAAGGGTGTCATATATTATTTTTTTATTATTTCACATAAAAAGGTATTTACAGAATTATATGTTACATTTTCGCCAAACTGCGAAAGCAGTTTGTTGGCAAGGTAGCACTCGTTACTTAATGATTCTTGATTTTTGATTCTTGATTAAAGAGGGAGAGAAACCCATTTTAAAGAGGGAAAAATACCAGTTTTAAAAAGGGAAAGGGGCCCGTTTTTAATACGGAAGAGGACCAGTTTTAGTAAAAAGGGAAAGAGGCCCGTTATAAAGAGGGAAAGGACCAGTTTGAAAAGGGGAAAGATACTCGCTTTTAAGACGGAAAAGAACTAGTTTTAATAAAAAGGGAAAGAGGCCCGTTTTAAAGACGGAAAAGGACCAGTTGTAATAAGGGAAATGTGCTAGTTGTCATAACGAAAAAGGACCCGTTCTAAAGAAGGAAAGATCCCCTTTGAATGACGGAAGAAAAAGATCCGTTTTAAAGACGAAAAAAGTCCGTTTAAAAGAGGGAAAAGTACCAATTTTATAAAGGGAATAGGAAAACGTTGGTATTAATAAATAATACAATTTTACCAAAAAATCTGCTGTATAGCTAAACTTCTTTGAATTACAAATTAAAAAGGGTAAAACAGTTAACAATTTTTCTTACTGGGTTATCAAGATCAGGTGTGTACAGGAAGTTGTAGAAGATGGGCGACTTCTGATGATGTTTGTCGATGTAGTCGAACAGCGAGTGCCCGTAGGCGGGCTGGCGCGGCAGCGAGCTGCCGTACCCCCCGCACTCCTCCTCCGACCCCGCGCCCGTCTCCACGCCCTGCAGTACAAACAAAACAACAGTAAGACTCAGTATTTATTTATTGGTTCAACAACATTTAGTATATACTAGCGACCCGCCCCGGCTTCGCACGGAAATTATCAGTGTTTCTCTTCTATATTACGCATGTATTATACATATAAACCTTCCTCTTGAATCACTCTATCCATTGAAAGAAACCGCATCAAAATCCGTTGCGAAGTTTTAAAGATTTATGCATACATAGGGATATAGGGACAGAGAAAGCGACTTTGTTTTATACTATGTAGTGATAAGCATTGATGGCGTTTTTAACAATAAAGTATTCAAGGGTCTAAAGTTTTGCTAGTACTATTGTACCGGGACAGCGTCCTGCAAACTGATAGAGGTTACTCAATCAACGAAACTGAACAACTATCACCACAGGAAATTCTTACAGGAAATGAAAAAAGTTTTTTTGCTTTTCCATACAATTGTCTGATCGAGGTAATTATTTTATATGGGAAAGAAAAAAAAAAAACATCTAAAAGAATTCCCTCGTGAAAATTGTTCAGTTTCGTTGATTGAGCAACCCCTATCAGTTTGCGGGACGCTGTTCCTTACACCCGTTATATTCTGTGGTATTGGAAAAAAAATATTTAAAAAAAAAACGGAAACAACGGGCCAATCCGTTACGTCCTAGAAAAGGTAATCTTTCATAGGTTGAAATGACACTTTGTCCTTAACTTTTTGGCCGTTGAAGGCAATGCACAATCCTTTTAAAATTATGGGGTGATATGATATTTTTACAATGATAATTTTATATATATAGTTGAATTATATGGTTTTCAAGATCTAAATTATCTAAGTTGTTATAAACTCACCAAGCGGCTGGTGTCAGCGCGCTTGTCATCAGCAGCAGCTATGCCTAGCTCCGCTCTCTGCGCCTCCGAGTCCAGTAAGAACGTTCTGAACCGGCACGACACCGTGTGGTACGCTATGAACCGCAAGTAGTACTCGTTAAACTCAAACGCCAGGGGGAACTGCTTCTGGAGCTGGAATCACAAACAAATAGGTTTTATTTTTATTCGGCATGGAAATTGGAATTGGTCTTGAGCACACATTATTAGGATTCTAGGTGCCCGTCGGCGCAAAAATTTATGTGTCTTGACCCTAGTCTAAGCCAGAGTCGAAAATGCAGGCGTTATCAACTGGAAATTATTGTCATTTCCACACACAGATGGAAATCTAAGAGCAACTTGGTTTGAATTAGGCTCCGGTGAACGGGGCACAAGCCGGTCCAAGGTCCGCTGCCTGAAGTGGAGTTAAGAAATAACATTCGATACTTTACTTTAACACCTTTAGAATACCCTTAAATTCAAATTCAAATTAATTTAATTCAAAAGAATGTTAAAAATTACAGTAAAAACCAAGGCTTCTAACACTCGTAAAAAGATTTAAAATAATAAAACAATTTCATAAAATTAGGTTAAGACATCACAAGTCGTACATAATACATAGTAAAAAAAATAAAAGATAAAAAATACATGCTAAAAATAAATAAATTACAATCAATTTCAATATATAAAAATGGTAAAAACAATTAATTCGGACATAATTTCATACTCAAAAATAAAGTACCCTATAAAGTGGCATGTGCATGCATAGTCTGCTTTTTGCCGGAATTCCGATTTGTGGAACGCTGCTATCCTTGTACAGAATATGCCAGACAAGGATCCCCTCCTAAAACCAGGTCCAGACTTGTGCCCCAGCGCCAGCCACTGCTCCTGCACGAGGGTACGGAGACCAGGTCCAGCTCACCTGGTGCACGGCGTCCAGCAGCTGCAGGAAGGTGCCCGATGTAGGAGCGCGTCGCGAACTTGTGTCCCAGCGCCAGCCACTGCTCCTGCACGAGGGTACGGAGACCAGGTCCAGCTCACCTGGTGCACGGCGTCCAGCAGCTGCAGGAAGGTGCCCGATGTAGGAGCGCGTCGCGAACTTGTGTCCCAGCGCCAGCCACTGCTCCTGCACGAGGGTACGGAGACCAGGTCCAGCTCACCTGGTGCACGGCGTCCAGCAGCTGCAGGAAGGTGCCCGATGTAGGAGCACGTCGCGAACTTGTGTCCCAGCGCCAGCCACTGCTCCTGCACGAGGGTACGGAGACCAGGTCCAGCTCACCTGGTGCACGGCGTCCAGCAGCTGCAGGAAGGTGCCCGATGTAGGAGCACGTCGCGAACTTGTGTCCCAGCGCCAGCCACTGCTCCTGCACGAGGGTACGGAGACCAGGTCCAGCTCACCTGGTGCACGGCGTCCAGCAGCTGCAGGAAGGTGCCCGATGTAGGAGCGCGTCGCGAACTTGTGTCCCAGCGCCAGCCACTGCTCCTGCACGAGGGTACGGAGACCAGGTCCAGCTCACCTGGTGCACGGCGTCCAGCAGCTGCAGGAAGGTGCCCGATGTAGGAGCGCGTCGCGAACTTGTGTCCCAGCGCCAGCCACTGCTCCTGCACGAGGGTACGGAGACCAGGTCCAGCTCACCTGGTGCACGGCGTCCAGCAACTGCAGGAAGGTGGGCGTGGAGCCCTGCTGCGGCGCGGGCCCGATGTTGGAGCGCGTCGCGAACTTGTGCCCCAGCGCCAGCCACTGCTCCTGCACGAGGGTACGGAGACCAGGTCCAGCTCACCTGGTGCACGGCGTCCAGCAACTGCAGGAAGGTGGGCGTGGAGCCCTGCTGCGGCGCGGGCCCGATGTTGGAGCGCGTCGCGAACTTGTGCCCCAGCGCCAGCCACTCCTTCTCCACGATAATCCGGAACCCTTCTAAAGTACGATAGTAAGGTTCCAGGCAGATCTGCGCTAGGGATGATATCTGGAACACAAAATTGTAGAGTCAGTTAAAGCTGCTTCCTTGCTAAACGGTTCAAACTGTAGGAGCGGTTTACATTAGGACAGTTTTAAATACAGTGCATAAGTTAGTAAGTTGGCCTTCAAGTTGACGTTAACACGGTTCCAGTACCCAGTTCTATTTTGATTCAAGTTGACAGGCAACTTGAACTTCAACTTGAAAGCCAACTGGCAGAATCGTTTACACGTTTCAACTTACCAACTAGACTTACAGCTTGACCTGTTTAAACCGCCCTTTATCAAGTTAATGGTAAGACAATATTGCAAATGTTATGGGTGTACCGAATGACCCATATGCACAGTAGCATTCTAACAGACCTGTGCCGTCTTCAAGAGACAGCAGCACGGACGAGCCCTGCAGGTCCAGCAGGTCCACTACAGCACCGGACAGCTGGAACTGGACTCCAGCAGTCTGCTGTATGAGATACAGACCTGTGCCGTCACGTCCCAGCCGTCTTCAAGAGACAGCAGCACGGACGAGCCCTGCAGGTCCAGCAGGTCCACTACAGCACCGGACAGCTGGAACTGGACTCCAGCAGTCTGCTGTATGAGATACAGACCTGTGCCGTCACGTCCCAGCCGTCTTCAAGAGACAGCAGCACGGACGAGCCCTGCAGGTCCAGCAGGTCCACTACAGCACCGGACAGCTGGAACTGGACTCCAGCAGTCTGCTGTATGAGATACAGACCTGTGCCGTCACGTCCCAGCCGTCTTCAAGAGACAGCAGCACGGACGAGCCCTGCAGGTCCAGCAGGTCCACTACAGCACCGGACAGCTGGAACTGGACTCCAGCAGTCTGCTGTATGAGATACAGACCTGTGCCGTCACGTCCCAGCCGTCTTCAAGAGACAGCAGCACGGACGAGCCCTGCAGGTCCAGCAGGTCCACT
Source organism: Scrobipalpa costella (assembly GCA_949820665.1). Taxonomy (NCBI): domain Eukaryota; kingdom Metazoa; phylum Arthropoda; class Insecta; order Lepidoptera; family Gelechiidae; genus Scrobipalpa; species Scrobipalpa costella. The sequence continues at coordinate 10,637,859 of OX463309.1, forward strand.
ACAGCACCGGACAGCTGGAACAGCTGCCGAAGCTGCCACAGCCACCCGGACTCTTCTATCAGTCTGTAACATCACAGTACATATATATTAAGCATACATAGACAAACTTGAAAAACAACCGAAATAAGTTTGCCTATGCCATAACATTCTAAGTTCGTCAATGGTCTTCTTCTTCTGTCGAGTGGGTATCGAGTTTATTGACCCGATGAACCCTGGTGTCAGAGTTTTTAAACCGCCTAGTAGCACAACTATCAGGCCTCTGACATGGTTTGAGTAACGACCACTATCAAAGACAGCGACCGGGACCGACGGCTTAACGTGCCCTCCGAAGCACGAAATCTTTTTCTTTTTCGGACAATCAGGTGATTCAGCCTGCAATGTCCTAACCAAACTGGGGAAAAAATCACAAAGTGATAAATTCTCAAATATCAACTTTGTGTTTTCCCCCTGGGAATCGAACCCAGAACCTCCGGATCAGGAGTCCATGGCACTAGCCACTAGACCAAGGAGGCAGTTCAGTTCTTCAATGGTATAAAAAGGAAAAACATGTATTTGCAGCGTCATGCTGGTCTTTGGGAGTTAAATGTTGAGGCCAGTTGACTGAGTGATGATGAGTGGAAAAAGGATAGAACTAGGGTAGATCGGTTGGACTTAAAGCTCTGCCTAATAGCTGGTTTACATTGTGCCAGTGGTAAGTATAGTGAATTAGAACGGTTGGTAAATAGAACAATGTAAATAAAAGATGTAAAAGTATTTCTTCCATGCTGGACTGGGAGCGAGAGAAAAACATAGAATGTGCCAGCTGCATTTCCTACCGGGCATGCTGTAAAAACCAGCTGTGGGATCCGAGGGCTTGCGTATATTGCAATTTAGGCGATGGGCTGATAACCTGCCACTGCAGCAATGTAACCTTAAATAACTCTCAAAGCTTTGTCAGACGTGGCGGAACGACTTTTGTTTATGTCGTTTACACTCTGCCTACCCCATTAGGGATAAAGGCGTGATTATATGTATGTATATAAGTATATCTGCAGATCGGTGAGAAAACTTCGATAGCGCGTTTCAGAACATGCGTCTCTTGTTGTGGCGCCATCTATCGGCCGCATGTTACCTGAGGAAGCCGGGCTCCTCGGGCGCGGGCGGCGCTGAGGGCACGGCGGCGCGCATGAGCTTCTTGAAGGCGTGCTTGGTGGCGCGCGCGTCGGGGTACTCCACGGGCACCGCCTCCACGCCGGGGACTCCGCCCCCGCCGCCGCCCGCGCCCGCACCCTTCTCCGACAACACGTAGAGAGACGCGCGCCGAACCGCTCCGCCGTGCTCGCCCGATACTAGTGACGAATTGTGTTATGTTAGCTTTGATGATGGTGATGATGGTGATGATGGATGATGAAGTCCTGTTATCCCTCATCAGGGACATAATGCTCGAAGAATGGATTTCCACTCTCAATCCTACACGGTAAATTTCAGATGTATGGTTATGTTAGCCTTGGCTTTTCATAATAAGAAAATTCTACCTACCGTTTCTTCAACGGTTTCATCTAATTATACAACGAGATTAATTCTGAATGTTAAGTGCAAAAGCTGTATTTTAAATATGCCGCTATTCAGTATACATAGTGTAATTCGTGAAAGTTGTTAAATTTCGCAGACTGAGCAAGCCTTTATCAGTTTGCGGGATGCTGTATGGAAGGTGACAACTGTATAGCGGATGTTGGCGGAGCGCATAAAAATGTAACTTATTATGTCGAAGTAGTATTTAAGTTTTTTATAAATATGTATGTTAGTCTGTAAGGTATACATTCTATGGGCCTCTGTTTATTTTATTTAACATCTACTAATGTAAATATTGCCTGAAATAAAATGATTTATTTATATTATATAATTTTTTCGTTAAACTGCGCTGCAATAGTTTGGTCACTTTCAATTTTAGCGGATGCCTATTGGCCTTAAAAACGTAGCGTTTATCTTTGTTTAGATCGTATAAGCGTGATTATATGTTTGTATGTACAGTAGCGGATGTTACCTGAGTCCGCGTCGGCGGTAGAGGTGCGCTGGCGGGGCGCGTACAGCTCTAGGTGGCTGGGCTGGCGGCCCTTCAGCGAGCCCCAGCGCCCGAAGTGCCGCGCGCCGCCCGCCGGGACTCCGCCCTTGCCGCCGCTGTTGCGACCGAGGACACTGCACATAACAATAAAACATAAACTTAGTAGAAGGCTCCTAAAGGAGTTTCTGACCCTTAGGTCTCTTGTCTTAATAAGGCAAGGCATACTGAGATTTTTGAGGTTCTTAGAATGCCCGAACAAGTCCACTTGAGGTTTTGAACAATTGCGTCACTAAACTACTAAACTACCACATTACAATTGTTAGCAATACTTCAAAGTAAGTAATTTGGGATTATTTTTACTCTTTGTCCCCGACTAACTAGACTAGATATTCTAATTACAATTCATATCCATTACTAGGAAAAAGGGAACTAAATGCTAGAGTACACCCGTACTTGAAGCTAGACGTAGCTTTCTGACAGAATCCACGGAAGCGTCCCACCCGGCGCACTTCGGTCATGGGTGATTGAGATGCAGGGGATCTGAGGAATGAGGTTAAAGGATAAGGAAGCTCTTTTTAGGAACGAAGGTATAACATGAAGGATCAAGGTTATGTAAGGCAAGGTTAAACTTTAGGTACATTTAATTTCTAACTAGGGAAAGACTGGAGGCATTCGATATGTGGTGTTGGCGTAGGATGAAACGAATAAGCTGGACAGAGAAACAAACAAATGAGAAAGTATTATAACTCGTTAAATAAAAGAAGAATCTATTGAACATTATTATGACATGACCAGCTACTAAAGACTATTGGAAGGAAAGATTGAGGGGAGACTGAGAAGTAGGACTAGAAGAGGTTATAGAATGGATCAAATCAAAGAAAAGATTGAGGTCAAGTCGTATAGAGAGGTGAAAGAGAAGGCTGAATCCCGAGAAAGCTGGCGATTACTCCACCGACAAGTACAAAGCTCTTAAATTTATGATGATAAATTTCAAGCATGTTGTCTTCCATGCTGGACTGGGAGCAAGAGAAAAACATAGAATGTGCCAGTTGCATATCCTCCCGGGCATGCTGTAAAAACCAGCTAAGGGATCCGCGGGTTTCAGTATATTGCAATTTAGGCGATGGGCTGACAACCTGTCACTACAGGAACATACCTAAACATGTATCTTAAATAACCCTCAAAACACATTACATTCGAGTACATTTTATATAGTAGTGTTGCTGCCTCCGTGGTCTAGTGGTTAGTGCCATGGATTCCTGATCCGGAGGTCCTGGATTCGATTCCCAGGGGGGAAACACAAAGTTGATATTTGAGAATTTATCACTTTGTGAATTTTTCCCCAGTTTGGTTAGGACATTGCGGGCTGAACCACCTGATTGTCCGAAAAAGAAAAAGATTTAGTGCTTCGGAGGGCACGTTAAGCCGTCGGTCCCGGTCGCTGTCTTTGATAGTGGTCGTTACTCAAACCATGTCAGAGGCCTGATAGTTGTGTTACTAGGCGGTTTAAAAACTCTGACACCAGAGTTCATCGGGTCGATAGACACGATACCCAATCGACAGAAGAAGAAGAAGTAGTGTTGCTCACCCGAGTGTCCCGGCCGCTTTGGTGAGCAGCGGAGTGTGCGCGGGCTGCTCCTCGCAACACATCAACAGCGAGTCCAGACTCAAACTCGAGTCCTCCAGCTCGCCGCGCGACGCAGGAGTGCACGCCACCAATGTTGCCAGGTATCGTTCCTACAATTAACAAAAGATTCGAGGATAAAACAATTGTAATACCCAATCAATTAAAATTGATGCGATATTTCAAGACAGCTTACTGCTTCCTATTTTTTACCGAAGAAAAAGACTTAAATATGCAAAAACTTCTATTTAAACTGAGGTAGACGCGGCACATGCGCCTAAAATTTAGGCGCTTTAACGAGGGGAAATTAACACCCTTGCCTTCAGTAATCCTTCGGTGTTCAATAGCGCGTGAACAAATGAATGTTGTAGTTCAGGGATCGCTTTGCTTAGTAAACCGCTTCTCCTCAGTTTGTATGGAAGTTTTTAAACATATGCTGATTACTGACTTGTTCTAAGCTAGAGGTAGTTTCGGCTCCTTGATTCGTGTTTGGGTTTTGATGACTCGACTTCAGCATCCCCATCACGCCTTTGTGATGTGATGCACTCGATCTGTGAACAAGAATATTTCAATAAAGACCGGTGGGTACGTTTACTAGCGGTTATTTAGATTTCTTTGCAAAAAAAATAATTAAACATGAATTTACCTTTTATTTTCCGTATGCCAAAGAAAACATAGCCGTTAGAAATCAGCTAACATGCCGTCACCGGCGAGAGCGCATGTTGTTTTTTTTATCTCAGCACAACGTGGCGGGTACATTTTTAGGACCAATAGGCATCCGTTAAAACTGAAACTGACCAAACGATGGCAGCATGACTTAACAAAAAAGAAAGGATTCAATAGCTTACCTAGCCAGCAGCGCGTGCGTCCTCGGATGTCTCCAGGTGACGACGGGCAGTCTTCCCTGGCGGTAGCAGCGCGACACGCGCCGCAGGGACTCATCACCTATACACTCCGGTACCGGGATCACAGCTGGGTAACTGTGAAAACGAAACACCATTGCTATTTTTAAAGAATTTTATTCAAAATAAAAATAACACATTTTTACCTGGTTAAAGATGAGATGTCCCTCAGAAAATCTCTACAGGTTTATACGAGGCACGAATGAGTTGCATAATATAACATACTTGTACATTATTTATGATTTTTAACAATAATTAAATAGTACCAGGTCCCCAATCACCTGATTGACCAAAAAAATATATCATTGATATTTTTTGAGTAGACGTTTACAAGCTTCCACGTCGGTTATCGACGTGACGTCACTATGAAGATCACTGGGTATCCGATTGAGGATGCTCGGCAGCATGTACTCCCACGTCCTCATCCCGTAAACATTATTGTGTCTAGGTAGATTATATCTAGGAAGGTAAGTTAATTGCTGTAGGCGATCTGTTCTATTGTATTTGGTTAATAGGTAGGTTAAACTACGGGCTGAAAATAATCTGTTATTGGCATAGGAACAAATTACGTTACGAAAGGTAGGTCGTATTTCAGATCGCAAATGCGTAGGTGCGAGGAATCTTTCAATCAATCAATTTGTCGTTTCAATTCTGTCAAAATCATTATACCGGGTGTAAGGGACAGCGTCAGGCAAACTGATAGGAGTTGCTTAGTCAACGAAACTGATCAACATCAGCAGGAAATTCTTTCAGGAGACGAAAAAAGAAATTGACCTCCCCATACAAAATGAAAGATTAGACAATTAGTATGAAAAAGCATTTCTTTTTCTCATCCTGAATAAAAATCCTACTGATAGTTGTTCCGTTGCGTTGACAGAGCAACCCTTACCAGTTTTCGGGACGCTGTTCCTTACTCCCAGTATAACAGGTAATCCAGGAATAGCAACATTCCACAATGTTTGAAATACTCAGTAAGATTCAGAGCATTTTATGAGGTCTCTATGACATATATAATTATATTCTATTTTATCATTTATATATCATATAAATATATTTATATGTATTAGTTTATTATAGTATGTTACTATGTGTATTAGTGTCATTATAATCATATCAATTTGTAATTAAATTATACTAACTGTATCTGTTCCCGTGAATTTCCCATTTTTTATCCACATTAGGTTGGCTGGAAGAGATCTCGTATAGAGATAAGCTCCCCTGTTGTTTATTTTTTTAAGTTGAACTGTATTTTTAAAGCAATAAAGAATATAATAAGATTACCTTCTACACAGCGTGTAGACTGCATTGGCGTGTGCGAGTCTGAAGGGGTGGTTGGCGAGTCCTAATCTGGCCCAGTCGCGCGCGTATATCCTCTCTCTCACTCGCTCCAGCGTGCGCGCGGCCGGCGGCTCGGTCGGCTCCGAGCCTGCTAGTTCTAGCTCTTCCACTAAAAGAAACAATGTAGAAAGTTTGTTAATGCACTTGGAACACTGTTTTGCGCCCCGAAGCATATATATTGTCTATGTTTTCAATATTATGCAATGGGAGCACAGACAAACACGCTCACTACGGCAGATTCTGCTCGATTGTTTGTGAGAACCGCGAAAGACATTTCTATAGACAAACTTGTTATTGGCTAGAAAAAGAACTAAAATTATTTCAACTAGTAGTTAAACGATGTCATTTGTTATGCCATATAAAAAGAAGTCGCACCATCTTTGCCAAAATGTAAGTAAATTGAGTTGTTTTATTTCACTATTGCCGCTCGACTATTGTACCAAAACGCAATACACGCCCGTGTCTGAGTGAACACATACATACACACAATACTTACATGAGAGCGTGTCAGCGGACAAGGAGGACATGAGCGGGGGTGAGGTGAGGGAGCGCGCGTCGGCGGAGGGGAGCACGTACTTCTGTCGTTTGGACGGCTTCGGCTTCAGACCAGCTCTTCGGGCGGTCTTTAGCAACGTTTTCTTTGCGAACCCTCTGAAAATATTAAACGATTATTTTATAGATTTTTAGGCATTTCAGGGAGTTTTGTAGAGGCAACGGGTGATCCGAGAGCTGGCAGGAATTTCATACAAAGAATTAGATTGACGAGTCAGAGGAGAAATGTTATATTTTGGAGACCTAATCTAGCTGTTGCGCTTTAGAAGTTTACAACTGTAGTAAATAACTGGGAAACAGGAAAATATTGAATGATCTATCTACTTGTCTTCCTGGGTAGTACCTAATAGAGTAGAAATCAGTAGAGGGTCTGTGCACTTTCCATCTCATCCAGATTAGATCCGAATCCAACTGGTATCAGGAAAAATCCATATGATACTTATATAGATGAGCTGTCTTACAATTACCAGGAAGGCTAATTCGGATACGAATTGGGTTCGAATCTAATCTGGATGAGTCCAAAAGCGCCCTATATCAGACGTAACGAAAAGCTTGGTCGCCGAAAACGCCTGTGGACAGCCAGTCGTTGACGCTCTGCCCGCCCCCTTTACCTGAGCGTGTGGTGCTTGGCCTGGCTGGGCGGGGCCGGCGGCGCGGGGCGCGGGGCGAGCGCGAAGTGTAACAGCGGGTGCTCCGGGTGCCTCAGCCGGGCCAGCTGCTTGCGGAGCGCCTGTGCACAGCTGGTGGTTGACGCTCTGCCTGCCCCCTTTACCTGAGCGTGTGGTGCTTGGCCTGGCTGGGCGGGGCCGGCGGCGCGGGGCGCGGGGCGAGCGCGAAGTGTAACAGCGGGTGCTCCGGGTGCCTCAGCCGGGCCAGCTGCTTGCGGAGCGCCTGTGCACAGCTGGTGGTTGACGCTCTGCCTGCCCCCTTTACCTGAGCGTGTGGTGCTTGGCCTGGCTGGGCGGGGCCGGCGGCGCGGGGCGCGGGGCGAGCGCGAAGTGTAACAGCGGGTGCTCCGGGTGCCTCAGCCGGGCCAGCTGCTTGCGGAGCGCCTGTGCACAGCTGGTGGTTGACGCTCTGCCTGCCCCCTTTACCTGAGCGTGTGGTGCTTGGCCTGGCTGGGCGGGGCCGGCGGCGCGGGGCGCGGGGCGAGCGCGAAGTGTAACAGCGGGTGCTCCGGGTGCCTCAGCCGGGCCAGCTGCTTGCGGAACGCCTCGGCTTGCTCGCTGCTCACCTCCTCGTCCAAAGCCACCTGGAAGACAGTTTCAATACATAACATGAAGGATTCAAAATTAAAATACATACATAAATCACGCCCTTATCTCTAATGGGGTAGGCTGAGCGTCAACGACCCAAGCAAAGGTAGTTCCGCCACTTCTACAAACATGCATATAATTACGTCTTAATCCCTAATGGGGTAGGCAGAGCGTACACGACCTAAACAAAGGTCGTTCCGCCACATTTCACAAAGTATTGAGGGTTTATTTAAGATAGCTTTGTAGACATATATATATTGCTGTAGTGCCAGGTTGTCAGCCCATTGACTAAATTGCAATATACTGAAACCCTTGGATCCCTTAGCTGGTTTTTGCAGCATGCCCGGGAGGAAATGCACTTCATACCTTGACCAGCTGGAAGGTGTTGGAGCGCAGCTGCAGCCCCTCCTGCGGCGACTGCTCCAGGTGCGGGAGGTAGTGCGTGCGCAGCGCCTCCTCGCGGGTGATGAGCATACCTTGATCAGCTGGAAGGTGTTGGAGCGCAGCTGCAGCCCCTCCTGCGGCGACTGCTCCAGGTGCGGGAGGTAGTGCGTGCGCACCGCCTTCTCGCGGGTGATGAGCATACCTTGATCAGCTGGAAGGTGTTGGAGCGCAGCTGCAGCCCCTCCTGCGGCGACTGCTCCAGGTGCGGGAGGTAGTGCGTGCGCACCGCCTTCTCGCGGGTGATGAGCATACCTTGATCAGCTGGAAGGTGTTGGAGCGCAGCTGCAGCCCCTCCTGCGGCGACTGCTCCAGGTGCGGGAGGTAGTGCGTGCGCAGCGCCTCCTCGCGGGTGACGAGCATACCTTGATCAGCTGGAAGGTGTTGAAGCGCAGCTGCAGCCCCTCCTGCGGCGACTGCTCCAGGTGCGGGAGGTAGTGCGTGCGCAGCGCCTCCTCGCGGGTGATGAGCATACCTTGATCAGCTGGAAGGTGTTGGAGCGCAGCTGCAGCCCCTCCTGCGGCGACTGCTCCAGTTGCGGGAGGTAGTGCGTGCGCAGCGCCTCCTCGCGGGTGATGAGCATACCTTGATCAGCTGGAAGGTGTTGGAGCGCAGCTGCAGCCCCTCCTGCGGCGACTGCTCCAGGTGCGGGAGGTAGTGCGTGCGCAGCGCCTCCTCGCGGGTGATGAGCATACCTTGATCAGCTGGAAGGTGTTGGAGCGCAGCTGCAGCCCCTCCTGCGGCGACTGCTCCAGGTGCGGGAGGTAGTGCGTGCGCACCGCCTTCTCGCGGGTGATGAGCATACCTTGATCAGCTGGAAGGTGTTGGAGCGCAGCTGCAGCCCCTCCTGCGGCGACTGCTCCAGGTGCGGGAGGTAGTGCGTGCGCACCGCCTTCTCGCGGGTGATGAGCATACCTTGATCAGCTGGAAGGTGTTGGAGCGCAGCTGCAGCCCCTCCTGCGGCGACTGCTCCAGGTGCGGGAGGTAGTGCGTGCGCAGCGCCTCCTCGCGGGTGACGAGCATACCTTGATCAGCTGGAAGGTGTTGAAGCGCAGCTGCAGCCCCTCCTGCGGCGACTGCTCCAGGTGCGGGAGGTAGTGCGTGCGCAGCGCCTCCTCGCGGGTGATGAGCATACCTTGATCAGCTGGAAGGTGTTGGAGCGCAGCTGCAGCCCCTCCTGCGGCGACTGCTCCAGTTGCGGGAGGTAGTGCGTGCGCAGCGCCTCCTCGCGGGTGATGAGCATACCTTGATCAGCTGGAAGGTGTTGGAGCGCAGCTGCAGCCCCTCCTGCGGCGACTGCTCCAGGTGCGGGAGGTAGTGCGTGCGCAGCGCCTCCTCGCAGGTGATGAGCATACCTTGATCAGCTGGAAGGTGTTGGAGCGCAGCTGCAGCCCCTCCTGCGGCGACTGCTCCAGGTGCGGGAGGTAGTGCGTGCGCACCGCCTTCTCGCGGGTCACGGAGCATATCGGGAACGACCGCACCACCGTCTGCTCGCAGGCTGCAAACAAAAGAAATATTTAACATCGTTCTTTTGGTTTGACTATCATAATCGTCAATCAGCACATACAAGTATGTACTCAGTTTTTTTTCACGTTGAAAGTCTTCTGTGCTGGCCTAGGAGCGAGAGAAAAACATAGAATGTGCCAGCTGCATTTCCTCCCAGGCATGTTCTAAAAACCAGCTAAGGGATCCGAGGATTTCAGTATATAGTAAATTAGGCGATGGGCTGACAACCTGTCTTACAATAATATACCTACAAATCTATCTTAAATAACCCTCAAAACTTTGTCAGAAGTGGCGAAACGGCTTTTTTTATATATACTTTATTGCATAAACACAATAGAAATGTAATTTACAAATATATGAAGAGATCTCTTCCAGCCAACCCAATGGTAGTAAGAGAAAGTGAATAATTTTGAGGGGACAAGAAAATGCAACATTAACAGAGACTAGTAAAACAAAAAATTAAAACATAAAAATACTTACATACTTATACATAGAATAAATACCTACCGTATATTACTATAGGGCGGGGATCTGGAGGAAGGTGTTGGAAACGGGAGCGGAGATAGTCAGAAGTGGCAGGATTGTGAAGGATGTTGTAAAGAGTGGTCAGGATGTGCACATCACGCCAAAGTCGAATTGGAAGCCCGAAACTACTTACGAAGTCCGAAAATAAATCTAATTGCCAGGTTTTGTAGGCGCTCAAGCTTGTTAAGTAATTCTTTCGTCGCATCCAAATAACAAACATCAGCGTAGTCGAGAATAGGGAGAAGAAGAGCTTGTGCAAGCATGATTTTAGTTTTAAAAGGAAGAAAATTCTGGAGTCGCTTAAGAGAGTGGAAATAATAGTGCATGCGCCTGCTCACCCCATTAACGAATAAGTTCAAAGGATTTTGCCCAAGTTTGAATCGCCGCTAGATCTAAGTTAATAGCCACAATAGCCTCAGATACTTCATTCGGGGAAAAGTGTCGATAGATTTGTAGGTCATCTGCATACAGGTGGTAGGGCGAAGAAATGACTCGAGAAATGTTGTTAATAAAAATAGAAAAAAGAAGAGGAGAAAGTACGCCACCTTGTGGTACACCAGCAGTTAAGCTAGACCAATCCGATGAAACATCGTTGGCTTTCGCACACTGCTGACGACCGTGAAGATATGAAGAGAACCAGTCGACTACAGAAGGAGATATGTTCATTGAGTGGAGGGAAGCAAGAAGGATATCAAAGTCCACAGAGTTAAAGGCACTGCTAAAGTCTAAGAGTGTAACAACAGTAAGCTTGGTGTTATCCATAGCAGACCGAATGTCCTTAGTGACATTTAGCAGAGCACTAACTGTACTGTGAGCTGGACGGAAGCCAGATTGAAAAGGATAAAAGGTTATAGGAAGTGAGGAAAGAGTAAAGTTGCTTATGAACAATACTCTCAAGGACTTTGGAAAGGACAGGGAGGATGGAGATTGGACGGAATTGTGAGAAAGAAGTGGGATTCGAAGTTTTAGGTAGAGGAATAACATAAGCCTTTTTCCATGCTGTAGGAAAAACATTGATCATCAGAGAAAAGTTGATGATGTGTATAATGATTGGTGCAATGCCATCCAACACTGGTATGAGCATATTCAGATTTATGTTATCATCACCCACAGCCTTCGTGGAAATGGATAGGATGCTCTTTTTAATATCCCCCTCAGAAACCGACTGGAAATTAAACGGAGAACAGTTGGGTGGGACAAGATGTGACAGATGCGAAAGAGAAATAGATTTGGTTGCATCATCTAGGATGACTGGTGGAGTCGAGAAATGCTTATTGAGAGAATTGAGATCCACAGCACCTATGGAGGTGTCTGTGGTTTTGCCCACACCTAAAGACTTTAAAAATTTCCAGGTCTGAGCCTGAGAAAGTGAATCTAAAGAGGAATGTATATAGCGTCGCTTAGCATCCCTACACATCCTGTTGCAGATGTTACGAAGTCTTTTATATGCAGCAAAGTTCTCATCAGTTTTATCTTTCCTGTACCTACTCTTAGCTCTGTCTCGTTTTGCCATGACTCTTCTGATAGTATCAGTTAGCCAAGGAGCTGGCGCATGCCTCACCCTAACAGGTCGAACAGGCGCATGAACATCAAACAGTGCAGTAATAATTTTTAAAAAAGCAGCTACCTTCGCAACAGCACGTTTTTTTTTTTGGGGCGTTTACGCTCTGCCTACACCATTGGGGATACAGGCGTGATTATATGTATGTATGATTTTTAACGTTGCGTTATCGATACGATAATAACTTCTTTTGCGGTCTATAACCTGTTTTTACTGTACAAATTTAAAGAATGTTTGTATTGTTTTATCGTCTGCGGTTCCGAAATTTGATCCTCTGCTAAGTTGCACAGAAGAAGCGGTTATGCCGCTAAAGACGTTGGTATCGACGTTAAAAATACGAACAATACAAGTTCCAAGGACTACGGGCCCACTATACCATTCATATTCATCACTGTCAGTAATATTGTTACTTACCAAAGGGATCCGTAGGCGCTCCCTTGAAGACCACCCTGTAGTTAGTGAGGAATAGCGCGCCCTCCGACGGTAGTAACGTCTTTCTCCCGTCAGCTACTAGTTACGCTCGCAGTGCCGAGAGATGGCACTACTGTATTAGACTGTCACTACTAAACTATGTTACTTACCAAATGGATCCGTAGGCGATCGTTTAAAGACCATACATACATATAATCACGCCTTTATCCCTAATGGGGTAGGCAGAGCGTAAACGACCTAAGAAGACCACCATGTAGTTAATATATATTTTCTTTATTGCATTAAAAAACAAGAAATGAAGTTAATGAGGAATAGCGACGGTAGTAACGGCGTCTATCTCCCATCCGCCACTAGATACGCTCGCAACGCCGGCGCAGATACCGCCTCGCCCGCAACGAGAGATGGCGCCACTATATTTTACTAAAGCATCAATATCTAAGCTATCTAACTTACCAAAGGGATCTGTAGGCGCTCCCTTGAAGACCACCCTGTAGTTAGTGAGGAATAGCGCGCCCTCTGCCGGTAGCAGCGGTGTTGGTCTTCCATCTGCGACGAGATACGCTCTCAGCGCCGGCGCAGATACCGCCTCGCCCGCAACGAGAGATGGCGCCACTATTCGGGGCTTAAAGAAAACATAGCTTTACAATTTTGATATTTTACAGGTGTATCCTCACTGAGAGCATAAGCTACACGTGAATTGTTTCAGTGAGGACGCACCTTATATTATAATCAATCCAGCAATTTCAAAATTATTATGTTAAGTGAAGTATTTTTATTTGTAGGCAGAGTGTAAACGACCTAAACTAAAAGGTCGTTCCGCCACGTCTGACAAAGGTTTAAGGGTTATTTAAGATAGATTTGTAGGTATGCTGCTGTAGTGACAGGTTGTCAGCCCATCGCCTAAATTGCAATATACGGACACCCTCGGATCCCTTAGCTGGTTTTACAGCATGCCCGGGAGGAAATGCTGGCACATTATTTGTTTTGCTCACGCTCCCAGGCTAGCATGGAAGAAATTTTAAATATAGAAACAATTAAATTTGTAATGGCATGACATTTCGCCAATCATATGCAAAAAAAAAACAAACAATAAGAAATGTACCAGTAAAGTAAATAGGTAGTTTAATTATAAAATTAAATACAAGTTATAATAATAAAAAGTTACTACACATGAATATTAAAGAAACTAAGTTCATAAGAAAACGTTGCATGTTTTAGTCTTCAAATATCTGTATTTCTGACAACACCACATAGTCGGTAAGAAATATTACCTTGAAAGAAAGAAAAAGAAATAAATAAATTAATGAAGGCATCAGCGGGTCTAATCTATGTAATGGCCTCGATTCTGGCTAAAGCATTTCTAATAAGTTTATTGAAATGTGACTAATGAAACAGACTAGCTCAGTCCACCCCGCGATTTCACCGGTGGCTAAATTATTTAATTCCCGGAGGAATGAGATATTTTCCCACCTATAGTCCTACCAAATTTCATTAAAATCCATTCAGCCGTTTAGGCGTGAAACAGACACATGTCACACATACAAAGTAACTTTCGCTTTTATAATATTAGTAAGAATGTGCATGTGCACCACGCCCGGGACCACCTGGTGCACATGGCGAGATGTGGTTACCTTCTGCACGGGCGGCAGGCGGCGGCTCTCGCGCGCCACGGCGTCCAGGGTCTCCATGTGCATGTGCACCACGCCCGAGATCATCTGGTGCACATGGCGAGGTGTGGTTACCTTCTGCACGGGCGGCAGGCGGCGGCTCTCGCGCGCCACGGCGTCCAGGGTCTCCATGTGCATGTGCACCACGCCCGAGATCATCTGGTGCACATGGCGAGGTGTGGTTACCTTCTGCACGGGCGGCAGGCGGCGGCTCTCGCGCGCCACGGCGTCCAGGGTCTCCATGTGCATGTGCACCACGCCCGAGATCATCTGGTGCACATGGCGAGGTGTGGTTACCTTCTGCACGGGCGGCAGGCGGCGGCTCTCGCGCGCCACGGCGTCCAGGGTCTCCATGTGCATGTGCACCACGCCCGAGATCATCTGGTGCACATGGCGAGGTGTGGTTACCTTCTGCACGGGCGGCAGGCGGCGGCTCTCGCGCGCCACGGCGTCCAGGGTCTCCATGTGCATGTGCACCACGCCCGGGACCACCTGGTGCACATGGCGAGGTGTGGTTACCTTCTGCACGGGCGGCAGGTGGCGGCTCTCGCGCGCCACGGCGTCCAGGGTCTCCATGTGCATGTGCACCACGCCCGGGACCACCTGGTGCACATGGCGAGGTGTGGTTACCTGCTGCACGGGCGGCAGGCGGCGGCTCTCGCTCGCCACGGCGTCCAGGGTCTCCATGTGCATGTGCACCACGCCCGGGACCACCTGGTGCACATGGCGAGGTGTGGTTACCTTCTGCACGGGCGGCAGGCGGCGGCTCTCGCGCGCCACGGCGTCCAGGGTCTCCATGTGCATGTGCACCACGCCCGGGATCATCTGGTGCACATGGCGAGGTGTGGTTACCTTCTGCACGGGCGGCAGGCGGCGGCTCTCGCGCGCCACGGCGTCCAGGGTCTCCATGTGCATGTGCACCACGCCCGAGATCATCTGGTGCACATGGCGAGGTGTGGTTACCTTCTGCACGGGCGGCAGGCGGCGGCTCTCGCGCGCCACGGCGTCCAGGTTCTCCATGTGCATGTGCACCACGCCCGAGATCATCTGGTGCACATGGCGAGGTGTGGTTACCTTCTGCACGGGCGGCAGGCGGCGGCTCTCGCGCGCCACGGCGTCCAGGGTCTCCATGTGCATGTGCACCACGCCCGGGACCACCTGGTGCACATGGCGAGGTGTGGTTACCTTCTGCACGGGCGGCAGGTGGCGGCTCTCGCGCGCCACGGCGTCCAGGGTCTCCATGTGCATGTGCACCACGCCCGGGACCACCTGGTGCACATGGCGAGGTGTGGTTACCTGCTGCACGGGCGGCAGGCGGCGGCTCTCGCTCGCCACGGCGTCCAGGGTCTCCATGTGCATGTGCACCACGCCCGGGACCACCTGGTGCACATGGCGAGGTGTGGTTACCTTCTGCACGGGCGGCAGGCGGCGGCTCTCGCGCGCCACGGCGTCCAGGGTCTCCATGTGCATGTGCACCACGCCCGGGACCACCTGGTGCACATGGCGAGGTGTGGTTACCTTCTGCACGGGCGGCAGGCGGCGGCTCTCGCGCGCCACGGCGTCCAGGGTCTCCATGTGCATGTGCACCACGCCCGGGATCATCTGGTGCACATGGCGAGGTGTGGTTACCTTCTGCACGGGCGGCAGGCGGCGGCTCTCGCGCGCCACGGCGTCCAGGGTCTCCATGTGCATGTGCACCACGCCCGGGATCATCTGGTGCACATGGCGAGGTGTGGTTACCTTCTGCACGGGCGGCAGGCGGCGGCTCTCGCGCGCCACGGCGTCCAGGGTCTCCATGTGCATGTGCACCACGCCCGGGACCACCTGCTGCACATGGCGAGGTGTGGTTACCTTCTGCACAGGCGGCAGGCGGCGGCTCTCGCGCGCCACGGCGTCCAGGGTCTCCATGTGCATGTGCACCACGCCCGGGATCATCTGGTGCAGGCAGCGCACGTGGTCGGCCGTCACGCCGCCCTCCGTGCACACCTACACACAACATACATACATACATATAATCACGCCTTTATTCCTAATGGGGTAGGCAGAGCGTAAACGACCCAAACAAAGGTCGTTCCGCCACGTCTGACAAAGTTTCGAGGGTTGTTTAAGATAGATTTGTAAGTATATTGCTGTAGTGACAGGTTGTCAGCCCATCGCCTAAATTACAATATACTGAAACCCTCGGATCCCTTAGCTGGTTTTTACAGCAAGCCCGGGAGGAAATGCAGCTGGCACATTCTATGTTTTTCTCTCGCTCCCAGGCCAGCATGGAAGAAACCTACACACAACACATGTAGCTGAATACTTGGGATAATCGTGCACTTTCAAGAGATTAATCCGACAAGACAAAGACTTTCCTATACCAGAGGTACGGGTTTTAAATCTTGAGAAACAATAACTATAACTTTATTTAATCCTTAGGGCGTTTGTGCACTCATCCATTTTAGATTAGCTTTCCTAATATTTGTATGACAGCTTGTCCCACAAACTAATAGGGGTTGCTCAGTCAACAACTTCCACCAAGAAATTCTTTTAGGAAGTAAAAAAAACAAATTTTCTTTATCCATACAAATTGTCTGATCGAGGTGGACATTTGGTATGGAAGAGCCAATTTTTATTTTCACTTCTTGAAAAGAATTTCTTGGTGGAAGTCGTTAAGTATCATTGCCTGTGCAACTGTTATCAGTTTGCGGGACGCTGTCCTTCACACCCGGTATAAATGCTGCGAATGACACAAATGTCCATATATATATTCTTTATTGCATTAAAATACAAGAAATGAAGTTTACAGAAAGGTATGCAAGGGCGAACTTATCTCTATGAAGAGATGGCAGACTGGCAGTTGGCAGTTGAATGTCGAGGTTTATAAAGCTGTGACTCCTGCTCTGAAAGATTACACGAAACATACCCGCGCGGGGCAGAGGGGGGATGGAAATGTTTGTGAAACCCTTCCCCTCTCTGGGTATGTTTTGGTGCGCTGGAGTCACGGCTTTAGTCAACAAACAATGGCAGATTACTCCACGCACACACGAGTATGCTCTCGACATTTTGGCATTTTGTAGTTATAAAGTTTTACACACACACTGGTGACCGCGAGACGATCGTCAGGTTAATATAGGATCAGACAGATTTCGACTCGACAGATATCATTCATCAATCATAACACAATATTGTGTGAGTAGTTGACAGCATTACGATATGTTGTCCTCGGTTTTCGTGTAGCGTCACTTGCTATTGCGATAAATCTGATCAACATGATATACTGATGTCTTTGTGGGGTCCGTCATATTAATGATCTTACTTTTTGACAGAAATGCTTGCTTTCATATATTCGCAACTTAGTTCGCATTTTTTTAAATAAAGCATGACATTAACTATTTTGCATAAAAGTAATATGATACACGACATATTCGTAACTTAGGGCGATATTAAGAAAAAAAAAATGGCGTCACCATACCTTGTCAACGAACCGCGAAACCATTTTGATGACATTATTACCCGCTTCACCAGGATCCGCCTCTTCGAACCCAGACTCTGCATCCGCACTGTCTGATTCTGCCACACTGAATAAAAAATACGTCACTTTATTATTATATTATTCTTCCATGCTGGTCTGGGAGCGAGAGAAAAACATAGAATGTGCCAGCTGCATTTCCTCCCGGGCACGCTGTAAAAACCAGCTAAGGGATCCGAGGGTTTCAGTATATTGTAACTTAGGCGATGGGCTGACAACCTGTCACCACAGCAATATGCTTACAAATCTATCTTAAATAACCCTCAAAGCTTTGTCAGACGTGGCGGAACGACCTTTGTTTGGGTCGTTTACGCTCTGCCTACCCCATTAGGGATAAAGGCGTGATTATATGTATGTTTATTATTATATTTCAACTGCCTCCGTGGTCTAGTGGCTAGGGCCATGGACTCCCGATCCGGAGGTCCTGGGTTCGATTCCCAGGGGGGAAACACAAAGTTGATATTTGAGAATTTATCACTTTGTGAATTTTCTCTAGTTTGGTTAGGACATTGCAGGCTGAATCACCTGATTGTTCGAAAAGAAAAAGATTTCGTGCTTCGGAGGGCACGTTAAGCCGTTGGTCCCGGTCGCTGTCTTTGATAGTGGTCGTTACTCAATCCATGTCAGAGGCCTGATAGTTGTGCTACTAGGCGGTTTAACAACTCTGACACCAGCCCTATTCCTGGGTAGGCTCGCGCCCTTCGGTGGAGACGTATATGAGCTGATGATGATGAATGAAAAATTGCTGTACAGAAACCAGAAAAGTAAGTAAAATAAGTACGTACTCGTAAGTAAGTAAATTGTTTATTTTAGTGTAAAGATACATATTAAAAGTTACAAACTTAGCCTATTTAATAATAACTACACTAAAAATGGTAGCCACTCAGCATATGCTGTAGCACTAGGTACTACAGCGCTGGTCTTCCGTGGTACCGAAAAGTAGTATTAACTTATTTTTCTGTCGTGTGGGTATTGAGTCCTCTGATAGGCCTCTGACATGGTTTGCGTAACGACCACTATCAATGACAGCGACCGGGACCGACGGCTTAGCGTACCCTCCGAAGCACGGAATTGTTTTTCTATCAAACAAACTGGGGAAAATCTCACAAAGCGATAAATTAACAAATATCAACTTTGTGTGCCCCCCTTGGGAATCGAACCCAGGAGCAATGGCTCTGACCACTAGACCACGGAGACATTATAGAGTTAATATTTACTAGACTTAACTTTTGAATCGATCGATCTCTTGGTCCTTATGATCGGAATATTTACGAGTAATTTAAAATAGTGTTTACAAAAGAATCTTTTCTCGCCCTCTAAAACATCATATTTTATGCCTACATCAATAATTGTACAGCATTTGTTTGTACTTACCTATTCGTAATACTATTGCTAGCTCTGTCGTCATCGCCCCCTCTCGTATCCGCTCTCTTGCCAGCGCCCTCTAGCGGCAGTAGCAGGTACACCATTCTATTCGCGTAATGTATCGCTTGACTGTATAGTGTGGATTCTTCGCTGGCAATTATTTCACGTTGCTTTTCTGCAACAAAATATTTCTTTTTTAAGATGATATGCATATCAACATTTTAGTTCACCTTATGGCAATATAGGACAGACCATTGCGCAATATGGGACTATTCATGGAGCAATATTCCATTGCGGCAATATGGGACTTCATTTGCGGCAATATGGGGCTGACCCTTAGGCAATATGGGACTGATCGTGAAACAATATTTCCTTCTGGAAATATGTGGCAAAACTTCGGGAAATACGGGATTGACCTTTGGGCAACACCTAGGACAATATGGGTCTGAAATTATTGCGATATAAGACTCTTCTTGGCATAATATGGGACACAAATTACTTCCATGCTGGACTGGGAGTGAGAGAAAAACATAGAATGTGCCAGCTGCATTTCCTCCCGAGCATGCTGTAAAAACCAGCTAAGGGATCAGAGGGTTTCAGTATATTGCAATTTAGACGATGGGCTGACAACCTGTCACTACAGCAATATACGTACAAATCCATCTTAAATAACCCTTAAAACTTTGTCAGACGTGGCTTTACGACCTTTGTTTAGGTCGTTTACGCTCTGCCTACCCCATTAGGGATAAAGGCGTGATTATATGTATGTATGTACAAATTGGGGTGATATGGGACTCACCTGGGGGCAAACTGGGCCACAGTCTCATTTGTTCAGCAGCTATCTCTAACGCACTTGGCTCCTGTGCCTTCAATAGCGACAAGTATTCCTCATCATCTCTTGGGCTCGGCACGCGAGGCTGATGGCTCGGCGATGGCAGGTACAGAGCTTTGATGTCCCGTTGGACGTCCTGGTAGAAGGCTGCCTCCCAGAACTGTTGGGATGTCCATACTTGGTGCTCCTGCGAATAATTTTATTTATTTTTATTTTATTTATTGCAGGAAATCTTACAGCTATTACATTTGCATAAAAATTATAAAAAATACATTTCGTTTGCCAAAATAGATTTCACATTAATACATTTTATTTAACAAATAACAGCTAAATTAATTATTAAATTATATTATAGAACAGATTTATGAATATTACCCGATGTAAGGGACAGCGTCCCGCAAAGTGATAAGGGTTGCTCAATAACGAAACTAAACAAGTTTCACCAGAAAATTCTTCTCTCGCAGAAAACTCGTTCAGGAAAGGTTTTTTTTTTCAACTGACAATTTGTATAGGAAAGCCAAATATTTTATTATTTCCTGAAAGAATTGCCTGGTGATAGTTGGTAAGTTTCATTGACTGAGCAACCCCTATCAGTTTGCGGCGTGCAGTGTAGGTAGATTACCTGAATACACATGTAAGCGTACTGGATGACCCCCGTGCACAGCTTCCGGCAGTAGGCGGTGGCGAGCGGCAACATGGCCGCCGCTATAGTGTGCTCGTCCAGCGCAGTGGCCGACTGCAGCGCGCAGTTCATCAGCCTGCAACAAGCGAGGGAATGGAATCATCTGTTATGGGCACCAAAAGTATAGCGGCATTTATGTGATGAACCTATTATACAGGATGTAAAAAACTACTAAGTTCCTTTGATATGTTGGCTCGCAGGTTGCCACGCTGTACTACTCCTGTAAAAGGTACATTGTTTAAGGCATACTGCCAGTCTTTTTACTCGTGCAGTCTGTGGGTCTTATTTAATAAGCGGGCATACAGCGAGTCCAATATAATAATGCATTCAGGGCGCTGTTGGGGCTGCCGTGGAGGTGTAGTGCATCTGGGAACATCCCATGCGGATGCGCAATTTGATGGCTTCGCAGCCATTATGAGGAAGAGATGCGCATCAGCCCTGACACGCCTCCGCGACAGCACCAACAGCATCCTGCGTGTATTTGTTGATAGGTGGGACTCTCACTCTAGGCCATTCTAAGTCGAAATTATCTTCATTGGAATAGGTGGTTTTTCGCATCGCATGTCGAACTATAATAAAGTGTCATCTAATAAATAGCCTTTGCACTATTGACGATAATTAAGCTTGTACATCACACCATTTTTTAAGATAATGAGATTCTGTACTCCTTTATAACTATGTTTACCATTTTTATTTACTATCTAAGTATTAATTTCGACAGATTGTTATTAGCTGTAGTCACGCGAATGCAAAAAATAGACCATATAAATATTTTTGCACATCGATGTTTTGTCTTTTATAGTTTTTGATCTGTTAAATAATCATGTTGAAAGTTAATCTTTATTTAATGTTAGTTGGAGGAATTGCAGTTGTTTCAACTATGAGTGAACAGATGATTGTAAGTAAAAAAAAACGTAAAGAGGTTTAATATATAAATCAAAATTGTTGTGTAAATATTTTATTCCTTTCATCACATACCCCGATTGTCCCATTGAGAACCATAGAACTTGCTCTACGCTCATCAGTACGACAAATTGAGCTTTCTCTAACATACACGCCTTTATCCCTAATGGGGTAGGCAGAGCGTAAACGACCCAAACAAAGGTCGTTCCGCCACGTCTGACAAAGTTTTGAGGGTTATTTAAGATGATTTGTAAGTATATTACTGTAGTGACAGGTTGTCAGCCCATCGCCTAAATTACAATATACAGAAACCCTCGGATCCCTTAGCTGGTTTTTACAGCATGCCCGGGAGGAAATGCAGCTGGCACTTTCTATGTTTTTCTCTCGCTCCCAGGCCAGCATGGAAGAAACTAAACTCTTACACAGTAAAATATAGTAGATTTTACGACAAATGCACAAAACAAGTAATTTTAGTCCGAGATTTTTAGCTGCCCGAGTTCGTAGAGCGAGTGCTGATATTAGTCGAGGACAAAAATGCTTTTGTGCACGAGTTATAAACTCAGATTTTCACCTGATCTGTGTTTTCACTACGATTGCGAGAAACAAAAATAAGAATAGGTACTAACAAAAATAGTCTAAACATTATTCCCGCTATTTAACTTTTTGAATGTTTCAACATGAAATATTAGGCATGGGGTGGAGACCAATAAAGCCTATTGAATTAATTTTGTAGTAATAAATTAAATAAACTATCGTACTTGAATATTTTTTTACTTCGTTTTATGCCATAAAAACACATAAGGCAAATCATTTAAAGTAAATATTAAATAACAATTTCTTTCTATGAACTTATTATGAGTGGCTGTATGGCCTAATTTTCTTCGCCTTAGAAAAAATCCATTTATAAAAAAACCTTTTTTATATTCCATAGGCGAAAGGAGTATGGGATATAACATCTGTGGAAAAATGCGATAATGACGATCTTTTCGCTTTGGGAATGGATATTGATCGGAAAAAGTTGAACCGGACTCACTACTGGTTCGACGCCAGGCTCGACTTTAGCGAGAACATGGATTCAGATTTAATGGTGAGTCAGATTATTTAATTGCTTACTTACAGATAATCACGCCTTTATCCTTAATGGGGTAGGCAGAGCGTAAGCGACCGAAACAAAGGTCGTTCCGTTACGTCTGAAAAAGTTTTGACGGTTATTTAAGATAGATATGTAGGTATACACTATGTCGACGAGTATATCTACCTTGGCCAGTTAGTCTCCTTTCAAAGCCGACAAGACAAAAAAGTCGAACGCAGAGTCAAAAACGCTTGGAAGAGGTACTGGTCAATGAAGAACCTTATGAAAGGAGATCTTCCTCTTACGCTAAAGCGTAAACTTGTCGACATGTGTATCCTGCCCGTCCTAACTTATGGTGCACAAAGTTGGTCATTGACCGATTTACAAAAGTCCAAACTGGCGGTCTGCCAAAGGGCCATGGAGCGCAGCATATTAGGTGTGAAAAGGATTGATCGAATCCGGAACACCACCCTGCGCTCAAAAACCCGTATCAAGGATGTAGGAGAAAAGGCTGCCAAGCTTAAATGGGATTGGGCGAGCCACGTCTGTCGCATGCATCCAGACAGATGGGCCAAGATCGCTACTGACTGGGTGCCCAAAGATAGCCGTCGAGGCATAGGTAGGCCCCGAAAGAGGTGGCGTGATGAGATGGATGCCTTCGAAAAAGACTGGATGCAAAATGCACAAGACCGAAGAAAGTGGAAGCAAAAAGGGGAGGCCTTTGCCCAGCAGACCCGGCTAGCAAAAAAAATAAAAAATGTAGGTATGCTGTAGTGACAGGTTGTGAGTCCATCGCCTAAATTGCAATATACAGAAACCCTCAGCTCCCTTAGCTGGTTTTTACAGAATGCCCGGGAGGATTTGCAGCTGGCACATTCTATGTTTTTCTCTCGCTCCAAGTCCAGCATAGAGGCTTTATTGCTTATAGTGTATAGATTCTTGATTTATTGTCAAATCGATGATAAATAAATCGGAAGGGTATTGAATAAAATCCTTTGAAAGTGCACGAATCAAACTGACAGAATCAATTTGTTAAAGCATCTTGTAGCTAGATAGGAAGAAGATTTCATTCCATATGTAACAGTGTTCAATTGAATACAATGAATATCCTTATGAATGGGAATGTCCTGTGATTTTGATTAGATTTATCTATAAACAAAGAAAACGACAATATTTTAGAAAACACAAGTTTGCAAAGACGGTATTATTATTAAATTTTCAGATTGAAATAGTAATTTGCAAGTGGGTAGACGGTGGATGCAAACAGTATCAAGTGATTAAAGACAACAACATGGGCAGCTTCACGAAGAAGATTGCTGAGAAAAATACTAAGGCTGTACTTACAAAATTCGGCATTCCTGGCGAAGACTTTCCTATTCCAGAGGTAAGGCTTTTTGAATCTTGAGAAGCAATAACTATAACTTTATTTAATCCTTAGGGTGTTTGAACACACATACATTTTAGATTAGCTTTCTTAGTAATCTTGTGTACCATCCATATACGTTTCATGGGCTTTATTGTGGATACAAATTGGTTACGAATCTAATCTGACTGCTTCCGTGGTCTAGTGGTTAGAGCCATGGGCTTACGATCCGGGGGTCCTGGGTTCGATTCCCAGGGACGGACACTAAGTTCATATAAGTCAATTTATGACTTTACGAGGTTTTCCCCAGTTTGGTTAGGACATTGCAGGCTGAATCATCTGATTGTCCGTAAAGTAAAAGGATTCCGTGCTTCGGAGGGCACGTTAAGCCGTCGATCCCAGTAGCTGTCTTTGATAGTGGTCGTTACTCAAACCATGTCAGAGGCCTTATAGCTGTGTTACTAGGCGGTTAGAAAACTCTGACACCAGGGTTCTTCGGCTCGTTGTTGGACTCGAGAATCCACTCGCTAAGAAGAAGACAAATCTAATATGGATGAGGGCTCCACCATCTTAATGCCTTTGTCTCCAGGGTCACTTCGAACTAACCGAATACTTAATGGACATTTGCGAGTTTCCTTGCGAGAGTGTCTTGGGAGTATTCACGGCTCGAGTCGTGGTGAAATCCAAAATGGACGTTGACAAAGGCTGCATCATTGCTACTGTAGAATTCCGAGAGCCAAGAGACGGTGAGGCAATGTGCGAAAAGTGCGAGGATTAAATTACATGGAGATTGCATTCTTTTTTCAAAATGTTTGTTCCTATTTTTTTTTTCTTCACGCTACTTTTATGGGATATCGTGATTTATGTATGTACTTTTATGGGTGGATTTAATACAAATAAGCACTACTATTACAGTGCACTGCCTGATGATGGTGTAACGAAACCGGTCGCTTTAAAAAAATAATATATAGTGGAACTAGTGTATAAAGTGTTTTCTTAATAGTAAACTATGGAGTTCCATCAATAAATAACAACACAAAGTGTAACAAGTAAGCACTAATAAATAAATATAACACTTGTACTTATTTAACCTCACTAATCCAGAACAGCTATAGCTACAATACCTATGTATTTAACGCGAGCAGTTGACGCTTTGAAGCCAATCAAAAGGGCATCTAAAATGCGGTTAGCATGATGGCAGTTGTGATTTGACAAGGCGCGCGAAAAGTTAGATGATTATTTATTGATATTGTAAAAAAACTTCTTTTCTTACTTCTTTTCAATTCCTGAGAAAAAGGGTCTTGACAAACGGACGGACGGACAACCGAGTGATCCTATAAGGGTTCCTCTTTTTCCTATTGAGAGACGGAACCCTAAAAACTTTATCCGCTGAACTAACCTGGTGAGCAGGTCGAACTGATGGTGCTGCAGCAGATGCTTGTTGCTGGGCAGCCTGGCGGCCAGGTCCCTGCACAGCGCTGCGCGCGCGGCCGGTGCCCTCAACGCCCTCAGCACCGCTGGGAATGACTTGCGGGCATCTGCGTAGCGGCACTCGAATATCGCCGCTATGCACGCGCGGAGGACCTGGAACAACACATCTGAATGCAGCGTATGGCCTAATAGGGTTGATTGAGGCATAAACTGCGACACAAAACTATTGACAAAAATGGGGGCGCCACTTTCTTCGCCTAGGCAGCTTTAATATGGCAACACACACACACACACATAATTACGCCTTTATAGGCAGAGCGTTAAACGCCTCGTAAAGGGCGCTTTCGACACGTCTGACTTAAGACATTGACTTAATTAACTACAAACTAAATTAAGGGCAATTTTAGATTGTAATGTGTATTGCTATAGTGACAGGTTGTCAGCCCGTCGCCTAAATTACAATACACTGTAACCCTCGAGTCCCTTTTGCTGACTTCTACAGCATGTCCGGGAGGAAGGGCAGCTGGAACATTCTATGTTTTTCTATCTCTCCCAGTTCAGCATAGAAGAAAAAAAGAAGTATGGCAACACATTGATTATTTTGTATGAAAAATTAAGTGATGCCAATTGAAATTATTTGAGTTCCGTTTCAAGAGTTTTGTGTCGCAGTGTACATTTCATTCACTTAAAAAATCTAGGAAGGTAGTTGTGAAAGATACAATTCCTATCGATATCAGATACATTTCTTTTGTTTTCATTCGGAATGGCATCCGTCGCAGCTATCTTTTTAGATTTTACATAGTATAGTTAATTTTAACCTAATCGTAAAAGGAAAACTATAGCAGACTGAAGTAGATTTAATATTTACTTTTGGGTACATACCCACCAACCACCCATGGTCCTACCCGCCTTGCCACATAACGGACCGAAACACAAGAGACGCGCAAAGACGCGACGCATGTATATACAAATATATACATGATCTCTCTAAAAAAAATTGGGTACAATAAAATAACAGGTACAAAGACAAAATGTACCTCCAATCTTCTAGCAGAGTTGGTGACCAGCATCTGTTGTGAGAGCTCAGTGGCGCCGGTAGGAGGCGCGCCCGGCGACACGATGCGCGGCTGCGGTGGCCGCAGCGCTGATAACCTACAAAATAAGTCACTTATAGTATTTCCAACTCAGTTTTAACATAACATAAAAATACTTTATTGCACGTAAGAATACAAATCATACAACACAACAAAAAACAAGTATAACATAGGCGGCCCTATTGCTAAGGTAGCAATTTCTTCCAGGCAACCTTTGGGTCAGAGAAAAATGCGTAGCGGTAAGCTAAAGGATAAAGGTAAACAAAGTTTCACGTCTTTTAATCGAAAATCTTGTTTCTAAAATAAGTTTTAGCTATTAGATATGACAACATAATGAAATAAAATAAAATAGTGGCTCAATTCCCAGGGGGGATACAAAGTAGATATTTGACAATTTATCGCTTATGAGATTTTCCTCAGTTTTGTTAGACAATGCAGGCTGAATCACCTGTTTATCTGAAAGCAAAAAGGCACTTTGCAGGGTACTTCAAGCATTTGGTCCCGGTCGCTATCTGTGATAGTGGTTGTTACAGAAACCATTTCAGAGGCCTATTAGCTGTGCTGTTAGGCGGTTTAAAACTCTAGACACTAGGGTTCAACGGGTCGATAGAATCGAAATCCACACGACAACCTTTCGAAAAGGAAGAGATAGGTCGTTCCAGCATTTAGTTGCTTCATACCGTAAGCACCTCAAATTAGCTATTTATCTTATACGGGAGTCCATGTACGTACTTTGGGTTGTTAGCATTCCTGACGGTAACCTCCTCGATGACCTCTCTGACCTTGGTGGCGTCGAGGGGGGGGAATGGGGGTTGATGGATGCGCTGGGACGCACCCTCGGGCGGACGGAGAATTCTTTGTTGATATGCCTGCAGAGCAGATAATACATAGTAAGTAGAGCGTAAAACGCCTAGTAAAAGGCATACGTTTGCATATAAACCTTAATGGTAAAATAATATGTCTAGTTTAGCCTAATAAAAATGCATTCAATACACTATTTTACAAATATTCTAGTAAATATTCATAACTGCCTACGAAAAAAATACTATATATAAATAGGGGATGTAAGGGACAGCATCCCGCAAACTTATACTGCTCAGTCAACGACACTGAACGACTTCCACCAGAAAAATGGGTTTCCATACAAATTGTCTGATCGTGGTTTTTTTTTTTTTTAAATATATATAGGCGAGCATTTGTCCGCCATCTCACCTGGTGGAAAGCGACGATGCGGATTATGTTGAAGCATACTCACCTATGTAGTGCCTATTCACTCTCGCCTTGAAAAGGCCCAGGTTATATTGTTCCGGAAACAGATCCGCCGGCAGGGAGTTCCACTCCTTAGCCGTTCGCATTAAGAATGTGGAAGCGAACCGCTTCCTGCGAATTTGTGGTATATCCACGACATAAGGGTGGAACCCCTGTCCACGCCTCGTGCTCCGGAGATGGAAAGGGGAGGCGTGGTGGACATTTTGTTTGGAAAAAACATTTTTTTTTTTCACTTCCTGAAAGAATTTATTGGTGGTTCACTATCGTTGACTGAGCAACCCCTATCAATTTGCGGGACGCTGTGCCTTACACCCAGTATAGGTATTTATTAAGCTTCTACAATCTACACTAAACAATTATTGAGTTAAATTTACATCGCCTCCAACTTGCGTATCTGCTAGTCCTTTATGATTAACAAATTGTACAATGGAGTTCTCATCTGTCTGACAAAATAAAACAAAAAATAACATGAATGAAAACACACAAAAACATTATTTCTGTCTTAAGCAAAAATTGTATCTCGTTTTTAAGGGGATCCCCGGTGCACGCTAGAGCCCTCATCAGTTAAAAAAACAATCCTCACTGACAACGCAATTAATCGAAAATCCGGTCAGATCAGATTGAAGTATAGTTACTGAAGTTTATTTTAAGCTTTATTAATTAATAATTCAGTGCTCACTGCAGTAAGTTACAAATTGCCAAAGTGCTAAAAGTAGCTATTTTCGCAAATTTTCTATCTGTAACTACAACGAACTATAAGTTGCAACTTTATGAGGTTCTAAATGACCTTCATTGCTTTAACCTCAATCTGATCTACCGGATTTTCGATTGATTTGTGTTTTCAGTGAATTATGACTGATGAGGGCGCCACTTAGCTCAGGGAAGCCCCTTAATGTATCACGAAAAGTGAACCTATATTACCTGTGGATTGGGGTTTTCATTTAGATGTAACTGCATGGCTAAGTCTTGTATGTGTTGTAACTGTAAGTCCGGGTTTAAACCTTCTAATCGTAATTGTTCGGGTAAATTCCTGCAAGAAAACAAGAACAAGATATGAACAAAACGTAAAAAAAACAATAATTAATGTGCAAGGGATCCAAAAGTTATGTAACTTTAGTATTACACAAAAATGTTTTCTAAATCCTAAAACATGGTAACTTTTCGAAAATGAGGCGATAGGTCGTTCCAGCATTTAGTTGCTTGATACCTGAAGCGTACTCGCTAAAACGTGACATTAACGAAGTTTATCCACAGATTGTCCCATATATCCGCGCTTCAACATTTTATGGTTCCTTATTCATTCGCAAGTTCCCCAATAGATGGTGTTAAATGCCGAAATCCTAAAACGCGGTATCGAAGTTTTTCCACCAATTAATACTAACTATACAAGCTCGTCCCATATATCTGTAGTCCTTCAAGGCGGGCCGGTCCCCGTAACGAATTCGTTGCAGATCATTGAGGGAGCTTTATTCATTCTCAAAGTCGCCAATAGATGGCGTTAAATGCCGAAATCCTAAAACGCGGTAACGAAGTTTTCCATCGACTAATACTAACTGCACTAGCTCGTCCCATATATCTGTAGCCCTCCAAGGCGGACCGCGCTCCGCGACTAGGCCGTTGAAGAACATCGAGTCCAGCAGTCTCTGCGCGAACTGGCATTGAGATAGACCACGGCTGCCGAGGAAGCCAGCTTTGTGGAAGGTCAGCACCGGTGTTGGGTGAATGCGGATGATTGTGAGGCAATGTCTGGAAATAAACAAATGGCAGGATATAATTTATTTATTTTATTTATTTTTGTTACATGGGCGGACTTAACGCCAAAGGCATTATCTACCAGTCTACCTTAGAGCATGTGGAAATGAGTATACAGGGAGTAAAAGAATTGCTGCCATATTGTAGGGTGTGATTCTACTCACAATACTGAAGAGTTTTTCACAAAAAACATAGGTCAAAATACGAAAAAAAATGGACCTCCTATAGAAATGGTGTCAGAGCGGCTCGAGTCAATTTGTACGGGACAGACAATTTTGTTTATTTTCATAATTCGGTCTATGTTACTTAAGGAAAGTTGTTCATTTTCATGGGTAGAATGCCACCATAAAATACGGCCAGCATTTTTTTTTACTCCCGGCATTCTTCATCACCTTACTGTCACTGAAAATCCACTGCTGGACACGACCAAAGTCAGGTTTGTTTTGTGATGCTCACTACACTTACAGTCGTGCAAAATGTTATTCAAAAGGAACTATTGCTTTTCTGTTGTGAATGGATTGCTACTGTCTTGCATTTATACTTTAGTCAACTTTAGTGACATCTGCGCGACTAAACGAGGTTATGTTATGCTAACTATTCAAACCGGGCCTAACACAGCAACTAAAAGGCTCATAAAAATAGGCATAAAATATAATGTCCATGATAGATACAGAAATATTATTTCGGCGCTTTTTCCGTGCTTCGAAAGGCATGTTAAGCCGTTGGTCCCGGTTAATATCGTTTAATACCGTAGA
This sequence comes from Scrobipalpa costella, assembly GCA_949820665.1. NCBI lineage: Eukaryota > Metazoa > Arthropoda > Insecta > Lepidoptera > Gelechiidae > Scrobipalpa > Scrobipalpa costella. Next base: position 10,667,736 of record OX463309.1, read on the forward strand.
TATTCGTCGTTAAGCCAGATCAGAGGCCAGTGCTAAGCATTGGCGGTTTGAAAACTCTGACCTAATCTAGGATTGGCTCTGGTTTCCCTTCTGGGTTGCGGAGGTCAGATGGCAGTCACTCTGTGTAAAAACCAGTACCCTCGTTGAATCCCCTAGATTAGGTAGCCAACCCCGTGAGATATGGGATAAGGCTAGGGAGATGATGATAGATACAGAAATAATCATAGTGTAAATTACCTGTATCCTTGAAGTAACCTCGCTAAAGTCCTCATAAAAACGGCCCTAATTTCTTTATCTAACATATGCGGCGGGGACGAAAGGGGCGGCGGGGGGGCGAAGGCTGCATCTGCTGCCCTTAATTCTGGTTGTAAAACTAAAGCTAGGGCTTCTTGTAGTGACGAGAGGACTTTCCCTTCAGGACTGGGGATGTTGACGCCAGCTGGTATGTGCAAGGAACCCACGTCTAAGTCCGCTACAATTACGTCCAGCTGAAATAGAAAGAAAAATCAATTAACGGATTGCAAATCGTAATATTTGCAACAATCTTTTTAGGTAAAACTTGGTAGAGTTATCTGACATGACTTCCATGCTGAACGGTTATCATAAAACGCAGAATATACCAGATGTTGACGGCGAGGTATTTTCAATCTATTGCAGAAAGATAACCTGTCACTACTTTTCTTAAAAACGATATAATACTTTTCTTTAGTTACTTAGCGAAATAAAAAATCACATTGTGCTACCTACCTACTCGTAGTTATTCTTTTGCTGAATTACAATACTTACCAGCTCTTTCAAACTGGAATGTTCTCCAATCAGGAACGACGTCCGTATTACTAACACCTCTGCCAATCCAGCAGGCAATAGTGGGATGTCATCATCATTCGCTTGCCCTTATCCCATTTACATGGGGTCGGCGCATTACGTTTTCTTCTTCCATTCATCCCTGTCAGCCGTCAGTTCAACACTCACACCTGTTTTAGACATATCATCTTTCACGCAGTCCATCCATCTTTTCTTTGGTCGTCCTCTCCCAACATATCCATCCACATTCAAATTCATTACCCTTTTGCCTATATGACTTTCATACCTCCGCATAACATGGTCATAGTGGGATATACACATGTGCACATCTGAAGGGGAACATCAAGGCTGTTACTTACTGTGCTAGATTATGAATAGAAACTTACCAGCTCGGTAACCTCCTCTTTCAAACTGGAATGTACTCCAATCAAAAACGGCGTCGGTGTTGCCAGCACCTCCGCCAACCCAGCAGGCAGTAAAGGGATATACACATGGGCATATCTGAAGGGAAACATCAATGCTGCCAATGCTCGACAAGCCGCGGCCAGTCGCGCTCCAGCTAAGGATACCACTAGGACTTTGTGCTCGCTCATCACTGCGCACCAGAGTGTTACAGAGTTGTGTATTCCTGGAAGGAAAAGGGAGCCGTTAGTATAGAATATGTAACACTTATGGACAGATAGAAGTTTGTCCAAAAGGGCTTCTATGTTTGGGAATTGAAGACTAACCTATGAATACCTAACATCTTGTTTTATTATGTGGTCCATACATACCGTTTCCCATAGGTGTTTACCAAGGTAGAACAAATCACACGCACAGATGATTGTCTACCCGGAAAAAAGGTTTGATGCTTGGCTTATTTGAAAACATTAAAATATTGCGCTCGCTCGCAATATTTTTCGAGGTACTCTTCAATAACGTGTTTCCGCCATTTGCTTTGCACGTTTCGGTCCTTGGCTTATTGAAAAATACGGTAGTTTCGCTATATAGGCAGTGGAGCTAACCTATCCTTACCTAATAGCCTCAACAGCATATAAATAGCAGTCTGTGTGGTGGGCAGTGGGGGCGATGCGGCCGGCTGCAGCGCCTGCCTGTCGCCCGCGCCTATGCTGAACCGCACCTGGGGGCCCCCTGGCGGTGGAACCATCACGCATCCCACCAGGTTACCCACCAGCGTCTCCAGTGGTACCCCAAGGTTTTCTACCCATACTGTGTAGATTATGCCAAGGCAATTCTGGAAGAGAAGAATGAAATTCGATTAAAGATTATTCGCATATTTTACAAACTAGTGCTCACCAGAAGTAGACACAACGTGAACTGTGAACATATATTTAATAATACGAAATGATCTCCTTGAGTTATTCGAGAGACGAGAGGGGCATGAGTGACTTGAGGGACGAAAGGGGCATGAGTAACTAGAGGTACGACAGGGACACAAAATACGATCGAGAGGGGTATGAAGGACGCAAAAGACGAGCGAAAGGGAAAGAAGGGACGCAAGCGAAAGCGAGGGACGCGAGAGACGATAAAATTATCTTATAGTTGTGGTATGGTTTTCATTAATAAAACTTTATTATTTTATATGACAATTGTTTATTACTTACTCGAAAAGTGTCTATGTAGTCCTGTCTGGAGACGATGACGAGACATTTTGGTGCGTACATGATGCTGTGGTGTGTGATGTTGGCGACAGGCCGCGCGTCCAACGATTCTTCGTCCTGGCGACAAAAAAAAACAAAACATTTAATATTATCATCTACATAAGTAAACCCTATACTATAAATGTGTAACCAAGTTCAAAAGGTCGTATAGGAAAGTCATGTTAGAGCCCTATTTGGCTGGGGTATTAGACGGTTTAAAAACTCTAATACCTGGGTTCCGTAGATTTCTGTATGTATGAAATGCAAAAGTGTACCTACTGTTTTTTTTTAGTTTACGTCTATAAAAAGCGATAGATTTATATTTATTTGTACGGGAAAATTGAAGGGCTAGAATATTTTCAAGGGAAAATGCATGAAGACACTAGGCTAGTGGTTGGTTATTATTACGACATAATACTGGGTGTGCAGCTTACGCAAACTGATATAGGGGTTGCTCATAAAACGAAACTGAACAGCTTTTAGACTCATACAAATTGAGAATTTCCTAACAATTTGTATGAGAAAGACTAATAGGTATATTTTTTATTTCCTTAAAGATTTTTTCGGTGAAAGTTGTTCAGTTTCTTTTATTGAGCTGAGCAACCCTTTGTTGGTTTGCGTTAAGTTGTTCCTTACACCCTGTACATAAAAGTGTAATAAGGTTCAACAATAAAACTATACAACTATAAAATTTTAAGTTTTAAGGGGTTTTAAATGTAGTGTATAATAATAACAATTTAGCGAAACAGCCTCTGTCAGGATTAAAACTACTTAACTCTGAGCTCTATTGTAAAATTAAATTGGGGTCATGACCTCTCGACCTCACCCCGAGAGGAATACTAAAATAAAAAGTAAAGAGAATCTGCTTTAATATAATGATAAAGAATGGAGAATGCAGCCTTGGCGACGAGATGACACCACAGTTATCCCTTTCCAACCAATGACAGAATGCGCAGTCTATCCTTTTTTTGTATCTCAAGAATTGTGGGCTCTAAGAAAAAATTTGGAAATAAATCATGTTACACGTAACCTTTAAAAATGCTACTCCATCTTTATTATTTCCACCTAGATATGCATGTATTAATAATATAGATTTAGCCGTGACATTTACGCAGTAATGTCAGAACAAACTTACAAAACAGGCATCACTTTAGGTTCTAATCACTACATAGTATAAAACAATGTCCCTATATCCCTATGTATGCTTAGATCTTTAAAACTACGCAACGGATTTTGATGCGGTTTCATATAATGGATAGAGTGATTCAAAAGGAAGGTTTATATGTATAATACATGCATAATATAGTAGAGAAACACTGATGATTTCCGTGGGAAGCCGTGGCGGGTCGCTAGTTTCTAATAAAATACTTATTACTATGGTCAATGGCCAATAGGTAAAGAATTAAAGTAAAATATACAATTTAAATCAATGCTATAAATAGTTGTGGAGAGGACTGTTCATCCAAAAATACACCATTTCTCTACCTCTCACCTTGTGGACAAGAACATGCGCCTGGTGCTGTGAAGCTATACATTTTTTATAGTCTGAAAGACCTAACCATTCGTGAATTCATTGAATACTGTGACACCTTCAATACCTTGCAAGGCTGTAACACAACTTTACGAAGGGGGAAGGCGGCTCATTCCCAATGAAAACTGAACGGCTTACGTGTTTTTGTTGAACGGTGGTTTATTTCAATATCTATTTTGAATAACACTTTTTATCGTTTAGAAATTATTTTGCCTCAATCCCAAAAGGAAATTCAGATTCTGCGCGGGTAAAAACGCGGGGCGAAAAGCTAGTATAATTATAAATGCTGTTGGCAGCGTCGCTAGGGAAATTTCATTATTCATTGTTTACAGCTCTACTATTCCCAAATCAGATTTAGAATAAAGGTAAACAAAGTTTCATGTCTATTTATTCAAAAACACATTTCAAAAATAAATGATACGTGTTGGCAAATTAATTAGATGACTAAAACTACAATTTCATTATGTTATCATATCTAATAGCTACAACTTATTTTAGGAACAAGATCTCCGATTAAAAGACATGAAGCTACCTTTATTCTAAATCTGATTTGGAAATAGTATAGCGACTAAGAACGAATGACAAAATGTTATAAAATGTGGATAAGTTTTATAAATAACAATGTTCGCTAATATCTTCCATGCTGGACTGGGAGCGAGAGAAAAACATAGAATGTGCCTGCTGCATTTCCTCCCGGGCATGCTGTAATAACCAGCCAAGGGATGCGAGGGTTTCTGTATATTGCAATTTAGGCGATGGGCTGACAACCTGTCACTACAGCAATCTATCTTACCCCATTAGGGATAAGGGCGTGATTATATGTAAGTATGTAGCATTGCAGCTCCATTTCCAGAGCCGGGAAGAGGGTATACAAAACACCAGCCACCAGTAGCCGGTTCAGACGCCGCCGGCATTTCATTTCGAATAACTAAACTCGAGGGCGTGCACATCAAAACACCGAGACTGGAGACCAAGGCTCATACTACTAGGCTACAGAGGCAGTAGTAGGTATACTAAGGTGATAGCATTGCAACTCTATTTCCAGAGCCGGGAAGTGGGTATACAAAACGCCAGCCGCCGGTAGCCGGTTCAGATTCAGTCGCCGCCGGAATTTCATTTCGCGCAACTAAACTCAAGAGATGAGAAGCTCCGCACGGCGTGCACATCAAAACACCGAGACTGGGAGACCAAGGCTCATACTACTAGGCTACGCAGGCAGTAGTAGGTATACTAAGATGATAGCATTACAACTCTATTTCCAGAGCCGGGAAGAGGGTATACAAAACACCAGCCACCGGTAGCCGGTTCAGACGCCGCCGGCATTTCATTTCGAATAACTAAACTCGAGGGCGTGCACATCAAAACACCGAGACTGGGAGACCAAGGCTCATACTACTAGGCTACAGAGGCAGTAGTAGGTATACTAAGGTGATAGCATTACAACTCTATTTCCAGAACAGGGAAGTGGATATACAAAACGCCAGCCGCCGGCAGCCGGTTCAGATTTTACACTCGAGAGATGAAAAGCTCCGCACGGCGTACACAATTAAACACCGAGATTGAGATTCCAAGGCTCATACTACTAGGCCCCGCAGGCAGTAGTAACTATACTAAGATGATAGCATTGCAACTCTATTTCCAGAGCCGGGAAGTGGGTATACAAAACGCCAGCCGCCGGTAGCCGGTTCAGATTCAGTCGCCGCCGGAATTTCATTTCGCGCAACTAAACTCAAGAGATGAGAAGCTCCGCACGGCGTGCACATCAAAACACCGAGACTGGGAGACCAAGGCTCATACTACTAGGCTACGCAGGCAGTAGTAGGTATACTAAGATGATAGCATTACAACTCTATTTCCAGAGCCGGGAAGAGGGTATACAAAACGCCAGCCGCCGGTAGCCGGTTCAGTCGCCGCCGGAATTTCATTTCCGCGCAACTAAACTCAAGAGATAAAAAGCTCCGCACGGCGCGCACATCAAAACACCGAGACTGGGAGACCGAGGCTCATACTACTAGGCCCCGCAGGCAGTAGTAACTATACTAAGATGATAGCATTACAACTCTATTTCCAGAGCCGGGAAGAGGGTATACAAAACGCCAGCCGCCAGTAGCCGGTTCAGATTCAGTCGCCGCCGGAATTTCATTTCGCGCAACTAAGCTCGAGAGATGAAAAGCTCCGCACGGCGCACACAATAAAAAACGAGAATTGTGAAAACCGTACACTGTTTGATAATTCACAACTTTTCAGGAATGTTGTATGAAATTGCGATTCAAGTGAGAGGGTGAGACTAATTTTCAAACTTTGATAAAATTCTACTAGGAACAGTGATACTAAAATCATAAAAAATAAAATTGTTATACGTTTGAACAGGTTTAAACAGAGGTTTATTTAAAGTCTGAAGGCATAAACTTGTTATACAATAGAAGAAAAAAATTGAGTAAAAAGTATCAAAATATTCCGTCGAATTAATTAATATGAAGTACTCAATTACAAACCCAGGAAACTGTATGATTTCTTTTTTTAAAAGCAATTATTTTTTGACACGTATATGGTGACTTGGTGACACGTATAAATCGATAATGCCAGCCAAGACCTCTTTAATGAATAACAAACGGATCTTCATTATGAGTTCTACTATAGGGCGTATTATTGTATCTACATACAAGAAAGCGTCAGGGACAAACGCATGTGAGCATAACGATGCAGTCTGAAGGTGCGTAAGGTAGCACGCATAGGAACTTGATACTATCTCTATTTGTAGGGAAGAAATGCAATAATTTGATAGAAAAATTACATGGTTTGGTAGTAGAGTTCAAAATAGCTCGTAAAATTTGCTGCATTAAAAAAAAACATCACGTCTTTAAAATTTTATAAATAGCTACAAAACTAGAAAATATGCAAATATGTATAAAAATATACAAAATATGATTTTTGACCCCGACGTGATTTGAACACGCAACCTTCTGATCTGGAGTCAGACGCGCTACCGTTGCGCCACGGAGTCGTTGTTGTGAGCGGTGAAATTACACGTCGCTATCGCTTAAACTATCTCCCGCTATTATTAAAATAATTAAAAAAAAAATGTATGACCCCGACGTGATTTGAACACGCAACCTTCTGATCTGGAGTCAGACGCGCTACCGTTGCGCCACGGAGTCGTTGTTGTTAGTCGCGAAATTACAGGACGGTATCGTTGGTGCATTTATTACGTTTATTATGATCGCAATTCTCGTCATATCTTGGTGAATTTATAATAAATTAATTAACAGCTGATAACAGTTAAGTACAGATAAGTAATTAAATATGACTATTATCGAAACAAGATTATGGTTGGACTTCACGACGAAGAACGAATGTTATAGGAATAATAATGAATGCTAGACGGAAAATTCAAATTGCTGAACTTTTACCGACCACTCTAAATTTAAACACGTAATGTCACACACAAGTAATTTAAAAAGTTCAAAAACCTAACTGCATAGAATAGGTACCTACAAAGTGAGTTTTAAAACTTCAAATCTTCAAAGATCTTAAAAAAATGTTGTAATCGAAAAATTGAATTTAATTTCTTTAAATTATTTTTTTAAATACCTATTCAATGATACCCCACCCAGCATAGTAAAAAATGAAACTACCGATGTCTTTCATTTTTTTTCCGTCTTCACAAAATGGCGTCTAATTGTCGCCATATAGTTTTTTTTTACAAAATCATGTTTTCAGTGACAATTGCATGATTAGGACGAATCGATTGTCGTAAGAATCATTAAAATTGGCCCACGCATTTAGTATCTAGGTGCGTTTAGTTAAGAAACGCTTTTCGCTCCTCTTAAGAACATGGTCACGGCGCAATCAGTTCAAATTACCGGTCACGGCGAGTGCATGCTACTGCAACGCGCACTGCACACGAGGGTAGAACAGGTGCATATAGATAGAAGGGCGCGTTTTTTATTCAGGTACGGTTTGGTAACGGAAGCAAGAATAAGATTGAAATTAGATATACTATTTCCAACTCAGTTTTAGAATTTAGAAACAAAGTTTAATGTATTTTTATTCAAAAACACATTTCAAAAATAATTGATAGTTGTTGGAAAATTAGTACTACTATTTCATTGTGTTGTCATATCTAATAACTAAAAACTTATTTCAGAAACAAGATTTTCGATTAAAAGACATGAAACTTTGTTTACCTTTATTCTACATCTGAGTTGGAAATAGCTGTAGAAAAAAAGTTACAAAAAAAAGGTTTTATTTAGTTCGAACATGAACAGGAAACCCAAACTCTAGGTTATTTATACTATCATATGTTCCAGTCAAAGAGACATTTGATGATTTTTGTTTTTATTTTATTTTATTTATGAGCAACATCGTTCAAGATAAATATACTAATGAAGTGCCGTAGGTATAATAAACCCAAACAAAGATGGGCCACACAAAGAACAGAAGACACCTTTTAATGTAAACACTCGTTTCCTGTCATATTGTATTTTTATTTTTAATGCTTTAGATATAGACGCATCCTGTATGTTGAATAGGTGAGGGGTGTTTTTTTTTATCATTTTACATGTAACCTATGTGCACTAATGAAAACCTTTTTTTAAACCCATTGTACAGTTCGCATAGACTGAAAACGGATGAAATTATTTATTTAGAAGGATTTTCATGAAATTTCATATATTTGTTGGAGTAAATAAATTGCTAGCAAACATTAAAATTTTCATGATAAACCAATAATAACTTCCTGAAATAATTTTATGTGTTTCGAGCGGACCTGACTATCTCCTTTCTTGACTGTATCTTGAACAGGATACCCATTTTTGTTGCTATTACACGGATCGGCAAATATTTTCGTATCGAAAGCTCCTCTCATTAAATATCTACGGTACATTACCTGACAGGAAGAAGGTATTTCTGTCCGGGTCAACCGTGGAAGCTATTTATAACTTCCGGTCCTAGCTACGACTTCGCTTAACCCACCTTTATATTGCACAGAGCTATACTTTTACCACAGAATTTTATAAAGTAACTAGCGACCCGCCCTGGCTTTGCACGGAAATTATCAGTGTTTCTCTACTATATTATGCATGTATTATACATATAAACCTTCCTCTTGAATTACTCTATCCATTAAAAGAAACCGCATCAAAATCCGTTGCGTAGTTTTAAAGATTTATGCATACATAGGGATATAGGGACAGAGAAAGCGACTTTGTTTTATACTATGTAGTGATGTATGCCGCAAAATTTTGTTACGGTTTAAATGAAGACCCATTAAAAACAAGATATTGTTGTAGTTATTACACGGAATGGCAATTACTTTCGTATCGATAACCTTTCACTAAATATCCAAGGTACATTACCTGTCAGGAACAAGATATTTCTGTCCGATTCATCCGTGGAAGCTTTTTATAACTTCCGGTCCTAACTACGACTTCGCTTAACCCACCTTTATATTACACAGAACTATTCTTTTACCACCGAATTTTATAATGTCATGTATGTATGCAGCAAAATTTTGTTAAGGATTAAATGAAAACCCATTAAAAAACAAGATATTGTTGTAGTTATTGCACGGATCGGTAATTATTTTCGTATCGAAAGCTTTTCACTAAATATCCACGGTACATTACCTGACAGGAAGAAGGTATTTCTGTCTGAGTCAGCCGTGGAAGCTGTTTATAACTTCCGGTACCGATATCCGCTACAAACGACTTCGCTTCATCTACCTTATTATATTGCACAGAGTTCCTATCTTCACATACTAACAGGGTTTATAGTTTTTAGCTAAGGGATCCGAGGGTTTCAGTATATTGTAATTTAGGCGATGGGCTGACAACCTGTCACTACAGCAATACACATGACAATCTAAAATTGCCCTCAATTTTTGTCAGACGTGGCGAAAGCGCCTTTTACAAGGCGTTCTGCGTTCTGGATAAAGGCGTTATTTTATGTATCTATGTATGTATGTTTTTTAATGTGTTCCGTTTATATTTTGTCTGTGTATATTTAAGCTTGAATGAGGTAGTGAAGCACTATAATTGTTTGTGTTCAAAAAATGTTTTTGAAAACGGATTTCGAACCAAAAAAATATACCAAAAAGACTACAATTTAAATAATGTTTATCAATCAGTGATAAATAGTGATAATAAATTATAATAGAACTAGCAACCCACCCCGGCTTCGCACGGAAACTATCAGTGTTTCTCTACTATATTATGCATGTATTATACATATAAACCTTCCTCTTGAATCACTCTAATTATTAAAAGAAACAGCATCAAAATCCGTTGCGTAGTTTTAAAGATTTATGCATACATAGGGATATAGGGACACAGAAAGCGACTTTGTTTTATACTATGTAGTGATGCCAATTTAATTTAGCACTAGCTTTCTGTCAGCGGTGTCACCCGATTTTTCCCCATGGAAATCATTTAAATTCCCGAGGTAAAAAGTAGCCTATGTTACTCAGAGTGAACGTAGATTTCTAATGGTGTTTTTTTTATCGGTCTCGTAATTTTTGTGTTTATTGGTTACAAACATACACAAAAATACAAATAATTATTTTTTATAATATTAGTAAAGATATAGACGATTATAGCAAACAATACTATATCCAGAAAGGTGCAATGGTGCTTTCTTCCATGCCCTGGGAGCAAGAAAAAAACATAGAATGTTCCAGCTTTATTTCCTCCCGAGCATGCTGTAAAAACCAGCTAAGGGATTGGAGGGTTTCAGTATATTGTAATTTAAGCGATCGGCTGACAACCTGTCACTACAGCAATATACCTACAAATCTATCTTAATTAAAACTTTGTCAGACGTGGCGAAATGACCTTTTTTTGGGTTATTTACGCTCTGCCTACCCCATTAGGGATAAAGGCGTAATTATATGTATGTATGTAGAAAGGTGCAATCTGCTTAGTTCCTTTTGTAAAGCTATATTTTTTCTACAAAATGCCCAAAGGCATGTTTTTAATCAGTCAGCCGAGCAAGTGTACAAAAAGGGAAAGAGATAAAAACAACGTGATATGATTCAGGCGACCGGGACAAAAAAAGATTTAAATCATACCACGAAAATTACGTCACATTACAATTATAAAGCAATGTAGAGTAAGTAAGTTTAGTCCATGCTGGCCTGGGAGCTAGAGAAAAACATAGAATATGCCAGCTACATTTCCTTCCTGGCATGCTGTAAGAACCAGCTAAGGGATCCGAGGGTTTTTGTATATTGTAAGTTAGGCGATGGACTGACAACCTATCATCAACCTATCTTAAACAACCTTCAAAACTTTGGTAGACGTGGCGAAACGGCCTTTGTAGAGGTCGCTTGCGTTCTGTCTACCCCATTACGGATAAAGGTGGGAATGTATGTATGACGCGAAGTAGGCACAAGTAGTTCGTAACAAGTACCAGAACTACAGGATATACGCTTGAATCCCCTGGTGAATCAGACAAACAGACATTTGCATATAAACACATGATATTTCCAAGAAGAACAAGTAAGTACTCAGTGTCCAGTATCTTTTGCTTATTATTTACTAGCGACCCGCCCCGGCTTTGCACGGAAATTATCAGTGTTTCTCTACTATATTATGCACATATTAAACATATAAACCTTCCTCTTAAATCACTCTATCCATTAAAAGAAACCGCATCAAAATCCGTTCCGTAGTTTTAAAGATTTATGCATACATAGGGATATAGGGACAGAGAAAGCGACTTTGTTTTATACTATGCAGTGATTATGGGACATAGCGAACAACATAGATTATAATTGAAAATGTCTACAAATTGAATTACATACTTATTATCGATTGTGCTAGATATTACATACATACATATAATCACGCCTTTATCCCTAATGGGGTAGTCAGAGCGTAAACGACCTAAACAAAGGTTGTTCCGCCACGTCAGACAAAGTTTTGAGGGTAAATAAATAAAGATTTGAGGGTTATTTAAGATACATTTGAACGTATATTGCTGTAGTGATAGGTTGTCTCGCCTAAATTGCAATATACGGAAACCTTCGGATCCCTTAGCCGGTTATTACAGCATGCTCGGGAGGAAATGCGGTTGGCACTTTCTATGTTTTTCTCCCACTCCCAGTCACGCAAAAATAGTGCTAGATATTTCGTTTTGCATTTCCTCCCGAGCATGCTGTAAAAACCACCTAAGGGATCTGAGGGTTTCAGTATATTGTAATTTAGGCGATGGGCTGACAACCTGTCACTTCAGCAATATTAGTACAAATCTTTCTTGAATGGCCCTCAAGACTTAGTCAGACGCGGCGGAACGGTTTGTATAGGTCGTTAACGCTCTGCCTACCCCATTAGGGATAAAGGCGTGATTATATGTATGTATGTATGTAGAAATTAAATTCAACCCAACCGAACATCCATAACCATAAACAAGGACAGTATATGTTTGGAAAGTTGGAAATACCTAAAAATATGCATTTGTATTTTATCCGATAGTAACCCTTATTTGTCGTTATCAGTAGCCGGGATCGGTCGAGTACATTCTACGACAAAACAAGTTATGTACAACCACTATAGTATTTCCAACTCAGTTTTAGAATACAAGTTAACAAAGTTTCATGTCTTTGAATCGAAGATCATGTTTCTAAAATAAGTTTTAGCTACTAATTAGATATGACAACATAATTAAATAGTAGTAGTAATTTAACTAATTTGACAAAACATAAAATCTATTTTGGAAATGCGTTTTTGAATATAAAGATATTAAACTTTGTATACATACATACATCACGCCTATATCCCTAATGGGGTAGGCAGAGCGTCAACGACCCAAACAAAGGTCGTTCCGCCACGTCTGACAATTTTTGAGAGTTGTGTAAGTAAGATAGATGTGTATATTGCTGTAGTGACAGGTTGTCAGCCCATCGCCTAAATTACAATATACTGAAACCCTCGAATCCCTTAGCTGGTTTTTACAGCATGCCCGGGAGGAAATGCAGCTGGCACATTCCATGTTTTTCTATCGCTCCCAATGCAACATGGAAGTAAGGTACACTTTGTTTACCTTTATTCTAAAACTGTGTTGGAAATACTATAGTTACAACCCCTTAAGTATTCATGATTCACAGTCACGGAACGCGGCTTATCGTAGCGGCACAGGCTGGTAGCTAAAAAGTTTTGGGGGTTGAGAAAAAAAATGTTTATTGACCCCAGACATGTACTTACAAACTAGAAACAATATTTCAATAATAATATTTATTAGGTATTTATTTGCGATATTCTGTTATTAAACCGGCCACAACATTTTAGTACTGAACATAATAGATTTTCCATACCCTATTATCCCTAATGGGGTAGGAAGAGCGTGAACGACCGAAACAAAGGTCGTTCCGCCACGTCAGTTTTGAGGGTTCTATAAGATAGATTCATAGGTATAAGTAGGTTTTTCAGATGGAACATATTTTTCATTGATTCGCTTGGTAGGCAGAATTGACGAGTAATGAACAAGATAATTAAGTACATGCGTTTTTGCCCAGTTAATTATTTTTTAATAATAAAAATCAACGATTTAGGTAAGCTTTTGATAATGATCGAAAAGGGAAGGACATTTTTAATTTTGTATTGTACCTAAAATGGGCGAGATTCTATATTTGTCACTTTCAGACCAAAAACATTGTAAAAGGACAGAAGATCTCTCTTGTTTTTGATTAATTATAGTCGGTGGTATTATGCGTTATCTGTATTTTTTTTCCGCCGTCATATCATATAGCGGATACAATTGACAGAAATACTGGGGAAACGTGCAAAAGCGCGTACAAATCTAGCGGAGGAAGTGTAAAACCATAGAGTATAAATCGTCTTTTATTATTTTGAAACTAACCGATAGATTTTAATTTTAGTTTTAGCCGGTGGAACCTAGAATTGAGCCCAATGACTCATTATCATCATCGTATGGCGTTTCCAAAAATGCGGCTTTAAAATTTGATGTCGGAGTTAGCAATCCATTGCTTTCCCTCCGGTGTTAGCTGGTAGCTTTCGTGTAGGCCAGTCCTCCAACATGTGCTGGATGGTTTGCTCTAAATCTCCACAGTCGCAGTAAGGTGACTCCCAATGACTGACTAGTGACTACTTATGTACCTATAGTACAACATACATACATATACATAAAATCACGGCTTTAGGCAGAGCGTTAAACGCCTCGTAAAAGACGCTTTCGCCACGTCTGACAAAAATTGAGGGTAATTTTAGATTGTAATGTGTATTGCCATAGCGACAGGTTGTCAGCCCATCGCCTAAATTACAATACACTGTAACCCTCGAGTCCCTTTTGCTGACTTCTACAGCATGCCCGGGAGGAAGGGCAGCTGGAACATTCTATGTTTTTCTATCTCTCCCAGTTCACAGTATCTATAGTATACTCTCCGTAATTAATAAAGCTATTAACTTTACTGCTCCAAATCTACATCAAATCGCTATATTAGTTTACGATTGTTTTATAGCAGTGCTAGGAACAATTTATGAGCATGCCACGTTAAACAGATTTATGGTTATGTATATTGTTCCTGAAAATATAATGTGTAAAATGTAATGTTCATACAATAAATAGGGAACAAAGCTAATGAATTTAATTAATTTCTTCCATGCTGGACTGGTAGCGACAGAAAAACATAGCATGTTGCAGTTGCATTTCCTCCCGGGCATGCTGTAAAAACCAGCTCAGGGATCCGAGGTTTTCTGTATATTGCAATTTAGACGATGGACGGACAACCTGTCACAGCAATATACCTTTAAATCTATCTTAAACAACCCTCAGAACTTTGTCAGACGTGACGAAACGACCTAAGTTTAGGTCATTATACAGATACAGATAAAAGCTTTATTATACGTATGCATGTATGTACATATAATGTTATTTCGTTCACACAATAAATAGGAAATAAAGCTAATGAATTAGGATTTCTACTTGGAAAATCTAAATTCATAATAGTCCTGTCACTTTGTTTTAGCAGATGATTTCCAGAACAGAATTAAGCCAATGCAATCGCATCCATTAATCAGCCAAAAGAGGCGTTTAATTAAGAATAGTAATAAAATACTAAATAAAACCACATCTTGACGATACAGAATGATTATTCAATAGGGTACATGCATATGAGGTTATCTTAAAAATAAACATAAACTCTACAGTATTGATAATTCTGCAATGTAATTTAATTCTGATATCTCAAGATACAGGCCTGGTCCTAGATTGGGAACCCCTGTTTAAACCGTGTATGTACCTTAGCACCTCTGAATTGTACCGAACTGCATGTACTTAGAATTAAGCCAGTAAATAAATATTTTTTTTCATTATTCATTTTCATATATATATATTCTTCATATAAAATATTTTCGGTATCTGATAACCTAAAAATATCCAAAAATATATTGACAACAGCGAAAACAAATAAAATTTATCAAAAAATCACCGAAATACATTATTATAAAGCTAGACTTTCTATCTCTCTCTTCGAAACGACATTTTATATGGAACTAGTAGCAGTATGGCGGTCCTGTCATGTGACGTCATATGAAAGTAAAAAAAAAAAAACACGATCACACTCATAGCCCCCACTAGGATTCCCTGTATCAGGCTGCCATGGACATACACAGAAAAAAACCACAAAGAACACTCAGACCCAGAAACAGACATTTAAACTCATCATTCAAATGTCTGCCCTGGCCGGGAATCGAACCCGGGACCCTCTGCGTAGCAGGCAGGTACACTGCCAACTAGGCTGCGCGGGTCGGACTTCTCTTTTAACCAACCACTTTAAAGCATTATATTGTTTATTTCAATTCAATTCAATTCAAATTATTTATTTCAGATAAAAATCCATATACAGTACATTACAATAATTCAGTTTATATTATAACTCGTAAACTAATGATTCTTTTGGGAAAATTCTTTCACTTTTGTATATTATGGTGACAATGATTCTTACTAATAAATAAAAAAAAGGCATGCATATTCCCTATTTACATCACACCCGAACAAGACAGTTCTTTATAAAGTAATTTCATCATTCGCAAATAGTGTCTAGATCAAAACAGTAAACGTTCAGTGTTAACAAGATCTTTATGCAGCCAATACCGACAAAGCATGCATTCATCAGACACCACGTGATTATAATAACCAACAGACAATAAAATTATTGCTTTTCCTCCTTTCATGTAGGTTGAAAAGTCATTGGACGACCTAATGAATGATGTCACAGTTCTTAAATAGTTTTAGCCTAGGACAAGATTTGCATCTGTAATGACTAGTGTTAGATTTAGAGATAGTGACTGTTCGTCCTTTATTGTCCTAACCAAACTGAAAACATAAAGTGATATGGTATGATAACCATGGTTCCTTAGAATTTAGTCCGCTACTTCGAGGTCGAGAGGTGAATTCACTAGTGAGTTGTAATTATTGTTAGTTACATCTGTACGCTTAAATATACATTCCTAGGCATAAAATCTACAATCTTCTTCTTACATACGTACATATAACCACGCCTTTATCCGTAATGGGGTAGGCAGAGCATAATCGACCTAAACGAAGGTCGTTCTGCCACGTCTGACAGTTTTGAGGGTTATTTAAGATAGATTTGTAGGTATATTGCTGTAGTGACAGGTTGTCAGCCCGTCGCCTAAATTGCAATATACTGAAACCCTCGGATCTCTTAGCTGGTTTTTACAGCATGCCCGGGAGGAAATGCAGCTGACACATTCTATGTTTTTCTCTCGCTCCCAGTCTAGCATAGAAGAAATCTTCTTCTTACAACGACACGATGAACCCTGGTGTCAGAGTTTTCAAACAATGTTGTAATTTAAGGTTCTTAGCATAGTGTTGTGGTGTGTACGACTGTTAGAACTATGTTCGGTATGCGCCTCATACACACGCGGTATAAAAATATGTATAAAAATAATTAGGTCGTCCGTCCGTCCGTACGCGACTAGACTAGCCCTATTGTTTGAGCTTAGTGTCTGTGACAAATAGTTTTGTGATCCATAGTAGACACAGTAGCGCGATTTTTATAGTAGACATCTATTTTATGCCTACGATATCCATTCCATGTATAATGCAAGTTAAGTACTTTTAAAAATCCCGAGAATAAAAAAAAACATCAAGTATAGAATCCAGTAAAACCATAGAAAAAGTACTATTTATAAACTGATTTACCACATTTAACATAATCAAAATATATATCTTCCACGCTGGCCTGGGAGTGAGAGAAAAACATAGAATGTGCCAGCTGCATTTCCTCCCGGGCATGCTGTAAAAACCAGCTAAGGGATCCGAGGGTTTCAGTATATTGTAATTTAGGCGATGGGCTGACAACCTGTCGCTAAGCAATATACCTTTAAATCTATCTTAAATAACTCAAAGCTTTGTCAGACGTGGCGAAACGACCTTTGTTTAGGTCGTTTACGCTCTGCCTACCCCATTAGGGATAAAGGCGTGACTATGACTATGTATGTATGTATGCAAAATACGTATATCTGTCTACAGTTAGTCAAGAATAAACACCATCAATTTCGAATTCTACGTTTTCGAATAGCTAGAATAATCTATTTTGACTCAAATAACAGATTAAAGAAACCAATCACCGAAATTCGAATAATCTTCCCCTAAAAGGTAGGATCTGGCAACCAGCACCCATACAAATAGTGGGCCTCCGAGAATGGGCTTCTCCAATTAAATCTGACAAGCTATTACGACCATTGAGTAATAATGTGGGAGCCAATCTGACTAAAAAGTCGGTAGTTAATTGTACAAGGAGAACAAAAAGTTTAATTTGAGTTTGTTAGGCGTGATTTAAACTATTCCAGATTAATAAACTACTACGCAGTACGCGTAATAATAGACCTAATTTTAATTAATAGACCAAAAGCTATTACAAAAAAAGATTATTTAGAGATATTAAACTTGAAAAAAGACAGTATTTATATCTATAGCTTTACGCTTTATCCGCAAGATATCGGTGCATTTTGCACATTGACTCTGATTTAAATCTCCCAACATTGTAAAACTCGGCTTAAATAGTATATATAGATCATAATTATTTTTATTCAGAAAGCAATAGGAATAATTTTTATGGTTTGGCAGGCTACTGTATGTTTTTAATGAATATTTATGAAACAATCACTGTAGTATCCTGGTTTGTGAATCAATATCCGACTTCCAATTTGTAAGACCGGAAATCGCTGTCTTTCCTTCGACTATTACAAAAAGACAAGAACATTAACCTATGCTATTGGTAAACGGAAATAGAGTGATAAGTTGTCAGCCCATCACCTGAATTGCCATACATTGAAAAACTTGACTCCCCGTACAAAGTAAAGAATAATTTCACGAAGACTTACCAGGCCACTCAGAAAGTATTGCGATAAATAGTTTTTCTATATGGCAGACTGGCCGGTTAGAATCTTTTTTGAAAATATGATTACTTGTAAGTAAAAATATGTGTGTTCTATTTTCAAAATTTCCCTCCACATTTTTTGCGAGCCAATTCAAAGTATCGTGTCTTACTGAAAAATGGATCTGCGCCGGGAACATTTTAGAGCTATGATTTTTTACGATTTCAAGTGTCGCCTGAAACCGGATGAATCGTTCGATAGACTTTAAATGGCATTTATGGATGAAAGCCCTTTCAAGGCAACCGTGTATCGTTGGTATAACGAATTTAGGCGCGGTCGACCAACCTTGGGGGATGAAGAAAGAAGCGGTCGCCCTTTGACGGCTATTACGGAAGAAAACGTGCTAGCAGTGAAAAATTTAATCCAACATAATAGGCGAATTACATATCAGGAGATTCAGCACATATTAAAGATTAGATCGGGAAGCGTTCACGAGATTCTACAAGGGCATCTTCGCGTGAGGAGGATAGTATCGCGCTGGGTGCCGCACTACCTCACCGACGCTCAGAAGCAGGCCCGGGTGGAATGGTGCCGTGATATGCTGAACAAATTTGAAGCAGGCTCGTCTCGGCGTGTTTACGACATCGTAACAGGTGATGAGTCCTGGATTTAACAATACGATCCAGAAACCAAGCGCCAGTCGACAGTTTGGGTGTTTCAAAATGAACCAACGCCTACCACAGTGAAGCGATCTCGAAGCGGGGGGAAGATTTTGATCGCCAGCTTTTTTAATTTGACTGGCCACTTGGCCTCAATTCCCTTACGAGATCAAAGAAGCATTAACGCCGAATGGTATACTACCAAATGTTTACCAGAAGTTTTTTCTGTTGTGAGCAACAAGCGCCCAAACACAGGGCTCCGCGGACTACTGCTCCACCACGACAATGCGCCTGCACACACCGCGCTCAAAACGAGGGACTTCCTGGACAGCACACCAGTCAAACTCCTGGGTCACCCTCCTTACAGCCCTGATCTAGCTCCGTGTGACTTCTTTTTATTTCCAAAAATAAAAAATCAGCTCAAGAGGATACAATTTTCGTCGCCGGAAGATGTGCTGGCTGCGTTCGAGCAGGCTGTAAACGAGGTGTCTACGGCGGACTGGAAAAAGTGTTTTGAAAACTGGTTTAGACACATGAATATTTGTATAGAGGCTGGTGGAGAGTACTTTGAAAAGATTTAATAAAAATATATGTACCTGTAGAACATTTTTTTTTAGTGTCGCAAAACTTTCTGAGTGTCCCACGTATACATACTACAATCACGCCATCATCCCTTATGGGGTAGGCAGAGCGTAAACGACCTAAAGAAAGGTCGTTTCGCCACGTCTAACAAAGTTTTGAGGGTTATTTAAGATAGATTTGGTATATTGCTGTAGTGACAGGTTGTTGCCTAAATAGCAATATACAGAAATCCTCGAATTCCTTAGCTGGTTTTTACAACATACCCGGGAGGAAATGCAACTGGCCCATTCTGTATTTTTCTCTCGCTCTCAGTCCAGCATGGAAGAAGACTTATCCCTAAGTGTTATTTATTTATTTTTTATTTAACAGTTATCCTATTTTTACGATTAAACAAAGGTTAACAAAATATATATCAAACAAAACATTCTACGATATAATTGTGCATTTGCTTTTTATGGACATATAGGTTACTCTTTACTACTCAAAACATATTTATAAACTATTTTGCTTAAATCATCGTCTCTGCAATTAAGTAGATTTTTCATTATTTACTATAGTGGTATGTAGATAGGACACACATATTATCCAATTTGTACCACATCCAAGTTACGTCACGAATCTTGGCCTCGCATTTCACCAACAAGCAGAAGGTCTTTGACCGCATAACACCAACTAATTACAAGTGCGGGCCACCAATGATCCACGCCCCACTATTATATCTATTATTGTTATCTAGCTAAAGAGGCTGATTTAGGCAGAGTTGTAGATGTTACAACTAGAGTAAAAGAAGAGATCAATTGCAAGTTTCGTACATATTTTTTTTTACTTTAGGCTTTTACCAGTAACAAGTAGTTAAAACTATGTGCTTCCTCACGTGATATTAATTTAAAAACATAAACATTTACTCTACCTAATATAAGTATTCAATAACCTTTATCATCATCATCTCCCTAGATCCCTATGAAAGTTCTTAACTTTAGAAGAGGCCAAAATTTTAAAGGACTCGTAAAACATTGTAATTGTAAAACAATGGCATTCTGGACACACTATTCCGTAACCTAATTCTTAGCCAGCGCTGTCACTTTTTTAACTTTGACATAATAACAGGATAGCAATCAATGAATACATGACTTTGACATTTCTAATTTGACGTGAGACGCTTTAAATAAGAATTGAGCATAGAGCACGCTCCCTTATTTTACGTCAAATAAGCAGTCTTATGTCAGATTAGGCATGTCAAAGTCATGTGTTCATTTGCTATCTTGTTCTTATATCAAAGTCAAGAAAGTGACAGCGCTATGAATTTGAATTAGGATTATGTCGCGAGAATCGACGCCAATATAAAATCATTAAAACATAAAATATCGAATCACCAAAACATTACTGATGGTAAAGCATTATCAGAATCAATTCAGTTTCAGGAAATGAAAGGCCGACGAACGCATAAAAGCAAAGCTATTAGATACCGAGGAGCCACATCACCCATGTGCTGATAAATTTATCGGTGCTTAAATCTATCAGAGATTTTATTACGACAGCGTGTTACAGATTGAAAGAGAGTCTTGTTCATTTAAGAACACTGATGTTTCTCTTTCTAATGAAGAATCCAAACAACAACAATAGTAAAGCATTATCAGAATCAGATCAGTTTCAGGAAATGGCCGACGAACGCATAAAAGAAAAGCTATTGAGACCGAGAAGCCACAATCTAGAATAGAATAGAAAACCGTTTATTAAAAGTTCAACACAATACAACAACATGAAAAGTAAAAAAGACAACAACTATAAAAAAGCTGAGTAGTTACAAGTTATCGCAAATGCACCGCACCCCTAAATAGGCCGTAACTCAGCATATGTTGTGGTGCAAAACGCACCGCAGCGCTGTTAAAAAGCGCTGCCATTCTCTTATGTGCTGATACATTAATACTAATTATACTAATCTTTAAGTTACCTAAATAAGTCCCATCAACAGGGTAATACTTGTAAATGGCTGTGTACTGCAACAATTGATATGGAAGCTGATGTCTATAGTACGGGCTATTGTGCCTTAGACATCGTCTGAAATTATGTATTAATGTTCTCATTAGCCTAAGTGTTTATTTTATACCTAACTTTAGAAAAAGAAATAAACACTATCTAAAATGGCTTTCAGTTAATGAACTTTATCTTATCTTATCTTTATTTATCAGTGTTTAAATTAATATTCAAAGAAAGAAAGTCTTGTTCTTATTAAAAAACTGATGTTTGTATTTCAATGAAAAGAATCAAAACCATAATACAAAAAAATACGATGAGCGTGGTGGAACGAAAAGGCTGTTGTTTTTAGCAGAGGAACTTCTTGTTTGATTCTGACCAGGGATAATAGGATTTAATTGACATCAGCTCATCAATACAGTAGACAACCTCATAACTTAAGTCTCATCGAGACTTGAAAAAACAAAGTCAGGTCTATACTTATTATTCTAGACAATTTTTTGGCTAAATTCTTGGCGGACTTTTATCAAGTGGATGGGATGTTTAAAGTTATACTTGGAAATCTAGAATGCTTTAACTAAGATGGCTTTTCCTGAGATCGCTTCATCGTCGACTCTGTTGTCTCTATCAACACTAGTCTAGACTACATTCAAGAGCTACATCGCAAAGTGAAACATGTATTTAAAATTCGTAAACAAATTGTGTTATCCGGAACTATGGGTGTTTTTGTCCGTAGAAAGTGTTCCTATTTTCTATAGTCCAGCGGAACAAGGTGTTGGGTTAGATAGTGAAAGTTGATCGTGGCCGGTAGTTGTCGATTTATATGATAAGATGACATCACATATCGTTTAAGCATAGATCTATCATATAACGCGAGGTTTTAAGCGTTTTATTCTGATTGGCGTTTAAAAATGTTGGATTTAATCGATTTTAATTAGATGGTAGATAGATATATTTAAAATTCCTTTGGTAATGTGGATATAAACGATTTAATATTTATTATTGTTACCATTTACCTGTTTAGTTCCTCTAATGTTTATGGATTGAGCTGGCTAATATAAGGGTTAATTGAGGCGTGGTTTAAAATTCAGCTTGATGAATACCAACCGTTTTACTAAAAAGCGTACAAAATATATCTACAAGAGAAATTGTGCAATCTAAGCAGGCATTAAAATAACCACATCCCATGCGTTCCCACATAAACATAAGTGTGAGCAGGTTTTTCTATTTCTGCTTTATTTTGTACTCGTTTTCATAACATAACGGATGAACGTTTTAATATGGTGGAATTTGCAATTCTCGATAGACATTGACGCTGACATTCTTCCATACTGTACTGGGAGCGAGAGTGAAACATACTTCCTCCCGAGCATGCTGTAAAAACTAGCTAAGGTTTCAGTATATTGTTATTTAGGCGATGGACTGACCACCTGTCACTACAGCAATATAACTACAAATGCATCTTAAATAACCCACAAAACTTTGTCAGACGTGGCGGAACGACCTTTGTTTAGGTCGTTTACGCTTTGCCTACCCCATTAGGGAATTTCTTATATAACGCCAGGTTTAAGCGTTATTCTTATTGTAAAAAATGTTGGATTTTATCGTTTTAATTAGATGCTAGATGTACTTCAGATACCTTTCAGATAGCATATGGATAAATTTGATTTAATCATCACATTCAGAATAACTTATATCTATTTGAAAGATCAAGATTCTCGTTGTCGCCTTGTAAGTAAAAGCCTTAATATTTGATACTATACAAATAGAGTTCGTCGGCAGAATACCAAATCAGTCTGGTTTATATTTGAATCGAATTCAGCCAAATTGTATGCAAACCCCATAGGAGGTTAGCCCGAAATGTCACAGAATTCAAATCACGATCGGACGTATTGCAAATACCTACTTAGCTATTGGTATCTATAGCTTTAATCCTTATATTGAATTACTTATTCGTTGCACGGATTTTAATTTTTGTTTGTAAGTTTCACATACATATAATCACGCCTTTATCCCTAATGGGGTAGGAAGCGCGTAAACGACCTACAAAGGTCGTTCCGCCACCTCTGACAAAGTTTTAAGGGTTATTTAAAATAGATTTGCAGGTATATTGCTGTAGTGACAGGTTGTCAGCCCATCGCCTAAATTACAATACACTGAAACCCTTGGTTCTCTTAGCTGGTTTTTACAGCATATCAGGGAGGAAATGCAGCCGGCACATTCTATGTTTTTCACTCGCTCTCAGGCCAGCATGGAAGTTAGTTTGATTACTAAGAAAAAGTACCTGTATAGTAGCTATTCTA
Organism: Scrobipalpa costella; assembly: GCA_949820665.1. Lineage (NCBI taxonomy): Eukaryota > Metazoa > Arthropoda > Insecta > Lepidoptera > Gelechiidae > Scrobipalpa > Scrobipalpa costella. Next base: position 10,691,589 of record OX463309.1, read on the forward strand.
TTCTGCCAGGTAGGTTACAATCACAAATTTTAGATTTATCCTTTTAAACCACCTAATGTATGTAAACTCTACATACACCTATCCATAAATATCAGTCACGCTTGTATTTCTCACAGGGTAGGCAAAGCGTTAATAACCATGTTTTCACCATGTCCGACAAGATTAAAAGGGTCTCTTCAGATAGTAAGAAATGTGTGAAAGATAGAAATGTTATCATATCAACGTTTCACTTAATTGCAATAAACAGAAACCCTGTTTCTTACAGTATGCCCGTTGGAAAATTCTAATTTATTCTAAAAGACCCAGTCTGACATGGAAGAAAATACAATAATAAACCATACTTATATTATAATGTGAAAGTAACTGTGTGTCTAAGTGTTAGTTTCTCTTTCACGCCTGAACGGCTAAACCGAATTTGATGAAATTTGGCAGGACGATAGATGGTAACCTAGAGACGGACATAGGTCACTTTTTCCCGCTTGAGAATATTTAATTCCCACGGGAAATCTCCTTAAACAGAGGGGCGGAAAGCTAGTAATAAATAAATGTACAGTGAACATTTCCATTGCATACTCTATCAACATTTCTTCCATGCTGGACTGGGAGAGATAGAAAAACATAGAATGTTCCAGCTGCCCTTCCTCCCGGGCATGCTGTTGAAGTCACGAAAAGGGACTCGAGGGTTACAGTGTATTGTAATTTAGGCGATGGGCTGACAACCTGTCACTAAAGCAATACATATTACAATCTAAAATTGCCCTCAATTTTTGTCAGACGTGGCGAAAGCGCCTTTTACGAGGCGTTAAACGCTCTGCCTACCCCGTAAGGGATAAAGGCGTGATTTATGTATGTATGTATGTACTCTATCAACAGTGGCTACTCTCTTCACACCCGACAGGCCGCGAGTGAATGAGCGTAAAAATCTCAAGTGCGCATTCAGCTGAAAGCATCCGTTCCGTTTCACGGTATTTACGAGTACGATGGCACTTGAACATCATCAAGCCAATATTTTTTAGGAAGTATCTATTCTCTTCTTTTCTTTAAGTAGGTATTTTGGCAAGCTAAAATAAAAAGAATGAACGAAGAATTTTTAAACTCACCCTTTAAACTTTTTTGTTGGTGCATACTTATCTCCCATCATCTCCCTAGCCTTATCCCGTATCTCACGGGGTCGGCTACCTAATAAAGGGGATTAAACGAGGGTACTGGTTTTTACACAGAGCGACTGTCATCTGACCTCCGCAACCCAGAAGGGAAACCAGACCTAATCCTAGATAAGGACAGAGTTTTAAGCCGCCAATGCTTAGCACTGGCGTCTGACATGGCTTAATGACTAATATCTACGGTATTAACCGGGACCAACGGCTTAACGTGCCTTCCGAAGCACGGAAAAAGCGCCGAATAAACGTACATATGAAATCCGAAAACCGAAAAACACATTGGTACGGGGTGGGATTCGAACCACGACCTCTCGCTCAAGAGGCAGCGGCCCTATTCACTACACCATCGGGCTCTCACGCGGGCACTTGAACAGCGGATCATAATGTGCCAAGTTACGTGCGCGCTTATATTGAATCCCACTCACTATATATATATATATATCTAGTACATTCTTATCATGGATTCTCATATAGGTAATACAGGGCGAAGAAGTCATGTCCATAACATACTAAGATAAGACAAGATTTTTTTTTATTTAAAGAACAATTATACATACATATAATCACGCCTTTATCCCTACAGCAATACAAATCATTACAATCTAAAATATGCCCTCCATTTTTGTCAGACGTGGCGAAAGCGCCTGTTACGAGGCGTTTTACGCTCTGCCTACCGCGTAAGGGATAAAGGCGTGATTTTATGTATGTATGTTTATCCCTAATGGGGTAGGTAGAGCGTAAACGAACCTAAACAAAGGTCGTTCCGCCACATCTGATAAAGTTTTGAGGGTGATTTAAGATAGATTTGTAGGTATATCGCTGTAGTGACAGGTTGTCAGCCCATCGCCTAAATTACAATATACTGAAACCCTCGAATCCCTTAGCTGGTTTTTACAGCATGCCCGGGAGGAAATGCAGCTGGCAAATTCTATGTTTTTCTTTCGCTTCCAGTCCAGCATGGAAGAAAAGAATTATTATTTATTTAAAGAATGTACAACAAAAACTTGGCTTAATAACATAGTTAGTTAACATGACAGAAATAGACTATATGGCATAGTTCTTGATTAGCGTGAAATTTCTATTAGCCGTGGTTATGAAATAACAGCACCAAAAATAGTGGTGATGATAAACCTTTTTATTTGTACCTAAGTACATATATTTTACTTGCATGGTTTCAATAATATAAAAATCAAAAGTGCCAACCGTAAATTAAGAGTACATTTGCGAAGGAAATAACATAAACAGAACATATAACTTGTCTGTTATATTCAGTTTCCTTTTAGTTTGTAACATTATTCGGTTTTAGTGTCAGCATCTCAAATTCCTGCGTAAATTGAAATTACTGGGCGAAAATTCTGTGTGGGTGAAGATGGAATTCGGGCTTTGTGAAGAATGCCTTCTGGTATTTAGACTATTTGTCTTTCACTGGTGGTAAGATATGAACTGGTGGGAACAAATAATTACTGTCTGATCTTGAGTTTCCTTTACTTTTATCCTGTGCTGTAGATACTGTTGCTGTCATTTCCTTCTACTAGTTCTGATTGTAGTTTGCATTATCCTATCTTCCATTGGTTTATGTATTAGTTTATTATATTTATTTATTTTATGAATTGAAAAATCTCACAGCATATACAGAGTTCATTAAAAGAGTATTAATACATTAACAAGCCAGATTAAGAGATTCTTACAGATTAAAATATAAATTATTTGGACTAAAGTCTGGGCCAAATTATAAGAAAAAAAAAGTAAAGAATAGTAGTTATGTAAACGAGTAAAAATAACAATAAAACAAAAACAAGTTTAAGCCTATTTTGCTAAGTTGAGTGTAAGATGTATGAATAGAATGTGTATGCGTGTGTGTGTGTGTGTAGGTAGATGCAAAGTGTTTGTGATGGTTGATAGAAGATTATCATTGTTACGAATTATATATTATGTATTAGTTTATTTTACAAATATCTATGTAGTAGCTTGTACTTCGTTTATGTATTATATGTAATGTAATGTATTTAGGATACCTATTTGACTAGGTTTGCACTATCCCGCTTACCGCTACACTTTTTTCTTTCACCCAAAGGTAGGCAACCTTTGGGTGAAAGAAAAAAGTGGAGCGGAAGAAATTGCTACCTTAGCAATAAAGCCGCCTATATTGTACTTGTTTTTTGCTGTTATCTGTTGTGTTGTATGTTATGTTATTACGTGCAATAAAGTATTTTAATGTTATGTCAAAATATATTGCCTTTTACAGAAAGTCAGAAAGCATTATTTCTACAATACTTACTTTCGTAAACACATCTTCCACGCTGCAACTTAAATGTATGTCCTTCCATGCTGGACTGGGAGCGAGAGAAAAATATAGAACGCTCTGCCTACCCCATTAGGGATAAAGTTTTAGTTGGTAATAATAATTTCCCTCCATTCCTGCTATCATCAAATGCAAATTCCACCATATTGAATCGTTCATCCGTTATTAGCACGAGTACAAAGCGAACCAGAAATAGCCTAACCAGCACACACTCTGCTTCCGTGGTCTAGTGGTCAGAACCATGGGCTTACGATCCGGAGATTCTGGGTTTGATTCCCAGGGGGGGGGGACAAAGTTTATATTTGTCATATTTATGACTTTGCGACGTTTTCCCCAGTTTGGTTAGGACATTGCAGGCAGATTCACCTGATTGTCCGAAAATACAAAGGATTCCGTGCTTCGGAAAGCACGTTAAGCCGCGGTCCCGGTCGCTGTCTTTGTTAGTGGTCGTTTTTCAAAACATGTCAGAGGCCTAAGTAGCTGTGCTACTAGGCGGTTTGTAAACTCTGACACCAGGGTTCATCGGATCTATTGACTCAAGAATCCATTCGCTAATAAGAAGCTCACGCTTAGCTATGTTTATGTGGGAACACATGGGATGTGGTTATTTTAATGCCTGCTTAAATTGCACAAATTCTATTGTAGATAGATATATTTTGTACGCTTCCACGTAAAACGGTTGGTATTCATCAAACTGAATTTTTAACCACGCCACAAATAACACTTATAGCCAGCTCAATGATTCCGTATTACTTCTTCATCTGTCATGTGGGTATCGAGTCGATCGACCCGATGAACCCTGGTGTCAGAGGTTTCAAACGAATGAGAAATTGACAAATATCAACTTTGTCCCCCCCTTGTAATCGAACCTAGGACCTACGGATCGTGAGCCCATGGCTCTGACCACTAGACCACGGAGTATCATATCGTATTACTAAAAAAATAGAGGAGCTAAACAGGTAAATGGTAACAACAACAATTATTTACAGTTACAGCATAGCATACTCATTAACATTCTTAATGGATGCATTTGATATGATTTGAATATCAACCATGTGAATCTAATTCATAAGTCTAAACGTACGATATAGAGGTACTATATAGTACGATAAAGTAATACCTCTTCTACGAGGTAGTATATGCATACCAGTGTTTTTCAAACTGTGGGTCGCGACCCTTTGGAGGGTCGCGGAGCTTTGCTTGGGGGGTCGCGAGCGTTCACCGGAAAAATAATAAACCAAAATGGCTTTGGTTTGCTTTAAATGACTTGAAATTTCGCGATTGCTAAGTTTGCGTAATAAATATGTCTACATATTATTTGTCTTTTTTCGTGAATTTAGCTATTCTTGGTTATTGTACAGATCCATAAATTAAATCTGGTTACAAAAAAATCGCTTACGCTTCCCTCGCCGATAGTATCTTTTTACACTATGTTTTAAACATTTGATGGAAAAATGGCGTACTTAGAGACCTATTGCGATCTTCTGAAGAAAAATACTTAAAAGCTTTGACCTAGGGGGGTCGCGCAGTCCAAAAGGTTGAAAACCACTGATGTATACCAAGCATCTTGGGTTCCGTAACCTGATCCAATATGGCGCCGGTTGGGACGAGGCGAAATGTGTTTGACGGTCTATTTGCTTGGCCCTAATTTCGCCCGTAGACGATATTTGCAAGCATCGGGGAAAGAGGTAAAATTTTTATATTAAAATGTAGCGAATTGAATACATATTGAGTATCACTGCAATGCTGAAATTTAGGAAAACACGTCAAACTGTTGGTCCTGGTTTTCGATTGTAGCCTGATACAAGAGGTATCAACGCTAGAATCAATTAGTTCTCATTTGAGTATCGAATTACGCTATATTTATAATGTAATTTTAGCAACATCAGTCGACGAAAATATCACTCTAAATGCAATACTTCACATACTTAGATTCTTCAATAAAACTGCATACGGAATAGATATTTAGTTTATAAGAGATGTGGCAGTGCACTGGGCCGGTTAATCGATACTGAATAATGCATACGGAACATGTCTACGTACATTAAAGTACATAATATTAAACCTAGACACTATTACATACATATAATCACGCCTTTATCCCTAATGGAGTAGGCAAAGCGTGTACGACCTAAACAAAGGTCGTTCCACAACGTCTGCCAAAGTTTTGAGGGTTGGTGTAGTGACAGGTTGTAAGCCTGTCACCTAAACTGCAATATACAGAAACCCCCAGATTCCTTAGCTGGTTTTTACAGCATGCCCGGGAGGAAATGCGGCTGGCACAATCTATGTTTTTCTCTCTTTATTAGATACATCAATACTCACTGCACTATAATGAAAACTGCTTATGGAAGTAAATGTTTACACGCTTTTTTTAACTGTCTAGCGCATCCTGAAGCGTCTATTAGATTTATGATGATGGTTAAGGCAGTGCACTGGCCTGGTTATTCGACACTGAATAATGCATACGACGGTACATTACATGTGTATGTACATGTACATTATACTAAATGTGCGAACGCAACGGATGTTCTGCAATGTGGGTATTGAAGCGGTTGTAGACTATTAACGCCTTTTATAGAGTTATTGTAAAAGGCAATAAACATATTTTATTGTTATTATTTAGATAATCAAACAATTATTCATATTTTTTTGGTTAAAATATTCTTGAAGAATATACAGGAAATTCGTAAATTGATGTTATGGAGCACCAATAACAGTTAGTCTGCCACATAACTGCAACTACCATCAATTTCTTCATAGTTTGTAAAAGACATTCTTTGATATCTTTGAAAAATTCGCTCTCCGCTTCCTACAAAACGATTCAGATTATTGGAAGTTTATGTGCTAGCCAATTAGCAAATACTGAAAGAGAAAAGTAAATGTTCCGGCTGTTAAACTGCTTCGTTTTGAAGCGAAAATATTTAGAAAAATGCTTTCTGATACAGATCTGTTCTTATAATTACTGCTTGTGTGGTCTAGTGATTCCAGGCTCTTCATTCATATCTCAAAGGTTGATTTCCGCCGAGCAGCATTCATTTTGTGTTGTTGTTTCTAATTTGGTTAGGATATTGCAGGCAGGTAGTTGGTTGATCTTAAGGACATTGGCCACCATCACCGAAATTTGATAAGGACGACTAATATCATATTAATTACTAGCGACCCGCCCCGGCTTCGCACGGAAATTATCAGTGTTTCTCTACTATATTATGCATGTATTATACATATAAACCTTCCTCTTGAATCACTCTATCCATTAAAAGAAACCGCATCAAAATCCGTTGCGTAGTTTTAAAGATTTATGCATACATAGGGATATAGGGACCGAGAAAGCGACTTTGTTTTATACTATGTAGTGATTCTAATTGGAAGCACTCGAACCCTGTTAGCATATCCCGGAATATACTTACAACAGGTTTTTTGTTTTAATGGCTTCACTTATTGTAAAATATCATAGTTTCCCCACACTGGCGGAGTTGTGCACAAGTAGGTTTTTTTTTTATGTATTTCATCTAACCAATATACTGTATTTTCTATTAGTAATAGTTATAGCACAAACTTATTCTATATTACATGTCTTGTCACAACGGTGGTCAATATTATGCTTTCAGTTTGTAATATTTACACTTTTCATAGGTATTCTTAGCAAGAATATGTAATGAACAACATTTGTTTAAACAAAACACCACACAATGGCTACTTTGCACTCAGTAGTATGTACTATTAATATTTACTCACATTGCTAGCTAGTTAGCACACTTACACCTCATTTATTTGTTAGTGTTTGTTATACAATGAATTGGTAAATAGCTATTGACACATAAACATAACACTTGCTACGGGTATTTTGTAATTTTCCGTTTTGTATATTAAATAAAGATGGACTTCATTCGGTATTTGTAGAGTTCAAGAATTTTTGATAAAATTAAAGGTTGTTCGTGAAATTAGTTCTGTTTCTTCTTCTTAGCGAGTGGATTCTCGAGTCGATAGACCCGATGAACCCTGGTGTCAGAGTTTTCGAACCACCTAGTGGCACAGCTATTTAGGGCGCTGACATGTTTCACAAGTTTGAATAACGACCAATATCAAAGGCAGCGACCGGAACCGACGCCTTAACGTGCCCTCGGAAGCATGGAATCTTCTTTCTTTTCAGACAATCAGGTATGAAGTTACTAAATTAAATAAGTATGAAGTAAGGGCAGTATCACAACCAAAATAGCAGGATGACACCGAATATCAAAACATCATCCATGTAATTTTATTGAAAACTACTTGTATGTTCCTCTTTATGCTATTTTATGGACAACTAGTGTGATCTGGGCAAAATTTTCACAGTAGGTTGGGTTAGATAAGATAATCGTTTATTCACCATTAAACAGGGTACATAGAAAGATGGTCAGTTACCTATTTTTAGGTTTTGTTAGGTTAGGTACGTATTTTTTGGAGGTATTTTGTTATCTGGTTTATTTTTCCCGCAAGGACGTTGCACAGTATACACATAATCGATTAGAAATTACATGCACATTTGCAACAGCAATTTCTGATGCACTAATTATTACGAACTCTATGCCTTGAAGTTGCGTGCAAACTTTGTACCTTACAAGTTGCGTGTACGCAGCAAATTAATAAGACCACCTTCTGTCATTAGGCCACTCAATACTTAGGGCGGTTTTGCACTGCACCGAATCCGTATCCGAATATTTCCTGATCTGAATTGGCGTTCCTAGTAAATGTATGACAGCTTGCGCACCCATCCGTATCCGTTTTATATGGAAATTTCATGTACACGATTCGGATACGAACCGAATACGGAGCAGGGCAGAACCGCCCTCAGGGTGTTATATTTGTTGCACACACCAGAAGTATTGTGTTATTTCCAGCTAATTTATCTTTCAAATTATAACAATGTTATGTTTTTTTATAAGAAATGGGTTTGCTCTGACTCTACACACTAGGTCAGGGATGACCGTGACAGAGTCGACGATGGAGCGAGCTCACCCCGAAGATGCCTGTTATGGCACTAGCAATCTCACGCACCGACGGACCACAGCACGCTGTTTGGCGCCGGACTCCGCTGAGAGGGTGGTTGCGAGCCAAGCGGCCCCTTGTGGAGCCTACCACCGCTTTGTAGGGATTGTTCAGCTCAGTTCTTTTGATGTATATTATTTAACTAAGACATGTATGAATTGTTGTAAGCTTCTTCATATCGAGTTTGATTTTTGATACCCCCACTCTGGTGATAGTTATTTTTTGCCGCGTACTACCACATCTAATTGGGGTCTGACATGATTCGTGTAACGACCACGATAAAAGACAGCGACCAGCACCTACAGCTTATCGTACGCCTCCGAAGTAAACTGTGATAATGATCTCTAGTTCAAACGTAGCAGTCCAAAATATCTCCAGAGACTTTTTCTCTCGTATATTGGAAAAAGTTTAGAGAGTACCGTTCAAAGCAAAATCCTCTGTGAGTTATTGGCTAACTTGTCCCTTACTTGGGATGGGACGGAAGTCACGGACTAGATTTTGCGAACAGTAAATTAGATTTGGAGTAGAAGTTTTTCGCCTTTTAACAAGTAATAAAAAACATAGAATGTGCGTGCGTGTCATAGGTATTAACACATTGGGCGTTTTTGCACTGCATGGTATTCAAGTTGTATCCAATTCGTATCCGAATTGCACTTCCTGGTAAATGTATGACAGCTTGTGCACCCATTCATATCCGTTTTATATGTAGTTTTCACGAATACGAATCGGATACTAACCGGACATACGGAATAAGGAGCAGTGCAAAAACGCCCATAAGGTCACCGATATAAAAACGAACTTATTTTGCAAGAATCATCTAATAATTTTATACTTAGACAATAAATTAGCAATACATAAAATCATGCTTATATCTCCTAATGTAGGTAGCTGGTAGAGTGTCAGAGGCATATTAAAAGCAGTTTTGTCACGTCTAACAAAAGAAGGTTTTTTCTTTTATCAAAACTACGCTCTGAATCTAGATATTAGCGTGACTAAGTCAAGCTTTAGCCACACCTACAAATTAGGTCATTCATAAATATCGTGCTATGTAATGTTATCGATGCCATAATAAAAACACATCGACGAAAAAAAACATTCTCTAATTTGCTTGCAAGGTCAAACAGTCTATTGAACACAAACTTCCGAAATTATTAGGAAATAAGGTTCAGATGTTAGTTTTTAAGCTTCTGTGTTAGTCAAAAGAGAATACAAATGGGTCACTCAGTTTCAGCGAAAAAAAAATGAATTATAACAATCTACACTTACTTCCATGCTGGACTAGGAGAGATAGAAAAACATAGAATGTTCCAGCTGCCCTTCCTCCCGGGCATGCTGTTGAAGTCAGCAAAAGGGACTCGAGGGTTACAGTGTATTGTAATTTAGGCGATGGGCTGACAGCCTGTCACTATAGCAATACATATTACAATCTAAAATTGCCCTCATTTTTTGTCAGACGTGGCGAAAGAGGTGGCTTTACGAGGCGTTAAACGCTCTGCCTACCCCGTATGGGATAAAGGCGTGATTTGTGTATGTATGTATGTACATACTTAAAATACGACCCTAATATTTTTGACACAACAACTTCTACCCGTATTTAATGATTTTAAAGTATTTTCGGTGTCCTCAAACTTCCCATAAAATCACACAAGAAATAGAGATAGGAAATGCACTATAGAAATAAGAAACAAAATGTCTTTTATCTGGAACTGGCAGGCAAGGAAACCATAACTCCTGGCAAGGATAGCAGCCCATGCCGGGAATAGAGAGCATCAATGCACAAACACCGGAAACCCCCTGCCCCTTTATGTTTTAATGAAAGCAAGCTGGCTTCTATGCTGGACTGGGAGCGAGAGAAAAACATAGAATGTGCCAGCTGCATTTCCTCCCGGGCATGCTGTAAAAAGCAGCTAAGGGATCCGAGGGTTTCTGTATCTTGCAATTTAGACGATGGGCTGACAACCTGTCACTACAGCAATATACCTACATATCTATCTCAAATAACCCTCAAAACTCAAAACGTGATGGAACGACCATTTTTTAGGTATTTTACGCTCTGCCTACCCCATTAGGGATTGATGCGTGATTATATGTATGTATGTAAGCTTAGCTATTAACCCACCCAAGAAATAAGAGATAGGAAATGCACTGAACAATAGTGAAATGAAATGTTTTCTATCTGAAACTGGCAGGCAAGGAAACCATAATTCCTGGCAAGGATAGCAGCCCATGCCGGGAATAGCATTCCATACACAGCATCAATGCACAAACGCCGGAAACACCAGCCCCTCATGTTTTAATTAAAGCAAGCTGTCCGAGTATGTTAAATAACTGAAGAAAAAATAAATATTATGATAAGGAACACTGAATTTGTAACGAATCTTACCATTATTATTAAATTAATACGATAATCAGATTTTCTTTTCCTATTGTCTCCAAGGTAAGCCAATATTTTTTTGGAGGTACCTAGTCTCTTTTTTTTTGTAATTTGGATTTTGGCTAATGTAAGATAATATAATAAAGAATAAACGAAGGAATTTTCACCACACCCTTTAAACATTTTTGTTGGAGCATACTATGCTTATCGCTTCCATGCTGGACTGCGAGCGAGAGAAAAACATAGAATGTGCCTGCTGCATTTCCTCCCGGGCATGCTGTAAAAACCAGCTAATGGATCCGATAGTTTCAGAATATTGCAATTTAGGCGATGGGCTGACAACCTGTCACTACAGCAATCTACCTAAAAATCAATCTTAAATAACCCTCAAAACTTTGTCAGACGTGTTGGAACGACCTTTGTTTAGGTCGTTTACGCTCTGCCTACCCCACTAGGGATAAAGGCGTGATTATATGTATATATGTACTATAGATTTTAAATATAAAAATCATGCAGACGAACCAGGGCATCAATCGAATGTCCAAACCGTCCCATGACGTAATTTTTATCCTTATCAGCGACAGGAAACCGAAGGCGTCGGAACATGTAGGAACAGTGTCAGTGGAGCGAAGCGTGATATTGACTTCATTAACGATCGCCAGAATAGGTCATTTAATGTGACCAGTTTATTTATATTTGTCATATGTACCGACAGTCACCGGGACCAGGTACTATTTCTTATTCTGTACCGGAACAGGTGAAAGTTAATATTTTTGCACACTGAAAAAACATACTTGTTTAAATATGAGCACATAAAGTAATGTGTTTATGACAATAATGTTAAAAATTAAATGAATTAAATTACTTGATAACCACTACCAAGTACCTAATAATTTCAATCAACAGAATAATTGATCTTAACATTAACTTTATTGTCTCAATCATATTACTTGATGTGCTCGTATGTAAATAATTTCCTTGATGAATTCAACATTATTATTTTTTTCAGTGCAAAAAAAAATCAGATGGACCGACTATCTGGTGAAGGTGCTGGGTGCAGAAGACGTTGGAACGATCATCGTCGAGGCCTATGTCCTGCAGTGGACGTCGAGACGAAAGACGACGGAAAAGCACCAACGATCCAATGCCTTTCTTCCATGCTGGACTGGGAGAGATAGAAAAACATAGAATGTTCCAGCTGCCCTTCCTCCCGGGCATGCTGTAGAAGTCAGCAAAAGGGACTCGAAGGTTACAGTGTATTGTAATTTAGGCGATGGGCTGACAACCTGTCACTATAGCAATACACATTACAATCTAAAATTGCCCTCAATTTTTGTCAGACGTGGCGAAAGCGCCTTTTACGAGGAGTTTGACGCTCTGCCTACCCCGTAAGAGATAAAGGCGTGATTTTATGTATGTATGTATGTATCCAATGTCAAGTTGGAGTCGTCTCAAATCACGGGATGTGAAGCCATTAAAAAAATATTTTCTGGACAACCACAACAACCATATCTAGACCTGTCAGTGTACTATATATTACACGCTGCAAAGTCGCATAAACTCACTGAAGTTCAAACGTTAATAAGATTGCGTTCAATAGAAAAGTGAAATTGCTGGCTGCGCCTGCGCCTGCTGCGTGACAAATTATTTCATGCGATGTGACATGATGTTGACAGGTAGAAAAGTGATTTTAGATGGAACTAGACAGCAGGTATTATCTGATCTGGATCATTAGTAATGTAGAATGTTCTAAGTAAATTGAATGAAAGATTGATGAATGGGGATGAAGCGAAAGAATTTTGCAAGGATTATAGCAAGTGGAAGAATGATATATCTCCCTATCCCCTTGGAAAAAGTACAGTGTTATTCGTGACTTGGAAGGATAGTTGTAGAAGTTTCCCTAAGAATAAGGAACATCGTTTCGTGTGTATATTTTAATAATCAATCTCCTACAGTCTTCTACAGTATTTGATGCCTTTTATGCAGCTACATAAATATGTCAGTAGATTGAGAAGTTTGTATAATCAGGGTAATGTCCCTTTTCGCAAAATGGCCCTTTAGCAAAATGTCTCTTTCGCTAAATGTCCCATTGAAATTTTTCCCAGTCTCTTAAGAAGCTGCCTACTATTTGAACTAAATCTATCGAGAAAGGCTTATATTGCAAAACGGACATTATACGAAAGAGATGTTTTGCGAAAGGGACATTCTGCGAGTGACGCTCCAGTACATTTGATAAAAACGCCACCTGGGCAGAAAACGTCCTATTATGAATTGTCAATCTTCAATCGCAACTCATAACATAGTTTGCTAAAACAGCGTAGATTTGACATCGAGAAAGGCCTACGAAAGCGTAACGAATGGTTGTCTGTCTGTCGGGAAAGAAAAACACTTTACAGTATTGTACGGAAAACACCTACTGAAAGGATTGTGTAAACGGTACATTTACATTTGTATAAACTTCCAGTTGAAATGTTTATTCTATATAATTTTTTTTGAAAAAACGTAATACTTTTTGTAAAAAGAAATAAAAACTTGTTCAAATAAAGATGTTATCCCGAGTTGAAACTTTGCCGACAGACACGACAAGCCGCTAAAATTAATGTCCTACGATGATGCCCAGCCTAGACCTAGCCTATACTTTGTTAAATAGTAATAGAATCGCGTGAGAGGTAAATATTTAGGTATAATCAATACCTATCACGCGATTCTCCTCAAATGAGTATTGATAGATTTGGTGAACATCAAATGAGCACGAATATTATTCATTATGATAAAAGATTATTTTAAATAACAATGGAGACGAAGGCTCTTGCGAAGGCTCCACGTATCACGATTTTGAAGGGCATAACTGTAAACAGAATATGTTATGTATGCGACACACCGTAACATGAGAAAATCGCAAATCTCTTCTCTTTCTTCTCTCTCTGAGAACATAAATACATTGTAGTTGTCTGCTCTGTCAAGGTACTTTGGTAAGGCGTGGTGTTCCGAAGAGCGGGATTAGTCTGGGGTCGCGCGACTCGGTCGCGTAGATTCGTATGCTAGTGGTCGCGCGACCATATCGCGGTCCCTAATCGCGGTCGCGTGTATCCGAATGTTACATGTACCGGGGCATTCCACGAAAACAGCAACCAGTGTCCGACACAACAGTATGATGTCACCAATTTAAGTTTATGAAACATATAGCTGAAAGAAGTGTTGAATAGAATGCTTCTTAGATAATTTCAATACTTCGCTATCAAACTATGTCTATCTTGCGTGGAAGATGTTGTGCGGGACACTTTCGTGGAATGCCCCTACCACAAACATACAAACAAACATAAATCACGCCTTTATCCCTTACGGGGTAGGCAGAGCGTTTAACGCCTCGAAAAAGGCGCTTTCGCCACGTCTGACAAAAATTGAGGGCAATTTTAGATTGTAATATGTATTGCTATAGTGACAGGTTGTCAGCCCATCGCCTAAATTACAATACACTGTAACCCTCGAGTCCCTTTTGCTGACTTCAACAGCATGCCCGGGAGGAAGGGCAGCTGGAACATTCTATGTTTTTCTATCTCTCCCAGTCCAGCATGGAAGAATACCACACCTGGCACCAATTAGCCTCTGGATGTAATATGTACCATATATATACTACGTTTGAAACAATGTTTACAAACCTCGTCTGCGGGCTTGCTCGGTGTGATGGCAACAGTCTCGTTGAAGCAGAGGCACGCGCAGTAATGTCTGTTGGCGTCCACGTCGGTCAAGACAGACACGTAGAACTGAGGTTCTGACCTCTCCCGGGACAGCGCCCATCCTTGCGGTTGGCAGAACTGGAAAAAGATTGATAGGTCAAACTCAGAAAAATAAAAGAGCCACTGAGTCTGCCAGTAAATATGAAAATTTTAAGAGCTTGAGCAAGTTTGTCTCCAGTGTATTAATACTCTTTCTAGCAGTTATTAATTATAGCAAATGTTTGAAATCATCCTTAATTACACGTGAACAATCAGAGCATCTAGCTACTCGTAAAAGCTTACATGCAATAAACAACTGACTGCAAAACAAAACACGATCTTGACGGAGTGCGAGGCACTATGTTCCAAACACAGTTCAGATGTAGGCAGCCAGTATCCCGTTTAAATCAGAGTGATGTTATACAATGAAATGGGAAGATATTCATAATACAGGGTGTAAGGGAGAACTTCAGCTACAATAGATCTTTACAGGACAGGTGGCTGTTCGATTGATTTGGCGCAACCCCTCATATCCAAATTATAGTCAAGCGAAGACTTCTTGTAACTAATCTAAGGTTGCTCAATGAAACTAGAGATATTTTTTTTTTAGGAAATAAAAAAAATTGTGGCTTTCCCATGCAAATTGTCGTATCAAGGTGGTCATTTCATATGAAGAAGTTATTTTTATTTCCTGCAAGCAACCCCTATCAGTTTGCGAGAAGCTGTCCCTTACACCTTGTACAAAATAAACTAGAGTCCAACATAACCGAGGTTAACTCCTTTAACCTAAAAGCCAGATGGTTTACAGCGCGTTATGGAATACATAAATTTGGATGCTGACCTAAATACTCCCGCTGACAGAGATATTTTAGGAATGCCTTTGTATGAGCTCATGGGTTATTAAAAATTTACTATTAGGTATGAATTTTGTGTCTATAATGTGTAAATAAAAAAATTGTGGCTTTCCCATGCAAATTGTCGTATCAAGGTGGTCATTTCATATGAAGAAGTTATTTTTATTTCCTGCAAGCAACCCCTATCAGTTTGCGAGAAGCTGTCCCTTACACCTTGTACAAAATAAACTAGAGTCCAACATAACCGAGGTTAACTCCTTTAACCTAAAAGCCAGATGGTTTACAGCGCGTTATGGAATACATAAATTTGGATGCTGACCTAAATACTCCCGCTGACAGAGATATTTTAGGAATGCCTTTGTATGAGCTCATGGGTTATTAAAAATTTACTATTAGGTATGAATTTTGTGTCTATAATGTATAACGAGCATCTGTGACTGTTAGCTTTTTAGGTTGCACTGTACAGCCAATTGATGCACACATACATACATATAATCACGCCTTTATCCCTAATGGGGTAGGCAGAGCACACACGCCCTAAACAAAGGTTATCCCACCACGTCTGACAAAGTTTTGCGGGTTATTTAAGATCGAATCGTAGGTATACTGCTGTAGTGATAGGTTGTCAGTCCATCGCCTAAATTGCAATGTACTGAAACCCTCGGATCCCTTTAGCTGGTTTCTACAGCATGCCCGGGTGGAAATGCAGCTGGCACATTCTATGTTTTTTTTTAACCCTCGAAACTTTGTCAGACGTGGCGAAACGACCTTTATTTACGTCGTTTACGCTCTGCCTACCCCATTAGGGATGAAGGCGTGATAATATGTATTTATGTAAAAACACGCTTTTATAAATGCCCGTAAAAACCATTACAAGACCTTTCTTACAAGTCCAAATACGGAGATATAATACGATATTCCATCATGGAATACCAGTGCCTATTTTCCGGCTTCATCATCACACCTTGAAACCTAATCGTGGTCCAAGTTCATTATAAGACTTTTCTAACAAGTCTAAACACAGCTATGATACGACGTTCCGTTATGAAGTTCCAGTTCATATCTTCCGGCTCCATCATCAGATCAGTTCGACAGTACCATATTATTGTATTGTCATCAGAACTACATACAGTTGCCAATTTTCATGACGCTACGATCCTTTGAAGATAGTTAAATTAGTTACCTTAGACTCCATTACTTAGTTACATAGAGGTCGACCTAATAAAAGCGTGTGGGGCATGAGTGAATCAGCCCGCCGCGCTCATAAGTAATCTGTGGTCAAACCTTTGAGTAAAACCTATCTTACCCATTCTATGCCGTCGTGGAAAGGAGTGTCTTCCCAGTTTATTTCCGGGAATCTTTGTAGGATAATACCACTGCTCAGGCCGCCCCCTGAAACAATACAACACAACAAATTAATTAAATCTAATTTCTAAGAGAAAATCCAGGTAGAAACACTCATATTCGTAATTTGAGACGATAAATCTGTTAATATGAATAAATATAAATCTAGAGCACATACCAAAATCGACTGTCATACCAAATATATTAAATGTTTATTTAAATTAAATATATGTTTTATTATGTGGATGATGTTTCTTTCATGCTAGCCTGGGAGCGAGAGAAAAACAAAATATGCTAGCTGCATTTCGGCCCGCGCATGCTGTAAAAACCAGCTAGGGGATCAGAAGGTTTCATATTGTAATTTGAGCTTCTGTGTTAGCCCATTCGCGCGCTGCCTACCCCTTTAGGAATAAAGGCGTGATTATATGTATTTACTGTACACAAGTAACATGAGAAAGACAATACACAAGGAATACCGACACAACAGGCACACCTTATTTCTACTAAGATATTTCTTCCAGCTGACCTAAGGAAGTGAGACTTAAAATGTATGTATGTTTCCTCTAAAAAAAATACCTATATATTGTATGTTTGATACCCCAGTTTCTGAAACTGCAACCTCAATACAAATGACATAAACCTAACAAATAGAAATCGTCCAGCAACGAAATGGTTTATAGTTGTTACTAGGAATCCTTTGTTGGCACCACAATGAGTTGATGAACTCAATCGATCTGTCCTCTGCATGATTCTAAAAGTCAAAATATTTATTTGAACCAAATCATAAGAAAAGTATAACTAGGTATCTATCTTCTTTGTGTATAAGTCATGCATGATAAGATAAAATAAAAATTCAATAAATAATTGAGCTGGGCTTCTTTGCGTGTTGACGATTATATCAACTTGGAGATACTACGTAGAATTGAAGTCTTAAACAAATCGATACGATGTTCGTATTAGTGCAAGACTTACAGAGTCAAATAGTGACCATATAAGAAATATTTACTTTCTTATTAATAAAAATTAAACAGGCAAAGATCACAATATAACCCCACTGGAAAGACAATAATTCAGCGCGCCTTGACAGCTTGTTTTCATCAAACATTCTTTGTTACCTTGAAAGTGGTACAAACGTGTGTTTATGTATGAATTTTAAACATGATTATTAAAATGTAATGTATTTAATTTAGGTTCTGCTTCCATGCTGGACTGGGAGAGATGGAAAAAATTGGAATGTTCCAGTTGACCTTCCTCCCGGGCAAGCTGTAAAAGTCAGCAAAAAGTATTTGAGGGTTTCAGTGTATTGTAATTAAGGCAAAGGGCTGCCAACCTGTCACTACAGCAATACACGATACAATCTAAAATTGCCCTCAATATTTTGTCAGACGCTTTTACGCTCTGCCTACCCCGTAAGGGAAAAAGGTGTGATTTTATGTATGTATGTAATGTATTTAGGAGTACGTCCCGCTTATCTCCCTAATAGGCAATTTGTGTACTGGGCTGGGGAAGCGGCCTTGACCGCGTCATATTAGATTAGTGCCACTGGTTGAATATTTTAGCGTAAAAGCATTATTTATGAGTAAAAAAATTAAGCAGGTTAAACGGGATAAATAAGTAAAAGAAATATTTTTATCAAAAGATAAACGAAAGAGCGCAACGCACCATACATACATATAATCACGCCTCTATCCCTAATGGGGTAGGCAGAGCGTAAACGACGTAAACAAAGGTCGTTCCGCCACGTCTGACAACGTTTTGAAGGTTATTAAGATAGATTTGTAAGTATATTGCCGTAGTGACAGGTTGTCAGCCCATCGCCTAAATTACAATATACAGAAACCCTCGGATCCCTTAGCTGGTTTTTTACAGCACGCCCGGGAGGAAATGCAGCTGGCACATTCTCTGTTTTTCTTTTGCTCCCAGTCCAGCATGGAAGTCCGCAACGCAACGATGAAGATTATTGTCCGATAATATATACATACATATAATTACGCCATTATCCCTAATGGGGTAGGCAGAGCGTAAACGACCGAAACTAAGGTTGTTCTGCTACGTTGCATTTGTAGGTATATTAATGTAGTGACAGGTTGTCAGCCCATCGCCTTAATTACAATATACTGAAACCCTCGGATCCCTTAGCTGGTTTTTACAGCATGCTCAGGAGGAAATGCAGCTGGCACATTCTATGTTTTTCTCTCACTCCCAGTCCAGCATGGAAGAAAATAGTCCGAAAATATCAGAGAATAATATACATAGAAAATTGCATTGATAGAAAATAGTTGCATTTACAAGTAGACTTACATAGACAGCACAGACTACTTATGTATGTATTATGTTTTATGACTATGATATGACATTGTAAAGGTGCAATTATGTAACACGCTTATCAAAACTGAGTGTCCCATGACAAGGTCGTACGAATGATAACGATAAAGCGTACAAGATTAACCTTGTAAGATAACTGAAGTACAGCACAATATGGAACGCTCTCTGAATATATAATCAACAAATCTCTGCTTTTTTTATTATTTTTTGATACTGTTCAGCTCCTGACTCTAGTCGCAGTCAGAGGTGACCGAGCCATGTTTGACGATGGAGCAAGCTTAAGTTAAAGACTCAAAAGAATCAGCTATACAGGATGTATAAGACGATTTCCCAAAACCTGAAAGGAGTTGTTTACTCATTAGCGAAATTGAACAACTTTCTAAAATAAAATAAAAAAGAAATGGCTGCCCCATACAAATAGATTACTGTTAAATAAAATAAAATTAATAAATAGATTAGATTAACCATTAATGTCGTACTTCCATCATCTTTGAACCACGTCAGAGGCCTAATAGCTGTGCTACTAGGCGGTTTTGAAAACTCTGACACCAGGATTCATCGGGTCGTTCGACTCGAGGATCCACTCGATAAGAAGAAGATCATCTTTGAAAGTTTTCAGTTTCGTTGACTGAGATCAGGTTTTGAGACACCGTTCCATGTATTATGTTTAAATTACCACTGTATTATACACGTTTACTACTAGTTTCTCGTGGGAAAATATCAAATTTACTCGCATAGTCGCATGTAACTACAGTCCGGTTATCTATTCACGACAAAGATATAAAACAAATCAATACAAACAAACATAAACCCGGGTTATCACTATCACTACCAGACAGAGACTTTGCATTATGAGTCACTACTGTTTATGACTCTGACTGTAGCTACAGACGTGACATAGTATAGCTGCCCAATGTTTTAAGCATGTAACCGTTTTTTAACGACTTCATACTGCTTGTTGTATTTTTAACTCGTTGGCCCAGTCAGTTCTGATAATTCTTTAAGCCAACATCAGTAGTTGTTTAATATCTGGATGGGTTAATGGCAGGGACATACTTAAGTATACAACGCAACGCTAGATGTTTTAAATTATTTGAGACGGCCTATATGTGTTAGATCCCCGTGCGTGTTGAATATAGCTCCCCAAATAAAATAAAATAAAAATACCGGAAGTAAAATAAATTGCTGGCCATAATTTAGGGTGTGATTCTACCCATGAAACTGAACAACTTTCAAGAAGTACAGGTCGAATTATGAAAAATAAAATTGGCCTTCTCATACAAATTGACTCGAATCACTGACACCATTTGTGTATGGAAGGACCAAATCAATTTTTTCATATTTCAACCCTTGTTCCTTGGGGAAAGTTGGTCAGTTTCATGAGTGGGTCCATCCCGTAAAATATGGCCAGCCTTTTGTCTACCACAAAAGCACAAGGTAGGCCGGCCCAAAGTCCGAATTTTCACTGCAACGAATGTTCCATGGCAGGCTGTACACCATGTCAGGTATAACCATAACCACAGCACAAGCAGAAATATCAAACGAGTTAGCTTCTTCAACGTTAGAACCTGCCAAACGACCTTTAGCTTCATGTTTAGCTACGACTCGACTAACCTTACACTTGCAAGAAACTGGACACTCGATCTAGTTAGTCTAGATTTCTAGGGTTTTACCTTACACTTCACATACATTACTGACTGTATATTTGTACGCATAACTGGCACAGACACATAAATTAGATATGCAACGCGCAATCGCGCAAGTTTAAGATAATATACGTTAGATGCCTAAAAGATAAAAGGATGCTGTCAATTTTTGCATAATTTTAAAACGTCTATCGCGACTTTGATACTTTCTAACAGTTGATAGATTTCTGTCCATTTTTTATTTCTAACGAAAAAGATATAGGAGAACTCAATCAAATATTATGTTTACTCTGGTATTTCTATACTCGTATGTCATTATTAAGAGATTACCCATTGCAAAGGGTGCGTATTGATGTACGTGTAAGCTGTACGTTACCCAGATCATAAAACTATTAGCCCATCCTATGGAACACATGGACATTATACACGCAACTGAAATGACACTGCCTTGACCCATTTAGCGTGGAGTGCACTAATTATGTTATTAATGAATCTCTCTCGCAACATTGTCACTTATTTAGAGGATAATAGCTGCAGAGCGACGCATTCAGAGTGCATTACTCGTAGGAATTTCGGTTGCTGTATTTAGGACGGAAATCCTCTGCTAATATTCTATGGACAACATGGCCGAAACTGAAATGACACTGCCTTGAACCATTTAACGTGGAGTGCACTAATTATGTTACTAATGAATCTCTCTCGCAAAGTGCAACATTGTCACTTATTTAGAGGATAATAGCTGCAGAGCGACGCACTCAGAGTGCATTAGGAATTTCGGTTGCTGTATTTAGAACGGAAATCCTCTGCTAATATTCTATGGAATACATGGCCGAAACTGAAATCACGCTGCCTTGACCCATTAAGCGTGGAGTGCACTAATTAATTATATTATTAATGAATCTCTCTCGTAGCAACATTGTTACCTACGTAGCGAGTAATAGCTGGAAAGAGGCGCACTTACAGTGCTTTAGGAATTTCGGTCGCTGTTTTTAGGATGAAAATCTGCAGCATAAATTAAACAGAGCTGCTTTAATATGCATTAGTCCATTAAACGAATTGAATATGTACAAGACATAGAGTAGTTCATAATTTATAACAGTTATAATTACAGTGTTGTGTACGTGTTTCTACATTTGTCAGCCTTACGCCAAATTTTTTATACACAGAAACCCTCGTCTCTCTTTACTTATTTCTACAGAATGCTCGGTAAGAGAAGCAGCTGGAACATTCTATTTTTTCTATCCCTACCAGTCTAGCATAGAAGATAGGACAGTAAAATAAAGGATAGGAGGAATAGGATACTAAAAAAAGCTTACATATCAATAAGAACACCGCATTATAATACGGCGAATTCAATCAACATAGGAGAACCGCATGCCTTGACCTAATCTAATGACAGAGTTTGCACCACTAATTATAGACGGAAATAGAGTTGTAACGTGCTCTACATCTCCCGTTTCCCATTTTAGATACAAATTAACAACATAACAGCTGGTTAGCAATTACCGCGCGCTCTGCCGCTTTATTTTATATTGTGTTACGTTTTAACTTTCGTTTTTGTTGTAACTTAGTTGGTAGCATATGTCTGACTCTAGCGTGGAGAGTTTCAGAACTTTCCAGGCTGTATGTAATACATACATACATACATACATATAATCACGCCTTTATCCCTAATGGGGTAGGCAGAGCATAAACGACCTACACAACGGTCGTTCCGCCACGTCTGACAAGGTTTGAGGGTTATTCAAGATGGATTTGTACGTATATTGCTGTAGTGCTGTCACTAGTGTAGCGTTGTCAGCCCATCGCCTACAATGCAATATACTGAAAACCTCGGATCCCTTAGCTGACTTTTACAACATGCCCGGGAGGAAATGCAGCTGGCACATTCTAAGTTTTTCTCTCGCTCCCAGGCCAGCATGGAAGTTGTATGTATAATACTGATGCTTAATGGTTTTGGCTGAAGACGTCTATAAAGGTCTTCGTATAATTATATTACATCAACTATACATTTCTTCCATGCTGTACTGGGAGCGAAAGAAAAACATAGAATGTACCAGCTACATTTCCTTCCGGGCATGCTGTAAAAACCAGCTAAGGGATTCGAGGGTTTCAGTATATTGCAATTTAGGCGATGGGCTGACAACCTGTCACTACATTAATTTACCTACAAATCTATCAAAAATAACCCTCAAAACTTTGTCAGACGCGGCGGAACGACATTTGTTTAGCTCGTTCACGCTCTGCCTGCCCCATTAGGGATAAAGGCGTGATTATATGTATCTGACTAGATACCAATCTAACGAACCTCTCTAAATCGCTGCAATGTGCGATTTTACTAGCTACCTAAAATCTGGCTAAGCATTCCCAAATGACTCTGCCTTGACCTATAATCACAGAGACAAATAGGCAATGTCTTGTACTAATTACACAGCGGAAGGAGGGTTACAGAGTCCACATGCGTGTGCGCTATTTTGCGACGTGTTCAGTTCCCATTTTAGCTACAAAACGTACAAAATAACATGCGCTGGAGTGATATACTGTCACTGTAAATTTACCACATGAGACAGACATAAAGCACGACCATAACATAAGTAATAATAATAGCCCTCACACCGATTTTCGGTTATGGCGGCCAATTTCCCAGAGATCGGCCAACGGCGCAGGACTAGTTTTTAGTGCCCAAGTGTTTGCGCTACACACAGGTGCACTCACTATTCCTTCAATATCTTATTCTGATGGGACACATTGACTGACACGACCAGAGATAAATCATGCGCAGGACCGACTATTTACATGCCCATCCGACAGCATGGATCATCTTACTTTTCGGACAATCAGGTCATCAGCTTGCAATGTCCTAGCCAAACTAAAAAAAAAACAACATAAAGTCGTTGTCTCCCGCCGGGAATCGAACCCGGGACCTCTGGGTCGAGAGCCCATGTCATGCTAGACCACGGAGACAACATAAGTATCCCATATTGTGAGCATTTTATGACCTCTCTGACAAATATAATTAAATTTTATCATTTCTAAATATATTTATCTGTATTAGTTATTGCAGTATGTTAATATGTGTATTAGTATTACTATAATCCTATAAATTTGAAATTAAATTATACTAACGGTCTCTGTTCCCGTGAATTTCCCATCTTTCATCCCCATTAGGTTGGCTGGAAGAGATCTCTTATAGATATACGCTCGCCTATTATATTTAATTTTTAAAGCAATAAAGAATATATATTTGGCAGGCAGAACGTCAACAAATCAAAAAAGTACTTTTCACCAGGTAGGATAAATTCTCAGAAGCACTTCGAATATAATTGCGTATTGCTATTGTGACCGGTTGTCAGCACATCGACTCAATTGCAAACTATCAAATTACCGGATTAAAACAAAACTCGTTTACTCTCTACGATACATACTATCACGCCTGTATCCCTAATGGGGTAGGCAGAGCGTCAACGACCCAAACAAAGGTCGTTTCGCCACGTCTGACAAGTTTTGAGGGTTTAGATGGAACTGTATATTGCTGTAGTGACAGGTTGTCAGCCCATCGCTTTAATTACAATATACCCTCGAATCCCTTAGCTGGATTTTACAGCATGTCCGGGAGGAGATGCAGCTGGCACATTCTACGTTATTCTATCGCTCCCAGTCCAGCATGGAAGCTATGAAATTATGAAAAAAAAATGCTTTCTACACGTTAAATATTAGGATTTCCTGATAGATTTCCCGTAGCAATTAACGGATTCTACGGCTAAATAGAGATTAGGTAAGTCGTCAACGAAAGGTAATAATAGATTGCTTTCGCGCCATTCTTGACACTGAATCAACAATCTATTTCGGGCACCACTCGATGAACAAGTAAGTACGACTACGCATGTCGTTTGCATCGTGCAAACACTGACTCATGTGGCTTATATTTTGTACAAAGAATGGCGGTAACTTCGCAAAATGTCCTTTTCTCATAATGCTCCTTTTGCAAAATGTCGCTTTGTAAATTTTCTAAGTTTTTTCAGTAGCTGCCTACTATTTGAACTAAATCTATCAAAAAAGGGTCATTTTCAAATGAGACGTTTTGCGAAAGGGACATTATGACAAAGGTTCATTTTGCGACCAAACATCATTTTGCGAAGTAACGATAAGACGAATACGCATGTCGTTAGCATCGCGCAAACACTGACTTATGTAGCTTTTATTTTGTACAAAAAAATGGCGGTAACTTCGCAAAATGTCTCTTTCAGCAGCTGCCTACTATTTGGACTAAATCTATCAAAAAAGGGTCATTTTGCGAAAAGGGACATGCAAATGAGACGTTTTGCGAAAGGGACATTATGATAAAGGTACATTTTGCAAGCAAAGGACATTTTGCGGCGTAACGATAAGACGAATACGCATGTCGTTAGCATTGCGCAAACACTGACTCATGTGGCTTTTAATTTGTACAAAGAATGGCACGCTGTTTTAGAAGGCTAAAATATCTAAGATAGGTTTCTACCTACCCGTCTTCTGACCCTCCGTGAAAATCCCGCGGTAAAGAGAGAATACCAGAAACAAAAAGAAGTTTCGCTATGGTATTTCTCATCACGTCATTGTAATCACTGAGCATCATAATATTTTGCTTAGGTTAAGTTAGTTTAGTAAGGTTCCTGCTGAAAACCAGCGCTACAGTCTTGGAATGCTGAGCTAGGAACCTTTTCAGTGTCGAGGGTAACAAGTAGGCTATTGTTATAATTAGTATCGAATAAATGCTTTATCTTTCTTCCGTTCATCACTGTGATACTGTAGTACTGCTGACCATTGCTAACACCGTCTAGCTTTCTCATAATCCTAGCACAGTTAATATATCATTTGAAATATAGTCTACGAGGAATGATGAAGTCTGACTACGATGCCTTCATCATGAATGAAATAAAAAAACGGTGAAATTGGGATAAATAACTACATAGTATAAAACAAAGTCGCTTTCTCTGTCCCTATATCCCTATGTATGCATAAATCTTTAAAACTACGCAACGGATTTTTATGCGGTTTCTTTTAATGGATAGAGTGATTCAAGAGGAAGGTTTATATGTATAATACATGCATAATATAGTAGAGAAACACTGATAATTTCCGTGCGAAGCCGGGGCGGGTCGCTAGTATTTCATAAAGCAAACAATGCTTCTAAAATTAAGACAAGGTCATCTTAAGCCTTAAACCACAATCGCATGTCCTTGGAAAGCACGTTAACTCAATAAATACTCTAATTACAACCGCAAACATATGCCAGATCCACAGGTGTTATGATAATTACCACCAGTGAATCAATGCGAATACGATAATATACAATTACGAATAACATCGGGGTTGAATAATTGGATTTATTCACACATTCCGACGACATTATGCAATGAGTGATTCGCGAATGCGATCGTTTTGATTACTTTTATTTAGGAAAGTATCTTTTTAGGGTATTTTTATGTCATACTGCAGAAACTAGGCCCTCTTGATGGCAAGCAGCAGCGTAGTCTAACCTATAACATACATACAAACATATAATCACGCCTTTATCCCTAATGAGGTAGGCAGAGCGTGAATTACCTAAACAAAGGTCGTTCCTCCACGTCTGACAAAATTTTGAGGGTTATTGAAGATAGATTAGATTAGATTTGTAATATATTGCTGTAGTGACAGGTTGTTAGCCCATCGCCTACATTGCAATATACTGAAACCCTCCGATCCCTTAGCTGGTTTCTACAGCATGCCTGGGAGGAAATGCAGCTGGCACATTCTATGTTTTTCTCTCGCGTCCAGTCCAGCATGGAAAAGAAGCCTATACCTATAACCTATAACACCTAATACAATCCCACTAGAGTCTACTGGAATAACAGAATGCGTTGCACTGCACGCCGTAAGACCTAAGGTGCGTTGTCTCGTGTGCCAGGAATACGTAAGATTTTTCTTTCCTGGAGTGGCAGAGGATCTACCTCCTAGCGTGAGGGCAAGTCCAAGTGAATGATTCCAATTATGTAGAGATAAGTTCTACAAACAGCCGCCTGGTTTCGATCACCCTCCCACTAAGAAACTGGTGATAATGTCGTGACGTGATCGTGAACATGCATGACTCATTTGAATATTGTGACTGGGATTTCGGTGTATTGCAGTTTAGACGATGAGCTGAGAACGTGTCGTTATAGCTAAATACTTTGTTAAATAGTTTGTTATACTACCTTCAAGACTTAGACGGCACTTCTGATGCCGTTAGCGCTTTGCCTACTCTGTCAAGGTTTTTAAACCTGATTGACAGAAATTAGTCAAGTAAGGAAACAAAAACTGATTGAGAAAAGAATGTTTAAAATTTAACATAATACAACTATGATGAATATAGACAAGAAGTATCGAATATCAAATACAAATCTTGGCAAATTATACCATGCTGAATTGGGCACTAATTCTTTCGACCTTGAGTCCACAATGCATGGCAATAGTCAAGTCTGAGCTCATACTACACGCACACAGACTTATTCAAATCTATATGTACTTACATCTGATATAGACCTGTGTGACATTTTTTTTATGAATGGATTGGGTACCTAGTTGTTTATTTAAAACAAAGTATGGACTTCTCTATGTGGGTGGCGAGATTGCTGACTAGTTTTTGCAAATATTTATTAAACCTTACATACATACATGACAAAGTTTTGAGTAGGTTTATTGCTGTAGTGACAGGTTGTCAGCCTATCGCCTAAATTGCAATATACAGAAACCCTCGGATCCCTTAGTTGGTTTTTACAGCATGCCCAGGAGGAAATGCAACTGGCACATTCTATGTTTTTCTCTCGCTCCCAGTCCAGCATGAAAGTAAAGCATTAAACCTTACATGTTATAATATCATATGACTCTATCAGTTTTAATGAGTGAAACTGAAGAAAACGTAGTTTTTTGTAAGCAAAATTATCGCGACACAAAGGTCAATGACCGCGGATGTCTGTGTTTAAATAATGAATTAACAAATCAATCAATAAGACAGGTTCATTGACCTCAGAGGAGAATACTGGCACAGCATATAACTATTATAAAGATAATAGTTCTTTGTATAGAGATGAAACAAAATGAATAGTGTTCTTTTATTGCATCTTTATCATTAAGGCATGATTCTAGTGAGAAGAAGGGACTAAATAAATACTGATTAAAACGCATTTACTAAACTTATTTTAACGAAATTCCACTTAAAGATTGTATTAGGCTAGTTTAATTATACTACAATTCAGTAGCTAACCCATTCAAATATGGTTTTCCTTCTTTTTGAAACGCGGAAATATAATACTTAATTCGCCGTTTGCCGTAAGGGAAAAATGCAATTTTCATTAAAGTGTGGTAAATGGAATATCATTTTGAGTGAAAATAAAATCAAATTATAAACACATTTTGTGCCATGAGATGATGAGTTGATAGATAATAGTTGGGCCTGTATTAGATCCACAATATGATCAGTTAACCCTGTTGTAGGAGTTTTCAAGTCACCACATAACTTATGACTGTAGACCGTTACTTCCTTTCTTGATAGATTTACTTCACATAGTGGGCAACTACTGAAAAGACAAAATTTTCAAAGAGACGACATTTTGCGAAAGGGACATTTTGCAACCATGCTGGATTGAGAGTGAGAGGAAAACAAAGAATCTGCTAGCTGCATTTCATCCCGCTGTAAAAACCAGCTAAGGGATCCGAGGGTTTCAGTAAATTACAATTTAGGCGATGGGCTGACAACCTGTCACTACAGCAATATACCCACTAATCATACATACATACATAAAATCACGCCTTTATCCCTTACGGGGTAGGCAGAGCGATAAACGCCTCGTAAAAGGCGGTTTCGCCACGTCTGACAAAAATTGAGGGCAATTTTAGATTGATAAGTGTATTGCTATAGTGACAGGTTGTCAGCCCATCGCCTAAATTACGATACACTGTAACCCTCGAGTCCCTTTTTACCAGCAATATACCCACTAATCTATCTTAAATAACCCTCAAAACTTTGTCAGACATGGCTGAGGGACCTTTGTTTGGGTCGTTTGCGCTCTGCCTACCCCATTGGGGATAAAGGCGTGATTATATGTATGTATGTACATTTTGCGAAAGGGACAATATGACAAAAGGACATTTTGCGACCAAGGGACATTTTGCTAAGTTACCCTGCAGACGACAAAACCTCCCCATCATTATTGAGTGCTGTAAATGGTTTTCGTGCAATCACGCGCCCACAGAGCGTAGTTATTAGAGCCCTCTTACAACAGGCATCCCTGATTGCCAGGGGGCGCCAACCGGGCCGCGGTTCCCTATGGGGCGCCAAATAGGTCAATTTATGACGTTCAACTTCACTATAGAGATATATTTAGCTATGATTTCAGCTTAGATTTCATGTAAGCCAAGATTTTCGTGATATTGTTAAGGAACTTTAATTCAACCATTATTTGTAATTTCCAATCACTTTGATCTACTATTTATGATGATTACAATGACTAAAATATATAATTACATACATACAATCACGTCTTAATCTCTAAAAGGGTAGGCCGAGCGTCAAGTCAACAATAAACAAAGGTTGTTCCGCCACGTCTGATATCTCAGAAGGTCATTTTAGATATATATATGTATATTGCTATAGTGTAGTGAATAGTGCAATATAACTAAATGTATCAATATAACATAAAATTCAAAAAACAACAAGAATTCAAAAACTAACATCTTTTTCTTTAAAATACATTCACATCTTCTTCTGTATCTGTTAACTTATTTATGCAATAGCAACCATACATGCATAAAAATATATTCACACCTGTTCATATAAATATAAGCATTTAATTATTATGCACATAATTAGGATCAGCTAATTATCTGCCATAGTGAGTGGTATAGAATGACTGCATATGACCTCATTTCTAATGTGATGTGTTCAAATGTTACTTCACTTAGTCAGTAACTAATCAGTTTCTTTTTTAAATACTTCAACATAGATATATGTGCTCTTTATGTAGAGAGAAAATAAACGTTTATTATTATTATTTATTTATCTTATCCAAAGATTATCTGAAATGTTTGTGCTAAGTGGTACAACTAAAAAAAGCTTATCAATTGAAAAATTACATACATAGATATAATCACGCCTTTATTCCAAATAGGATAGGCAGAGCGTAAACGACCTAAACAAAGGTCGTTTCGCCACGTGTGTCAAAGTTTGAGGATTATTTAAGATAATTTGCAGGTATGTTGCTGTAGTGACAGGTTGTCAGCCCATCGCCTAAAATACATTATACTGAAACGCTTGGATCCCTTAACTGGTTTATACAGCATGCCTGGGAGGAAATGCAGCTGGCACTATGTTTTTCTTTCGCTCCCAGTCCAGCATGGATGAAATTGTATTAAGAAATTGTTATAATATAAATTTGAATAATTCCTATTTATATTGTGAATTCCTCTTCCCAGCAAGTTGATGGAAAATATGTATATGTACACTCCTGAACCTCACAATTTAACCAATTAACATAGAGAACTGAACAAGCAAAACTGAATAGCCAAACCTTCATTTTTTTTAAAGTCTATTAATACACTTGTAATACTAATAAACTAAAAATATTATTGTTAGAATGGCTAACTGATCTAAAATTGTCTATTTAAATGTGATGAAACTGGGAACTATGATGGAAGGTCAGATAATGTGGCCCTGAGTCATTGAACTTCACATTGACTGCATGACGCATTCATTTCTTAGTAGCAGTTCAAATTAAAAAGAATAAAGTTAGTTATAATTTTGATTGAGTAACATGAGGGTTTGTAAGTGTATTTTACTGTAAATGGAAACAAATTGTATTATTTTATTTTAGCCTATAAATCATCCCACTGCTGGGCAAAGGCCTTGTAATGTAAAATATATTTCGAATAAAAACCTGGTTGTAATATACCTTCAGACATTTAATTTTAAATTGTTATTTTTATGTGATAGCTGTTCGGTTTTGCTGATTGAGCTATCCATGTAAATTGTATTAATATAAAGTAACTGAAATTCAAAATGATAAAACAACAACAATAACATTTTCTTTTCTTCCATGCTGGCCTGGGAGTGAGAGAAAAACATAGAATGTGCCAGCTGAATCTTCCCAGGCATGCTGTAAAAACCAGTTTAGGGATCCGAGGGTTTCAGTATATTTTAATTCAGGCGATGGGCTGACAACCTGTCACTACAGCAATATACCTACAAATCCATCTTAAAATAACCCTTAAAACTTTTTACGATGTGGTGGAACAAACTTGGATGTTTATGCTCTGCCTACCCCATTAGGGATAAAGGCGTGATTATATGTATGTATGCATAAAACAACAACACAGCCTCATAAATGTTGCATTGTTATCTGACTGGATAGCCTATATGTATCTTGAAGAACTCTTATCAATCTGATAAGAAACTCATAACCACAACATAAAATACCCTATGCCAATACCACCTATTTTACATTAGTTCATGAACTTGTCATCAAGCTGGTTTTCTAATATATTTTTTATGTTATTGGATGTGTTGTGTACATGGCAAATATAGCAGACTCTTTTTTCTTATCAAGAGAACTGATGAATTATGAAGTCAGTTTTTAAGTTACCTATTAGTAGCAGCTAATAGGCCACCGACAGGACCGGGACCTACAGCTTAACGTGCCTACTGAAACACGGCATCTTTTTTTTTACTGTCTGTCAGGTGATTCAGCCTTCATTGTTACTAAACTAGGGAAAATTAATTTGAGAAATATAAACTTTGTGTTCCCACTGTAGGCATTCAACCCATGACCTCCGGATCAAGACCCCATGGCTCGGACCACTAGACCACGGAGGGAGAGACTAACATGCTATTTACATACAATTCTAACTTGAAATTAAAACTGCTTATTAGCTAAGCAATACTTACTCTCTTTCTCGTGGTCAAATCCCACAATGACGAAGTAGTCGACGAGCCTGGACATGGCAATCCTACGACAACATTCAACCGCAAAAACACCGAATAATCAAGTTACACTTCACACACATCTCGAACACACAGCACTTGCTTCCTCCATGGTTGCACACACGAATTTCCGTTATCACTCAACCCGATCCAGACCCACGACGCACAAAACACGCACTTCACGGAATGTAAACACCACTTTCATTTATCGCAAGCTAAAGAATTCTAATTACAATTTACAAGTGATGGGGCAGCATCAGAGGTTATACACTTCAATGCCCAAATTAACTATTTTAGGACAACTTTAACGTACTAACTACAATTTCTGCGGCAAAATTAGATGTTGATGCGACAATTAACAACTATTTTGCATCAATTCGGAATTAATTTGGAATTTTTATTCGACACAATCGTCAGGGACCATCATCCGTCCGACTTTTCCGAAAAACTACCAATTCCATATTTTCTACCAATTTTTGTACTTTTGTTGCTAGACGAAAAAAATATATCCGAATAGTAGATCAGAATTATTAGAATTTGCAGCATTAAGGAAAAGAGACAGACTGACTAGGTTGGTTGAGTAAGATTGGGTGCGTAAACCAAGGGTAGCCCGGGGTTTACTGCTTTTGTTTGGGATTTGGGAATTTTGATCTTTATACATTGATTTTCGAGAATTCCTAAAAGAAAAGAAATGTTTATTTATATGTGTAGTACAATAAGAACATTCTTTATTCATATAAAAGTACGTGGTATAAAACACTTACTTCCATGCTGGACTGGGAGAGATAGAAAAACATAGAATGTTCCAGCTGCCCTTCCTCCCGGGCATGCTGTAGAAGACAGCAAAAGGGACTCGAGGGTTACAGTGTATTGTAATTTAGGCGATGGGCTGACAACCTGTCACTATGGCAATACACATTACAATCTAAAATTACCCTCAATTATTGTCAGACGCGGCGAAAGCGCCTTTTACGAGGCGTTTAACGGTCTGCCTACCCCGTAAGGGATAAAGGCGTGATTTTATGTATGGTATAAAAAAACATAATTATAGGTAAAATACAACGTAGGCGGCCTTATTGCTCTAAGATAGGCAGGCCTTTGGGTTCTGGAATACCTGAAATCATATTTTTTTCTAGATCATCATGCTTAACGACTTTTCTGTACGCTACTTCGTCGTAAATTTGATATGATGTGGATATGATATATTATTCTATTCTGAGTGTTCCACCTCAGCAGTGCAGCTGCACAGCAGTTTTACTCTAGATCTATTAATGTTCTATGGCAATAGAGAGTTGCTCATCACAAATTAATAACTTTTGTTGTGGCGGCCTCTATGTATCTCTAATACTTTAGCTGGATGGATTTTATTAAAACGGAAAGGGATCGCTCGTGCTCAGCGGCTGTTTCCGGACTAATTCCGAGAAAAAAGTGACACAAATGGTTATTAGCTCTACAATTAACTCATCGGCTCGAAACCCACATGACAGAAAAATAATAAACTCATTATTTTAACCAAGGTGTTTCCTTCGGTATTTCATGTTAAATGATAATAAAACACCACAAACATACATGAACATGACGTGAATTACATTAGGAAATGCTCTCTCATTTACAACTATAAATTGTAGCTAAAAAATCACTGAATTAAAATATACTTCCGCTTTTTTTTTCAAATACAATACAGATAAAATCTTTGTGGGCTTTAGTCACGTTATGATATATGATACATATAAACATAATATAATTACGGATTTATAAATATCTTGGTCGGCCATTACAGATTTTATTATTGTTTCGGTTTGCACAAGAATAATGTTCAAAATTATTGTTAGCTGTGTATTGTTGGCAGGATGTCTGGTCAATTTTGTTCAGAGTATGGGTGGCAATATGATTGTAAGTATATAAAAACAAAATCCTTACTAAAGAATAATTTTGAACCCTGTCGGTCGGTCTATAAAAACAAAACTGTATTACATAGTTCTAAATTTCATAAACTTCTGGTCACATTTGTGTTTGGTCAAATTCGTGGAAATGCCAATGAACATTAAATAAAAAAAAAAAACGGCCGCTGACTGGATTCGAACCCGCGTCTCTGTAGCTTAGCGGTCTGTATGTTAGCGTTGGGCCGGTTTTCCAAAGACGCGGATTTAAATCCCGTCAACAGGCTATTTTTTTATTTGTTATTACTAATATTTTTCAGAAATATAAGAGCACTGTGAGTGCAAAAACCTATTAGAAAATCATTCTTGTTTGTCAATTTGTAATTTGGACGAAGCACAATTTTGACTTTCTGGATCTTACACGATTATTTTGATTATTTTAAAGGATTTAAAAGACAAATGAAATGTTTTGCTATGAATATATTTAATTCTTAATATCCTTTTTCAACAGGAAAATGGTCTTTGGGAGGTAAAAGCCGTTGACGATTGTGAAAATCCTGAGCAGTACGCTTTTCAAGTTACAGTGGAACGACGCAAGCTAAACCGCACTCATGATATATTCAACTCTCTTATGAATTTCAAAGACACCTTGGACGATAGGTTCGGTGTAAGTAATTAATATTGTCCAACAAAACAAAAATAAAACTACTATTAGTTTGCGAAATGCTATGCAACTTACCTGACGCTTCCTCGTATTCTTTCAGGTCAAAATAAAAATCTGCAAATGGGTCGACGGCGGATGTAAGGACTACTCCGTGATCTCTGATGAAAATATCGTCGACTTTATGATGAAGTGTGCGGAAGATAACATGAAGACTGCCCTGCAACTGATCGGCATCGAGAGTGGAAACTTCCCTGTCGAAATGGTAATTGGATTTATTTAGGTTCCTGTTATTTTGTAAAATAATAAGTTTATTACTTCCATGCTGGACTGGGAACTAGATAAAAAATATAGAGTATGCCAGCTGCATTTCCACCCGGGCATGCTGTAAAAACCAGCTAAGAGATCCAAGGGTTTCTGTATATTGCAATTTAGGCGATAGGCTGACAACCTGTCACTACAGCAGTATACCTACAAATCTATCTTAAACAACCCTTCAAAACTTGTTCAGGCGTGGCGGATTAACCTTTGTTTAGGTCGTTTACGCTCTGCCTACCCCATTAGGGATAAAGGCGTGATTATATGTATGTATGTATAAGTTTATTCTATTCAAATAGTTTGAAAATTACAACATGAAGAATTCAAATATGTAATAGTACATTATGATATAAGTGCACTAAGTTGATAACAACCAGCCGAGATGATATTGCTCGCCCTCGCCTACGGTAAAGGAATAATTTAATTCCAACGGTTTGAGCCTAAACAAAATTATCTTTTTATGAATTCCAGGGAGAATACGAATGCGAGAACTACCTGATTGACTACTGTGAGTTTCCATGCAAGTCGGTGCTGGGTTTGTTCGATGCTGAAGTAATGCTTCTGGATAAAGACAGCAACGCAGTCGCTTGTATCATTGCTACCGTGGAGTTCAGAGAGCCAGAAGGCGATGAAGAACTCTGCTTAAAGTGTCAAGAAGAAGAAGATTAATAAATATCTGATAAGTTTTACAGTGCATGTAATATTAATCTTCTACTAACAGAACAAAATCCCGACACTTCACAACTAATAAAAAAAACTGTATATTAATCTGTTCTTTAATCCTAGGTATGCAGTGTGGTGAATACATTATCATAGCATACCGATTTCAAATCAATTATTCTAAGAACATAAAATTGGCTAGTTATATTCCAGGACACTTATTTGCACATAATTATAATATGGGTTTTGTGTTTATACGCAAAAGGTTTTACTTATGATGTAAGAATATTTTAAGCCGTGACTCCAAAACATAGCCCAGCGGGGCAGAGAGGGGAAGGGTTTCACAAACATTTCTCTTCCCCTCTCTGCCCCGCTGGGCTATGTTTCATGTTTTGTTTATGCGTTAGAGACGCGGTTTGAGTCACATAAACATAAGACAGTAGGTAGGTGTGTGTTTCGTAAGGTTCCGTATTTTTAATAAAAAGTGTGTTATATTTTTGTTCTTTTATTAATTCGAAACGTTTTAACTTTTAAGTCACTTCAACACGCTTGAATCAGAGATTTTATACAGTCTAATACTTTGTGAAACAAAAGTTGCATAATGTTCACTGGCGGCGAAATGTCCAAAAACTCAAAATGTCCATGTTACAGTTGCAAAATTTCATACATACATACACATAATCACGCCTTTATCCCTAATGGGGTAGGCAGAGCGTAAATGACCTAAACAAAGGTCATTCCGCCACGTCTGACAAAGTTTTGAGGGTTATTTAAGATAGATTTGTACGTATATTGCTATATTGCAGAATTCCACATTGAAAAAGGTCAAAACAATAGTTGGGTATGGGTATGTCTCTTTTTTTCTCTTAGCAAGGTCATTATTATAAATTAACAGAAATAAATACAATTTGGACATTTCACGGCTTTGACATTTTGATAAATATACTTTCTGCGATTTAGGAGCTTTGAACTACAAATCAACTGAATGTTAAAATAATAAAAAAAATTGCTATCATATACGATAGGTATACTTATTAATTGTCTGTGGTGTCCCTGATAATAACAATAAAAAAACGGAACATGCTGATTTCCTCAATGAACTTGACGCAGGTCGATTATTGCATGTTAAATATCTATAAAGCAGTATCATTTACACTATCTGATTTAGGATTTTAATTATGATGGTTTTCATCGCTGAGTAGGTAACCGATGGTGACGTATGCGTTTACAGTTTGAAACCCTTTCTTACAAACGTGGTAACCTGATGTAGAAACCATGAAACACACCAGTGATGGGCCTATTTTAATTTGATTGACGACTAAAAACTTAATCTAAAATAATAAGTTGTTTTTTTTTAGTTTTTAGTCATAATTGAAAATAATTATTGAAAATTCAGTAGCTGTGTATCTTATGAAATATGTAAATGAAAAATAAAAGTTGCCTCCGTGGTCTAGTGTGGTGTAATATTTTTACCAGTTTGTTTAGGACATTTCAGGCTAAATCACCTGTTTTTCCGGAAAAAAGGTTCTAAAGGTGAGATAAAGTGGTGTATGAGTCAGGTGGGTTAATTAGGGCTAAGGTGGGGTAATATAGGATAAGATGGAGGAAATATGGGGTAAGATGGTGTAAAATAGGGGTAAGGTGGAGTAAAATGGAATAAACGTGGGTTAAGACGGGGTAAGATAGGGTTATATGGGGGTAAGACGGGGTAAGGTGGGGTAAGACGGGGTTAAACGCGGGAAAGACGGGGTAAAATAATATACCCCGTCTTACCCCATCTTACCGCCAATCCGCGGAGTAGCCCTTTTATCCAGCCAATGAGCGATTTTGGGGATTGTGCGTAACATAGACATTACATAGAAACTTGCAAAAAGATAGACAGGTAAAACTAAGTTATGAAAGTAATGAAAAATGTTTTAGTAATAAAATAATTTTAATTAAACTAAAATGGATCACTGACCAATTAGTCAAAATCGAAACTAAAATTACATACATACATACATATAATCACGCCTTTATCCCTGATGGGGTAGGCAGAGCGTATACGACCTAAACGAAAGGTCATTCCGCCACGTCTGACAAAGTTTTGAGGGTTATTTAAAATAGACTTGTAAGTATATTGCTGTAGTGACAGGTTGTCAGCCCATCGCCTAAATTACAATATACAGAAACCCTCGGATCCCTTAGCTGATTTTTACAGCATGCCCGGGAGGAAATGCAGCTGAAACATTCTAAGTTTTTCTTCGCTCCCAGTCCAGCATGGAAGTCCGAAGAAACTAAAATTATCAATCGTGATTGATTTAGTTAAACTAATTAAAATATTTGTGATGTGATTACGCCCAAGTCTTAAGCTTAACAGCCGTGACTCCTGCTTTCAAAGATTACACGAAACATACCCCCGTGGTGCAGAGAGAGGAAGGGAAATGTTTAAGAAAACCTTTCACTCTCTGCCCCGCGGGGATATATTTCATGTTTTCTTTGAGCGCTGGAATCATGGCTTTACACCCACACCCTGAAGCCGTGACTCCTGCTCTGAAAGATTACACGAAACATACCCCGTGGGGCAGAGAGGGGACGGGAAATGTTTGTGAAAGCCTTTCCCTCTCTGCCCCGCGGAGGTATGTTTTGGTGCGCTGGAGTCACGGCTTTATAATGGTAAACCTCTAGTTTATCCTCTTGTCTTTAGTAGTCGTGCTAATATGTGGTCGCTCAAATATTGCTTCTTTAGTCATATGTTATACTATTCCCGCGCTATCCGAAGTTAGAAGTACCCAGTTCCAGTTGTAAGATTCTTTTAAACCTATATTTATTATTGGTATGAGTATAGAATATGGTATTTACAATACTTAAATAAAATTTTACAAATAGAATTAAAACTGGGTTTTGATTTTGAAGGACCCAGTTCCCAGTTGTAAAAAAAAACCTTTTGCAAATGCAACCGGGCCCTTTTAAAAAATCTTCCCACCTGAATCCTACCAAAAATGTTGCTAGTCGAAAAAAAAATAATTCTATTTTATTTCGGGGTTTGCAGCATCATAAAACAGAGATAGTGCTACATGTGTTCAAAATGCTAAACAGAGATAAAAGATTTTGACATTCGATTTTTCGTAATTTCGGAACGATTACCCAAATGTCAGAGAGGGTATTAGAGAACCAAATGCTATTGTCGGTTATTTTTTCTTCTTTCTTGCTCTAGCTTGCTATATCTACCTAGCAAAACAAAGGAAGCGATATGGGAAGAAAATATTTCATATTTAGTTCGGTTATATATTGATAACGCGGACGTAATCAAAATATTGATGTTTTTCGATTAATTTTTAAAGTTTTTTCTCAATAAACTGAGCTTAAGAATGTCTGTAACTAACAGAGAACCAATTCCTGGTTTGAAGCAGCGAAAAGTGTTCAAAATAATCGTTTTAGGTGATTCAGGCGTTGGTAAAACTTGTCTTACCTATCGGTTCTGCGAGGGGCAGTTTTTAGATAAATCTGAAGCTACAATTGGGGTAGATTTCCGGGAACGAACTGTCCGTATAAATAATGAAGAAATCAAAGTAAGTTGTCAACGCCAAATAGTACAAAAATCTTTAAAAAAAAATAAATTTTTTGTAGTATTTTTTTTACCAACCTGTTCTTTATAGCTTCAACTATGGGATACTGCAGGCCAGGAGAGATTCAGAAAGTCCATGGTGCAGCATTACTACAGGAACGTGCATGCTGTGGTCATCGTATATGACGTGACCAAGCCAGAAACATTTCATGTAAGAGACAAACACTAGATCTACTGATCTATTTAAGAACTTTCAGTGTGTAAATAAAAAATGCATACATTTTAAGACTTATGTACCCTAAATTGGCCTTATAATAACTGAAAACCCATGCTGAAAACTCAAGAATCTGACGCAAGAATAGAATTAATACATCAATCATTATTTTCATCAGATTTTTCTAACTAACCAAAGGTGTGTTTAAAAACAACACTTACTTGCTCACTCTTCCTGGCAGTTGGGTAATCAGTGATTATGTTTTGTTTCCAGTCAATAGCAAGTTGGATGCAAGAAGTGGAGGGCCACGGTCTGATGGCAGCTCCGAGGGTACTTGTTGGCAACAAGTGTGACTGTGGCACCACCGAGTCTCGGCTAGCCACTAGTTATGCACAGAGACTTGCCGATAAATATGGTATGCCTGTAAGTATACATTAAAGTTCTTTTCCCACTTACACCTCGAAAAGAGTTCATTTTGCACCTAAATTCCATGGGTAAAAGCCCATTTTATTCTTAAGAGAGGCAAAGTAGCTTTTTAATTTTTTTGAATAAGGCAAAGGTACGGCTGAGTTTCAGCCTAAAATTTAATTTTGGAGGGATTTTATTTGTTACGTTTTACTTTCTGTTATATTGTTTATATTATTTTTCAAATAAATTATGATGACGTCTGTAATATTTATTTTTAAAAGCTAAAAATAAACAACATTTATTGCTAATTTTAGAATAATAACTATATATATTTGATTATATACTAAGTGTTGTTGCAATTTCCAAACGCAACGTTCCAAATAAAAAAAATATATGGCGGGAATGTCTCTATACAAACATATTAATTTATTTATTTTTGTTAATTCTATTTTCTTGTATTAATTCTATTTTGTTTTATTTAGTTATTAATAAATTTAATTGATATAGTCATATTAAGTTTATCTTATGTTTCAATCTCACAACTCAACATTTTCTCACTGGAAAAGGGAAAAGTTGTATGTATCACACAAGTGCAAATTTTATTACATCTCGTGCTTTGAATCCCTTGGTTAGCTCAGGATACTATTTTTTTTTAATTTTAGTATCCTTCGCTACCTCAGGATTCAAAATCAGCACTCGCAGTAAAAATCGACTTTGCACTCTGGTTGAACAAATAACTATTTTTAAGGGACAATAATTCCTTCTTCTGTTGTGTGGGTTTAGTGTGTTGATTATCTAACAAACTGTTATCAAAGTTTTTAACTGTCTCACATCCCTTTAATAAGGTTTGTGCAATGATTTTACCCAATCACCAAGAATCATTTTGATTAAATTTTTTGTAGTAATTTAATTTTCAATAAAACATTATCAAATTGTATAAATAAGACTGAAAATAGCACATAAATAATTTTATTACACAGCTGTTCTAATGTACGTATGTGAAACTACTATCAAATTGTGAAATTTTATGATTTTCTGTTCTTGTTCCAGCTGTTTGAGACGTCAGCTCTGCTAGATTCAGAGTGCAATGTTGTGGAGTCATTATTCATGACTCTGGCACACAAGTTGTACTCCAAACAACCACTTCGCGTAGTTAGTGTTGAGGTAAGAAATAGGTGGCTTGCAGAGAAATTGAATTATTTAAAAAAATATATTTTATTATCATATCACCATAGAAGTGTACAAAAATTCCTTATGATATTTCGGAATATTCTTCTTAAATGTAAGTGCTGGTCACTTTCTCTGTCTTTTGCCAACGATTTCACTTTCTGATACGACTTGACATTCACCTTCTCTATAATTTGGGCAAAGTAACTGCGTCTCGATCTTCCCCTTCCTCTCTTGCCTTCTAATTTCCCTTCTATGATGTTTTTTTTAAGAATTTGTCATGGTTTGGTATCACGTGGTCTATCATTCTTCCTCTTCGGTTCTCTATTGTCGTCAGTATATTTCTCTCATAACTTTTCATTCAAATTAGACAGTTTGCAAGACATTTTAATTATATTATTATTTATCAACCTATTGTGTTTTTTTTGATATATATTTAGAGATTGATGGTGTAGAGGATAGGGCCACTGCTTCCTGAGCGCGAGGTCGTGGTTCAAATCCCACCACGTACCAACGTGTTTTTCGGTTGTCGAATTACATATGTACGTTTATTCGGCGCTTTTTCCGTGCTTCGGAAGGCACGTTAAGCTGTTGGTCCCGGTTAATATCGTATTAAACGATATTAACCGGGACCAACGGCTTACCGTAGATATTAGTCGTTAAGCCATGTCAGAGGCCAGTGAAAAGCATTGGCGGCTTCAAAACTCTGACCTAATCTAGGATTGGGTCTGGTTTCCCTTCTGGGTTGCGGAGGTCAGATGGCAGTCGCTCTATGTAAAAACCAATACCCTCGTTCAATCCCCTCGGCTAGGGAAGATATTGATTTATATTTTATAATGTTCATGTTCAAATGCAACAATATGTTTTTTATCATAACAATTTTGTTTGCTTTCTATATTTCATAATTCGTTTTTGTTTTTGTTTCCAGGGTGAACAAGGTAGAGTAACACTGCCACGTCACAAGAGCCGTCTGCCAACCACTAACAGCGACTCATGCTGCAGCTAGAACCGGGAGATGCTCTCATCATGGTTCAAACTCTGCCATTTCCAGTTCATCCTGTCTGTACAACTTTATGATTATATACATTTTAGAAATGGGTTCAGCGGAAAACAACAGTAAACCAGTGAAGACTTTTATTGAAGAAATAAGAACGTAAGCATAGAAGTAATCAAACTGCCGGACAAAATGTCTTTGGATAACTGTTGTTGTTTTAAAAGGATATATTGTATCGTATACATGAAATATGTACAGTTATTTACTGGGTAAGTGCGTCAAAAGATCGTAGACACCATATAAAACTTTTACGTAGACCT
Organism: Scrobipalpa costella; assembly: GCA_949820665.1. Taxonomy (NCBI): domain Eukaryota; kingdom Metazoa; phylum Arthropoda; class Insecta; order Lepidoptera; family Gelechiidae; genus Scrobipalpa; species Scrobipalpa costella. The sequence goes on from OX463309.1 coordinate 10,733,482, forward strand.
TTTACGGCCTATACTAGGTAGCTTTAGCCATCTATAGCTAAAGTATGTAGTACTTCAAACTTCAAAGTGCCGCTCAACAATGTTACCTCATAAATAGCAATGGTACGTAGTAAACTATTGTTGACATTTAGTGAACGGCCTAGCCGCCTAATTGAGAGGCTATAGCTATACGTAAAGGGCCGAATGGGCCTCAAAATAAGGATCTGGCTGCCTAATAATAGAAAGCTTTGTATCATAATCCAATAAAGTTGAGTTTGTATTTGCACCTGAACATTTTGAACAAACTAAATATCAGGTTGTTGACTATTTACTGTGTAATATTACTTAGGTGTAATCCAAAAAACGATATAAAGAAAGGTGTAGTAAAATAAAAGTTACACATCAAATCTAGATAACAAAGCTTTGTAACATTTAAAGGCGAAACTCTAATATGCACATAAAATGCAATTGTATTTAGTTGATTAAGTTCATTTAAAGGCAACTTAAAATTGCGATGATATTGACTGCAATAATTATGATCTCACAGAAGTAAGATTCAATGAAATGGAGTAAATATTTATTTATACAAAATTATATAACAAAATGCCTTTAAAGATTTCAAAAATAAACAATTTTACTGTCATAAATTAAATCTATATTTTTATGAAACTTGTATTAAATTAAGAGGCCAAAGTATTTATAATTATAACGGATTATTATTCTAATTGCATTTATTCTCTTAGTAAATAATTAAATTGATTCAATTAGGACGAGTAGGTTCTCTATTAGGTTTGCGAATGTTTGATCATTTCTATATCCTATGCTATAATAGATTTTGCTCTCTTTTCTATTGCGTTGATCTACTTATGCATACAAGTAAGAAATGTTATTTCAATGTAAGCTGGTTCTAAAGGGCGGTTCACATTACGACAGTGGTAAGTACAGTTGGTAAGTTGGCTTTCAAGTTGGTAAGTTGGCACATTTGCTTTCAAAGGCAACTTGAATGTCAACTAGAAAGCCAACAGGCAGGATCGTTTACATGTTTCAACTTACCAACTATACTTGCAGCTTGAACCATTTAAACAGCCCTTTAGACTTAGTTAGTTACCGAAACCCTGTAACATGAATCACCTACACATAATTATTTATTATGTTACAATATTCTCTATTAGCATAGTTAAGAAAAAACGGTAGCTAATAGCTACACATAGCATACTTTGAAATTGTAACTTGTAATCAATACGAATTTCAAGAGTTGTTTATTTTTTAAGTATTTGTATTATATTTATTTAATCGAGATTAAATTACTTTTATATTGTTATCAATAGTTTTATTTATCAACAAAACTGCAAAATATACTTCGGACTATCAGTGAGTGCACATATTGTTTTTTTAATATTATATGACGTGTACATCCTGAAAATTTTAATACATTTTTTTTTAAGTTTACTTTTATGTTTAATTCTTAAAACAATAAATAATTTAATAATAATTTAATTCTTTAGAGTATTACAACTAAACGGAGAATGTGCACGTATGCATATTTTCAAAAATGTGACGTCCCTACCTCCTAAATATACTTCAGAGTATTACATCATAACAGAGAATGCGCACGTATTCATATTTCCAAAAATGTGATGTTCCTACCATCTGAATGTACTTCATAGTATTACAACGGCTATTCACGGCTAAATCCGCCCATGCTCAAATAATTGATCTTTCAAGTGTTCATCATGATATGATAGAGACGACAATCAGCTGGCAAAAAAATAAAACAAAAAAATATTTTTCCGTAATTATATTATATTTAATTATATTAATTTATCAATATAGAGCGGAACGCAGCGGTGCAACGCTAGCGTCACAAAGGTACAATACAACCGACGATTAGGTTATTTATCACCTCGTGAAATCTACACGAAAATATTTGATTTTAAATAACTATTAACTATAATACATATTTTAAACATCTTTAATTATTTGTCAGGATTTGGGAACAAGAGGTGTGCCTATTTTAAATAATTTCATCATCGTGTTTATCTAAAAAATATACTTTGAAATTACGGATTACAAACATACAATCTATAAAAATTCAAGTAACAATTTTAAACATCTGACAGCAACACAAATAAATGTTGTGAATACAAATACAAAGTGTAACTTGTAATAGTACTTTATTATAATAGAAATTGAAAACACGATTTCAATTAACTTTTTTTTATTCCTAGAGTCTATTCTAGGGGTATGGTGTTTCTATGGTCGACAACCGTTGGTTTACAAAGGTACGAGTTACTATTTAGACCAGTGGAATTAGAAAACCTAAATTTTATCTTTATTACTATAATATTGGACGTCTCCATGTCTCCTATAAGCTGTAGTTATTTTTGTCTCGTAACACGCTTATCTTTTCTGAAGTCTAACTTATCTAAGGCAGTGGAGAGTGCTTATACATAATGTATTGTTGCTTGTTGATGTAGCTGGAAAATTCTAGTTAATAGTTACATTAATATATAATAGACGTACTGGCAAGATATTAAATCAGACTATCTGACGTAAAATCAGTTTTCTAATTCCCAAGCCTTTAAAACTATCTCCTAACTAATATAATATTAGAGAAAACAACACACGCAGTCAAACATTTAGAATTAGTGGACTATATTAAAGGATTGCACGAATAATAATTCAACAAAACAATCTGATCCGAGAAGGCCCGATTTTTAAACTATTTTTTTACCATTTCACAAGTAATTAAATATTCCCGTATATATTTCAACTGGTAAGTAAATAATTTATATTGTTATTTTGTAAATAGGGCCAGATATCTAAATCTAAACGAGAAATAATATAATATTATTATTATTTCTCGTTCAGATTTAGTAGTAATATTTGAGTAAAGCACAGCCATTTCTCGCAATCTGTTCTCATTCTACACGCAAGTCTACTTTATAAATTGTAACATTCGAAACATTTTATTTGCAACATGGTGTAAAAATATTCACTGACCAAACTTTAGGGTATGAAACTTAAAAATATTTCCCTAAGGTACATAGGTCCAAATATGATAATAATTAAATTCAGGCCTCCTGTATACATAAATCATGCTTGCTCGAGTCCTTTTTTATGGGACGCCCACAGGGGACGCAATATTTTTTTTGTTTATACCCTAAAGCTTGGTAAGTAATTCTTATACACCCACTATAGACATGTATAGAAAAATAAATTATTTCTTGTCATTCCATGATACCTATGTTATGAGAAATGTGTAGCAGTTTCTATCTAATGAAATGGAAAATGACAATTATTTACGAAATGTACAACAAATGATTTTTAAAGAGCTCTCAAGACTACAATCGGTTACATACAATGTTTTAAATGTGTCTCCTCTCTTTCTCCCACTCAAACTTTTAGATTCCCAAATTCAAATGTCTAAACAGTTGGGTCAATACATATTTTCTGAAGAATTAAAGATTCTTGAGCTCCTAAAAAACATATTTTTATAGGAACAAGTGAAGCTATTTGACGTAGTACTCGGCTCACACATAAATGTTACATCAAATTCTAGTCTAGCTATTAAGCCGTGACTCGTGCTCTCAAACAAAACACGAAACATTCCCCCGCGGGGTAGAGAGGGGAAGAGAAACGTTTGTGAAACCCTTCCCCTCTTTGCCCCGCGGGGGTATGTTTTGGTGCGCTGGAGTCACGGCTTTAGAACCCAGATGTATAGTTAAAACAAAGGAAAAAATAACTCAATATGAACACACTATTAATAGCAGTTGCCCAATATTAACTAAAATGTTGAATATGTTGTGCATTTTTATTATCTGTGTAATCTATTCCCCGCCATAGCAAGCGTAGCATTATCCTTACGGACACATTTACTTTCAAAGTGAAGACATCGAAAATCTAAATTCAATATACCTAGTATCTCTTCTGGGAGCAAGAAAAATACATAGAATTTGCCAGCTGCATTTCTTCCCGGGTATGCCGTAAAAACCAGCTAAGGAATCCAAGGGTTTCAGTATATTGTAATTTAGGCGATGGGCTGACAAACTGTCACTACAGCAATATACCTACAAATCTATCATAATTAACCCTCAAAACTTTCTCAGACGTAGCGGAAACACCTTTGTTTAGGTCGTTTACGCTCTGCCTACCACATTAAGGATAAAGGCGTGATTATATGTATGTAGTATGTATCAGATAGGTTAGTTGTTTTTATTTCAATTAGATTTTATGATAATTACATACTAGTCCCAGGTTTCAAGTCTTTGCCTTACATTTTTTTCCACCTTTTGAATATTACCCAAACTAATAAAATCTTCGGCAATAAGTTACTTATTTCTTGTTGATTTTTTGTATGTAAATTAAGAGTATGAAAATTCGGAGATATCAAAAAAGTTTTTAGATAAGTGTGCGTAAATCGACAGCATTTTTAATACATCACTGATCACAAACACACGACAGCAACTAGACTTATTCAACGGCGAAATACCACAAATACATGCTGTGCGCAAACAAATCTAAAAACTCATCAATCCCATATCTAATAATTTCATACGAGCCGAAACCAATTTCGATAGCTTTTATAGCCCGATTCGCGAAAGTCACAAAAGTGTCTAAAATAAGGTGTCGTAGCGACGTAAGCGGAGTGAGGGGCGGACATCTTTTCCCTCGCACTCATGGTTTTCCCCGTAACCATCTAAAACCACGTGTTTTTTTTTACATATTTGTTTTGTGTATGTGACGCTTTCCTCGTAAGCAGAAGCCTTAGCAGTCTCCCTCATCACATGTTCTGTCACTGTGTGGCGACCAGCTTAGTGGCTTATATGGACTGTAAATTCAGGATTTCGTCACGAAAGTCGCTAAAAAGGTAAACAACTAAATAAAGTTTCGTAGCGACGTAAGCGGCGAACGTCTTTTCCCCGCACTCATCGTCTTGCCCCGCAACCATCTAAGCACATTTTTTTTACATTTTTTTTTGTCTTGTCACGTGTGCGTCGGTCGTGTGAGGAGCAGCCTGAGCAGCCTGCCTCATCACATGTTCTGCCACTGCGTGGCCACCAGCATGTTGGAGTCGAGCGCGCGCGCCACGCGCTCGTGCAGGCCGTGCGAGAGCCACAGCATGCGCAGCGTCTCGTAGCGCTCCGGGCACAGGTGGAGGGGGTTCCCCCGGCGAAGACCCTGCGGATAAATTAACATAGCGTAATTAATTAGCGGATAAAATAGATTTATTTATTATTCATAACATACAGACAAACATAAACTTATACAGCTTAGCGCCATTAAACCAAGTATCAGTTTGTCTTGGTGCTGCACAATCCTCTATTATCTAATATCTTAAATACTTAAACTAAATTATCTAACATATTTAAAAAACACAAACAATTCATATTCCATTCCAATTACCGTCGTCGGAATCGGAAGATCTAGATATATTCCACGATTCCTTGTCAGTATTTAAGGAAAAATAAAGAAATACTTCTTGAGTGTTTGTTAAATAGGTACAATAGCAATTAATTCGTTTTTTTTTGTTTGTTTAGGTTAGAATAGTTTTAATTGCTAGATACTTTAGCGATGTGAGATTCAAATCTTAATCCCTCATCCATAGTCAAGCCAAAATTTCTGGCTTCGGTCACCCGCTCAACCTCCGTATCCGCAACCTTTACACGTACCCCAAGACCAGCCATGGTATCTATTTGATGACGTGTACCCATAAGCATGAACTTAGATTTACTTCTATTTAGTTCTAGAGAATTATATTTTGACCAGGTTGCTATGCGGTCCAGATCTTTATTAAGCATATTTACCGCTGAATCTATATCACCAAGCTTGCTTGTGATATAGACTTGAAGATCGTCAGCATATAAGTGGTATTTGCAATGATGTATGTGCTTGGCAATATCTGCGGTGTATATTATAAATAATAGAGGGCCCAGTATCGAACCCTGAGGAACGCCACGCTCAACACTTCTAGATTGAGATGCCCGTATAGTACCATCGTCCATGCTAATTTCAACGCTCTGAGAGCGATATTGAAAGTAGCTTTGAAACAACTTTACTGCTTCATCACTAAATCCAAGGTATCTTAGTTTTATTAGTAGTAATTCTCTATCAATACAATCAAACGCTTTAGTAAAATCTAGTTACGCTAATATTGTGCCCTCTCCAACATCGCTTGCAGCGAGAATATTGTCCACAACATCCAGCACTGCGGTTGTAGTGCTGTAAAATTTTCTGAAGCCTGATTGAGTTTGTGGTAATATATGCTTTATTTCTATAAATGTTCTCGGTTGATTACATATTCTTTCATACTGGACTGGGAGATTCTTCCATACTGGACTGGGAGATTCTTCCATACTGGACTGGGAGAGAAAGAAAAACATAGAATGTTCCAGTTGCCCTTCCTCCCGGGCATGCTGTAAAAGACAGCAAAAGGGATTCGAGGGTTACAGTGTATTTTAATTTAGGCGATGGGCTGTCAACCTGTCACTACAGCAATACACATTACAATCTAAAATTGCCCTCAATTTATGTCAGACGTGGCGAAACCGCCTTTTTAGGAGGCGTTTTACGCTCTGTCTACCCCGTAAGGGATAAAGGCGTGATTTTATGTATGTATGTATGTATGATTACATATTACTTTTTCCAGTATCTTTGAGGCACATGGAAGAACACTTATGGGTCGTAGATCTTTGAGCTCTGTTGGATTAGTTATTTTTGGCAAGGGTCTAACTATCGCTGATTGCCAGAGGGTGGGGAAAGTACTCGTGGCTATTGACTTGTTTACAATAGATGTAATTACGGGCAAGGTACTTTCAATCGTGAGGTTGAGCATGTCCAGAGAAATGTTATCACTACCTAAAGCTTTTGAAGTGATTTTATAACTTTTAATATATCATGTTCATCAACAGGTTTTAAATAAAAAAGATTATTTTTGCCAGGCTCTGTAATAAAAGAAGCAACGTATGTGGAAGGAATATTTGCAGTACCTGTGATGTTTAAGAAATGCTCGTTTATCGCATCTGGGTTATTAAAAATATGAATGGGAAGTTCGAGGGTTGACTTTACTCGAACATTAGTTTTAACATGTTTCCACATTGTTCGGGGATCATTTTTATTATTATTAACATAATGATCAAAGTAAGCTCTTTTTTCTCTGGAAACAGCATGCTCAATCTCACGTTTTAAATCCTTATAGTACGTTTTATGAGCGTCTACTTTGGATTTACGAGCACGTTCATGTGCTTCGTCGCGCCGTCGCATTAACTGATCTATGGCATATGTTATCCACGGATATTGTTGATACTTCATGGTAATAAGCTTAGCAGGTGCATGCAGATCAAACAAGGATGTAATTTGATTATTTAATTCAACTACCATTTCATTAACATCATCTAGACTTTCTATATATTTCCAGTCGATACTATCTAGGTCCGAGCTAAATTGAGAAAAGTCGATATTGTGCAGCGATCGGCGGACAGTTCTAACTGGTGCTGGTTTATATTTTATTATATTGAGCTCACACGTTATGAGTGAGTGCCGACTAAGATCTTTGTTTTGGTCATAGGCTAATGTTACGGAAGATACATCAGTACAGACGAGATCGATTAAGGTTTCACTGTGGCCAGTAAAGTGAGTCGGTCTGTCCACATACTGTTTGAGATTGAAACAGTCCAATAGATGGTTTAGGCCAGATATAGTTGAACTCAATTCATCATTCAGCAAATCCAAATTAAAATCTCCCACTAGCACTAAATTATTACACCAGGTGAATGATTCCAAAGAGGCGGACAAGCAGTCTAAGAAGGTACCCACGTTAAACCATGGTGGTCTGTACGCCGTTCCTATTACTAGTTTCCTACCGTTGACTGTTACTCCCAGCCACATCTGTTCAAGCTCGCCTAACATAGTTAACATACCGCTCTATTATTGGTACAAATATAACTTATCAGTACATAGTATAAAACAAAGTCGCTTTCTCTGTCCCTATATCCCTATGTATGCTTAGATCTTTAAAACTACGCAACGGATTTTGATGCGGTTTCTTTTAATAGATAGAGTGATTCAAGAGAAAGGTTTATATGTATAATACATGCAGAATATAGTAGAGAAACACTAATGATTTCCGTGCGAAGCCGGGGCGGGTCGCTAGTACAACGATACAATAGAAATAATCGACAGATTTTAGACCCTGGGAATAAATAGAGTATTGGTTAAAATAATATTGGTATATTGTTGACAGAAATATTAATTATACTCGTACAATAGAAACAATCGGCAGTTTTTTTTGTAACACCTTAATAATGACCTTATTTGATCTTTACCGTAAATCATTATGACCTTAAATTAAATGTGTTGATTGATTATAACCCTATTTTGAATTCAGTAATAATGTACCGTCAGTTTGTAATTTTAATATGGTTTGACCTTGAACTTGAGCTCCAAATCACACACAGACAAAAAACATTCGTTCGCCGTATAAGTTGTCCATACTATCACACTCACACAGCCTCCGTCTCGCTGCGCCGCAGAGTGTGCCCTGTCCAGTTGTGTGTATCACCAAAAATGTGCTAAACATGTCCACTCACCTGGTCGGTCTCCCCGTACTTGTCGAGGTAGGGCGCGGGCAGCAGCGCGCCGCGCGCCGGCGCGCACAGCAGCAGCAGCTCGCACTCGCGCACGCGCAGGAACGCGCCCGCGCCCGCGCCGCACGACAGCGCGTGCGCCACCACCGCGCCCACGTGCTCCGGCCCGCCGCCGCGCCCGCCCTGCAACGGGAACATACATACATATAGTCACGTCTTTATCCCTAATGGGGTAGGCAGAGCGTAAACGACCTAAACAAAGGTCGTAAACATGCAAGGGGAAACAAGCTCTTAACACTTTATACCGGGTTGAAGGGACAGCGTAACTGATAGGAGTGGCTCAGTCATTGAAACTGAACATCATTCTTTCAGGAGATAAAAAAAGAATGACCTTCCCATACAAAAAAACCATCTTGATCAGACAATTTATATGGAACCAAAATTTTATTTTTACTTCCTGAAAAAAAATCCGGCTGATAGTTCTTCAGTTACGTTGACGGAGCAACCCCTATCAATTTGCGGGACGCTGTCTCTTACACGCCGTATAGCAAAAGAAAAACGCACATGAGAGATTTGAACCAACGACCTTTGGTGAACCGTGAATCTGTTCTTAACCAACTAAGCTACCGTGCATTCAAATGATCCAGTGAAATTATTGATTCAAACGTAGTAAATCGATGTTACAACAACAAGTTCTATTACGCCCATAGCTCTATAGCTCCCACTAGGATTCTGTGTTACGAAGTACCATAAACCAACTCCCATAGACTATATAAACAATAACTGTAACATGTGCGATCCGGTCTGAGAAAGCTTGCTTGAAAGAGAGCTTGTGAGTTTAAAACCAAAGAAAAATAAAATTTTCTTTTTTCCAACATTCTTAGTTAACTTATATTATAACACTTCTTTTAGGTACTACCACGAATATCGCACATTCTTTGTTAAATTGTAACATTTTTTAGGGAATTACTACGAATATCGAACCACGGACTATTTTAGTATATCATAACACACTGCTCGTTAAGACTAGATACAAGAGCTAACTCATCTCAATTAAAAATATACATATCACTCACCTTGCGAATCTCCGTTTGGCAGCAATAGCTCTGCGAGCACAGTATCTGTCCACAAACGAGACACATAGTCGGATACTTGCTGTCCTCACGCTCCGAGTTGGGGCACGAGAACTCGGATACTACGTTCATTAGCTCCGAGAAATCGTCCGGCAAAGGCATGAGTTTCGGCGGCTCCAAAGGCTCAATCACTACATGAGGCTGAATCTCCTTGTTAAACCATTCTGTTGACATCGCCACCCAGTCTAGAACCTTCTTTCTGGCATTAGGAGTGTCTAGCAAGTCTTTAAACGTATTCGGCAGGTCTAAATACCCGCACATGGCCTCCCAGCTGTCGCCGTCTACGACTGTTAGTTCGGTAGGCGGGATTATATCACTCAAGAAGTGGTAGAAGAGGCAACAACATCTCAGGAACCTGTGACATTGAGACTTGATCCGTTCCCACACTTCGGTCGCGTTCAGGTCTTCTTCTAAGTTCCCTTTGCGTACTTCTTTCATGAAAGGTAGTAAATTTTCTAGGTCAGTTTTTGGCGTTTTGTCATCGTCTTCCATTGGTTCCGATTTGCACGCTGAAACATCCGTGACCAGTAAAGCTCTCATCAGATCGGCTCTAAAAGCTCTGAGCGTCAACTGTCTGGCTAGATGGTTCGGTCTGGCGGGGCCGGCCGGCTTGCTGAACAGCGACGGTATGGCTAGCACTAGAGGGACTAACACACCGAAGGCGTCATACGTCAAAGGGGACGTATTTTCTAAGGCGTTTAAAGCACATAACGCGTGATGGCTCAGATGTTTGGGTGAGGTCCAAATGGTGGGTACACTAGCGACCAATCTTATGAGTGCTTGTAAGGCGTCCCTGTGCCTCGCCGGGAGGTCTCCGAGGATGGGTCGTCTCTCGGCGTGCAGCACGGCGTCGGTGCTGGTGATGGTGTAGGCGGTGGCGCGGTACAGGGCCGCTGTGGACGCCATCCCGCCGGATTCCGTTATATCGCATATTCCTGGCAGGACCTGCGAAAAAGACTTGACTTTTGAAAAGTACCCTTTAAATATAAAGCTTATTAAATTTTATAGTAGGTGTATTATTTGATGCACAATTGAAACGCATTTTTAAGGTGACGATAATATCGAAGTGGCTCCCCCATTAGTAAAAAAAATCATAATTAACTAAAAACGCAGTGAATCGAAGAAACCGGTCCAACAGAATCAAGTTATAGTAATTAAGATAATTTAGAACCTTATAAATTATCGATTTATAGCTCGTTGTAGGAACAGGAAAAAAAACCGTTGGTGGCCGTTATTCTATTTTTTTCTTGAATTATGATTTTTTTACTAATGAGGGTGCCACTTGGCTAGTATTGTCACCTTAAGTTACAAAGATTTCGGACTTTAAAACCGTTGTTAACTATACTTACAGCAGCAAACTCTTCAATCAGCGTGTTAGTTTGTTCCGTATAAGTGGGTATTTCTCCTTCAAAGTGCACCAGGAAGTCCTGAGGAAGCAGGTTCTCCGAGTGTGTTGACACATACACCTAAAAATCATACCAAAATTGTATTAGGATATAAGATCGTTCCTCTTATAAATACATTTAATAAACTATGACTTTCATGGTCCAAAACGTTACTGTTAACACCAGCTAAGGGATCCGAGGGTTTCTGTACATTGCAATTTAGGCGATAGCAAATCATTTCTTCCATGCTGGACTGGGAGCGAGAGAAAAACGTAGAACGTGCCAGCTGCATTTCCTCCCGGGCATGCTGTAAAAGTCAGCTAAGGGATCCGAGGGTTTCAGTATATTGTAATTTAGGCGATGGGCTGACAACCTGTCGGTACAGCAATATACCTACAAATATATCTTAAATAACCCTCAAAACTTTGTCAGACGTGGCGGAACGACCTTTGTTTAGGTTGTTTACGCTCTGCCTACCCCATTAGGGATAAAGGCGTGATTATATGTATGTATGTATGTATGCAAATCAATCAAGGTGGTAAATCTATCTTAAATAACCCTCAAAAACTTGTCAAACGTGGCTAAACGACGTTTGTGTAGGTCGTTTATGCTCTGCCTACCCCATTAGGGACAAAGGCGTGATTATATGTATGTATGTATGTAAGATTTCGTTAAAATCTCTAGTTATGGTTTTTTTTCTTCTGAGGGCAGAGTAGCTGTGTCCTCAAGGAATCGGTGCCTATATCGTACCTCGCACTCGTCAGTGTCATCGTCCTCCATGTCGGAGGACGCGGCGCCGACGCTGCGCGCGCGCGCCGTGCACAGCATCTCCTCGCAGTACTCGGTGCAGATGTGCTCCGAGGACACCTGCCGGATAAATACTACATTATGCATCGAGGAGAATGTGACCAATTACGTACGTGTATTCGGCCTTTTAACACATTACAATCTAAAATTGCCCTCAATTTATGTCAGACGCGGCGAAAGCGCCTTTTATGAGGCGTTTTACGCTCTGCCTACCCCGTAAGGGATAAAGGCGTGATTTTATGTATGTATGTATTCGGCCTTTTTCCAGTGCAGAATTTCAGAGCCCGGTGGTGTAGGAGATAGGACCGCTACCTCCTGAGCGGGAGGTCGGGGTTCGAATCCCACCACGTACCAATGTGTTTTTCTGTTTTCCAATTTCATAAGTACGTTTATTCGGCGCTTTTTTCCGTGCTTCGGAAGGCACGTTAAGCCGTTGGTCCCGGTTAATGTCGTTTAATACCGTAGATGTTAGTCGTTAAGCCAAGTCAGAGGCCAGTGCTAAGCATTGGCGGCTTGAAAACTCTGACCTAATCTAGGATTGGGTCTGGTTTCCCTTCTGGGTTGCGGAGGTCAGATGGCAGTCGCTCTGTGTAAAAACTAGTACCCTCGTTCAATCACCTAGATTAGGTAGCCGACCCCGAGAGATACGGGATAAGGCTAGGAAGATGATGTTTCAAGGGGAGAACGTGACTTATGAAAATATGAAAATATTTATTATTTATCTCACAAACAAAACAGACTTAAATGTAGATACAATTTGATTAATGAATAAAGTTTTAACGACCTTTGTTTGGGTCGTTGACGCTCTGCCTACCCTATTAGGGATACAGGCGTAATAGTATGTATGTAATAAAGTTTTATTTGTGAGAGTGTAGTTTGGGCGCAAAGCGCAGCGGTAAAACAAAAAGATATATGACCATTAATGGGAATTTTCAAATGGAGTATGAGTGAAATGAGAAATTAAGTATTGAAAAATTTCTGTAGAACATTTATATATACCCATGCATTTTTTTTTGAGAAAGTTCTATGGAGACATCTGGGCAGGCCCACTCAAAACGAATGAGAATATTTTAAGAAATTATATACCAGGTTGTACAGCATGCCCGGGAGGAAAGGCAGCTGGCACATTCCACGTTTTTATCTCGCTACCAGGCCAGTATGAAAGAAGGCATGTATAGTACTAATTATAACTGTCTCCGTGGTCTAGTGGCTAGTGCCATGGACTCCCGATCCGGAGGTCCTGGGTTCGATTCCAAGGGGGGAAACACAAGTTGATATTTGAGAATTTATCACTTTGTGAATTTTTTCCCCATTTTGGATAGGAAATTGCAGGCTGGATCACCTGATTATCCGAAAAGAAAAAGATTCCGTGCTTCGGAGGGCACGTTAAGCCGTCGGTCCCGGTCGCTGTCTTTGATAGTTGTCGTTACTCAAACCATGTCAGAGGCCCGATAGTTGTGCCAAAAACTGTGTTTAAAAACTCTGACACCAGGGTTAATCGTTATCGTTAATAATAAAATAATGAGTACCATATAGTAGCAAAGACAGTTGCTGGGCAGGGCCACTCGAAACGGAGGAGATTATTTATGGTTTTCTATACGGGGTGTAAGGGACAGCGTCCCGCAAACTGATAGGGGTTGCTCAGTCTACGACACTAAACAACTTCCACCAGGAAATTCTTTCAGGAAGTGAAAATAATAATTATATTATAGAAAATTATAGAAAATGTCCACCTCGATCAGACAATTTGTATGGAAAAGTCTGAGCAACCCCGTTGCAAATCCGTTGTACTGAGTATAAAACAACCATGTATGTATATTATAGTTACCTGGTGCTTCATCTTGAGTATCAAGCTGGCGGAGTCGTTGTACAGTTCCTCAGTGAGCGTGGGGGGCGCTCCGGTGGGGAGCGCTGGGCTCGGGAGCAGTGGGAGCGCGGTGTTGTATATTACAGTTACCTGGTGCTTCATCTTGAGTATCAGGTTGGCGGAGTCGTTGTACAGCTCCTCAGTGAGCGTGGGGGGCGCTCCGGTGGGGAGCGCTGGGCTCGGGAGCAGTGGGAGCGCGGTGTTGTATATTACAGTTACCTGGTGCTTCATCTTGAGTATCAGGTTGGCGGAGTCTATGTACAGCTCCTCAGTGAGCGTGGGGGGCGGTCCGGTGGGGAGCGCTGGGCTCGGGAGCAGTGGGAGCGCGGTGTTGTATATTACAGTTACCTGGTGCTTCATCTTGAGTATCAGGTTGGCGGAGTCTATGTACAGCTCCTCAGTGAGCGTGGGGGGCGCTCCGGTGGGCAGCGCTGGGCTCGGGAGCAGTGGGAGCGCGGTGTTGTATATTACAGTTACCTGGTGCTTCATCTTGAGTATCAGGTTGGCGGAGTCTATGTACAGCTCCTCAGTGAGCGTGGGGGGCGCTCCGGTGGGGAGCGCTGGGCTCGGGAGCAGTGGGAGCGCGGTGTTGTATATTACAGTTACCTAGTGCTTCATCTTGAGTATCAGGTTGGCGGAGTCGTTGTACAGCTCCTCAGTGAGCGTGGGGGGCGCTCCGGTGGGCAGCGCTGGGCTCGGTAGCAGTGGGAGCGCGGTGTTGTATATTACAGTTACCTGGTGCTTCATCTTGAGTATCAGGTTGGCGGAGTCGTTGTACAGCTCCTCAGTGAGCGTGGGGGGCGCTCCGGTGGGCAGCGCTGGGCTCGGGAGCAGTGGGAGCGCGATGTTGTATATTACAGTTACCTGATGCTTCATCTTGAGTATCAAGCTGGCGGAGTCGTTGTACAGCTCCTCAGTGAGCGTGGGGGACGCTCCGGTGGGGAGCGCTGGGCTCGGGAGCAGTGGGAGCGCGATGTTGTATATTACAGTTACCTGATGCTTCATCTTGAGTATCAAGCTGGCGGAGTCGTTGTACAGCTCCTCAGTGAGCGTGGGGGACGCTCCGGTGGGGAGCGCTGGGCTCGGGAGCAGTGGGAGCGCGGTGTTGTATATTACAGTTACCTAGTGCTTCATCTTGAGTATCAGGTTGGCAGAGTCGTTGTACAGCTCCTCAGTGAGCGTGGGGGGCGCTCCGGTGGGCAGCGCTGGGCTCGGGAGCAGTGGGAGCGCGATGTTGTATATTACAGTTACCTGATGCTTCATCTTGAGTATCAAGCTGGCGGAGTCGTTGTACAGCTCCTCAGTGAGCGTGGGGGACGCTCCGGTGGGGAGCGCTGGGCTCGGGAGCAGTGGGAGCGCGGTGTTGTATATTACAGTTACCTAGTGCTTCATCTTGAGTATCAGGTTGGCAGAGTCGTTGTACAGCTCCTCAGTGAGCGTGGGGGGCGCTCCGGTGGGCAGCGCTGGGCTCGGGAGCAGTGGGAGCGCGGTGTTGTATATTACAGTTACCTGGTGCTTCATCTTGAGTATCAAGCTGGCGGAGTCGTTGTACAGCTCCTCAGTGAGCGTGGGGGGCGCTCCGGTGGGGAGCGCTGGGCTCGGGAGCAATGGGAGCGCTGGGCTCGGGAGCAGTGGGAGCGCTGGGCTCGGGAGCAGTGGGAGCGCTGGGCTCGGGGGCAGTGGGAGCACGGTGTTGTATATTATAGTTACCTGGTGCTTCATCTTGAGTATCAAGCTGGCGGAGTCGTTGTACAGCTCCTCAGTGAGCGTGGGGGGCGCTCCGGTGGGGAGCGCTGGGCTCGGGAGCAGTGGGAGCGCGGTGTTGCACAGTCGCTCACATAGTGGGCAGAGATATTCATTCTTCTCTACGTCGAATGCTGCCGGCTGGTGGAGGCGGCGTCTATGAAAATAAATAAATACCAAATAATTTAAAATGTTAAAAAACCCAAAAGTGGTTTCGCCAGTTAAAAGTTTATAAAAGTACAACACACTTAAAAAATGTACTATTTAAATTTTCGCGCTTGTCCTTCAAAATTTTATCATGGATTTGACCTACTTCCTGTTGATAATGGCGGCAACCGGAAATACACCCGGCGCATCTTATTGGCTAAGACAAGGAACTCAGGCGCTTCCCTCCCCGCGCTTACTTACCCCGCACGGGCCTCACAGACGTCATTCTAATCTTTCTAAATCTGAAAAATAGACCGAAAAAGTCTCTATTCGCGGTGTGTGTGGTGAAGATCAAGTAGGGATCCCCAAGGATGTAGCCAACAACATCCGCTCACACAGCACGCCGCCACGCAAGAACAGTAAACTACAAGTCACAGGTGAGGTCTACCATAACATTTCTTTTTGAAGACAAATCGTACCAGCGCCATGTTTATGCTATCGAAGGATTTTTAGCTGGCGTATCCACAAATGATTAGGAAAAACTTTGAATAGATCCCAAACGGTCATTCAAATGTCAAATCATTCAAAAATCAAATGCAAGAAACCTATAATTAATATATAGCTTCCATGCTGGCCTGGGAGTGAGAGAAAAACATAGAATGTGCCAGCTGCATTTCCTCCCGGGCATGCTGTAAAATCCAGCTAAGGGATCTAAGGGTTTCTGTATATTGCAATTTAGGCGATAGGCTGACAACTTGTCACTATAGCAATATACCTACAAATCTATCTTAAACAACCCTCAAAACTTTGTCAGACGTGGCGGAACGACCTTTGTTTAGGTCTTTTACGCTCTGACTACCCCATTGGGGATAAAGGCGTGATTATATGTATGTATGTATAATTGATTTGCAAATACCTATTCAACGATACCCTACTTGGCATAATTACGCGAATTTTATTCTTTTCATCATCATCATTCGCTTGCCCTTATCCCATTTACTTGGGGTCGGCGCAATACGTTTTCTTCTTCCATTCATCCCTGTCAGCCGTCAGTTCAACACTCATTCTTGTATTTATGTCAAAATAACGTCTGAATGTCGCTATATTTAGTTTTGATCAAATCATGTCTTTAGTGACACTCGCAAGGTTGAGACGAATCGATTGATGTACATACATACATACATACTATCACGCCTTTATCCCAAATGGGGTAGGCAGAGCGTAAACGATCTAAACAAAGGTCGTTCCGCCACGTCTGACAAAATTTTGAGGGTTATTTAAGATAGATTTGTAGGTATATTGCTGTTGTGACAAGTTGTCAGCCCATCGCCTAAATTGCAATATACTGAAACCCTCGAAACCCTTAGCTGGTTTTTACAGCATGCCCGGGAGGAAATGCAGCTGGCACATTCTATGTTTTCTCTCGCTCCCAGTCCAGCATGGAAATCGATTGATGTATGAATCATTATCTATTAATATTATTAATCGACCCACGCGTCACGCTAAGGTAAATATTGACTACTCAAATCAATTACTTCTTTATTTTTTACACGATTATTAAATCTAAATGTGCACTTTTTTGAAAATGCTAATTAAGTTCTACATTATTTTAGCCATCAGGTTTAAGTGCATTTTTCTTGCACCTAAAGGTTGCCTAGAAGAAATTGCTACATTAGCAATAAGGCCGCCTATGTTGTACTTGTATTTTGCTGTCATCTGTTGTGTTGTATGATTTGTTTTCTTACGTGCAATAAACTATTTTTATGTTTATGTTATGTTTCTTCCATGCTGGCCTGGGAGCGTGAGAAAAACATAGAATGTGCCAGCTGCATTTCCTGCCGGGCATGCTGTAAAAACCAGCTAAGGGATCCAAGGTTTTCAGTATATTGTAATTTAGGCGATGGGCTGACAACCTGTCACTACAGCAATATACCTACAAATCTATCTTAAATAACACTCAAAACTTAATACTACCCACTTATAATGTTTTAATTGTGAACGTGTGTTTAAATTTCGGCTATAAACGCAAATAATTAATCTTGGCATACATTGTTATTTTAAGTATTAATAAAAATTAGTGATGTAAGTGTAATAACTAATAACGTTTACTTTAAAATGTACATCTTGGATGAAAGACTGGCCTCCCATAGCACAGGGAAACCTAGTTTGGGAGTCAGGCAAACACGATTGTAAACCGTAAGTTACAAATAAATACTTTTTATTTTATTTATTTATTTTATTTAAACTTTGTCAGACGTGGCGGAACAACCTTTGTTTAGGTCGTTTACGCTCTGCCTACCCCATTAGGGATAAAGGCGTGATTATATGTATGTATGTATGTACTAGCGACCCGCCCCGGCTTCGCACGGAAATTATCAGTGTTTCTCTACTATATTATGCATGTATTATACATATAAACCTTCCTCTTGAATCACTCTATCCATTAAAAGAAACCGCATCAAAATCCGTTGCGTAGTTTTAAAGATTTGTGCATACATAGGGATATAGGGACAGAGAAAGCGACTTTGTTTTATACTATGTAGTGAGGACATTGAAATTTAATTTAGTCAACAATTTAGTCAAAAATCCAGAACAAATAAATTAGATACCTATATTTAAAAATGTATGGGGTATATCCTAAGTACCCTCACATGTATCCTACACTTTTTGTTCTAGGGATGCTGGCTACTATAAATTAGAAGTTTGTAGAAAGGTTTCCTTAGCTAAGGGATATAGGGACAGAGAAAGCGACTTTGTTTTATACTATGTAGTGATGTTATGTTAAGTGTAAATGTTTTTTTAGCTGTCGCAGCTTGTCGTCACGCCTACAGTAGTGTGCGCAAATTCTTGCTCACCGTCGGTTTTCCTTGTCCTTGACGCCGTGCACGTACTTCCGCCAGCAGCGCGCGTGCAGCGCGTGCCCGCACACCGACACGTGCGCCTGCGCGCCCAGCCCCGCCGGCAGCCAGCTGTGCGCCCAGCCCGCCGGGGCCACGCCCACTGCGCCAACGCGTGCGCGGTTCAGCACGCACGAATGCTGTGCGAACGCGACTAAGACTAGGGGTTCCGCTTTTAGTTCTACTCTGGCCTGGAACAACAACACATCATATCGTCATATAAGGCTAGCTGTGTGCCCAGCCCTCCGGAGCCACGCGTGCTCGGTTCAGCTGAATGCTGTGCGAACACGACTAGGACTAGGGGTTCCGCTTTTAGTTCTACACAAGCCTGGAATAAAATTTCAGACATTTCAGATAAATTTTCTTTCCGACAGGCTAAAATAAAGCCGGCGGTGCGTCCAGCCCACCGGGGCCACGCCCACTGCGCCCACGCGTGCGCGGTTTAGCACGCACGAATGTTGAGCGAATGCTACTAGGACTAGGGGTTCCGCTTTTAATTCTACTCGGGCCTGGAACAAGTCATATCGTTTCAAATACATTCTTCTTGAAAACACATTCGTTCATATAAGGCTAGCTGTGCGCCAGCCCGCCGGGGCCACGCCCACTGCGCCGCGCGTGCGCGGTTCAGCACGCACGAATGCTGCACAAAAAAAAAATATACTTCGAAACTGATTTTGGTAAAGTAGAAAGTCAGTAAAATAATTCGATAGCTCATTGTGGTGCAGTGGAAACTCAGTAAAATAACTTGAAAGTTCTTTTTGATAGAAACTCAGTAAAATAATTCGAAAGTTCATTTTGATAGAAACTCAGTAAAATAATTCGATAGCTTATTGTAGTGAAGTGCAAACTCAGTAAAATTATTCGATAGCTCATTGTGGTGAAGTGGAATCTCATTAAAATTGCTCGATAGCTCATTTTAATCAAGTGGAAAATCAGTAAAATAGCTCGAGAGCTCATTTAAATGAAGTGGAATCTCAGTGACATAGCTCGAGAGCTCATTTAAATGAAGTGGAATCTCAGTAAAATGTCTCGATAGCTCATTTTAATCAAGTGGAAAATCAGTAACATAGCTCGAGAGCTCATTTTAATGAAGTGGAATCTCAGTAAAATGTCTCGATAGCTCATTTTAATCAAGTGGAAAATCAGTAAAATAGCTCGAAAGCTCATTTTCATGAAATGGAAAGTCTGTAAAATAACTCGATAGCTCATTTTGGCTAAGTAAAAACTCAGTAAATTTACTCAAAAGCTCATTTTGTTGAAGTGTAAACTCGGTAAATAACTCAATAGATCATTTAGTGGAGTGGAACCGCAGTAAAATGACTCAATAGCTCATTTTGATGAAGTGGAAACTCAGTAAAACAACTCAAAAAGCTCAGTGAGTTTACCTCTTCTTGGCACATGATGCAGACGCGCGAAGGCTCGGGCACTCCGCCCCCCCACACGCCGAGCGCTGCCCCCGAGTATAACGTCCGGATTTCTTTCTCCTCTTCTGTCACCTACAAAAAAAGAAAAGCAACTTAAAAATTACCGGGCCTCTTTTTTGAAGGTATTTTACCATAAGACAACATTGAAATTCAGGTAATTATTAACGATGAAATGATGACATAATCTCAATTCTACGGGAAAACTCATTAAGAGTAAGTTACCTCAGTGGTCGTCTCCTCAAACAGAGTGGAGTTGTTGGAGATGAAGTTGTTCATCTGTGCTTTCATCTGCGCCATCAGCTTGGCTCGCCGCTCGGCCGCTAACTTGGCGCGACGGTTCTTTTCAGCATCTATAACAAATCATTACAATCATAATTAAAGATTTACTGAAAACTTCGTTAGGTGTTTCCTACATACATACATATAATCATGCCTTTATCCCTAATGGGGTAGGCAGAGCTTAAACAACCTAAACAAAGGTCGTTTCGCCACGTCTGACAAAGTTTTGAGGGTTATTTAAGATAGATTTTAAGGTATATTGCTGTAGTGCCAGGTTGTCAGCCCGTCGCCTAAACTGCAATATACTGAAACCCTCGGATCCCTTAGCTGGTTTTTACAGCATGCCCGGGCAGAAATGCAGCTGGCACATTCTATGTTTTCAATTCAATTCAATTCAATTCAATCATTTATTAATAAATAAAAATTTACACGTCACTAAATTCATCAATTACATTTTTTTTAATCAAATTCAAAATTATCAATAATAAAATAAAAAGTAATAATAGATATATTTGTACTGACATTCAGATTTGTTTATTTGTGCAACTGGGGCAGTTAATTGTCAATGAATTCATTTATATTATAATATGCTTTTGTTAGTAATTTTTCTTTCGCTCCCAGTCCAGTATGGAAGGTGTTTCCTCACCGGGAGCATTCGTTCGCGAGCAACTTGCACGCTCATAATATCTATCTATCTGAGCCGATTTCGGCTACAGCGACTGCTGAACGGGCACGCTCGCATATGGCTGCTGTAGCCAATTTTGGCCTTAAAGGTCCTTGAGCACTTTGGGCAGGTGAGAACGCCGCTGCAATAATGGCATGTTAAAGCCGTTGGTGATCTAGCCTTTAACTAGTCTCTCTTAGCATAGAGTTCGTTTTTGCGTGAAGTTTCAAAGGCATCGATCTTTTGCCTTACAAGACGTCTCTAGATAATCTATGCACGCACATGACTTTTGAGAGATTTCTATAACTAAATGAGATCATTTAGTTTTCAAATGTCGGTACGGTACCCACCGCTTGAACAAACAAAATAAAGCATTTAATTTTGAAAAAAATAAACACATTTCGGCAATAACGTTGTCAGAGGTATAAATGATTTACCTGCGGTTTCGTCATTGGCTGGTTTTTCTTCCTGTTCTGTTTCCATGTTCTCCCCGTCACCGCAATGTTCGTCAGATTGGCCAAGAAGTTGCCTGTAAACACACCACAATCAGTTTAAAGTCAAAGTTAAATCATTTATTTCCAAATATATTTCTAAGAACACTTTAAGAAAGTCGCTTGCGAGTCTATTACAAAGAATATTATATCTATGTCACAAAATAGAAATAAAAACATATCAAAATGAAGAAGAAGCATGAGAAACTCGCACTTTGCGGCCCTCCCTTCGTTTTATCACGCTCTCACTTTTGGCCTTTCTTTTGCTCATAATAGGGTTGGTGACCGCAATGTGTGCCAATTTCTTGGGCTTCACTGAAATATCAGAGCTGTTGCTGTGAAATATGAGTACTGTAACTTACAATGAAATAAAAAAAAAACGACTTGTGTATACCCCTGCCAGTAATTAAACAAACCTGTTATAAAGGTACCATAGATAAGGGTTTATAGGAACTGCATAAGTCCCTCTCTTATTCTGTCTCTATGATAGGTATTTTAAATTATTGGCAGGGCTATAATTAGTACTTCATAAGAACTTTTTAAATCATATTTCGCCAGTCTTTTAAGGCATTTGAATGCACGGTAGTTCAGATGGTTTAAAGCAGCGGCACGGTTCGCCAAATCTCGAAATCTCTCTTGTGTGTTTTTTTTTTGTTTCTACCGGATATAAGGGATGCAGTAAGGTCAGCAGCATCCCACAAACTGATAGGGGTTGCTCAGTCAACGACAGTTTAACTGACTCCATGGTCTAGTGGTCAGAGCCATTGGCTGACGATCCGGAGGTCCTGGGTTCGATTCCCAAGGGGGAACACAAAGTTGATATTTGTCAATTTATCACTTCGTGAGGTTTTCCCCAGTTTAGTTAGAACATTGCAGGCTGAATCACCTGATTGTCCGAAAAGTAAAAGGTTTCCGTGCTTCGGAGGGCACGTTAAGCCGTCAGTCCCGGTCGCTGTCTTTGATAGTGGCCGTTACTCAAACCATGTCAGAGGCCTAATAGCTGTGCTACTAGGCGGTTAGAAAACTCTGACACCAGGGTTCTTCGGGTCGTTGTTCGACTCGAGAATACACTCGCTAAGAGAAGAAATTCTTTTAGGAAATGATTATTTTTTTGGCTATTTGTTTGAACAAATTGTCTGATCGATGGACATTATGTATGGAAAAGCTAAAATTATTCTTCACTTCCTGCAACAATTTCCTAGTGAAAGTTATTCAGTGTTATTGACTGAGCAACCCCTATCAGTTTGTGGGATGTTGTCCCTTACGCCCCGTATATTTTCATTTTTTTATCCTTACCTGCACTTGTTGAAGAGCCACTTGGCGAGCGGCCTATGAGCATCAACTCTTGCACTATTGGCTAGTCGCTGCAGTAAGGTCAGCAGCCCGCATCGAGCGGCGCGGCCGCTGAACGCTAGGAACTCGTAGTGGCCGCACTCTTCGTCTCGGAGCGCGTAGCCGATCAGGTGAAGCGCCTGCAATAAAAGAAAAATACCATGTTTCTGAGTCTCGAAGACTTCGATTGACTCTAAGTGTTCACTCGATGCTCGCAGATATCATACGGGCCTCTTAGACCTTCACTTGAAGACTTCTAATATATCCAAGGATCTCATGGAACGTGCAACCGTCCAGAAATATCTAGTAAATATGCCAGCTAGAAATCCTTCGATAGCATAAACATGGCGCTGGTACGATTTTGCCTTCAAAAAGAAATATTGGGGTAGACCTCACCTGTGACTTGAAGTTTTCTGTAGTTCTGTATTCTTCTGTCTCTTCTTCTGTGTGAGCCGATGTTGTTGACTACTACCTTGGGGATCCCCACTGGATCTTCACCGCACACACCACGAATAGAGACTCTTTCGGCATATTTGTTAGATTCGATTGGCGTACCTAGTGAAGTACCTACCTTATGCACTTGAGTCAAAGAAGTACCTACCTTATGCACTTGAGTCTAAGAAGTACCTACCTTATGCACATGAGTCTAAGAAGTACCTACCTTATGCACTTGAGTCTAAGAAGTACCTACCTTATGCACTTGAGTCTAAGAAGTACCTACCTTATGCACATGAGTCTAAGAAGTACCTACCTTATGCACTTGAGTCTAAGAAGTACCTACCTTATGCACTTGAGTCTAAGAATTACCTACCTTATGCACTTGAGTCTAAGAAGTACCTACCTTATGCACTTGAGTCTAAGAAGTACCTACCTTGTGCACTTGAGTCTAAGAAGTACCTACCTTGTGCATTTGAGTCTAAGAAGTACCTACCTTGTGCATTTGAGTCTAAGAAGTACCTACCTTATGCACTTGAGTCTAAGAAGTACCTAACTTGTGCACTTGAGTCTAAGAAGTACCTACCTTATGCACTTGAATCTAAGAAGTACCTACCTTATGCACTTGAGTCTAAGAAGTACCTACCTTATGCACTTGAGTCTAAGAATTACCTACCTTATGCACTTGAGTCTAAGAAGTACCTACCTTATGCACTTGAGTCTAAGAAGTACCTACCTTGTGCACTTGAGTCTAAGAAGTACCTACCTTGTGCATTTGAGTCTAAGAAGTACCTACCTTGTGCATTTGAGTCTAAGAAGTACCTACCTTATGCACTTGAGTCTAAGAAGTACCTAACTTGTGCACTTGAGTCTAAGAAGTACCTACCTTATGCACTTGAATCTAAGAAGTACCTACCTTATGCACTTGAGTCTAATAAGTACCTACCTTATTCCCTCGAGTCTAAGAAGTACCTACCTTATGCACTTGAGTCTAAGAAGTACCTAACTTGTGCACTTGAGTCTAAGAAGTACCTACCTTATGCACTTGAGTCTGAGAAGTACCTACCTTATGCACTTAAGTCTAAGAAGTACCTACCTTATGCATTTGAGTCTAAGAAGTACCTACCTTATGCACTTGAGTCTAAGAAGTACCTACCTTATGCACTTGAGTCTGAGAAGTACCTACCTTATGCACTTAAGTCTAAGAAGTACCTACCTTATGCATTTGAGTGTAAGACGTACATACCTTATGAATTTGAGTCTGAGAAGTACGGACCTTATGTACTTGAATCTAAGAAGTACCTACCTTATGCACTTGAGTCTAAGAAGTACCTACCTTATGCACTTGAGTCTAAGAAGTACCTACCTTATGCACTTGAGTTTAAGAAGTACCTACCTTATGCACTTGAGTCGAAGTACCTACCTTATGCACTTGAGTTTTAGAAGTACCTACCTTATGCACTTGAGTTTAAGAAGTACCTACCTTATTCCCTTGAGTCTAAGATTTACCTACCTTGTGCACTTGAGTCTAAGTAGTACCTACCTTATTCCCTTGAGTCTAAGATTTACCTACCTTGTGCACTTGAGTCTAAGTAGTACCTACCTTATTCCCTTGAGTCTAACAAGTACCTACCTTGTGCACTTGAGTCTAAGAAGTACCTACCTTATGCACTTGAGTCTAAGAAGTACAACACTTATAAATGTTAGTTAATAATTAGTTAGCTCTAGTCTATAGTTTGTTGTAAATTTAACGTTTGTTAATTTTTGTTTTTTTTCATTTAACTGTATACATTTTCTTATTTCCAACACGACGTTGGAAATGAAATAAAGGTTTTATCTATCTATCAAGTACCTACCTTATTCCCTTGAGTCTAAGAAGTACCTACCTTGTGCACTTGAGTCTCCGAGAATGACCTCGCGCGCAGATCCAGCGCGCGCTCCAGCACCGTGCGGATGACGTGCAGCGCCGCGTCCGACTGCAGCAGCGACGCCAGCAGACGGAACGGAGGTGTCAGCTGCGGTAGTTGCGGCGGCGGGCAGCATTCTGGGAGACCTGGGGAAACAACGCAAATAATGAGTGAATGGATTCTTTGGTCAAACGTAATAACTTATAATCATGGTACACGGAAAAAAGAGATACCAATTATACATACATACATATAACCACGCCTTTATCCTAAATAGGGTAGGCAGAGCGTAAACAACCTAAACGAAGGTCGTCCCGCCACGTCTGACAAAGTTTTGAGGGTTATTTAGGATAGATTTGTAGGTATATTGCTGTAGTGACAGGTTATCAGCCCATCGCCTAAATTGAAATACACTGAAGCCCTTTAGATAAGATAATCGTTTATTCACCATTAAACAGGGTACATAGAAATAATCCCTTAGCTAATTTTTACAGCATGCCCGGGAGGAAATGCAGCTAGCACGTTCTATGTTTTTCTGTCGCTCCCAGTCCGGCATGGAAGAAACAAATATTACAAAGTAATATATAAAGGAATCTAAGTAATCTTAGATGTTGAGTATAGTCTGTATACTTTTTGTATACTAAATTTCATATTTAAGCTACATGGAAGAATGAGATCACCTTATATACTTAAAAGGTGGTCTCAAACACTGAATTGTACAAATTTCTATTATTATTATTAATTATTAAGAATGTTCCATGCTGGCCTGGGAGCGAGAGAAAAACATAGAATGTGCCAGCTTCATTTCCTCCCGGGCATGCTGTAAAAACCAGCTATGGGATCCGAGGGTTTCAGTATATTGTAATTTAGGCGATGGGCTGACAACCTGTCACTACAGCAATATACTTACAAATCTATCTTAAATAACCCTCAAAACTTTGTCAGACGTGGCGGAACGACCTTTGTTTGGGTCGTTTACGCTCTGCCTACCCCATTAGGGATAAAGGCGTGATTATATGTATGTATGTATTAAGAATGTACGTTCTGCCTACCCCATTAGGGATAAAGGCGTTGTACGAGCTACGCACGTACATTGTCGCGTATGCATTTTATTTCCACCTAAATTATATCAATTATTCATCACTTTTCACGTACTTCCGTTCAGTTCGCATATAGCCGTCAAGAGAGCTAGCGTGCTCAATCATCAGTCTCATACTAGTTTAAGTTCTGAATACTTAAATATAGTTTTTATCAGTTTATCAGTGCCTTTTACTTATCAGTCAATTTTGGTTCGTAAACTACCGAACATTTGGTCCTTCGAGCCTCCGGAAAGGCGGGACCTCTTACACGTGTAGTGCCGCGTGACGCGTAACGTGGACTCTATATACGTGTCGGTTGCGTCGCGCTCCGGTATACGAGACAGTGCAAATTGGTGTACAGTCACCTGCAATAAACTGTAACTGTGCAAGCAAGTGTCATAGTAACAGTTTTAAGAGACAGTTCCCTGTGCTATCAAGAGGTACAGTGCGTCCGGGCAGCAAGGCCGGGATATCAGGAACTATCAGTAGCAGCAGAACGCCGGGACCCCACGGCAGCAGTATCAAGAAGCAGCAGCAGTATCAAGTAGTAGCAGTATATCAAGTAAGATCTGTCCATTTTTACTTTACACATCATGACAATGTCTGTAAATGAGGTCGTCAACGCGCAGAAGCAAATTGCGCAAGAAATTGAGCGTTTGTACGACAACTTCAAGAAGGATGGACCTTCACGTAGGACGGAAGCCTATATCAAGCAGAGGCTGAATATCCTTGAAGACTATTGGGCAGAATATGATGGTAATTTTGCTAGTCTGTCTAGCGCAGATTTGGAGCAAAATGTTCGAGATTATATCAATAAGGAGAGAAAGATAGTGTACACAAGGTATGCGTATATTAAGGAGCAGATCGAGCAGAAAATGGAGGAACAGCCTTCAAAACCAACATTGCCGCTCCCCAAGTTTGAGCTCAAGAAAGGTGAGTCCAAGCAGGCAACAGCCACGGCGAGCAAGAGTGAAGAAATGCTGAAAAAACAACAGAGCAATTTCAAGGCTTTTCATCGTACGATATCAGGTATTATCTTAGAATCAGTCTCAGAGAAGTGGGAGCTAGAAGACCTTCTCCGCACCGTGCAGGCCCGTTGGAGTGTGATAGACTCACTGCACTGGGACCTGGATGCCGAGCTTGATGGTTCTAATAAGGAGTACGAAGCAGTTTTCTCTAACTACGAGAAGAAATACGATGAGGTAAAGAAATCCATTAGTAAAAAGATGTGGTCAATTACACATGTTGGGCAAGGAACACCACGAATTGACATCCCTATCTTTAATGGAAACTACAACAGCTGGGTATCTTTTAAAGATTTATTTTGTGAGGCAATACATAACAACCCTACCATGTCCAGTGCCCAGAAAATGCAGTACCTCAAATCTAAGGTAAAAGGGGAGGCAGAAAAATTGATCCAGCATTTACACATAAGCTCAGATAATTACGCAACCTGCTGGTATATTTTAAACCAAAGGTATAATAACAAGAAGCTCATATTTACATCGCACATGAGTACACTTATGAATATTCCGGTTATGCAACAAAAATCAGTCGCACACATAAAACGCATGCACGACACTACTCTCGAATGTCTTAATGCTATCAAGAACTTAGGGATCGATATCAGTACATGGGATCCTATTCTTGTTTATCTAATGACCCAAAAGTTAGATTCGGAAACCTATACCGAGTACGTGGAATCAGTATCAGAACCTAGGGAGCTGCCCGTTCTAAAAGAGCTATTAAACTTTTTGGAACTAAAGTTCACGATCCTAGAAACATCGCGTAGAAAGCAAGATAATTATACGCAAAAATATCAAGTAGCAGTAAAACAGCAGAATAGCAACAACAGTCGCCAACCTATTTTTTACAAAAACGCGCTCGTGACGACACCGCGATCGGCTAGCAACAATAAAGCCCTGTCATCAAAATACCATTGTTCACTGTGCAATAGTAATGAACATGGAATTTATTTTTGCAAGAAATTTTTGGACATGCCTTCAGTGAATAGATTGAAAACAGTACGAAGATTAAATCTATGTCCTAACTGTCTTTTTGACCATTATAACCAGCAATGTGCATCCGAAAGAGTTTGTCGCGAATGTTATCAAGATCATAACAGCCTATTACATGAAGCATTTACGTCATCGTCCCGCCCAGCAATGGAAAGCGCGGGCGCTGGAAACTCACGCGGCAAGCGCGGAGGCAGAGCGATCGAGGCGAATACAAACACAGCGAGAAATATCAGAAGCAGCTCACACGTGTCGCTAGGATATTGCCCGTCTGAAACACTTAGCTATCCACTGCCTTTTTTATCCACGGCCATCATTAATGTCGAAGCGGCTGACGGTTCTCTAATCAGGATGCGCGCCCTGATAGATAACGCGTCAGAAGTCTCTCTCATATCCGAGAGATCAGCGCAACTTCTGAAATTACCTAGACAAAAATGTAGTGGAGTAGTCTCGGCTGTCGGCGAGAAAAATACCAACTGTAAAGGAATGATTAAAATCCGTTGTTTATCTACTGTCAGCGATTATTCTTTCACAACGGAGATTTTGATCATGAATCAGCTTATGAGAAATGTACCGAGTGAATCTATTCCGAAACCGAACCATTCATTCCTTGAGCACATCAAATTAGCTGATCCTGAATTCTATCACAGTCGCCCTATAGATTTATTATTAAGTGCAGAAATTTATTCAATCATATTGATGGACGGAGTGTACAGAGCGGATTCAAATTCCAACTTACCAAAGCTAGCTCAAGAAACACAGCTCGGCTGGATTTTCAGCGGTAAACCACGATTCACCTTTCAGTGCAATGTAGTTTTGAATGACGTGGAAGACATTCGCCGTTTTTGGGAAATAGAAGAAATATCAGAACAGTCAGATCTATCCCAAGAAGATCAGCAGTGTATTGATTATTTTAAGGCGACCACTATTAGAAGAAATGATGGACGCTATCAAGTGAGATTGCCTTTGAAAAAAGATTATCAGCAAAAATTAGGTCAGTCCAAACCAAAAGCGGTTGCCCAATTTTATAAGTTAGAGCAGAAGTTTAAAAAACACCCTGACATCTCAGAAAAATATAAATTGTTTATTGCCGATTATTTAGCTCTCGATCATATGATACCGGCGCCGTCCATAACTAATCTTCCGAGTGATAAATTGAAACTTAAATGTTTTTCGCCTCACCATTGCGTGACACGCGAAGACTCAACAACAACAAAATTACGGGTCGTTATAAATCCGTCTGAGAAAACATCGACAGGAGTGAGCCTTAATGACGTCATGTGTCGAGGTCCAAATTTACAACAGGACTTGCAGAGCCTCATTATCAAGTGGAGGCAACATAAATATGTATTTACTGCCGACCTAGAAAAAATGTTTCGGCAAATATGGATGCATCCGGAAGATCAAATGTTACAGATGATAGTTTGGAGAGATAATCCACAAGACAGGCTCCAAGAATTTATGATGACGACAGTTTCATTTGGAAGTAAAGCAGCACCCTTCCTTGCGATGATGACGCTAAAACAGTTGGCTCATGACGAGAAGATAAATTACGCAGATAGCTCAGCATCTCAAGTCCTTGAAGAATGCTTTTATATGGACGATTTACTTCATGGTTCGCATTCTATACAGGATGCTAAAAAACTGCAATCGGATATGATTGAATTATTAAAAGCCGGGGGTTTTAATTTAAGGAAATGGAAATCCAACTCACCGTCTTTACTAGAAGGCGTCGACGTTGACATAACACAGCATGAGAATTTTGATTTCAAGCAAGCGGAATCAACAAAAACTTTAGGTCTTGGATGGAATCCACAAAACGACGTGTTCACATTCCAATCCAAGTTATCAGTATCAGAAAAACAACCGACCAAGCGGACCTTTTTATCAGATATATCAAAGATATTCGACCCACTCGGCTGGCTCGCCCCAGTTAATACGAAGCTTAAAATACTATTTCAAGATGTGTGGAAAGCAAATATACAATGGGACGAGCCTGTACCTGAAATAATCTCCAAAGAGTGGATGAAGGCTAAAAGTGATATTGAAGTGATCCAACAGTGTCAAGTTCCAAGATGGCTACAGACAGGGGAGAAAGATCAAGTTGAGCTCCATGGGTTTTGCGATGCCAGTACTAAAGCTTACGCAAGTGTAGTCTATTGCAAAATAAACAAAGCAGACGGAACGACCGTGACACTGGTGGCTGGGAAAACAAAATTAGTCCCTCTAAATAAGAACAGCACTTTGCCAAGAATGGAGCTTTGCGGTGCCGTTTTGCTATCTAAACTTATGGCAAAAATCAAGAAATGCCTGAGCAATCACGACATATCAGTTTATGGCTGGACTGATTCAATGGCTGTCTTAGGTTGGCTAAGTGGCGAAGCAGAAAAATGGAAGCCGTTTGTTGCCAACCGAGTCAAACACGTCACTGAAGTCATACCTGCCCCTTGCTGGCGATACGTCAAATCAAAGGACAACCCTGCAGATTGCGCGAGTAGAGGCCTCTCTGCTTCTCAACTGAAAGAGCACACTCTGTGGTGGCAGGGACCGACTTGGCTACCCACGTTCAGTCCTGAAATAGAAACACAGAAAAAATATACCACAAACGAAGAGATGAAGAAAGTGAAACAAGTAAATGCCATTCAATTATCAAGTGAAGGCGAGATTGTAAGACAGTTACTAGAAAGACAAGGAACACTCAATAAAGCAGTCAGAGTACTAGGATGGGTATTAAGATTCATTACTAAAGAAAAGAAGCAAGATTTCTTGACAACAAATGAGCTAAACAAAGCAAGACTAATAATAATCAAAGGTGTACAAGAGAACGATTATTCACAGGAAATAAATGACCTTAAAGAAACCAGCAAAATAAGCAGCAAAAGCAAGTTATACAGTTTAAACCCATTTCTAGATAAAAATGGCATCCTTCGTGTCGGTGGTCGCCTCAGACATGCTAACCTAGACCAAGAAACAAAACATCCTGCCATTATTCCCAGCAACACAAGATTAGCTGATCTCATAATAGATCAGGCCCATAAGTACACGTTTCACGGGGGAGCACGTGTAACAACATCAGTCATCAGACAGAAATATTGGATTGTTGGTGGAAACAATGCTACGAAAAAGCGTCTGCGTTTATGCGTTAAATGCAGGAGGCATAATCCTATTCTTCAGCATCAGATAATGGGAGACTTACCCTCGGCACGCAGCAATCCATCACGTCCTTTCCAGCACTGCGGAATAGATTATACAGGTTTTTTTAGCATTAAAGCCAACAAAGGACGCGGAATTAAAACCACCAAGGGTTACGTGGCGGTATTCGTATGTATGGCCACAAAAGCGGTACATCTGGAGCTTGTATCTGACTTAACATCATCCGCTTTCCTAGCAGCCTTCAAAAGGATGGCTTCCAGAAGAGGACTCCCAAGTCATATGTACAGTGATCAAGGCACGAATTTCATCGGAGCAAATAAAATCCTTCAGCAGGAGATAAAGGAAATAATATCAAATACAGAATTTATGGCAGAGACAGTAAGTATGGGCATCGAATGGCACTTTAATGCGCCCGCATGGCCATCAGCAGGAGGGTTGTGGGAAGCTGCAGTGAAGAGCCTTAAACATCACTTGAAAAGGGTAGTAGGTGAACAGCATTTGACGTTTGAGGAATTCGCTACGCTCCTCAGTCAATTAGAAGGATGTTTGAATTCGCGCCCGCTCTGCCCCATGACTGAAGACCCCGATGATCTCGATTTTTTAACACCATCTCATTTTTTGGCAAGTGGTCCCGTCCTAACTCTATATGAAACTGAAAAAGATCTAAGAACAAGATGGCATCTTACTCAGAAAATATTCACAGACATATGGAGTCGCTGGCGTGACGAATACTTGACCCAACTTTCAGTAAGAAGCAAGTGGAGAAAGCCACAGAAGAATATTAATATAAATGACGTAGTCATCATCAGAGACGAAAACCTTCCCCCGGGAAAATGGGCCTTAGGTCGGGTAGTACAACTGCACCCGGGTAGCGACGGCTTCGTCAGAGTCGTAACCCTGAAAACCAAGAACGGCTTGATGAAACGGCCGATATTAAAACTCTCAATATTACCTGTTTATGAAACTGAAAGACAAGAAAAAACAGAACCAAAACAAAATCAAAGCTCGACATCAAAAATCAAGAAAACATCAGTATTATCTACATTGCTTTTATCACTGCTTTTCTTATTTATATCAGTACCAGCAATGGACTGCAAATATCAGCTGTCGCCGCTACAAAACAATAACACTCTGTATTTCGATCGCATCACGGACATGAACATGATACGAGACGATTGGCGACTTATTGCATTTTACGACATTCAACCTTATCAGCGTGGAATTATGACTCTTTCAAAATATTTCAATTACCTGGATAATTTGTGTGCAAAAATACATAAACTATCACACTGTGAAGGCATCATAATTCAGTTACGTCACGATGTGACTGAACTTGAATACTTTAATGACATTCTTATGAATCATAACTCCAACACATCATCGCGTCGACGGCGACGTGGCCTGATCAATGGTGTCGGCTACGTAGCAAACAGCCTTTTCGGCGTCCTTGATGAACACTTTGCAGAAAAATATGAGCAGGACATACATCTTATCAGACAAAATCAGAAGCACTTAGCGTCTCTTTGGAAAAACCAAACTTCAGTAGTAGAGGCCGAGTTGAACGCTTTGAAGCGCACTGAGAACCTAGTGGACAGGCAGAACAAGTTCATAAACAAGAAAATTTATGACGTAGACAGCGCTCTAAATGAGGTCAAATTTGGAGTTCAAAACATTACTCTTATCAACGATTTCTTAAGTATTTCTATGATAGCTAGTAACCTTATATACAGCCTGAAAGGTTCACAAGAGATGCTACTTGATACAGTGACCAATATCTACAACGGAAAATTCAACTTTCATATTCTTTCACCTGACCAGTTGAGACATGAACTAGGGGTCATTTCGGAGCAGCTCCCGAAAGACCTCACTTTACCAGTCAAAAAGACAGACAGCTTATCAGAATTATATAACTTACTCCAGGCAAGAGCAAGGGTCACAAAGAAATTTATAATATTTGAAATCAAGATTCCGCTCATCGACGAAAACGTGTATGAAATTTTAAAAATCATTCCGGTCCCTAAAAAAGCAGAAAATAGACAAGAGATAGTGATCGTGCCTGTATCAAGTTACGTTGCAGTTAGCCTAAAACAAGATGCATTCGTAAAATTATCAGAAAATGATTTGAAATCATGTGTGCAAAGAGATCCTGGGACTACATTATGCCATATCAAGAGGCCTATTAATGTCATAAAGGATGATCAGAGCTTTTGTGAAATAGTTCCCAACACAAGAAAATGCGAAACTCTTGTAAGACCCTGTATAAATAAATGGACAGAGCTACAGAAAGTCAATACATATTTTTACTTTTGTTGCGAGCAATGCCAGCTAAAACTCGTATGTGGCGATCAGATTACACCACTTACGATAGCTAACTCCGGATTTTTTAAGGTTGATCAAGGTTGCATTCTAAAGTCAGCTGATTACTTCATTTATACTCACATACAAGGACACAGTCAGTTAGAAATTAACCCTAAGGTCCAAGCCCCAGAAATATCACAGATAAATCATATTGTAAACATGTCTCTACCAGATACCTTAGAGGCAAACAAATCCGAGTTGCAAGATCACTTGTTACAGTTGCAAGAAATCCAAAAACAAATAAACATGATGAAACAAGATCAACCCCTAACTGATACAGTGTCTTACAACGACATTCATCACTATGCTGCGATATACATTTTATTCGCGCTCCTTATCATCATCGTCGTGGTACTCGCATGGTGGCGTTGGAAGAGCCGTCATGCGCCTGCACCTGCCGCGCCCCCAGCAGGCTTGCGCCTGCCTGTGTCTGCTCCCGCGGCGGCAACGTCCACTAGTGAACAGTGTAATGGGCATTATAGTGAAGTGAGTGAATTTACAAAGAAAAGTGCGCGTCCACCCGTGAAGCCAAAGCGTTCTATAACCAACTTACACAGTGCGGGAGTGTTAGTGAAAGACGCTGGGTCGTCGCCCGTATTAAATCATTCAATTTTTAGATTGCAAGAAACTTTTGACTCTTCTTAAATATTTGATCTATATTAGGATAGAGCAATAAGCATTCATGTTATTTAAGATTTTCTTTTTAATGTTTCAATTTTATTTAAGATTTACTAACAGAATGGAATATTTAAGTAGAAAATTGTTTATCATCTTGTATCATATCAGCATCTCATTTCTCCTACTAACCCCATTTTTTCTCGCCCGGGAATATGTACGAGCTACGCACGTACATTGTCGCGTATGCATTTTATTTCCACCTAAATTATATCAATTATTCATCACTTTTCACGTACTTCCGTTCAGTTCGCATATAGCCGTCAAGAGAGCTAGCGTGCTCAATCATCAGTCTCATACTAGTTTAAGTTCTGAATACTTAAATATAGTTTTTATCAGTTTATCAGTGCCTTTTACTTATCAGTCAATTTTAGTTCGTAAACTACCGAACAGGCGTGGTTATATGTATGTGAATGTACTACTTATGATAAAGCAATATTTTTTTTAATACAGTTCACGCGAGGACTTGCTCGATAGCAACCAGAGAGCCACTACCGAAAAATGCCCAGCACTTAAATTTAAGAAGAAGAATTAATGAATAGGTCCTATGTTCAGACGTAAATGATACGCGGGAACACCAATAATTGTTAAGAAAAAGATGCCGGTTGAATATACCGGGTGTACGGTACACCGTCCCGCCAACTTATAGGGGTTGCTGAGTCAACGACAATGAACAACTTTCACCAGGGGACCAGGAAATTCTTTCAATCGATAAAAAAATTATATATATGAAAAAGTGAAAAGAAACAAAAAAACATACACAATGAGCACGACTACTCAATCTAATGTCAAATGAATTAAATGATGTAACTAGTCCTGACACGGACCTTGGTCTTTAAGGACTGTTACTGCCTACCACTGTGATGACGTTTTGTTGGCGCTTGTTGTAATACTATTTATTGTGGTTATAATTAAATGCTTTATAATGTTATACTGTATGCTTATTTCTTTTTTTCTTTTTTTTTACTTAGCCTGAAATGTCCCACTGCAGGGCAAAGGCCTCCCCTTTCTTTTTCCACTGTCCTCGATCTCCAGGTATGCTTATAAATAAATAAAATAAATGTGATAGAAAAAAGTAGAATTTGCCAGCTGCATCTCCTTCCGAGCATGCTGTAAACCCAGCTAAGGTATTCCAGGGTTTCAGTGTAGTACAGTTTAGGCGATGGGCTGACAAACTGTAACTTCAGCAGTATACATATATGGTATCTGAAATAACCCTCAAAACTTGTCAGACGTGGAAGACAACCTTTGTTTATGTCGTTGATGCTCTGCCTGCCCCACTAGGAATTGAGACGCGAATTTATGTATGTGTCACTAACCAACAACCTTCCTCCTATTCCTCTGTTCCTCCTCACTTCTGGACAGCTCCTCCCTGGTGTAATGGTAGAAGAACGTGTCGTATTCATCGAACAGATGCGGTTTTAGCTTGTAGACTCCCTTGTTGGAGCTTCCTGAGGGCTTGGTGAAGTCTGCCACCTCGTGGATGACGGCTTCTAGGCCGGTCTCGTGGGACTGGTCTTCTGGTAACGATCTGAAATAGAAGGCTTATTGAATTATCTGTTTAAGAAAATGTTAAATACAATATAAACATTCTTTATTGCACATAAACAACACATTGTACAGGAACAAACATTACAAAACAAACAGAGTACAATTAGGCGGCCTCATTGCTAGGGTAGCTATTTCTGCCAGGCAACCTTTGGGTAAAGGAGTAGTTTTCTAATATTATGCGGGATAGTGCAGTTACTATTATTATAAATTAAATACAAAGACAATGTACTTACTAGTTACATAAATACGAATAGGTACAATAGACTAATACATAAGTACAATTATAATATACTCTGTGTAAAACCAAAATCTTCGTTCAATCCTCTAGATTAGGTAGCCGTACCCGAGAAATTTAGGAAAAGGCTAAGGAGATGATGATGATAGGAATACAAAAAGTCTTCTGTAGTAAGACCTGACTGGACAATGTCTTGCTCCCTATTTTTGGTCTCACCTAGGCTTGTGATAGTAAAAATATAAAAAAATTACTACAATAACTTGTAGCACGGATTGTTAAGCTCGATTTTATACAATTTCGAATGAAAGATGGAAAATCTTCCGTCTATCTAAATTCAATATTTATCCTATCAACAAATAATAATAAGATTTAGTACAAGCATCTACCTACAAGTTACTACAGAATCCTGGTCTTGACTATCCCACTTCTGATATCAAAATGTACAGCAATATATTTAATTTTACATCAAATGGCAATACTAAATGCCTAAAACGCCGCGTAAACAAACAAAAGGCTACACAATCTACAAAAGATCCGATCGTTAACCAATTGGTTCATCGGGTCGATAGACTCGATACCCACTCGACAGAAGAAGAAGACCAATTGGTTGTTTACGTACCAATGTTCCTTTTAAACTTGGTTAACCTGTTGAGCTCTGAGTGCTCAAAGCATCTGTATCATCCTTGTACAAAGACTGATTTGCTTAATAATGAAATTACTCTCATACTACAGAACTCAATACTTAACTACCCCACTTCTAATATCAAAAACAACTGCAATACCGCGTAAACAACCAATAGGACCTACCCAATCTACCAAGGAGCCTCATGGTTGCTTACATGCCACTCCTCTTGCACTTGGCTCACCTGTGGAGCTCAGAGCGCAGACATGGGCTTCACGCTTTATACATCATCAAATTACTCTTATTTTACTAGTTAGTTAGTTACTACAGAATTCTAGACTTAACTAGCCCACTTCTGATATCAAAAACTAGTGCAACGCCGCGTAAACAACCAATTGACTAGACTAAATATCCACGGATATCCTGATGGTTGCTTACGCGCCACTGTCCCGCCCTCTCCTCTTGAACTTGGCTAACCTGTTGAGCTCCGAATGCGGCATGGGCTTGACGCACAGCATCTGTATGATCTCCTTCTTGGTGCGGTCCTCGTTGGAGACCTCGCCCACGCCCGGCACGTAGCGGGAACCCACCACTACGGAGGATAAAAGCGAATTAGTTTGTATTTATTAGTTCGATTCCCATGAGGGGAACGAAAAGTTGATTAATATTCATCAATTTACTATTTATTTTTATTACTTTTGCGGCCCATAAACTGATTTGTTTTTGCAACTTAGCATAGCTTCAAACTTCGGAGCCGCAGACGATAATCTTGTTACAAACATATGTTTTGCGGTTGAATAACTTAAAAGTTGTAAAGTAAAAGCAGGTTATGGGCCGCAAAAAACTTTTTAATGGATAACAGAACGTTAAAGAACCGGAATTTGATGTACAAGGATTTTTCCAGTTTGATTAGGAAAATGTGGACTGAATTACTTAGCCCTATTAAATAAAACGGACAATGATAATGAATCCATTTGCCAACATGATACAAGGTAGATCCCGGTCCCCTGATTGTCTGTAAGAAAGAAGAAAGCATTCTTCGGAAGATAAGCTAAGCTCTCGGTCGCTATATTTGGGGGCTATGCTTTTAGGCGGTTTAAATCTCTGACACCAAAGTTCAAGGGTACGGCGACTAAAATTAACTCTAAAAATTAAATTAACCTGTAATTAGCAGTCCCAGGAATTCCTCCACCATGCTGATGGTGTGTCTGAGGGTGTCATCTTCGATGCTCTTCTGCTCGAAGTCTGCAGCAGCCCAGTCCAGCAGGTTGAATTTGTTCAGCACGTGGATTATGAACTCGTTCGATTCGATTAGGGACGCGCCGATCTGATGACAAAAAAGAAGATTATAAAATGACCAGCTTTTCCGCTCGCGATTTCACCCGTAGCTAAGCAAGTATTCCTATATGTATGATATGAAGTATTTTCGAAACAGAAAATCATAATTTTTCTCCAAATTTTCCAGTTGTAAACATGAATCAATTTATTTGTCGCAATTTTTTTTATTTGAAATGGGTTTGCCCTTTTTTCCAGACACTAGGTCAGGGATGACCGTGACAGAGTCGACAATGGAGCGAGCTCACCCAGAAGATGCCTGTTATGGCACTGGCAAACTCACGCACCGACGGAACACAGCAAGCTGCTTGGCGCCGGACGCCGGTGAGAGGGTGGTTTCTAGCCAGGCGGCCTCTTGTGGAGCCTACCACCGCTTTGTTTTAGTCTACGGTACCCGTTGTTCCTGATTCTTTTACATACATATAATCACGCCCCCATCCCCAATGGGGTAGGCAGAGCGCAATAGACCCAAAAAAAAGTCGTTCCGCCACGTCCGAAAAAGTTTCGAGGGTAAGATACATTTGTAGGTATATTGCTGTAGTGACAGGTTGTCAGCCCATCGTCCAAATTACAATATACAAAAACCCTCAGATCCCTCAGCTGGTTTTTACAGCATGCCCGGGAGGAAATGCAGGTTGCACATTTTATGTTTTTCTCTCGCTCCCAGGCCAGCATTTTTATTTTATTTTTTATTTATTATCATCATTTACAAAACACAATTTAACAAGTTAAATGACATCGCTAAATCTCAATAAAATTTCGTCTCAATGTCATTATCCGCTTACATTAAAAACAACTAAACATCGCGAAAAGGAAAGGAAATTATGACTAAGGAAAGTTGGGAAAGAATGGGGACACGTTTCGCGATAAGTTTCCTTACCTTTAATAAAAAAAACTAAAAAAACTTGACACTGGCACAAAGTAGACTCAAGTGCCAAAAAAAAAAAAACAACTAAACATGGAAAATTCTGTAGGTATACCTGCAGCATGACCACGTCTCTGTCCAGCATCTCGGCCCTGCACTTGACGTTGTGGTAGAAGTTGTTCGATTCTGTCTGCATATTGTGGGTAAGGTGAAATTAAGCACCATCAATTTTATTTATTTATTTATTTTATTTGGGAAGCTTACAGCCTATTTTACAATATAACATATCTATATCAATAAGTACGTGCCAATAACAAGCTACCACAATTAAACAGAAAAAAATATAACACTCCAAATA
Source organism: Scrobipalpa costella (assembly GCA_949820665.1). Taxonomy (NCBI): domain Eukaryota; kingdom Metazoa; phylum Arthropoda; class Insecta; order Lepidoptera; family Gelechiidae; genus Scrobipalpa; species Scrobipalpa costella. Next base: position 10,772,803 of record OX463309.1, read on the forward strand.
ACACTTAATGTTGTATATAAATATAATGTAAGTAAACTTAAACTTAATTAATCCTAGTTACTAAATTTGGTTCTTTGCTTAATACTTTTTTTAGTGTATAAGTGCTGCAGCAAAACAGATCGAAACGATCATCGCTATTCAATTTATTAGCCAATTTTAATGTTCTGGGTAAGAAGCTATTATTCCTATAATTAGTATTGCCTGAGGGAATATGGAGTAATGTATTGTGACGCAAATTCCTAGTTGGTGTTATAAGCCTTAAATTGCTGAGGAGATCTGGACAGTCAATTTTACCTTGAGCAATGTTAATTAAAAAGCAAATGTCACTAATCGTTCTGCGAAGATGCAATGGGAGAAGATGAAATTTAGAACACAACTGTTCATAGTTAGAACCTGAATAAGGATGTTCAAATTTATAACACAATTTTTTTATGAATTTTCTTTGTATTTTCTCGATATTGTCTTTGTAGATGTTATAATAGGGACTCCATATCTGAGATGCGTACTCGAGATGACTTCGAACATAGGCATAATAGATTATTTTAATGGTTTTCATCTTATTGAAGCATTTCGAGATACGCTTGACAAACCCAAGAGCTTTGTAAGCCTTGTCGACACAGAACTCGATATGCTGGTCAAACTGTAGTTTGCTGTCAAGGATCACGCCTAGATCTCTAATATTCGAACAGGATTCCAGAGTCTGGCCTTTAAGACTATAGACGTGTGCATAATTGTTTCTTTTCCATGTGAAGGTTAAAGATAAACATTTACCAACGTTGAGGTCTAATTTGTTGGCATAACAATAATTATCAAGCCTTATCAAGTCTGCTTGTAGAAGTTCAGCATCAGCAGAATTGTTGACAATCCTAAAAACTTTCATGTCGTCTGCGAAAAGCAAAAATATAGAATTTTGGAAACATTCCTGAATATCATTTATGAAAATCACAAACAGCAGTGGTCCCAACAACGAACCCTGAGGTACTCCTGAGGGCATATCCATTAAGCACCACAGCCTGGGTCCTATTCTTCACATAGGATGTAAACCACCTAAACAAATCACCTCTTATACCTAACGTGTTGAGTTTAGATAATAAAATATCGTGGTCAATGCGATCGAAAGCCTTACTGTAGTCCGTGTATATTACATCAATTTGGTTACCTATCCCCATATTGTCTGTAACAAATTCATTGAGAATAGCTAGGTTTGAAACAGTAGATCTACCTCTCAAAAACCCATGTTGTTGAGGTATAAATACGTTCTTGATGCAATCATAGACTTGATTGAAGATAATGCGTTTAAAAACCTTAGCTAACCTAACCTTTAATTTTAAACAGATTTTGTAAGAAATTTTCTAATTGATTAGAGAATGTAAAGCCTTCGTTTTGCTCAATCAAATAGATTGTACAAATATGCAGATTCACAGTGGTTTTATTCCGTGAATTACGAAGAGTAACCGTAATCCATATATCCTCTGCACTAGAAGTCCAATCAATATTATAAGTAGCTACTATATTACGGCGAACTGCAATGGCTACTCCTCCACCTTGAGTTTGATTTGTAAGAGCATAATCACGGTCTCTCCTATAAACAATATATCTACTGTCAAACAATTCCGAATCAGCTATACTGTCCGGCAGCCAAGTTTCAGTTAGTGAAATAATATCATAATTAGATAATAATAAATTTCTATAAAAAGTATTTGTTTTTGTCCGTAATCCTCTGCAATTTTGGTAATAAATTGAAATGTCACACATTAAATGAAAAGCAGTCTATATCTACGTAAATTCCGTAAACATAAACAAGACCATATAGCCCCATGGCAATAACGAAACAATAAAAAATTTAATAAAATAGCTTGATAATTGAAAGCAATGCAATCAAAACTGTAATAGAAAATAAAATTAATTTAGAGCAGAGGCAAAAAAGCAATAAGATAAATAAGTTCAAATAAATTAGACGCAAGTGACCAACACTTGTACTAGCAAAGAAACCAGATACAACACAATGTAGCGAACAAACGATAGCATAGCAAAAGAAAGCGGTTCTCAAAGATTTGTTGTCACAAAAACACCGAACTTTTGAATCTATGTATAAAATTAACATATTTTGGCCAAATCCTTGGAATTCTTTATGAGTATAATCTTCGATTGAGGATTCTTTCTGGCAAAAATTTTCGAGTTTTTTACCCATAAAAACTCAAACTCATGTTTCTTTTTCAATTTCTTCGCCTCGGTTAGCAGCATTTTGTTTTGCACTGTGAGGTGATCATTGACATAAATTTGTCCAGTGCCATCAAGTCCAATATCAGTAGGTTGCAATCTCTTAATAGTCCGAGCTGCAGCAACAAAGTCTTCTTTAACATACCGATTCACAAATGAAACTATAATCGGCTTGAATTTATTGTCCTGTGAAGGCACTCTGGCTACAAAATTTATACTCTGTTTGGAGATGGAATATGACACCTTGGAGCCAATCTTGCTTACAATATCCAACAGATTTTCACGATCTTTAATTGGAACTCCTTTTATTTCCACGTTATTTAGTCGTGCCCATTGCTTCTTCTCGTTGAGATCTGCTTCTAATGCAGAAATACGCTCTTCGAATTTCAATGCGTTATCACGGGCCTTCTCAACGGACTTCAACCTTTCATCTAGGCTCTCCAATTTGGCGGAAAAGTATCTCATAGACGATTTTACATCAGTTATCTCAGTTTTAATTTCACGGATCCCGTCCATGACATTCAAAAGAGGAGCAAGACTAAGTTTGGGCGAATCATCTGTTTGAGTTTCCTTAGGGTTGAGCGAATCAGTCACAATTGGTAGCCTTTTGCAATTAGGACATCTCCATACAGCCTGGCGGTCCGCGCCAAGTTTGCGATATCCTTGCTCGGTAACGCCAGAACATGGATAGTCAAAATAGTTCTGACAGTGACTACATTGCACGTAATCCATTACGTCCTCACCACATCTGCAACACTTAACCATCTTTGGGAAAAGCAAAAGAATCAAAACACAGTAGAAAACTTTGAGAAACAGTTGCGTTCTTGACGTGAATAACTTGATACAGCAGGGGCAATCGAGGGAAGTTGTGTTGTCTCACTCTGGGTACCCGCTAGGGGAGCACCTTATGTCTGCAGTCACTAAGTGGAAGCAGGAGAATCCGATAACCAGCTTAAAACCGGTGGTAAGATCTCGCAGCTATACCAAATCGCATAGAAACACAGATCTTGAGAATGGTCGGTCCAAAAGTGAAAGGCACGGCAATGAACCAATCGTGCGACACACCGAGAGACACGCGATTTTAAATGGAGCTAGGGGTCTTCTACACTGGTTACGGATTTGCAATAATACAGAACACGACTGATCGCTGCGGTAGCGTCCGCCGAACTGAACTGCTTTTCTCCATATACCGTCGTATTGGACACGACGCCACCTCGCCACTTGATCTACGCGCGCCGATCGAGCTGACCGTGTCACTCAGAAGCCAATTGAATAAGTCGAAATAGACTAACGTTTAGTCATTTATTTGTGTAATGTGGACGTTCCACTACATTAACTCTAAAACTGCCATATGTGATCCATGCTGTGCATTGGAGATAATTTGGGTGACTGTTGACCGCCTACCACGAGGACTCTGGCGTGCCGTGCATGTTCGAGAGGATTCTACGCATCTGTAGACGTCTATGGTCAAGGTTGGTGGTGTATTTCATCTTATTTTGCAATTGCAAACGGATAGGCATTCCCTTAATTTAAAAAAAAAAACAAAATCACACATACAGTTCATCATAACTCGAACCAGCATATTTTTTACCTCAAAACTGTTGCAAAAATCGCACAGAAGTAGAGCTGGTTGAGCATACCTGCAGCATCACGACGTCTCTGTCCAGCATCTCGGCCCTGCACTTGATGTTGTGGTAGAAGTAGAGCTGGTTGAGCATACCTGCAGCATCACGACGTCTCTGTTCAGCATCTCGGCCCGGCACTTGACGTTGTGGTAGAAGTAGAGCTGGTTGAGCATACCTGCAGCATCACCACGTCTCTGTCCAGCATCTCGGCCCGGCACTTGACGTTGTGGTAGAAGTAGAGCTGGTTGAGCATACCTGCAGCATCACGACGTCTCTGTCCAGCATCTCGGCCCGGCACTTGACGTTGTGGTAGAAGTAGAGCTGGTTGAGCATACCTGCAGCATCACCACGTCTCTGTCCAGCATCTCGGCCCTGCACTTGACGTTGTGGTAGAAGTAGAGCTGGTTGAGCATACCTGCAGCATCACGACGTCTCTGTCCAGCATCTCGGCCCGGCACTTGACGTTGTGGTAGAAGTAGAGCTGGTTGAGCATACCTGCAGCATCACGACGTCTCTGTCCAGCATCTCAGCCCTGCACTTGACGTTGTGGTAGAAGTAGAGCTGGTTGAGCATACCTGCAGCATCACGACGTCTCTGTCCAGCATCTCGGCCCGGCACTTGACGTTGTGGTAGAAGTAGAGCTGGTTGAGCATACCTGCAGCATCACCACGTCTCTGTCCAGCATCTCGGCCCGGCACTTGACGTTGTGGTAGAAGTAGAGCTGGTTGAGCATACCTGCAGCATCACGACGTCTCTGTCCAGCATCTCGGCCCTGCACTTGACGTTGTGGTAGAAGTAGAGCTGGTTGAGCATACCTGCAGCATCACCACGTCTCTGTCCAGCATCTCGGCCCGGCACTTGACGTTGTGGTAGAAGTAGAGCTGGTTGAGCATACCTGCAGCATCACCACGTCTCTGTTCAGCATCTCGGCCCGGCACTTGACGTTGTGGTAGAAGTAGAGCTGGTTGAGCATACCTGCAGCATCACCACGTCTCTGTCCAGCATCTCGGCCCGGCACTTGACGTTGTGGTAGAAGTAGAGCTGGTTGAGCATACCTGCAGCATCACGACGTCTCTGTCCAGCATCTCGGCCCGGCACTTGACGTTGTGGTAGAAGTAGAGCTGGTTGAGCATACCTGCAGCATCACGACGTCTCTGTCCAGCATCTCGGCCCGGCACTTGACGTTGTGGTAGAAGTAGAGCTGGTTGAGCATACCTGCAGCATCACGACGTCTCTGTCCAGCATCTCGGCCCGGCACTTGACGTTGTGGTAGAAGTAGAGCTGGTTGAGCATACCTGCAGCATCACGACGTCTCTGTCCAGCATCTCGGCCCGGCACTTGACGTTGTGGTAGAAGTAGAGCTGGTTGAGCATACCTGCAGCATCACGACGTCTCTGTCCAGCATCTCGGCCCTGCACTTGACGTTGTGGTAGAAGTAGAGCTGGTTGAGCATACCTGCAGCATCACGACGTCTCTGTCCAGCATCTCGGCCCGGCACTTGACGTTGTGGTAGAAGTAGAGCTGGTTGAGCATACCTGCAGCATCACGACGTCTCTGTCCAGCATCTCGGCCCGGCACTTGACGTTGTGGTAGAAGTAGAGCTGGTTGAGCATACCTGCAGCATCACGACGTCTCTGTCCAGCATCTCGGCCCGGCACTTGACGTTGTGGTAGAAGTAGAGCTGGTTGAGCATACCTGCAGCATCACGACGTCTCTGTCCAGCATCTCGGCCCTGCACTTGACGTTGTGGTAGAAGTAGAGCTGGTTGAGCATACCTGCAGCATCACGACGTCTCTGTCCAGCATCTCGGCCCGGCACTTGACGTTGTGGTAGAAGTAGAGCTGGTTGAGCATACCTGCAGCATCACGACGTCTCTGTCCAGCATCTCGGCCCGGCACTTGACGTTGTGGTAGAAGTAGAGCTGGTTGAGCATACCTGCAGCATCACGACGTCTCTGTCCAGCATCTCGGCCCGGCACTTGACGTTGTGGTAGAAGTAGAGCTGGTTGAGCATACCTGCAGCATCACGACGTCTCTGTCCAGCATCTCGGCCCTGCACTTGACGTTGTGGTAGAAGTAGAGCTGGTTGAGCATACCTGCAGCATCACGACGTCTCTGTCCAGCATCTCGGCCCGGCACTTGACGTTGTGGTAGAAGTAGAGCTGGTTGAGCATACCTGCAGCATCACGACGTCTCTGTCCAGCATCTCGGCCCGGCACTTGACGTTGTGGTAGAAGTAGAGCTGGTTGAGCATACCTGCAGCATCACGACGTCTCTGTCCAGCATCTCGGCCCGGCACTTGACGTTGTGGTAGAAGTAGAGCTGGTTGAGCATACCTGCAGCATCACGACGTCTCTGTCCAGCATCTCGGCCCTGCACTTGACGTTGTGGTAGAAGTAGAGCTGGTTGAGCATACCTGCAGCATCACGACGTCTCTGTCCAGCATCTCGGCCCGGCACTTGACGTTGTGGTAGAAGTAGAGCTGGTTGAGCATACCTGCAGCATCACGACGTCTCTGTCCAGCATCTCGGCCCGGCACTTGACGTTGTGGTAGAAGTAGAGCTGGTTGAGCATACCTGCAGCATCACGACGTCTCTGTCCAGCATCTCGGCCCGGCACTTGACGTTGTGGTAGAAGTAGAGCTGGTTGAGCATACCTGCAGCATCACGACGTCTCTGTCCAGCATCTCGGCCCTGCACTTGACGTTGTGGTAGAAGTAGAGCTGGTTGAGCATACCTGCAGCATCACGACGTCTCTGTCCAGCATCTCGGCCCGGCACTTGACGTTGTGGTAGAAGTAGAGCTGGTTGAGCATACCTGCAGCATCACGACGTCTCTGTCCAGCATCTCGGCCCGGCACTTGACGTTGTGGTAGAAGTAGAGCTGGTTGAGCATACCTGCAGCATCACGACGTCTCTGTCCAGCATCTCGGCCCTGCACTTGACGTTGTGGTAGAAGTAGAGCTGGTTGAGCATACCTGCAGCATCACGACGTCTCTGTCCAGCATCTCGGCCCGGCACTTGACGTTGTGGTAGAAGTAGAGCTGGTTGAGCATACCTGCAGCATCACGACGTCTCTGTCCAGCATCTCGGCCCGGCACTTGACGTTGTGGTAGAAGTAGAGCTGGTTGAGCATACCTGCAGCATCACGACGTCTCTGTCCAGCATCTCGGCCCGGCACTTGACGTTGTGGTAGAAGTAGAGCTGGTTGAGCATACCTGCAGCATCACGACGTCTCTGTCCAGCATCTCGGCCCGGCACTTGACGTTGTGGTAGAAGTAGAGCTGGTTGAGCATACCTGCAGCATCAAGACGTCTCTGTCCAGCATCTCGGCCCGGCACTTGACGTTGTGGTAGAAGTAGAGCTGGTTGAGCATACCTGCAGCATCACGACGTCTCTGTCCAGCATCTCGGCCCGGCACTTGACGTTGTGGTAGAAGTAGAGCTGGTTGAGCATACCTGCAGCATCACCACGTCTCTGTCCAGCATCTCGGCCCGGCACTTGACGTTGTGGTAGAAGTAGAGCTGGTTGAGCATACCTGCAGCATCACGACGTCTCTGTCCAGCATCTCGGCCCGGCACTTGACGTTGTGGTAGAAGTAGAGCTGGTTGAGCATACCTGCAGCATCACGACGTCTCTGTCCAGCATCTCGGCCCTGCACTTGACGTTGTGGTAGAAGTAGAGCTGGTTGAGCATACCTGCAGCATCACGACGTCTCTGTCCAGCATCTCGGCCCGGCACTTGACGTTGTGGTAGAAGTAGAGCTGGTTGAGCATACCTGCAGCATCACGACGTCTCTGTCCAGCATCTCGGCCCGGCACTTGACGTTGTGGTAGAAGTAGAGCTGGTTGAGCATACCTGCAGCATCACGACGTCTCTGTCCAGCATCTCGGCCCGGCACTTGACGTTGTGGTAGAAGTAGAGCTGGTTGAGCATACCTGCAGCATCACGACGTCTCTGTCCAGCATCTCGGCCCGGCACTTGACGTTGTGGTAGAAGTAGAGCTGGTTGAGCATACCTGCAGCATCAAGACGTCTCTGTCCAGCATCTCGGCCCGGCACTTGACGTTGTGGTAGAAGTAGAGCTGGTTGAGCATACCTGCAGCATCACGACGTCTCTGTCCAGCATCTCGGCCCGGCACTTGACGTTGTGGTAGAAGTAGAGCTGGTTGAGCAGCGCGAACCCGTTGCGCCGCCACATGCCCGCGTGCACCTGCGCGATCATCGCCATCGTCTGTAGCACCGGCTCTGTGATACAAATACCATAATATGAAGAACATTTTAAAGTAAAACTTCGTATTGGCCACCTTCTGTTAGAGGCCACTTCAAGTAATTATTTTCTCGTAAATTATGTTTTCTTTCGGTCGAAATTCGATTCAAACAAAATCGAAAAATAGTAGATTTTACGACAAGTGCACAAAACAAGTCGACTTAATATCAGCCCTCGTCCTGCAGGCTCGGGCAGCTAAAAGTCTCGGACAAAAATGGTTTTGTGCACGAGTTATAAATAAACTTTGCTTTACACTTCGATTGCGAGAAAATTGAGAAAATTCAAATACACTATCGTACTTGAAATTAAATTTTTATATCGTTTTATGCCAGAAAAATGAAGTAATATCTATGAACTTCTTATTGTGTTTGGCTGTATGGCCTAATTTTCTTTGCCTTAGAAGAGATGCATTTATGAGTAGATACGTTTTTGGCCTTGTGTACAAAATTCAAATTAAAATAGCACATTCAGAGATTGAGACGAGAAGTGAATAAATAATAGTAAGCAGTTAAATGAAGTGGCCAATAACTGGATTTAGACGTTTTACCCATGAGTAAACAAAGTCATTGAATTCAACTTTTGAGTAAAATAAATATGACAGTATTCGCTTTCATTAATTAACCACTGATTAACCATTTTTTATTTACCCCTCGTTGAAGATTCATTCATCTTCGATCCGTCATTCGTTCATCATTCATTCCCCATTGTTCATCATCCATTAGGCATTCGTTCATCATTCATTTACCATGTATTTTTCTTTCATTATTCATTCATACACCATCCATTCATAATTACATATATACATACATATAATCACGCCTTTATCCCTAATGGGGTAGGCAGAGCGTAAACGACCTAAACAAAGGCCGTTCCGCCACCTCTGACAAAGTGTTGAGGGTTATTTAAGATAACTTGTAGGTACATTGTAGTGACAGGTTGTCAGTCCATCGCCTAAATTACAATATACTGAAACCCTCGGATCTCTTAGCTGGTTTTTACAGCATGCCCGAGAGGAAAAGCAGCTGGCAAATTCTATGTTTTTCTTTAGCTCCCAGGCCAGCATGGTTCATAATTTATTTTCAATTTTCATTTATCCATACTCTGACACTTACCGATGAGTTCCTCAGGCGAGGGTTTGGGTTTGTCGGGTCGGTCGAACTCCTTGCTGTGATAGGAGAGGCCGTGCGCGTGCAGATGCAGGTGCAGGCCGGCGATGAAGCGCGACAGCGGCCGGTGGATCGACACCGGCTCCGCTGACACGTCGTAAGGGATCACAGAGGCGCTCTGGTTGCCTAGTTCTGGGAAAAGAAACGGAAGTATTTAAGTATGGGTTTCTTAGTATTTCCAACTCGGTTTTAGAATAAAGGAAACAAAGTTTCATGTCTTTTTAACTGCCTCCGTGGTCTAGTGGCTAGTGCCATGGACTTCCGATCCGGAGGTCCTGGGTTCGATTCCCAGGGGGGGAAACATAAAGTTGATATTTGAGAATTTATCTCTTTGTGATTTTTTCCCAGTTTGGTTAGGACATTGCAGGCTGAATCACCAGGGGCCTATTTAATAAAACTGACAATGACAATTTGACAATGACAATTCAGTGTACATTGCGTAGTTTACTTGCTAACATAATACGAAGAAGTTTATCAGCTAAGCTGTGTACATCGAATTGTCACTGTCAAATTGTCATTGTCGGTTTTATTAAATAAGCCCCTGATTGTCCGAAAAGAAAAAGATTTCGGAGGGCACGTTAAGCCGTCGGTCCCGGTCGCTGTCTTTGATATTGGTCGTTACTGAAACCATGTCAGAGGCCTGATAGTTGTTCTACTAGGCGGTTTAAAAATTCTCGACACCACGGTTCATCGGGTCGATAGACTCGATACCGACTCGACAGAAGAAGATGTCTTTTTATTGAAAAACACATTCAAAAGTAAATAATACATGTTGGCAAATTAGTTAAATTACTAAAACTGCTATTTCATTATGTTGTTATATCTATAGCTAAAACTTATTTTAGAAACAAGATCTTCGATTAAAAGAACTTTGTTTACCTGTATTCTCAAACTGAACTGGAAATACTATTGTTATTCGATAGAAGCTTAGTGAAATCAAGTGTGAATCTTAAGAATCTCGGGACTGACATTATGGTCAACCAATACGGGGTGTAAGGGACAGTATCTGCCGGAGTGAGTGCAATTGTCTATGCTCATATTGTTTTGAACAAATAAAATAACATCTGCTCTATGCGACAGAGAGCTTAGCAGTGTGCCAAATGCCTAAGTTTCAAAATGCCCTTGTCCTGAGCCTACCTCTGACTTGCAGCGGCGGCGCGGTGTAAGTCTCCTGGTGTCGGCGCAGCGCCATGCGGTAGGCGGACGCTATCAGCGCGCGCTCCGACGCGCACCACTCCAGAGACAGGGTGATGCTGTGAGCCAGCTTCACGTGCAGGTTGAAGGCTGACTCCCATTCCGGCTCGTACTCCATATGCTGGCCGACCTTCATATAAAAAAACTGGATTAGGCGGCTGCTGCTATGAACGTGCATATGTCGCGTGATTCTTTCATGTGAGAAGGAAATCAATTTCGATATTCTCCTCATATTAAACTATCTCCCGATTATGTCATACGTTCAGTTTGAATACATCATTGTGTATTTGAGCAACTGTCTTTTAGTTGATTGTCAGAATTTGGGGCTTCGATAACAAACCAATTACTCCACCGACAAGTGCCCAGCACTTATATTTAAGAATAAGAAGAACCAACTTACATCGGACTTATCACGCAACCTATGCACGTTGTAGTTTCGTCCTCGATAGGTGATATAAGGATATAGTCTGACTATAGAGCTAGGGGTACAATCTCACGCATTGATGAGTTAATAACACGTGTTTTAAGCCGAGATGAGTGTTCGTTCGGATTGTCGTTTCAGTCTAGTAGTTATGTGATTATATTGAAGTTACTGTTTAAACTTCTGTGCTAAATCCTTCTATATTTTTATTGTTATATCTGTTGAATTGTGTTGAAGGCTTACTATGCATAGTAGAACGTCAGGTATCGTCATAAAGTCAATAGCGAGACACTAAAGTGTTAATACTTGTTTTCTAATAAAAACACACTCAAAAACTCATAACAAAAGGGGTCACTCACCACGATCAGTTCAGGGGGAAACTGATAATTGATGAAGTAACTTAATTGGGGTCATTTATACACGATACTAAATTCAGACGTACGGAATAAATTGCAAATGAAGAGTAGTGACTATACAACAAACTAAACACAATTCTGTACTGGAAAATTTTACATAGCCAGCGATATAACAACAAAAAAATACTATACGTTTTATTTTTTTATCTTTAAATTAAACTGATTAAATCAATATTCTATTCGTCATTATACAAATTACGCTTTATAGCATGAACACTGACTAAAAAGACCTGAAAAGAGAAAGACGAAAGAGAGGGCAAGATGTTGAGAAGTTCTTCCTATAAGCCCCTCTGTATGGTACCTATTTGACATATTTTTAGTCACCGGCCAGGCTATACTTGTATACTCTTCCAATCGCATAATTTAATATTTTCAAGTTTTACGATAAAACGTCCTATTACTGGCTACATCTAGTTATTGGTTAATGAAAGCCTAGTGGTTCCGGGCCAAATGCTCCGACTTTTTCTACTCCAATTTTCCCGGTTTTCGAAAGCCATTGTTTTTTTTAAAGTAACCACTGAAACTCTGGCCAATAACTGGAGGTGGTCAGTAATAGGACCTTAATTAGTTCCAATTATAAATAACTTCCATGCTGGCCTGGGAGCGAGAGAAAAGCATAGAATGTGCCAGCTGCATTTCCTCCCGGGCAAGCTGTAAACCAGCTATGGGATCCGAGGGATTCAGTATATTGCAATTTAGGCGATGGGCTGACAACCTGTCACTACAGCAATATACCTACAAATCTATCTTAAATAACCCTCAAAACTTTGTCAGACGTGGCGGAACGACCTTTGTTTTGGTCGTTTACGCTCTGCCTACCCCATTAGGGATAAAGGCGTGATTATATGTACGTATGTATGTATAAATAGTTGTATGAACCCACCTGTCTCACAACAGCGTCCATCCCCTGCATCATAACCAGCAGGTTCAGCATAAGAGAGAGTCCGTGCAGGAACCCTTTACGGAGCTCGTCGTCGAAGGAGGTCGGCACTGATCCCAGGAGGTACTTCACGTCGTACAGGATGAACTGCGCGCGTTTGAAGGCTATTGACACGTGGTTGCGGTCGAATTCTAGCCGGCCCTGGTTAGAAAAAGGATTCCCAAGGCAAATAAGAATAATTTTATTTACAGGTAAGTCATCGAGGCAGAGGACTGGGTGGAAATTGCACAGGAATTTGTGGAGAAGAAAACGGGGAAGAAAAGAAATCTGAGATTTTATCTAACAGCGTATTTTTTCGTCCAGAAGAAAGCAAGGTAGAATCGATTATAGCTAAAGATTGTATTGATTTAGAAGCCTCAAGGCATTTATAAACAGGGGCTAAATTAGATGGTCATATTTCTGTAACTTGTAAGATACAATACAATGCTGGCAGAGCACCGGTCAAAATATATTTGATTGAACCATCGACACGACAGAAGAAGAAGAATGCAATAATTCTTTATTGCAACAAAATTATTACAAATACAAAAAAGATAAGATAAGATAAGAATATACTTTATTGCACAGAAAAGACACAAGAGAAAATAAAATTAAATGAAACAAATAGTAGTACAAATAGGCGGCCTTATTGCTAAGCAGCAATTTCTTCCAGGCAACCTTAGGGTAGAGGAAAATAAAAAGTTGAACTAGTGGGCTGGTATACATTTTAGGGGCAATATATTGTATAGGTAAAAACAGAAGAAAAAGACAGCAAGTACAATACAGCCGGCCTTACTGCTAGGGTAGCAATTTATTCCAGACTACCGTTTGGTATTTACAGTACATGAAATAAGGAGTCTTGTTGCTAAGGCTTAAATAGCCCTCGAAACTTTGTCAGACGTGGCGGAACGACCTTTGTTTAGGTCGTTTACGCTCTGCCTACCTCATAACGGATAAAAGCGTGACTATATGTATGTTTGTATGTAATTTATAAATCTGATTACATAACGCTGTCATACGAATAAAGCCCACAAACCTTGTTATTGCACCGGCGGTTGCACTCACTCACGAACGTGTTGATAACAATGAACAACGCGTCGTGCTTCGATATCAGGTGGTGGGCCAAGGTGGGCGTCGTGTACAGCTGGACCGAAAGCGATGATATTGAGAACGAGTGGTCGTGATCGTCGCGGATAAAGTCCTTGAGGATTGATCCTGTGAACAGGAAAGTTTGGTTAATTTTTCAGTTATAAACACCAGGTGTAAGGGACAGCGTACCCGCAAACTGATAGGGGTCGCTCAGTCACCGACACTGAACAACTATCAGGAGGTTTTTTTTTTAAAAACTTTTTCATACAATTTTTTGATCGACGTGAACATTTTGTATGGAGTAACCAATTTCTTTTTTAATTCCTTGAAAAAAAATCTATTGATAGTTGTTCAGTGTCGTTGACTGAGCAACCCATATCAGTTTGCGCGACTCTGTCCCTTACACCTGGTATATGAAAGTATGTTGACACCCCTATTTAACTTTGAGGCAGTTGCTTTTTGAATTGAATTTAAATAAGTTAATGATAATAAACAATGCCAACAAATTCATTGTAAAGCTTTAATCAAATAACTTATGCAGGCGATATGGTCCTTCTGACTGAAATTAGCGACTTGAAGAAATTGATAAGTGTCATCTCCCTAGCCTTATCCCGTATCTTACGGGGACGGTTACCTACTCTAGGTGATTGAACGAGGGTACTGGTTTTTACACAGAGCGACTGCTATCTGACCTCCGCATCCCAGAAGGGAAACCAGACCCAATCCTAGATTAGGTCAGAGTATTCAAGCCGCCAATGCCTAGCACTGGCCATATGGCTTAACGACTAATATCTGTACAACATAAGCTAAGCAGACATTATGGCCCTTTTGATAATCAGCGGTTTGAGGACGATAAGTGTATGGGAAACCTTTGCAACTAAAATATAACTTGTTATCGCGTAAGATTAAGCTTGCTACTTATTGCATGTATTTTGTACGTTGACAAATCTTCCAAACACTATCAGCATTATATTTAAGGTGCGTGTCTTATTATAGTCGCCAGGTGCCGCCATACTTACCATAATTCTTAGTAAACAGAACAGCCATCTGCTTCTTAGTTGTATAATCCATGAGCGTAGTGGCAATGAGCAGTCTATGCCAGGCAGTCCTTGCCGCCTTCCACATGCGGAAGTCGTTCTGCATGACCCCCCCTGCGACGCCCCCGCTGGGTCCCCCGCTGGAGCCCCACACGTCCCCAAGGGCTACTTGGCTCACGGCTAGGCGGAGCACCGGCTCTTGGCTCACGAAGTTTTGCAACCTGGTGGGAAAGTAGGTTTGTATAAGGTGAGAATGAAAATTTGATGGTCTGTATTGAATTTGTCTATGCTTCTTCTGGATTTAGATTATTAATATTGAGAAATAAATCACTTTAAGGCTCGTAGTAATAAAGCGATCTTAAGATTGAGATATGGATTTGACAAAACACATTGTACTGTAATGACAAACTCAAACCAGCTGTCAGTCTCAAGTGCTGTTTACCAATACGGGCAAAGTAGATTTAGATCTTATTTTATTGATCACCAGGTAGACTATTTAATACCAGGTTTTATGATGGATATTTGGACATAAAAAAAACTGAATATAACATAAAAATGCTCAAGCACAAATGTTATATCTCACTACTCACAATCGCTGCCGCTTAGCCATATTTGTTTATGAAAAGGCGGATTTACAGAGGGTCAGTGACTGTCTCCGAAACCAAGACAAGTCAACACTGACCCGAAAATTCATATGGTAATTTACAAGTCAGTGGTGTTCTGTGAAGTCAGCACTGACTTCTGAATTACATACGTACATATAATCACGCCTTTATTTTATCTTAATCAACCTAAACAAAGGTTGTCCCGTCTGACAAAGTTTTGAGGGTTATTTAAGATAGATTTGTAGGTATATTTTTGTAGTGACAGGTTGTCAGCCCATCGCCTAAATTGCAATATACTAAAACCCTCGGATCCCTTAGCTGGTTTTTACAGCATGCCCGGGAGGAAGTGCAGCTGGCACATTTTATGTTTTTCTTTCGCTCCTAGTCCAGCATGAAAGCAAATTCTAAATTCCCATATGAATTTTTGGGTCAGCGCTGACCTGTCTCGATTTCGGAGTCAGTCACTGACCCTGTGTAAATCCGCCTTAATACCAACACGCACATAGTCTCAGTGTGCAATGCGGGTTAGGTAGTTGCACAAGCATGGCTCAACCGCAATTCGTGAGATAAAACAATTGTAGCTGTGGACTTACCTTACTTCTTAGTAGAAATATGCTGTTGTTGTGTCGTTATTCCTTGTGTATTGTCTTTCTCATGTTACTTGTGTACAATAAATAGTAAATAAATAAATAAATATCAATTCAGAAGCTCCATCGCCGCGACAACTACCCGCGGCCACTGCGCGCGTACTCACCAGGTGAGCAGCTTCATGGCGAAGGTCTGGTGCGCGACGAGGTGCGCGTGCATCACGAGCACCTTGAGGCCGGGCCCGTGCCGCGACGTGAACCTTGCGAACATCGCCGTGCAGCTGAGCATTAGTAAGAACAACCACCGGTCACCACCGGCGACACACCACCATCGAATCTATCGTGTACAGTTTGGCAACAAAGTGTAATAGAGGGCGCCATATTGTTTGTAAATGTATTTAATGGGAACCAAGAGGGCGCCACTTTCTCTGTAAATGTTTTAATTGGCAACACAAAATTTGGCAACAAAAAAAATATTTGTCAATAAAGTGTCATAAAGGGCGCCGCTCTCTTCATAAATGTTTTAATTGGCAACACAAAGATTTGGCAACAAAGTGTAATAGAGAGCGCTGGTGTATTTGTATTTTTTTTTAATTGGCAGCACAAAGATTTGGCAACAAAGGGTAATAGAGAGCGCCATATTCTTCGTAAATTTGGTTTTAATTAGCAACACAAAGATTGGGCAACAAAGTGTAATAGAGTGCGCCATATTCTTCGTAAATTTGGTTTTAATTGGCAACACAAAGATTGGACAACAAAGTGTTATAGAGGGCGCCACTTTCTTTGTAAATTAGGTTTTAATTGGCAACACAAAGATTTGGCAACAAAGTGTTATAGAGGGCGCCACTTTCTTTGTAAATTTGGTTTTAATTGGCAACACAAAGATTAAATTAAATTTGGCAAAGTTTTAGTTTCACCTGTCGTCATTACAAACACATTCTTGCCAAACTATTAGGTATACGCAAGTGAGGAAATATGTAGCTTCTATCCGATTTTATATTAGCTCATGTGTAGGTTTTGTATTTGCAATTCTCATCAGATTTTATGCACATCGCACATTACACACAGAATTTGTGTGAGGATAAAGGTCTATTCACACACGACCGGACCGTGTCAGGGCCATATCCGGGCCGGGGCTAACTGGCTAATAGGAATAAAGCTAAAGTACCTATTGTCATAGCCCTGACCACAAAGCAGACATACAGGTCTGACTTTTCGCGAGCATGTGTTGATATTTTTGTGTGTCTGTAGCCGTTAGAATGAAGTACATATTTATGTGTGTGTGAGAACGTAAACGTGTATTTGTGTCGATAAGATGTGTGCGCCGGATAGTTGGTATCATATTCAAAAACATATATTAAACTACACAATTTCATCACAATATTGTATCTTCATAGAATATCAATATAAAATTTGGAAGAACAAGAAAATTGGAAAGAATTCATTTATGTATTTATCTGCACGAATGTAATTTATACTAGTTTTCTAGTCCATACGTAGTGTCATCTAAATCGGTTTAGTCGTTCTTGAATAATGTTCAAACTTACATTTTAAATTCTTTTTTGATTTTTAAGGAACCATGTAATTAGTATAGTGATAGGTCAGTCTTTTGCCAGCCTTAGTAGCGCCCCCATCAGTTAAAAAAATCAAACTCACTAAAAACACAATAAATTGAAAAAAAAATAACAGAGTCAAGAAATACTATTAAAGATAATGAGCCTTATAAATTAGATATTCATAGTTTTTTTATAATTATCACTTGAGTCTGCTGAACCGGATTTTCGATTCATTGTGTTTTTAGTGTGAATTGTTTTTTTTTACAGATGGAGGCGCCACTTAGGGTATATCGGCACCTTAAATTGAAATATACTGAAACCCGATTCCCTCTTCTGATTTTTACAGTATCGAGAAGCAGCTGGAATATACTGTTTTTCTATCGCTCTCAGTCCAGCATAAAAAAATAAGAGTCTATAAGTAAGTCTCACCAATATCGGTTCAATAGCTCTTGGAGAAACACTTAAGACTCATCTTAATTTTAATTAAAGATGGATGGATAAAAAGTTGTAAACTTACGACTCGATATCAGTCTTAAGCTTGTTCAATAGCTCTTGGAGAAACACTTAAGGCTCATCTTAATTTTCATTAAAGATGGATGAATAATAAGAAATAGTAAACTCACGACTCGATATCAGTCTTAAGCTTGTTCAATAGCTCTTGGAGAAACACTTAAGACTCATCTTAATTTTAATTAAAGATGGATGGATAAAAAGTTGTAAACTTACGACTCGATATCAGTCTTAAGCTTGTCGCACACTTGGAAGGAGTTGCACTTGACCATGGCCCGGCCCTCGCGGTCGATCAGCGACACCAGCTCCACCGAGTCGCGGTGGTTGCACTTCATCACGCGGGTCAGCGTTGATATCACCTGCGGGGGAGACAGTTGAGATCAGTATTGAAGACTAACCGCCTCCGTGGTCTAGTGGTTAGAGCCATGGGCACGTCCTGGGTTCGATTCCCAGGGGGGAAACATAAAGTTGATATTTGACAAATTATCACTTTGTGAGGTTTTGCTTCCATGCTGGCCTGGGAGTGAGAGAAAAACATAGAATGTGCCAGCTGCATTTCCTGATGCATGCTGTAAAATCCAGCTAAGGGATCCGAGGGTTTCAGTGTGTTGTGATTTAGGCGATGGGCTGACAACCTGTCACTACAGCAATATACCTCGAACTCTATCTTAAATAACCCTCAAAACTTTGTCAGACGTGGCGGAATGACCTTTGTTTAGGTCGTTTGCGCTCTGCCTACCCCATTAGGGATAAAGGCGTGATTATATGTATGTATGTATGTATCACCTTGTGAGGTTTTCCCAGTTTGGTTAGGACACTGCAGGCTGAATCACCTGATTGTCCGAAGAGAAAAAGATTTCGTGCTTCGGAGGGCACGGTAAGTCGTCGGTCCCGGTCGCTGTCTTTGTTAGTGGTCGTTACTCAAACCATGTCAGAGGCCTATTAGCTGTGCCACCAGGCGGTTTGAAAACTCTGACACCAGAGCTCATCGGATCATTCGACTCGAGAATCCGCTCGCCAAGAAGAAGTATTGAAGAAAAAGAAATACATACATACATATAATCACGCCTCTATCCCTAATGGGGTATGCAGAGCGTAAACGAGCTAAGCAAAGGTCGTTCCGCTATGTCTGGCAAAGTTTTGAGGATTGTTTAAGATAAGATAGATTTTTAGGTATATTGCAGTAGTGGCAGGTTGTCAGCCCATCGCCTAAATTTCAATATACAGAATTCCTTGGATCCCTTAGCTGGTTTTTACCGCATGCCCGGGAGGAAATGCAGCTGGCACATTCTATGTTTTTCTCTCAATCCCACTCCAGCATGGAAGAACAAATGTAGTATTTAAATGCATTTACGTTTATGGATATTCATCAAACGTCAGCAGATGTTTTAAAAATGGGAACTAATTCATTGAGGACAACGGATTTTTCATAAAAGTCAATGAATTATATTTCATAAACGTTAACGAATAATCTATTAACATGGAATTAATGTTATTAATTTGCCCAGCAGTGGGACGATTTATAGGCTAAAAAAAAAACAAATAAAAAAAACTCTCTATTATTGCTATGATTCAGTAATGTTGTTCAAAAATTAGTTCTTGCCTGTTCAAATGTGTGCGTCTCATCATTGTAGAGGACCGTGCAGTAGCAATCCGGTTGGTCCAGAATTTGCAGCAGATCTCTTTCATTATCTTTCAACCTGCAATTAAAAAATAAACTTGTTAACGAAAGCCAATGGGATTGTAAATGACAATAGGAAAAAGGTTAGATGAAAAAGAGTCTATAAAAAAGTACTCAGTTTTAGAATAAAGGTAAACAAAGCTTCATGTCTTTTAATCAAAGATCTTGTTTCTAAAATAGGGTTAAGGTATTAGATATAACAATGTAATGAAATTGTAGTTTTAGTAATTTAACTAATTTGCCAACACATATCATTTATTTTTAAAATGTGTTTTTGAATAAAAAGACATGAAACTTTGTTTACCTTTATTCTAAAACTAAGTTGGAAATGCTATCTTCTTGGATAAAAAAATCACACATACATAAATTTAAGAACGCGATGAGAATGATATATGCAATGACTAAAATTTTGTACAATAAGAGATCGAATAAAACGGAAATACTGCTCAAACCTATTCCCGAGCGTTGTCAACGTCACCACGCGGAACCTACGTGAGAAAATACAAGATGGAGATAGCTAGCATATATAATCTGTGACTATCATATCTACCCTCCGTTTACAACACAGGTATACACCCGAGAATAAGAAGAAAAAAGAACTTCTTCTATGTTCTTCACACTGTTTGTTTGGGAAGTCTAATTTCTTTATTCCGTCTTAAGATTAATCTTGAGGAAAGTTATTTAGTCTTACAAAAAATCCAAATTACTTCCAGCTGGACTGGGAGCGAGAGAAAAACATAGAATGTGCCAGCTGCATTTCCTCCCGGGCATGCTGTAGAAACCAGCTAAGGGATCCGAGGGTTTCTATATATTGCAATTTAGGCGATGGGCTGACAACCTGTCACTACAGAAATATACCTACAAATCTATCTTAAGTAACCCTCAAAACTTTGTCAGACGTGGCGGGACGACCTTTGTTTAGGTCGTTTACGCTCTGCCTACCCCATTAGGGGTAAAGGCGTGATTAGTATGTATGTACAAAAAATCACGGTATCATAATTCCGGGCAAACATATTGAGCATAGAAATTATTGGGGAATGATTGCGTTACTCCAACTAAGATTTTTTTTTATTGTGCAGTCCATATCTCAAGTTGTTTGCCGGGGACGGCATCTATAGTTTAAACGTGTTCATCTTCTGTCATGTAGGTATCGAGTCAATCGACCCCATGAACCCTGGTTTCAGAGTTTTTAAACCGCCTAATAGCACAGCTAATAGGCCTCTGACATGGTTTGTGTAACGCCCATTAATTACCTAAGGTCGTTGGGCAGTCCCGGCGAGTGGTCGACGTGTGTCAGTAGCCGGAAGCAGTAGGACTGACAGACGGAAGCCACGATCTTCATACGCTCTATAACATCGGGGCCGACGGCAAGCGTTTCTTCTTCGTCCTTTGGTGCCTGGAAGGAGAAAGTTTATTAAAAAATATACGCAACAGAAACTTTACATGTGCACAAAGTGGCTATGTTTTACCCACGGTTTATTGATTACTAGCGACCCGCCCCGGCTTCGCACGGAAATTATCAGTGTTTCTCTACTATATTATACATATAAACCATCCTATTGAATCACTCTATCCATTAAAGGAAACCGCATCAAAATACGTTGCGTAGTTTTAAAGATTTATGCATACATTGGGATATAGGGACAGAGAAAGCGACTTTGTTTTATACTATGTAGTGATGTATCACATTATATGTATATTAGGGTATGAATCTATGAAATTAAACAACATGCCCCTAGGGAAGGAAGAAAGGTAGAAAGTTGTGGAAAGTTTTTCAGTTTCATAGTTAAAAAACTTTCAAAAATTCTTTATGGGTCCCGCTTCCAAGCCTCGGTGTCACCGCAGTCGCAGCAGCCGCCCCCGCTCGACTGGCCCATCTTGTACTTGTGGTGTCTGTGAGCCGACACTGCGCTACACACACACACACACACACACAGATAGAGGCGGCAATGCTTACATCGTGCAGCTCGCAGAATGGGTCCCGCTTCCAAGCCTCGGTGTCACCGCAGTCGCAGCAGCCGCCCCCGCTCGACTGGCCCATCTTGTACTTGTGGTGTCTGTGAGCCGACACTGCGCTACACACACACACACACACACACAGATAGAGGCGGCAATGCTTACAGCGTGCAGCTCGCAGAATGGGTCCCGCTTCCAAGCCTCGGTGTCACCGCAGTCGCAGCAGCCGCCCCCGCTCGACTGGCCCATCTTGTACTTGTGGTGTCTGTGAGCCGACACTGCGCTACACACACACACACACACACACAGATAGAGGCGGCAATGCTTACATCGTGCAGCTCGCAGAATGGGTCCCGCTTCCAAGCCTCGGTGTCACCGCAGTCGCAGCAGCCGCCCCCGCTCGACTGGCCCATCTTGTACTTGTGGTGTCTGTGAGCCGACACTGCGCTACACACACACACACACACACACAGATAGAGGCGGCAATGCTTACAGCGTGCAGCTCGCAGAATGGGTCCCGCTTCCAAGCCTCGGTGTCACCGCAGTCGCAGCAGCCGCCCCCGCTCGACTGGCCCATCTTGTACTTGTGGTGTCTGTGAGCCGACACTGCGCTACACACACACACACACACACACAGATAGAGGCGGCAATGCTTACAGCGTGCAGCTCGCAGAATGGGTCCCGCTTCCAAGCCTCGGTATCACCGCAGTCGCAGCAGCCGCCCCCGCTCGACTGGCCCATCTTGTACTTGTGGTGTCTGTGAGCCGACACTGCGCTACACACACACACACACACACACACAGATAGAGGCGGCAATGCTTACATCGTGCAGCTCGCAGAATGGGTCCCGCTTCCAAGCCTCGGTGTCACCGCAGTCGCAGCAGCCGCCCCCGCTCGACTGGCCCATCTTGTACTTGTGGTGTCTGTGAGCCGACACTGCGCTACACACACACACACACACACACACAGATAGAGGCGGCAATGCTTACAGCGTGCAGCTCGCAGAATGGGTCCCGCTTCCAAGCCTCGGTATCACCGCAGTCGCAGCAGCCGCCCCCGCTCGACTGGCCCATCTTGTACTTGTGGTGTCTGTGAGCCGACACTGCGCTACACACACACACACACACACAGATAGAGGCGGCAATGCTTACAGCGTGCAGCTCGCAGAATGGGTCCCGCTTCCAAGCCTCGGTATCACCGCAGTCGCAGCAGCCGCCCCCGCTCGACTGGCCCATCTTGTACTTGTGGTGTCTGTGAGCCGACACTGCGCTACACACACACACACACAGATAGAGGCGGCAATGCTTACAGCGTGCAGCTCGCAGAACGGGTCCCGCTTCCAAGCCTCGGTGTCGCCGCAGTCGCAGCAGCCGCCCCCGCTCGACTGGCCCATCTTGTACTTGTGGTGTCTGTGAGCCGACACCTTGAAACACTCCACGCAGAGCACGCACGTGTTGTCCATGCCTGGAAATGTTTAATTTTAAGATATCTTACGAACTGCTTAACATTTTATCTTGGTAAGGCCTAACGCCCCGAAAAGGGTGGAATTAGACGCACATAGAAAAGAATGGCGAGAACTGGCGCTAAACCGTGATGAATAATAAGGCCTAACGCGCTTTAAGAGTTATATGTTGAGGCTAGTTGGCCTAAAGATAATAGATGGGACGATGTTAGCTTACCTAGTCGGAAGGACCAGATTGTTTTTTAATGGACCTATTTGCACCATACTACAAAGTGTATATAATGCGACACCGGAGAAGGACCAGACATGTTTGGAACTTGTATATCTATAGGTCGCTGAGACAACTACGATACCGCGAATCAGAACTTGTGTTTCTTGTTGTGGCTCCATCTATCTGCTACAGTGCTAAGTAAGATGAAGATTTCAAGGGTATTTGCTGTCACTAAAGTAATATACCTACAAATCTATCATAAATAACATTCAAAACTTTGTTAGACGTAACGAAAAGACCTTTGTTTCGATCGTTTACGCTCTGCCTACCCCATTAGGGATAAAGGCGTGATTACAGGTATGTATCTATTTGCCATAGTGACATGACGGGTTGTCCTAGAACATTTGACTAAGTTCTTACCGCATTCTCTGCAGCTGTAGGCGGGTTCCCCCTGCTTGAACACCCGGCCGCACAGCGTGGACCGTCTCGGAGGCACTGCGGGCTCGTTAGCATCATTGGTGCCCCATACAAACTGCTCTAGAGGTTGGAGAAGTAGCTTCGCAGCCAACTCCTCGTCGAACGACCAGTCTGGAAATAACCAGAGGTTTGAAAAGCTTAAGGGGCTGCCGGAGCAGTAAAACCAAACGTGAAAAGTGTAAGTAAGGGAGAGAGGCATATGCCCTGCAGTGGGACACCACAGGCTAATAAAAATTAAAAATAAAACAAACGTAACCAAACTTTGTACACAATCAAATGCAACATATCTATGTTTCTAATTAGTTTTGATGTAAAAATATTAAACCTGAACAGAATGAGACCGAAAATACGTTACTGCGTGAAAATCGCCTCAAATTAAATTTGCTCTCCAATTTTGTACTTTGTTAATAATTTCATCCAAAACATAGATATGTTGCATTTGATTATGTGTACAAAGTTTGGTTAAGATTGGTTCTATAGTTGGAGAATGAAAGCGAAACTACGTTTGTATGGAAATTCGTCGCTCTGTGGCAGCCATAACAGAAAATAGTAGTGATTTATTTATTTGTCAAAGAAACTAAAATTCCGGCGTAATGTAATCTTCCAGCCTTAACTTAATTTGGTGAACTGAAATAAAATAAATAGAACAGCGATTTGTCAAGGTTTTCCAACGACATTGACCTCATTGGCAAATGACTAGTAAAAAATGACAAACGAAACTAAACATACTCAAGTAGAAATCATAATGTTCATTCTATTCATATTAGTGTGAGCAGATTCGTTAGGTCATTGTGTACGTACAATCACAATACTTTGTTTACTAACAATACTGTTATGCTAATTTATAATTGACTAGAAGTCAATACACTTTTTTTTGTTTCTATTGTTTAATAAAGGCGTGTATATATTATTTCATTATGACCTGAGTGTTCAGTTTGTATTGTAAAGTGGATTTAGATTTTTGAGCGTTCTTGTATGCCTAACTACTGATTTACTATAGGGAACGCACACACACAGACATGTGCATTTATTATTACACACATAAGCTGTATTTGTGTGATAAAACATCAATACTATACCCAGACTGGTAGAAGAAAAGCTGCAGAGCCTCGAACATCGTCGCAAAGTAGCTTGCTTGTCTGTATTCTACAGGATGCATTTCGGAGAATGTGCAGCATCGCTTCATGACCTGATACCCCCCTCCCCATTCCATCTCCGGGGTACGAGACGCCGGTTGGGATTCCACCCTTATGTTGTCGACATTCCAAGTTTTCGCACAAAGCGGTACGCTTCTACATTTTTAATGCGAACGGCCAAAGTGTGGAACTCCCTGCCTGCGGATCTATTTCCGGAACGTTATAACCTGGGCCTTTTCAAGGCGAGAGTGAACAGGCATTTTCTAGGCAATCATGCTCCATCATAGTCTACATCATCACTTACCATCACGTGAGATGGCGGACAAATGATTGCCTATCAAATATAAAAAAAAAAAAGAAAAAAAAAACCCGGCCTTACTAAAACGTCGATATTGTACGGCAAGAATGATCTCTTAAAAACGAATGGTAAATACTAAAAACGGAACTTCTCTGTGTAAGTATAAGTATATAACATGTATATGAACCAGCCCATGATACTGAACAACTTTCCCAAGGAAACATAAGTCGAAATACGAAAAAGAAAAAAAAATACCTTCCATACAAAATGCATCAGCTGATAGCGCGTGTACTAGGTAGGTATGGGAAGTCATATATTTTTCGTATTTAGACCTATGTTACTTTGGGAAAGTTCTTCAGTTTCATGGGCTGGTTCATAATCTTTTGGGTGCGTAGTATATGGTGATTGGTGGTGGAAGAATAGTAGTAATTTCAAAAGCAACTCACCTAGGCAGGTCCTGTTGGGCTGCGGCGAGTATATCCTGGGCACAGTGACCCTCCAGTGGTCCTGGAAGTGTGCCGGGGAGAGAACCCCTTCGGCCATCTTGGCGCGCCATTGCTCCACAACGGCGTCCGCGCGGGTCGGCAGCGTAAACCTGGCGGCGATCGAACGGCCTTCACTCATTGTTACAGACAGAGACACAGCTGATTCATAACACCACGTGTGGAGATTTCTATAGTTTTGTTTACGTCATTTGTAGCACTACAGACTGTATGGTGATGTCAGTTTTGCGCGTTTTTCGAGACTATTATGTACAGCATTTACAATTTAGATTTTGACCCTAACTGCACTGCAGTATGCCATTATAGTGTATCTTGTATTCATTAGTGCCAGAATTCACGGGCTGTTTGTTAGCATGCGTTAATTGTTCAAATCTGGCGCACTGCACTTTTTTTCACTTCCTCAATAATTTGGCAACCACTATCAATCTGTTAATGATCGAGAAGCGATCTGTGTCAGGAACACGGCGATATAAGACGATATATATCAGCAATTCAAGGTTCAATAGCTTCGTAAACTCCCCTTTGTGTTTCAAGTTTCACACTTCATTATTCCGCGAAGTTTATTGGCACGTAAAGTTGAGTGATTTAATATTTCTGCGTCAATTTCACTTCCTTTCTAGGGAAACTAAGAATAAAAGCCTTTTATGACACATTTCTTTTAAAAACTATCACTCTCTGCACTAGTTAACAATCGTAACTTGTATAGAAAACTTTGTTTGTTATGATTTGCTGTAGCCGCGCGTTTAGTCTTCGGAGTTCAGCATAACACTGAATGTTTTGGACGTACGCCATTAGCTTACTGGCAGACGTCTATTTATACATAAAAAATCTCATACACGAGGAAAGATCTCAAAGATCAAGTGCGGTTTCGTGACCTTTTGGAGTTCAGTCTGATGCAGGCTTTAGAAGAAAGGAGATGCTACTAATATACCAACAATATACATAGGTACACGCATATAGTCACTCCAGTATCCAAAATGGGCAGGCAGAGCGTCAAGACGTCATAAAAGACCGTTCGCGCCACATATGACAAGTTTTGTCGATCATTTTAGTAATAACTAAGTTTATAGCCACAGATTACTTATGAGCGCGACGGGTTTTAGTTTTCTCTGGTCTAACTGTGAAACAGCTATACTTATATCAATATCTTTATCAGTGAAGACCAATATTTAGCTTTCCGTTTAAATAACTTTAAGTGTCTCCATTGTTTAAGTAGCTGTTGGTTTTCCTTACAAATAAAAATAGAAAAATAGTTATAGGCTGTCCAGCCTTTTCGTCTAAACAGCAAAACCTTCTAACCCTATACTGACTCATCATCATCTCCCAAGCCTTATCCCGTATCTCTTGGGGTCAACTACCCAATCTAGGTGATTGAACGAGGGTACTGGTTTTTACACAGAGCGACCGCCATCTGACCTCCGCAACCCAGAAAGAAAACCAGACCAAATCCTAGATTAGGCTTTGCCAGGTTAGTGGCCAACCCAGCTGTCTGTTTTCAAGCCAAAGGCTTTGCCAGGTTAGTGGCCAACCCAGCTGTCTGTTTTCAAGCCAATACTAAGCAATGGTCTCTGACATGGCCTAACGACTAATATCTATGACGACGACGACTACTACATACATTCATATAATCACGCCTTTATCCCTAATGGGGTAGGCAGAGCGTAAACGACCTAAAAAAAGGTCGTTCCGCTACGTCTGACAAAGTTTTGAGGGTTATTTAAGATTTATAGGTATATTGCTCTAGTGACAGGTTGTCAGCCCATCACCTAAATTGCAGTGTACCGAAACCCTCGGATCCCTTAGATGGTTTTTAAAGCATGCCCGGGAGGAAATGCAGCTGGCACAATGTTTTTCTTTCACTCCTAGGCCAGCATGGAAGAACTACAACTAATATTAACCGGGACCAACGGCCTAAAGTGCCTTCCGAAGCAAGGAAACGCTCCAGTTGTTATACCACTCACTTTGGTTCCATAATTTAAATAAAGAATGACGTGAAAGATCAACTTAAGCATAAGTTTATGCCGTCTAACCTTGGCGTGTAGCTAAAATCGATTGATAATCGTAATATTTTACGTATCAAAACCTGTATTTTTCTTTCTGTATTTTCGGTGTACTTATATTAAAAATACATACATATAATCACGCCTTTATCCCTTATGGGGTAGACAGAGCGTAAACGACCTAAACCTAAACAACGGTCGTTCCGCCACGTCTGACAAAGTTTTGATGGTTATTTAAGATAGATTTCTAGGTATATTGCTGAAGTGACAGGTTGTCAGTCCATCGCTAAAATTGCAATATACTGATACCCTCGGATCCCTTAGGTGGTTTTTACAGCATGCCCGGGAGGAAATGCAGCTGGCACATTCTATGTTTTTCTCTCGCTATCGACTGGATGAAAGAAAATAATTTTACATAAAATAGCATATTAAATGCAACTACAGGTATAAGTGTGGTTCTTCTCTAAATACTTAGAACAAAATAATTAAAGCTATGTTAGATGATGATAATGATGATGTCATGGAATCATTTTGCGGTCATAAAATGTGACGAAGCAAATAGTCTACCTAGGCTACTAAGTTCGATTCCCAGGGGGGAACACAAAGTTGATATTTGTCAATTTATCATTTAATTTCTTCCATGTCGGACTGGAAGCGAAAGAAAAACAAAATGTGCCAGCTGCATTTCCTCCTGGGCATTCTATAAAAACCAGGTAAAGGATCCAAGGGTTTCAGTATATTGCAATTTAAGCGATGGGCATGTGATGACAACCTGTCATTACAGCAATATACCTACAAATCTATCTTAAATAACCCTCAAAACTTTGTCTGACGTGGCGGAAGGACCTTTGTTTGGGTCGTTTAAGCTTGTCTGAAAAGTACTTCGGAGGGCACGTTAATCTGTCGGTCTCGGTCGCTGTTTTTGATTGTGGTCGCTACTCAGTGTCAGAGGCCTATTAGCTGTGCTACTAGGCGGTTTGATATCTCTCACACCAGGGTTCTTCGGATCGTTGTTCTACTCGAGAATTCGCTCGCTAAGTAGAAGAGGCTACCTAATGTACAGGACAGGTATACAGGATAGGGCAGGTTTCGCATTTACATGATCTTTTTATAAAAGGTCAGTCTAATGCACGTATTGATAAATTGCAATTGAGACAGCTAGTTTGAGTTCGTACCAGAAATGTCATTTCAGTACAATATGACCTGTCAATCTAAACTTAACATTTCTGTCATCTGTATATTTAGTATAGTGAGGTCATCAACCTCGAGATGAATCACTAAAATGCGCATTTAATACACGTTTTGCACCAACGCTAAACAGGTCGTCTTATTATAAACGCGGCGGGTTTAGCAAGGGACGATACTTTGCAGATTTTGATACAACGTTTCGACACGATAAGAGGTTGGTTATTTACACGACATCATCATTATACGTACAGTACATGAAATATCTTACAGGATAGGTTCCCTCCATGCTGGCCTGGGAGCGATAGAAAAACATAAAATGTGCCAGCTGCATCTCTTCCCGGGCAAGCTGTAAAAATCAGCTAGGGAATTCGAGGGTTTCAGTATATTTTTATTTAGGCGATGGGCTGACAAGCTGTCGCGACAGAAATGTACAGATCTATCCTTAATTACCCTCAAAAATTGACAGACGTAGTGAAACGACCTTTGTTTAGGTCGTTGACGTTCTCCCTAGCGCATTAGGGATAAAGTCGTGATGTATGTGTGTATGTGGTAGACCGCCAACGGGTTAATAAAAACAGTTTCTTCGGGAGGCTAACAGACAAGATCGAATTGCATCAATCACACTATTTTGGAGTCAAGTCCTTCTGAGGTCTGTGTTTTTAGCATTGCGTTATCGATACCAACTTCGTTATGCGGCCCATAACCTGATTTGCTTTACTACTTTAATTAATGCTGACCGCAAAACATATGTTTGTAACAAGGTTAGGTTAGGTTAGTTACTACTTTAATTAATGCTGACCGCAAAACATATGTTTGTAACAAGGTTAGGTTAGGTTAGTTATATAGTTATCGTCTGCGGTCCCGAAATTTGAACCTCTGCTAAGTTGCAAAGAAAAAGCAGTTTATGGGCAGCAAAACACGTTGGTATCAATAACGCAACGTTAAAAACCCGGCAATTACTGGCTTTAACCATATGCATACATACATACATAAAATCACGCCTTTATCCCTTACGGGGTAGGCAGACCGTCAAACTCCTCGTAAAAGGCGCTTTCGCCACGTCTGACAAAAATTGAGGGCAATTTTAGATTGTAATGTATATTGCTATAGTGACAGGTTGTCAGCCCATCGCCTAAATTACAATACACTGTAACCCTCGAGTCCCTTTTGCTGACTTCTACAGCATGCCCGGGAGGAAGGGCAGCTGGAACATTCTATGTTTTTCTATCTCTCCCAGTCCAGCATGGAAGGAAGTTAACCATATGCCTGGATAGATAAGCAGCTGATTTATTCTATGCTTTTTCCATCGATCCTAGTCCGACACGGATGGATAGCAAAAATAAGAAACAACTAACATAAAAAAAACTAATTGTAATTCTCTAAGCGCGGCCATAAAAAGAAATTTATTGCGAGGAAAATTGGCAGACGAAATAAAAATATATTCGTTATAACGGCGTTAAACGAACACATCTAAATGCGTACAAGGACGTAGGCGTTAGAATATTTGGCATAAGATCGCGTCCGGTTTCGTTCGTTACACGTGCAAGTTCGTTGTTACGGCCGTTATACAACAAAGAGGCCCTTCAAACCGATTCACCGGTGATTGATTGATGAAAAAAGAAACCATCTGCACGGGATTTATTCCGAGTGCCCAAGTACATACATACATATAATCACGCCTTTATCCCTAATTAAGCAGTGCCTAAACGACCTTCACAAAGGTCGTTCGCCACGTCTGACAAAGTTTTGAGGGTTATTTAAGATAGATTTGTAGGTATATTGCTGTAGTGACAACCTTATCAGTCCATCGCCTAAATTGCAATATACTGAAACCCTCGGCTCCCTTAGTTGGTTTATACAGCATGCCCAGGAGGAAATGCAGCTGGCACATTCTATGTTTTTCTCTCGCTCCCAGTACAGCATGGAAGTAGTGCCCAAGTATTTTAAAATAAAAGGTTCAGATGCTGTTTGTTACATTGTCTCACTGTTGTCACAAGTGAGGGAAAATACTAGAAGAGAAAAGAATATTGCTTATCTTATCATAAATACGAAAAAAAGAGCTCGTGACAAAATGTCGCTATTACCGGGTCATAAGCCAGTATTACTGGTTTTGTAAACACATATTGAAAACATTAGTAAGCGGATTGATTTACTACACGATAAGAAAAATACCTCTAAATGTATAATACCTATCAACAATACAACAATTTATATTGGCGGCAATTCTACTAATTCTTAGCTAGCGCTGTCACTTTCTTAACTTTGATATCAGAACAGGATAGCAAATCAACACATGACTTTGACATTCCTTATCTGAATAAGAAATGAGCATAAAGCGTGCTTCCTTATTTTACGTCAAATACGCAGTCTTATGTGAGATTAGGAATGTCAAAGTCACGTGTTCATTTGCTATCCTGTTCTTATAAAAAGTCAACAAAGTCAGCGCTAGCTAAGACTTAGAATTAGGATTTTATTGCGAGAATCGACGTCATTATATCTATCACCCCCCACACGTGTAATTTCAAAACGTACTTAAATAATAAAATTACACTGTAATTATCCCATAAAATCTGATAAGTTCACAACTTGCGTCGAACGTGCCTTTACTATAGGTATAAGAAGTCATTGAACTCGGTTAAAATAATAAGTAAAATATTTATACTTTATCACTAAACGATGAACAAGTGTTATTCATATTTATAAAATATTCGGCAACTCTCTTGTGGGTTTGATAGACGTATTCACCTCGACATTTCGACCTTTTACAAGGATCTTCTTCAGGAGAGAAGAAAGTCACACTGATCCGCGCGTCAAGTGCGAATTTCGACAAAAAATATTTATGTGATACTAGCGACCCGCCCCGGCTTCGCACGGAAATTATCAGTGTTTCTCTACTACATTATACATACATACTTACATATACGTAGTTAGTTACATACATGTAATCACGCCTTTATCCCTAACGGGGTAGGCAGAGCGTAAACGACCCAAACAAAGGTCGTTCCGCCACGTCTGACAAAGTTTTGAGGGTTATTTAAGATAGATTTGTAAGTATATTGCTGTAGTGACAGGTTGTCAGCCCATCGCCTAAATTACAATATACTGAAACTCTCGGATCCCTTAGCTGGTTTTTACAGCATACCCGGGAGGAAATGCAGCTGGCACATTCTATGTTTTTCTCTCGTTCCTAGGCCAGCATGGAAGAACTACATTATACATATTTTATACATATAAACCTTCCTCTTCAATCACTATATCCATTAAAAGAAACGGCATCAAAATCCGTTGCGTAGTTTTAAAGATTTATGCATACATAGGGATATAGGGACAGAGAAAGCGACTTTGTTTTATACTATGTAGTGAAGATAGTTAGCGCTTTAATAATTTATTAAAAAGATTCAAACATACGCATGCGTAACATCATTTCTTTCAGCACTTACATCACAATTTGGATCAAGGCAATTTACTCGGCTTTCAACCTAATTTCTAAAATATCTTTGTTCAACAAATGGGCCGCGCCGTTCAGTACAAATCTACATAATTATGACTATCTTATCAAACTGGATATTGCTGTAGTAACAGGCCCATCGTCTAAATTGCAATATGCCTCGTGTATTCCGCAACAATAATTTAAATAAGAACTAACTTATCTAGTTTGCAGCACGTTGTCATTGACTGTACATAAGACCTCGCATTGAACATACACACACCAGCGTGACCAAATAAGTATAATACAAGGTTTAGCAGATACAATGAGCTACTTCTTGACCTATTATACGTGTCGTAGGATGATTTGATAATTCTAATCTTCACGTTAATCCTAGGGACTTTGCGTAACAATTATCAAATCTTATTGGAAAAAGTCAGGATTTTTGCGAAAAACCTCATCGTTCTAGTAGCATTTGATATCCTTAACTGAAAAAAGCACGCTGATTGGTTGGTGAGCGCGCCTAAAACAAGGTCTCCTCTAATTGGATGATTTATAATTTCAATCATAAACGCATTAGTAGTAGTATTCTGATTGTTATTATTTAAACAATCAGACTACTAAAACTCTAGCCAATCAAAGTTAAGGATATCAATTGTTACTAGAACTGCAATTACTTTCGCAAAAACTCTGTCTTTTTCCAGTAAGATTTAACAATGGTTTAAAAGATTGTCTAATTACTCTTTGTATATCTGTTGCACACGCAGGTGCTTTCATATGCTTTGCTCATTTTGATACGAAACAGTTCGGTCCAGCAACACTTGAAAGTGCATATTTATCTATTTATTGGAATAAGTGTAACGCTGGCTGGCTGCCAGCTGTTTCCGAAGATTCCTGTTCTTCAGGCCTTGCAGCGACACTGACCTCATAACTCTTTGTATATCTGTTGCACACACAGGTGCTTTCATATGTTTTGGTAACTCTACTCAATGTAAATCAGATGCTCGCGACATAGTGTCAGGTTAAACCGGCGGCTTAATAAGATTTCCCGTGGGAATTAAATATCTCAGTAATGTGACGCTTTGGAAAAAAAACACCAAGTATATTTTAGGTTTGTATTTACGTGTAAAATCGAATAGTTAAGGTCTAATAAATAGTGCGCCGAAAGATTTTGTAAAATATATTGGTCGCCATTCACACTATTCAAAAAGTTTACATCCCCTTTCATTTTCGAAAATAAATACTAATATGTTTGTATCTTATGACATGAATTAATGAATCATCTTATAGTCAGAGTTAAAAGCAAATGAGTATTTCTTCTTTCGACTCCAACAATAAAATTTTGCCGACATAGTATTGAGTGTTTGATATTAGACAATGCCAGGAGATTACGTACCATATTTCGAGTTCTTTCTCCAAATTCTTGCGTTCACAGTTACCTAATACTTCTTCTATATAAGTTTCTTCATGTTGGCAACAGAACATTTTGCAAAACTCTTTGAAAAACATTTTGAACTATTAAATTGCACTTTTATTCTCTATTTTAGTTTCGTCGGTATTTACAAGTTTAGTTAAGTCAGCCTTTGATTTTCAACATATATAACACAAAACACTGTCTCTTCATTTGGAAAGGAAACTACATTTAATACTGTATTAATTATAAATAACTAGGATCCATTGAAGGTAATACTGATAAATGACGAGAGCACTTTAATAATAATAAACACATTAATAGAAATAGCACTTCACAATTACACTTTATTTTCTAAACCTTTATCAGAATTACAGGTCACGTTTGCTTTTGAAATAAAACAATGTATTAAAAATTGCATTATCGTCCGCTGCTATTGAGTTCAAGTTAATTATACAAACATATTTATTAATTAACTTTATATTTTTATTAAAAATTTCACTATCAGCCTGTCACAGTTTTTTTTAAAAGGTACGTCACCACGTGCTTTCAAAACAATAACTAATATACGTTTGTACTGTTATTCATTGAAGATAACTTTTTTTATCAAGTTACAACAGATTATCGGAGTAAACAAGAGTTTATTTGGTGCCATATCCTCGACATTTATGTCGGACTGTAAACGTGACTGAAAATAATAGAAAGATTACGCTAAAGAACATTCCATGACCTACGCAGTACCACAGAATATATAATAGTACTAGCGGCAGTACGCAGTTCTTCGTGGTTTAGCGGTCTGAGCCATGCACTCTCGACCCGGAGATCCTACTATAGGAATATTATGCTTCGATTGTTCTTTATAAAATGAACCAAAAAACTTGTCAGACGTAGCAAAAACGCGCTTTTATTAGGTCGTTGACGCACTGCTTTCCCGTAAGAGACACAGGCGTTTATGTCTGGTTTAGACAACCACAAGCACAGATTTCATAGATTTAAATTCAAAGTCGCTGCTTCTTCTTATCATATCGATCGTAATGGCTTAAATTAATTTCGACCAGTACTCTGCCTTACTTCCATGCTGGACTGGGAGCAAGAGAAAAACATAGAATGTGCCAGCTGAATTTCCACCCGGGCATGTCGTAAAAACCAGCTAAGGGATCCAAGGGCAGTATATTGCAATTTAGGCTATAGTCTGACAACCTGTCACTATAGCAATATACCTATATATTAAATAACCCTCAAAACTTTGTCAGACGTGGCAAAACGACCTTCATTTACGTCGTTTACGCTCTACATACATTACGTGGGACACTCAGAAAGATTTGCGACACTAAAAAAAATTGTTCTACAGGTACATATATTTTTATTAAATCTTTTCAAAGTACTCTCCACCAGCCTCTATACAAAGATTCATGCGTCTGAACCAGTTTTCAAAACACTTTTTCCAGTCCGCCGTAGACACCTCGTTTACAGCCTGCTCGAACGCAGCCAGCGCATCTTCCGGCGACGAAAATTGTATTCCCTTGAGCTGATTTTTTATTTTTGGAAATAAAAAGAAGTCACACGGTGCTAGATCAAGGCTGTAAGGAGGGTGACCCAGGAGTTTGACTGGTGTGCTGTCCAGGAAGTCCCTCGTTTTGAACGCGGTGTGTGCAGGCGCATTGTCGTGGTGGAGCAGTAGTCCGCGGAGCCCTGTGTTTGGTCGCTTGTTGCTCACAACAGAAAAAACTTCTGGTAAACATTTGGTAGTATACCATTCGGCGTTAATGCTTCTTTGATCTCGTAAGGGAATTGAGGCCAAGTGGCCAGTCAAATTAAAAAAGCTGGCGATCAAAATCTTCCCCCCGCTTCGAGATCGCTTCACTTTGGTAGGCGTTGGTTCATTTTGAAACACCCAAACTGTCGACTGGCGCTTGGTTTCTGGATCGTATTGATAAATCCAGGACTCATCACCTGTTACGATGTCGTAAACACGCCGAGACGAGCCTGCTTCAAATTTGTTCAGCATATCACGGCACCATTCCACCCGGGCCTGCTTCTGAGCGTCGGTGAGGTAGTGCGGCACCCAGCGCGATACTATCCTCCTCACGCGAAGATGCCCTTGTAGAATCTCGTGAACGCTTCCCGATCCAATCTTTACTATGTGCTGAATCTCCTGATATGTAATTCGCCTATTATCTTGGATAAAATTTTTCACTGCTAGCACGTTTTCTTCCGTAATAGCCGTCAAAGGGCGACCGCTTCTTTCTTCATCCCCCAAGGTTGGTCGACCGCGCCTAAATTCGTTATACCAACGATACACGGTTGCCTTGGAGGGGCTCTCATCCATAAATGCCATTTGAAGTCTATCGAACGATCATCCGGTTTCAGGCGACACTTGAAATCGTAAAAAATCATACCTCTAAAGTGTTCCCGGCGCAGATCCATTTTTCAGTAAGACACGATACTTTGAATTGGCTCGCAAAAAATGTGGAGGGAAATTTTGAAAATGGAACACACATATTTTTACTAACAAGTAATCATATTTTCAAAAAAGATTCTAACTGGCCAGTCTGCCACATATAAAAACTATTTATCGCAATACTTTCTGAGTGGCCTGGTACATAAAATCACGCCTTTATCCCTTACGGGGTAGGCAAAACGTAAAACGCCTCCTAAAAGGCGCTTTCGCCACGTCTGATATAAATTGAGGGCAATTTTAGATTGTAATGTGTATTGCTGTAGTGACAGGTTGTCAGCCCATCGCCTAAATTACAATACACTGTAACCCTCGAATCCCTTTTGCTGACTTCTACAGCATGCCCGGGAGGAAGGGCAACTGGAACATTCTATGTTTTTCTTTCTCTCCCAGTCCAGTATGGAAGATTACGCTCGAAGCATAACTTTACGCTCTGCCTACCCCATTAAGGATGGAGGCGTGATAATATGTATGTATGTATGTACTCTGCCAAACGCACTGCTGCTGATCTCAAAAAACGCATGGACAATGATGATAATAACTGTACCTGTCTGCTGGGATCATGTCCTGGGCGTCTTCCTCCATAGGCTCATCACCCACCTCTACCTCCAGCTGCACCGGCGGCGGCGAGCTCATCTTACACCCGCTGGAGACAAGAAACAGATAGATACACGTTTATAGCATAAAAAGAACACATTAAGAAAAACAAAGAACAGGTATGAACATGAAAAAAGGTTGTATATCGCGAGCATTTCGATTCACTGCGTTTTTAGTGAGTTATGATTTTTTACTAATGGGGGCGCCACTTGGCTACCTACCTTAAACTTTAGGTCAGGGTTTAACTGCCTCCGTAGTTTAGTGGCTAGTGCCATGGACTCCCGATCTGGAGGTCCAGGGTTCGATTCCCAGGGGGGAAACACAAAGTTTATATTTAAGAATTTATCACTTTGTGAATTTTTTCCCAGTTTGGTTAGGACATTGCAGGCTGAATCATCTGATTGTCCGATAAGAAAAAGATTTCGTGGTTCGGAGGGCACGTTAAGCCGTCAGTCCTGGTCGCTGTCTTTGATAGTGGTCGTTACTCAAAACCATGTCAGAGGCCTGATAGTTGTGCTACTAGGCGGTTTAAAAACTCTGGCACCAGGGTTCATCGGGTCGATAGACTCGTTACACCCACTCGACAGAAGAAGAAGAAGGTCAGGGTTAAAAAGAACCGCACCACCTTTCCGCACCGTGGGTATGTAGTACTATTATATATTCTGTGCCGTGGGCCAGCTCATGTGGGAGAGACAAGAGTGCATAGACATTGCTATAACGTCGTCTGCACTGCATTGTTGAAGATCATCATCTCCCTAACCCTATGTCGTATCTCACGTGAGCGGCTACCTAATCTGGGGATTGAACAAGGGTACTGGTTTTTAAGCGACTGCCATCTGACCTCCGCAACCCAGAAGGGAAACCAGACCCAATCCTAGATTAGGTCAGAGTTTTCAATCCGCCAATGTTTAGCCCTGGCCTCTGACACGGCTCAACGACTCCTATCTACGGTATTAAACTATATTAACCGGGTCCAACTTACACAAAATCGATCCGAATGGCGATTACTTCACAGACAAGAGCCCTGCTCTTAAATTTAAAGAAGAACCGGGTCCAACGGCTTGACGTGCCTTTCGACGCACGGAAAAAGCATCGAATAACTGTCTGAATATTATTGTTACAGATCGTCAGTTCGATATTCGATATCTGGCGAGGGACAAAGACTTATTATGTTGTTGTTCTAATTTGATTAGGTCCATTTCGATTGATCGCCTGATTTTCCGATAAGGAACTATCAATGCTGTCGGGAGGGCGAGTAAACAATAATTCCAAGAACGGCGGCCTCTCTTTGTTCGCGGGTGTTCATGTTTTGTTGTGATTTTTATGTAATGAAATTGTGAATTAATTAATTTATTTGAAAATTACTTCCGTGCTGGCCTGGGAGCGAGAGAAAAATATAGAATGTGCCAGCTGCATTTCCTCCCGGGCATGCTGTAAAAACCAGCTAAGGGATCCAGGGGTTTCTGTATATTGCAATTTAGGCGATAGGCTGACAACCTGTCACTACAGCAATGTACCTACAAATATACATACATACATACATACATACATAAATCACGCCTTTATCCCTTACGGGGTAGGCAGAGCGTTTAACGCCTCGTAAAAGGCGCTTTCGCCACGTCTGACAAAAATTGAGGGCAATTTTAGATTGTAATATGTACTACCTACAAATATATCTTAAATAACCCTGAAAACTTTGTCAGACGTGGCGGATCGACCTTTGTTTAGGTCGTTTACGCTCTGCCTACCCCATTAGGGATAAAGGCGTGATTGTATGTATGTATGTATGTATTTGAAAATTAATTTATTGTAACTATGGAGCAATCTGGAAAAAAATATTTTATTCTTATTATTTGTGTTTTTAGGATATTGTTATTAAACTTTTCGCTGCGAAAACTTCGATATCGTGTTTCACGCCTTCACTTTTTGAAGTACCATGATCTCGCATATATGCTCTACAATTATTGGTACCAAAAGGAGTGAATTCTTCTACATAGCGAGTGGATTCTCGAGTCACACGATCCGATGAACCCCGGTGTCAGAGTTGCCAAAACGCCTAGTAGCTCGGCTATTAGGCCTCTGACGTGGTTTGAGTAACGACAACCTATCAAAGACAGAGACCCTTCCCTTTCCGTCCCTTTTATTTTTCAGACAATCAGGTGATTCAGCCTGCAATGTTCTCTCTGTGGCTCTGACCACTAGACCATGGAGCAGTTAAGGAGTGAATGAAAACTCTACATTACTTCAAGCTGAATCATATTACGCCCTTTAATCGCTGAAGAATATGGTAATATTCACGTTTCCGACGTGGTAAGCAGAGCAGTCTATTTGATAACCATTTCTAGTAATTTATCCGTTCATTTAGCAAGTTTCTTCCATGCTGGACTGGAAGCGAGAGAAAAACAGAATATGCCAGCTGAATTTCCTCCCGGGCATGCTGTAAAAACCCTGTCTCTACAGCAGTATACCTACAAATCTATCTTAAATTACCCTCAAAACTTTGTCAGATGTGGCGGAACGATCTTTATTTACCCCATTATTGTATTGTATGTAACATAAGTTTACTTACTGTATGTTGAGTTTTGTATTGTTTCATGAATAAACGTTTTTCTATTCTATTAGGGATAAAGGCGTGATTATATGTATGTATGTATTTAGCCAGTTAGATCAGCGTAACTTTATAATGAAGCAAACATTCTCTATTTAACGTAAAAGATTAGCTTTTATTTGTTTAAAAAACAAACCTTATCAAAATTAAAATGCCCCAGAAATCTTCAATTAAAACCATCAACCTAGAAACATATCCTGTATCAACTGTTTAAAATTTATTATCAGCGTAATTAAACAGTCTCATAAACAAATACATGCTAAGACAAAACATAAATATGAATGATAAGAGTTTTAGTAGGTCAAATAGTCAATGTCCTGATTGCTATTAATAAATTAAGATAAAATTCCTTTGTTAGTATTTGTTTTAGATAGCACAAGTACCTATATATGTTTTCATAAGTTTTAAAAATCATAATTTTGACATTCTTAATACATACATATAATCACGCCTTTATCCCTAATGGGGTAGGCAGAGCAGTATTGAACTAAACAATGGTCTTTACGCCACATTTGACAATGTTTTGAGGGTTATTTAGATAGATTTGTATGTACCAGGCCACTCAGAAAGTATTGCGATAAATAGTTTTTATATATGGCAGACTGGCCGGTTAGAATCTTTTTTGAAAATATGATTACTTGTAAGTAAAAATATGTGTGTTCCATTTTCAAAATTTCCCTCCACATTTTTTGCGAGCCAATTCAAAGTATCGTGTCTTGCTGAAAAATGGATCTGCGCCGGGAACATTTTAGAGCTATGATTTTTAACGATTTCAACTGTCGCCTGAAACCGGATGAATCGTTCGATAGACTTCAAATGGCATTTATGGATGAAAGCCCCTCCAAGGCAACCGTGTATCGTTGGTATAACGAATTTAGGCGCGGTCGACCAACCTTGGGGGATGAAGAAAGAAGCGGTCGCCCTTTGACGGCTATTACGGAAGAAAACGTGCTAGCAGTGAAAAATTTAATCCAAGATAATAGGCGAATTACATATCAGGAGATTCAGCACATATTAAAGATTGGATCGGGAAGCGTTCACGAGATTCTACAAGGGCATCTTCGCGTGAGGAGGATAGTATCGCGCTGGGTGCCGCACTACCTTACCGACGCTCAGAAGCAGGCCCGGGTGGAATGGTGCCGTGATATGCTGAACAAATTTGAAGCAGGCTCGTCTCAGCGTGTTTACGACATCGTAACAGGTGATGAGTCCTGGATTTATCAATACGATCCAGAAACCAAGCGCCAGTCGACAGTTTGGGTGTTTCAAAATGAACCAACGCCTACCAAAGTGAAGCGATCTCGAAACGGGGGGAAGATTTTGATCGCCAGCTTTTTTAATTTGACTGGCCACTTGGCCTCAATTCTATTACGAGATCAAAGAAGCATTAACGCCGAATGGTATACTACCAAATGTTTACCAGAAGTTTTTTCTGTTGTGAGCAACAAGCGACCAAACACAGGGCTCCGCGGACTACTGTTCCACCACGACAATGCGCCTGCACACACCGCGCTCAAAACGAGGGACTTCCTGGACAGCACACCAGTCAAACTCCTGGGTCACCCTCCTTACAGCCCTGATCTAGCACCGTGTGACTTCTTTTTATTTCCAAAAATAAAAAATCTGCTCAAATGGATACAATTTTCGTCGCCGGAAGATGCGCTG
This sequence comes from Scrobipalpa costella, assembly GCA_949820665.1. Lineage (NCBI taxonomy): Eukaryota > Metazoa > Arthropoda > Insecta > Lepidoptera > Gelechiidae > Scrobipalpa > Scrobipalpa costella. The sequence continues at coordinate 10,813,492 of OX463309.1, forward strand.
GCTGCGTTCGAGCAGGCTGTAAACGAGGTGTCTACGGCGGACTGGAAAAAGTGTTTTGAAAACTGGTTCAGACGCATGAATCTTTGTATAGAGGCTGGTGGAGAGTACTTTGAAAAGATTTAATAAAAATATATGTACCTGTAGAACAATTTTTTTTAGTGTCGCAAATCTTTCTGAGTGTCCCACGTATATGGCTGAAGTGACGGGTTGTTAGCCCATCGCCTAAATTGCAATATACGGAAACCCTCGGATCCCTTAGCTGGTTTTTACAGCATGCCCGGGAGGAAATGCAGCTGGCACATTCTACTATACACCATTGAAATTTTGTCAGATTCATATCATTCAATGATACAAGTAAAACAAATTAATATGGCTACTACATTACATACTAAACTGAAAATTCAACTATTTGATAAATTACAATGGTATTATAAAGTGTTGAAAGAAAAGTTCTTTCATGCTGGCTTGGGAGGGAGAGAAACACATAGAATGTGCCAGCTGCATTTCCTCCCGGGCATGCTGTAAAAACCAGGTAAGGGATCCAATGGTTTCAGTATATTGGAATTTAGGTGATGGGCTGACAACCTGTCACTACAGCAATATTGCTTGAGAGTTATTCAAAATAGATTTGTAGGTATATACCTACAAAGGGTATTTTAGGTATATACCTACAAATCTATTTTAAATATCCCTCATAACTTTGCCAGATGTGGTTTAACAACCTTTGTTTAGGTCGTTTACGCTCTGCCTACCCTATTAGAGGTAAAGGAGTGATTATATGTTTGTATGTATGTAAAGAAAAGTATATAGAATAGCACATGTTCACTACTAAAAATTAATTAAAGAGTAGGGTTAAGTTAAGTTTTAACAGATGTTGTATTCAAAGTACACAAACATTTACATTGTAAATAATCATAATAAAGAACAATATACTTAAACTTAAATGTAATAAACATAAACTATTCTATCAAAGTTTTAAAACAAGTTTCATTTAGCACCATATGCTAAACAGAATGAGAAATCACTGCATAGTATAGAACAAAGTCTCTTTCTCTGTCCCTATATCCCTATGTATGCTTAGATCTTTAAAACTACGAAACGCATTTTGATGCGGTTTCTTTTAATGGATAGAGTGATTCAACAGTAAGGTTTATATGTATAATACATGCAGAATATGGTAGAGAAACACTGATGATTTCCGTGCGAAGCCGGGGTGGGTCGCTAGTAAATAATAAATTCAAGTGACAATATTTTACAGATATTTTTACTGGAGACCTCTTTATCTTCTTGAGTTAGTCAATAAGGTCACAAATGTTCATTGTTTGGACTAAAGGTCATTAACATACAAGTTTCTTTGTTAAATTAGAAACAGAAGGTGATCTTAGTCAAATGCTTCACTAATCTAAATTGCTATAGAATTTATTTTATTGCACATATATAAAATGCAATAGTCAATTATAAAGATTGTGATATAGCAATTTATCTTAAACATAAATATAATATTTCTTTCCTTTATTTAGAAAAAGAGGATAATAAAAAAAGGACATTAACTAATTGTTGATACAAAGTACTGTACTCAATTAAACAATCCAGGTACAAGATTGATTATATAAATCATGTTATGCTGGAGTGTTCCCAAACGCAGATCTGAGGGCCAGATTGATAGGTTCAGAAACAGAAACAGGCTCAGAAACAGTAATAATGGTCAGCTAAATTGTTGGTGGGCTGACCTACTATCCAGGTATTCAGCAGAGCGGTTGCATTGTACTGTTTTCTGAGCCTATCTCAATAAATACATGTATTGTAAATAATATGAAAGATGAAAGAGGCTGGCATAGTCCCCAGACTGAGGCCTCATCAAAAATATTAAGTAAAAAAAACTTTTTAGCATGTTTTCGGCTTTATTTTTTAATTGTCTTTTTAGGTATTGCCGATTAAAGATCCTTGCCTATAGATGCCTAATCAGTCTGCCTGTGATTCAGGTACTATGAAATTGCTATAGGTTTAATGATGCATTTAATCCAAAAAAAAATTACACTAAAGACAGTAAAGGCAAAACTAAAAATTGCTACAAGTAACAGCATATTAGCAGTTTTTGCAAGGTTTGATTAGAGAGTCAAGTTCAGGGCGGAGTAAAGGAGTTGGAGTATAGGCTTTGGGGCACTATGAAATACATTTAAATATAATAAAAATTAAATATTGAAAAAGAATATTTTATTTAGACTTTAGGAAATTAACCCCCATGATTTTTTTCTGTTTTTTTCCACAGTGCCCCAAGAGGTACACTCCAACCCAAGATTCCATTAATAAGTGATTTGAGTTGGTATAAGAAACCATTGCATAAATCTAGATATTACTGGTTGGCTAACCTTCATACACACGATGGACAACTATGAGAACACAAGTTGCAATAACATGCACCTCTACAGAGATGAAAAGTGAAATCATCACGCGTTTGCTGATAAAAAAACAACATTTACGAGCCGTACACGCGAATAAACGGCAACAACAAAAGAAAATACATCTCCTTACCTTCACTTTCGAATCGAATTTGTATAATCATCCAACCATCCGGAAACGAATTGTTTCTGCCTCGTCTACGACACAAAGACGGTTGAGTCACTAGTTACTGTTCCTGCACTTAGCTAAACACAAAACCATTCGTTTTCAAGAGTATTTAACATCACAAATTTTCACACACACAAAAATTTTCCGAGCCTTGGCAGAAGTCCACTGAAATTTTGACATTTCATTACAACGTGATGAATCCACTTGAAAAGCCAGCTTTCAAGGGTTTTCGGGAAAATGATCCAAATATGACCAAAGCCTGATCGCTTCAGTAAATTTTTACGTATCGAAAGACTACACAGAGTGATTTTATCGTCTTTTTTACGTAAGAAAAATAAAAATATGCGATTAAGTGTGGCCGGCACACATGTTTAAAAGGAACAGATTGTGACAAGAAAAAAAGTGCCACTTTTTTATACAGCGTGGCCCAAAGAGTGACGTCCAAAGGAAAAATTTTGATTCCTTAGGTCAAGGGGTAGCCAAATCACCCCCATGTATGTTCAGCGATTTTTAGTAGTTTAGGAGTTATGAATTTTTTTGCTAATTTTCTAAGAAAATTGACCTCAGTGGATTATTTTTTTTTTTTTGGATAACTTTTTTTTATTTTTTTTTATTTTTGTGACATCCTCTTAAATTGTTCTTTTAACCATAAAAGTATCAGCTTCCTAGCTGTAATGTAAGTTAGTTATTTTTTAATCAAAAGTTCGAATTTTACGATCGAGCTAGTCTGCTCTGAATTTTCAACTTGAAATTAAAAATTGAAAAAGATAATCTCATGGTCCCTTATTAATTTTAAAAACTCCGCAAGGTTTCAAAATTACATAAAAATAAAAATAAACTATTGCTTAATGGGGTATTATTTGCAGAAAACAGCCTTCAAAGGTACTTGGGTGGAAATTACCTAATTAGTAAATTGTTTCAGAAAGTTGAAAGATTCCTGTTATGTCATTACTAAGGACTAATTAAGTTAGAAAATGTATCAAATTAAAGGGAAAATAAAATTATTTACTAAAAAATGTTATTTAAGTTACATTTTTGAATGAAAATTCTTAGTAAAATGTTTTAGTGTGAGTTGTAAGATTTATGAGACAATTGTATTATTAATAATAAGTAAATAAACTCGGATAATTCTTTTACACATTTACTCACAATAAATTTTCAAAATGGCGACCTCCCACAGCAATACACAACCTACATCTACGCAAGAAATTTTCTTTTAGTCGCCTAAACGCTTCTCTGTTTCCTCTAACGACATTTCCGGCCTCTCCAATTCGCTGTCTTAGCTCCTCTTCATTTAACGATTCTCGGGCGTAAGCTATGTCCTTGTAATAACCCCAAATAAAAAAATCAATCGGATTTAGGTCAGGCGATCGTGGAGGCCATCTGATTGGACCGTTTCGTCCGATCCACCTGTTGGGATACGTTTCATTCAAATGATTACGCACTTGTGCTGCGTAGTGGCATGGTGCACCGTCATTTTGGAGTTGCTCAAGGCAACGGCCATGAAGCGGCAAGACTTTATCGGGAGCAACTTCAACGCCGTGGAGGACCGCAGCCTAATAGGTATCCCGACCGTGTTTATATTAACACACACAACACTTTGATGGCAGGCCGCATTCCTGGTCGAGAAGGCAGGCGTGAAGGTATCCCAATAGTTGATCCGGGCCGTCGAAACCTCGTATTGGACGAAGTAGCTGAGCACCCTTCAACAAGTACAAGAATAATGGCTCGCAATTTGAACATCCCCAGAACATCAATCCAAAGAATATTGAAAGTCGAAGGGTACCATGCATATCACATTCAACGGGTTCAAGCTCTAATGCCTGCTGATTACCAACAGAGAGTTGATTTTTGCCAGACTATGTTAAGGATGGAGAGAGACGACCCGGGATTTTTCGAAAAAGTTTTGTGGACTGACGAGTCGCGTTTTGAGCGCACAGGAATATTTAATATTCAATACACCCACCACTGGGCAGTAGAGAATCCCCACTTGACCAGAGATACTAGGTTCCAGCATCGCTTTAGCGTCAACATGTGGTCAGGCATATTGAACGGAGAAATGATCGGGCCGTTCGAATTGCCGCCGAGGCTCAATGGCGAGACATACAAATTGTTTCTCGAAAATGATCTTCCCTTGTTATTAGAGGAAGTCAACCTCGATTTACGAAGACACATGGTTTTCCAAAATGACGGTGCACCATGCCACTACGCAGCACAAGTGCGTAATCATTTGAATGAAACGTATCCCAACAGGTGGATCGGACGAAACGGTCCAATCAGATGGCCTCCACGATCGCCTGACCTAAATCCGATTGTTTTTTTTATTTGAGGTTATTACAAGGACATAGCTTACGCCCGAGAATCGTTAAATGAAGAGGAGCCAAGACAGCGAATTGGAGAGGCCGGAAATGTCGTTAGAGGAAACAGAGAAGCGTTTAGGCGACTTAAAGAATTTTTTTTGCGTAGATGTAGTGGGAGTGGGTTTGGGATGTATTGCTGTGGGAGGTCGCCATTTTGAAAATTTATTGTGAGTAAATGTGTAAAAGAATTATCTGAGTTTATTTACTTATTATTAATAATACAATTGTCTCATAAATCTTACAACTCACACTAAAACATTTTACTAAGAATTTTCATTCAAAAATGTAACTTAAATAACATTTTTTAGTAAATAATTTTATTTTCCCTTTAATTTGATACATTTTCTAACTTAATTAGTCCTTAGTAATGACATAACAGGAATCTTTCAACTTTCTGAAACAATTTACTAATTAGGTAATTTTAACCCAAGTACCTTTGAAGGCTGTTTTCTGCAAATAATACCCCATTAAGCAATAGTTTATTTTTATTTTTATGTAATTTTGAAACCTTGCGGAGTTTTTAAAATTAATAAGGGACCATGAGATTATCTTTTCCAATTTTTAATTTCAAGTTGAAAATTCAGAGCAGACTAGCTCGATCGTAAAATTCGAACTTTCGATAAAAAAATAACTAACTTACATTACAGCTAGGAAGCTGAAACTTTTATGGTTAAAAGAACAATTTAAGAGGATGTCACAAAAATAAAAAAAAATAAAAAAAAAATATCCAAAAAAATAATAAAAAACAATTAATCCACTGAGGTCAATTTTCTTAGAAAATTAGCAAAAAAAATCATAACTCCTAAACTACTAAAAATCGCTGAACATACATGGGGGTGATTTGGCTACCCCTTGACCTAAGGAATCAAAATTTTTCCTTTGGACGTCACTCTTTGGGCCACCCGATATAATATGAATGCAAATTATTATTATTCTTTTCTATCTTGAATTACATAAGTACAATGATGATGTACTCATGCATTGCATACAGAAACATAAATACTGACTAAAGACTTCTTAGCGAATGGATTCTCGAGTCGAAAGACACGACGAACCTTGGTGTCAAGAGTTTTCAAACCGCCTAGTAGCACTATTTAGGCCTCTGACATGGTTTGAGTAACGACCACTATCAAAGACAACGACCGGAACCGACTTCTGAGGACTGTCGACTGTCGAAAATTCGAAATGCCTAGCTTGAAAAAAGAACGAAATTCGTTTAAAAACCATCATTCTGGCAATCTAAATCGGTAACTTTTTTTTGTTAGCCTATTGTAACAGGCAAAGGCTCTTTAATTCATTAGGCTTATTTTTTTTTCTTTTAGCTTATTGTAAAAAGGCAAAGGATTTGTGATCGATTTATACGGTTTGTTTTAATTTGGTTTTGGGATAGAAAAATCCTAATTTAGACTAGAAACTTCGCTCGTAGGTAGATCTTTCCATCTTCCAACTCCTCTCTATCAATGATCATTGGCCAGAAAGTAGTTTGATCGCTGATCATTATAGTTTCTCTAAAATCATAATCAACCAGAAACAACATGCTAGAAATCATGTATAATGCTTCAACAATAGCATCCGTTTCTTAGGCCTTTCTATGGTTATGTTTTGTGTGCGTACATCACCACATCATACTTTCCGCTGATACGATCTATAAAAGAAGTATCTTCAAAGTAAATACTTTATTAATTAAAATATCAGATATACAATAATACATGTTTGATATAGGCGCTTTCATTTCGCGCTCTTACTGGTCGAACCAGCGGCGTCGGTGGCCGGAGATTCTTCCTTAGCGTCGTCGGAACCGTCATCGGTTGCGTCGTCAGAATCATCGCTATCGTCATCGTCATCACCCTCCTCATCGGTTTCGGATTCGGAGTACGAGTAGTTGCCGCCCTCTGCCGCCTCCGTGCCGCCGTAGTAACCTGTAACATTATTTAGGTTAGCAAGATACTACCAGTCAAAGGTACACATTACTAGAAAATAAATTTAAATATACTATTAAAAACACATTATGTCGGAAAGCCTATTATAAGTATGATGACTATACTAATGACAAAGATGTATGGAGCTCTGATATTTCAGTGAAGCCTAAGAAATTGCGGTCACAAACCCTATTTTGAACAAAATGAAGGACAAAATTAAGAATAAGATAAAACGAAGGGAGGGGCACAAAGTGCGAGTTTCTAATGCTTCTTCTTCATTGTGATATAGTTTTATTTTATTTTGTGACACAGATATAATTTGATTTTCTTTGTAATAGACTCGCTTGTGACTTTCTAAAAGTGTTCTTAGGAATCTATTTGTAAATAAATGATTTGACTTTGACTGTGACTTCATTTTGATCTGGCGCAGTCGGTAGGATTCGAGCCAACATAGCACTTTTTATGTTTTTTGACAAATAAATCTAATACAATAACGAAGACTATGAGAAGATGGATTATGGACAAGGCTCTAACTAACATTCGGAATAATTTTGTTCAGAAATACAGATTCCGAAAGTCCCGAAAGAGGCTAAACCACAAGGCTTTGTGACCATAAAAAAAGTGTTTATCGGTAACTTGGTTATAAAACAGTGTAAAATATTCTTCTTTTTACGTTACGAACCAACCAGTTACGAAAGTCATCATCTCCCTAGCCTTATCCCGTATCTCACGGGGTCGGCTACCTAATCTAAGGGATTGAACGAGGGTACTGGTTTTTACACAGAGCGACTGTCATCTGACCTCCGCAACCCAGAAGGGAAACCAGACCCAACCAGTTACGAAAGTGGCTGAAGAAAATTTTACATGATGCATACAGGTTTTGCATTTTATTGATTTGGTTACACACCAGACTTATTATTCTCATCTAAAGAGCATATTTTACCGGAATATCCGTAATCGCCTTGTCCCTCGTCGTCTTCGTAATCGTTGGTCACGCCCTGTCGCCCGTAGCGATGCGTACGCGCTGAAATACAAAAATAAACTGTTAGCAAAATACGAAATAACCTATTTATTTAAAATTATGCACAAACATGTTACATAGGCGGACTTAACCCCAAAAGCATTATCTACCAGTCTACCTTAGAGCGTGTGAAAATGACAAGACAGGTGCAAAAAATATATGTCGTATTAACTAAAAAAGTTAGCAGAAAACAAAAAAAAACGTAATCTAGAGTATATGTAATTTAAAACCAGCACATACATAAAGTAAAAATCAAAACATCGTATCTTGTGGGTAATCTCTTCAAACTAGAATGCTTTTGTAATCCATGTTGGATTACGTAAATAGTAAAGTTTTTCAGTTATTTGCGGGGGACGGTAAAAACTAGAAGAGCCTGAGTACTGAGAACTGGGAACCCAACAGTTTTGGTTGTATTTCAGCTTAGGCAATTGATTAACATGACTAATGTGTCCCCAATTTGTGTTTATTTCTTCCTTTTAGTCCATTGGCGTAATGGTTTTATTTACTCACTAGACATGCTCAGGTCGGAGGTGAGCTGCGTGGGGTAGCCGCACTTGGGGCACGGCGGCACGGCGCGCCGGTCTAGCCTCACAGCGCGTGTGTGTATACTCACTAGACATGCTCAGGTCGGAGGTGAGCTGCGTGGGGTAGCCGCACTTGGGGCACGGCGGCACGGCGCGCCGGTCTAGCCTCACAGCGCGTGTGTGTATACTCACTAGACATGCTCAGGTCGGAGGTGAGCTGCGTGGGGTAGCCGCACTTGGGGCACGGCGGCACGGCGCGCCGGTCTAGCCTCACAGCGCGTGTGTGTATACTCACTAGACATGCTCAGGTCGGAGGTGAGCTGCGTGGGGTAGCCGCACTTGGGGCACGGCGGCACGGCGCGCCGGTCTAGCCTCACAGCGCGTGTGTGTATACTCACTAGACATGCTCAGGTCGGAGGTGAGCTGCGTGGGGTAGCCGCACTTGGGGCACGGCGGCACGGCGCGCCGGTCTAGCCTCACGCCGCGACGGCGGACATGCTCCTCGCAGAAACAGGTCTTGCAGCGGAGGCACGAGTACTGGCCCAGACGATTGCACGATTGGCCTGCAATTCAAACACAGTTCATAAAGTAACTGAAATGGAAAATTTATCAGCAAGCTTGGAAGCATCGGGCTTAACATGCACGCCTAAAATAGAAATATTTCACCTTATCTCTTTTGTTGCGCTTTTCACAGAGAAGATAGTGAACAACGCGCGCGTGCAAGACAAATGTCTAGTCTAGGGGCGCATATTAGCCCGGCTGATGGCACAATGTTTGAAAACTGATTGAAAGAAAGAAAAAAAACATTCATACATACATATAATCACGCCTTTAGCCTGAATGGGGTAGGCAGAGCGTAAACGACCAAAAAATAAAGGTCATTCCGCCACGTCTGACAAGTTCTGAGGGCAATTATAGACGAAAATGTGTATCGCTATAGTGACAGGTTGTCAGCCCATCGCCTAATTTGCAATAAACTGCAACCCTCGAAACCCTTAGCTGGTTTTTACAGCAAGCCCGGGAGGAAATGCAGCTGGCACATTCTATGTTTTTCTATCACTCCCAGTCCAGCATGGAAGAAAAAAAAATTAGGCCTTACACTTATAGGTTTCAGATTCGAGCACTTGGCAGGAGGCCTGGTGCTCAAACTGGTCGTCCTCGCACAGGAACCCTTGGCAGAAGCAGCAGCGGAACACTCGCCCACCATGCTCCCATACACCTGTCACATAAAAAATATTACCTGTAGTTTTGTTATGATCAGATTATACTCTAAGAAACACTCAATTTGACCCATCATCATGGTGCTTGCAACAGCGCCGAAATATCGGGAACTTATAAAAAGAATTAAATTGTGGTAAGAACTTGGTAAAATGTTAAATACTTGTCAAGTCAACAAGTCAACTATCATTCATATAGTATAATTTTGCAAGCCTCATTAAAATTAAGAGTAAAAAAATACTATATCTAAAGTCTGAAAGTTATTGGCCTCTGTATTGACCTTAGTAAAAATATTAAATGTAGAGTTCAGCTGTGCAAATACAAACCTCGTTCACACTCCATGCACACAGCATCCATCAGTGGGCATGTACAGGCATGTGAGGTGAGACACTTGCGTCCGTGGCACACCCATGCCTCGCAGTAGTCACAAATGGCTCCCTGGAAAACAGATCAATGGTCTTATCACATTTGTACCTGTTAATACTGCTGCTTCATTCATACATGCCTTTAATGGGGTAGACAGAGTGTAAACGATGTGAACAAAGGTCATTCCTCCATATCTGACAATGTTTTGAGGGTTATTTATGACAGATTTGAAGGTATATTACTGTAGTGACAGGTTGTCAGCCCATCGACTAAATTGCAATATACTGAAACTCTCAGATCCCTTAGCTTGTTTTTACAGCATGCCTGGGAGGAAATGCAGCTGGCACATTTCATGTTTTTCTTGCGCTCCCAGACCGCCATGAAAGAAAATCAGCTGCTTCATGCTTAGCTACAATAGACCTATATAGGTTGCAGTGGCTATTGGGCTGGATAGTTAATACACTTCATACCAAATCATGCAACTTTATTATTTAATTGATTATTTTATTTTATATTAATGGTATAAACAATAATAATGAATTCAAAAGACAATCTTTATGCATCCAAGCATTATAATAAAAAGAAATGCTTTTAAAATAACAAATTGTGAGTTTTATTACATTAGATTGGAATCCCAAGACAGAACTAAATTAAAGGTGAAGAGGGAGGGAGGATTTGAGCTGCAATAATGAGAAGATGAAGTGGGCTTCATATTGATCCTTCATAAAAATAAACAAGCTACAAATTTTTCAATATTTAAAGTAGGTTTCACAGAACAGCATTACATAAATGCACCTGAAGCTATAATATTCTTGGCATATGAATGAAGCATTGTAAATCATTGGAAGACTTACCACCATAGCAAGACCTGTGGTGTAGACCCCGGGGTGACGGACAACACAGTCACCTGTCTTCAGCATGCATTTCACCTTGCCACAGGCGGCACAGGTTGGCAAACGCTGGACAGCACTGCAGAAATAGCAGAAGGCACGGTTCTTTTGCTTCCTAGAAAATAATGTTGGCTGTATAGACATGAAACCTATGCCTTTTTGGTTAAAAACTTGATTGAGGTTAGGAATGAATTGGCAATGAAAATAGTTGTTTTACGGTTGGTAGAGCTTTAAATTTGATCCTTTAAGGATAGAAACATTACTTCTGGCATTTATCACACTCCATGGGCACGTTACACGGGTGCGCTGCAAGGTCGACCTGGCCCTTTGCATTGCGGATCTCCTTTTGCCGCAGTTTCTGCTTCTCGGCCTTTTTTCGCTGGCCAGTTTTCTTCTTCGGCATTATTACAATAATCTATTTCAATTATTTCCTAAATACATTTAAGAGAAATTTATAAATCAGCTGATATATGGTCACGTCACACGGCGAACGAAATGTCAAAAGTTCATTAACATTGACAGTAGTAAAATTACGTTCGGAAATAAACATAAGAGTAAAGGTGAGCACACTCGGCCGCACCATGGCCGCACCGCACGCGTTGAACGGGGCTGAAGAACCTGGATCTCGAAAATGATTTTCAAAGGAATTTTTATTTACACTTTGCAAAAAATCTTCAAGTTTACTTGCTAATGAACAAAAGGACTTGGGAGTAATTATATCTAAAAACTTAAAGTGGGAGCCACATAATACATCTATTACCAAAAAAGCGAAGAGTTTCGTCTACCTAATCAGAAACGCTTTCGGAGTACTAACCCCAGACATGATGCTAAACATTTATAAGACTTACATACGACCATTACTTGAATATGCATTCCAAGTCTGGAGCCCATTCTTCATCAAAGACATTGATTTACTGGAAAAGGTACAGCGCAGTTTTACTAAAAACCTAAGACAGCTGAAAAGACGATCATACGAAGAAAGACTGGAAGTGCTGAAGCTAACATCTTTGAAGCAAGCAGCGTAGAGACTGTGGTGATTTAATCGAAACCTACAAGGTTTTAAATGGACACTATGACTTGGAGGATTTTGATAAACAGATTCTTTGACGAGATAACAACACTCGCTTGAGAGGACACCACCTAAAACTACAAACTTGCTTCTCCAACAACAATCCGCATAGACACTTCTTCTCTATGTTCCGTCTCTCAAAGAGTTCATGAAGCAAGCGGCCATACGCTTCTTCGACAAAGCCCCTCACCACCCTAACCCTCTTGTAGTTAGCGCCTCTAACTACGTTCCCCAACCTGCGACTCGTTACAAACGAAGACCTAGGCATGTCCTTACCGACGGCGATGAGCAAATTACTCTTGCGTTTAATGCTGCCAATATTAGTCGAGCCACACTTTGCACAAGCTCTTCCAGCAACCGCGCACCCCGCCGGCGGGGTCGCGGAGGTTCCTCCTTTGGGGTTTACCGGCACGTACCGGGCAGATTCTCTCCGATAAGGGGTCCCCAAGGCAACGCCATAAGCCGAGGTTCGAGCCCTAGTGGGCGCCCTTAGGCAGTTGCCACTTCAAGGGTGTAGGTTGCATGTAGCAACTCCCCGGTTTAGCCCGGTGACGCATTATATACACTTTGTAGTATTTTGCAAACAGGTCCATTAAAAAGAAAACTTCTTCTCTAATGGATTTATGAAAGGATGGAACCAATTAGGTACCCGAAGAAGTGGTATCGGCACCAAATGTCAATAAATTCAAAAACTTACTAGACAAACACACCATTGACCAAAAGGAAAAGTCAACAAAGTAAAGCTGGATGCGGGCATTTATCAGTTGTGCCAACTGCTTGTCAGTCTAAAAATATTAATAATAATAAATAGTAAACCTGCACAACAACCAAATAAAGTCACTCAGAAAATATTTTTACACCAAAAAATTGCACAAGCTGATGTAAGAATGACTCCTCTTAATCTCCATGACCACAACATTCAACGTAACGAACAAACCTGGGACCGCACCATTATAACCGATTAAACAATACACATGCTGGACTGGGAGAGATAGAAAAACATAGAATGTTCCAGCTGCCCTTCCTCCTCGGGCATGCTGTAGAAGACAGCAAAAGGGACTCGAGGGTGTACTGTAATTTAGGCGATGGGCTGACAACCTGTCACTATGGCAATACACATTACAATCTAAAATTACCCTCAATTATTGTCAGACGCGGCGAAAGCGCCTTTTACGAGGCGTTTTACGCTCTGCCTACCCCGTAAGGGATAAAGGCGTGATTTTATGTATGTATGTATGTATGTAAACAATACACTATAATTAGACCGGACATAAAAAAAATAGATAAAGTTAATAAAACTGTATTCCTCATAGATATTGCTGTTTGTAACACTCATAATTTAACATCCACACATACTGAAAAAAACGCTAAATACACCTATCTATACATAGAAATTAAAAAACAATGGCACGTTACCCCGTTTTTTTATTTATTCCCTCTCTTTTATTTTCTTATCATCTCGTTAGGGTCCTCCGGACCAGGGAAACCCGCGGGGCCCGACAGGGCTAATGCGTTCGATTACATATCGCATTTTTTTTTTATTCCATAGGTACGTTAAGCCTTTGGTTCCGGTATAGCATAATACCACAGAATATATAAAAGTACTATATAATAATGCCGTAGATATTAGTTGTAAAGCCATGTCAGAGGCCAGTGCTAAACATTAGCGGCTTGAAAACTCTAACCTAATCTAGGATTGAGTCTGGTTTCCTTTCTGGGTTGCGGAGGTCAGATGGCAGTCGCTCTGTGTAAAAACCAGTGCCCGTGAGATACGGGATAAGGGAGAGGGAGATGAAGACTTACAAAAATCTACCAAAGTCCAACAAGTATCCCTATGCATTTCCCTCTCTTATGTTTCCTGCTAACTGCATTAATCAATACCTGTGTCATATTTCTGAACGAAAATTATAATCCTTCCAAATTCATAGGTGGGATTTTTAAAGAATTTATCACAACACAATAGCATTTTCGTTTTGTCATCATTATAATCATTGCGCACTTCTGTTATCGCACAGGCCACAGCAAAACAAAAACAATTTTTATTCTCGGCGGAACTGCTTCGCGGGCGACGCGCAGTTTGCTAAAGTGTTTCGTTCTTGCGCAGTTTATTTTAATAATAAAAGGAAACTTGCTTAAACCGCTTTGCACCATGTTTTCTCTTTCAAAATGGGTAAGTAGGTATTGATAGTCGAGTAGTTACATACCTACTAAACACCTTCATTTGTTAGTGTTCATTAATTAATTTACATTGCTGAATCACTAACTGTCCGATTGTATCGAGAGCTGTTTTAAACTCTTCATTAAATCTGGTTAAAATACCTCTTCTATCATTCTAACATCTTTTATAGTGTTTTAAATTGCTTTCCAAGGGCGTCTATTTCTCGCTGTCGTTTCCTTCACGGTAGCGGCCATCGATCTGTTTATTCTCAGCCGGTTTAAACATACCCACACGAGCTCTACTCAGTGTGACTGTGAGCCTTTCCACCAAGTTTGCACTTTGTACCTACTATAGAACTATAGAACCTAGTGAATGAATATTAGATTTACTATATTTGTTTTATTCAGCATACCTTTTAATATTGCATTTAGTGCTGGTAGGTATTTGTTTGATACGTGTACAGCTAACTATTTAATTAATAGACTTCACTAGAAATAAAATATTTTTGAAATGGTATGTTTTAATAAAATAAGGAATATTGAATGGCACTTATTTTTTTATTTATTTAGTGGATGAATCATTAATGAACACTAACAAAGCCACAAAGCAAATACTGTGCATTAGCACTAGATTTAAAATAGTAAAACTCTACAGTGTGTTCAGAGTTATATGATTGAAAAAATAATTAGGGTTATTCCTGTTTCTTCCAGAAGTCCCTTGTCCCCATTGATGTAAAGGGTGTAAAAAAAACATACTGTTAAAGTAAAATAAGTGCATTAGTTCTAATGCTTACAAAATAAACTATTATTTAGTTTAAAATAAATTATTTGTTATTTTAAATGATAGAAATTAAAAAAAGTTGTAATACAAGTTATTCCGTTTTTTAAACTCAGCAAGCACCCAAAAGTTTTGAGCCTTTTCTATGTATTTTTTACAGTTTTTTCTGATCCATATTTTTTTCATATTTACTGGTACATCCATAAACTGTAGCTAGATAATTTCCTGTTAAGAACCAATTAACAATACATTTAATTTAGTTGTTATCTTATCTTTATGAATTCTACAAGCATTCTTCCATGCTACTGGGAACGAGAGAAAAACATGTGAATGTGCCAGCTACATTTCCTCCCAGGCATGCTGTAAAAATCAGCTAAATGATTCGAGGGTTTCCGTATATCGCAATTTAGGCGATGGGCTACCTGTCAATACAGCAATATACCTACAAATCTATTTTAAATAACCCTCAAAACTTTGTCAGACGTGGCGGAACGACCTTTGTTTAGGTCGTTTACGCTCTGCCTGCCTATTAGGGATAAAGAAGGCGTGACTATATGTATGTTTATGTATGTATTTTACAAGCAATCGTGCAAAAATCACGACCATACCTGTAATTTTTTGTCATGAGAGATCAGAAAGGGACGCCAATAATTTCAGTCAAGTTTTAATGCTTTACGAATCGATGACAATACTTACTTACATATACTAACCTAACTATTTATGGTTTTTTGATTTATACCTACTTTAAAAGTTAAGGCAAAAGCACTTAAAAACAGCGGTCTTACTAAATGCTATGTGTAGTAATAACGAAAAAAAAAACTACATTATTTTATTGTATTTTTACTTAAGCACGCGCTATGTACGTAATGGGCACAAAGGCAAGAATAACGAACTAAAATAATGTGTTTCAGGGACACGCAATTCTCAAGTTAGATGTTTTGATTAAACCTAATTAGCGTTATTACAGTAAACGAATAGAAGTAGGTAATACCTTTCTACCCCTCAGGAACTTGGTTTGGCGTTTACCGAAGAAATATTCAAAACGTCCAGTAGGCAGACCACCAGCCAGATGGATTGATGATATAGTACCAATTGAGGGTAAACAGTGGATGCGGGGGGCGTAGGACAGTGGTAGATGGCGTAAAAGAGAAGAGGCTTATACTTAGCAGTGGGCAGATGTAGGCAGATATAGATAGATTATAATCAATACGGTCATACCAGATAACAGGGTTGCACAGCGAGCGCATCTTTTACTGCGCGCTTCAAGAAGGGAAGCGGTAGCATTGCATACAGGTCTTGATTGCAGTAGAAATATATTATGTTAAAAAGGCATATGAATAATTGCAGTAGTGACCCCATGACGTGCGTGGGAGTTATCAGCTGCGAACCGCCCGGAATGCAGACGTCTCTAAATGCAGAAAATCGATGCCTTCGAAAGTTCATGCAAAGACGAAAGCGTCACTTAGCGACATCAGTTAAAAGTCAAACCATCAACCAACAGTTTTATACCTATAAATAATGCCTGGTCACAGTGCTTTAAGACCAAAGTTGGCTATGGCAACCATATGATCCGCGCAGCAGCGGGACGCCATCTGCTGAGCTCGTCCAGCAGTAGCTGTACTCACTGTCCATCTCATATCCCTAGCCTTATCCCGTATCTCACGGGGTTGGCTACCTAATCTAGGGTACTGGTTTTTCCACAGAGCGACTGCCATCTGACATCCGCATCCCAGAAGGGAAACCACACCCAATCCTAGATCAGGTCAGAGTTTTCAAGCCGCCAATGCTTAGGCTTAGCACTGTCCTCTGACATGGCTTAACGACTAATATCTACGCTATTAAACGATATTAACCGGGACAAACAGCTTAACGTGCCTTCCGAAGCACGGAAAAAGCGCCGAATAAACGTACATTTATGAACTTCGAAAACCGAAAAACACATTGGTACGTGGTAGGACTCGAACCACGACCTCCCGCTCAGGAGGCAGCGGCCCTATCCACTAAACCATCGGGCTCACTGTCCATTGTGGCCGAAATCGGCTAGAGTTAATTTAGAATTACAAATAACGAGTATTCTGCGAAGTTTTACTGGCCATAAAAACACATACATAGGATTAAAAAGTATTTTTAATATGATCAAAATATTTTTATAGGTATTCGTCGGGTGTTTCTGATTTAATGCAAATGGAATGTTAACTGTAGCGGATAAAATTATGTAAGTGCGATTTCTAAAGGAGCTATAAGTAAATTGTAAACTGCTGTTTACGATTATATTAGGAGATACGTTAGCCGTTTTGCGAACCCAAAAATTCAAATGTTTAACATTTTGAACTGTACAACTGCCATATTTTTTGCAGATGGGTCGGCCGGGTATATCAGGGAAATTACTAGCATTCTTCAAGGCGGTGTGCGTGTACTTTGTGCTATGTGGTGGTGTTGAGAAGAGCCCTACCATCGGCGCCGCCGCGGCTAAGTGCGGACCAATCATTTGCCTCATCATCATTGTGCTAACCCAGCGCGCTGGTATTCCATCTGACAAGCAGCGGCCTGACCAAAAACAACGGTTAGTTCATGTACATGTAGTCACAACTGAAAATAACTGTCTCTTCAATTTTCATCAAAAATATTGCCTGAAACTGAAACATGAGCAAAACATACATACATACATAAATCACGCCTTTATCCCTTACGGGGTAGGCAGAGCGTTTAACGCCTCGTAAAAGGCGCTTTCGCCACGTCTGACAAAAATTAAGGGGACTATTTTATATTGTAATATGTATTGCTTTAGTGACAGGTTGTCAGCCCATCGCCTAAATTACAATACAATGTAACCCTCGAGTCCCTTTTGCTGACTTTAACAGCATGCCCGGGAGGAAGGGCAGCTGGAACATTCTATGTTTTTCTATCTCTCCCAGTCCAGCATGGAAGAAATGAAGCATGAGCAAAACATACTGGAATGGATTACGATTACTTAGGTACACATATATATTAAGTATTTAGCGGTATACCTATTATACCTATTGACAGGAGGCTCAAAATAGGGATAAGTGGAAGGAGAAGAGGGAGGCCTTTGCCCAGCAGTGGGATGATGTGGGCTAAATAAGATAAGATAAGAAGACAGGAATTGGGATGGACGACGGTACGACGAACTGCTACTCATTATCTATTTTTATTTGTTAGTTTTTTGACCTTCACGTGACAATTTTATTGTCCTGCACTGCAACTTCTATTCATAGTCAAGGTCTTCATATTATGATAAAACGATAAGGCAGGCAAAGATTATTGAACTCGTTGTAATAATCAATTTATCTAAAGTCCCCGCTGGAAAGTTTTCTTAGTACATTTTAATACATGTGGATGAATAAAAAGAAGATTACAAGTGCAATGCTATGATATCTGTCTATCTTTAAAAAATACGTGATTGAGTATTGCTTGTCTTGTCTAGCTGTTAATGTCCCACTGCTGGGCAAAGGCCTCTTTCCGGGTTCCACGACCCAGACGCCGATGGCGATATGAGCTCGACTCCTTCCTCGAGGACTGGCCGGAGGAGCTACCAATGTTTTTTTTTCTTTACAGACGACGTTACTGCGCATACGTGGCCTTGGGGTTGACGCTTTCAGCAGTGGGCGATGCGTTACTAGTATGGCCTCAGTACTTCGTGGGGGGGATGGCAGCATTCGCTCTCGCTCACGTGGCTTACATCGCTGCATTTGGCTGGAGGCCCCTGGCTCCCTTACTCGCCATGCCGCTTTTCCTTGGGGTTGGATGGTATCTTTATGTCAGTGACATTATAATTTCATTTAAATTATCCATAGTCCAATAACGTCAATACACTGCTTTCATACCTGTGTCTAAATTAGGTCCCTGTCAAGGATATTTTAGGTAAAACGTCCCCGTTGTTGATTAGAGTCTAGAAACCTATGTTATTGTCGTCAATTATTGTCCACACATATTTATACAAAATATTTTCTTCCATATTTAAATAATGGTTGGTAACATTCAAGTCTGTAACTTATTTATGAATCACAGTCCGCTGTATTTAACACGTTCTTAAGAAACGAATGGTCTTATGAAACATACTGTACTTCGGTCTATTATTACTAGTTAACCTTACCTATATTATTAGGTGGTGCAAGCAACAGGCGTTCTCCGTATCCTGGTTCCTCTGTACGCGTTAGTCCTGGTGACAATGGCTTGGCGCAGCGCAGCTCGGGCTCCTAAAGCGGTTTCGGCGGCTATAGGCGCGGCTCTCTTCCTCATATCTGATGGTACTCTCGGGTACAGCATGTTCGCGGTTCCACTGCCGTATCGACAGGTAAGATTGTGGTTTAGTTAGCCCCTTTCTATTTATTTTTTCTTTTATTTTTACATAGATAACCCCTTTTTATTTGCTTCTCGCTTCTGCTATTTCATATTCTCCGCAATATTTTTTATTATTGCTTAATACTAAACCCCGTAAGGGACATCGTCCTGTCAACAACACTCAATAACTATCACCAGGATTCTTTTTAGGAAACGAAAAAAAAAAAATGCCTTTCCCAAACTAAATGACCACCTCAACCAGTCAATCTGTATGGAAAAGCCAATTTTTATATTCATTTCCTGAAAGTATTTCTTGGTGATAGTTGTTCAGTGTTGTTGACTGAGGGACGCTGTCCCTTACACCCGGTTTAAGACCTTATATCGTCATCAGTCTTATATGCTGAGCCGGATAATCTATTACTAGCTGTTAACTTGTTAAGCTTATTGCTTAAATTACGTAATCCTAATCTTCCTACATGCTTTACATATATACATACGTCACGCCTTATGGGGTAGGCAGAGCGTCAACGACCTAAACAAAGATCATTTCGCCACATCTGACAAGTTTACAAACATTAAATTGGGTTTATTTGAATTCCTTTACCAAAATATACAGACAATGTAACAATATCTCTAAGTAATGATTCTACTGTATTCATCAATATTTTCCGCATACAAGTTCTGATTCTGATAAATTACAGTAGGAAACCCAAGACCTTCCAGTTTGGGCTCCTGTCTTCCATTATTATTTTGGTCGATAATTACTACACAGAACAATTTATCATCAAGAATTTATCCTAATTTCATAATTCCGCAGATGATCGTGATGTCAACTTACTACCTGGCCCAACTGAGCATCGCAATAAGCGCCCTTGAGCCGTCCCGACGAGCGGCCGCCGCTAAGGAAAAAGTTGACTACATGCCTCAAGCCGTCGAGGTACAACCTATTGGCTAAAGGGATGTAGTACAGTGGTATTACAGGACTGAACGAGTTAGAAAGAAGGATTAGTCTTCCTTTTTTATCGGTTGCAACTATAAAAATGCACTATAACAACACAATTATAGTAACACAAGTCAATGCCAATCTTATGTATTTCCAACTTAGTTTATTTTTATTCAAAAACACATTTCATAAATAAATTATACGACTTGGCAAATTAGTTAAATTACTAAAACTACTATTTCATTATGTTGTCATATATAATAGCTAAAACTTATTTTAGATACAAAATCTTCAATTAAAGGACATGAAACTTTGTTTACCTTTATCCTAAAACTGAGTTGGATGTACTATAGGTAACTAATTGTACAAAAATATTGCATTTCAACAGCACATCACAGTATAAAATTTACAAGTTAATTAGGTTTAAAAACAAAATTCGTGAAAACACGTAACTAATTAAATCTCGTTCAAAAACAAGTACACTGCAGTCCTGTTGTCCCATAAAATTGTTTCAACCACGTTTCAAGCAAAGATCCTTGAGGCGTACTTGCATTAGTATCAAGTTCTTACGGATTCATATTCTTCCTTATAGGGTATAAGCTTTAATGTTTCCTATAGAACTGTTTGTTTTTAAAAAATCATGAAACCGAACGTGCTAAATAAAGCACAAATGATATATTTTTTAAGTACGTATTTAGATTTAAGCGTCAGGTAGAAAGGATCGAAATGGGTGTGGGTGGATGGATATACATGGTGTTAATTTAATTGCTTAGGAGGTGTTTTGGTAACGTAAAAATCCTTCAAAGGGAATTTACTTTCCCATACAAAATGACTACTTCGATCAGATAATTTTATGGGAACGTAAATTTATTTTATAGACCAGGATTTATTTAATGCATTTTTCATGTGATTTTTTGCCGATACTAAAACACCCCGAGTTATGGCACGAAATTAAATTGCACCCTGTATACATATTCCCCGCTCGTCGTGTTTGGGTAAAATAACCGGCTGTGATATGATAAAGTTGGATAGTTGTTCTTATCGTTCCATTTTACACTCATGTATTTAAATATGATTTAGGTATTGCATTTCACGAAATATATTGGCTCAACGTGAAAGGGCTTGTGCCAAAATGGGAAGAAAAGTATTTCAAAAAGTAATTAGTGCTCAGCAGGTCACATAAATATATATTTGCTTCATGATTTGCATTTACTGCGTCAACAAATTAAAATACAAAAGGCATATTCCCGTTTTCACCCTTTGGTATCGTGTCCTTACAAGGAGTAAGCATTTAATGAATTGTTGCCAGTTCAGCACTAATTACGAAGTTATTATGTGTTAAACAAAATTCCAAGCAAACTCTGTGCAAGACTGAGACCAAGCGCATGTAAGCAAAAATTTTGTATGTTTGATTCCCGAAAGGAGAAAAAATTGGCACGTCTTTAGACCTTTAGACATTACCATTGTAGTATTTATAGGAATTTGTAGTATTATAAATGTCTATTTACTTGGTGTACGAACAATCTTTTTTAGAATCTCTGTAACTGTTTAAAATCGTATTTACTATATCCTAAATGTTAGTTGTAATGATGTTATCAACTGACGGTTTAAAAACTATCATATCCATGTAGGGTTTTAAGATTCCACTTTTTTACTAGTAAAGTTATTGAATGTTAGGTTTTACGAAAACGCCACGTAAACGCGTATTTATTTTATAATACATTTAGTATTATACTAATTTGGGATTAGATTTTACATCTATGTGTGCAATAAATGCGTAAACGCAGACATATTGTTTTATTTTGTCTATACCTACACTACAGCCTTTTATATTTTTAGAGAGATGTCGATAATTTAGAACGATATAAAAGTAAGTTTACTGTAAAAATATTTATTAAAATATACATAGATAAAACTTAACATTACTATAACTTAACAACTGTGTACAAGCGAGAATCAATGCTGCGCGCCGCTTAACGTCCTAGAGATATATTAATATTTTTACATTAATTAAGGCATTATTATGAACTATTTTTGCGACTACTGACACACTTTTATTATTTAAGAATACCAAATTTTATAAACATACTTATTTTTGTATATTGTGAATTGAATATCAAAAAAATTACGTGGTTAAAAAATACTGCTGCACTTAATTATTAAAAATGCGATGCGATACATATCTAAATAATAAACAAAACAAGAAATATTTTTATAATTGACTTTGATAATAATCAAATCAATAACAAGTACATAATTCGGTATCATAAAGAGCAAATAGAATAAAAGTGTTTAGAATCTTGTTGGTATTTTGTTGGCGGCGCGCGATAAGTATAATAGACATCTCCGTCCGGAGTATGCCATGTGGAGTTATCGATCTTACAAGCTACACAACAGCGCAAGTAATAAATATCCATACATTGTTCGGGGTCATAAACTGAAGGCGTTCATGCGTTTATCTTACGTGTTATATTTCGTGCTTATATTCCCTGGCATCAGGTACCAAGCAGGAACCAAATTTTTGAATCATTCGATTTGGTATGCGAACGTTACTATTTCGTATGCAAATTTCGATACGAGTGACCCAAAAATACGGCGTATTTTGTCTTACATGCATAGTAAATATATCTTCACCGGCTAATATAATTGTGGTCTTTTAACGCATTTATATTCACACTTGGGGTATGTTATTGCTTTTTTTTGTCAGTACCAGTAAGAAGTATTATGATTTCGGCGAGAATATTAAACGCGTGAACGCATTCTTCCGTTGGGACGTTTAGGTTGTACAAAGCTTGCACGTTACTCGCGCCGCAGATTGTCAAGTCTCGCCTGTAGCTCTGCGTCGGCGTCGTTCGCCGCGCCGCCGCCGCCGCCGCCGCCGCCCGCATTCCCGCCCGACCCTCCTGCCATCGCCGCAGCTGCCGCCGGCACACGCGCCCCTAATCAAATAAATACCCATTTGTCATAAATGTTCATCAGAATGCTATTTTCAAATTTCACCTCAATATTCATAGTTATACTGGTGTAAGGGACAGCGTCGATAGTAGTTCAGTTCCGTTGACTGAGCGACCCCTATCAGTTTGCGGGACGCTGTCCCTTACACTCCGTTTATAAATAAAACTCGCATACAAAAAAACACACATATATCACCTCAAAAAAAGTATAAATATTTCATAAGCACTTACCGCCAGCGACTGATAAGGATCCGGTGGCTTGTGGCAAGCCAGATAGCTGATCGTTGAGCTGCAAGCCAAGCTCGTCCAGGATTTGGGATACCACAGCGTCACTGGAAATTAGAATGATAAAATCAGAAAAGTCGTCTAATAAAAGGGAGGGGGGGAGGGGGACATTCCTTTTGTCGAAACAGGAATAAACCGATTGATCAAACGTATGTTACAATCAAGACTTAAAGATTGTGCCAGAAGCACAGAATATATAATAGTACTACATAATAGTACAACATACAGAATGAATTCCATTGTAACGGAAATAATAAAGTTTTGTGTTCCAAAGATAGTTAAGTACTGTTCCGTGTACGGATGTCTTTCTACCACAAGATATGACTCCAATAGGAACTTTTTTAGATTCCGCAGTGATGAGAGATGGTAACTAAATTCATATAAAATATGCAACCTAATCTATTCTTACTATTCAATTACAGTGAAATACTTTAAAACGTTTGTTTAATCAAGAACTAGATTAATCAAGTGATGATTATGACCGGTATAACAAATTTTGTCAACCCTTGTAACACGCACACAAACGCACGTCAAGTGCAACATGCCGTCTGTCGATGTGTGACCAAAATGACATGATCGTTAGGAGTGTCCGAGCTGTGCCAGAAGTAAAAAAAAACTCACCTTTCTTCCTCGTCATCATCACCCTCCATCGCTTCATCGATAGAATCGCTCATCATTTCTTCCTTCATATCCATAATCTCTGATTGTTTTTCAAATTCCTGTAATATACAAAGTTATTTCAGTTATTTTAGGTGCAGATGTATGCTAACCAATGGAATAGCCAGATTGATAATGAAAAGAAACATTTGACAGTGAGACCACAGCCACAGATGAAGCTAGCATTCTCCAAAGTTTGTCTACATTTATCTACTTACTAAGATAGAAACATCATTGGTCATTCTCTTACCTGTAAAATCTTCTGTATTTGCGGCATATTCATCTGTCGGTTCATGGTGGCCATGGCTCGAGTGACGCCTTTCATCGCCTGTGCCATGGTGCTCTGTGACTTGAGGGTCTGGATCTTGAGTGAGACAGCTTGGATATTCGCTTTCATCAACATAAACTTGCGTACGTATCGCCGCGTGCGTACGAGATCTTTCGCCATTATCTTTACTGCATCCTGCAAAATGGTTTAGTGTGTTGAATTCTATCAACAAGAATACGAGCATAAATTCAGCATACATTGGTATTGTTAAAAAACCTACCAATGCAAAGAAAAAATGTGCAGTATTTGATAATGGAACAAGCAAGGACAGAGAATCGTGGAGAGACCGCAGAGAGGCCTTTGCCTAGCAGTGGGACACTAAGTAAGTAGTATTTAGTAATATTTTTAAATTGAATAGTTACAAAAATAGAACAGGGTATCTTAGTATATGATTGGACCAATATGACATGTTGTCTAAGAGTAGGTATTAATCATTGGCCCAATATGTCAATTCACACAAGTTACATATCATACCATTTGTCCTTCTTTAGCCAATTTCTTAATATCAGCTATGACTTTTTTCTCCTGTTGCTCCATTTTCATGCGTTCCCGGTCAAGATCACGCATGGCTTTGTTCAATGCGCGCTGATTTTTGCGCAGCATCTCGTCGGGAGTCATCTTGTGACCAAATAACCACTCCATTGTTAAGATGTGTTGTGGATATCAACTGGAAAGAAGTAAAACAAATTAAAAGTTTAAAAATTATTGTTTTTAGTATCAGTAGGTAAAATTCTACTTCTTCTTCTGTCAAGTGGGTATTGAGTCTATGGACCCGATGAACCCTGGTGTCTGAGTTTTTTTAAACTGCCTAGTAGCACAACTACCAGGCCTCTGACATGGTTTGAGTAACGACCACTATCAAAGACAGCAACCGGGACCGACGGCTTAACGTGCCCTCTGAAGCACAAAATCTTTTTCTTTTCAGACAATCAGGTGATTCAGTCTGCAAAGTCCTAACTAAACTGGGAAAAAAATCACAAAGTGATAAATTCTCAAATATCAACTTTATGTTTCGCCCCTGGGAATCGAACCCGGGACCTCCGGATTGGGAGTCCATGGCACTAGCCACTAGACCATGGAGGCAGTTATTCTACTAATGTTTGCTAATATTATTAGTCTAAGTAAATAAAAAAAAATCACAGTGGGGACATTAATTGGATGGAGAAAAGGGAATACACCAGATGGCTACTTTTAAATTCATAAACAAGGGACTAAGGGGGTACAAGGGACTTCCCCTTTACTATTATAGAAAATAATAGTAAAGGGGAAGTAATAATTAATTATAATAAATGTACGCAATCTAATATTATTATTAAATATTTTTTCATTTTGAAATGTCTTAGTGAATTCCAATTTTAAATATCTAAAAATTCAAAGTGGGGCACCAAGGACTTTTAACTGGTTGGAGAAGATGGGAATACACCAATTTTATTATATCATAATAATAATAAACAAATACAAGGGCTTCCCGCTTCACTATTAAAGGTGCAAATTCAGTAAGTTAAGTTAGTCAAAAAATCTCTACACTAGCTACAACCTTGAGAGCTTAGCAAGTAAATAATCTATGAAGAACAACAACATACTTTCTAAGATGTTTATTGAACATTCCTACTGGTTGATGCAGTAAGTAAGTAGAGTATTTAACTGGTTTGGTTCTTCTATATCTACAGTATGTCCTTGCTTGTCCTTCTGAGCCCCTTGTTTTATATTTATCCTTCAATATTTGGTCCTCTTTTTTTATAGATATAACTTTTGCAGAACAAACCTTTATAGTCAAAAGCATTAAGATAATATAGATGATTACCTTGATTTGAGAAAAGGCGTATTTACTTCGGCTGCTTGGCGAAATATCCGATTTATAAGGAGTGATGAATCACCAATCTCGACGTCCAAATTGCAAGACCCATATAATTGTCCAGAGGTTATTTATTGTATTCCACAGCTTGTTACAGTCTGTTTGAAGATATAAGGCGTGTAATTTATTTTGTAGCTATTAAATTAGAGGAATTATTAGTAAATTACTCATTGTTTACATGCACACAAAAGGGATGAAGAAATGACATTGACAGTAACAGCAGAGAGCATAGGCTACGTAAATCTTAATAGCTGCGTTCATAAATAAAAATAACCGGTACTAAGTGCCTAACGAGGAATGAACCGATATGAACCCGGTGCTTGGTTGAGCATTTGGTTGGCTGGCCCAGACGCGAAGCGACCGTTCTTGTTTTAGTAGTTACTTATTCACCTGTCTGGCAACACCGTAATCAGTTTGACATTTTGCGCAGCAAAAGCTACTAAAGTGGACGGATAAATCGGTCAATTGTATTTTTTATTACGTTTATTACATTTACACTAATTAGAGGTACGGAAACAGTGGTGTTCAGCTTACATATCATTTTAGTATTAGTGCGTTTGCGTGTGGGAAGCGCGCAGTGATCGAGGATGCGTGGCGCGAAGGGCGGGCGGTGAAAGTGTGTGTTAGTGCGCGGGAGAAGCAGCAGCCGTGAGGATGGGCGTGGGCCTGCAGCCGCTGGAGTTCACGGAGTGCCTGGCGGACAGCCCTGCCTTCCGCGAGAACCTGCAGCGCCACGAGAAGGAGCTAGAGCGGACCAGCCAGCAGATCAAGCGGCTCATCAAGGAGGTCAAGGATGTCGTGCAGGCTGCTAGACGTAAGTCCATTCCTTATTCTCTAAAGCCTCTAAAAGTCGCTAACATTGAAATTGGTCGCTGTCCTTGTTAGTGGTCGTTACACAAATCATGTCAGAGCCCTTTTAGAGGTACTTTTAGGCGGTTTAAAAACTGACACCAGGGTTTATCGGGTCCCTCGACTAGGAACTCGCACGACAAGAAAAAAAAACTGCATTTGATCCTTTTTATTTTTCTTTGTTTAATGACTCATGGAATGTTTTCCTTGTTTCAATATGTTCAGTTATATAAGTAGTAATGTGAATTAAAACCTAAACATTTGCTCAAAACTTTAGTTTAATACAATTGCTAAAGTAAGTTTTATCATGTGGGTGCAAGGTTAAATTAGTGTTGAATGATAGCTGTGCATTGTTACTCTTCAATTCAAAACTACCTATTGCAGCTATATTGAGTTGAGAGGTTTGCAGTTGATAATGGGTTTATAATAAATCAATTGCTGTATTGTTGTCTGGGATCAGTATGGTACACAATACCACTATTACAGGGTCATCATAGCTGATTATATTTAAATATACCTTGTTAAAGAAATATATGAATTATATCATTAAAAAAACATCATTTGTAATTGCGGCCATATCTATTTTATGAATAAGTTTATTAAACAGCTTTGGTGACCCATAAATACTTCCAAAGTTCAACACCACCCACATAATGTTTGCTTTTACTTCAGTGCCTTTTGGCAAGATGTTCCTTATACAATTTATATAAATTCACATGGACTACTTTAGATTGTGACTGGTGACTATAAATGGTGAATGAGCAGCTCTCACAAACTGTATTGGAATAATTAATTCAGTATACAATAAACTTCTCTGTGTTTAGCATTGGTTACTGCCCACTACTGTCCTGATTATTTGGTAGCTTGTTTGTAAACATAACTGATATTGTAAGAATAACTTTATACCATGAACTGATTACCCATAAAATGGTATGAGTATCTTTCAATGGGTATGACATCATCTAAGTTATGCCCCATGAATGCATATCAATATAAATAAACTTTATGTAGGAGGTATTTCTTCTTTCCTTTTATGGTACCATTTAATATGAGATCATTAAAGAGTATTCTATCATATTCATCTAAAAACTATCTCAGTATTTTAATAATAATATGTCATATCAGTTAAACATGATATGAATGAAGAGGTTCCATTATCACCAATTAGAAAAAGAAAACTTTAATAATTGTTGTATATTTGTGTCCAATTAACAGATTCATGTGTTTAATTGTCCGAGTTTCCAATAGATGTCTGACATTGCTGACTGTGACAGCGGTGCACATTTTCTAGCTGCATCGGCTAAAGGAATCCGTGTCAATGACTTTCTTAATTAGTCCACACATGAACATGTTACATGATGCTTAACTACCTGATCAGGGTTGATAAAATCGTAAATAACATGTGAAAAAAATGCAGAAAACTAAATTATTACACAGAAACAATCACAACTACTATTTTCATGTTTTAGACATATGTGAACTTAGTAGTTCGCAACAGACAGAACTTTTATTGTATGGTAAATCATTACTTCTATGCAATCTGACAGCTGCATTTTTTCCTGGGCATGCTGTAAAAACCAGCTAAGGGATCTGAGGGTTTCAGTATATTGTAATATAGGCGATTGGCTGACAACCTGTTACTACAGCAATATACCTACAAATCTATCTTAAATAACCCTCAAAACTTTGTCAGATGTGGCAAAACATCCTTTGTTTAGGTCGTTTACGCTCTGCCTACCCCATTAGGGATAAAGGCGTGATTATATGTATGTATGTATGCATGTAAACCATTAGCAGTGTTAGAAAGATTATGTCTTGGTCAATGTGTACAGAATATAAAAACATAGTTTAATATTAAAATTCATCAATGGGCTCAGCATATAAATAAGTTTGTTTTATTGCATGAACTATTTCAAATGCAATATGTGTGTTGAAGTAACAACGTGGCTTCAACTGGTGACACAGCGCTCTGAGTCATCACATCACCACTGAACCGTGATATACTAGAATGGACAGCATCTGTTGCTGGTTGAGCAGACCTGCCTTATCATTGTCACCTACAAATATGTATGCAGCTACAGTATGATGTGACACAGATGATTTTATGGTCCGACAAAAAATATTTACTTATAGTAGTTTCTCATAGTGATTATTGCTATTTTGATTGGGTTTATTACCAAAATTATATTTACTGTTGCATCGATATTTCGAACATACATACATATTATAACGCCTTTATCCCTAATGCGGTAGGCAAAGCGTAAAAGACCTAAACAAAGGTTGTTCCGCCACATCTGACAAAGTTTTGAGGGTTATTTAAGATAGATTTTGTAGGGATCGCCTAAGTTACAATATACTGAAACCCTCGGATCCCTTATCTTTTTATAGCATACCCGAGAGGAAATACAGCTGGCACATTCTATGTTTTTTTAGCGAGAGAAATTGCTGTTTTGATTGGGTTTATTACCAGAATTATATTTATTGTTGCATCGATATTTCGAAGCTGTTGCACAATTCATATATTATTATTGCAGTCACAATCCCATTCAAAATAACTATCCAATTGTAGTGGTTACTCCACTATCAAAATGTGTAAAAATACAATTTTTCCTCTGCATTTATCCTTCAGATTCAGAAAATAATTAAAAACTAGCCTCTTACGCCGCAGTTTCACCCGCGGCTTACTTAATGACTTTCCCGTGGGCATCAAATATTTTCCCGCGGTAAAAAGTAGCCAATGTTACTCAGGGTGAACGTAGCTTTCCAATGGTCAAAGAATTTTCGAAATCGGTCCGGTAGTTTTTAAGTTAATTCGTTACAAACATACACAGAAATACAAATCTTTCCTCTTTATAATATTATTATAGGATAACATTTCCTTTTATATTTTTATTTTACATACATACATATAATCACGCCTTTATCCCTAATGGGGTAGGCAGAGCGTAAACGACCTAAACAAAGGCCGTTCCGCCACGTATGACAAAGTCTGGAGGGCCAAAGAAAGATTTGTACGTATATTGCTGTAGTGACAGGTTGTCAGCCCATCGCCTAAATTACAATATACTGAAACCCTCAGATCCCTTAGCTGGTTTTTACAGCATGCTCGGGAGGAAATGCAGCTGGCACATTCTATGTTTTTCTCTCACTCCCAGTCCAGCATGGAAGATTTATTTTACAATATTAATCATCCTATACCTATTTATTGGACAAGAGTTTAGTTAAGTTTATGGCGTAGTATTTACTACTACGCCATAAACTTAACTTAACTCTAAGTCCACTAAGCACTTAGGCAATAAATATACAAGCGACTGAATGTTTCCGTAACTTTACTTGGCGAGAATGAATGGTTTTGAGCTTTTTCGTCATTTTGTCTCCAGGTTAAATATCGGCCAGGCGCTTTTCATTTTAGAGAGAAGACTCTTTTTGCTTCTTCTTCCATGCTGGCCTGGGATCGAGAGAAAAACAGAATGCGCCAGCTGCATTTCCTCCCGGGCATGCTGTAAAAATTAGCTAAAGGATCCGAGAATTTCAATATACTGCAATTTAGGCGATGGGCTGACAACCTGTTACTACAGCAATATACTTACAAATCTATCTTAAATAACCGTCAAAACTTTGTTAGACGTAGCGGAACGACCTTTGTTTAGGTCGTTTACGCTCTGCCTACCCCGTTAGCGATAAAGGCGTGAGTATAAGTATGTATGTTTGTAATCATCCTATACATTGTAGCCCCTATTCTCTTTATCAGTTTGTGACTAATTATTGAATACATTTAGCTAACAATAGATTTGGGTTTGTCAGACATGTACTTACAGATACACAGCTAGAATACATAATTTGTTTATTATTGTTATGGATATGGGCATGATTAGTTAAGTAGATGGTTATCTTTAAAGTAGTTCCTGGGGTATAAGTAATAGTAGAACTTAATAAAAGTAAAGTATGCATGTTTTATCAATATTACATATATAAAATCACGCCTTTATCCCTAATGGGGTAGGCAGAGCGAAAACGACCTAAACAAAGTCTGAGTAGTTTTGAGGGTAATAACAGTTGATTATGATGTATATTGCTATAGTGATAGCTTGTCAGCCCATCGACTAAAATTGCAATACATTATAACCCTCGAATCCCTTAGCTGGCTTTTACAGCATGCCCGGGAGGAGATACAGCTGGGACATTCAATGTTTTTCTATCACTCCCAGTCCAGCATGGAAGAATATCAATAGTAGTTTACATAAAACCTTTAAAATGATGACTCTTGCAAAAAAAAAGGCTTCCTAACACTTTAAAAGTTCTATCTACATTCACACATACATGAGTCGCGCTTGTATCCCTTAACGAGGTAGACAAAGCGCAAAATGACAGCAATTTAAGAATGAAATATGTATCAATATAGTGACAGGTTATCAGCCCATCTCCTAAACTACAATTCACTGTGAACCTTAAATCCATTTGCTGACTTCTAAAGCATGTCCATTGGGAGAAGCAGCTAGCACATTCTTTGTTTACTATCGCTTCCAGTCCAGCATGAAATTTAATTCCTTAAATCTTCTTCTTATCGTGTCGATGGGACACGAGAAATTATATCGAAGCGGCCCAGAATTCAGCCACTTATATTGCGGATTGACTGCCGTCCATTAAATCCGCTGGCGTGCAAGTGTTGGGGCACGATGGGCATGATGTTAAATGTGCCATGGTTTGCACTGCACCGCATACACAGTCCACATCGGAGCTAGACGAAAATCCCCACCTGACCATTGTCTCCTTACTTCTGCCAACCTGAGTTCAAAGCCTGTTTAAGGACTTCCAAATCGGTCACGGTAGTTCATGTCCAGGAGGGAGATTCTCGGCAAGCGGTACAAAGGGAGAAGGCAGAGAAGCTTTATCGCGCCAAAGCTCCTAAAATTAAATATTGTGTGTGATGTAGAAATAGTAATATTAGCAATGTGAGGTAATTTGACAGCGTAAAGTGCGTAATCTAGAAATGTTGTACAATCAGAGTGATTTAGTTGTTATCTTCCGTAGATAATGCGATAACGAGTGATATGACGCTTTTTAAACACTGATATACAGCTAAAAGTACCATTGAAGTACTAATAATAAATTAGCATTATACAGAAGAATTATTTGTTATATTTATAAAAAGGCTGAGCTAAATTTAGTAATAATCGAAGTATTTTGATAAATAATGCGTCCATAATACATCACACTGCAGATTAAATACGTGTAGTTTTACAAAAAGAAAAACCCACTAACAGATAAACTAAACATTTGGTGTAATATGATAACGTAACACAGCATTTTTACGAGGTCATTCATATAAAATAACGTGTTGAACCTCTAATTAGTTTCGACAAGATGAAAGTCAAAATAACAACTGAATCTAGCTGGACTTTATATAGCGTTTGAAAAGCGTTCGTCAGGCGTTAACACAAACCCTAAAAACCAAGATCTTCAATGACTCCATCCTTACTATTCTATACCTGTAATAATAAGGGCGCCGAAATGTTATAAGCTTGCCATGGATAGAGCTATGAGTTACGATCTGTAACAAAATATTTCGCAAGAGAGCAAAAAATTACTATCTCTCAGAATAAGCAAGTTGAATTGGCAATAAACGGCATACCGGGTGTAAGGGACAGCGTCCCGCAAACTGATAGGGGTGGCTCAGTCAACGACACTAAACAACTATCAGCAGGTTTGTTTTTTCACTTCATGAAACACCTGGTACATGTCACTGAACCGATGACCAGTAGGTAGAGAAGACGAGCTCTTTCATGAAGTCCACATCTACTTTATTAGCTGTGTGTCAAGCGCTGCCAGATGGCTTGAGCAATCCTAGATTAGCCCCGGATCTAGGATTACTCAAGGTGTGGCAAAAACATTAGTATTTGTCACCCCCTTCTTTTTAGCACCCGGGATGGTTTGAATTTGCTGCTCGGGGCGTGCCCACTCTCCTTAATGCGGGCCTGCCCTGGATGCGAAGAGCCGAAAACCTTAGGAGAAGCTTATGTCCAGCAGTAGATATAACTAGCCAATGATGATTGATCACATTTGCTGCTAAAAGATCAAACCTGATAACAATATTATAGGGGAGGGTGATTAGTCGCATGTTCGATGGCTACGCGTGAAAACGTAATTAGTAACACTGTTTTGTTTCTCTAATGAATGCCATTTTCTAAGAAGTAGCCATCTGTTTTCTTGCCTCCGTCTAATTGTATGACTCAACCTGCCTGCTTCAGGTTTTTGAACTAGTAAATCCACTGTAATAGTAGCTCTGAATCGTGTTTACTTTTTACAGGAAGAGAAGTAGGTTAATTTGAACATGTTGAAGTAAATTATTATAAACCGAGTTCGAAATTCATGAATGAGGCCGTTATATTGAAAAATGTTAATCTGCTTACATTTTACAGCCAAAAGATACTTGTCGTCGTAATGAAAACACGTTTATTTTTCACGTGTGTATTATTGAATTTCTTTACTCTTTCTTCGTATTTAAAAAGGAAAAATTGAATTTGAAAATGAAAATAAAGCACATGAAAAGCCGGATTTTCTTATTCTAGAAAAAGAAACGTCAAATAGCTTATAAGCGATTGACGTTGCAGTGGGCGTGTGCAATGTGTATTATGGTGTAATTGCATCGATTGTGGATGCTACTCACGTCAGCAGGCGATCGATG
This sequence comes from Scrobipalpa costella, assembly GCA_949820665.1. Taxonomy (NCBI): domain Eukaryota; kingdom Metazoa; phylum Arthropoda; class Insecta; order Lepidoptera; family Gelechiidae; genus Scrobipalpa; species Scrobipalpa costella. The sequence goes on from OX463309.1 coordinate 10,847,220, forward strand.
CAGTCGATGTTAAACCACAGCTCGGACACTCTTAACTATAATGTCATTTTGGTCACACATCGACAGACGGCATGTTGCACTTGGCATGCGCTTGCGTGCGTGTTATGAGGGTTGACAAATTTTGTTATACCGGTCATAATCATCACTTGATTAATCTGATTATTGATTAAACCAACGTTTTAAAGTAGTTCACTGTAAATGAATAGTTAGAATAGATTAGGTTGCATATTTTGTGTACATTTTCTTACCGTCTCTCATCACTGTGGAATCTAAAAAAGTTCCTATTGGAGTCATATCTTGTGGTAGAAAGACATCCGTACACGGAACAGTACCTATCCATCTTTGGAAAACAAAACTTTATTATTTTACACTGGGAAACATGCGCGCGCCATACCCGCTAAGCGTACGCTCAATGTGGCCCACAATCCGGCGCGGAGTGTGATGTATGTCGGACTGGGGAAGGGAGGTGAATGTCCATTCTGTATGTAGTACTATTATATATTCTGTGGTTAAACATTATTAGCCCAGACTGACAATGACATGGTGAACATTCGGCCACAAATACAATAAATAATTCTGTATCATCAGTTTTCTACTTACAGCGATACCGAAATAGGCACAACCAAACAAATTTGTTTCTACATATACACACACAACACACACACACAATCACGCCTTTATCCCTAATGGGGCAGGCAGAGCATATACGACCTTAACAAAGGTCGCACCGCCACGTCTGACAAAGTGTTGAGGGTTATTTAAGATGGATTTGTATGTATATGGCTGTGGTGACAGGTTGTCAGCCCATCGCCTAAATTGCAATATACTGAAAACCTCGCATCCCTTAGTTGGTTTGTACAGCATGCTCGGAAGGATATGCAGCTGGCACATTCTATGTTTTTCTCTCACTCCCAGTCCAGCATGGAAGTATAGTATAGTTCTACATATGACTGCTTAAATTTTGCTCCTATGTATAAAAAAATATATACACCTTTGGTCATAAAAATGAAGCATATGAAAAGGCGGATTTTCTCTTTAAAAAGAAACATCAAATAGCTTAGAAGCAATTGACGTTGCAGTGGCCGTGTGCAATGTGTATTATGGTGTAATTGCATCGATTGTGGATGCAACTCACGTCAGCAGGCGATCGATGCCATCGATACAGACGATATTAAACATTTGGCTCTGGCTGATATTGGCATGTTAAACAATGTTGAACATTCGGCCCGATAGAGAAACATTACAAATTCAAAATATCTTTATTACTCACACTTAAAACAACACATTAAATAAAAATCACAATAGTACGGTTTGAGAGTAAAAGGTGAGGGTCTCAGTATTTTGCTACCATGTTACTCAAAGCAACAGTGGTAGCAGTGATTTTCAGCCCTTACCTTTTTCCTACACCATACAAAAACATTAGAGTTGAGGGCATATAGAATTATAATGAGATAAAACATTAAAAAGTAAAAGTCAAAGTATAACATGATTAAAACAAAACATAATTTCTGTACATATGTAACTAGCTTTCTAAGTTTTCCCGCGAAAGTAAGAAGTAAGAAAATCCTGTGTCCGCCTGTCTTCAAAATTGGATCCGAATCGATCCGTTTAGGCATGAAATAGCAACAGACAGACATTAATTGATGTTACTTTCGTAAGAGTATAGTTAAGAACTTCAATAGACAATGAATGCACATGCTTAAGTTTAAGAATAACCTTCTTTGCGCACGCGCGCATTCCGTAAACTGCCTTCTATTACATACCGGGTGTAAGGGACAGCGTCCCGCAAACTGATAGGGGTTGCTCAGTCAACAACACTGAACCACTGTTAGCTGTTTTTTTTCTTCAGAAAGTGAGAATGAAATTGGCATTGCCATACAAATTGTACAAATACATTTATTACCCACATTTACAAACAGAAACTAGTTACACACATTCACAAACATTACAAACAGAATACACAAAATAAATTGTCAGATCGAGGTGGATATTTTGTATGGAAAAACCAATTTTTATTTTCACTTCCTGAAAAAGAAAATTCTGTTGAAAGTTGTTTTGTTTCGTTGACTGAACAACCCCTATGAGTTTGCGGAACGCTGTCCCTTACATCTGGTATAGTTACAACTAGTAACGAATTATCGGAATAACTCACACCCATTGTTCACGTCAAAAGAGACTGCACTTGATAATAGACGAGGTATTTCGAACCAAGGTCTATTTGCGTTTCTGTTGACGTCATCTGTTCTAAAAGTTGACATTTTCTAACTAATAATATGGTATCACATTTTTAAACACAGTGCTTCTGTTTAAGTTTTATGTTTAAAAGTTTTACAACATAATTGAATCTGTTTACACATATCATAAATTGACGATACGGTCCGATAGTATACGGGCACTGTAAAATCTAAAATGTCTCGCAATCAAATTCTTCTTCTGTCGTGTGGGTTACGAGTCGATCGACCCGATGAACCCTGGTGTCAGAGTTTTTGAACCGACTAATATGCCTCTAACGACCAATATCATAGACAGCGGCAGGGACCAACAGCTTAACATGTCGTTCGTTAAGCCTGCAATGTTCAACCAAATTAACAAATATAAACTTTGCGTTCCCCCTGGGAATCGAACCCAGGACCTCCGGATCGAGAGCCCATGGCTCACACCACTAGATCACAGAGGCAGTTCAAATAAAAAGAAACCGTATTGAGGTTTAGGTACTTAAGAGAAACGGTCTGGCTAGCGTCCACTTAAGCGTTTTTGAAGAACGAATAGCACTATAAAGCCTTACCCAGCTCAAGCGAACACTCTCTCGCAATCGCACTAAAGAACTTGCTCTCTTTGATCGAATTGTGGAAACGCCTAAAACCTTCTGGTTAAGCTAGCCTAACGTAACCGCTAACAAATAATTATAATAACGATGTACATAACGTCGTTGCGCGACCAAAACCTGCTATGTAACAAAATAGAAATTTTACAGGAGCCAAAACAAACTTAATCATTTTCGGGCTTACTGTTCAGAATGTTGATATTTTTAACGTCTATGATAATGATTAGTTCCTTTATTTTCACAATACTGGATACATGTACAAATCCATCTTGAATAACCTTCAAAACTTTGTCAGACGTGGCAGAACGACCTTTGTTTAGGTTGTTTACGCTCTGCCTACCCCATTAGGGATAAAGGCGTGATTATATGTATGTATGTATAAAAAGATAAACAAACAAGAATTTGGAAATCATCATCCACATGGCAGATTCAAAAATGTTACAAAGCAGGTTTTGTTCGCGCAACGACGATAAACAAGTTCCATATCCATAAAGGTTGATCGTCTTCACAGGTCTCAGTGCTTGTCAGCTGGCGCTGGCGTCGAGCATGGAACAGTTCGAGTTCGCATGTATCGGAGCGTCGCAAACAGAAGACGAGCGAGTCATCGGCAGGAGTCTCCATCACTTCGCGGCTCTCATCAGGACCATAGAGGACGAACGCGACCGAATGGTGAGCTTATTATACTTGTAGCCGATAGATGGCGCCACAACTAGAAACACGAGTTCTGAAACGTGGTATCGAAATTTTCTCAGCGACCTGCATATATACAAGCTCTAAATGTGTCCGGCCGGTGTGATGGTAGAAGCCATCAACACTTCGCTGCTCTCATCAGGACCATAAAGGACAAATGCGACCGAATGGTGATGGTGAGCTTATTATACTTGTAGCCGATAGGTGGCGCCGCACCAAGAAGTACGAGTTCTGAAACGCGGTATCAAAGTTTTCTCAGCGATTTGCAGATATACAAGTTCCAAACATGTCCGGCTGAACTTCGGCCCAACAACCGACCAGGCGGGTAGCTAGCCTTTTTCCATCTATCATCGCTTGGCCAACTGGCCTCAACACTAACTCCCAAATATTAGAGTAGAGCAAGGTGTTACAGACATATGTTTTTCAGTTTACTTCCTTTAAAGTTGTAAGGAAAAAGCTGTGTATGGGCTGCAAAACAAGTTGGTATCGATAACTCAAAGATAAATAAACGAACTTTAAGAAAATTTGTAGCAAAAGCTTTCGTTCCCTTTGCGGATTTTGGCGAATCGCAAATAAAATTCTTACATTTACGTTTTGCAAGTTTCGTGAAAAAGAAAATGATTTATTGATAACTTATGGCTAAATACAATGTTTCGCTAGACCTCGCCCAAGGATACCCTGTATCGCGAGGGCCTAGTACCTTCCACAGTGTTACAATATTAATGTTTAGCTATTTTAGCTATACAAATCAGTATTCTCGTGTAATCCTATATAGGTAGCCTACCCCGTGAAATGAGAAAGAAATAGCCATTACAATCCCCCATCGTAAAACTACCATACCTCACTCAGTCATCCGCGTAAACATCACACTAAGCGGCTTAGCGTAAGCCCGCGGTAAACGCAAACGCAAACCACGCAAGAGTGACGGCAACGCGGCCTCGCGACTCGCGCGCAAGGTCACGGCCGGTACGGATACAATACAATACTGCACCATACCAGTCACGCTACATTGACTCTGCTATTATACCACAGTATGATCTGATCACTGATATGTTTTATCTCCCGACTACCGCTTTGCTATACTTGTGGTCGTAAATGTTCCATGCTCTAGCTAAACAAGCCACCGTATCGTATGTGTGAACCACTGCACATGGAAAATATGGTTTCCTTGAACGTGCCAAACACAAATATAGATTTCTAATTTTGTACCAGCAATCAAACATGAACTTCTATCTGCAATACAATATTGATAACAACGATACTTTGCAATCTTCTTCTTAGCGAGTGGATTCAAACGACCGGATGAATCCTGGTGTCAGAGTTTTCAAACCGCCTAGTAGCACAGCTTTTAGGCCTCTGACATTTGAGTAACGACCACTTTCAAAGACAGCGACCTTGACCGACGGCTTAACGTGCCCTGCGAAGCACGGAATCGTTTTTTCTTTTCGGACAATCAGGTGATTCAGCCTGCAATGAATGTCCTAAGTAGAGAAAACCTCACAAAGTGATAAATTGACAAACATCAACTTTGTCCCTCCTGGGAATCGAACCCAGGACCTCCGGATCGTAAGCCTATGGCTCTGACCACTAGACCACGGAGGCAGTCTGCAATAGAAAGAGACCATTACTATTGCAATTCTCGAAGGATACCACACAACCGCAGTCATGCAACACTGAGCACTATCCGATACACATTCTATTCATTCTTTTGTACAATCTAGAACACAATTACATACTGCAGACATGCACAAACTCTTATTTGATCAGTCCTTATTTCTATCGCCTTAGGTGCTACAATATTTTTACCTGGTGACTGTACCATAGCACAGCACAGGTTGTCTACATTATATTATGCTCTAGTTACATACAATTATCATCTAAATAGCAATTTACGATCTAACGCAAATTGCTAATGAAAATCTGTGGGATACTGCTGAGAGCGGAAAAGAGAAACTAAAAAGTAAACTCCTATTAGAAAGCTGATTGAGTTACCATGTGGTCACCATTTAACTGGCTCCGTGGTCTAGTGGTCTGACCCATGAGCTCACGACCCGGTGGTCCTAGATTAGATTCCCGGTGGGAGACAATGAATTTGTGCTGTTGTTTCTAGTTCGGTTAGGTTAGGACATTGCAGACTGATCACCTGATTCTAGAAAGATGATCCATGCTGTCGGATGGGCATGTAAATAGTCGGTTCTGCGCCTGATTTCTCTCTGGTTGTGTCAGTCAATTCAATCTGTCCCATCAGATTAAGAGAATGAAGGAATAGAGAGTGCACTTGTGCTTAAACACTCTTAGGCCCTATCGCCACCTTACATACATACAAACATACTATCACGCCTGTATCCCTTATGGGGTAGGCAGAGCGTCAACGACCCAAACAGAGGTCGTTCCGCCACGTCTAACAAGTTTTGAGGGTTAAGATAGAACTGTATATTGCTGTAGTATAGTAGCAATATACCCTCGAATCCCTTAGCTGGTTTTTACAGCATGCCGGGGAGGAGATGCAGCTGGCACATTCTACGTTATTCTATCGCCACCTTAAGTAAACAAATTCAATATTAAATAGTACGGGATACCTTCCTTAGTCGAAAAAATCGTACAATAGTAAACATTAACGTATCAAGGCTGAACAACGTCACGAACCCACATAATGTTCATATAAATAAGGTTTTTTTAAGGTTTCTTTTTGCCATAGAAATCGACAGTCGTTCAAGGCCTTTTTATACATAATCACGGATAAAAAACGGAAGTATCTATGTCCAACATTAACCTGGCACTTAAATGGCCATTTAAATAAAACTGGTTATTTTCTAGAAAAATTATACACATTGTGTTTTCTCCTCTAACATGTGTGTTATGATAATTTCCCGTTTCTGGTGAACTAGCTTGGTGACCTTCCGGAGAACACTTTCTCTTGTCCACTTTACAACTTTATTGGACAAGGGTTTAGTTAAGTTTATGGCGTAGTAGGAAAGGGCAGTAAAATATACAAGCGACTGAATGTTTCCGTAACTTTACTTGGCGCGAATGAATAGGTTTTGAGCTTCTTCGTCGTTTTGTCTCCTGGTTAAATATCGGCCTGGCAGTTTTCTTTTTAGAGAGGCAGACGAGAAGGCGGGTCACTTGATTGTCCTGACCAATACAAGCAGGGTACCAAATGCGTTGCGGGCGTTTATTGAAAAGACTCTTTGAAGACTGCCAATGCTTTGTATCAATCCGGACACTGTATTATACTATGCTAAATCTTGCTCAGTTTATCTTAATGTTTTATACCTAATAAATAAGTGTTTGTACTTGCCTCCGTGGTCTAGTGGCTAGTGCCATGGTCTCCCGACCTGGAGGTCCTGGGTTCGATTCCCAGGGGGGAAACACAAAGTTGATATTTGAGAATTTATCACTTTGTGAATTTTTCCCCAGTTTGGTTAGGACATTGCAGGCTAAATCACCTGATTGTCCGAAAAGAAAAAGATTTCGTGCTTCGGAGGGCACGTTAAGCCGTCGGTCCCGTTCGCTGTCTTTGATAGTGGTCGTTACTCAAACCATGTCAGAGGCCTGATAGTTGTGCTACTAGGCGGTTTAAAAACTCTGACACCAGGGTTCATCGGGTCGATAGACTCGATACCCACTCGACAGAAGACGAAGTGTTTGTACCTATGTAAAGATAACTAACTATTTACTGTATGGATCTCAAAACCTGAAATAAAGCATTTTTATTTTATTTTTATTTATTTGATATTTGGAATAACATATTGGACTGTCCGCCTCGTGCAAAGACATGAAACTATTTCCTGTGCATATGTCGTGAGATCACTTTGTTTTTCATCCATTCAATTATATCTATCAATATGTTCGATTTTCGGTTTAGTGTACTCCTGATCTGATCTTTCTTAAATACGTCCAGAATTTGATCATGGTACCTTCAACTACGAATACTTAAGCTTTCGCGCATATGTAAACTTTGGGGCACTCCACTCCACTCCACTCCACTCTCGCCACGTGCATTTGTTTTGCCAATCTTTCATTCATCCTCAATCCCAAAAATAATACGAATACCGCTAAACCACAACTCCGCATAACTCCAGTGACCATTGACTTGATAACTTTTACTTTCAGTGCAAGCAGGCCAGGCAGGCCACTCAGCGGTCGATGTCGGCGTGCTACGAATCTTAACGAGGACGTTGACATAATTATTAGTTGTGTAATATTGAGGCAGCGGTTGCCAAACTGTGATGATCAGTCTAATAGGGGTCGGTTGACAACGTAACTTAAGATTTTTAGTTATTTTCTGGCCTTGTTTTGAGCTATACTTAATTCATACATGCCTGCATGTTATCACGCCTTTATCCCTAATTGGGTAGGCAGCGCGTAAACGACCTAATCAAAGGTCGTTCCGCCACGACTGACAAAGTTTCGAGGGTTATTTAAGATAGATTTGTACGCATATTGCTGAAGTAACAGGTTGTCAGCCTGTCGCCTAAATTGCAATATACAGAAACCCTAGGATCCCTTACTTAATTCATTTAGGTCCTATAAGGTTCCAAAAGCCTGTGAATCAAAGTATATTTCAAACGTTTTGATTTTTATCTTCTGAACGGACTCTCGATAAATAATCTAAATCTTCTTCATCTTAGCGTGCCGACGGAACACAAGAAATTACATCGTAGCGGCCCAGAATTCATCCTACTCCAAATATTCTTGACAAAATAGCATAAAGTAAAATATAAAGTGGGTTTTCCTTTAAAAACTACTTACCCCAAGGCACACAGCTCGAAATATTTAATAATAGCGATCCGCCCCGGCTTCCCACGAAAATTATCAGTGTTTCTCTACTATATTATGCATGAATTATACATATAAACCTTCCTCTTGCATCACTCTATCTATTAAACGTAACCGCATCAAAATCCGTTGCGTAGTTTTAAAGATATAAGCATACATATGGATATAGGGACAGAGAAAGTGACTTTGTTTTATACTTTGTAGTGATGTTACCTCTCCTCGCTCACAAAATAGTCGTCAAACACATGGGAAGGTTTTTTATAATATTTCGTCTTATGTTCCTCTTGAATCACTTCCACTTTAAAACCAGTATTCCAATTTGTAATTCCAATTTGTATAAAATTTAACATGCATACATATAGTCACGCCTTTAACCCTAATGGGGTAGGCAGAGCGTAATCGACCTAAACAAAGGTCGTTCCGCCACGTTGACAAAGTTTTGAGGGTTATTTAGGACAGATTTGTAGGTATATTGCTGTAGTGACAGGTTGTCAGCCCATCGCCTAAATTGCAATATACTGAAACCCTCAGATCAGTTAGCTGGTTTTTACAGCATGCCCGGGAGGAAATGCAGCTGGCATATTCTATGTTTTTCTCTCGCTCCCAGGCCCGCATGGAAGACTAAACTTTAACAACCTTAAAAAAAGATTGACAAACTCTTAATCTGTAATAAAACTCGTTTCAGTAACCAACTTCCTGTCCTGACCTACCTACAACTAGTTTTAGACGAATTCAAATTTACTGTATGAATACTATTAGAAACCATATCTGTTCTGACTTGGTTTGTTTACCATCTATGTAGCGCATGTAAACAATAGTAGAATTGTTTACGTTATAATCTTGTGACATAGATGTAAACAAGGATGGGCTGGATAGTGATGAAAGGGACTACTTTATCCCATTGTGCAGTTTTCGTTCGTATCCTGAACGGATGGATAGATATCCTAGAAAACTAGATGTTTGTATTAAATAAGAGAAGAGATAAGGTTTCGCAGGGTTAGCGTTTTTAGAAACATAAACTTAACTAATATAATACGTACCCGTCACTTTCTATGATGAGAGAACGGAAAGAGGCGGTAATAATTTAAGTTGATATTTTAAGATAGTTAAGTCGTGGTCTCGACGAATTATTTTAAACTTGTATTGAACTATCTCTAAAAAAAAAATCTCATTTTCAATTAATTCTCACTAATCTGCCTCTCAATCAAAGTCTCACTTCCTTAGGTCAGCTGGAAGAAGTTTTGTAGTAGAAATAAACTGTACCTGTTATGTCGTTATTCCTTGTGCATTGTATTTCTCATGTTACTTGTTTACAATTAACAATAATTAAATCAATGAATGAGGCGCTAATTATGAATTTTGTTCACAGCTGGGCCGCGCTCATGACCAGATCATTGCACCGTTGGAAAAGTTCAGGAAGGAGCACATTGGCGCTGTCAAGGTAAACTGTTTTAATATATAAGAATTTTTAATAAAGATTTATTTATTCAAAAGGGTAGTGAATTTGAATGTGGATGGACATGTTGGGAGAGGACGACCAAAGAAAAGATGGATGGACTGCGTGAAAGATATTATTATTATGACTTAAACAGGTGTGAGTGTTGAACTGACGTCTGACAGGGATGAATGAAAGAAGAAGACGTACTGCGCCGACTCGAAGTAAATGGGATAAGGGCAAGCGAATGATGATTTTGATAACGGGCACTCACTCGCGTACTTCACGACATGTTTCGGGACATTCGGAGTCCCTTAATCAGGTCTCACTTAAGTTTAAATTGTTTTATGAATATGAATTTTACTAGTGACCTAAAACCAGGTATATACAGGGATATATAGGTAGGTGCATGTATAACCCCTAAAAAATAGGCGTAATGTGAAAAGAACTATGTTCGATCGAAAACATTAGTGTCATAGATTGAATGAATGATCAACCTACGATAGATGTTTACACCTAAACAGTTTTAAGTTATTTCAGTCATTACACTTTAGGTACCAAATATTTTTTTAGACCAGCTGTTTCGTGGAAGGATTTTCCCGAGAAATGTTATATTATCACAAGAAGTAAAAGCTCTCAATTTATAAAAGACTAAGAATTTAGACGGAAAATTATTAGATTATACAATACATATTATCAACAAGCAAACTTCTTTCTTATGTGCTTATAAGAACATAACATAACCTATAGGAATAATTTTTTCACTCTTCTTCTGCTTAGCGAGTGGATTCTCGAGTTGAACAACGACCCGATGAACTATGGTGTCATAGTGCTCAAACCGCCTAGTAGCACAGCTATTAGGCCTCTGACGTGGTCTCAGTCGTTACCTCTATGAAATACAGCGACCGGGACCGTCGGCTTAACGTGCCTTCCGAAGCGCGAAATCCTTTTTCTTTTCGGACAATCAGGTGATTCAGCCTGCAATGTCCTTACAAAACTGGGGAAACCTCACAAATTGATAAATTTCAATCAACTTTGTGTAAATCCCCCATGCCCATGGCTCTGACCACTAGATCACGGAGGAAATTTTATTGCTAGGTCGCTAGTGTCGCTACTACGGTGTACTAACTTACCAATTCTGTTTCAATTTGTAATCTGTTTGACCCAAATAGAGTTGTCGTGCGTTCGTACGTGAACTGAGACAAACATGGCCACCGGAGGTGACCGGAAAAGGAAGTTTCTGTCTCAACTAGTCGATCCATTAGACGGTAGACCCCACTGTGCGCACACGCATCCTATACGAACACACGCATAAACATTTGTACAGTACAAGGCGGTTAGTATTGCACATTGATCCTTAGAAAGAGTCAGTGATGTTTGCAATCACTTTACAAGTATGAAATTACACTCTACATACATAAAGTCGATTAATAACGTTGTCATTGGCAAAATACGTCTCAAATCATGAGATGTGAAGCCATTTAAAAAAAAGAACCGTGTAACATACATAGTCACGCTCCTCTACCTCTTATGGTGTAGTCAGAACGCCAATAGCTTAGTAAAATGCGTTTTCGCCAAGACTGATTGAGAGAAATAGCCAGATTGAATGTAGTGAACATTGTCTTTGGTTTTCTCAAACGTTTTCTTCGGTAGATCCGGAAAGAGAAGTAGCTGGAACATTCTATGTTTTTTATTGCTCCCAGTCCAGCATGCATAACTTGTACTTAGAACAAATATGTACACTACTGCAAAGTTAATAACGATCAAAACAAAAGTCGATCTCTATCTATGTGTTATCGCAGTCGACTGTACAAAAGTTTATTTAGATCGGAAAAGGATGTAATCTTCTAAATTACGAAACTGTTTATTTGAATTACTTATTTACAAAAATGTGGGTTGATTAACCTTACGGAAATACATTGTGATTCGACGTACGGTCAGCCAAGAAACTTTACCAAATGACCTCCTTCACAGATGACCTTTTCTGTTAAAAAATAACATTGCCATTGTAGTTTAGGGTGGTAAGCCAGATTTTTTTATCGAATGTACCTAAGATAACACTTGATTAAGATAATAGAAAATGTAAGTATTAGAAATTATTACAAATCTATCTTAAATAACCCTCAAAACTTTGTCAGACGTGGCGAAACGACCTCTCTTTAGGTCGTTTACGTTCACGCTCTGCCTACCCCGTTAGGGATAAAGGCGTGATTATATGTATGTATGTATGTAGAAATTATGTTACATACTTACATAAAAACGAGTACATACAATCACGTATGTATCCCTAATGGGGTAGGCAGAGCGTAAACGACCTAAACAAAAGTCGTTCCGCCACGTCTGACAAAGTTTTGAGGGTTATTTAAGATAGATTTGTAAGTAAATTGCTGTAGTGACAGGTTGTCAGCCCATCGCCCAAATTGCAATATACAGAAACCCTCAGCTCCCTTTGCTGTTTTTTACAGCATGCCCGAAAGGAAATGCAGCTGCCACGTTCTATGTTTTTCTCTCGCTCCCAGTCCAGCATGGAAGAAATCATGCTAGAAGTACGTAAAGATCTTTCCCAATGAAAAAGTTGCGTTGTTTGCCTTGTAAATATTTTTATCCATGCTGGACTGGGAGCGAAAGAAAAACTTAGAATGTTTCAGCTGCATTTCCTCCCGGGCATGCTGTAAAAATCAGCTACGGGATCCGAGGGTTTCTGTATATTGTAATTTAGGCGATGGGCTGACAACCTGTCACTACAGCAATATACTTACAAGTCTATCTTAAATAACCCTCAAAACTTTGTCAGACGTGGCGGAATGACCTTTCGTTTAGGTCGTATACGCTCTGCCTACCCCATCAGGGATAAGGGCGTGATTATATGTATGTATGTATGTATATTTTTATCGTAGAGTTGAGCAGACGTACACCTCACATATTTAGTAAGGCGGTCGGACTTCTGAAGGAGGTAGTCACGTATACAATACAATACAAAATTCTTTATTGCACAAAGAAACACATACAACAGAAATAAAAAGGAACAAACGTGACAGTACAATATAGACGGCCTTATTGCTAAAGCAGCAATTTCTACCAGGCAACCTTTAGGTATAGAAATTGTACAAGCAGAAAGCGGGATAGTGCATATTACTACATATAATACTTAGACAATATTTACACTATTAAATAAATATTTCAATAAAATATACAGGTATCGTTGGATTCGTCATGTACTCCAGATGACGAAATGGTAAACCTTAGTTTCGAAAGCCGGGTGGTATTTATGACGTCATAAAGATGCTGTCATGCTGGCCTGGGAGCGAGAGAAAAACATAGAATTTGTCAGGTGCATTTTCTCCCGGGCATGCTGTAAAAACCAGCTAAGGGATCTGCGAGTTACAGTATATTGCTATTTAGGTGATAGGCTGACAACCTGTCACTATAGCAATATACCTACAAATATATCTTAAATAACCCTCAAAACTTTGTCAGACGTGGCGGAACGACCTTTGTTTAGGCCGTTTAAGCTCTACCTACCCCATTAGGGAAAAGGGCGTGATTATATGTATGGATGTATTAAGATGGCGGTACAAAGAAAAAATATTTGGAAAGATGTTGCCAGCATCGTCTATTAACAATTTATTATCTCACTAAGCACCTTACTCTTCATCATGAGCCCGTAGGATATCCTGGATGTGCCAAAAATATTTTGGCGCTCATGCCGAGACCCAGGTTTTGCACAATAAAATCATTAAAAAAATCACTTCTGTAGGTCTGCTGTAAGAAATTTCTTTTTAGAAATAAGCAGTGCCTGTTGTGTCTTTGTTTTGTTCGTCCTGTTTTATGATGTTTTTGTGTACAATAAAATGTTAAAAAAATTATTAAATAAATAATAACCATTCTCATGTGCCGAAAATTCGCTGGCTCCCGTTCCGAGACCCAACCTTTGCACAAATACTGTACCACCAAAAAACAAAAACATCAATCTATGAAACTTGAAGCATCTATAAAGATATCAATTACACTCAACTCGATATAATTTATATCAGCCAGCAATCGATATTAATTTAACATAATAATGGCGTGCAGAGAAAGGAGTGTGACTTAAGTAGTGCACTTATGCAACAAGCCATATCGAGTGCAGGCATGCATGTAATATGTTGTTATATATGGGACGAACTTACTTCTATGCTGGACTGGGAGAGATAGAAAAACATAGAATGTTCCAGCTGCCCTTCCTCCCTGGCATGCTGTTGAAGTCAGCAAAAGGGACTCGAGGGTTACAGTGTATTGTAATTTAGGCGATGGGCTGACAACCTGTCATTATAGCAATACATATTACAATCTAAAATTGCCCTCAATTTTTGTCTGACGTGGCGAAAGCGCCTTTTACGAGGCGTTAAACGCTCTGCCTACCCCGTAAGGGATAAAGGCGTGATTTATGTGTATGTGTGTGTGTGTGTGTATATGGGACGAATGATCTTCTGTCGTGTGGGTATCGAGTCGATCGACCCAATGAACCCTGGTGTCAGAGTTTTTAAACCACCTAATAGCACAGCTTCTGACATGGTTTGTGTTACGACCGTTATCAAAGACAGGAACCGGGACCGATGGCTTAACGTGGCCTCCGAAGCACGAAATCTGTTTTCTTCCAGACAATTAGGTGAATCAGCCTGCGTTGTTCTAACCAGATTGGGAAAAACCTCACAAATTGACAAATATCAACTTTGTGTTCGCCCACTGGGAATCGAACCCAGGACCTCCGGTTCGTGAGCCCATGACTCTGACCACTAGACCACGGAGGCGATTGAACGAATGATGGCAAGTTGATTGGTCGTAATGTGTTGCATTAATATTGAAACTGTGTAAATAAATGATCATTGAATGTCAAGTTCGATTTGTTCAGCTGCATTTCCCGGGCATGCTGTAAAAACCAGCTAAGAGATCCGAGTGTATCATATATTGCAATTTAGGCGATAGGCTGACATTCTGTCACTACAGCAATATAACTACAAATCTATTTTAATTAACCCTCTAAACTTCAGACGTGGTGGAATGACCTTTTTTAGGTCTACAACATTACGGATGAAGGCGTGATTATATATATGTATATTGTTTGGCCGTAATGTGTTGCATTAATATTGGAACTGTGTAAATAAATGACCACTGAATGTCAAGTTGATTTGTTAATTACTGTACTCGATTAGGATAAAAGATAAGATAAAAATATACTTTATTGCAAGAGAAATAAAAAAAAAGTAGTACGATGAGACGGCCGTGTTGCTAAGTAGCAATTTATTCCAGGCAACCTTAGGGCACAGGAAAATTTAAGTAGAACTAGTGGACTGGTAAACATTTCAGGCAATACTTTGAAAAGTATTTTTAAAATATGGTCACGCTTTTATCTTTTGCGTGGTGGTGAGATCGTCAACAGCCCAGTAAAAACCGTCGTTGCTTTTAGTTTATGTTAAATTGTTTCATATCATAATTTTCTGAAATAACAAAGTTGCCTTTTACTCGGTAGTTGAAGCTCTGCCTAGCCCTATAGTAAGTGCAGTTATGCAACCAGCCATATCGAGTGCAGGCATGCATGTAATATACTGTTTGTATGGGACGAATGATGGCTAGTTGATTGGTCGTAATGTGTTGTATTAATATTCGAACTGTGTAAATAAATGACCATTGATTCTCGACTTATGTGTGCTTATGTCAGTACTGATTACTTAACTGTACTCTTTCGTTTATAAATTGATTTTTAATACTTATAAATACGCTTTTATCTCTTACGTGGTAGAGAGATCCTCAACAGCCTAGTAAAAGTTCGCTACGTCTAAAAATATTAAAGCAATTTTAGTTGATTCTTAAATTGTTTTTAAATCTAAATAGGTGCATTTTACTTGGTTGTTGACGCTCTCCTTATTCCGTAAAGAATAGAAGCGTGACTAATATAAATGTATGCATCGAAACCTTGGACTCATTCTAAAATTTGATAGACGAGGTTTTTCTTTTAAGACTATTAAACGACTTATGTTATACCTTAAAATATTGAAACACGATATTTATAATCTTTTATCTGGGAAGTCGGTTTAGCCCGGATATTAATGATGATAACTTCGTTTTGCATTGCAGGAAGGTAAAAAGAAGTTCGATAAGAAGACTGCCAAATTCTGCCAGAGTCAAGAGCGAACGCTATCGCTCTCCGTCAAAAAGCCAGACACCGTATTTCAAGAGGTAAGAGCAGGCAAACGACGGGCACGGAGGGGTGCAGCTTTTACACTGGTCGCGTACAAAATGTATACGGTGACCAGCTAACTTGACCCACCCGCGCGTTTACGCGGATACCGCTGCTGGGTCGTCATCATCTCCCTGGCTGTATCCCGTATCTCACGGGGTCGGCTACCTAATCTAGGGGATTGAACGAGGGTAGTGGTTTCTACATAGAGCGACAAGCATCTGACCTCTGCAACCCACAAGGGAAACTAGACCTGCTGGTGGTATATAGTACTATTATATATTCTGTGCTGGTGGGTTGCTGGTTCTAGTTATTTGATAAGAAGACTGTCAAGTTCTGCCAGAGTCAAAACCGAACGCTATCGCTCTCCGTCGAGAAACCAGACACCGTATTTCAAGAGGTAAAGTAAACAAGTTACTTTCTTGGAAAGTAAAGTAATACCGGAATCGTAAATAGAGCAATTTGTTTGTGACTAGTTGCCGCGTAGTTCTTCTGAAAATTCTATTTTCTGTTCCTTCTTGTTTCTATAGAATAGAATATATTTATTTGCCAGAATACTGTATGTCAGATCTTAAAATATTACAGAGTTCCATGTATTCAACCTGCGAGCAGGCATGCAAATTTGACTCGTTGTACAATTTGAGTCAATTTATTTATTTATGATTAGATAACTAAAAAAAAAAAAAAAATTAAATATACATCATACTAGTTGAGTCAATATAAAATTAAATGTCAAATACAAGATGTCATTGAAAATAATATGCAATATTCATAAAGTCAACCCATTACTATCTAAATTCATAAAGTCCATCAGATTAAATTTTAAACATCAGATATTCCTGAACACTGTAGAAGCAATGTTTTAGGAGCCACTTTGTTAAATTAGATTTAAATGAATGTCCAGAGAGTAACTTAATATTAGATGGAAGTTTGTTATATAATAATATGCTCATGTTAAAAATATTTATTTTGTATATGTCTTTATTACATCGTGGTTGATTTAACAGATTCATTATCCTAGTTCTAGTTTGCCTCTGAATTACCTCGCCACGTTTTGGCCAGTATTCAGGATGAGAGGAAACAAAAACGCAGACATCCCTTATATACATACAAGGTAGAGGTAGTATATCAAGTTTCTCAAAAATAGGTTTACAATTGTCATTAAACCACGCACTTGCGATAGCACGGACAACCGAATATAGGAAATATACAACAGTATATGCACCCGAAAGGATATGGAACCAGCCCATGAAAAACCTTCGTTGAATACTCCTAAAAAATTCTTCGTTCCAGGCTGATGCAGCAATGGACATGGCAGAGCGCGACTTCTGCCAAGCGTCTCTAGAATACGTGTTCCAACTACAAGCGGTCCAAGAAAGAAAGAAGTTTGAACTGGTGGAGACGCTACTGGGCTTCGTGTTCGGCTGGTGGACCTTCCACCACACGGCGCATGATGTGCACGCCGACGCCGACCCCAAGGTCAAGGATCTTATGCTCAGGATACAACGGGTATGGATTTTCAAAAAGCTTTTGTTAAATAATAAAGATTTTAACAACGGGCACTCACTTTGGAAAATAAGTCGCGTACTCCACGACATGTTTCGGGACATTCGGAGTCCGCCCGAGCGCTGCGAGCTTAAAACCCGCAGTGCGAGGCGGAACACCGGTGGATACGCTTCCCCGCGGCCGACAAACTCAACCTGATGGAGGGACTCCGAATGTCCCGAAACATGTCGTGAAGTACGCGACTTATTTTCCAAAGTGAGAGCCCGTTATAAAAATCTTTATTTAGAATGTCTCACTTAAGCTTTTATTAGTCAATTTAAAAAGTTTATGAATGTTAAAATATATTTCGATGTTGACGCCTTGATTAGGCCGTATGGGAGAAAGAAGAGTGTATTATTGTAGGGTCAGATTGTCAGCACATATTGCCTAAATTGCATTGGACTGGCTAACTTGGACTCCCTTCACTACCTCTTAAAGTAAGCCAGGAATGTGATGCCGCTTGTATTGTATATTCTATGTTTTTGTCACCCCCATATCCCAGTCTAGTATGATGAAAAACACATAAATGAAAGAAAAAAAAACATGTTGATTGAATTTGAACTGTTTCTGATTGTCATTATAAAATTTTCTTCTAGAATTAAATCTACACACGAGGACTAATTTTATGATGTAAGGCTAGTGTTGGTTTACTTTTGATCCCTTGAGTTTTGCAAAGTTTTCTGCTTTTGAGTGACGTAACGGTTGGCAATTAAAAGAGTTACTACAAGAAGCGAAAAGTCTAATGTTACTTCGGAGACAGTGCCCAAACTATAAACGGGTTAGTGACAATAAATCTGAACAGTTTTACAAAACAATACATTCTGAGAAATTAAAAAATAGGTTACAAACATATTGGTAGAAATAGCTTTCTTTTTCATATCACAGAAGTCTTATTAAGTTTTATTTATTTATTTATTTTATTTCACAAAAAAAAGGTATTTACAGAATTACATGTTACATTCTCGCCAAACTGCGAAAGCAGTTTGTTGGCAAGGTAGCACTCGTTACTTAATGGCTAACAAATACCTATCTTATATTCTAGTACCTTATATATATATCATCATCTCCCTAGCCTTATCCCGTATCTCACGGGGTCGGCTTCCTAATCTAGGGGATTGAACGAGGGTATTGGTTTTTACACAGAGCGACTGCCATCTGACCTCCGCAACCCAGAAGGGAAACCAGACCCAATCCTAGATTAGGTCAGAGTTTTCAAGCCGCCAATGCTTAGCACTGGCCTCTGATATGGCTTAACGACTAATATCTACGGTATTAAACGATATTAACCGGGACCAACGGCTTAACGTGCCTTCCGAAGCACGGAAAAAGCACCGAATAAACGTACATATGAAATTCGAAAACCGAAAAACACATTGGTACGTGGTGACTGGTGGGGTTCGAACCACGACCTCCCGCTCAGGAGGCAGCGGCCCTATCCACTACACCATCGGGCTCTTCCTTAGTTATTTATTTAGTACCTTATATATATATATATATATATAAAAAAAAAAAACATTATAAGTTGTTCAGTTTGCGTACTGTCTCCGATATAACCTTGTATACACTAGGATTATAGAGGTAATACAATTGAGATTAGTCACCCCATACAAACATTAGAGTTTATCGACATTTGCGTGCGTGGCGTGTGCGTGTGTGTAGAGTTGCGTGCAACACACAGAAATATCAACCAACATGCATGCGCGTGGCTCCAATAACTGCCTTCTTTCTATTTGTTTGAAATAACGCTTATCTTGAATGTAGTGTTTATTTATCGATTTGTCTGATTATACAGTCGATAAAAGTATGATTGATTTACACTGATTTTTAAAGTTAGATTATTTTGTAATAGATTTTTGCACGTACAGTGCTATTTTATTTCTGAAAATATTAGAAATAACAAATCAAAATTTCGACTGCAGACGGGATTTGAACCCGCGTCTATGGAAAACCGGTCCAACGCACTAAACCGCTAAGCTACAGCAGGCATGTCCTGTGCGTGTGAAAGTCTCGGCGGGGAGACGCCTTCGGGGCTAGGCCCCCTGGGTGTAAAATCTGTCGACGCCCGTAAAAACGGGCGTGGCGTGGGATTTAAAAGCCCATAGTGGGCGAAGAACGCCCCTCTATGGGCCAACGGAGTCGGAATCCGGTGGGGCGTGGCCGGCACTTTGGCCGACCGCGCGTCAAAAGCCGGTGACCGCCGGCGAGTCGGCCCACCTGTTCAGGGAGGCTCAGTGAGCGACTTCTAAGCCTCCCTGAACAGGGAATCAGGGAGGCTTAGAAGTAAATTTTTTTTTTTTTTTTTGCTATTTATTACTTGTCATGAGTGGACGCTAGCGACATCTGCCGTATAATATTACTTATGACGAGTAATAAATAGCAGATCACTAATTCGTCGCTCGGGACATGGCTGTTGTAGCTTAGCGGTTTAGGGCGTTAATTTATTTTCTTTTTATATCAGAAGAATGGCAAATTTATAACTCAGCAAATGAATTGATTTTGAATAATTTTGAGACTTTTGAAATCTTGGCTATTCCCAAAATAACAAAAAGAAAGAAAGCTTTCCAGGTGTTTTTTCCACTGGCAAGTAGAAGCGACACTAGATACAGCCAACCTTACCAAATAGGAAACAATCTCCTACCAATGTCAACTTTACTTCTACAGTTATCACTACATAATATAAAACAAAGTCGCTTTCTCTGTCCCTATATCCTTATGTATGCTTAGATATTTAAACAACGACGATTTAATAATAATTAAATAATTTATTTACGCAACGGATTTTGATGCGGTTTCTTTTAGTAGAGAAACACTGACGATTTCCGTGCGAAGCGGGGGCGGGTCGCTAGTACGTATATAAAACTAGCCTTTTACTCTGCAGTTTCACCCGCGGCTTACTTAATGAGTTTTCCCGTGGGAATCAGATAATTTCCCGCAGTAAAACGTAGCCTATGTTACTCAGGGTGAATGTAGCTTTCGAATGGTGAAAGATTTTTTTAAATCGGTCTAGTAGTTTTTAAATTTATTCGTTACAAATATACACATAAAAAAAATCTTTCCTCTTTATAATATTAGTATAGACTAGCTCTAAATCAAACAGTTGGCTCTGGAGCCGTATTTTTGAACCGCTCGAATCGAATTCGCATACGAAAGACCAACATTCGCATGGCAAATCGTATGAAAATCGTATGCGAAAGTTTCATACATACATACATACTATCACGCCTGTATCCCTAATGGGGTAGGCAGAGCGTGAACAATCCAAACAAAGGTCGTTCCGCCACGTCTGACAAGTTTTGATGGTTTTTTCAGATAGAACTGGATATTGCTGTAGTGACAGGTTGTCAGCCTATCGCCTAAATTACAATATACTCTCGAATCCCTTAGCTGGTTTTTACAGCATGCCCGGGAGGAGATGCAGCTGGCACATTCTAGGTTCTTCTGTCGCTCCCAGTCCAGCAGCAGTATGCGAAAGTTACTCTTTCGTATGCGTATTGGAGTTCGAGCGGTTCAAAGATACGACTTCTGATAGTGTGAGATGTGATTGATTGTATAAAGGTGTAGCAGAAAAGGTATAAGCACCCGAAAGGATGTGAATGTGCCCATGAAACAAAACAGCTTTCCCCAATGAACATGTGTAGGTCGAAAATAAAAAAAAAATCCTCCCATACTTTGTACTTATATGTTTAAAAAATACTTACGTTTTATCTCTGTATGTTTTTAAGTGAAAGCTGTGTATAGTTTTAATTGGATAACAGATTTGTATTAGATTAAGTTTTTATTATTTTAGTGTACACTTTGGTCTGGTATCTGTAACTATACCTATTAAATAAAATAAAATAAAAAGCATTTACTGCTAGCAAATTTAGTATGGGAGGTCCGATTTTATTTTTTATAGTATACAATATACTTTATTGCACAAAAACACAGAAATTACAAATTGCTAAAAAGAAAAGTATTACAATTGGCGGCCTTATTGCTAATGTGGCAATATCTTCCAGGCAATAGGAAACAGATACAATGTTTTCACCATTATCTAATCCGTGTTTTCGCAATATCCCAAGGATTATCTCCAAAATTCGTATTATCAAATGTTCCTACGACACACATACCCTTTCTGTTACACCCTATAGTACAATTCGCTTTAATCTTCGCCTTGCCAATGGACACCAACCTTAGACCTGCTGCCTCAAAATTAACTTTATTTTTTTATTTTTGTGAGTTATTGTGTGTGTGTGTGACTAACTGCCTTCTTCCAGACACGGACGAACTTCGAGGAGACGAGCAAACAGACGGAAACCCTGATGAAGAAGATGATGGAGATGCGCCAACAGGTCAGTGTGCATACACCTTTAGTTGTAGACACTAAACACCTGTTGGCTATTACGGTTAGTGGTTTTTTAATTATGACGTGTGAATAAATGCTTCAAGTATGCATATTCCGGTATAAAAAAAATACCTATAGTATTTTCAACTCAGTTTTAGAATAAAAGTAAACAAAGTTTAATTATGTTTTTTTTCAAAAACACATTTCAAAACTAAATTATATTATTGGAAAATTTGTTAAATTACTAAAACTACTATATCATTATGATGTCCTATCTAATAGAAAAAACTTATTTTAAAAACAAAGAAAGATCTTCGATAAAAAGACATGAAACTTTGTTTACCTTTATTCTTAAACTGAGTTGGAAATACTATGTAAAAATGTGTCAAAAAATATTTGTACCTCCTGTACTAAATGACGCTAGCGCCATTTTTATTGGAAGGTTAATATTGTCGAACTTACTTCAGACCCTAAAATTTTGTTGACCATCTTTTATAATTTTTGACTAAGTATTTGTATCCGAAATTTGTGACAATAAATGAAGAATAATATTGTTTTACATATTATATTGCCTCTCAAGTTATTCGAACATCGGTTTTATAAATTTCCGAAAAAATAAAATGATTACTGTAATTATTTTTAAAAACGTTTTTGTATTGATATACTACTTTTATTTATCTCGTAATCTAATTATGATATTTATTTCCCTCAGAGCAAGGAAGAAGAAGCCAATGACGAGACCAGCGGCCGCGCGGGTTATTTGTTCCTACAAGAGAAAAGTGAGTTTCCTTCCATCCAACTATTTATTCACTTCCATGCTGGACTGGGAGAGATAGAAAAACATAGAATGTTCTAGCTGCCCTTCCTCCCGGGCATGCTGTTGAAGTCAGCAAAAGGGACTCGAGGGTTACAGTGTTTTATAATTTAGGCGATGGGCTGACAACCTGTCACTATAGCAATACATATTACAATCTAAAATTGCCCTCAAGTTTTGTCAGACGTGACGAAAGCGCCTTTTACGAGGCGTTAAACGCTCTGCTAAAGGGATAAAGGCGTGATTTATGTATGTATGTATGTATGTAACTATTTATGATTGTCACTATTCCGTATAAAGAACACATACATACATACATGATGTCTATAGTACGGGCTATTGTGCCTATCTTAGACATCGTCTGAAATTATGTATTAGCGTCCTCATTAGCCTAAGCGTTTATTTTATTTTGTACCTAACTTTAGAAAAGAACAAAAGCACAATGTAAAATGGCTTTCAGTTAATAAACTTTATTTTTATCTATATAATCACGCATTTATCCCTAATGGGGTAGGCAGAGCGTAAACGACCTAAACAAAGATCGTTCCGCCACGTCTGACAAAGTTTTGAGGGTTATTTAAGATAGATTTGTAGGTATATTGCTGTAGTGATAGGTTGTCAGCCCATCGCCTAAATTGCAATATACTGAAACCCTCGGATCCCTAAGCTGGTTTTACAGCATACCCGGGAGGAAATGTAGCTGTCACATTCTATGTTTTTCCTTCGCTCTCAGTCCATCATGGAAGAATAAAGAAAATGTAGTAATAATTACAGAGAAACATGTTAATTACTGATTTGACCAAATAAGTGTAGGTAGAGTTGCAATCAGCAACACGCACATATAAAGGAACACGCTATTTGCTGCCAATTTCAATTAGAATAATGACACTATGTGTGACATACCTATTAGAAATAAATCAATCAGATGTAGCGTATAGAAAATAGCTATACGGGGGATAGGGGTTGCTCAGTTAACGACACTGAACAATTTCCAACAGGAAATTATTTCAAGAAGTGAAAAGAAAAATACTTTTTTTGTTTGATCTAGGTAGACTAGATTTCTTCCATGCTGGACTGGGAGAGATAGAAAAACATAGAATGTTCCAGCTGCCCTTCCTCCCGGGCATGCTGTAGAAGACAGCAAAAGGGACTCGAGGGTTACAGTGTATTGTAATTTAGGCGATGGGCTGACAACCTATCACTACACATTAGCAATACACATTACAATCTAAAATTGCCCTCAATTTTTGTCAGACGCGGCGAAAGCGCCTTTTACGAGGCGTTTAACGCTCTGCCTACCCCGTAAGGGATAAAGGCGTGATTTTATGTATGTATGTATCTAGGTAGACATTTTGTGTGGAAAAGACATAAAAATTCTCTTTCTAAAAGAACTTCCTGGTGGAAGATGTTCAGTGTTGTTGATTGAGCAACCCCTATTAGTTTGCGGTATCTTACACCCGGCATAGACCTATTTGACCTAAACTAAAATTCAGGGTTATAATACTGCCCTCAGAAGAAAAAAAACCATAACTACAGATTTTAGCGAAATCTTAAAAACTACTCAAAATATGCAAAAACAATGTAAATAAAAAAATAAACGAAATAAAATGCTTCCTTTTAAAAAAAACCCTGTACCTTTAAGTTTATTTAACCAAAGGATATGATAGTCGAAAGTATTTTGCATTTTACGCGCAACATGGTAGGATGCAGTTATGGTTTTTTTCCTTCTGAGGGCAGAATAATGGAGCACATTTTTGTGGTTTTCCATACAAAACTGGATTTTCTATTTCAAATCAGGAAGAACTTCTAATGGGCTAATTTTACAGCTTAAACCGTGGGATATCGTGCGATTTAGTTCAAGAATACTATTATCTAACTAATATTATAACAATTATTCACAGAGGCATTCGGCACGACATGGAGTAAACAATACGCCGTCCTAGAGCGCGGCTCGCGGGCACTGCAACTACAGCCCTACAACCAGATGGTGGTAAAGGGCGCTTCTACCACTGAAAGCATTCCGCTACATTCTGCGAGATTACCTCTTGAAGTCCCTGACAGACGATTTTGCTGGGAAGCCTTGCCTTCTGAAAGAGCAGCGCCACCTTTAATGCTACAGGTAAATTATAGTTCTTCAGGCTGTCGATAGATGGCGCTGTTTTGATTCCTAAAAAAATGTAGTCCTAAAGACAAAATGATGGTAAAGGGCGCCTCTACCACTGAAAGTATTCCGCTACATTCTGCGAGATTACCGTTAGAGGTCCCTGACAGACGGTTTTGCTGGGAAGCTCTGCCTTCTGAAAGAGCAGCGCCACCGTTATTGCTACAGGTAATTTATAGTTCTTAAAGCTGTCGATAGATGGCGCTGTTTTGATTCTGAAAGAAATGAGGTCTTAAAGACAAAATTGTGGTAAAGGGCGTCTCTACCACTTAAAGCATTCCGCTACATTCAGCAAGGTTATCTCTGGAAGTCTCTGACAGTCTGTTTTGCTGGAAAGCCTTGCCTTCAGAAAGAGCAGCGACACTGTTACAGGTAAAAAGCTGATAGTTCTCAGGTTTTTCGATAGATGGCGTTAGTGCGAAAGATATTTAGTCCTTTAAAACGCGTTTGCAAGAGGGAAATTACAAATTGTTGGAAGGAAGCTTATAACTGAGAATACGCTGTCCCTTTTGCCGCAAATTGACATACATACATATAATCACGCCTTTATCCCTAATGGGGTAGGCAGAGTGTAAACAACCTAAACAAAGGTCGTCCCGCCACGTCTGATAAAGTATTGAGGGTTATTTAAGATAGATCTGTAGGTATCGCAAATTTACACCAATATCTATTTATTTTTATAATAAAAACATCATTATAAAACGCAATAAATAAATCATTTTACTTCAGGCAATATTTACATTAGTAGATGTTAAATAATATATACAGAGGCCC
This sequence comes from Scrobipalpa costella, assembly GCA_949820665.1. Taxonomy (NCBI): domain Eukaryota; kingdom Metazoa; phylum Arthropoda; class Insecta; order Lepidoptera; family Gelechiidae; genus Scrobipalpa; species Scrobipalpa costella. The sequence goes on from OX463309.1 coordinate 10,872,786, forward strand.
ATAGAATATATACTTTACAGAATAACTCGAATGGACGACGGCAGAAGGCAATGTTTTCTGTTAATATAAAACTTAATTAAATAATTTTCCAGTCGCTCTCCGAGCGCGACCGGTCCGCGTGGCTGCGGGTGGTGCACCGCGCGGTGTGCGGGGGCGCGCCCCCCGCGCTGGCGGGCCCGGGGGGCGCGGACCCCCCGCCCGACGCGCCCGGCTGCCTGCTCGACCACGCCGGCTTCGAGTTCGTGCGACGAATCATCGCTGAGCTAGAGGCGAGAGGGCTGGATGAACAGGTAACTTCACCGTTAAATGGTTCCTAAACGATACTGTAATGTTTATTTTAAAGGAGGTTGGTGTTCCTACTTATAATAAAACTAGCGACCCGCCCCGGCTTCGCACGGAAATCATCAGTGTTTCTCTATTATATTATGCGTAAATTATACATATAAACCTTCCTTTTGAATCACTCTTTTCATTAAAAGAAACCGCATCAAAATCCTTGTTTTAATGATCTCAGCATACATAGGGATATAGGGACAGAGAAAGCGACTTTGTTTTATACTATGTAGTGATAACGTTTTCCCATACAAAATATCAATAAACTGGCGAGAGGGCTAGATGAACAGGTAACTTCACCGTTAAATGGTTCCTAAACGATACGATAATGTTTATTTTAGAAGATGTTGGTGTTCCTACTTATCACTACACAGTATAAAACAATGTCGCTTTCTCTGTCCCTATATCCCTATGTATGCATAAATCTTTAAAACCACGCAACGGATTTTGATACGGTTTCTTTTAATGGATAGAGTGATTCAAGTGGAAGGTTTATATGTATAATACATGCATAATATAGTAGAGAAACACTGATGAATTTCCGTGCGAAGCCGGGGCGGGTCGCTAGTAATAAAATAAAGTCTTCCCATACAAAATATCCCGATTACATCTTTAGCAAAAACCTACTTTTAAGCTGGACTGGGAGCGCAAGAAAAACATGAATGTGCCAGCTGCATTTCCTCCCGGGCATGCTGTAAAAACCAGCTAAGGGATCCAAAGGATTTTGTATATTGCAATTTAGGCGATGGGCTGACAACCTGTCACTACAGCAATATACATATACCTACAAATCTATCTTAAATAACCCTCAAAACTTTGTCAGATGTGGCGGAACGACCTTTCTTTAGGACCATGAGGGATAAAGGCGTGATTATATGTATGTATCTGTGGCGACGTTGTTGCCATACAAATTTTTTGGACAAACTCTTTCGCTCTCTTGTTCGCGACTCATGTACTGAACTAGTTGTTTGATATTTCATTATTCAGTAATTCATTACATTAGTTTCACATGTGAATATAATTTGTACGGTGTAACAGTGTAACACAAACCTACACGCAATAAATATAGAGTGGGTGTACGTATCTGTGAGTTTCCTTTCTCTACGACACCCGCCAAATATTATACATATATACATATAATCACGCCCTTATCCCCAAGGGGGGTAGGCAGAGTGTAAACGACCTAAACAATGGTTGTTCTGCCACGTCTGACAAAGTTTTGAGGATTATTTACGACAGATTTGTAGGTATATTGCTGTAGTGGCAGGTTGTCAGCCCATCGCTTAAATTGCAATATACAAAACCCTCGGATCCCTTAGCTAGGTTTTACAGCATGTCCGGGAGAAAATGCAGCTGGCACATTCTATGTTTTTCTTTCGCGCTCAGTCCACCATGGAACCGAAATATCCATTGGCTTTATCGTCAGATAAACCCTTTACAAAAGATGAGGATTCATTAAAAACATACATACATACATAAAATCACGCCTTTATCCCTTACGGGGTAGGCGGAGCGTTAAACGCCTCGTAAAAGGCACTTCCGCCACGTCTGACAAAAATTGAGGGCAATTTTAGATTGTAATTTGTATTGCTATAGTGACAGGTTGTCAGCCCATCGCCTAAATTACAATACACTGTAACCCCCGAGTCCCTTTTTCTGACTTCTACAGCATGCCCGGGAGGGAGGAAGGGCAGCTGGAACATTCTATCTCTCCCAGTCCAGCATGGACTGATTCCCGATCGATTTTGTCAGACGTGGCGAAAGCGCCTTTTACGAGGCGTTAAACGCTCTGCCTACCCCGTAAGGGATAAAGGCGTGATTTATGTATGTATGTATGTACAAAATAATGTCGAGCTAGCTCGTACAACACCCCAATTGATTCCAGGGCCTGTACCGAGTAGCGGGCGTGGCGAGCAAGACCGCGCGGCTGGTGGCGCTGGCGGGCGAGGGCCGCCTGCCCGCCGCGCTGGACCCGCTGGAGTGGGAGTCGCGCACGCTCACGTCGGCGCTGAAGGCCTTCCTGCGCAACCTGCCCGACCGCCTGCTCACCCGCCGGCTGCATCGACAGCTCATACACGCCGCCAGTGAGTCGCAGTACAACAGCTCTGCCCTCAGAAGAATAAAAACCATAACTACAGATTTTAGCGAAAAATACTATTCAAAATATGCAAAATCTATTTAAATCAAAAAATAAAAGAAATAAAAAAACCCTGATCCTTTAAGTTTATTTAACCAAAGGATATGATAGTCGAAAGTCTTTTGCATTTTACGCTTAACATGGTAGGATGCAGTTATGGTTTTTTTCCTTCTGAGGGTAGAGCTTTATTCCCAGGAAACTGTGAAAGTTTACTAAAATATATACATACATACAGTCACGCCTTTGGCGGAATAGGCAGAGCGTAAACGACCTAAACAAAGGTCTTCCAAAAAATTATGAATTCCCATAATATACTAATATGCTTCCATGCTGGACTGGCAGCGAGAGAAAAACATAGAATGTGCCAGCTGCATTTCCTCCCGGGCATGCTGTTAAGGTGAACTAAGGGATCCGAGGGTTTCAGTATTTTGCAAAACCGTAAACCGTATTGAAAATTTTCTAGAAAAATAAACACATACATATAGTCACGCCTTAATACCTAATGGGGTAGGCAGAGCGTGAACGACCTAAATAAAGGTCGTTTCGCCATGTCTAACAAAGTTTTGAGGGTTATTTAAAATCTTCTTCTGTCGAGTGGGTATCGAGTCTATGGACCCGATGAACCTTGGTGTCAGAGCCTTTAAACCGCCTAGTAGCACAACTATCAGGCCTCTGACATGGTTTTGTGTAACGACCACTATCAAAGACAGCGACCAATAGCAGTAAGTTAGCAGTCGCAATAGAACAGCTTTATTCCCAGTTTCACAAAAATATATACGTACATAAATACAGTCACGCCTTTATCCCTAATGGGGTAGGCAGAGCGTAAACGACCTAAACAAAGGTCTTCAAAAAAATTATGAATTCCCATAATATACTAATATACTTCCATGCTGGACTGGGAGCGAGAGAAAAACATAGAATGTGCCAGCTGCATTTACTCCCGGGAATGCTGTAAAAACCAGCTAAGGGATCCGAGAGTTTCAATATATTGTAATTTAGGCGGTGGGCTGACATCCTGTCACTACAGCAGTATACCTCCAAATCTAACTAACCCTTAAATAACTAACCCAAATCTTAAATAACCCTCAAAAATATGAAAGACCTGGCGGAACGACCTTTGTTTAGGTCGTTCACGCTCTGCCTACCCCATTAGGGATAAAAGTGTGACTATATGTATGTACGTACGTAAAAAAATCGAAGAAAATAAAGACTTCGATCGTGAAATTCCTTTAATAACACACCGCCATCTAGCGGATTCTACTGCTCATTGTATATTATTGATCAACGCCATCTATAATCCGGCCACAGAACTAGAGCGGCGAGAAGAGCGAGTAGCAGCATAAAATATACATAAGACGCATATGAAACTGTATTTAAAATTTTCTAGGATAATTAACACTTCGATCGTTAAAACCCGCCAATAATACACGGCATCTAGCGGATTTCTACTGCTCATTTTAAGTTATTGAATTAGCACTTCAATGCCATCTATAATCTGCCTTTCTTCCATGCTGGTATGGGAGCAAACGAAAAAAACATAGAATATCTCATTAGGGATAAAGGCGTGATTATATGTATGTATGTAAAAAGGAACTAGGAAAATAAAGACTTCGATCGTAAAAATCCTTCAATAAAACACCGCCATATAGCAGATATCTACTGCTCATTTATTTATATTTATTTATTTAAAATATGGATAGCCAACATAAAACATACAGGTTAAAACATAATACTTATATCAAAATTACAATATGCTGGCATTACACGTACAGGCTACCACAGCATGCAATACATTTCATTCAACAGAGTTATTACATTTAAAAAAAAACAATTAATTTACAATATAATTTGTCTAGTCAAAATATGTGAAATACAATTAAATTAAATTTAAAATTGATCATCTTATTTTATTGTTTGTCAAATAAATACTTCCATGCTGGTCTGGGAGCAAGAGAAAAACATTGAATGTGCCAGCTGCATTTCCTCCCGGGCGTGCTGTAAGATCCAGCTAAGGGATCCGAGGGTTTCAGTATATTGTAATTTCGGCGATGGGCTGACAACCTGTCACTACAGCAATATACCTAGAATTCTATCTTAAATAACTCTCAAAACTTTGTCAGACGTGGCGGAACGAACTTCGTTTAGGTCGTTTACGCTCTGCCTACCCCATTAGGGATAAAGGCGTGATTATATGTATGTATGTCAAATAAATATATTTTAATTTTATCATTGGACGTTATTGATCAACGCCATCTACAACCCGCCCACAGAACTAGAGCGGCGAGAGGAGCGAGTAGCAGCCCTGCACGCGCTGGCCCGCGCGCTGCCCGCCGACAACCTCGAGATGCTGCGCCTGGTGCTGAGCCACCTGCGGCGCGTGGCGGCGCGCCAGGACAAGAACCTCATGTCGCATTCCAACCTCGCCGTGTGCTTCGGGCCCACGCTGCTGCGAGCGGACACCGACACTGTCGCCTCCATCTTGGAGCTCAAGTTCTGTAATGTGCTGGTTAGTAACGCTTCTATGTGGGTCTGCCATTACTCCTTCCGTGCTGGGCTGGGAGCGAGAGAAAAACATGGAATGTGCCAGCTGCTTTTTCTCAGCTTCAGCAATATACCTACGAATCTATCTTAAAATAACCCCCAAAACTTTGTCAGACGTGGCGAAACGAAATTTGCTTAGGTCGTTTACGATCTAGGCGTGCTTATATGTATGTATGTAATAAAAGCGAAATTACGTTTGTATGGGATTTCACTACTCCGGCGGACCCATGATGTCACATTCATACACGGAAACTGTTGCCTTCATTTTTGAGCTCAAATACTGTAATGTTCTGGTTAGTATTTCTTCTATACAGGATGTTAATTTAATTGGAGCGTTTCAGTAACGTAAAAGGATCCAACACAAAAAATTAAAAACAAAAGTCGGTATTTATTATGATTCCAAGACATGCGTCTGGCCGCCGCGCTATAACCGAGCCCGCGCGAGTCGCTACCAAATACATAAATTTCAGTTTAGATACAGTTACCTCATCCACCTATCACATTTAGGGTCGCACGGGCCCGAGCCCACTTTACTTAAAGAAACAAATCAATAAAAAAAAATTGTCGGTATTTAAAATTATTCCAAGACCTGCGTCTGGCCGCTGTTGTTGGAATAATTTTAAATACCGACTATTTTTTTTTATACATTTGTTTTTTTAAGTAATATGATATCAGAAATAAGTTTGGATCTGTAGCATGAATTGCTTTTTTTTTATTACACGTGCCTATATAGGGGCCCGTGACTAAAAATTTTGTGAAATATGTATCTATTTGAATGTGTGAATAATATAATAAAAGGTATACCTTTTTGGTAAGAACACAAACATACCGCGTTTTAAAAACCGTGTGGCGCCATCTGATAACGTTACAGTTAACTAAATGCGATAATTGGAGGAATGGGTGGGAATTAATACTGAGTACTATAATATTTCCAACTCAGATTAACTGCCTCCGTTGTCTAGTGGTTAGAGCCTTGGGCTTACGATCCGGAGGTCCTGGGTTCGATTCCCAGGTGGGAAACACAAAGTTGATATTTGTCAATTTATCACTTTGTGAGATTTTTCCCAGTTTGGTTAGAACAATGCAGGCTGAATCACCTGATTGTCCGAAAAGAAAAAAGATTCCGTGCTTCAGAGGGCACGTTAAGCCGTCGGTCCCGGTCGCTGTCTTTGATAGTGGTCGTTACTTAAACCATGTCAGAGGCCTATTAGCTGTGCTACTAGGCGGTTCAAAAACTCTTGACACCAGGGTACATCAGGAGGAGAAATCAGATTTACAATAAAGGTAAACAAAGTTTCATGTCTTTTAATCGAAGATCTTGTTTCTAAAATAAGTTCTAGCTATAAGATACATACATACTTTATCCCTTACGGGGTAGGCAGAGCGTCAAACTCCTCGTAAAAGGCGCTTTCGCCACGTCTGACAAAAATTGAGGGCAATTTTAGATTGCAATGTGTATTGCTATAGTGACAGGTTGTCAGCCCATCGCCTAAATTACAATACACTGTAACCCTCGAGTCCCTTTTGCTGACTTCTACAGCATGCCCGGGAGGAAGGGCAGCTGGAACATTCTATGTTTTTCTATCTCTCCCAGTCCAGCATGGAAGAATATAAGATATGATAACATAATGAAATAGTAGTTTTAGTAATTTTACTAATTTGCCAACACGTATCGTTTATTTTTGAAATGTGTTTTTGAATAAAAATACATGAAACTTGTTTATCTTTATGCTAAAACTGTGTTGGAAATACTATACCTGGTTCAGTTTTACTTCTATTCTAGACTGGTAGCGATTTAATAACATAAAATGTTACGGCACACAAGTCCAAAATATGACCCTATTTTTTTTCTGTTATTTTTGTTCTGTAGTTCGCAACAAAACAAAACTAAATGATCAAAAATGGGTGGCTATATTTGGAATCGTATATAATCGTTTCTAACAAACTAAGAAAACGCTCGTTGAAAAACATAACTCGCGAAATATAGACTCTTTTCTACTCCTTTTTTAGAATGCTGGACTGAATACATAGAATGTGCCAGTTGCATTTCCTCCCGAGCATGCTGTAAAACCCAGCTAAGGGATCCGTGGGTTTTGTGTATTGCAATTTAGGCGATGGGCTAACAACCTGTCACTACAGCTGCTGTGCAATATACATACAAATCTATCTTAAATAACCCTTAAACCTTTATCAAAAGTGGTGGAACAAATAAGTTTTAGAAAAGTTTATATTTCTGCTCGGTATAAACGCTCTTAAGGGGATCTACGGTGCACGCCAGCGCCCTCATCAGCTAAAAAATCATTACTTTGTAAACGCAATAAATCAAAAATCTGGTAGATCAGATTGAAGTATAGGTACTGAAGTTTATTTTAAGCATTATATAAATAAATAATTCAGTGTTCACTGCAGTTACAAAAAGCAGAAGTGCTAAAAGTGGTTTCGCAAATTTTCTATCTGTAACTACAACGAACTATAAGTTGCAACTTTATGAGGTTCTAAATGACCTCATTGCTTTAACCTCAATCTGATCTACCGGATTTTCGATTGATTTTGTTTTCAGTGAATTATTATTTTTTGACTGATGAGGTAAAATGTCTGGTTTTGAAAAGTCTAACCTATTAACTGGAGTCATTTTTGTCGTTAGGTGGAGACTATGTTGGACCACTACCACGATATCTTCGAGGCGGCGACCCCCCCCGCGCTGCCGCCCCCCGCCCCCGCGCCGCAGCAGCCCCCCCTCCCCGCGCCGCAAACGCATCATAACGGAGTGCTCAGGTCAGTTGAATACCCTTGCAGTTTGTTGGAGCGATATCTTCCAGGCGGAATCCAGCCCTCCGGGCAACAGAAAGCTGCCAATGCATTTATTTATTTAATACTAGCGACCCGCCCCGGCTTCGCACGGAAATCATCAGTGGTTCTCTACTATATTATACATATAAACCTTCCTCTTGAATCACTCTATCCATTAAAAGAAACCGCATCAAAATCCGTTGCGTAGTTTTAAAGATCTATGCATACATAGGGATATAGGGACAGAGAAAGCGACTTTGTTTTATACTATGTAGTGATTCATAACTATTAAAATTTTAGGGATAAAGGCGTATACATATAGTATATTGTTCATAACATACAAAGATAAACATTAACATATAAACCTTAACACCATTAAACCAAGTATCGGTTTGTCTTGGTGCTGCACGCATGTCGGAAATCAGTGTATTTCCTGGATAGGTGCTGACTTTGCTGGACCACGACATGTTTGTTTGTTGAGCTCGGCTTATTTTACGCGAACTACATATGCTCTTACGAAACAAAAATCTTTATTGCACAAAGATACACATCTTATTTAGCTGTTAGTGTCCCACTGTGGTCCCACTGCTGGGCAAAGGCCTCCCTCTGGTCTCTCCACGACTTGCTATTATGTGCTTCTTCCGGCCAATTTTAGAGGAAGGCAGGCACATACAACAAAAATAAAAAGGAATAAACATGACAGTACAATATCGGCAGCCTTATTACTAAAAGCAGCATTTTGTACCAGGCAACCTTTGGGTATAGAAATTGTACAAGCGGGATAGTGCTTATTACTACATTTAATACTTAGGCGATATTTACACATTATGAAATAAATATTTCAATAAATTATACTGATATATATCTTACGATAAACTAATACATGATATATGCTACATAATTCAGGATAATGTATGTTATATATCAGAGATATACATACATAAAGCACGCCTTTATCCCTAACGTGGTAGGCATATGCCTTGTAAAAGGTGTTTTCGCTACGACAAATATTCAGAGCAATTTTAGATTGAAATGTGTATCGCTATAAAAATAGGTTGTCAGCCCATTGATTGACTGATTATAGTATTCTGTAACCCTCGAATACCCTAGCTGGTTTTTACAGGGCTTGCAGCTGGCTCATTCTACGTTTTTCTATCGCTTCCAATCCAGCATGAAAGCATATGACTGAACGAATAAAATTTGCAAAATTATTGATATAACCCTTTAGCACGCAGTCTGATAGGTGCAGTGCATTATTTTAATTGTATTTTATTTGGGGAGCTTACAGTAACATTTACAAATTATTCAAGTATACATCACTACATAGTATAAAACTAAATCGCTTTCTCTGTCCCTTATCATCATCTCCCTAGCCTTATCCCGTATCTCACGGGGTCGGCTTCCTAATCTAGAGGATTGAACTAGGGTACTGGTTTTTACACAGAGCGACTGCCATCTGACCTCCGCAACCCAGAAGGAAAACCAGACCCAATCCTAGATTAGGTCTGAGTTTTCAAGCTGCCAATGCTTAGCACTGGCCTCTGACCTGGCTTAACGACTAATATCTACGGTATTAAACGATATTAACCGGGACCAACGGCTTAACGTGCCTTACGAAGCACGGAAAAAGCACCGAATAAACGTACATATGAAATTCTAAAACCGAAAAACACATTGGTACGTGGTGGGATTCGAACCACGACCTCCCGCTCAAGAGGCAGCAGCCATATCCACTACACCACCGGGCTCTCTATCCACTACACCATCGGGCTCTAAATCGCTTTCTCTGTCCCTACGTATGCATAAATCTTTAAAACTACGCAACGGATTTTGATGCGGTTTCTTTTACTGGATAGAGATTCAAGAGGAAGGTTTATATGTATAATACATGCATAATATAGTAGAGAAACACTGATAATTTCCGTGCGAAGCCGGGGCGGGTCGCTAGTATTAAACAAATGCCTTTAACAAGCTTCCACATATAGAAAGTAATATAAGTATGTTGTCGTATTAAGACGGCAAATAGGAAATAATTAAATTAAGATTCGTATTCTCGAATAATTAAATTAAGAGAACGAAACTGAATAACTTTCACCAGAACATCAAAATAATCTTACTTCCCCATACAAAATGACCAGTTCGATAAGTCGATCATACAATTTGCATGGGGAAACCTAAAACATTTTAATTTACTAAAAGAATTTGGTACTAAAAGATTTTCAGTTTAGTTTACTGAACAACCTCTTTTAGTTTGCATTAAGCTGTCCCTTACACTCCGTGTCTTAAGTCTAGATTCTACTTTCAATAGCGACCCCTTACGTTCTAAACCACATGCTCTGAACCCATACAACCACACAATATGGGGCGATGGGTGAAGGTCATATACCGTCACGGTATGCATCCACCCTATTTTGAAACGGAAGTCAAGATTAGTCCTTAGGGAGAGTATGGCATTATTCATACAGACGCCAACCCTTATTGAAAAGAGTGAAGGTGGATCGTATCGTATTTAAAAATAAATTCAAGTAAGACTCCTATTTCCAATTCGGTTTTGGGTAAACAAAGTTTCATGTTTTTTTATTCAAAAGCATATTTCAAAAAGAAATAATACGTGTTGGCAAATTAGTTAAGTTACTAAAACTACTATTTAATTATGTTGTTATATGTAATAGCATAATTTTATTTTTGAATCAAGACCTTCGATTAAAAGATATGATAATTTGTTCACCTTTTTTCTAAAACCGTAACTTTGCGAAAACCAAAGTTAGTCAGCAAAAGAGACACCTTATTTACTCGCGCGTTTCGAAAAGCAAGGCGCTAATCGGTATGAAGAATACTGATTAGCGCCCTGCTTTTGTCGAAGTGAAGTTTCGCACGCATGGTGACAAAATTATTTCGTCGCGCGCATGTTAACCCTACTGTACAGACCAGAACGATTCGGATGAGATCCTTTCTGATAATTAATTGATTGAATTAAATTTTGTATATTTGCACAATTGAAATACTGCAACAAATGTACGAAACTTTATTAAAACCCATAAATAATTTCCGGAAATAATCTCATACGTTTCTAGCGGACCTGCCCAGCAATCGCTTTTGCTGATTATACATTATATTGTGTTGTACAAAATGTTCAGCACTTTCAAAATTATCATAGGGTGCCATCTGCAAATTGAGTTTCTAAATGTCGTTCATATATTCAATGTGCTGATTATACTAAATTTATCAATTTGCAATTTGGTTGTTTTTACTTAGATATTCCGTTTCTCATTATTTTACTGTAAATGACAGGGCCAAGTTAAAATTCTCTTCATTTCGTATCCAGAGTAAAAGAAATATTTCTAGTATTAAACGAAAAATATTATCTTTTGAAAGGATTCCAACTAGTCGGTTAGAATAGCCAGAGAGGCAGCTGTCTTAATTATAGATAACCAGCTTATGTCCTGCTGTCATATCTTACATCAGTATGAGGGTGAGCGTGCCCAGGTGTTACGATAAAATAGCCATAATATTCCTTTTTTTTTAAAGTAAAGTGCAAGGTTACGTTTTGTTGTTCAGCCGGTTTTGTTTGTTATGATCAGAAGAGTTCTGAAAATAAGAAAAATAAATATTTATATTTAAATAATAAATCATAATATTTCCATGCTGGACTGGGAACGAAAGAAAAACATAGAATGTGCCAGCTGCATTTCCTCCCGGGCATGCTGTAAAAACCAGCTAAGGGATCCGAGAGTTTCAGTATATTGCAATTTAGGCGATGGGCTGACAACCTGTCACTACAGTAATATACCTACAAATCTATCTTCAATAACCCTCCAAACTTTGTCAGACGTGGCGGAACGACCGTTTTTTAGGTCGTTTACGCTCTGCCTACCCCATTAGGGATAAAGGCGTGTTTATATGTATGTATGTAATAATAAGCCCCCTTGGAGAGCAGAATTTGTATAATAAATATTTAATAAAGAACGTAGATTTAGAGAACCGTTCATTCTACATGTTTGTTTTGAATTTTAACAGAATTTGGTGTTCAGTCAGTTATGTTACCAGTTTTTCAACTTCGCATCATTCATTTCATTACATAATGCATTTGTTGATTCAGTCAATTTTACAATCTATATTCAATTAACTAAACATTGCTGATGCAAAATCTTATTACTGAAACTCCAGAACCCAAAACAGCGTCCCATAAAAAAGAAAGGCGTTATTAAGTGCCGGCCACTGGCCCAAATTACCCGGCTGTAACATTCCACGCGATATTAACGATGAACAATAAGTGTTTAATTCAAAACTGCATTTTTAACCTCAAAATTGAACCTTATTTCTGATATTGTAAGGTAGAAGTCATGTGTATGGACATTGGTGCCGATTTGGCTGGAGACACAACATCATTTATTTTAGTTCAATCCTGTCACTTTCTTACATTTGATTGTAGAACGAGACAGAAATACAACAGCGGATAATAATCCTGTCAAAGTGACGTATAGTAACTAAATTATAAGGACACCATCTATACGGCTATACCCTATAAAATAAAACGAAGGATGGTAGCTGTGACAGATGCAATTTGTATGGATTTTAGATATATAGGGTTCTTTTATTAAGGGTGGGCAGATGTTGAAATGGAATAAAACAAACTGTGTGTAAGATATTAACAAAATTCCTTTTTATTACCTAGAATAAACTGTGTCTACATCAGAATTGATCAGAGTTCTTCCATGCAGGCCTGGGAGCGAGAGAAAAGCATAGAATTTTCCAGCTGCGTTTCCTCCCGGGCATGCTGTCATAATCAGCTAAGCGATCCAAAGATTTTAGTATATTGTAATTTAGGCGATGGGCTGACACCTACAAATCTATCTTAAATAACCCTCAAAGCCTTGTCAGACGTGGCGGAACGACCTTTGTTTAGGTAATTTACGCTCTGCCTACCCCACAAGGGAAAAAGGCGTGATTATATGTGTGTATGTTTTTGTTTAAATTTTAGGAAGTAACAGAACCAAATTAAATTAAATTGTGTCTACAACCGAATTGGCTCCCAGTAAAGGTGAATCTTTTGTGGAGTGTGCAAAAAACGACACAAAAAGCTCAGGCAATCCGGTCCCTGCGCTGGCGCACACCTGCCGCGCGCCTTCGAGGTTCGACGCGCGTCAGCTGTTCGCTTGTGTATTCATTTATCTCCTTCTTGCATTTTTTTGTACTGCCTTATGCCTCTCGGCTGGTTAGGGTCGAGTGCCATTATAAGGATTATCGTGGAATTGGAAATAATTGTTACATATATCTTTCTTCTATACCTTAATATAGGGAACATAATTAAATGTAAGTATTAATAAAATTATATTGCCGTTTTAAAAACTACATACATATAATCACGCCTTTATCCCTAATGGGGTAGGCAGAGCTTAACCTAAACAAATGTCGTTCCGTCACGACTAAGTTTTGAGGGTTATTTAAGATAGATTTGTAGGTATATTGCTGAAAACTATACATATATATTAAAAACTATAAGGAAGAAAACAAAGAATGAAGAATCTTCCATGCTGGACTAGGAGCGAGAGAAAAACATAGAATGTGCCAGCTGCATTTCGTCCCGGGCATGCTGTAAAATCCAGCTAAGGGATGCGAGGGTTTCAGTACATTGCAATTCAGGCGATGGGCTGACAACCTGTCACTACAACAATATACCTACCAATCTATCTTAAATAACCTTTAAAACTTTGTCAGACGTGGCGGAACGACCTTTGTTTAGGTCGTTTACGCTCTACCCACTCCATTCAGGATAAAGGCGTGACTATATGTATTTATCTTTCTTTTTATTGTTATCAGACACCTATAGTGTAATAGACAGCAAACTTATAGGGGATGTTCAGTCAACGAAACTAAACTAACAACTTGCACCAGGAAATTCTTTTAGGTTATGAAAAAACATTACCTTTTCCATACTTTCCATACAAGTTCTCATCAAGGTGGTCATTTTGTACCTATGGGAAAGTCTTTACTTTTTATATCCTGAAAGAATTTCCTGGTAAAAGTTGTTCAGTTCAACAAAAAAAGTCTAGTTATGTGGTGGATCATATCATACCATATTTATTCTTCTATATACATACATACATACATATAATCACGCCTTTATCCCTGATGGGGTAGGCAGAGCGTATACGACCTAAACGAAAGGTCGTTCCGCCACGTCTGACAAAGTTTTGAAAGTTATTTAAGATAGACTTGTAAGTATATTGCTGTAGTGACAGGTTGTCAGCCCATCGCCTAAATTACAATATACAGAAACCCTCGGATCCCTTAGCTGATTTTTACAGCATGCCCGGGAGGAAATGCAGCTGAAACATTCTAAGTTTTTCTTTCGCTCTCAGTCCAGCACTATATATATTCTTCTATATATGGGCCATAAGGTCGACTATCAACCATGCATTTAATCATACCATCAATTGGATCATTTTGTCTTTTTAATTAAATTTACTAATGTCCTTCTAAAATAAAAAGAGACCTAATCTATCCATTTCTTCCATGCTGGACTGGGAGTGTCTGGGAGAGATAGAAAAACATTGAATTTTCCAGCTGCCCTTCCTCCCGGGCATGCTGTAGAAGTCAGCAAAAGGGATTCGAGGGTTACAGTGTGTTGTAATTTACGCGATGGGCTGACAACCTGTCACTACAGCAATACACATTACAACCTAAAATTGCCCTTAATTTTGTCAGACGTGGCGAAAGCGCCTTTTACGAGGCGTTTTACGCTCTGCCTTCCCTGTAAGGGATAAAGGCGTGATTGTAAACTATCCATAATGTTAATTTCAAGCTGACAGGGTAAAGGACAAAGGACACAATTGGAACATTTGGAACTCCACCCTTATATCATAAATGTGGCCTAAATTAGTCTGACCCTTTATAGATTCCGAGCCGATTTCTTTGTTTGAGGGTGTATTTCCTTACATCATATTCAAATTACTAGTAACAGGAAGTGTATATGGATGGGTTGGTTTTGATTATGTTTCTTGTACGGGTAGTATAGTGAATTGAAGTTGGTACTTATTGACGGAAGAGTTGTAAATGAAATGAATAGGTAATGTTAATGAAATTTTTTAAAGGTGTATAATAATTCAGGAGTAATTTTATATATATACATATAATCACGCCTTTATCCCTAATGGGGAAGACAGACCGTTAACGACCTTAACAAAGGTCGTTTCGCCACGTCTGACAAAGTTTCGAGGGTTATTTAAGATAGATTTGTAGGTATACTGCTGTAGTGACAGGTTGTCAGACCATCGCCTAAATTGCAAAATACTGAAACCCTCGGCTCTCTTAGCTGATTTTTACAGCATAACCAGGAGGAAATGCATATTCTATGCTTTTCTGTCCAGCATGGAAGAACCGAATGGGTAAATATTATTGAAAATTTTAATACGTGTATAATAATTCAGGGGTAAATATAATTTAGTTTTGTTTTTGTTTCTTCCATGCTGGACTGGGAGAGATAGAAAAACATAGAATGTTCCAGCTGCCCTTCCTCCCGGGCATGCTGTAGAAGACAGCAAAAGGGACTCGAGGGTTACAGTGTATTGTAATTTAGGCGATGGGCTGACAACCTGTCACTACACATTAGCAATACACATTACATTACAATCTAAAATTGCCCTCAAATTTTGTCAGACGCGGCGAAAGCGCCTATTACGAGGCGTTTAACGCTCTGCCTACCCCGTAAGGGATAAAGGCGTGATTTTATGTATGTATGTATGTATTTGTTTTTGTCTATTTTGTTTAATGGCAATTTTGTATGTAGCTTATTAACCTTAATGTCACAGATAACTCCTGGTTTACTATTATGCAACTTTGATTTTGAAAAGTCGCCTACATAATATTCCGTAATGAATTTGTTTCAATGTAACTGTTGAAATGGTGAACACATACATATTTTTACGTTAAGGGTACTTTAAGTAGGTTCTTATTGAATTTTATTGCTTCCTATAATCCAAATAGTCCATAAACTTTTCGCGGCCAACAATCGATTCCATACAGTACAATAGAGGTTTCGGCCATCTCGAAAATACGACGGTTAATTTCAAAATGTTATAAATACAAATGTCGTTAATATTCCCTTTTAAAATACGGTTATTGTGCTTCTAACGGCCAAGATGCGTAAACCTTAAGATCAGTTTATTATTTTTTGTGGCCATCCGTACACGCGTATTGATCAAATAAAAGAAACGGATGGCGGTAGGGTGCCTCGAGTTTCTTTGCACAACACAATACTCGGCGAGTGGCAGAAGATTTGGTTAGTGTTGCCATGGAAATTATAATAAAATAAACCCTGATAAATCATCTTGTATGCATTGCTTCTTCTTGCTATAACTGAGTGCAATTCTAAAACAGATATTGTACCTGCTACTTCTTTTCTCGGGTACTTTATAAGCTAGACGTACTGTAATGAAATCTTCTTCTTCTATCGAGTCGACGGCAAATCAAACCCCATCTCAATTTTCTCCAGCCTAGTAGTCGGCAACTCTCACCCCATCGTCTATGGTTTGCATTAATTGCTCTCTCGTGCAGGTGGTAGGGCACATAGAGCACGATATTAGGTGGGCCATGGTTTGTGGGTCAACTGGTCCCGATGGTGTAGTGGATAGAACCGCCGCCTTCTGTGCAGGAGGTCGTGGTTCGAATCCCACCACGTACCCATGTGTTTTCCGGTTTTAGAAATCCATATGTACGTTTATTCGGCGCTTTTTCTGTGCTTCGGAAGGCACGTTAAGCCGTTGGTCCCGGTTAATATCGTATAATACCGTAGATATTAGTCCTTAAGCCATATCAGAGGCCAGTGCTAAGCATTGGCGGCTTGAAAACTCTGACCTAATCTAGGATTGGGTCTGGTTTTCCTTCTGGGTTGCGGAGGTCAGATGGCAGTCGCTGTGTAAAAACCAGTACCCTCGTTCAATCACCAAGATTAGGAAGCCGACCCCGTGAGATACGGGATAAGGTTAGTCAGATGATAGTTTGTGGGTCAACTCCGCACTTGCACCGAAGGTCGGGGTTACGTGTACTGAAATTAAGACAATGAGCTGTCCAGCCATCACAACAGTTCTGTGACTCTTAAAACTTGACAGTAACAGCTTAAAGCACAAGGGTTATAGGTGTGAGGGGTGATCCTAAGGACTTTCAAGACAATGATTAACGATTAGTTGTTGTAATGCCAACTAACAAATAAGTTTTACAAAAATACTTACCACATCGCAACAAAGGTCGTTCGCCCATGCTCAAGCCATGTACGTGCTTCATACTTAACATTAAGAAGCCTTAT
The DNA here is from genome assembly GCA_949820665.1 of Scrobipalpa costella. Taxonomy (NCBI): domain Eukaryota; kingdom Metazoa; phylum Arthropoda; class Insecta; order Lepidoptera; family Gelechiidae; genus Scrobipalpa; species Scrobipalpa costella. The sequence continues at coordinate 10,889,894 of OX463309.1, forward strand.
AAAATGGCAACACTACACCTCACAACCCATCACAAAAGATACTCGGAGGCAGAGCGAGTGAAGATAAAAGCTCACGTGTGCCTTGCAGCTGCCGTTATAAGAATGCGCACCTGCCGACTCCGACCAACGGCAGGCGAATGCCGGGCAGAGAAGAAACCTTAACTATCAGCACGCTGACATCTGGGGGTCGGGTTTCTGGGTTTCTTTTTTTTAATAGGACAGCTGGAATACTAGATTCAAAATAGACCGATCGAAAATGCATTTGTAGTAGTCATTGCTTCATATAATCCAACGACTTACTTAAAGTCGATATTTTCAAACATAAGAGGTGCCTAAATTTTATTATTTCAATCCATATTGTATTTCTTCCTATTGATCCATATTTTTTTTTTGTTAGATGTAGAAGTTAGTAGGTAACACATACGAACACATGGGACTCTTGGATGGTTTTGTATACGATTTTTTTTATGATAAAAAATACCAAGGAAGTAAAACTATAATATAATAGACTCCTTAAAAATTTAGTTGTACAAAAATGAGCATCCATCTATCAATCTCGAAGTCCAGTTTGGCCTAATATTGTAGTATGTTTCATTGTAGAAATAAAACAGGCGTAAGAACAGATGTTGTAGACAAGGCTAAAGTAATTATGGTAAATTACTGAACAGATCTGGTGTTTTTAAATTTGCACGCACGCATCTGTTAGAGTTTACTTTATCTTCTAATTGGTGGCGAAGGCACAGGTATGCTTGTCTGAATTATGTTTTGTTTTTGTTTCATTTATTTAGATTCATCAGCCAACTTTTAGCAAAAGTATTTTTAATGAAATGGGTAAATAAAATCAGGCTCTAAAAGTAATTTTATATAAAACATCAGATTAAAACGTACAGAACAGACGTGCAGGCGACCTTATTGCTACGTGGTAATTTCTTTCAATTGACAATATTTAGATTCGAAGCAATACTGTGTAAAACATAAGAAGATAGCTAAACCTATAGGAATTGCAACTATCACAACAAAGTACTAGATCTTTAAGAGTTTGGTAAAATTTCTTCCCGGTAGGCTGACCAGAGAATCTCCATGTACATACATACATATAGTCATGCCATTATCCCTAATAGGGTAGGCAGAGCGTAAACGACCCAAACAAAGGTCGTTTCGCCACGTGTAACAAAGTTTTGAGGATTTTGTTGTCAGCCCGTCGCCTAAATTACAATACACTGAAACCCTTGAATCCCTCAGCCGGTTTTTACAGCATGCCCGAGAGGAGATGCAGCTGGCACATTCTATGTTTTTCTTACACTTCCAGTCCAGCATGGAAGCTAAATCTCCATTTATTAGTCAATAAAAGCTAGGATTGTATTTTGCCAAGGGTTGTCAGGATTCAGAAGAGCTGTCATTAGCCCAGATGAGCAGTGGGGCGGGGGGCCAGGTGCGGCGCAGGTGTCGCGTGCCAGCTGCCAACACGCGTATATAGGTTCGAGTCCCGGCGACGCAACACGCAATACTGTCTTGTCTCTTGCGAAGATCACTGCTGTGAATACCTGGATATTTGAGAATATTTTGTTGTAGAAGTTGTTGATATTTTGTAGTGGAAATTTAGAAGTGTTGTTAAGTGTTTTGTGTTTGTTGATCGTACGCATAAAGACGGTGCGTTACGATATGATCATCTGCTTGTCTGGATTTGTTATTGCCGGGTTGGTATTTTTGTTTTTATTTCTAGATTTTCCGTATTTTATTTTATTGGTATTTTTGATGTTATTGTAGAAGATATTAGACAAGACAACTTGAAGGTGATTTATCGTTATGTTGAGTTGCTGCTGAAATATAAATGAAAACACGAACATTTAAGTAAAGCTAATTTTCAATTTAATATAACATTGTGCCTATACTTTTAGTAATTAGTCAGCAAATTGGTCATTAAAAAGTAATCTATTTTGTACTATTATCACCATTCATAAAGAATTTACCCTATTATATATCCCACATATTACTTAGAAAGTTGTAATTTTTTATTGGCTTCAAAATAAGAATTTAGGTGTAGGTAAATTGTACCAGAAACTACTGATTTAAGTAATTTCATACATACATACACAAAATCACGCTCTTATCCCTAATAGGGTAGGTAGAGCAAAAACTACCTAAACAAAGGTCGTTCCGCCACGTCTGACAAGTTTTGAGGGTTACTACAGATGATATAAGAGTTATATTGCTATAGTGGCGGGTTGTAAGCCCATCGCCTCAATTGCAATACACTGAAACCCTCGAATCCCTTAGCTGGTTTTTACAGCATGCCCGGGAGAAGCAGCTGGCACATTTTATGTTTTTCTATCACTCCCAATCCAGCATGGAAGTAAACATTTCTGTGCCAAATTGCAAAGTTATTAAAGTCCATTTTCGCTTGTTACAGAACGTCGCCGACGAGCGGGCCTCTGCGCTCAGACATCGTCGCGAGAACTGATATTGTAAGTACACAACAACTATATAATGTTATCAAAAGTATACAATAGGGACAATTCTGTACGCACCATTCCTTAAGGTGATTCCTAACGGCAAATGGTTGTTTTTAAGAGCTTATTTCTCCTTGACGAATCATTGGATAATTTAAAAAAGATATATATATATTTAAGAAATTAGTTCATGGTAAAAATATTCTTGTTCATAAATAAGTATGCTAAAAAAAACTGGAAGTAAACCCGTTTTTATCAGAAAATTTGATATTCCTTCTAAACTATTAGGAGCGCTTTCATGGTTCCTTCGGGATAATATCAGCATTATGTTTGATTATCTCAAATCGCAACATAGCTTTTTTTTAATCCGACTCGTAGTTTTTATGGAATTAGCTTGTTTGTGCATATTTCGCTCATTTTTGACGCACCCATGAACGTAACCGCCACACCATAGCGCGCGCTGATTTGAACGATATTCTAAGGCATTACGGGCGATGGTTGCATATCTTGAAATCTACCTGCTCATCTGCCGGCAGGAAGCTCCTTAACAAATTCTAAGCTAGCACTGTCACTTTCTTATCTTTGACATAAGAACAGGATAGCAAATGAACACATGAGTTTGACATTCCTAATTTGACGTAAGATGCTTTAAATAAGAACTGAGTATAGAGCATGCTCCCTTAGTTTACGTCAAATAAGCAGTCTTTTGTCAGATTAGGAATGTCAAAGTCATGTGTTTATTTGCTATCCTGTACTTATTTCAAAGGCTATTTATTGCCTTTGACATAAGAACAAGTATGTCGCGAGAATGGACGCCACACAACCAAATCAATATACAACGCTGTCTAATGTTTGTTTATTTTTACTTAGACTCGTATTAATAATCAGCTCTTGAGACTGACAGCGAGTTTAGGTTAGGTTAGGTTAATGAATTGTTAAGTGTACACCTAATACTGCTCTCAATCTTGCGATCGCTTTAAATATGAAATGCGCCGTACATGCATAGATTGCATATCATATACATGTACGGCGCATTGATAAAAGTTTATCGAATTGATAAGTGGACATCTGTTCTTGGACAAACATGTTCGTAGAGTATGGGCGGTTTTGCACTGCTTCGTATTCGGTTCGTATCCGAATCGTGTCCGTAATATTTCCATATAAAACGAATATATAGCGCAAGCTGTCATACATTTACTAGGAAGGCCAATTCGGATAACAAAATATTTGGATACGGATTCGTACCGGTGCAAAAGCGCCCTATGGGGGTGTTATTAACACGCAGTTTGCAGTATGTCCACATGCAGCTGTATTCAAGTCTCGAAATTAATTCATCCAAACAGCTTGCTGTGTTCCGTCGGTGCGTGAGATTCCTAGTGCCATAACAGGCATCTTCTGGGTGAGCTCGCTCCATCGTGTCTAAAATCAAGAGAAAAACCATTTCTAATAAAAAACGAATAAGACTCCTAGCGTTAGCCAAAATAGACCTTCATTCGAAACAAATTTTGTAACAATTTGTTTGTTTGTTTACAGGGCGCTAGTTGCGACCGCAGCGCGCGCTACTCGCCGCACCACCACCAGCTGCTGCAGGCGCTCCAAGCGCCCCCCGGGCTCGCGGGGGCGGCCGGGGGCGCCGCCCTGGGGGCCCTCCTCCCGGCGCACCGGGCCATACCCAGAGCACCCGCCTCGACCTCCTCTTCGGCTGAATCAGTGTCAGAGAGCAGCGCATCGCCACCGCCCGCGCCCTTAGTAGTCTCATCGAGGGTCCTGTCGGGGAGGTACTCCAGGGTGCGCACACTGTACGCGTGTTTGGGCGAGAGCGAAGGGGAGCTATCCTTCGAGCCGAATCAGATTCTAACCAACGTGACTGCGAGCCCGGAGCCCGGTTGGCTGCGCGGTACTCTCAACGGACGCACCGGATTGGTGCCGGAAAACTACGTGGAGCCGCTACCCTAAACCACGCCTACATTTAAGACACAGACAGCGCTATATGAAAGACAGAGATAGCAAATTATATCGAGGCTAGCCGGAAGCTTCGTCGAACCGTAACTACCGCCTATACTCGCCAGCGGAAACGGACAGCGCTATACAGACAGAGAAAGTATTCTATAATCGAACTTTTTATAATCTTAGACAACACGACCGTTTGTAAAAATATTACACAGTTTTAAAGGCCATTGTATTTAGGGTATTTACTGTAGACACTTGCTTATTACGAAAAATAGGTGTTCTCATAGCGTCAACAGACCGCTGGATATATCATTCCTCTTTTAGCACTTGTTATTTCTTTTGTACCTACCTATTTGTATATTTTGTACATTGTAAATAAGAGTCTTGTTGATATTTTAACTATTTATGATATACTTATTTTTGTTGTGAATTTTGTACCAAATATACTGCGATGTATTATTATGCGATATCCCCACGAGGATTAGTAATTAAAAGACTAATAGTGAATGTGTATATGCTTTTTATTTTTCATTGACACGCACTGTGGGCGGAGCCAATATTCTGGTCACTATTGACACCTGTAATTGTAATTTAAGCGGTGGGCTGACTACCTGTCACTACAGCAATAAACCTACAAATCTATCTTAAATAACCCTCAACTTTGTCAGATGTGGCGGAACGACCTTTGTTTAGGTAGTTTACGCTCTGCCTGCCACATTATGGATAAAGGCGTGATTATATGTATGTATGTATTGACACCTGACGTCTGTCGGTGATCAAGTTTCAGATAAAAAGCTATTGATTCGTGGAGGGCACGACTTAACTAAATCTTGACCAAAATTATTGCAGTTTTCTGGTCTCTCGTGATAGAAAATGACAGGTATAGACTTGTATTAGTTAAGTCGTGGTTTTTGCAACTACGAATTTCTACCATATATGTGGTAATCGGAAAACCATACGGTTTTCATTCCGATATGTGATAATGTATTTTTGGAGTCAGCTTATTGAGCCATTTCATTTAATACCCCACACGATTTCCAAAGATTTTTATATCAACAAAAATGATGATTCTTTCGGTGCCCTCTCCATCCATAGTAAGATGTAGACATAAACCCCAACCTGCTCGAAGAAGACCTAGGCATGTCCTTACCGACGGCGATGACCAAATTACTCGTGCAGTTAATGCTGCCAATGCAAGTCGAGCCACACTCAAGCTCTTTAGTAGGTAGATTCTCTCCGATAAGGAACTCCCAAGGCAACGCCATAAGCCGAGGTTCGAGCCCTAAAATAGTGGGCGCCTTTAGGCAGTTGGCATTTGCAATAAGGGTGTAGATTGCGTGTAGCAACTCCCCGCCTTTAGTCCGGTGACGCATTATATATACTTTGTAGTATGATGCAAATAGGTCCCTTAAAAACAAAATATAAAAATGTAGATATAAACAAACATGTATGTGTTAATAAAGATGATTATTATTTTTGCCATTTACCTAACTACTCCATTTCAGAAATCAGAATCAATATAGTAGCACAGAGTAACTATAATACTACGTAAAAATAGTAGCAACCCTTGTCTTTAGGTAGTAATTTTGACAGACAACGAGAGCGGCCTTTCTGAAAATCTTTTAAGCCGTGTCTCCTGCTCTCAAAGATTACAGGAAACATAGCCCCGCGGGGCAGAGGGGGGAAGGGAAATGTTTGAGAAACCCTCCCCTCTCTGCCCCGCGGGGTATGTTTCGTGTTTTGTTTAAGGGCAGGAGTCACGGCTTTAGTATGAAGTCATCATCTCCCTAGCCTTATCACGTATCTCACGGGGTCGGCTACCTAATCTAGGGGATTGAACGAGAGTACTGGTTTTTACACAGAGCGACTGCCATCTGACCTCCGCAACCCAGAAGGGAAACCAGACCCAATCCTAGATTAGATCAGAGTTTTCAAACCGCCAATGCTTAGCACTGGCCTCCGATATGGCTTAACGACTAATATCTACGGTATTAAACGATATTAACCGGGACCAACGGCTTAACGTGCCTTCCGAAGCACGGAAAAAGCGCCGAATAAACGTAAATATGAAATTCGAAAACCGAAAAACACATTGGTACGTGGTGGGGTTCGAACCACGACCTCCCGCTCAGGAGGCAGCGGCCCTATTCACTACACCATCGGGCTTTAGTATGAAGTAAGTAAGTAGGTAAGCTGGAAGAAATTTCTTAGTAGAAATAAGCAATACCTGTTGTGTATTGTCTTTCTCATGTTATTTTTGTACAATAAACAGTAAATAAATAAATAAATAAGTACTAACATATTCTGTGGCTTTAGTTTGCTCGAGGACGGAGTGCGTGCACGGAGTAAAACAACAACTTTCATCAACCAGTGTTGCCTTTTCTATGCAAAATGGCTTTCAACGTTTTTGAGATACATATATATAATCACGCCTTTATCCCTAATGGGGTAGGCTGAGCGTAAACGACCTAAACAAAGATCGTTCCGCCACGTCTGACAATGTTTTGAGAGTTATTTAAGATAGATTTGTACGTATATTGCTATAGTGACAGGTTGTCAGCCCATCGCCTAAATTACAATATACAGAAACTCTCAGATCCCTTAGCTGGTTTGTACAGCATGCCCGGCAGGAAATGCAGCTGGCACATTCTATGTTTTTCTCTTGCTCCCAGTCCAGCATGGAAGAAATGGTTTTTGAGATACAATTAATTTATTATACAAAGGGGCAACATCTCTCTATGAAATATTCGGCAACTCACTTGTGGGTTTGATAGAGGTATTCACCTCGACTAGAGGTATTCAACTGCCTCCGTGGTGTAGCGGTCTGAGCTATGGGCTCTCGACCCGGAGGCCCCGGGTTCAATTCCTGGCGGGGGACAATGACTTTGTGTTGTTGTTTCTAGTTTGGTTAGAACATTGCATGCTGATCACCTGATTGTCCGAAAAGTAAGATGATCCATGCTGTCGGATGGGCATGTAAATAGTCGGTCCTGCGCCTGATTTCCCTCTGGTCGTGTCAGTCAATCTGTCCCATCAGAATAAAAGATAGAAGGAATAGAGAGTGCACCTGTGTGTAGCGCAAACACTTGGGCACTAAAAGCAAGTCCTGCGCAGTTGGCCCAACTCCGGGAGATTGGCCGCCATCACCGAAAATGGGAAGTCCTCCCATTCACGTCGACGCGACGTTTCGACTCTATACGAGGATCTTCTTCAGGAGAGAACTAAGTCTCCTCCGCGTGTCAAGTGCGACTTTCGACTGCACATAAAAAAATGTACCATACCGTTATTGGAGAAAACGATCATGAAGGGCATATTTTAGAGAAATTCAATGATATTCTAAAAGTCGTTTATTATGTTCGAAGTGCTGTTGAGTTGAAAAGAAGCTCCAACTTATGTCCCATTATTTAATAATTACAAAAATGTAGGTAGGTGTTCTAAACAAATAGCTGTCTTAATTTACAAAACTGCCAAATCTGTTGTAGACAGAACTTAATTTATTTTAGTATGGTCTTATCACTTTCTATAATTTGAAAAAAAATAGAGACTAACATAACAGCTGTTTATAAACCTGTCAAATTGTGGTGTCGTCTTATTTAAAGCAATATACGTACGTTGTTGTGTTGCTATCTCTATTATAATTCAAATATTAGAACGTGACAGGATCAAACTAAAATAAGTTCAGTTGTGTCTAAAACAGAATCGGCACCAATGGCCTCAATTCTGTCAGACACGCATGCAGAGCAGACACGTTTGTAAACAAAAATAAGTTAGTATTGTCACTTTTATTTCTTTAATACAAAGAAAATACTACGTGTCTAAAAATTCTCAAAATAGTTAATAATATTTAGCTGTAAAAAAGAAAACATAAATCTGACAAGACGAAAATAGTTTTTAGGCGTTCTCTAAAATGGTTGCGGATTGGTGCCAGATTTTACTCTGAGAGTACTCATATCATATCATGGGCTCATAAGAGAAAAGAAGGATTCGACGTATAATCGGTCACTTTCCTGTTAATAATTCGCAGCCGAGCGTGTTTGCTAGAATCGATGCCAGTATTTACACAATAGATAAAATATACAAACTGCATTTAGGAAATCAACGTCGCGTTAAGACTATATTATTTCCAACTGAGTTTTAGAATAAAGGTGAACAGAGTTTCATGTCTTTTTATTCAAAAACACATTTCAAAAAGAAATATAAGTACATAAAGAAAGAACATAACCCTTCCTTGGCAGTCGGGTAAAAATAAATGATACGTGTTGGCAAATTAGTTATATTACTAAAACTACTAACTTCATTATTCATATCTATACTTATTTTAGAAACAAGATCTTCGATTAAAAGACATTAAACTTTGTTTACCTTTATTCTAAAACTGAGTTGGATATATAGGGTTCAAAATCGTGTGTATTACACCACCAATGCAAGGTTTTAAATCGTATTGAATAAAGCAAAAAATATCAGATATACCTATATAAAATCGGTACCAAATATAGATAGGTTTTATACCAGGTGATTGCGTACCGGAAACTTAAAGAGGCTGCTTAGAAAATGAAACTGAACAACTATCACTAGGAAATTAAACCTTTTTTTGCTTTTACAAGTTGTCTGGCGGAGGTGGTAATTCTGTATGTGAAAGTAAAAAAAAATATTTCCTGGTAATAGTTGTTCAGTTTCGTTGACTGAGCAACCCTTTCAGTTTTCGGTAAGCTGTGTCATTCACCCGGTATATTTAAAGTTGTCTGCATAATCCATAAGGGTTAAGACTTGTTTTTTTTTACTGGTATACTAATTGAAGTTATTGTCAAAGAAAACAATCTTTAGCAATCAGACAATATAATAATACATACATACATACATAAAATCACGCCTTTATCCCTTACGGGGTAGGCAGAGCGTTAAACTCCTCGTAAAAGGCGCTTTCGCCGCGTCTGACAAAAATTGAGGGCAATTTTAGATTGTAATGTGTATTGCTAATGTGTAGTGATAGCTTCTACAGCATGCCCGGGAGGAAGGGCAGCTGGAACATTCTATGTTTTTCTATCTCTCCCAGTCCAGCATGGAAGAATAATAATATAATAATGGTGGTACAATACAAGTAAATCCTTAATATTTTAGCAATTCGGAACATTCACTCATTAAGGCGACACAGTATTTATAGCTTATGGCGTAGGTACAGAATACCCCAGGAATTAAATATACCTGTCATAGAGAAAAATAGAGACAGAATACGAGAGGGACTTATGCATTTCTCATAAGCCCTTATCTATGGTACGTCTATGAAAGGTATTTTAGTTCCTGGCAGGTCTATACCAGGTGTAAGGGACAGCGTCCCACAAACTGATAGGGGTTGCTCAGCACTGAACAACTATCAGCAGGATATTTTTCCAGGAAGTGAAAAAGCAAAAGGCTTTCCCATACAAATTGTCTGATTGAAGTGAACATTTTGTATGGAAAAGCCATTTTTTTTTGTTTGTTGATAGTTGTTCAGTATCGTAAACTGATCAACCCCTATCAGTTTGCGGGACGCTGTCCCTTACACCTAATACATAATGAAAAGCAGATACAACAATTAGCGCCCTATACATCAATGAATTCGTAGACAAGCTCTTACAAATATAACATGAGTAACCTATCTACTCCCGAAAAACTATAAGATGGTAGTTGTGACAGATGTGATACGCTATTTGCCTGCTAGTCAAATTAGCAACTTTTTATGAAATGTCAAAAACGCTTTTTTGTAAGAAAATTGAGGATTATGACGTCACTCATACATACATACATAAAATCACGCCTTTATCCCTTACGGGGTAGGCAGAGCGTTAAACGCCTCGTAAAAGGCGCTTTCGCCGCGTCTGACAATAATTGAGGGTAATTTTAGATTGTAATGTGTATTGCCATAGTGACAGGTTGTCAGCCCATCGCCTAAATTACAATACACTGTAACCCTCGAGTCCCTTTTGCTGTCTTCTACAGCATGCCCGGGAGGAAGGGCAGCTGGAACATTCTATGTTTTTCTATCTCTCCCAGTCCAGCATGGAAGTACCAGTCCAGCATGGAAGTAATGACGTCACTCGCCAGTAAATATTGACAAATCAATATTTTTAACTCGATTATTAAATCTAAATGTGATTTTTTTTAACGATGAATGAGATCCACAGTATTTTTAGCCATCAGTTTTAAGTATAAACGTATGTTTGTTAGTAACCCAGTCAACATGCCTATTCCTATAGATTTTGAATGTAGATTGATCTCGATTCTGTAGTTTTAACAGGTTTTAAGATAGCGCTGTCACTTTCTTAACTTTGACATAAGAACAGGATAGCAAATAAACTCATGGCTTTGACGTTTCTAATCTGACGGTTTAAATAAGAACTGGGCATAGAGCATGGTCTCTTATTTTACGTCAAATGAGCAGTCTTACGTCAGATTAGGAATGTCAATGTCATGTGTTAATTTGCTATCCTGTTCTTATGTTAAAGTTAACAAAGTGTCAGGCTATCTCAAAATCAGTTAAGGAATAATGCGGCCAGAAATTCCGCCATTTTCTTTTGGCATCTGTCATAGCTACCATGCTAGATTTTTTTCGAGTATAGTTTAAAAATATTTAGTATAAAACAATTCCGTACAAGTCCGTCTGACCAGTCAACTCGATCGCTCGACACACAAAGCTACACCAACATCAACACTAACGGAGCGAACAGATAGCAGCACAGTACACGCGATCGCACCACCACTGGCTGCAGGGTAGGCAGGGGCGCAGCGGCCCCGAGCGCCCCGCATTAACTGTCCATAGAGTCCTGATTGTCCTGATTGTTCGAGACCTCGCCGTCGTCTGTGATTGGTCGGCGTGTCGGCAGCGGCTCGGCGGCTAGACGCTGCAAATGGCGGCCTTCTGCGGCGCGCAAAACGCGCATCAACGCTTCATACTTATCGTTCAACGCGCGTAGTTGCGCCGCGTGTTCTTCTGCCGCGTGCCTTGTCGCGCGCTTTAATTCAGTCACCACACTATCTCTCGTGGCTAAAGCGGTTTCTAATTCGTGTGCTCGAGCAGTGGCCGCTTCAGCTTTTGTTACAGCGGCGATCGCGTCCGCTTCGGCTTTGGCCGCTGCCGCTCTTAGCGCTCGCTCTTCACCCGTGATCACTCCGGCGGGTACTGTAGTATTACTCGCTTTAGCCGCATTAGTCAGCCTTGCTTCCCGTTCAGCTAGAACTAATAGCTCCCGACGTAAACGGCGAACATGCTCGGCGCGCCGCTCGGCGGCTAAAGCGGCGCGAGCGAGGGCTTCCACGTGTCTCGCTGCTTCGAAGGATTCCCCGCGCGTGCGCTGTAACTCGGCCGCATCTATAGCTCGTTGTGCTTCGGCCTCGAATAAGGCCGCTTCTGCTTTAGCCCGAGCTCGTTTCTCGTGTTGCAGCGCCGCTTCGAGCCTCTGCTCCCGGTCCGCGAGCGCGGGCGCTGTGGGCTTCTCCCTCTGCCGCTCGGCCGCGAGCCGGGCGCGCAGCTCGTCGCGCTCCCGGGCGGCCGCGCGCAGGCGTTCCCGCAGCGCCGTGTTGTGCAGCTCCAACGCGTGCGTCTTCCTGCAGCGCCCTGACACCAAAACACAAGTTTATGAACATTTACTCGGTTCGGAAATTCAGCGCTGTGGCGGTGTTTTACACCTTTATAGTATTAATACTGAGCGTGAACCATTTGTCGCTTAAGAACATGTTTGTGACCTTAAAAATGTTTAATGTCTTTAGATTGGTGGCAATTAAATATTTTCTATTCTATTCTAACATTTGAATTGATTGTTTATTCAACTTTCACAAGTTATCGAGATCCGTATTGATTTAACTTTCGTGACATTTAGAGCTCCCTTCGGGCGCGTTACGTATTGACTCAACTTTCGAATGGGTGCAGAGCTCGCTTCGCTCGCGTCACGTATTGATGGACATTGAGTGAAGTGTACAGCTCGCTTCGTTCGCGTTACGTAACTAACTCAATTTTCGTGTGTGTAGGGTGTACAGCTCGCTTCGTTCGCGTTACGTAATTAACTCAATTTTCGTGAGGTGTAGAGTGTACAGCTCGCTTCGTTCGCGTTACGTAACTAACTCAATTTTCGTGAGGTGTAGAGTGTACAGCTCGCTTCGTTCGCGTTACGTAATTAACTAAATTTTCGTGAGGTGTAGAGTGTACAGCTCGCTTCGTTCGCGTTACGTAACTAGCTCAATTTTCGTGTGTGTAGGGTGTACAGCTCGCTTCGTTCGCGTTACGTAACTAACTCAATTTTCGTGAGGTGTAGAGTGTACAGCTCGCTTCGTTCGCGTTACGTAATTAACTCAATTTTCGTGTGTGTAGGGTGTAGAGCTCGCTTCGTTCGCGTTACGTAACTAACTCAATTTTCGTGAGGTGTAGGGTGTACAGCTCGCTTCGTTCGCGTTACGTAACTAACTCAATTTTCGTGAGGTGTAGAGTGTACAGCTCGCTTCGTTCGCGTTACGTAATTAACTCAATTTTCGTGTGTGTAGGGTGTAGAGCTCGCTTCGTTCGCGTTACGTAACTAACTCAATTTTCGTGAGGTGTAGGGTGTACAGCTCGCTTCGTTCGCGTTACGTAATTAACTCAATTTTCGTGAGGTGTAGAGTGTACAGCTTGCTTCGTTCGCGTTACGTAACTAACTCAATTTTCGTGAGGTGTAGTGTGTACAGCTCGCTTCTTTCGCGTTACGTAACTAACTCAATTTTCGTGTGTGTAGGGTGTAGAGCTCGCTTCGTTCGCGTTACGTAATTAACTCAATTTTCGTGAGGTGTAGTGTGTACAGCTCGCTTCTTTCGCGTTACGTAACTAACTCAATTTTCGTGAGGTGTAGGATGTAGAGCTCGCTTCGTTCGCGTTACGTAATTAACTCAATTTCAAGTGTAGGGTGTAGTGTTCGCTAGCGTTACGTATTGTATCGATTCATCTTTCGTGAGGTGTAGCTTGAGCTCGTTTCGCTAGCGCAACGTATTAATTGAATTTTCGTGAGGTGTACAGCTCGCTTCGCTCGGGTCACTAATTGTTTCGCCGTCTGAGCTTACCTAGCAGGCGGCGGTTCCTCTCGGCGTGTGCCTCGCGCCGCCAGCGCTCGTACATGAGCTGGGCGTGCGCTAGCGCCAGCTGCTCGGCGAGCTCCGACGGCTGTGGACGTGTGGCGCCGCTGTACAGCTCGGACAGATACGCGTCCAGACGCTCGCAAGGCAACGTCGGTTCACGGTTGCCAGTATCCTGGAATACATACATACATACATAAAATCACGCCTTTATCTCTTACGGGGTAGGCAGAGCGTAAAACACCTCCTAAAAGGCGCTTTCGCCACGTCTGACATAAATTGAGGGCAATTTTAGATTGTAATGTGTATTGATTGTTTATCCTGGAATGTCACATACAAATGTAGCACACATAGATGGCACCACACCAAGAAACAACAGTCCTGAAACGCGGTATCGAAGTTTTCTCAGCGATGTGCAGAAATACAACTTCCAAACTAGTCCACTTGGACTGTCCCTCCTTTGCTCCCCACTTTGGGGTTTACCGGCACGTACCGGGCAGATTCTCTCCGATAAGGAGTCCCCAAGGCAACGCCATAAGCCCAGGTTCGAGCCCAAGTGGGCGCCCTTAGGCAGTTGCAATTTCATTAAGGGTGTAGATTGCGTGTAGCAACTCCCCGCCTTAGCCCGGTGACGCATTATATACACTTTGTAGTATTTTGCAAACAGGTCCATTAAAAAAAAAAAACCACTTGGACTCCGTTCCCCTGGTCACAACACCCGACCAGGCGGGTAATTAAACTTTTCCCATCCGTCATCACTCGGCCAACTGGCCTCAAGGAAATGGTTCTAAACAAACATACATAAAATCACGCCTATATTATTACGAAGTAAGTAAAGGAGGCCTTTGCCCTGCAGTGGGACACCTTAGGCAGTTAATAATAATAATAATAACCCCCCCAAGGGAATGAACCTTGTCGTGGTGGGGGGGCTTAAAGAGAGCAGGCACGTTTACACGATCAGCACATCTCGATCAATAACCCCAGATGGGAGATACTTTTTACTAAACCCAATAACATCTAGGTTACACCCTCTCTAAACCAATCATTTCCAACCCAAACATTATGGAGCACAGAAAAAGTAAGTATAATCTTCGGCCAATACCCGGGGGTCGCCGGGGCGCACCTGGAGCCGATGCTGGGTGCCTCAGTTCAAGGGACATCGGTGGCGAGGAGTTGAGCAAGCGGGCTCCCGTCACAAAAAATGTTACAGCCGGACGCCGGGGGCTGAGCAGGCGGGCTCACGGCGAAGATGCGACAGCCGAATCTTCGGGCGATGATACCATATCTTTATTTTCATCCATCCCTTCGACTCGCCCCTCATATATGACAAGGCGTACATCTACCTTGTCATCTTCAAGCACGCTCGGGGATGTTGTGCAAGAAGTCACCCCTGACTTAGAACTTGCACCCACTCCGAGTGTTTCTTCTACGCGCAGGCGATGGACACCTGAAATGAATAAGTTCATACTGCGCACCTACCTCCAACTTACCGCACTTGATACTGATACAAAAACCTACCTGGAACCATTACACCTGAAATTCACCGAAAAATACCCAGACATGCAAGTCAGCCGACAGAGATTAGGTGACCAACGTAGAGCTATAGTCCGAATTAAATTGCTTCCACAAACTACAATAGACCAAATCTATAAAGACGTAAGAAACGAATTATCTTCCCTAGAAAGAAGTATTTCCAACCAGCAAATGAAACCCACACACCTACTATTCGAACACAACACAATGAACTAACACCTATCTCACATACCACACAAATATCCACATCCCAAAATACGACTCGTATGAGATGGAGTAATGAACATAACGAATCAATAATGCGATCATACTACATAATTACACAATTGGACACAAACAGAACTACCTACCGAAAACCGTTACATGAAGCTTTTATCGCCGCTTTTCCGTCGATGGCGCATGTAACTGAACAAAGAGTTTCTGATCAGAGAAGGGCAATATTATACAACAAATATATTGATAAAGATAGACTTAATATAATAAAGCAACAAGTAGCAGAAGAACTTGCAATGACTGTTAATCACTTAGACAACGACAGAGACAATAATACTTCAATGCATAATACCGCACACGAACGGAACTCCTTGGACACTGAAACTGAATTTCTCAATAGCATTGAACTAAACCTTCCTGAAGAACCATTAGCAGACCAACAAAACCCTAAAAGAGACCCCCAAATAGATGAAACATTTGAACAATCATTTGAGCACTTTAGAGACACAGACCCTACAGCTAGACCCTACATACCTAAACAAAAGACATCCAAAAAATTTGCATCCATAGTTGACTACTTAAATAGAATAACGCTTCCTGAGAAGGTTAGCTTAGAAACAAATTTCAATACACTACAAACTGCAATATATTGTGCAGCATGGACAGCTGCTAAAATAAACGGAGCAAAGGTATCTCTGGAACCTGCTGACAGATCTCGACCATCTCAAAAACAACACAAACCACATTGGCAAAGACGATTGGAACGTAGGCTTGAAAGCTTGCGAACAAATATAAGCAGACTAACACAATCCGTTAACGGCAATAGAAGCAAATATCTAGAAAGAAAAGTAGAAGGCATAAAAGAGCAATATAGAATCCATTCCACTCATGAAGAACCTAACACACAACTCACACACACACTAGACACACTCAAACAAAAACTAGCAGTAATTACAGGACGACTTCGTAGATACACCGCATGCACATCACGAAAGCAACAAAACAACCAGTTTAAAAACAATGAAAAACATTTCTATCGTAGTTTAAGACAGAATTCATCAAACACACAAGAAAACAGCGATCCCAATAATATAGACGTTACCCCAGATCCACAAGATCTAAAAACTTTTTGGGCTGGAATATGGGAACAACCTGTTCAACATAATGCACAAGCTGAATGGATTGAAACAGAAATTGAAAATCATGCAGCCACCATTGAAATGCAATTTGATCATATACCAATTGATATCTTTATTAAAGTTCTCCGTAATCTTCACAATTGGAAAGCACCGGGTTCAGACAACATACACAGCTATTGGTATAAAAAATTCACTAGTTTACACGGATATTTACACAATCACCTAAACAACTTCGTGGACAACCCAAGTTTAATACCACCCTACATTACTACAGGAACTACTTATATGATACAAAAAGACCGAAATGACCCTACCAACCCAGCAAAATACCGACCTATCACTTGTTTACAAACTCTATATAAAATTCTTACCGCCTGTATATCTCAATTAATATACAGCCACGTTGATCCAAACAACATTCTAGCTGAGCAACAAAAAGGATGCCGTAAGTTCAGCCAAGGCTGTAAAGAACAGCTAGTCATCGACTCTGTTATATTAAAACAGGTTCAAAAACATAAATCCGATTTACACAGCATGTACATTGATTACAAAAAAGCCTACGACTCTGTCCCACATTCCTGGTTATTAAAAATACTTGATATCTACAAAATACATCCAAAAATTGTTAATCTTCTAAAGAAAAGTATGGAAAACTGGACAACTAGACTTAAACTGACCACCCCAACACACTCAATACAGACTGAACCGATAAAAATACAGCGAGGCATATTCCAAGGAGATGCATTGAGTCCTCTATGGTTTTGCCTTGCTCTAAACCCACTTTCAGACATTCTCAACTCGACCACACTAGGATATCAGTTAAATTACGCAGAAATTGACCAACAAACTGACAGACGACAAAACATAAGCCATCTTCTCTACATGGATGACATTAAATTATATGCCAAAAATGAAGAACAACTTCACCAGCTAGCCCAGCTTACAGAACAATTTTCACGCGACATAAATATGGAGTTTGGCTTAGATAAATGCAAAATAAATTCAATTAAAGCAGGACAGAATTACAAACATAATTATACATTAGAAACTGGAGAACGAATAGAGCCATTAGATGAACTGGACACATATAAATACCTAGGATACAACCAATCTTTACAAATACGTTTTAAAGATACGAAACAAAAACTGAAACGGACATTTAGACACCGACTCAACTCCATATTAAAAACGCAGCTACACTCCAGAAACACATTCAAAGCTATAAATACATATGCTACCCCTATACTCACATATTCTTTTGGCATTATACCATGGTCCCAAACTGATCTTAAAAAAATGCAGCGCACTATAAATACAACTCTGTCTAAATTTCGTAAACACCACCCCAGATCTTGCCTACAAAGGCTGACACTCCCCAGAAAAGAAGGTGGCAGAGGACTGATTGATATCCCAAACCTACACAATAGGCAAATCATTAACCTCAGAAAATATTTCTTCCAAAAATCAGAAACTTCCACTCTTCACAAATCAATAATACAGAATGACTCCAAAGCAACCCCTTTAAACTTACAAGACACCACACAACAAAATAACGAGAAACTAACAGACGACAAAACGAAACATGCCGAATGGGCCAGAAAGTCTCTACATGGGAGACATCACCACGACTTGAGTCAATCTAATGTCGACAGAGATGCGTCGAACGCATGGCTCAGTCGAGGTGATTTATTCCCGGAGACTGAAGGTTTCATTATGGCAATACAGGACCAAGTAGTAGAAACGAAAAACTACCAGAGATACATAACAAAGACTTTAGCTTCAGACACATGTAGGAAATGCAATAGCTGCCCAGAAACCATTCAACACATAACAAGTGCTTGCAAATCCATAGCCCAAACTGACTATAAACATAGACACGACCAAGTAGCTAATATCATCCATCAAAAACTTGCACACCAACATAATTTTATCCCATCTATTCAGCCATACTATAAATACATACCGGAAACTGTTTTAGAAAATTCAACGACTAAACTGTACTTCGACCGTGCCATCCTTACCGACAGAACAATCCACTATAACAGACCAGACATTACCTTGATTAATAAGATAAATAAAACCGGTTACCTAATTGATATAGCAGTCCCTAACACCCATAACTTACAAAACACAATATCTGAAAAGCTCACCAAATACGTCGAACTTAAAGATGAAATAACCCGTTTATGGCATCTCCAGAAAGTAGTAATAGTCCCGATTGTACTTTCATCAACAGGCGTGATACCGAAGCAAATTCATCAGTCACTCAAGACACTCAACCTCCCGGCAAACATCTACAACCTTTTACAAAAAGCCGTTATCCTAAATACGTGCCGTATAGTGCGAAAATTTCTGCACAGTGAACAAGATCATATAGATTCATCCCAAACTTCCACACAAACCACCTATAATTCTATATCACAACCCCCCACGCAGCCAAACATTGAACCAAACATAGAAATAGATCCTCAAAACGCGCCGACGAATACACGACCAGATACTGCCACACAAAACTCTCAGAACCCAATTATTAACCCTGATATACACTTGGCTTAGGCCCGTGTATACCAGTATTTACCGGTGAAAGCCGAGAAAAACAAAAAGAAAACGATAATAATAATAACCCCCCCATGGGATCACCTTGCCGTGGTGGGGGGGCTTACGGGAAGCAAGGCACTCTATAATTAAGCTCTGACCAACATGAGCTCCTACCAATCCTAAGGTACAGGTCAAAAATATCGCTCACCATGACTACCCTTCCCAACTAACGATCCCAAACCCCCAACCTCATCATGATGGAAGAACGTAAGATGTATAGTCTCCGGCCGCTACCCGGGGGTCGCCGGGGCACACCTGGAGCCGGTGCTGGGTGTCTCAGCATGCGAACCACTGGCGGTGGGGGACTGAACAGGCGGGTTCCCCCCGAACAAAATACTACAGCCGAACTTAACCGTTACCAGATTTTACAACAGCAATCCACCACAAAAATTGTACAACAAAATAATAACACTAGAATACCCTGCTCCATGCCATTAGTTTTGACCAGCCCTTCTCTCCCAAGGGAGGACAACGTGTCGCCAATATCGCAGCCAAGATACAGTTTAAGACCACGTTCCATCACTGGCAGCAGAGTGTTTAAAAGAAAACAAGCTAATAATACCGATGATATATCCATATCCCCATCTTCAACCCGTAGTCTTTTCCCATCTCTCCCATCAACGAGGCCATCTTACCGATCATCCCGCTCAACCTCAGTAACTAGTAGCATACTGCAGGAGGATGTTGCACAGGAGGCAAATTTAGCCGCTAACCCAGTGTCCACCACCAGCAGTTTACGTACGCGCAATAGATGGAGTCGCGAAATGAATGAATTCATCCTGCGTACTTATTTGCAACTCACTTTATTAGAGACCGATCTTAAAGCATATCTACCATTATTACATACAAAGTTTATAGAAAAATTCCCGGAAAGAGAAAACGTCAGCAGACAGAGAATAGGTGACCAGAGAAGAGCTATAGTTAACAAGAAACTTTTACCTCAAGAGGCTATAGACATAATTTATAAAGAGGTACAATACGAAATACAAATAATACAAAACAACACTCTACATAATACGACCTCACCAACGAACACGCCTAATACACAAAATCCATTTACAGACACACGAACCTTACATACGATTACTCAAACTTCGCGTGCACCACACACTCAGACGCGACAAAGGATGGCTTGGAGCAATGACTTGAATGAAGGAATTATGAAAGCCTTCTACAAAGTGACTAGACTCGAAACGAATCTAACATCATATCGACAACTCTTGCATCAAGAATTTATACAAGCATTTCCACACTATGCCCATCTATCCGAACAAAGAATTGCCGATCAAAGAAGGGCCATAGTCTTAAATAAATACATTTCCGAAGACAGGCTAAAAGTTCTACAAGAAGAAGTCTCGAATGAACAAAACTATGTATTACACCAGAATAATGAGAGTCAACTTATAACTAATTTTAATACTAATACTTTTGAATCCAACTTAACTCCGCAAAACAGTCAGTTGTCTACAACTTTAGATACTAACTATGATTCGAACATAAGTCAAGCAAACGATCTACCTAACCTTACAGAAAATAATACAGTCATACAAACTGAACTCACAAGAAATTCAACCATATCAACTTCAGAACAACATAAAGTCTATCAAAAATTTCAAGAGATTCTGAACCGATTTGAAAACACCGACCCTGCCTCGCGGCCCTTTATTCCTAAACAAAAGTCATCAAGGAAATTTGCTGAAATTGTAGACTACCTAAACATGCAGGTATTACCAAAATACATTTCAAAAGAAAGTTCTTTTGAAACCACTCATACTATTATTTATTGCACAGCTTACACAGCAGCTTCTTGTAACGGAACTAAAATTAGAGACAATAATAAATCCTCAAATGAACCCAGAATAACGACAACCACCAAAATTAATACCCCAGCGTGGCAAAAGAGACTTCAGAAAAAAATTACAAATTTAAGGAAGGATATAGGAAGACTATCACAATACATACTAGGAAATCGGAGTAGAAACCTTATACAACATATACAGTATATAAAAAATACATATAGAATACACTCCCAGCACGAAGAACCTAATTTGAACGATACAGAATTCTTAGACACCCTTAAACAAAAACTTAACGCAGCTTCCAATAGACTTAATAGATATATCAACTGTACTCTAAGGAAAAAACAGAACACACAATTTAGGAACAATGAGAAACAGTTTTATCGAAACCTAGAATCCAACTCACAAAACATTCAAAATCAATCCAACACCTCAATCACCCCTGCACCTGAGGAATTACACAGTTTCTGGTCTAACATATGGGCAAAGCCCATACAACACAATGCAACTGCTGAATGGATCCAAAAAGACAAGGAATCTGTTAGTTCAGTACCAGATATGAAATTTGAATATATTTCTGCCGAGATTTTTAAAAAGGTTTTACAAAAACTACACAACTGGAAAGCTCCAGGTAACGACCGAATTCACAATTTTTGGTATAAGAAGTTAAGCACAGTTCACCCTATAATACACAACCATATTAATACATTTATCAAAGCTCCACAAACCATGCCAACCTTTATTACTCAAGGTGTAACATTTCTGATACCAAAAGATGCAGACACTCAGAATCCTGCCAAATACCGACCAATAACATGTTTGCAAACATTTTACAAGATCCTTACGTCTTGTATAGCTGAACAGATTGACCAGTTTATTACAAGTAACAATCTACTGGCGGAGGAACAAAAAGGCTGCCGTAAAAGAAGTCAGGGGTGTAAGGAGCAACTGGTTATTGACTCAGTCGCAATGAAACAAGCGTTAAAACGTAAAAGGACTGTTAACACCATGTACATCGATTACCAAAAAGCTTTCGATTCTGTCCCTCATAGCTGGCTCATTTATATACTACGTCATTACAAAATTCATCCTACTATTGTCAGTTTCTTAGAACACACCATGTATAACTGGCAAACCAAACTTAAACTCATTAACAATAGTTGCAACATAGAAACTATAGACATTCCAATACGAAGAGGAATATTCCAAGGGGACGCTCTCAGCCCTTTGTGGTTTTGTTTAGCTTTAAATCCACTTTCTAACATGCTCAATACATCCCAACAAGGACTCACTATTACTAATGGACAAGAACAAACATCACTTACTCACCTCCTCTATATGGACGACATAAAGCTATACAGTAACACCTCTGATTCACTCCATCACCTTGCAGACATCACACAATCATTCTCGAATGACATAGGCATGCAATTTGGCATTGACAAATGTAAAACATTCACCATTGAAAAGGGAAACATACTCCCAAATGACTACACGTTAGATTCTGGATGCCAAATTGAATCTTTAGACCAGCACAGTTCATATAAATATCTTGGATTTCATCAAGCCAAACAAATAAATCAAAAACAATCAAAGACTGACCTCAAAAAGAAATTTAAACATAGACTCAATAGTATTCTTAGATCACAACTTAATTCACGTAATATAATAAAAGCTGTAAATTCTTACGCCATTCCTATTCTTACATACTCTTTTGGTATCATTTACTGGACTCAGGCTGAACTAGAAGCCCTACAACGCACAATAAACACATCTATGACAGCCCAGCGTAAACACCATCCTAGGTCGTGTATTCAGAGACTAACTTTACCTAGAGACGAGGGAGGCAGAGGTTTAATCGACATCACTAACTTGCACAACAAACAGATTACTACACTCAGAAAATATTTTTATCACCAAGCCCAACATTCAAAACTGCACAATGTAATAGTAAATGTCGACAAACGTTTTACACCGCTTAACCTCCAAAACAAAGACTTACAACGTAACGAGCGACTCGTTGATCTTAAAGATAAAATCGCTGCATGGCAGCGTAAATCCCTCCACGGAAGACACCTCCACGAACTGCAGCAAACTCATGTCGACAAAAGTGCGTCGAACGCTTGGCTGCGGCGTGGAGAACTCTTCCCTGAGACGGAAGGATTTATGCTGGCGATTCAAGACCAGGTCATAGAGACCCGCAACTACCAAAAATTTATTTGCCGAATTCCTAATCTACCCACTGATACATGCAGAAAATGCCATAGTTGTTCGGAGACCATCCAGCACATCACAGGAGCCTGCAAATCAATTGTCCAAACCGATTATAAACATAGACATGATCAAGTTGCATCAATAGTTCACCAAAACCTTGCCTTCAAATTAAAACTCATTACAGAAAAAGTTGCCTACTACAAATATACACCTGGAACGATATTAGAAAATAGCAATCATAAAATATACTGGGACAGAACAATAATTACCGACCGTACAGTACATTATAATAGACCGGATATAACGTTGCTAGATAAAATTAACAAAACAGTTTATTTAATTGATATCGCTATTTGTAACACACATAATCTTCTTAGCTCACATACAGAAAAAGTTTCTAAATACACAGACCTAGCAATAGAAATTAAATCACAATGGAAAGTCAATACAGTCAGAACAATCCCAGTAATTTTATCGACAACAGGAGTTGTACCAAAAACCCTACACACCAGCCTCAAAACTCTGGATATTCACCCACAGATCTACACGCTCCTGCAAAAAGCCGTAATCCTGAACACCTGCAGAATCGTCCGAAAATTCCTTTCTCTTACTTAGTTTAAATTCTTTGCACTTGGCTTCGGCCCGTGCCTTAATTTTTCCTCTTCGGAGAGATACGAAAATGTATAAACAAATATAATAATAAAGTAAAGGAGGTGTGCATCCAAAATAATTGATTAATCTATCACCTCTGAAGACATTACCCGCAATTATGCGATACATACATATATAGTCACGCCTTTATTCCTAATGGGGTAGGTAGTGCGAAAACGACCTAAACAAAGGTCGTTCCGCCACGTTTTGAGGGTAATTACAGTTGATTATGATGTATATTGTTATAGTGACAGGTTGTCAGCTCATCGCATAAATTGCAGTACACTGGAACCTTCAAATCCCTCAGCTGGCTTTTACAGCATGGCCGGGAGGAGATGCAACTGGCAATTTCTATGTTTTTCTATCACTCCCAGTCCAGCATGGAAGAAATAATGTCACATACGGTCATATTTGTATTAATTACCTAGGTATTAATAAATAAATAAATAAAACGTTGGTATTTCTTTAGAGAGCGAGAGAAAAACATAGAATGTGCCAGCTGCATTTCATCCCGGGCATGCTGTAAAAACCAGGTAAGGGATCCGAGGGTTTTAATATATTGTAATTTAGGCGATAGGCTGAAAACCTGTCACTACAGTAATATACCTACAAATTTATCTTAAATAACTCTAAAACTTTGTTAGACATGGCGGAACGGATTAGGATTTGTCCCTAATGGGATAGGCAGAGCGTAAACAACCTTAACCAAGGTCGTTCCGCCACGTCTTCACGTCAAAGTTTGTAGTTATATTGCTGTAGTGACAGGTTGTCAGCCCATCGCCTAAATTGCAATATACAGAAACCCTCGGATCCCTTAGCTGGTTTTAAGCAGCAAGCCCGGGCGAAAATGCAGTTGGCACATTCTGTTTTTCTCTCGCTCCCAAGCCAGCATGAAAGAGTGAATCTCACCTTATTCTGGAAATAATCCGGCAGATTCCTGTAGAAATCAGCGACGAGGAACTCGTAGGGCTCCGGCCAGGAGTCCACCGTCTGGATACCGACCGATACTGATCTACCCCCCACCGGGGTGCAAGAGTTGGCCCGTCGGGGTGCTTCGCCCCCGGCCCGCGCCCGCGACTGTCTCTCACTGCGGCGCGGGTCGAGCTGGCCCGCGCGTTCTACAGCTGACAATGTGCCTTCGCCATCGTTCCAAGGGTCGTCTCTGCTTGCTTTGGCTGTCAGTTCTAGTACCTGGAAAGGGGTTAGGTTAGTATAAGATTTGAGCGATCATTTGTCTTTGCAGGTACATATAAAAAAATGTGTCAATAGAGGGATAGAGCTCGATGGTGTAGTGGATAGAGCCGCTGCCTCCTGAGCGGGAGGTCTTGGATCGCAGCTAGTACTAATGTGTTTTTCGGCTTACGAATTTCATATGTACGTTTATTCGGCGCTTTTCCCGTGCTTCGCAAGGCACGTTAAGCCGTTGGTCCCGGTTAATATCGTTTAACACTGTAGATATTAGTCGTTAAGGCACGTCAGAGGCCAGTGCTAAGCATTAGCGGCTTGAAAACTGTGACCTAATGTAGGATTGGGTCTGGTTTCTCTCTGGGTTGCGGAGGTCAGATGGCAGTCGCTCTGTGTAAAAACCAGTACCCTTGTTCAATCCCCAAGATTAGGTAGCCGCTCCCATGAGAAACGGAATAAGGCTAGGGAGATGATGAGATGGCATCGAGTTGACTTTCATCATCAATTCATCATATCAATATCCTTTCGGTAAGGATTAAAAGCAACCTTAATCACCTGCCTAATTGTGTGACAAGTTTAATGTTCAAAGGACTCTCTGAGTGGTCGACCGCGGTGCGATATTGAGGGTCAGTCGTCATTGCAAGAAGTGTAAACCTGTAATTTTCTATCATAAGAGGAACCAAGAGAGGTACAGAAAGGGACGCGGTCTAGTCTTTTATTACAGAAACCACATTAGTCTCATGGACCGGTCAATGGCGCGGCTCTCAGACATTTATCTATTACTAGCGACCGGCCCCGGCTTCGTACGGAAATTATCAGTGTTCCTCTACTATATTTTGCATGAATTATACATATAAACCTTCCTCTTGAATCACTCTATCCATTAAAAGAAACCGCATCAAAATCTGTTGCGTAGTTTTAAAGTTTTATGCATACATAGGGATATAGGGACACAGAAAGCGACTTTGTTTTATACTATGTAGTGATGACTCACAACACACTACGTACCTCACGGTCTTCCACATTGAAGGTGTCATGGTCGACGGCAGGCGGGGCGCGGGGCTCCGGCCTCACAGTGCCGGTGGGGGGCGGAGCGCCCGCGAACGGCACGGGCGAGTCGGCAGCGCGGCGCTCGGCCACCACCCTGGCCAAGCGCGAGTACGCCTCGCCCGCGGCTAGAGCCGCTGGGGGAGAGGTCTCTTTGCGACGCCCGATGGCGCGGACTGCACTCGAGTCGCTCGGGAATCGGAATGCCGCGCGCGTTTCCTTGAAAAAGGAGAAGAAAATAGTTGTAAATCTTGCAGCCTGTGTTATTTCTGATGTGAAAGTTAGAATGTTGTATTTCAAGTTATCAATCGACAAGTTTTGGAAGTTACAAGTCACAAGGCGCTAAAAGAGCTCTCATTTTCTTTTTACATTACAGACAGTGAGTAAAAAGGATCTGGAATGAATGGATTTGTGAAAAATCACAAGGTCAAAGTTAACCTGCCTGATTTATTTTGATTATGTCTAAGCAGGAGTAAATGGGCATAGGGATGGAAGCTGTGATAATTAAAATATGTTAGCATTTCAGATTTTTTTAATTACCTTGGCGGGAGTATTCTCTGGAGTGGCCTCGACCGCAGCTTCAGGCGGCTCGGCGGTGTCGGCGTCGGCCGGCAGCGGCGTGTGCGGGGCGGAGTCGGCGCCGCAGCGGTCCGTCAGCGCGAACCAGGGCTCCGTGCCCGGCCGCAGCGCCGCGATGGCGCGGAACGCGGGCGCTCCGCCCGGCGCCGGCGTCGTCGGCACTGACGGGATCGACGGCAGCGGCGCGGGCAGCTCGTCCGCCCGCCGTTCCGGAGTGTACAACGTCAGTCGCCGAGTCTCCGCTACAACGTCATGCTCCTCTAATCTGCGTGCGGCGTCCGCTTCCCGCTGCCTCGATCCGGTCACTAGCGCCGGGTGCAATCGCACCGAATGCAACAGCGGCTGCAAGGAGCGTTCCCATGCGTCTCGTGCCGCCGCCGCGCCTAGCTCCGACCGCAACGTCTCAACTAAAGTGCACGGGTGTGTCGCGTACAGTGCGTGGAACAGCGCCAACTGTGCGAGCTGGAGATGGGCGCGTGCAGCGGGCGGCGGCGGAGGGTCTATAGCCGCCGGGCGCAATAAGGCATCGGCTAAATCCGGCCAGTGTGGGGCAGCTAAAGCTGGCGCAGCCGGTAGGAGCGCTGCCAGCGCCAGCAACGCATGGAGCAGTGGTAGCGGCTCGCGTTCTTGTCTGGCAGCGCGGAGGAGATCCCGGGGCAGCGGATGCGGTGGATGCGGCGGTAGTCGGTGCAGCCAGGCCGGTCTACGCGCCACGAGCGGGGCGAGGGCGGCGAGCGCGGCGCGACGGGTGGGAGGATCCGTCGCGCGCAGTTGCTCCCCTAACGCTTCTAGGAGATGTCTGGCGTGTGGTTCGGGCGCGCGTGCTAGCAGGTCGATGGCGCGCGTGGAGCCTGTGCGCGCGTGGTAGTGCAGCAGCGCGCGCACCAGCCAGGGCTCGCGCACCGAGTGGTAGACCTGCACGAGCGCGTCCACCGCCTCGCGAGCCCCGCCCGCGCCGCCCTCCAGCAACGCGAACACCTCGCCCGCCTCACATGCCGCCAGCATGTCGCCCCACCTGCATAACAATTGATTACTCATTAAAAATCATCATTCCCTTGCCCTTATCCCATTATTTGGGGTTGGCGCAGTATGTTTTCTTCTTCCATTCATCCCTGTCAGCCGTCAGTTCGACATTAGCACCTGTTTTCAACATATCATCTTTCACACAGTCCATTAAAAATGTCATCAATTATTACTAATGCAATAATCAATATCCCTACTTACTAGTAAACAATTAAATACTGGCTGAACTGCATATTCTGCATTGAATTATGTATCAAGTTTATGTGGATGATTGTAGGCACCCAATACTCTTTTAAAGAAGTATTGCATTCCATCTGGGTGATTCTACTGCATATTTTTTTACATTTCATTGACAGTATGTGAGAAATGCAATCAGAATATTTGATTCAAACAAAAGATTGTTGTTTTGTAATTAAATTATATAAAGAGTGTTATATTATATTATTCATTATGAATATTTGTAGCAACCTAGCAGCAGTATAAGTTTTTGTAAAATATTCACTATATTGTGTTGTACTTTTTCATATGAAATAAAGAGTTTATCTATGTATCTAAATTACATAGTAAACAACCTTCAATTTCCACTAGTTCAAACAATACAAGTCAATAAGTTAGCAAACAAAATATCAACATGCTCTATACATATAACATTATAAATTCTTATTCCAGTTCTAGCATATCTGTTGTCAAGTGAAATATTGTTGTTGTTGAAAAAAGAATTGATTTAAATTAGATAAACATTTTTAAATTACTATTCTAAAAATAATTGCTTTTTGTTCAGTTGAATAATAAATGTTCAGCTGCTACACAAAATCATAATAACTGTATTATCAATAGTTTTACTGTAAATCAATTTAGTAGAAAAGGTAATTATCTATTCAAATTTATAATTGCATGTAGTTCTATTGTTATAAAAGTTACATAGCAACAAGACAGTGTTGACTTTGAAAGGGCATGAAGGGCAGAGAGTTCAGGTGTTATTATATATTGTATATTACTGGTTAAAAGAGAAAGATACACAGCAAGATAGTGGTAAGAGATTTAATAATGCGTAGCTTTGGCTTTTGCAACAACAAGCATTCGTTGCATCGCGTATATAGCACGTATTCTGATTTCGTCTTGAACTATTTGTTGCAAGATAGGTGGCGATCTGATAATGTGTATAAATCGTTGGTTGATCGGGCCGGTGGGTAAAGGACGCGCGGCAGGCAGCCGCTGCAAGTGCAGGCCTGCGGGCGGAGTGCGGAGACTTACCGATCGGCAGCTCGGAAACTAGAGCCGCGGGGCACCGCCGCTGGGGGAATCTTGATGCTTCACTAGCGTCTCCTCCAAACGAAATATCTTCTAATACGGCCGCCGTCTTCGTGGCGCACAGTTTTCCAGTATTATTAATAGCTACACGTACAAAATATCAGAAACAGAAAATCACCGATCTTAACAAAAAGGCTGACATGACCATCTGACACACGCCTGACAGATGTCATTTTTGTCAGCTGATTGCCGTTTTGTCAATAGGCAGAGGATAAAAATTTGCAGGCTGTATTCTAGTAAATAATTTTGAATTAATTATTTATCATAGTTTTCCGAGTTTTTCAAAGTTTTCCAGTTTTCCCATAGGTTTTCATTGTTTTTCAGATATCGGAATTGAAAGGATCCGCCCTTTTTTAAAGGAAAATTTTTGCACTCAACTCACAATCACAACTTTGCCCACAAAATTGTTTGATGAATAGTGCGCTTTTAGCAACGCTAAACTTTTGAGGTGCTCATTGCTGCTTTTGTTGGACGTTTTGTATTCAGGTAAAAAGAAATAATGCAATATACAGCGCGTATATATATCAAGATGCAAACCTCGAACGCAAAGCGAATGCATGAGTGAAGATAGCGGCACACGAATGAATGAAAAGAAGTAAAAAACTAACCTCAACAAATTTTAATTTTGGCTAGAATAGTTTTCAAAAATGTGTACAAATGGATTAAATTATGTATCTACGGTAGTTAACGTGTTTTATTAATTTAGTAGATTTATTAAACTGATTTAGACAGCGGTGAAAATGTTGAGAGCAGTGTCGAGTATTTGCCTGGAGAGCCGAGCTTACGAGCTGATCTCAATAGCCAGGAGAGACGCTTTCTCGGGTTTTCGTGAGTACAGATACATAAATATTATTCAGTGATTCATATGGTACGGGGGGCGTAAAATCATAGTAAGATTTTAGGCTTTCCGTACATCACAACCTCACTTTTCTTACAGATTATAAAATAACCCCCTAAATTGATAAGAATAACCAACATTCAATTCTATCTCAGAAGAGCCATGGGCTCACAATCCGGAGATCCTTGGTTCGATTCCCGGGGGGAACACAAAGTTGATTTGTCAATTTATTACTGGCTGAATGCTCAATGGCGGTTTAAAATCTCTGAAACCAGGGATAGACTCAATACCCAAACAACAGAAGAAGAAGAAATCAATCTAAACTTAAAGTAGCTGCTTAGATAAGTGTATTAAGCTCATTTGCCCCAGTAATGTTTTACATATAATACATATAATCACACCTTTATCCCTAATAGGGTAGGCAGAGCGTAAACAACCTAAACATAGGTCGTTCCACCACATCTGACAAAGTTTTGAGTGTTATTTTAAGATAGATTTGTAGGTATATTGTTGTAGTGACAGGTTGTCAGCCCATTGCTTAAATTGCAATTTACTGCAACCCTCGGAGCTCTTAAATGCTTTTTACAGCTCGCCCGGGAGGAAATGCAGCTGGAACATGCTATGTATTTCTCTCTCGCCCAGTCCAGCATGGTAATGTTTTACAGCATAGTAATGATCTCAAACCATCACAGTTATTTCACAAGTAGGTACTTTTAAACATGGGAATGATTTTGTTTTGTTTCGTATCAATACAATCCTTATTATATCATAGTGTGCTGAGTGAGTTACAAAGGCAAAAAATTTCTGCCAGATTATTAGTTTTAATACATACATAAACTGCTTCCGTGGTGTAGTGGTCAGAGTCATGGGCTTACAAGCCTGGGTCCTTGTCCTGGGTCCTGAGTCAAGGTCCTGGGTTTGATTCCCAGGGGAGGAACACAAAGTTGATATTTGTAAATTTATCACATTGCGAGGTTTTCTCCAAATCGATTAGGACATTGCAGGGTGAATCACTTGATTATCCGAAAAGAAAAAGGATTCCGTGCTTCAGAGGGCACGTTAAGCCGTCTTAATGCTGTCTTTGATAGTGGTAATAGCTGTGCTAGGCAGTTTCAAAGCTCTGGTTCCAGGGTTCATTGGGTTGTTGGACTTGAGAATCCACTCGCTTCGAAGAAGAATACGTAGTTAATGCTGATGTAATGTTATGTTAATCATACTAAAATGAGGTACCTGATTAGCATTAAATGTTAATTTCTAGAATCATATCTTAAAACCAAGGGCATTTATTTATCACATTCACACTACATTTTATTATTATCTTAAGTGTCTGTCTATATTGATTTCTATTCTAGGTGTTTTATTTCTTAGCAAGCCTAAAAGTAAATAAACAAGGCTTTTCAATAATGTGATTGTATTCTTCCAATCATCGTTCTTCTTTGTTGGAATGAGAGTGAGAGATTAACATAGAATATGCCAGCTGCATTTCCTCCCTGGCGTGCTGTAAAACCAGCTAAGGGATCTCAGGGTTTCAGTATTTTGCAATTTAGGCAATGGGCTAACAATCTGTCACTATAGCAATATACCTACAAATCTTCAAAAATAACTCTCTTAAACTTTGTCAGACGTGGCAGAACAACCTTTGTTCAGGTCGTATACGTTCTGCCTATCCCATTAGGGATAGAGGCGTGATTATATGTATGTATATATGTGATTGTATTGCAGGGCGCGGATTGCACACTGCCACACCACTCGCTGCACAGGTATGTACTTGTGTAATACCAAGACTCCTCTTTGGACATATAATCAGCTAACTTACATCAATAGTGTTTTCTTGGCTAGTCTTCGTTCAAAGAAAGTCAAACGCAAAACATGTTTGTAACAAGGATATAGGCTGCGGTTCCGAAATTTGAACCTATGAGGGATAAACCTGTTTATGGGCTACAAAACATGTTGGTATTGGTAACTCAAGTTTAAGTAAACAAAGTTCAGATTAATATTTCTATCAGTTCTGTGCTAGGCAATTGCTACTTGACTCTTCTGCATATTTTGTTTGATTAATTTAATTCGATGTAAATCTTGCATTGTGTTCATTTTATTAAAATCTTAGTGAAGTCATGTTTGCTCTATCTATGTATAGATAGTGGTTATCAGCTATTATTAATGTAGATTTTGAGTTGTATTATAACTTGTTCACTGTAAAATGTGTGTGTATTTCGCTAATTTTCACCCTTATTGCATTACAAGCATGTCAGGAGACTGAGGAAGTATCGAACGGTAATTTTTATTTCATTGTTTTCATTTTAATTGTTAAGAATTCAATGACCAAAGGATGCACAGTACAGAGTCATGGAGAGAAGAGAGAGGCCTTTGCTCAGCAGTGGGTTATTTATGGCTCATCGTCTCCCTAGCCTTATCGCGTATATCACGGGGTCGGCTACCTAATCTAAGTTTTATTAGACTACTAGTTATATAATGATTGAACGAGGGAACTGGTTTTTACACAGAGCGACTCTGATCTCCGCAACCCAGAAGGGAAACCAGACCCAATCCTAGATTAGGTCAGAGTTTTCAAGCTGCCAATGCTTAGCACTGGCCTCTGACAAGGCTTAACCACTAATATCTACTTAATTTAACTGAGACCAACGGCTTAACGTGCCTTCCGAAGCACGGAATAAGCGCCGAATAAACGTACATTTGAAATTCGAAAACCGAAAAACACATTGGTACGCGGTGGGATTCGAACCACGACCTCCCGCTCAGGAGACAGCGGCCCTATCCACTACTCCATCGGGCTCTTCAAGACAAGAATTCAATCATGGCAGCTATGCCTTATTTATTATCTATGCTATTGGCACTGTCCGCACTGTCAGTATTATTACACGATCCGTGACCTTAAATATGGACCAGCCAGGAAAAAAGACCTGTCATATAGAACAACAGACAAAGAATAAGAGGGATTTTTTTCTGTTTGGGCCATACTCAATATTGACATTGCCATGGGGTCCCATCCGGAACAACAGTAAATAGCTTTTACAAAATATCAGCAGATGGCGCTACGGGTAAGACGGGCAGGTCATTCTAAATAAAAGTTTACATAAAGCAAGTTTTTTGTTACTAAAGCCAGCAAATATATTGTTTAATAAATAATTCTGATTACCCTGAGCATTAAAAATCGTATAATATGCTCATTTTCAAAAAGTTTTAGATTAAAAGTTTCTTTTCAGCGGCTACTCTAGCGACACCCACACAGGAGTGTCAAGGATATGAAGTTTTTCGACTTTCGCTCAAACCCTAAACACATACAGGTAGTACCAACCATTCACCAATAGATGTCACTGGTACAATTATCGATCCACAGATGAAATTAATATACCTACATCGAGCGTTTGCCGTTTATGTGATATGACTTTACTTTTAGAGACGCTCGCACATTGAATTATGAAAAAACCAATAAAACAAAAATTAAAGTATGAATATTGTATCTTATTTATAAAACTCACTTGCTTTCCGCCCCGCGTTTTCACCCGCGATTAAATGAATTTTCTCGCGGAAATAAAGTATTTCTCTGCGTTAACGGTTAGCCTGTTGCTATGTCACTCATACATATATACACATATATAATCACGACTTTATCACGCCTAATGGGGTATGCAAAGCGTAAACGACCTAAACAAAGGTCGTTCCGACATGTCTGACAAAGTTTTGAGGGTTATTTAAAGATAGATTTTAATTTTTAGGCAGTTTCATGTAGTGACAGGTTGCCAGCTCATCGCCTGAATTGCAATATACTGAAACCCTCGGATTGCTCAGCTGGTTTTTCCAGCATGCCCGGGAGGAAATTCGGCTGGGAGGAAATGTTATCAGCAGTGATCGGAATAGGTAGAGTATATTTACCTAAACTTCTAAAAAGAAGAGAGGAAAATGGAGACTTCCTTACTACTAAAACTTTTTCGGGACATCTTGCGGGACATCACATAAGTAAGCTAGAAATATACTTTGAACCATGGCATTTAATTCTACGGACAAATACAAGCTAAAAATATACTTGGTGATTCTCGGCTACAGTGTCACATTGCCTAGATATTTTGAATTAAAGATTCTCTTACTTTATAGCTTTAAAACGGCTGTGTGTAGGAAAAAATATTAAGGGAAAAAAATATCGCGTAATTTGTGTTCTATAATTTCTTTATAGGTGTCAACATCGTTGGAGTTATAGAAACCAAGATATTTACGAAAAACCGTTTTAACGATATCTGACAGTTTTCATATTATGGACGATGTTAGTTATGTTTTAAGCTGGTCAACAAATCAGATAATTCAAAATAAATTTGAAAAAGTTTTAAACAGAATTCCGGACTACGATTTTATTACAACAGATGACGAAGTATTTTTTAAATATGCTCCTCTTACATCTGTAGATGTTGAAAGGTCCTTTTACACCTATAAGTGGATTTTAAGTGTAAAAAGGAATAGACTTAAACCGGAAAATATAGAAAAAATAATGCTCATCTACTTCAATTCCCTGCAAGAAAGCAATATTTCGTCAGTATCTTCAGATTCTGTCACTGAAGACGAAGACATTGACGACATATAAAATATATTATTTTTTAAGTAAAATTAATCGCGTTTACGATGTACCTTACGTGATCAGGTTTTTTGGACTACATTACATGAATAATTGTCTACTTTAATAAAAATAAGCTTTATTTTATTTTTTATTGGTTCTTTCATTTATACCTTAAGTTACAAAAAACAAATTTAATTTTTATCATTAAAAACTACAAAAAACAAAATTCATATTTCGAAAGAGGTATAATTGTATCTGGCATACTAAATATTTTGCCGATATTTAACTGAGATTTGGTTCAAGTTGGCTGGCGTACGATCAACCGTGTGACGTTTGAACATGAAATAAATATAAAACAAAATATTAGGTACATTACCAAGACACATTGATCTAAAGATTGCGATTTGGTCGTTTGGCCATAGATAACCGGTCAAAAAGGGCCTACTATTCCTCTACTAGTTCTATTATGTGGCGTATAGTCACGTATAATACAGAAATGCATAAATTCAAGCCTCATTTCCTATTGTTCGATTATTTTATGACTTGCTTTATTTGCATTTGATTTTATCTTGCAAAGTTGACGGTTCGAAATTCGGAAACAAATTCCATTCATTTACAGCACGTGTTTTTTCAGTGTTTTTTTTACCTGGAATCACTTTTCAGGTAAAAATAATTAGTGCAAGCCTTTTGACAATTGAGCTTCTTTTGTGTAGTTCTATTTAATCGCTTTGTTTACGAAGTTTTTGTTTATTTGTGAATAAACAGCACTTATTTAAAAGCATATTACTATCAGTGCAAGCCTTCTAACAATTAAAATTACTTTGTGTGTTTTATATCATACTCTTTACGGCGTTGTTATCAATGTTTGACTAAGGGGAACTTATTAAAAGCATCGGTTTATCTTAATCGAATCCAGGACTTTTCACAGATTTATTTCGGCATACGAAATGGTGCCTTAAAAAAACCAACCAGGAATATAAGCTATTCAAGGTCAAATGTAAAAATAAAACAATTTTTCGTAAATATTTTGGTTTCTGTAGCTCGTACGATGTTGACACCTATGAAGAAATTATACAGCACATAATTTGCGTATTTTT
This sequence comes from Scrobipalpa costella, assembly GCA_949820665.1. Taxonomy (NCBI): domain Eukaryota; kingdom Metazoa; phylum Arthropoda; class Insecta; order Lepidoptera; family Gelechiidae; genus Scrobipalpa; species Scrobipalpa costella. The sequence continues at coordinate 10,925,160 of OX463309.1, forward strand.
TTCCTCAATATTTTTTTTCCTACACACAGCAGTTTTAAAGCTATAAAGTAAGAAAATCTTGAATTCAAAATATCTAGGCAATGTGACACTGTAGCCAAATATCACCAAGTATATTTTTAGCTTGTATTTGTCCATAGAATTAAAAACCATGGTGCAAAGTATATTTCTTGCTTACTTATGTGATGTCCCGCAAAAAGTTTACGTAGTAAGGAAGTCTCCATTTTCCGCTTCTGTTCTTAGAAGTTTAGGTAAATATACTCTACCAATTCCGATCACTGGTTATCAGCCATAGCGTTATAATGTCATGGTCATAGTCAATCGATACATAAAGTGTTGCCCTATACCCTAAATACCGTGTGAAAATATTTCCCGAGGGAATAAGATCTTATCCTACGGTAAAAAATTGCCTTTGTCCGTTTCATCTATCACCATGCCACCACATTTCAGTGAAAGAACAACAAACAAACAGATAGACGGAGCTACTTTCGGATTTTATAATATGTGTATAGAGTATGGATAGTATGTATTTTTCTTACGATCAGCAGGAAAAGTGTTTCTATATTTGTTTAATTTACCAACAACAAATCATTCACAATCTTCTTCCATGCTGGCCTGTAAGCGAGAGAAAAACATAGAATGTGCCAGATGTATTTCCTCCCGGGCATGCTGAAAAAAAAACCAGCTAAGGGATCCGAGGGTTTTTGTATATTACAATTTAGGCGATAGGCTGACAACCTGTCTTAGATAACCCTCAAAACTTTGTCCGACGTGGCGGAACGACCTTTGTTTAGGTTTTTTACGATCTGCCTACCCCATTAAGAACAAAGGCGTGATGTATGTATGTACAAAACATTGACATGGCCACGATTCGGCGTAGACTAGATTTAACTAACATAAAGAATATAAATATTAAATTAACTTACTTTTTTTCTCTCACTATCTATAAGAGCTATTATTATATTATTAATTATTTAAGAATCTTTAAAAGAATACATATTTTAATTAAAACATATTTCGAGTAAATTGTAGCTGTAATGAAAAGACATGATTGCCTGCTGCCTAAAACAAATCATATCGATTCTTAAACCTTGCTTGGTAACACCTTTTACTTCGATGTGTTCCTAAAATGTCAAAGATATTTATGTTAAATAGTGATAAATATACATACATACATATAGTCACGCCTCTATCCCTAGTGATAAATATATTTTTATTAAATTAAAATTAACCTAATGAAACATACTTAAGTTTAAGTTTTAGTTGCTTTGAGATACTTGTCGTTAATTTTATTAAGTTTACCTATAGATTGTCTTCTGAAAGTTGTAAGCAAAATTCCGAAACTTGGTTTATTCCTAATTCTATGAATCTCAATTTCTGACCCACTGTGCAGCGTTGGCTCCGCAAGTGGCGTCGTTGCCATTCAGTGCGGGCCCGCGCGCAACGTTGCCGGTCAACGTATGAATGGGTAAATGCGAATCCGCTCCGTTGATTCCGTTTGTAAAAATTACATACTTATATGTATGTTTTTTAGATCTTATTTCTCCTAAACGAATTAATGAAGAAATCATATATATATTTTCCTGCTAATTATGTCGATATTCTACTTGTTGTTTACGTTACTATTAAAAAAAATATACTCATTGATGAACCATAACAACTTCATGGGTATCTTTTATTCGCAACTCAGTTCACCGGCGGGATGGCGCGTTGGTTAGTTGGTCGGGTTTCAGCGCTGTGATTATCCGGATCGAGTCCGATCGTTGATTGAAAATACAATTTCCTTTTTGTTAGAAACATTTATTTAGTATTAGTTTTTCTTTCTTTTACTTTTTAAGGTAAATATTTTACTGTCATACAACTGTTCAATTTATTACTTTTAAAGTGTATTTGAGGCCGATTTCTATTCTATTAATAAGAACCATCTTAATAAATAAAAATAGAGGCTCAAAATAGTGATAAGTGGAAGGAGGCCAGGTGAAAAAAAGTAAAAGTAACAATCGTGTAATGCAGTTTATTAAATTTATAAATGATAGCACCTAATATGATTGTAGAGTGTACGTAGTCAGCAGAGGAGACATCTGGTCAGGCCCGCTCGAAACGAAAGAGATCATTTCAGGAAATTATTGATAAACTTTAATAAAATCTCGCTTATTTACATGATTCACTTACTGCAATAAATATACTAAACCACATTAAAATTCATGCATAATTTCCTGAAACAATCTCATCCGTTTCGAACGGCCCTACCCTGCAATAGCCTTTGCTGACAGTACATAAGATAAGTTTCATTATTCAATCTCTTACAAATTATAAATTAAAACTGCTAATATCTGTGCTCTGGCGCAGCGTTCACTTCTCTCTTACCGCCATCTAGTAGTCTAGTAGAAAATTACGTACTTCGAACGTGCATTGTACCTACGTGGGGCCATCTGTGATCACGGCAAAATATTATGACCAAACACTTCCCGCCGTGGTCTGTCACGTGGTACAGTTGCGTCAGATTGTACTAAAATCTTGCGGCCCGCCAATCAGCCCGACTTATGGCGGACCAGTTTTGTTGTATGACATTAGGCATCTGTACTAGTATAGTATTATATTATCTGTGACATTGCGAAAGATGCCAATAAGGCTTACTCAATTTTGTCCAGAATAATTCTGGACGTGTTCTCGCTCTCTCACTCAATACAAGGTTTATCAACAACACATCAGTTCAAAACATTTATATTTAGGACCAAGATGATATTCTTCCATGCTGGACTGGGAGCGAGAGAACAACATGGAATGTGCCAGCTGCATTTCCTCCCGGGAATGCTGTATAAACCAGCTAAGGGATCCAAGGGTTTCAGTATATTGTAATTTAGGCGATGGGCTGACAACCTGTCACTACAGCAATATACCTACAAATCTATCTTTAATAACCCTCAAAACTTTTTCTGACGTGGCGGTACGACCTTTGTTTAGGTCATTTACGCTCCGCCTACCCCATCACTTCACTACATAGTATAAAACAAAGTCGCTTTCTCTGTCCCTATATCCCTATGTATAAATCTTTGAAACTACGCAACGGAATTTGATGCGGTTTCTTTTAATTGATAGAGTGATTTTAGAGGAAGGTTTATATGTATAATACATGCATAATAAAGTAGAGAAACACTGATAATTTCCGTGCGAAGCCGGGGCGGGTCGCTAGTTAGGGATAAAGGCGTGACTATATGTATGTATGTATTATTACTCCCAGGTTTCTAGTGTCAACTAGTTTGTGTTTCATTCAGACTGTCCTGAGTGCGGAGACCGACCGCACGCCGCCGCCGCCCTCCGGCGGGTCCCCCGTCCCTGCTTCTAGTGAGACAGCACAACCGCCGCCCCCTCCGCCCAACCCCCCGCGCCGGCCCTGGCCTGCCGCTGCACTTGCCGTTGCGCTCACAGCGTCCCTTGGAGGAGTAAGTACTATCTGCTTCTTCTTAGCGAGTGGATTCTCGAGTCGAATGACCCGATGAGCCCTGGTGTCAGAGTTTACTACTATGAATTATGATTTGGGTTTGAGGAGTTGGGCGTATTCAGCCTATAGCTACTGTGAGCTGTATGTATCTAGATTGAGTCTATTGAAATGGCAAATCCCTAAATATTTTCAGTAAGAAGGCGTAATGATCAACCGATTAGGCATTCTTTCGGGATTTCGCAAAATCTGTTCGTCATTTCCCTGCGTTATATAGATCTATTGTAGCTAACCAGGGAAAGAACTAATTCTATTTCTATGCTAATTCTTATTTTATGTCTTCCATGCTGGACTGGGAGCGATAGAAAAACATGGAACGCTCCAGCTGCTGCTCTTACCGGGCATACTGTAGAAATCAGAGAGACACAAAAGTTTCGGTGTATTGCAAGTTAAACCATTAATGCATAGGAGTCCAAATATAACATCTCATTTTTAATAATTTAATTTTGTTTAGTTTTTTTTTATTTATTTATTTTACATATAAAAGATCCTACATACATCAAATTCTTAGTACCATTTAACCTTAAAAAGGTTTGTCTTGGCACTGCACATTCCTCCTTAATCTAAAAACTTAATTAACTGTAGTTTTAATTTAACATGCTTACATATTCTAAAACATCATACTTTTTTAAAATTACGAGTCTTACCTATAAATTAAAATATTTTTGCTTAATAATACATAATTTGAGTGGGGGAATGGTTTGCAAACGCAAGTCAATCTTGTGGATCAGCAGCAATACCTACTTGTTTACTTCAAGGTCCTACATACATACATACATACATAAATCACGCCTTTATCCCTTACGGGGTAGGCAGAGCGTTTAACGCCTCGTGAAAGGCGCTTTCGCCACGTCTGACAAAAATTGAGGGCAATTTTAGATTGTAATATGTATTGCTATAGTGACAGGTTGTCAGCCCATCGCCTAAATTACAAAACACTGTAACCCTCGAGTCCCTTTTGCTGACTTCAACAGCATGCCCGGGAGGAAGGGCAGCTGGAACATTCTATGTTTTTCTATCTCTCCCAGTCCAGCATGGAAGTAAAAAGGTCCTGCGCCGGTTAATCCCTTAACAAAGGAAACAGTCTGTCCATCGGTGCGGCTATATCTAATCTGTGGTCTCGCTTGCACTCAGTAAAAATAACTGATACAAAGATAGTGGTCATATTTAGACTCGTTTGCCGTAAATGGTGCAAAATGCTGACAACCTATCACTATAGCGATACATAGTTAGTGCACGGTTATTATGAGGTATCTCAGTAAGGAATAGTGTGACGTGACTTGACTTTGGTGTGACTTTTAACTGTTTTTATATTTATTTTTGACTAGTTTTGTAAAATAATTTCATTTTTTTTCAGGTATATTTCTATCGCAAGCTTAATGATGAAGACGCTAATAAATTACCACTGCCAACAGGTAAACACCTTCGTTACTAAGAGACTTAGAAAGGTAGTTAAAATTAAAGTTAAGTGTTTAGTGTTGTTAATGGAATGTGTAACTGTATTTAATATGTGTTCTCTTTGCGTTCTGTACGGATGGATGACACTTCAAATGTACTCAGGTTTCTTCTCATGTAAGTGATATAATTCTTTAGTATCTTTAAACTTAATACTTCACCTGAGCGATAAAAATATGTATACTTTATCCCTTTATCTGTTGCACAAGTAGTTAACCATTTCTTGAATACTAAATCTCTATTACGGGACCTGCATAGCCTAGTTGCCAGTGTAATAATATTGTTATTTTGAATGGGATTAGTAACGCGATTATGTTTATTGTTACTTCGTTATTTCAGAGCAGTTACATGCTCCATAATAATCCAATTCAAAATGACAACCGCTAGAAACCAAACTTATGTAGTTGGCAGTGTAACTGCCTGTTATGCAGAGGGTTCCGGTTTGATTCCTGGCCGGGTAGACATATTGAATGATGAATTTAAATGTATGTTTCTATTTGTTTCTGTGTTTGTCCAGCCCGATGCAAAGAATCCTAGTGGGGGCTATGAGAGTGAGAGTGATCGTGTGTTTTTTTTCTAGCCAAGAAGAAAGACGACGCACCTAAGGAAGAGCCCCCGATCCCGGCCGTAGGCGCGGCGTTCCCGGCGCGAGTGCAGTTCCTAGTGGTAGGCGCGGGCACGGCCGCCTTCGCCGCCATGCGCGCTATACGCTCGGCGAGGCCCGACGCCAAAGTGCTCATGGTAAGAGCCTTCAAATTAGTTAGCGATTTTGGCATATTTTGCATAACCAAGTCATTATACATACATATAATCTCGCCTTTATCCAAACAAAGATCGTTCCGTCACTTCTAACTAAGTTTTAAGGGCTATTTATGATAGATTTGTAGGTATATTTTTGTAGTGACAAGTAGGGACAGCCTATGGCCTAAATTGCAATATACAGAAATCCTCGGATACCTTAACTGGTTTTTACAGCATGCCCGGGAGAAAATGCAGCTGGCACATTCTATGTTTGTCCCTCGCTCCCAGTCCAGCGTGGAAGAAAAATATACTTCTAATAGCTTCTTTGTCATGACAGGTCGGCGACGAACGCGTACTACCGTACATGCGGCCGCCAATCAGCAAAGAACTCTGGAGGGAGCCGGATTTAGCCGACCGGGCGACTCATCCAGATGCCTTAACCTTCCGCCAGTGGAACGGAAAGAGAAGACCAGTGGTCTACGAACCCAGCGCTTTCTATACGCCCGTTGAGGATCTGGACGGTCGGGAGAATGGGGGCGCCAGTGTAGCAAGGGGGTGGAGGCAAGTATATTACTATATTGGATAGCTTTTACTAGCGACTAATACTTGTAGCTACGGACGCCAGTGGAACGGAAAGAGACGGCTAGTGGTCTACGAACCCAGGGCTTTCTATACGCCCGTTGAGGATCTGGACGGTCGGGAGAATGGGGGCGCCAGTGTAGCAAGGGGGTGGAGGCAAGTATATTACTATATTGGATAGCTTTTACTAGCGACTAATACTTGTAGTTATGGACGCCATTGGAACGGGAATAGGAGACCAGTGGTCTACGAGCCCAGCGCTTTCTATACGCCCGTTGAGGATCTGGACGGTCGGGAGAATGGGGGTGCCAGTGTAGCAAGGGGGTGGAGGCAAGTATATTACTATATTGGATAGCTTTTACTAGCGACTAATACTTGTAGCTATGGACGCCAGTGGAACGGAAAGAGCCGGCCAGTGGTCTACGAACCCAGCGCTTTCTATACGCCCGTTGAGGATCTGGACGGTCGGGAGAATGGGGGCGCCAGTGTAGCAAGGGGGTGGAGGCAAGTATATTACTATATTGGATAGCTTTTACTAGCGACTAATACTTGTAGTTATGGACGCCATTGGAACGGGAATAGAAGACCAGTGGTCTACGAGCCCAGCGCTTTCTATACGCCCGTTGAGGATCTGGACGGTCGGGAGAATGGGGGCGCCAGTGTAGCAAGGGGGTGGAGGCAAGTATATTACTATATTGGATAGCTTTTACTAGCGACTAATACTTGTAGCTATGGACGCCAGTGGAACGGAAAGAGACGGCCAGTGGTCTACGAACCCAGCGCTTTCTATACGCCCGTTGAGTATCTGGACGGTCGGGAGAATGGGGGCGCCAGTGTAGCAAGGGGGTGGAGGCAAGTATATTACTATATTGGATAGCTTTTACTAGCGACTAATACTTGTAGCTATGGACGCCAGTGGAACGGAAAGAGACGGCCAGTGGTCTACGAACCCAGCGCTTTCTATACGCCCGTTGAGTATCTGGACGGTCGGGAGAATGGGGGCGCCAGTGTAGCAAGGGGGTGGAGGCAAGTATATTACTATATTGGATAGCTTTTATTGGCGACTAATACTTGTAGCTATGGAGGGACATTCCGCCAGTGGAACGGACAGAGACGGCCAGTGGTCTACGAACCCAGCGCTTTCTATACGCCCGTTGAGGATCTGGACTGTCGGGAGAATGGGGGCGCCAGTGTAGCAAGGGGGGGGGGGGGGGGGGGTATATGTCACGTAGGTTTAGAAAGTCGCCCTTTATTCAGATAAGCTAGAAAGTTATACGTTACGCCATTATACACCTTCAGAGCATAAACCCCTAGAAAAAGTTCGTTCGTTTTCGCCACTTCTGACAAATATTGAAGGTAATATTAGATTGAGATGTGTATCACTATAGAGACAGGTTGTCAGCCTATTGTCTGAATTACAGTACACTGTAACACTCCTTAACATCCTTTTGCTGGTTTCGCTCCCAGGCCAGCGTAGAACAAAGATCTGTTCAAGGATTCTCTTCACAAACGACGTCCAAATAAATTAAGTAATTTTCTTTCAGGGTAACAAAACTGGACGTGCTAAACCACAAAGCAGAACTGACCGCGCCGGGACAAGAACCCATTACCCTGCACTACGACAAATGCCTGGTGGCGACGGGCGTGCGAGCGCGCAGAGTGCCCGCGCTACGAGACGCTGCGAACGCCGGACGATCGTTTGCGTTGAGAGGTCAGTCAACACTGACAATTCATCACCACTGACAATTCGTCACTATTTACATTTCGTCACCTCTGTTTATTTTCCATTACTGTAAATTTGTCTCCTGTACTCATGTCAATTCGACACCACAGTCAATTCGTCACCACAGTCAATTCGTCACCACTGTCAATTCATCACCACTGTCAATTCGCCACCTTTGTCACTACGTCTCTGTAAGTTTAGCTTGTTTAATTTTCTGAGCAGCAGCACGATACGATAAATCCCACCTTTTTGTAAACATACAAAAAACAACTTACGATTGGCAGAGGTGATAAATTGACAGTAGTGACGAATTCACAGTTGTGACGCAGTAAACTCAAGTACTACTGGACCGATTTCATAAATTCCTTTACTATTAGTACGGTAGTATATAATCTTACTCCATGCTATTAAAATGATACGTTCACTCTGAGGAACATAGGTCACTTTTACCGCGGAAAAATGTCTGACGCCCTCGGGAAATAAACATTTAGCCGCTGGTGAAACTGCGGCGCAAAGAGCTAGTGTTTTAATAACATCATTATTTCAGTATGCATACAAATCCACCTTAAATAACCCTCAAAACTTTGTTAGACGTGGCGGAACGACCTTTATTTAGGTCGTTTACGCCCTGCCTACCTCATTAGAGAAGGCGTGATTATATGTATGTATGTAACAAACTTCCATGCTGGACTGGGAGCGACAGCAAAACATATAATGTGCCAGCTGCATTTCCTCCCGGGCATGCTGTTAAAACCAGCTAAGGGATCCGAGGGTTTCAGTAAATTGCAATTTAGGCGATAGGTTGACAACCTGCCACTACAGCAATATACCTACAAATCTATCTTAAATATCCCTCAAAACTTTGTCAGACATGGCGGAGCGACCTTTGCTTGGGTCGTTTGCGCTTTGCCTACCCCATAAATAAAGGCGTGATTATATGTATGTATTATTTCAGGTTTGAAAGACGCTGCGAGGTTAGCGGCCGCCATGGATGAGGCCGGTGTGAAGACCGTGGCTGTAGTAGGCGGTGGCTTTCTAGCTACTGAACTCAGCGCCGCGCTAGCCGACAGGTGTAAGTTGTGGACTATTTAGACCCTTTTTCCCTCAGTATTTTGATCGCTGGTGTAAGGGACAGCGTTCCGCAAACTGATGGGGGTTGGTCGGTCAACGGAATTGAACAACTACCAGCAGGATGCTGCATGCTGCTGATGAGCAGCTGAGGGAGCCCGATGGTGTAGTGGATAGGGCCGCTGCCTCCAGAGCGGGAGGTCGTGGTTCGAACCCCACCACGTACCACTGTGTTTTTCGGTTTTCGAATTTCATATGTACGTTTATTCGGCGCTTTTTCCGTGCTTCGGAAGGCACGTTAAGCCGTTGGTCCCGGGTAATATCGTTTAATAACGTAGATATTAGTCGTTAAGCCATTTCAGAGGCCGGTGCTAAGCATTGGCGGCCTGAAAACTCTGACCTAATCTAGGATTGGGTCTGGTTTCCCTTCTGGGTTGCGGAGGTCAGATGGCAGTCGCTCTGTGTAAAAACCAGTACTCTCGTTCAATCCCCTAGATCAGGTAGCCGACCCCGTAAGATACGGGATACGGGATGATGATCGAGTTGTTCAGTTTCGCTGACTGAGCAATCCCCATCAGTTTGCGGGACGCTGTCCCTTACTAACACCCGGTAACTGCCTCCGTGGTCTAGTGGCTAGTGCCATGGGCTCCCGATCCGGAGGTCCTGGGTTCGATTCCCAGGGGGTAAAACACAAAGTTGATATTTGAGAATAATTTATCACTTTGTGAATTTTTCCCCAGTTTGGGTAGGACATTGCAGGCTGAATCACCTGATTGTCCGAAAAGAAAAAGATTTCGTGCTTCGGAGGGCACGTTAAGCCGTCGGTCCCGGTCGCTGTCTTTGATAGTGGTCGTTACATAAAACCATGTCAGAGGCCTGGTAGTTGTGCTACTAGGCGGTTTAAAAACTCTGACACCAGGGTTCATCGGGTCCATAGACTCGATACCCACTTGACAGAAGAAGACTAACACCCGGTATATGTATGTAGTGTAGCCCCGCATTTTCCCTAACCCTAAAATGTAACAACTACAATTTTCTGGGTAATTTTAAGATATTACTGGTTCTGTACTCATTTAATACGCGTTTTTACAGGCCTTTGCTTAAATTATAATGCATTGAAATCCCTTTAGCTAGCTTTAAAGTATCCCTAGAAGAGAAACATGTACGTTAAAAATGTAAATTATTGTTCGCCCTCAGTTACGTTACGTACGAGGGGCGGCTGATATAAAATCTACTTTGTTAAAGAAAGTTTTGAAAATCGAACTGGCCATTGCAAAATCATATTCTATATATATTCCTTTTTCAAAATTATGACGCTTATTTTTTTTCGCTTGCTTTTGTTTTTTTGGCGCGGCTTTGATTTCACCATGTCGAAAGAAAATTGCAAAATGATGAAATTTGAGCATCGAGCAGTGATTAAATTCCTAAGTAAAGAAGGAAACACGCCTACGCAGATCAGAGAGCGCATGTTAAAGGTGTTTGGTGATTCAAGTCCTTCTGAATTTGTCATAAAGTTTTGATCGAAGCAATTTAAACATGGCCGTGAGAGCCTGGAAGACGAGACACGTAGTGGAAGGCCAATTTCTGCTGTTGCCGCAGATAATGTTGAAAAGGTGAAGAACCTGATTCTTGCAGATCGGCGAATCAAGCAGTGGGAGATAGCCAGAGATGTGGGCATTAGCAAGGATCGAGTTCATGAAATTATTCACGAACATTTGGGCATGTCCAAGGTGAGCGCGCGTTGGGTCCCTAGAATGTTGACCCCCTTTGACAAACAAAGGCGAGTAGAATGTTGTCAGGCATTTCTAGACCTGGTCAAAGGTAAAGAAGAAGAGACTATCTCTCGAATTGTGACCTGTGATGAAACTTGGATTCGCCAGTGGGATCCGGAAAGCAAACAAGAGTCAATGCAATGGAAATTTAATGGAGAAAAGCCGCCAAGGAAGTTCAAGGTTTGGCCGTCGGCTGGAAAACTAATGGCCACCGTATTTTGGGATGTCGAAGGGATTTTGATGATAGATTATTTGCCTAAAAATACAACAATGAATGCTGAATATTATGCAAACTTGCTTGACCAGCTTCGTGAACAAATCAAAGAAAAGCGGAGAGGCAAACTCAGCAAAGGTGTTCTGATTTTACAAGACAATGCTCCTGTACACACAGCCTTAATGGCGAGGTCAGCCCTGAGCAAAAACGGCTTCACAGAAATTAACCATACACCTTATAGTCCAGATCTGGCTCCCTGTGACTATTTCTTATTCAAAGATTTAAAGAAAAAATTGAGGGGTCGCAGATTTTCGACGGACGAAGAAATGAAAGAGGCTGTGACTGACCATTTTGACGAGCAAAATAAAAATTACTATTATAACGGCATGATGTCACTTATTTGCAAATGTCATAAGTGTATGTCACTTGCAGGAGACTATATAGAAAAATAAAAAATAAACTAGCCATCAAAGTCTTTTCTTTCATAGTTAGGTAGATTACTTATCAGCCACCCCTCGTAAGTGTAGCATTAATTTCAACTCAATTCTTTGTCTCATAAGGCAAATTATTTTTCTCGTTACGAGGTCTGTAATAATAATATGAGCCAAAGTTCTTTTATCCCTCTCAGTTATGTTACGTAAGTCTGTAACATTCATATGAGACAACATTCCATTCTAGCTTTCGGTTACGTTACGAAGCCTGTAACATGAAAATGGGACAAAATTATTTTATCGCTCTCAGTTACGTTACGAAGTCTAACATAAATATGAGACATTTCTTTTTGCTTTCAGTTACGTTACGAAGTCTAACATAAATATAAGACATTTCTTTATGCTTTCAGTTACGTTACGAAGTCTAACATAAATATGAGACATTTCTTTATGCTTTCAGTTACGTTACGAAGTCTAACATAAATATGAGACATTTCTTTATGCTTTCAGTTACGTTACGAAGTCTAACATAAATACGAGACATTTCTTTATGCTTTCAGTTACGTTACGAAGTCTAACATAAATATGAGACATTTCTTTATGCTTTCAGCTACGTTACGAAGCCTGTAACATGAATATGAGACAAAATTATTTTATCGCTCTCAGTTACGTTACGAAGTCTAACATAAATATGAGACATTTCTTTTTGCTTTCAGTTACGTTACGTAAATCTTCATCAATAATAACCTAATGGGATCTTTATCAATAATAATGACTAATGAGATAAAGTTTTTTTTTCGTTCTCAGTAACCTTATGGAAGTCTAATGTTTTAGTGCCTAAGCAAAGAAAACTACTACCTAGTTATACTGCAAGTTTTTTTATTGGAATTGACTTTTATCTGCAGAATACGAACGATCATGTTAATTTTAAGTTATAGTCTTGTTCTCATGTAAGTGACTTGTAATTAGGTCTTTTATGAGAATAAAGTTTCTTTAAACCTAAGTCGGTCACATTAATAGGAGACATTTTGTTTCAGTACACGACACTGAGAAAAAAGTAGTGCAAGTGATAGGGGAACGTGCTCCGATGGCGGGAGTGTTGCCGCAGTATTTAGCACAGGACGCGGCTCGCAGGCTGGAGGCAGCCGGGGTTTCGTTAGTCACTGGCGGTATGTACTCAATAGAGATTAATTACATACATACAACAATTTTAGTAAAGCTAATTTTTAATTTAATGAAACACTATGCCTAAACTTTTAATTAGTCAGCAAATTTGTCATCCAAAAGTTGTCTATTTTGTACCATTCATAAAGAACCCATGTTACTTAGAAAGTTGTAATTTTTCATTGGCTCGATTGTTGTAGGTAAATTTTAGCAGAATCTACTGATTTAAGTAATTTCATACATACGTATACAAAATCACGCCCTTATCCCTAATAGGGTAGGCAGAGCAAAAACTACCTAAACAAAGGTCGTTCCGCCACGTCTGACAAATTTTGAGGGTTACTACAGATGGTATAAGAATTATATTGCTATAGTGGCGGGTTGTGAACCCATGTTCTTAATTGCAATACACTGAAACATACATATATCACGCCTTTATCCCTAATGGGGTAGGCAGAGCGTAAACGACCTAAACAAAGATCGTTTCGCCACGTCTGACAAAGTTTTAAGGGTTTCCCAATCCCTAGATTAGCTCAGAATTTTCAAGCCGCCAATGCTTAGCACTGGCCTCTGATATGGCTTAACGACTAATATCTACGGTATTAAACGATATTAACCGGGACCAACGGCTTAACGTGCCTTCCAAAGCACGGAAAAGCGCCGAATAAACGTACATATGAAATTCGAACCGAAAAACACATTGGTACGTGGTGGGATTCAAACCACGGACTCCCGCTCAGGAGGCAGCGGCCCTATCCACTACACCATCGGGGTTGTTGATGTCAACTACTTAAAGTAATTAATTCAAATCTAGGTGCCTACTTAATTAGCTACAGCCCATAGATGGACATGAGCAGGAAGAGACATATTTAGAGTGTATTTGCTTTACTGGCTTGTGGACACGTTTGACTGGAGGATTGTTGAGCGAGATGTAGAATATAACATCCACAGGAAGGGGCCTCTACCTTGAATAATTCACTCTCGTGGGCGTATTATTCTGACCTTAGCACCTCACGAATCATATAATTCACTAGCAACCCGCCCCGACTTCGCACGGAAATCATCAGTGTTTCTCTACTATATTATGCATGTATTATACATATAAACCTACCTCTTGAATCACTCTATCCATTAAAAGAAACCGCATCAAAATCTGTTGCGTAGTTTTAAAGATCTAAGCATACATTGGGATATAGGGACAGAGAAAGCGACTTTGTTTTATACTATGTAGTGATCATGTACCATATCTTATTTATATTTTTGTGCGTGAATGTATGTTTGTAAAAAATAAACTCAAAAACCAGAGGATCAATTTCAAAAATTGGAAAGCTATGATTACCCTGAGTAACAGTAACATAAGCTTCTTTTTAGCGCGGAAAATCCAGCCGATCCGCAATTCAAGTGGCAACGTTCTGGGCCGCCACTTTGTGATAGTTACGTGTTCCATCGACACGATAAGAAGAAGAAGAAGAAGCGCGGGAAATTATCTCATTTTCACGGGAAAACTCACTAAGTGAAACTGCAAAGCTAGTGTTAAATAAATATCAATTTTGCAGAGGAAGTGATATCAGCAACCCTGGAGGACAAAAAACGTGTGAAGATGCAATTGACCAGCGGAGCGGAGTTAGATGCAGACCTGGTGGTGGAGTGTGTGGGCTCGGAGATGGACACCTCCTTGGCCGAGGCGTCCGGCTTGGAGACACATCCCGACATGGGCGGTCTACTCGTCAATGCTGAACTACAGGTCTGCCTCTTTTATTAATCGATTATTTTTACAATCAATGAAAAAAAAATGTAGTTAGCCTCCTTTGGAAGGGGGAATTCTTCGGAAATATTGCCAATTCCTTGGGTTTGTACATACATACATACATAAATCACACCTTTATCCCTTACGGGGTAGGCAGAGCGTTTAACGCCTCGAAAAAGGCGCTTTCGCCACGTCTGACAAAAATTGAGGGCAATTTATATTGTAATATGTATTGCTATAGTGACAGGTTGTCAGCCCATCGCTTAAATTACAATACACTGTAACCCTCTAGTCCCTTTTGCTGAGTTCAACAGCATGCCCGCGAGGAAGGGCAACTGGAACATTCTATATTTTTCTATCTCTTCCAGTCCAGCATGGAAGATTTTTTTATTATTTCATCTATCGTCATAATGACAGCTGCATGAAATGTTATTTAGAGTAGTTTGCCATATTCATCGCTTTTGGTTGGCAAATTTGAGAGCTCATTACAAGAGATGTTGCCATTTCTGACCCAATTCATTTTGTAATATTTTTCTGCCTGTACCCTAACTTCCACTTTATCCCTATAAAGGCCTGAGCGTGACTTTATAATTTTCGACGAATGTTCTTTGAGGAAAGTTGTTCACATATAACAGTGCCATGGTTGTTGGTTTGTGGTACTAATATGTGTTTTTGGTTTAATGGCACCAATAATAGATGTTACGTTTATGTTCTTTGTGAAATTATGATAATAAAAAAATACACACATACATATAATCACGCCTTTATCCCTAATGGGGTAGGCAGAGCGTAAACGAACTAAACAAAGGTCGTTCCGCCACGTCTGACAAAGTTTTGATGGTTATTTAAGATAGATTTGTAGGTATATTGCTATAGTGACAGGTTGTCAGCCCATCGCCTAAATTGCAATATATTGAAACCCTCAGATCTCTTAGCTGGTTTTTACAGCATGCACAGGGGGAAAAGCAGCTGGCACGATCTATGTTCTTCTCTCACTCCCAGGCCAGCATGGTGTATAAAAAAATACACTTCTCGATATTGATAAAGTGGTATAGCTCGTGCCAGTTCAAATGACATCGACGCAATACTATTGTCCACAGGCGCGCGCAGACGTATGGGCGGCGGGCGATGCGGCGTGCTTCTACGACGTGGTTCTAGGAAGGCGGCGCGTCGAGCACCACGACCACGCGGTGGTATCGGGACGGCTGGCGGGGGAAAACATGGCCGCCATAGCGCCGCCCAAACACTACACGCACCAGAGCATGTTCTGGAGCGACCTCGGCCCGCAACTGGGATACGAGGTATGTGAGGAAAGGACGAAACAAGGGACCGGAACAAAACTTCACTGACCAGGACAAAACTTCACTGACCAGGACAAACTTCACTGACCAGGACAAAACTTCACTGACCAGGATAAAACTTCACTGACCAGGACAAAACTTCACTGACTGGGATAAAACTTCACTGACTGGGATAAAACTTCACTGACTGGGATAAAACTTCACTGACTGGGATAAAACTTCACTGACTGGGATAAAACTTCACTGAGTGGAACAAATCTTTAATGACTGGGATAACACTTTAATGACTAGGACAAAACTTCACTGACCAGGACAAAACTTCACTGACTGGGATAAAACTTCACTGACTGGGATAAAACTTCACTGAGTGGAACAAATCTTTAATGACTGGGATAACACTTTAATGACTAGGCCAAAACTTCACTGAGCGAAACAAAACTTTACTGACAGGAACAAAACTGTATTGACTGGGATGAAACTTCACTGACCAGGACAAAACTTCACTGACTGGGACAAAACTTCTCTGAGCGGAACAAAACTTTACTGACAGGAACAAAACTTTATTGACTGGGATGAAACTTCACTGACCAGAACAAAACTTCACTGACTGGGACAAATCTTCACTGGCCGGAACAAAACTTTACTGTCTGGGATAAAACTTCACTGACCAGAACAAAACTTCACTGACTGGAACAAATCTTCACTGGCCGGAACAAAACTTTACTGTCTGGGATAAAACTTCATTCATTGGGACTAAACTTCATTCATTGGGACTAAACTTCAATGACCGGAACAAAACTTCACTGGCCGAAACGAAAGTTCACTGATCGAGATAAAAACAGGAACAATCCCGGTTAAACGCAACTAAGCTGATGTTCATCAAGTGATACTGACTAGTTTGTGGCGTAACTAAACTGATATTATAAAATCTTCATTATTCAGAGTCGTAGTCGTAACTAAACTGATGGAGTTCGCAACTTCAGCTTTATATAGCTTAATATTTATTTTTTGCGAATTCAACCAATGTTCCTTATGAAAAGATTTTTAGTTTTAACATATACATACATACATACATATAGTCACGCCTTTATCCCTAATGGGGTAGGTAGAGC
Source organism: Scrobipalpa costella (assembly GCA_949820665.1). NCBI lineage: Eukaryota > Metazoa > Arthropoda > Insecta > Lepidoptera > Gelechiidae > Scrobipalpa > Scrobipalpa costella. Next base: position 10,941,963 of record OX463309.1, read on the forward strand.
GTAAACGACCTAAACAAAGGTCGTTCCGCCACGTCTGACAAAGTTTTGAGACTTGTTTAAGATAGATTTGTAGGTATATTGCTGTAGTGACAAGTTGTCAGCCTATCGCTTAAATTGCAATATACAGAGACCCTTGTATCCCTTCGCTGGTTTTTACTGCATGCCCGGGAGGAAATGGCTATTATATTCTATGTTTTTCTCTCGCTTCCAGTCCGTTTGTTTTAACGTTCAAGTATCACTAGTCAAAAAAACCTATAACAAACTTACACCTTTGCAGGCGATAGGCATAATCGACTCGCGTCTACCAACCGTGGGAGTTTTCTCAGCGGACGCGGTCACGGACGTACATCTTGTCAGGGGGATAGAGGAAGCTGCTGATACAGAGTCAGCGCATAAAACACAGGTATACAAGTCTAGAGTGTCGGATGTAAGGGACAGCGTCCCGCAAACTGATAGAGGTTGCTCAGTCAACGAAACTCAACAACATTCACTAGGAACTTTTTTTCAGGATGTGAAAACAAAAATTGACCTTCCAATACAAAATAACCTCCTCAATCAGACAATTTATATGGAAAATCTTTAGTTTCACTTCCTGTTTTTTATTCTGCTGACAGTTGTTCAGTTTGGTTGACTAACCAACCCTTATAAGCTTGCGGGACGCTGTCCCTTCCGCCCTGTATAGCATTATGTTACGTTCAAGGTTTTGGTGGTTGGAATAAATCGCCGATATTGGTCACATTCACTTTTTTATGCTAACATAATATAACATTGTTTGTTTTTATGCTAACATAATATAACATTGTTTGTTTTTATGCTAACATAATATAACATTGTTTATCGCAGTCGTTTGTAGTCGACGTATTATTTGAGGGCGTGTTTTTATCATACACGTATCTGCTCGGCCAGGAGTGCTGGCGTAACTAAACTGATATTCATCTGGTTTCTTATAGTCAGCTATGTAACTAAACTGATGTTCAGTTAACCGATTCTCTTGCCAGTTGCTGGATCTGTTCTTCTTATCGAGTCGGTTTTCGAGTTGATTTACGACCCGAAGGACCCTGATGTTTAGAGTCTTTATACCGCCTAATACCACAGGGGCTGCATTTTTGGATCACTAACTCCAATGCGCACACGAAAGAGTAACTTTCGCATACGACTTTCATACAACTTGCCATACGAATGTTGTTAGTCATTCGATTCGAGTGATTCAGAAATAGGACTCCTGCTAACGGGCACGGTTAGTAGAGTTAACAAAAACACGATCAGAATCACAGCCTCCACTAGGACTCCCTGTATCGGTGTGCCATTTACATACACAGAAACAACCACAAATAACACCCAGACCCAGAAACAGACATTTAAACTCATAATTCAAATCTGCCCCGGCCGGGAATCGAACTCCAAGTACACTGCCAATTAGGCTACGCGGTCGTCAATAATTACATACAAACATACAAATAATCACGCCTTTATCCCTTAGGGGGTAGGCAGAGCGTAAACGACCTAAACAAAGGTCGTTCAAAAAGTGTTGAGGGTTATTTAAGATAGATTTGTAGGTATATTGCTGTAGTGATAGGTTGTCACCCCATCGCCTACATTGCAATATACTGACACCATCGGATTCCTTAGCTGACTTTTACATTTTTTTTTTTTAATGGACCTGTTTGCAAAATACTACAAAGTGTATATAATGCGTCACCGGGCTAAGGCGGGGAGTTGCTACACGCAATCTACACCCTTAATGAAGTGGCAACTGCCTAAGGGCGCCCACTAGGGCTCGAACCTCGGCTTATGGCGTTGCCTTGGGGATTCCTTATCGGAGAGAATCTGCCCGGTACATGCCGGTAAACCCCAAAGTGGGGAGCAAAGGAGGGACCTCCGCGGGGTGCGCGGTTGCTGGAAGAGCTTGTGCAGAGTGTGGCTCGACTAATATTGGCAGCATTAAACGCAAGAGTAATTTGGTCATCGCCGTCGGTAAGGACATGCCTAGGTCTTCGTTTGTAACGAGTCGCAGGTTGGGGGACGTAATTAGAGGCGCTAACTACAAGAGGGTTAGGGTGGTGAGGGGCTGACTTTTACAGCATGCCCGGGAGAAAATGCAGCTGGTACATTCTATGTTTCTCTCTCTCGCTCCCAGTTCAGTTCAGTTCTGATAATATAGTTTCGTTCGCAGCTGCAGACGGAGCCCGCGCCTTGTCCGCCTACCAGCGAGGCGGAGACCCGGCGCTACGAGCGCGGCGTGGTGTTCTACTTGCGGGGCAGCCGCGTGGTCGGCGTGCTGCTGTGGAACCTGTTCAACCGCATGCACGTGGCTCGCCAGGTGGGTGTAGCGTAGTTGAACTGAGGTTCGCCAAGTGTCTAGTTACAGCGCGCCAAGTGTCTAGTTACAGCGCGCCAAGTGTCTAGTTACAGCGCGCCAAGTGTCCAGTTACAGCACGCAAAGTGTCTAGTTACAGCGCGCCAAGTGTCTAGTTACAGCGCGCCAAGTGTCTAGTTACAGCGCGCCAAGTGTCTAGTTACAGCGCGCCAAGTGTCTAGTAGTGTAGTAACAAAGACGTAGCTAAACAGAGGTACGCCAAGTGTCTATTAACAAAGGCGTAACTAAACAGAGGTTTGCCAAGTATCTAGTACCAGTGGCGTAACTAAAGTGAGGTTTTCCAAGTCTATAACTGGAACCAGTGATGTAACTAAACTGAGATTTGCTAGATACCGATAACCAGTGGCGTAAATAAACTCAATTTTATCAAATGATACTGACATGACTAACCTGTGGCGTAACTAAACTCAAGTTTATCAAATGATACTGACATGTTTAACCTGTGCCGTAACTAAACTCAAGTTTATCAAATGATACTGACATGACTAACCTGTGGCGTAACTAAACTCAAGTTTATCAAATGATACTGACATGACTAACCAGTGGCGTAACTTAACTCAAGTTTATCAAATGATACTGACATGACTAACCAGTGGCGTAACTAAACTCAAGTTTATCAAATGATACTGACATGACTAACCTGTGGCGTAACTAAACTCAAGTTTATCAAATGATACTGACATGACTAACCTGTGGCGTAACTAAACTCAAGTTTATCAAATGATACTGACATGACTTACCTGTGGCGTAACTAAACTCAAGTTTATCAAATGATACTGACATGACTTACCTGTGGCGTAACTAAACTCAAGTTTATCAAATGATACTGACATGACTAACCTGTGGCGTAACTTAACTCAAGTTTATCAAATGATACTGACATGACTAACCAGTGGCGTAACTAAACTCAAGTTTATCAAATGATACTGACATGACTAACCAGTGGCGTAACTAAACTCAAGCTTATCAAATGATACTGACATGACTAACCAGTGGCGTAACTAAACTCAAGTTTATCAAATGATACTGACATGACTAACCAGTGGCGTAACTAAACTCAAGTTTATCAAATGATACTGACATGACTAACCAGTGGCGTAACTAAACTCAAGTTTATCAAATGATACTGACATGACTAACCTGTGGCGTAACTAAACTCAAGTTTATCAAATGATACTGACATGACTAACCTGTGGCGTAACTAAACTCAAGTTTATCAAATGATACTGACATGACTTACCTGTGGCGTAACTAAACTGATAATATCAAACCTTCTTTAGCCAGAGTCGTAATCGCAACTAAACTTTTGAAGGTCGCGACCTCAGTAAGGAATTAGTAAGCTAAGCTATGATGTTATAAAAGGGTGTACTCTTCTCTCTTCACCCGATAAACCCTGGTGTCAGAGTTTTTACATCGCCTAATAACACTGCTAATAGATCTCTGATATGGTTTGTGTAACGACCACTATCAAAAACAGTGAACTTTTACTTCCACACAATCAGGTGATTCAACTTGCATTATCCCAACCAAACTTGTGTTCCTTCCCCTGGAAATCGATCCCAGGATCGGGAGCCCATGGGAGACCACAAGTCCACGGAGGCAGTTCAAAGTGAGCTAATATTTTTTTTTGTATTGCAGGTGTTAGCCCAAGGAGAGTTCGAGGATTTGTTCGAAGTGGGCAAATTGTTCGCTCCACACGAGGAAGAATGAAAACCGCACAGCATTTCGTAATACGTTAGGTACAATAAAACAATAAAAACAATACGTTCCATGTTTTACAATTTGATTTTATTCATAAGTATGTTTTTTTTTCAATTATACTTGTCCCACTGTTGTGTTCTACCAGGAGCGAGAGAAAAACATAGAATGTGCCAGCTGCATTTCCCCCGGGGCATTCTGCAAAAACCAGCTAAGGGATCCGAGGGTTTCAGTATATTGTAATATAGGCGATGGGCTGACAACCTGTCACTACAGCAATATACCTCCAAATCTATCTTAAATAACCCTCAAACATTGTCAGACGTGGCGGAACGACCTTTGTTTAGGTCGTTTACGCTCTGCCTACCCCATTAGGGATAAATGCGTGATTATTTCGTTCCGCCACGTTTGACAATGTCATGAGGGTTATTTAAGATAGATTTGGACTATATTGCTGTAGTGACAGGTGGTCAGCCCATCGCCTAAATTACAATATATATGTCAAATCGGATACAGTTAAATGGAAATTGGATCCGAATCTAATACACAAATGCCCTAAAGGATTCTATGTTAAGGGCGTTGCTACCATTTCAGGTGGCCGCAGCTGTGATAATAAAGATAGTGTGGATACAAAATGCATTTCGGCTACGATATACTGCAAAGTTAAAGATAAAAAGTGTATAATAATAAAATAATTTATATTTAAAAAAATATGTTTCAAATTAAATAATATAAAAAACATCACAAAATTATAAAAATAAAACTGAGATAAAATAAAAATAATAATTAAATACTTTGAAATATAAAAACAGCCTTAAAAAACAAATCAAAACTAATCTCCTTTTTCATCATTCACTGCGATTTTACTTCCGCCCTTCCCGCCTTTCTTCTTTCCTCCTTTAAATTTCTTCGGTCTGAAAGGTCCCAGTTGCTTTCTGACCAATATTCCTCTCCACCAAGCTTGTACCGTGATTGCTGAGTCGGTATATCTCTTCGTCATCGCGTTTTTGATCGTTCTCTCTTTGGTGAACTTGGTCCAAGCATTCATTTCCTTCTGACGGCTTTCGAGCTGGAAACAAAAACAGGAAATTGATGTTGATCAGGAGACTTCGTTTTGAATTACTTGAATTTAAATTCTTATACGAAAAAGCAACATTCGCATGCCAAATCGTTCGTTAAAAACCGCATACGAATACTCTTTCGTATGCGTATTTCAATTTGAACGATTTAAATATACGGCTTCAGGAAATTGGTTTGGTAATGATTCGACGTCGTCGTGGAAATTGGTTTGGTTCCATTATCTTATAATATTTGTTAAGATAAGTCTTTATTGATCACTGTGTACTGATGGGCTTTAAGATTTTTCGATGAGGTTTTGTTTGTAAAGTTATGATTCTGCTGTTCAGATATAAAACAACCTTCTCTATCAGATTATTTTGAATTAAAAGTTTCAAAATACATATATCATGGAAGAATGATCGATTTTAAATGAATGTGTATTGTCCTATCTACCGTTTTTGCTGTTGTTTCTACTTTTATTGTCGAATAGCTATGTTTAGAACCTTCGCAGAGTACAGACCAGACAGTCAACCGATAGACGTATCTTTACTGGCACTCAAAGAGCGCAAAAGAGAGATCCGACAATCGGCCGACTAAAAGTCTGTATTCTACAGGGGCTCTAAAAAAATCAAAGAATCAACTTTGTTTTCCACTGTCGTGTGGGTTTCGAGTCGATCGATCCGAGGATCCTATGAACCTTTTTTTCTGCTGGAGGTCGAATAACTACTCTTAGATCCTTCGCAGACTGCAGACTAGATAGTTGGCTGATAGACGTATCTTTACTGGCACTCAAAAGAGTACAAAAGGGAGATCCGGCAATTGGCCGACTAAAATTCTGTATTCTACAGGGGCTTTAAAAAATTAAAGAATCAACTTTGTTTTCCACTGTCGTGTGGGTTTTAAGTCGATCGATCCGAGGAACCGATGAACCCTATTTTCTCCTAGACTTCGAATAGCTACTCTTAGACCCTTCGAAGACTGCAGAGCAGATAGTCGGCCGATAGACGTATTTTTGGCACTCAAAAAAGTGCAAAAGGGGGATCCGATAATTGGCCGACTAAATGTCTGTAGTCTACGGTGGTTCTAACTAATTTGAAAAAAGTCAACGAACCTTCTTTTCTAAGTCTCTTCTTTTATGCCAGATTTCTGAATAACGTGACATCGCCTGTTGAATCATCAGATCGAACTTGTCGATTCCTTTTTCGTATTTTTGCATAGTCTCCTCCACTTTTTCTACCGTTTCCTAGACAAAACACTTTTTTATCAAAATCGAAAAGTTTCAATACGAAATTAAATATTGAGTAAATGTGGCTTCCGAATGGGCTCATTAACTATGTACAACATCAATGTTTATGTACTATTTGCTGGTACATTCTAATGTACCAGCAAATTGTACGTAAATGGTCCAAAGGGTTAGAAGAGGAATTCTGTTTCCTGAGAGGAGTCAATATTTGGTTATTTATTTGTACAAGTTTTAATTTCCTGGACCACTAGTACCATCGAGATGTACCTAGTCGTACCAGTGGGACTTATCTGTCCTTCTAGTACCACTAGGGGTACATTTTGATCGTAGTTATGGTCCTGGAGAGTTTGTCAATTTTAATACTGACAAATCTTCTTATCGAGTGGGTCTTTTTGTTGAACAACGGCTCGATGAACCCTGAGGTCAGAGCAAGGCAAATTAAAGAAAAAATACAACGTTTTCAACTGACCGAAATAATAATATTGTTAAATCGTTCAACTTCTTCGTGGGCGCGAATCTCTCTGTCTTGCTCTCTCTTGTATCGTTCGATACTGCTCGTGTGTTGGCCTTCGGCTTCATGGATCTTTAGTTCATGCTGTTCTGTCAATGCGTTCTTCCAATTAACCGTGTAGCGACTTTTTAACGCGTTTTGGTGTTCCGTGTCCTGAAAAATTATTCAAACTTCAAGACATTCAGATGTACTCAGCAATAGCTCGGGTAAAAATACTTTCGGGTAAAAATACTGTCGGGTAAAAATACGGATATGATAAACAGTATTATATAAGTACCTACAAATCTATCTTAAATAATAAATAAACCTCAAAAATTTGTTATGTGGCGAAACGCCCATTGTTTAGGTCGTTTACGCCCTGCCTACACCATTAGGGATAAAGGCGTGACTATCTAATCTAAAACTGAAAGTGTCTGGCCAGCTTGCTGCGGCGGAAAATCACTCTGTACGATTGGAAAAGCAATCGTTGGGTAAACCCTACTCAATGGGTGGGAGTCCCAACTTGGGACTATAAGAAATGTAGGTAAATGTTTATTATGAGATTTTGAGAAATTGTAGTCGTAAGAGCTAAAATTGTTATTTTTTTAAAAGTTGACCTAAACGAAGCCGACGGTTTTCATTGTTCCTTTTTTTATCTATACAGTTTTTTACTTATATAGTAGTGTATGATGGTAACGAATAAACTCAAAAACTACAGGATTTTTTTTTAACACCATTAGAAAGCTATTATTGTTTATTTATTGTAAACCTTTTGTACACAATAAATAATATATATAAAGCTACGTTCACCCAGAGTAACATAGGCTACTTGGTGTTGGCCAGTCCGCGGACTGGTTGTTTTACAACGTTCATTGGCCGAAATAAAAGGACACTTCGCGGTTTGTGCGTTTTGCATTTGCCAATCCGCGAAATGTCCCTTATTTAGGCCTATGAGCGGATTCGGGGATTGTGCTTAACACATACACCAAGAAGATCTATCAGCTTTCCGATGACGTCATCAGAATCATACAATTCACATTTGTGCACGTTGCGTTCCGATCGGAGGCGATGTTTCATTTGCTTGTGAAGCCTGTAAAAAAAATACATTTATTTTTATAATAGGTTTGCGCTCGATTCTAGTCTAGATCATGGACGATCATAGATAGTGGTCAGAGCTATTGGCTTACGATCCGGAGGTCCTGGGTCCGATTCCCAGGGGGGAACACAGAATTGATATTTTTAATTTATCACTTTGTGAAGTTTTCACCAGTTTGGTTACGACATTGCAGGCTGAATCACCTGATTGTCCGTAAAGTAAAAGGATTCCGTGCTTCGGAAGGCACGTTAAGCCGTCGGTTCCGGTCGCTGTCTTTGATAATGATCGTTACTCAAACTATGTTAGAGGCTTATTAGCTGTGCAACTAGGCGGTCTGAAAACTCTTAAACACCAGGGTACATTGTTCGACTCGAGAATCCACTCGCTAAGAAGATCGCTTAGTTTGTTTTTTGTTTGTGATAGCGAGGCTTGAATATCGCTGGTAAGCTTTGGAATTCCAGTAGAGTCCCTTTATCTGATCCGTACCTTTAATTATCTATTGTTTAATTTTAAGGTCTAGTCCGTTTGAGAGAATAGTTCTCCGGATAAAAAGTGGGAAAGCCAAAATTATAGAAACTTTAAATAGTTTCGTAATGTAGTACGACATAACTTCGTACGATGCACCGTTATCGAGATTTAAGCATAAAACCAAAAACGAGATATTCTTTGTGCTGACCCTTTCTTGGGCTGACCTCGAAGGGATAAGAACTTTTAGTGTATTTATCTCCTAACAGTGGGACACCATAGGCTCTTAAATAAATAAATAAATCTCCTAGCTTAGTCCACACAAAGACTTGAAGGTTAAACTTCCTGCTTCCAAATTTTCCGTCTACATTCCCCTTGTGAGCAAATGATTAGCCTACATCATCTAGTCTCATCATTATATTTGTATTAGTTGTTCAGTTCTGTTGAGCATCCCCTATCTATCAGTTTGCGGAAAGCTGTCCCTTCTTCTGTCCTGTGGGTACCGAGACGATCAACCCGATGAACCCCGGTGTCAAGAGTTTTAAAATAAATAGGTTAATACACCTCTGACATGGTTTGTATAACGTCCACAAACAATTACAGCGTCCAGGACCGACGGCTTAACGTGCCCCTCGAAGCATCGTCCACACAATCAAATGATTCAGCCTACATTGTCCTAACCAAACTGGGGAAAATCGAACCCATGACCTCCAAATCGTGACCCCATGGCTCTGGCCACTAGACTTACTGTTTCCTTTCGTTGACTTCTTTTTCAAATGGATTATCTGCATCTTCTATTTTCTCCTTTACGAAGTCTTGGAGATGTGTAAATGTTTTATTCATGCCAAGTTCTTGATATACTTCTTTCAGGTTATCTATGCATAACTTTCTGGATGGAAAAAAAAATACTTCTATTAAAAACTGACGTATCTTCCTCTTAGGCCTTGACTCCACCAAAGCGGATAGGGCTAATAAAGAGTGTAAGGGACGGCTTTCCGCAAACTAAAAAGGTTGCGTAGTCAAAGAAACCGTAAGACTTTCACGAAGAAAAGATTTCAGAAACAAAATTATATTTGACTTCACCATACTAAATACGAAGAAGAGAAATATACTGACGACAATATAGAGAACCAAAGAGGAAGAATGATAGGCCACGTGATACAACATGACGAATTCTTAAAAAACATCATAGAAGGGAAATTAGAAGGCAAGAGTAAGGGGAAGACCGAGACGCAGTTACTTTGACCAAATTAAAGAGAAGGTGAATGTCAAGTCGTATCAGGAAATGAAATCGTTGGCAGAAGACAGAGAAAATTGGCGATTACTCCAACGATAAGTGCCCAGCACTTAAATTTAAGAAGAAGATACTAAATACAACCTCAATCAGAGAATTTGTAAGGGAAGTCAAATATTTTTTTCATTTCCTGAAATAGTTTCTTTGTGAAAGTTGCTAGTATTTTTAACTGAACAACGCTTCTCATCAGTTTGCGTGAAGCTGTCCCTTATATCTAAAATTACTGGACCGATTTCATAAATTCTTTCACCAATAGAAAGCTACGTTCAACCTGAGTAACATAGGCTACCGCGGCTTTTTACCGCGGGAAAATATCTGATTCCCACGGTAAAACTGATTAAGTATACCGCGGGTGAAACTGCGGCGTAAAGGGCTAGTCAATAATAAATACATTAGGTATACCTGTCGTTGGCCAGTTTCTCAAGTTTATTCTCGACACAGTTCAGGGGATATTTAATGAACTCTTCGGGTTGGGATGGCGGTTTCACGTCATACTTTATGGCCAGTAAAGAGTCCATGTGTTGTGTGGCCATATTCACACGGAGTTCATTGTTGCATTGATCTGTCATTGAGATTAGGTTAGACATTCTATACTTCTTCTTTTGTGTGGTTTCTCGAATCGATCGACCCGATAAACCCTGGTGTCAGAGTTTTTGAACCGCCTAATAGCAGAGGTAAAGGTACATGGTTTGTAACGACCACTATCACAGACAGCGACAGGGAACGACGGCTTCACGTGCCCTCCGAAGCACGGAATCCTTTTTTCTTTGCGGACAATCAGGTAATTTAGCCTGCAATGTCCTAACCCAACTGGAGAACACCACACATAGAGATAAATTGACCAATATGAACTTTATGTTCTCCTCCCGGAAATCGAACCCAGGACCTAATGGCTGAATTATAATAGTTGCAAATTTTTGTAATTAGTAGATTTAATAAACAGACTGTACCTACCAAGCATGTTCAAACGTAAAATGGAGTCTTCAAGAATCGTTGCGAAAAAAGACGCGGTCATATAATGCAGTCTGAAAAATAAAAATATAATCTTTTAGGCAGTGCAGACGAACGGTTCGAAAGTCGTAAATAATATTAACTAGATATTCACCATAATCATTAGATTCTGTTCTTTGAGATGCTTCTTTAGGGCTACTTCCTTGCCGTACTGAGGCATCTGATTGCACTCTAGTATTTAGTTTAGGGCCATAGTGTCTTGTGGTGATGGTTGATTTGTTCTTTGATTGGTTTAACTCTTCAGTTTTCTAGCTTTTAGATTATTTTTTAGGAGATAATATTGTGATTTTGTAATTGCCCTACTTTTTTTCATAGTTTGCCACAAAGAGAAGCATCTGGTATACAGTTTGTTATTAACTCTGAGAACAGTTTTTCATTAATTCTGACACATGTGCTGCTTCTAAATTGTCAAAAGGTTTTAGATAACGACCTTTCGACCCAACATTTCGAAAAGAGCCGTCTGGACTTGAATGATATTTTTTGGGCCTTCCTAATTCAACTCTACATCACCAACGTCTTTTGCCCTGTCATAGCCTTCTCTAGATCTGTTTAATTGTTCTTCATCATGTTAATTTGTTTAAAGTTTATCAGAGCAGAGTACGCAGACAGACATACTTACGTTGTTTCATCCTCAGATATGATGGATTCACATACTGATTGGATCTGAAAATTACTCTATGAATAAATGTGTGTAAATTTTAGAGTCGTCGTTACTAGGTTATTCTTTGTATGTTGTGATTAAGTTTATGGTGATGGTCAAATTCTACATGCTTCAGGTACTACCTACTGTTACTTAAGTACAGTTACTTACAATGCTTAAACGTTTCCTATTAAACTCCGTGATCGAAGTTTTTTTACCCACAACAACAAAACTACCATCGACATTATCAGAGCTATTAGCTTTCTTAAAGTGGGAAAATCGCGAATTCATGATGATCAGGAGAAAACACAAGTGTAAAAATAATAAACTTGTAAAAATACAAAATAAAAAAATGGTTAATCAAAAATTCCAACAAAAATCAGTTAAAAAACAAAACAATACATCTTGAATCAATCATAATGTCAGTGTTAGTAGACAGTAGTTCAGTTCTCATTTTAACAAAGAAGGCACAGAAAGGAGCATTTACTCTGAAGTCACGCACCTTTTCTCTGCTCTATGTCTTTGGTGATCCCTGGAAAAGAGTAATAAGGTAAAGGGTATAATGATTGGCCCCATAAGCATATTTTTGACTTTGACCGCATGATACTCTGAATGTTGACAAAAGATTGACTGCTGAGTAATAAAGTACCATTCCGAAAGGATTTAAGAATATTTTGAACATAATTATAGACTCTAAACCTTCGTGATTGAATGTATTTTTATTAAATTTTGCAACGAACTACCAAAAGTAGTATTAGCCCCTTGAGCATAGTCATTGACGGAGGTATTTGACAATGAATAGCCGGGCCAATCATTAGGCACATGGTGGGCCAATTAATATAACCAAGAAGCAATAGTGATGGGAAACGAAAATAAAAATTCTTGTAAAAAATATTTAATAATATTTTTTTTATCGACAAATAACATTTTTATTCAAAAATGTTTTTTCTCTTATTTTAAGTAGGTATCACAATCAATCATAATTATTGCCTTATATTATTATTTACCTTAAGTCTAAGTATCACAAACAATGTGACTTTACCTATTTCTAGATAGGAACTTGTTTAATTCATTAAAAATAAGTCATTGTTACTGGCTTTCGTCATATTCATTATTTAAATACTCTTGAAGTTCTTCTTCATTCCTAAATGTGCATTGTCGCTGGAGTATTTTTGGTATCTTTAAAACATATTCTTATGGCTTACAAGAATGGTCAAAAAGTCTTCGCTTCACATTAATGGAAACAACTGATATAACATTAACCCTGCTGTTTTTGTTAGTCTTCTCCTTTATTATATCATTTTCCTTTATGACGTTCATCTTTGGAATTTCAGACTCTTTAGTTAATGTAGTGTCAGTCTCATCTTCAAGTTTACTCTGTGTTTCATCACTTTTCAATCTATTTTGTCTTTTTTTGTTCTTTGGGATGTCAATGTTTATTTTGTTCTCATTTACGTTAATTTTATCAGTTGCTATAATCTTAGTTTTTTTTGTAGGATGTGTTTTAGCTCCATTTCTTTCTCATTATTCTTATTGTCATCTGTTTTCGGGTTTTTACGTACTTCAGCATGAATTTCAGCCTTTATTAATATATCAGTCTTCTCCTTAATTATATAATTTTCCTTTATGATGTTCATCTTCGTGATTTCAGTCTTTTTAGTTAATGTAGTGTCAGTCTCATCTTCAAGTTTACTCTGTTTTTCATCACTTTTTAGTCTATTTTGTCTTTTGTTGTTATTTGGTGCGTCAATGTTTATTTTGTCAGTGTCTGTAATCTTTACCATTTTTGGAATAGATAATTTCTGTTTCGCTTGTTACGATATTTTTGTCCATTTATTTTGTTTAGTTTTTTATTTTGTGTTTCAACCCTTTTTATTAATTTAGCTTCTATGACTAGTTCTCTGTTTTTTTCCGCTCCAGTTTATCTGCAATAGCTTTTTCTTTTTCGTCTTGTTTATTTTTGTCCAATTCGAGCTATTTTTCGCTGGTCATAACGTAGATACTAGAATGTAAGATAACAATCATGAATACCGATGATCCGAACAGTTCAATCTGGCTCAACGTACTGACGTCATCGAAACTAACCTAGAATCCAACACTACTGATGTTTCTCATCTTAAAAATCAGGTGTCTAGTTTACATTCCGACCTTAACACAGTTTTGCAGCGTGATCGACTCCAGAACCTTGAAATATCTGGTATTCCTGATAAAACTAAGGAAAATCTGTCGACGTACGTGATAAACATCTGTAAATTTGTGGGTGTTACAATGACGTCACAGGATATTGAATTCATCACGCGAGCCCAACCTCGCACGAAGAACCCGAACCGGCCAAAAGCAATCATTGTGAAACTTAAAACACGTCTCTTAAGGGACTCGATTCTTTCTGCCGTTCGTTTGAAAAAACAAATTTTCACATCGGACATCGCGTCCCCCGGCGAGCCTACGCAGATTTTCATCAACGAACACCTTACGCCCTCAAATAAACTACTATACCTACAAGCGCGTAAACAGAAGAAGTTGGCCAATTTTGCATTCATCTGGATCCGTGATGGAAAAATCTTTGCAAGAAAAAGTGAAACCTCCCCGGTCATCGCAATCCGATCTACTATACCACAAACTATATAGGGATAACTAACGTTATCAGACGGGTAACTTCCTAAGAAAAAAACTCGCTCTATGATTCGTGCTGTTATAGCTTTTGACAACTCTTTTTTTTTTCTTGAGTGACTGGCATGCAGCAAACGGTGTTGAGATACGAGCATTTTAAGCCATTTCTAGATTGGGTTACGAGTATTTTAAGCCCTTTTCAGGTATTTCATATTTCATTTCATATTTAAAGGTAGAAAACGATATATGATTTATATATGAATTATAATTTTGTATTATTATTAGGGAAGTAGAACAAAACAACTACTGTTTGAAATTCAACATTATTTTATTCATATTATTATACAAGTATGTATAAGTAGTGTTAAGTAAATCAAATAGTCCGTGATAGGTATGTCCTGCGTGCTGCTTACCCTTTGGCTGACGCCAGACCATCATATCAAGGTAACTGGAAACCCAGTTCTTTCTTGTGGGATTATAATCAGTGTACGAGAGACTGACTGAGCGGGAGTAAATGCACCTGTGCGATAGGGTTGGTTGGAAACCGAGAACCGTGGTTGTCCTTCCTCGCCTCCGCTCACCACATCGATTCAACAAGAGTCTTTGAACACATCTGTCCGACTTGTATCGGATGTCAAAAGCGCTCACCCTCATTGTGAAGTCATGGGGACTGTCAGGGTTGCATATGAGCGACATCGTCGCTTCAGTTCAGTGAACTACAGCGTTATAGCTCCGTACATGAACATGACACAGGGTAAAAGGCATACACAGCCACTGAAGGGTAGCAGCAGCATAGCATACCGTCGACCAAGAAGTAACATTCTAAGCCTCATTAGACCTGAAAACAAAATTATGTCAATACTTGTAGATAAAGAACTGCTAACAAGGTACCAGCATGACCTACAGAAACAAAGAATATTAATACACTTAAATAATCAAGAAGACTATAGATCACCTGAGATTATTTAGGTGTATAATAATCTAGATGTGCAGTGAGATTGTGTTTATGAAAATAATTTATTCAATCTTTTATTTTTTAATTTAGTTTTATACTTATTCAATGCCTTTAACTGCATTGGAGGTAATTTTTTTATTTTCCAGTCTACTTATATCAGTCCCCTTTAATATTCTGTTGATGGTACTGCACCAGTTATGAATACCTAAATTTAGTGTGAGATCTAAAAAAGAATTAATAACATCTTTTTTATGAGAGTCACAGCTTAAAAAATCGATGGTATACTTAGATGTGATACTACTTTTAATCTGTTGTTTAATTTTCTTGGTATTTGGGTGGCACTCTAAGTATCCGTTTGCTTCATCGATAATGCAGCTAAACAATCTCACTGCGTGTTCTGTAGGGTAGGCTAGCTTAAGTTTTTTCACAGATTTAAATTCCCTGAAGGAGATCCAATTGTTGACAGCTTGTTTGTCAAATACAGCTTCAGATGATGTTAAGTCTTTCTCGCATTGTTTACACTTTACAGTGGCTAGTATTTTTCTGACAGCCCATCCCGCTGTATATGCTTTAGAGTGGACTTGAAGTCTCTGTTGGCTTGCGGTGCTTGAGGTCATTATTTGGCTGTGAATGTTGGAAGGACCAGCAGATTCATTGCTAGGCTGCATTTCTTCATTTTCACAACTTTTAGCATCAAATAAAGTTTTTAATTTCAACAGCTGTTTGCTTGAATCATCTTCGCAATTAAATGAATTGGAGTGAAATTTAATAAATCTAGTTATCAGCAATGACCTAAATGTGCTCTTGAAGTTGTGGCAGTCAGGATCATTATTTCTAAAGTTGTAAGCACGCACTTGTCCAAAAAAGTTTTCAATTGAATGGCCCAGTTCAAGAAGTACCTAAGTCCATTTTTAATGTTTTGCGTATTCACAAAATTTAATACTTTTTTTGATATTAAAACGAATAATAAACCAGTTGGAACTTTTGATAGTGCTCATAAAGCAAAATATAGGGGGTTCTTTTAAGTAAATATCTTATTTTGAAATTCTAATAAAGTTCATAGAAGAAAAGTATTGAAAATTTGATTGGACTTAAACGAAAATCTTTTGGACTTAGGGATTTCTTTATGGGACTTAGGGTCTTTTGGTTGGACTTAGGGATTTTACTCCAAAAGTTTTAGGACTTAGAGAAATACATCCTAACATGACTGTAAAAAACACAGGTTTCCTTATAACTTCTGTTTTTGGGTATGGAGAAAGGACAAAACAATCATGTAAGTAAGCAAAGTATGTGTAATCATTGCAACAGTAAAAATTAAACGACTATTAGAAAAAAAAATACACTTAAGTCTAAACCTTCTCTTAGTTACTATTCTAATTCTTCTGCTTCATCTTCTGCTGCATAATATAAACCTTCTCTTAGTTACTATTCTAATTCTTCTGCTTCATCTTCTGCTGCATAATATAAACCTTCTTAGTTCCTATTCTAATTCTTCTGCTTCATCTTCTGCTGCATAATGTAAACCTTCTCTTAATTACTATTCTAATTCTTACTATTCTAATTCTTCTTTAATCTAAACCTTCTCTTAGTTACTATTCTAATTGTTCTGCTTCATCTTCTGCTGCATAATCTCCATATTCCTGCATCTCAATAATGTCTAAATAAAAATCTTTTAAATGATTCGGAACATATTCTAAAAGCCTTTTTATGTCCTTTATTTTGGCCTCTTTTAATTTTATTTGGCCTGTGTAAGCGTTTACAGGCAATATTGTTTGTAATCTTCTAACTCCTGTTTTATAGAGAGAGAACTGGTTATAATTTTCTGACGCCATTGATTGTGACATTCTTGGCTTTCCATTTTTCCTAAAAACTACTTGACGGCAGCTTGATATACCTGGTACGCTTGCTTTAATGAGACTGTCGTACAATAGTTTATGATCTTTCACCTCGATAACTCTGGCAACAGCATCATTTTCCGTTAACTTATTTTGCAAGCATACTATCTCGAATTTGTTATCGTTTTTGCAATTTAAAATGAGGTCAATGTAGTAATCAGGTGTATAAATTTTGTCATTTTTTAGCCGTTTTCTCTCTATGAGGGCGAAATCTCGGTCAACCGGCATCATAGAATGTCCCGGTACAGGATAAAAGATGGTCACGGATTCAAACAAACCTCTGGCACACAACTGGTCTAGAAATGTAAACAGGTACCTGTTTTTATTTTGGCTAAAACAGTTGTCGCAGTACAGCTCTAAACGCGTTTGGGATGGTCTCTTGTTATTTTTTATATAATCATCTAGCGCTGTAATTACTTCATTAGGGCCTTTCAGTGCATAATTTTCGGTATACACATACATGGTTGCTGTATTTTCCTGTATATTGTGGATGCCAAAGTTATGCATCCAAAGTTGTCGTAAATAATATTCCTCTCCAACGTTCGTAACCGGCAAAGGCAATTTTTTTTCATAATCCATGCACAATGTCATTTTTTCTTCATCCTTTTCTTGAGCTGCAATAGTCAATCTATTTAAAAAGGCTTCAGCTTTCCTCAAATGAAGTTCTTTGTCCTTTTCTAATTTGTTCTTTTCTTCCAGGTCTTCTGAACTTTGTGCAGCATCATTTTTTACTTTCAGCTTTTCACAAGTTTGACATATATCTTTTCGAGGCTGTCCGAATGAATAGTTGTAATCTTCGTTAAAAATTTCTCTGAATTTTTCATATTTTACTGGGTCTTCTGGGTAATCAGCTAAAAACTTCCTATGTAATTCTGCAATACTGAGGTTTGCGTCTAAATATTTTCTGTGTTTATTTGCGGACCTAGAATAATGGGACTCTCTTGCAGGAAGGTTGTCCAGAAATTTGTGAACATTTTCTGTAGTTCTGTAGTTCAAAGTAGGATGATTGCTATGTCTCCCTCTCCCGTCCTGTATATCTTTCTCTTTATGCATAATTTTTCGACGCAATCTGTCCCTTTTTATCCCATGCACCGCAAGAAATGTTTTTTGACACACAGTTATTGTGCGTTTATCGGTATTTAAATTGTATTTAAATACTCGCCGGTTCCTAGCTAATTTCCTATTTTATCTTTTTGGAATATCGTTTACAAGACACCCTTGTAAATAAATGTTTTGCTCGGTGTGATTTGCCAAATTAATAAATTTATTGAATATTTCTTTACATTCGTTTTCATTAATTTTATCTTTACACTTACATCTACAAATTGGCAAATCACGCATCAAGTGATCTTTCAGGTTATTTTTTATCTTTTTATTTTTTCCCCATGTGTCAGGATTTCTTTTTCTTTTTTTCCCTTTTTTCTTTTCAGTTGAATCATAAGATTCAAAAATGTTAGTCACTTGTTCTAATAAACCAGTTTCTGGATTAATTAACATAGTATGGTCATGGACCGTATCATCAACATCTCTGCGATTGCGATTCTCTTCACTTTGAGTATTTGAAGTGGAAGGTTCACCATCAGCAGCGACATGAACCGTATCATCAACATCTCTGCGATTGCGATTCTCTTCACTTTGAGTATTTGAAGTGGAAGGTTCACCATCAGCAGCGACATGAACCGTATCATCAACATCTCTGCGATTGCGATTCTCTTCACTTTGAGTATTTGAAGTGGAAGGTTCACCATCAGCAGCGAAATCAGCACAACATCCACTTACATCCATATTACCAATGTTTTCTGAAGATATATTATGTTCAGGATGCACCCTGTCTGTCCCATTTGTAATAACTCCTGCTGTCAAAGCATCAATTTTATCATGAATGGGTGAATCCTTACCTACATCAAGTTCAGATTCTTTGGCGGGACAGCAAGCATCGTCTTTAAAACAAGCAGCATCAATGTTATCATTAACAGATGAATTAATATTAATATCCCTAACTTCAGCGTTATAACCTGCGCCGTCTCCATCCACATCCATTTTATGAATGTTTTCTGCATTAGACATGGTATTTTGATCATGCAACCTGACTTTCGAAGCAGTAACAAGTTTTATTTTAGATTTCTTGACAAGAACATTAGCCATAATATTTTTACCACGTAACAAAAACATTGAAGAAGATTTTGATGCAACTTTGGAAGGATTGTCACCAGCAGACAAAGCAACACTCGTACCGGCTGTTTTTTGTACAGGAACACTTTTTTACGTCATTCTCCTCCGGCAACCCGTCTCCATCCAGATCCATTTTATCAATGTTTTCTGCATTAGACATGGTATTTTGATCATGCACCCTGACTTTCGAAGCAGTAACAAGTTTTATTTCAGATTTCTTGACAAGAACATTAGCCATAATATTTTTACCATGTAACGAAACCATTGAAGAAGATTTTGATGCAACTTTGGGAGGATTGTCACCAGCAGACAAAGCAACACTCGTACCGGCTGTTTTCTTTTGTACAGGAACAATTTTTACGTCATTCTTCTCCGGCAACCCGTCTCCATCCAGATCCATTTTATCAATATTTTCTGCATTAGACATGGTATTTTGATCATGCACCCTGACTTTCGAAGCAGTAACAAGTTTTATTTCAGATTTCTTGACAAGAACATTAGCCATAATATTTTTACCATGTAACGAAACCATTGAAGAAGATTTTGATGTAACTTTGGAAGGATTGTCACCAGCAGACAAAGCAACACTAGTACGGGCTGTTTTCTTTAGTACAGGAACACTTTTTACGTCATTCTCCTCCAAAACCTGAAAAAAGTTATTGGCTTCAGTTTTACAACTAAATCAGGGAAGCAAAATCCTTTTAAATCTAGATTTACAAACAAAACATAAAAGCTCTGCAAAATACTACATCGGGTGTCAATAGTGCAAAATATCTCTTTGTGGAGCGATTCTGTTAATGAAACTGAACCACTTTCCCCAAAAATCATAGGTGGGTAGGCAGGTGGGTACCATATTCATTTAGTTATTTGATGAATACAAAAATATTATATGCATAAATAATTTTCGCTATGTCTTACCTGGCTATTGAAGATTGATGTTGAATTTCGTCTTCTTCTTCTTTTTCTTCCATTATTCCAGCATCAATCATAAGTCTAAAATAAAATAAAACATAAAACAGTCAATCATTTCATCATAGTCATAATTTTTTTCAAATGTTATCAGAATACACTAAAAATCTTCACATTACTTACCTTCGTAACTTATCTTCATTCATTGCTCATTTTATATAAAGAACAATCACAAAATTTAAGTATTTTTTAACTTTTCACTTCAATCACAGCAAATTTCGGTTAGTAAAAAGCAGAAAGAATGATTCTTGAATATTATTTTGACAGTTTTCTGTTGACATGAGGATTTTTTTTTTTAAGAATGGACTTAGGCATATTAAAGAAAAAAATCTTGGACTTAGGGTTTTCTTTGGACATAAGGATTTTTTGAACTCAAGTCACCGGACTTGGGCCTAAACAAAGAATACAAAAAACACACTTAGGAACATCTGAGTCATATAGAAGCAAAGGCAGCAACATCCACTTTTACCAAAATAGCAGAAATCAAAATTTTTGGTTTAAATGCAGTTCAGCTAATATATTCTGTTTTATTGAACAGTCAAATTTAGAGACATTCGTCACTAATACAAAAATAAATTAGGATATCCTAATATGATCATATTATTTCTAAATCCTTTCCTCTCGAGCCTTTGCACTGAGTGGACGTGTTTCTTGTGATCGCTGTGTTTTATTTTAAATATTATAATTTCTCAATTATTTAGTAAAAGTTTTTGTTTGAGAAATCGGACCCTCCTGTTTCTTCCTATTGGGTTTGCCATAAGAGCCCGCGGCCATATTGATTCTGATCGGACTTCTCATTTACTCACCATTGACTTCGTCGGGGACCTTCGCAGTGGATCGTGGTGAATGGTCGACGGATTATATCGCCGTGAGTCTGCCAACTTTTAAATAAAAGCCAACAGCCGGAAATATTTATTTTTTCCTTTTTTCGAGCGTTGGGATTTGAACCCCGGCCGATTGTACAGAAGACTGCGCGTCTAACCGCTTGACCAGGAGCGATAGGCGCTGCCGCGCGAAATTACGTATCGCTAGCTGTCGTACTCAACGGCGGCATAAAGTTGGACCCAGCATTAAAGCTTGCAGTTAGCGATTACCCCTATAGGCGGCACTAATCTGCTTGTTTTTGAGAGTGTTGGGAACAAGTCACGCTGCCTGTACATCAAGTTCGCTTAGCTTTGGAGATTGATTGCTTCGCTTATCTATAAGATAAAAATGCCCAATGTAAAACGAACCCCCCCAAAAAATACGCCATCAAAAGAGAAATCTGTAACTCCCAAAAAAACTGTGGGCGGCTCAGGTAAAATTAATGTTACTCCCGGGCACGATGATTCCGAATCCGATAATACTCTTGGAGATTCATTTTATAACGTTAACGGCACAAGGAGAAACTACAAACGACGCGCCCTTGAAACACCACCGTCCGCAGAATCTGCGAATATGATGGAATTTATGGCTGAAATGCGCAGATTGTTTGAATCATTATCGAATCGCCAAGAAAAAAGATTTGAGGAAATGAAAGCTACTATAGAGAAACAGAACTCTGAATTAAAGGAAAGCATAAATTTCCTGTCAGAAAAATATGACTGTATTTTAAATGAAATAGAAAATCTTAAAAAAGAAAAAAAGGAGGAAAGGGCAAGTGTCAAAAAATTAGAAGAAAAAATTGAATTATTAGAGAGACAAATTCGTTCTACTACATTGGAACTAAGGAATTTTCCTGTAAAAGAAAACGAAACAAAAAATGATTTAATAAAACTTGTGACTGATCTGGGACAGGCCTTGAACGTACCTATTCAACCTACTGAGATCAAGGACGTCTTCCGTGTGCGCAGTAAGAAAGCTGGAAATCCAATCATAACGGATTTAACAACAATCACAACGAAAGAGGCACTGAAAAGCAGTCTTAAATCATACAACAAGGATAGAAAAACAGAACTGAAAGCCTCCGCTATCAACACTGCTTGGCCTGATACCCCTATTTACATGTCAGATAGCTTAACAGAAAAGGGAAGGAAAATGTATTATCTGGCACGCAATTTTAAAGCACAATATGGCTATAAATACTGTTGGACTTCGCATGGGAGGGTTTTCTTGCGCCAGAATGACGGAACTTCAAAAATACGCATTGATGATGAAGGTGATCTGTCAAACCTGCATAAAGAAGACTGACTAGAGAAAATTCGATTATTGCCCCATGATTACTACTACATACTTTTTTGTTTTTTGTATTTTAAACTTAAGATTATTAACAATTATTTGTACCTCATAAACACAACATACAAACTAATAAACTCATTCACATATGTACACTTACACGCACCTATAACTATACAATTAAACACACCCAAAAACATAACTATAAACTCCACAAACATATACTTTGCTACCATAACATCTAATCTTATTATTATATCAAGTGAGACTGTAATGCTATTAAATTTCATAATTCGATACAAATAATATTAATAATTTACAAATATACGATGATCTGGATTTGATATCAACTGCAAAGTCTTTCAATTGTGATATAGAAGAATGCCTTAGTAAAGTTCCCTCTAATCATGACAAACATTTAAAAATAGTGACCCAAAACATCTGTAGCGTGAAAAACCATAATCTTGCTAGCTTCATGACACTTTTATTCAGATCGAAAATAAGTTGGGATGTTCTTGTTTTGACGGAGTGCAGGCTGAAAGGTGACCCTTTTGTACCGATCTTAGAGGGTTACACCTCCTATGCGACAACTAATAATCTCACTCAAAATGAAGGCGTCGTAATATACTGCAAAGAAAACTTAATTGTACAAAGCGAGGAACAAATTGTACAGGATGCAAACTGTCTAGCTATAACCATTAAAGATACAATAATACTTGGCCTGTATCGTCCCCCTGCCAAGTATAACATTGATGCTTTCTTACGCTCGCTGAATATGTGTTTGATAAAATTCGCGAAATTCAAAAATATTGTAATTACAGGAGATTTTAACATTAACATTGGTACTGATTCTACAGATAGAAGATCCACCCCGTACCTAGACCTATTAGCTTACCATGGAATGTTACCAGCTCACACATTTTCAACTCATGGGCTGTCGTGTATCGACCATATGATACTTAAAACAAAACTACGGGCATATTGTCTTGTTATTAAATCTTCTATTACTGATCACGAAGCTGTCATGCTCTTCATTGAAAGACATATTTGTAATAATTACTCCTCATTAGTTACATCTAAAAGAATTGATAAAGATAGTCTTAAAACAGATCTGATGAACGCAGATTTTAGTGTAATATATAATATGACCGATGTAAATTTGGCTACAAATATGTTTTTAGAACTTTTATCAACAGCCATAAAAAAAAACACAAAAACTAGTATAGTCCTAAACCGCAAAAGAGTGAGAAAACCATGGATTACTCCAGGTCTCCTTCGTTGCATGAGAAACCGTGATAAGCTACATAAGAAAGCAAAAAAGTATCCTAGCAATGACATTATACAACTGACGTATAAGAGATACCGCAATTTTTGCAATAAAATACTAAAATCGGTCAAGAGAATCTACGAAAGAAGTCAACTTAAAGGAGCAGGAAAGAACAACAAAAAGTTATGGGACACTATTAAAACAATCACATACACAAACAAACAGAAAAAGTCACCAATTCAACTACTTTCATCTATCGAACCTAGAAAGTCTATAAATGACGCGAATCATTTTTTTGCGGATATAGGTAGAAAACTGGCTGAAAAAATATTATCCACAAACCAATCTATCAATGAGGGAATAGGGATAATGGATGAGATACATTCTAATGTTCAGTCACTTGTTCTCCTGCCTACAGATGAGGCTGAAATAGAGTCACTTATTATGAACCTTAAAAGCGACTGTGCAGTGGGAACTGATGATATTTCAGGATCATTTATAAAAGAACATAAGAACATAATTGTTCCGCCACTCACCTATATATGCAATCTTTCGTTTGAGTCTGGGACTTTTCCACTAGCTTTTAAAAAGTCACAAATTACGCCAGTTCACAAGAGTGGAGACAGAGGCTGCATCAATAATTACCGGCCTATCTCAATTTTACCTAGTATGTCAAAAATTTTAGAACGTTTAATGAATATCAGATTGGTGAGTTTCTTAGAATGTAAAAATATTTTACAAGATTCACAGTACGGGTTCAGACGTGGAAGATCAACAGTAGATGCGGTAGACAAATTGGTTGACTATGTTTCTACTAACATGGATCAAAATAAGAAGGTACTAGCCATTTTTCTTGACTTATCAAAGGCATTTGATACCGTCTCTGTCCCACTCCTGATTCAAAAGCTAAAAATATTAGGAATTAGGGGTCTTCAGCTCAAACTTTTTGCAGACTACCTTACAAACAGAACGCAGGTCGTTAAAATAGGTAACATGCGCAGTGAAGAGCTCCCTGTCACTTTTGGTATACCACAGGGCAGTATACTTGGCCCTACCCTTTTTATTATTTATATTAACAACGTATGCCAATTGACATTACAACATGGTAAAATTATAACTTTTGCTGATGACACTGTATTACTGTTCAGTGCTAAATCATGGCAAATGGTTTTCCACTGGGCTCAGGTAGGTTTTAACAAAACACTTAAATGTCTGTCGAATAACGTGCTGACCCTAAATGCTGAAAAGACAAAGTATATAACTTTTTCTTATAGAGCACCTGGTCAACCGACCCATTCAATGTTCATCAAGGTGCATTCCTGTGGCTCTTCTCTAAGTACACGATGCGCATGTGCTAACCTGGAAAGAATTGATAAACTGAAGTACCTCGGAATATGGATTGACAAACATCTAACCTTTGAACACCATATAGATACAGTTGCTTCCAGATGCCGTAAACTTACCTATATTTTTAAAACACTTAGACATGTAGCGGATCCACATACAATGAAGAGTGTATACTACGCATTATGCCAGTCCATTATATCCTATTGTATAACTGCTTGGGGTGGGGCAGCAAAATCACACCTTATTGAATTGGAGAGGGCACAAAGGACAATTCTCAAAGTTAGTAACTTTCTACCAATCTTTCACCCAACTGCAGAACTTTACCAAATGTGCAAGGTTTTGTCTGTCCGCCAGCTCTTTGTTGTTCAGACCGTGTTAAAAAAACATCATGAAATTTCGTTTAATCCAGGTTTTTTCTCAAACAAGCGAAATTATGCCGCTGTATGTCCGTCAGTATTATTTAGAACAAAAACATCTAATCATTTCTACTGTTTCCTTGGAAACCACATTTATAATAAAGTAAACACTGTCCTTGAAATTTATTCACTACCTAAATTCAATTGTAAAGTAAAAATTACTAAATGGCTCTTAACCAAGGACTATGACCAGACAGAAAGTTTATTGATGGTGCTATCATAACACACACACACACACACACACACACACACACACACACACACACACACACACACACACACACATACATACAACACACACGTACATACACTGAAACCTAGTTTTACTATAGATACTAACATTAACCCTAAGTTCATAGTTATTTTAATCTCATCACGAATTGCAAAATGTAAACGTAAATTCTAAAGCCACATATTGTTATTTTGTCCATTTAAGCTAAGGGGAGGGAGCCTGGCGATCTGTCATACAGAGAAATCTAGTACAGACACCAGCTCTCGCCACAAAGGAGATATAATTAAATTAAATATCACATTTTAAATAATTCTGTGTAATACCTTTGTGATGAGAGAAATAAAGATTTATTATTATTTGCATGTAGTCAATTCTACTTTTCTCGGCACTGTGCCGGTATTTACAGATCCAAGTTATTATTATTATTATTATTATTATAAAAACTGCACATTTGGTATGGATGTTTCTGTTTCTGCGCCCAACTCATGGATATTGCTACCTTTGCAGCCAAACGTGTGGGATGTTGCTGCATTTGCTACATTAGATTTTAGATCATAGTCCATCTGACCAATTTTCATACTTTTGGTGTCTAGGAGTATAGAAGATGAGTTTGTTGCTATTTTTCATACAAAGTGGTCGGATAAGTATGAACGTTTTTTATGGAACAGTTTTTTTTGTGTTTCTAAATAATTATCTGAATAATGGTAAATGATTTTCATTAATTGCTTCGGTGTCGCTTACATGCGCATGTTAAAAGGTAAGAACTTAATAAAACTACTTTTAATATGTGTTTCTTTTATTTAGTGTAGGTACCTACTATTAAATGCTATTATTAAATATGCAAATCATCTGTTTCAGCATATTGTTCACACTCTTCATCACATTCTCGGTCTTCATCGTCTTCATCTTGGGCGTTGCTTTCCACTAACTGTACGAAAAACGACAAGTCTTCATTTTGCTGCCAATCATTTCCCCAGTGGCTTTTCAGCAATGTTAATAGATCTTTTTTCTTACTTTCTGTTATGTTATTTGAAACATTTATCTTTCTTGGATTTATCATGGAGGTTGTTTTTCTTCCCTTACAAACGTTTTTAAAAACTCCATCGTCGCTTCTGTAGTGCAGATGTCCCTGGATCAAAACATTTCCAGGCTTTTTTGAACGCTTTAGAATGTAGCGCTTGCAAAGCTTAAATCGAAAATGCCAATTAATTAATTTCTTAAGTAGTATGCCACCTGGTCAGGCACTTTGAGCAGGTTAAGATTTTTTTGGCAGTCATACGAGAAAGTTTTCAGTTTTTTCTTTTCTTCTTTGACTTTTGCGAAAAATGCTTTTGCTCGTAATTTATGTAGCCTTTGGGCTACCATTAGATTAGTTCTTTTACTAGGGTCTTTCTCGACTTTCATTTGCTCGTCGAATTTTATACAAGTTGCGCATACATCGGTACGCGGAGTGCCAAATGAAAGATTATATTTTGTATTAAATACATGCCTGAAATAAGACTTCTTTACTTTCAGGTCATCATTCACTGTTGAATTATATTCTTCATGTAATTTATTTATTGACAGTTCTGATGCCAAATAATACCTTTTAGTATTGCCTCTACAGTAGTGTGGCTCTTGGCACGGTATCTTATTGATAAAAGTCATGACAGACTCATTTTCGCCGCAAACTTTATTGAAATACGATCGCCTCCTCTGTTTTCATCTACAAGTTTACCAGATTTATAATATGCTTTCATTACAGATTGCACTCTGTATTTTGTTATTTGTAACACTGTTAAAAAATAACGTTGACACACTTGCACTTTTTTCTTTTGCGATCTACTGTAAATGTAAAACTTTGTTTGAAAGTCTTGCTTTGCATATTCTGAATTTGTAGAACGGTGACGCAATACCGTGCAAGGCGTGCAATGTTTTAAAATGTACGCATCCTGTTTTTTTCTATCTGTTGCTGCATAAAAATTATCAAAAAATCGCTTTAGATCTTTCATTGATAGTTCCATACATTCAAACCCTTTCTTATGTTGACACAGTAACCTTCTTGGAAGAGTCTTCGCAGCATATCTAAAACAAGAAAATTACATAAATAAATTCTGAAATACTGACTTCAATTCTGTTAATACTGTATCATAATTCTGATAACAAAAAAAAATATGTTAAACTACAACAATGTTAAAAACAACGCCGATTTCTATCTCCCTAGCTTTATTCTAGCACCCTGATACTGATACCCTGTACCTACAAAAACTATTAACGGTAATGCCTTTGTTTTACCTTATAACGTATCGCGAGGCGAGTAGACCCGTTAAAATAGTAAAATGAGAAAAAAATAATTTCATAATACCTGTAACTGGATTTTTAATTAAAAAAGAATCACGTGATTCTTAAACGGCGAAGCCAAAATACAGTCGAATTTGAGAAACGAAAAGTATCAAAAACGTTTGAACACTCTAAACTTACCGCTGCTTTTTGGCCACGTTTCTCTTCCATTTATCTGGGTCAGCTTGCTTTTTTCTACTTGACTGTTTGTCACACGGGGTAGGAAAACACTCCATTGTGTTGTTTTTACCTTTTATTGGCAAAAATATCTTTTCTTTCTCTTTAAATTCACAAAAATATAGACAACACGCAAGGACTAGAAAACGATAATCGCCATATTAAATCGAGTGTCATGGCGGCCACATACCGACACCTGATTGGCCGAATCGGATGTTGCTGTCTTTGACACCAATCAAGTGGATAATGCTGTTTTTGCTACAAACCTAGTATTTCAAAGGTGATTTTAGACGTGATGTTGCTGGTTTTGCTCGGAACTGTAAATGTCAAATGATTAAGCTGATTTGACTTTGACAGATGGCATTCAAAGTTGCTATCACCAAAAAAGTGGATGTTGCTGCCTTTGCTTCTATATGTCATCTTACAAATGACTTATATAGACTTATATACAGAAAACCATAGACAATGACGTGCACAACCTGGCAGTGTTGCTAGTGCAAAAAGTCCCTAAATGGACAAGGGGACTTCTTGAACTGGGCCATTCAATTGGATCAGAATTAAAATAGCGCGGTAATAAATATTCACGTAACAGGCGACGAGGACAGACTTTTAAAAAACTATTTTTATTACAAAGAAACGTTTAATTCGGAAGAAAGCGATTACAAGACTAATGTTCTAAATTAACAATAAAATGGTCGATCATAAACAATTTGTATGACAATGCAATAATCCACGCGGCGCGTGTAAGCGAGCCGGTGCAACCTCAGCAGTATCCGGGCATTACGTCACGGTAACTCCTCCCTCCTTAAGAGAGAACCGTATCTTGTCGGTTCTGTCTGGTCCTCCAGACATTGGACGTGGTTCTTCAGGTTGTGTTGTTGGAGTCCTTTCTTGAGTTCCTGTATTCTTCTTTGCGATTTTCTTGTATACTTTCCAGCTCAGGATAGCAACTCCAATAACATACAAAACTATGGTAGACCAGCTAGGCGTTGTAGCGACGAAAGTCCAATCTTCATCGTCTAAATGGTCCTGTATGCTTTTGGCTTTGTTGACAAGACCCTGTATATTGTCGAGTGAAACGTCTTCAAGTTGCACTTCGAATCGGATTTCGTCCTTAGGTATTATTCGTTGCGTCGGCAAAGGGATGATATCACTTATATGCAGTGTGGTACTATGAGTTTGCAGCGTTCTATTGAGAATTTGAACGCGACATTCGTTCGAGATCGTGACAAGTTGTGTTTTAGTGAGAGAATGATATTCAATCTGATCTCCGCACGTTGATTTCAGGACCTCCTGCGAACTGATGATAAGAAGCCAATTATTAAGGGATATGTTTTGAAGTTTTCCCGTTTTCAGGTTCATTTTCACGTAGTCACATGATGACGGATTTGCACGATGTTGGATGAGAGCGATGACACAGTCGTCGGTATCTTGTAATGATCTCGTCTCCAGTTGTCTGCATAGATGGGTGTCTTCATTGATGTCTCGGCATTGCTCGTTGATGTAAGTATACTCTCCACTTCCAAGTACTAGGTATTTGGACTTAGGAATTATAGTAAGGTTTTGTTGATCGGGAATAGAGTAAATATGGATAAGGTCATATGGTTTAGGATCAACGGAAGGTATATCTAAGATGAAATTTAACGTACGTTCTGTGCTATAAGCTTTAACCTCTATAGATTTTTCTATCATATGAATATGTTCAATAGTTATTGAGGCTATGGGTTCAAAATTATATTGTATTCTCATATTTGTCATTTCCGAGATTAAATTATGTGTGTTTATAATGCTAGGATGCATAATACCTACTTGAGCAAAAGTCATAGCATCTTCCAGTATCATGAGTTTATCTAATATTATTTGTAAGCTAAAATCTATTTGTATATGTATTTCTAAGAAACTAAACTGCCTAAATACACTGTTAGTATGCGTAGTTACATTTTTTAGCATTGCTTCTAACTTACGTTGATTTTCATTTATTTTATTTAGTTGATTTCCAAATTCTGATATTGATTTTTGGGCAAGAATTATAGAATTCTTTTGGACGTTATTGATTTTATTATTAAGGTTAGAAATTTGGGATTCAATTCTTACTGCGTCATCATAGTCTAGATTTCCGGTGACAGCTTTAACTACTGATCCTAGGCCGTTTACTAGACCACGTTTACTTCTACTGCGAGGGGCAAGAAATATTAATTTATTATGTATAATGTTCAATTTATGCTCGATTTGATCTGAATCTAAATTACCAGGAACTAAATCTGTACCTACTGCCATAGTACTTGCAAATAATGATTCTAAACGTAAAGTAGTACTATAAAGATAACTTATATTATAAGAACATACAAGATTAAAGGAATCTTGTTGTTTGAAGACTTTCCCTTGTTTTAATAAGAGAATACCATTACTATTATCTACAGGAGTGACGTTCACGTTGGCGGTTGATGGGATGATGATGGCTCCGAAGAGGAGCACCCTGGAACAAGGTGAGGTCTCCGTAATAACTTGAAGTGAACCCGAATCGACTTTGAGTTGGGATGATTACAAAATATTTCAGCAACGTTGTTTGGATGAAGATGGATGATTTTGTAAGGGCCTTTAAATAGTGGTTTGGTCTTGTCGTTCCGTGCAGTTTTGGCTACCTGTTTATAAACAGTTTCACCTACCTTGAGTTTTATTTCTTCAGCTTCCTGGTTCCGTTTGGCTATTACCTGTTCCTTATTTTTAGAAGTATGAGCCGCAATACATTCTTGGACAGCTTCTGCATTCATTCTATGCTTTATAACGAAGTCCTGGTAAAACTCCTTGGGGTAGTACAACTCTAAAGGATTTCGAGATGCTGTGTGTCCAAAAAGCAACTCATGAGGTGAGTAACCAGTAGTGGAGTGTATGGCGTTATTGTAAGCTATGACAGCTAATCTCATCAGAGTCTGTATGGTATCATCTTTATTTGTCATTCGCTGAATTCTTAAAATTTCAGCAATGGTAGAATGGAACCTTTCAACTGGTGAATTCGAATTCGGATTATAAGGAGTCGTGAAATGAATGTCAATATTATGGGATGCACATATTTCCTTTATTACGTCATTATCAAATTTTGTGTCTGAATCAGTTGTTATTTTCAATGGTAATCCCAGCACAGAGAAAAACTGAATTAGAGCTTCAGCTACGTGAATACTACTAGTAGCTTGTAATGGGATAGCTTGTGCAAATTTAGAAAAATGATCAATTATTGTCAAAAATGTCCCTCCGCCTGTGGAATATAGATCCATAAACAAGTGTTGCATGGGTTTAGTTGACGTTTCGGTTAGCATTAATGGGGGCCTCAAAGGATTGCGTTCATATTTAGATTTAAGACAAGTATCACATTTATTAATGAAAGCTTGAATTGAAAGGAGCATATTCGGCCAGTGATAGTTTCTACGAATATGTTTATAGGTTTCTTGTATACCACGGTGAATGTTCTTACCCTCATGATATTTTTTAATAATGTCCATCTGTTCTGACTTGTTTTCAACAAGAGTAACACGGGATGTACACCGATATAATTTTGGACCTCTGTCATTAAAAACTGTTGTGTAAACGCGTGAAAAGTCTAAATACAGGGATTCGTCAAAGAAAAAACAATGAAAAACTCTACCTGCGATGGTATGTTCCTTGAGGAATTTAATTATTTCCTGTTCAGTGTTATTGATTGGTATAAAAACATCTTTTATAATTATTTTAGAGTTAGTGGATCTATTCTCAACTCTATATGTCAAACCTGGGGTTGATCTAATGTAAAATTGCTTTTGTTGTCTTTCGATGGCATCTTCGATTATAGGAATACCATTATTTTCATTATCAGGTTGAGTGTGATTAGTGGAAACTAATTGATTTTGATCTAAAGACACACTCATACTGTCTGAGACAACGTCAGTTTGAGAAGGGGCAGATACTGATGGATTTTGTAGGTTAGTATTTTCAGTTTCAGTTTCTCTACGAGCATTTTCAAATATACGGTCAATAATTTCGTCATCGTCGTTATCATCAAAATTAACTGCCAAGGACTCAATACTGTTGTGAAAAATTTTGACTCTGGATAAAGCATCAGCGTTAGTGTTCTGCTTTCCTTTTTTATAGATTACTTTATAGTCGTACTCTGCCAACTTCAATTTCCATCTTATTAACTTTGAATTCGGGTCTTTCAGTGACATGAGCCATGTTAATGGTTGATGGTCCGTGTAAATTGTGAATTTACGACCATAGAGATATGGGCGAAAGTACTTTACTGCCCATATTATGGCTAACAGTTCTTTCTCTATTGTCGAATAACGCGTTTCAGTTTCAGAAAAAGTCCTAGAAGCGTATGCCACTGGTTTATCTGATCCCAATTTGCCTTGAGAGAGAACTGCCCCAAGAGCAAAGTCAGAAGCGTCTGTGGTAAGTATAAAGTCTTGGTCAAAGTCGGGGAACTGTAATAAGGGATCATTAGTCAATATCTGTTTGCATTTGTCAAAAGCTTCCAAAAATTGAGGCGTATGCACAACTTTGTGATTTTTCTTTAAACAAACTGTAAGAGGTTTAGTTAACTTAGCAAAATCTTTTATAAATTTTCGATAGTACCCCACTAATCCCAGGAAAGCTTTTATGTCCTTTTGGGTCTTAGGGAGTGGAAAATTCAAAACAGCTTTGATTTTATCTTTATTCGGTTTGAGTCCCTCAGAGGTTAACTCATGGCCTAAAAATGTTACATCTTTTTTTAGAAACTCTGACTTATCCAACTGTATTTTGAGGTTATGGATTTTAAAGCGGTCAAATACTAGTCTCATTTTAGTCATGTGGTCTTGTAGTGAAGTTGAGGTTATAATTACGTCATCCAAATATTTAAAAACACCGTCTAATCCACGCAGGATATGGTCCATTAGCCTCTGGAAGGTGCTCGGAGCATTTTTCAGCCCAAAGGGCATCCTTAGGAACTCATAATGGCCTCTTTCAGTGGAAAAAACGGTTTTTTCTATGTCCTTGGGGTGCATTTCCACTTGATGGTAACCACTCGCTAAGTCGAGGGTTGTGAAATATTGTGCACGCCCTAGTCTGTCAAGAATGTCACTGATGTTGGGTAGTGGGTATTTATCCTCAATAAGGCGGTCGTTAAGTCTTCGAAAGTCAATGACAAGACGCCATTTGACCTTACCAGATGCATCAGGCTTTTTGGGTACGATATGAACAGGGCAAGACCAAGGAGATACACTCTCACGGATAATACCTTGTTTAAGTAAATTATCGATCTGAGCTTTTATTTCTTCCCGTTGTTTGGGAGCTTGTCTGTAAGCTCGTACAAAAATAGGGGTGTCTTCAGTCAGTCTCAATTCATGCTTTACTGCGTGAGTAAAAGTTAAGGGTATATTTTCAGAAAAGAACAAGTCGCGATATTGAAAACACAGCTTAGTTATTTCACGCTTCTCTTCTTCGTTCATGTGCTCAGTTCTAATTTTTTGAAGGTTATTTTTTAAAATTGAATCTATGTCTTCTGAAACTTTTTTACTGGGTCATTATAGGGTTCCATTTGAAAATCTGTCTTGTTCGAAATTTTACGTTTTTGATCACTATAATTTCTAATAATAGTTTGAAAAGTTCCATTTATTACATTTACGATGGCGGCTGGTGATATAGTCCCGTGGACCATTCATGCTCATCATGCAAATATTCACCGTCTAGATGGTGTGTCTTGACCGTCACTAACCTTTCACATCGAGGTTCAATACAGATTTTTTTTATTGGGTGATCAAAATAAAGTGGAATGGTGGTTGTTGGAGTACACAAAACTCTATTTTTATAATCGATATTACCGCCCAATTTCAATAATAAATCTGAGCCAATCAAACCTTTATATTTTGGATCAAAATCAAATAAAAGGAATTTCTGCGTAATCTTTGTATTGAACGCCGGAGGTAAAGGCAAGTATGCTACGTAATCGTGTCGCGATATTGCGTGAGCTGTTTGAATATCAAAAGGTTCAAGATCTATGTAGTTTTCAAATATTGTACCTTGTATAACTTCAGGAGAAATTAGACATCTTGAAGAACCTGAATCTATTAAAAAATTCCCTCCGAATTCTGGTAGCTCTATATAAGGAAGATGGTCTTTACCTTGCTGATTAAGTTTAATTAACTCGATCAACTTTGGTCGTCTGCATCCAAGTCCTCGATAAAATCCTGGGACGTACCTTCTTGAGCACTCTCATTGTTGAGCGGTTGAGGATAAGATATAGTGTGAACATCGTGAGTTGCGTGCGACTGATCGTAGTAGTACTGCGGCGGCGACTGGGTCATATTACCTTCGTTTGAAGTTGGAGTATAGTACAATTCCTCGAAAGCGAATTGCGGTGGCGCCGGCTTGTCCACTGATCGCATAGTGACGTCAGACGAAACATGTGGTGGGTTAACCTGCTGATTAGGCATGTTTGGCTGTCTCTGATAGTTAAAGTTTCTAAAATTACCTGAGTTGTTTCTGGATTGAGGCTGCGATGGTCTATTTTTCCATGGCAACACGGCGTTGGCGATCTGCTGACGCTGATCCAGAGATAGATTTTGTCTTGGGACAAAATTACCGGGAGAAGCAAAATATTGCGATGGTATATTGTTAAATGACTGGCTAGTCATTTGGCGGGGAAAAACATGATTATTTGGTTTAAATTCAGTTTTAACTTTATTTTGTGAAGCTGAAATACTGTTAAAATTATTATTTTGCCGACCAGCTGATTTTGCTTCTTCCTGTCGCGCACACACTATTGCAAGTTCTAAGGTATTAGGTTTCGAAATACGAACTCCGATTGATGTTTGGAAATCAAGTTGATTAATGTACTGTTCAATTGCCATCTTTTCATAGTATGACTTGTCACTATGTTCACCAACCATATACAAAGTATCGAGCAATTCCCTAATGCGTTTCCCATAGGATTCCGCATCCTCATTTTTTTTACGTCGAGTACGTGTGAGCTCCTGCATCACCTGTATCTCGTTCCTAGGTTCACCTAACCTCTGTAAAAGCGCTTGCTTAATATCATCCCAACTATTAAGAGAATCTTCGTGGGCGATGGCATCAATTGCAGCATCGCTAAGCTTGCTTTTAATAAGGCAAACAAGAGCAACACGAGCTGTGCCCTCTAGGGGGTTAGTAAGGCTAAGTAAATGATCTACTTCCCTAATATAAAAATATAATCTTTTGCGATTGCCATCATACCGAGGCATCAAATCAGCAATAATTTTATAATCATTTCCGAATCCCTCCATTATACAAAGAAAAAAAAAGAAATAAAAATATATAAAATAAAATATATATTCGATATTATTAAGAAAAAAAACGTGTGAACTATTTAAAATTATTTGTAATCTACAGCGATTTTAGCACATAGACAGACACACGCAAAATAACACCCTATATTAAACGACAGGAAATAGAGCAGGGATAGTACTTGAAAGATTGAGCACTCACCAGCACAGCAACCTCTGCATCTCCTTATCGGAATCTTGCAACGCCACGGGTCTCCAATTCTCCGGGTTCCCGCTAACTTATGGTCCTTTACTTCGACGCCGGTTACAGTTCTTTGATCGCGGTTATCAACGATTGAAATCGTTCACTAAGAGTTCACAAAGAGTTCGATTCACAAAAACTTAGTGCCGCGAAACTGCCGTCTGCGCCATTCACGTAACAGGCGACGAGGACAGACTTTTAAAAAACTATTTTTATTACAAAGAAACGTTTAATTCGGAAGAAAGCGATTACAAGACTAATGTTCTAAATTAACAATAAAATGGTCGATCATAAACAATTTGTATGACAATGCAATAATCCACGCGGCGCGTGTAAGCGAGCCGGTGCAACCTCAGCAGTATCCGGGCATTACGTCACGGTAACTCCGCATAACTTTAATTTTTTTTGACTGGAAGAACTGCCTCAACCTCTGGTAGCTTTTTAACGTGGTTACCCAATTTTTTATAGAAGGCACACTTGTTTCTTTTCCAGTGCTGTCTACAAATTTTAAGGATTCTAATTTAGTTATAGCATCTTTCCAAAATTGGTGATGTGCTGAATTTTCTGTTACTGCTTGACGCAGGGGCTTTCCTTTATTCCTCTTGTTGTTAATACTGGCTCCATTTACAGAATCAAACAAGTCATCAAAGAAAGACACTGTTTCAGCTGTATTTTTCAATGTCTCGCTTACTTTTCTCCCATCAACATAATGAGCTGCAAAAAGACAAAAGCATGTTTAAAAATATTAGAGGAATAGAATGAAAAAAGTACAACAATTTTAGACAGATATAGAAAATCAAATACTTACAAAATTGAGCTGTGTAATTCATAGCAGCAGCAACAGTCTTGCTCAATACCCGTGCACAATTTTTAACCTGCAATTTTTAATTAATTAATTATTTACTATGACATTTGTTGCACACATTTTTCATACATACATACATTAATCACGCCTATATCCCTTGCGGCATAAGCAGAGCGCAAACAGCCGTATAACGGATATTAAAGCCATGTCTGACAAAAGTTTGAGGGTCGTTCAGATAACTATGTATCACCATAGTGACAGGTTGTCAGCCTATCGCCTAAAATTGCAAAACACATCTAACCCCCTAATCTCTTAGTCGCCTCTTACGACACCCATGGGTAAGAAATGGGGTGATGCTATTCTAAGCCAGCACCAGCACCACACAGCAATTTTTAGAACTTTCAAATATTGAAAATAGAGCACACAATACTTGTTATAGGATACCCTCTCAATATAACTAAATGTTTTGTTGTTAACTACAAGTACATAGTTAACAATTTACCATACCTTCATCTTCTTTATTTTTTCAGGAATAACATGTTCATCATTCAATTTATGAAGTAGTCTCATCTGTGCGTGACTGCAATCAGTATTATAAACTTCTACTATATCGCTCCACTTTGAAATTTTGCCATCCATTTTAATATGTTTAGTTAAGAAATTATTCCTTAATCCTTTCAAAAGGTGTGGTGGGTCAAAAATGACACTGAGGGTATGACCGTTAATAATGATCACATCATCTGTAAACAAGAAGAATACATATAAGTACATTATTCTTATTTATGTAAATACATGTGTGCTTCAAATATGGTTCAAATCGGACAGATTACGCGATTTTTTTTGTTCCGGTTTTGACTTAGGCCTACTGTCCACGGCGGCGTCATTTGACGAATGCGTGCAACCTACAAATGACGGCAGGCGTATTTTGCATATTTGTTATGTCCACGCTATCGTCATGCTATCGTCAATCACGCTACAAAACTTCTCAGTTCTCTTTCAAGTAGCATCGCGAAAGCACGTCTTTTCGTTGGGAAAATGTCAAGTAATGATGAGGATGTGATTATAGCATACAACTTCATTAGAAGACGACGAAACAGGCGAAGAATGTACTGGCTTCATCCATACATCGAAAGAAATATAAATTGTAGATTATTTGTTGCTGCCAGAGAGCTATCAGAAGATGATTCTGTATTTCAATCATTTTACCGAATGACTAAAAATACGTACCAAAATTTAGTCTCTATTGTTGCACCACATATACAAAGACGAAATACTGCAATGCGAGAATGTGTCAGTCCAGAAGAAAGGATACTTATAACTTTGAGGTAAGTTATATTTTAAATACTAGCTGGTGCCCGCGACTTCGTCTGCGCAGGATTAGGGCTTTTTTGACATCTTCATATTTTGGACAATTCACACAATATCTTTATAAATTGTAGCCTATGTGTTACTCTGATTTAGAAGCTATATTATTGTAAAGTTTCATTAAAATCCATTCAGTAGTTTTTACGTGAAAGAGTAACAAACATCCATCCATCCGTACTTACAAACTTTCGCCTTTATTGGTAATATTAGTAGGATAATCATAACGTACTTGTCTAGTAAAAAAAAATATTGTAATAAAAATGTATTTTAATATTAGAAAAAAAATTAAAAAGAAACAAAATTAAGTTTTTTAAGTTTGTTAAAAAATTAAGTTTGTTAAAAAAATTAAAAAGAAACGTAGGTACTTTAAAGTACCGATTACAAGTTTTCAAAGTTCTCCAGTTGGTCTTCAGAAATATTAATTAGAGAATAATTAATTGGAGATACTGGAGGAAGCGATGAATTTGAAATAGAATCTACAGAAGATATTGGTGAATAGGTGTCCCTGTATTGTTGTGACTGCTGTATTGGATAATAGTGGTTGTCATGTTGCTGTGGCTGCTGTGATTGGTCTGACTGAATTTCTTCGAGTAATAATAAAACCTTGATTCTAAACTTTCTCATTTGCTCCTCTGATAAATTTTCTACGTCTGGCAACAAACTTAGTAAAAACATTTTTCTAGCACTGTCTGTCTTAATTTCTTTTTTTTTTATCCAATCGACAAATGCTTTGTCAGCTTCGTTGGTAACTTTTCTTATTTTTGGCTTCTTAAATGTGTTTGAATCGACGGATCCAGAAGATGGCGTTTCCAATGTATTCGTAGTTGCTTGAGTACATGGGACTTCGTCAGTTGTAGAATTAGATTCAATATTTTCGGTGTTCACCTCAGGTGGCACAGGTATGTTCCCCGGTTCATCAGTGTGAACAATTGCTTTCACAAAAGGAAGAACAAACTGTAGTTCTTCATGTAGGTAGTATAATTTCTTTTGCTTTGTCGATGAACCACTAGGAGTTGGTTTCAGGCTGCGGACAAATCCATTCCTTATATTTCTCCACCTAGTTTGACAATCGGCCACTGAAAAGCAACGTGCAATTAATACAATATGTCTTTTTTCAGATACCTATCAACTGGGTGTAGTTTTCGGGCACTTCAATTTTACTTTGCTCGAGGAGAATGCACTATATCTCGAGTTGTAGCAGAGACAACAGAAGTTATATGGGGCGTACTCAGAGACACCTACATGCCTGTGCCAACAACTGATGAATGGAAGGCTATTGCAACCAGGTACTACGAACTATGGAACCTTCCAAATTGTCTGGGATCTCTGGACGGAAAGCACATACGGATTCAAAAATATCCTAATACAGGATCTGCAAATTATAACTATAAAGGATACCATTCCATTATTTTGTTGGGATGTTGCGACGCAGATGGTTATTTTACGGCTATAGAATGTGGATTTGCTGGAAGAAATAGTGACGGTGGTGTGTTCCAGGCATCGGCTTTGGGAAGGTGGCTAGAAAGAGATGGTTTAAATATTCCTCAATTAGGATCACCTTTACCAAACGATGGAGAAACTGGAAATATATTTCCATATTACTTTGTTGGGGACAACGCATTCCCCTTGAAAAAATATTTAATGAGGCCATATTCAGTGCGAAACTTGGACAACGTTAAAAGAATATTTAACTACAGATTGAGTCGTGGACGAAAAACAATTGAATGTGTTTTCGGAATGATGTCACAAAAATTTCAAATTCTTTTGAAGTCTATTACATGTCGCAAATACTCCACTATAATTTCTATAATAAAATGCATATGTATTTTACATAACTACATACGTAAACATGAAGGAGTGCAGTACCAAATCAGTACATTCAATGAATCGACATCACAAAGACTAAAACCGATTTTAATACCTAATATGACTTTTGTAAATACACCAAATGGTTTACGTAACTATTTATCAAATTATTTTTTGAAACCTGACTGTGCACTGCCTTGGCAGTGGAATCACTGTGTAATTGAATAAATATATATTATTACTTACCGGAAGCGTTTGTTTTTTGTGCAATTTCACTCCAAGCTCTGTCCGTAATATCTTTTCTAGAGTATTCTGGTAATTTATTATTGTATAAACAAGGATATTGTTCAATAATATGAACGAAATTCACTGCCGAGCCCGCCATTTTGTAAAACAACAAAGCAAAACAACAGGTGTTTGCGTCTCACAAGTCGGTCGAGTAGTGACATGCTGCCACGCGCACCGCATGACGAACGCAAGACGAAAGGCGGACGCGACGTTGCCGCTCCGTGGACACAGATTTGATTGTTTCTACGCAAGATGCAAGCAATCGGCAATTGACAATAGCGTGCGTATGACGTGCGGTTTACGTGGACAGTACGCCTTAGTCTATGAATTAGGTTATTTGTATACTTTCCATACAAAGGTTACTGGGAAAGGCGTTCATAAAATGAGGGCCTGGAAGGTAATGTAGTATGGAGGTAGAGTGATGATTATATCCGGAAGGTAATGAAATATTATGAGAGCGTTACGATTTAATATGTGTTTGTAATGAATACTGATACTGAATAAAATAAAATAAATAAATAATTACTGATACTGAATATTTTTTTTATCTATCTATCTATATCATTTTTAAGGTGCTCCCACACCTAAGTCGCCGACACATTATAAGGTAAAAAACTAATTTTTGACCCGGACAGGTGATTTGTTGAACCAAATGGTGGAATCACTCACAATATTAAATTAAATTTATAATTGAAACAAAATCTAAAAAAAAGGAAAGGTATATCTTATCAAGTTTTCCTCCTGATCTCATTTGTTCTCGGTGGGTATCCTCCAGAAGGCTTTTTAGTGCAGATTGAAATGTAGTGCCCTGATCACAGGTGAGACAAATTGGTAAGAGACCTGCATCACCCACAGCCACCACAATTTGTTTGATTATATTTTTCAAATTTATTGCTGAAGTAGCTCCTTTGCAGAAATAAAATACTAAAGGTTGTTGCCACTTATGAATAGCTCCTCGTAGCATGAATACAAGGGCATGATC
Source organism: Scrobipalpa costella (assembly GCA_949820665.1). Lineage (NCBI taxonomy): Eukaryota > Metazoa > Arthropoda > Insecta > Lepidoptera > Gelechiidae > Scrobipalpa > Scrobipalpa costella. Next base: position 10,982,610 of record OX463309.1, read on the forward strand.
TGCAAAATCATCTGTTTTTTCATTTAACTCAACAAACCCATCAATCAAGTCCTTATTTTTGTCGTAAGTTAGACCTGCTTCCAGAGCCATTTCATCAAAAAGTATTGAACAATATTTTTTATTTTCTTCCCAAGTGCTAACCTGAAAATTATTTCAAATTATTATATTTTATGACTTGTGTCTCATTATTATAAACTTGAATAATTGTAAATTTGTATAAAAAATCAATACCTCTTGCGTGACTGCTTTAAAAATTTGTTCATTTATTCCTGCTTCAACGTTTAACTCAGAAATCATTTTGTTCAGAGTACTTTTTGAAGGTAAAATAAATATGTTTTTCAAAAAATTATAGCATTTAGGACTTTGTTTCATGATGGATACTGCCATAAGCTTTTCCTCAACTGTAAAGCGTCTTCCTTTAGCCTTTTTTGTAGATTGCTTTATTTGCATTAATAGAATCTTCTTCGCCATAGGGTTCAACTTTTCAGTTAGTTTCTCGTAAGTTTTATTTTTAAGAAACTTAGTAGGGGAGACCGGGGACAAATGAACCAGTTTTAATTTCTTGGTCTGTAGGTCGAAAAGTTCTTAGATGTAAGAATCGTTTTTGGTCTCATTGTAAAGATTAATTAATTTTCTAACTTTTTTCGTAGACGAAATTGTGATAGGTAACAGAATAATGTTGCTAGGGTCGTTTTTTTAAAAGGCGGCAAATGTTACAATTAACCCCTAATACCGGGATGATTGAAACACAACTTTAAGTGGACTGTTCAATGATAACAACAGCAATAATAGCAATAACTTTTATTCAAAAAGCTTAATTAGTCATCAGCTCTAATCAGTCTTACAAAGAGGAACTAAAAAATCAACACGTTTCTTCAATGTTTGGCACAACATGAAATGCAATTTTTCTTTGCAAATAATGAAAGAAAAGTACTTAAACCAAATTAAAAATAACAGAATATAACAATCTTTATCTTCTACCATTATAATTATATCTGAGATCTGTATACTTTTATCAATAATTAACAAATAATATTCCTATGAAAAAATGGCACGTTACAATCAACACTTGTTACATTTAACCCTGTAGTTTTTTTTTATTATTAATAACAATACAAAAATGTTTTGGTAAAAAAATATTATAAGTAACTTGGTCGATATATTTATACCTATAATAAGCCCGTTGTAGATTAGGTCTTTAGTCTGAGTCTGATTCACAATTACGACAAATATAGCCGTTAGGTTCCTGGGACGTGCATAATTCATGGGCCCAAAGTTTGCACCCCATACACATGACCCACTGTTCATTTGCTCTACTGGTACTATAAGATTCAGTACACTCTAAGCAAAAATACTCGTCATCATTTTCGTCATCTGAAGAATGTCTAGCAGCCGATTTTTTCTTATTTGTTTTTTTATTTTTTCCTTTCAAATTGAGATTCTTTTTCACTTTTTCATCTTCGTCATTATCTTCGTCATCTGTAGAATTTCTAGCAGCCGATTTTTTGTTCTTTGTTTTTTTATTTTTTTCTGTTGAATTGAGATTCCTTTTCACTTTTTTAGCATTTTTTTTTCTGTTTATTTCTTCAGTTTCCTTTCTTATGGCTTCTTTATTTTATTTTATTTTATTTTTATTTATTTGGCAAATCATCAGCGACAATAAAATAATAATACAAAAATATACAAAACTGAAAGCTATTTACAGATTTGCACATATAGGAAACGAAATAGATAAAACGAGCAAAACCATAAATACTAACATAAATTAACATAATATTATTTATCCTATTACTTTGAGTCAAGGATCACTGAATTCGGCATAACTGAATGTGCAGTACAGCAATGTTTTTTTAAAAGACGAAATCTATTATATAAAACTTAGTACATAATAAAATATTTATAGAATACAAAAAAAAAATACTATTCACCAAAAAAACTCTCGCTTAGAAGCTTTCTCGCAATGCTCACGCTAGTGTTAAATATGTCAAGATCGAATTTTAGCGATAAAGTATTAAATTGCTTGCTGGCTCTCAACAAAAAACTATTTTGCCTATAATTAGTACCTGCCGAAGGTACAATAAGTGGAACCTTACGTCTATATCTGCGAGGTGTATGAAAGTTAATTTTGAAAAGAAGTTCGGGACAATCCACAATACTAGTAGCAACTTTTAAAAGATAAATAATGTCAGCAATGTCCCGACGCTTCTCCAAAGGAAGAATATGCATAATTTTACATCGTTCAAGATATAGATCAGGGTAGTAGGGCAGTTTAAGGCGGAAAGAAATGAATTTAATAAACTTTTTCTGGATGCGTTCAATTCTCATTTTATAAATATCATATTGCGGACTCCAGATCTGAGACGCGTACTCCAGGGTACTTCGTACGTAAGAACAATACAGTACCTTGAGCGTTTTAACATTTTTAAAATCCCTGGAACTACGCATCACAAACCCCAGAACTTTCGAGGCTCTAGCAACTATATTCTCTACGTGACTATCATACAGAAGTTTGGAATCATTGAGTACACCTAAGTCGCGTATAACCCCACTTCTAGGAACTATTGAGCCTCCAATCTGGTAGTTAAATTCAACATTCGTAGTCTTTCTGCTAAAGGTAACAACAGCACACTTAAGGGGATTTAAATCTAAGCAGTTAAGACTACAGTAAGTTTGCAGTCTATTTAGATCTTCCTGCAGTAGAAGAGCGTCGTGAGGAGATGAGATTCTAGAGAAAATTTTCATATCGTCTGCAAAACATAATAATTTCGAGAAACGCAAGCAGTGGTTGATATCATTAATAAAAATGACAAAGAGAAGCGGTCCAAGCAGCGAACCTTGAGGAACACCGCTGGGAACCTTAACCCAGCTCGAAATGTAATTATTAACCACAACTGCTTGCGTCCTATTGTCTACATATGACGCAAACCATCTCAGCAAATCCCCCCTTATACCTAACGATTCTAACTTAAATAATAAGCGCTTATGATGAATCCGATCAAACGCCTTACTGTAGTCTGTATAAACTGCATCAACTTGATACCCTTCATCCATCGAGTAAGTAAGAAAATCATTAAATAAGATCAGGTTCGAGACGGTCGACCTACCCGGGAGAAAACCGTGTTGGAAGTCGTTCAGTGACTGCCTGATACCTGCATATACCTGAGTGTGAACAATTTTTTCTAGTACTTTAGATAGTATACAAAGTTTAGAAATGGGCCTATAATTTAACAATCGCATCCTTGTCGTAAATATTGACGGTGTATTAGTTGGATCCAAGCGAGAAACAGCATCATGTGATGTATTTGTTTGCGCAAAACGGATTACTTGCGAAACACTCGCAGAAACATCAAGAGCATCTTCTGAATTATCTTTGTTTGAGGGTTGTGTATCTTGATCCATTTGTAACTGTAAAGGATCATTATCTGCTGTGACTAAAGGAACTGCAGGGTTAGAATCTAATGTTTCGTTAAATAAAGCTGCTTCATGTGACAGTTGGACAGATTCTAAACGTTTTAATGGAGAAAGACTTTTTGATGATGTGGATTGAGGATCAACTTCTTCAGAGAGCTGCTGTTGGAATGGCGATTGAACGGATTCAGAATTTGCTTCAGCACGTGACAGTAAAGACAAATTTGTATTCACGTCAGGAGATCTTAATGAAGGGATAAGCTCAGGTGAGCATTCTCTGTGAGCAGTTTTCGATGAATCAGTGTCTCCTATATTATCTGGGTAGACATTTTCGCCATCAAGCTGAACGTAATTCGTCATAGCGTGTCGGTGGTTATCCGTACTAGTAAAATTTGGTTGGGACACTTGAGATGAATTAGCTCGTGACAGTGACGATGAATTGATATTTGCAATAGATGGTCGGTATCTTGGCATAAGCTCTGGTGAGTGTTCTCTGTTAATTGCTTCCGTCGATTGCATGTGGCGCATAGTAGCTTGTTGGGAATCCTCATTAATTGGCTGTACAGGATTCACAGGGTGTTGGTTCTCTGTCCGGGCATCTGTGTGATGAGGATCTGGCCGATCTGTGACGTACGATGGTCCAAAATCTACGTCATCAAAAATATCTCTATTGAAAGGAAATATTCCAGTACATCGAAAACCAGCTTGAATGTTTCGAGGCGTGAATACCATTGGAAAAGATGTAGCCACAATTGCTGGAATATGGTAAATATTCATGGTTTGGCCAGGATTGTTCCTCATCCATGCATCACATGCAGTATTTACTGCCTTTTTAAGTGGTCCGTGTACTGATCGATCAAGTGGTTGTAGCTTGTGAGAGCAGTGCGGAGGAAACGAAAGTACGACGATCCCATTATCTTTGCAATAATCTAATGCCGCTATCGTATGTGCGATGGATGATTGTCGAGTGTCAGGAAAACTTTGTTTTCAGGTGTAGAACGCGTGTGGTGCTGAAAGTGTTTCAGAAATCGTAGAAACTGCTGTTCATCCATCCAACCAGATGCGTTTCCGCCGCCCACACTACCAGGAGGACCATCTCTGACAAAATGTTCTTGGTACCGCAAACGAGGAAATATAAAATATGGCGGTAACGCGTTTCCAAGAGCATTGGCAGCCATCGCTACGGTTACTAAAGTTCCACGTTCGGCAGAAGTAAGCGCTCCTACTTGTTTTATGCCCTTTCTGGCTACTATCCTGTCCGGCTTCTGGACAGTTGTGATGCCCGTCTCGTCCATATTATAAATGTCCTTTGGTTCAAATGTTTCCCGGTTAAAAACTAATTCCAAGTTATTGAAAAATGCTTCAACATTTGTCTTGTTAAAACTTGTGGCCCTGGCTAGACTTGTTGCTTGAGCACATCTAATGGAAAGTTGAGCATTTCTTTTAATAAACGCCGTAAACCAGTCAGGCCCAGCCATACGATCACGGTCCCATGACTCCGGCCTTTTAAGATTGTACGTCACTGCTAAATCATAGGCCAGTCGTCGAACTTCTTTGGGTGTAAGTCCAAAGTAAATGTCAGATGTTTGAATTAAATACCTGGAAATTTCATCTTACAATACAATACACAATACAAAATTCTTTATTGCACAAAGAAACACATACAACAGAAATAAAAAGAAACAAACGTGACAGTACAATATAGGCGGCCTTATTGCTAAAGCAGCAATTTCTACCAGGCAACCTTTGGGTATAGGAATTGTACAAGCAGAAAGCGGGATAGTGCATATTACTACATATAATACTAAGACAATAATTACACACTATTAAATAAATATTTCAATAAAAACAAATATACTGATACATATCTTATGATAAACTAATACATAATATATGCTACATAAGATAGGATACTCTACGTTATATATCAGAGAAATTGAGAAATCTTCTTGGTCAGCAGTGAAAACCTTAGTTGAAGGATTGTATCCCATCGTAACAACTGTATCTGTCCCTTCTGCTGCCGCTTCTTCTCTTTTACGTTTGTATCTCATTAACGAAACATGACAAAGGCTAAACATATCAGCAGCAGCACGTATAGAACGCCCTTTCAATATTTCGTCGTAGGCTTGTTGGTATAGAAGAAGGTCTTTGGACCCCCTGTCTGTCGTTTTCTCCCTCTGGCGTGGCATCTGAAACAAAAAAATAAATTACGTGATACTTTTTCGTGCGTACAGCCAGTGTTCATCATTTTATAAGACGTGATCACGTGAAAAATATTGAAAACAAATGTACCTAATAAACGTAGGTAACTAACACAAAAAATTATTAATAATAATGTTATTATTTCTACCTAAGGGTCATTTGTAACAGTGGGTCAATAGTAACGTTACAATCAACACCTATTATCCTGTTACTATTGTTCCAAATAACCAAACATCAGGAAAAACACGATCACTTCCAAAATACTGATATTAGAATGCCTGTTTTATAGAATTTACACTGTCTGATATTCATGAATTCCATACAAACTTTTAAGTTATCTTAAACTTTATTCATAACTGGGAAATGGCATGAGAATTGAAGCGAAAAAACTTACATTCGGGACTCCAAAATGGCGCCGACCTCGTAGACACGTCCGCACGGCCCGGAGCTCGGCCTTGACTACCGGACCTGCAGAAACACGTCAAGGGCTATGTCATAGTAGAAAGAGGAGGGAAGTAGGTTAACTCCGGCTCAATCTGCGATATAATTGCCTACTATCTCAGGGTTGTCACTTTTAGCTACATTTTAATTCAATCAATGTCTATAAATTGGCAAGGGTCGGGAAGAAAAAATGGGCTTCACAAACAACTTGCGTGCATTTAGATTGATTTATCAAATCCTCGCGGTCAATTAATAGGTCTGATAGAAAAAACAAAAAAAGTAAGTGCTATGATAGAATGAAGTGATTCGCTTACCTACCTACCTTTCCTGTTCAATAGGTAACCTGAACAGAGATAATCCTGGAATAGATGTATTATTCAGACACCCAAAGGCACAGCAATAGTTTCTCTTGCGCGGTGTCGAAAAGCCGTGACGCGCGCGTGAACCTCGTGCGGAGTGAGCCCCGACTGGCGCTTAGATAACCCCGCGAGATTTTGTGTATGTGTGCGTGCGGCGGTGCATAGATACTATGGCGCGCACATACTCGCCGCGCGCGGTGCGTTTGTATGAAGATAACCTACTTCCTTCTTTCTACTATGGCTATGTCGACGCGCACGCACATACCTATGCAAACCACACACAACTGAAATATTCGCAATGTTACTATTACGCCGTGTTACTTTTGCACCCGGTCTCCCCTACACCTTCGTGCTCTTTGGCTAAATTCCAGCTGCTTACGAGATTTCACATATTCTCGGTAAAGCTCTCTACAGTTTGGAGTCAAAACTTTTTTTAGCAGAAATAATGCGCTTTCTTATTACGAATTTAGGAACAATAAGCTTCCTTCGCTTTGGAGTGGTGCTAATACACGTATCTAAAAAGAATGTACAATGTTAATACATGGTATGAACAAATCTTAAAGAGTACATAAATAAACTTTGCATGCAATGATATTACAAAACATGGGTGGACTTTTGCGTAACTTTTTACTGGCTAATGATAATAAATTTTCCCACTTCCACCTCCAAAAGAGCCCATTTAGCGCCTAAATTCCATGGGTAAAAGCTCATTTTATTCTTAAGAGAGGCAAAGTAGATTTTTAAATTTTTTGAATGAGGCAAAGGTTTGTCTCAGTTTCAACCTAAAATTTTCTTTTAGAATGACTTTTGTTACAGTTTACTTTCTGTTATTGTGTTATATTTTAATTTTATTAATAGATTATGATGAGATCAGTGTATTTTAGAATGAAACTATGTCATTTTCAGTATTTTTAAAGTATTTTTGCAATTTCGAAACGCAACATTTTCAATTAAAAGAAAAATTCGGCGGGAAACTCTCTTGTTATTTATAAACATAACAACATAGATTGGTTGTAATTCAGTCCAGATTTTTTAGTAAAAGTTGATAAAAATAACCGATTCTACTGACAGTGATGACTGTGTGACACACCAAAGAAGTCGACAATGCTGAATTAAGCTTTTTACCAAACCATTCAGGCGCAAAGTGCATAACCAGTGTGAAAACATTTTCCGAGTCTTATTTTATGGAGTCAACAAAAACAAAGGTACTGAGTACATTATGGAACATATTCTCCAAATTGTGTAACTAACTTAATTAATTTTCCTAATCTCACACCTCAACATTTTCACTGGAAGAGGGAAAAGTTGTATGTATCACACGAGAGCAAATTCATTTACATCTCGTGCTTTGAATCCCTCGGTGAGCTCAGGATACAATTTTTGAATCACTCGCTACGCTCATGATTCAATTTTCGTATCCTTCGCTACCTCAGGATTCAAATTCAGCACTCACAGTAAAAATCGACTTGGCTCTCTAGTTGAACAAATAACTATTTTTACTTGCTTTCTTTCATGCGGACTACATTAAATAGCCTAACCTTCCCATCATTTTTTTGTCTTTGCGTTATACTAGAAATGTGTAGTAAATCTAAAGTAATCATTTATGCGTTATTGTTCTTTTAATTTGATTAGTTTTCTTTGTACAAGAACTAGTACTGCAAAACTGCGAATCATTCAATTATTATTTTAGATGAAATTATCTTACTTAGAGCCAGTCCACACGGCGCGTTGCGTTGCGTTGCGTCGTCACAACGCAAATATTTTGACGCATAGCCGGCCACACGGGCGCTGCACCATCGCAGCGTTACTATGACGCAGTCTTAACGTTCCGTCGGCGCAGCGGCGACGCACAGTTGCGGCAAGTATTTTGAAAAAAATTGGCAGTCAGTCTATAGCAAATCATGGATCGGGAAAGACGTCTAGCATTGCTCCTATTACTACGTCACCGCCGAAATCGACGCAAGATCACAAGACGGTACTGGATCAGTCCTTTCATTTCATTAAGAAATCGTGATGGACAGTTTTTTTTTTAGAATATCGGGAGTTGCTATTAGACGAAAAGAAGTTTTATATTTTTTTTAGAATGAGTGTATCCAGCTTCGAATGTTTATTGAAGTCCTTAGAACCACACATACGAAAAAACTATACTAATATGAGGAATCCAGTGGAACCAGTAGAAATGCTGGGAATTACTTTAAGGTAACTATATAAATATATTTAAGTAATAAAAATATAACAGTTTTTTTGGTTTGTTTAATTAGTAATCAACTCACAAATAATCAGCAATTGTCATAATTTTAAATTTAGACATTATTTAAGAGAGATATCATCCAGTAATTACAAATTAGAAAAATCGTATTCAGTTTCTTCACTTGCTTGAGATGTTTCTGGAGATGTAATTGAATTATTATAATCAGAAATGTATGTACTTTGAAAATTTGCTGTTTGATACCCATATTTAATATTTGCTGTTATATACTTACAAATCCATCTTGAATAACCCTCAAAACTTTGTCAGACGTGGCGGAACGACCTTTGTTTAGGTCGTTTACGCTCTGCCTACCCCATCAGGGATAAAGGCGTGATTATATGTATGTATGTATGATACCCATATGGTGGTTGGTGAGACGTTGATGGGCCACTCACTTATGATGATGTTTGTCCATACCGCATTTCATCTATAATTTGTATAACTTTACTTTGGAAACGGAGAGTTTCTCGGTCGGAAAATTCTTGAATAGATGGGAATATAGCTCTGAAAAAGGACATATGGCGATTTTCCGGCTCCTTGAGAAGTTTTAGTCCTTCTCTTTCAAACTCATCCATTTGCATTGCCCTTTTGCGCGCGACTGGAACATAGCGCGGAGTGTTGTCTGTGGTAATGTCATCATTTGTAGACGTAGAGTCATTGTTGATTTCTCTAGGCGAGTCTAAGCTAGATTCGGTGGCATTTTGTTCCACTTTTCTCAAAAAAAGGAGTTGATTGTATAAATGATACTTCTTCAGTTTCGTAGCGCCCGAGCCCGATTTTGATGCTTCTTTAATTTTTTTTGAATATCTGAAGTAATTATCTTTTACACTTCTCCATTTCTTTATTAAATCATTACCTGCAAAACCAATAGTAAACATGATTTAATAATTTATACATAGTGAATTTCTCGATAAAATTTAATGACATATTCAGATATCGTTAACAAACACTATGTGACCGACTCTGGAATCGTGAAAATATAACAGCTGTTACATACAAAAAGCAATACCTACTGAATCAAAATGTATGCAACAGCTGCTATTTTTTTCGCGATTCCAGAATTAATTGGTTACATAGAGAAAGTTATTTGCTATCGATGTCTGAATATGTCAGTATTTTTTTTCGGGTATCTATCTATCTCATAAATGCATATTATAATAATTAGTTTCGTTTCAGATATCTAGGAAGTGGAAATTCAATAACTGATTTACATTTCAAATTCAAACGGGGAAAATCTACTATTGCATATATAATACAAAGAGTTTGTCGTGCTATATGGACCAATCTTCTTCGAGACAACATCCCTGAACTGACAACTGAAAGTTTCCAAACAATAGCGAGGGGTTTTGATGTAAAGGCAAATTTTCCTCAATGTGTTGGTGCCATCGACGGCAAACATATCCGCGTGTGTAATCCTGCAAATAGTGGCTCACTTTTTTTTAATTATAAAGCCTTTTTTTCGATTGTGTTGCTAGCTATTGTGGATTCAAATTACAAATTCGTATTTGTCGACATCGGTGCATACGGAAAAGAATGCGATTCAACCATATTACAAAATTCTAAACTGTACGAGCTAATGATTAACAACAACTTACCACTACCTCAACCCCAGCCACTCTCTGGTAGCAATATACCAACCCCGTATGTATTTGTGGGTGACGAAGCTTTTGGACTGAGCAAACATATTATGCGTCCATATGGCGGTCAAAATCTCGACTTACAACAAAAGGTTTTCAATTACCGTCTAAGCAGAGCCAGAAGATATGTCGAATGCGCTTTTGGGATTATGGCTAACAAATGGCGCATTTTTCACAGACCGATAGACGTGTCCTATGACTTCGCTACTGACATTATAAAAGCATGTTGTGTATTACACAATTTTGTCGCTGATCGAGATGGTTTTAGACAAAGAGATAAATTTGCTATAAGTGTTGATGAATTTCTCCCAATACAACCCGCACATGAAGAACAGACAGCACCGAATGTCATAAGACAGCAATATGCGACCTATTTTATGACTAGAGGAACTCTGCCTTGGCAGCTAAATAAGGTATAATTGTATTATGAGGGTTTTCAAGATTTTCTTGCACCGCCAATTCCGCGATCAGTAAAAAAATAATATTTTATACCTACTCAGCGTAGTCTAGGTTAGTTTTGAGCTAAGTAATAAAATAGTACTCACGCTAATCTAGATTCCCTAAGTTTTAAAATTTTAGAGTGTCGAGATATTAATTTTGTACTGATCGCGGTATTGGCGGTGCAAGAAAATCTTGAAAGCCCTCTTAAATTAAAAAAAAAAACATAAATATCTGTACTGTGAACTCACCAACTTTGTTTTTTCGTTCAGCTGTGAAATTCTCGTAATCAGGAAATAAAACTTTTGATATGTCTTCCCAGGCTTTTGTTTTTAAATTTTTATTTTTAAAATCTACGTTTGACTTGTCCCATATAATTTCCCTTTCCTGTATCAATGTAATCAAGTAATCTATGTCAAGTTCTTCAATGGTATTCATTTTACCCTGCAAATAAAACTAAATACAAAAACGTAAACGTAAAACGAAATGAGCTTCCGTGTATCCTCTCTGTCAACGCAACAACGCACAAGCAACTGAGCGCTGGCGCTCCGACAGGGTTGCCAACCTTAGAATTTTTATTCTCGTACACGGGGTGCTCAAAATCTCGTATTTTGGTTTTCAAACCTCGTACATTTAATAAAAGGTTCTAAAACCGAAATTATTTGAATTTAGGGCATTTTACACAGTGAAATATACTGTTTTAAGTTATCTACTAAATAAAACATCATTTGTAGGTATTAAAAATAATATTTAATTACAAATTGACACTTTACCTATTCGAAGATGATGTCAGGAACATCCTCACTTTCTTCATTCTTTTTAGTGCCATATATTTTTTCTTTTGTCATACGGCTATACATTTCCCGAGTTGGCTCAAAATTTATGCAATTTCCTGCTCGTGTCGGACCTTTTGCGCTCTCTGCAGCAAGAAGTGTGCCATTCACAGTTTCCACAAGTAGCCGATTTCTTATGTCAGTTTTTATTAAATTGACTTTACTAAAAACCCTCTCGCAATCGGCATTCGCGTGAGGTAGAGACAGTGAAGATAGGGCAAAATGAGCCAGCTCGGAAAAGTCTTCTGTTTTAAGTAATTGGGCCCAAAACTTATCTGGCTCACTTAGTTCATGCAACCCTTCAGGATGGCGAGCTTTTGCATTTGGCAAATTCCTCCATTGATCATCAATGACTTGTTTCTTTGCATTATCAGCTGGTGCGATTATACGGGGGACCAATTCAATAAGAGGCATAAGTGTAGGGAAACGGCTTCTGAAATTGTGGGAGAGCGCTGACGCAGGTTCGAAAACTTGTAGATTGTACAAGATAGGATCCTCCATGTTGTACCGTTTTTTGATTTCGATGGCTGCAACTTTGTAGAAATTTTTGCAGCATGAGAAGAACTGAGTGATATCTGCAGGCTTTCTGACCACATCTGGATGCTTCAAGAGCTCGTACACTTTGACGCCTAAATACAATGCAGCGTCATGGAGCTGATGTCGCTGGCTTTCAGGGTTTATTTCACCTAGATTTGTCCTCATGACATATTCCCGTTGTAAATAACGCAATAGGATTTCCTGGTAGAGTGTCCGAATTTTCTCATGTAGATTGTGAACAACTACTTTCTCGCTTTGAAATTCCAGGTTGAATTTATTAAATAAAGGGAGCGACCATTCAAGGAAACAGAAATAAAGCTTGTAGAATGGGTTGCTGAGTTTTTCAAGAATAACAACAGCTCTGTTTCTTACATCGGCTTTTGCTCTTTGTGCAGGATTCGTCGTAAAATCAATAAAAAAGAGACGCAGGGCCTCCCATTGCTCTAATATCCTTTCAACTACTGATAATAAAGAAAGCCATCTTGTCTGTGACGGTTTCAAAATTTTGTGGGGTTCAACTGCAGCAAACGACTGAAAGTTACGAAAGTCAAAAAGCCGTTTATCACTGTGCTTAAAAAAATTGTAAATGTCACGAGCTAGTTGTTCTACTCCTTCAGGCAACTGTTTACAAGCTTCACTGGCACACAAATGGGCCGAGTGGCAAACGCATTTCGCTATTATGATTCCTGGAAAATCACGCATTAATCTTGTTTTTACAGAGTTGGTATCACCCATCATGACATTACACCCATCCGAGCCGAAACCTATCATATTTGTCAATGGAACATCATGTTTGGTCAGTGAGTCGATAAGAGCTCTGTATAAATTCTCAGCATTGGCTGTGGGAATATCATCAGCATCGGTTGTTTCCTTGAAAACTTTGTACAACTCCCAAAATGCGCTACATATCTTTTCAGCTTCTTGATCAAAATAGCGCACCACAACGCAAGCAGTTTTGATCGTAGATATGTCGGTTGTCTCGTCCGCCATCACAGAAAAATGTTTTGTTTGAAGTTTTTTAGCTAAATCTGCTTTATGTCCTCCTCCTAGAACGTTCTTTACTAAACCTGTTACTTTTGTTCGTTTAAGTTCAATTTCCTTGATTAATTTAGAATCCGTCACAACTTCTTTTAATAAAGCCGTCAAATGATCAGCCACCGAGAACGCAATGTTATGTTCCGCAAAAAATGCAGCAAGTTTAATTTCTGCACGAGCTTTTTCTTTATTTTGTGGAGTTATACCTTTCTGGAATCCTAGCGATGTTAATGTTTGCGTTTTCCCACTAGATCCAGGTTTATTACCCAGGTGCTTCTTGGTAGAGGCATGAGTTTTTAAATTAGTTATTTCAGCTACCATTGATGTTCCGGGGCAAAACACACATTTAGCTTTTGTTGAATCATTGGTGTCTGGTAACAACCAGTCCTTGAAAGCTGGATCCTTTAACCACTGCTGTCTAAAATTCTGTGAGCGATGCTGCGAAGACGTGTTACCTTCCTTTTTTCGTGTCCATCCGCCTTTTTTGGGTATCTTTTTAAGTGGGGTCGAACGAGGTGAACGGCCATCATCTTCTTCTTTATCACTCATCATAAAAAACGAATAAAACAATAATAAACAACGGATGGAGGAGAGGAAAGACTATTTCACACTAATAATCTTATTTCTTTTCTTTTCAAAACCTTTAACTTACGCACGTACGCATTAAAACTAAACTAGCTAGACACGTAGGTATATGTATGCATTCAGCACTCTAGTAGAGTGACTCTACCTACATGTAAGGAACAGAGAAAGTACTTAGACATTTGCGCTTTGTGCGATAGAGACGGCTAGAGAGAGTCGGAATAGAACGAAATTTTCGGGGAATTCCCGGTTGACGGGATAGCTAACCATAGACAAAAACCGCGCTCAAACGGGGCGTTCGTTTCATGGGGCGTTAAGGATGCGTTCATTCTAAACTTAAATGCGCACAAATTATGGTGGGCTCCTAATTAAAGTATTGTCAGATGGCATTATTACTAATAATGGTTATGCAAAATATTAATATTGCCATATCCTTCCCTAATGTCAAAATCTCGTACAAAATTGTACGAGGCTGACAGTGTCCTCGTACCTCGTACGGAAGACCACAAATCTCGTATTTGTACGAGGAACCTCGTACGGTTGGCAACCCTGCGCTCCGACGTCGCACGAGTACACCCCCTCCCGCTTCGTCTCGGGGGCTGCTGTCCGTCATGTGTGCGTTGCGACATGTGTTGCGTCCTAACCCGGCCACAACAACTTTTTTCATAAATTATTGCTCTAATAGTATGTTCTTTTATTGTTCTTGTTGTACCAATAGTCACATTAATTGTACTTCCCTACATAATGCTGTAAAACTCTTGCATTTGTGGCCGGGCTGTATCGTGTACGCTGCAGCCCGGCCACCAACAATTACACTTATTTAGCAATCAATTTATACCATAATATTATTTAAACAATTGTACTGTTTTTGTTCTTTATTTTTAATAAAATAAGCAACTAAATAAATAGCTAATAGTAAAATTATGAACATATCAATTATTTTTACGTTCGACGCCTTGTAATCGTCAAAAGGCAAATACTTTAAGGGGGTGAAAAAGGAGGAGAAAGTTTATATGAAACTCCGTAAAATGTAGTTACCTACATATTTGGTTGCAAATTAATTATTGCTAATTTTGTGATTAATATAATCAAACTTAAATACCAATTTTGATCGATATAGCTTCAAAACTGACGGAATTTCATACAAACTTTCTCCCCCTTTTTTAGCCCCCTTAAAGGGCGAATTTCCAAAAACCCTTTCTTATTGTTCACCTATACCTTATAAAAAACCTATACTGTGCGTTGATATGTCAGTCAATTAGTCAGGGTCTTCTTTTATAGGTATAATATATTAATTTAAGCAGTAAAAAAAAAAAATAACAAAATAGGCATTAAGTTTTTTTATTAAATGAAAATAATTCAAATGTTATCACATTTACTGATTATTGCTTGTAAGATCTTCTCTTCTATAATTAGCTTTCTGATTTATCTCTTATATTAAGCAATCAAAAACAACTTATTTAAACTGTATAAACTATACTATGTACAAACATAACTGTATTTTTGGTCCACTTTAATCTCGGGCTAAGGTCATCTATGCACTGCCATCTGTTATTTGTTCTTTTGCAGTGCGTCACATAATGACGCGAACTTTCTAAGAACTCTACTACTGCTAGCAAATGAAATTGTTTTCCTTGTAACAACAAGGTATTTGGAATACTCGTTAAATCATTTTTTTCTGTATCGTCCAGCTGGAATATTAATAAATTTGACAGTGTGTAAGTTATAATTTGTTTGCCAGTGCATTGAAATGTGTTGCATGATACATCACTGTCAAGGCGTAGCATTGACTCGGATGCTTCATTGAGTGCTGATATTCCTTTTTCAGATAATATTAATAAGTTTAGAGGCATGTACGAACAATTTCTTTCAACGTGACTACTGTTCTGAATGCAGTTCAAATTGGAGCATTGTTTTTTAGACGTTACACAGGGATAATCGTTTATTAATATCCGGTCTAATACAAAAGATACATTACTCATACAATTTATTACAGTAATGTCATTCGTTATTGATTTATCATAATAATACTTGTTCAATATATCAGTCCTCATTTTATATATATTTTTTTCATATTTATTTGTAGCAATAGCTATTACAAGTTGACTAAACTGGTTGTTTTTCTTCGAATCAACTATTTCCCGAAATTTTAAGCGGTCCAAATATCCTACTACACAGGTGTGTAGAATTGCGTCAAACGCACATGTGTTTTCAACGATAATGTCTTTGACACCCGAAGAACACAGGTTACCATTTTGCAATATATCAAACTTGTCACGAGATGGTGATTTCGTTTTTTTCGTTTTAATCTTTGGAGTTTTTACAACAAGTCCTTTCCAATTTTCAATATTCATAGGATTCTCTGACATTATAGACTCCTGAGAAAAATCTTCCGAACTAAAATTTTCTATTTTAGCTTTAGTTCCAATCAAATCCTCTTTCTTCCGTTCTTGCACTTGCTTTGATGAACTCTTTGGTATGCTACTAAGACCGTGTTTGATTTCTCCCGAAAGGTATTCATAATGTCTAATTATAAATTCGTCTATCCTTAATCTCTCAGATGGACGTTTCAAAAGCCTTTTTATATTTTTGAAGTAGCTTTCTATATCCGAGCTGGTTGGTGTCACGTTTTTTGTTACAATATTACTTAACATAATATTGGACCACAGTGGTAAACGAGAAATTAGCCTTTCTAAAGTTTTGATGAAAGACGGCAAGTAATACAAATTGTCATAATTGGTAATTTTTTCGTCTAATTGCAGTTCAAGAGATGTTTTATCCACAGTCTCTTTGAAAAAATTCATTAAATGAATATCATCATTAAAAATAACATCATCCGTGTCTAATATGCTAATAAAACTTTGTTCTTCTGCGTTTTCCGCATTATTTTCATCATTTTGAATTTTATTATCCTCAATATTTAGTAAATATCTCAAACTCTCATCACACAATGTCGTTTCACCCGTATATCTGCTTAGTGCTATGACGACAAGATTACCAACAACTAATTTGACTTCATCGATTGAAGTAGAGTTTTTTATTTTTATCAAACATTTTATATAAAAGAACTTCACTCTGGGGTCAACATATCTGAAGCAATTGTAGTTATGTAATGTTTTAATAAAGTGTGAAGTATCCAACCGAATTAGGCAATGTTTATCATCAACTTTTTCCTTGCCTTCCAAAATTCTAAAACAATATTTAATATATTCTCGAGTGGATTTACAATTGGTAAACGCTTGGACAATAGCTCCGAGTAAAGCTGATGAGTCATCACAAACGACTTCATGTGGGGGACGTTTATCTTGTATCCATTTTTTTAACCAGGCGCATATATTTTCGAGGGTGTGACAGTCGGTAATCATCTGCGTTATTGGCACACAAGTATTTTCAGTTTTTAAGACAGCTACATATAAAAAAATTGGCTTTGGCTGTGTTAATACGTGCGTAGGAGGTTGCAGGTCTTTAAATATGCTCCCAGTCGCGTCCATGCTCAATTTTATGCATATTTTTGATTCGGTCAAGATATTGTAAAACTTGTCTTGTAATTCGGACCAGTAATGAATTATGAAAGGTATTATGGACAGTGTTCGAATGAGATTTTTATAAGGTGCAGTTAAAACCATGATCCACAAAGACATGATGACATCCTTATGAAAATATGTTTGAGCTTTTGCCTTACATCTAATGTCTTCCAGTGACTTTAAAGAAGGTATGAAAGGCGGCTCAATTATATCTTCTTTTCCCATATTTTTATTAATGAGTTTATTCCGCACCACTGTTGGATATTCGTGTTTCAAAACAGGTAATAGTTGCTCTTTTTGATATTTGGTAATTTTGTTTTTTTTATTAGTGTGAATAACATTTAAGTCTCCCTGTTCGATTTTACACTCAAATGTTGCGCAGGACTCTGAAGCTTCTGTGGTTCTTGCTACTAATTTTGCACCACATTGTTTACAAAAGGCATCAAATTTAGCAAAATACTCTCCAGTAGCATAACTATGTTTAAAAACCCATGTACATGGTCTTTTTGTATTATGCCATAACAGTTGGGACATAAAAGTAGTCCATTTCTGTTTCGGAAAGTCAGGTCTTTTTTGTCGTAAAACAGAAGGTTTACTTGGATCATTGCGAGCAGAATAATAATTAACAATAGGTCGTATTTGTTCCCAAGTTGTTGGATCTACATCAAATTGTACTACTTGCACATTTGGTGTAGTTTCTTCATTTTCTGATATACTGTCGCTGTTGCTTGTCTCCAAAGAAGATAAATTGAAATCTTTACTATCATCATTTTCATTTCTTACAAATAGATATCTAAAATTTCTTTTCCATGATAAGTAAAGAGCTTTGGCAGACATGCGACATGAAAGATTTTTACTAATATCTTTGAAAATCTTACTTGAAGACAAAGGAACATTCTTCTCGTTCTTAAATTGCTCTTCAAATTTGATGAACTCGATCTTCTGTTCTTCTAAAGACACAGACAAAACTTTTCTACGTTTTTTATGTTTCTCGTTCATTATTAAGAAGTTACAAATGAATTTACGGAATAAATCTAACGCACCAGTCTTTACAATAAGTAATAAACATATAAGTAAAATATGTAGGTAGGTATATAAACTTTTTTCCGTCACTTACCTACCTATTGCGGAAGGTTACGAAGTCCATAATTAGGTCCTCTTTTTAACGATAAATAAAAAAAATAACACTATAATACATTTTGAAAATTTGAAAATAAGTATTTTGTTATTTTCTTAGAAATTGAAATACTTACATAGCAATGAAATGTTAATCTTCCAAAAAAGTACGCAATCAACAAAATTAAGTATTTGCCTTTCAACTATTGGAAGGCGTTGAACGTAAAAATAATTGATATGTTCATAATTTTACTATTAGCTATTTATTTAGTTGCTTATTTTATTAAAAATAAAGAACAAAAACAGTACAATTGTTTAAATAATATTATGGTATAAATTGATTGCTAAATAAGTGTAAGGCCTACTGTCCACGGCGGCGTCATTTGACGAATGCGTGCAACCTACAAATGACGGCAGGCGTATTTTGCATATTTGTTATGTCCACGCTATCGTCATGCTATCGTCAATCACGCTACAAAACTTCTCAGTTCTCTTTCAAGTAGCATCGCGAAAGCACGTCTTTTCGTTGGGAAAATGTCAAGTGATGATGAGGATGTGATTATAGCATACAACTTCATTAGAAGACGACGAAACAGGCGAAGAATGTACTGGCTTCATCCATACATCGAAAGAAATATAAATTGTAGATTATTTGTTGCTGCCAGAGAGCTATCAGAAGATGATTCTGTATTTCAATCATTTTACCGAATGACTAAAAATACGTACCAAAATTTAGTCTCTATTGTTGCACCACATATACAAAGACGAAATACTGCAATGCGAGAATGTGTCAGTCCAGAAGAAAGGATACTTATAACTTTGAGGTAAGTTATATTTTAAATACTAGCTGGTGCCCGCGACTTCGTCTGCGCAGGATTAGGGCTTTTTTGACATCTTCATATTTTGGACAATTCACACAATATCTTTATAAATTGTAGCCAATGTGTTACTCTGATTTAGAAGCTATATTATTGTAAAGTTTCATTAAAATCCATTCAGTAGTTTTTACGTGAAAGAGTAACAAACATCCATCCATCCGTACTTACAAACTTTCGCCTTTATTGGTAATATTAGTAGGATAATCATAACGTACTTGTCTAGTAAAAAAAAATATTGTAATAAAAATGTATTTTAATATTAGAAAAAAAATTAAAAAGAAACAAAATTAAGTTTTTTAAGTTTGTTAAAAAATTAAGTTTGTTAAAAAAATTAAAAAGAAACGTAGGTACTTTAAAGTACCGATTACAAGTTTTCAAAGTTCTCCAGTTGGTCTTCAGAAATATTAATTAGAGAATAATTAATTGGAGATACTGGAGGAAGCGATGAATTTGAAATAGAATCTACAGAAGATATTGGTGAATAGGTGTCCCTGTATTGTTGTGACTGCTGTATTGGATAATAGTGGTTGTCATGTTGCTGTGGCTGCTGTGATTGGTCTGACTGAATTTCTTCGAGTAATAATAAAACCTTGATTCTAAACTTTCTCATTTGCTCCTCTGATAAATTTTCTACGTCTGGCAACAAACTTAGTAAAAACATTTTTCTAGCACTGTCTGTCTTAATTTCTTTTTTTTTTATCCAATCGACAAATGCTTTGTCAGCTTCGTTGGTAACTTTTCTTATTTTTGGCTTCTTAAATGTGTTTGAATCGACGGATCCAGAAGATGGCGTTTCCAATGTATTCGTAGTTGCTTGAGTACATGGGACTTCGTCAGTTGTAGAATTAGATTCAATATTTTCGGTGTTCACCTCAGGTGGCACAGGTATGTTCCCCGGTTCATCAGTGTGAACAATTGCTTTCACAAAAGGAAGAACAAACTGTAGTTCTTCATGTAGGTAGTATAATTTCTTTTGCTTTGTCGATGAACCACTAGGAGTTGGTTTCAGGCTGCGGACAAATCCATTCCTTATATTTCTCCACCTAGTTTGACAATCGGCCACTGAAAAGCAACGTGCAATTAATACAATATGTCTTTTTTCAGATACCTATCAACTGGGTGTAGTTTTCGGGCACTTCAATTTTACTTTGCTCGAGGAGAATGCACTATATCTCGAGTTGTAGCAGAGACAACAGAAGTTATATGGGGCGTACTCAGAGACACCTACATGCCTGTGCCAACAACTGATGAATGGAAGGCTATTGCAACCAGGTACTACGAACTATGGAACCTTCCAAATTGTCTGGGATCTCTGGACGGAAAGCACATACGGATTCAAAAATATCCTAATACAGGATCTGCAAATTATAACTATAAAGGATACCATTCCATTATTTTGTTGGGATGTTGCGACGCAGATGGTTATTTTACGGCTATAGAATGTGGATTTGCTGGAAGAAATAGTGACGGTGGTGTGTTCCAGGCATCGGCTTTGGGAAGGTGGCTAGAAAGAGATGGTTTAAATATTCCTCAATTAGGATCACCTTTACCAAACGATGGAGAAACTGGAAATATATTTCCATATTACTTTGTTGGGGACAACGCATTCCCCTTGAAAAAATATTTAATGAGGCCATATTCAGTGCGAAACTTGGACAACGTTAAAAGAATATTTAACTACAGATTGAGTCGTGGACGAAAAACAATTGAATGTGTTTTCGGAATGATGTCACAAAAATTTCAAATTCTTTTGAAGTCTATTACATGTCGCAAATACTCCACTATAATTTCTATAATAAAATGCATATGTATTTTACATAACTACATACGTAAACATGAAGGAGTGCAGTACCAAATCAGTACATTCAATGAATCGACATCACAAAGACTAAAACCGATTTTAATACCTAATATGACTTTTGTAAATACACCAAATGGTTTACGTAACTATTTATCAAATTATTTTTTGAAACCTGACTGTGCACTGCCTTGGCAGTGGAATCACTGTGTAATTGAATAAATATATATTATTACTTACCGGAAGCGTTTGTTTTTTGTGCAATTTCACTCCAAGCTCTGTCCGTAATATCTTTTCTAGAGTATTCTGGTAATTTATTATTGTATAAACAAGGATATTGTTCAATAATATGAACGAAATTCACTGCCGAGCCCGCCATTTTGTAAAACAACAAAGCAAAACAACAGGTGTTTGCGTCTCACAAGTCGGTCGAGTAGTGACATGCTGCCACGCGCACCGCATGACGAACGCAAGACGAAAGGCGGACGCGACGTTGCCGCTCCGTGGACACAGATTTGATTGTTTCTACGCAAGATGCAAGCAATCGGCAATTGACGATAGCGTGCGTATGACGTGCGGTTTACGTGGACAGTACGCCTAATTGTTGGTGGCCGGGCTGCAGCGTACACGATACAGCCCGGCCACAAATGCAAGGGTTTTACAGCATTATGTAGGGAAGTACAATTAATTTGACTATTGGTACAACAAGAACAATAAAAGAACATACTATTAGAGCAATAATTTATGAAAAAAGTTGTTGTGGCCGGGTTAGGACGCAACACATCGTTGCGACGACGCAGCGCGCCGTGTGAACACCTTGGTTATTTGTATGTAAAACAACGCAGTGGTAGCGCTGCGTCGACGCAACGCTGACGCAACGCGCCGTGTGGACTGGCTCTTACCCATATCACTTCTCATTTGCTTGTCAGTGTAATCTTTACCAGGTACAGAAGTGGAAGAAAGGGGTTCTTCATTTTGCTGGTTTATAGTACTTTCTGGAAATATAAAAAATTCTCTGTAAATGCAAAATCAGCTGAATTGGCATTGAATGAAATAAATGAATTATGAATGCAGTCATACCTATATCACTTAATTGATTAGCTGTTTGATTATGTACAGGAGCAGAAATTGAGCACTGCGGTTCAACATTCTGTTGAGACATCAAAGCGCCAGCAGTGGTTATTTCTGGAAATGAAACAAGTTTCATTATTAATATAATTCTTATTTGCATTACATACTCTACTGTATAAATACCAATGAGGGAATGAAATAAATGAATTATGAATGCAGTCATACCTATACAACTTAATTGATTAGCTGTTTGATGATTATGTACAGGAGCAGAGATTGAGCACTGCGGTTCTACATTCTGTTGAGACATCAAAGCGCCAGCAGAGGTTATTTCTGGAAATGTAACAAATTTCATTATTAATATAATTCTTACTTACTTGAGACTAGTGCCCTTTCTATGCCTATGCTCTTTATAAACACACAAGCTATTAATAGAAATAAACTAGCCAAGAGTGGCAAAAATTATTACTTTAGTCCCACACCTTTAGAGCCCCATTACAGACGGACAGATACTATACTCATACAATTATAAAAATTATACTCCTACTATTATAAAAATAAAAACATATCTTAGCCGTGTGATACCGGCTTAGAATGGCATCACCCCATATCTGCCCGTGGGTGTCATAATAGCCAACTAAGGGATAAATCCGGGGAATGAACATATCTTAGCCGTGTGATACCGGCTTAGAATGGCATCACCCCATATCTGCCCGTGGGTGTCGTAATAGCCAACTAAGGGATAAATCCGGGGAATGGGCAGCAGCATTCTCTGTGAATACAACACCCAACTCTGCGCTCACCAATCCGCCTGCCAAGCATGATGAGTAAGGCAAATACCCCCCTTATATGGGGAGGCCCATGTTCAGCAGTGGACTGTTGTGGCTGTTATAGTATATAACAGCCACACAACTATACTATAGTTTAAAAAGAAAAACATTTGAAAGTAGGTACCTGTTTCAATTTTTGAACGTTTATTTGTCGCTTTTTCAATAGAACAGTAGGTGTGGTCTTCATGTCGTCTTTTTATTGCATAACTATGATCATGATTATGACCATTCCGTTCTGAAATAAAACATTCAGGTACAGTAAAAAATCGTCAATCTAAAAATAGCATTTTCACTGAAAGAATCAAAAGGAATTACATCATCTTAACTATAATAAGCTTTTTGTTTCATGTGGTCTAACTATAAAGAAACGATTATAAAAGAGTAATAAGAGTTTGTAACATAATTACCTGTTTCTTCGGGAATAACACGACTGGACTGAGGAATGCCCGTGGCAATTTCTTCGTCCGTAAAGAGTGTTGGATATGCCGTAGTATAAAGACGGGATCTACTGTGTGATGACGAAAAAAATCGAGATTCGAAATGTTTTTTACAAACATGGTAATTGCGAAGAACCTCGAAACACAACGTTAGTAGTTTTGGACAATTGATACAGTTCAACCATTTCATTATACTCGTTTCATTTTTTGGGAACTTGTATAAATTGATATCTCTTCGCCTACTGCCACAGTTTTCCACACAACACTTGTGATACATGTTAAGTATACTTTAGTTCGGTTTCAAGAGAAAAACTTTTCGTTTCCTAAACTTTTCTTTGACAAACACAATCACAAAGACACAAACTATATAGGGATATAAATGGCGCAAAGCAAGATGGCGTCGTAATGGCGGCATCAAGGCGAAATTGGGAAGAAGTGGGGCAGGCGGGGGGCGCGAATATCTGTCATGTTCTATAGCCGGCTCTACACTCGCCCGCGAATCGCGGCCGCGATTCACGGCCGTGATTCGCGCGTAAACATGCCGCGAAAAATATAACCCTCCACATTCGCAACTTTTCGCATTTATGTTCGCGCATTTCACGGCAATGGAAGTTGAAATTGCTGCTGCTTTGACCCTGTGCGCTTTGGCGTGTTATAATTATGCATATATAAAGTCAAAAAAACAGAATAAAAAATAATGGAGGAGAAGGAGGTGGTGGATGACACAAATCCATCGCAATAGAACCAGGCATGTCTTTTTGACATACCTACTTATATCTGGCAACAAAATGTTTGAGTTACTTACTACAAAAGCAACTACAAATTGCCTTGAGAAGAGAAGATAACTTTGCTTGTTGTTAAGGGCCTGCATCGGAAGAAGTGGCAATTATATATTTATTCCTAATTATTTATTTCAGTGCGATTCTGGAAAAGCAGTTGGCCGAACTTGTAGCAGAACCTTCAGATGAATTCAAAAAATTCACAAGAATGTCTCTCTTAGATTTTGAGAAGTTATTAAGTGAAGTGTCTCCACTTATTTCTAAGCAAGATACTCAATTACGAAAAGCAATCCCGGCTAAAACGCGTCTTGCCATTACATTACGATTTTTGGCAACTGGAGACAGCCTACAAAGTTTACATTTTTTGTTTAAAGTTTCACCTCAACTAATATCGCAAATAATACCCGAAGTATGTCAAGCTTTAAATCAAGTACTGCAGGCAGAAATTTAGGTAATTAAAATAATATTAAAGCATAATTTTATTGAAACTATTTATTTATATGTAAATTAAGTTTTATTGCGAAAGTGTCATAGCTAGGTAGTTATTACTATAACTTGAACTTAGTTATTATTAGGAACTGTGTACCCAAGATTGATTTTGTTCCAATATCAGGCGTACTGGAACGCCTTCTCAATTAAATTGTCATAATCTGTTGTACCTTCAGTAGGTTGGTCGCTCGTATTCTCACTATAATATGTATGGTCTTCATGAGGTTGTTGAATCAACTCATTTCTTAAGATAATCACTGATGAATCTCCTGCGGTTGGTGCTTCTTCTGGTATACTAATTACTGGTGGATCTAATGGTAGTGACTTAGAGTACAAGGTCTGTTCTATAGGTGCCCCGGAGTATATGGAAAAAGTCGGCAACTCGGAGTAAATGTTGCGTGCAGTAGTTGCCCTCTGTTGTTGCATTGGTGACTTGGAGTAAATGCCGGGTGAACTAGTTGCTCTTTGTCTCTGTTGTTGCATTGGTGGTTCTGAGTAAGTGCTGCGTGAGCTAGTTGCCCTCTGTTGTTGCATTGGCGGTTCTGTGCGTGAACTAGTGGCTCTCTGCTGTTGAAGTGGTGATGGAGACGGTGTTGAAATATACGTTCGAGAAGGCGAGAAATATTCTGGAGTTTCCGATCGAGCTGGAGAATAAAAGGAATAGGAGTGTCGGTTATGACGCCGAAACATCTGATAAATTTCGCATATAAACTGCTCTCTTTCATCTTCAGATAACAGTGTCAATTTTTTGGCAATTATTTTACCGTGCAAATCACATTCATCTTCTTCTTGGGGTTGCCGAGCGCTTAATGTCGTTTTAAATGTTGAAAGACAATGCTTAACTGTTTCTCCAGCAATCAAAAGCTCAGAGGGGTTCTTACGGCGACGAACCGTTTTAGACATTATTTGTGGTTGAGTCTCCTCGCTTATTTCATGTTGTTGAGTCTCCTAGCTTGTTTCATTATTTGCTGATTCTTCCTGAAATATAAAAAATAAACAATTACAAATACTATGTATTATAAGGCTGGCCTTAACGTGTCTTAGAGGGGAGGTAATTATTAATTTTTTAAAGACAAGTAAAGTAAGTCCGTAGGTAGTGTAAACATATTTAATCGTTAACGTTAGCCTTGACCTAATGTAAAAAATATATATTTACAGATACCGACGTGCGCAGATGAGTGGCTTGAAATTGAAAAGGGTTTCAAATTTCCTCGAGCTCTTGGTTCAATTGATGGAAAACATATTGTTATTGAATGCCCACCAGAATCAGGATCGGAATATTTTAATTATAAGAAAACACACAGCATAGTATTGTTAGCTTTAGTTGACAGCAATTATAATTTTATATTTGCCGATATAGGATGCCGGGGCAGTTTAGAAATAGTTTACTTTGGAAAAAAAAATTGTTTCAATACATTAAACTTGCCTACCCCACACCCCTTGCCTGGTTCAGACAAAGATGTACCTTATGTATTTTTAGGAGACGGTGCGTTTGCACTGTCAACACATGTAATGAAACCTTATCCGGGTAATCATGATCCAGGATCCCCAAAACGTATTTTTAATCAGAATTTGTCAAGGTCACGGGTTGTAGTAGAAAATACGTTTGGAATACTTGTAAAAAAAAATTTGAATATTTAAAAAACCAATTCCATTTAACCCCGAAAAAGTTTCTGTTATAACTATGACATGCATCTTACTGCATAACTACTTACGAAAAAGTACTACATCGTCACAAATATATATGCCGCCAGGAAACATAGACACTTATGATGAAAATGGCATGTTAATCACACCCAGGTGTACATGGAGAAAAGAAAGAAAAGAATTTGAAGCTACTTGTGCTGTTCGTAATATTCCAATCACAGCACGCCGATCAGCTCTAAATGCCCGTGAAATAAGAGACGAGTTTACGAAGTATTTTGTAAGTAGGTAGATAGATATAATAAGATTATAAAAGTGGAAAAATTTGCAAATAAATTATACTTACAGTATTTATTGTTTTATTACATGTCACTTCATCTCCAAGAAATGAATTCATGGTCTCATAGGCGAACCATATGGGCTTATAAACTTCATCTGAGCTAGCACCGCTGTGGGTAGAATCCTTTACTTTTTTCCTGTATGTTCTGTAGCTGGACATTAAGGAGTCTTTTTTCTTCTTAAGATCAGGCACAGGAATTCCCATGATTTCGCTAATCCTCATCCAGGCATCATGTATCTTATTTTTATTCTTGTGATCTGCATGTTGGGCTTGCCAAAGCACAGGTTCTCCTTGATAACACTCGAGGAACATTAGTTCCCGATCGTTACTCCACTCGATGCTCATGACGTCCGCTTATCCCTGCGTCTCGCACACAACTGCGAACACACCGCGAATGTGGATGCGTTCGCGTTCGCGCTTCGCAAACCCTTTGTCGCGGGCCAAAAAACCACCACCGGACGGGGAACGCCGCGAAGCGCGACCGTGAAGCCGCGAAACCATCCACACTCGCGGTTCGCGCCCTTCGCGGGCTTTCGCGGCGCGAGTGTGGAGCCCGCTTTAAACTACAACCATAGACAATACCATATTACCATAGACATAAGGCGAGATTTTCGTGTATGAAGATAACTGGCCGTGTACTATACTTTGTAAAATGCAGCTTGGGTCCTATGACAGATGTCATAATGACTTTACTAGGGATGTGAAAGTGTAATAGTTTATGAGTAAATCGAGACTGACTGAACTCGACTTATCTCCGGAACTCGACTGAACTCAGTTGAACTATACTGAACTCAAAGTGAAAGTGTGATAGTTTAAGAGAAAATCGAGAAAGAGTATACAATGAAAACGCAGGTATGAATTTACTACGTACATGTATGTATTTATTATACTAAGAGTAAAGTATTTAATCTGAATCGGGTTCTAGTGGGGTACATCCCAAATCGTCATAATCATCGTCGTCGTCGTCGTCTTCAGTTTCAAACTCGCTGGAAAAATCTTGGAGATTTATAATCAATTCGTTTTCTCGTAAGTTATCAAAACGAACGTCACGATCCCAGTCTTCTTTAATGAGACCTTTGGTTCTTTCCACAACACTTTTCCAGTTTTCCGGCGTAACTTTGGTGCAAGCTTCTTTTAATAAGCCCATCATTTTATTTGCAGTAAACGGCGGAGTTGTATTGTTGCGTGCCGCATAGCCTGAAAACAATCAAATATTTGTTAGTGTACTAAAAGTAAAATATATATTACATGGGTCTTGTAAATAACATTTGCAATTTACTCGTAAAGGGTATCTTATTAAACCAATTTCAATATTGTATTGTACCTCATCAATTTCGCACTTGTGAGTTATTTATTGTAAAGTAAAAAGCACGAGTGCGGTAATGTAAAGTAAAACTAACGGATAAAGTCTATAAACAAACCTTTGATTTGAGCCCATATCATTTCTATAGCGTTGTATTGGCAATGATATGGAGGGAGCCGGAGAACAGTGTGGCCAAAGGATTTTGCCAGCTCATCTAGAATATACTTTGGACTGGGCGGCTTATTTAATTTGACAAGTCTTAGAAGGTCCACCTTCAACATTGAGTCATCAGCCTCAACACCTTGATTTTGGAGCCATTCCAAAATTTCGCTCTTTTTATTAGCGGTGGTTGGCGGTTTATCCATTTGCACGGAATGGTATGAGGCGTTGTCCATCACAATTACATGGGGCTCATTTAAATTCGCTAATAACTTCATGAACCACACTTCAAATTTTTCATAATTCATTTCCTCATGATATTCGACCGTTTTACCTGACGGAAAAGCCTCCAAACAGTTGGGCACAAACCCTTTAGCTGTCCCAGCATGACAAATAATGAGCCTTTGCCCTTTTCCTTCAGGTACCTTTGTTACGGACTTCGCCGTATTATCATTCCATGTTTTGGACACGGTATGGTTGGCATTTAGCCATGTTTCGTCCAAAAAACAACTTTATCCCAATCTGTAATTTGTTTCGCCTTTCGTAGGAAATCACAACGTGCGAGAGCAATATCTTTCCGTTCCATTAGTACTTTTCGTTTATCAGCTTTTTGGTATCGAAAACCCACTTCTGTTTTCAATAATTTTGACAGCGAGGGCAAACTTCCATCGAAAAGGTTGGCTTCTCTGAGAGTGGTTTGCAATTTCCTTAATGTTGGCAACTCATTGCGTGCGTAGTAATCGTAAATGTGGTTACGTATTGCATCCACGTCTAAACTGTCCGGCTTAGTCAGTGAATTCTTTCTTCTCTTCTTTTTATTTAGTGTCGTTAGGACATTTTCATCCATAGCAGACTCGCCAAACTTCTCCTTGCTGATTCGAGAGACAGTGTTTTTTCCAATCCCAAGAGCGTCGGCTACGCGATCACGAACGTTGTCTAAAGGCAAGAGTGGTCCGCCATTTTGTAATTCGCGTTCAAAATAGTTTCGCAAATTAACGCACACGCATTTCACTCTTGATAACAGTTTTTTTCGTCCTTTTCGGCATTATGGCACAACAAAAAAGTCAAAAAGCGAACAATTAATAACAAAATACTTAACAGTAACAAACAACAACGAACGGAAATAACAATGTACTTGTGAAGAACAAAGTAAACACGTGACACATACAAGGCTGAAGCACTCATACTGACCACAGAACACTGGTACTAATGCGACCAACCAACGCGTACTAGTGATGTGTTAAAAATTGCTCGATTGCATTGCAATTTTTACATAAAAAAATTGATATTTTAGGATATGTATGGGTTCATGAAAACAAACAACGTTTTCAAATATTTCTTTTTGGAAATCTCAAATAAACGATGACTCATAATGGTATATCGATTATGCCTCATACAGTCGACTGAGTTGACCGATGTGTCCCATCACTAATAGTTTTGGCCGACAGACGTAACGTTGATAGAACGGCTAGATTTAATTTTTATTACGCATTTATTTTATTAATTGATGTTTGTTTTTAAGATTATTATGTAATTATTGTGTTATATTGTTGTATGATAAATTTTATTTGTGAGCTGTGGTGGTAAATACGGAAATAAATAACTTTGAAATGAATGACCGAAGAGAGACGCCGTCACAATGTTATGTCGTCCAGAAAATGTTGAAGTGTCATAGGACCCAAGCTGCATTTTACAAAGTATAGCGACCTGGAGAAAATATCCTGACTCCCTTATTTGTGTACATCTTCTGCGTTAATTTCATGTGTCGCAATCGTAATATTGCACCATAAATATAAAGTTCTTACCTTAAGTTTATGCTACTTTTTTATACTTGGTAAGTCGGAGCCTTATGTACTATACACACTTTTATATTTTATATTTCTTTTCCCAAGAAAACATAATATAATATCTTTTATATATAATAGTGTCCAATATTATACTTTTATATTTATTATATGTACCTCCGTCATATGTGTCGTGTATGTATGTATTTATTACAGACGGATACCAAGCCATACCTGTGCACTTAATATTGTTATTATGCTAAACAATGGTGGGTGATGGGGATAGTACAAGGTCTTCGTACAAAATGTACAAGGTCTTCGGACCAAACTAGTAAACATCTATAACAATATACTCTCTTGTGATTATGAATTAATATGCATTACCGAAACCTGGCT
Source organism: Scrobipalpa costella (assembly GCA_949820665.1). Lineage (NCBI taxonomy): Eukaryota > Metazoa > Arthropoda > Insecta > Lepidoptera > Gelechiidae > Scrobipalpa > Scrobipalpa costella. The sequence continues at coordinate 11,012,881 of OX463309.1, forward strand.
CCAATCAGATATATCGAACTCTGAAATCTGTGATCCAAGGTACGAAATATTTAGATGTGATCGTGATCTCACTACCACAGCGAAGTGCGTGCTACGTAAACTATGTGCTACGGTAAGGTATGACTGGGCATGGGCGTGCGACGGTGTTGAATCGATTTGTGCAAGTATTCCTGGGGGGAGGGTGGGGTCAAGTGCAGTCCTAAATATTATTTTATTATACTTACCACCTGAGTACGGGTTAACTGCTGATCGTCTGGAGTATGTTCTAAATAATTTTAAGAGATTTTTTGACCTAAATCCAACTGAAAATTACCTACTTCTTGGGGATTTTAATTTACCCTGTATCCAATGGAGTGCTGATAATTATACTCTGAAGCATGTAGGTAGGCTTGCCAACTCCAAAAACTGCATTTCCGGGATTATCCAGCTCGGCATCTGGGACTTGGGCCTATTGTGCGGGACACAACATCCCACATACAAAATACATACATAACATACATATACTATGTCAGTGTCACGCTTCTTTCCCATTGGGGTAGGCAGAGACCACTTGCTACGATCGTGACACACTTCTTTCGCTTCGTCTACTAACTTTCATCACTCTTTTAACTTTCATGCTCGTCTAAATAAAATACAAAGTGGATAAGAAAAAACTAGGTAAGTACTATATTATGTTATTTCAATAAAAAAATCAACACAAACTAAGGCAAACATTTCAATTATTATATGTTATTTTAATAAAATTTAACAAAAATCAACACAAACTGAAGTAAGGAAACATTTCAAATTTTATTTACGTTTATTTTTTTTATTTTTAAATGAGTATTTATTTTGTGATTTTGCGCATTTTAATAGGTCTTTGTTTTTTAGTACATAATTATAAAATTCGCTGCATTTGTGGTGAAAATTGATTTTAATTTGTAATTCAGCCTTCACGTGTTCGACAGATAACTTATTTCTGCTGTCTGTCCAAGCATTTCCACAAAGAGAAAAAACTCTTTCCGCTGATGCATTCGATGCTGGTATCGAAGTTACCATCTGAAAGATATTTAAAAAGCCAGGTGCGTCTTTCATGGACATAAATAATTTGTACCATTGTTCATAAGCACCCAATACTTTTTCGTGGGCTAATTTTTGTTTTTCTTTACCAATGACTTCAAAACATCTTTAATAAGGGCCGGGACACATAAACACGATACGACGTCGTGTCGTACCACGATGCGGCGTCGTTTCACGATGCGACGTCGAAACGATGCTCGTCGTGGGAATCTACGACGAGCATCGTAAAAAACTACGTCGCGACATCGTAACGTGCCACGATACACGGCACGACGCCGTCGATACAATGCAGGGTGAATTGTCGCAGTTAATTTCGAGAAATGGACCGCACTAGACGCGTCCTGCTCCTGCTGTATTTAAGAAGATGGATAAAGAAAAGACAGAAACTGAGAAGATACTGGATCCACCCATTTCTTTTAATCATGAATAACGGGAGCCACTTTATACAGAAGTACAATGCCTTAAAAATAGATCACATCAAGTTTTTTGATTTCTTTAGAATGAGTATATCAAGTTTCGAAGAGTTACTTGATCGGATAACGCCACATATAGCAGGAAAATATGGCAGAGGCAGACCACCTCTTGAACCTCTCGAGATGCTGGGATTAACTGTAAGGTAAAAGAAACAACTTTTTCGTAACATTTTTTTTAATTTCACAAATCAACGACACTAGTAACAACAATTTTTGAAAATTAAGTTGCTAACAGAATAAGCTTTATTTTAATTTTACCCTTTGGTTTCGTTATACCGATTATCACTACGAGCTTTGAAGGAGTCGCCGTCCCCATTAATTATTATTAATTAATCATTTTTTATAAAGGAAACAATAAAATCATTTTTTTTATTAAATGAACATTACACCGTGATTACACCTTTAGATTCCTTTTTTAAGAAAAGTCGTAAAGTGTTAGGGGTGACTCTGGTTCAAGTGATGTCCTCGAATGATCATCAAATTCGCTCTCTTCGCTTCGGCCATGCGTGGCAGCTGGTGGTGGTGTTGCTTCTTGGGTAGACTGTGACGAACTACCGGTTGTTTGGTAACCGCCTTGGCACGCACTTCGCCATAAACTTTGGGGTCTTTGTGTTTCATAGTTACCCTGGTACGAAGATGGATAGTTACTCTGTGGATAATATTGATGTGATGGTTCGTGTAGATCCGTTAAAACTTGTAAGACCCGACTTTGAAAAATTAATGTTTGATGATCACTTAGTTTATTCAAAGATGGCAATATCGCTTTAAAAAAAGATAAATGTCTGTTTTCGGGCTCTTCTAATTTTGACATAATCTCTTCTTCAAATGTATCGATAATTCTCTTTTTTCGTGCTGGAAAGGCGCCTGACGGACTTTTAAATTTTCTTTTTGGACTTTCCTTTTGTGTGTTCTGATAGTTTGTTTCTTCATCCATTATGCTACTATCGGTTTCAGTTTGATCATTTCTGTTTAAAAAAAGGAGCTGTTTATATAAATGATATTCCTTAAGTTTTTTAGCGCCTGCTCCAGATTTATTTATTTCTTTAAGTTTTTTTACGTACTTGGCATAGTTATCTTTAATACCAGTCCATTTCTTTACCACAGCATTACCTGAAACAATAGTATTTACGATGTCACGTTAGGAACATTATCAGTCCATGTTTCGTAGCCGGTTTTGTGATGTGATACTTGCGTATACACACGCACACACTCATACACGCACACACACATATACAATTTTAATTATTTCATTTATTTATTCTCCTATTTTATTTCAGGTTTTTGGCATCAGGAAACACCTTTAAAGACATGCATTTAAACAACTATCGTGGAAAGTCTACTATTGCTAAAACTGTAAAAATAGTCTGTGGCGCTATATGGAAGCATCTTTTGATCGAAAATATACCGAAAATAACTACTGAGCGATTAACAAAAATTGCTGAAAACTTTGACAACAGTGCCAACTTTCCTAATTGCATAGGCGCACTTGACGGGAAACATATTCGTATTTGGAGTCCCAAACATGGCGGATCTCTTTTTTATAACTACAAAAATTATCATTCTGTATTGTTGTTGGCTTTGGTAGATGCTAAATACAGATTTATATATGTTGATATTGGAGCATATGGCAAGGAATGTGACTCAACTGTTTACAATAATTCAAAATTGAATGAATTACTGTTAAAAGGACAACTTCCTTTACCAACGCCAAAGCCTTTACCAGGCTCCCAAACACCTTGTCCTTTTGTTTTTGTTGCAGACGAAGGCTTACCATTGACAAATAATATAATGCGCCCATACCCAGGAAAACATTTGACGATTCAACAAAGAGTTTTTAATTACCGTTTGAGCCGAGCAAGAAGATATGTAGAATGTGCGTTCGGTATACTGGCTAACAAGTGGAGGGTATTTCATCGACCATTAAATGTTTCTTTAAATTTTTGCACAAATATTATAAAAGCAAGCTGTGTTTTACATAATTTCATTCTAAACCGTGAAGGAGCTCAAACATTTGAAGACATGATAATTGATGATTCGTTTATTGAACTACAACAGTCAACGCAAGAGTGTAGAACAAGAGCTACCGACATAAGAAATGAATTTTGTAATTACTTTAACAGTGACGTGGGAGCTCTAAGTTGGCAACTAAATAAAATATAGGATATTACTTACCAAATTTAGTTTTTTCTTGATTATTTAATTCTTGAAAACCAGGAAATAAATTTTCGCACACCTCTGTCCATGCTGTTGTTTTGATATTTTTATTCTTATATTCTTCAGATGTTTTGTCCCATAGCACGGGACGCTGCTCGACTAGCGTTATTAAATGATCGACTTCAATAGCGTCCGTCATCTTTGAATTTTGAATAACAACTGTGGCACTGACACAGGAACGCATCGTGAGTTTCTACGACGCGACGTCGTGCCGTGTATCGTGGCACGTTACGATGTCGCGACGTAGTTTTTTACGATGCTCGTCGTAGATTCCCACGGCGAGCATCGTTTCGACGTCGCATCGTGAAACGACGCCGCATCGTGGTACGACACGACGTCGTATCGTGTTTATGTGTCCCGGCCCTAACACAATACTCATCGTAAAGTTTATCCATATCTAATCGATCAATCAGTTTCAACTTCTGTGCAGCATTTGAGAGTTCCGAAAAACTGAACATCGATTTCAAAGAAAAGATTCTTAAAATTGACAAATTATTATCATCCGAGAAATCAAAATGATCTTCTAAATATTTTAAAACATTTTTGTATAGCATCATTAAATTTTCTTTTGTTGACTCTTTATCTTCAAATTTTAAATGGTTCATTGCATTAGCACAAGTAAATCCAACAAATTCATCGTCAATCCGTTGTTTTATTTTGTTGCGTAATCCATTTATGATGTCAAAAGTTTCGCAACATAACACTTCATCCTTCTCTAAAAGCAATATAGAATCGTGAAACATGCGCAGCATATTGTGAAAAAAGCCAAGATAGCATTCGGTTTTTTTTATATTGTCGTTATCAAAATATTTCAGTAATGCGACTGGGCAATTATCTCTATCTAACTAGGTATATACAAAAATATAAAAATAGTCTATACTTTATACCTATTGAGGTATTCCTAAAATCATATATAGGCATTTCACGTTATCTACTCGTACATAGGTATATAAGTACAATTTGACAACAGATAAAGAACGAAAAACAAAGTAAGACAGTTTTACGTAAGTAAATGTTAATCTACTACCGTGTTCTCATAAGTAATATGAAACGGAATAGGTAAAACTAGGCCGGTATTTATTGGCAAATAGTCACAGTACAGTCAATAAAATATAATTTTACAAAAAAAATAAAAAAAATTTACTGTCAGTCACATGTTGAACCTGACAGGATGGAGAGCACGCGGAGACGCGGTAACTTAATCCAAATATATATAGTGCATCTGAATGGTTTTGGTTGATATTTATGATGAATTCGATTAATATATAATTATTCCATAATCCGATGTAGTTATTTCCTAAAAAACTGCTATTAACTAAAACTAAACTGCTAATTCGTAAATAAAATTTGCATTCAATTTTTGGATCGCATATAAAGGACCTTTATTTAGTCCACATTAATATATGAGTTTATTCTATTTTAATGAAGTAAATGTCCATTTATAGGTTTACGTGACCAAGAAATTGAGCAGCAACTTAATGACTCGGATATAGAAATAGATCCTTATGCTGATGATGATGTGGATGACGAAGACTACGCCCCAGATGAACATGAAAGTTCTTTTGTCCGTGAACATCAGTCTTCTGATTCGTCCTCATCTGAAGAAGACGAGCCATCATTGCCTCCACCCCCACACCAGCGAGTAAGAGGACGAGGAAGAGGTACTCGCTGACCACGTGGAAGCGCCAGAAGCCACGACAGTCGTAAGGCAGATCAAGTTCGATTGATGTTTCTTCTACTTGGCAAGAAAAACAATTTACGCCTACAATTGTTCCTCATACATCTCCCACGTATTTGCCTGTCAACACGGAAAACTTTCGAAAACTTGATTATTTCAAACTACATTGATACTGATATTATGGACTTGATAGTCGTCAAGACCAACCAAATGGCCGTTTACAGGACAGGTAAAGGTCTGTATTTAACTTTGGCTGAATTAAATATGTTCATTGGAGCTATTATGGTTATAGAAAGAAAGAAAGAAAGAAAGAAAATAAATTTATTTTAGGCACAAAACAGGTGTTACAAGGTATAAAACAAGAAATAACATAATATTTTTGTGACTAAAAATGGTCTTCACTCAGCTTATGTTACAAGCAGCGTGGTAAACTGCTTGTAGCGCTGGTCTTCCGTGAAGCCAAAACTAACAACTTGAGTTGCATTAATTATCCACAACTGAAGATGTACTGGCAGAGAAAGTATAGAGTGCCGATCATTGCAGAAAATATATCAAGAAATCTTTTTTTAATAATTTGAAAGTTGTTTTTGATCCAAGTATTACACCAGAACAAAGATCAAAAGATAAATTATGGAAAATGCGACCATTAATCGACCAAATGACTAGTGCATGCCAGAAACAGACGAAAGAAAAACCTATTTGCATTGACGAAATGATCATCCCATTCACGGGAAAATGCGGCGTAAAACAGAACTGCCCTAACAAACCGAATCCTGTTGGTTTAAAAGCATTCGTGTTGGCAAACCCAAACGGTATTGTTTGCAATTTTCATATTTATCAGGGGAAGACGACCAATCCGGAATATGAGGACACGAATTTCACCCTAGGAGAGAAAGTGGTATTGAACTGTCAGAAGATTTAATGCCTGGTCACATTTTATACTTCGACCGATACTTTACCTCGGAGAAGCTGGTGCTGGAGCTAAAGCGTAGGGAAATAGTGAGCGCTGGAACTATTGCTAAAAACAGGATCCCAAATGAAGCTAAGCCCCTTCTCAAATCCGAAAGCCAACTAAAACGCTCAGGAAGAGGCAGAAGTCAAGTACTTGTGAACGAAGATAAAAAAAAATCGCTCTAACTATGTGGCTTGACAATAAACCCGTAACATTATTGTCTTCAATCCATGCAAATAATACTTCAGACAAATGCCAGAGATGGTGTAAGGCTGGTTTCAGAGCGGCGCGTCTCAGCAGCGCTGCCCAGGCGCGCGCGGCTCGGGCGCGCGCCTGGGCAGCGCGTTCGCTGTGAAACGACATTCAGACGCGCGCGCTTCGTTGTGGTGTACGGTCGAGTGCAGAGAATCATTATGCCAGCAAACGTAATCACTATATTAGCTATATACGTTATATGGAAAAGAGTGCAACAATGACGTCTTAAAAGATTGCAAGTCGATCCTTTTAATGCTACAAGGTTGTTGAGAGGAGCCTTTGTAACATCGTTTTCTGATTTACGAGAAGATGGTTACAGATTTTATAAACATTTTCGACTTTCGCCACCAACGTTTGACGAATTACTGTGTAAACTACAAGCAACTTTATTGCGATGCAATATGTATCGTATCTCCATATCACCAGCCGAGAAATTGGCGGCTCTAAAGGTGCGCTTATACGGGCAACTAAAATTGCTCAATTCCAGTCAATAATCGTCAGCTATGACCTCACGACTACATCAAGCAATTTACGGCAACGGCAACAAGCATCAATACTGCGCAATACAATATTGAGCGATATGGCGCAACTTCATCAACTAGGCAATATTGTCCTACACGAGCATTTCAGTATTCGCTCGCTATGGACGACATTGTTCTTGCTGCGGCGGCTTGTAGCGCTTTTTTTATTATTAATCAAAAACAAAAAAGAAAGAAAAGGAATAGGCGTATTTGGGTGCGATCGTTTCTGGCAAAGAGGCCGCAATTTTCATTGTGTAAAGAATTAGATGATATATTATTCAAAAACTTTACTAGAATGTCACGAACAGACTTTGAATTACTTTTGAATAAAGTTAGCCCATTAATTACGAAACAGACAACCAACATGAGAGAACCAATTTCTGCATCAACAAAACTTGCCTTAACCCTTCGATTTCTGGCAACTGGAGATTCATACAAAAGTTTAATGTATCTGTTTAGAATTTCTGATAGTTGTATTGCACTATTTGTACCTACTGTATGCAGAGCTATTGCAGAAGTTCTTCGAGAATATATAAAGGTAAGTTATTTTAATTTAAAAGTGAGGGCAGTTAATTTAAAAATAATTGTATTAATCAAACTTTGTATTTATTTAAATTCAAAATTAAGTAGGTTTTTAATTCTAATAAATCAATCAGTAGTAATGTATTCCACGGCAGTGGTATTTTCGTCAGAATTACGAACTGTTCTAACCATCAATACACCATCTATTGCTTCTTGAATTGTTTCTGTATATTCGATCTCTGCAGCTGGAGTATTGGGGTGGTGGGTTATTGAAGAAGAAGCGTATGTAGATATAGGAGAATACTGACATTGAGATTGAGTGTTTAGTGCGTTTGTCGCGTTTGAGTAAGAAGAATTGCTAGCCTGGTAAACCGACGTAGGACTTGGAGTGGGTATAGCAGGAGAAGCGTATGTAGACATAGGAGAATACTGACATTGAGGTTGAGTGTTTAGAGTGTTTGTCGTGTTTGAGTCAGAAGAATTGCTAGCCTCGTAAACCGACGAAGGACTAGGAGTGGGTACAGCATGGTAGGAAAGAGGAGAAGGAGCAGGAGAGTATACACGTTGGCGGTAAGAGGAAGAAACGCTGGGTGAAGAAGAATACTGCTTTCCCGAAACACTGCTTCTGCTTCTTTCATCATAATATCCCATATCGGCTTCATATAAGATTGAAGAAATTTTATATTCGACTTGATTGCGTACATACTGACTATATGTTAACAGTTTTTGGTTTACATGCTCTCCAAAAGCTAATGATTTAGTGGAAATTTTCTGTTTTACTGCTTCCATAACTTCACAAGCGTCACGATAACGATCATCTTCAATGTTTTTTTTCCTCTTAGCACTTGGTGATTTCGAAGGTGATGGTAGTTCGGGGTTAAATGTGATCGTGTCATCAGCATTCGTATCAACCTAAAAAATAAAATAAATAGTTCTTAAATAATATTATAAAAGAAAATATATTGCTCAGAATGGTGGTCTAAATACGTCCTAAAAGTTTAAGTTGAGATGTCCCTTACACCCTATACAGTCATACAGGGAAGTCAAGTGCTATGAAGAAGACATATTAAAATTAGTTAAAATATTCTTTTATATGGGACTAATGTGTTATTTAACTTTTTTTACAGTTGCCTACAAGCGGTGAAGAATGGAAAAGTATAGCGAAAGATTATGAAGATATCTGGAATTTTCCACACTGCTTAGGTTCTATGGACGACAAGCATATCCGTATCATGTGTCCTAATAAGAGTGGCAGTCACTTCTTCAATTATAAAAAATTTCATAGCATTGTTTTGTTTGCTGTCGTGGATGCTCATTATAAATTTTTGTACGTAAATGTTGGATGCCAAGGCAGAATATCTGACGGAGGAGTTTTTGCCAACACAACGTTTGGGAAAGCTATCATAAATAAAACATTGCCCTTTCCACCAGCGGAACCATTACCACACCGAGAACGGAACACTCCGTATGTTTTGGTGGCGGATGATGCATTTCCACTTTCCGAAAATATAATAAAACCATACTCGTGCGATTTAAATCGAGGATCTCCCAAAAGAGTTTGTAATTATAGAATATCTAGAGCACGGAGAGTAGTTGAAAACGTTTTTGGTCTATTAAGTTCAGTATTTAGAATTTTCCACACAAGTTTTGAACTAGAAGTTGAAACAGTTAAATGTGCCACTTTGGCTACTTGTTATTTACACAATTTTTACGACGAAACAAGCGAGCGCGACGATTATATACACCACCTGCTACGTTTGATATGGAGGATACCGATTTTAACATAATACCTGGACAATGGAGACAAAACTATGATCCTGACGATTTAATTAATTTAGAAAATCGGCCAAGAAATGCATCTGTAGTAGCTAAATTGAACAGAGATGAATTTATGCATTATTTTATGTCTCAACGTGGAAGTGTCCCATGGCAATCTGCTTATTTGTAACAAGGATACTATGTCGGGTGTAAGATATCTAACCTAAAACTCCAAGGAAGTTGCGGACGGAAGCAAGTAACTTATAACTTGCATTGTCTGATGATATGATAAATAACTATAATTATTTAATTTTGCATACGTTCTTTATTAAACTGATTACTTACTTCTGATTGTGTTTCCGTTTCTAGACCAGAATCAGCTTCATCTGTGCCTTTTAAAAAAAGCATACTTTTAAAAGCAAACCAATTGCTTTCTTGAAAAGCACCACTGCCACTTTTTTGCTTTTTCTCCAATTTCTTTATTTCATTGTTGAAATATGTGCGTAAATTTTTAATTTTTTTACTGCTTCGTCATGAGATATTTCAAACTGCAGCCCAATAGCAGTCCATTCATCTTTTTTTAGCAAACGATCCTTAAAATCAGGACTTCTGTTATCCCACAAACAAGGATGCAAACGAACTGCATCAATTAAGTTAATAATCTTTTCATTATTCCACGACAAAGACGACGCCATTTTAAAATGCAGTCACATTTCACAACAAACAGAGGCTGACTACGCGCTGGAACGACGACGCCTTGCCGCGCGCTATCCTACTTCCACCCGACCTCTCGCTCTCCCCGCGGAAGCAAGACGGCAAGCCGCAAAACAAACAAGTGCGAACGAGATATATACAAAAATTGCCTGGAATTTCCAAGCCCATTGGATATTCGTCAATTCGTATCTGCGACATTGAGCGATTTGAAATATCTGGAGCAATTAGAAGCAATATCGCCGAAATAATTGCCGCAATTTATTGAAATTGCTCCATTAATTGCTCCAGATAGGTCCATTCGAGTCGCTGAGCAATTATTGCCCTCGTGTAAGCGCACCTTAAGGTAAGTTAAATAAAAGAAGAGTTTAATCTCTATTGATCATATTTATTTATTAGCAAGATTTATCAGCAAGAAATTCAAGTAAGTATACCCCCAGCCCATGTGTTTAATGTCACATGAAAAATATCTATAACTAGCTTAATCAATTTTGTACCTAAATTAGTGTAATCTAATCAGTCTCATTTATAATAAAGGGGCTGACACTCGCCAATGACCTTGAAAAATAATTTTCAAAAAAGTTTTTAGGAGTATCCGCTTGATCTGTGGCTATGGAAAAAGGATATGTTATTTTTAAGGATATCCTTGAGAACTTGACCAATTTCAAAACACGATATTATTACAATGTCTTTATAAAAAAATGTTGCAAAGTTGGCTCTGAAAAAACGTTCGAAGAAAAAAATACAGACTAGGTACCAATTAACTTCGTTCTGATATTTTTACAGGAATTGATGCCTCTTTATAATTTTGCGAACTTGGCCAAATTATTTTTTTGATAAATGTTATACTTTTTGTGAAATATGCTTTTTTGTGTGATTTTCGCACTATTTTGACGCGGTCGCCGTCGTAACCTCCACGCGGAAACGCACGCCAACTTGAGCGATATTTCATCGGTCATACGTGCGATGTTTGAATATCTCGAAACGAAATTGCTAATTTTTGAGTGTCAGCGCCTTAAGTAGGTACCAGTTTGTTAATCAGCATATTTTTAGTTTTTGGTAGGTATTGATTTATACCTTCTTCATCAACATGGTTATTCAATCTTATACTGGGTGGCGCAAAAGTACTGGCACTAAAGAAAATATTTTTATTTTTTTTATATGACATTTTCTGTCATTCTGTTGTTGAAAATTGTGTAGTGAACAAATGTAAAATACACTGAAAATAAACATGGACCGTTTTACTCTCCAAGAACGTGGAATAATTGTGTCAATGTTCTTACGGAATAATTCATCAGTGATAAGAACACAACGTGAATTTCGTCGACGATTTCCCCACCGTCCGGCACCGATTGGTCGCACAATTCGACGCTTTGCCACACGCCTTGAAGCAACTGGCTCAACATTGGATAGACCTAAGTCTGGGAGACCAAGAACAGGCCGTTCAGCTGAAAATATCGATGCTGTGCGCGAAGATGTGGAAGAGTGTCCAGAAACATCAACGAGGCGACGTGCCACGCAATTGGGCATTTCCAGACGGACCCTGCAGCGTATTTTGGTGAAAGACTTAAAGATGTTCCCGTATAAAACTCAAATGACTCATCAGCTGCTGCCTGCTGACCACCGAGCTCGTCTAGATTACTGCCAGCGCGTCATAAACCTCAACCTTGAAGAGGATAATTTTCCTTCAAAATTGGTTATGAGTGACGAAGCGCATTTCCATCTCTCAGGGCATGTCAATAAGCAGAATACTCGGTTCTGGGGCACTGATAATCCGCGCATTATTCAAGAAACACCTCTACACCCACTAAAAGTTACTGTATGGTGTGGCATCTGTGTTGACAGAGTGATCGGACCCTATTTTTTCGAAGACGCTGGAGGCAATGCGATAACTGTCACTGGAGAACGCTACAGAACCATGTTACGTGAGTTTTTGATACCCAGTTTGGACGAATTGGGGCTGGAGCACATCTGGTTTCAACAAGACGGCGCTACGGCACACACAGCGCGCGACACTATGGACTTAGTGAGGGACGCTTTTCCAGGCCGAGTTATCTCTCGTTTTGGCGATTTACCTTGGCCTGCAAGATCACCCGATATGACCAGTCCAGACTTCTTTCTTTGGGGTTTTTTGAAATCTCGGGTGTATGTGAACAAGCCACAGACTCTCGCAGCTCTAAAAGAAAACATTCGTCAAGAAATAACGAACATATCGCAGGAAGTGTTACGGCAAGTTATGCAAAATGTCATAAATAGGGCTCAAATGTGTATCAACTCTGGAGGTCACCATTTAAAAGACATCATCTTTAAATCCTAATGGTACGAAATTTAATGGCACAAATATACATTTAAAAAAACCTAAATCTAGTTTTCTAATTTAGAAAAAATGTTATAGCTGAACCAAATAGGGTCTTTACTTTTGCGCCACCCAGTATTATGTATGAATCTTCAGAATTATTGAAGTCGTCAGCTGGTGACACGTGATTTGGATACTCTTCTAGCTGAGCTGTAAAATTTGAGTCATCATCATCCAACGATACGGTAGCAGACGGTTCGTTATGGGATCGTGGACGGTTTTGGAGCTGCAGTCCGGATTCGTACTGTGGTTGAGCTGACGTAGATGGCGCTGTAAAATTACAGTTTGGCGACAGTGTTGTTTGATAATCTCCTCGACTTGTGTCATTAGTGCTATTGTAATTTCTTAATCTAAGCCTTCGAAGATCATTTGTGGGTTCGTAATATTGATGATTTGTTGGAGCCGCAGAATAATTACGTGGTGTTGGTATATAACTGGGTGTTTGACTAGTCGTGGTCGAAATATCCATTATAATTTCTAGAACCCTTGTGCGAAAATTTAACTTTTGAACGGAACTAAAACTCTTTAAAATAGGGCCAAGAGAATTAAAAAATGCCATATCGTCGGGATTTATGTCGTTAATATTATTATTTAATACTGTAAGCAATTCTTTTTCAAATTGGGTTGGCTGTGATTCTTGCTGCGAGCGAATTTTCCTTCGTTTTGCCCATGTGGGCGTATCTTGATTGTTTCGAGTCTGTTGGTCTTGCAGCGGAGGACGGTTTGAAGTATTCTCAGAGGTAGCCGGCTCATTATGGGCATCATTACTCGAATCATGGGATATGATCGACTGATTATCACTTAAAGATTCAGTTACTATATTTTCTGAAACAGCGTCAAGGAACCTCATTTGCTCAAAGAAAATGTACTTAATATGTTTTGCTGCACTTCCTGAGGGCGTATTTTTCATACTTAATTTGGTTCGATAATATCTATCTCTCGCTGATTTCCATCTCAGACGTATTTGTTTATCTGTAATAAATAAAAACATACCTATTTATATTGGGTGACTATAATACATTATTCACAGAATGCCCCACCGTGGATACGCCCATGGTTCGGCAACACTAGATGTCGGCAGTGGCGAGTGGGGCGGCGCGGGGAACAAAGGAGCCGCCCGTCTTTGAACGCGCCGCTACAGCCGCCGCCGCCCGCGCCGCCGTGCGCCGCCTCGCTCACCATCACCACTGCTGTACCACGGTGCCATACAGTTCGTCGCGGTTTAAACTGACGTTAATTGCTCGAAATATGAGGCATTTACAGGGGTCATGTTTGTTTCCTAAGGAAGCTAATATGATTAGGATGAAGACAGAATGAAAAAGTTGTGACTTTTTGCGGTATTTTACAAAAGCAAGCCAAAATCGTAAAAAGGGCCGACTTTAGGGCGGGGGCCGAGATTAGGCATATTTACCCTATTAGGAGGTTTATGGCTGACATTTTTAGTACCTACTTAGGTAGTTATAGTCAAGAGCACGTCAAGCTTTACACTACCAGGTTAAACTGAACACTACTAATACCTAAATAAGTATGGAGCCGCCACCACCAACAGTCTAAAGTGTCAAGCTTGACGAGCTCTTAGCTGTAGGTAGGTACACTAGCAATGTGCATGACTTGGAACTAGGAAGATGTAGGTATCAGGCCGCCCACGTTCCGCGTAAGTCGTCCGTCGTGTCATGTCGTGTGGTTTGTATCGGGGGTGGGCTGAGCGAGGCACGAAAGTTATGTGTAAGTACACTCAAAAGACACAATAAGCTTTACACCACCAGTTAAAGTTGAGCTCTGATGTACTACGGCGTTATACCTACATTACGGGGAGAACGTTTTTAAAAGTGTAAAGCTTTGACTATATATACCTAGGTACTTATTTACTAAAAATTAATACTGATTTATGGAACAAAACAATAAACATTTTTCAATTATAGGTAAAGGTGGCAAAGTTAACCTGCCTAAGTAGGTACTTACCTACGTGCATTGTTTATATCTACGTGCATTATTTAAAATTATTACTAATTATAAACTTATTAGGTTAGGTACTTATGCACTTTTAACAGTCTAATGTAAAATAGGTACCTAATTATTCTTTTTTACTTCCAGGTATGTCTAATAGTCAAGGAAGTTTGCTCCGCTGTATGGCAGATGCTACGTTATGAGTGTATACCTGAACCAACTACTGAAATGTGGCAGCGTATTAGTGCGGAATTTGAAATGTATGCAAATTTTCCCAATTGTTGTGGGGCAGTAGATGGTAAACATATACGGATTATAAATCCTGCAGGCGGAGGTTCGATGTTTTATAATTACAAACACTTTTATTCTATTGTCCTTTTGGCAATGTGTGATACAAATTATTGTTTTACCCATGTCAACATTGGGGCGTGTGGGAAAAACTCAGATTCTGCTATATTTAAAGAGAGTTCATTGTTTAGGAACTTAGAACGAAGGAGCTTGGGTCTACCTAGTCCAAAGCCTCTGCCGACCACTAATTTTAATGTACCACATATAATAGTGGGCGATGGTGCATTTGGAATATCAAACTACGTAATGAAACCTTATACTAGATTCAATATGACCTACAAAAAGAAAATTTTCAATTACCGTTTGAGTCGCGCTAGAAGATACATAGAATCAACATTTGGAATAATGTCTAACAAATTTAGAGTGTTTCATACCCCTATGAGTGTCAGTTTTCCTGTTGCAAAAACGATAGTACAAGCATGTTGCGTATTGCATAATTTTATTAGAGTACGTGACGGCTACAATGTAAACCATACATTAACTATAACGGGAATGACTGATTTAGATGCTGAACCAGTTACTATGTCAGGAAATACATTACGCGATGTATTCGCTGATTATTTCGTATCACCCACTGGCCGTGTATCATGGCAAGACAGATCTATATTTTAGTGTTTTGATTTGCAAGTTTCTGTGATTTAAAATACCTAGGTACGATGTAATAGTGTACTTATAGGTTTATAGTACCTACCATTAAGGAAACCTAAGTACTCGACGAAGTAGGTAGATTAGATACTTAGGTACCTATTACATCGACTGCACTGAGTAGATAATAGTATAACCCGTTCGCGCTAAGTTTGCCGCTGACGATATGACGTCGACTCGTTTTTCTGTGATTAAACGCAATCAATGTGTCTAATTTTACCTAAATATACTTTTTTTATATAATAATTGTGTATTTGGGTAAAATTAGACACATTAATTATTGCGTTTAATCACAGAAAAACCATTCGACGTCATATCGCCAGCGGCAAACTTAGCGCGAACGGGTTGTACCTACCTACTTAGTAGGTACTTATCTTAAGTTTCGTATTTTTTTTTAAATATTGTATTATACTATGTATCTACTTACTTCTTACACAAAAATAAGAAGGAGAATATTTAATTCTTTCTCAAAAATGATTGTAATGTTTAAATAATTACTTAATAAATGTTTTTCTACCAACCTTTCTGTGCAGTGAAATTTTCTCCAAACAATTCTATCCCGATTTCTTCCCAAGCTTTATTTTTCGCGTCCCTATTTTTATAATTCGCATCAGATGCATTCCACAAACATTCTCGATGACGAACTTCATCAATCAGTCGCCCCGTGTCGATAAAGTCATCCATTTTCAGTCACGTAGAGGAATACATAAATTTGGACTGTACGCAGCCGCGCGTCCGCACCGTGTCGCTCTGAAACGCTACTGGCAATCGAAGGAGATCCGACCGCGGCGCGGCCGAGACGCGGCCCAAGACGCGTCACTATGAAACGCTACATACAATCTAGTGTAATGCGAGGCGCGCGCGGCTGGGCAGCGCTGCCGAGACGCGTCGCTCTGAAACCAGCCTAAGAAACAAAACATATTTGTCACTGTTCCTCGTCCAGAAGTAGTAAAAAATTATAATACTTACATGGGTGGGGCGGATAGGCTGCTATCAGTTTGTCCGTTTAGATATCGTACTGTAAAATGGACGCAAAGATTTTTTGCGCATATGATTGATCTTGCGACAAGTAACGCTTGGTTACAATACCGATCCGACGAAGTTGCCAAAGGTGTTCCCGTAAAATAAAATCAGCAGCTTCGAGCATTCAAGTTAGAGCTAGGTGATTTTTTCATAGAATCGGCACACATGACTGATGCAGAGGCCACAAGTGATGAAAGTGGATCTGAAAATCTTAACCCACGTAAAAGAGGAAGACAAATTGTTGTCCCAATTCCAAGTGACTCCAAAAGAAAACGAGGCATAGATCACATGCCTGCTGTTAATGAGAAACAAAATATGTGCCGGCGACGTGGATGCTCGAAGAAAACAAAAATGTTTTGTACGGGTTGCAATATTCACCTTTGTGTGACTACAAACAGAAACTGTTTCTTGCAATTTCATGAAACTGTTTTTTTTTAAATATTAATACTTAAGAGAAGTTTATACAGGGTGGCCAAAAAGTCGTGGATCAAACGAAACAGGGAGATAAAGGAGGTAATTTCCAACATCCATGCTGGTATGGGAGCCAGAGAAAAACATAGAATGTGCCAGCTGCATTTCCTCCCGGGCATGCTGTAAAAACCAGCTAAGGGATCCGAGGGTTTCAGTATATTGTAATTTAGGCGATGGGCTGACAACCTGTCACTACAGCAATATACGTACAATTATATCTTAAATGACCTTCGAAACTTTGTCAGACGTGGCGGAACGACCTTTGTTTGAGTCGTTGACGCTCTGCCTACCCCATTAGGGATAAAGGCGTGATTATATGTATGTATGTATGTATTTCCAACAAAAAATCTTTCCCCAGCATGGCCATAACTTCATTGCACGAAAAGATATGAATTATTTTAGTGTTTTCAATGAAACTACAGAGTTCTTTTACAATTTAATCTGTAAAAAATTAAATTGATTAAAAACAATAAAACAAAATTGGTATGAAACTTAACGAGCAATGATTTTTTTTCTGTAAATTTTGAATTTTATACCGACCAATAAGTCTATTGCCAGTATTAGGTAAACTTTTCGAAAGAGTCATATGTAGCCGATTGCTTGAACAAACTGAGCCACTTTTCCTTGACGAACAGTTTGGTTTCCGCCGATCACACTCCACTGTACAACAGCTTTCTAGAGTTGGCGAGCATATTTCTTACAACCTGAATATGCGCAAATCAACGGGTATGTTTTTACTTGATATTGAAAAGGCCTTTGACACCGTTTGGCACAAGGGACTTTTGCACAAACTTATTGATAATGATGTTCCCTTCGGTATCGTCAAAATCATAAAATCATATTTGAGCTTCCGACAGTTTAGAGTACACGTAGGTTTGGACGTATCTGATCCTTTTCCTGTGCCTGCTGGTATCCCGCAGGGATCCATCTTGGGGCCAAATTTATTTCTCACATATCTTAATGACATTCCTAGACAACCCCACACTCATCTAGCTTGTTTCGCTGATGATACTATCTCTTTTGCGACTTCTGATATGGAGCACGTCGTAATCGGTCGTTTACAGTTCTCTCTCGATCGTTTGAGTGATTTTTGAGTTAAATTCGTCTAAAACAGATGTATCTACTTTACACGCCAAAGAAAATTGCCCATTAAAACGCTAAAAATAGAAAATTTTCATATACCATGGAAGAAAAATGTCAAATACCTCGGAGTAGTAATGGACTCGAAACTAAATTGGTCTCAGCACGTAGATGAAGTCAGAAAAAAAGGAATGAAGGCCATTACCGCTCTCAGTCCTATCTTCAATAGGAAAAGTAAGCTTAGCGCTAAAACTAAATTAAAAATATACACTACCTTAGTTCGTCCCTGTATCACATACGCGTCACCAGTTTGGAACAACACATGTCAAACTAATTATAACAAACTTCAAGTCATACAAAATAAAGCCATCAAAATTTCATACAATGCCCCTTTTCGTACAAATCTTAAGGTTCTTCACAACAAATTAAAATTCCCTACTCTTCAAGAATTCATTTTCAAATTAACACGAAAATTTTATTTGCACACTAATAAAAATCATAAAAATAAACTTATATCCACAATTGGTAAAACACGATATAAAGACTTACCGTTTATCGATACATATAAAACATATAAACTACCCCATCACTACCTGCTTGACCACTCTGATGACGATGACGGAGCCGCAGTCGACTAGACGCGCGGCGATCTATTGTTCGAAGTACTAGTCCGGCCGCATTTTGTCGTGTAGCTACCTTACTTCGTCGATTATTTCCCTATAGACATCGGTCATTCCAAAATTGTAGGAAGTTAAATTGTTAAAATATTATTATAGTATTAGCCAAAAATGCAGTTTTACAAGACTTGCATAATTTTAGTTTTAAGACTTTATTTTAGGAGTTAATGATATTTTTTTTATACACTATTATTTGTATATCTTCCAAAAGGCAATGTCGCCGGTGAAGTGTAGTATATTCTAAGATAATATGTTCTTCGACTATGTCAAGAATGTTATATGTTAAATTTATTGATAAATAAAGACCTTTACAAATAAATAATAATAATGATTTTTTTTCTGTAAATTTTGAAGCTTATAAAAATTACTTCTCACTTTAAGAGCACTTATTTGAAAAAAAAATGTATTACGGAAAAGTGACCTTGTATTAAAAAAACTTGCTGGTTTAATGCTGATTCAAATAAGGTACAACACTTTACTCTTTGATCTTTAGTTTTGGATTTATGGTAGTTTTTTCGTATCAAGGTGCAAATTTCATTAAGTTAGCCTTATTTTTAAATTTATTAGTTTATCATAAACTGCTAGTTTTTTGTACGTTGGAACGCTAGAACTGCTCTTGTCACAATAGGATTTATGAAATGGACAGACACTGTTTCACACTAACCATGTAATCGTTTGTCAAAAAGTATCTTCCTTCAGGTAACGATTTTTTTCTAGGAAACAAAAGGTTCATGACAACTCTGTGATAACAGCCGATACAAAGACATTGTGCCTCTCTTTCACACTAACCATTTAATCCTTTGTCTAAAAAGGTCAGAACGCCCGTCTCAGTTCAGGTAGTAGAATGCCGGGCGGAGCAGAGCGGGAGAGGTCGAAGCGCGTGAGTTTCTTTTTTCGTTTAGTGTCTCACTCTCTTCCTGACTGTGACTACGCACACGTATTTTATTGCAAGGTATTTTTTGGTGATCCGCGCTTCATTTTTGGACTTGTGATTGATTGCCTACCTGTGACCTACGCTTCGATTTTGGACTTGTGATTGATTGCCTACCTGTGACCTACTCTTCGTTTTTGGACTTGTTATTGATTGCCTACCTGTGACCTGCGCTGTGTGAATCGGATTTTGTAATCGCTGCGGATTGGCTAAGATAAGCTAAGCATAAGATGGCTGCTGCGAGGAGAGCATACACCCAACGGGAGTATGCAGAAATGCATTACCTCTATGGCTTTTGCGACGGCAATGCTCGGGCTGCTGCCAGAGAATATCGACAACGATACCCTAACCGAGACCGTTTCCCGGACTACAGGGTCTAAATGCGCGTGCATAATGCGTACATGGACGGAACCTTACCCGGGGAGCATGCTGCGAGAGCAGGTAGACCAGTAGTACGATTTGACAATGAAGAGCAAATACTGAGACAGCTAAGATTGGACCCTGGTATAAGCCAACGCCAAATATCAAGAAATCTCGGTATCCCACGATCGACGGTGAAGCTTATTATTAAAAGAAATCAATATCACGCTTACCATGTGCAAAGGGTGCAAGCTTTACTGCCAGCTGACTATGAACCTAGAGTCAGATTTTGCATAGAGATGCTTAGAAGACACAGAGAGGATCCGCAGTTCCGCAACAAAGTGTTATGGACTGATGAGTCAAATTTTAGAAGAATGGGAATTTTTAACATCCACAATTTACACTACTACGCCAGAGTGAACCCACATATCATCAGAAATGATCGATTCCAGCATCTGTTTGGCATAAACATGTGGGCTGGAAGAATTGACCAGCAGCTTGTGGTTCATGAAATGCCACCAAGGCTGAATGGTGCTGAGTATTTGAATTTTTTACAAAATATTTTGAACCAAATACTGAATGAAGCTGAGATTCCTGAAGATGGAGTGGCAGAAATGTGGGTGCAACAAGATGGCGCCCCGCCTCATTACGCTAGAGCAGTTCGAGGACATTTGAACGAGCGCTTCCCTAACCGGTGGATTGGTCGAGGCGGACCTATTGCATGGCCACCCCGGTCGCCCGACCTAAATCCCATAGACTTTTTTGTTTGGGGCTATTTTAAAGAAATAGTGTATCGAAGTGAGAATAACACCGAACTACGACAAAAGCTCGAGTTTGCTAAGTTACAAATTCTAAATAACAGACGTGCATTCCGCCGATTACGTGCGAATTTTATTAGGCGGTGCAGATTGTGCATTATGGTCAGAGGTAGGAACTTTGAACATTTAATGTAAAAAATTTTTTTTTAATAAAAATTACTAAGTCATAATCGTTCTTTTATTTCATGATGGCTTCTGAAATTACTACCTAGTATGTATGAGAATAATCTTTTTTACCATTTTGTTAAATTTGCACCTTGATACGAAAAAACTACCATAAATCCAAAACTAAAGATCAAAGAGTAAAGTGTTGTACCTCATTTGAATCAGCATTAAACCAGCAAGTTTTTTTAATACAAGGTGACTTTTCCGTAATACATTTTTTTTTTTCAAATAAGTGCTCTTAAAGTGAGAAGTAATATTTTGTAACGCTTCAAAATTTACAGAAAAAAAATCATTGCTCGTTAAGTTTCATAACAAGAGCTGCAATACAATTTTTGTAGTATTGATACATTATCGACTCATAATACAACACCTTTTGTTTTTTCAATTTAATTTTTTACTTTTAATTTTTTTAGATTAAATTGTAAGAAACTCGGTAGTTTCATTGAAAAAACTAAAATAATTCATATCTTTTCGTGCAATGAAGTTATGGCCATGCTGGGGAAAGATTTTTTGTTGGAAATTACCTCCTTTATCTCCCTGTTTCGTTTGATCCACGACTTTTTGGCCACCCTGTATAGTCTGATAAAGTAAGATTAAGCTTTTGTTCCTAAATAATCGTAAGTTTATTTTTATTCCTAAAAATTTAAATTTTGTTCCTAATAGTTAAATTAGAGAAGGATTCGTCTAATTACAAAATAACTATACTATGTTACTAAGAGAACACACTGTGATACTATTTGTCTTATTTTTAATACAAAAATTATGTACACCGAATAATGAAAACTGGGTATCTGTAATGTTAAAATTGTTTAGCGGAGAAGAATTGTTTTTTTTTTCTTGTTTATTGTGATTGTTGACGCTGTGAGCACTAATAATTAATAAATATGATTGACAACTTAACAGAGA
This sequence comes from Scrobipalpa costella, assembly GCA_949820665.1. Classification (NCBI taxonomy): domain Eukaryota; kingdom Metazoa; phylum Arthropoda; class Insecta; order Lepidoptera; family Gelechiidae; genus Scrobipalpa; species Scrobipalpa costella. The sequence goes on from OX463309.1 coordinate 11,034,751, forward strand.
ATGTTTAACTGTTTCATACATCTATAACCCGATATTCGTCATCAACATGGACTTTATATAATATAGGCCCGACTACCTTGTTCTACCAATGTTTACGCATTTTGGAGAGTTGTAATACAGTGTCTGGGACCTAGACTCTAGGTCAATAGACAGTTACTCTGTAAATATGAACCTTATCCCATTTCTCTTAAGTGTAAAAACAGGTTGACAAAGTTTGGGTCTCAAAGACTATAAAATTTTATTACTATAAAAAGGCAATCAAACATTTCATTCAGAACACTAAATAAATCTTGGGCCTTACAAGGGTATAATGCATCAAGTATTAAAGCAGCTGTATTGGAGGTGAAAAATGGAAGTACACTCTACAAAGCAGCAAAAAAATGTTCTATTCCTTGGACCACCCTGAACTTGGGATTACAGAACCAGCCTCAACGCATATGGAATTTGGATGAGACAGGCTTTATGTTTGTTATGAAGTCTGGCAAAATTGTAGCGTTGACGGGTAAAACACATGTTTATAAGCAAACCTTTGGGGAAAGAGGAACGACAACAACAGTATTGCCCTGTTTGAATGGTGCTGGTGATGCAATTCCACCTATGATCATTATTAAAGGCAAGCGTTGGGATGAGAGGCTAAGGAGTGCTAAATTTCCTTGCCTTATTAGACTCAGTGAAAAAGGCTGGATTAACAATGACTTGTTCCTAGATGTTTTTCAACATTTTATAGAAAACATCCCAAGGGGATGACAAGACCTGTTGTGCTTTTCATGGATTCTCACAAGTCACACCTGGCTCCTGAGGTGCTAGATCTTGCAAACAAAGAGCAAGTATACATTGTTACCTATCCACCGCACCTCACCCATTTACTGCAACCACTTGATGTGGGCGTTTTTAGCCCAATGAAGGCAAAGTGGAGAAACCTGTTGGACAAGTTTCAGATAGACAAACCAGGGGAAAGCCAACTAGATACGAGTTTTTGGGAATGTTCTCCACAGCATATATGGAAACCATTGATTAAAGGTCATTGATAGTCAAAGCATTCGCTAAGGCAGGAATTTATCCTATAAATTATGATGCCATTCCAGATCACGTGGTTGCACCCTCTTTAGTTACATGTGATCCCTGTAAAGATTCTAGATATCCTAGTGAAGATGACAATCCCACAGCTTTATTACAGAATGCAGCTAATGAAGAGAACCATCTACCACAATCAGAATCACAAGATTTGGAAGAACCACAGCCAAGCTGTTCAAAAGCTGTCCAAGATTTGTTGCAGATTAATAAAGCAAAGAAAAAGAAACCAGACAAGAGGGGCCAACCTAAAAAAGTAAACAAAGGCATTATTTATCGCACGAAAGCTGTTGCCTTCTCTGTCTACCTAAGCTAGTTTACTACGCTGTCGCCCGCCAGATGGTCGTTCGTAACGTCCGTGCAAGCATCCGCAAATACCATTGTTTGTGGAAAGTTGACTCGGAGGAATACAAACGAAATGATTTGAAAGAAACAGCATGGAGAGAGGTGACTAAGGCACACTGTCCACGGAGGCGTAGCTTCATAGACGCGTATTCGTCATTATACGCTTGGTGTACGCTTGCTTGCTTACTCTGTCGACGGAGCAGCAACGTCGCGCTCGCGTCGCTGCACGCAGGCTTCATGACGCCTGCCATACTTGCTGTCATACGCCGGGGCGTACAAGGAGTGAACGCATAATATGTTTTATTAACTTAAAAATCTAATTAAACTTATTTTTACGGAATGTTATAGTCATTGGCACTTGAGCATAGAGATTGGCACTATAAATTATATATAATCATTGGCACTTATTGGCAGTCTTATAATCATTGGCACTTTTTGAAATATTTTCTAATACCTAGGTAGGTACCTACTTAAATCTTTATAAACTCTTAATGTACCTACCTAATCTTCTAATAAAATTTTAAGAAGATCTTCGTCCTTCATAGGTTTGTTTGTTTTATTTATATGTTTATTTTTCATAAGACGTTTCCTTTCTTTTGTTGCTTTACTGTCTGATTCTGTTTTAATAAGCATTTTCTCTTGAATTTTTCTAGAACTGGGGATTTGTTTCTGTTCTTTCTGTTCAATGGGCTGACGATCTTCTATTTCCTCTGTAAATTCTTCATTTTTAGTTAAACGTTTTGTTTTATCTTGATATTTAGTAGTTAAAGGCAGTAGTTTTTCCTGTTCCATAATTTCTTTTTTGCATTCTTTTCTACACTAATTAATCCGTCATTTTTTTCCGAATAAGTAGTGTTTGCTGTTTTTATTACAACATTTGAGAGAATTTTTATGTTACTTGACTTCTTAGCTTTATCTGTCTTAGTTTCGCTGTCTGTTTTAATTAGGTTTTTATTTTGTTTATTAGTTTTGGGTCTGTACTTTTTATTTTGGTTGTCAATTGCTTTCTTGGCTTTGGCTAAACGCGTTAATTCTGCTTTTTCTAGCCTAGCTTTTCTTTTATCCTCTTTTTCTTGATTTTCTTCTATCTTTTTCTGTTGTTTTTTTTGTTCCATATCTTCCCACTCTTTACTTGTCGATACAAAAGTTTGGTGTTGTTTACTTACCTGTTGCTTGTGCTTTTTAATAGGTGTTTTTGGGATGGGCAGAAAGTCTTTCAATTTAGTTTGTATTTGTTGCTTTTCAAGATTTTCGTTTGGTGTGATGTCCACGAGCACCCATTTACCTCCAACAAACTCTACATTTTGTCGGCTAGTCGATGGAATACAATATGCAGGTGTGATTGAAGCGTCTTCATCTGGTTTGTTTTCCTTTTGATTCTCAAAAATAACTTCAGGTGTTTTTGTAGTTCTATCCATTGATGAATCATTAGTTGTCGAAAGTGCATAAGGTAAATTTGATACAGGTATTTCTGATTCAGTAGTCTTTATTAAGATATCATCTAAATTATTTACTGAGGCGTCATTAGGTACATTTTCCTTTTGATACTCAAAAATAGCCTCTGGGGTTATTGTAGGTTCTGATGCAGATATTTCCGTTTCAGGCGCAGCTATGGTGATCTCATTTGCAATTTCAATATTTTGGTTGAATACTTCATAATCTTCATAGGATATCACGATATCTGAGACATCCATACTGCAATCAACTTGCAATTTTTTATCATTGTCCCGGTTGGGTATCTCGTCAGAATTGGTTGATGGTTCCGCCAGTGAAAATGAATTTTGCGCCGAATGTTTTGGTGCTAAATATTTGTAAATTTCAAATAGCTTTTTCGCTTCAACGGATTTAGCCACTACCTGAGCCTTCATTTTCCTGATTAGCTGAGGTCCGACTATTTCTTGAAATATTTGGTAATTCCTATTCACAGAACTATTATCATCTAGAATGGCACGCTGGGGTTTGGCGGGCATCAGACATTTTGTGTAATCTACTTCGTCTGGATTAAATGGGCACAATCCACACTCCTTGAAACCATTTATTAGCGTCGATTTTTTTAATTTTGGTAAAACATTATCTAAGATGGACCCAACATCAGTTTTAAGCAATGTTTTCGTCAGGTTATTTGCCCGCCATTCAAGAACAGCTTTGCGCCACATTACTTTGATGGGCCGAAATGCAGCTACGTCAGCTGGTTGCAAAAGTCGGGTTGCATTTGGATATAGAGCTATGAGTATTATGCCTAGGCTTTGGCAAAGTTGTGACAGCTCAAGAGTAGTGTGGCTTTTATGGCCATCTACAAAAAGAATAATTGGAAAAGTAACATTCTTTTTTTGCAGGGCGGGATGCAAAACGTTCTCTATGTATTGAATAAAAAGCTCTGCTTTCATCCACCCATTGTCTGACAATCCAATACCCCACTCTTTAGGCACAGACTTTCGAATCTCTGGTCGCATCCTTTTCAGCGGAAAATAATCATAGGTGGCGTTGTATCACCATCAGCTCCAAAGGTAAACATGACCGTGATGATTTGATGGGGCATGGTCTACCTCATAAACATTTTTTTCCCCCTTTGGAGCTATTACTTTTGTATTTTTTGGACACAAAATAAAGTTAGTTTCGTCTCCATTGTATACTCTAGACGGGTCGCTAAGAATGTGAAAAAGATTATTTACTTTCAGATAATTTTCTATCTGTGTGAACCAGCTTCGAATATTGCTTTCTGAGACTTTTGAACTAGCGGAAGTTACAGCTTCAGATGTTCTTAAATCAACCTCAGGGTGCCTTTTTAAGAACAGCTTGTACCATCCCTCACCTGGAGTGTTTTTTATAAAGCTGTTCGGTCTGGGATTCGCAATCAAAAATAATTTCACACTTTGTATGACATCCTCTTTACGCCGCGGGAAACCTTTTCAACAAGATTCAATTATCCATTGGACCAGCTGATTTTCTTCCTGGCTGGATAAAACTGTGTCAGGACCAATTCTTTAGACAACCGAAACTGCAAAGTAGTGCGTGGAATATTAAATTTTTTCGCAGCAGTTAATTTTCCCATGCCATTTTTTATAGCTTCCAAAGCTTTATCCAGCTCCGATTCTGAATACCCCTTCGAATATATCTTTCCTTCCTTAACCTTCGGCATTTTCCGTAAATCTAAAATATAACAATATATTACAGTCACAGTACAGTCATTGGCACCATCCAAAAACTATAGTCATTGGCAGTGCTAATAAATGATTCTGTATGAAAAAGAACTTAAATGACTATGAAATAAAGTTCAAAATCTATCAAAATATCCTTTGCCTGAGATTTCTACACTTAAAATACAAGAATCAGAAAGTATAGTGATTGGCACCTATGCCAATCACTATGTCATCAAACAAAAAAAAATCATTTATTGGCACTGCTAATAAAACTGTTGCTTTTATTTGGAAAAGCTAAAAAACATTAAAAAGCCTTGAAATAACTGTAATTATTATGGATAAATAAAAACTTGCATCCAGACTTACCTCAAAATAACTTTTTTGCATCGAAATCTAGCCACTAAACCTTAACTTTTCTTAAATGTATACAGACTCAACGCAACACATTTTTGAAACAGCTGTAAAAGAAAGATGGTTGACGTTTGAGACGAAACGAAGTGTTGCCAGCATAAAGAATTGTATTTTCTACCAATTATTGTATTGCCAAAGCATAAAACGAAAATATTATTCTTAATATTCAGTTTAATTTCAGAAAGTGCCAATCACTAGGGGGGTGCCAATATAAGTACCATCTATATAACAATATCTTGCTGAATATGCTAGAAAAGATGTAACTGCAAAGGCTTGGAGTGAGGTGGCGAATGAAATGCAATGGACGGGTGAGCATTCGTTTTTATTTATTTTATAGTAAAATACATAACATTTATTAAAAAATGCAATTATTCCACTGCCATAGCAGAGCAACATTAGGCTGCAAAAAGTAATTTGCTAAATAATTACGTAAACCGTTAGGCGTGTTTACAAATGTCATGTTTGTTATCAAAATTGGTGCATGTCGAATATTGGACACATTAAAACTGTCTGTAGTGGTTGTGTATTGCACACCATCATAACTTCGTATGTAATTATGCAAAATACATACGCACTCACACACATACACACACTCACACCACACACAAACACATGCATGTTAGGGTTAAATCAACGATTGCTTATATTTATAATAACGACTAGTGTTCACATTTGTATATAATAGTCTGTATACTTTTGTATCCTAAATTTCATATTTAAGCTACACGGAAGAATGAGATCACCTGGCACAGGTATCTTATATACTTACTTAAAAGGTGGTCTCATACACATTGCGGAGTTGTACAAATTTCTATTATTTATTAATTATTATTAACTATTTATTATTAATTATTAAGAATGTACGCTCTGCCTAGCCCACTGGGGATAGGGGCGTGATTAAATGTATGTGAATGCTACTTCTGATACTGCAATAAATATTTTTGTTTTGTTTTTGTATTTTTGTACTGTATTATTGAAATTATTGTTGAATATTTACGACATGATATAGCTTTCAGTAGTACTTGAAACTTTTGTGTCAACATACCAAAAGTGCATTCAATATTTTTTCGTCCGCGACTTAACCTATAATTGTAAATTCTTTTCACATTATTCAGATTTCTTACTGAATAGGGTCTCAATAAATTTCTCCTTTAAGGGATTGCATTATCTCCCACAAAGTAATAAGGAAAACGATTGCCGGTGGCATCATTTGGCAATGCTGTTGATTCAGTTGGAATGTTCAAACCTTCCCTTTCCAACCAATGCCCAAGCGCTGATACTTGAAACACGCCACCATCACTATTCCGTCCGGCAAATCCACATACTATGCTGGTAAAATATCCATCTGCATCACAGCATCCAATCAAAATAATAGAGTGATAGCCTTTATAATTGTAGTTGGCTGAAAATTTCTGTATCCTGATATGCTTACCGTCGATCGAACCCAAGCAATTGGGTAGATTCCAAAGTTCATAATACCTTTTCGCAATTTCTTTCCATTCATCAGTAGTTGGTTCGGATTTTTGCCGGCGCACACTGGTTCCATATTGAAAAATTTTGGACTTAGGGTCCAAGGTCAATGAACCGGTACGATTTTTTTTTGGAAGCAGCTGACATCATTACAAACACATTATACTATGAACGATTTTCTATAAAATGTGTATTTTTGAAGATAAAAAATATTGTAGTTTTTTTTGTATGGAGAAATTTATACTTTGATCAATTACTTGCCCGATTCAACTGGATTTAGAATAGAAGTTGCTGTTTGTGGTTGAAGAAGTTACAACCAACATTACCTCATAGTCAGATGTTTGCAAATCGTTGCGATAAGAAAAGTTTCAGGCGCTTTTTTTTTATGGTTCTGAAAGTATAATTTTTTTTTTATTTATAGACAGGTGGCATAATAACAAACAGTTACCACTGAATTGATTTTTCAAGAACGTGCGTACTTCTACAGGAAAAAAATAATTGACATCCTGTTTAATGGAGAAAAATGAATTTTATTAAATTGCTGGCGCGATTCCACCGGATTTAGAATAGAAGTTGCTGTAGGTTGTTGAGGAAGTTACAACTGCCATTTCCTCATAGACAGATGTTTGCGAATTGTTGCGATAAGCAAAGCTTCAGGCGCTTTATTTTTTTTTGTTCTGAAAGAAGAATGTTTTTTTTGTGTGTGGACAGGTGGCATCATAGCAAACACTTAGCACTCAAATAATTTTCCAGAAACATGCGTACTTCTAAGGAAAAAAATAATTGTTATTTTTTATATGGAGAAAAAATAATTTTGTTGAATTTTTTGTGCGATTCAACCGGATTTAGAATATAAACTGCTGTAAAATGTTGTAGAAGTTATAACTGACATTTGCTCATAGACCAATGTTTGCGAATTATTGCGATAAGCAAAGCTTCAGGCGCATAATATTTTTTTGTCGTTTTGATACTGTTTTTTGTTTGAAGTTGACAGGAGGCATTATAACCTAACGCTTACTACTTATTTAAGTATTAAAAAACATAGTCCTTCTAAATAGCAAAAATGATGTTGTTTTATAATTATGTAGAAAAATGGATTTTAATTGAAATTTTTGCGTTATTTTATCAGTTACAGCTACAACAACGTTATATAAATAATTTACGTTTTAATTTATATGACGTTGTTTAGCAACTGATAAAATAATGTTATATAATATAATGTGTGGTTTAATTCAAGTGTGTTGGGTATGAAAATAAAATTAAAAATCATTATTTTTAAATTATGCAGCTTAAATTAAATTTATTAGGTACAATAACAAAACATAAATAGAATAACATAAAAATATTGTATAGGAATTTTATGGAAATAAAGTTGATTTAAACAATCTTCACATAATAATACGTACATATTAATAAGACAATATTTAAAAAATTCATATATTACAAATATGTAAGTGCTAACTAGTAACTATAACCTTAAAAGTAAATAATTGTTTACATTAGATAAATTTGTTTTAGGCAATATTCAAAAAAATCATATATATATAAATGCAAGAGATAACCGTAACCTTAAAAGTAAATTACTTAAAGTACTATATAATCTGAAAAATATGTAGTTATAAAACTGTCAACAGAAGCGAGAAACCAAGTATCTGTCTGTCTATGCTAATGGATCTGAAGGAGGATTATTTTCAATATCAACAAATATTTCTTCTTCAGCTTCTTCATTATATTCAAATTCATTAACCAAATTATCATCAGTGAGTAAATATTCAGTTTCTGCAAACATCTGTTTCTTCTGTAATTTTGAAAACTTCGGTCTTATGTGTGTGATGTATGGATCTGAGCTGACCAAGAGATTGTGTATGATGTCTTCATTTGTTTGGAGTCTACCAATTTTTCTCGAATGATGTTCTCTGACCGAACGAAAGTCTTTGTTCCTCGCTTCTGATGCTTCTTCAGACATCATCCCAATCGGTATAAATGAAAAGTGCTGGCAAATATCTGCTCCATGCACGAGAAGTTTGTGTACACTTGACGGCATGTAGTACCAAGGGTACAGATGGACATATAGTTCTGCTGTTTCTTTGCAATAACTTCTCATTTTTTCAATCTCAATATTCCTTCCAGAGGATATAGCCTGCAGTATCACGGCAAATCGCTTGATGAAATTTTTGTCGACTCCCGTAATCTCTGCAGACCTGTCATAATCCTTGAAAAATCTTCGAGCTGTATTGCCATCATTGGTGCTACCGAAGCCCTGCTTAACGATATCGATCAGCAAACCCGTCACAGTGAAAAACTCCTGTTGCGTCAAGTCTTTTCTGGCCTTTTTCAATAAACTATCTTCACCTCTTGCTGACCACTTTTTAAAGTCTAAATTATATGATATATGTAAAATGCACTCCATACATCTAATCCACATATGCAAAGAAGATAAACCGTACTTGTACATATCTTCACTGACCGGTTTATTGTAAACCATTTCCAAATTGTTCATGTTCTTAGGGGTAGTCAAACAAATATTGCAGGTAGCACTGGAGTCCGTCTCAGATAGGGCTGTGGCTACCTTCCGATCAATCATCGTCATATGTAGTTCATGAAATATTTCAAACGTTCCTGAAACAAAGAATACAAAAATTAAAAAAACAGATTCAAGAAAACAAGGTTTGCAATAAATTTAAATAAAAAGTATTATTCACTGTCAATAGTTACCTATTTGTGTTGGTATTAAGTTTGCAATTTCTTCTGCCATTGCGGCTTCCACTTCACGGACATATGCGGTTGTTTCCTTTTTAAATTGGAACATTATTTGTCTACAGAGATTTGTAGAAGAAGGGCGTGGATTTTCCCATACTAAAATATCGCCAGACATGAGACGAAGTGGGACAAAACTGGCCATAAACACGGAAGATTCTGTGATTATGTCACTGTTAGAGGGTTTTTGTTTATAGCAGCTCTGGGATGACGCACCATCACACCCCCACTTGCTTATGAGCTTAAGAGGACCACCATCGATGTCTGTGTCGATTGTTTTCAAAACTTTTTTTGTTGTCAAGTCTAAAATAGCCTGTAGCTTTATCTTTACACCTGACTCTGTTATGGCCATATCTTCGTTTGCAGGATAACATTCTTTTTTCTGTACTAGTAACTTCTGATAGGAAGGGAAAACCACCACGTTTTTGTCTTTTAAAGTAGATCGCAGAGTTAGATACTGCCATTTTGACAAGCTTAATGCTGTAACAAGAGCCAAAGTTTCATGCTCAGGAACCGATATCTTCGTGGATTTAAACAGAAAATCGCTAACTGCTTGGACTTTTTCTTGATTTTTGGAAAGGCTTTCAATAACTTTCGCAAACATGGTATTCCCATTTACTTTGAGCTTCGAGATAAGCGCAAAAAACAATTCTTCTTCACTACTGTCTGAAAGCGATGTCGACCGTCTTTTTTTCTGTCTTTTTGATAAATCTTCAAATGCTTTTCTCTCACGGGGAGTGTTAGTCCAAAATCTGATGTAGATGCGCACTGCTTCTCACATAAAACTTGGGGCCTTTCTTGAATGTCCATAGTCTCAGGATTGAATATCTTATAAAAATCTACTCTTTCACATACCGGCCACTTTATTTCAGAATCTAACCAAGTCTTGTTATTGGTATCGTCACTGTCTTTTCTACTTGCACTTTGCCATCTTGTATTTAAGTTTGATGTATAATTGCGGCAGAACTTTTTAATTACGTCGAGATCTTTCTCAGAAATTTCACTTGGGATATGATCAACAAGCGTTTTAATAAAATGGTCACTATTCTTAATTCCGCCACTAGACATCAGAAAATCGTAAATGTTCCTATTAGTCACAAGCGTAAACATTTTGACAATTCACAGGATAGGAGAGTTTAAGATGTTGACGGTAAGAAGTCACAGTGCACCCCTTCAGACCTGAATTACGATATTATGAGATAAAAAATATTTCTGTTAATAAACGGTGCATTTGTGGTCTAAACAAACTATTTTTGAAAAAAAAATATTTTATTTATTTATATATTTTTAGATAATTTTGTGTCCATTGTAATGGACATTGGGACTGAGATGTTGCTTAATTAGTTTAAATAATCGCTACTAGATTTGTATTGGTGTCAGTTTTTAGACCTAAATTATTCGGTTATCGTGGTGTCGAAAGAAATAATTCATTACACATAATAAATCTCATAAATAACAAAACTAACAAGAAAAAATATATTATTTATATCTTTTGGTGAAAGGCTCTAAAACAATTTCTGTCGCTAACAAAACACAAGTGTATGTTACACTTTAGACAGTAAACATGTGTTTTGCCTTTGCATCCAGACTGTTTGCATCTTGTAGCTTCCTTTTTCTTGTCATATTCTGGCAAATGGTCAACAGTGTCGTACTGTATTTCACTGGCAGGGCGGAATTCAGCACAACGACGACTCTTTGGGATAGTAGGTGGCGTATCGATTGGACTGCTATTTCCAGAACTGGATGGTCTTCCTCTTTTTCTTGAAATAAGCGGTTGGCCCATTTTTATTAGAGCTTCAGCCACTCGTTGGCGGAAATGAAGAAGATCTAGGATGTCTTTGCTCAATATTTTACAGGCCTGACAGTCTTCTCTGTACTCTAACCAGCTGTTAGTCACCGCCAAGTCAATCGCATGAAATATCATTCGCAACGTCCATTTTCTCGACCTAATAAAAATGCGGTACAGGCTAAGTAGATGATCAATTTTATCAACGCCTCCCTTACCATGGTTGTATAGTCGTACAAGCTCTGGACGTGGAATAGACACATATTCTTTCGATAATTTATTCCATCTTCGTGCCTCGTCTTCTTCTCCGATTCCAACAAAATTAGATGCAAGTACCACACCTTTGTTATCCATCCATTTGAGGACTACAATATCCTTTGTGCTGTTAGTTACTTGTTCTGAGTATCCTCTTTCTTTCTTTGTACCTTCCCTGTCTCTAATTAGGGGTGGGTTCTGGAATCTGTTTATTCTGATTGTCCCTCCGGCATATATTTCTCTGTCACGAAGATCTCTAAGCAGGTTATAGTTAGAAAAATAATTGTCAAAGAAAAGATAATGCCCAGAACAAGTTATTCGTCGAGAAAGATGGTGTACATAGGCAGCTGATGTACCATACCGCAACACATCATTTTTATCTAAATTTGTTGTGGCTCCTTGATAAATGATGAAGTCATAGACTACACCACTCTTGCTGCAAAGCATAAAAATTTTGATACCCCATGGCTCCGGTTTTCCTTTCACATACTGTTTGATATTTAGATTACCCCTGAAAGGAACAATCTGTTCGTCAACACTGAGAATTTGCTCCATTTTCAGTTGTAGACAGCGTTCTCTTATTGAGTTGTACAAAGGTCGAACTTTTATAAGACGATCACTGTTTCCATTTGGAATAGAACTGTTATCAATAATATGTAAGTTATTCCTCAACTGCATGAAACGGTCTCTAGGCATATTTTCCAAAAACACCTTCATATCTAAAGTTCTGTCCCAGTAAAGTCGTATGCGTGGAAACTTCAGATTTCCCATAATTATATGTAAGGCTAAAAATATTTTCATTTCGGCCAGCGAACATTGTTTGTAGTGACGCACATCTTTGGAGTTGGCATATAAATTGGTATTGAAGACTATTTCCTCTAATAGGGAATCAGGTATATATTCTTTGAAGTATTCTATAGGCACCAAAGGTGCTTCAATGTTTGTTATTGGTGAAGCTGACCAGGAAAATTCAGGTTTGTCGAATTAAAAGATGCTTTCTCCATGTGATAATTTCCTTGTTATTATTTTTAGTAGTACTAGTACTACTTATTGTCCCACTTGTTATTGGTTCTTCCTCTTCTTCTTCAATGTCTTGCTCACACTCCAAGTTTTCTTCTAGCTGCTGTGGTTCACTCGGGCGAATAATATCACTACCAACACGAGTTGAAGTCGAGGTTTCTTGTTGTATGATTTCATCATTATCACTTTCTTCGTCCAGGTCTGACACTTCGCCATTTTCCAGAAGATCCAGAAGACTGGCAACGTCTTTTTTTCTTGATAAGTCAAGTTCTGAAATAAAATAGGTAGTAAAATATTCGGTTCCAAAGTGTAGTACTTGTGCACATTTTTATTACAATTAGGTCCTAATGTCCATTTCAATGGACACAGAAAATAAACTAATTTTGATATGGAATATTGATAAACATATGTTATATTTTTGGTAAATTACAAATATTAGCGTTTAATCTATTAGGAAAAAAATAAGTCATTATGATGAACTAAAAATTTACTAGAGAAAATAAAATAATAAAATCAGCTTACCTGTCCTGCGTCTATCCATTGTGGATGTCAACAATCAACTTATTATTTTGATGTACCCACACTAAATATCTAAGAAGTTGACACATTGTAAACAATTTGTAACGCCTAAGGAGTACCGAGAAATGTTTACATTACCTTTAGAATAACAGTGGGTCACATAACAAATTATTAAAAGCTATGTCCATTGAGATGGACGCTGGGTCTGAAGGGGTTGAATATTTTCGTAACTTGTGCTTGTTATCGGTATGCAATAATTAGGAGATTACTAAGAAATTACATACAAAACAAACTCGTCACGCAAATCACCGACAAGAAAGTGATGACGTCATATTACTGGAATTTCGTGTTGATTTTTATAAAAATATTGTTTTATATCAAAAATGATAATTCAAAATAAACTACATTGGGGAAATCTGGACTAAATTATAGGGAAATACATGTAATTCAGTCAAACGTACATTTAAATTATGTTAAACAATATTTTGTAATTAAATAAACCACAAAAAAGTGATTTATTACCAAAGCACCTGTAGCTCTAAACAAAGCAACGATGTCAGTTGTAATTTCCAGAACAAACCAAAGAAAATTTTATTTTGAATGCTCTTAAAACACGTAAATAATTGAAAAAAGAATAGAAATTTAGAAATTATCCCATAAAAAACAGTACTGTCTATTGAAAAAAACCATGCGTCACGCAAATAACAAGACGTCACATCACTGGAATTTTATTATTGCTTAGAATAATAGAAATATTGAGAAATAAAGAGAATGGGCAAGCAAGCACAATGTATTTGAGTTCAATTCAGTAAATTGAAACATTAAATACTTTATTTTTTATCATAGTGACATAAACTTCGTTATCTAAACACTAAAACATAATGTATTTACTTTCAAGCACCTGTAAGTCCATGCATCGCAAATATTACAGGCAAATGTTTATAGAAAAAAAACGATTGCTTTGACTTCCTTCATGGCTAATTTTAAGTTTCATTCTCAATCCTGTTTAAAACACTTCATTATAAATTCATTTTTCTACATATTAAACAACATCATTTTTGTTATTAAGAAGGACTATGTTTTACAATACTTATATAAGTAATAAGTGTTAGGTTATAATGCCCCCTGTCAACATCAAACAAAAAACAGTATCAAAACGACAATAAAAATATATATGCGCCTGAAGTTTTGCTTATCGCAACAATCCGCAAACATTGGTCTATGAGGAAATGTCAGTTGTAACTTCTACAACACTTTACAGCAGTTTATATTCTAAATCCGGTTGAATCGCGCACACAATTTAATAAAATCATTTTTTCTCCATATAAAAAATAACAATTATTTTTTTCCTTAGAAGTACGCATGTTTCTGGAAAATTATTTGAGTGCTAAGTGTTTGCTATGATGCCACCTGTCCACACAAAAAAAAACATTCTTCTTTCAGAACAAAAAAAATTAAAGCGCCTGAAGCTTTGCTTATCGCAACGATTCGCAAACATCTGTCTATGAGGAAATGGCAGTTGTAACTTCCTCAACAACTTACAGCAACTTCTATTCTAAATCCGGTGGAATCGCGCCAGCAATTTAATAAAATTCATTTTTCTCCATTAAACAGGATGTCAATTATTTTTTTCCTGTAGAAGTACGCACGTTCTTGAAAAATAAATTCAGTGGTAAGTGTTTGTTATTATGCCACCTGTATATAAATAAAAAAAAAACATTATACTTTCAGAACCAATAAAAAAAAGCTCCTGAAACTTTTCTTATCGTAACGATTTGCAAACATCTGACTATGAGGTAATGTTGGTTGTAACTTCTTCAACAACAAACAGCAACTTCTATTCTAAATCCGGTTGAATCGGGCAAGTAATTGATCAAAGTATATGTTCGCGACGGTGCTTAAGTATTTTATATTTTACTTTAATTCCCTTATAAATAAGGAGTATTTTTTAGGATGGCCACACTTGAGAGCTGTCATCCCTAAATTAAGAGGCAAAATCAAATCAACCAATCAGAGCGTGTGATAGAACGAGATAGCTATAGTATTCTATTCTTGTCTTTTTACGAGCTTGACGTATGATCAAGAATATTCGAGAATCGATATAACGCCATCCCTGTCTTACTAGTGACAGTTTGTATTTAGCTATCTCGATCGAACATTATAGAAGACGCTTGACATTTCGAGAAAAGAATTGCCAGCTGTTTCCCGAGAATTCTACAGTACCGAGATTGGAGTATACAGCGTGGCCCAAAGAGTGACGTCCAAAGGAAAAAAATTGATTCCTTAGGTCAAGGGGTAGCCAAATCACCCCCATGTATGTTCAGCGATTTTTAGTAGTTTAGGAGTTATGAATTTTTTTGCTAATTTTCTAAGAAAATTGACCTCAGTGGATTAATTATTTTTTATTATTTTTTTGGATAACTTTTTTTATTTTTTTTTTGTATTTTTGTGACATCCTCTTAAATTGTTCTTTTAACCATAAAAGTTTCAGCTTCCTAGCTGTAATGTAAGTTAGTTATTTTTTTATCAAAAGTTCGAATTTTACGATCGAGCTAGTCTGCTCTGAATTTTCAACTTGAAATTAAAAATTGAAAAAGATAATCTCATGGTCCCTTATTAATTTTAAAAACTCCGCAAGGTTTCAAAATTACATAAAAATAAAAATAAACTATTGCTTAATGGGGTATTATTTGCAGAAAACAGCCTTCAAAGGTACTTGGGTGGAAATTACCTAATTAGTAAATTGTTTCAGAAAGTTGAAAGATTCCTGTTATGTCATTATTATGGACTAATTAAGTTAGAAAATGTATCAAATTAAAGGGAAAATAAAATTATTTACTAAAAAATGTTATTTAAGTTACATTTTTGAATGAAAATTCTTAGTAAAATGTTTTAGTGTGAGTTGTAAGATTTATGAGACAATTGTATTATTAATAATAAGTAAATAAACTCGGATAATTCTTTTACACATTTACTCACAATAAATTTTCAAAATGGCGACCTCCCACAGCAATACACAACCTACATCTACGCAAGAAATTTTCTTTAAGTCGCCTAAACGCTTGTCTGTTTCCTCTAACGACATTTCCGGCCTCTCCAATTCGCTGTCTTAGCTCCTCTTCATTTAACGATTCTCGGGCGTAAGCTATGTGCTTGTAATAACCCCAAATAAAAAAATCAATCGGATTTAGGTCAGGCGATCGTGGAGGCCATCTGATTGGACCGTTTCGTCCGATCCACCTGTTGGGATACGTTTCATTCAAATGATTACGCACTTGTGCTGCGTAGTGGCATGGTGCACCGTCATTTTGGAGTTGCTCAAGGCAACGGCCATGAAGCGGCAAGACTTTATCGGGAGCAACTTCAACGCCGTGGAGGACCGCAGCCTAATAGGTATCCCGACCATCGTGTTTTTATTAACACACACAACACTTTGATGGCAGGCCGCATTCCTGGTCGAGAAGGCAGGCGTGAAGGTATCCCAATAGTTGATCCGGGCCGTCGAAACCTCGTATTGGACGAAGTAGCTGAGCACCCTTCAACAAGTACAAGAATAATGGCTCGCAATTTGAACATCCCCAGAACATCAATCCAAAGAATATTGAAAGTCGAAGGGTACCATGCATATCACATTCAACGGGTTCAAGCTCTAATGCCTGCTGATTACCAACAGAGAGTTGATTTTTGCCAGACTATGTTAAGGATGGAGAGAGACGACCCGGGATTTTTCGAAAAAGTTTTGTGGACTGACGAGTCGCGTTTTGAGCGCACAGGAATATTTAATATTCATAACACCCACCACTGGGCAGTAGAGAATCCCCACTTGACCAGAGATACTAGGTTCCAGCATCGCTTTAGCGTCAACATGTGGTCAGGCATACTGAACGGAGAAATGATCGGGCCGTTCGAATTGCCGCCGAGGCTCAATGGCGAGACATACAAATTGTTTCTCGAAAATGATCTTCCCTTGTTATTGGAGGAAGTCAACCTCGATTTACGAAGACACATGGTTTTCCAAAATGACGGTGCACCATGCCACTACGCAGCACAAGTGCGTAATCATTTGAATGAAACGTATCTTAACAGGTGGATCGGACGAAACGGTCCAATCAGATGGCCTCCACGATCGCCTGACCTAAATCCGATTGTTTTTTTTATTTGGGGTTATTACAAGGACATAGCTTACGCCCGAGAATCGTTAAATGAAGAGGAGCCAAGACAGCGAATTGGAGAGGCCGGAAATGTCGTTAGAGAAAACAGAGAAGCGTTTAGGCGACTTAAAGATTTTTTTTTGCGTAGATGTAGTGGGAGTGGGTTTGGGATGTATTGCTGTGGGAGGTCGCCATTTTGAAAATTTATTGTGAGTAAATGTGTAAAAGAATTATCCGAGTTTATTTACTTATTATTAATAATACAATTGTCTCATAAATCTTACAACTCACACTAAAACATTTTACTAAGAATTTTCATTCAAAAATGTAACTTAAATAACATTTTTTAGTAAATAATTTTATTTTCCCTTTAATTTGATACATTTTCTAACTTAATTAGTCCTTAGTAATGACATAACAGGAATCTTTCAACTTTCTGAAACAATTTACTAATTAGGTAATTTCCACCCAAGTACCTTTGAAGGCTGTTTTCTGCAAATAATACCCCATTAAGCAATAGTTTATTTTTATTTTTATGTAATTTTGAAACCTTGCGGAGTTTTTAAAATTAATAAGGGACCATGAGATTATCTTTTTCAATTTTTTATTTCAAGTTGAAAATTCAGAGCAGACTAGCTCGATCGTAAAATTCGAACTTTCGATAAAAAAATAACTAACTTACATTACAGCTAGGAAGCTGAAACTTTTATGGTTAAAAGAACAATTTAAGAGGATGTCACAAAAATACAAAAAAAAAAAAAAAGTTATCCAAAAAAATAATAAAAAATAATTAATCCACTGAGGTCAATTTTCTTAGAAAATTAGCAAAAAAATTTATAACTCCTAAACTACTAAAAATCGCTGAACATACATGGGGGTGATTTGGCTACCCCTTGACCTAAGGAATCAAAATTTTTCCTTTGGACGTCACTCTTTGGGCCACCCGATATAAACGGCTGCGCAGAGCGGACCAAGGATATAGTTTCGTCATATAGTTTCGGGAGATCAGTCCGAATAGTGGAAAAATAGTGGACAGTGAACAGAATAGATATAGTTTCGTGATATAGTTTCGCCATATAGTACAGTGATATAGTTTCGTCATATAGTTTCGGGAGATCAGTCCGAATAGTGGAAAAATAGCGGACAGTGAACAGAATAGATATAGTTTCGTAATAGATACAGTATAGTTCAGTGATATAGTTCCGTGATACAGTTTTCCGATTCAGTTTCGAATCAGTGATCGAATAGTGGGAAGAAATAGTGAAGTGAACAGTATATAGTAACAGTGACAGTGATTCCGCGACAGTTCGTTAATAGTTATCGACAAACAGTTCCGTAATCGTTTCGTATAGTGTTTCCGTGATAGTTCGTTTATAGTTATCGACAGAGAGTTCCGTAAACAGTTTCCGTTTCGTATCCGTTTACGAATAGTTCCGAAAGCAGCAAGAACAAGAATAACAGTGGAAATAACAGTGATTAATAGTGATAATAGAAGTGTGAAGTGCCGTTTATAGTATAATTGATAAATATTTAAGATTGTGAAGTGCCGTTTATAGTTTAATTTATAAATATTTAAGAATTTGCACCATTCTGTTTTACAGTGTTGCCAGATAGTTTCAACATTTCATTGTTAGTAGTTTTTCGTTAATAAATATACAGTCCATTTATAGTATAGTTTTATTTCGTGTACATTGAGGTAGGCACGTTTGGTTACGCCGAACACTATCTCGTACAGTATAAATTTCTCCATACAAAAAAAACTACAATATTTTTTATCTTCAAAAATACACATTTTATAGAAAATCGTTCATAGTATAATGTGTTTGTAATGATGTCAGCTGCTTAAAAAAAAAATCGTACCAGTTCATTGACCTTGGACCCTAGGTCCAAAATTTTTCAATATGGAACCAGTGTGCGGCGGGGAGACACTATCGAGGCAGAGCCTCACGAGCGTGGTCTCGCATACGCTGCCTGTGACAACAGGCAGGTCGTTGGGGCGCTTGTAGCTCGGTGTCATGTCCGGGTAGAGTTTCACGCCGTGGCGAGATCGAGCCAGCCTGATGATTCCCCATGGGGGGAGGCCCAGCTAGCGACCTCAAGCTCACGGCGGCTCGCTCGTCCTGGGGTCAGTCCTTGAGACTGGCCCACAATCCTGACTACTCGACGTGGAGTAGTGGATGTGGGCAAGCAGTATGTTGGCCGCGTCAGCGCTGCATTGCAGCACCACCCTGAGCAGCCATCTGTGGGGGTCTGAGGTCCTCTAGAGAGGCCGGCTGGCCGGTCATGGAGGAAAGTTCCTTCAGGCCCCTCTCGATCATACTGGTGGCATCGTCGCCAATGCGGATTGCCACCAGGACTTCCGTGAGGATCCTAACCGCCTCTGTTAGGACCCTGTCCCTTTCTGGGATGGCTGCTCGTTGGCTCATTTGACTTGGAGCCCGCTGGTGTTTCGGCATCTCCCCCTGAGGAATACCCTGAGGGGCGCCGACCACTTCCAGTGGGCCCGTGGGTGGCTTGCGACACGGCTGGTCCGGTTTTCCCGCGTCTTTTTGAGGAGCGGCTCGCTTTCTCCGTCTCCTCGGCCTCCTCTTCCGCTTCGTCTCGCCGGCTAGGTCGTTGGCGGCCGCCATGAGAGTGGTCGCCGCGTTCGACTCTCCCTGCGGTGCCGCCTCCTTCCTTTTCGGCTCGACGGGCTTCGTGAGGGGCGCTGTGCCCGCGCTCTTGTTCCGCACTTCGCGGCGGAGTACGGAGCAATCGAGACTGTTGGCGGGGTGGGGTCCGCCACAGTTTGCGCACGTTGCGGGTTCCGTGCGCGGCCTCTTGCAGTCTTTTGCGGCGTGCTGCTCGCCGCATTTGACGCAGGCCAGCTTCCGGTGGCAGTGCGTGGAACTGTACCGGAACAGCTGGCATCGGTGGCACTGGGCCGTCGTTCTCTTGCCACGCCAACCCTCGATCTTCACGCCGGGCATACAGAGCAGCTCTGTGATGTTGTATAGTCCCGAGGTGAGGGCTGGCGTTCGGGTCAGCTGGGCGAAGAAAATGCAGCCTGGGCGTCCACGGCGCGCGTTGATCGGCCGGACGTAGTCGACTGGGTAGCCCAGACTAGCCATTTCTTCGGCAATTGCTTCAGGGTCGGCATCGGTAGGCAAGCCTCGGATGGCGACCTTCAGCGGTTTCTGACTTGGGGGCGCGTACGCAAACCAGGATATTCCGGCTCCGGACTTCTTCAGCTCTACAAAGTAGCGCTGGTAAGCACGAAATTCCTGTTCCGTTTTCGCTAGGAATCGGAAGCCCAGGGCTTCTTTAAGCATCCTCATGTGGGAACTCCAGTCTGGGAGATGGTCCACCACAATGGGAGGGAGCTTCTTTCCTCTGCATAGGTTAGTGGCGGGAGGCACTACTATTTTCGGCAGAGGAGGGATGCGTTGGGACGACGGCGGGGTCTTCATTGCCGCAGCGGCGTAGGAGACGCTCGGCTGCGGGGGTGACGTCTCCATTGCGTCTAGTGATGGCATGGAGAGAGGCGGCGTGCTTCTGGGCATGAGCATCGGGGCAGGGCGTGCCCCATGCGGAGGCGTCGGTGTTCCCGATGACGAGGAGGTGGCAGAGAAGAGTCGCTTCTGAGCGCGCGTGTCGCTCTGCGAACTGGCACGCAAGGCGGCTGCACTCTCCCTGAGAGCATCCAGGGCTACGCGTCTTGCGGCGTCGCGCTGGGCAGCGAAGGCGTCAACTTGGGGCTGTTGGGGCAGCGGTGGCAAGGGCGGCAGTGGCGGCAGAGAACGGGCGGCCGCGAAGGCCGCAGCGGCGGACTTGCCGGCGTCACTGTCGGGCGTCGAGGTGATCTGCGGTGGGCGCGACCAAGGGCGCAGCGCGAGAATGCGCTGGAGCGTGGAGCGCGGGCTCGCAGGCTGGTACACCTTGTTGGTGGGCGCCTGCGGCTGGACTTCGCGGGAGTCACGGGCATGACTATGCCGGGATAGGTGGGCGTCGAAATGTACGAAACGAAACGAAACGAAAAAGCCTGGTCCGCGCGGTGCGTAGCCTGCCCCCGGGACGGGCAACAACTACCGTTACCCCCCGGTGATTCCCGCTGGTGGGAGTAGCGTCGAGGTTGTCCGAGTGAGCAGTTGCGGCTGCGTATCGTAATATTTTTCCATACAAGTTAACCGCAGGTTTTAGCAAGTTTATCTATTTAACCAGTAGTTTTCAATAATTTGGCGCGACTAGAATATATCCAGCTACAAGAGGAAACTGTAAGAACATTTTTAGTTTGCAATTTTAATACGTAATTCAGTCTTGAAATTTGAAATGGTTCCTTCAGCTAATAAGGTCCAGTGTGGTGCCTGGTAATAAGGCCCGGGCCTTATTTTACGTATGAAGTCAAACCATTACGTTATACTAAAAGTAAAACTTTTCATATTATTTTATAAAATAGCTTTTATTGTAAAGCGCATTACGTACCTGCTACTAAAGTTTATAGAAAATGAGCCAAATCTCTAGGAAAATATTAAATATCTGATTATCTAATTAAATTATTAATGTATATAAAATGTTTCTTACCCTTTTATTTTTGAATTAGTATTTTTTAGATTAAAATGTCATCTTCTCCGCCAGTTAAAAAAAGACGGGGTCTTTGGTCAGAGGATGATTTCGTTCAGCTATGGCTGCTGTTATTAATAATCAACTTACCCAACGCCAAGCAGCTACCCGGTACAAAATACCTCGCAGGACTCTTCGTAACCATTTGAAATCTGGAAAAACTACAAAAAAAATGGGAAGGGACGTCTTATCCGCTTTACGTTTTATGCTATCTCACTTCTTAGGTCTGCTGTAAGACATTCCATTTTAGAAATAGGCAGTACCTGTTGTGTCTTGATTCCTATGTAATTATTCTGTGTATGTTTCTGAGTACAATAAACTGTTAAATAGATAAATAGGGATCCAATATTATCAAAATCGCAAGAAAAAGAATTAGTTGAGAGAATCATTAAGTTTGCGAAAATTAGTGTCCACTAACTCCCCAAGTGATTCGAACACAGGCTTATAGATTCTGTGAGAATGAGGGAATAGAACAGAATTTTAATAAAAAAAACTGGCAGAGCTGGTAGGGAGTGGTTACAATTGTTTTTGAAACGTAACCCACGTGTGTCGAATAGTGAAAAGATGTTGTAAATGCCAACAGTATGGTCACTCAGCAAAATTCTGCAGAGATTCTGACTACCTGTGCTCATTGCGAACAAACTTGTCACAGTATAAAGGACTGTACAAAAAAGGAGCAACCCAAGAAGTGTGCGACCTGTCAGCGCTTCAACAAGCAGAGCAATCAAAAAACTGGAGATGAGACATGCCCAGCAAGGAAAAGCGCCGAAATATGACTTCTGAATTCAATAGACTACGAGGGCGCCTTGGGCGCCGCGCCACTTGTTATTAGTTGCTATTTTGATATGCAGAATTATAGTAGTTATTTATGAATTATTATTTTAATATATTTATTTCTAATGATTTCGGAATGATTTTTATATATTTAAAAAAAATATATTTCGTTATTTAATTGACATTAAATCTCGATATAATGTTAATTAATTCTTATTAATTTACTTTTATATAGTTTTAATTTTATTAGAATGTATTATTTATTTGAGCAATTATCATTATAACTTTTATTAATTCCTTGCACAGTTTTTGCACACTACACAAATGTACGACACTACTTACCGGACAATATAGACTAAAGGGTGCTGTACACGGGTTGAGTAGATGGTAGAGTTACTAGCATACTACTCTACCAGGTTTTAGTACTCTACCAGTTTTGGTAGAGTAACTGTCTACACGTAAATTTTTAATTCGTTAGTAAAGTAACGCTAATTATGTCACTCGGTAAGAAACGCTAGAACAATGAACGTCGATTCGACCCATATTGTAAGGAACGCTCTAATCGAGTTAACCGATTTATTATTGAAGGAGGTAACAAATGCTCTTAAAGATGAACAAAATAGGAAAAAGAGACTATGGACGAGAGATTGGATCTTGAGAAGAGATGCCAGAGGGGCTTCAGCACTACTTTCGAAAGAGTTGGCTGTAGAGGACGTAACAGAATATAAACTAACTATGAGGATGACGCCGGAAATGTTTGACGATTTGCTCAAAAAGGTCGGTCCAAAAATTACGAAACAAGATACTACAATGAGGATGGCATTACCGCCACGTATAAAATTGGAAGTAACTTTGGATTTCCTAGCTACAGGAAATTGCTACCGGTCATTGCAGAACCATTACAGAGTGCCTAAATGCACTATTTCGAAATTCATTCCTGAAGTTTGTGACGCCATTTACGACAGTCTGTGTGAGCATATCAAGGTAAGTTTTGTTTATATAGGTAAACCAGGGTCAATATTGTATTGTAAGTGTGCTACACCACAGCGACTCACATGCCCACAAATGGCAAGCCACATTATTTATGCAGATAATAGTTGAAATTAATTGCCTAGTAAAAAAAATACGGTCCACCGTTTGGATGTGTTTCGCTGTGGTGATGGACAATTTTATTAGTGTAATTTAAAAAAAAGATAAATTCGTGAATGTAACTTTATAGTAATAAAAATGAAAGAAACTTAAGAAAAACATTTATACGACTTTAAACTTATACTGGTAGATCAAAATATGATCATAGAACATAAATATTTGCAGAATCCCAAGCTAGATTTATGATTGATTGAGATGCTTTTTGGGTTTCTTGATCAACAACTTGAGATTCTTGTACATTGTTATAAATTTTCAAGATTGATTGAGAAGGTTCTTGAGTTTCTTGTATGTAAACTATATCCTTTTGCAAGACTGACTGAGAAGCATCTTGGGTTTCCGGTGCGTAAAAATAATTTTGCTCTTCGCATTGCGCCTGTTCTTCATTTTGCGGTTGGGGGGTCATTGAGGTTACTGAGGGAATAAGTGTACTTGCATTCGATGTGTTTGAGTTCGGAGGTGTTATTAAGAACCGGACTAAAATTGATTGTATTTCACTTTGTGCCAGTAAAGATTGTCCGAATGACATTTTGTCCAACATTAAAGCGACATATGAACCAAACGCACTGTTGGCACTTTCATTGCATAAACTATCGTGCACTTTGCGTACTTCATTAACAGCCGAAGCAAGAGTCTGTAAATTCTTATATTTGGATGTCTTTCCCTTTCCCTTGCCTTTTGATGTTGGCGCTATCGGAGTCGATACTGACTGTGAATCTTCAATATTTTGTGCAGTATTGGTGCTTGGCTGTTGTGAGTCATTTATTAAGACTAACAATGGTTGTGGATCATTTTCATTTGTTCGGACTTCGGTTTCGTCTTCTAAAATTGCATTCTGTAATTAAAAATACATTAAGGTTAAGTATTTGCTTCTGATTTCAGGTACCAGCTTCAGAAGAGGACTGGAAAACAATAAGTACCGGATTTGAAACTCATTGGAACTTTCCAAACTGTTGTGGTGCCATCGACGGCAAACATATTTTGATACTAGCCCCTCCAAATTTGGGGCAGCGAATATTATAGCTACAAGGGCTCGAATAGCGTTGTGTTAATGGCAGTTGTTGATTTTAACTATAGGTTTCTGTACATTAATGTTGGTGCCAAAGGATCACAATCGGATGGAGGTATTTTTAAAAATTGCCCTATTTCGGATGAATTAGAAAGAGGACTTTTGCCTGCAGGATCATTCTTAGTTGGTGATGATGCTTTTCCTTTAAAGCCATATTTATTAAAACCATATAAAACTTACAGAGGTCCTTTGACAATACCTGAGAAAAATTTTAACTATCGTCTGAGCCGAGCAAGAAGAATTGTGGAGAATGCATTCGGTATTTTGATGAGCAGGTTTCGGATATTTGATGGAAAAATAGATTTGGATCCTTCCACAGTTTGCAAACTTGTGTTTGCAGCCTGTTCTATTCACAACTGGCTGCGAAAATCATCACCTTCTTATTTGCAACCAGGTGAGGTCGATCAAGAAAATATCAATACTGGAGAAATTATACCCGGTAGTTGGAGAGACGAGATTAAAGAATTGCGTAATCTTGAGAGTTTTAGGGGTACTCAAAGCACCAATTTAGCTAAGAGAATACGTGACCGAATGAAGGACTATTTCAACAACGATGGAGCTGTATCCTGGCAATATCGTCATATATCCTAAATAATGTAAAATATTGTTATAATAAACACTTGTGCGTACCTCTGATTGTAATGTTCCCTCAATGTTATCCCGAGTCTCGGTTCTACGTGTGACTGATCTTAATAACGTATCCATTGCATAGTACCATTTTATAGACGGCACGTAAACTTCGTTACTTCCACTGCCAGACTTTTGAGATTTTATTATTTTCATTCGTTCTTGGTTGTAAGTACATCGGAGGTTTTTGATTTTTTGTTTTAATTCAGGAACTCCAAAGTTTTCCTTGCACATTTCACGAACAATATATTCATAGGCCGTATTTCTTTTGTCCTTATCTTTATAATCACGATGGCTTATATCCCAGATACTTGGAAACTCCCCGTAAAGCTCCACTAGTTTTAAAGTTTCTGAATCACCCCACCTCATGTTATTTATTTGCATAAATCACTACCAAAAACTTTGCAAAACTTTGCGCGCGTCTACAAGTTTGTTTCTTTTTTTCTGTTTTTTTTTTATAATTCTCCCATGTAAGGGAAGGCAAAAAGTTTGAGCCCATGCAGCCTAAGTCTGAACTAGTTACTCTACTAAAGCGTTTACATGGGTAGAGTAGTCGGTAGAGTAGAGTGGACACCAGGGTGGGGGAGTGGTAGAGTAGAGTAGCTTGCCCACGGTGCTAGCTACTCTACTCTACCAAATTTCAGTACTCTACCAAAAGTGTTTACATGAGTATAGTTAGTAGGATAGTTAGTACTCTACCAGTCTACTCTACCGTCTACTCTACCCGTGTACAGCAACCCTTAAAGGTACCGGTTGGTAGCCGGCGACACGCAGCAGCAGCAGACGACGTGTCGCGGCGACACTACTGGTTTCTGTGTATTTCTATGAAATTCCCTCCGTAGCTAGCGACACGAAGCTAGCGACGCGTCGTCGAGCGGCAGGCGCAAGTGTCGCCCGACCGCGGATCAGTGCTGACGTCGGAACAACGACGTTTTCCGATTCTGAAGAAGAAAAACTCATAAACGAGGTGGCTCAACATACCGCACTGTACGATGCGTTTCACAAAAAATATATGATCACGGTCATAAAAGATAACATTTGGAAAAAATAGGAAATGTTATAAATAAAAGCGGTAACTAATTAATTGTTTTCTATTTGACTACCCGCATAGCCTAGTTGGCAGTGCATCTGCCTGCTACGTAGAGGGTCCCGGGTTGGATTCCTGGCCGGGCAGACATTTGAATACAATCATGCCTTGATCCCTACTGGGGTAGGCAGAGCGTTAACGACAAACAAACAAAGGTCGTTCCGCCACGTCTGACAACATTTGAGGGTTAATCCGGATAGTTGACTGACATACAAAGAGCTATTTTGAAGTTTGCTTTCAATAAACCTCGACGATACCCAACCACACATCTACATAAAGAAACTAAAGTCCTAACAGTTAGACAATTATATGTGCTCTCTTTAATCTTAAGAAAACACCGTAGCACCGTACCACCAAAGCCAAATAAAAGGATAAACTTACAACCTAGTGTTCGCCATAATACTGCTCATTCAGAACATCAATACTTTGTCCTCAGCAACTATATTTATAATAAAATTGATAAAAATATTAAAACACTAAATTTGACAAAGCGTGAAATTAAAACTAAACTAAGTAGCTGGGTTCTCACCAAAACGTATAAAGACACGGAGGAATTATTACACTTTATTGCATAGCTACTTACATTCATGTTATACCTAGTGCACACTCACATATGCACACTCACGCTACACACACACACACACAATTTATATTTGTTATTTCAGAATATTGATTAATTTAAATAAAACCAATTTAATCTTGATTCGTATACACTGTACTTTCTCAATTTAATGAAATACGACAGACCACTGCATCAGGGAAGCAGGACTTCTACATATTATTATAAATTGTAAGTTTTGAGAAATGGAATGTAGTCATAATATTTTATTATGTAAGAAAAATTGTATGCTTCTCTTAAATCTATAAACTTTATTATTATTTTATTATTATTATACACATACTAATGCCGCGTCTCCTGCCTTTCAAAACATACCCCCGCGGGACAGAGAGGGGCAGGGAAATGTTTCAGGCGCCGGCCACACAGAAAAGTCGTAAGACAAGGACGCGTCGCAGTCGCGGCGCCCTTACAATCCACTTTCATACAAAATATATGCAGCCGTGGAGACTCAAAACATACAGAAAAGACGGGACGCCGACACGACGCTCCACTCGTCTGCGCCCTATTTGAAAACATACAGAAAGGACAGGGCGCAGGCGCAAGTGGGCTAAGCGGGGGGGCGCGGTAGGGACGCGGAGAGCAGGTTCAAAATTGAACAATTGAATGCCGGAAAATGCCCAGTGTGCGTCGCACACTGGTTACATATTGAAGATTTTTGGACATAGGGTCCAAGATCAATGAACCGCTGAATGAATGTGGTCAGATGGCAGTCGCGTTTAATCCCCTAGATCAGGAAGCCCACCCCGTGAGATACAGGATAAGGCTAGGGAGATGATGGTCCAAGATCAATGAACCGGTATGTTTTTTTTTTAGATCGCTGGCATCATTAATTTTTTTTTTACTGATGATGATTTTATGTAAAATGTGTATTTTTGAAGATAAAAAATATTATATTTTTTTTGTTCGGAGAAATTTATACTTTTATCAATTACTTGCGCGATTCAACCGGATTTAGAAAAGAAGTTGCTGTAAGTTGTTGAAGAAGTTAGAAGAAAAATGATCAGCATTACGTTTCTTCCTGGTAAAGCTTTTGGTGGCGGGATTTTAAAATTATTATTTTCTATTTGCCTCCCCATCAATGATTTTTGAAAAATACCATTGTCAGATTCTTTTCCGTAAGCACCAACTTCAACTACTACAAACTTACAATTAGCATCCACGATTGCTAATAGCACAATTGAAAAGTAGTCTTTGTAGTTGACGACGAGAAGACTGGTTTGTGGCTTTCAAAAAACGACACAGTTTGGCTGTCAAAAACCACAAGCCGTGGAAAATTCACGAAAAAAAGTCTGCAATCCTTGGGTCATATACTCCTATTATGATTTGCTGAAAAAAACATTGAATGAATTGGAACTACACGATAAACCTTCACAGATATGGAACCTAGACGAGACGAGTTTCTGCAAAGATCCCAGTAAAACCAAAGTAGTGGGTTTGAACGGTACAAAACAAAAAAAGGGAGTAAAGAGCGGACACCGAGAAATAAAGAAAAACTTAAAAGAGCTGTTTATGATGTTATGAAATATAATAAATCACTGAGAGGTACTGCGAAAACTTATGGTTTGTCTGTCATGACCCTTAAACGTTATGTAAAAAAGAAGAGAGAAGCTGCAGCTACTAGCGGTTTATCTCCTATCTATGAACCTGATTACAAGCTATCTCTTATTTTTACAAATGAAGAAGACTCAGACCTTGCTATGTACTTAGAAACTGCCAGCAAGTTGCATCATGGGCTAACACCCAAAGCCACTCGCGAGCTAGCGTATCAGTTTGTTCCTGCAAATGGTAAATAAATAGGTATTATAAAATAGCTTCATACGCCTGGCTTCATGGATTTATGCAACGTAATAAAAAATTATCACTGAGAGTCCCTGAAGCAACAAGCCTCTCCCGAGCAGCAAGCTTTAATAGACATAACGTCTCAAAGTTTTTTTCCAATCGGAAAGATGTGTTTTTACGTCATAATTTTGAAGTCCGCGATATCTGGAATATTGATGAGACGGGGATAACCACGGTTCTTAAACCCAAAAAAATTATAGCCTGTAAAGGTTTAAAGCAGGTTTCAAAAATGACCTCGGCTGAACGCGGTGAATTGATCGCGGTGAGATGTTTTTTTTTTTGGGCTGGCAACCCCACCCGAGAATATACGAGGTTTAAAACTCTAGCCAAATTTATTTAAAATAATATGTTAAAGTAAATTATTTGAGCATATAACCTGTGTGCTATCAAAGGTCAACAACATAACCTATAAGGACTGCAGGTATTTACCTTTTACCGCTGGATATTTTTGAGTTATATGATCTGGACAATCGAAGAAGCAGTTGAGAATTTTCAAAATTCACGCACACAGACGCACTGAGCAGCATTTTGGAACAGAAACACACTCAAACGATTAAATTTCAACCGTATTGCGCCGGCGCAGGATCTGACTGACAGCCTGACAGTGACAAATGAAATGTCAAACGTAGTAAATAACATTGCATTGCGTTCTTTTTTACGCATCACTTCACATCGGGATACTGCGTTTTGTTGCGGAGGTGCTTTCGTTCAAGGCATATGTTGAGACACTGTGATTGCTGTTTATTATGAAATACCAACGAAATACATCAAACTTTGTGGCTATTTATGTGACATAAATCGTTTCGGCTATTGAGTAATATTGTATATAAATATAATCGATTTTAATTGACTGAATATATTGTCAATTTCTGCCTCTCGTCAGTGCGTCGACCAGCAGTCGGCACGTCAAATTATTTGCGTATCTGTGAGCCAACCAGCAGTCGGCATTGTTTACTATTTATGTTTTCGCGCTCTTTTCGCCGAATATACGATCCGTTCTCGAAGTGCGACTCTTGTAATCGTAAAAGAGTGATATAATCTACATTTCAAACTGTCTTACTAATAGTCTATGGTGCAAAATAAAATAAAAATTGTCACTTAAAGTGGACGTCTTGGTGCGTGAATTTATCCAGTTTTGTTCCGCGATTTTTGCGAAAAATTTTAGTTGTTGTGGTGTAAAAACTTGAAGAAATCATGGAAAGGTAAGTACTTTTACATTTTTATTACTGGGAAACACGTTTTCGTTAGATATTTGTAAGAAATCAGCTCTGAAACCAACGGCATAGCTGTCCAACGAACTATGAACGTACTTTGTTTCTGCCATTATTTCGTCTAAAAGTTTATAAAACCGTAATGTTTTGGAGAATTTAAGCTACTAATGTCATTAATTTGCAATGGATAACAATATTTAACTTGTATTTTAGCCATAAAACTTATAATTTGGGTTCAAATACGTGAAGGTCATTGTTTGCCGTCTGTCGGCAGCGCCACGGACAGGGTTTCAGGGTCAAATGGCGGAATGCTGAGAATGCTAGAAAACATGGATACGCTTTTGGATTTTCTGTTTGAAATTGTTTTTAATCTTTTGCATGTAATGTAACATCACTTTTAACTGCATAACTGGTTGAAATATATACCCTTTGGGGTACTATGGGAAAAAACTTCGAAAAAATTTCGTGCGAAAAATTTGACCCCCCGTGACCCCTCCTTTTTATGACCTCACCAGATGGGGGGTGTCAAGGGGGTCAACCTTTACCAGTATTATTTCCCCAAAAAATCAATCCCCCCCCCCTAGGGGAGAAAAAAGTTTTCCTTGTTAAATTTTTGTCCCCCAGGGGGGATGGGGTTAGTTTTTCGGGGAAATTATGTTTTTCACGGGGGGTCCAATTTTTCGTCCTAAGTTTTTTTGTTATAATTTATTTTTGTAATTTTTCTATGCATTTTATAGCGCCCCAAAGGGTATATACTCCAACTCCTACATTCCACCCTTAGTTACGATAAAAATATAAAATATGGGTGCTAAAAAACTTATTTGTGTGTGTATATCCAAACGCACGTTTTTTCGTCACAATACGCACATCAAAATTAATAGTTTTTTTTAACAAAAGTAGTCTCAGGTAAAAGTAGTATCTAAAAATAGAAAAAAATCTTTAATTTATATGTTATTTGATTTGATAGTTGGATAATTATTATAGATTTTTATTAATAATTTGTTAAGAAAAATATATGCAGGGCACTACTAAATACGAGAGCTCTAAGTGCACATTTTCCATTCATACCTCGCTTATTTTTTGCATTTATGTGTTTTTTGTTTGGTTTGCATGCTTTTTGTTTTTGCTTTTTTCTTTAGAGGTGGACGTGGTCGTGGTCGTGCTCGTGCTCGTGGTCCTGGGCGTGGACGCGGTCGTGGGCATGGGCGTGGGCGAACGATGTGTGTTAACGATGTCGAAGCGCCTGCGCAGAATAGCGCTACGCGGACGCGCGGTGGGCCCACTAGAAGTGCTGGCCGCACCGAAAGGCCTTCGGCTATCGATCCGTAATAACAACATTTTTAAACTAATAACTAACAAGTTGCTTCGTTTTTTTTGCAACACTAACATTCTGCATTAATATTTTAGAGTTTACTGTGGCATGGTGGAGGAGCTGTCGATGGGGCATCCCCTGGAGCGGCTGCTAACTCAGCGGCGACCTCGAGTGCTGCCTGCTGCAAGGCGGGGGTTAGCATTTTGAAGTTGTTTTTGCTTTCGGAATGACATGCGAGCATTGACTTTAAATTTTTTTTTAGTTCCGTGCCGGTGTCACTATGGTCCTCCATCGACCTCCTCACAAGGAATCATCCTCAGACGACCCAGTCGCAAGGTCAGCTCCAGCCCGACCGGGCTGTTGAGGCTCAGCCCCAACCTGCCCAAGATAAAGAAGCCCAGCCCCAGCCCGACCGGGCTTTAGAGGCTCAGCCCCAGCCTGACCGGGCTGCAGAGGCCCAGCCCCAGCCCCAACCTGACCGGGCTGCAGAGGCCCAGCCTCTGCCTGACCACGCTCAGAACTTTGAGCTACACTCAGCACCTTCACCTGCTTTGTAAGTTCATATTTTGAAAGTTTAACTTTTCATTACTGGTCATAAAATAGCGAATTTTTAACACTTTATTTTTAACAGGCATGTTGAACTTGGAGGTAGTGGAGCGTCCACGCCAACAACGCGGAAACGCAGTAACATATTGGACCACAGTGACATGGGGGCTAAACGACGTCTGTGAGTGCCTTTTTATAATTATATATTCTAGGTGCAGTTTTCAAAGTATGTACTTAGTATTTTGGTTCTTTTAGACCCATATGAATAGTGGTAGTATCGCTGCTTTTGGCGCACAGGGTTCTGGGTTCAATTCCAGGCCGGGGCAGATATTTGAACGATAAATTTAAATATATGTTTTTGGGTCTGGGTGTTCTTTGTGCATCTTTCTGTGTACGTCCATGGCACCACGAACCACAACGGGTATCCTAGTGAATGCTATGAATGTGACGATTTTCTTTTTAATAATTTATTTTCTTTGTTTTTAGAATTCCTTCCTCGTCATCTTCGTCGCGTCCTCTAAGGGACACTGAAATATCAAACGTCCTTAATTACGGTAAGTGAAAATAGTTCAATTTTAGCTGCTAATAAAAAACAAATAAATCTTGTTCTATACGAAACCGAAACGTGGCCACTTACAATGGGCCTCATAAGAAGGCTCAATGTCACTCAAACGGCAATGGAAAGGGCTATGCTCGGAGTTTCCCTCTGCGATAGAATCCGAAACGAGGAGGTCCACATAGCTCGAGGAGTTGCGCAACTTAAGCGGCAGTGGGCGGGGCACATTACTCGCAGGACCGACTCCCACTGGGGCACGAAAGTCCTGTAGTGGCTGTCTCGGCACGGTAGACGCAGCATAGGCAGGTCTCCCACAAAGTGGATCGACATTCTGGTGAAGAAGAAGGCGCTAGACCGATCATCGTGGAGGTCCTTGCGGAAGGCTTTTGTCCTGCAGTGGACGTCTATCGGCTGAGACGACGACGACGACGGCTGTGTTCTATAAAGATCAGCTCTCAGATCACTGATTCTATTACATAAGTAAGTTGTAACTTAGTAAATTATTAAATGTGCTTCCTTTATCTTCATTTTTTACAGGCAGCGACGAGGACTCCGAAGAAGATGGCGAGGACGAAATTGGCTCGCACTCTCAGTGCATAATCCCCAGGGTGGTCCAACCGTACGCGCTAGCCGAGCAGGATGAAGGTGCTGGCGGTGAGGTGGATGCCTTCGTTTGTTTTTCCTGGCCTCCGACATCCAATGACCCACCTTCTAACTCTTCTGGTCCCATTCCTTCCACATCCGATGTTCCTGAATCTTCCGTTCCGCCTTCCATTCCTAACTATAGTCCCTCATCCTCATCTTGTCCCATTTCGGAGCCAGGAAACAAATTTGATTTTAAATGGAGTGGGTTCCCGCAACCTCAAACTCCTCCTGAGCTGAGGA
The DNA here is from genome assembly GCA_949820665.1 of Scrobipalpa costella. Lineage (NCBI taxonomy): Eukaryota > Metazoa > Arthropoda > Insecta > Lepidoptera > Gelechiidae > Scrobipalpa > Scrobipalpa costella. The sequence continues at coordinate 11,067,946 of OX463309.1, forward strand.
GGGAACCGTTCTCCCAGATTAACTGTGGGCCCACGGTTCCATATGCGAGCCCATATGACGCATTTACTGCCATATGGGATCACAATAATATGGAACACATTGCCAAAGAGACAAATCGTTACGCGCAACAGCTTGCAGCGGTCATGCTGGTGGACGGTTTGCTCTGTCCGAACAGCCGCATCACCAAATGGCGAGACACCGACGTAAGTGAATTGTACGTGTATTTCGCTATAATCCTCGCTACCGGGATTGTGGTGAAATCACGTCTCGAGGAGTACTGGAACTGCTCGCTGGACATTTTCAGTACCCCCGGATTCACTGCGGCGATGCGGTATGACCGCTTCGTGCTGTTGAGCAGATGTCTCCACTTTCAGGATAATGATGGTTGCGATCCTGAACTGATGACACTGAGTCAGGCCAAGTTGTTTAAGGTGCAGCCAATTTTGGATCACCTTAACAATAAATTCCAACAATTATATGTGCTGCACCAAAACGTGGCTCTGGACGAAAGTCTAACCATGTGGAAGGGTTGGTTAGATATTAACCAATTCATCCGTAATAAAGCAGCTGCAGTAGGTATTAAAACATACGAGGTATGTGAGTCCCAGACTGGATATTTGTGGCGCTTTGAAGTCCACGCAGGCCATGACACCTCCACAGACCTACAAGACGACAGTCCAGTTTCTGGGAAAGTCCCAGCTCTTGTGCTCAGACTTTTAAATGGTCTTGAGCATAGGGGCCACACAATTTGGATGGATAACTTTTACAATTCTCCCGCGCTTGCGCGAGAATTGAAAGTTCGGGGATTTGACTGCGTGGGGACCTTACGAACGAATCGTCAGTTTGTTCCCGTTGAACTGATGAATCTTTCAAAAAAGGATATGGCGGAAGGTCAGGTGAACGGTTGCACTTCGGGGGATGTGGACCTCATTGTATACCGGGACAAAAACCGTGTGGCTTTTATCTCGACATACCATGGGCTAGCAACCGCGATGTGCGGCAATACACTCAAGCCCACCATCATACCGGACTATAATGTCTGTATGGGGGGGGTGGACCGCAAAGACCAGATGCTCGCCATGTACCCCATTGAAAGAAGGCGGAACAAAGTCTGGTACAAAAAGTTATTCAGGAGGCTCTTGAATGCTAGTACTTTAAATGCTTACATACTTTACAAGGCACACCGCTCGATCACACATCGGAATTTTCGCCAAACTTTGGTGAACGAATTGTTGGCAGCACACAAACCACCAGCACCTACCCGTGAGCTGCCGAGCACCTGGCATTTTCCGGGGCAATACGATCTGCTCCCTGGAACCACACGGAACGAACATTTGAGGCGTAGTTGTTCAGTTTGCAAAAAGCGAACTTCAAGCTTTTGCAAAAAGTGCAATGTGCCCATGTGTGTGTTTGTTTGCTTCGAGTCATATCACACTACACAGTAAACTACACAAAAACACTGTCTTACACACACAAGGTATTTAGGTACTAGTATTGAAGGTCAATCTGAAAAACAAGTAACCATCCAAATTGTTACGGGAAATATGGAACACAAAAAGCTGCACATGTATTTATATAGGTTGTATATGTATGTATGAGTAAGTGCTTCGGATAGAGGTATATGTTTTTTGTGACTAATTTGTTGCTAACGAGTTATATGTATGTATGTCTTTTAAAATTTTGGCTCATCATAAAATTGTTGGAACCTAGCCCAGTGTCATTCATTCAAATCGCATTTGTCATTATACTGATATGGTTTCGTACAAAAATTAGGGAAGCAAAAGGGGGGGTTGGGGGTGTTGCTAACCCTAATTTTCAGTACGATCCTTTGGCATTTTGTAATATTTGTATATATGTAAATGATCGGTAGCCATGTGCATATATACATTTATTATATATAATATATATATTTATATATAATAATAATATAAATCTCATCTTGGTTATCATCATGCTGTCTATAACTGTACATCCAACCGACAAACTGTCGGTTCACTTTATCTACCTTCTGTGATTCGTGAAACAAGCCAGGATTTAAAAATTATGACATATTCATTAGTTTTCCAAGTGGTTGTCATTATAAGACCCTTTATGTTTACTATAATGTTTCAAAATAATGAGAGTTACAAGAATCGCCTTGTCATCATGTTGTTGAAAAAAAGTCGTATCCATACTTTACTAGCATGTATGAGGCTAAAATGTTTAGTTAGTACCATCTTTCATGAGCTTGCTGTATGAAATATTTCCTAAAAACAGCTTGTTTTTTTTGTTTATTTGATTAGTAAATTTCATGTATATCTTGAAATATAACTTGCTTTTCCATTTGTAAGTGGATATTATCCAAAATAGACATGTTTTTTGAGGTACTAATTTTGGTGTCAAATTGAATACCATATTTGTCTCACTCATACTCTAATTTACATTGAATGTAACATGATTTAATTATTTATATTCGTAGCTTATAAGTTCAAGTGGCTGAAAACAAAAGGTCTTGGTTCTATAAGCTATGAGTCATTTTAGATAACAAGAAATGTGAGACCCTTTTTTGTTTACTTTAAGTGGAAGCTTTTTTTGTGTCAACTTTGTAAATGTGTGTTGTGTGAAAAAAATGTATGGGACGATGTTAACTTTGGTTTATATTGTAAACTTAGCACAGTAATGTGTAAATAAAAATTAGTTACAGATAAATTATTGTTTTATTTTATACAAATTTTAAAAAAAATACAATAAAATTTAGGTACCCCAATTAGGTGGATTTGTTTATATGGCAAATAACTATCAATAAGAAAAAATATGTAAAGATATATATAAAATAGGTAATTAAGACCAATATTTTATTTGTATACATACAGCATTCCTCTAAGAATCCGAGAAAATCGAACTTTAAAAAAACATATGCGTCTTAAATGCCTGTCTGTGAGCCTGCCGACGGTCGGCACCACAGATATGCAAAATGGCGGAAACTGTAGTTGCACTGACGAGAGGTATTTATAATTTAACTGTTTAAAAAAAAAAGATATTTTTGACATAGTTTTAATTTGTTATATTTACAATTTTTTATTAAATTTCTGGTAATGTGACTTAATGTTTCTTATTTTTAGTTTTTATATTTTAGTGTAGGTAATAAATGATCGAATTTAATTGACAAATCTGTGATATTTTGGACTATTTTTATATTGTTGTTTATGTAGTATTTATAATTTAACTGTTTAAAAAAAAAAGATATTTTTGACATAGTTTTAATTTGTTATATTTACAATTTTTTATTAAATTTCTGGTAATGTTAATTTGCGTTATAATTGATTTTATTTATTATTAAAATTTATGTTTTTGTTTTATAATGATAGTTGAGATTCAGATTTTGATTAATATTTTTATTTTTATTTCATTTTAATATTTTATATAGGTTTAAGAAGAGTTGACTTTTAGATAATTCAGGTTATTATTGTATTTATTGTTATGGATGCTACTGCATCCTCGGCCGTGACTCTCGTCGCATGCCCACAGTGTCCACCTGAAACTGCGCGTCAATTTAGGGGTAATCGTGGACTCGCAGCGCATGTAAGACAAAAACATACTGCTCAGTCGTCTCAGACACAGACTCCAACTACGTCAGTGCCCATTCAGCCCCCAGTGTTGGATGATTTTGCTCATCACCGAGCCAATTTTAGAGTTCTCAAGCATATACCTAAGGGTGCCAGGAATTTAGCCGCGGGGAAGTTAGTTTCTATAATAGAAAAATGTGTGGAAGGCAATAACATAAGCGACTGGCATGGCTTTTTGAATTTCACCTTTACAGCCCTTAGGGTTCCAGAAACGGTCACAAAGGGTTCCTTGACGAGCAAAGTGAAGAAAAATATTTCAGAGATGCAGCTGGTAATATTGCCTCAGGATACCACTTTGAGATCTCCGTCAGTTTATAAGTTGATTGAAACTAAGGTTTACGACGGAGATTTGGGAGGTGCTGCGCGGTTGCTTACTAGCGACTGTAGCCTTGCTCCAGGAGATTCACATACCGTGGCCTGTTTAGAGAGCAAACACCCAGCACCCTCGAGACCAGTTGCGATGCCATCTGAGCCTGATAGCACTGCAACATTGCTCATTGTGTCTCCTGAGGATGTGGCTAGTGCAATAGGCTCTTTTCCTGCTTGCTCGGCGGGAGGTCTGGACGGCTTAAGACCCCAACACCATAAAGAGCTCATTTCGCCCTCCGCTGGTGATAATGGAGCACGTCTATTAGAATCTTTGACGAGGTTATGTAATGTTTTGCTAGAGGGCAAGTTAATTAAGGAGGTGTGTCCGTTTTTATATGGGGCATCCTTGTGTGCTTTGTTGAAAAAGGACGGTGGTATACGTCCCATAGCTGTAGGAAGCGTTATACGTCGGCTTGTAGCTAAGCTGGGGTGTCGGTCTGTCAGGGAACAAATGGCGGGCGTTTTGCAACCGCATCAGCTAGGTTTTGGCACCCCTCTTGGTTGTGAGGCGGCTATACATGCCACCCGAGCGTTTGCTTTGGATCCTGTGCACGCCGGTGATGTAATCCTAAAAGTTGACATGAAGAATGCATTTAATACGGTTGAGAGGGACGTCATGTTGGCCGAGGCAAGGGATAAGATCCCATCGTTATATCCCTTTCTTTGGCAATGTTATGTCTCTCCCAGCAACCTCTACTTTAATGGTCATATGATTACATCACAGGTTGGCGCACAGCAGGGTGACCCTTTGGGCCCTCTTTTGTTTAGCCTTACTATTAATGAGTTGGTCAAGTCGCTCGAGGCACCTTTGAATGTTTGGTACCTGGATGACGGCACTTTAGGTGGTTCTCCCAATGTTGTTGCTGGGGATATAGCGGCTCTTGTGTCAAAGCTAAAAGAGATTGGCCTTGAAGTAAATAGCAGCAAATGTGAGCTATTCGCTTGTGGTGATGCTGCAGTGGGTCACTTGTCTGAGCTTGAGTCGTTGTTACCTGGCGTTAGAGTGGTGAGAAAGGAGTCGTTGTCTCTCTTAGGAGCTCCTATTTTTGACGAAGGGTTGTCAGCAGCCATACTAGATAAGAGAGACATGCTTGCCTGGTCTTATCAACGTCTTCAACAGTTGCCTGCCCACGTTGCCCTTACATTGCTCAGAAGCTGCTTGTCTGTGCCTAAGTTGGTATACATAATGCGGACATCTGCAACTTGGCATTTTCCAAATGAGGTTACACTGTTGGATGTAACTATCAAAGACACTTTGGAAAGAATTCTGAATGTATGCCTTGATGAGTCACAGTGGGCGCAGGCATCACTGCCGGTGCGGCATGGGGGTTTGGGTATACGGAGGGTACAGGATACGGGTGTGCCGGCTTTTCTGGCTTCATCCCATGGGGTTATCGATCTGGTTACTAAGATTCTCCCGTCTAATGGTGCCAGAATTGATATTCCTTTCATGGGGGAGGCTTGGACTGTTTGGTTGCAGATGTGTCCCAACAGTACTATTCCTGACAACCCTGCAGTGCAGCGCAACTGGGATGACCTGGCATGCAAAGACACTATAACCAACCTTCTGTCTGCCGCATGCGGTGTGGATGTTGCTCGTTAGAAGGCGGCCTCTTGCCCTGAATCTGGTGCTTGGTTGCACGCCCTTCCGTCTCCACACGTAGGCACCTTACTGGATAACTCCTCTCTTAGGGTGGCTGTGGCGTTGAGGCTGGGATGCGCTGTTTGCGAGTCACATCAATGTAAATGTGGTGCTACAGTTGACACCAAGGGTCATCACGGTTTGGGCTGTGGTAAATGTGCGGGAAGATTCCCGAGACACCACATGCTCAATGACATTCTACGAAGAGCTTTGGTGTCTGCTGGTGTGCCATGTACGCTGGAGCCGCCTGGTTTGTGTCGTGACGATGGGAAGCGACCAGATGGGCTCACGCTGGTCCCTTGGGAGCGTGGTCGTTGTCTTGTTTGGGACGCAACCTGCGTCAGCACTTTTGCCGCCACACATTTGCCACGCTCAGTCCGTGCAGCAGGTTCTGCTGCAGAGTGGGCAGCATCACAAAAGCGCGGAAAATAAGCTTGTTTGGCGGGCAATTACATTTTTATACCCTTTGCTGTGGAGGTGACTGGTGTATGGTGCACGGAGGCTAAGTCTTTCTTTGCAGACTTGAGTAGACGTTTGAGGCTCAATAGCAGAGATCCCCGCACCGCGTCGTACCTGATGCAGCACATATCGTTGGCTATTCAGCGTGGAAACGCCGCCAGCGTTATGGGTAGATTTTCATCGGGTACGATGCGGGGCGGACTTTTTGACTAATACAAGTTAAATTTCTGTTCTTATTTTTATATTAGTCTTTTTATTTTTTAGTTTTAAATTTTGTTTTTAATTTATTATAATTGTTAATTACTTTTATTTATGTATTTAGACGAAGCTTACAGTGAATTTAATGTATCCTGTGTTTGCATGGTTTTGTATGATATTATTGTTGTTTTATGAATAAATTTATGGTTTTAGTGATATACAATACAAACGATATTGATCACTGTGTGCAGTGCTATCAATGCGTCAGGGTCATACATTCCCCCATTCTTCATTTTCCCCAGAAAAAACTGGCAGAACAGAATGCTCCATCTATCAAATCAGCTGGAGCACCTCATCCAAGCGGCTGGATGACTGCGCCAAATTTTGTGTTATTTTTGCAACATTTGAAGAAACATGTGAGATGTTCCAAAGGGAACCCATGCCTTATTATCTTCGATAATCACGATAGTCACATAAGCATCGATTCTGTCAATTTTGCCAGTGACAATGGTATAACTCTATTGAAAATACCTCCACATACATCCCAGAAACTACAGCCATTGGACAGAATACTTTTTGGATCCCTGAAATCATACTACAACACAGCCTGTGATGATTGGATGTTGGCCCACCCTGGTCGTCCAATAACAATCTATGATGTTGCCGGCTGCTTGGGTAAGGCATATCCAACCGCAATGACACCAAGGAACATTATGAAGAGTTTCGAAATAACCGGAATTTATCCATTTAACAGCGAAATTTTCACAGACGATGAGTATTTATCTTCATATGTCACTAACAGGCTCGAAGAAGCAATATCTGGCGCAGATAATAGGGAAACAATTGTACAGTAAATTGCGACCATTGAACCTCTGACAGATGGCGCAGGCACAGGAGAAATAATTTCACAGGAAATTGTTATTACCGATGAAGGCTCTAATAACAGGCTCGAAGAAGCAATATCTGGCGCAGATAACAGGGAAACAATTGTACAGGAAATTGCTACCATTGAATAGATGGCGCAGGCACAGGAGAAATAATTCCACAGGAAATTGTTATTAACGATGAATCTGAAACGAATGCTGAAGATATTTTGGAGGAATTGCAGAACAACAATGGCAATGAAATACTGTCATCTCCTGTAATTACTGAATCATTCGATTTTTGTGCTACACATACACCATTAAAAGAAAACACATTGCAAAATAAAGAAATACTGACAAATCCTTGTGCTCTCGCTCAGCTCTCTTTTATGGCTACAGCAAAGGTACAATAACAAGACACAGCCGTAACAACAAGTCATGCAAACTTAACTCATACGAAGCAGTATTCCTCTGATGGGACGCTACCCTTGCCTACTTCAGACTTTCGTGCAGCTACAAAGAAAGTAGTAAAAGATTCTCAGAATTCGTCTTCAGATACACAATCGCCTTTAATCAAAACCAGTCCGAAATCACAAACTCAAAATATTCCACAATCTACGCCATTGAAATATGTTCGACCAGATATGCTAAGACCACATCCTAAAGCAGGACCAAGAAAAAGTAATACTAAAGGAAGAATGAAGGGTTCAACTAGAATTGTTACTGACACACCTGAGAAAATAATAATAGAACAAGAAGCGCTAGCAAGATAAGAAAAGAAAGAAGGCTGCTAAGCTAGTAAAAAAGAACCTGAAAGATGATAGTAACGCACAAAAAGGTAAGCGGCTATTAACTAAGAAGGGCCCAAAAGCTAAACGGCAAAGACGAAATTCCAATATAACAAAGAAGAGGACTTTAGGACTTTACTTTACTTTTTCCGAAGACGAGGAAATTATTTTACCACCATCACCTGAGTCTGATTACTCTTTAGAGGAAGAAATGCAACTAAGCAGCGAAGAGGAAGAAGTAAATGAGCACGATGACAATAACGTTCATGAAGGGGATTGGGTGGTAGTTAACTTCATATCACAAAGAAGTGTACCGCATCGTTATGTAGGACAAGTTGTAAATGAGTCAGTATATAATATTCGATATTTTAAGTTCTCGTGAAAGAATTTTATGTAAATTAAAGTAACAGTTCCTATTAATACGTAATGTGATAAGTGTAAAATTTAATATTTACGTAGGTATTCAAAATTTGCTACTTATAATAGTATTCTATCGTAATTATTTTTCTTTTAGTGCCTATTAATACATTATTGTGATAAATGTAAAATTTCATACTTAAGTAGGTATAAAAAATGTGCCATATTATCATTCCAAAGACGTCGTACGTTAATTATTTTCTTTAATTTCTTTATGTAAGTTTTTTTGGGAAAATACATTTAAATTCGTAATAAAACGTTGATTTTATTTCTTTATTATCTAATCTTTTAATGAGGTCAACTTTATGTTCTGTCTAATATTTAAAAATTCTGACTTTTTTTTTGATAATTTTATTACAGGATTTCCCGGGTTCTACACTGAATTTAGTCATATGTTAGTCTTCCCCCAAATAAAGAAAAAAAGGTTCTACACCCCTATTTTTGTCATATGTTAGTCTTCCCCCAATAAAAATTAAAAAATGAATAAGTGCAAAACTGGACCTTATTCTGTTACACATAAAGTTCAAATCTAAGTGGCAACTGTAATGTAACTTTTTTTTAACAGAAGTTAAGAAAGTATGTTATAAATCAAAGAATAAAAACATTGCTAGTCTTACCCCGTATAGTGGGGCAAGACTAACAGATAGATATCAAATAGTCTTTAGATATCACTTAATAAATCGGATTCCAGTATAGTTGCGTGAAAATTAAAACATTTGTATAAAAGTGTAAAGAAATCTTAATTTAGTGTATTTTTCATTTAACAGTAAGATGTGAAATTTCAGTGTATGAAGCGATCTTTCACTTCTAACAACAAACTATGTTAGTCTTACCCCACCTTACCTTACCTCAATGTTAGAAATAATTTTTGTTCTGCATTTATGGCATTTATTGTATAGGTGCATTCAATAAGTACCGAGCCTCATCGCCAGAGGGCGCTGTAGTTTCAAAAGAGTTTAAACACAGTGTAGCACATTCTTTTTTAATTCTTTTTTCAAATTTTCATTCCAATCCCTTCATTTGTTTTAATTTTGCAACTTATGGAAGCGAACGTGTCGATCGGTTTTACAAAAATGGAAAAAGAGCAATATCGTTCGGTGATTCGATTCCTATTTTTGGAAGGGAAAATGCGCTTCGAAATCAAAGAGCGCTTGGATGCTGTGTACGGTGACTCTTCTCCATCGATGGCCACCGTCAAGAATTGGTTCAACGAGTTTGCACGTGGCCGTACGTCGGTTTTTGATGAACCACGTCCAGGTGCACCGAAAACAGCAACTACGGAGGAAAACATTAAAAAAATCCATGATCTCGTATTGGCAGATCGCCGATTGAAGGTTCGGGAGCTAGCTGAGACTGTAGGCATTTCAGAAGGAACAGTGCATCATATTCTTCACGAGGAACTCGGCATGAGAAAGCTGTCGGCGCCATGGGTGCCGCGTTTACTCACACCGGAAAATAAGCGCAACCGTGAGACCACATCGGAGACGTGTTTGGCGCTGTTTAAGCGGAATCCAAGTCGGAGTTTTTGCGTCGTTTTGTGACCGTCGATGAAACCTGGATCTACTGGTACACACCAGAGACCAAGGAGCAATCAAAACAATGGATCCAGACCGGGGAACGTGCTCCAAAGAAGGCGAAAACTGTAAAATCGGCCGGAAAAGTTATGGCCACCGTTTTCTGGGATTCACAAGGTGTGATCTACATCGATTACCTCCAGAAGGGTAAAACAATTACAGGGCTTTACTATGCCGATTTATTGGGCCGATTCGACGCCGAATTAAAGAAAAAACGACCCCATCTGGCGAAGAAAAAAGTGCTGTTTCACCACGACAACGCACCGGTTCACACGTCTGCCGTTGCATGGCCAAATTGGTCGAATTACGCTACGAATTGCTGCCCCATCCACCGTATTCTCCAGATTTGGCCCCTTGTGACTTCTTTCTGTTTCCTAATCTGAAAAAGTCACTCGCCGGGAATAGATATGGATCAAATGAGGAGGTCATCGCCGCCACGGAGACCTATTTTGCAGAGTTTGACAAAAACTATTTTTCGGACGGGTTAAAAAAGTTGGAGCATCGCTGGGCTAAGTGTATAGAACTAAAAGGAGACTATGTTGAAAAATAAATTGCCACTTTTCCAAAATTTTCGTTTTCTTTTTGTAGGCTAAGTATTTATTGAATGACCCTCGTAGGTATATGAAGGTAAAAGAGGAATTTAGGGTTATGCAGGAGATGGGTATCTACCGGCCATCTTGTAGCCCCTGGGCGAGTCCGTTGCATGTAGTGCCGAAGAAGGACGGTCAGTTGCGTCCATGCGGTGACTACAGAGCCCTTAATGCAATTACGAAGTCCGATATGTATCCGATTCCACGTTTACATGACTTTACGTACATTTTAGCAAACAAAAATATTTTCAGTCGTATAGATATTAACAGAGCGTATCATTGTAACAACATTGCACGCACAAGACGCGCCAGTCTACTTCTTCTTCCGAGGTCTCGAACAAAAGGTGGAGCACAACTTTATAATAGCTTACCCTCAAATATTAGAAATATAGAATCCTTTACTATTTTTAAGAAAAGGCTTGCTCATTATATTAAAAATAAAATTAAGTAACGTTCAAACTTTAATGTTATGGAGATGTCATTGATAATATTATTATGATGGTCTAATGTTTTAGTGCCTAAGCGAAGAAAACTACTACCTAGTTATATTGTAAGTTTTTTATTGGAATTGACTTTTACCTGCAGAACACGAACGGTTATGTTAATTTTAAGTTATAGTCTTGTTCTCATGTAAGTGACTTGTAAATAGGACTTTTATGAGAATAAAGTTCCTTTAAACCTAAACCTAACTAAAATATTCGCAAAATGGCGATGTTGCGGCAAATTTGAATTGCCTTAGACAACAAACTTATTTAATCCTAAATATAGGATGGTGGGTGTTTATTCTCGGAGAACAGATTCTCGAGTTGGGTTCGTATGTGATGTTTATTTATTACTAAAAAGAAGGATCCTGGTCCTTACGAGGATATGGTTTCTCTGTCGGATGTTTTTTCTTTGACTTACGCTGTAAAAAAAAAATAGAAGTTAGTCAATGCATCAACTAACAATAATGTTAACTTTAGGCTTGAAATATTCAAGAAAACCTAATAGTTTTACATTATTGTGTTTATACAAATCCATACAATTTACTAAACTTTGCTATTATGTGATACAAAACGAACGTGAATATTGAAAAACACGAATATTTTACACACCGAACTAAATAATAAAATTTCTCTAGAACCCAAATGTACAAATATACTTATAAGCTCTTACCTTATCATGTCGTTTCTCTGGTTTTCCCATTTTTTATCTATTTGAAATAAAATTTTGCAAAATAATTATCGTTAATTAATTTATTATTGACAAGTCAATATTATGGTTAGACCACAGCCACAGAACACTATTACTCCTGGCGGAGAAGAACGTCGACTTCATACAAACTGTTTTTTTTTAACGCTTTCTTACTTTGCCCCTACGTAACCACGAGGTAGGAGCGGGAAATTCGAAATGTTTCGAGAACTAATTTGAAATTAAATGCATAGTTAGTGCTTTTACTTGTAAGGCAATCGAAAACTAGTGTAATTATGTTAATTTCCAAATGATTAAGATTCCTTACAAGTAAAAGCACATAAATTTCACAAAAAAAAAACATTTATTTGTAATACAATGATAATTTTACCTGGCACTTTTTACCTGGTATTTAATGATAATTATATCAGAGTCGAATATATTTTAGTACTTTCAACTTAAGGTGTATTAAAAAAAAATACTTTCTAAGTAAACCTTATATAAAAGATTAACATTTAGTATATTTCAATCTTTAAAGCCTCCAAGCATAAATACCAATGCATACCCAGCAACTTGGTCTGTGCGTCCTTGTGCCCCATGGTCCTGAAATCCAAGTTCAAGTTCAAGTTCTTTATTGCATTTATCAATGTAGAATACAATTACAATATACAATAATGTATGAAACACAGAGACACCCTGCTAGGGTACAGCAACATATTAGAGAGGAAGCTTAAATAACATTGTAATGTGAGTAGAAAACTTAATTCTAGTATGATGAAATTTAACTTACTATAAACACCAATTAATATTAAAACAAAAAATTATATAAACTTGTCATTTAAGTATTCGTCTATAGTGTAATAGCTTTTATTTATGAGGAATACTTTTAGATCTTTTATATATTTATTATAGTTGGTTTCTTCTTTAAGGTAAGTTGGCAATTTATTGTAAATTTTTATTGTCATAACAAATGGGCTTGATGAATGGCAAGTCAAGTAGGAGTTAGGCAACATAAGTCTATTTTGATGACGAAGTGAATATTTGGTAGGAACATCTTCCCGTTTTGTGTAAAAAGTTGGATAGTTTTTTACAAATTTACATACTTCTAGTATAAATATACATGATAATGTTAAAATTTTTAGTTTTATGAAATGCGGTTTACAGCTATCGGTTATTTTTATGTTTACTAATATGCGGATTAATTTTTTTTGCTGGGTAAAAAGGGTAGGCATATCAACACTTTTACCCCACATGATAATTCCATATGTTAGCCATGAGTACGCATAAGCATAGTAAGTTGAAAGTGCTGTTTTCAATTCTATTTCAACTGTTTGTTGTCTATTTTCTAAATATGAGGTGAACCATTTATGACTATTTCCGCGAATTCCTATTGCATAGAGTTTGTTTAATAATATTTTATGTTGCACTTTATCGTAAGCTTTAGTCATGTCTAATAAAAGACCAACGCCATATTTTTTATCGTTTATTGTATTTAGAACCTCTTGAATGTAATTATAGACTGCGAGTACAGTGGATCTTTTTTTACGAAAGCCATTTTGGCTTTCATGGAAAATATTAAACTTTTCGCAAAACTTGTACACGCGATCACACATAACTTTTTCAAAAAGTTTTGAGAATGTAGGCAAGAGCGCAATTGGCCTGTAATTACAAAGTTCAGTCTTTTCTCCTTTTTTATAAATGGGCTTTATTATAGCAATTTTTAATAGGTCAGGAAATGTTCCTTCATCAAAAGATTGGTTTATTAAAATACACAAGCGTAGACTTAGTTCATTGGAGCATTGTCGAATGAGGTTAGGTGGAAGTTCATCTATACCATGACTGTTCTTATTTTTTAAGTTTTTAATTAATTTATTGACTTCTTGATAATTTACAGGGCTTAAAAACATTGTGTTTTCAGTAGAAGGGGATAATGGAGGACCATGAATACTTGTACTTCTTTGAAGACCAATCGATGCAAAATAAGTATTGAAAGCATTTGCTATTATATCGGGCTTTGAAGTGGGAGCGTTATTTATTAAGAGTGTCATATTTTTTTGTATTCTATTCCTTTTTTTATTAGTTCGTTCATTGATAATATTCCACGCAGTTTTCATTTTATTAGTTGACTTGTTCATTCTATTTTTATAGCTTAATTTTTTTGCGGCGTAAATTGTTTGTTTGAGAATATTAGAATAAAGTTTATAGTGAGATTTAAGTATCTCGTTTTTAGTTTTTTGACTTAGTATTTTTAGCATTCTTTTATGATAGCAAGAGCGTTTGATGCCAGTTGATAACCAGTACTTTTTACTTCTAGTTTTTATTTTTATTTTCTTTTTTGGTATTTGTTTATTTAGTATTTGTAATAATGTATCATTAAATTTCTCATAATTATCATTTAAAGTATTATTCGGAGAAATTATGGATTGCCAGTTAATACTTTGTAATTCGGTTTTGAATTTATTAATATTTATGTCGTTATATAATCTCTTTGATATGTACCATGCAGTATTATTTTTTATTTTAAGGTCAAATAAGTTTAAATGTATTATGGTACTATGGTGATGATGTGAGAACCCTAACTCTTCTACAGATGTGTTAAATGTACTTTTAGCCATGTTTGTGAATATTAAATCTATGCATGTAGATGAGTGTGATGTGAAGTGAGTAGGTTGATTAATGTATTGACTAAGTTTGTATTCTAACATGAGCTCTATTAGTTGGTTTGTCTTAGGTTCATTTATTAGAACGTTTACATTGAAATCTCCGCCTATTATTATATTTGACTTTGAGTTTTTGATATTGATATAGCTGAGAATCTGTTTAAGTTGGTCAAAGAATACTTTTTCTTTTCTCCCGTTCCAGTACAATTCAACTAAAAGTATATTTTCTTTAACTAATTCAACAGCGCATACTTCTATAACATATTCAATAGATAAGTTAGATATATCACTCCTTTCTATATATTCTATATTCTCGTTTAATAGTATACAAACACCGCCGCCTCTTCTGACTGTTCTGCAAAAAGATGCTGCAATTTTATACCCAGTAAAGTTTACTAGGTCTTTTTTTGGAGGTGAAAACCAAGTTTCAGAACTACATATTATTGGGTACATAGGGTGCTGGTCTAGAAAAGTTTCTAATAAGACTTGCTTATTAAATAGGCTCTGGAAATTCTGGAATAAAATGTTGTAAGGTTTACTGCTATTATGGTTAGTTGCGAAATGTATCTTGAATAGTATAGTCTTTGTTTTCTTTATTGTTACTTGCATTATCAGTTGCGTTGTTTTCGATCCTTTGTTCAATACCATTTATTACCAACTTATTATTTATAATTACTGCATGATTTCCATTCATTCTTGCGTTTCGCATATTTTTTATCATAAGCTTTCTATTTTGACGTCCTGTTTTGTCTAGGTATTCAGAGATATATAATCCGGTATTCTTTAGGTATGCAGTGTTTTCCAATATGTATTTTGCCATTCTTTTACTTATGAGTTCGACGACTACAGGGCGACGATTTGATCCTCTTTTTCCGGCACGGGTTATTGTTTCGATATAACCCGAAATATCTAGGTTGTACAGATCCCCAAATATGCTTTGCATTTGTTCTATCAGAGCCCATTCTTCTTCATATCGTGTTTCATTTAACCCATACAAAACAAATTTCATTTTGTTTTCATACTGATCGTTATTTAAATGATCCACTGTTTGATGTTTTATGATTTTACTTGAAATGTCTTGCAACGTGGACTCTAATTTATCTTTTTCTTCTTGTAGAGCTTGTATTTTCAGTTCCATTTCGCTCACACGCGCTATCACATTCTTTTGCGTAGACTGTAGGTTAGTAAATTTTTGTGAAAAGTTTTCTTCTAACTGTTTAATGGTTTTTGCGAGTTTATATTCCACAGAAGCTGTTATTTGAGCCACTATTTTTTCCTGCATAATCTCTAGTTTTTGGTCCAGTAAATCGCTTAATTTTTTAAAGTCTATTGTGATGTTTTCATTGTTTTCTTCAGATTCTCTAGAGTTATCCACCATGGTGTCTCCTTGTATGCTCTTTTCCGATTCTGAGAGAGTTAAAAACGATTCATTGATAACATTCCTCTCATTAAAGCCTCTGACTGGGGTGGAAGCATTTTTACTTGTTTTGGATATATTTTGGCATTCTGGACATATCCAGTTAAAATCATAGCGTTGCGGATTCGCTTGGAAATATTCTTCAGTAATGCCTAAGCATTTGTAGTGATAAGCCCCTTTACACGAGCAGCAAGTTATACGATCTCGGAGTGTTACCCGCTTCTTACAAGCTAGGCAGCTCATCGTTACAAATTTTATAACGTATCCTTGCTCTTACTGCCCTCTAGTGGTGAGTAGCGATCAGTTTTTATCGATCTTATACTGGATTAGTTCTTCTACTCGATCACAGATGTCGCTGCTATGCCAAAATGTAGGGGTCAATGAGCTCTATTTTTTTTTTACATTTGAGGTTATTTTATGTAAAATTATTCTTAAATGTTCTATTTTATCACTTATTGTTGATAAATTTTAAGTCTAACCTTGTGGCAATGCAATCCCAGTCGAAATATCTTGCAAGAAAAACAGGAAATGCAAGTAAAATCGGCAAGTGTTCGTTCCGAGTTTTTTGCTTATGTTGTCGCAATTCAGGTATTAATTTCACTGATAACAATTTTTGATAGTAGTTGTAACTTTCACTACAAAAATATCACTTATTTTCTTCATTATATTCAGTAATTCCGAGATAATTCACTTTAATTAACGCGAAAAATGTATACCGCAGCGCAGTGGCGCCCTCTCCGTCCTTCGACGACATCGTGTTTGGGGACATTTCATCGAACGTCAGAATGAATTCGTTATTTTGTGGGTTTTGGGTTTGTACGGACTTTTTTAATACGTTAACAACAGACTCATTGCAACCCACGCCAAAAGGAACTTTGTTCAGTAAACTTTTTAATGTGCTGGGAGAAGGTAATGTGAATAACCTTCTGAGCAACCGATAGCAGGTATGAGATCGTTTGTAAATTCGTAACGCCGTTATCTTCTCCTCCTTCGACCACCTTCTACCTCTAATTTTTCTTTTAAAGTTTCTTCCATGCTGGACTGGGAGAGATAAAAAAACATAGAATGTTCCAGCTGCCCTTCCTCCCGGGCATGCTGTTGAAGTCAGCAAAAGGGACTCGAGGGTTACAGTGTATTGTAATTTAGGCGATGGGCTGACAATCTGTCACTAAAGCAATACATATTACAATCTAAAATTGCCCTAAATTTTTGTCAGACGTGGCGAAAGCGCCTTTTAAGAGGCGTTAAACGCTCTGCCTACCCCGTAAGGGATAAAGGCGTGATTTATGTATGTATGTAAGTTTCTGAATGATGACGAAATGTTACTGGAAAGTTTCCTAACACTTTTATCATCAGCTTAGGTACTCAGTATTGTTTTATTATTCAGGGTGTTGATCCGCTTTTGCAATTGACATATTTTTTGCACATACGTTTGACATTTCGCCTGTAACTTTTTCTCCCTTTCAGTTTTTCCAGATTTGTTGCAAGAAGTATTAGTCTGAAAATTGAAAATATTCTGAAGTTAGCAGTTTAGATTTTCCTGAGTTATACAAGTAGCTTTAATCTATTGAACATACAGAAGGCCGACCGCGGGTACACCTTTGGGAAACCTTTAGGAGAAGATGAAAGCGATTGTTCATGGTTTTTATCTGACAGCTCGCGTAAAATTCGCATTCCAGCACACATGGAAGAAAAATTCCCCTGACAGGCGCTTCAAATTTTTAAACGGGTACGGGTTTTATAAACTGTCAAAGTGAAAATTATCCTAATCTTACACTAGAGAAGACACCGCGAACGGCCCCCAACATAAGCAACACATGAGGCCTGACCTGTTGTTTATTATCTACATGATTAGTTAACTCTCCACATGCAGTTGCCGGCGGGAATGTTATTGACAGTCTTGGTTGGTTTGGTGCGATAAGTGGTCCTAGTGTCTGCTCTGAAGTGTGTGTTAGTGGAAATAAAGTATTTTTCTGAATTTAGGAGTTCTTTTAGACTTACCTAACACAACATTTAATCGAAAATTGTCTCCTGCACTAAGAGCAATTCCAACTTCAGGCCTCCCAACTTGAGGTCTTAGCTTATACTTATACATACACACGTAACTTACCCCTTTATCCCCGATCGTCGTCACAAAGATTTTACCGCCATGTCTTGACAAGTTTTGAGGGTCATTTCTGATAAGTCTTTATATTGCTGTGGTGAAAGGCTGTCAGTCTTAGCTGGTTTTTACAGCATTCCCAGGAGGAGTTGCAGCTAGCACATGTTATGTTTTTCTTTCGCTCCCAGTCCAGCTTGGAAGAAATCTTAGCTTAAAGAGCACAAGCGTTACAATGAGGCCTGACCTGTTCTTTATACACTGGATGATTTGTTAAATCTCCAAATGCAGTTGCCGGTGGGACAGTTCTTGTCGTTCCTGGTTGGTTTAGTGCGTGAAGTGGTGGTGGTGTCTGCTCTGGAGTCTGGAAATAAAAACAGATACCGCGTTCAATCATCTAGGTAATCATTTAGGTAGCCGCCCTCGTAAGATACGGAATAAGACTACGGAGATGATGATCTGGTTTTCTTTAGAAGGAAGATTAAGAAGCTGATCCCATGAAATACAGTAACAGGCTAGAAAGATAGCGACACTTAAAGCAATGAGGCCTGACCTGTTGTTTACACCTTGGCTGATTATTTAAATCTCCAAATGCTGTTGACGGTCTTGGTTGGCTTGATGGGATAAGTGGTGGTGGTGTCTGCTGCTGCGGAGTCTGGAAATTAGCAGTGTTTTTTCTGAATTTAGGGGCACCATCAGTCTTACACTTGTCTAATATCCATTCCATTATTTTAACATACTTTCATAAATTCATTAAGAGCCCCTAGGTCAGGTAGCGTGAGTAATTTATGTAGTTAATTTTCATACTTACATCACATGGGACATCTGTTCGTAATAAAAAACATCTGGCTCCGTCTCTAAAATCTTCATCTTTGAAATGCCTTGAACACAGCATCCGGTGCTCGTTGAACAATTTCATTTGAAATTCTATGGAGCTGACATTTCTTTCTGGGAACAAGTACTTTGCAAATTGTTCACACCTGTGAATAATAAAACAATAGGTCTAATTCGTATGTGGGCAATTTTTTATTTCGTTGTCTCACTTTGCAAAATTCATAATGTAATAAAAAATATAATATTTCCATAACTGTATATCTATATTTTATGTGTTAATGTTTAAGTTACATAAAATAATTAAAATAATAACAATGAACCCACCAATTTAGGAAATATAGGACATATTCTGTGCTATTCTAGGAAAAATTGTTCCATTGAGTTACGAAATGTTTACTATTTTAAATCCTATAATCAAACGCAATGAAATACGTTTTTATGTTTTATTCAAAAGTATTTTTTGTATGTGTTTTAACAAATGCAAAAACATCTGAAAAAATAAAAAAGATTACGAATTGGGTCAAAATCAGAGAGGTCGGCATTTTGGGTTTTGAAATATCTGAGAAATTAAGTTTTCTTCATAAGAAAATTAACATGTGGAATATGTTGTGTCATTTGTCATGAACCTTTCCTGTAAAGAGGCACGCACACAAATATATATTTTAGGAATTACACCTGTTAATAATAAAAATGACAGGGTCTTAAATCATTTCGGGAACACTTTTGAATATTTTTTAAATAATATTATACCCAACGTTTTTAATAATCACCATCATGAAATTATAATTAACCTGTCCCTCTACCAGTAAACGCTGTATTTTGTATATTTTTATAATAAAAAGTCTTATTTTTTATATTACTCTCCATAGATTTTCAATTAGTGTAAATTTCGTTTCAAAATTTTAATTTATTGTATACATTTGTGCAATACTTTATCAATTAATAATGTAAATACAAATGTTGAAAGGTTAGTTTAGGATATGTATGCAAGATTTAACTATAACTCTACTCATTAGTGAAAAATCTGCCATTTTTGCGATGTTCCCGAAAATGATGGGAGTGTTCCCTAAATGACAATGAAGTTCCCTAAATGACGTTGACGTTCCCTAAATGACTGCAACGTTTGGTTTTTGCATTATGTTGTAGATGAAAATAATAAATACCTTTAAGTATTAAACCTTTATTTGTACTTAAAGAATGAACAACATGAGTATCAAAATTTAAACTTAATCTAATAATAAACTTTTAGTTTCAGTTAACAAATATTAAATATTAGGAACAAATAGTAATTGCACTCTACAAGTATCATTAAGATATCTTGCATCAATGCTTAAAATTAAATAAATCGAATGTAGTTTTAAAACAAACAGTCTTATGAATTCGAAACATTATTCAAGCTTATTCATATTAATCACAAAATAATTTGAGTATCAAAGTTTGAACTTAAAGTCTAGCAATAACTTACTTTTCAAAAATATCTATATCCTCATCAAAACAATAATAGCCACGACTACCTATTTTCTGCAATTTCGGGGTGGGTAGAATTTTAATAACTTGTTCCCAGGGGACATATGCAACATCATTTTGTTCAAGTTTAAACATCTTTGCTGAGTTCCGCTGACAACGAAGAAAGACGACCTTTATTTCGCCATCGTCACCAACTGAGGTCTCAGCAACTGCGACGTATCTGTATTCATTTTTTTTTTCAGTGGGTACATTTACTAGCAAAAATGTCTTTGGACGTATCA
This sequence comes from Scrobipalpa costella, assembly GCA_949820665.1. Taxonomy (NCBI): domain Eukaryota; kingdom Metazoa; phylum Arthropoda; class Insecta; order Lepidoptera; family Gelechiidae; genus Scrobipalpa; species Scrobipalpa costella. Next base: position 11,088,378 of record OX463309.1, read on the forward strand.
TGTTGGGATGGAAGTTCTCTTTATCATTTCCGTACGATGTGCCAGCATAATTATCGTCACTCTTTCCATGAAGTCGATCTGAAACCTTTTGATAATTTTCATCATCTGAACTGTCTGATCCGTATACAGCGTCGTAAATACTCTTCCTACTCATGTGAAGATAATTCAGAAACTTATCATTCTTTTCTATGTCTAAATCTAACATTTCTGGCACTGGACTTTCTTTATCTCTATCTTCGACTGAAAATGCCTGTAGTTTAATTTCTCGCAACAATTTTGAGAACTGATACAGTAGTATGATGACATCAGAAGTTTTCTGCCAGACAATCTTAGTTACATTCATGATTCCTGGGATTGCATCTATCTTTTCAGGTATTATGGTTTTGGTTGCAACTATATCATCGTTAGTGACTTCATAGAGTGAAACAGATGTATTGTTTAGTAAACGGACAAAATCTGCAGCTGTATTTACATCGTTTCCTCGTAATACTTGATCATCCGCAGTTTTCTTTAGCACTCCTCCCACACCATCCATTGGACCTTTACCATGACCTGGTTCACTGAATGTCCACGTTGAAGCAGTTATTTGCGGAAATTGTTCTATTAAGGTTTTAATCCATAAGTAAATGTTTGTCCGGTTTCGATACTGGGACGTGGGTCCATCTGAAAACACGTGAAAGGTAGTTACGTGTGGCCTGACACTCAATATTTTCTGCAGCGCTGATTTCATGTGACCCCATACAGCATGAGCTTGATGGTCTAGATTATCACTCACACAAACGAACGAAATAGTTTCTAGAGAGGTATTATTTCTGGCATAAAAAACCGCCGTGTGAATTGATATAATTGACCTTTTGAAGCTCCGAATCTAATCGATTGAATCTCTTTCGCATATTTCGTCATATAATTTTCAGCGAAATCAATTTGAATCATTAACTCTGTTTCTTTTAATTTATCTTTTAGTTCTCTTTTGGCCTTCAAGTTTTCGCGGATTCCATAAAGATGTTTTTTCATTGAAGAAATATCATCAGCTATAGATATTTTCAAATCTTTGACTTTGCTTGTAACGGTAACTTTTTTAGTAAGTTTGACGAGTTTCTTCTCTCCTTTTATGATTCGCTCTTCTTTTGTTACTTGCCACTGGAAATATTCAATGGTATCTTCATTACTTCCTGATTCAATTTTAATCTCCTTGCATTCGTCGCACAAACCAAACATACAATCATAAGAAGTAATGTCACAGCTGTACGCTTTTATACATTCGGATGTGGATTTGTGCGGCAGCTCTCCTAGTCGGTTTAGTTTGCCCAGTTTGAATTCAAAATTTTCGTGCCTTACACAAAGACAAGTATCTCGATCCCTTTTTGTAGGTTGTACTACCCACTTAGGCTTCTTTGTCAAAAATGTCGAATAAGATACTCGAATTCCAGTCTCAGTACAAAATTGAGGATGCAATTTTTTTACAGAGTCTAAAAGCAACCGCTTTTGTTTATATCCCTTGAGGCAGTCTTTCTTACCAGGGCAAATTCTGCTGATATCATCCCGCTCAAAAAACTTATGAATTTCTCCACGAATCTCATTTGTGATTAAAAATGTTGGATGCTTCCGATTAGATATTAAAATGTTGTCATTATTTTTATTTTTACGTAGAAATTGTTTGGTCATATAATTTAAACGATGTTTTTTGATACAGTTGCCACTGACACTTTTTTGAAAAGCCTCTCGCTGTTTAGAATTTTTTGGTAGTTTTTTAACGGTGTCTTTTAGTTGAGTTGTCAAAACTTCGCCAAATAATAGACGTTTACGAATTTCAGGGGTAACAGAACATTCTCTTGTTAATTCATCAACTTTGCGAGTAGGCGTATCAGCATTCTTTTGGGATTCTCTTTCTTCGCGTCTTCTGTTTCTCTGTACTTTTTTTCGCAACTTATCTATAATTCTTTGCATTTTCTGTATTTTATCTTTCTGTTTTTTAACAGTCCTGTAAGCCTGTGCTTTATCTTTTTTAACCAGTTTTCTTCTTGATCTCTTTCTTGACAAGCGATTATCGCTTTCTATCTCATTTTCAGAATCTGGTGGGCTATTATTTAAAATATTTGCCAACATCTTTTTTTTCTGTCTATACTTTTGAGAATTTTTTCTCCACAACTTTCTTTGTTTCCTCTTCTGTCTTTCGGTCATATCACTAACAGTCTTAACTTTATTTTCAGCCTTCTTCCTTTGGTAATATTCCCTATCTTTCAGTCTCTTCATCTCCCTTTGTTCAGGTGTCATTTTATCTAAAAACTTGCGTTTCCTTGCATTAGCCTTTTCGCGATGTTTTTTGTAAGCTATACTGTCCTATACTTTTAATCGTTTTTTTGACTTATTTTTATCTTCATTTTTATTTTACATACATACATACATATAATCACGCCTCTTTCCCGGAGGGGTAGGCAGAGACCACATCTTTCCACTTGCTACGATCCTTACATACTTCTTTCGCTTCATCCACATTCATTAATCTTTTCATACATGCTCGTCGGTTTAGGGTACTCTTGACCTGACCTTTCTTTAGGACGTCCCCGATTTGATCCAAGTACGTGCGTCGAGGCCTTCCCCTCCCAACATTTCCATCCACACTCGCCATATATATCTGTTTGGTCAACCTGCTTTCACTCATTCTCTCAACATGTCCAAACCATTTAAGCATTCCCTTGTCAATACCTGTCACTATATCTTCTTTCACACCACAACGTTCCCTAATCACACTATTTCGTATCCTGTCACTCAGTTTGACTCCAATCATACTTCTTAACGCTCTCATTTCTACTGCATTTATTCTGCTTTCATGCTTCTTCTGCCATACCCAACTTTCACCCCCATACATCAGTGTTGGAACCAACACCCCTCTATGCACAGCCAGACGGGCCTTATCGGACACCTTCTGACTGCTCATAAAGGCGTGCAACGCTCCATTCACCATGTTACCGGCATTCACTCTTCTTTCAATATCACTATCATTCTTTCCATCTGCTGTAAACATTGATCCTAAATACACAAACTCTTTCACTTGCTCCACTTTTTCATTCCCTATCAAGATATTACACTCTGTCATATTGTCCTTTTCAAAAACCATTGCTTTCGTCTTACTAACATTTACTTTCATTCCTTTCTTGTTCAAAGCTTCATTCATAATATTTACCATCTCCTGCAACTCTTCTGCCGACGATGCAAGTAAGACTTGATCGTCAGCATAGAGCAGACATTTGACGAGTAAATCATTCATTCGTAATCCCCGTTCACTTTCTTTTAAATCTTCCAAGCAACTATCCATGAATAGGTTAAAAAGCCATGGCGACGCTACACATCCCTGTCTAACACCTTTTTCGATGCTAAACAATTCAGTATACGCCCCGTTGATCCTGACACAAGCACTAGAATCCCTGTATAAGGATTTTAGTGCTTGTATCAAAATACTGCTTACCCCATGCATGGATAGTGCTGACCACAATTCCTTCCTCACCACTCTATCATAGGCCTTTTCCAAATCCACGAATGCGCAATAGACTTTTTGGTTTTTAGCCAAAGATTTTTCAGCTATGCACCGCAAGGAAAATACCTGATCCGTACATCCCATTCCCTTTCGAAATCCTGCCTGAGCATCCCATACCTTCTCATCAGTTTCTTTCGTCACTCTTTCAATCAATATCTTTGCATACAGTTTGCCGACAACGCTGAGTAGGCTTATACCGCGGTAATTTTTGCAGTCTAGCTGTGACCCTTTTCCCTTATACAGCGGAACTATAACAGCCTTGCACCAATCACTTGGTACTCGGCCGCTTCTCCAACACAAGTTGAAAAGGCAGTACAGCTGACTAGCCACTACGCCTTCGCCAGCCTTCAGCATCTCGACTGATACCCTATCATACCCTGCAGCCTTACCCGACTTCATACTATTCAACGCTTTCAAAATCTCATCCATTTCAATCTCACTGTCTATCACACTTACATCCACTTCTGGAATATTAACCTCTTGCGCTGATTCTTCTTTTTCAAACAAACTTTCAAAATATTCCTTCCATCTTTTCAACACGCATTCCTCACCTTTTACGATACTACCATTCTGGCTTTGAATCCTAATCAACTCGGATGATGCGGTTTTACCTCGAGCTGTCCTTATGGATTTCCAGAAAACTTTCAAGTTCGAACGAAAGTTCTCTGTTAGCCTCTTGTCAAACTCATCCTTATTTTCATCTTTCTTTCGAGACACAGTTTTCTTCACTTCATCCTTCAAACTTTTATACTCCTTTCGTGCTCTCTCTACATCCTCATCTGTTGCTTTTTGATTTCTTTGGTTAGCTTTAGTAGCCAACCAATCCAACCATGCTTTCTTCTTTTTCTCAACAACTTCTTGTACATCTTTACTCATCCATACACTCTTTTGTTTATTCCCTTTCGTGCGTCTAGAAATTCCACATACTTCTGTAGCAACTTTCAAAATTCCTTCCTTAAATCCCTTCCAACCTTCTTCAATATCAGCCATCTCATCTAAGCCACAAAAATCATCCTTCAGTCTTTTAACATATTCTTTTCTTACATCCTGGTCTTGCAAATTTTCTACTTTCACTCTTTCCATGACACTGGTAGGCTCGGTTTTCCTATGGCGCCACCGACTGAACAGACCACTTATTCGGGACATCACCAGGAAGTGGTCTGAGTGGATTCCGGCACCACGATAAGCGCGAGTGTCCATGACTTTTGTCTTCAATCTTCCATCCACAATCACAAAATCTATCATTGTTCTACTAGAACCTTCTTCTCTTGTATATGTGTGAATCTTTTTATGTCGAAACATTGTATTCGACACAAAAAGACCCCACTCCGAACAAATCTCTAACAGACTCTTTCCATTCTCATTTATTCTTTCATCACCAAATGCACCTAAAACCTTATCATACCCATCTCGCTTCACCCCAACCCATCCATTAAAATCTCCAAGCATGATAATCTTTTCATTCGCCTTGCAGATTTTCAGTACATCTCTCATACTATCCCAGAACTCCTCATTTTCCCTTTTAGCTTTTGTGGAACCACCCGAACCTCCATCTGTCGGTGCGTAGACACCTAGGACAAAGATTCGAGTAATTCCGACCTTCAGCCTAATCCAAAGAAGTCGTGGGCTTACACACTCAAACTCAGTCACACATTCAGCCATTCGCGCCGAAAGGAAAACACCGACTCCCTTGCTTGCTCGATCAGTACTGGGTACCCCAGACCAATAAGCAACATAGGGTCCATGTTTGGTCGTGTCGCATCCTTTCCGCTTTGTTTCATTCACACACAATACATCTATATGCCTGTCATCCATCATCTGGCATACTTCATCAATTTTATCTACCATTCCTCCTCTAACATTCATCGCAGCAAAGCGGCTTTCCGAAGCCCGCGTTCCGCTCCCGCCAGGAACGAGACGTGATGTGTCGCGATCCACATCGCCGCCATATTGATTTGCATTGTTTTTTAAAATCATTGCGTTCCCACGAGTAGCAAGGGTCAATATATGTCCCTCCTGGCAGAGCCCCGCTTACCAGGATAAGGTTAGCCATGATCTGGGGTCACCGGGTCCCAGGGCAATCGGCACGCTCAAAACTAGGCTCGCCCCTAGCCATGCATCCATCGGCGCGGCAGACCTTAGATTGGCGGAGAGGGAAGGATAAAGGAGGGTGGAAGGAAAAGGTGTGTAGGAGGGGACAGTTAAGGTTTGTGGTAGGAAACTAGGTATAAGGTTACTACTGCCTCGGAAAACTGGGTTTGTGGCTGTAGTAGCTCGGGAAGCCGGGGTCGCATACCCGTATACAACACCAAACTACCGGACAGGCAGCTTGGTTGTGTATCCCCTGACTTTTTATTTTCCATGTTACTATTACTAAGTGGTTACCTAAGACAAAAAAAATATGCATTGTTATATGTATTTAAAAGCAAGAAAGCGTCATTTTGCCCGTTAATCGTCATTTCGAGAACACCCGTCACATACGAGAACGTTCCCGAAATGACTGTTCCCTGAATGACTATCCGATGAATATTTTCATATCACGCTTCATGCCGCTATGTTAGATATTGGTTTTTGAGGTTAGGAACACGTGAACTGTAATATTTATAAGAATTTAGCAAAAAGTATGCAAATTATCGGAAAACTAATCACCAAACAGCGTTCCCGTAGTGATAGGGAATTAAAGTACACTACCCACATACGAAATTAAAACGTACTTACCAATAAAATCAATTATTTTTTTCCAAAAACACGACACGCGTCTTGTCCTTTGACTAGTGAACTTCACACTGTTGCTCGCTAGCGAGCGCCACCTTGCGCGTTTTGTTTGAATAAGGGATATCAGTAGTTTCGCAGAATCACTTGAAATTTCGTAAGAATGGTGCATAAGTGTTACGAAATAGAAATGTTTTTGTTTCATTCAAAAAATCGAAATAGTTTTAAAGTTATGGACATTGGAAGTTGAACAAAAATTCAAATGTCCGTAAAAGCGCGCGCTTCGCGCGTGACGTAGCTGGACAGGCTCCGCCCACTTGCACCTCGCGGTGACTCGCGCGCTCGCCGGTTCGCCGCGAACACACTTTCCTGATACCTACTAAACTAACCGCGAGTAACGATTTCGTCTCCCGACCGATTATTATTTTTTAGTAGTTATTTAATTTCAAACATGGAAGAAGGATTTCAAAAAGGACAATCAAATAATTTGCCAAGAGTGGACGGTTTGATGGTGGCTCAATATTTATCGAAAAATGCTGATTTTGTTGCCGCCGAAATGCGAGGAGTAAAAATTAAAAAGTAAGTAAAAATCTAATTTGTACCTATATCAATATCACAATGATGTTTGTTTATTTTCCCGTTTCACGCGTCGAAATAATACTGTAACAGAAAATACGTACCTACCTACGTAAGTTTGTAGGTAAGGTAGGTACCTATATTCGAAACATAGTTAAGCACTCTACTTACCGACCTCTTTTCTCGCTTTTCTCTAACAAAATATAAAAGTAACGTTATGTATTAACACAAGATTTTACACCTATATTTTGTTCTTGTAAATATTTTGATCATAGCTTATCATAAAACAATAAGAACTTTGTCAGGGGTTCTAAACATTTCATTTCATATGATTTCATATAATAGTATAAGATTTCTAATCAAAGATTAACTACCAATTTTATTTAAGATCGGCGAGAGATAGTTATGGAGATGATGCAATCGGATATGTACAAGTAAAAAGACAAGGAGATATTTGCATTGTAAAGTGTAGAATCACGCCGGAGCATCGAGTGCGCACAAAACCTTACCATTGCTCTCTGGAGTCAAATGAAAAGGAGGACGAGGTTATGTGCGTTACTTGTAATGACTGTGCCGCCAGTAAAGGTGGATGCAAACACGCCATAGCTTTATTAATGTGGCTTCATCGTCGCACAGAGGAGCCGTCCCCGACAGTTGTAAATGCTACTGGAAGAAATCGAAGCTACCAAAGCTTCTTGAACTAAAAGTACAGTGCTCACTCGCTCAATATGTCAACGAAAAGCCGGAAATACAGAAAATTTCTATGCATTACCTAATTTGCGCATTCAAACAAAGTTCTGCTGATCGAGTCGTTGAAAAATTTATAAAATTTTGCCAAATTGAAATGACTGATTCAAGATGTCTTCTTGTAAAAGATGCCACTAAAGCTCAAGCTGACTCTAAAATTTGGTACGAAATGCGTTACGGGCGCATAACGGCTTCAAAAATACACGAAGCATCACAGTGCAAAACAAAGGACGGCTCCCTAGTAGAAACTGTATTTGGAGCCTTAACATTTAAAGAAACTGCAGCTATTAAGCGAGGGAAAGTACTAGAGAGTGATGTTAGTAAAGTAGTTTCTGAAGTTAAAAAAATAAAGATTGAACAGCCTGGTCTTTATTTGAATAAAGACTGGCCAATGCTTGGTGCGTCACCCGATGGTCTTACAAATGACTGTGTTATTGAAATAAAGTGTCCTTACAAGGAGAACACAATGAGAACGTACTATGAGAACGGTCAACTAGGAAAAAAATATTATGCTCAAATACAAGCACAAATGCACATGTCAGCAAGACAAAAAGCTCTGTTTTGTGTTGCTCACGTAGACTTTGAGTCCTCAAAAAGAGTTGATATATATGAAGTGCAGTACGATAAAGACTTTTGTAAAAATCTTTTTGAAAAATGCGAATTATTTTGGAAAAACAATGTTTATGATAAATTACTAGTATAATTTTTGTGAGTCCTAAAATGCAACTAATGTGTGTTGTTTTATTAATCTTTTATAATATTAATAAAAATAAATGTCGTAATACTGTTATAAGGTTTTATTTATTACCTTCAAATAATGAAATGGAATCAAATTATAAAGACAAATTATTTATTATGATGTTCTTCTACCCTCTATCACATGGGCATCAAACATCATCAGACATACAAATATACATTTAAAACTAATCTTGGCTAAAATGAGGACTTTGCAAGTTCACAATCCCACATGTTGTGGTAACTACATAGTCCAAAAGATCTATTTGCTTAGAGTCTACACATGCATGAGGGAGCATGAACCCAAATGTACGCAGACGACCTATAGCCCTTTCGACGTGTATTCTTATGGCAGCAATTTTTTTTGTTTCCAGTACTTCTTGTTTCGTGGGTTTAACTTGAGCACTCACGCTGGGTGGTCTGATTAAACTGTGCCCATGCTTTTGTAATAAATGTGCTACATTTTTAAACCCTCTATCGGCCAAAACAGCGGCACCCTTGGGTAAAGTTTGCAAAATGCCACAATCTTCAAATATTGCGGTATCTGAGGCCCTCCCTCCATATCCTTCAGATATAAAATTTATAAAACCATCGGGCGTAATAGATATCAAATATTTCAATGTATTGCAGCTTTTATAATCAGACTACGTCAAAGCTTGTTTCACAGCATGACGGGTTTTTCAATTTGGATCTCAAAGCAGTCAATAATGCTTTGAACTTGAGAGTACCTTCTCCGAAAAGGAATCGGTAAATTTAGCAGTACATCTGTAGAAGGCGGGAAGTATATTAGGGATTTCATCGATGATGCTATATCCGGAATAATATGCCTTATTACTGTTGAAACAGTACTTTCAGACAAACCAAAGTCCAAAACAAGGATAGCGTTTGATTGATGCAGGCGAATTTTTTTCAAAGTGATCATTACATTTCTTGGAGTACTTTTCGTAGTTTCGCACAAAATGTTGATGCAAAAATAGCACTGTTTTGGTAGTCCTAATAGAAGTTGTGGTTCCCTTGATATGCACAACAAAGCTGCTTTTTGCATATGGCTTTTAAATGTTTCCTGTTCCCATTCTGTATCTTCTGTCTCTGAACATTTGGAATCTTTCTCTGGGTCATATAGCGCACTCGTCAAAGAAGAAGAATCTGTAACACTGCAAGCTGAAGTAGAATCTATTAATGCTGGTTTAATGTTTACCTTTGTACTCTTCCGCTTTTTTAAAAAAAATTCTTAGGTAATGGTTGCTTTATTCTGAACTTGACTTTTAATTCTGACTTGTATAGCTTTATGACGTTCAGACTTGTCCATGCACGGGTCAATTTCTAATCTCAATGGGTCTTCTTCTTTATTATCCTCTTCACCACACACAACGAATATTTCTTCAGGCGCATCTGGCGTCAAAGGTACGGGATCTTCATTAAATACTTTTTCCAAATATTTGATTCGGTTTCGCTTATATACTGCAGACCTTTCTGCTTTCTCTTCTTTAGTTTTCTGACATTGAAACTTGTGAGGAACTACTCCTTTTTTAAGTATTTTTCTACCTCCAACTAATTTAAATTTTATGTAATTCTCCATGTCATTCTCAACCTGTAAAAAACAAATAAAATGACATATTATAACTCATAAGGTATTTATTTTATACGTATGTGCACAAAGCAGCTGAATAAAAAATAGATACATACACCGTATTTCTTGTTTTCTTTTTTATTACAACGACGGATCTACATATATCTATATCTAACACGTTAAGAAGTTATAAGGATTCAATCATAAAAATATATTATTAGGCTTAAAAATATAAGACTCAAATTTATTAGCTAAACACATATATTCGTCCCAAGAGTTTTTTTTATAGTTCCGAATCACGAGCATAATCAAACACCCAAGTTTCGATTACTAGTAAAGTTTTTTTTTGCTGAGGGCAATACTCCCAAGAAACTCTTGACACAGCACACTGCTTTACATGTAGGTATCATTGACATACATAATATCAGCAGGAATACGTCGATTTCCGAATAAAATTTTGTAAAGATACAAATTTACAAAATAAAAAAAAATATATAGGTACTAAATTAAATTACATTATTTTTTTGTAAAAATACAAAATTAAATTTGCATACTCTTGTAGTAAATCAGGCATTACTAAAGGTTTAGAACTACTGAAACGTTTACTTTTACTCAAGTAACATTTTTGTTTATTTACCGTGAAACCAAACATTGAATTGAATTTCAATACCAAAGGTTTCAAACCACTGACATTACATAACCCATCAAAGCACGAATTTTACTTACCTCTTACTACCGTATGTCCATAAATATAAATAACTATCTATCTACAAAAGAAATATAAAATGAATATCAAATTACTTACATCAAAGTGATCTTCACAACAATAAACACTACTTTTGTTGCTAGGCGGATTATCTCTTTTAATAGCTTGCATCCATTTTTTTCGCATTTTGAGCTCAAATGGCACTTTGAAGAACAACTTATCTGGCGAACTGACTGTTGTCGACACACATTTCGGGACTATACACCATTTGTAAGTTGACATATCTGAACCGTAATTTGTTGTTATTTTATAGAAAAAATGCGTAAGACAGCCGTGCGTGTCGCGTACGTGGCAATGGCAAGGCAACAGGAGCAAAAGCTGAGTGAGTCGGGGGCCGGCGGAGCGGCCCGAAGCGGTTGGTGTCTCGTGACGTCACACGAGCAGGCGCGGTCGAGCGTTTCTAGCCTACTTTAAAAAAATATATCTCGAAAACTACTTATCGTATCGAAGTAATTCTTTCGACGATTTTTATCTTATTGTATAGACTATATGATAAAATAAAAAACAAAACATGTCGTTGTTCTTTATTATATCGACCGATGTCCATTGCGTTCACTGAATGATTTAATAAACGTCAGACAGCATTTGAATTGTCAAAATATGAAAAATATATATTTTAGCTATTTAATTTATACGTATGTTCGCAATTTAATAATTATCGAAGCTAATATATAAAAAAATACAATTTTAAGTCTTAATTGTAAACATTTTTGACTTGTCTCAACTATGAAACGTGGTATAAGGACGCGTTCCCGGAATGACTATTTAGGCCTTTTTAGTTTAAAATCTAATAAAATATTATCGTAAAAAAATAAATATCATAACTGCCTTGTAATTATGCGCAGAAACTTCATTTGGAAACGAATATTTTAGCCATACCACGTCATTTTATTAAGAAAATCTTTGTCAGAAGCGTGATTCTCACCTCTCTGATTTTGACCCATACATCTGGAACTTTCCCCTGACATACGTTAATGAATTTACCTTACTCTTTTGATAACATTTGTAACCATTTAGTTACAATTTTAGGTTCATTTCAATTATTTGAAAACAAAAATTACGATAAATTATTTACAATTGTTAGTAAGACATTTACATAAACGAAAAAATATGAATTTTTATTTTTTTGTTATCCAAAATAGAGGACAATTTCTCAGTGGAACGTAACAAAACAGTAAGGCTGTGTTCACTTTGTATTTTGCATCTTAGTCCTAGAAAGTTACGAAGTTATTGTTTTTATCTACGGAAATGTTAATTTTTTTAACAATGTTCAAATAAAACTTTATACTTACTATAAGAGGACGAATACCCAAAATAAAGAAACAAAAATTACTATTTTTTTATTACTTTTTATATTTGAAAAAATTATAACATTTAACTTTGCTTACAGTTGAAGTATCAAGAACACAAATGTGACAACTTATGCATAGCATCATCTCTATTACGAATAGAGCTAAAAGGAGATCAATACTACAGTCTTAACAAAATATAGGTACTTAGACAAGGCTAATTAATATAGATCTTATATTTTAATCACAACTCTACACATAAATCACAGATATAATCGTTTTCTTCCCCTGGACTTAAAATGCACGTTTTACAATAAAAAATTTCACATTTGAAACATTTGGTCATGAAACTATAAAAAAGATAAAGCATTTTACATTTATTGCACGGCAAAGTGCGACTAACCACCGCTTTCAGTGCTTTTGATGGCTTTTGTTCAGTTTTATCTTTTATTATTGGCTTTAGCTTTGGTAATAATATTTTGTTCTCTATTATCTCAACTTTAACTTTCTTCTGAGGAGAGTAACATTCTAATGTCGAGACACGTTTATTTTTTGATTTTTCAGTTTCGGCTGCAGCATAGTGAGTTTTATCTAATGTAGTTATATTGATTTTCGCAGTTTGGTCCATTACATCAGGAATAGATCCAATAAAACCTCCTGTAGGAGAATGGCTTTTCTTGTTTGTTTTTGATGTAGCAGAATCATCAATCAGTTGTCTAAAGTAATTGTCTCCAGATATTTTATCTGTGCCAGATGTAATAGTCCCATCTTCTGCATCCAAGTAAGGCACATCAAAAGCTTCATTTATACGCGTTTTTTCGTCTTCATTTAATATTAAATCTATCATAACCGAATCTTCTGGTTTTGAATTAGCTGGGTTATTATTTTCACCAATAATAACGATACCTTCAGTATCGTTCAAATTTTTTAAGTCCAAAATATCATCATTTTCGGAGAATATCGGTAAGTTAAATTCAGTGTCACCACTATCAACATGAACGTCGGCCATAACTGTTATCTCCTCAAAACTAGAATTGTTTTTCTCGGGAGACTTCGGACACAAGTTTTTTTTAAGTTTCATTGAGTAGTCCAGGCTAGTTTTTTGAGTATTAGCTGTTTCTGTATCTATCATCACTTCTATCAAATCTAAATTAGCTTTTTTTTCTGTTTTTGGAACCAATTTCTTCCTTCTTCCATTATTTTGTACTTCGAGGCTTTCATTTTGCTCGTCAGTCATAGCACTGTTAGAGATATTAAATACCACAGGATCTGAATTACTGACCTCCTGCGCCGATTGTTTATTAAATTCATGTGTTTTTGGTTCAAAACATTTGCATAGGCCTCTGTTTATACCACAGAAACAAGACAAGTCCCTATATTGTATGCGGTTTGGTGAACAGGATAAAAGTTGGTGTATTTTCATAGTGCCAACTATCGTAGTTAGATTTGTTGGAACTATTTTCTGAACATTTTTAATATCATTATCGGGAATGTAAATAATCTTTACTAATTTCATACATTTTGAAAGATGTTCATAAGCTTGTGAACCATTATCAACATCCCGGCTAAATGCGACTTGACGGTCTAAAGCTCGCTTAACAGTGCCCCCTATCCCATCCGCTACTCCTTTTCCGTGGCCTGCTTCTGAAAATGACCAGGTCGAATAGTCAAGTTTTAATTTTCGTGTGAATAAATTTTGCAGGTAAAAGTTTTTCTTCGGGCGGTATTGGGAAGTAGGGCCATCTGAATGAAAATGAATTACTGTTGTCATAGGATCAATTTTTTTACTTCATTTATTATTGGCAAAAGATGTGCAAAAATTGCTGCTGGCTCGTGACAATTATTATCCGATAGAGTGCAAAACGATTGTGACTTTTCAGCCCAATATATCATTCCAGTGTGTAAGGTTATTTGGTTTTTACTTGCTCCAAAATGTTTAGCCTGGACTTCTTCACCCAATTTACATGTGTAGTTTTCTGAGAAGTCACAAATTATTAGGGCCTCGTGTAGTTTGAGGTTTTGGATGCAATCTTGGTATTGTTTGCTGGTAATTATAGTTGAAATGATGCCTTTTAAATAGTTTTAAAGAATTGTTAAACGCAGAAAGAAGATCACAAATTTTACCTCCTTTCTGCAATTTAACTGTTTTTTTTGTTGTGATTTCTTTTGCGGTTTTATTTTCAGTATATTTATGTGCACAACTGCCCATTGACTCCACTGTACCTGATCTTCTTTAATTTCTTCCATTGATTCGTAATTTATTTTGTTGTCTTTACATTCTACACAATCTTCATACATACAGTGTTTTGAATTGATGTCGCAGCACAGGCTTTTTATAACATATAGAACTGTGTTAAAGTTTTTTTTTTTTTTTATAGCGTAAAATAACAACTCAACATTGTTATGCTTGATGCACAGGCATGTTTCTCTGTTTTGTACAGTAGGGGACAGAACATAGAAAGGCTTATACTTATAAAATGTAGAGAGACTGTATTTGCCTCCTACTTTGCGATACATTCTAAACAAGTTTTGAACTGTATCGACGAGATAGCGTATTTGTTCCTTTTTTTTTTCCTAATGTACGACATTGCTTCTTTCCAGCCGTCATTCTGCTAACATCGTCCCTCAAGTAAAACGTTTCAATTTCTTTCCGTATTTTGTTTTCTGTTGTATTTTTACGTCTTATTCTTCCCAAACCTTTCAATCCTAATAGTTTCGAAACATAAGTCTTTTTAATTGTTTTCTGGACGTGTTCATTAAGTAGAATATTTTTTAATGTTTGTTTTTGCTTTAGAGTTTTACTTTCTTTATAGGATGTCTTTATAGTCAGTTCTAAAATCTCATTTCTTGCAGTCAATTTTAAATTATCTTCCTGAAGCTTTTGAATTTGTTTGTCTGTTGATTTCCTTAGACGGTAGAGTCTTTTTATGTAAGTATGTATTAATTTTGTAGTTTTTTCGTTTTTCTTCAGCGCAGTTCTATAATTTTTAGCAATTTACTTTGTTTTTCGTTTCTTGAGCTCAGCATCTTGGTTAAGGTTTTCTTCCTGAACTTGCTGCTTTTTCTCCTGTTTTTGCTTAAGCTTCTGGTTTCTCCATATTTTCCTAAGTTTTTCTTTTTCAGGCAACTCCTTCACTGTTTTATTTTTTGATTTCACGTATTCAGCGTGCTTCTTCTTAATTTTTTCTAACTTTTCTGGGTTTTGTTTTAACCGTTCTCGGTATCTCTTCATTCGCTCTGCTGGTGTCATAGCCATTTTGCTACAACAAAATCAAAACGTACCTAATTATTTGAACAAAGTGATCAATATCAAGATAGATCTTTATAAATTACAGATTAATAAAGTGATTGAAAAGAAAACTCAATGATAATATTTTAGAGTAATTAGATGTCCTTGTAACGCGCCTTTAGCGTTACACTGAGTTACAATTTGTTCCACTGAGTTACGAAATTTCTCATAGGAACGTAACGCTTTTGGTCAAATAAACAAATATTTCATTTATTGTCCCATAACAACAAGTATCTCTTGAAATATCTAACGAAAGTTAAGAAAAAGAAATATATTTGTTTAAAATTTGTGCGGAAAATCATGCAAATAACCCGAGAAAGCACCGTTTTTCAAAGGAACAAAAAAAGTAACTTACCAACGCGTCTTCTCGCCAGGCTGTTGCTGAATACCTGACGCTTAAATCAAAATAGCCGCAACTGTCAAACTGTATTCTGAGTGTTACTATTTGAAAATATCTTATCATGTGGTACAAAATTCGGAAAAGAAACCAAAAATATTACGTAACTCAATAGGATTTTCCGCATAGTGATGTTTTGTGTCCGTTAAATAAATTTAAATTATTTAATTTAGTGAAATGATTAATGAAATTTTAATAAATATAAATAAGTGTACATTTACATACATACATAAAATCACGCCTTTATCCATTACGGGGTAGGCAGAGCGTAAAACGCCTCCTAAAAGGCGCTTTCGCCACGTCTGACATAAATTGAGGGAAACCCAAGACTTTTGCATAAAAGTAAACAGGTACAGTGGGCAGCAGGTCGAGTTACCACTTTGGCGGACCAATGTATACTGGCTATTCAGTATAACCATGTAGATATAACCAGTATAAATTGGTCCGTTAAATGGATAACTCGACCTGCTACCCACTGTACATGCTGCTTTTCAGTGTTAACAAAAACTTTTTTACCTACACGTCCTATTTCTATTATTAGTGGGGATGTTAATTACATAACATCTCTTGACTAGTAAGACATACCTACATACACGAGACTAACTAAAATACATACAAGAATGAGTTTATTGCTGTGTGCGTGGTTATTGGAACGCGTTTGTTTCATACATTTTGTCATGAGTGACCAAAGTGTGGTATCCTTCAATAAAATCAAACAAATAGGTTTATTAATATAATTTTATTTATCCATATGGCGTTTATTAATACTCTATGATTCCTATTATATATCTCTATTCAGTTCAATCTTCTTCATCCAGCATATCAAAATCTAAATATTCAACACCAGACATGTTTTCTTCTATAATATCCTGAATAGAATCTTGACGTGACGTAGATGGCAAGTTGGATAAAAAATCTTCGTTTTCTGAATCTGACTCAGATTCACTCGAACTGTCTTCACCAACACGGATGACCATTTCATCAATATTAGTATACAATGTTCTACCTATAAATATGAAAGAAAGAAAATAATAAATTCGCCACGTTTCGAAGCTGCGCCTCTGGATTGCCGGTCCATTGATCTGTCTGTGAAATAAAATAGCATTGTGAGTGCTAAAAAATCCTCAAAAAATGTTTTACCTCGTTCATAATATTCCCTTTCAATCTTTTTGACGTGTTCGCAACATGCCTTCCAATCGGAAGGAGTGATGGAAGCAAAGGCTTCTTCGGTTAATTCCTTGATATCTCTTGCCCCTACATTCTGTGCCGCTACTTTCCTTTTTGCCAGGGACCATATTAGTTCTATGGAATTCAGATCACAGTGGTAACGTGGTAGCCTTACCACTGTGTGCCCGTGCTGGTCGAGTAATTCGTCGATTTCAAAAATCGGTTCTCGTTTATTCTTTTTCACCAAATCCAACAACATTGGTTTTCGCAAAGTTGGGTCAAAATTGATATTGTTCTCTGTCAGCCATATTTTGATGTCCGCAACTTTGCTGGATGAAGAAAGATGAAGCTTTATTTTTAACAACGCTATGATAGGGCGCGTTGTCCATCACAATCAAGGAAGCGTTGGGCAGGTTGGGAATCAATTTATCTGTTACCCATTTTGTAAAATTGGCTTTATTCATTTCCGAGTGATAATCTTCTTGTTTATTTTGTCCACTGAAAATGAGAAGAGAGTTTGGCACAAACCCATTTTCGCTCCCTGCATTAATGAGAATCCATCTTTTTCCTTTAGAAATGTCTTGAACAACTCTCTCAGTATCAATTGACTGCCAACATTTCTTCAATTTATATGAGGAGTGAATGTAACTTTCATCCAGATAAATTATTTCTTTTTGTAATTCTTCGGGTAAGTTACGATTGTCCATAATAACCTTTAAATATTTTTCTCTTTTCAAGGCAATACTCGTCTGCTCTATCAAAGTTTGTATATTAGATTTACATTTCTTATATTTGATTTCAAAATTCTGTGTAAGCGCGCTCGACTACAGTTGTAACCAATGTCTTCTTTTACCACGGCTAGTAGTTTGGACAGTGTAGGTACTTCTTTTTTTACACTATAAAAGAATTGAACTTTTTGACGGATTGCACATTTATCAAAGTCGTCCAACTCTTTCTTCGGGCGTCCTTTTCTATTTTTAGCTGGCGTGCTAAACTTCCCATCATTTCGTTCACCTTCCTCAATAATTCTCCTAACAGTACTTTCTGATTTACCTGTAAATAAAAAAGGCAGGTATTTAAAGTATTATCGAACCCACAACTTCTGACTCAGTAGGCAGGCACACTACCGCGGGGCCTTAGGGTCGGTATCGAAAAAAGTATCAAAATTGTTTCAATCGCATATAGTCATCTGTCAGACGTAGTCGTAATCTAATAACCTCCAAATTTTATAAAAATTTAAATATTTTCTTTCTAAAATGGGCAAATAAAGTTTTTTTACAAACTAATCGGCTTTACGTTCATAACAGATATTATACAAATTGAAAACTAACATATATCCGGTCATATCCGCTGTTCGCTTATAAACATCGTCTAAACCCGTGAGCAATTGGCCAGCTTGAAACTCCGCTAAACATCTCAAGAACACTTTGTATATAACTTCGCGAGTTCCACTTCGTATTGTCCTGTTCATTATGAACAAATTCAATTTCTTTTTTGGCTAAATTCCTAGAAAACTACAATAATACAATCTAAAATTGCCCTAATTTTTTGTCAGACGCGGCGAAAGCGCCTTTTACGAGGCGTTTAACGCTCTGCCTACCCCGTAAGGGATAGAGGCGTGATTTTATGTATGTATGTATGTACAAAAAAAAAATACTTTACCTAACCTATCCATGTCGGGGTGCTTGGAAAGGACGTTCCGGGTGGCACAAAAAAAAAAAACAGCCTAACCTATCCATGTCGGGGTGCTTGGAAAGGACTTTCAGATTTCTTATTTTACCTTATATCCCCTCAACTGTGGCTCTCAAAATGACAGATGACCCAAGTCTGTGGAGCCCAGATTGGAGCACGCCACAGTATGGGGTGGGGGGGGCCCGACCTACACTAAAACTGCATTTCTTTATTCCTTGCTCTAGCGGAAACCCTTATTAGGAATTAAACCTATTAAAAATAAAATTTTCTACTTAAAATAGTAAGCTTTTGTAATATTTGGTTAGTAGTAAAGTTGTACAGCTGTCATAATTGGGCATTTTCACTTTCGGTTGCAGCGTGACGTATATGGAAGTGACGAAATAAAAAATCGTTTATTATGTCTTAAATATGGGCGGATTTTTCAAACGTTGTCCGTCACGTAATGGAATTCCACAATATTGAAAATGGTTATTTTCCCAGCATTTGTGTGTTAATTTAACCATTTTTTAATAAAGTATTTTAAAATAATAATGATGACTCTTAATATTTATTAGTTTTCGCATAAAATGAAGTCAAAAATGTACTCGGTCAATTATGAGTTCCATTACGTCACTAAATTGAGTTGTTATTTAAAGACAAACTACTCATTTGTTTGCTAAATTCGTATGTATTATCATAAATTATAAATAAGAACAATTATTATATATCATATTATTATAAATAAGAACAATTAATATCGAATCAAATATCACATTCTTTCTAATTTTCTCACATGAATGGTACAGCATAATAAATGTAACTTTACGTCACTTTTGGTTACAAAACACCTCACAACAATGTCAGTTATGGTGCTTTAAACGACACGTACTAGTATAATTCTATAAAAAATATAAAATATGTTCTACTGAGTCTTTTTATTAGTCTTTATGTTGCAAATATTATAGTATTAAGGTAAAGAGCCCTTGTAAAGCCCATTTTTTGCAAAATTTGAATAAATAAAGAAATATAAATAATGTAATAAAATAAACTTAATCACTGCGTAGCTCGTTTATTTCAAAAAAGGGATCAATTAAAAGTAAACATGTTAATACAAAATATTTAAAGAAAATTTTTATTTTTTAAAACCCTTAAAGTGGGCTTTTTTAGAAACATAGGCTCTTTTTATGGCCCAATATTTATAATATTAATTTATGTATACTATCAAAACAAAACATTGCTTAAACGTTAAATTGAACCTATAAATTTGAGATCCTCAGGTAATCAGTCTGTCACTGTAATTTTTATTGTCATAAATGGACGGCGGGCTATCTTAGGCTTACGAAAACTTAATCTAACTATAAAACAAAAAATTCTTTAAAAAATAAAAAAACAACATATTGGTTCTCTTATCCTAGTATTGTTTAAAAGATAGACAATAATGTATTACAAAATAACATATATTTTTTTCTTTTTAACGTTTGGTGGGCCTTATAAAGAGTATAGAAAATATAGGAACAAAACTATGCGGAATAGGAACAAAAAATGTTAACTTGGCTGTTCTTATCTTACTTAGGACTAGGACTTACTAAGAACGACGTAGAATCAATTGTATGCCCAGAATGTAACTATTATTTTAGTTGCATTCTGGGCAGAGAAATTCTTCTACGTCGTTCTTAGTAAGTCCGACACATTCCTCATGGTACCACGTAAGACAATTAACGCAATGTCTCATATCAGCAACTCGATCAGCTTTACAAGCTCGGCAGTACCATCCTCCTTCAGCCTTTCCTTTAGTCTTATTTCCTCTTGTTTTTTCATGTGTAATTTCGCTACTTACCCGCTGTTTTATAGCTTGTTTTACATTATTTTGCTTAATTTTTTTGTTTTTGGTAGGATTGGTTTTTTTATCAGTTTTGTTAATTTTGTTTTTAGCATTGCTTGGTTTCAATTGTGAAACTTTCGATCTCTTTTCTTTTTTTTCTTTCACGGCGTCAAATAAGTCTTTGGTATTTTTTTGGCCTATATAGTTAAGTGCTTTTCGCCTCGGTTTACTTTTGATTTTCGCAAAGTTAGGTGTTGGTATAAGTTCGTGGAAAGGAGACCTCATTTGTGCATTTAAACCACCTTTTGATTTTAAATTTAATAATGGCTCATCGTCAGAATTGTGATCATCCAATTGAATGCATTGTGTTTCATGGTCTTTGTGAGCAGCATCACATAAATCCGGTGTTGCATCGTCCGATTCCGATGATGTATAAATTTTACTGTTTTTGGAAGGGAAATATGTTAAGTGTTTATGAATAGTGTTTATATCAATATTTTCATCGTCTGAATCAGATGTTGAAGAATGGATCACTGGCCTTCGTAGTATATTTTGATTTAACCCAGAGGTACTGGGAATCGGAGAATGAAACATAGTTGTCTTGTCCCTCATATTATTGTCGATTTCTGTACGATATTCCACTATATCTTCAACAGCAGATTCAGAGGAGCAACTGTAGTCAACCAATTTCTTACACACATAAGTCGGCGAATGAGTAAGTGGCTGAACAGAAGATGCAGGTGGAGATAAATCTTCAGATACGGACTGAGGTGGAGGTAGTCGTGTACTAGGTGCAAGACGACGAGCAGAGTTATCAACATTTTCAGTTATTAGTGAAGGCGACATGCAAAAACTATCTTCACAATCTGTGTCAGAGTTATTATTGTCATGCATAGCTGATTCACCAATCTCTGGAGTAGCTGGAGCAACCAAGTTAGAAGTTACTGCATGCAAAACAGGTCGCTCAGTAAGTATAGAAGGTGCAAAAGCCTCCTCAGGAATCGCATTAGGATTGTAGGGGTGAAGCCCTGTAGCTCTAAACCCATTTTTTATATTATCTTGAGTTAAGCACTTAGACCACACTTTTGAGAAAATTTTATTAAACCTTGTCTTTGTAAGTTTGCGGTCTGGATGACGATAGGCGTAAAGCAATACTTCTTCATCCCAGTGGTGTTCGTACGATTTATTGACTGATTTATCTAATGGTTGCAACTCGTGGGTAGTATTTGATGGCAAACAATATAATACTATATTTTGTTCATCTGCAGCATCCACAATCCTAGCATCCAGATGAGATGCAGCTCCATCGAAAACTAGCAAGCATTTCCCTGGGGATTTATAGTTACCAAGATGACGGATAAAATCAATGAACAACTCAGTAGTCATACTACCTTTTGGCGCCATTCTGACTATAGTTCCATCAGGCAAATTGTCATTAAACTCTGGCCTTAGCCTTTTGCCTTTAAATATGATCATAGGTGGAACTGAATTTCCTGTAGCATTGACACACATAGCGATAGTTACGTTTTCAGCATGTTCCTGTGCAATAAAATGAACTCTCTTGCTCCCCTTGCATGCAAGAACCTGTTGCTGGTGGTGCAAGGTTAGCCGGCAGCCTTTTTCATCTATATTATATAAACGTTCTGGGTGCTTAGGGATATCTAACTCATCATATAATTTCTTAATTGCGGCAAAATGTTGTGACACAATATGCTTATTCAATTTTTGAGCTCTTGCTGAGTTCATAAACTGTGCTTTGCGAACAGAAATGTTAGGATTTCGTTTCATAAAATTATTTAACCATTTTCTGCCCGCAATACACCTTTTATTATTAAAAGAATTTGGTATATTATGCGATTCACAAAATTTGTAGGCATGCTTTCGTACAAGCTTACGGGTTAAGGGTACGCCTACTTCAGCCAGTCGCATTATTCGTCTTGCTAAATCTTTTTCCTGCGCATCAGTTAGTGTAGTTGCTCGACCAGTCCTTTTTTCCTTACTACCAGATTTAAGGTGATTTCTTAAGGTTCTCCTTGGGATACTGAAAGTAGCAGCTGCTTGTCGTTGTGACATATTACGGTTTTGTATGGCATCAATGGCTAATTTAAGCTGTTGTTCCGTCCATTCGCCACGTCGCTTTTTCTTGGTTGTTTCCATCGCGTAAAATCTAAAATAAAACAAAATTCAATTTTCAACACCAATTTTATTCGAACATTTAGCGCCAAGAAAAGCTGTATTTAAAAAAAGATTATTACCTACGTTAATAACGACATACCAAAGATATGGCTGTTTTAATTTACTTTATTTAAGTAGAATTAAAAAACTTGCATATAAAAAGACCCCTAGTACTTGTTGAAATGTTAATTAATAGTTAAAAAATTAACAAAAATAAGCCAATGTCTTTTTATCTTTCCGTCTTATAGTTCCAAATAAGGCCCGGACTATCTTAGGAGCCCACGTGGTGGGCCTTCATAGGGACTTTTCACGGCATGGAAGATTACTTCTATTAAATGAAAATTAGCAAAGAAGACAATCAACACGTACCTTCATTCAAACCTCCTTAAAACTAAGATAACTTTCCAAACACTAGAAAACTAAAAAAAGAACGATTTACAGCAGAAACACAAAAAAGTTTACGACTGTGAGGTTATAAATCGGTAGCCATTTCTAACGTGATGAACAAACTGTCAACCACTACAAATATGGCGGCTTTCTGTCATTGGAATGAACTTGCACTTTTGTCTATGGTACTAACCGAACATAGGCGCGAAATTTGAACTACTTTCAAAGATTGCAAGTTTAAAATTGTGACAGTGGGCCATCTTAGGAGTAGGGCCATCTTAGGTGTATGTACCTTACTTATTAAATTATTAAATTTAAATATCACAAGAACATAAGACACGTGACGGTAATGAAAAGTGACGTGACGTTAAGGAACTATAAGGCAATGGTCACATTGTAATTAAAAAGTGGTAATTAAAAGCTAAGTAATACTTAAAATATCACTCTAGTAAAAGGGAAAAAATAATATAATCAATACAAAAACTTAAATTCTTTCAGAATACCTATGAGATCCATAATCATTATCATTAATCACAATAAAAATCAGTTGTAACAAGAAATGCTTTTCAAGCTTTTAAAATCAATTATTATTGAATTTATACTTCTTTAGGCGCATTATAAAAATTTTTGAAAGTGAAATTTTAATTGAGATCTAAAGTGAATGTTTTGATTGTAAAACATACTAGTGAAAAAATTTGCTTATTTTTCAAGTGCTCTAATATAATTGAGGTTAACTATATCCGTATTCATTATTTATTGAAATAATTTTAAATATTATTTAATAATGCCAAAGAAGTATAACTTATCACTCGCGTACATAAGTACATATTTTTTTTTTTTAACAGTTTGTGGCAAAAATATTCGAAGTACGCTTATTCTAAGTAATTTAAGATGCTTATTATATTAACTATTAAATACTATATCAAAAATATATTTTTGTATGGCACGAGAAGGTAACATTTTCTTAGGAACATAACTTGACTAATGATAAATTTCTTAATTACTAATCAGGATCTAACATAACCTCTTCTTCCAGCGTATGGGTGAATGTGCTCATATAACTTAACAACTTTCCGAAAGGAATATGAGTCGAAGTGTGAGAAACGTCGATTGTATTCAGCTGTTGCCGTTTTGTATGGAAGGTCGAATTTTCTTTTTAATGTTTTGACTAATATCATATATATTATAATCGACCCTTGTTCCCAAGGGAAATTGATTGTTTTTTATTATACGAGTACAATCGCCTCTACGCGGGAAGATAAAGGCGTTTACGTTTCACCTGTACAGGGAGATCAAAGTCGAGGCTTGGCTCTTTTAGAGTCATCGCGAGCATAATTATTTGAATAAACGTAGTTTTGTCATTAGTAAAAAAATCTAAACTAAAGTATTAAATTAGGTAACAACATATTTAAAATTATACTTTTAAACAAATATCACAAATGTATTCTAAGAATCCTGTTCCACTACAAGAACTACACACCCAATTTTTGCAAACCATGCATTGAACCATTTGGTGAAGAATAAATGGCTGTCTAGTCTTACAAAGATGACAAGGAAAAGTCATTGTCGAGGAAAGCCTCCTTTTTGATATGCTGTTCAATGATTGGAGAGCCCTACAAGCTAATATTACGTTTCAATGTTTTATAGTTATGCGTGGGGTCAACTTCGGGAGGCACTTTAACTTCCGGAGCGACATCAGAGGACGAAAAGTAAGTAATATTTGGGACAACTTTGGAGGGTGGATTGACATGCGGGGTGACTTTGGAAAGTGGGACGACTTGCGGACTGACTTCTGGGGTTGGTGTTATGACTTGCAGGGACACTTTGTGGGGCTGAGTGATTTGCGATGTGAGTTTGGGAGGTAGAATGGCTTGCAAACTGATTTCTTGGGTTGATGTATTGACTTGTCGAGTGTTTTTATGGCTCAATATGATCTGTGGGGAAACTTTGCTGGTCGGAGAGATACGCGAGGTGACTTTGAGGGGTGAAATGTCTTTAAGGCCATCTTCTGGGTTTCCGATGACTCGTTGGGTAACCTCAGGGTGTGATATGAATACTGGAAGGGAGTTTTTAGGGAAAGAGATGATTTTCTGTGAGGCTTTGGGGCATGACATGTCTGGTGAGTATACTTCAGAGAGTGAGATGACTTGTGGGATTTTTTTGGGAGTGAAAATAACTTGCTGGGTGACTTTGGGGGGTGGTGTAACTGACTTGGTCATGATGTCATATGGATATTCTTTGAGATTTGAGACTATTCGCTGGTCAATTGCAGGGCCTGGTGTGATGACTTGAGGGGAGTTTTCAGGGATGGAATTGACTTTCCGAGAGATTTTGGAGGGTGGTTTGTTTTGTATGGTTTCGACAGGAGGTAGGACAACTAGCAGAGGGTCATTAGTGGGAGAGATGACTTTTTGCGGTTTTCAAGTTTTGACTCGCTTTTAAATGGGAGGAGGCAAGAGATCAGTCGGTTTTAATGTTAGAACTCGCCTTTTGACGCGAGGGGAAAGTAAATCAGTAGGTTTAACTGCTTTGACTTGCTTGACAGGGGCAGACGCTAAGAAAAGTTTGTATGTGTCAAATGAATCATTTTCCGGATTTTTCACATCGCCATTGATCATAGAATTTTCAAGTGGCAAGCAAATATCTTCTGGCTGTAATGTAAAATCAAATGTACTTTCAAATTGTTCTGTGGTTTCGATTGGGAAGCAAATATCTTCTGGCTGTATTGGGCAATTAAATGTACTTTCGAATTGTTCAGTAGCTATTTCAGGGTTCCTAAGCGATATATCAATTTGTGCAATTAATTGATCAAAACTATCAGGAACTGTGGACTGTCCAAGCAGAGGATCAGAGGCTAACGATATCGACGTGTCAGTATCGTTTTGTTCCTGCTGGATGGATCGCTCTGTCATTGACATAGGTAATTCGACAGAAAATATCTCCTTAATCATTTTATCAGGTAATAATCTGTGTGTTTTGGGACCATGACAACTGCACAGACCACGCATTTTACCACAGAAACAACTAAGTTGCCGGTATTCAATTTCATTTGGTTCTATGGATATAACTTGGTGTAATTTCATTGTCCCGGGCACAGCGCGAATCCCTTCTGGTATGAGTTTTTCCACATTTTTTATATCGGCAGAAGATACGAAGAAACTCTTGACAGTTTTCATTGTTCTCTGCAAGATTCGATGCGCATCAGTCGCATTAATCACATCTCCGCCGTATAATACTCTTTTATCCAACTGCCGTTTGCGTTCTGCGAAGAAGTTCAGCAGGAACAAATTTTTCTTTTGGCGGTACTGGCTACTTGGACCGTCTGAGAAATAATGTACTACTTTTAAATTTGGGTTGATCTCTTTTGCGAGTTTGATTATTGGTAAAATGTGCGCCCATATAGCGTGCGGCTCGTGGCAGTTGTCGTCAGATGTCGTTACAAATGATTGGCAACATTTTTGAAAAATGATTACTCCAGTGTGCAATGTTATTGATTGTTGTGATGCACCATAGTGCCTTTGTTGCACTTCTTTTCCATATTTGGTGGCGTAATTTTCAGAAAAGTCACACAATATGATTATTTCATCTTCTTTCAAGTCAGTGACACATGCCCTGTATTGGCGGTATTGTTCGCCCCAGTTAAAAATATGAATTTTGAATAAATATAACTGTTGTTCAAAATCTGCTATAAGATTACTAACCAATCCTTTTGTTTCTTTTTTTATTGTTTTTTTTTGTTGTATGCTCCCCGTCATTCTTTTTATATTTATGGTCTTCTCTGACCCATTGGCGCCACATCACCTCTTCTTGAAATTTGTCTTCACTATATTTAATACAGGCATTCGCGCATTTTTCGCATTTGTTGTACATGCATTTATAGGATTTTGTGTCACACACAATATTTTTTAACAATTCACTAATGTTTGGATGAGAAATTACTCCATTTTTTTTAAGTGCCTCAAACAATAATTCCATATTAGCATGTTTTATGCACATACAGGTGTCTCGGCTCGAAGCATTTGGAGAAAGGACGTAGAAGGGCTTGTACTTAAAAAATGTCGTATAGTTATACTTCCCGCCTTCATCTTTATAAATTTGATACAGATTTTTTAAAGTATCAACAAGGTATCTTATTTGCATCTTGTGGTTATTTCTAGTCCTTGTCTCCTTTTTTCCGGCGGTGCTTCTGCTGACATCGTCTCTATTAAAAAACGTTGTAATTTCTGTCATTATTTTCCCATGTAACGGTCTTCTTAGCCTTTTTTTACTGACTCTTATTCGGCCTTTTAATCCCAACAATGTAGGGTCGGTGACAGTATTTGTTCTTTGCTTCATCTTCAGGGGCACTTCTTTAATTATTTGTTTTTCAGCAGGTGTCTTGCAGTCCGCATATACTTCTCGCAATGAAATCTCTAATAATTCTTGCCGTGCTCTCAGTTTATCATTTTCAGCCTTTAGCGTCATCATTTCTTGAACATGTGTCTTTGTCTGTCGATAAAGTTTTTTTCTTTCAGTATTAAGTGCCGTTTTATGTATTTGTATTTTTTTACTGCTGCTTTAAAGTTTCTCCATAAGTTACGGTATTTTAATTTAAGAGAACGAGCAATTTCATCTTTTTGTTCAGCAACTTTCGGTATTGTCTTAGGTTCTTCGCATGTCTCTTTCTTGTCTTTTTGTTTCTTTTTTTGCTCTCTCCACTTTTTTCTCGTTTCCTTTTTTTCATCCTCAGTTAGATCATCAATATTTTTTTGTGATTTTTTAAGTCTATTTAACTCTTTTTTTTATGATCGACATATTTTTCTTTGTCCAGTTTGATTTTTTGTCTATACCTCTTAGCCCTCTCAGCAGCCGTCAACGCCATTTTGAAAATCTAAAATAATAAAAACGGTATAGTTAATAATATGTAACTATACATTAACAACTTTTCCTGTGAAACATAGGACAAAATATGAAAAAAAAAATTGACCTCCAATACAAAATGACTCGGACGGCTAATATATTTTATGGGCGGTCCAATTTTTTTTCATATTTCTTTCAATGTCCTGGGGAAAGTTGTTCATTTTCATGGGCTAGTTCACCCCTTGAAATAATTGCTTTTGATTTTAATACACCCTGTATACTAATTTGCTATTTATTTATCACTAGTGGCCCGGCCGGCGGTTCCATCCACTGCTACTTACCTGTTTTCAGATGAAAATAGGATTTTTTACCCATAATAAAAAAGCATCAGTAAGATAGAGCACTACTCAGAGATATTTAGTGTCGTAAACATTATCTATTCCTACCCCTCCTTGCCCCCCTCCCACAATTTCCGTCCCAACAGTTTCCCTCTAATAACAATCCCTCTAAATGCTTGCATCCAACTGTTCTCCCCCACCCCTTATGCCCCTCCCTCCCCACCGACTGCCCCTATACAATTGATTTCTAAATGTGTAAGAATTTTTAAAATCTGTTGAGTATTTTCGGTGTAAATCGATTATTAGTAGTCCGCTTAGCGACTTCATCCACTATTTCCCGTTTTCCCATGGGAATGATCCAATTTTTCGAAGTCAAATGTAGCCTATGTTACTCAAAAATAATGTAGCTTTCAGACAGTGAAAGAATTTTCGAAATCGGTCGAGTAGTTTCTGAGTTTATTAATTACAAACAAACAAAACAAACAAATCTTTCATCTTTCTTTATAATATTAGTGGAGAAGTGTAGGTAGATTTAAATACCTTCTCATCCCCAGCCGAGAATCGAACCAAGGCATAGAAAATAGTACACCATCAACTAGGCACCGACTAGTTATTTACTAATTATTTAACATACATACATACATTCATAAAATCACGCCTTTATCCCTAATGGGATAGGCAGAGCAAAAACTACCTAAACATAGGTCGGTCCGCCACGTCTGACAAGTTTTGAGGTAATACAGATGATGATTATGTATGTATATTACTATAGTGACGGGTTGTCAGCCCATCGCTTAAATTGCATTACACTGAAACCCTCGCTTCCCTTAGCTGATTTTTACAGCATGCACAGGAGGAGAAGTACCTGGCACATTCTATATTTTTCATCACTCCCAGTCACTATTTGAAGTATAATTAATTTAAATGAAAAAATCCCAGTTTCATTCCTTCTGAACACAGCTTAGGAATTCCACTACGTCACGATTTTCAATCCCTTATACATCACGCCACGTAATGGATGTGACGTATGGCGATACATCGTCAATCAAATGCAAATTTTGAGTAAATTAATACAAATAACTACTATTCCTAATCTAAAGAAAATACATGAAAATAGATTACGTAAAAAAATCAACAAAAAACAGTCATCTTACCTTCGAAAACGACCGTTCGTAATGGAACTATCATTTAGACCACGCTACGCACAACCACTTCTAACCCGAATTTTCGCAAATTGTGAAGTCAAAAATTAAATACGGCGGTCGCGCATAGGATGAAAGTGTTGCCATTTATCATAATAAAAGCAAGCATGGTAGATTTCACATCTGAACTGTAAAAAATATACCGTGACGTCTTGTGGAATTTCCACCCGACACAATTCTAATGACCACAAAAACTTTTAATTTATAAATGATTTGATGAAATGTCGTGTATTATTAAGATGAAATTTAAAAGTGGGATATATGATCTATAAATAAAACAAATAACACTTACGGTAAAAGTGACTATAATCAAAAAAATACACAGCATATGTGTGACGGTAGGCGGTGGACATTCGAAATTGTGATGGTTTATATACTACAATATAATTTTTTTTCAAAGATTTAATATTAATCATATTTATTTTTTTATTAAATAGTTAGTTTATTTAATAATTTCAATGTCCAATGTTAGAAAAATATCTTTTGAAGCAACACTTCGCTAAGAAATAAGTCTGAAGACGTAGGACACCCAGATTTTCTACGGACAACGTTTGAAAAATCCGCCCGTATAGTAGTAACGTAGAAGATATATGTAGGATTCATAATATATATATATATGTCGGCATACATATTTTAAAGTATTGAACAAAACTGTTTTTTTTTGTGGAAAGTAAGAAACCCACTGCTCCGTTACGTCACGAAATGTTTAGGCTGTAAATTGATAAGGCGAGTTTAAAGTAGGCAAAGAATTTATTATAAAAGAATGCAAACTTAAACATTATTTTAAAATAATAATCAAATGAAAGAAAACCATTTTAAGTACGAAAATATTACGTGCAATTGTTCCATAACGTCACTTTTCGATTCAAACCACTTCTTGTTTTTCTGTACGCTATTTATACGGCAAACTTTCCACAAGCAATAACAATTTTTAAATATAAAGAATTAAAAGCAAATCCAGATAAAATAGAAACATTTAAAGTACCTGGAATACTCAAGCAATCACGTTAAATTTTCACTCCGTAAAATATTGGGACAGTGACGTTAATGGAATCTTATGTTACGTTAGTGGAAAGGTAAGGCACGTTCTACATAGTGGTCAAAATGTATAGGTATCGTAGTCTCACTAACAGTCTTAAAATATGATATATAATGATAATGAGATGACGACTAACATGATAAATTATCAATAATTTAATGCTTCTTTGTGGGAAACTAATGTCGTCTGTGACGAGCTTGAAACAGTCTTCTATACTAAAACAGACTCACCTAAAATTATGTTATACATCTACACATCATCATCATCTCCCTAGCCTTATCCCGTATCTCACGGGGTGGGCTACCTAATCTAGGTGATTGAACGAAGGTACTGGTTTTTACACAGAGCGACTGCCATCTGACCTCCGCAACCCATTAGGGAAACCAGACCCAATCCTAGATCAGGTCAGAGTTTTCAAGCCGCCAATGCTTAGCACTGGCCTCTGTCATGGCTTAACGACTAATATCTACGGTATTAAACGATATTAACCGGGACCAACGGCTTAACGTGCCTTCCGAAGCACGGAAAAAGCACCGAATAAACGTACATATGAAATTCGAAAACCGAAAAACACATTGGTACATGGTGGGATTCGAACCACGGGCCCCCGCTCAGGAGGCAGCGGCCCTATCCACTACACCATCGGGCACATCTACACAAAGTAACAATATTAGGTTTCCTTTGGATACATCACATTATCAAAGAGATGTAAGCTACTTAGCTAATCAGTCTGAATCTTCTATCATGAGCTTAATAATTACACTTATTTCTTAAATCTAGTATAAAAATAACAAAATGAGATTTCCATAAGGCACTTATATCACTTTATAACAAAAAACTTCCATGCTGGCCTGGGAGCGAGAAAAAAACATAGAATGTGCCAGCTGCATTTCCTCCCGGGTATGCTGTAAAAACCAGCTAAGGGATCCGAGGGATTCAGTGTATTGCAATTTAGGCGATGGGCTGACAACCTGTCACTACAGCAATATACCTACGAATATATCTTAAATAACCCTCAAAACTTTGTCAGACGTGGCGGAACGACCTTTGTTTTGGTCGTTTACGCTCTGCCTACCCCATTAGGGATAAAGGCGTGATTATATGTATGTATGTATGTATAACACCAAATAACAAAATTAGGTTTCCTTAAGCTATCTAATCAGTCTGAATCATCTGTGACGTTAAATATATATATATATATATATATTATATCTAGGCAATGAGATCTTACAACATTTAAAAATAAAAAACAATAATAAATTGAGATTAACTAGCAATTGTAGATGAGAGCATTCGTTTTGTGAATTTAGAAAGCTAACATTTGTTCTGTAACAGTGGCATTCATTATTTAGGCTAAAAGTTTTATGATCATATATCTGTTAGTTATATATATAACATCCTTTAGGATTTTTTTAACTAAGCATCTAAACAAACAGAGCAAATGTAATCATTTGTTTCATATGACCCACTGCACACATTACAAACAAAGATCTTGCAAATCATACATTTCGTTCGCGAGTATAGTGAACTGTGCATATTGCAAACATAGCACAGGAATGTGTTGGATATATATTTAACGTCACAGATGCAATTTTAAAAGGTTGTCGGTTGCAACAGAAAACTAAAGATCTATCTGTTGACGAGATGATCATCCCATTTCAAGGGACTTGTGGTCTAAAACAGTATTGCCCTGGGAAGCCCAACCCCGTGGGTCTTAAGGCATTTGTACTAGCTACTCCGAATGGATTGGTATGCAATTTTCACATTTATGAAGGCGATACGACTTACCCCTGCTATAATAACACAAATTTTGGCTTAGGCGAAAAAGCAGTGTTGCAGCAGACGGAGGATTTGGTTCCTGGCCACGTCATCTACTGTGACAGATATTTCACGAGTGAAAAGCTGGTTACTGCACTACAAGAAAGGGGATTGGACACAGCAGGCACGCTCATGAAGAATCGAGTACCTCGAACTGCCCGACATGTGCTCACTGACGATAAAATTATGAAAAAAAAATCCCGGGGTAGTTGGCAAGTAGTAGTCAACAAAGCTAAAAAGATCGTGATTACCAAATGGCTTGATAGTAAACCTATCACTTTCATGTCTAACTTACATACCGATCAAACAATCGACAGCTGCGAGCGATGGTCTAAAAGAGAGAGGAAGTACGTATCTGTTCCAAGACCACAAATTGTTAAATTGTATAACGCGAATATGGGAGGAGTGAACTTGGCTGACCGTATGCTGGCGGTGTGTCCTTTTAGATACAGGACACATAAATGGACGCAGAGATTCATTTTTCACATGATGGATTTGGCTGTCAGCAATGCGTGGCTTTTATATAGAGAAGATGAATTGAGTGCAGGTACGAGGCTGAAAAAAATTCAACAACTTCGGTCTTTTAAACTGGAAATTGGTGAAGCTCTTCTTCAAGCAAATGCAGATACTCAATCCGAATATTCATCCGGGCACGAAAGCTCCAACACAGAAGAACATGTTCCTACTTTCAGAATCAAGAAAGTACCTGTTGCTATCCCTTCTGAAAAAGACCGAACCCGCGGTGCAAATCACTTGCCTGAAGTCAGTGACACTCAGAACAAATGCCGCCAAATTGGATGCAGAAAAAAGACCAAAATGTTATGCACCAAATGCAACATTTATTTGTGTTTGACAAACGCGAGAAATTGTTTCAGAGAATTTCACTCTCCACGTCTATAAGGTTTGTCAACGAAACATTTTGATCTCACAAGATTTAAAACTAGTATTGATAAAGACTGTTTTCCTAATTGCATTTCAATATCTTAAGGTTTTTAATTTCCTTTTAGGATTTTTGATAATTATTTCTAAGACTAGTTGATAAGCCAGATTTACAAAAGTGATGTGATAATAATTGTTAATTATGTTTTTGAGAGTTCTTTTGATAATTTTTGTTGGATAAGTTTTGATAGTACCTTCTGAGTTAGCGTTAATTGTTGGTTATGTTTATTGGATTATTTACCTAGTTTAACACAACGATATATTGAATAACTTTAAGTTTATAAGTTTATACCCAAGCTGAGTTTTTGAGTTTTCTTTGTACTTAAAGTTGTGTATTTGATGTCATACTCGGTATGATAATAATTTTTGTCCTATTTTCACTTTTTTACTCCTTTTGAATAATATTTTGAGACGTCATAAAAACTTGGAAGAGTGTAGTATATAAGAGTTAAGTACTGATAATTGTTAATTTTTAAGACTGCATATAAATGCATATATATGGAAATAAAACAATATGATTGGTTTAAGTGGCATTTTTTGTTCTGAAACATGAAGTACATTTAAAGAATAAAACAATTACATTAAATTTTAATTACTCAGTCTTTATTATGAATGAATTAGCTTAAATATGTCATTTTTGAGAAAATTTTATGTCTGTTATCATGGAAATATAATTTTTAATAACATAATCATTTCTACATACTGCAACCCGGGGTCCTAAAAAAAGATAGTAAAAATTGGCATAAATACACATCTTGTTACACCAAAAAAATCTTGCGGTAATGCGAAGACAATAAGGCATATTTTTCAATGTAGGACCTTGGGCGGTTAGCCGTGGCGATCGCTTCAAACTCTGGGCGTTAGGAGGATAATTATAGGAAAATACAATTTATCTGTGAAAAAGTTAATAATTGTTTTGTTAATCACATAAGTATCAGGGTAGTATTTTTTATGACAAAATAATCATCTTTTTTGTGTAAGTCTTGTATAAAATCTACTGAACCTACACTGTTAATACTCTTGTAAAACCCAGATAATAACCTTTATTTATTAAAAATGTAATACTGTGTTATCTGCAGTGTGAAATGATTTCAAAATATCATGTAATACTTAACCTCATTGAGGCTGATCTCAGGGTACGCACCATTTTCCTACTATACTGAAAACGTTGATTTTGTGAAATATTTGTACATGAGTCATGTGTATTGTGTTTTTTCCTTGTAAATAGTAATGTAAGGTAAATAATAAAAAACATTGTTACTAAGCTAGAGTTTTTTATTATATATCTAAGATACATAATTTATTGAAAATTTAGGGACCCCTGTAATTGGGCATTTTCACTTTCGGTTGCAAAGACAAAAATCTAGCTGTCCCATGACTTTGATCAACTGTTGTTGTAAAACTATTAAACCTGTGCACTAATTATCAGATATTTCTGATAATTTGTATAATTTTCTAACTGTTCAGTATTAATTAATCGTTTCTGATCTTAAAATCAATTAATAAATGCAGTTTTTCGTGTTAAAGATTGGCTTTTTTTTTAATGTCCCACCAATATTTTTAAAGTTTCAGCGCGAGTTTCAAAATATTCTCGATTTTATAGGCTAAGTTGGTAGCATTTTTTTGGAGGATTATACGCTTAAAAATTCAATTCTGAACCTTAAACATCATAAAATAGGCTATTATTACATACATATAATCACGCCTTTATCCCTAATGGGGTAGGCAGAGCGTACACGACCTAAACAAAGGTCATTCCGCCACGTCTGACAAAGTTTTCAGTCAATAGGCTATAAAATAGAATAAATTACTTAAATACGTTGTCCCACGAAATAGCATGAAGTGGAATTCCTTAATAACGTCACGGGCTATTTTTACAACTCCTTCTATGATTTCTACCAAAACATTGTTGTTTTATAATAATGGCAACATTTATATGATCTAGTCAAGCCGCCATTTTGTTCTAACGCGTTCAGTGTCAAAAATATGTGGTGAAGAGTGCTTGTGTTTCGTCGGGGTCAAAATCTACATTCCACGCATTTACGCAGTTCTTCAAAGTAAGTATTGCTTAATGCATGTAATACAATATTTTATTACGATGTTGCACTATACAGTAGTATGTACACATACATGTGTGTATGAATGTATGTATGTGTGTGTGTGTGTATGCATGTGTATATGTGTGTATGTATGTATTTATGTATGTATGTGGACTATAAATTCTTTTTCACGGGCTACAGCCTAAACGACTTGTTGGATCTTAACATGTGGGGTATCGTTAGATTCGTCTCAGCAGCGCGAGTGACACTGGCTATACCAAAATTTCAAAAATCCAAAATAGCGGATTAAAAACGCAAAAAACACAACTTTGACATAAAAAAGCAGTCGGGTTTTTTTCCTTTTAATGAATTCAGCTTGTTTGATTTTCTTGTTTACGTATACATAATATACATTTTTGTTTTAGGACACTATGGCTCTCACGCCAGCAGAACGGGCGAAACGGTATCGAGAAAAAGTAAAACAAAATAAGGAAAAATATGAAGCGCAGAAAAAGAAGTCATTAGAAAGGCTTAAAAAACATACAAAAAAGATAACAGAAATGACTGAAGAGCAACAAAAGAAAACAAGAGAGCTATGGAGACGACAAAAACGGAGACAAAAACAAAATAAGTTAAATGCTCAGCTAGCTAAGCCATCTACCTCAAATGATTCACCAAAAGTAGGCAAAAAATCACGCAACTTAAATATTAAACACAGAAGAGTTTGTAAGGCATACAATAAGGCTATACATAAAATACAAAAACTTGAAAGGACTATTGCATCTTTACGAAAAAGAATACAAAGACTCGGAAATAGTCACAAAACTGAAGTTAAAAATTACTAGCTCGAAATGAAGTTTTAGAAGTTACTGTACGTGATGCATATAGTGCTACTAAACAACAAAAAGTAAAACGCATCATTAAAGAAATCGCCAAAAAACATGGAACAGGTTACAAAACTTTGGGTCTGATATCGAGCATTCGGTTCAGTAGTAAGGGCAAGAGATGCGACGAAAAAGCCAAATCAGAAGTAGAGAATTTCTATTTAAGAGATGATGTAAGTCGAATTACCGCAGGGAAAAAAGAATGTAAAACCATGAAGAAACAGAGAAGATACCTGGTGGATACTCTTCAGAACCTGTACAAGATTTACAAAAAACAAGGCGGAAATTACGGTTTTACAACTTTTTTCAAATATAAACCTTTTTACGTCCTTTCACCCACAGCTGCGT
Source organism: Scrobipalpa costella (assembly GCA_949820665.1). NCBI lineage: Eukaryota > Metazoa > Arthropoda > Insecta > Lepidoptera > Gelechiidae > Scrobipalpa > Scrobipalpa costella. The sequence continues at coordinate 11,124,662 of OX463309.1, forward strand.
CGCGAAACACATGTCTATGCATTAAACACAGCAATTTTGAATTCATCTTCAATGCACTGAGACGCTATCGCTATTCGGTCATACAATTCAAAGATATCAAAGAATTGCTTATAGCGACGTCTTGTGAAATCAAGTCTTATGAATGCATGAATAACAAATGTAACAAATGCAGGACACCAGCTGTAGCTGTAAATAGAGAAAAATTAAACGACGACATCACGTGGTATAGATGGAGTAGAGTCGACCACACTTACGAAAGGGCACAAAAGCAAGTTACGACAAAAAAAAATTTAAAACAAGTACACAGAGGTAAGGTTGCCGATCTTATTTCAGAACTTCAGAAGGAAATCCCATTATTCAAAACTCATTACTACAATTGGAAAAGACAGCAACAGCAATATCAGTTAATAATTTACAAGACAACGAAGTGCTTATATTGGTCGACTTTTCTGAAAATTTTGAGTGCAAGCTAGGAGAAGAAGTACAATTCATGCACTTCGGAGCCTCAAAGCAAGCTATAACTTTGCACTGCGGAGTTATTTACACCAAAGACAAAAGCCAGTCGTTTGTCAAAAATCGGACAACAATTGCCATGAACCTCATGCGGTTTGGGCGCACCTAATTCCCGTTTTAAAATTAGCGAAGCGCATCAACCCAAATGTCAGTGTTGTTCATTTTTATTCGGATGGACCTTGTAGTCAATATCGCCAGAAGAAAAATTTCTATCTACTGAGTCTGTTGACACCGAAACTCAAGTTGTCATATTCTACTTGGTCGTATTCCGAAGCCGGCCATGGAAAGAGTGTGGCCGATGGCATTGGGGGTGCAGTTAAGAGATTGCTTGACCAAAGAGTCCGATATGGCAATGATATAACCAATGCAGCCGACGCTCTTAAAAATTTGGAAGGTCGCATAAAATCTGCATGTTTTTTGATTACTAATGAAGAAATCAAAAATATGTCAACGTTGTTGCCAAACAACATTCTGGCTGTGCCTGGCACCATGCAAATTCACCAGATAATTACTGCCGGACCACACAAAATAAAACACAGACAACTTGGTTGCTTTTGTGGCGAAGAGCGTGGCTTGTGCCATTGCTACAATCCCAAAATACAAAAACTTGTTCCCGACCCTTCACCAAACGTACAAGATTTGCCGGTTGATATCAACTTTGCCCAAAATACAAAAATGGAAATACATGAAAACAGAGAATTTCACGTAATACCTTTCGCTACCTGTGATAATGATGATTCAAGACCTTTAGAAACTATCACATTTACATCACAACTTGCTTTGCCTTACGAACGAACGAACGTCCAGTTAGAAACACAAAATGATCCCGTTTTGTCTCAAGTTGATGTGTCAGTGTCAATACCTCTATTCTCTGATGACTGTATTCTTTCGAGTGAGATTGATGATTTAATGGAAATTAAATTGGCTCCACCTTTTTGTTCTATTGCGCCAATCGTTAGTATTAGTGATACCATGAATAGTTCTTCTCCAGTAATTCAAGGCTCGGAACAAAAGACAGACTTTCAGCCAAATAAACAGTCAAAACCATCATCACCTATCGCTTCATCTAAAATCAGTTCAACTCCTGCTAAAAAAGTAAAAATTCTAAAATCATCTCTTGCTAGCAATGTCGAAACTTCAATGCCTCTAAAAAACGCTCTTGCTTACCCTAACGATGCCACAATTGCCATCTCTCCACAAACTCAAGACCAAAAGACACAACTACTACCAATCACACAGTTTCAACCACCATCGCCTAAAATTTATGTTGAAGACATTCCTTATCCTAAAAAAGCGGAAAATGTAAAGCCGTCTCCTGCCAAAAAAGTCGAATTTCTAAAACCAGTGAAAGTTGAAAATGTTAAACATTCTGCTGATAAAAAGTTTAAAATTCTAAAACCTGTGTCAAAACCACCAATCAAAATCTTAAGTAACGTTGTTATTCGTAGTAGTTCCACAATAAGCTCTTCCCCATTTACTCAAACCTCGGTTCAAAATACGAAATTACAAGTCGAAGTGTTTCAACCAGCATCACCTTCGCCGTCTAAAATCTTAAAACCACTACCGATTAAGAACGTTAAAAACTTATCAAAACTTCCAGCTACTACTCAAAGTTCAACTCAATCATCCAATTCCAACACATTCCTGTGCTATGTTTGCAATATGCACAGTTCACTATACTCGCGAACGAAATGTATGATTTGCAAGATCTTTGTTTGTAATGTGTGCAGTGGGTCATATGAAACAAATGATTACATTTGCTCTGTTTGTTTAGATGCTTAGTTAAAAAAATCCTAAAGGATGTTATATATATAACTAACAGATATATGATCATAAAACTTTTAGCCTAAATAATGAATGCCACTGTTACAGAACAAATGTTAGCTTTCTAAATTCACAAAACGAATGCTCTCATCTACAATTGCTAGTTAATCTCAATTTATTATTGTTTTTTATTTTTAAATGTTGTAAGATCTCATTGCCTAGATATAATATATATATATATATATATATATATATATATATTTAACGTCACAGTGAAAAGGTATTTTGTTTCCCATTCTTCGTGAAACGTCCGAGGGTTATCCTTTATTCTTGATGTACTCGTACTAGGTTTGCTGAGAGCCATACTAAAAAAAATATATTGTAAAACTACATTATTACGATTTTTAAAGAAATGAAGGTAAGCAAGTAAAAGAAAATTATTGATTTGGACAGGCACAGCACGACAATATCGATAAAAGACTAGGTACTTAGTTGAGATTCGTAGATACAAATCCTACATTTGTAACAAACAATAAAGGTAGGTACAAATTCACAGCATTTATTACATCGTCACTTACCTGCTGAAAGTTAAGTTTTGATAGTATTCTTTTAGTGTTCTAATTTTTAAAACAAATTGTCACCAAACGAAATAGAAATGACGGCTCGAATGACGGCGAAGTACCCGAACAATACCCGAACGGCACGGATCGGTTGCGCTCGGGCAGGCATATTTTCGTTTTAAGTTTCAACCGACCAATCAAGTGTAAGCAGTGCCATCGCGCGCCGGCTAGCTTGCCGACTGAAGTGCTGGCGGGCAAATTTAAATGCCTTGGCGGGCCACTTGGTGGCCCGCGGGCCTGGGTTTGGCCGGCCTTGTACTAGACTCTTCCAAGTTTTTATGACAAGTCTCAAAATATTATTCAAAAGGAGTAAAAAAGTGAAAATAGGACAAAAAATATTATCATACCGAGTATGACATCAAATACACAACTTTAAGTACAAAGAAAACTCAAAAACTCAGCTTGGGTATAAACTTATAAACTTAAAGTTATTCAATATATCGTTGTGTTAAACTAGGTAAATAATCCAATAAACATAACCAACAATTAACGCTAACTCAGAAGTTACTATCAAAACTTATCCAACAAAAATTATCAAAAGAACTCTCAAAAACATAATTAACAATTATTATCACATCACTTTTGTAAATCTGGCTTATCAACTAGTCTTAGAAATAATTATCAAAAATCCTAAAAGGAAATTAAAAACCTTAAGATATTGAAATGCAATTAGGAAAACAGTCTTTATCAATACTAGTTTTAAATCTTGTGAGATCAAAATGTTTCGTTGACAAACCTTATAGACGTGGAGAGTGAAATTCTCTGAAACAATTTCTCGCGTTTGTCAAACACAAATAAATGTTGCATTTGGTGCATAACATTTTGGTCTTTTTTCTGCATCCAATTTGGCGGCATTTGTTCTGAGTGTCACTGACTTCAGGCAAGTGATTTGCACCGCGGGTTCGGTCTTTTGCAGAAGGGATAGCAACAGGTACTTTCTTGATTCTGAAAGTAGGAACATGTTCTTCTGTGTTGGAGCTTTCGTGCCCGGATGAATATTCGGATTGAGTATCTGCATTTGCTTGAAGAAGAGCTTCACCAATTTCCAGTTTAAAAGACCGAAGTTGTTGAATTTTTTTCAGCCTCGTACCTGCACTCAATTCATCTTCTCTATATAAAAGCCACGCATTGCTGACAGCCAAATCCATCATGTGAAAAATGAATCTCTGCGTCCATTTATGTGTCCTGTATCTAAAAGGACACACCGCCAGCATACGGTCAGCCAAGTCCACTCCTCCCATATTCGCGTTATACAATTTAACAATTTGTGGTCTTGGAACAGATACGTACTTCCTCTCTCTTTTAGACCATCGCTCGCAGCTGTCGATTGTTTGATCGGCATGTAAGTTAGACATGAAAGTGATAGGTTTACTATCAAGCCATTTGGTAATCACGATCTTTTTAGGTTTGTTGACTACTACTTGCCATTTACCCCGGGATTTTTTTTTCATAATTTTATCGTCAGTGAGCACATGTCGGGCAGTTCGAGGTACTCGATTCTTCATGAGCGTGCCTGCTGTGTGCAATCCCCTTTCTTGTAGTGCAGTAACCAGCTTTTCACTCGTGAAATATCTGTCACAGTAGATGACGTGGCCAGGAACCAAATCCTCCGTCTGCTGCAACACTGCTTTTTCGCCTAAGCCAAAATTTGTGTTATTATAGCAGGGGTGAGTCGTATCGCCTTCATAAATGTGAAAATTGCATACCAATCCATTCGGAGTAGCTAGTACAAATGCCTTAAGACCCACGGGGTTGGGCTTCCCAGGGCAATACTGTTTTAGACCACAAGTCCCTTGAAATGGGATGATCATCTCGTCAACAGATAGATCTTTAGTTTTCTGTTGCAACCGACAACCTTTTAAAATGGCATCGATCAAAGGACGCACCTTCCACAATTTGTCTTTCTTCTTCATCTCACTGTTCACATCTTCGTCTAAAACCATCTTCAATGAATTTTTAATTAACAGGAAACGGTTTCTCGGCATGCTATCGGCAATAACTGGTAGAGCTCGTCTAAGCTGAAATGACGCGCCCCACTACTTAATTAGTTGATTTCCATGCGTGAGTGCAAATATTAATAACGACACTTCATCTGTGTGGGAGCGTCGACTGCTCCGCGAACTGCGATCTGTATGCCTACGACACGGTCGACTAGTCGCGTGATAAATCCGACAACGCTCTCCTTAGGGAGCAGCGCTGGCGCATTGTATGAAACAAAACGTCCGTTCTCTCGCGCGTTCAGGCAATTATGACAAGTTGGACAACAAATCCAAGAAAAGCCGCTTACTTAGCAAATACGGTCTACAAAGAAATTGAAGTTTAATTATTTATTTATGATGGTATTTCTTCTATTTGTTAATTAAAGGTTTGTTAGTTTTTGTGTTTATTTCGTAAAATATTAATTAAACCAGATTGATATTCTTTCGAAATATTTATTTTACAAATTATTATAATTACTACAACTACTACGATTAAGAATTCAAAAATTATGTAAATTGTCACTATTCACTCATCTCCATAGATTCACTTTCATCTGAATCAGAGTCATTAACACAAATAATAAATTCAAAGTCCATGTCAAAATATTGCAAATACTGTTTTTCTGTGTCTTCAACATGCCGACACGTATTTGCCCACATAGTGCGATCAATCATACACATAATGGATGTCAAATTTTGTGAAACATTTTTGTTAGCCACATAGTTTTTTAATATCCCCCATATCTTTTCAATCGGATTTAGCTCCGGGTGGTAAGGTGGCAGTCGTAGAATTTCAAACCCTTTTGATTTAATCAGTTCGTCAATAACGAACCTCTTGAATCTGTCCTTATTTTTTTAAATAAGATCGTACAGTTCAATTTTTTTCATCGATTCGTCAAACTGAATATTTTTTTCTGCAAGCCACGTTTGCATGGCTTGCTTATTTGAGTTGGAGTTGGGAGCTTTTTCTAATAAAGCGTTGTGGTAGGAAGCGTTGTCCACAACGATGACAGCCTTTTCCGGGAGATTGGGTAGTAATTGTGTGGTGAGCCATTTCTTATAATTATACAGATTCATATTGTCGTGATAATCTCCACTTGTGGAATTGGCTTTATACACCAAACTAGCATTTGGAACAAATCCTTCACATCCACCAGCGTGAACAATTATGACCCGAGTACCTTTAGACAATTTTTTTTGCACTGCTGACACTCCTTTGACTGGTTTCCAGCACATGTTTTGCAGATGTGTTGTATGAACATAACTTTCATCTGTGTATACAATATAGCGGCCCTCGTCACGATATTTTTTTAATTGCCTCAAATATTGAAAGCGTAACATTTGGATATCATGCTTTTCTACTAAAGCTTTACGGTTGTCATCTATTTTGGACCACTCGTAGCCCGATTCCTTTAAAATGGTACGCAGAGTTTCTATACAACCGTTAAAACCAATTCTTTCTGTTAATACTTGTTTCAGCTTTCTTAATGTTGGTAATTCATTAAATTCTGTATGAAATGTCGCTATCGTTCTGCGAAGTAAACCCATATCAAAATCATCCAGGTTAGACTTGGTACGCTTTCTTTTTGGTTTTGAGGGCGATCTGAATTTTTTTTGTGACGTATCATTTGATGTACTAGCTTGTTTCTCTTCTTTCAAAATTCGCGTAATCGTAGATTCACTAACACCAACGGCTTGGACAGTTCGCCATCTAGCATCAGATAGTTTTTCTACTCCATTTTCCGCTTCATATTTCATTCTGTGGTACACCTTCGCGGTAATTTCTTTTGCCTGTAAAATAATACACAAGTAGGTAATATTTTGCATGTAAACCACCATAAAAACAATGTATAATAAAAAAAGATTTTAAGCAATAATTTGTTATTATTTTACTTACTTGACTCCGTAAATGTTTTTTGGTCGACATGCTGACGGTACTTTTACAATCGAACGACGCGTGCTCCTACGTCTGAGTCTCGTCGGCAACTGAATGACCAATTACAACGGCATTTGTACATGTATTGCGTCCATATTTTAAATTTGCTTGTGTGCGTTAATGCGATAGTGGGGCGCGTCATTTCAGCTTAGACGAGCTCTACTTTAAACTTCTTTGACCAATACATTCGAAGTTGAGGATAATTAATAACGCTCATTATCAATGTCATTGCAAAAAATTTATTGCACTCGGTAAATTCCAAATTCAGACATTTTCCAGTACGACTCAGGTAGCTGCGGTTTGATTTATCAACTATATTTTCTATTAAATCATCATTTACATACTATCTAAAGTAGTAAATTTTATCGAATGAACTTCTTTCTACAGGTAAGTAAGCTGGTTCTGTAAAAGGCGCAACTTCTGGTTCAAAGCTACATTCAACCCAATCATGTTCATCCGCAGGCGTTGGATCACCATCATTTCCTGCAAAGTCTTCAAGAGAACGTTGGCTTGGTAGAGCTGCCACGGCATTTCTACCCCGACTGCGAGATCCACGTCGCCCACGCAACCCTCTATGACTCCTAGATCTACCTCGTGACCTGCCGCGTCCACGATTTTTTTGATGGGGATAATCTGATGAACTCTGCTCCTCGTCCTCCTCGTCTGAACTTGAACTCGATGATTGCTCATTATTTAGTTCTGGTACTTGATAGTCTTCGTCTAATTCATTATCTTCTCCTACGTCAAAGGGATCTTCTGTCTCTACATCAGAATCATTTAGGACATTCTCCAAAACTTGTTCTAAGTCGCGGTTTCTAATCTCTAAAACAAAAAAAAATGAGATAAAATCACGCTAACAAAAATAAAAACTGCATTAAGTATATTATGACATTGAGTAATAATTTTAACACTATATTAAAAACAGTTCTTGCATCCAAATATATATATATCTATAAGTAACTTTACATCTACCATGAGTCCTTTTAAAATATACATACTACGTTAATTTATTTTACACAATATCGCACCCCTGACTTAAATTATTATGTACTTATTGAGAGCAATATTTGAACTACTGTTTTTGATAAAAATAACATGTGTAATTGAGAAGATGACGCAGAAAAACTTGGATTTACTTACCCTTTCTACGACGAGACGCCATCTTCTCCAATGTCACGTCAAAAGTGACATATTTTATTGTTGTGTAGGCACCATTGCTCGTCCATAGACAATTTATAGGTCCGTAGTATTCATGTTTAACAGATTTTTATGTTTTATTGTTATATAAAGCCACGCATGCGAAAAGGCGCAGGAGAACATGCAATGCGGGAAACCAAACAAATGCACGAGATGCACAAAAAAAATACGGAGTATAAAAGTCGAAAACAAAGAAGACAGTGAAATAATTGCAAAAAAAAAACGGGCCAAGTGCGAGTCGAAGGTCTGTACCATACAGAAAATAATAAAAAAATAATAAAAATAAAATTAAAATAAAACACGAGCAAAAAAAAATCCTTAATTGCATGGGAGAGTTTCTAATATTTGTTTTATTCTATTTTTAGTATTGTTATAGCAGCAACAGAAATACATCATCTGTGAATATTTCAACTAACTATGACGGTTCATGAGATTTAGCCTGGTGACAGACGGACAACGGAGTCTTAGTAATAGGGTCCCGTTTTATACCCTTTGGGTACGGAACCCTAAAAAAGGTATTAATTTCATTCAAATCTAGTCAAATCTAGCATGAAAACTAGCTCTTGTACTGAACCGAAAGAAACTGAGTATTAAAAATATCTTTTCAAAAAGGCACCCTTAATGACCAAACATAGCTTTCAAAATAAACAAACATAAAAATACACATATTTAAAGTTGTTTTTTTTTTTCAATCAACATAATTTGTAATGAAATCCACCACGGCGTCTCCATTCTAAGCGAACCAGCCGCGGCGGCCATTAAAACTCGCAGACGCCGTCAGTGAGAGGTGCGATTTGGAACTTTTGGGCTTCTAGTGAACCGGTACTTGTTTTCGTTATTGTTTAAGACTTTACGGAATATTTAACCATGTTAGAGTATTATAACAAGAAAACTATGTAAATTTAACATCATATTAAATTAATGTGAAATGTCCAAATGAAATAGTAGTGTTATAAAAACTAAAAACATCGAGCAAGTAAATGCAAGGCATGGGTTAAGCTTCTGTTTTAGTGGCAGTTAGTTTGCATAAAATCGTAATAAACACACGTAATTCTAGTATAAAACGAAAGTTTACTTACATTTCAAGCGATTATCTACTTCTTTCTTCTTTAAATCTAACTAAAAACACTGCTGTTGTATAAAATACCGCACACGTACGCACTCTAACACTGCCGATATTTCACTGCCGGTTGGCGCCAAATTGTTCGCCTACCGAGTATTAAAGGTGCTATTTGGAAGCGAGCTGCCGACTGCAACTGCCGACTGCACGTGCAGCTACTGTCGGCAGTTGCTGCACTTGCAGTTGCAGCGTGCAGCCGGGATAATTCGGAGTGTAGCGGCACATGCAGCAACTGCACAACCAATACTTGGAGGCGGCTAGTTACTCAGAATATTTTCAGGATGTCGGACGTGTGGAATATTGGTGAAGAGAACTTGCTGTTATATCTGTTATTAGAAGAGGAAGAAGATGACGATGACTTGATCTTATTTCACATTATGCAGAGAAGACAAGCCACGCGTTCTTTATTCAAATACCGACCATCTGAAGGAACATATTCAATACTAATTAAGAAACATTTGATGGATGATGAAGATGAGTTTCGTGATTATTGTCGATTAAATAAAAAAATGCAATAAATGCTGAAGAAAAGTTGTTTTTGACATTAAGGTAATTATAAATCTAAATAATCAAGAGTCTCTTCTCCCTGTTCATTAGTTCGAAAAGCCTGGAGTGACAAATCGGTGGGTTCTGGTGATAGTGCCACGGAACTAATGGGAGAGTAATTATTATTTGTTGCAAAATGCACTGATCCTGGCGTATAATTTGTTTGTGGCGCATTACTAGGTCTTCCAACAGTGTTCGGCCAAGTTGCCATTGAATATGTTGCCTCCGGCGCATTGTTAGGTGTTCCAAGGGCGTTAGGTGCAGATGACATTGAATAATTTGAAAGAGATGAAGGCCATGAGATGAAGAATCGTATGAAGTGTCGCTGTGAGATGAGCGACTCGCTGCTAAAATCTCATATTCAGATAGTACGTCAGACAAATGTTTCTTAGCTTTCGCTTTGTCGAGAGGTGGTAAATTTCGAAGTACTTCAGCAATGTGACGGGTGAATAAATCGACGTCGTCATCTTTCTTTTTTATAATCGCTTTTATTAAACTCTACCTTTTTTCGTCTTTTCGTTTCCATAGTTTGATAAGTGGGTCTTGTTTTTTTTTTGTAATTTTATTATCTTCTTCGTCTTTATTTAATTTGTTTATTTCAACGGAAACTGTAGTTTCGGTATCATGATTGTGATCAGTGACTTCCGTTACTTCGTTCTCTTCATCAGATCTGACACATTCTATGGCCTCAGAATCTTCTGCTGACTGCTGAGAAATACTGGAATCTCCAGTTATGTGTTCAGGCGTCGGTGGAGAAACACTTGAACCTCCAGCTCTGTGCTGCGGGACACTGTCTAAAAACGCTAACTGTGCATGCCTATTTTGTTTAGATTTCTTTTTGTTTAGAACCAGTTCCTGATTTGTTCTTCTTTTTATATCTTGCATAGCTATCACGGATTAATTTCCATTGTTTTTTACAATAATTTTTTACAATCTGCAAATGATATAAAACTTATGTTATTTTTTTTTCTATGTACAATAAACTTGTAAATAAAAATGTTAACCATTTTGGTTTCAGATTTTTGGCTACAGGCGAAAGCTACAAGTCTTTGTCAAAAGCATACCGAATATCGGAATGTTATATATCTGTCATTATAAAATGTACACTTAATATTATGAAACAGAAATTAATACCTATTTTAATGAAAAATCCGACAGAAAATGATTTTAAACAAATTGAACAAGATTTTTGGCTTAAATGGAATATACCCAACTGCATCGGAGGAATTGACGGTAAACATGTCCGTATCAGAGCTCCTAAGAAAAGTGGTTCACTTTTCTTTAACTATAAGGATTACTTTTCAGTTGTGTTACTAGCAATTGTTGATGCAAATTATAAATTCGTGGCAGTTGATGTGGGCGCCTATGGCAAAGAATCTGATAATGGAATTTTTCAAAAATCATTGATGGGTAAAAAAATAAATGCTAATAGATTTAATATCGCACCACCGAAACTTTTGCCAGGAACCGAAGTATTAATACCCCATTTTTTGATTGGAGATGAAGCATTTGCTCTAAGTACCTATATGATGAAACCTTATTCTAGAAGAGTAGCAAGAGAAGACAGAGATAAGGAAATTTATAACTACAGATTGTGCCGAGCTCGCCGAGTTACTGAAAATGCTTTTGGATTATTGTCCCAAGTTTTTAGAGTATTTTATACTCCGAAAGCTATTTTACGAAACATAGTTGACGATTTAATACTGACAGCATGTTGTCTACACAACCTTCTACGTGATGGTTATCTCGAAAGAAATAATGTGCCATTTTATAGATACAATGCAGAAGACAACCCAGTGGAAAACATGATAAATTTGGCCCGTTTTGGTGGATTTGCGACTATGGATGGATTTCAAATTAGGGACGCAATTAAAGATTTTTTTCTGTAGCGAATACGGTGCAGTATCATGGCAAGAATCAACTATCAGTGGAACGTAACCTAGAAACCATAACCTATAGTTGTTTGTATGTTTAAATATTGAGAAACTTTGTAGTAACTAGTTTCATTTTATAATAAAGCTTATAACCTCGTATTCTAATGTTCATTCTTAATAAACCAAACACCTTAAACTATATTTAAATGGAAAGCAAGATTGCAAATTTTTTGACATGCTTTGTAAATTTTTAAAAAAATACACTTTTAAAAAAAAAAATGAAAAAAAGATTTTTTTATTTAAAAAAAATGAATTTTTGTACGAGTCTTAATGTAACATAAATCACCCAAAATAGGTCAAAATAAAAATAAAAAATTCTGGAACAGTAAATCAATCAAATCAACTTAATTTATTCCATTTGTGACTTCAAAACTGTTAGAATATGATTGATTTACAGTCACAAAATTTCTAAATTGTATTGTGACAAACTTTGGTAGCTTTGTATGACATTCAAGCTCGAAAAAAATATATTTTTTAATAAAAAAATAATAAAACGTTTTTTTATTTTTTATTAAAAAGTGCATTTTTGTAATTTATAAAGTTTGTCAAAATATATCATAGAAAAATAAACTACGAGAAAATAAGGGGCAATTGTGCGCGAGATGAGTTTATCATTTTTCTTTTATTTATGTATGGAGTTGACATTAAGGTGATTCCTACCGGCAAATGGTTGCTTTTAAAACGATATTTCTCCTAAACGAATCAATGAAAAATTCTAAAAAAATATACATCTTAGAATTTAGTTCATGGTCTACAATTGCAACATATGAAAATATTCTACTTCATAGATAAGTATGCTAAAAAAATCTTAAAGTGAAGCTGTTTTTATCAGTAAATTTGATATTCATACTAAACTATCAGCAGCGCTTTCACGGTTCCTTCGGGAAATTATCCGTATTATGATTATCTAAAATTTGTACATAGCATTTTTTAATCCGACGCTTAGTTTTTATGGAATTAGCTTTTTTGTGCGTTTTGCGCACATTTTTGACGCGGCCACAGACGTAACCGCCACTCAGTAGCGCGCGCTGATTTGAACGATATTCTAAGGCATTACGGGCGATGGTTGCATATCTTAAAATCGACGTTCTTATCTGCCGTGGGGTTACGCCTTAAAGTCGCGATAAATCAGCTCGCGCATAATTGCCCCTTATTTCCTCGTAGGTTATTTTTCTATCATATATTTACCATATTTTGACATATTTTTTAAAAAATGCACTTTTTTAATTAAAATAAAAAACCTTTTTTATTTTTTCAGTAAAAAAAAAGTTTTTCGAGCTTAAATGTCATACAAAGCTCTCAAAGTTGGTCAAAATACAATTTTGAAATTTGGTGACTGTAAATCAATCATATTCTAACAGTTTTGAAGTCACAAATGGAACAAATTAATTTGATTTGATTGATTTACTGTTCCAGAATTTTTAATTTTAATTTTGACCTATTTTGGGTGCTTCGTGTTACATTTAGACTCGTAAAAAAATTCATTTTTTTATAAAAAAAATAATAAATCTTTTTCAATTTAAAAAAAAGTGTATTTTTTAAAATTTATAAAGCATGTCAAAAAATCTGAAATATATCATAGAAAAATAGCCTACGAGGGGAATAAGGGGCAATTGAGAGCGAGCTGAGTTATCACCGATTTTAATGTCAACTCCATACAAAAATAGAAATAAATTTCAAGAATAAAGTTGCGATAGCGCGGCACTTTACGTCGCGGACTGATGTGTTGCTTGCTATGCAATGAAAAACACATAGGAGGCGTACTGACCGAAGGTTCCGCCGACGGAAAGTTCGGTTCGGTTTGGCGTAGCGCGTAAAGTGACGCAAGTGTGTTGTAGGCAATGCAACAAGCATTTACAGCGTGTTGGATGGAACATTCCGCGCGGTACGTGACGCTGATGTGTTGCTGCCTTTAGGGACTTTTCCAGCGTGACTTTACCTACCGGTTTACCTAGGAAATGTACAAATACGAGAGCTTTTCTTTCTAATATTTCATTGGATTACTTGTTCATAGGTTCATACATAATGATATATTCATCATGTTTCTATTTGGCACAATAGTTTCAAATGACGCTGTATATGAAATAACATTATATATTCAGTGAGGGTATTCCTAAAATATTTATTTTTTACCTACCCAATCTTTTAATGGGTAACATAACTTAGCATCGTTTGTTTGGTGACTAGGTGTTTCGCTGCGGTGACATTCGACCTCGTGAATTTTTTCGCTTCACAATCGCAAGTTAGGTGTTTTAATTTTCACAATTATATAATTTTTTGCATTTATAAAAATTACGTTATTGCAATGATAACCGATAGTTATTATTTAAAGTAAATGTTACTTTAAAAATAAGCTTACCGGTTTTATTCAATTCTTCTCCTATTATCTTCCAGATATGGTCTTTAGCTACAATGTTCATATATTTTTCGTGGCTTGCATCGTAAAGAGTAGGGTATTTGATGACGAGATTTATTAACTGGTCCTCTTCACTTTCTGAAAAAGCCTTTTTTTTTTGCAATTTCGCCGTTTGTATTGTTTGGCGGTCGCTGCACTACTGGTCTGCCGTCGGCAGCGCCGCGCGACTGCAGCTGCACGTGCAGTCGCCGCCGGCTGCACGTGCAGCTGCCGCGTCGCTCGAAATTAATTTGATACAAATACATACAAACCAGTAGTGCAGCTGCGGCCGACTTCATGCAGTTGCTGCACGTGCAGTCGGCAGCTCGCTTCCAAATAGCACCTTAAAGCAGCGATTAGACTATACAATTTTTAGGGTCCTAAAAATTGGCGTCCTAGAAATTGGAGTGAGGAAGGAGTAAAGGCATTCTGTTTACACATGGCCTAAGTAGGCTGCCTATTTCAGTCGGCAGTTGCTCTTCGGAACGATCGGTTCTCTGTTGATTGTATTATGTCACCATCGTTGTCAAAGTATAAAAAACTTGGCATTGCTCTTACCGCAGTAGCAGGGGTAAATAATGGGAGAAAAAAAAGGAAGTGCTGGGTAAAAAAATATTTACTTCTAAGAGATAAATTGTCACATATGAACATTGTGGAGCATTTAGATCCCGAAGATTTCAGAAATTACATGAGAATGGATACGACGCAGTTTGATTATTTACTAAAATTAGTTACTGAAAATATACGAAAAGAAGACACAACATTCAGAGAAAGCGTCAGCGCTAAACAACGATTATTGGCAGTAACACTGCGATTTTTAGCAACAGGAAATTCATATCACGATCTGAAGTTCAGCTCCTTGATATCTGAACCACTTTTATCCCAACTGATACCTGAAACATGTTGGGCTATCTACAGATGTCTTAAACACTATATAAAGGTAAGTAAATAAAACTGATTTTGTTACGAATCGAATGTAAGCTTTATTAAAGAACTTAACAAAATATTTAATAACACTTCTTGGAACGAAAATAATCAATACGTTTCTCTTCACTTAATTCTTAATGAATTATTTTTTGGGTTTAATTATTAAAAATTCTTTAATATTAATACGAGTAGTCGTGGCAGTTGGTGCATTTTGCTGTAATGTATGGGCCTCAGATGAAGGTTGAAGCCATGGACCCTGTTGTGATGAAGACTGGAGTTGATATTGCAATGGATCAGGAATTTGAATTTGAGGAGGATCAAACATTGCAATCTGGTACGGTGCTGGTGACTGAGGTGTCTGATCAGGGTGCTGGGGTAGAGGGTCGGATGTCTGAACACTGTACTGAGGTGATGGTTGAGGTGCCTGACCACGGTGCTGGGGCAGAGGGTCAGATGTCTGAATACTGTACTGAGGTGATGCTTGAGGTGTCTAAGCACGGTGCTGGGGCAGAGGGTCAGATGTCTGAACACTGTACTGAGGTGATGCTTGAGGTGTCTGAGCACGGTGCTGGGGCAGAGGGTCAGATGTCTGAATACTGTACTGAGGTGATGCTTGAGGTGTCTGAGCACGGTGCTGGGGCAGAGGGTCAGATGTCTGAATACTGTACTGAGGTGATGCTTGAGGTGTCTGAGCACGGTGCTGGGGCAGAGGGTCAGATGTCTGAATACTGTACTGAGGTGATGCTTGAGGTGTCTAAGCACGGTGCTGGGGCAGAGGGTCAGATGTCTGAACACTGTACTGAGGTGATGCTTGAGGTGTCTGAGCACGGTGCTGGGGCAGAGGGTCAGATGTCTGAATACTGTACTGAGGTGATGCTTGAGGTGTCTGAGCACGGTGCTGGGGCAGAGGGTCAGATGTCTGAATACTGTACTGAGGTGATGCTTGAGGTGTCTGAGCACGGTGCTGGGGCAGAGGGTCAGATGTCTGAATACTGTACTGAGGTGATGCTTGAGGTGTCTGAGCACGGTGCTGGGGCAGAGGGTCAGATGTCTGAATACTGTACTGAGGTGATGCTTGAGGTGTCTGAGCACGGTGCTGGGGCAGAGGGTCAGATGTCTGAATACTGTACTGAGGTGATGCTTGAGGTGTCTGATCACGGTGCTGGGGCAGAGGGTCAGATGTCTGAATACTGTACTGAGGTGATGCTTGAGGTGTCTGAGCACGGTGCTGGGGCAGAGGGTCAGATATCTGAATACTGTACTGAGGTGATGCTTGAGGTGCCTGACCACGGTGCTGGGGCAGAGGGTCAGATATCTGAATATTATGCTGAGGCGATGGATAAGAGAAACTATTGCGTTTATTGTTCTGGTGGTGCGATGATGTCGAGTTAGAACTACTGGTATAGAAAGACGAAGGTGCAGGCGAGGGAAATGATGTGGCCATAGCTATATATGAATCTTAAGTTAGTCTCCCGATTTTCGCGTAATATATAACATCACCGATAAATTTTTGGGCAATAGTTAATTCTTTTTTATTAAGGTCACGCAACTGAAATCCTATTGATTTTCCTAACACCTCCCATTGTTCTTCTTTCATAGAAATCAGTGTTTGGGCGATATCTAATAAATCTTCCTGTTTCTGCAAATACGACTTCTTCTTTTTTTTGGTAGGAACAAAAGATGTACTTGCAGACCCTGATTGACTTATTTCTCCGTCGGATGATGATGAATTCTGCAGACAATAACATTATTTCATTATTTTTCAGCTACCTGAAACGGAATCAGAATGGAAAGAAACTGCAGCGGATTTTGATAGAATGTGGAATTTCAACCTTACTTCCATGCTGGACTGGGAGAGATAGAAAAACATAGAATGTTCCAGCTGCCCTTCCTCCCGGGCATGCTGTAGAAGTCAGCAAAAGGGACTTGAGGGTTACAGTGTATTGTAATTTAGGCGATGGGCTGACAACCTGTCACTACAGCAATATACAAATCTACCTTAAATAACCCTCAAAACTTTGTCAGACGTGGCGGAACGACCTTTGTTTAGGTCGTATAAGCTCTGCCTACCCCATTAGGGATAAAGGCGTGATTATATGTATGTATGTATGTGGAATTTCAACCATTGCGTTGGTGCTTGCGACGGAAAACATGTCGCTATTGAGAAACCTCCCGGAAGTGGGTCCTTATTCTACAATTATAAGGGATTTCATAGCGTAGTATTGTTTGCAGTTGTTAACGCCAACTACGAATTTATGTATGTCCAAACTGGTACCAATGGCTCTGTTCATGACGGAGCGATACTGAACTCAACAACATTTTATGAAAAAATGATAGCAGATGATTTGAATTTACCGCCGCAGTGTCCATTACCAAGAACCGACACTACTATGCCTTATGTATTTTTAGGCGACAGTGCGTTTGCTCTAAACCTACATTTTATGAAGCCATTTCCATTAAAGAATATAAATAATGAGAAGCGAATATTTAACTACCGTTTGTCGCGTGCGAGAAGGGTTGTAGAGAACGTCTTCGGTATCTTAGCGTCACGCTTTAGAGTACTTCGAAGGACGCTCAATCTAAATCTCGATAATGTGGATGCTGTAGTATTGGCCTGTTGTGCTTTGCACAATTATCTAAGAAAAACCACACCAAGATACATACCACGTAAATTTGTGGATAGAGAAATACTAAAAAACGCACATTTCGCAAGGGAGACTGGAGAAAAAATTGCGACGGACTAACTCCATTGCAACACGAAAGTGATAGCCAGCGAAATAAAGATGGAAATGATGTTCGAAACAAGTTTGAAATATTTTAATGCGGAAGGCAGAGTATCTTTCCAAGATAAAATGGTAAACGTTGTAACCATGTAGACTAGTATTTAGTAGGTAGCTACTCTAGGTACTTGATTTTATTCCTATTACTTGACATTGTACTGTGTATTGTATGTAATTTAATTCTTTACTATTTAATAAATGAATAGTTAAGAAAGTAATCTAATAACATTACATTTCATTTACCTACCTCATTCTCTATGGAGTCTTTTATTGGACGACAAGGTTCCGTGGTAGACCCCAAAAACGAGAAGGCTTTAAAATACCATAACGATGGTACATGAATGTCCTCCGTCCCTGCTCCCGTGTGTTTTGATGCGGTGACCTGAAATTATAAAAACAGGTAAGTTTTATCGCAATCAGTAGGTAAGTAGTTAGGCTCACAAACATTGAACAGTCCACAGCGCATCAAGTGTTTGTTGACCTTTAAACTGAACGAAATAAGATTTTCGTAAATAGCACATTGATTCATCACACAAACATTAGCTTAAATACACTTACTTTTTTGCCTCTCTCATGAATGTTGTCTTCATGTTTTCAATTTTCTTCTTAAGTGTTTTTAATGTTGCGTCCGGATCAAAATTTTTATACATTTCTAATAGAACTCGGTACCCATCATATCTGGCTGATTTATTCTTATAATCAGCGTGATTTTTATTCCACAAGAAAGGCATATCCTTGTTGTACATATCGATAATATTGAGTAAAATGTCTTTTTCTTTCTGTGACGCCATTTTCTTGTCGAAATTTTCTAGCCGCAACTATGCACCGCAAATTACACACCCACTCGCATCGAACGCCGTGCGGTGACTTGAGAGCCAGCGTTGCAAAACCAAGAATTATAAATTCGGTAGGGTAGCCAGTAAAAAATCGGTAGTTTTCGGTAGATTTTTATTTGTATTAATTTTGACAAATTATTATTTATACCATCCTTGAGACGAAATTTTACTGAACATGGCTTTAGGTATATTAAAATCATAGCAGTTTTTATCGCCCTCTTCGCATGCAAAAGCCCAACTAAGGAATCGGTTGACAGGCGGTTGCGGTTTTTAGTTTTTATTAAATTTACCGCAGAAAAAATCCTTTCCACGTTTGCAGATGAGTGCGGTAAAGATAAAATATGAAAAACGAATGTAGTCACTAAACCGAATAAAGGTGTTCCGTCACCGCCTCTCATTTGAGCCACATTTGCCCAGAAATCTTCGGCATCATCTTTAAACATATTAATTTATCGAGTGTTCCTAAGCAGGCGCCACTGTGTATCTATGTCCTGGTAGTCTTTCGCATCAACGAGTCCGGGAAATGCTCTGCAAAGTGGGATTAGACTTGGGTGAATTCCTTTTTTTACATTTTCTGGAGCCAAAACATTTAAGTCTTTCAGTGGGTTGTTTTTTAAGGGAAATCTTTGAATAATTTGCTCAGAAGCTTCAATATCAAACTGTAGACATCTTGTACGAAATAAATTCAACTGATCTGCAGTCAAACTGTTATTATTCAGTAAAGTATCCATAACTTTTGCTCCAAAGTACATCTCATGTATATCCAAAAAGTTATGAGGATTTTTAAAGTTCACATCTTCAATGTTAGTTGCATTCAAGTAAGACCTCTTTAAAAAGCAGTCTAACAGAGTTTTCAAGGATGCACACACGTGCGAGTAAAAAATGTGAATTCTGGCACCCTCCGCTTGCATTTCTTTGTTCAGCTGGTCTTCTTCTTCTGTCGAGTGGTTATCGAGTCTATGGACCCGATAAACCCTGGTGTCAGAGTTTTTAAACCGCCTAGTAGCACAACTATCAGGCCTCTGACATGGTTTTAATTAACGACCAGTATCAAAGACAGCGACCGGGACCGACGGCTTAACGTGCCCTCCGAAGCACGAAATCTTTTTCTTTTCGGACAATCAGGTGATGGTTAAAAATTGGCAAGGCAAAATCTAAAAATTGAAGGAATAAAAGAGATACCGGATCGTTCACTTTATTTAAAATATTTGAGGCCATTAGCAACTCATTTTGTGAGGCGGCAGCATCGATTAAATATAATTTTAGAGCAGGATATTGCTCTATACTAAAGACAAGTAGGTATTTAAAAGAATGTAAACAAACTCGAACTGTCAAATCTGACAGATACAGTGGCTCTCGAACTTTATTGACTCACTGATGGTAACTTAATGATGAAAAGGTATTTTAGAGTAAAATATTGATCATCATAATCGACAACATGAAGCAATCCACTGCAAGATTCTAGGCCGCTCCCTGTTATGGAATAGTTAAGCAATAGTTTAAGTTTATAGATAAAATATAGACAAAGACCTCTTTAAAATTTAACACTCATTTTATTATTACAGATCATAATTAAACCCCAAAATAAGTAGGTGACAAGTATATATTTCAAAATCAAAACATCAGTCATTCAATACTTCTTCTTCTGTCGTATGGGTTTCAAGTTGATCGACCCGATGAAACCTGGTGCCAGAGTTATTAAACCGCCTAATAGCACCGCTATAGGCCTCTAACATGGTTTGTGTAACAACCACTATCATAGACAGTGACCGGGACCGACGGCTTAACGTGTTCGCCGAAGCACGGAATCCTTTTTCTTTTCGAACAATCAGGTGATTCAGCCTGCAATGTCCTAACCAAACTGGGAAAATCTCACAAAGTATATTATCTATTATATTATATTATCTATATGTTATATTATCTAACGTTCTCATTTTTTCCTCCTCCTTTAATACATGCTGTTCACAGCTCTTCCAATTTTCGGCACTTACTTGTCTCAAGGCTTCGGGAAGTAATGAGAAGTTAAGAATTTTTAGTTCGCTCATTTTGAAGGTTTTATTTTTAGCGGCAATGCTTCCTTTTACTTGTGCCCATACAAGTTCTATTGGATTGAGTTCACAGTGATAAGGTGGCAGCCTTATCACTGTGATACCCTTCTCCTTCGCTTTCTCATCCACGGCATATTGCAAGTATTTATGTTTTTCGCCTTTCACTTTTTGCAGCAATTGTGCTTTGACTTCTTTTTGTTCAAAAGGTATATTTTTGCTTACAAGCCAGCTTTGTATATCTGCTTTTTTAGTTGCAGTGGTTGGAACCTTTTCAAATCTACGTGAGTGGTAAGTAGCGTTGTCCATTACCACCACACAATCCTCACTCAGTTTGCTCAAAATTGTTTCAAACCATTTTTCAAAATTAGTTGAATCCATCTCGCTATGGTAATCCCCATCTCCTTTGCTCGCTTGGAAGATCAGCTCTCCACCATCCCAGAATCCAGTTGAAGATCCTAAAATATAAAGTTTTTATAATAAGATAACAATTTAATCATTAAAATTATAGTAATATGATTTATAAATCCCTGTGATATATTTTCATATCGTACCAATGTGTCTTAAAATAAGGCGCTTTCCTTTGCCAGACGGATTCTTTAGCCCAGTCGATAATCCTTCTCTGTGTGCTTCTTTGGTCGACTGTATGGTTGTGTCTTGCCAAATTTTTCCTCGGGTGTGACCTGCAAATAAGATTTTAAGCTTATTACCTGCCTGCATCTATGAAAAGAGAATAGATACAATAGGGAGAGAATAAAATAGAATAGGGAACAGAATTTAAATTATGGATCAATGCATAACAAAAATTAAATACATTAGTTTTATTACATACATACATAAATCACGCCTTTATCCCTAATGAGGTAGGCAGAGCGTTATCCCAAGAAAGGATCGTTCCACCACGTATGACAAGTTTTGAGGGTTGTTTAAGATAGATCCGTATATTGCTGTAGTAACAGGTTGTCAGCCCATCGCTTTAATTACAATATACTGAAACCCTCGAATCCCTTAGCTGTTTTTTACAGCATCCCCGTGTCCGGAAGGAGATGCAACTGGAAATTTTCTATGTTTTTCTATCGCTCCCAGTCCAGCATGGAACGAATTTTTAGGGAAGAAAATGTCTTTTAGATTTCTCACTGCGTGTAATCTGGTAAAAATAAAAGATAAAGTAATTAACTGATCCCGTGTGGCGCTGGGTTCGAATAGCATCACACCATAACTTCCTGCGGATGTCGTAACAGGCAACTAAGAATTAATCCAGAGAATGCTTTGGGCAGCAGCATTCCCTGTGAACGGAAAATTTCTACTGCGCTCACCAACCTGCCTGCCAAGTGTGGTGAGTATGGCATATACCCCCAATGCCGGGGAGGGCCATGTCCAGCAGTGGACTGTTGTGGCTGATGATGATGAATTAACTGATGAACTTACCTTCATTCACCCAGGTTTCATCAAGGTAGTATATTTTTTTTCCTTCTTTTCTGGCACTATCAATTTGTTCCAGATAGCGGATGCGCCACTCAATAATATCAGCACGATCAATCAACATACTTTTTCGGTTCCTGTTTTCAAATTTAAATCCCAATTTTTTTAGGACTTTACAAAAAGTACTTCTTTTGAATGTGGGAAGAGTGTCGTCGTCATTTACAGCTTCTAATATTTTAGCAACGGTTGGAACCTCATTACGAAAGTAAAATTGGTGCACAATTCTTCGGATTGCACCTAAATCCAGGTCATCCAGATGCGCCCACAAAGAAGGCCTCGTTCCTGGTGGTGGTGGCGATTCCACACGACCGTGTGTCTGGTACTCTTTTACCACACTGTACGCAGTTGGAGTCGAAACCCCCATAATCTCAGCAGTCTTTCCCATGATGTCGGTTTTGTAAGGGTATTTGTCCTTGGGTCAGGTTTCCTCGACATATTTAAAAATATTTATGAGATATTGTTTCTCTGAAGAGGATAAGAAACCTCTCTTGACTCTTTTCTTTCTTGGAGAAGGAAAAGTCAGCAAAGAACTTGCTCGACTGCTAGGTACCAGGTTCAGGTTCACTCATTTTTTCACACAGAGACTATAACCAGTGTTTGGATTTACTTTATTTAGTACATACGTCCACGATTTGGATAGCCAAACTTTTATAGACAATAGCTCGTCAATTAACGAAACTATCTGCAAAGTTTCGAGTTTAGGAAATTACTAGTTTTCCCGTAAAAAAATCTTCAAGTTTTCGTATTTTTTGTAATTTTCAATCGCGTTTGACGTATTTCTCTTTTCACAGATGTCAAATTACTTATGTTTCGTTTCACTGGTAGTAAAATCAAAACATGTATTTTAATTTGGGAAAATAAAACTGTTTATTTTGTTTTGTATTTATTAGGTACATTAATACAAACAAACAAAAAACATGTTGTATTTTAATTTACCTAGTGATTTGTTTCTTTCATTCAGTATTTAGTGAAAATGTCATGAATACAATAAAAAAAACTTATAACGGAACGCAAAATAGACGCCGCGCCGCCATTTTGTTGTCGATGTCCATTCAGTCAGAGTTACGGTTAGTCTATATAATATTTAAACAATATGGGTTAAGATGTTGTTAAACCCCGAGCGGGGGGACGGGGGGGCGCAGCCCAATAAAATACAACACCCCACTCAGATCCAGTACAGTAGGTTTAGGTTAGGTTAGGATGGTGACCACAACGCACGAGCCGAGGGAGCGCAGCGAGCGTGCCGCGGTAGCGGCCGGCGAATGCCAGAAACGACCTTAATGACATTTACAAAATTTATGCTATTAATATCTGACTATTTGGGCGAGCTTTTTTTGTAAAAAGCGGAAGCGATTTATCGTCGTTTTTATTTAATAAGCGGACGCGATTTTTCCACTTTCTACTCATTTTGATGAATTTAACCTCAAAAATATAAATATCTTGGTAATTAATGGTTTCCTAACTTTGGGGGTGGGTCGGGGGGGTTCCACCCTCCCTCCCTCCCCCCCGCCTAAATAAACTATAATTCGTGGACGTATATACTAAATTTTTACCTTTAAAACCACGAACTATCGATGCGCAATATATCCTGACAACGGCAATGTTATTTATTTATCGGCAATGTGACAGCAAGCAATGGCGTCTGCTAACCGACAAAATTAAAACACGCCAATTTGTAGAGTAACCGCAAGAACAGTGATTACTATTTAAAATGGTCGTATTATTTTTTTCCGGAGTTTAAGGAGCGCTGCCATTTTGGGTGCGTTTAAGTAACAATTTTGAGAATAGTTTCTTATAACTTTTGATTTCTGTAATATTTAGTATAAATATTTATTACACATTAGATATAACATAACAAAAACGAAAATTTGTTATGTATTTGTATAAAATACACTATCTTTCTAAGTAAAAGATACAAATATAACGATTTGTAACTTGAACCCAGTGCTTCCAGATTCAAAAAGTGAAATTACAGCAGGGCTGCCAGGTAAAAAAATGCCGCGTTCGTACCACAGTTTAAAAAAATTCGTACCCCTAAAGAAAGTTTAAAATAAAAATTCGTACATTTTTTATTATTTAAATCTTTTTATTTTAAACATAAAAATTTAAGAAAAAAATTAATCAATTTTTTTTTGTACAAATTTGCTGTATTCATGAGCTTTACCATGTCGTCTGTTGGTTTAAAAGCAGTTACCTTGGGACCTAATAAGTTGCTTTGCCAGCAAGGTGCCATTAACTGTTTTGTTGTCCAAACAGTTTCTTAATTTTTTTTTCATCAAATTCACTTCGCTGAACGCCCTTTCGCAATCTGCACTCGAGTGCGGCAAGCACAACAGATTTAACGCAAATTGCGCTAAAGTATTATATTCTTCAAAATGTTGTTTGATTTCTCCCCAAAATTTGTCTAGGCTTAGCGTTAAATCAACTTTTTCGATGATGATTGGGAAACTACGCCATTCATCGTCTATTGCTTGCATTTCTTGAATATTTTCAGGATAGACAATTCGTGGAACAATCATCATCACTGGCTGCAAGAAAGGCATCTTATTCCTGAAATTGCTCGATATAGTATTGACTGGGTCGATACAATCAATTTTTGAAAGTAAAGGGTCATCTAAATCGTATCGTTTCTTTATTTCTCTTGCACTAGTGATCAGGAATTGACGACAACGATGAAAAAAATCTTTGCGGACTGGGACTTGCCGCAGAATTTCAGGTTTTGTCACTATGTTCATTACTTGTATTTCAAGATACATTTGATCATTTCTCAACCATTTTTCTTGGCGTTCGACAGAAATGGTAGAAAGCTCGGTTCTATTGACATAATCTCGATCAAGAAAACAAAGTACAATGTCTTTGTACAATTCACGCACCTTTTCATTCAAAGTTGTTATTACAACCTTTTCTGATTGAAACAGTTTGTTGAAATTTGTGAATTTTGGCAGAATCCAGGACAAGAACATGTAAAACAGTTGCATGAACGGATCGCTTAGTCGATACAAGCTTATCGTTCAACCAGCAGTCAGTGAAGAAAAGTTTTAGCGCAGCCCACTGCTCCAAAAGCCTGTCCACGACTGTTACCAAAGATAACCAGCGTGTTTGCGAAGGATGTAAAATCTTGTGAGGCGATATGTTTACAAAATGTTGAAATTGTTGAAGACGGCACTGCCTTTTCGAACTGTTTTTGAAAACACCATAAATTTCTCTTGCTAAGTCTTCGCAGCGACGTGGCAACTGCCTACAGGCCTCTGAAGCACACAGTTGTGCAGAGTGGCAGACACATTTAATTATGTAAATACCAGGTAAATTCTCTCTTAGTCTGCTTGCCACTGAGTTGTTGGCTCTCATCATGACGTTACAGCCATCAGCGCCAAAACCAATCAAGTTGTCGGTTGGGATATTGCGATCATAATTTTATATAAATTCTCCCCGGTAGCGCCTTCGTCTGCCATTTGAGGATCTTCGGAATTAAATATTTCACAAAGCTCCCAGAACTTGCTGACAATTTTACGTTCATCGGGGTCAAAATATCTCACAATTATGCAGCTGGCTTTGTGCGAGCTGATGTCGGTAGATTCGTCTGATAAGGCACTAAATTTTCCTTTATTTAATTTTTCGACCAGAGACGATTTTTGACTTTCTCCTAAAACTTCTGTGACAACAGCTGTTGCCTTTGTCCTTTTCATGGAAATCTTGTTTTCAACACCAAATGCTTCTAATATTCCGTTTATTAGATCTGACATGTGATCTGCTGTTTGAAAAGCTATGTTGTGTTCTGCTATGAAACCAGCCAATTTGATTTCTGTTTCAAGGATAATTTTATTTTTGGGCACTTCTTTCGTTACAAATGACATGATACTACTTTGTTTTGAAGTACCCGGTGCAGCAGACAAAGCCTTAATGTGTTTTTTGCGTGAAGCATGTAACTTCAAAGCAGTGTATTCAGATAAAAGATCTACATCACAAACGATACACTTGGCTTTATATTCATTTTTACCTCGTCTCAACCAGTTCTTGAATAGATCCAGCTTTTGCCATTCTGGACGGTACTTCTGCGCTCTGTGCTTATCCTTCTCAGAAGCCGGAAGTTCACCTCTTATTGCTAATTTCTTTTTCGGTGTTCGAGGACGTTCTTCATCACTTTCGTCACTCATTTTTAATCAATAACTACAGCGCACCAATAGTTTTTATAATGACTTGCACGATGTAGAAGAAAATAACAAATAAACAGATTTTTCCCAATCCCAATACAACTTAGGCCGCACACAAACGAAATACCAAACCGTTTTTATCGTTCTATCACAATCTACAAATTAAAATAATTATAAACAAATATGAACTTTGTTGCCTTCGCTCGAAAGCCTATTTTCATGTATAGGAATTAGAATACAAGGGGATTCCCAAAGATTCCGGAATTCCCCCAAATCTCTACCTGCTGGGAATATTGTTGCCAGACCCAATAAAAGAAGGAAATGTAAAAAATTCGTACGTTTTCCGTACGAATTCGATGCTTCGTTCGTATTCGTACATGATCGCCAAAAAATCGTACAAATACGAATTAATTCGTACAAATGGCAGCCCTGAATTACAGTGTTGTCAGTGAAAAAATACAGGGAATCCCTAAAAAAATGTAGTGAATTAGACTTACTGAATACAGTAGAATTACAGTAAAATTTTACAGAATTAAAAGAAAACAATGATTGATTTACTACAATATTTAAATCACTTTTTATTCATTTATTAATCATGTACCTATTCAAAAATAATATTTTAATGCTTCTGATATATTTTGGACGTCATCTTAGAAATCATTTCTTTTGTGGGCTTGAAATCCACTCAATTTTCTGAACGTCGATGAATGGCTTGCTGGGATAACATATTTCCTTTAATGGTATCTGTGATTAGGCAGTTCCTCTGCTTCGTTTTTATATTATTTATCTCACTGAACTTACGCTCATATTCGGCGTTAGAGTGAGGCAAAGATAATATTTGAAGCATAAACCGCGGCAGAAGATGAAATTTGTTGTCTCCATTATCATCTTTCAATAGAGCCAGCTGATGCCAAAACACGTCTGCTGGTTGATTTTTGTTCAAATGTTTTTCAGCTATGATGATCATGTTTCTCCATTCGTCGTCTAACTTCTGTTGTTCGGATAGACTTTGTGGTTTAAGTCTTGGCAACACTGAAAACAGCGAAGAAAGAGAGCGTTCTCTGTCCTCTCTTAAACCCTTATTACACCACACGATATTAAATGCCCTGCATGCAGGGTGGGCGTGTACCCTAGTTAGTACGGCGCTTATTACACTACTCTGAGAATCGGGCCCTAA
The DNA here is from genome assembly GCA_949820665.1 of Scrobipalpa costella. NCBI lineage: Eukaryota > Metazoa > Arthropoda > Insecta > Lepidoptera > Gelechiidae > Scrobipalpa > Scrobipalpa costella. Next base: position 11,152,064 of record OX463309.1, read on the forward strand.
CTCAGTTTAAACGCGAATGTCGAAAGAGTTGAACGCATTATCGTATTTATTAAAATAAAAATGCATCATGCCGTCGTCACTATCGAAACGTAAAAAAGTTGCTGTAGCTGTCACAACCGTGCTCGCCACAATAACTATTAAAAAAAGAAAGAAGAGAAAGATCTGGGTGAAAGAGTATTTGAAATTACGTGAAAAGCTTTCAAATATGCAAATACTTAGTGTGCTTGAACCGGGAGATTTAAGAAATTACCTCAGAGTAGGTGCAATACAATTTGAACACTTGTTGAGTTTGGTGACACCTTACATACAAAAGCAAGACACGGTTCTAAGACAAAGCATAAGTGCTAAACAGAAATTAGTCGCTACCTTAAGATTTTTAGCTACGGGAAACTCTTACCAAGACTTAAAATATAGCACTTTAATATCTCAACCGCTTCTGTCTCAAATTATCCCAGAAACATGTCGAGCAATTTACAAATGTTTCAGTCATTATATCAAGGTAAGTAAAACATAATTATTTATGTAATCATATTTATTCTCTGCGCTTAACAATTAAAAACTCTTATTATTTATGTAATCATATTTATTCTCTGCGCTTACCATTAAAAAACTCCTATTATTTATGTAATCATATTTATTCTCTGCGCTTAACAATTAAAAACTCTTATTATTTATGTAATCATATTTATTCTCTGCGCTTACCATTAAAAAACTCCTATTATTTATGTAATCATATTTATTCTCTGCGCTTGACAATTAAAAACTCTTATTATTTACGTAATCATATTTATTCTCAGCGTTTGGTGACGGCCGTTGAGATAGTGACTGTAGCATTTGGTTTTGTAGTGATTTTAATGGTTGGCGGACTGTTTGTGTGTGATGTACATGAATTTGAGCATTTGATGATTGATGAGGCGATGGTGAGTTCGGCAGTTGAGTTTGTTGCTGTGGTGATGGTAGTGGTTGGCGGACTGTTTGTGTGTGATGTACATGAATTTGAGCATTTGATGATTGATGAGGCGATGGTGAGTTCGGCAGTTGAGTTTGTTGCTGTGGTGATGGTAGTGGTTGGCGGACTGTTTGTGTGTGATGTACATGAATTTGAGCATTTGATGATTGATGAGGCGATGGTGACTTCGGCAGTTGAGTTTGTTGCTGTGGTGATGGTAGTGGTTGGCGGACTGTTTGTGTGTGATGTACATGAATTTGAGCATTTGATGATTGATGAGGCGATGGTGAGTTCGGCAGTTGAGTTTGTTGCTGTGGTGATGGTAGTGGTTGGCGGACTGTTTGTGTGTGATGTACATGAATTTGAGCATTTGATGATTGATGAGGCGATGGTGACTTCGGCAGTTGAGTTTGTTGCTGTGGTGATGGTAGTGGTTGGCGGACTGTTTGTGTGTGATGTACATGAATTTGAGCATTTGATGATTGATGAGGCGATGGTGAGTTCGGCAGTTGAGTTTGTTGCTGTGGTGATGGTAGTGGTTGGCGGACTGTTTGTGTGTGATGTACATGAATTTGAGCATTTGATGATTGATGAGGCGATGGTGAATACGGCAATTGAGTTTGTTGCTGTGGTGATGGTAGTGGTTGGCGGACTGTTTGTGTGTGATGTACATGAATTTGAGCATTTGATGATTGATGAGGCGATGGTGAGTTTGGCAATTGAGTTTGTTGCTCTGGTGATGGTAATGGTTGGCGGACCGACTGTGTGTGAAAAAGAGGCCATGGAGTAAAGTGTGAAAATGAATGATGAGGTGATTGAGGTTGGCTCGACGGTGAGGGCGATGAATAATTTGATGGCGGTGAAGGTGAAGGAAACTGGTTTTGACGCTGGTAAAATCCACGATCGTTAGGCATAAATGATGAAGATGTGTCGTTAAATGGACTGAGAACAACGTACGAAGATTCAGTAAGTTGATCAAGTTTGGCGTAAAACAAAACATCTGATATAATTTTCTGTGCTATTATTATTTGACGTTTGTTTAAATCTTTTACATGAAAGCCAATTGATCGTCCATATACCTCCCATTCTTCGTCTTTTTCAGCCATTACTCTTTCTGCCGATAAAATAATATTTTCTTGTCTTTGTAATAGAGTGTCCTTTTTTCTTTTTCTTCCGTGACCCGCTGCTAGAGTTAGTAACACTTGCGGTTTCATCTTCTGATGATGAGTTCTGTATCTGTATCTGTAATATAATACGTATACATTATATTTAAAAATAATATTATCTTTCAGATGCCTACGACAGAAACAGAGTGGAGAGAAGTAGCTGAGCAATTTGAACAAAGGTGGAATTTCCCTAACTGTGTTGGATCATGTGATGGCAAACATGTCGCAATTGAAAAACCTCATGGAAGTGGCTCCTTGTTTTATAATTACAAAGGATTTTTCAGTATTGTTCTATTTGCTGTGGTGAATGCAAACTACGAATTCCTGTACGTAAACACAGGCACTAATGGATCCGTCGCAGATGCATCGATTTTAAATTGTACTCGGTTTTATCAGAAGATGATTAATGACGATTTGAATTTACCGCCACCATCTGCACTGCCAGGCACTGATACAGTTGTACCCTATGTATTCCTGGGCGATAGTGCTTTTGCATTAAATACAAATTTTATGAAGCCATTTCCCTTTAAAAACATTAATTATGAAGAACGGATCTATAACTATCGGCTGTCGCGAGCCAGGCGAGTTGTAGAAAACGCATTTGGTATACTAGCGTCCCGTTTTAGAGTTCTAAGGAGACCTCTTGATGTAGACCTAGATACTGTTGATGCTATAGTTATGGCATGTTGTGCTTTGCACAATTATTTGAGAAAACACGCAGCAGTATATATACGTCCGAATAATGTTGACCGTGAGAATATAGCAAGTGCGACATTTCATAAAGGAGATTGGAGGACTACTACCGATGGCTTTACTCCATTAGAACACAGAAACAATAGTCAAAGGAATGATGAAGCTGTAGCTGTACGAAACAAATTCAAGAATTATTTCATTACTGAAGGAAGAGTCGAATATCAAGATAGAATGATAAACATAGTTCCAGTATGATATGGTAATGTAAAATACCTACTTAATTATAGATAGTTACATTCGTAAATAAAAATAAAATGTCCATATATTTTTTTTTTACTTACCTCATTTTCTAAGGAGTCAGTTACAGTACGACAAGATTCCGTTCTTGAACCCAGAAAACTTAGAGCATCAAAATACCATAGACTTGGTACGTACACCTCGTCAGCTCCTGCGCCTGTACGCTTAGAAGCCAGGACCTGAAATCGATTGAATAATAAATTAGACAATACATTATACACCATTTAAATAAAATACATTAAATACCTAATAACCTAACCAAACTGGGGTAAGTCTAAATGGTCACTTTCATGACATTGACCCCACTGGGAATCGAACCACGGACCTCAGGGCTGGGGGCGGATGCCCTCACTACACTACTGAGCCATGGGAGCTGTTAAATAAGAAGGTAAATAAAAATAAAATAGGCATTTATTTTCATGAAACTTACGAATCAACAAGGAAAATTCATTATAAAATATTTCGATGATGTTGTAGGTTATAAACTTATAATTATACTCACCTTTTTTAATTCTTTTGTATAACTCGTACGCATATTTTCAATCTTCTTTTTTAATGTTTTTACGGTTGCGTTTTCGTCGAAATTCTTATAAATTCCTAATAAAACCTTAAAGGCTTCAGCTCGCATGTTTTTATTCATGTATTCTTTATGCTCCTTTTGCCATAAATACGGCATGTCTTTATACATGTCTATCATGCACAATAAAACTTCCTTTTCCTTGTTGCACGTCATGATGGCGGCGCAAGGCGACGTCACGACGACCACTCTACGCGCTAGTCGCGCGGCAACTGAGCTCCCTAGTCGCTCTAAATGTTATTACATTACCCGATCGGCAGGGCGCTTAGGTAGCTAGGCACATCGGGACGACCCGATCGCCCTAAATCAGGACACTTACTCCCTAAATCTTATCACACCACTCTTAGTTAGGGTAAGGGTCCCTTGAAATCGGGTAGTCTAATACGGGCTTTAGAGTATATATAGGTTTTATAGAGGAATTCTATCGATCAGAAACAAAACACCTATAGACTCTTCTTTCTACATATACAAAATAACGTAAGAGAGACAGATTCAAATATATTGCATCTGTTACCTCTCCTACCAGCCGTATCTCCATTTGTGCTATAGTTACCTATTTATACAATCATATACCAATAGTGATGTATGTGCTAACAACGGCTCAGAATAGCTGTTAATAGTACTAGTTATTGGTAGTATTATGATAATGAATTGGGAAATTACCTTGGAATGTTCATGGCAATAGGCTAGTAATAAATAGTAGGTAGTAAATGGATAATATTATTTTGTCATGTACCTAAAAAGTATCTTTTGGATCAGGTCAGGATCTTTTGGCCAGAAATAGCAAGTGCTGGGAATGACAACTACCTAGTGATCGTGGTAGGTGTTGGTCAGTTAGAGAAGTTCTATCTAGTCGAATTTATATGGATCGTGCGATTCGTGCGTGAATTGTGAATTTGTGATATGTGTTGGAGTTAGAAAATTAGCACTTGACAAAATGGTGTGAAATAAAAATGCTTTATACTGTGAAGAAATTTTTATTAAACATTATTGCCCTTCAAACAAAATTAATTTAGTGAATTTATTTCTGATATTTTCTTTTCCAGCAGTAGTTTTTTTGCATTCATTATGTATTCTCGTTTTGAAATACAAATCAACAATCGCCTTAATTAATAAATGCAAGTGATTATTGCTAACGCAATGCTCAGTGCTATGAGAAATCAGCTGTTCAAAAAGATTTGTATTGCCACACAAATTGAAGACTTTTAGAGTCATTTTGAGTAATGTTTTTGGGGTACTTATTTCAGCGATACCGACAATATTTAGGTAATTACGAAACATCTTCTCGCTGTAAGTGCAAATCGTTACAACATCTGGTGAGGCCCTGTACAGGCCACCTCTATTTTTAACACTGATTAAATGAGCGTTGGAAAACGATACAGGTGATAACAATTGGTTTTCTTTCGTGTCGTTTTCTAATGCTTTACAACACGGTTCGCAAATAAGTTTGGGTTTTAATTTTCTGACCACATATCCGGCAATATAAACCACAACCATTTCTGAGAATTCTGACAAATGGGGATTTAATATATAATCATGGTCAAAACTTTCCATTTCGGTATTGTCTGTTAGAAAATTACTGTCAGCCAATAATTTCGCCTTGCGTGAAGTTTCATTAATAGTGTCGACATATTGGGGTTTTGAACTGTGCAGGATCCGAATATCGTCAAGTGGCAAACAGTTTCCATTCCTACTAATTTTAAACTCGGCATGAACAAGTAATTTCTTATAGGCAGTCATAAAAGCATAGGCCGACGGATTATTATTGAAACCACCCAATGACCGAATGGCGCCATAAAATGTCTCTAAATGATCTTGAGACAGTTTGTATACTGGCAGAAAGTAAAATTCAGATTTTGACTCTGATAAAAATCTGTCAAAAATATACAAAATTGACTTGATACATATTTTGAATCCGAGAAACCCTGTCTTTTTCCTAGATTTAATTAATAAAGTACCATCAGACAATTTAAGACCATTGATATACTCGTCAATTTCGAGTAGTCTAGCTTTAACTAATCCAATGTTTTTGGAGTTCAGTGGCTTTTTTAAACCATAAGCTGCAAAATTTCTGGAGTTCATTATATCGAATAAGTCGTTAAATTGCCTAATGAACTTGATGGTAGCTTCACAACATTCAAATCCCGTAATACCAATTTCTTTACAAGTTTGTAAGGCATCCGCTACAGAGTTGCTTAATAACTGGGTGGCCAATTTGACTTTCATTTTTTGATTTTCGTAATTTATGTGCGCAGCTGAAAGTTTGTTAGCCGCATGAAGACCCTCAACGGTTTGCAACTCATGCAAACGTTCTAAATACGTCCACAATATTTTATGGCCATTTTTATCAAAGAAAACCTTTTTTTCTCCTAATGCATTGCGGATTAATTTAATGTTGTGGCAAGGGTCGTAAAGAATAGCAACTTCTTGCTCTTCGACTTTGAAATGTGTCACGAGGTTTTCCGGATTTAAATTGCATCCTAATTCAGTGGCCATCATTGCATTTGCGGGAGCACCATCAAAAGTTAAGGCGATTACTTTAATGCTCGTTTCATTTAACAGCCGAATACATTGGGTAACTAAATTTTGTTTCTGTTGCCCTGTCAACCCGTTTATCATAAAATACCCCACTGGTATTTTCCAAGCTTCATTTATACATGTTAACATAAAAGTTAAAGCCTCTTTTGCTAAAGGCAACTCGTCGCTAGACGACTCCGTTGCAGCGCCAAAATCAACGTACCCATAACACTTTGTCCCATCCCACTGTAGATGCTTTCGTATAGCCATCTCATCTATACATAAAGCTGCATACAATATTTTTTGAGACTGTGCGCAACGCAGCTTTATTGTTTCTAACGACTCATGTGTGAATCCTGGCTGACAGTCAACAACTCGATACCAACGAGATAAAGTTTTAGGGTGGGGCAGCACTGTATTAAAACTAGTTCTTACATAGTCATAGGCTCTTGGTGACAAAAACTGTAATGTGAGCGCAAACTGTTTTATTTCGATGGGATACTCTTTGGGCAGTGAGGATCCCTTAACTTTCATTATGTATCTGGAAACAACTTGATTATCTACATTCATAGAATCTTTTAAAATTGACATTTGCTCAGCTTCTAACTTTTCTGTCAAGTCATTTAAAATGGCCTCTAAATAAGCTTGCTTTTTTTGGACCCGTGAATGTTTGCGTTGTAAGTTTTTTAGCTTACGACCACGTCTTGCTGCCAACATCTTGTAGTGATCCAGTTGCTTTTTTAACTTTTCTATTTCTGTAACACCGCTGCACTTCTCAGGATCCTTATTTTCAGAACGAATTTTTTTCGTTATTTGTACCTGAAAACAGATCATCTTTTTAGAAATCAAGCAACAAAAACACAGGGTAAAAATAAACATCGCGGGTCCGAGTCACCCACCCAATCCATGAGACTTAATTATTTATTAGGTACTGAAATAAATATACAGTATCGAAGATTTTGTGATGCGTACATGGCATGGTACATATTTTTCTAGATATATTAATACAATAATTTTTGAGATATTGTAAAATAAAATTTAAAAAAAGTGTTTTTGCGCAGAGCTCGGATTTCTCTCAAAATATCCTTTGCCTATTACCTATAACTATGAAAAAATAAAAAAAAACTGACAATTAATCACACATGACACTTTTTTGTTCTTAGCAAAGGCAAAAGTTACACACGGATAAACTTCGTGACGTACGACCAAATACGCTAGTACAATAGTAGTTCCTTGTGAAAAATAATACTATAACATTATCATATGATGCGAAAACGTTAACTTTTCAAGATACTCATAATAAAAAAAAATACTTACATTTTCATCATGATCGCCAGAAGTTGAAGCTTCGTTGGCACGTTTTAAAGCAAGTTGTGGCTCTTTAGGACTTTTCTGTAAATTTTAACAATGCATTTATACAGCGTTCCGCAAACTGATAGAGGTTTCTCAGTCAACGAAACTAAACATCAACAGGATCTTTTTTCAGGAAATTTAAAAAAGATTTGCTTTTCCATACAAATTGTCGGATCGAGGCGGTCACTTTGTATGAAAAAGATTTTTCTTTTCATTTCGTGAAAAAATATCCTGATGATAGTTGTTCACTTTGGTTAACTGAACAACCCCTATCAGTTTGCGGGACGCTGTCCCTACACCCCGTATAGCAAGTAAGACACAAACATTACTTATAGATTTTTTTAAATTACATTTAATGTGATTTAATACTTACATTTTCATTCTGACCGGCAGAACTCAAAGCTTCGCATTTCAAAATAAGTCGTGGCTTTCTAGGATTTTTCTGAAAATTACATCAATGCATTAAAGGCTTAAATAGCAAGGTGCAAGGTGGCACCTGGCGGTAGGATACCCTGGGCCAGGTGGCGCTCTCATCAGTCAAAAATTTTCAATATGAAATGTCTATATGAATCTTAATATTTAATTCCACATTTTTTCTCTCCGGGCAGGTTTTGCAAATAATGTATACCTAACACGGTTAAGTGATTTTTAAACTTGTATTCAAATAAATATTCCCGGACAGTTCATATTTATGTACTTGCAGCAGCAAACACAAATAAACAAAATAAATATTGACTAACCTCCAGATTGGCAGTTCGGTTCGGAAATATGGTGGGTATGGCATACGAATGTAAAATTCAAAAAAATTCAAAATACTTTTTTTATAAACAAGGAAATAAAACTCTGTCAGTGATCGTCATTACGTTCAAGTTACAATTTGACATGCTTTTCAGATCCTATCATGACATAATGCGGGAGATATCTAGCATTTACTGAATATTACTTACCGGTGAAACGATATTTTTTGCCCGTTTTCGGTCAAAACACCCATTTTGCTCCTGCAGCCAGTGGCTGCACATAGGATTGTCATTTTTCTTGATACAAAGACACAAATACTTCCACAAGAATAAGTTTTTTCTTAGTTTTATCACAAAAACTTCACATTTGGTAAAACCTCCAGCTGGATGACCGCGATTTGGCTGGTGGAGCGCGGCGCTTCAAGATGGCGTAGTTGTCTCTTTTTTTTAAATGGACGTAAAACTCTCTGTACCAATTACATTTTCCACGATAGACTGCACTCTTGGACGTGAGCATTTTAAACTTTTTGCAACTTTAGAGTCTGGACAAATCTGTACAACTAATTTAGAAAGATGATCAGTAATATTATATGGAAGATTATGCTCAGCTACAAACCCAGCAATCCGGATTTTACCTGAAATTAATGAAATTGTTAATTTAACAATTCATTATACAGACGCTAACTAGATTGCTAACGGTGCAAAGAATTTGATAACTTACTTACCTTCTTTCACTTGATGTTTAAACTGGGTAACTTCTTTACTAACGAAGTCTGACAATTTTGGTTGAACAGCTAAGCTCTTAACACTATTTTCGTGAAGTTTAGAACTGGCATGTTTTTTGAGAGCGTCGTACCCCGAAGATATATTTATCTCCTTATTACAAGATTTGCACATTGCAAAAGTAGGTTTCGATAAATGTGGAGACAACCATGCAGAGAATTCCTGTCGTAACTCCCACTCTTTTTTATATTTTTGTTGATATTTCTTTCGCTTGACACCTGTACTGGTCGATGCACCAGCACCAGAATCTGAACTTTCCTCAGACATTATAAAATTAACTTCGGACTAACAAAATGAATAGGTACGAGCTCTACGAGAAAGAATGAATCGAATAAGAAATGTTTTCAAAAAAGAAGTCATTTCATGTTTACAGGGGATTTCCCTTACTGTATCCTATCAAACCCTTCTAGTATTATGAATTTTAATACATAGTCTATAGAGTCCATTTTTATTTATATATATAGTATTTGGAGCATACGGCCAAACAAGGTTCTTCCCCTTGGCATCGAGCGAGACGACAAGATCAGAATATGCGCGAGAAAAGGATAGCTTAATAATGTCGTTAATAAGTGTGATTGAGATGGACTATAGCATGTTCATAGGGTAAAATAGTGTAGTGTTGCTACAAATAATAAAATATTTAGTTTCTTTATCGTAAAAACCAGCGGCAAACAAAAAATCGGTAGACATGCCTTCGTAATCGGTATTTCGGTAAACGAGGGCTAATATCGGGAGATCTACCGAAAAATCGGTAGGTTTTGCAACGCTGCTGAGAGCGCTCAGTTAGGACACTAAAGCGCTATCCACGCATGTATGGGTCAGGGCTATCCGTGTTCCGAGTTGTCCGTGTCAGTTTTCCCGTCAGGGACGTGCCATCCGTGCTCCGTGTTCACACATGTCAGGGAAATCGGTATCAGTGTAATCTGTTTCTTTCTGATACGCACACAGCACGATGTCTTTATTTAACGAAGAAGAGTTAGCAATGATTGTAATAGCGCTAGATGAAGAAGAAGAAGAAGCAGATGATCAAGAAAAATATCAGCAGGCAATAAAACGTATTTGGGTATGTGAGCTATGGAAAGATAGAGAAACTGAAGGAGAATATTACACGCTATGCCAGAAACTCACGCGACACCCTAAATATTATTATGATTACTTCAAAATGTCAGAATCTACTTTTCACCGGCTACTACAAAAGCTACAAGATGCTTTAAGAAAAAAAGATACTCACTGGAGACAATCTATATCGCCAATGGAAAGACTCGCTGTTACTTTAAGGTAAGGGAAAAAATAAAATGATTAATTTTATTTTAATATGTATTTAATTTTAGTTATTGATTAAAGGGGTTTTACACATCAAATTATATTAAAAATGAATATGTTATTACTAATTATGCTTGAAATTGGGAAATGTAATGTGCTAAGGTGCAGCCGTCTTCATTTTCATTTTGGTTGTCTGTATCCTTAGAACAATTTTGATTATAATTCAGAATACTCTCAGATAAAGTTTCAGTCTCTGCTGATTTTCCTTGCATACTCGTTGGTGCAATTTTAGATGAACTTGGATGTTTATTTACTGGTAATTCTTTTTGTACTTGTAAATTACATCCTGTGCTGACAGATGGGGTACTTTTCTCAAAAATTATTTGTACATCATTTTCAACATTTGGTACTTCCATATGTCGCTCAAACATGATCATTTCATATTTTTGTACAGTATTAAATATTTCAGTCTTAGCTAAGTTTTGGTAATACGGTGTAAGACTTTTAAGAGTGGGAGCAATACCGTGCAGAAACTTATCAATAGGATGCTCCTCTGTAGTGTTATTTTGATTTTTCTTTAATACATACTCCAACAAAGTAGCAGCAGCAGACTTTAGTTTGTCAGTTGGTTTCTGAGCAGATATAATAGGACTTGAAGATTCTACTGGTGAAAGTGATCTTCTTCGATGGGATGTATGAACTGGCGATGGAATAGATATTGTCACTTCTTCGTCCCTCAAAGCTGATGGAGACTGTGCAGAGTGTGGAGAACCACTATCTAAAACCGTATCTAATGTACTATCTTCACTTTCAACACTTATATTGCTAATTGTTTCTCTTTCTTGAAAATACGGCCGAAAAAATGACAATTGCTCGTGATACTTATATTGTTTTTGTGATTCACGGCTTTGGCCACTTCTCGTTGCTGTGTTCTTTATGGATTTACGGTATTGATCCCGAATATTATTCCATCGCGATTTGCACACCGATGCTGGAAAGATAACAAAACAGTTAATAGCAACAATTTCGTTTGTTACAGATTCCTTACAACAGGAGATTCATTTAAAACAATTGCGTTCAGCTATCGAATGGGTTTCAGTACAGTGCAAGAAATTGTAACGAAAACTTGTAAATGTATAGTCGACACAATGATGAGTGAAATGCTACCTAGGCCAACAAATGAGACATGGAAATCAATAGCTGACGACTTCAATACACTTTGGAATTTTCCTAATTGCATCGGAGCTCTTGATGGAAAACATTTTACCATCCAGTCACCACCTAGCAGTGGATCACTATACTTCAATTATAAAAAAACATTCTCAGTTGTGCTTATGGCGTTAGTTGATGCAAATTATAATTTTAAAATTGTCGATGTTGGTTCTTACGGAAAGAATAGTGATGGAGGAATTTTCGCTAACTCTAATCTGGGAAAAGAACTTCAAAGAAACAACTTGTCTTTGCCTGAAGCTTCGAATCTACCAGGCACTTCAACAACAGCTCCATATGTTATTGTAGGAGATAGATAGATAGATAGATAGATAGATAAAACCTTTATTTCATTTCTAACAAGCAAGCAAGAGATGAAGCTTTCCCTCTCAAAACTTATTTAATGCGTCCATATCCAGGGACCAATTTGAGTAACGAAAAGCGAATTTTCAACTATCGTTTATCTCGTGCAAGGAGGGTAGTGGAAAACACATTTGGACAGATGACATCAAAATTTCGAATTTATAATAGACGTATTCAAGCTTTGCCAAAAAATGTTGATAACATAATACTTACTACGTGTATTTTTCATAATTTTATAACAAAATATGACAAAGAGACAAATAGACAAGAAAGAGAAGTTGCAAGCACAAACGAAACTCATGCAGCATACGACGATTTACCACCTGTCGGTTTAAATGCTTCAAGAGAGGCTTTTCTTGTAAGGGATACGTTCAAATCTTATTTTATTTCTCCGGTAGGCGCAGTGTCTTGGCAAATCAATAGAATTTAAGTTGTTGTCCATCAATAAAATAAATTGTGTAACTAAATTTTTTATAACTAACTAGCTGACCCGGCAGACGTCGTCCTGCCCAGTAGTCAATTCTACACCTATCCTACACCTACCCTACCCTACACCTACCCTACCCTACACCTACCCTACCATACACCTACCCTACACCTACTATACACCTACCCTACACTTACCCTACACCTACCCTACACCTACCATACACCTATAAACCTCACGGAGTCCGAGACCTTTCCAACGACTGCAAAACCGTGGAAATCGGTTCGTGCGTTCTGGAGTTATAGCGTCAGGGAGGAAAACCAGACTTATTTTTAGATTCATACAAAAATTATAGCAATAATAATGGCTAAATAAACAACTAGTACCAACATAAATGTCTACAAAATACAAAACATTATAAAAATGTTTAAAACCTACCTTCACACTTCAATTCTTTTCCTATATTATCCCATATGATATTTTTCTTCTTGGAATTCAAATAATGTGGATTAGAAAGATCGTAAAGTATAGCATTCTGCCGTACAAGTTCTATCAACTTTTCTGTATTCATGTTGCACTTGCAGAAAAAATCGGATAGCACTGTCAGGGCATTCCGTGCGTGCGGGCTTGCTCCGGGACACTGACGCCTGACACGGAGCTGTGTGAACGAGTTCATACTATTTGTAGGTAACCGATTTTTTTCTTGATATATTTGACGGGTTCCCGGATGTGTGTGGATAGCGCTTAACACCCTAATGGGGTGTTTACACGGGTCGATTTTAGCCGTGCGGCAAGTCACCAGTCGCATCGCCTGTCCTAGCCGAATCGCTACCCGATTTACACGAGTCGATGAAAATCGCGGGTGACTAGTTCATTTGGCATCAAAATGTCGATCAGCATGGTCGCACTGCGTACTGGCATAGACATTGTTCGACAAGCCATAATTTAAGAAATAAAAAATAAATAGAAGGTAAAGAAAAAGGGAAGGAAAAAGCGGAAACTCTGGGTACGCCAATGGATTTCTCGACGTAAAAAACTGAGTTCTTCAGATAATTTATTCCAGGAAATGGCTACAGAAGAGCCCGAGGATTTTAGAAAGCGTTTAAGAATGTCTACTGACCAATTTGAGACGTTACTGCGGTTCGTAAACCCGCTTATTAAGAAAAAGGATACAAATATGCGTGAAGCGCTATCGCCAAAAATCAAACTACAAATAACCCTGAAGTTTTTGGCTACTGGCGACAACTATCCTAGTCTGGCAGAATCATTCCGTGTTCCAGAATGCACGATTTCCTTATTTTTGAAGGACGTTTTGGATGGCATATATCAAGTTTTACAAGAATATATTAAGGTAAGTGAAAAACATTTCTATTTTATGCTCTTTATTCGAAATTAAAAGAAGTTTAGGTAAAACAAACATTCTACATAGAATAATCGTTTTCGAAAAAAATATTCATGTCATTAAAAGAAGATAGACAAAACAAAAATTCTACATAGTATTATCAAAAATCATTCATGTCATTAAAAGAAGTTGGGTAAAACAAGTCAGTCCCCAAGCTTGTTGTAACAGCTTGACTAAGAATGTCAAGGTTCTCTCCTTTTTTGCTGTTTACACTGTCACCAAAAAAGTTTTCTTCGATATCGAACGGACTCGCCGATGGTCTGTGAAGTGATTCATAGGCTGAACTCGTAATTGTGACATTTGGAAGTTGAGACTTTAATGTTCCACGAATCAATTTTGAGCCCGTAGGCGTTGAAGTCGGACGGCGAATCAATTCATCGCGTGCACTGTCGGAAGCTGAACTCAAAGTTTTTGAAGGTGGGCGGCGAATCAATTCATCGCGCGTATTGTCAGAAGCTGAACTCATAGGTCTTGAAGGTGGGCGGCGAATCAATTCATCGCGTGTACTGTCAGAAGCTGAACTCATAGGTCTTGAAAGTGGGCGGCGAATCAATTCATCGCGTGTACTGTCAGAAGCTGAACTCATAGGTAGGGTTGCCAATTTTTTTTACAAGCAATAAAGTATATTCAGGTCAATGAAGAACATTAAACAGTACTTTGGAAAAATAAACAGTATTTTATTTATTTGTTTTAACAAATACATATTTTTTAGAGCCTCTCGCACAACTTACTAACATACAATCTTTTTTTAAATTTTCATATGCCTCATCACAACTAAAACTGAAATTAAAATAAATGAGGAGCTCATTTTTTATTAAATTTATAGATGCTCTATTTCCATCCTCCCGCCACTTAGCATTCATTACTGAAAAAACTCTTTCAGTAAATGCTGAGGTGGCGGGTACAGAAAGTAGATATGAGACAATTTTAGTTATGTTCGATAGACTCGATACCCACTCGAAAAGAAGAAGTTATGTTCTCAAATTCTTCTGAAGTGTTTACTAATAAATGGCTCCACTTTTGGCCAGTACTCATTTCAAGAAAATCTTTGTCTTCTGAATTTTTTTCATAAATAACTTTGAAATTTGTTATTTCTGAATATAAATCATCCATACCGATATTGAGTCTGTACAAATTTAGATTGTCTATAATTTTCTCAAAATGATCAAATGTGACTGAAGAGTTCAATGATAAACAGCTAATTAAAGAAAGCCAGTTAGTCTGATTGAAATTGAACCATTTCTCTAAGTACAAATTAGCCTTATCAATAAAAAGTATGAAGTTATTAATAGTTCTATTAAAAACTTCTTGAGAGGACTGTGTAATAGTATTTAATATTTTTTTTGTTTCATGGCCAAAATACTTATCATATTTTCTTTGAATTAGCTCAGTTTTCAAACCAGTCATAATGTTATAAACATCTAAAATAGTTACATTATTTGCTTCTAATTTTTGATTGTTTTATTGAAAACATTTAATATATGACTCGCATAAAAAAGGTTACAATGAACTACCTTATTTCCTACATTATTATCCAACATTAATAAATTTTGTATAACCATTGGACAGTCAACATCCAAACTAACAAAGTAGAAAATTGGTGTCCAATTAAGTAAAATTGTATCGATTGCTGGTAGAAGAGATAGCCAACGAGTTCCTATGTGTCGTTTTATTTCATGAAACTCTCCTTCAGCAAGCGTTACAAACCCTTTTAATTCTTCTCTTCTGCATGCAGAAACAGAAAAATGGCTATAGATTTTTAAAATAATGTTCTCAATGTCATAATTTAAACAATTCATAGCATGTTTTACTGAATTGTGCACAATGTGGGCATGACAATTTCCTTTTATTAAGTCTGGCACAGTCTCTAACATGTTTGTGTATAATGAATGATTACACCCAAAGTTTGCATTTGTATTGTCAGCGCTAAGACCAGATAATTGACTGACAGGAAGTTGACAAGACTCTAAGGAGTTTTTGATGGCTGAAAACATCCCATTGGCTGATTCATCTGGATTTTCATAGAAATAAATTAATTTTTGTTGTATTCCATCTTTAGGTGTAAAATATTGAACTACTAGTGGAAACAATTTAATATTCTTTTTATTGGAAGCATCAGTTTGTAGACAGTAAAATACATTGTTTTTATTTAACTGGTCAATAACAGACTGCAAGGAGTATGGGCCAAGAACTTCAGTCACTAATGCCTCCATTTTTGTTCTAGCCAATCTTATGTTAGTGGCTGTTTTGGAATCCACATAGATAATCTTATTTAATTTTATATTACAGTCCTGGCTTTTGTACGATAAATTATGCTTGACAGTATGGTATGTCATCGCTAACTCGGCTGCTGTTAACTTGGTATCTTCATTAGAAGGGGAAGACAAGCCTGATGTAGAAGCAGAAGTTTTAGGAAAAAACTTTTGTAACAATCCACTAGATTTTCTCATTTCCATTTTAGCTTTGTGTTTTTTGCTGTTCGAGTGCTGTTTAACCTAAAAACACGGAAACGAAATATATATTTTATTATGCAAAATAGTTTCCTGAACTGAATTTCAAGTAAATTATGCATCTCGGAAACGACAAAAGCAAGCAACAAACCTGCCCAACACCTGCGTGAGAAATAGTAAATGATGAGTGTTGCCATATGCGGGAGGTGTGAAATCTGTATTTTCACTTAAAAAATCCGTATAAAATCCGTAGGACCATTAGGATGAAAATTCCGCATGAATTCCGTATGAAAATGAAACTAATATGTTTATTTATACATGTCTTTATTGAAGAGTTTTAACATTTTTGAATCAACATTTAAATCATAGCATGATTTTTTGTCTAAAAGTTGTTGTGTGTGTAGCAAGCCCGAAATTGTCTTGGTGCATAATTTATTTCTAAGTTTTGTCTTCATGATATTTATGGCGGAAAAAATTCTCTCGACCGCCGCACTCGAGTGGGGTAAACTCAACAACGCTGAAACGAAGGTAGTCAAAATCGGGTAAAGAAGGTCTCCATCGGCGGGATTAGTTGCAGTCATTATTTTCATCCAGAACTCTTCCATATTTTCTGAATCTGTGGAACCCAGCTCTGTGTTGTTGCGTAAATGTCGCCATTCCGTATCTAGAATCGGAATATTCTCAGCGTCAATTATGTTAGGAAAAAGAAGAGCTACATCAACTAAAGATTGTATTTTACGGGCTTGCACAACATCTGGACTTAGAAATTCCATTTTCTTCCTAATATTATCACCAAACTTGTATCGGGTTTTGATCTGCTTTGCGCCTTCTATATAAAAGTCAAGACAGCGCAATTTGAATGCTGTAACGTCATTAGGATTAAGCTCCGCGCTGTTTGTTGCCAGAGATATGGCCACTTTTGCTCCAAGATAAATTTCTTCTATCGGTTTGAAGTTACGAGGATTTGCATAGTCAATATTATATATTTCAGTTCGGGACAAATACGAGTCTTTTATGTAACAATCTAAAAGATTCTTGTATGCGACACAAACATTTTCATGCAGTTTATGAATTTGTGGGCGTTCTGACTGCATCAATTGATTTAAATCATTGAATATTTTCAAAGAAAACTCTAAAAATTCCAGATACAATTTATTGTAAGGATTTTTTAACATATGCAAGATGTTGTCAGGTGCTCTTAAACGGTCCGTAAATGCAGCGTCAGTAAAGTAAAGTATGAGTGCCTGGTACTGTTCTAGAAGTCGGGAAACCGCAGCACGCACTGACAACCATCGTGTCTGACTTGGATGTAACAGCTTATGCGGTTTTAAGCTCATGAATTCTTGAAATTCTTTCAGCTGGGCGCTTCGTTTCGGACTATTAAAATAGTTGTATACATCTCTAATCAAGTCTTCAGGCTCTCGAGCTAATTTCAAGCATGCATACGAAGCACATAAGTGAAAGGAGTGGCAAATACATTTAACCAGGAACAGATGAGGAATGTCTGCAAGAAACCTGGATGCCAAAGAGTTATGTTGGCCCATCATAGTATTAGCGCCATCTGTTGCAAACCCTATCATATTTTGTGTGTATGGGATCTCATTATCTGCAAAGAATTTTTTTATGTGGTCGTAAAGAATTTCAGCCGTTGCATCTTGAAGAGGTATTAGCCCAAGAAATGCGTCGGTAATTTTTTCGCCATCATGATATCTTACAACCATGCAAAGGTGTTTGATACATCCCATATTAGTACTTTCGTCAACAAGAAGGGAAAATTTTCGATTGCGGCACTGTTCAATAACATTATTTTCACCCGTTTTTCCAGTTACTGACTTTATTAAGGCCGTAGTTTTAGTTCTACCGCAACTAAGTTCTTTTGCTATAATGGAATCAGTGCATATATTTTTTATTAGTTGGGGCATATATTCCATAACATTTAGACTTAAATTATACTCGGCTACAAAAGCCGCCATTAAAATCTCACCCTTCTTTACGCCTTCATTGAATTTTTCCAAAAAAATTGTGATAGATCTTTGGGACGATGTAGGTACATCATTTTGATGTTTAGTAGTTTTCATGTGCTTAAAAATATCCTTCTTACCTCCGCTTCCAATAGATAAGTCGACCAAACAATATTTACAAAATGCAAATGATACTCCTTTTTTGCTACGTGTGAGCCAAGTCTTCAAACAAGTTTCCGTTAACCAATCTTCGTTGAAGCGCTGCATTATACGTGATTTTTTTGCGTCTCCTGCCATATTGTCTTCGGACTTAAAGCTTCACTTTATTTTTTTGCAAAACAACGAAATAAATTTTTTTCCAAAACTTTTAAACTTGAGTAGTGAGTGAGTGAGCAAGTGAAGTGATTGTGAGTGAAGAAAGAAAACTGAAGAATGAACTAATGACGCTCTCTTTCATTTAGCATACAAAAGAACAAGACAGGCTGCTTGTTATTTTCTCTTTGGTTCACGGTTTCGAACGTGAACTATCGTAGGGGATTCCTCAATATTCGCATGCGGTATTGCCATGATATTAAATAGAATTCCGTCTGGCATACTTAAAAATATGATTTAATACGTGTACATTTATGTTAATACGACGAATACAAACGAAACAAATGTATCGGAGGAAGCTCTGTATTGGATCTGATTAATAAGTACGTAAATCCGTATAAAAATCCGTAACCATTTTTCATCCGTATTGGACTTCCAAAATCCGTACAGATACGGACAAATCCGTATATATGGCAACGCTGAATTTGATGAAGAACATATTTTGCATCTGGCATTAAATTCGCATTGAGGATCACTCGTTAACCAGTCATATTGGCATTCCCATTCGTGCTTATATTTTTGTTGTACCTTCGATACTTTAGCTTTCTTTCTTGGCGTTGTAGGAGGAGAAGGTGACTCGTTATCACTTTCCATCTTCTGTACTTGTACTACACTAAACTTATCACTGTTATACTATACACAATCACTTTAATTTTATTAAAGTTGTAATACAAAAACAAGATCCACGCACGCGAAAAAAGGTTATGTTCTGAGAACGCACACACTCGCATCGCATGTCTTGTCATTGTCAATGTTTTTTTTTTTTTGTGTTTGTCCAATAAGGACAGGCGAAGGCCGAGGACCATACTGCCTAGTCCATTGTCAATGAGTGTGAGTGACATTGACAGATTCGTTCAGAAATTCAGCGTGATTTGTTTGTGGCTGCGCTGCACTAAAGCCTAGTTTACACGTATTAAGTAATGAAGTGATTAACTTACCTTTAACTAAATTTTAACTTAAAATTAAGTCTTCGATCGTTTACACGGTAATGAAGTGATTAACTTACTTTTAACTTAAAATTAAGTCTTCGATCGTTTATCGCGTGATTAACTAAATTTTAAGTAGTTAAGCGTGAACGTGAACTGGCACCTACGAATTATTGAATTCAGTTATTAGATACACAATTGATGAAATTGTTGAAGAAGTGAGATATGACATACGAATTGAACAGAATAGAAAACCTCGACTGTGGGAGAGAAAATGGATTGCAAGGAGAGACGAGCTTGGTGCCAGTACAAGAACAAGAACAACAAGAACAAGAACAACAAGAACAAGAACGTGTCGAAGTATTGAATTCAGTTATTAGATACATAATTGACGAAATTGTTGAAGAAGTGAGATATGAAATACGAATTGAACAGAATAGAAAACCTCGACTGTGGGAGAGAAAATGGATTACAAGGAGAGACGAGCTTGGTGCCAGTCAAGCTCTATTTAATGAATTAGCAGAAGAAGACAAAAAAGAGTATTTCTTCGCTCTGCGGATGTCAGAAGAATCTTTTGAGTACCTACTATCTAAAGTAGAACCGGTTATTCGAAAAAAAGATACAGCAATGAGATGTGCTTTATCACCACAATTAAAATTACACATTGTTTTATATTTTCTTGCAACGGGAATCAGTTATAGATGCCTATCGCACTTCTTTAGGGTATCTAAATCAAGCATATCCCAAATGTTACCTCATGTATGTGAAGCTATTTACGAAGCATTGAAAGATTTTATAAAGGCAAGTAATAATCCCAAATTATTGATGTATCATCATTTATTACCAATGAAAATCCACTTACAATGCAATTTGTACCTTACTAATTGAAATCTCCGTCTTCGGACTCCGTAATCGCAGTTATTGCTTGAGCCAAAATATCCTGCTCTGAGGAGTATATAGTTACAGTGTTTTGAGGAGTTGGTGGCCTGGTGGTTGGCAGCTGATGAGTCGGGGTTGAAGATTGGTTTACTAAAGTAACAGTTGAGGTTGGGGGCAAGTTTGTGTAGGTTACTGTAGGGTTTGTCAAAGTAGAAGGTGATGGACTGTTCGGGTAGCGTAAATACGATGGTGATGGGGTGCTGGAGTAACGAGTATTTGATGGGGATGGAGTGTAAGGGTAATCTCTGTTAGAATCCCTTAAATGTTGAATACGCAATTGACTTAAATAATTTTGTATGTATTGTTGAGCTTCTAGTGCTTGTATCAAAGGCATCGCTTTTAATTGACCAGCAACACTGTTCCCAAATAGGTCAAACTCGTGTTCGTTGGAATTTTTTGGAGTGTTTAGCCCTTGTTTCACATTATCTAACTTATCTATGAGTAAATTAAGATCCTTTAATTTTCTTTTGCGTGCAGCCGGACCAGGGGTTAATTTCACAGTTGTCTCAAGTTCGCTAAAATTTTCTGTATTTTCTTGGATTTGTTCATTAACATTTTCTCCCATATTCTCCACGTTTTGTTCCCTTATGTTATCTTCGTTCTGCTGAACAGAATTTTCTACAGCATTCTCCTGTAAAATAAAAACTTTGTTTTAAAATAGTAATAATGTATAAACAATATCATAAACAATTATTCACAAAAAATAAAAAATGTAGATTTTGTAAAGAAAAGAAAGACCTTTGTTAAATGTTTATTTTCATACACAGGTACCTGAAAATTATGACAGCTGGAAAACAATAGAAAGTGGATTTAGAAGGAAATGGAATTTTCCTGCATGTTGTGGGGCCTTAGATGGAAAGCATATTGTACTGAAAGCACCACCTGAAGCTGGAAGTATGTATTATAATTACAAACATACCAACAGCATAGTACTTATGGCTTTGGTAGATGACGACTACTGCTTCAGTTACATAGATGTGGGTTGTAATGGAAGAATTTCAGATGGCGGAGTTTTCAGGAACTGCAGCCTTAGTACTGCTTTGGAAAATAATTTGCTCCCAGACAATGATCTTGTAGTGGCCGATAACGCTTTCCCTTTAAAGCCATACATTATGAAGCCATATCCAGGGAACAATTTAACTTTGAAGCAGAAAGTTTTTAACTATCGCTTATCCCGAGCACGACGCATTGTGGAAAATGCCTTTGGGATTTTAGTTGGTCGGATTCGTATATTCGAAAGACCTATACCCATCACACCTGACAAAGTTGACAAGGTTGTGAAAGCCTGTTGTGCTCTGCAAAATTGGCTTAGAAAAACAAAGAGAAATAATGTGAATGCACCAACAGTAGACTTTGAAGATACTCGTAATGGCGTCATTGTTCAAGGGAACTGGAGACAAGTACCTTCTGATGGACTGGTTGATTTACCTAGGACCTTACAAAACCATTCATCTCGTGACGCACGTATGATTCGTGATAATTACGCTGATTATTTCGTTGACGAAGGTTCAGTTAGTTGGCAGTGCAGAATGATACATTAACTAATCTAAAAGTTCAATATAACCTATGTAAAAAGTACTAATAAAATCTTGCTCACCGCATTGTTTTCTGTTGTTCTTATTTCTGCAATATTAACCGATTTCAAGGCTAAATTCATAATTTCGAACCATTTTAAATTCGATCTGTATACATCATCGAGTCCCGAACCCGATTCTGCAGAATTTTTATTTTTTTTTAGTTCTTGGGAGTATGTAGACCTTATACTTTTTATTTTCAATTCGGCTTCCTTGCACCCCAAAATTAGGAATCGCCATAGCTGCCACAATCCTATTTATTGCTTCTTGTTTAGCCTGTTTGTTCCTATAATCCTGATTTCGAAAATTCCACAACACCTCGTGACGTAAATATTCTTCCACAAACTTCACCGTCGTGTTTTCCGTCCACTTTGCCATTTTGCCAAAACCAAAAACTCAATAAAAAATAAACGCTTGATACCAAACTTATCTACTTCACTAAATGTCAATTTAGTTCACACGCGCTAAATGACAATTTAGTTAAGGCCACGCCCTCCAAGGGCATGCGTGCGGTGCGGGAGGGGTGGTTACTTATTCGAAAAATAGACTCGATTTAAGCAGTGAGCGCCCTCTTACTAAATAAAAACTTTGTGTTAGCGTCTATGAATAACAGATAACAATGTGTTTGAATATTGATGCTGAAAACAGTATTTTGCATACTTTATTTTTGTTCAACAGTATAAAGTATAATTTAGTGAAAAACAGTATAATACTGTTTAAAACAGTATATTTGGCAACCCTAACTCTAAGTGTCCTCTGATATACATATATCAGGACTTAACTTTGCAATTGAGCTCAAAACTGGGTCATTTAAACTGTATCGCTTCCGAATATCAACGCAAGCTTTCACGATAAAATTGAGGCATTTTTGTTTTAGCTCTGCAATTGCTTATGTACGAACCTGTATCTCAGGATTCGCAATTTGATTAGCTACACCCAATTCTAAATATATATCTTTCACATTAATATAATGCCTTCCGTCAGTAGGGTCGATTCCGTCTAACGGGATGTTTCTTAAATGATTTGGAGTTATAAATAGCGACAGCAGTTCTCTGTACAGCTCAGTCATTTTGGTATGAGCTTCGATGATTACTGGATTTTCACTTTGAAAAAACGTATTGACGCGGGTAAATTTTGGCAGCATCCAACATAAAAAATAAAAATATGCCTTGATGATACCATCGTTTAAAAGACTGTGAATGTCTTGGCAATCCTGGTCTTCCAACCATTTATTGTCAAAATACAATCTTAAAGCATCCCACTGCTCCATGATTCGGTTCACAACATCAGACAAAGACAACCAACGAGTTTGTGCTGGACGAAGTATTTTGTGAACATCTGTGTCCGTGAAGGCTTGGAATTCTTTTAACTCTGCTTGACGTTTGCTACTGTTTTTGAAATAGTTGTATATCAGTCGAGTCAATTTTTCTGCATCATGAGGGAGCTCCTTACAGGCATCGCAAGCGCACAAATGTAATGAATGACAAATGCATTTTATGACGACGATGCCAGGACATAGCTGTCTGAAACGTGAGGACACTGAATTGCGGCAGCCCATCATCGTGTTGCAGCCATCGGATAAAAATCCAATTATGTTCTCCAATGGCACAGAACTTTCCTGAAATGATTTTATTATTGCTTCAAATAAATTTTCAGCAGTGGCTGTGTAGTCTGTGACACCAACGGGTCCAGCATTATTTTCGTCGAACATTTGTATCAGGTCCCAAAATCGACTGACTATTCGTCCTTTATTTGAATCGTAATATTTGACAGCGACACACGTCGTTTTCACTGTTGCAACATCGGTACTTTCGTCTACCATCACAGCAAACTTTTCGTGCTTTAAATATTCAATTAAAAACTCCTTTTCGGAAGCTCCGACAACATTGTTTATAACAGCTTGTCATTTGGTGTGTTTCGGTTTGATATTTCTTGCAATTTTTGAATCTGGGAATATGGTAGGAAGTAAATCGATGAGATGATCCATCACTGTATGGGATATCTTATGTTCTGCCATAAAGGCCGATAATTTTATTTCCGCAGTTTTTCGTTGCTCGTCTTCACTTCCAAGTTCCTGTTTCTTAAATATATTATCGAGGGTATGTGTTTTCGATGTCCCAGATAGGCGAAATTTGTGTTTGGAACCGTCAATGTGTCTTTTGATAGCACCCAGGTCGGCAATCAAGGAAGAATCGCAAAAAGTGCAGATACATTTATAAGGAGAGTTTTTGTCACGTTTGAGCCACTTACGAAAATCTTGTATTTGGAGCCACTCATCACGAAACTGTTGCCGGTATTTCTTCTTTGCACTTGATGGCCCAGCAGCATCACGAATATCACTTTCGTCACTACTTGAGCTCATTTTTCACGGTATACGCATTAAATTTCCGTGCTACTACGTCTTCCTAGGTAACGATAGTTAAATAGTTAAGTAAAGTACCTAATGTAGATAAAAAAGTAATGCAACAGCATTCGCAATACGTATGCTGCTCGTATTTTCCTATGTCAGACAGAGACGACACGTTTTTGTTAGTTGCTTTGCTGTATACAGATTTGATTCGGGGAATTCCCATCAAAAGACTACTTTCGAGGGCAAAGGCCGGGTCAAAAACCATGTCTGCGTTTTGTTTAACGCAAATATATTTTATCGGAATTGAAATACAGTAAAATCCTACACTGTATTTTATCATTACAGTAGACAGTAGAAAAGTTCAAAATACAGTAAATCTACTGTAATTACAGTGAATCTGGAGGCACTGTTGAACCTGTGCTTGAACGTTGAAAAACCTCTTTTCTAGTTTGTTTACACTCTTTTAAATACCTACTTGTCTTTATTATAGAATTTGACTAACTGCTGAATGTACCGACAGCCATCTCGTCTGGCAAGGGTGTAAAATCTTGTGAATTTTCAATTGGCAAAATATTTGAAACTCTTCATACTCTTTTGTTCTTTTCGGACTTGAACCGAAGTAATTATAAATGTCCCGGACTAAATCTTTGACGAATCGAGGGATTTTCTCGCCAGCATAAGATGCGCATAAATGAAAAGAATGGCATATAGGTACATTTCATGATGAATAAATTTGGGATTTCTGATTTTAATAAAACCATCACTGAATGTCTTTGTCCCATCATTACATTTGCACCATCGGATGCAAATCCAATCAAATTATCTTTATAAGGAATATTGTTGTCCATGAGAAACTTTACAATGCTTTCACAAAGTGTGGTGGCATCTGCTGAAGAAAGGGGAATCAGGGCGAGAAAAGAATCACGTACTTGATTATTTTTGACATACCTTGCCAACGTGCAAAGATGTTTTGTCGTTGATAGGTCTGTTGATTCATCAATAACCAACGAAAATTTAACATTACGTAAATCTTCACAAAGTTCTGCGAAACTCTCTGTACCAATTACATTTTCCACGATAGACTGCACTCTTGGACGTGAGCATTTTAAACTTTTTGCAACTTTAGAGTCTGGACAAATCTGTACAACCAATTTAGAAAGATGATCAGTAATATTATATGGAAGATTATGCTCAGCTACAAACCCAGCAATCCGGATTTCACCTGAAATTAATGAAATTGTTAATTTAACAATTCATTATACAGACGCTAACTAGATTGCTAACGGTGCAAAGAATTTGATAACTTACTTACCTTCTTTCACTTGATGTTTAAACTGGGTAACTTCTTTACTAACGAAGTCTGACAATTTTGGTTGCACAGCTAAGCTCTTAACACTCTTTTCGTGAAGTTTAGAACTGGCATGTTTTTTGAGAGCGTCGTACCCCGAAGATATATTTATCTCCTTATTACAAGATTTGCACATTGCAAAAGTAGGTTTCGATAAATGTGGAGACAACCATGCAGAGAATTCCTGTCGTAACTCCCACTCTTTTTTATATTTCTGTTGATATTTCTTTCGCTTGACACCTGTACTGGTCGATGCACCAGCACCAGAATCTGAACTTTCCTCAGACATTATAAAATTAACTTCGGACTAACAAAATGAATAGGTACGAGCTCTACGAGAAAGAATGAATCGAATAAGAAATGTTTTCAAAAAAGAAGTCATTTCATATTTACAGGGGATTTCCCTTACTGTATCCTATCAAACCCTTCTAGTATTATGAATTTTAATACATATTCTATAGAGTCCATTTTTATTTATAGTATTTGGAGCATACGGCCAAACAAGGTTCTTCCCCTTGGCATCGAGCGAGACGACAAGATCAGAATATGCGCGAGAAAAGGATAGCTTAATAATGTCGTTAATAAGTGTGATTGAGATGGACTATAGCATGTTCATAGGGTAAAATAGTGTAGTGTTGCTACAAATAATAAAATATTTAGTTTCTATGTCGTAAAAACCAGCGGCAAACAAAAAATCGGTAGACATGCCTTCGTAATCGGTATTTCGGTAAACGAGGGCTAATATCGGGAGATCTACCGAAAAATCGGTAGGTTTTGCAACGCTGCTGAGAGCGCTCAGTTAGGACACTAAAGCGCTATCCACACATGTATGGGTCAGGGCTATCCGTGTTCCGAGTTGTCCGTGTCAGTTTTCCCGTCAGGGACGTGCCATCCGTGCTCCGTGTTCACACATGTCAGGGAAATCGGTATCAGTGTAATCTGTTTCTTTCTGATACGCACACAACACGATGTCTTTATTTAACGAAGAAGAGTTAGCAATGATTGCAATAGCGCTAGATGAAGAAGAAGAAGAAGAAGAAGCAGATGATCAAGAAAAATATCAGCAGGCAATAAAACGTATTTGGGTAAGTGAGCTATGGAAAGATAGAGAAACTGAAGGAGAATATCACACGCTATGCCAGAAACTCACGCGACACCCTAAATATTATTATGATTACTTCAAAATGTCAGAATCTACTTTTCACCGCCTACTACAAAAGCTACAAGATGCTTTAAGAAAAAAAGATACTCACTGGAAAGACTCGCTGTTGCTTTAAGGTAAGGGAAAAAATAAAATGATTAATTTTATTTTAATATGTATTTAATTTTAGTTATTGATTAAAGGGGTTTTACACATCAAATTATATTAAAAATGAATATGTTATTACTAATAATGCTTGAAATTGGGAAATGTAATGTGCTAAGGTGCAGCCGTCTTCATTTTCATTTTGGTTGTCTGTATCCTTAGAACAATTTTGATTATAATTCAGAATACTCTC
This sequence comes from Scrobipalpa costella, assembly GCA_949820665.1. Classification (NCBI taxonomy): domain Eukaryota; kingdom Metazoa; phylum Arthropoda; class Insecta; order Lepidoptera; family Gelechiidae; genus Scrobipalpa; species Scrobipalpa costella. The sequence continues at coordinate 11,179,219 of OX463309.1, forward strand.
AGATTAAGTTTCAGTCTCTGCTGATTTTCCTTGCATACTCGTTGGTGCAATTTTAGATGAACTTGGATGTTTATTTACTGGTAATTCTTTTTGTACTTGTAAATTACATCCTGTGCTGACAGATGGGGTACTTTTCTCAAAAATTATTTGTACATCATTTTCAACATTTTGTACTTCCATATGTCGCTCAAACATGATCATTTCATATTTTTGTACAGTATTAAATATTTCAGTCTTAGCTAAGTTTTGGTAAAACGGTGTAAGATTTTAAAGAGTGGGAGCAATACCGTGCAGAAACTTATCAATAGGATGTTCCTCTGTAGTGTTATTTTGATTTTTCTTTAATACATACTCCAACAAAGTAGCAGCAGCAGACTTTGGTTTGTCAGTTGGTTTCTGAGCAGATATAATAGGACTTGAAGATTCTACTGGTGAAAGTGATCTTCTTCGATGGGATGTATGAACTGGCGATGGAATAGATATTGTCACTTCTTCGTCCCTCAAAGCTGATGGAGACTGTGCAGAGTGTGGAGAACCACTATCTAAAACCGTATCTAATGTACTATCTTCACTTTCAACACTTATATTGCTAATTGTTTCTCTTTCTTGAAAATACGGCCGAAGAAATGACAATTGCTCGTGATACTTATATTGTTTTTGTGATTCACGGCTTTGGCCACTTCTCGTTGCTGTATTCTTTATGGATTTACGGTATTGATCCCGAATATTATTCCATCGCGATTTGCACACCGATGCTGGAAAGATAACAAAACAGTTAATATCAACAATTTCGTTTGTTACAGATTCATTACAACAGGAGATTCATTTAAACCAATTGCGTTCAGCTATCGAATGGGTTTCAGTACAGTGCAAGAAATTGTAACGAAAACTTGTAAATGTATAGTCGACACAATGATGAGTGAAATGCTACCTAGGCCAACAAATGAGACATGGAAATCAATAGCTGACGACTTCAATACACTTTGGAATTTTCCTAATTGCATCGGAGCTCTTTATGGAAAACATTTTACCATCCAGTCACCACCTAGCAGTGGATCACTATACTTCAATTATAAAAAAACATTCTCAGTTGTGCTTATGGCGTTAGTTGATGCAAATTATAATTTTAAAATTGTCAATGTTGGTTCTTACGGAAAGAATAGTGAAGAACTTCAAAGAAACAACTTGTCTTTGCCTGAAGCTTCGAATCTACCAGGCACTTTAACAACAGCTCCATATGTTATTGTAGGAGATGAAGCTTTCCCTCTCAAAACTTATTTAATGCGTCTATATCCAGGGACCAATTTGAGTAACGAAAAGCGAATTTTCAACTATCGTTTATCTCGTGCAAGGATAATTGCACGAGATAAACGATAGTGAAAAAAGTGAAAAACACATTTGGACAGTTGACATCAAAATTTCGAATTTATAATAGACGTATTCAAGCTTTGCCAAAAAATGTTGATAACATAATACTTACTACGTGTATTCTTCATAATTTTATAAAAAAATATGACAAAGAGACAAATAGACAAGAAAAAGAAGTTGCAAGCACAAACGAAACTCATGCAGCATACGACGATTTACCACCTGTCAGTTTAAATGCTTCAAGAGAGGCTTTTCTTGTAAGGGATACGTTCAAATCTTATTTTATTTCTCCGGTAGGCGTAGTGTCTTGGCAAAACAATAGAATTTAAGTTGTTGTCCAACAATAAAATGATTTGTGTAACTATTTTTTTTATAACTAACTAGCTGACCCGGCAGACGTCGTCCTGCCCAGTAGTCAATTCTACACCTATCCTACACCTACCCTACACCTACCCTACCATACACCTACCCTACACCTACCCTACACCTACCCTACACCTACCCTACACCTACCCTACACCTACCCTACCATACACCTACCCTACACCTACTATACACCTACCCTACACTTACCCTACACCTACCCTACCATACACCTACCCTACACCTACTATACACCTACCCTACACTTACTAGGGTAAGTAAGGGTGTAGGCACCTACCCTACCATACACCTACCCTACACCTACTATACACCTACCCTACACTTACTAGGGTAAGTAAGGGTGTAGGCACCTACCCTACACCTACCCTACCATACACCTACCCTACACCTACTATACACCTACCCTACACTTACCCTACACCTACCATACACCTATAAACCTCACGGAGTCCGAGACCTTTCCAACGAATGCAAAACCGTGGAAATCGGTTCGTGCGTTCTGGAGTTATAGCGTCAGGGAGGAAAACCGGACTTAATTTTAGATTCATACAAAAATTATAGCAATAATAATGGCTAAATAAACAACTAGTACCAAAATAAATGTCTACAAAATACAAAACATTATAAAAATGTTTAAAACCTACCTTCACACTTAAATTCTTTTCCTATATTATCCCATATGATATTTTTCTTCTTGGAATTCAAATAATGTGGATTAGAAAGATCGTAAAGTATAGCATTCTGCCGTACAAGTTCTATCAACTTTTCTGTATTCATGTTGCACTTGCAGAAAAAATCGGATAGCACTGTCAGGGCGTTCAGTGCGTGCGGGCTTGCTCCGGGACACTGACGCCTGACACGGAGCTGTGTGAACGAGTTCATACTATTTGTAGGTAACCGATTTTTTTCTTGATATATTTGACGGGTTCCCGGATGTGTGTGGATAGCGCTTAACACCCTAATGGGGTGTTTACACGGGTCGATTTTAGCCGTGCGGCAAGTCACCAGTCGCATCGCCTGTCCTAGCCGAATCGCTACCCGATTTACACGAGTCGATGAAAATTGCGGGTGACTAGTTCATTTGGCATCAAAATGTCGATCAGCATGGTCGCACTGCGTACATAGACATTGTTCGACAAGCCATAATTTAAGAAATAAAAAATAAATAGAAGGTAAAGAAAAAGGGAAGGAAAAAGCGGAAACTCTGGGTACGCCAATGGATTTCTCGACGTATAAAACTGAGTTCTTCAGATAATTTATTCCAGGAAATGACTACAGAAGAGCCCGAGGATTTTAGAAAGCGTTTAAGAATGTCTACTGACCAATTTGAGACGTTACTGCGGTTCGTAAGCCCGCTTATTAAGAAAAAGGATACAAATATGCGTGAAGCGCTATCGCCAAAAATCAAACTACAAATAACCCTGAAGTTTTTGGCTACTGGCGACAACTATCCTAGTCTGGCAGAATCATTCCGTGTTCCAGAATGCACGATTTCCTTATTTTTGAAGGACGTTTTGGATGGCATATATCAAGTTCTACAAGAATATATTAAGGTAAGTGAAAAACATTTCTATTTTATGCTCTTTATTCGAAATTAAAAGAAGTTTAGGTAAAACAAACATTCTACATAGAATAATCGTTTTCGAAAAAAATATTCATGTCATTAAAAGAAGATAGACAAAACAAAAATTCTACATAGTATTATCAAAAATCATTCATGTCATTAAAAGAAGTTGGGTAAAACAAGTCAGTCCCCAAGCTTGTTGTAACAGCTTGACTAAGAATGTCAAGGTTCTCTCCTTTTTTGCTGTTTACACTGTCACCAAAAAAGTTTTCTTCGATATCGACAGGACTCGCCGATGGTCTGTGAAGTGATTCATAGGCTGAACTCGTAATTGTGGCATTTGGAAGTTGAGACTTTAATGTTCCACGAATCAATTTTGAGCCCGTAGGCGTTGAAGTCGGACGGTGACTCAATTCATCGCGTGCACTGTCGGAAGCTGAACTAAAGTTCTTGAAGGTGGGCGGCGAATCAATTCATCGCGCGTATTGTCAGAAGCTGAACTCATAGGTCTTGAAGGTGGGCGGCGAATCAATTCATCGCGTATACTGTCAGAAGCTGAACTCATAGGTCTTGAAAGTGGGCGGCGAATCAATTCATCGCGTGTACTGTCAGAAGCTAAACTCATAGCCTACTCGTTAACCAGTCATATTGGCATTCCCATTCGTGCTTATATTTTTGTTGTACCTTCGATACTTTAGCTTTCTTTCTTGGCGTTGTAGGAGGAGAAGGTGACTCGTTATCACTTTCCATCTTGTGTACTTGTACTACACTAAACTTATTACTGTTATACTATACCCAATCACTTTAATTTTATTAAAGTTGTAATACAAAAACAAGATCCACGCACGCGAAAAAAGGTTATGTTCTGAGAACGCACACACTCGCATCGCATGTCTTGTCATTGTCAATGTTTTTTTTTTTTGTGTTTGTCGAATAAGGACAGGCGAAGGCCGAGGACCATACTGCCTAGTCCATTGTCAATGAGTGTGAGTGACATTGACAGATTCGTTCAGAAATTCAGCGTGATTTGTTTGTGGCTGCGCTGCACTAAGCAGTGAGCGCCCTCTTACTAAATAAAAACTTTGTGTTAGCGTCTATGAATAACAGATAACAATGTGTTTGAATATTGATGTTGAAAACAGTATTTTGCATTCTTTATTTTTGTTCAACAGTATAAAGTATAATTTAGTGAAAAACAGTATAATACTGTTCTTCTTCTGTCGAGTGGGTATCGAGTCTATGGACCCGATGAACCCTGGAGTCAGAGTTTTTAAACCGCCTAGTAGCACAACTATCAGGCCTCTGACATGGTTTTGTGTAACGACCACTATCAAAGACAGCGACCGGGACCGACGGCTTAACGTGCCCTCCGAAGCATGAAATCTTTTTCTTTTCGGACAATCAGGTGATTCAGCCTGCAATGTCCTACCCAAACTGGGGAAAAATTCACAAAGTGATAAATTCTCAAATATCATCTTTGTGTTTTACCCCCTGGGAATCGAACCCAGGACCTCCGGATCGGGAGCCCATGGCACTAGCCACAAGACCACGGAGGCAGTTATAATACTGTTTAAAACAGTATATTTGGCAACCCTAGTCGTGTGACGTGATCCGATGTGACGTCGCAGTGGGGATATTCCGAGGCCGGCATGCTCACTTTCCGTTACGCCGCGTTACGTGAAAAACTTTTAAAAAGTGCTAAAGTGAAGCAAAGTCGAGTGACGTTATTTTGTAAAGTGGATTATTCGGTGACATATTTAAATTGATTTGTATAATTTATTTTAATATATCTTTTCTTGTTCTTTAAATCTCAAGTTCGTAGTTATTTAAATAAAGTGTTGATTTCTATTAACAGTTGTAGGTGATGAGACTCCGTAGTCGTTGTTTGAGAAAACAAAGTCCGCAGTAGCTGGGTAACAATACTTTATTCAAACAGCAAGCAAGTACAAAGCCAGGAAGGGTTGAAACGCCAGGGAACAAACAGCGGCGCGTTAAGCAAAATAGGCACGAACCAGGTGTTCAGGGCAGCCCAAAGCACACTAGCTGGCCATACAGATTATACTATACATGACTAGGCCCGTACACTTCCACCGACAGGCGTAAAGCTACGTGCACTGAGACAGTAAGCGCAGAACAATCCCGGTGAGGTTTCTCCACACCTTATACAGTCGTCGTGAACACAACGATACCGCGTTTCTAATACTAACAGCGCCATCTGTATTCAGCCACTAGTACTAATGTCCGTAGTGTTGTGGTTGTCCATCTCCTTGCACAGTACGGTTTAATTTCAGTGAAATATTATACTATGGTGATTTGGATTGTGATGTCACAGGGTGAAATAATGTTTATTTTTTTTAAATAGAAATCCTTTACATATTACGGAAATAATGAATTTAGTTTCTTTAAATTCAGTCTTCTTTCGAAAAAAAAAATATAATGTCAATACCGAAAAAAAAGTTTACCTACTCAATTAGGTATACTTACCAGATTGGATGTTGTTTTCTTTTCTTTTAAATTAATTGTTTTCATTATATAATCCATTATATCAAACCATTTTATGGATGGTTTGTACACATCGTCTGCGCCAGCGCCGCTCTTCTTGCTTTTTTCGATTTTATTCACTTCTTGATTGTAGGTAGATCGTAATTTTTTTATTTTCTTGGTTACCTCACTGGTGTTACCTAGGTGCATTTCTTTTGCGATATGTTCCAAAGATGCTTTTCTCATATCTCTATTTCGATAGTTTTTATCGAAACAATTCCATAGGTTTTCTTGTTCTCTGTAGAGTTTCATGAATGAAATATTATTGTCAGAAGATTTCGAACTCGATTTCGTACGTAGGCGTAGCACACAAAAAAACACGGGTTCCACTCACAACTGTCCGGCTGGCACTGGCGAGCTACTGCCGAACGCGTCCAAACGATGCGAGCGACGACCGAGCCGCTGTCATGTGCGAGTTGCTGCCGGGCGAGCAGGCGAGTGAAAACAAAAAATGTTGAAGTAATTCGGATGCGAGCTACTGACCAACTCGCACGTACGAGTTACTCGTAAGTTACGTCCAATCAGTGCGAGTTACTGCAGTGCAGCTACTCGGAAGGCTGACTCGTACGCTAGCTCGCACTGTCTAAACCAGCCATTAGTAAGGTCCCTAACTGTCTAATTAGTGAAGGGCGGTCGTGTCCCGTCAATCTCCGATAATTAGGGCCCTAACACCCTAACTATGATTACACTTGTCCTTACTAAGGGACCTAACTGAATAAGTGTACAGTTCTTTCCTGTTCCTTGTGTGTTGTAATCACGTCCTGTCCGGTATTTTCCTGCTCTCTTCCAGGTGTAATCATATCGTCCTGTCCAGTTCTTTCCTGTTCCTTGTGTGTTGTAATCACGTCCTGTCCGGTATTTTCCTGCTCTCCTTCAGGGGTAATTATATTGTCCTGTCCAGTTCTGTCTTGTTCCTTGTGGGTTGTAGATATCGGCGCATTAATTTGCTGGTTCTGTCCGCGGTTTTCCTGCTCTCCTTCAGGGGTAATTACATCGTTCTGTCCAGTTCTTCCCTGTTCCTCTTGTGCAGTAGTAATTGGTTGTCTGTCTGTCACATAGGAGCATAAAAATTCGTCGTCTGTGAATATATTTGGGTCAAAAGGACATATGCCTGTAATTTTGAAACTTTTCTGTATATTTTCAGGTAGCATGGATTTTGGGTAACCTTCCGCTAGGCGACCAGGTATGTCGTATATTGTTAAAGGACGGCCTGGGTGCATGAGCATCCAATTGTCGCACGCTGTATTATAGTAGTTTTTCATTGTACCAAACACAATTCGGTCCAGGGGCTGCAGCTTCTGTGAAGTGTGAGGCGGTATTGTCAACAAGTGTATTCCGTTTTCGCGACAGAAATTTATTGACTCAATTGTTATATGTATTGTTATATATATTTCATGATTATCAAGCACGATGAGTACAGGTTGTTCTTTACTGCATCTCACGTTCTTCGCGAAAAATTTCAAGAAAAGGAGAAAGTTTGGACCTGTCATCCATCCTTTTTGGTGCGGTGCTCCTTCTGTGCCTGGTGGTGCGTTATGCAGCATGCGCTCTTGCCAATTTTTACGTGGAAAAATTATGAACGGCGGAAGATGACTTCCAGCTGCACTTATGGCTCCACACACTGTAATTAACTCTCCGCGCTCCCCAGATGTAATTTTGGAGATCTGCTTGAGCCCTTTGCAAGCCACTATCTTTTTGGGTGTGTGTACCGTTGTGAACCCAGATTCGTCGATATTCCAAATGTGGTTCGGACCAAAATTATACCTGTCCATTAAAGATTTCAAATTTGAGAAAAAGTTATTGACATTATGCCTGTTGAAGGCTGTGGCTCTTGACAAACACGCTTTTTGCAAATATTCAGCTAAATGCGTTTCGTCTTCCTTGGTAAATATTGTGGATTTTGTGTAATCAGGTTTATATTCGACGTCGGGGTTGTCAACTGTTTTTTTTATGTATCGTTTCAATGTCTTTTATGGTTTGATCGTTTATTAACACTTCTCGGACAGCAATTTTTAGCAGGTCTGGGTCTATAGGTTTTCTTTTTCGCACTCCTTCTTTTGTTTTATATTTTCGTGGCATGGTGAACAGATCAAGTACTGAAACACAAAATCAAAACTTAAATTTACCTAGGTAGGTATATAATTTGAAAAAACATAATAAATCCCATAATGTGGGTGACTTAGTAGGTATTCATCTTTATTGATCAAAAATCGTAACCTTTTCATAATCAATGTTTAATAATTAACAAACCAATTTGATTTTAAGGTGGTCCCGCGTTAGGGGTTTGCTAATTTTTTTGCTAAGTTTATTGCATTAGAAGTACTAACATATTCTTATTAAGGAGTCCTGAACTATTTGAATGTACAAGACATGATCCGGTAGGAACAAGTCTCCCCAATTTATAATATTTGTTAATGTATTCTGTCACACTTGATCCTTTTATGCAAGACTTGGTCCATATGGGAAGCAAGTCTCCCATATAGGTCTGATTTGGTAATAATTTCGGTGCAAATTGTATTAATTTTTAATTCCTATGCAATAAAAATAAAAAACAGATACATTACAGAAAATGCCCCATATTCACGAATTATAAAACATTCAGCCCACAATCTTGACTCTGTAACACTTGATCCGTTTAAGGGAGACTTGATCAGGGGGATCAAATCTCCACTAAAATTAATACCAAGTCTCCCCATCCGGGTTGAGGTTATAAAATATGAAATATAAAGAAACGTGTTATAGGCTGGAATACCTTATGTTTAGAAATACACAGTTAAATAACTAATACAAACGATAGAATCCTCAACTAAGCAATTATTTGTTTGTAAAGAATCGTAATAAACACGTAAAAACTTACGAAAAACAAGTCCAGTACGCTGCAAACACTGATGGATCCGCCATTAATGTCACTTGTCAAAATGACACTTGCTGTTTTTAGAAAAAGTTTGTAATGACCATAGACAATAAGTGTTGCCTACTCAAAACTTCATAAACTACCAGACTTTTGTGTAGGACGCTGGTACCAAGTCTCCCAGAGAGACCAAGTGTCCCCAGGTTCCCTACTTACTACACTACAGTAAAGAAAAAAACGAAAATAACTTTTAATAAATATTTTATTAAGGTGATGGGTACACATATACTGAATCGCTTTAATTAATACCTCAAATCGATCTCCGTGGCGAAGCATAATTTTCCTTCGCCACCTATTATGAGCCAGTCAGCGAAGTCCTTCTTGTTCTGCTTCTGTCGAAACGCTTTCTTGAGACCCCGCCACTGGCTCTCAATCCTCTGGGTATGTGTACCGTCCGCAGCAATAAATCTGTTTTCCGGGTCACTGTGGTTTACTCGTTTGTAAGTGTACCCATGCTCTGGCAGAGCGAGGTAGGCTCTCCAGAAATCGGTATGTATGATGGAGCCTATTTCGACATGTTTCTCAATAGGCGGGTCCAGACCAAGCGAGCAGCCTCGCGCGAGGCCCGCCGCGCGCGGCAAACGTTCTGCCTCGCGCGAGGCAAGCTCGGTCGGATAAATTTACACGGCGAGCAATATTTGCTCAGTCGACAGCCAAGACAAGATGGCACCGTACGTGCGCACGGCCGTGGCAGCTTTTGCTTTTATTACGCTACATACTATTATAAAAAAACGAAGAAGTAATTTAAAAAGGAAAAGATTTTGGATCAAGACAATTTACAAAAACAGATTTTGTTACGGAAATCGACTTTATCAAGAATTGTGCGACGATGAAGATGAAAACAATTTTGGACGCATTGATGTAGAAGACTTTGATGTTTTATGTTCCCAGTTGCAAACGAAACTACGAAAAAGTGATACAAATTATCGTCAAGCATTCACTGTGAGGGAAAAGTTACTTTTAACATTGCGATTTTTAGCAACTGGAGATTCTTATACTAGTTTGCAGTATCTATTTCGCATATCAAAGCAATCTATATCAAAAATTGTCCCCGAAGTTTGTGATGCCATCATTCAACATTTAAAGGATTATGTTAAGGTAAGTGAAACAAATAATAATTATTAATCAGTCTATAATCATCAAAAACAAAAACAAGTAATAATTATTAATCAGTCTTTAATCATCAAAAACAAAACTATTAATCTTGGTGATCAGAATCATTATTATTTGACTCGGGTACTGGAGGATAGTCTATCGGAGGGGAAGTGCTAGGGAGAGTAGGGGGAGGAGGCATAGTCATTGGAGGACGAGGGGGAGGGGGAGTAAGTAAAGGTGGTTGAGGAAGCAATGGTGATTGAGGAGGCAGCAGTGGTGATTGAGGAGGCAGCAGTGGTGATTGAGGTGAAGGAGTCGAAAGCGAAACATAAGAATAGGAGGAACTGCTAGGACGTGCATAATCATAACTTTCAGTAAAATCCATATTGTTTATATGCTCCAGTATCAGCTTGAAATATGATTCCACAAATGTCATTTTTGACATGTGCAAACGTAATTGGGTCGTATTTTCTGAACACTTTCAAGGACAGTATTCACTGGATCGAGTACCAAATGCGGCACTACTTTTTTCCATACAAATTAAAATCACGTCTATAAACGTAGTGTTACGTAGTCAGAAAGGATTTAACTATTGACATGGCAGTACGTCTCTGTACGTAGGCGTACTGTCGCATAGTATTACATGCTTACTGTACAGTTTTGACACAACGCCTTGGTACGTGACCGTAAATAGGCGTACTGTCGCATAGTACCACATGCTTGCTGTACAGTTTTGACACAACGCCTTGGTACGTGACCGTAAATAGGCGTACTGTCGCATAGTACCACATGCTTGCTGTACAGTTTTGACACAACGCCTTAGTACGTGACAAGTAAATAGGCGTACTGTCGTATAGTATCACACGCTTGCTGTAAAGTTTTGACACAACGCCTTGATACGTGACCGTAAATAGGCGTGATGTCGTGGTGTTAAATAATTATCAAAAGTACTAACTAAAAAATGACACCACGTCGTGGTACGTCAACGTTAATAGACGTGCTGCCCAGTAATATAAGAGAAATACTACGTTAATATGACACTACGCCTTATTAGATGATGTGTTTTTGATGTTTTTGCACATAGTTTTGCATGAATTTTGTAGTACGTGCATAATAATTTCTTTATCATTGTTTGATGCACAATATGTAAAAAGTGTTTTTGTAGGAAACAATGAAAGTCAGTTAAATTAAATCAAATATTGTATTTTGTTTACTACTTACAATTGGACCTAGTTATGCCACAACGTTCCATTCCACAGAGAGGTCAAACTGAGATAAATGCGTTTTTGTATTTGAGCTGTACCTACACTTTTTTGTTGTAATAAGTAGAGTCGTAAATTATTGATTATTTTGAAGAAATATATACATTTAAATTTTCTATAGGTTCGTTTACTACATTTCAGTTATTAAACGGTAAATATTAATTAAAAATAGTTTTGGAACATTTTTGCTAAAACCTGTTTTGTATGAACTCATCTCAAAGACTTATTTGGAGAAACGTTCCATTGTATGAAAATGTAAATAATAAGCCATATTATTAGAAATTTAAACTATTTATTTAAAAAAATGATAAAATATCAAAGACGTTTTAAAAATCAACTTTAAAAAAACATGCAGGTTCTTCTCAATCCTCAATATCTGGAACAAAATCAGTTTCTCCGCCAAATCCATCAACATCGTCAATCAATCTTCAGAGGCTTTCAATTGTTTATAAAACTGAACACGATTTGCAGGAATATGCATATTATTAGAAATTAAAACTGTTTATTAAAAAAAAATATCATATTTCAAAGAAGTTTTAAAAATGTTCTAAAAAAGCATGCAGGCCCTTCTCAATCCTCAATATCTGGAATAAAATCAGTTTCTCCGACAAATCCATCGACGTCGTCAATGATATCTTCAGAGGCTTTCAATTGTTTATAAAATTGAACACAATCTGCCGGAATATATTTAAATAGCGACTGTAAATCTGCTAATTTAGCAGGGGCGATTGCTTTAGCATTAGGCCACAGTTGAGTAATCAGATTTGTCTATTGCAAAATGTTCTCCTTTCCATGTTTTTTAAATATTAAATTCCATGAAACTTTCTTCAAGTGACGGTCGCATGAAAATACAATATGGTTTCTCTTTTTCTATCAAAATTTCTTTTCCTTGTAACCAATTGACTTTTGTTTTATCAGTGAATTTTTTCCTGTTTGTAATCTTTTTTTCTATCTCTTCAATGCTATAAAAGTCAGTCTTCTTCATTTTATATACTGGGAATGGGTTTCTATTTTTTGCATTTTTAATTATGTGTATATATTCCTCGGCTGTGTACACACGTTGCTGATTTTTAAGAGCAGTCTCAATCTTACAGAAGTCAGTGTCATTCGGTAAAAATGTATGTCCTGACTCAAGATAGCGAAAAGATATCTTTTTTAATGTTGGGTGGTCGTTTAAGATAGCCTTTAGCATGAGAACAATCTTTATGTTACGATTTTGGCCTCCACAGCAGTCACTCCAGAGGAGCAAATGTTCAGCTGTTGGGCGCAAAATAAATATGATAAACGATCCAAAGGTAGTTGGAACGTTTTATAAAAATACAATGACAGCCATTACAACATTTAGTTCTTCAGCAATAATTAAGAGCTTAGTAATATTTAAATCCTATAAACTGTCTTAAGCTTCGGGGCATTTCGAATCATTGTTTAAAGATATAAATGTATATTTCCATAACTGCGCATGTTGTGAAACGTTTATTTGTATTATTAATTACATTTTTATAACGTTACAAATAAACATGAAACGATTTTAGAAAAAAAGATCATCAAATAAATAGTTTGTATAAATGTTCCAAGATAATTGGATCATTATATAGAAACTTTTGTATTGAATTGAATAAAATCAAAATGTTTCAAGATAATTGAGACGTTTCTTAGTTGCGGGTAGTGTTGTTTGGATCATTATGAGGTTTAGAGTGTTCAAATAACTTGTTAATAATAGAGTGCGGAGAGCCAGTGTCTTCACCACAAGATAGAAGGTACATAAATGCATAGCCTGGCATCAGTAACTCGATTTTGACGACTTTGTGGAATGGAACGTTGTGGCGTAACTAGGTCCAATTAGGTAATAAATTTTAATTGACATTAATTAGATACAGTCTTTTTATTCCCAGTCTCTTGAATTAAAACAATTGAAGGGCCCAGTTGCAAAAGTCCCTAAGTCCCAAAAATAAGTTTTACAGGAAGGAGGAGAAAGTACTGTAAAATGGTTTGGAAACTATTCTACCAGGTTATAGTGAAAAAAAAGAAACGCCAATGTGTTAAGGATGTATCAAAGTATAATCTAGATTAAAAAAGATTGCGTTTACACACTAAAAATTACGAGTAAAATCACTTTTAATGTCATGGACTTAGGTCCTAACAGAGGGACTTAGCCTCTTTATACAATATTTTTTGTAAGTAAAGAACTTTTAACGTAGTATTTATTGGACTTATGACTAAAGTAACAAAACTGAATGGACTTCAAGACTTCTGCTAAAGTAATTAGAAAAAAATTAAATCAGTTTATAAAATCTAAAGTTTAAACACGAAGTTTACTCATTGTCGTCCTCAGAATCTACTACCATTTGTGCTGAACCATTAGCCTCGTTAGTAGTCAGTACGTCTGAGTAAAAATATATCTCTTCTTCAGGTACAAACTGAAGCAAGTGAATTATATCTTTAATTTTTCCAGGCTTCAACTTAAGAGGACCATCGTACGCATTTTCAGGTTCTCCTCTTATATATCTTTGCATACCTGTACGATAAAACGTAAATGTCTTAAAAGGACCATTCATTGTGCTACGTAAAGCTGGTCGATTCAGTTTGCTAAATTTCACCTCTCTACAAGCAGATATACCTGGGACAGACTTTACGTATTCTTCGTACAGTTTTTTATAGTCTTTCACTATAATAACTTTCTCATCTCCGACGTTTTTTCTGAGATTTCTTTGCATAAACACAATATCAAAAGGTTGAGAGATTCTACTGCTTTTAATCAAGTCAACATAATATTCGGCTGAGTAGATCGTTTGTTTCTTCAGTCTCCTCTTCTCAATTTGGGCAAAATCTCTGTCCACAGGCATCATCGAATGCCCTGGAATAGGATAAACTACTGTCACATTCTCAAACAGACCACTGCTGCACAACTGATCAAGAAAAGCATATAAATATTTATTTTTATTTTGACTAAAGCAGTTGTCACAAAATATTTTGAGATGTGTATGCTCTGTCTTTTTGTTGCATTGTATATAGTCGTTCAGAGCTGTTTATCACCTCGTTTGGTCCTTTTCGGGCATAATTTTCTGTATAGAGATACATCGTAGCGGTGCCTTCTTTAATGTTATGTACTCCGAAATTATGCAACCACAATTGCCTGCGGTAGTACTCATCTTGAACGTTTGTGACAGGTAAGGGTAAATTTTTTTGATAGTCAAAACAAATTGCGAGCGTATGATCATCTGTGTCTTTACTGGCTTCTGTAAGTTTCTTAAAGAATATTTCAGCTTTCTTCTGGTGCAGTTCCCTCTCGTCTTTAAGTCGTTTCAGATCTTCCGTTTTCTGTGCCAGTTCAGCTGATTTAATATCAACTTTAAATTTCTCACATACATTGCAAATATCTTTTCGAGGAGAACCAAACGAAATATTAAAATCTAGATTGAAAACATCTCGAAACTTTTCATATTTAACAACATCTTTCAAATCCGGATTTATTGTTAAAAACTGTCTATGTAATTCTGCGATGTTCAAATCAGCTGAAAGGTATTTGCGGTGTTTATTATCAGTCCTAGAATAATGGGAAGTTTGGACTGGTAAACCCGAAATAAAGGAGTGGATCCTTTCAATCGATTCCTGAGGCACCTTTCTAGGATGATTATCATGTTTTCCTCTACCATCTGCAATATCCCTGTGTTTTTGCAATACTTTTTTTTTCAAACGATCGCGTTTAATGCCATGCACTGCTAAAAATGCTGAGCAGCACACCGTCACATCTTTTTTCTTTAATTTCAAAGTGTACAAAAAACATCTTCTAGGTCGTGGTCCCTTTTGCCGCGGACGGAATCGTTTGGGCACTTCTTCTTTTACACATCCCTGTAAGTAAATGTTTTGTTCGGTATGGGTATCCAAATTTATAAACTTTTGAAAGACCTCTTCAGCTTGTAGTTCTGAAATCTTGTTTCTACATTTGCATCGGCAGTTGGGAATATTTCTCCTTGTATGATCTTTTAGTCGTTCTTCTTGAGCTTTCTGTCTAGTCCATGATTTTGGCGCTCTTCTTTTTTTCTTACCAGTACATTTTTCTTCAGAAGTTTCAGTTTCATCCTCTATTTCTTCCAAAATTCCAGTCAAAGGATTCAGTAGTCTACATTTTCGTTTTATCTTTTGCTCTATTTTTTTCGGTACATATTCCAAGTCATCTTCCAGGGCCCCTGTTTCAGGGTTAATTAATTTCCGTTTCAAGGATAAATTACGATCTCCTTCATAGTTAGCAGTTGAGGATTCTAAAATTCCAGTTTCTGGGTTGACTATCATATTCAAATCTGGCTCCACATGCTCTACAGGCTTAAGCACAATAGATTCTGATTCAATATTTTCTGTTAGATCTTCGTGGACACATTTATCGTCGTCATTTGGTGGTATGTTTTCAGTACATGAAATTGTTATATCCAGAGAATTTTCAATAATTGATTCAGATTCAGCACCTGAGTCATTAGAAATTGATTTGTTTCGCGAAGAGGATGGTGTATCAATTTCTACTTGATATGGTATAGCCACAATGTCTGCCTTATCCTTATCTTGGTAAATATTCTTGGAATTTGACATGAATTCTGTTGATACTACAGCAGTCATACCACATGTACTCTTATTTTCAGTTTCCAGGCAATTGCGCTTGAATTCTAGTTGTGACGTTTTATCTTCCAAACCTTTCTTATCAAGATTAACTAACTTTTGTTCCGGAAGAGGACAAATAAACTCTTTTGAATCGCCAATAAGTCCATTTTCAGTATTTAGTGTAGTATCTGTAAGATGTTTTTCAGTTTTGTGTTCTGATGTTAGTGAGTTTTCATAATTTTCTTTTTTTGTTAGAGTAGGTGGTTCTTTAGGATTTAAGACTTCTGTAGGTGGTTTAAAGTTTGGTGTATTAATAGCTGTTGTCTTTGGCCGAGATTTAGGCTTGGATAACTGTTTAACTTGGGACGAAACTTTATTTCGCTGCACTGTGATCATAACTGGATTTTTATACTTTTTCGTGATACCGTCGTCGGCGGCGGTTGCCTTAACGGACAAATCTGATGGTGTTTTTGATGTGGTTTTAGACTTAGGCGTAGGCCTCGTCAGTTTTATATCAGGCAAGATCTTTATGTTCCGACTACACATTTTGATGGCATTAGAACTGTTCGCAGTAGGTTTAGAATCTTTAGTTTTAGTAACAGTTGTATGTTTTATTTGTCTTGAACAAGAAGGCTCATTTTGCAATAGTTGGGCAGCATTATTCGAAACTTTTGAAGTAGGTACAGAAATCCGAATAACATTCATTTTGTTAGAAAGTGCTGTTTTCGACATAGTTCTCTCCAGCTTGCTGGTGGATTCTGAACTAGGTGACCACTCAGATCCAGAAGAATCATGATCAGAGTCCGAACTATGCAACAAACCAGTTGTTTTCATAAGTCTATGGGTAGTACATGAAACAAAATAACGAAAATTTTTTAAACACTGCGAAAACATGAGGACCGCCAAGGAAAGTTAAAATGCCTGATAAATATACGATAACTTACCTTTTCAACTTGTCTTCTTCCTTATTCTGCATGTTTCTTGAGAACTTTAGCAAGTTTTACACTTTCAAACAACTTTTGCAAAAGAAAAACTGAATAACTGTCATTTTTTTAGATCAAACATAGTTTTTTTAAAGAATTTCAAGCTTTGGATACAAGGGATTTTTGACGCAATTTGTCAGGACTTCCTGCTTTCTTAATACAATTCGGTTGGACTTAGTGACTTCTTAACTTAAAATTAAGCAAATTAGTGACTTTTTTACAATAAATCCTGTTACGTAGAGACTTATTACCGTCTAAGGGACTTTTTGGTCCCAAAATCAAATAATTTCACTAAAAATGTTTTTTATATCTTGGACCTAGGCACTTATAGAAAATTAAAAAATAAGAGGTATTACTAATTTTGACGTGCTCTACACGATGGTGGCATCAGGTAAAGAAGTCCCTAAGTGGACTAAGGGACTTTTGCAACTGGGCCCTTCAATTGTTAAATCTAAGTAGGAACATATTTTTCATAAAATCACAGTATTATAAAACTATATGGAAATTGGCACTGGCTACACAATAAATCTTATTCAAAATACAAAGTGTAAAAAAAGCAAACGGAAATATTTTAAAGGCCGATCCAGCCCGTGAAACAGTTTTTTTTTCCATTTGATTTTATTACACCTTGTATATGTAATATAATAACAAAAAAAAAACAACAAAAATGTGACCTCTTCACAGCGAACATAACAATAAAAAAACCTAAAAGGAAGGTAACAAGTTAGGATATAACTTATGAATCTATTATTAAATAAGGTGTAAAAAAATTAGCTGGCAATATTTCAAGCGGTGTTTCCTTGGGAAAGTTGTTCAGTTTTATTATGGGCTGGTTCAGTTCACCCCTTGAAATATTGCCAGAGTTTTTTTACATCCTGTATTTAGAGATCCTTGTGCCAGTCTTCAAAACATGATGGACACAATGCAGGAGATTTTTCACATCCTTTACAGTAATAACTCGTGTCTCGACGTGTCTTGCTCTTAGCGCATTGTTTGCATGATAAAAATGCAATTTTTTTCTTTGATGCTGCAGAAGGCATCATACGGGTAGGCCAATGTCCGTGATTTGAAGACGACAAGGAGTTAGATGCTTCTTCAGGTTGTGATTCTGGCATTGGCGCAGTTTTAGCCACAAATCGTCGGCTGTTGTGCTTACTAGACTTTTGAACCAAATCGATCCCTCTCTCACCATTCAGTCCAATTAGTTTTCGGATTAGTTCTTCTCTGTACTTTAAAAACTCGTATTTTTTGTCTTTTTTCACATAGGTTCTGAAAATGTAAAAAAAATTCCAAACCACCGTATCTAAGAGGTGAAAAAGAACCTTTTTATACCACCGAATGGTTTTCCTCGGTGACGAATAGTAACTGACCATTTGGTCAGCTCGATCTACACCCGACATGTTTTGGTTGTATCTATGAATTTCTTTCGGTTTGGTTTTCTGTTTACCATATCTGTTCCTGACTTCAATAAGTGCCGGGTGGTCCAATGTGGTTATCATAAAAACCTCTCTCTTATCTTTCCAGGCACTTACTTAAACTCGTCCTTTTCTAGCCCAGACATGCTGTCCTTTATTAAGTTTCTTTCCGGTGATATCTTTTGGATTATCTTTTCTTGACTTTCGTAGGGTCCCATTTGTATGAGTTTTCAAATCAAGTAACTTCTCCGAAAGCGTCACTGAATTGTAGTAGTTATCCATGAAGAGATTATGCCCTTTTAGCAAATATGGACGCATCAAACGAAGTACCAACTTATCAGTTTTTCTCACAGTTGGATTCACATCTTCCGCTCCAGTGTACATTTTAATATTCAAAACATACCCATTAGCTGTCGTCAAAACGTAAAATTTTATATCATATCTCGCCTTCTTTGACTTTATACAGTGTGAGTCTTTTTAAAGTGCACATATGAAAAAGGGTGAAAATATAAGCAATGTCCAAAAACAGAAAAAAAATCAAAAAAAATCTGAATTTTGTTTTTAAATTTTTGTTTTTTTTTTTTAACTCTCATCTTGGTACCCCATGCAAACAAACTGTTCCTTCTTTTAAACTAAATGTGATATTAAAACAAAACAAAATTAATAATGATCACTAATAATAGGCCGACCTAATAAAGCTAAATTTTTTTGAAAAGTAAACCTCATTAATTAATTATTAATGATTTTTTTGAAGAAATTTACCATTTTTCTACCATATTTTGCAATAAATGTAAAATTTATCAAAAAAATTGCCCATTCACCCTACTTTTATCTTATTTTATGTTATTCTGCATCGTATTAGCTTTTTAATGGTAAAAAAATCACGCTTGTAAGTCAAGTACAACATCCACTATCAGTATTTGAAACATTGACCTTCGCACAGCTGCGCTGTTAATTGCTTCCGTGAATTACCAGGTAGAGAACCTTTTTTTTGTGTTATTGTTGTAGATAAGAGCAGGGCGTGGTACGGGGATACGGGACCCTTTTGTGTTATTGTTGTAGATGAGAGCGGGGTGAGGTACTGGGATACGGGGCCCAAAGAAAAAAGGAAATTAAGATAGGGAGAGTCAGTCGCTCCGAACTATTCGCCGCTGCTACTTGTACTTTCGTTCGCTTACCGAGTTTTTTTCGTTTCCTTCGTTTTACGCGTTTGATTTCTTACGAAATGCCGCGTATAACTGATTTCACGCCAGCACACATTGCTGACATTCATTATTATTATGGAATGGCAAGAGGAAGCGCCCGCGCTGCACGTGCAGCTTACGTAGCTGCATTCCCGAACAGGCAGCCAGTACCATCTGCTCGCAACTTCCAAGAAGTCCACCGAAGGTTGTCCATTACCGGACTCGGAGCCAACCGAGATCACCGTGATCCTGCAGTTATAATTGACGTCGCTGTCGAAGAAGCAGTGCTAAATGATTTGTATGCTGATCCATCTACCAGCACTAGACGTTTGGCTATTCGTCATGGAATTTCGCAAAAAACGGTGTGGCGTATCTTAAGAAAAGAAGGGTTGCATCCTTATCACTATCAGAGGGTACAGCATCTGCATGAAGATGTAGATTGGAGGCCAAGGTGCGTAATGTCGACTTGGATCCAGAGGAAGATAAGAGAAAATCCAAATTTTCCAGCGAAAATACTGTGGATGGATGAAGCCACTTTCACAAGAGATGGCATCACTAATTGCCGAAATCTTCACATGTGGTGTCCAAAAGGCGAAAACCCAAACTTAAAACGCCCATCGAATTTTCAAGTGAAATTCTCAATAAACGTTTGGGCAGCCCTTATTGATGGCTATTTAATTGGGCCGGTGATATTGCCACGAAGATTGACCGGCGAAAGCTTTTTAGAGCTGTTGCAGCAACTTCCAGAGTACCTGGAGTATGTGCCGTTGATGACACGTCGACACATGTATCTCCAGATGGATGGCTGTCCTGCCCACTACGCTGGAGATGTCCGAGCATTCCTCAATGAAAATTATCCCAACCGGTGGATCGGCCGAGCAGGGCCCGTAGGGTGGCCTGCACGTTCGCCTGACTTGACGCCCCTTGATTACTTTTTGTGGGGGACAATGAAACAACGTGTTTATAATGCCCCTATTGAAACCGAGGCTGATTTACACGATCGAATAATAAACTGTGCGAATGCTGTTCGCGATGATCCCGCAATGATAAGAAGGGCCACGCAACAAATTTCCTTTCGCGCATTTTTGTGTTTATTGCAGCGTGGCGGACATTTTGAACAATTAATACAGTAGTTTTAAGTTACATGTGAAATAATAAATGATTTTTATTAACCTAATTTAAGTTGCTTTTATTTTATTTCTTTGTTTTATAAATCACATAGTCTTAATAAGAAAGTAATTAATCCTTTCGAATGTAGAGCCTCTGATAACAAATGTTGTGTTTTAGCTACAACCATGGGATTTTTACCAAAAAATTGCTAATATGATGTAGAATAACATTAAATTATAAAAAAGTAGGGTAAATGGGTTATTATTTTGATAAATATTACATTTATTGCAAAAAAATGTAGAAAAATGGTAAAATTCTTTAAAAAAATCATTAATAATAAAATTATGATGAGTATTTTTTTTTAAATTTGGCTTTATTAGCTCGGCCTATTATTAAAGATCATTATTAATTTTAGCGCCTTTTAGGAGGCGTTTTACGCTCTGCCTACCCCGTAAGGGATAAAGGCGTGATTTTATGTATGTATGTATGTATTATTAATTTTGTTTTGTTTTAATATCCCGTTTAGTTTTAAAGTAGTAACAGTTTGTTCGCATGGGGCGCCAAGACGAGAGTAAAAAAAAAAAATATTCATAAAAAAATTTAAAAAAAATTTAGATTTTTTTTGTCATTTTTTTTGGTGGTGAAAATGCTTATATTTTCACCCTTTTTCATATGTGCACTTTATAAAGACTCACACTGTATATTGCCGGAACATCAAACGTCCTTTATACAGCAATAGCGATTCGTCAAGAGACAAATCTTGCCCAGGGTTAAATTTGTTTCGAAAATTTTGTGTCAGTGTATTGATGAACCCTTCAATTTTTGAACCTCCTTTTGCGCTCAAATCAGATGCATATAGACAACGTAGTATTTGATCGTATCTTCTACAGGACATTGTTTAATTAAATATGGGATGATAGTATAGTGGATCATCGTAGGTAAAAAGTTTTCTCTGGTTTGGGACATGAATATGACCATTTAATAATGTAAGCCCTAGGAACCTTCTCATCTCTTCAGTATTTGTTGGTCGAAATACAGAATTTCGCGCATGGCGTGTATGTGGACGGTTAGTATTTGTAAGGGCTTCTCCATAGCAATTAGTCCTTTCAACTAAATATTCTAACATCTCTGCTGTAAAAAGTTGATTAAAGACTTCTTCACATGTGGTATTTTCATTTACTTCGAAAGTAGGACCTTTCTGAGTAGACCTGAACTCGAACGAAGGAATATCTACTATTAATTAATATAAATATTTATTGTTATTAATTATATAAATACACCTAAGTAGCTTATTTACTTACCTATACAATATATTGCCTAAAATGTATACCAGCCCACTAGTTCAACTTTTTATTTTCCTGTACCCTAAGGTTGCCTGGAAGAAATTGCTGCATAGCAATAAGGCCGCCTATTTGTACTACTATTTGTTTCATTTAATTTAATTTTCACTTGTGTCTTTTCTGTGCAATAAAGTATATTCTTATCTTATCTACTACATTGTCCGCCCAAAGTGTGTCAATTGGTGGAGGTGTGGTACCTCGGCGTACAGAATTTACCCCCCTTCGTTTTCTTCTCCTGACAATGGGCTGAGGTTGAGATTGATTTAGAAGCCTTTGGTCATTATTTTGTTCTTGGTTTGTACTAACCTCTATCTCATGCTCTAACACTTCATATTGTTCCTGTGATTGCATCAAAGGAAAAACCTGGGCTTCTTGATTTGGCCCATCAGGTTGAACTGGTGCCATTGGACTGGTGCTTGATTGACGATCAGCGACGTCATTTTGCTCCTGACTCGATCTGATTTCCTCTCCTCTAGCTTGAGATTCGTCTTGTGGGGTGTTTTGATCTTGATCCTGTAAAAATTAAAAGATAAAGAGGTGAAAATGACTGTTATTAGGCTGTCGGCGCTTTGCCTACCCCGCAAGGGATAAAAGCGTGATATTTGTATAAAATAATAGCTCACCTCATTTGCTTTTTGAGCCAGTGTATCTTCTTCTTCAGGAATACGTTCGACCAATCCAGCTCTATTATCGTGCATTGATCTTCTTTCTTGGTCGCTACCAATATCTGCTGACATGTGGTCCTCGTCAGCATCCATTGTTGACTTCCATCCAGGCCTGGGGCTGAGTCTTTGACTTTGGATAAAACTCCCTTTAATTCTACTAAAAAGAAAGGTCTATCGAGATTTTTGCTAAATTATCTCATTTTTTAATAGTATTTTGACAAAATAATACTTACAGGTGAAATGTAATATTGTCATTTTGTAGGTTTGAACTTTGTGACCTATTTTTGCACCAAAAACACTGCAACTCGGCATTTTTACCCTTAGAGCAACACGGACCACCGCGCGCAACGCGGAAGGGAGACGCCAAGAGAATACAATACACTACGTTTTAAGAGTGAGGACTTCCTTTGTGGCTGGTTGTAGCCAATAAGATCAATTTACATGGCATTTTAATACCAACAGAAAAGCAGAAGAACGTGAAAAGGCAATACTACCAACCTAACAGAAGTAACCGACAGAATAGTGCTGTCACTTAGTGGTTACTAGAATTTTATCGATATCGATAAACGGACCCAGTGTTATGGCGGTTCATAAATTATATTTTTTATGATTTTTAGGACAGAGTCAGTCAAAGCTAAGATGACGGAGGTAAAGTAGCAACTCAAAAAATAATACAAATAAATGCCAGTTTCGATTGGAGTTGCTATTTTTCTACCGCCAACTTAGCTTTACCCGACTTAAATAAAGAACACAAATGTGGAGTAATAAATTTATATTATTTACAATTTATATAATTTATATTATCCAGTGGTCCAGTTCGCACAGTCCAGTTCGCAAACGGTCCAATCCGTAGAATTTAAGGCGGCGCTAAGTGGTGGCTCCAAGTAGCAAGTAAAAGCAAGCCGCCTTAAAATCTACGGATTGGACCGTTTGATTTAATTAGTATTTTTAGACGCAATGTGCCCAAACGCTTGCGCATAAATTAAATATTGAATATTCTTGTGAATGTTAGAAAAAGGGGCGAGTGGTCCTTATCTAAGTTCTCTATTTGAAAATACAGTAGCGGGCAACAGCTAGTATTATTGTAATCAAAATATATTATTTTGCTGTACCCTGTTGTTGTGCTTTCTTAATAATTTCTGCTGTTGTCTCTTCAGATTTAGCAAAAGACAAATTGATCTGATTACATTCATTCCGTATTAACAGTTGAGCTAATCGAACAAGCAATATGTGCAGTAACCGATCTTTGTGATCACCACATATCCACAACAAATTGTCACATTTTGCTAAAATCATTGTCACCGCTTGCTGACAAACATGGTTTTCATGAAGTTTTGGTTTAATTTCATCTTCAAAGCAAGAACTCCCTATATCTACTAACTTGCACCGATTCCATGTGGGATATGTTAAGCTTTTTTTATCTTGCCACCACTCTCGTAATTTTATGTAACTGTACATACGTGTGTCATGTACGTTTGGGTCATCAGTTTTTAAGCTTGAATTGCATTCGTCACATTTCCATGGAATTTTTTTAAGGACTACTGAGGCCAAGTATCCCGCAACATATACAGTTGGTTGTTTTTCAAAACTTTCGAACATTTTTTTTTGCATGTGCGAGTACTCGGCCTCATCATCTGGAAACGCAAAATCGTCGGGTAAATCATCATTTTCCGTTATATGCAAAATAGGACTTTCAGATTCGTTAGGTAATTGGTAAATTACAGGCGGATCAACGTAGCTTTTTTCCATTTGGACATTTTCTGTTTCGATGTTATGGAAGAAATCATCAAAGTCAATTATGGCTTGGTTGTCATCCTCTTCACAGTTGGCGCCTCTGCCAACCGGTGAACTCAGTTTTGTTAAAATATTTGATTTTAACGCCGCGGTGAAGTGGTGGCATGTGGGGTTCCGGTTTGTCGGGCAATGTTGCCTAATCATACCAAACAGATTTTCAAGGCTGTCCTGGTTCAACTGCCGAAGATTTAAGTATTTGAATCCTTTTATTTCAACGGTTTTCCAAATATCTTTAAGAGATGATAGGGAAGTTTCATATCCTTGGACGCACCTAATATTTATCAATCTCAAAAATCTATCTTTTTTTAAGAAAACCATTGTCTTAATTTTTTCTTTATAATTTCTCCATTGTTGAATATGGTTGGTTTTCTTTGAAACATTTTCTCGTTTGTCTTTTATTACATTTTTTCTGGATGTAGGACCGTTGGTGCAGTCAAAAAGGTTATCCATATCTTCTACAATATCAGCTGTGTCTGCAATTTCTTTAGCCTTGACATCATCGCCAGCTGCTTAAAGATTTTCTGACAAACATTTTAAAATAGCGGCTACGGTGTTGCTTAGCACTTGTGCAGCCAGTTTCACCTTCATTTTGGTTCTATATGTAGGGTTGACATGAAGGGCTGTCAATTTCCTGAAATATAATGTTCTTTCATTTTTTTCAGCCGCTTCTACGAGGTGTGACCATTGGCCCCTCTTCCCATCAATTTCCACAACTCCCCCATTGTGGAAATTATTTCTCAGAGATTTAAAAAGATGGGGAATATCAAACATGATATATATTTTTTTACTATCCAAAAGGAAGAAATTTGAGGAAGCTGGGACGTTGGACCACTCCTTAAGAAGATTCAGGCTTCCAATATTTGTTGGGCCCTGGTCGCACACTGAGTTAATTACAGTAAATCCAGTATCAGCTACAGCCCTAATATTTTCTTTAATAAGCACTGCGAGGCTTTGTGAAGATATAGTACCTTTAACAAAATAATATGCTATAGGCTGTTTAAGTTTTTTGTGCAGACCTTGCAGCATGAACACCAAAGCATGATCCGCGATATCTGATGACCTGTATTGGTTTTCACCCAAATCAACGAAACCCTCTATTTTATCTGATCTTTGGTTGTAAATAAGACGCTTCTTGAGCGCAATTTCGTCAAAGAGTAGGGAACACAATTTATCTTTCTCATTCATTTTTTCAGCTTTTTTTTTCAGGTGTTGTAAAATTGTTGGGCTAATGCCTGGCTCTAAGACAATGGCTTGTAGTAGTCCTTGTAGAGTTCGAATGCTAGGTAAAGCTATTATGCGGCTTAAATGTCTGTATGCGCGGGGTGAATTTTTATATATAGCAATAGCCAAGGCTTTTTCTGTAGATGTCCATCGTTTTCCTTGGGGCTTTCTTCCGTGGTTACGTATATATGCTCGTATTAAAGTTTTTAAAGCTATGGACATGATACGTGCCATTATATCTCCCTTTCGCAAAACATTTATTTTGCGTTTGAACAAACGTATTTTTTTCATTAATTTTCTTTTCCTTGGTGTTATTTGTAAACTCGATGCTTTTGAATCTGTAAATAAAAAGTTATTTAAAAATTATATATATTTTGTCCAACACACAAAATTTTAAAACAAGTACTATATAAAAATAAAAAAAGATTGTTTTATTTACCTGATCCACACTTCTTGTGACACACTTGAAGTGTTTCCTCTTTTTGTATATAATAATCATGGTCGACTAAGCAACTAAGCGACTGTCCCAAATGAGATGATACTGCAATTGAAATCATAATTAATAGTCAAAATGGTGATAATATCTAAAGCAATATAATACTGTATGCACTTTAGTTTTAGGAGGATACCATTTTTATTTGACCCGCATTTACTCATCTATACCTATATCTTTTTAAACTCAGAGCAAGTATTTACAGTGAAACTTAACAACTTAGGTACTCAATATGAAAAAAAAATTGATGTCCCATACAAAGAACGAAGACAAATAGTCCACTCTAAGAAGCGAACCGCGAACCGCCATTTTGCTCGAGCGTACATTCATACATTACTAATGATTACTAGTTACTACACACATAATAGACTGTAAAGTTCACCTTTTCTTTTTGCCCTTAAGAGTTTTCTTTTAATTGGTTGAAGGTGTTCTTCCCGTTTTGTGCAATAATCGTGGTCAATTAAGTGCGGCTGTTCCAAATTGGATTGTTCTGTAATCATCAGAAATAGAAAATCAAGACAAGAATAAAAATTTGGGTAAACACTGGCTGGGCATCATATATATCTCATGGAAGCGAGCTGATGAACTTTTTTAGTTTAATAAACTGGGTAAATCACTAGGTACATACTTTTTTAGTTAAGCCTAGTTTAGTTATTCGACCCTTAGTATTAAATTTATTTACTTACCTAAATGTAATAATCGGTAATATCTAAAGACTACTCCCCGTGTGGCCAAAAAAATCTAAACATTGTAATAAAACAGCAACTAAACTGTCTGTACATTGAATTGTTTAAAAAATATGTTTGTTTCTTATTGTTTTCATGTTACAGATCACAAAACAACAGTTATTTTTTTTCTTTTGTCGAGTGGGTGTATCGAGTCTATAAAACTACTTACTACTTTGGGAAATTCTTTAATTTCAAAATTTGCAAAAATAAAGCTATAAAAACATAGGTATATTACCAGAGTTACAGGGTCCCACGGTTACTTCATCTTCGCATTGAAGGGTTGCATTTTCACTCACTAATACTTCAGGTACATTGTCAATTGTAATTTCAAGGAGCCCTGGCACTGGCATACATGGTTCTTGGGAGACATTGTAGGAGACATCCATGCATAAACTCTGTGTACTAACTTCAACCTGTCTTTGGCTAAACATGTCTGCAAATTGTTGTAAGTTTTAAATTATTTTGTAAGTTTTTAATGTTAACACGACTTACTTGTTTATTATTTGTTTGTGTTTAAATATGTAAGTCACGTTAACATTTAAAATGAGTGATACTTGTTCGTAAAATAATAAAATTATATTGTACGGTTGCCATGTTTCCAAATAAAGATTTGAAGTATTACCAATATGACCGAATTCAGTGCTTGCTTCAACCTGGGGTATTGAGACTTCATTTTCACTGAAGATATGGCAGGGAAATTCAAGCAACATAGCATCAGGGACTGGTTTGAATTTTAAATTTTTTGATGGTACAGCAGATTTCTTGAGCCGATTATTTTTCTTATTAAATGCTCTTCTTTCAAAATGATCGCAACATACATATTTCAATGCATGTAATTTTTCTATTGGGATATATATCAAATTTTCTTTTCCAACGTATTTCACCCACTGCCGGCATCTGAAATTATAAAAAAAAAAAACATTGTTATCTGTTGAAGAAGGATTATGTCTGAATTTTATGCTCATGTCAGTAATACCATAGCCATAGTCAGTTTAGTGTCTTGTGTCATGTCATAGCTTGTGACAAAAGCTAGCTGTTGATTATGATTGTCACTGACTGTTGTGAAAAACTTCTGTCTGATGAGTGAATAGGCATTATCTAGGCAAGCATGTACTATCATCGTCTGCAGCGTCACTTACCATTAGGTGAGCTGGTAGACAAATGCGGACAAATGACGAATTATATTTTGTATTAAAAAAAACTAGGTCTTAGATAAACCTGTGCATAACTCAGCCTAGGTGCATCCTAGCCTAAAACTGCATAGGGTAAAAAGTGTTTGTATTGGACCCTTCTATACGTTTAAAATAAATAAAAAAAAAAAACGAAGTCCTAAAAAAAAATCATCTAAAAAAAACCGTCCCTTATTTTTTTCTCGTCCTTTCAAAGGGCTCCGAAGCGTATACTCCAACTCCCGTCTCGAAAAGTATAGATCCCGACTCTTTATCGATAGTTTTAATGGACATCACTATTTCACAAAGTAAGGACAAAAATTAAATATGTTTGTATGCGTGTTTGGCCTGATTACATGCTGCTTTTAAACTTAGTAATGACTATTTAATTATTGAATGCTTACCGAGACTCATCCAAAGGAAATTTTGCCATAAACTTTCTTTTCTCACGGTCACGGCGACATATTCGTTCACCACATATTTCACATGATAAGAATCATTTTTTTGGGGGCATTTTTGCTCCTCTCCTTCACTGGTAACTGATTAACTAAAATCACGTGAAAATTACTATCTTTAACTCCTACTTAATTTTTAAATCGGCACAAAAAATTGTAAACCACTCAATGTTCAAGCTTTCAAACAAACAACATGGCCGATCTGTCAATAGAAAGAGAAACTAAAATTGAGCAACTGAGACAGCGATATCCGCCATTATTTGCCACGCAAACTCCATAGATCTGTTTGGATGTTCCTAGTTGCACTAGCCTGGGGAGACGGTATAGGGTATGCTCCCAATACAAAATTATCTGGCATTGTTTGCGGGGGCAGGGGGATTTTACACATTGATACGTTGGTCACACCCACATACTGTACCCACGCGGCGGCGGAGAAGAAGACACCGATACAATAATGGCATGTGCGAGCGAGAGCTGAGAACGGTATTAGTTTCCGGCACGGGTTAGTGCATCACAAATGTCGATATAGCGTTATCGATAAACAGGGGTATGTATTTATGCAGGGGCTAAAGTAAATAATTGTGAATTACATAATATTATTAAATTTTAATTATTAATAGGCTACAAATACTTACCCTTTAAGGGTTTTTGTGTACCTACGTAAAGTCTATGTAGAAAAATCATGTGTTAAATTAAAACAATAGTAGGTGGATATAAAAGTTATGATTTATTAATACATTTGATGAGGTGACTTTCAAAGAGGGAATTGTCCACTAATAAAAAATTTACAGGAGACATGATTTTTCATATCTTTTATAAATAAAAATTAATTGTTGTTCGTTAGTCTGATTAAAACTCGAGAACGGCTGGACCGATTGAGCTGATTTTGGTTTTAAAATGTATAAATTTTGTGTAAATTTGCCGAATGCATTTTTGTGGGTTAGTTTTTTTATTTAAGAAAGAAATTCTTGTACTTGTATATTTCTCCATAATTAACCTTGCTAATTCCAAGTTATGGTTCGTAAAATAATTTTCATGGGAATGTTTGGTTTAAGTTTGGTTTTTTATCATGAATTGTATGAGTGTGTGTCCTTGTTGATTGTCCTTAAATAAATAAAATAAAAGAAAAATAAAAAAAAATGGTAACTGATGCTGGTGAACATATCTTTGCCTATAAATCTTTTTAGTGCTTTTGATACGATTTTGTCAGTAACATAAGACTTTGTGGGTTTATTATCGTCACCTAAACTTTTTCTTATTTCTCTTTCGCAAACCCGACACAAGTCTATTAGTTCTTTTGATGCATAAAGCAAGTTACCCCTAATTTTTTGGTAAATCAAACTTTTTTTATCGATTGACTTGAGCATAGGGGGAATCCGGGAGACTTGAACCCCCTTTTACAAAAATGACTTCAAAATCTTACTGATTTTTTGTAGAAATCTCAGTTTTTAATACTCGTATTGCTTAATTCAATAGGCTTCGATTGGTGGTACAAATGTTAAAATAACTTTTTCCAACTAAGAATTATGGAACTTTTTTTAAAAAGTCAGAAATGGTTAAAATCTCCCCAACCCAAGGGACATTTGACCATAGGGTTGGGGAGATTTAACCATACTTTCTGTTCCGGGAAAACAATTAAAATGTCAAAGCTTTTGTCATTATTTTAATCAATTAACAGGCGAAATACGTCTCTCAAAAATATAGAGATGTGAAGCCATTGAAAAAAAAAAAAAAACAAAAACAATTAACAGAACGTAGAAACAGTTTTGACATTTTATGAATGTCACTTACTCTTAATTAACTGTAATTATAAAGAAATCAATAATCAGTCTTAATTGTAATAAGGCACTTATAAAAGTAACATCGTAATTAGATTCAAAATTGTTAGTGGCACTTAATATTAACCCTTATAATATTTTTATAGAATTAGTCACATTCTGGACACATGAAGTTTTCAGAATTGTTGATAGTTAGCCCTACACATTCCTCGTGGACATACTTTTTACAAGAAATACAAAGACGCAAATCCAAGAGTTCTTCAGTACCACAAACAAAGCAATACCAACGAGTATCCAACTCTGGTACTCCTTCCCCTTCCCAGGCACCGTCACCTTCATTAGAGCTATCAGCATAAGGAATATAATCGTCATAATTTTCTTCAGATTCACTGTCACTTGAGCGAGCTAGCGTGCGAGAACGTTTCGGTTGTTTATTTTTTTTTTCCTTTTTTTGGTTTTTGTTGGTCCTGTATCTTTGTTTTTTTTTATTTTATTTTTCCCTTGCTTTAGCTTTTCTTTGATTTTCTTAGAATCTGCTGTAAAATCATCTTCACAATCTGTGTCATCGTTCTTTTCTTGTAAAACTTGCCTCTTTGCTTTTTTTGTGTCTACATTCTTTCCTTTTTTAATATTCTTCTTAGATTTAGTTTTTGAGGACTTGTCACCTTTGGCCTTAGTTGTTGTTTTCTTAAGAATTTCATTTGAATCGTCATCTGTAATTTTTTCAGGTGTTATTGTAAGAATTTTTGTTTTTCCACAACATGTCTGCAAATTGTTGTAAGTTTTAAATTATTTTGTAAGTTTTTAATGTTAACACGACTTACTTGTTTATTATTTGTTTGTGTTTAAATATGTAAGTCACGTTAACATTTAAAATGAGTGATACTTGTTCGTAAAATAATAAAATTATATTGTACGGTTGCCATGTTTCCAAATAAAGATTTGAAGTATTACCAATATGACCGAATTCAGTGCTTGCTTCAACCTGGGGTATTGAGACTTCATTTTCACTGAAGATATGGCAGGGAAATTCAAGCAACATAGCATCAGGGACTGGTTTGAATTTTAAATTTTTTGATGGTACAGCAGATTTCTTGAGCCGATTATTTTTCTTATTAAATG
Source organism: Scrobipalpa costella (assembly GCA_949820665.1). Taxonomy (NCBI): domain Eukaryota; kingdom Metazoa; phylum Arthropoda; class Insecta; order Lepidoptera; family Gelechiidae; genus Scrobipalpa; species Scrobipalpa costella. The sequence goes on from OX463309.1 coordinate 11,210,391, forward strand.
CTCTTCTTTCAAAATGATCGCAACATACATATTTCAATGCATGTAATTTTTCTATTGGGATATATATCAAATTTTCTTTTCCAACGTATTTCACCCACTGCCGGCATCTGAAATTATAAAAAAAAAAAACATTGTTATCTGTTGAAGAAGGATTATGTCTGAATTTTATGCTCATGTCAGTAATACCATAGCCATAGTCAGTTTAGTGTCTTGTGTCATGTCATAGCTTGTGACAAAAGCTAGCTGTTGATTATGATTGTCACTGACTGTTGTGAAAAACTTCTGTCTGATGAGTGAATAGGCATTATCTAGGCAAGCATGTACTATCATCGTCTGCAGCGTCACTTACCATTAGGTGAGCTGGTAGACAAATGCGGACAAATGACGAATTATATTTTGTATTAAAAAAAACTAGGTCTTAGATAAACCTGTGCATAACTCAGCCTAGGTGCATCCTAGCCTAAAACTGCATAGGGTAAAAAGTGTTTGTATTGGACCCTTCTATACGTTTAAAATAAATAAAAAAAAAAAACGAAGTCCTAAAAAAAAATCATCTAAAAAAAACCGTCCCTTATTTTTTTCTCGTCCTTTCAAAGGGCTCCGAAGCGTATACTCCAACTCCCGTCTCGAAAAGTATAGATCCCGACTCTTTATCGATAGTTTTAATGGACATCACTATTTCACAAAGTAAGGACAAAAATTAAATATGTTTGTATGCGTGTTTGGCCTGATTACATGCTGCTTTTAAACTTAGTAATGACTATTTAATTATTGAATGCTTACCGAGACTCATCCAAAGGAAATTTTGCCATAAACTTTCTTTTCTCACGGTCACGGCGACATATTCGTTCACCACATATTTCACATGATAAGAATCATTTTTTTGGGGGCATTTTTGCTCCTCTCCTTCACTGGTAACTGATTAACTAAAATCACGTGAAAATTACTATCTTTAACTCCTACTTAATTTTTAAATCGGCACAAAAAATTGTAAACCACTCAATGTTCAAGCTTTCAAACAAACAACATGGCCGATCTGTCAATAGAAAGAGAAACTAAAATTGAGCAACTGAGACAGCGATATCCGCCATTATTTGCCACGCAAACTCCATAGATCTGTTTGGATGTTCCTAGTTGCACTAGCCTGGGGAGACGGTATAGGGTATGCTCCCAATACAAAATTATCTGGCATTGTTTGCGGGGGCAGGGGGATTTTACACATTGATACGTTGGTCACACCCACATACTGTACCCACGCGGCGGCGGAGAAGAAGACACCGATACAATAATGGCATGTGCGAGCGAGAGCTGAGAACGGTATTAGTTTCCGGCACGGGTTAGTGCATCACAAATGTCGATATAGCGTTATCGATAAACAGGGGTATGTATTTATGCAGGGGCTAAAGTAAATAATTGTGAATTACATAATATTATTAAATTTTAATTATTAATAGGCTACAAATACTTACCCTTTAAGGGTTTTTGTGTACCTACGTAAAGTCTATGTAGAAAAATCATGTGTTAAATTAAAACAATAGTAGGTGGATATAAAAGTTATGATTTATTAATACATTTGATGAGGTGACTTTCAAAGAGGGAATTGTCCACTAATAAAAAATTTACAGGAGACATGATTTTTCATATCTTTTATAAATAAAAATTAATTGTTGTTCGTTAGTCTGATTAAAACTCGAGAACGGCTGGACCGATTGAGCTGATTTTGGTTTTAAAATGTATAAATTTTGTGTAAATTTGCCGAATGCATTTTTGTGGGTTAGTTTTTTTATTTAAGAAAGAAATTCTTGTACTTGTATATTTCTCCATAATTAACCTTGCTAATTCCAAGTTATGGTTCGTAAAATAATTTTCATGGGAATGTTTGGTTTAAGTTTGGTTTTTTATCATGAATTGTATGAGTGTGTGTCCTTGTTGATTGTCCTTAAATAAATAAAATAAAAGAAAAATAAAAAAAAATGGTAACTGATGCTGGTGAACATATCTTTGCCTATAAATCTTTTTAGTGCTTTTGATACGATTTTGTCAGTAACATAAGACTTTGTGGGTTTATTATCGTCACCTAAACTTTTTCTTATTTCTCTTTCGCAAACCCGACACAAGTCTATTAGTTCTTTTGATGCATAAAGCAAGTTACCCCTAATTTTTTGGTAAATCAAACTTTTTTTATCGATTGACTTGAGCATAGGGGGAATCCGGGAGACTTGAACCCCCTTTTACAAAAATGACTTCAAAATCTTACTGATTTTTTGTAGAAATCTCAGTTTTTAATACTCGTATTGCTTAATTCAATAGGCTTCGATTGGTGGTACAAATGTTAAAATAACTTTTTCCAACTAAGAATTATGGAACTTTTTTTAAAAAGTCAGAAATGGTTAAAATCTCCCCAACCCAAGGGACATTTGACCATAGGGTTGGGGAGATTTAACCATACTTTCTGTTCCGGGAAAACAATTAAAATGTCAAAGCTTTTGTCATTATTTTAATCAATTAACAGGCGAAATACGTCTCTCAAAAATATAGAGATGTGAAGCCATTGAAAAAAAAAAAAAAACAAAAACAATTAACAGAACGTAGAAACAGTTTTGACATTTTATGAATGTCACTTACTCTTAATTAACTTTAATTATAAAGAAATCAATAATCAGTCTTAATTGTAATAAGGCACTTATAAAAGTAACATCGTAATTAGATTCAAAATTGTTAGTGGCACTTAATATTAACCCTTATAATATTTTTATAGAATTAGTCACATTCTGGACACATGAAGTTTTCAGAATTGTTGATAGTTAGCCCTACACATTCCTCGTGGACATACTTTTTACAAGAAATACAAAGACGCAAATCCAAGAGTTCTTCAGTACCACAAACAAAGCAATACCAACGAGTATCCAACTCTGGTACTCCTTCCCCTTCCCAGGCACCGTCACCTTCATTAGAGCTATCAGCATAAGGAATATAATCGTCATAATTTTCTTCAGATTCACTGTCACTTGAGCGAGCTAGCGTGCGAGAACGTTTCGGTTGTTTATTTTTTTTTTCCTTTTTTTGGTTTTTGTTGGTCCTGTATCTTTGTTTTTTTTTATTTTATTTTTCCCTTGCTTTAGCTTTTCTTTGATTTTCTTAGAATCTGCTGTAAAATCATCTTCACAATCTGTGTCATCGTTCTTTTCTTGTAAAACTTGCCTCTTTGCTTTTTTTGTGTCTACATTCTTTCCTTTTTTAATATTCTTCTTAGATTTAGTTTTTGAGGACTTGTCACCTTTGGCCTTAGTTGTTGTTTTCTTAAGAATTTCATTTGAATCGTCATCTGTAATTTTTTCAGGTGTTATTGTAAGAATTTTTGTTTTTCCAGGTTGTCGTCCACGCCGTGTTGTCTTTCGGGGTGCAGCTTATGGATATGGCCTTATTATTTCTGGTGTTACTTAGTTACTTTTTTAGTAATATGGTCCGGAGTTTGCGGAATATCCAACTTTTGTGTAAGAGTAGGTGAACTTGGAGGATAATAATAATTTATATCAGTCTCTTGGCACTGATGAAAAGAAACTTCTAAATTACAATTTAATTTAGCCATGAGAGTGTCATTCAATTTATTAAGGCAACAATTCACCAGGCTCTCAGGATAAACTTTAGAACAGTTCAGTGAATTTGGTTCAGAGCTTAATGGTGCATGTGAAATGCTTTTTAAGACTTTGTCAGAGGTTTGCGGACTTTTCTGAGCTGGAGGGTTTAGTTGATTATTTGTTGGAGAAAGAATCACTGAATCCAGAAGTGAAACTTTATTTAAATCAAGCACGGGACTATATGGAGGGTCCTGAACTTCATCATTGGGGATCTGTTGAGGTGTTGGCGGAATTTGATCAACGTCGTTGAAGCTCTGCGGAAACTCAGGTGCATCTTGCTGAGCGCTTGAAAAGACAACTTGAGCTTGGCGACATTGAGACGAACTGCTGGAAAGTTCATCATTTTTATTGGATATATCCCTATCTGTTACAGCAGAACACATGAAATCTTCATCTTCGAAGAGATTATCATTATAAGGATGTATTCCAGATTTTTTGAATCCGCTTAAAATGTTGGCTTGGCTGAATGCTTGCGACATAATCGTTGTGATGAATCCAGGAATTTGGTATATCGTTACTGTCCTTCCAGGATTTGAAAGCATCCAGTTGCTCAACGCAGTATTATATCTCGATTTAAATGACGAATATACAGCGATATCCAAAGGTTGCAACTTATTGCTGCAATGGGGTGGAAGTGTAAGCAATGTGATGCCGTTGGATTTTGCATAACTTATCACTTCGATGCTCACATGGCTCTCGTGGTTATCAAGAATTAATAACACGGGATTATCTTTCGATGCATGGGAGTGCTTTTTGAAATGTTCCATGAGTTTTAGGAAGCTCTTGGCAGTCATCCAACCTGTAATGTATGAATCTCCATCAGACCCTTCAGGTCCCCCATTAACAAAGTCAGGTCGGTATTTAACACGCGGAAATATGAAAAAAGGAGGTATGGCATTTCCAATGGCGTTTACTGCGAAGCAGACTGTAACTAGAGTACCTCTTTCAGCAGAGGTGGCATGTCCTACTTGCTTGGCTTTTTTACTTGCCAATACTTTGGGGCATTGTTGGACAGTAGTACAGCTCAAAATCATACTTTTCTCGCACTTGCTTTAAGTTTTCGTAAAAGTCTGTTACATTTTTTTTGTTGAAACTTGTAGCTCGCGACAAACTAGTGGCTTCAGGCGTCCTTAAGCTTATTTTCGGGCAGTGTTCTCGAACCTACCGATTTTTCGGTATTTATACCGATATGGGCTCTGTGCTACCGAAATACCGAAATATAACGAATTTTCTACGATTTCTGGATATACATGGAAATTCTCCCGATTTCTCTACCGATTTTACACTTTTCAGTTGGCAACCCTTTTCATTTATGTTTAATTTAATGTTACGGACGGGGAAGCACTCAATAGTAAGTATGGGCCTAGTGCAGAATGTTCCATATATTTTGGGGAATACCCTTGTTCCTACAACTTGTTGTCTTACAACTCGATGTTATAAGGGGCTTCCTGCTAGGGAATTTACCTGTAACCAGTCTAGTCTATATAAACAGGAATTCAGTTTTATTTTTTTCATTAATTTTCTTAACTTTGAAGAGATAGTAGAGTACTTATCCTAAAGAGTGCGTGAGAAGATCATTCAGCTAAAATGTCGTCTGACGAGGAGCCAAGCACAAGTGCGAGTGTAAGAAGAAAAAAATATCTACAATATTATAGAAAAGAATGGGAAGAAGAATTTCCAGGCTGGCTGCAAGATAGTCGTAAAGGCGAAAGCTATGCCTATTGTAAGAGTTGTGATAAAGATATCAACATCACATCAGGAAAAGACGCTTTAAAGAAACATAGTTCTTCACAAGCACACTCAGTATCATCAAAGAATATAAAATCTCAACCGAAGATATCATCATTTACTGTGACCAAAACTCAAAAAACTGATACACTGGTTAAGCAAGGTAATTTCTTTTTAATTATTTGTTAGGTACTATTTAGATTGTTATATTATTTTGTTTTCTAGTTATCGATAAATAGAAGCAGTGGATATAATTACACCCTAGTCGCTACTAGATATACCTACATAATTTTTAATTCTAAATTTTAATTTCAGGTGAAATAAGATTAGCCTCGTTTGTTGCTGAACACAATCTACCATTCACTATTATGGAGCACCTACCGAAGCTGATGCAAGCCGTTTGTCCTGATTCAAAAATTGGAAAAGAAATCAAATGTTCTTCGACGAAAACTCACGACATAATTGATCATATTATAGGTAAAGAAAGTTTCGATAATTTATGTGAAGATCTGCGGCAAACTAAGTTTTCGCTTATTATTGACGAGTCCACTGATCTTAGTACAACCAAACACTTGTGCTTAGTCGTGAGATATGCGAAAATGAATCGTATTAAAGATTGTTTTTTAGCTCTTATTCCATTAGAAGAAGCTAATGCAGCAACCTTATTTGAACACATAGTAAACTTTTTTAGCAGCAATGATATTCCATATCAAAATAATCTAATAGGTTTTGCATCTGATGGGGCAAACGTAATGATGGGACGTAATAATTCTGTTGTAACATTGCTGCAAAATGAAATTCCTAACATTTTTATACTTAAATGCACCTGCCATTCGTTTCATCTTTGCGCGTCATATGCTTGTACCAAATTGCCACGCTTTATAGAGGATCTAGTAAGGGACATTTACAACAACTTTTCTTCTAGTCCAAAAAGAGTAGCAGAGTTTAAAAACTTTCAAATGTTTTGCGACTTAAAAGTACATAGAATACTTCACCCCTCTCAAACACGCTGGTTATCAGTACATGCAGCAGTGAAGAGAATATTGGAACAACTCTCTGCTCTAAAACTATTTTTTATAGACCAAATCTCTAATAATGATCATCTTTTAGCTGCAGAACATATATTACAAAAGCTCCAAGATCCCACTACGATATTATTTTTGGAATTTTTAGATTTTGTATTACCATTATTTACCGATTTAAATAAAGAAATGCAAGCAGAACACCCGAAAATTCATACTTTATATGAAAAAATAACTGGAACATTAAAAACTATATTTGATTGTTTTTTAAAAAGAGAATATTTAACTAGCACACCAATCGAAAATGTTGATTTTAAAAATCCTAGAAATTTTATGGATATTGACGCCGTATACTATGGTGCTGCTGCGTCTAATACACTACTAAGTAGTTCAGAAAATCTAAACGCAGATCAAGTAAATTTGTTTAAATGCAGATGCCTAGATTTTTATATCGAAGCTTGTAAGCAAATAACCACGCGGTTTCCATTGAAAAATAATCCAATAAAGGGTTTAGACATAATTGATCCAAAAAATGTTAAAATTGGCAATACCTCTTCGATAGTTCCTATGAGTAGGCTTTTTCCCAATATTGTTCAGAGCAATGATTTCCAGGAAATTGATACAGAGTGGCGCATTTTAAGAAATTGTGAACAAATCAAAACACTTCCTGATGATGTAGAACTATTTTGGGATGAAGTAAGTTTACTAAAGCGTGGCGATGAAACTCAAATGTTTCCTTTGTTATCTAATTTCATCTTTAATATTTTATCACTTCCCCATTCATCCGCTAACGTTGAACGCATATTTTCACATATTAATCTTTTGAAAACAAAACAGCGAAATAGGCTGTCTACTGAATCAATCACTGGTCTATTACACGCAAAACGACTCTTTAATACAGCTAACTGTTATGACTTTGAAATCAACTCGAAGATGACCGCGGCTATGGCCAAAGAATATTGGTATAAAAAATGATTATATAAATTAGTCTGTAAGTGATTGTATATAAATTAGTCTGTAAGTTTTTGTTTTCAAGTGGTTTTCAATAAATAAACGAATTTGATTGAATACTGTTTGTTTTTTGTCAAATACCGATTTTGGGTACAAATATACCGATTTTAGCTGGCAACTCTACCGATCTTGCTCTATGACGTTCGAGACCACTGTTTTCGGGTTTCTAGCTAAGAAACCTCTAAACCAATCTTTTCCAGCAGAATTGTTATTTGTCCAACTTTGAGGTATTTTTTTATTATTTGCTACAGCATAATCAAAGGCTAATTGCATGGCTTGTTTTCTCGTCAGTCCATAGTGCATTTTACTGCATGTCAAAAGGTAGTTTACTAATTGCTTTTCTTCTTTATTATCAAAAATCTGCGAGCTTTTGTACTGGCTACCTTTTTCTTCTATTTTATTTAATGTTGCTTCACCGCGAACATGGTACCTTCTTAAAGTCGTTCTATCAATATCATATTTAATGGCTGTTTTTCTAATAGAAGCACCTCCCTGAATTTCACTAATAGCTTGCTCAAGGTTACGCTTTGTAAATTTTCTGCGACGGGTAGTGCCTTGGGGTTTGTATTGAAACGGCATCTTCGTCCTGGAATATAAAAAAAGCACTTAACTTAGGAACAGTCAACAGTCGCAGTTATAGCCACTGAAGGGAGACTTGAACCAATGGTCATATCTCCCACCGACTAAGTGGTTCAAATCTCCCACACCCCCCCTTTCCGGATTCTAGCTTGCTTTACTCAGATACCACAATTTGCAACAAAATGCCACTGTACACACATTCAAATACGATAATCATGCGATAATATAATAAAACTAAATCTTACTTACCTTCATTAATCGATTCACAGCGATCAAAACAGTTTTTCTATTTTTATTTACTTCAGAATGCGATAAACAGGTTTATGCCGGTCAAGATCCAACGCGTATGAATTTTGGCAAAATGGCTGAACGCTCGTGATTGGCTGCCACCTGATCACCTTATTAGTGGTCAATCAGGCTGTTAGCGCGAAAATTCAAATGAGAAATCAGAGTCGGTTCAAGTCTGCTCCCTGGGCAAGTCTCCCGGATTCCCCCTACCCTTAACGCAAGTAATACATTTGACTTTTTTCGACAATGAAAAAAATACGAAACCCGCTATATATTCCACAACTCTTTCACCAAAAGGAGATAAAAATATTTCGGTTTCAATCTCTTCTATCAAGTCGTCAGTAAAATCGTTAAAATTTATTTCTTTGGTCTCTGTGACAGTATCATATTTTCTGACTGTTGAAGCATTAATTTTATCTAAGGCAGATAGATGTGCAATTAAGGATGCTAATCTTTTCTAGAGGAATACAATTAGTTCCCCTTCCAGTTTGTGTTAATTCAGTATTAACAAGATTTTTTTTTAAAATAGCTTCAATCTGGTATGGTGTTGGATTGTCGGAATAACCACCATGACTTCGTACTACAGAAAAAAAGAGTTCAATGTGATCTTGGCTTATTCTGTGAAGAGGCAAATATTTCAAGTCATTTGTTTCGCTTTGTATCAAGTCTTTATAAAGAGATTTGGTACTCTCAATACAAATTAAAATCCTTAGAAACCCTGCGGCGAATCTAAGACATTTACTTTATTTTTCTCACCCTTGCGATTTGTTACATAGGCAGATGACGCTTTAAAACATTTTGAGATTCGTCCATATTTTTTACAGCTTCCTCGAAGTTTTGAGCATTTAATGCTTTTTTATATCCATTTTGACGTGACCGAGAGTCTAATATATCAAAAATGTCGTTAATCAATAAAATAAAATTTGCAGTAGCACTGGAACCATCAAAATCAGACAAATTTAATTCATTTTCGCAAAATTTAAGTGCATCAGCAATACTTCTGCTGAACAATTGGGCTGCAAGGCGAACATTCATGATTTTTGTTTTATAATAAATATGGTTTGGCCTCAATTTATTCGCCATGAAAAATAACTCTTCTTCCTGAATCCGATGTAATGCTTCTACAATTATTTGTAGCCGTAAGGTTGCTTGCTTGTCGGTCTTCTACAGGCTGTACTTCGGTGAGTGTGCTCAAGAGCTCCACGACCTTATCCCGCCAGCTCCCTTCTACCATCGGACATCTAGACCCACCGCAGGATACCATCCATACCTGGTTCATATTCCACTAATACGTACTAAGCGCTTCCAAAACTCTTTTGTAATGCGCACGGCAAAAGTGTGGAACTCACTACCTGCGTCTGTGTTTCCGAACGCCTTCAACCCCCAACATTTCAAAGTTAGAGTGAACAGGCATCTTCTGGGTGAGCTCGCACCATCGTCGACTCCGTCTCAGTCGTTTCCGACCTAGACGAGTCAAGAGCAAACCCATTTTTTAATTAAAAAATAATAATTATTAACTCACCTTTATCTCATCCTTTAAGACTTTGTTCAAAGCCTCACATACTTCTGGTATAATTTGAGAAATTAATTGCGGTGAAATTTTAAAAAGAATATGTATTTTCGCAAAATTTAAGTGCATCAGCAATACTTCTGCTGAACAATTGGGCTGCAAGGCGAACATTCATGATTTTTGTTTTATAATAAATATGGTTTGGCCTCAATTTATTCGCCATGAAAAATAACTCTTCTTCCTGAATCCGATGTTATGCTTCTACAAATAACCATTGAATTTTATTTCCATTGGCATCATACAGACATTTGTAGTCACAAAAAGTGTTCCGTATTAACTTCAACATATGACTTGGGTCTAAGAAGAAGTAAACCTTTTGCCCTGTTGTGGGATCTAATATCGTAGTTTGGAGTTTTTTTGCATCTAAAGAACAACCAAGTTCTGTCGCCATAGCTAAATTAGCTTTCGCGCCGTCACACGTCAAAGCTTTTATTTGAACTCCAGTTTCATCAACTAATTGAAAAGCCTTAGTCACAAGTTCTGCTTTTAATTTGCCGCTTGTACCTTTTACTAAAAAATATCCAATTGGGACTTTCCATGGAGTATTGATACCCACTAATAGAAATACTAAAACGTCTGTTGCTTCATCTGAATTATCAGTAAGAAAATCAAATCCATAATCGACATATCCGAATTGTCTGCCTCTGTTCGAACAATATTCGGTTTTGGATTTGATTTTCATTTCGTCGAAAACCAAAGTGCAGTAGAGTTTATTGTCTGGGTTAGCGTCGGCTTTTAATTTTAAAGCCATTAATGCTTCCTTTGAAAAACCTGGTCGTCCATCGAGGTGCGTATACCATTTAGTTAAGGTACGTGGAGCTGGTAAGCACGTCCCAAATATTTTTCGAACATATTTGTATGCCTTCGGGGAATAAAAGTTTCGAATTAAAGCGAAGCACCTCAGTTCTTACGAATATTTCTCCCTGGACAGCTTTCCACTTTTACTTTTCTTTATTTGACGTTGAATTAACTCCTTTTCTTCGACGCCAATTTTTTCGAGAACCAGAATTTCTTCTCTGTCGAGCAAAGATATTTCGTTCAGACTCCGAAGCATTTCTTGTAACCCAACAATTTTTTTCTTTAAGGAAAGATTTTTGGATTGAAGTATTTTAATTTTCTTTTTTTGGAAATCTAGTTGATTTTTCATTTTCCTTTATCTCGGTGTAAGTGTTAAGTTGGGATTTATTGACGTTTCCTTTGAAAGAGTCTGTAAAACAAATAGCGATATGCAATTATTTCTGAACTAGTATTTTGAAGTGACTTTACTCAATTTAAACTTGATTGGGCATGTAAATGAAACTTACATATTCCTGAACAGATGAAGATGTACAAGGAGCGCCAGAAGCTAATAATTTTTCATCTGTTAGTGTCAGCAATGATTAATCGCTCTGGAAAATATATTTACAATACTTATATTTTTTTAAGTCTTAATATAGGCAGTTTAATTTTATTAAGCGGAATCAGCAAACTTACAGAACAAATACAGATTGGTTTTATAGTAGGTATTGTACCCTCAAAGATGTCGCGAATAATCGCTATTTTTTCGAAAGGTATTCGGCATTATTCGATTTTTTTATTGATATTCGTCGAATACCGAATAATAGTGTATATTACTCGACATTCTGCGAACATTTGTTTTAATCGGTATTCAACTTATTGCTATAACTACTATTCGAGGCATGGCTACTAATTACTATACATAAATAACTTAACGATAAATAAATAAATAGAAAACGTAAAAAGTTCTAGATATAGGTAATAAACACATACTTATAGTTCATTAATACTGTTAAATGTAAATAGGCAAAGACGAATTGATAAAATAAATACATTTTATCGATAACAATTATATTTTGTGAAAACTAAACACTATTGTTACTCGGCGAGGCAATAAACCTGGACCAGTCGTTCGACTGATCTGAACTTTGTATGGAGCGAGTGGACTCAATGTTGTTAAATAAATCCGACCGAACACGACCGTTATTTAAGTAATTTAAAAGCAAAAATGATATAAAGAGTACTAAAGTGATTAAAATTTACTTACATGTGAAAGGTAACGCCATTTTTTTGTAAGTTCGACGTTCCAGACCTCCTGAGTTTCCTAAGTTTTGATTGTGGCAATGCGCAAACCGCGTCATGCCATAAAAAAAATACCAAATCATAAGTAAAAAACTTTATTTATTGAGATGCATCGATGAAACTTTACCCTGTAGATCTTGACTATTTCGTATAAAATACGGAAGTTTTCACACATTTTTGTTTTCAAACACCTTTACATACCGTATCTAATCCTACCTATTTTAGACATTCTATTAAAAATCATGTACATTTTACCTTGTTCTGTTTCTATGTATTGTTGTCATCCACCATCTTCGTCTTTTCCAACGTTTCTTAATAACTTTTTTTTCTCGAATATACATATAATTGTAATAGAATAGAATATAGTTTATTTGCACAAAAATATGGTACATTAAAGATAGTTAAATTTTACATTCGTCTCACATATTTCTACCTTGGTAAGGCATGCAAATTTTCATAAATTTTGAATGTAGATACTTAATTCTAAATCTTATATTAAGTAATACAACTAACAATCCTAACAACAACAGAAAAATTTAAATCAATAATAAAATTTCAAGTACTACAAAATAAATACGATATTAGTTTTTACTACATAAATTCTGCGGTACATTAAAAATCTCACTAACAGAATAAAATTGTTTTTCCTTTAACCACTCCAACAATTTTTTTCCAAATGAAAGTCTTGGCAATTGTTTGAAATCAGTTGGAATGGCATTATAAATTCTTAAGCACATTGCATTACATTGATTTAAATAAAATGACAAATGTGGTACACTATTATATACTAACGTATCCTTATTTCGTTCGTACATTCCTGTTATGCACGTCCCTGTTTTTTTAAAATAATTCAATGTTATTTCTTACAAAAGTAGCAACTTCAAAATAAGCTACAGCACATAATGCTACAGCGACAGACGTTTCCAGTTTGGTTTCCTCAACCACGTCCATCTGGTTCGGTGACCGAGCGCACAATGGCGGGAGCGGGAATGTGGAGGACTGCTCCCGTGTATCGTCTAGTTTCGCTGAGTTTCGCCGAGACCCGAGACAACGAGAATGTGGAGCCCGCATAAGATTGCAATGCGCGCGGAATAAGATCAGGTAAAAACTTAGAGCAACACGGACCACCGCGCGCAACGCGGAGGGGAGTCGGCATAGGCACCGTTCCCCTCTGTCGAGGTATAAGTCCACGCCGGACCTACACGTTATATAAAACCAGTTGAAGTAAACTTCTCAGTAGATCGAATCTAGCTACGCAAGGTTTCGGTTGTGCTTGAAAAATGCCGAATTGTTCAGTTTTTGGTTGTAAAAAGAGGTCTGGAACGTCGAACTTACAAAAAAATGGCGTTACCTTTCACATGTAAGTAAATTTTAATCACTTTAGTACTCTTTATATCATTTTTGCTTTTAAATTACTTAAATAACGGTCGTGTTCGGTCGGATTTATTTAACAACATTGAGTCCACTCGCTCCATACAAAGTTCAGATCAGTCGAACGACTGGTCCAGGTTTATTGCCTCGCCGAGTAACAATAGTGTTTAGTTTTCACAAAATATAATTGTTATCGATAAAATGTATTTATTTTATCAATTCGTCTTTGCCTATTTACATTTAACAGTATTAATGAACTATAAGTATGTGTTTATTACCTATATCTAGAACTTTTTACGTTTTCTATTTATTTATTTATCGTTAAGTTATTTATGTATAGTAATTAGTAGCCATGCCTCGAATAGTAGTTATAGCAATAAGTTGAATACCGATTAAAACAAATGTTCGCAGAATGTCGAGTAATATACACTATTATTCGGTATTCGACGAATATCAATAAAAAAATCGAATAATGCCGAATACCTTTCGAAAAAATAGCGATTATTCGCGACATCTTTGAGGGTACAATACCTACTATAAAACCAATCTGTATTTGTTCTGTAAGTTTGCTGATTCCGCTTAATAAAATTAAACTGCCTATATTAAGACTTAAAAAAATATAAGTATTGTAAATATATTTTCCAGAGCGATTCATCATTGCTGACACTAACAGATGAAAAATTATTAGCTTCTGGCGCTCCTTGTACATCTTCATCTGTTCAGGAATATGTAAGTTTCATTTACATGCCCAATCAAGTTTAAATTGAGTAAAGTCACTTCAAAATACTAGTTCAGAAATAATTGCATATCGCTATTTGTTTTACAGACTCTTTCAAAGGAAACGTCAGAAAATCCCAACTTAACCTAGAACTTAACACTTACACCGAGATAAAGGAAAATGAAAAATCAACTAGATTTCCAAAAAAAGAAAATTAAAATACTTCAATCCAAAAATCTTTTCTTAAAGAAAAAAAATGTTGGGTTACAAGAAATGCTTCGGAGTCTGAACGAAATATCTTTGCTCGACAGAGAAGAAATTCTGGTTCTCGAAAAAATTGGCGTCGAAGAAAAGGAGTTAATTCAACGTCAAATAAAGAAAAGTAAAAGTGGAAAGCTGTCCAGGGAGAAATATTCGTAAGAACTGAGGTGCTTCGCTTTGATTCTCAACTTTTATTCCCCGAAGGCATACAAATATGTTCGAAAAATATTTGGGACCTGGTTACCAGCTCCACGTACCTTAACTAAATGGTATACGCACCTCGATGGACGACCAGGTTTTTCAAAGGAAGCATTAATGGCTTTAAAATTAAAAGCCGACGCTAACCCAGACAATAAACTCTACTGCACTTTGGTTTTCGACGAAATGAAAATCAAATCCAAAACCGAATATTGTTCGAACAGAGGCAGACAATTCGGATATGTCGATTATGGATTTGATTTTCTTACTGATAATTCAGATGAGGCAACAGACGTTTTAGTATTTTTATTAGTGGGTATCAATACTCCATGGAAAGTCCCAATTGGATATTTTTTAGTAAAAGGTACAAGCGGCAAAATAAAAGCAGAACTTGTGACTAAGGCTTTTCAATTAGTTGATGAAACTGGAGTTCAAATAAAAGCTTTGACGTGTGACGGCGCGAAAGCTAATTTAGCTATGGCGACAGAACTTGGTTGTTCTTTAGATGCAAAAAAAACTCCAAACTACGATATTAGATCCCACAACAGGGCAAAAGGTTTACTTCTTCTTAGACCCAAGTCATATGTTGAAGTTAATACGGAACACTTTTTGTGACTACAAATGTCTGTATGATGCCAATGGAAATAAAATTCAATGGTTATTTGTAGAAGCATTACATCGGATTCAGGAAGAAGAGTTATTTTTCATGGCGAATAAATTGAGGGCAAACCATATTTATTATAAAACAAAAATCATGAATGTTCGCCTTGCAGCCCAATTGTTCAGCAGAAGTATTGCTGATGCACTTAAATTTTGCGAGTATACATATTCTTTTTAAAATTTCACCGCAATTAATTTCTCAAATTATACCAGAAGTATGTGAGGCTTTGAACAAAGTCTTAAAGGATGAGATAAAGGTGAGTTAATAATTATTATTTTTTAATTAAAAAATGGGTTTGCTCTTGACTCTAGTCTAGGTCGGAAACGACTGAGACGGAGTCGACGATGGTGCGAGCTCACCCAGAAGATGCCTGTTCACTCTAACTTTGAAATGTTGGGGGTTGAAGGCGTTCGGAAACACAGACGCAGGTAGTGAGTTCCACACTTTTGCCGTGCGCATTACAAAAGAGTTTTGGAAGCGCTTAGTACGTATTGGTGGAATATGAACCAGGTATGGATGGTATCCTGCGGTGCGTCTAGATGTCCGATGGTAGAAGGGAGCTGGCGGGATAAGGTCGTGGAGCTCTTGAGCACACTTACCGAAGTACAGCCTGTAGAAGACCGACAAGCAAGCAACCTTACGGCGATGTTCCAGGCTATAAAACTTGGCTTCTAGCAGTTTTTCGTCACCAATAAGCCTCTTGGCTCTGCGTTCCACCGAATCGAGTGCGGCAAGTTGGTATTTGGCTGAGCCATCCCAGAGGTGACTGCAATACTCCATGCAGAATCGGACTTGTGCTTTGTACAGGGTTAAAAGCTGTCCAGGCGTGAAGTATCGCTTCACTCTATTCAGGATACCCAGTTTCTTGGCCGCTGTTTTTATTAATTAATTACAATAATATATATTAAATTGCTTTATTTATTTCAATAAGGATAGATTTAGTTAAATAGGTACACGTAGTAGGTACAACAGACTAATTAGAACGAAGTACAAGATAGTTAAAAAAAATTAATCACATTGTTTTATTTATAGTTTGGTGTTCTTTCTAGCAGACGGACGCAAAATTAGAAAATCAGATAAAATTTGTATCGAATCTTGATCGTTTTGAGTACTCTCCAGAGACGGATTGGAAGATGATGGCTGATCCGGTATGTGAATGACTGGAGGATATTGTATGTTTGTGTTATAATTGTCAACTTGTTGAGATTGTTGTTGAGACTGTTGTTGTTGTGGCAGATGTTGTTGAGACTGATGTTGTTGTTGTGCCAGATGTTGTTGAGACTGTTGTTGTTGTGGGAGATGTTGTTGAGACTGTTGTTGTTGTGCCAGATGTTGTTGAGACTGTTGTTGTTGTGGGAGATGTTGTTGAGACTGTTGTTGTTGTGCCAGATGTTGTTGAGACTGTTGTTGTTGTGGGAGATGTTGTTGAGACTGTTGTTGTTGAGACTGTTGTTGTTGAGACTGTTGTTGTTGTGACAGATGTTGTTGAGACTGTCGTTTTTGTTGAGACTGATGTTGTTGTGCCAGATGTTGTTGAGACTGTTGTTGTTGTGGCAGATCTTGTTGAGACTGTTGTTGTTGTGACAGATGTTGTTGAGACTGATGTTGTTGTGGCAGATGTTGTTGTGGCAGATCTTGTTGAGACTGTTGTTGTTGTGACAGATGTTGTTGAGACTGTTGTTGTTGTGGCAGATGTTGTTGAGACTGTTGTTGTGACAGGTGTTGTGGTGATGAAATATAATATGATGATGCTGGGGTAGATAATGGTCTGTCTTCAAAATAATAACGATCAGTAATAGGTTCTGAGTACGAAGTCTGACTGGAGTATGGTCAGGTAGTGTTAGTGAAGAAAATGGGTTCAGAATTGGAACTATGAGCAGAGAGTGGTGAAGGTATTGTGACATGTCTTGTGAAGTGTTGCGTGAAAGTAGACGAATAATCGTGCCATCGAGTTCATACATGATATTCACTCTTTCATGTTCTGGAAATTTTCTTAGTTTCTTCGCCAACATTCTTCCATATAAATCACACTCATCTTCTTGCTGGGCAGAAGTACTCGCACTTCTTTGGTTTAATACTTCATTAAGAGTATTCAGTGCTTTGTTCATAGTTTTTCCAGCTTCCATTAATTCTGGAGGATTTTTACGTCGGCGAATTGTTTGCGAGGCATTCGATGGCCCTGGTGTAGATTCATCACTCGTTATATTTCTTGCTTCATTTGCTGATTCCGGAGTTACTGCCCTGTCATCTTGACTAGGATTGGTTTCTTGAATCTGTGAAATAAACCAAAGTACTTATTTAAATTGTTTGTTACAGCTACCGTCATCCAAAGAAGAATGGCTTGAAATAGAAAAGGGCTTCAGTAAAAAAATCCCCCGATGCATCGGGTCATTAGATGGAAATAGACATGCGAGCCGGGTGCGAATCAGTCGGCGGCGGCGCGCTGGCATAATTCTCGCGGCGGCGGCGTTTAGCCGGCGGCTTGTTTTTATTTCCTACCCTAATCTAACTTTTAAGCTGAAATCAAGCAATGCTCAGTTAAAATAAATCTACCTATGATAAAGAAAATACGAATGATGTGGATGACATAATTGTTGATCATTATTGTAAAAATAAAAGGTTAAATAAAACAAGTTATTGTATTGACCTATATTATTTAATCGTCTATGTCTGCGATAACACCGTCTTTGCACACACGATAATTATCATGGATAAATATTATTTTATTGACACGCTGGGGCATCAGGCGTTATCTTTTTGCCGTGATCACTAGTCCCGCAACAGAAAATACCCGCTCACTCGGTGTGCTTGTGGCAGGTACACACAGCATCGATCTAGCCAAAGTTGACAGCAACGGAAAAGAGGTTGTTCTGTTTTTCCAAAAAGATAGCAAGTCACCATCATCAAGTTCAGTGGCATCGGCAGCTGCTAGATATTTCCACGTTCCATCCACGTATTGCCATCTTTGAATAAACTAAGTGATCATCAAACATTAATTTTTCAAAGTCGGGTCTTACAAGTTTTAACGGATCTACACGAACCATCACATCAATATTATCCACAGAGTAACTATCCATCTTCGTACCAGGGTAACTATGAAACACAAAGACCCCAAAGTTTATGGCGAAGTGCGTGCCAAGGCGGTTACCAAACAACCGGTAGTTCGTCACAGTCTACCCAAGAAGCAACACCACCACCAGCTGCCACGCATGGCCGAAGCGAAGAGAGCGAATTTGATGATCATTCGAGGACATCACTTGAACCAGAGTCACCCCTAACACTTTACGACTTTTCTTAAAAAAGGAATCTAAAGGTGTAATCACGGTGTAATGTTCATTTAATAAAAAAATTGATTTTATTGTTTCCTTTATAAAAAATGATTAATTAATAATAATTAATGGGGACGGCGACTCCTTCAAAGCTCGTAGTGATAATCGGTATAACGAAACCAAAGGGTAAAATTAAAATAAAGCTTATTCTGTTAGCAACTTAATTTTCAAAAATTGTTGTTACTAGTGTCGTTGATTTGTGAAATTAAAAAAAATGTTACGAAAAAGTTGTTTCTTTTACCTTACAGTTAATCCCAGCATCTCGAGAGGTTCAAGAGGTGGTCTGCCTCTGCCATATTTTCCTGCTATATGTGGCGTTATCCGATCAAGTAACTCTTCGAAACTTGATATACTCATTCTAAAGAAATCAAAAAACTTGATGTGATCTATTTTTAAGGCATTGTACTTCTGTATAAAGTGGCTCCCGTTATTCATGATTAAAAGAAATGGGTGGATCCAGTATCTTCTCAGTTTCTGTCTTTTCTTTATCCATCTTCTTAAATACAGCAGGAGCAGGACGCGTCTAGTGCGGTCCATTTCTCGAAATTAACTGCGACAATTCACCCTGCATTGTATCGACGGCGTCGTGCCGTGTATCGTGGCACGTTACGATGTCGCGACGTAGTTTTTTACGATGCTCGTCGTAGATTCCCACGGCGAGCATCGTTTCGACGTCGCATCGTGAAACGACGCCGCATCGTGGTACGACACGACGTCGTATCGTGTTTATGTGTCCCGGCCCTAACACGGTACCGGGAACGGTCCCCCGCGCGCTCCTATTCAGTCGACTTTTCGCTGCTGGTGCGCTTAAACGTGCTTGTCTGGATATGGATCGCGAAAGAGTTATTCTCTTGTTGATGCTAAGACGACGAATGAAAAAGAAACAGAAAAAACAGAGGAAATTTCGGGTAAATCCGTATATTTATACAATGAACCCCGACGGAGGACATTTCAAAAAGAAATTCGAAGCGCTAAAATTATGTGGAAATGAGAAATTTTTCGATTATTTTAGAATGACCATAACAACTTTTGAAGAACTATATACCAAGATAGTACCTCGTTTACATAAACAATATGTGTACAGAAAACCTGTTGAACCTATGGAGATGCTTGGTTTAACTATCAGGTAAGTCAAATAAACAAAATTCCGATACACGCTAGTGCGGAATATACATTTTACTACAGCTTACTTGTCGTGTCGTGTCGTATCGTGTCGCTTGGTGTAGCTTTGTTTCGTGTCGTGGCGTTTCGTGTCCTGTCGTGTGAAGTCAAGTGGTTCACTTAAATAAAACAAACTTATCATAACAATTTTTTTATTTTAAGAATATTTTTGAATCGTATTCGGATTATCGTATTTGAAAAAAAGAAAAATCGTATTCGGATTCGTGTGTGTTTGATAAGATATCGCTTAAGTTGTTTGATATATCTTCTAAGGATGGATTTGGCGAATTCTGGCCGTGGATGCTGGCAGATGATGAATTGCGAGTTGTTTGATATGTCGCTGTAGTTTGTTGTGGTCTTTCGAAGCTACTTTGAAACGCCGTTTGGTAGCCGCTGTATGATGGTTGATTGTATTGATATGTAGGTTGATTAAAATCGGACAATATTTGCATTACGCGACTTTGATAGACCTTTGGTGGTCGTCTAGTTTTTCCAGAAACGGCAAAATTGATTTAAAAAATGAAACGTGTCTGCTTTCTGCAGTTTTCAAAGTTTGGAGAATTTCTTTCTCAAAGTCATCTTCACTGTATTTTCTTTTACGGGCAGTTGTAGAATGTGGTTGGTAACGAGACCTTGTATTTTCACTTGTCTTTGAATTTTCAGACTCGACTTCCAATATACTACTGTCAGTTAGATTTATTGCGTTTTTTTTCAAAAACATTAACTGCTTGAACAAATGATATTCTTTTAAATTCTTCGCTCCAGCTCCAGATTTGTTTGCGAGCTCTTTCTTTTTCACGTATTTCACGTAGTTGTCTTTGATGTTTGTCCATTTTTTGATCGTATCATTTCCTGGTACATAAAAATATTTGATTAATATTTTCACGACTACAGGTATTTAAAATTTTAATTTATTTTCTCCTTTCAGGTTTTTGGCAACGGGGAATACATTTAGAGATATATAATTCACAGAATTTCGAGGAAAAAGTACAATCAGCAGAATAGTGCAAGAAGTATGTCGTGCTATATGGGACATTCTTTTATCTGAATGTATACCGTCAATAACCGATGACCTATTAGAACAAATAGCGGAAGACTTTGACAAAAAATCTAATTTCCCAAATTGCATGGGGGCCTTAGACGGGAAGCACATTCGCATTTGTTGTCCCGCCCACAGTGGATCTCTGTTTTACAACTACAAAGGCTATAATTCTATCGTGTTGCTGGCACTAGGCGATTCTAAATACAGATTTGTATATGTCGATATAGGAGCATATGGAAAAGAATGCGGTTCGACAATTTTTCAGAACACAAAACTATACGAATTATTATTGCAACATTGACTTCCCATGTCAGCTCCAAAGCCTTTGCCAGGTCTTCAGAAACCAGTTCCTTATGTCTTTATTGCAGATGAAGGCCTACCGTTAATGAGCAATCTAATGCGTCCATACTCAGGGAAACATTTGATAATAGATCAAAGAGTTTTTAATTATCGTTTGAGTCGGGCCAGACGAAATGTCGAGTGTGCTTTTGGCATACTTGCAAATAAATGGCGTATATTTCATAGGCCTTTAAACGTAAAATATGATTTTGCAATAGACATTATCAAATCATGCTGTGTATTGCGTAATTTTGTTGTATCTCGAGATGGAAGTAAAATGTCCGAAGAACTGTATATTGATGACTCCCTTTTGGACTTGCAACAACCTATAAATAACGTTCTTTTATCAAATCCAGTAAATATAAGAGACGAATTTGCTAAATATTTTAATAGCGATGTTGGTGCGCTTAGTTGGCAAATAAGCAAAATATAACTTGACCAGTCACGGATTTCTAATGACTATTGATTTCATAAACCTCTAAGCGTTATATTGAAATTTAGTAAGTTGTGACGCTTTAGATAGGTTTATTAAGAATATTAATCAAATACAGTCGCGGTCTCATCAACTAACCATTGTTATGAAACTTATTACAACAGCGCGAGGTCTATTTCTTGACAAAAAAAATATCTCGCTGAGACCACGACTGTACTCTATTATTAGGAAATCATTAAAGATAAATAAATATTAGTATACTCACCCAGTTTGGTTTTTTCTTTATTATCCTTGTCATCAAATGATTCGTAAAGGTTTCGGCAAACATCTTTCAACGCTTCTGTTCTTTGAATTTTGTCTTTATTTGTTTTATCCCATAGCACTGGACGTGCCTCCACTAACGAAATAAAGAAGTCTAGATCGATATTTTCCACCATTTTGTTTTACATACATGCGCGCACGCCAACAGCGAAATATCGACTGAATAGGGGCGCGGGGTGGCGCACCGTTCCCGGCGCCGTGCCGTGTCACGGCGACGGCATCGTCACGTTGCACGGTGACGGCACCGCGCCGTGGGTGATGGGGACGTGGCCATAGAATTCAACACATCCTTTATTTCGGACTTGAAAACCAGTGCCACATTCAAGGTGCAAGTTTTCTGGGATGTTAAAATCGTTACTGCCTCCCGAAACTTCGACAAAAACTTCACCAAGTCTTCCAACACATTCCAGTCAGATTGCGTAATTCTCAAATCAGACTGACCTATTTTTTGAAGCATTTCGTTGATTGGACTGCGATTGCAGCAGTGGATCATGCTCTCGAGCATTTCAAGTAAGCTATGCCAACGTGTTGGTGTTGCTGATTTAATACTTGGAACGTGATCCAATCTGCCAAACCGATCATCATTTCCTGAAGATGAATCCTGTTCCTCTTGCTCATCAAGAATAGGGTCATTTTCATCATCTTCGATAGTGCGCGCTGCGTTTTCAAGTGAACGAAAATATTGCACTTGGGAATCGGCGTCTTTTTCTAAATCTGGCAGACGGTACCGTACGGCTTTTACATTTTTTTTGCACTTCGTAACAAGTGCGTCAATTTCAGGTACCTTCTGAATTCCATCAATTGTTACCAAATTATGAAGACCGTGTCCTAAGCAAAGATGACTCTCGGTGTTGGCCAGCCTGACTGCTCGCTTTACGTTGGATCCAGCGTCAGTTACTAGGAAGAGCTTCTTGTCGCAAAGTGCAAACTCCTTTTTCGTTTCGTCAATAGCTTCCTTTATCTTTTCACCTGTTTTTTTTTCCTTCCATTAGTTCTGTTTTTAGCGTAAACGTTTTTAACTCGAAATCTGAAAAACAAGTATGTACTATAAGTATCAGCCAGCTCAAAAACATGTGATAACAGCATAATACAAAACAGTCAATCACAAACCGGATGAAAGGTAATGCAGAGTAAATGTGATATAGTTGAGGCGTCGATATCCATCAGTCCACAAATCAAAGGTCATTGCCAGTTGCAACGCTTTGTCAACAAGTATTTGATCTTTTACATTTAACAGCATGCTGCAGTATACATCATCTAATCCTGTACGTCCAACTGTATCACGTGAAGGTAAATCAGCATCGGTCACAATGATGTTGTACTTCTGTAAATTAGTAATAATTGGAAAATTCAGATGATTAGTAAAAAACTCAAGTAGGTAGGTATATAATAAACTCTAATATATAGATAGGTACCTTGAAGAAGTCCACCATTCCTTCGTCTGAAACTGAATCGAAAGGCAGCAAAGACTTGCAAAACCACAATGCGAGGTCCCTTGCCAAAAGCCATTTATTAGTGCTGCTTTTCTGCATGCTTTTATTACCAGCAGGTAGGGAGGCGGTAGATTTAGACATGCGGTCAACACAAAAAAATGATTTTATATTAGTTTTGGCTTTTTCGCCAACTTCTAACTTAATCTGATGGTCTTCTCGTAAGTGTCTCAACAGATTTCCAGTACTAGCTGTTTTGCTATAAACCTTTATTTTCATCCTGAAAATGCGGAAAGCCTGAGTCGAGTTTCTAGTCATGCAAACAAGTCAACAAACAACAAAATTTGATTAATCACAAAAGTCAAACTCGCTTACAAATAAAGGATTTCGTACAATATTTAACGCTATGCTACTGTAATACACTATAGGTACGGTACTACCGAACCCTTAACAGGACAGAAAGCAGGTGTTACAGTTAGAACAATGTACATACATAGAACAATGAGTGCATTTCCTTGTAATATAATATATATTAGCTATAACTCATTAATTTTTATTATAATGTATATGGTTTTCAATAAAAATACACGTCAAGATTGTTTACATTATTTTAAAGTAGGTAGATTAGGTCCCTAAAAAAACTACTATAGATTTTTATTGACACTGTCTGGCGGGATTCCTTAAGCAGGTAAAGTCACCAATTACCAATAAAGGAAGAAAAAAGGTAGTTACTTACGATCCAAATAAAACATCGTCACTTGAGTCTTTTGCAGAATCAAGGTAAACGTTGCAGAACACTTGATCTTCTATAATTTTCTTCTTTTTGTTGTCATTTTCATCGTGAAGAACTAAATCTCCAAAATACTTCCAAACAGTACTGTTTCTTGTTTTTGGATGATAAAGAACACTTATTGATAGTCGTTTGACTTTTATTTTATCGACAACCGTTCGGGATGTCATCGCAATATTGATTTAAGCTAACCACACAGAGTACCTTTATGCAAGCTAAAATCAAAACAACCACCAAAGAACTTGTATACAAATCAAATTACAATCTAAGACCGCCAAAGACGGACAACGGCAAGCTAGTGTCTGTCAGTCTGTCGTCAGTTAGTAAGCTAGCCGAGCTTAGCTTAGACGCGAGTTTGCCTCGCGCTGGCCAATCGCGGGCGAGCTTGCGCTAACCGCCACGCCAGCCGCGCGGCGCGAATTTCGAACAGGCCGGCGGCGCGCTACGACTTCATGGCGGCGGCTAGCCGGCGCGCCTCGCATGTCTAGATGGAAAGCATGTTGTTATGGAGTGCCCTGCCAATTCAGGATCGGAATATTACAATTACATAAAGGATTTTAGTATCGTTCTCCTCGCCCTAGTAGACAGTAATTACAATTTCATGTTTGCTGACATAGGAAGCAATGGTCGCATGAGTGATGGAGGTATTTTTCGGGACACTATATCATGGAACCGAATTACTAGAGAAGAACTCAATTTACCGGATCCCCATCCATTTCCAGGTTCTGATATAAATATACCCTACGTATTACTAGCAGATAGTGCATTTCCACTTCACAAAAATGTCATGAAACCGTACCCTGGAATACATGATATTGGAAATCCGCAGAAATAAGCAGATAGTGCATTTCCACTTCACAAAAATGTCATGAAACCGTACCCTGGAATACATGATATTGGAAATCCGAAGCGTATATTTAATGAAAAATTATCAAGATCACGAGTGATTGTTGAAAATACGTTCGGAGTACTTTGTACAAAATTTAGAGTTTTTAGGAGACCATTTACGCCGTGTCCCGAAAAAGTTACACTTAGTACTCTAACCTGTATACTACTGCACAACTACCTCAGAAAAAGTAAAACCTCGGCTCAAGTTTATATACCTCCTGGTATCATGGATATATTCGTCGATATTGACACGCTAGTTCAACCAGGGTCATGGAGAAATGAAATCGACGAAAACTGCGCTCTTCGTGATTTACCAAGAGAAGCGCGTCGGTCAGCATTGGACGCAAAAGAAGTTAGGGAAGAGTTTACAAAATATTTTAGAAATTTTACTGAACATGGCTTTAGGTATATTAAAATCATAGCAGTTTTTATCGCCTATGTGTCTCTTCGCATGCAAAAGCCCAACTAAGGAATCGGTTGACAGGCGGTTGCGGTTTTTAGTTTTTATTAAATTTACCGCAGAAAAAATCCTTTCCACGTTTGCAGATAAGTGCGGTAAAGATAAAATATGAAAAACGAATGTAGTCACTAAACCGAATAAAGGTGTTCCGTTACCGCCTCTCATTTGAGCCACATTTGCCCAGAAATCTTCGGCATCATCTTTAAACATATTAATTTCTTGAGTGTTCCTAAGCAGGCGCCACTGTGTATCTATGTCCTGGTAGTCAGTCTTTCGCATCAACGAGTCCGGGAAATGCTCTGCAAAGTGGGATTAGACTTGGGTGAATTCCTTTTTTTACATTTTCTGGAGCCAAAATATTTAAGTCTTTCAGTGGGTTGTTTTTTAGGGGAAATCTTTGAATAATTTGCTCAGAAGCTTCAATATAAAACTGTAGACATCTTGTACGAAATAAATTCAACTGATCTGCAGTTAAACTGTTATTATTCAGTAAAGTATCCATAACTTTTGCTCCAAAGTACATCTCATGTATATCCAAAAGGTTATGAGGATTTTTAAAGTTCACATCTTCAATGTTAGTTGCATTCAAGTAAGACCTCTTTAAAAAGCAGTCTAACAGAGTTTTCAAGGATGCACACACGTGCGAGTATAAAATGTGAATTCTGGCACCCTCCGCTTGCATTTCTTTGTTCAGCTGGTTAAAAATTGGCAAGACAAAATCTAAAAATTGAAGGAATAAAAGAGATACCGGATCGTTCAATTTATTTAAAATATTTGAGGCCATTAGCAACTCATTTTGTGAGGCGGCAGCATCGATGAAATATAATTTTAGAGCTATTGCCAGGCCTGGTTCACTCGCGAGTTTAGGTAGGTTCGGCCGAACTGCCGCTTGGAGCAGCTAATGTCAGTGGGCTGCCGCGCGGCTCGCAGTTCGCACGCTAGTCGCGTTGCGTCAATTTCTTTTTCGTGATTTTGCTGCTAAAATCAACAAGCAATATGGCATCTAATAATAAAACCAAAGCTGTATAAATAAAAGAAAGACCAAGGAATCCGAACTAACATTCTTTCAAGTTCCGTGCGATATTGAAAGGTAAGTAATTTAGCTATATTAATTCGTATAGGTAATTTATAATTGGCACCTATTAGGTAGTAAACAATGAAATATCGAACGATTGGATACCTTTTTGTAGTGAACAACTGCGAAAATCTCAAATCACATAAAATTAGGTAATATCGTTTTGTTTGAATAAAACTGTGAATAAAATGTCTGGTCGGTCACGTACAAAATTTACCTACCTTATGAATAAGATTCAAAAAGTTCGCAAGTGACAACCTTTGCGATCGCCGGCGGCAACGTCCTTGAACTGCGGCGCGCAAACAACGTTTACAGTTCGCGCGCTGACATAAGGTACAATTTAGCTTGCAGGCAAGCGGCGCTGGGAAGTGTAGGTATCTAATCATACCTAAACTTGCTGTTTCTTAGGGAGTGAGCCTTCTGTACGCTAGTACTATTATATATTCTGTGCTATTGCTCTATACTAAAGACAAGTAGGTATTTAAAAGAATGTAAACAAACTCGAACTGTCAAATCTGACAGATACAGTGGCTCTCGAACTTTATTGACTCACTGATGGTAACTTAATGATGAAAAGGTATTTTAGAGTAAAATATTGATCATCATAATCAACAACATGAAGCAATCCACTGCAAGATTCTAGGCCGCTCCCTGTTATGGAATAGTTAAGCAATAGTTTAAGTTTATAGATAAAATATAGACAAAGACCTCTTTAAAATTTAACACTCATTTTATTATTACAGATCATAATTAAACCCCAAAATAAGTAGGTGACAAGTATATATTTCAAAATCAAAACATCAGTCATTCAATACTTCTTCTTCTGTCGTATGGGTTTCAAGTCGATCGACCCGATGAAACCTGGTGCCAGAGTTATTAAACCGCCTAATAGCACCGCTATAGGCCTCTAACATGGTTTGTGTAACAACCACTATCATAGACAGTGACCGGGACCGACGGCTTAACGTGTTCGCCGAAGCACGGAATCCTTTTTCTTTTTGAACAATCAGGTGATTCAGCCTGCAATGTCCTAACCAAACTGGGAAAATCTCACATAGTGATCGAATCCCTTAGCTGTTTTTTACAGCATCCCCGTGTCCGGAAGGAGATGCAACTGGATATTTTCTATGTTTTTCTATCGCTCCCAGTCCAGCATGGAACGAATTTTTAAGGAAGAAAATGTCTTTTAGATTTCTCACTGCGTGTAATATGGTAAAAATAAAAGATAAAGTAATTAACTGATCCCGTTTGGCGCTGGGTTCGAATAGCATCACACCATAACTTCCTGCGGATGTCGTAAAAGGCGACTAAGAATTAATCCAGAGAATGCATTGGGCAGCAGCATTCCCTGTGAACGGAAAATTTCTACTGCGCTCACCAACCTGCCTGCCAAGTGTGGTGAGTATGGCATAAGTAGTAGTATAAGTATGGGGAAGCTGGATCTAGTAGTTATCAAAATACCCCCTATTTCAAAATACTGATCTATTCATGAATGTGTAATTAATTCAAAATTGTTTTGCTATTAATTTACTTCTGTCTGATTTGAATGAAAGAGTGTGTGATTTAATTTAAAAGACTGATCTCAGCTAGTAGTTATCAAAATACTGATCTATTTAAATGAATATTAGGTTATTCGGAATACCTTTCAGTTATAAAGTTACTACTTATCTGATTGTATAAGTAAGCAAATATTTTTTCAGAAGTTGTCAAAGTAATTATCTTTTAAAATTAATAAGTGACTTATACAGAATGTCTTTTTATTATTTGAATTGAATACTATTGATCTGTTTGATTTGCTGTGTAAATTATATTTTTAATTGAATGTACCTCTATCAATCACAAAGAATTCCATTTGAAAACTAGACTACCAGTCTACTAATACTATAAGTGTAGCAAATTCATTATATTCCAATTAATAATTTTGTTATCAAGGGATAGGATAATAATTAATATGAAACAACATATTATATTAATATTTAAAGTATTTTATTAATTGAACACCATTTACTTAAACAAATTACATTTTTCTGTGCACATATTTTATTATGAAATAAACAATAAAAAATAACATCAGGTTGATTATATTCTTCATACAATTTCATAATGCTAGGACAGCCTTTATCTTCTAAATTATACACTTTGTTATTTGGTAATAATTCTTTAATCCATTTGACTTCTTCCAAACCCTTTAACATAAATATTTTTCTCTTTTAGAAAATTTATTATATGGTACTTGAATTGTGAATATGGTTTAAAGCCTTCTCTCCAGTAAATATGCCTATTTCTTTCAATCCAGCCCACTTGTCTTTTTTCTGATTTAGTTAAATCATAAAACGGATACGGTTGCTTAATTAACAGCGTTTAAAGATGATCCTTGCATAGAACCGCCATTTCTTTTATTATGAATTGGTTATTATCGGTTTTAAACCCTTGGACATCAACAATTGCGTTCATGATAATTTTCTTACAAGCTTACTCAAAGGTTTATACTCAATCAATCGATCGTTAATAATGAGACAATAGGCTGATGTGTTTTCTGGTATTTCAGTCGTACACTCTATTTCTAATCGAACATCAACAGGACCAGTTTTTAAATTTTCATACTGTCGTGAACAATCTATTATGACTATTGGAGCTTTTTCTTTGAAATCTATAATATCAAACAGGGGATCCGAAGGAAGGTTGTAATAAGACTGGCGAAATGCTGTGTACATCTCATATAATATACTATACTTATTTTCTTCAAACTTAAGATTAAGTGGTTCGTATGGATAATATGTTGAATTTAAAAATAGAGTAACATTATTTAGTTTACAGTGATCAAACCAAGAACAATCCCTAATTTTATTATTTTTTCTGTTAGTTTGTAAACCGAAAATTATATATCTAGGTTTTTCTAATTGCGATGCGGATTTGACTAACCAAGTATGTTTAGGTAAAACAGGATATTCATATAAATCCCAGTTTCTGAATGGTATTTGAATCGCACGATCTTTTTCTAGATGTTTAAGTAACGATAGCCTTTCTTTATCAGAAACTTTAATATGAGGCATTCGCCATTGCAGTCTTTGTATATTTACAATACAACTATCTTTATCTTCAATTAAAACGCTATTTATGTTCGTATTACTTCGAGTTAAAATGAGCTCATGCCTGCAATTTAATATCACTTTATTGTAGTCTTCTGCAAAACCTAAAAGTTTGTTAAGTTGTATAATCACACTAAAGTATCCATTGTCACTCTCTTTTCCATTTATGAACCACCCCCACAAAGCTGCAATTTTACTGTCGCTATTATTCATAGAAACATATGATTTCATTGTTGAGGTAATTCCAACATTTCTTATACGATCAATTTCAATGCCATTAATTTCATATTTAATGTCTTGAAAAAGATAGGCTATTGCATTGTTGGTAAACTTAACCTTCTTGGGAATTGTTTTGTTAGTTGCCGCATCATATGTAAATGCCTTTGCAAAGCCTTCTATATAAATCGAACTTGCGGATGGTAAAACGTACAAATCTTGTTGTTGAATAGGTATTCGAATTTCATCATTTTCTTTAAAACTATCAGTTTATGAATGAATTTCATAGCTCACTATAGAATTATCAAAATGTGGAGAATCAGTCACGTTTAACCCTTTCGCGGGCGGAACCCGGTCATGTGGTATACGTAGAAAGACACACCAATTCTTCATACAAAATAGTTAGACGTTTTTTGACGTAGCGTCCTATTTCTAAGATACAGTTAGCCAAGATACAGTTAGTCGTTACCTAACGTCAACGTATATAGACGCTCTGTCATGTCTATGCAAGAGGTAAATCTCATTGGTCTACAACGTTTATTGCCGTCGAACGTCTGCAGACGTAGTGCCATAATGTAGGATACTGTAACATTTAATAAGCACATAACGTCTACAAACGTCGAACGTACGGAAACGTTCTGTCATATTATATTTGTTTCGTATGTTATTTAGGAGTACAACGTTAAGAAACGTCAGACGCTTATTTACGTTGTGTCACATTGAGTGCTATATGTTTAAAGTGTTATGTCACAACGTTCACAAACGTCCAACGTACCTAAACGTTCTGTCATATTATATTTGTTTCGTATATTATTTAGGAGCACGACGTTTAGAAACGTCAGACGCTTATTTACGTTGTGCCACATTCAGTGCTATATGTTTAAAGTGTTATGTCACAACGTTCACATACGTCCAACGTATGGAAACGTTCTGTCTTATTATATTTGTTTCATATGTTGTTTTGGAATATGACGTTAATGTACGTTGAACGTTAACATACGTTGTATTCCATAAAGTTGAACATTTTGTTTACTATGTAACACA
Organism: Scrobipalpa costella; assembly: GCA_949820665.1. NCBI lineage: Eukaryota > Metazoa > Arthropoda > Insecta > Lepidoptera > Gelechiidae > Scrobipalpa > Scrobipalpa costella. The sequence continues at coordinate 11,241,132 of OX463309.1, forward strand.
ACGTACGGATACGATAACGTATACTAACGTTATGTTCCTATAGCATTTTGTAATTTTTATAAGATTGAACCAACGTATTTATACGTTGGGTCAAATATGGGTATCATACAGTAATTTAATGTTTTTATTATACATAAAACACAAGGAGACATTCAAAATGTGTATTTATTATTATTAATTATAGAACTACTTAATAGAACAATCACATTAGGTTTTATTGAGATCAAATCTACTTAAATTCTATCGTAAATTGTTATCATAATCAAATGCTTAAAGATAATCACAGTTTTCACAAACAAAACTTAACATTGAGATCGATAATAAGGTGTACTTTTTCACTACAGGAACTATTTCAGCCCAAACACTACAAAACATAAAAAAGCAACTTCTGCGACAAAAAGAAAAATCAAAAAGAGGTAGTATAGTTAGGTAGTAGGTACCTATAAAGTTTTTCGTATTACCTAATTATTTAGAAAAGTAAAATAATACTTTAAACTTCTATGAAAAAAAATAAAGAAATATCAAACGAATCACTATAAGTATAACAGTCTCAACATTATGAGTGCAAGTATTAATAATTAATATTTTGAAACATAAAAAACAAAACTAAACTAAGTCAGTCAATTAATTAATTGTCCAGTTGGCTATGCCACTCTTCAAAACACAGGGCGCAGAGCGCTGGTTTATCGTCACATCCCTTGCATCGTAGTCCGGTTTCTCTTCTTTGATTATTCTTTTTGCACATTTTACATTTCAGATAGTTGGACTTTTTCTTTGATCCAAGCGGTACAGGATTTTTTTCAGGCCAATGATTTGTAGAATCAACTGATGCAATTGCTGGGATTTGCTCGTTAGATCCCTTTCGATTGCTGTATTTAGAGTGCCTAATCAGGTGCTTGAGATCGACATCATTAACCTGTATTAGATTTCTGATTAGTTCTTCTCGGAAGGTTATGAATTCGTACGATTTGTTGTTATCTTTGCAGTAATTTTTGTAAATAAAAAAACTGTTCCAGACGGCGATATCTAGAAGGTGAAAAAACACCTTTTTATACCACCTTATAGTTTTACGAGGTGATCGACGCGATCGACTCCAGACATGAACTTATTGTATTCAACCACTTCTCGCGGTTTATTCTTAGGTTGTCCACGTCTGTTAAATACGTCAACCATCTGGGGATGGTATTCAGTGGTGATCATGTTTACGGGGCGCTTGTCCACCCATTTTGAAACGTAAATACGATTTCTTTTTGCCCAAACATGATTACCTCTTTTGAGTTTTTTTGACAATAAATGTTTTGGATTGCCTTTTCTATTCACGCGTAATATTCCCGTTGAATGTGTCTTGAGATCTAGAAGTTTTTGGGATAACACTACCGAATTATAGTAGTTATCCATATAGAGCGAATGACCTTTTAAAACATATGGTCTCATGAGTCTCAAGACGATCTTTTCTACTTTCTTTCCTTTTTCTGTAGTGTCAGCCATTTTGCCAGAATACATCATCATATTTAGGACATAAGCGCTCGATGTTGTCAGTTCGTAAAACTTAATGCCATATCTTGCTCGCTTAGATTTTATGTATTGTTTACATGTCAAACGACCTTTAAATAATAGTAAAGATTCGTCCAAACTTAGTTCTTTCTCTGGTTTATAACAAAGGCGAAAGTTTCTTGTTACAAAATCGATAAAGGTAGTTACTTTTTCCTGTCCTTTTGCGTCTAGAGAAGCAACGTTTATACATCTCAGTATCTGTTCAAATCTACGTGCAGATAGAACTGACACAAATATCGGATGGTAGTATAAAGGATCTGACATTGTAAACAGTTTACGTTTTTGTGGAGTAGCAACATGACCGCTTAGTAAACACAAACCCAAAAATTTCAGTAATTCTTCTCGATCAACTTCTTTAAAAGTGTAAGAGCGACTTTTTCTAGTCTTTGGCCTATTTTTTTTACATAAATCATGTCCGTAGGCATTGGTACATTCCATTATATAATCAACAATTTCAGGCGGGAACACTCGATTAAAAATATCGTTATAATATGTTATATCGTATAGATTTATTTCTATGTTTTTCCATCTAAACAAGCAAAAAACAGATTAATTAGAACCAGATATGTATATTATCTTCCTGCTAGATAAATATGAATCTAGTTATAACGGAATTAGGGTACCTACACTCGTAAAAAGTCAGGCAATCAAGTAGGTATCTCACATTATGTTATTACTTATTACCCCGTCAAAAGTCTGTTTTAGAAATGAATAATAGAAAAATGTTACTTTGAACTGATAGTTTATCTGCTTTTACGTAGCACGTAATAAATAAGCAATTAAAATACTCACCTTTTCAACAAAATCACTCTCGTAAACAACAGTAAAAGCACCCGGTTTTTGGCGGCGCGCGCGCGCATCCCCCTATGATGACACTGTGTGACTGAGGCAAGGGAAGTGAAGGGGCGGGGGGCGTATCATAACGTTGTGCATATTCTTCGTACCACCAGCACACAAGCATGACATCTACTTTTTCAAGTGCCGAATGTCATGATGTAATGTGACAGTACAAAATTGTTTTTTTTATGCGTTGTGTCGGAATGACGTAAGCTAATAGAATTTTGTATTGCGAGTCAACGTGCTCAAACGTTCTGTCACCGTACATAATTGTCTCGGAACGTATAGATACGTTACCGCCCGCGAAAGGGTTAATATAGAACTCATATTTTATAACCAAGTGATCGCAGAAAATCTTTATTACTTTTTGTAATTCTTTTCTTCTTTGAAACACATCTTTTCGCTTTACTTGTATCGCTGGAAATAGCAGAGTGTACTTTACTTTTGGTGCTTTTATTACTATAAGTTTTAGAATTTCTTCTCTTTACGTTGATATTATGATTAAAAACAATCATGTTAACTTTCTTAGATGTAGACACAAATGAATAGGTTCACCTCTAAAGTTTATTAAGTTTTCTTTATCATCCAATATCTTGATTGAAATTGATGATATAAGATTTTTTATAACTGGAAAATATATAATATTGTGTGGCTTTTCTAAAAATTGGAAGCCTGGTGGAATGTTCACGAATAGAATGAGTACGAGATGAGTTAGTATAAGATCCTTGCACTAAGTCACATTCGATTCTTATTACAGACACAGGTTGAATGTTCACTAATGTCTCGGAGTCATACCATTTATTAGCTTCCAGTTTTACTTTACGAAATCCTAATAAAGCACCTACCTATAGTGATGCTTGCTTGAAAGTTGATATCCTCGGAGCAATATATAGAACATTACAAAGTATTATTATTGGGTTTGATTATAATTTCACAAGTTACACTATTCTTTATATAGTCAAGAATACCTTCTAAATCATATGTACCATCTGGTATTTTTCTACTAGATAAATATCGGGGTACTTAGTTTTTTGAAGTTCTTGCTCATAGAACGCACCTAATATAGGACGAAGATTTGCATCTTGTAGCAAATAAGTAGCAGGATGCGTATTCTGTACTTTGATAATTTTAAATATTTCTGTTGACCAATTAGGAGTATATCCTTTATCAAATGAGCCTTTATATTTACTAATACGAACAAAATCTCCAACCTCAAAACGCGTTTTTTTTCTTAGTCTATCTAGCTTCGTTTACTTTGTGAATATTGTTATATCTTTCTAAGATTTTCTTTTTTGCACGATCATTCACATCGATAGGCTTGCAAGCTATTGTTCTATGGAATGAATTATTATAATGCTTTACTACTGTATCTAAAACTCCCTTATTCCATTTATAGTTACCGTTCAAACTGAATTGTTTGAACAGTTTACCTTTAAGAGTTCTGATAAGTCTTTCAACAATTGAAGCTTTTTTTGTGGAATATGTTGAGTAATGGTTTATTTTGTACTTGTTGATAAGTTCTTTAAACTTTTCATTGTAAAATTCTGTACCACGGTTTGTTTGTAAATTCAGTGGTATTTTTCCTTGTTCCAACAAAATTTTGAAATGCTTTTGTCACTTGCTCTTAGTTTTTTTGTTTTAGCGGATAAGCCCAAGCGTATTTTGAAAAAGTGTCTATTACAACTAATATATATCTGAATCCATTAATTTGTTTACAATACACCTGCAAGTCAATCAAATCAGCTTGCCATAAATCATTAATGTCTTTCATCACAACAGATCGACGTTTGTAATTAACTCGTGCATTCTTATGAATTTCATTTATTACATCTGCTTTGCTCATCGCTGTTTAGTTTTTTTTCCTGTTTTTAATTGATCACTATTTATCTCAGAAGTTTTAGAAGTTACAATACCTTCTAGTTTAGAAATCCTGACTGCTAAATCTGAAATATGATTTAGTATCTTTAAATTATTGCTCACAAAATAATTTCTGATGTTTTCGATATAATCTTTGTTTACTGCATCATTCGAATCGACAGGTGTCAATAAATTTTTAATGATCTTGTGTTCTGCATCCAAATTTCCGTCAACGGTATTTTTAAAATGAAATATATTTTAGGTCCAAGTCCAGCTCAATCCTTTGTTGTTTATTTAAAATATGATGTCCGAATTTGTCAACGTTCATGTTGAAAGATAAATTTCAAATGTGCATTTATTCACGTTGTTCTCTCTTTTTATGATTTACTACTTTATAATACGAGCTTCTTTTAATTCTTCAATAATTGAAATTATTTCATTATCGTGGTTATTATTTCCCGCCTCTCTTGAAGCAATGAGCAATTTCAATCTTTCAATTAATTCATTAGGATCATCCCAGTAAACTAAGTCAGTTTTACTTCTATATTCTTTTAATTTAGGTAAATCACCTCCGATCTTTGCATTAGTTTTTGAAAATTGGTTGTGTTCAAGAAACATCGGTCTTATTATTTCACGATATTTTATGCTTCTATCACCTTTGATTTGATCAATAGGATTAAAGTTTCTTTTATGAACATTAGTCTCATTTAACATATCTTTATAAACAATTTTGTCTTTTTCAGTAACTAAATTTAAATTTGGTTTTTTATGTAATACAAGTTCTCTTAAACCAGGCGTTAACTCATACTGTTTTTTATTATCGATCGTAACCAATAACATTTTTTCTTCACTGGAAGGAGTATCTAAGGCTGTTAAATCGATTTCAGAATTCCCCATATATAATTTATTTTGTTTGCTTCTTATACCGAATGGTATATTAATATTATCATAAACCTTCAGAAAGTCTGCTTTAAAGATGGACGATTCTCCCACATTTACAACATCTTCGTACTCACTATCACTAGAACTAGTGTAATTTTCGCTTGAGCTTCTATTATGCTCGCTAGAACCTGTTTTGTATAGTTTTATGTTGCTTTTCAATATTATTACTATTGAAATTCAAATCTTTTAATTGAGCGTTTTCACATTTTCTTATGTTTATTCAATTTTCTATAGGCTCTGAAATGGGCTTAAATATCTGCTTTAACTTCAACTCATTAATTTCTTCAGTTTTCATAGCAGACAGTTTTCTTTTTATTGAATCAACAGATTTTACAAGTTCTTTTTTTATGTTATCAGACATTTTATTTCCTGATACAGTAGTGAATTAAAATGAGAACAATAAATTTGAGATGCTGGTGAAGCAATGAATGATTTATAACTCAACATTGAAATAGATACAAATTCAGTTGTTGTCTGATTAATTAAAAGTCCTGCGATGTTTATGAATATCTTTTTATTCAAAGCTTAATAAATATATCAAAGGCCTGTCTATACCTCCCGTCATTTATTTGACTATCTTTGTTTATTATCAAAAAAATAAAAGTTTCCCTCCAGACTGTAGAGCAAATTGTTTTGAATTTTTGCCATTCCATATCAGAATGAACATGTTCATTATAAATGTGTTTTAAATTAGTATAATCTTGTTTGAAGACTATCAAAAAGTTCACGTTGTCTCTAAGTAGCTGCTTAGGAATTTTAGAATAAGTTTGAGTTAAGTAAAAACAGTCAATGTTTTTATGCCTTCCAAAAGTGAAATAGTTGAGTATATTGATTTGGTTTTCACAAATAACGTCATCAAAAATGAAAATGGAGTCGTATGGTGCTTCTGTTGGGTGCATAACCTCATCACTATTCTCGAATATCTTGAAATTTATTGCAGGCACGTTTTCAAATACATCTCTTAAAAAACAGTATTTGGGTTGAAATGATGTTTTAGAATAAAGATAAACATTTTTGTACTTGAGTCCATTTTCATGCAGCAATAAGGAAAGCATTACGTTAGTTTTACCACAGTTGGAAGGGCCACAAATGATGCAACGAATGTTATTAGGTAAAAGTAAGCTATGACGTCTTTTATCATGTTTGGGTTTTGTTTCTACATTATTTACTTGAAGAGAAAGTGCTTGTTTCACGAACTTCATCTTAGAAATAAAGATGTTTGTTTAGTTACTTACTTTATATAGGAATGAATATTAAAATAAAAAACACAAATATATTAATACATTATTATTATTATAATTAAGCATTTATATCATAGGTAGGTATATAGCATAAAACATACTTTTCCATTAAATAGTTGTTCAATATTATAAAAACCTTTCAATTATTATAGAGGTCATATTGCAACAGTATTCGAATAAGTAATTACAATTCAGCTCATATTAACTTTTCATAGTGACCCCAAGGTAGAGTATGAATTTGATCAGTCAATACTTGTCTTTTATCATCAGATCTATCTAGCACTAATTTGTTGACTTCTTGAGAATACAATACATGTCTAATAGATTTGATAGTATTCATTTTACTTTTCAAGGTCTTATTATGAAACAATGTGCGATTATATTGTGATAATTTAAGTTTTTTAGTAATTGGTTTACAAATACCTTTTGCTTTGATTATATTTGATTTTTTATTTTAATATAATACAATTTAGCTCGTAATCCTACAAATTCACTTATTAAGTCACCACCAAGCTCATCATTAAAAAGACCTGGTACTTTTGCATTAATTAAAGGAATATTATAAGGATTTTTAGGACTGAAGTTACTTGTATCAAACTGAGCTAAGTCAGTTTTCATATCTTCATAAAAGTCATCTGTTTCAATCAAATACAATAGACTGTCTGTATCTGTATAACAAAGTTTAATATTATTATTATATTTTTCCTTCATATGCTCATAGTGAAATCTATATAAATGTTGTTTAGCAAGTTCTAAAACTGTAAACCCAATGTAGATTGGTTCATCTAATACAATCTTCTCCCGTTTTATTTGAATACATACATACATATAATCACGCCTCTTTCCCGGAGGGGTAGGCAGAGACCACATCTTTCCACTTGCTACGATCCTTACATACTTCTTTCGCTTCATCCACATTCATTAATCTTTTCATACATGCTCGTCGGTTTAGGGTACTCTTGACCTGACCTTTCTTTAGGACGTCCCCGATTTGATCCAAGTACGTGCGTCGAGGCCTTCCCCTCCCAACATTTCCATCCACACTCGCCATATATATCTGTTTGGTCAACCTGCTTTCACTCATTCTCTCAACACGCCAAACCATTTAAGCATTCCCTTGTCAATACCTGTCACTATATCTTCTTTCACACCACAACGTTCCCTAATCACACTATTTCGTATCCTGTCACTCAGTTTGACTCCAATCATACTTCTTAACGCTCTCATTTCTACTGCATTTATTCTGCTTTCATGCTTTATTTGAATGGCAACAAAATTCTCTGAAAATATTGATATGCTTTTAAAATCGGGTTTTGCAATCAATTTACAAGCACCAATTCGTTTATTTGTACGATTGTTGGTATCATTCCAAGTATTTATTAATTTGACACAGACTTGTTTTCGTTTGTTTTCAATTGTTTTCCCAAAAATTGCATTAATTTAACACTTGAAAAAGTCTTTTTGAAAAGTAGATGTAGCCGACTGTCTTAAACTGGTGTTTAATTTAATATACTTTTTCAGAAAACTTTCTTGTCTAAACTTTAAAATGCGATGATTTTTTTTCAATATTAGCCCATGCTTTAAACATTCCTTTAAATGAATAAAATGGATAACATATTCATATTTATCATATAAATCTGCTATAAGTTTTGGATTTTTTCCTCCCGGTGGAGTAAATTTTTGTGGAGCAAATGGTAAGTCGCTATGCTTGTCATGTAAATAATCGGGATAATGTAAGTCAACTTCTAGAATATATCCATATCCATTCCAAATCAATACGAGATGATGTCTATATATCGATACTCTGATGTAACATGATCATGGTCAGCTACTTTATCACCGAATAAAAAGAGCTTACAAATATGACAGACAGTAGCATTTTGAAAGTCATTTTCTAGTCTTTTGTCAATGCTGTCATTGGTTTTATCTCTTTAAGAATTTCGTAAATTTTAGTTACATCCCTTACAAGATATTCCAAAAATATTCTAACACAGTCAAACCCTCGGTATGAAACATATTTGTTTAAAGATTCATCATATGAACAACATATGTAGTAGCCAAAACTAGAAGGTTGGTGCACTTTGAGTGTTTGAGTATTTTCGGAGACAGTCTTCTGGTAACTAATTAATAGACTTTCAAAATCTGCATAAATCACGAAATTATTTTTTTGTTTGCGTTCAAAGTGTTTGAATTGCAATATATTATTATTTGGATTTGGTAATACTGTAAAAACTTTTGAGCATAAGTGTTTATTATATTTTAATTCAGATGAAAAAAACTGTAGGCAATCGTCGCAAAAATATATTTTTCCTTTGTGTGATGTAACTTGTCGTCTCACTAAACGTATTAAATCCTTAATTAAACAATAGTGTCCTTTTCCTAACCTCTCAATATATAATAAATTTATATGTTTGATTTTTTTTGATTGGGTGGAATATAGCGGACCTGTACCTTTTGATCTATTATCCAAACCACATATATTTATGCTAATTTTAGGATTCTGTTTTTCAAATAATTTTATATCATTGTAACTAGGAGGAAAGGACATACGCTTTGTGTTGAGTAATTCATGGAAGTCTGGATAAGATGACGTTCTACATACATTTTTTTGTACAGGATTTAATGCTGCTACTATTGACCATAGAAAACAGAAGTTATCATTATTTTGAATGTCGATACAACTTTTTGTATTCTTTATAGCAGATGGTAATGGTAAGTAGGTACCACCTTTTTGATCTAAAGGGCTGTATTTATTTATATTAATTTCAAGATGACTGACTGATTCAAAAGACCAGCTTGACTTGCGATGCTCAAATTCCGACAGTTTTCGTCACATTTTATCATGTAAATTTGTGCTTTTATTAACTACATCATACTTTGAGTTAAATGATTTAATTTGTTTCTCATTTACTTTCGGAAGAAAAAAGTATGCAAACAAATCAAAATTCACTTTAATGCTATTATTTTTTAATAAGGACATATTTATGAGTTTAATCATATCATCTAAATTATCATTTAAAAATGCTTCAGGAGTCAAATATTTGAGCTTGGGATTCAAACGGAAAGTTGCTATCCTATTTTTGAATGCTGTTGCAATAATTTGAATATTTTGAAATTGAGTATTCAATAAACAATTTGACTTATGTAAATTAGTTCTGTTATGATGATACAGATTGCTTCTTGGTAGTATTATTTTACAATTATTACATTCTATTAATTTGTTTTTATTGTGATCAGTACTCTGGGCTTTTTTATGAAGTTGTTTCTGTTTGGCTGTAAATAAAAAAAAATATATTAGAGAAACAATTATATTTTAAAACGTCATTGAAATAGTTTCATCATGTATATAATTTGAATAATATCGAAATGATAGTAGAATAGTATATGGTATGCTCTTAAAATACTAGAATAATCTTCTAAACGAATACACAAAACGTTCAATTAAGCATCACGATAACGTATATATTAAGAATTGATTATAGGGCTGATTATAAGACGATGAACGGTACGTCACGGGGCAATCTTCAAATTCTTTTCGAACAGTTGTTAGATATTGAGACAACAGTTTCCAAGCCTCGGTGTCTGTATCGCTTCGATTTTTTAGCGAAATTATGAGGTGTCTCCAGCGATCTGTAGGTGCCACCTTTTCAATATCCTCGCTATTCCACACTTTGACTTCAACGTAATGGCTCTCTAATTTGGCCTCGTTTGTCTGTTTTGCGTATCCGTTCGGAAGACGACGCTGTAAGTACGAGTACAAACCCTCGTTCAAATTCTCAGGCATCTGACCGTCACCTCCTCCGAATAACTCGTTGGCAGTTGTTTTCTTTTTTCCACTGTCTTTCTTTGATTTCACATTTGAATCCTGTTGCCACTGCTTTTCTGCTCCTTTCGCTGGCTTTTGTTTTTTTTCTTTGGGCTTTTTCATATCTTTTTCTTGTTTTTCTGCACCGTCTGTCGCATCTTTCTTAGACTTTTTCTTAGGTACAGCCCTCTGCCTTTTAGATGGAGTAATATCTTGAATGGGTGGTGTGGTGATAACTTCATGCTTTCGCTTTCTTGATGTACTAAGTTTGCTCGTCGATGCCTTCGTTGATTGTTTAGGAGACTGTGGCATCGGTGCTACGTTTTCATCTTCAGAAGATTCGCTCGATGAGGATGAACCGAGGAAGAGGAGGATGACGATTCGCTGCTTGATGAAGGAGTAGGCTCGAAAAATAGTTCTTCAGTTTTGGCGGACCTGGGAAAAAATATAATTTATTTAAAATGGTATGTTCTATTATTATAGTACCTATTTAAGAGTGAATACATAGTTATTTTTATTTTAATATCTGATAAATTAAAAAGAAACATAATTCCAATTGGAATGGAATATTATTTTGATTTATTACTTATGATTTTTAAAAGGGGAACACAAATCAATTAATTATAATAGTAAACAGTTAATTTTTTCAAACAGGTAAACTTATTCAACTTACATCGTGTTTTCTTCGAATTATTTTTTCTTTTCGATGACAACACCTCGTAGCATAAACAGGATGATTGTAACGGAAGAACGGTAGATATTCTGTAAAGTGATATATTAAACAAATTGTTATTTTGATACAAATAAGAATTACTTTATTTTGATTAATGAATTATTCTTGATTATTTTTCAATACGTTTTACTCTCATCAGTATGTATTCGAACATGTCAATAATATTTTCTAACTAGTTAATTACTTCTCAGAGTTTAAATATAATTATTTAATTATCAATTCATTTGATATAGTTCACTTATTCCAAATGCAAGCAATTTGAAATAATTATATTTAAACTCTAAGAAGTAATTAAGATGTTTTCTGTAAAGAGAGAATTCAATAAAGTTATTTTTTATGAAACGAAAATTGTAAGCAATATCTTATTAGTGCAAGAATTATAATTACTCGTACTAGCTTTAAGATTTCATATCATTTAGACAGATATTTATTGAAAAATAATAAAAAAAAGTATAAAAATAAGTTGCAAATGAAAACTGTTGATATAAGTCAACCAACAATTTATAATGCTGTAACAAACAAGCTACAATATTCAAATAAGTATTAAAGTTAGACGAAAAAAGAAGCTCTAGGTATCATTAGAACAGTTAATATGATTAAAGATAGTACAGCTCTCTGATTAATTTCACGTATGGTGATGGATGAGTTAGGCACATAGCTAATAGGACACGGCGAGGTGGCGATGCGGCGGAGGCGCGCTGTATTTCTACAAAAAATCAAATATACGCGGCGCGACTGATTTGAAACGCCCACGCGTTTTCTACGCAATAACGACACGCCTGCACCTCACTGCTTCGTATAAGCGACGTGTCTATGACACTGTCTTTATTAGTTGTAAATTATACTATCCAAATTCAAGGTAGATAATCTTTTCTAGTAAAGTAAAAAGAAAGAGTTTGGTTAAATAAGTATTACCAACTATGAAATAAGTCTGTGTGATAAATAAATCTGCGAATATACGAGGGGCGGCTGATATAAAATCTACTATGTTAAAGAAAGTTTTGAAAATCGAACTGGCCATTGCAAAATCATATTCTATATTTATTCCTTTTTAAAAATTATGACGCTTATTTTTTTTCGCTTGCTTTTGTTTTTTTGGCGCAGCTTTGATTTCACCATGTCGAAAGAAAATTGCAAAATGATGAAATTTGAGCATCGAGCAGTGATTAAATTCCTAAGTAAAGAAGGAAATACGCCTACGCAGATCAGAGAGCGCATGTTAAAGGTGTTTGGTGATTCAAGTCCTTCTGAATTCGTCATAAAGTTTTGGTCGAAGCAATTTAAACATGGCCGTGAGAGCCTGGAAGACGACACACGTAGTGGAAGGCCAATTTCTGCTGTTACCGCAGATAATGTTGAAAAGGTGAAGAACCTGATTCTTGCAGATCGGCGAATCAAGCAGTGGGAGATAGCCAGAGATGTGGGCATTAGCAAGGAACGAGTTCATGAAATTCACGAACATTTGGGCATGTCCAAGGTGAGCGCGCGTTGGGTCCCTAGAATGTTTACCCCCTTTGACAAACAAAGGCGAGTAGAATGTTGTCAGGCATTTCTAGACCTGATCAAAGGTAAAGAAGAAGAGACTATCTCTCGAATTGTGACCTGTGATGAAACTTGGATTCGCCAGTGGGATCCGGAAAGCAAACAAGAGTCAATGCAATGGAAATTTAAAGGAGAAAAGCCGCCAAGGAAGTTCAAGGTTCGGCCGTCGGCTGGAAAACTAATGGCCACCGTATTTTGGGATGTCGATGGGATTTTGATGATAGATTATTTGCCTAAAAATACAACTTCAAATGAATAAATCTCTTTCTCTTAGAATCTATAAAATCAATGTAGTACTTACATTCAATTTCCTCGAGTATCCAAAAATGCACTCTCACGAATGTTCACGTGTACACTCATTCGCTAATATCACTGTTTCTTTTGACGATCACAGAACTCACTTATTAGAATGAAACATCACAGGTCACTGGCAAAAATGGACAAGTCTAAGAAAACATTCGCATTAAATGTTGTACAAGTTTAAGCATGTGAGTGTTAATAAGTACGCATCTTTTAAGATGTATGTGTATAGAAATGATGCATCAGCAATTCTAATCTCAGGAGCACTATTTTCAAATCACACGAATCGAAATTTGGTTACATCCGAAAAAGTTGCGATTACATGTAATTTATTTTGTATACGAGTTTTAATGTGATAGATTCAATAATAGGGATCCAGGGACAGATTCGATGATAGTACTTAGGTACGTTTTTTTAAAATTATAATAAGAAATTGTATAGCACGTCAGTTCATACAATTATTTAGTTTTGTAATGTACTACTAACATTCTTGGTACAGTTACTTCAAATAAAATATAAAAGGAACAAGTGAACCCACGCGCAATAAGTAATCAGCGTAAACACAGACAAATCATATTACATTCGGCGACAGCTACGTCTCGTGTATGCCCAATTAAGGCCTGTTCAAACCGTAGCGGTATCCGCCACCGCCGTGGGTACCGGAATCCCGATGGGTACGCGATTAACGCGGCGTTCAAACCATAGCGGGATCCGCTACCGGGGACGGTATCGGATACCGCGGTGCGTTCGACCGACGACGACGGGACGGCGCTCGAGTTGTAGTGTTTCTGTTCTCTTTGAGTTGTAGTGTCGTTGTCGCTATCTTGCAGTGATTTTAGATTAGATTAGATTTTCAAATTATTAGAAAAAAATAAAAAGAAGATGATGGCTTGCAGAGAAGAAGAAGAAGAGGCATTGCTTTTATTGGCATTACTTGAGGACGAACGAAAGTAAGTAAAAAATTATATCCCGTTATAAAAAATAGATAGACAGGATCAAGATAGTTTTTTATATCAGAATATTTCAGGGTTAATAGCTACAATTTTTTAGAGTTTCTCACCAATTTACTGAGCCACCTTTCACTTGTCCATCTCTAGTTGCCCTAGAAATTTAAATAGGCCAATCACCTAGTAATTTATTAAATTGATTTGGCATTATGACAAATACCTTGACCTCATAATGATTCTTAAAAAACAATTATTATATTAAAAAGAAGAATTTAGGGTTCCGTACCCAAAAGGTAAAAACGGGACCCTATTACTAAGACTTCGCTTCGCTTTCTGTCTGTTCGTCTGTCCGTTTTTAATAAATCTTCACTCCCTCTTCCCCAGGTCACGAATTTGGATTCATGAAATAAATAGAGAACGAGAAATCGAAGGACAATTTCACACACTTTACCCAAAGCAGCGACGAGATGAAAAACGATTTTATGATACATTTAGAATGTATACGGAATCATTGATGAAATATTAAATATGATCAAGCCCGACATAACAAAATCCTTTACTGAATTTCGTCGCCCAATCGGTCCTGAGGAACGTTTAGCTATTACTTTAAGGTAAGACGAAATAAATAATTTATTGCATAGTTAATTACAGGTATTTATTGTTTAATAATAATCAAAAACAAGAAATGTGCATTATAATTATTTACGTGTTCAAAGGGTGTCAATCTCGTTTTCAAAATCAATATCAGTATTCTGATCCTCGTTGATGCTCGCTGCCTCTTGAGAACAGAATTCTAACCCCATGATGTGTTGGGATGTCCCTGGTACACTTCGTGATTGTGGTTGTACATCTATGTCTTGCTCTTCTTGCCCATGATTAAGGAAAGGATCTTGTTCCACGTCGAAATCGCTGGGAGATAAACTATTGTAGTATGAGCATGCTGATGTACTATGATCAGAGGGTACTGTCGTGTTTTCTCTACGCCAATTCGATAGTGCCTCAAGTTCGTATTGTGGAGGTCGAGAATTAGAAGAGCAAGAGGAACACAATAGTTGGCGTTCTTCCTGCTCTTCTAGTTCGCCTTCCATCATAATTTGCGCTATTTTCATTTTAATTAATGTTCTTCGGATTTCAGAAAAACTGTCTATTGTTTTTGCATAACCAATCATTAGATGTTCTGTTGATGAAATATCAGATTTTCTTGCATTCAGATACCTTATAACTTTATCAACCCTGCGTTCATCGTTACAGCTGTTGTTCCGTTGTTTTCTATTAACGGTTATGGGTTGCGGAGATGGTGATGAGAATGAATGATCTGGAGTTGAATTTCTGGGTTCATTGATATTTTGGTCAGTATTTTGACCTTCATTTTCAGTGTCTGGTGTGACATTAGTGTCAGTGGTAGCAAAGCCTATATGGTCTCTTAAAAACTCCATATTTTGGTGCCCATTGCCATTTATTGTACCGATCATATGTCTTAGCCGCACTTTGTCCTGTAGTCGTTTTTAAACTTTTTAAATGTTTGCCGTACGAATCTCTTAGGTTTTTCCATTTGGTCCTTGCACTGTCACCTGCAACAATGAAACAAAACTATTTCGTAAAGTTATCATTATGAATAAAAAAAATCGTGTTATTTTATGAGTTGAATATTAAAATTGTCTTTTTTTGCAGTTTACTAGCGACGGGAGATTCATTTAAATCAATTGGAAACAGTTACAGAGTCGGATATTCTACAGTAGGAGACATCGTGGGTGAAGTATGTGAGGCTATTTGGAACAGATTACAACCAGTATATTTGAAGAATCCCACTGAAGAAATGTGGACATTGACATCGGAACAGTTTAACAACATATGGCAATTCCCAAATTGTATTGGGAGCATTGATGGGAAGCACATTACTGTTGTTTGTCCTCGTAATTCAGGTAGTAATTATTTTTGCTACCTAAAAAAATTTTCCATAGTACTTATGGCAATAGTAGGACCGCAGTATAATTTTTTATGTATAGATGTTGGCGGGTACGGCAAGAATAGTGATGGTGGTATCTTCGAAAACTCCGTCATGGGAAGAAAGTTCAGTAATGGAACAATGAACATCCCACATGATAAACCTTTGCCGGGGTACAATGTCCATACGTCACATGTTTTAATAGCAGATGAGGCGTTTGCTTTAAATACATACCTGATGAAATCATTTAACCAGAGAGAAGTTCTAAGGAATATGCGCAAAGAAAGATATAATAAACGCTTATGTCGTGCTCGACGCGTTGTCGAAAACGCATTTGGTATAATGGCGCAACAATGGATAATTTTTTTAAGGCCGATACCATTGCATGTGTCTAAATCTGTGAAGGTTGTAAAAGCATGTTGCGTACTACATAATTTTTTACGCTCTAAAACATCTACTACGCAATATTTGACACATTTATATCATACTAACACACAAAATCATCATAATAATAGAAATGTCAGGCATAATGTAAACGCAGGGACAGGTCACAGTGTACGCGAACAATTTATAAACTACTTTAATCCCGAATAACTGAATTGTATTACATGTTTTATAATTATATACAAAAAATAAATAAAGGTATAATTAAAATGTAAACTTATCATCTATGTTTAATTTTCCTCCGATCTCTTCCCATAACTTAGATTTCAAAAACGTGTTTTCATCTCTATAAGTTGAGATATTAATAATATATTTGTATCCCTCGGCATCGTGTAGGTAAAAACACTCGAACTAGATCGGAAACGTGCACGCGCAGCGCAGCAGCCGTCTCCACCGGTAACAACAGGGTGAGTGGGGGTAGGCGGACGGGACGGGATGGCAAGCGACGGCTGTGCGCGGGGGGGGTACAAAGTTTCGGCGCACACGCGGTACTTTTCGTACTGTACCGCCTACCGGTCCGGTACGCGGTTCCGCTTCCACGACAGCTACGGAAATCTCATACTAAATACCGAGCGGGATATCGCTTGGGTATTACCGCTACCCACGGCGGTGGCGGATACCGCTACGGTTTGAACAGGCCTTTATGGATGCTGGGGCAAAGTACAGATTTAATCGATCAACTTGACTTAGAATGTTCACGCATTGCAAATTTGAACTCAAATTCAAGTTCTTATGTGTGAATTTTAGATTGGTTACAATTCATACACTTCTTTAAGAAGATTGCCGTGTACTGTAACAGCTATAATGAGAACGTACCTATACTAAATTATTCAATATATTTAAATACAATTTATATGATTAAATTGCATTTCCTAAACTAATTGCATACAGCGAAGTCACGAAACGCATATTTATTTAAAAATAAATAACGAAGTAATGGTAAGTAACAAGGAAAATACAATTTTTATTATTTCGAGTAAACAGTGATGTATTTCAAAATTCTATGTCTAATTTGCAGGAAGATGATGATATTTTCAACTTTATCGCACCGGACAGACGTGGACAAGATGAAAACACAACTTCTCAAATGTCTCGAAAAAGGAAAAGAAACGATGAGCTATTTTCTTTCGTGAAGAAAACTTCTCGAGGCATCAAAGTGATTAAAATTGAAGTATACGATGCGGATAAGTTCCGAAAACAAGAAAAGGGGTTGTGTCATTGTGATGCAGAAATATGCGTGCAGTACGTGGCTAAATCTTCGATGACAGATGATATTTATAAAAATGCTAAGGATTTAATAAATGATATGTATGAAAATATTAAAAACAATATGAATTGATTTATACAACTTTAACCTTCCGCATACTAGGTGGAAAATATAGACGTGCCATACAAGGTGGGGTCAAAATGACCTACAGTTAATCTATTATTGTGAAGCAGTGTGTAGTTGCTTCGCATTTATAACATTTTATTTTTATTTTTAGGGATGTCATAGTGTGAATAAAATAAGTATTTTTAATAGGAAGATAATATTTATTGTTCAATTATTAACCAAAACTAGCCCTTGTATGACTTTATAAAAACATCATATCTTTGGAATAAACATGTTTCAATGAGATCTTGATGTTACTTTAACATTAATTTAAATTATAAAATAAGAAAATAACATAATAAATGAAGTTTAAGCATTTTTAAGCATTATTGCGCAATTTTCGCACACATAAAGACTATGTTCCAAACACAACGGTGCATCTCATTTATCGCAGGCGCGCGTTGATTTGCGGTCTTTCGATCTTGGGCAATGTGAGCATCTTTGGCGTGAGTTTGGCCTTTTGCTCTTTTTTGGTGGACTAAGTGATTCACCTACATGCTCCGCTATCCTTTTACGTAAGTCTCTCGGCAGTTTTTCATTTTCTTTTCTAATCTTTTGGTGTTCTTCTAACAATGATAGTCTTAACTTTTTGAGGAAGTCTCTTCTATAATCAGTTTTATTTTATTTTACGCCATTATTCAGCATATACAGCACCATCGCATTTATACCTGCATGATTCAATATACTGAAAAATATTGTAAGCGGCCAGCGTTTTGAGTTTCTTGAAACGTCATACGTTCTAACTAGCTTGTCCACTACGTCGACGCCTGACTTTGTTGCGTTATAAAACATAATCATTTCTGGCTTCTGTTGTTCTCCAGTTTCAGAGTCTATTTCACAATCATGATGCATAGAAGACATCAAGTACACCATCTTTCTCGGCTTTGGTACATATGAGACAATTGTGACATTGTCTTGGAAACCAAATAAAGATGTATACTGTTCACGTCTCGTCTTGAACTGTTGAGGGATACATGTCTTATTAGCTCGCAATGTACCTACTACGGTAAGTTTGTGATCCTCTAGTAAATCTATTGTAGTGTCGTAGCTTGTGAAATAATTGTCCATTGTGATATTAGAAGTTCCTGATACACAACTGATCATTCGTTTCACGAGGTCATGTGGTTTATTACATACGGTAAATAGACTATTTTCAGGTTGTTTTCCGCAGTACACCTCCAAGTTGCAAATAAAATAGGTCCTGTTGTCTACAAGTGCATAGATTTTTATTCCATATTTTGCGGGTTTTGAGGGAATGTACTGTCTAAAAGAGCATCTACCTATAAAAGCCACAAGCTCTTCATCGAGCGTCAGATACTCATAAGGTGAGAAAGAATTTTGGCAATTGGCAACAAAACATTCAAACACTTCACAAATAGGAGCAAGTTTATCACACTTGGCCCTTTCTGCTCTTGAATATAAGTCGTCAAATCTAAGTTTGTCCAATAAAAACATAAATCTGTTTTTAGTCATTGTCAAACGAAATACCTCGATGCCAGTTCCATCCCTTGCCCAAAGGTCTTCCGTGTTCTGTCGTCCTGATCTGTATAGTCCCGCCAAAATCAATAGCCCAAAAAACGCCTTTAGTTCAGTTTTCGTCACTTCACCTCGCGTCGACTCCACGTTGCCTTCTGCTCTATTTTCTAATAAAGCCGCAGTGGATTTTTTTTCATTGGTATGAATCAAAACTGCATCCATTATGGGATCTGACACAAATACCTCGAAACACTCTACATGAGTCTTTTTTTCTCGCAAATGTGGCTTCACTCCTGGCGTATCTCTTATAATGTTTTCGTCTCCACGACGAACATTGGGTCGAGAAGGCAATTTTTGCCAATTTGTGCCATCTTTTGCTATAAAAACTCCACTTGAAGTGGCTTGATTTCTTGATCGAGTGCCTGTGCTTTGACTATCCTCATTAGGTGATTGTGAAGGACGGGTTGGAGAAGAAGACAACTCACAATCGGATTGAGGTAATGATAGGTTGTATTGCTCGTTTCTCGCTTGAAAAGGAGAAGGACTACGTGAAATTTTAGATGGCGCCCGCGACTGACAACCATGAGAAGTGCGTCTGTTTCTGCGAGGTCGCCCTCTAGAAGTGTTTGTCCGAGGATGACCCCTAGAAGATCCTCTGTTTGTCCGAGAACGACCTCTAGCAGCGCCTCTAGAACGACCCCTAAAAGTGCCTCTTCTTGTTGGAAAACTACATGTCGTCTATTTCAGTGGGACATTCGGACACGGTACTGCAATGGTCTGATTCGCAATCATTCTCAGCTTGTATCGCCTCGTCTTCCAAATCTGAATTATTTTCCATTAAACATCGCTCAATATCTTGGTCCCGTAGTTGGAGCGGCATTTTCACTTAAATAAAATTATATTGCAACTATAATTATTGGACAATAATAAAAAACTCGAATAATAACCTCAAAAAAGCTACTAACGTTTTTAAAGACGTCCCGTACGAGGTGGGGTCTGAGATGTCGAAAACACGTGTAACTCTCAAACGCGCGTGCGCCTAACTGAATCATGCCACCTGTAAATCTGGCAACGTCGCACAAGCAGCTACTCAAGATCATAACTTGCGGGGATTGTTATTAAAAAAGATATTCAAGATTTATTCGACCTGGGGTCTGTTATTACATACGTGGAGGGTTAATGCAATAATGTTTGAAGTTAATAAATGATTGTATGAAATATGCTTAGTAGTTATTTTACCTTGCAATTTACCTATATTATACTTAATATTTTTAATTCATGTTTATAAAATAAAATAAATAATAATCAGATAGTGAAAAAGTCACACGTTTATTCAAATCAGTTAGTTTTGAATAGATCAGTCTTTTAAATTGAATCACACACTCTTTCATTCAAATCAGACGGAAGTAAATAAATAGCAAAACAATTTTGAATTAATTACACATTTGTTACATATTAGTACCCCATGTGAAC
The DNA here is from genome assembly GCA_949820665.1 of Scrobipalpa costella. Lineage (NCBI taxonomy): Eukaryota > Metazoa > Arthropoda > Insecta > Lepidoptera > Gelechiidae > Scrobipalpa > Scrobipalpa costella. Next base: position 11,261,600 of record OX463309.1, read on the forward strand.
TGCAGACTCGGCATAACTTCAAATCAACACATTTATGGAAAGTATCGGAAGGCACGACGTCACGTCACGCGGCAATGCATGCTACCGCGTCAGCAGATCGAGTTCGGCGGTCGCCGCGCTGCATTATTACTGTCTAGCATTTACTCACTTTTGTAACAAGCATCGTACAATCGTCACCTATAATTAGATTTATAATTTCGAACCTTTGTAAAAGTTTCATTAAAGTTAGTTTAAATAAATTTGGGTTTTTTTAAAAGAGACTTCCGCTGTCGCTTCTTATATTTGGCGCAGACATTGGTCTTGGGGAGGGAGTGTAGGCATAGGACTACCACGCAGTTTTCTACGGAGTGCTACCGCGTGCTAACTGTCGCCGCGCTTCTTCGACCAAGCCGAACCTACATCAGTTTCCGAGGCCACAGCCGGAAGTATCCAGTATCCAGCCATTGATACGCAGAAAATACCCAAATAATGTGAGTACTTTGAATCTTCTTGTGCTTGCTATCCTATCTTTATCCTTTGTGTTATAAAATTTTCCAAGATTTTCCATCCAAGGCAATCACGGAACCCTAGGTTAGTGATTCATCGTAATAGTAATAGGCGCGTTAACGTAGATTCTAACAGAAATTTAGATAATAGTGATTTGAGTACATCAAGTGAGGAAGAAACTTCCGTAATGGCAGATCTTGATAATATAATTAAAGCCCTAAGGCTTGTCCCGGAATTTGACGGAAATCCCATCATATTGCCCCGATTTTTGAGATTATGTGATGAACTTCATTCAGAATTTGTAGTTAAAGCTCAGCCGAATCAACTTAATCAAATAGCTTTGATAAATGGGATTTTAAATAAAATTATCGGTAATGCGGCCCGTTTGATAAATGCTACAGGTATATCACAAGATTGGAATGGCATTCGCGCCGCGTTAGTTAATAATTTCTCAGATCAACGCGATGAGACCGCTCTGTATAACGATTTGGCCCTTCTTTCACAGGGTTTGAATACCCCACAGGAGTATTATGAACGCTGTCAAAATCTTTTTGCTACCATAATGACTTACGTAACTTTGCATGAAACCGTTGAAACAACCATTGACGCCAAACGTGCGCTTTACCAAAAGCTTACTTTACAAGCGTTTTTGAGAGGTTTAAAAGATCCTTTAGGATTTCGTATAAGATGCATGAGGCCTGAGTCTATTGAAAAAGCTCTTGAGTTTGTCCATGAGGAAACTAATACCTTGTATATGCAAAGCCGCAATGAACGCATGGGTACTGATAAGAAACCTCAATTTAATCATGCAGGTATGTTCCCTGTTGATCGCAATCCTATACCACCTAGGAATTTTAACTTCAATATGCCTGGCCCTTCAAGGCCTATCCAAATGCCGCAATCTGAACAATCTAATTGGAAACCAAGTTTTGGTCAGTTGCATCAAGCAGGCCCGTCTCGCACGCAGCAAATATTTCGTGCTGCTCCCCCAAATTCTAATTCTCAATCTAATGCGTTTAGACCGCCCTTCCGTAATAATACAAATTTTCAAACTGGCCCTGTACCACGCCCTATGAGTGGCGTAAGTCATTTTGCTACCCGAAACTTGCCTCCTACCAATTTCTCTTTAGGCCACGATTGGAGAAAATCCGGTAATCCGCCCCCTTCTAATTAGTTTAGAACAAGGGAAATGAATTTTAATGAATTCATGGGCTGTGAGCCATCCTATGAAACCGAACCTGATTACTCTTATGAATATGACTCTTACCCCTATGAGTATCCTGAATATGGATATTATCCTGACACTCAGCAGCATTATTATAATGAATGCCCCGAAATTACTTATACTGTTCCTAACCAGGATACTCCTCAGCAGTAATCAGTAGTGGCAGAAAAGCAGGATTTTCGGATAGCGAATCAATCAAACGAGTCAAAATAGAGGTTAACTTACAGACACAGCGTCGGCTCCCTTATATTGAAATAGAAGATCCTCCTTTAAAATTACTAATTGATACTGGTGCTAACCAGTCTTTCTTGAGTCCAGATGTAGTTGAAAATTATTTCAGTGATGTACCCCTTGCTTACACCCCTTTTGAAGTTACAAACGTGCATGCTGTAACACGTAGTGACTATTCTATTACCTTACCAGCATTTTCAGAATTTAAAGATGAAAGCAATTTAACATTCTTTGTATATAATTTTCATAACTTTTTCGACGGTTTAATAGGATCAGATTATCTAGATGCATGGGGAGCTAATATCAATTATAAAACGAAAGAATTTACCACAGATAACTTCTCAATTCCTATAAAAGTCTATGATTCTAAAAATGCAAATTTATACGAAGAAATAATACCAGCTGGTATATCTAAATTTGTTAAAATACCGATTAATGTCAAAGATGGAGAAGCTTACGTGGCAGAACAAGTGATCTCGAACTGTGTTATAACTGAGTGTTTAACTATGGTCAAAAATTGTAGAGGAATTTTAGAAATTCACAATCCCAGTCGTAATGATGTAATATTTTCTATGGATTGTGCTGTAAATGCTGAAATTTATAATTTTGAAAGAACTTATAATATTCGAGAACAAGATCGCGTTAATGAAGTAATATCTCGTTTACGTATGGAACATCTTAGTGAAGAAGAAAAAGTTAATTTAAAGAACTTATGTGCCCGCTATTCAGACGTTTTCTATATTGAAGGAGAACCTCTCACATTTACAAATAAGATTAAACACACAATTAAAACGACAGACGAGATCCCAGTTTATAGAAAATCATACAGATACCCTTTCATTCATCGGGATGAGGTCCAGGACCAAATCAAAAAGATGTTAGAACAAAATATAATTAGACCCTCAAATTCAGCTTGGAGTTCTCCCATTTGGGTAGTCCCGAAAAAGCAAGATGCTTCAGGGAAAACCAAATGGCGGATAGTCATAGATTTTCGTAAGGTCAATGAAAAAACTATCGATGATAAATACCCGATACCCAATATTACAGATGTCTTGGACAAATTGGGAAATTGCCAGTATTTTACCACCCTTGACTTGGCCAGCGGGTTCTACCAAGTTGAAATGGATCCTGTTGATATTCCCAAGACGGCATTTAACGTAGAACATGGTCATTATGAGTTCCTTCGCAAGCCAATGGGCTTAAAAAATAGCCCGAGTACCTTCCAGAGGGTGATGGATAACGTCCTTAAGGACCTCTAGAACACCATCTGTTTGGTATATCTCGATGACATCATTGTATTCAGTACATCTCTCCAAGAACACATGGTGAACCTTGAAAAAGTGTTCCAAAGACTACGCGAATCGAATTTTAAGATCCAAATGGATAAAAGCGAATTTTTAAAACTGGAGACAGCCTATCTGGGCCATGTCATCAGTAGAGACGGGATAAAACCCAATCCGGACAAGATATCAGCCATCCAAAAATATCCTTTGCCAAAAACTAGTACAGAAATTAAAAGATTTTTAGGTCTATTGGGGTATTACCGAAAGTTTATTCCCGATTTTGCGAAGACCACGAAACCCTTAACTCAATGCCTAAAAAAATACTCTAAAATAGTCTTGAATCAGGAATATATTGACTGTTTCGAAAAGTGTAAAACTCTCTTGGTTAACGACCCAATTCTTCAATACCCTGACTTTAGCAAAGAATTTATATTAACAACGGACGCTTCTAATTTGGCCATAGGAGCTGTTCTTTCACAAGGACCAATAGGTTCAGATAAGCCTATTGCGTATGCCTCTCGTACTCTAAATTCTAGTGAGATTAACTACAGTACCATCGAAAAGGAGTTGCTTGCCATCATATGGGCTACAAAGTATTTTCGCCCCTATCTGTTCGGTCGTAAATTTAAATTAATTACCGACCACAGACCTCTTCAATGGGTACTAAACATCAAAGACCCAGACTCCCGTCTCACTAGATGGAGACTTAAATTAGCAGAGTACCAATTTACTGCAATTTACAAACCAGGAAAAGCTAATAGTAATGCTGATGCTCTGTCAAGGGTAGAAATCTATAATGAAGATATCATGTCTATTATAGTTAATACGTCAGAAAAGCCACCTAGTCTAGGTTTGAACTCAGGATCCAGTACAGCTACAGTACATACTGATACTGAAAACCCAATCCTTGAAGTGCCAATTACCGATGATCCTTTGAACAAATTCTATAAGCAAATATTCATTACAGTTGTAGACGATATCAAAGGTCGGCCGACAGTTTCAAAACCTTTTGAGTCCCACACTAGAACAAATGTTCAAGTTTCCAAAGCCAACCTTGAAGAAGATGTAGTAAATTTAGTAAAGGAATATGTCAATCCTAAAGTTAAAACAGGTCTTTTAATCAACCCCCCATTAGAAATGTACTCCATAATTCCAATTATTCAAAGAAACTTCAAAAATTCTGCAATGAATTTAGTTTTGACAAAAAAAGAATTAGAGAATGTAAAAGACTATTTGAAGCAGCAGGAAATTTTAAAGTTGTATCACGAGGGAAAGACTAATCACCGTGGGATTAGTGAATGTTACCTTGCTTTGTCCAATAAGTTTTACTGGCCAAAAATGAAAGAACATGTAACTAAGTATATAAATGAATGTAATATATGCGGTCAGGCTAAGTACGACCGTAACCCTATTCATCAAAAAATTAATATTGTACCCCCACCATCTCGGCCTTTTGAAATCGTTCATTTAGATTTATTCAGTGCAGAAAATCAGAAGTACCTTACAATTATAGACGCATTCTCTAAGTATGCTCAAGCTTACTATCTAAGAGATGCAACAGCTGTTAGTGTGATACAGGCATTATTACAGTTCTTCACGCATCATGGGGTTCCCATGACAGTTGTGACAGATAGAGGCCCTGAATTCACTAACCAATTATTTTTGGAATTTGCAAGAGTACACAAAATCAATCATCATAAAATTCTTGCTTATGCCCCAAATGAAAACGGAATGGTAGAACGGTTACATTCTACCTTACAGGAACATCTCAGAATATTAAAGTTACAAAATCGCAATGAATCAGTCATAAATCTAATGCCATATGTTATATTGGCATATAACAGTTCGATTCATAGTTTCACTAAGTGTCGACCTCTAGATATTATTACAGGACATTTAGATCCTCGCGATCCATTAGATATAAATTTATCTGAAAATCTTTTACAGCAATTTACTCAGGATCACCGTAAACGAATGCAAAAGGTTTTTGACCTCCTTAATGAGTCTGCTCTTCACCATCGTACGGAGCTTACAGAAAATCGAAATAAGGACCGAGAGGTAGAGCAAACTTATTCCCCCGAACAACAGGTGTTTATTCGGAACCCTGAAGCGAACCGTCAGAAGTTAGCACCTCGTTTTACACACGATACAGTCCTAGCAGACCTACCCATACATATATATACTAATAAAAAGCGAGGTCCTGTCGCAAAGTCTCGTTTGAAACGTGTGCCTAAAAGTTCCCGGTTGTTACAGGATAATCCTTCTCCTACTGGCCCTGACGCGAGCAGAGGACATAGTCCTGAGTAACCTGGACGATGGACCTGGCTTATTGCCGTTTAAGTTAGGATCTTCAAAGATCATTTCCCATCACCATTCCTTTTTGCAATCAGTCAAAATTGAAAATATCAAATTAAGTATAGAATCAGTTCAAAGTCATTTAGAAAATGTCGCTCCTCAATTGAATAATAAAACCTTTTCGTTATTTGGACCTCACATAGGTTACCTCACTTTTAAGCTTAATAAGATTTCTGATCAGTTACTTACTTTCAGTTCGGTTCGAACAAAGAGAGGTCTCATCGATGGCTTTGGCTCTGTCATAAAAAGTATCTCCGGAAATTTGGATTACACGGACGCTATTAAGTACGATAATGCCATTAAAACCTTGTCGGATAATGAAAATAAAATTACTGTCGAACTAAACAACCATATAACTGTTGATCAAAAATTTGCAAATGAAACATTTAAAACCCTAAGTAACCTAAAGGAAAATCAAATAAAACTTGAAAAAGCAATTCAAACTATAATTAATACCGATGTCGTTCGAGATACTGAATTGATTAAATACGCTCATTTGGCCCAACTACTTTTGATCTTCGGAGATAATATAATTTGACTGACGAATTAACCCGTTTAGAAAACTTATTAGCCTTTATTCGCGCAAAAAGTACGCACCACTCTATGTTAAGTTCTATAACATTCAGGGGAATGTTATTTAGGTTAAAAACCCTTTACAAAAGTGAAGAGTTATTAGATTTAAATATTAGAGAATATTTTGACATTTTAAAGTTAGGTTACTATTACGATAAAGATAATATAATTTTAGTTTTTAAAGTTCCGATTGTCTTTCCTAAATCATATGTCCTTTATAAACTATCCTCAGTACCCAATAAAAATAACAGAGTCATTATCCCCTCCTACCCTTATCTAGCAACGCATGAGAATGATTTCATGTACATGGAGGCAGAATGCCCGAAGACCAGTCTATGGTATATCTGCGAGGCTCAACGTTCCCACCAGGCCACCAATTAACAGGAATGCATTCATCAACTAATCACTACTCAGCAAATTGACGTGTCCTGCGAATTTACCGCGATAACCCTGGCGTCTGCAGCATATGAAAAGCTTGATGAAAAGCACTATATTATCACTTTACCGAAACCCACGAAGATCCATTTATCCTGTAATCAAGATCAGTATACTACGTTGCAAGGCAGTTATCTAACTACTATACCTAAGGGATGTCTACTTCAAACCCCAGTATATACAATAACTAACATCTATGACCATGTGAAAGGACAAGCTATAAAGATGATAGACATTACTACAAATGAGAACTCTGAGAATCCTTTGAATCAGCTAACCCTAAATTTGAACACTATTAATCTTGAAGATCTACATTCCAGAAAGTCTGAGTTGTCTCTCCAACCACCACTGCATCTCAACGAGCTTCAGTCAAGCAGCATCTATCATACTACTATTCCTGTATATCTATTGTTGCTAGGAATTATTGCAGTCATCGTCTTTTTAATATTCAGAAAGCGTTATACCAGACAAGATTTACCAAGAGAATCTAATAGAAAAGAAGAACAAATTGAACCGGAAATTTACGCTCAGATCAATAACGATAGAAGTCTTCCTGTTCCTGTACCCGAAGCATCAGGCATCTCAGCACTATTTTCGGCAAAAACACTCAAATAGTTGCTGATCTATGGGAGGGAGATGTTACATATTAGTACCCCATGTGAACTGCAGACTCGGCATAACTTCAAATCAACACATTTATGGAAAGTATCGGAAGGCACGACGTCACGTCACGCGGCAATGCATGCTACCGCGTCAGCAGATCGAGTTCGGCGGTCGCCGCGCTGCATTATTACTGTCTAGCATTTACTCACTTTTGTAACAAGCATCGTACAATCGTCACCTATAATTAGATTTATAATTTCGAACCTTTGTAAAAGTTTCATTAAAGTTAGTTTAAATAAATTTGGGTTTTTTTAAAAGAGACTTCCGCTGTCGCTTCTTATATTTCATTCATTTGAATAGATCAGTATTTTGAAATACTGAGGTGTTTTGATAACTACTAGATCCAGCTTCCCCATATAGTATTAGTAGACTAGTAGTCTAGTTTTCAAATGGAATTCTTTGTGATTGATAGAGGTACATTCAATTAAAAATATAATTTACACAGCAAATCAAACAGATCAATAGTATTCAATTCAAATAATAAAAAGACATTCTGTATAAGTCACTTATTAATTTAAAAAAAAAATTACTTTGACAACTTCTGAAAAAATATTTGCTTACTTATAGTACAATCAGACAAGTAGTAACTTAATAACTGAAAGGTATTCCGAATACCCTAATATTCATTTGAATAGATCAGTATTTTGATAACTACTAGCTGAGATCAGTCTTTTAAATTAAATCACACACTCTTTCATTCAAATCAGACAGAAGTAAATTAATAGCAAAACAATTTTGAATTAATTACACATTCATTTGAATAGATCAGTATTTTGAAATAGAGGGTATTTTGATAACTACTAGATCCAGCTTCCCCATACTTATACTACTGGCATATACCCCCCAATGCCGGGGAGGGCCATGTCCAGCAGTGGACTGTTGTGGCTGATGATGATGAATTAACTGATGAACTTACCTTCATTCACCCAGGTTTCATCAAGGTAGTATATTTTTTTTCTTTCTTTTCTGGCACTATCAATTTGTTCCAGATAGCGGATGCGCCACTCAATAATATCAGCACGATCAATCAACATGCTTTTACGGTTCCTTTTTTCAAATTTAAATCCCAATTTTTTTAGGACTTTACAAAAAGTACTTCTTTTGAATGTGGGAAGAGTAAAATAAAATTTTTTTTTAAAGGGAAAAAAAGACAGCAAAATTTCGGTTGAAAAATTTGACCCCCCATGACCCCCCCATTTTATGACCCCATCGGATGGGGGGTGTCAAGGGGGTCAACTTTTACTAACACAACTTCCCCGAAAAACCAACCCCCACCCCCCTGGTTGGCAAAAACGTTTTCCTTATTAATGAAGGCTTTGGGACTTAGGCGAAATTCGGATCGAAAAAATGACCCCCCATGACCCCCCCATTTTGTGACCCCATCAGATGGGGGGCCTCAAGGGGGTCAACTTTTACTTACATCACTTTGCAGGAAAACCATCCCCCACCCCTGGGGACGAAGGGGGGTGAATTTTCCCAGTGACCCCCCCACTTTTATGTCCCCGATGGATGGGGGGGCTCAAGCCGTACATTTTTTGCTAACATACCTACCACGTAAAACCAACCACCTCCCTCCTATGGATGAGAATATGCAAATTTTTAACATAGCCAATTTTCCTTACGCAGTGTAGGGTTTGGGGCAAGGCAAGGACATAGCCGCATTTTTGATGAAAATTTTACCCACCTTTTTTATGCGCCCATCGTGTAGAGTGCTTCAAGGGGGTCAAATTACCTCGGGAACATTTTTTCGCCAAACCGACCCCCACCACTGGGAACGAAGGGGGGGTGAATCTTCCCAGTGACCCCCCCTTTTATCTCCCCGATGGATGGGGGGTTATCCAGTAACTGATTCTAGCTTAGGAAAATTCTGATAAATAGGTGATCGGTACACATACAATATAACATGTCTCTCTAACTCAACACAAGATAGCTCTGCGCTTCTTTCAACCGACAACCCAACAACATCCTTTCGTTCCTTAGACTTAATATTGTTACGTAATAATATAAGAGAACCACCGCGGGTAATGGATTTTCGGTTGAAAGCACTAGCAATATATTAGTTCTTATAATTTATTGACATTTGGTACTCTTTAAGAAAATTACAGTCAAACGAACTATATAATGTTTGTATTTTTCTAAAAACAGTTCAACCTCCAAAACTTTGTGGGAAAAGCCTTGAATTTTTGATGCAATATAATAATACTAGCTGTTACCCGCGGCTTCGCACGCATGGTCACTGGGAAATAAACTATCTATTGCATAGCTTAGCCATAAACCGCCACCAATCCTTACATCGATCCTTTTTTTCTAAATAAATAAGTCGGAGAAAGGAAACTGAGCTTAATAGATCTGTCAGAGACGCAGGTTTTTGGATTGAAAAGAAACTGTGCCAAATAGATCCGTCAGAGATGCAGCCTTTTGAATTGGAAGAAATCTGAGGTAAATTAATCCGTCAGAGATAAAGATTTTTGATTTGAAAGGAAACTGAGCCAAATAGATCCGTCAAAGATGCAGTTTTTTTATTTGAAAGGAAACTGAGCTTAATAGATTAGTCAAAGACGCAGCCTTTTGAATTTCAAGGAAACTGAGCTAAACTGATTCGTCAGAGATGTCGTCTTTTGAATTTTTGAGGAGCAAAGCGTGTAGAAAAGCATGAAAACAACGTGTTTATTCCAAATTGCGATTGAATACATGTTATGCAGAGATACAGCCTTTTAAAATGAAAGATAACTGTACTTTATAGATTCGTCAGAGATGCCGCCTGTTGAATTGTTTTTTAGAGGAGAGTGCATAAAAAGCATGAAAACAATCTGTTTATTCCTAATGCGAATGAATTACGGACTGAACAGAGATGCAGCCTTTTGAGTTGAAAGGAAGCGAAGGAAGCCATTCATTAAACAAAATAAATTTTGAATATGAAATTAAAATTAAAATGGCCAGAATGTAATGATTCTTAGAATTAAGGAACCTTAAGTACAAATGAAAACGATTAAATTCAACAAAATAAATTTTAGAAATTCAAACAAAAAATGGCTAGAATGTCATGATTCTTAGAATTAAGAAACCTTAAGTACAAATTAAAACGATAAAAAATCAACAAAATAAATCTTGAATTTGAAACTCAAATAAAAATGGCCAGAATGTAATGATTCTTAGAATTAAAAAACCTTAAGTACAAAATGATAACGATAAAAATCAACAAAATAAATTTTGAATTTGAAATTCAAATAAAAATGGCCAGAATGTTATTAACTAATAAGTAAGTCTTATAACTAGGAGACAAAAAAGACGAAATTAAGTACTTCTTAGAATTAATTAAAATCAACAGAATAAAATTTGAATTTGGGATTTACATTAAAAACTGGCCACAACGTTATGATTCTTAGTATAAAAAAAAATTAAGCACATAATTTAAAACTATTAAAATCAGCAGTGTGAAATTTCGTTTTTGAAATTAAAATTCAAATAACAAGGCCAAAAATCAATGAAGCATGTAGTATAATCTTAAAAGGAATAAAAACCCTTGGACGGGGACGGCCTGCCGGACCTAACGAGATATGTCCACGACGAAAAGAAGCGTGCACTAACGACGGGGACAATTACGGCTGCAGCGGCAGTCTCTTATCTTTATACCTTCCCTGCCGAGTCCAGGATACACCCTATGGATGTCCCGTAAGAGGCGACGGAATCGGGCAGCATCGTCAGGCAGGGGTCTTAAAGTATTTTGGCGGTACATGTACTCGCCCATGTACCACCTGAGCCGTCTCTGGCTCCTGCACGTGCGGCAGTGGCGCTTCAACTCCAGCCACTGACGTTCTATCGTGTTTGTGTGAATTTTGCACCGGACATAGTTTGTACCCTGAATCACATCTCCCAGGCTGGGATCAACCGGAGCCCTCATAAACCCGGCAACAAACTGGCGGCTGTGGTTCACAGTATAATGTCCAGCCATACCGAGACGTAAATGCACGCCCGGTGTACGCTCGGTGCTGATCGGACATTATATATGAGCCCGGCGCGGCGTTACATTTGCCTGTATAATAGGGTCAAGTGTGGCCCTATTTTTGTTTGGTATCAGTTCAACGTGTATGACCAGGCCGAATGCCCACGTTTGCCGCTGCAGCAGGCGCCCGTGATGATATTTATTAATATTTAAGTAGGTCTCGTCTACCTCTACTACATCATTGGGCCCACCGATCATATCACGATCGTGGGCCTCGGCCACTTCACATACTTCCCGAAGAAAATGGAACACCTGGATGGCCGTCTTTTTAGTCACCCCTACATCCAGTGCGGCCTGGGTTACTCTGTCTCTTCGAAAAAAATGCAAAACGAGTCGCAATGTGTTCAAAATAGAAACATTGCTCCTTGCAAAAAATGTGTCCTGCAGAGGTGACAGAATTATGTTACACCCTGCCCTTCTGCAGCGCCATCTGAAGGACAACTTATACCCCGGGTTGTTTTCTCTATGCATAGGGCGCGCGCAAGTTAGGCAATTTGGCGTTCGCCTTGGAATCAAAAACCAAGCTTTAGCCGCGGCAACCGCCCTTCTCTCTGAATTAATAGTAGCAGCATAATTCCAGAAAGAGAAATTACGAAACACAAGTTGGTGATACCGGTTCGGCATATTTAAAAAAAATAACACGCTACAACAATAAACAAAAATTCGGACCAACAGTTTTTTGAAAAGATTAAAAAATTTGGCAGTAAAATATTCTGAGTTATTGACACACCTTAAATAAATTCCAAATAAGAAGAAGTAAATGATAACATGAAACAACAGGTTGAAAAATCCTTAAGTATTTAAACTACCAAAAAATCAACAATATAAATTTGGAATTTGATATAAAATTTAAACTGACATGGCAAACCCAAAACTACAAAACTAAGTATAAAATAAAACTATAAAAACATCAACACATTAAAATTTTGGAATCATTCTACAAACTACATGATTCGTAAAACTACGAATAATAAAAATCAACATTATATTTTGGAAATAAAATTTAAATAGTTAGTCCGAAATTTAACGACACGAAGTATAAATAAAAACGATTCCATTCAGCCAAATGTATCATCAATATAATTTATATCAATGAAAAAAAAACAACATGAACAGCCGCTCCCCCGCTGACTACAAACGCGGAAAGCGGCGCGTCACCGCCAGTTCCCCACCCGAAAACCAAACACGACCGTTAAAACCAAAGTCAGAGTGTAGGTCCCGGGTGGTACGCTGACTGGTAGACGTCCGCCTGCCGCGATGGCCAACTGATCGACGTAATAGATGGCGGCACCACAGCGACCGAAGGAGGGGTACACAACTACACAGAGTAACACTTGGTTCGCCTTCAACTCACTTAAAATCACAGAAAACAGTGTGCAGGTATATAAACACGGCTATGTCCTTGCCCCAAACCCTACACTGCCTAAGGAAAATTGGCTATGTTAAAAATTTGCATATTCTCATCCATAGGAGGGAGGTGGTTGGTTTTACGTGGTAGGTATGTTAGCAAAAGTTGTACGGTTTGAGCCCCTCCATCCATTGGGGAGATAAAAAGGGGGGGGGGGGGTCACCGGGAAAATTCACAGGTGAATGAATGATGGGGTCATAAAATGGGGGGTCATGGGGGGTCAAATTTTTCGACCAAAATTTTTCTAAGTTTTTTTCCCATAGTGCCCCAAAGGCTACACTCCAACCTTTTGAGAGAAATAAGCTTTTAAAACCACGAACTATCGATGCGCAATATATCCTGACAACGGCAATGTTATTTATTTATCGGCAATGTGACAGCAAGCAATGGCGTCTGCTAACCGACAAAATTAAACACACACCAATTTGTAGAGTAACCGCAAGAACAGTGATTACTATTTAAAATGGTCGTATTATTTTTTTCCGGAGTTTAAGGAGCGCTGCCTTTTTGGGTGCGTTTAAGTAACAATTTTGAGAATAGTTTCTTATAACTTTTGATTTCTGTAATATTTAGTATAAATATTTATTACACATTAGATATAACATAACATAAACGAAAATTTATTATTATTATTATTATTTAATAATAGCCGAGCAGCAGAATTGCTGATGTGGCTATATCCGTAGCTGGTGTGTGCGCTAGTATTTGATTAAAGTAGTATGATTCACTTGAAAGTCTTACACATTGTATGTTATTTTATTATACACTTTTTAAATTTTATTATTAATTAACCACTTGTCAAGTCTATTTTTAAAAGTGTTTGTGGAGGGAGCATCAACAATATCTTGAGGGAGATTGTTCCAAGTATTAATGACTCTGTGGTTGAAAGTGTGGTAGCCAACATTTGTATTGGATCTTGTCCTTGCTAGTTGTGCATTATTCATATGCCTACTTCTATGTACAGTGCTCTTGTTTAAAATATCCTGTAGACTTGGGCAATTATATTTTCCAGATAGGATTTTGTACACCTCAATGAGATCACCACGTTTCCTTCGGTATTTAAGGGTTTTAAGGGTTTTGTTATGTATTTGTATAAAATACACTATCTTTCTAAGTAAAAGATACAAATATAAGGATTTGTAACTTGAACCTGTGCTTGAACGTTGAAAAACCTCTTTTCTAGTTTGTTTACACTCTTTTAAATACCTACTTGTATTTATTATAGAATTCGACTAACAGCTGAATGTACCGACAGCCATCTCGTCTGGCAAGGGTGTAAAATCTTGTGAATTTTCAATTGGCAAAATATTTGAAACTCTTCATACTCTTTTGTTCTTTTCGGACTTGAACCGAAGTAGATATCAATTCAACAGTTCAACACGAAAAAAAAAGGCGGGAACCTTGTCACCGAAAAGGCGCAATTTTGTGATCTTGCTTTGTGAAATATATTTAAAATTAGTTTTCACTCATAAATTTTGTTGTTTATAGTGTAAATAGTTAATTGTACAATAGTTGTGTAAAGTAAATTCTTCCCCAACATGGGGAAGAGAAAAAAACCAAAATCATCGGAGGACCTCCACCTTCGTTGAATATGATGATGGATCCCCCGTTCTCGGAGTTTTGGGACCTTCGGACACGGACGACTCCTTACTGGATCTGAAACACCGTGAGCCCAAGCAGAAACAACCATTTGGTGAACATGGGCAACAACAACGATCCGAGGACAAATATAAAATATATAAGACCCCCGGACATACCAGGAAGTATCCAGAAAACTCAAAAAAGAGCGAATTTATTGTGTTTTTGTCGCATGTAGACGAATCCAAGCCATTCACGGACAAGGATCGTTTGGCTCTTTCTAAAGCCATACGAGAGCATTGCGTGTCTGGTTTAATGCATCTAAGACCAATCAATAGATTCAAAGTGGGTGTCACTTTTGATCTATCCAACAACGCCAACGTATTCATTTCAAATAAAAAACTATTGAGTGGACTTTCGTTCAAAGCAACGATTCCTGCGGGAGACACAGAGGTCACAGGTGTTCTAAAGTCAGTCCCTGTTGATTATTCGAACCAACAAATTTTCTCTCTAATAGGCAGTTCAAGAAATGTTATTCAGGTTCGTCGTTTTATGCGCCGAGTACGTGAAGGTAACTCAGTCTCTTATGAGCCAACGCAAACAGTGGCGGTTACGTTTGCCTCCACTCAATTGCCGGATTACGTCTACTTGGACTCGTGGCGTCATGAAGTTGGTATGTTCATTCCACCAGTTAAACAATGTCTTAAATGCCTTGCTTATGGACACATTGCAAAGTTTTGTCACAACTCTGACGTGTGCTCTATATGTGCAGAAAATCATAATTTTAAAGTATGTTCAGTCGATACTAAAGAAGCGAAATGTGTTAACTGCAAGGGAAATCATATTGCGGTTTCCTCGGCATGTCCGATTAAAAAAACAAAAATTGAAGAAAACCGAGTAAAATCTAGAACTGCGAAATTTTCCGATCTGTTTAACGAACAAGCATTTCCTCAGCTTTCATCCAAAACTATTGACAATCAAATAAGTAACATGATGAAATCCGAAATTTTCATGACTATTCTTTTAAATACGATAACAAAACTTTTAAACAATAAAATGAAAAATAATACAAGTATTACTGCAGGCTCTATACGAGAAGCTTTGCAAGAAAGCGTTAAGAATTCTTATTCAACTAAATAATGGATACTTGAAATATAATTCAATGGAACGCCCAGTCTATAATAAGCAATAAACATGTTTTAACTCAATTTCTCAATGAGCACAATATTCATATCGCAATAATTCAAGAAACATGGCTTAAGTCTTCTAAGCAATTTGAATGATTGTGGAAATACACATAATGGTGTAGCTATTTTAGTCCATAATAGTATTTCATATTCTAAGATTGACACATTTTATGATGATTCTCTCCAAAATATTTGCATATCTATTACGGTTAATAAGCAGCAGATAAGTATAGTTAGCTTTTATAGCCCATTGAACTGCACTCCTAATTTTAGTAAAATGAAACTGAATGCTTTAATTAAATCGATTCCAAGTCCAATGATTTTTGCAGGTGATTTTAATGCACATCACACTTCATGGGGGTGTAGTGAAGACTCTCCTCGTGGAAGGGATATTCTTGATTTGATTGAAAATAATGATGATTTAGTCCTGCTGAATGATGGT
This sequence comes from Scrobipalpa costella, assembly GCA_949820665.1. Lineage (NCBI taxonomy): Eukaryota > Metazoa > Arthropoda > Insecta > Lepidoptera > Gelechiidae > Scrobipalpa > Scrobipalpa costella. The sequence continues at coordinate 11,277,469 of OX463309.1, forward strand.
CAAGTAACTACTGTTGGCTCTTTAACATGGCGTTCCAATGCATTAGACTTATCGTTGATTTCTTCATCGTTGGCAATTAGTTGTGATTGGTCTGTTTTCGATACCCCTCTTGGTAAAAGCTATCATTTTCCTATAATTTTAAAACTTTGTGTTAATGGTAATAGTTACAATATAAACCAAAATGTCTGCGCAAACACTGAACATTTGCCCACTCACCCAAATTTCAAAAAGGTGAATTGGCAAATGTACTCTCAAAACGTGCAATCTTTATTAAATGATTTTCATCTTGACGCGTATCCTGCTCAGGATGCGTATATAATTTTTCAGAACATTCTTCGTTTAGCTATAAAGAGATCGATTTCTGGTTATGTTGAGTCTGAATCTTTGAATCAACCTTGTCAGGAAAGAGTCAGTAAAAAACCGACGCTTCCTTGGTGGAATGATAAGTGTAATGAGGCAGTTTTAAATTTCAAGAGAGCTTATTTGCACTTAAAATATGATCGTTCTGAGATTAATTATTTGGAGTTCAAAAGGCTCCGTGCACTTAAAAAAATAACATTAAACATAGAAAGAAAAAATTGTTGGGAAGCTTTATGTAAGTCCTTTAATAGATGTACGCCATTGTCAGTAATTTGGAAGTTTATGAAAAAGTTTAACAACAGTTATTTTCACCCCGGAGGTGGTGAGAATGGCTGGGTGTTGGATTTTCTAAAGAAATATACCCCTGATTTAGTTCCGAATAGAACTGATTTTGACTACACAAATAATAATATAAATTTAGAAAACAGTTTTCTCATTGATATGATAATTTCAATTTGCAAGAGCTTAAGGCTGCAATTTTTTCCCGCAGAAATACTGCTGTTGGTTTAAATGGAATTCCTTATTTAATGTTTAAAAATCTTGATAACAATTCTTTAGAGATTTTCTTGAAAATTTTGAATTTGCTATGGGAAATTCCAGCCGATTGGAAAACTGATTGTCTTGTTCCGATAATTAAACCAGATAAACCTAAATTTCAGCATCATTCATATAGGCCAATAGCCCTCACTTCATGTGTAGGTAAAATATTTGAGCAATTATTAAAACAACGTTTAGAATTTTATGTTGAGAAAAACAATATATTGCCTGCAAATCAGTTTGGTTTTAGAAGAGGTCGTTCGGCACGTGAGAGTATTTGTCAACTTCATCTCGACATCCAACGTAGCTTGTCTTGTTATAGTTCATTATTGTCCGTCTTCTTTGATATATCTGGTGCATTTAGTAGTGTGAATCCCTCTATTCTTTGTCAAGAGTTATTGTCAATAGGAATCCCTCCAAAGCTGATTAACTGGATTGCAAATTTCATGTCCGAACGAAAAGTCTTTGTAAAATATGAAAGACATTTATATGGGCCTAGGTTATCTTCTATAGGTTGTTGTCAGGGTGGTATTTTATCACCTTTACTTTTTATTTTGTATATTCGTCGTTTAAACTTGATTTTAGGACCAAAAGTAAAAAATCTTCAATTTACAGATGATTTGGTTGTCTATGCATCGGGTACCAATCAAGGTCAACTTGCTAAAGTGGTTACTGATGCATTGAATAACTTAAATCAATACTTTAACTATCTTAATTTGGAAGTAAATCCGTTGAAATCCAAGGTTGTTGTTTTTGGTAAGAAGTGTCCAATTTTGCCTATTGTTAAATATAAAAATGTTCCGTTACCAATTACTTCTGAGGCAAGATTCTTGGGCGTACTGTTCACTCGTAATCTTTCTTGGAAAGATCATTTAAATATGATTGTATCAAGAGCCAATAAAGCTTGTAATATATTAAAGTCTTTATGCGCCACTTACTGGGGCGCTGATCCCAAAATTTTGTTAATACTTTACAAATCTTTAGTTCGTAGTCATTTTGAATATAGTTTCCTGTAAATAAAAAAAAATTTGATAGGTTAAACAAAATACAAAACAACTGCATGCGGATCATAACGGGTGCATTTAGATCCACTCCCATTGGCGCTTTGCAAATAGGATGTGGATTACTTCCTATTGAAATACGATTTACCTATCTAAAAGAAAGATTCATTCTTAAACTATTAAGTTCATCTAATAATAGTCTTATTCAATCAAAATTAAAATCTAAAAAATGCAGTAGCTGTTGTTGGTTTATCTATGTTTGTAATGCACGGTTTTATGTCTCTATTACAGTTATACGCCCGTTTGAATCTTAAATCTACTCCACTTTTACCGTGTTACCAAGGGTTATTTAATAGTAAATTTCCGCCTATTAAAACTTTCGTAGATTCTGAATTAACTACTAAAGAACAAGTTTACGAGATGTTATCTCAATTTGTTGGTTATAAATTTATTTATACAGATGGCTCCAAAAATGATGAAAGCGTTGCCTTTGCTCTTTTTGAACCAGATTCAAAAATGGGTTTTGGTCATAAACTTGATAAAAATGCAAGTCTTTTTACTGCGGAGGCTGTGGCAATTTTATATGCCTTACAAGAAATAAAACGTCGAAGAGCTGTGAACGTTAAATGGGCTGTAGTTAGTGATAGTATGAGTGTTTTAAAGAATCTGGCAAATAATTAATTTAAAGCTTCAACTAGTTACATCATTTATTCCATAAAGGAAGTGTGGGATGAACTTGCCACTTTCGGCATTTATGTAGATTTTATTTGGGTTCCTTCACATACCGGTGTTATAGGTAATGAAAGAGCTGATTTTTTGGCAAAATCTATTGTTAATGTAGATGAATGTAGTACCGATCGTAGTGTCGGTATCTCAATACCATTCACAGATGCTATAAGTGTTTTAAAACGTAGAATGTGTGAGAAATGGGGTGGTCACTGGTATTATTTTACTTTTCCAAGTTGAAAATAAAGGTTTGTGGTACTTTGCTTTAGATATTCGAATAAATAGTACACCGTGGTTCTTGTTATAGAAATAATTGTTATAATGATAGGAAATATTATGTTACTATATGTCGTCTACGTTTTGGGCATTGCAGGTTAAATTTCCATCTTCATCGTTTAAGGTTAGTCGACACTAATTTGTGCGAACATTGTCATTTACAACAAATTCAAACAATAGATAATATTATATTTAACTGCCCATCTTTTGGCATTCAGCGCCTTGTGCTAATGGATGAGCTTCTTCAAATTTATGGTGCACCTGATTTGGTCCCGCTGTGCATTAAAACACTTTTAAATAACAGTGAAACATATTTGTACATACATAAATTTATAATAAATACTATAAATGAAATATAAACATAAATGTAAATAATAAAAGAAAACTTAAAAAATAAAATAAAAAACTAATTAACAGAACATTAAGAGGAAATGCGAAAAATACGTTTTTAAACTGGATATGAGATATAAATGATATGATATGACCTTCAGTTATTGTTCCGAGGACACAACCCTTGGACATACTGAGAATTTTGACTAATTAAAATAATAAAGAAGACAAAACTGAATGGTTTTGACTTGATAACAAATACGAAAGAAGTACATTAAAAAGGTTACGAAAGAAATATTTTTTATGATTTGACTTAAAATATATTACGAAAGAAGTTCATTTTAAAACACTACGACAGAAATATTTAACGGAATAAATAGGCGGTATGGCGAAAAGCTTTAGCCTGTTTCAATTACAAAATGAGACAAATTGAAAAAAAAAAAATTGAACCGAAGTAATTATAAATGTCCCGGACTAAATCTTCGATGAATCGAGGGATTTTCTCGCCAGCATAAGATGCGCATAAATGAAAAGAATGGCATATACATTTCATGATGAATAAATTTGGGATTTCTGATTTTAATAAAACCATCACTGAATGTCTTTCTCCCATCATTACATTTGCTCCATCGGATGCAAATCCAATCAAATTATCTTTATAAGGAATATTGTTGTCCATGAAATACTTTACAATGCTTTCACAAAGTGTGGTGGCATCTGCTGAAGAAAGGGGAATCAGGGCGAGAAAAGAATCGCGTACTTGATTATTTTTGACATACCTTGCCACCATGCAAAAATGTTTTGTCGTTGATAGGTCTGTTGATTCATCAATAACCAACGAAAATTTAACATTACGTAAATCTTCACAAAGTTCTGCGAAACTCTCTGTACCAATTACATTTTCCACGATAGACTGCACTCTTGGACGTGAGCATTTTAAACTTTTTGCAACTTTAGAGTCTGGACAAATCTGTACAACTAATTTAGAAAGATGATCAGTAATATTATATGGAAGATTATGCTCAGCTACAAACCCAGCAATCCGGATTTCACCTGAAATTAATGAAATTGTTAATTTAACAATTCATTGTACAGACGCTAACTAGATTGCTAACGGTGCAAAGAATTTGATAACTTACTTACCTTCTTTCACTTGATGTTTAAACTGGGTAACTTCTTTACTAACGAAGTCTGACAATTTTGGTTGAACAGCTAAGCTCTTAACACTCTTTTCGTGAAGTTTAGAACTGGCATGTTTTTTGAGAGCGTCGTACCCCGAAGATATATTTATCTCCTTATTACAAGATTTGCACATTGCAAAAGTAGGTTTCGATAAATGTGGAGACAACCATGCAGAGAATTCCTGTCGTAACTCCCACTCTTTTTTATATTTTTGTTGAGATTTCTTTCGCTTGACACCTGTACTGGTCGATGCACCAGCGCCAGAATCTGAACTTTCCTCAGACATTATAAAATTAACTTCGCATTAACGAAATGAATACGAGCTCTACGAGAAAGAATGAATCGAATAAGAAATGTTTTCAAAACAGAAGTCATTTAATGTTTACAGGGGATTTCCCTTACTGTATCCTATCAAACCCTTCTAGTATTATGAATTTTAATACATAGTCTATAGAGTCCATTTTTATTTATAGTATTTGGAGCATACGGCCAAACAAGGTTCTTCCCCTTGGCATCGAGCGAGACGGCAAGATCAGAATATGCGCGAGAAAAGGATAGCTTAATAATGTCGTTAATAAGTGTGATTGAGATGGACTATAGCATGTTCATAGGGTAAAATAGTGTAGTGTTGCTACAAATAATAAAATATTTAGTTTCTTTGTCGTAAAAACCAGCGGCAAACAAAAAATCGGTAGACATGCCTTCGTAATCGGTATTTCGGTAAACGAGGGCTAATATCGGGAGATCTACCGAAAAATCGGTAGGTTTTGCAACGCTGGAGTGTAGCGACGGGAATGTGGAGGGACTGTTTCGTGTCTCGGCGAAACCCTTTGATTCGGGCCCGAAATACCGACACGGAGGCGAGACTACACGAACATAGGCGAGAGTTGCCGAATATGGCCTCTACACTCCCGTATTCGCTATGTCTCGTGTAGTTGCGGCGGGAATGTGGAGCGGGCTTAACTTAAGCAGATATTACACTACTTGCTAATTAGCATTTGATTTGATATACATTGCTGCTTAGCCTATATGGTTAATTTCAAGTCAACGTAGACTAGGAAGCAATGTATATAAAATCGGATGCTAATTAGCACGTAGTGTAATAGCCGCTTTAACGGGTACAGATCGCGTGGCGAGAGTTTGGCTTTGACCTTCGGGTGGAGGGGATTACTGCGCATGAGTACTGTCACGCACACAATACTTTTCCTTTTTTATGAACCAGGTTGGATATTTGAGTGGGTCAAAATTCATGTACAGTGGTAATAATGCTAGAAAATAATACGAAATAGATAAACTTCTTCATTTATTAAAACTATTAATAGTTATTTTACTTATATAAAATGTTTATTTCCTTTTTAAGTTTACAGAGACAGCGATGAAAATTCTAAATAATTGTTTTTTAATAAAATTATTTATTCCAAGATACATGTAAAATTGGTACATACAAACAAAAGAAAACTTAAAATAATTATTAAATACAGTGTGTCCCTGGATAATCTGCAAACCCAAAAGGGGGTGAAACTACACCAAAATGTAATTTAAAAAAAGTTAACATAAAAAAAAGTCTTAGCAGCAGTGCTATTCAGATTCTGAATCAGTTAAAGGTTTAACGCCTTCTATGAAATCACCGCATGGTCCAGTGGTGCTGCCGCGACACGAAATTGTGCAACGTCTTTTGCTTGTTGAGGGTCCGGGTTCAGGGCTACCTCGGTCGCAGTTGCCATCATCATCATCATCTTCATAACCATCATCAGAATCACCGTCTTCGGAACTATCATCGACTCGAATTATAAATTGCTCGGTAAGTAAATCAACTACATGGTCACTCTTGGCGTACTCTTCTTCTATATCTTTTATCTTTTTACATATTTTTTCCCATTCCTGGGCACCCATTAAAGATACTTTTTCTTTGATAAGTTTGGTACATTCTTGTAAATTCCATTTAACATTTTTGCTAGCTACATATTGTTTAATAGTAGCCCATGCCATTTCTATAGGGTTGAGGTCTGGATGGTAAGGCGGTAATCTCAATATGCTATGGTTTGCTTCTGCTAAAATTTGATCTATTGAAAAAGTTTTAAATCTTTCTTTATTAGCTTTTATCAAGTTGTACAATTGTGGCTTGAGCATTGTTGAATCATATTGTATGCCTTTATCAGTTAGCCAATTCTGCATATCGGCTTTTTTGGTATTGGAGGACGGTGCTAAATCCCATTGTTTATTGTGGTATGAGGCGTTGTCGACAACCACTACAGAATTGGGTGGTAGGTTGGGAATTAATTGTGTCCTAAGCCATTTTTCATAATTCTCGTAATTCATGTTGTCGTGATAGTCCCCTGTTTTGGTGCCGGCTTTAAAAGTTAATAAAGCATTTGGTATAAACCCAGCTTCAGATCCTGCGTGGACTATCACGACTCGTTGTCCTTTGGAAATGGGTTTATTTAGTCCTTCCGTAGGGCCATCGCTCCAGGCTTTGGTTGTTGAGTGCGATGAATCTACGTAGGATTCATCTGTGTAAACAATGGGTCTTCCTTCTTGTCGATATTTTCTTATTATTCTTAAATATTCAATGCGTTGTAATCGGATATTCGATGTTTCTATTCGTAATTTACGGTTGTTTTCTGTTTTTTTCCAGCGAAATCCTAACTCCTTTACAATTACACGAAGACTTGTTTCTGACCCTTTAAAGTTTATATCTTCCTCAAGTTTCTTTTTTAGTTTCCCAATGGTGGGAAGTTAATTATTCGTCTTGTGAAAATTATGTCTACATCTTTTTATAACACCTTGGTCAAAATTATCAATATTGGTAACTGGTTTAGCTCTGGGACGTTTTTTTCCAGGTGTTCTTAAAGTAATTAGCAAATCGGAACTCTTGGCTTGATTTGCGATATTTTTTACAGTGCCAATTGAAGTCTTAGTGGCCTCCGATGTCCGTTTTTGAATTTGAGCTAATTTACTAACTACACAATTTAATTTAGAAACAGTTTCCGTTTTCATTACCTGCATAGTCTGTATAGTTTGGTTATTCTCCGACTGCCTGGGTAAAGAAGCAACTTCCTCAATCTGACTTCGAATTTGCTTCAATGAATCGATACATTCGTCAGCTTCTTTCTTTAAAAAGCAATTCACGTCATATATCATTTTCCGTGCTTGCCTTTTTAAAACAATGTTTTTTTTACGCATTTTCAAATCACTTTTTAATATTTAACAAAAAAACTTAACTGACAAACTTAAACAAACAAACTCAACAAATAATAACAATCGACAACAATAAACAATTAACGAAAATAGCAATTCACTTGTGAACGTGATTGTACAACAGGAGTGCGCGGTACGTCGTATCGATGCGAGAGGCAGGGAACGACTGGAGCGCCAATCAGAGCACCGCCTGCGCCTACACACCCGCCCCGCACCCCGATAATTGCCCGTTGATACCCAATTTCTGATTTCTACGCAATAAGGCCGGCCACATACATCAGTTTTCCTGATTCGGAAACAGTATCATGAAAAATTCCGTACAACTACCACACACATTAGATTTTTCCGTTCGGAATACCTAGATTAGTCTGGGAGTAGCTTCAGTGGAGTGCACACGTTTGGAAGTAACATGGATTTCCACGACGATTTCCTCCTTTTTAAGTTTGATAAAAATAGTTAGTTCTTTTTTCCTGGCGGCACGTTACGCCGGAGGTCATGGGTTCGAGTCCCGTCTGTGTCATTTATTTTTCAGTTTTTCTATTCTACATGCGTTAAAACATAAAAGTTATACATTTACCGTGAAACCTTACATCTTTGCCCACATTATTTTCAAAAAATATCACCCTTTATTTGATGGCTGCTGAAGCTTTAAATGACACTCTATGCAACAAATAAACTGTCAAAACCAGATGATATAATTCCGAACAATGCTGAAAAAAAAAGAAACAGACGCGGGCAAAGTTATCTCCACTTCCTTACATCTTTGCCCAACCTAAATTTCTCAGCAACTATAAGCTTTATGAATGTGATTTTAAGGTAGGGGAGACCGGGGACAAATTAACCAGTTTTAATTTCTTGGTCTGTAGGTCGAAAAGTTCTTAGATGTAAGAATCGTTTTGGGTCTCATTGTAAAGATTAATTAATTTCCTAACTTTTTGTAGACGAAATTGTGATAGGTAACAGAATAATGTTGCTAGGGTCGTTTTTTTAGAAGGCGGCAAATGTTACAATTAACCCCTAATACCGGGATGATTGAAACACAACTTTAAGTGGACTGTTCAATGATAACAACAGCAATAATAGCAATAACTTTTATTCAAAAAGCTTAATTAGTCATCAGCTCTAATCAGTCTTACAAAGAGGAACTAAAAAATCAACACGTTTCTTCAATGTTTGGCACAACATGAAATGCAATTTTTCTTTGCAAATAATAAAAGAAAAGTACTTAAACCAAATTAAAAATAACAGAATATAACAATCTTTATCTTCTACCATTATAATTATATCTGAGATCTGTATACTTTTATCAATAATTAACAAATAATATTCCTATGGAAAAATGGCACGTTACAATCAACACTTGTTACATTTAACCCTGTAGTTTTTATTATTATTAATAATAATACAAAAATGTTTTGGTAAAAAAATATTATAAGTAACTTGGTCGATATATTTATACCTATAATAAGCCCGTTGTAGATTAGGTCTTTAGTCTGAGTCTGATTCACAATTACGACAAATATAGCCGTTAGGTTCCTGGGACGTGCATAATTAATGGGCTCAAAGTTTGCACCCCATACACATGACCCACTGTTCATTTGCTCTACTGGTACTATAAGATTCAGTACACTCTAAGCAAAAATACTCGTCATCATTTTCGTCATCTGAAGAATGTCTAGCAGCCGATTTTTTCTTATTTGTTTTTTTATTTTTTCCTTTCAAATTGAGATTCTTTTTCACTTTTTCATCTTCGTCATTATCTTCGTCATCTGTAGAATTTCTAGCAGCCGATTTTTTGTTCTTTGTTTTTTTATTTTTTTCTGTTGAATTGAGATTCCTTTTCACTTTTTTAGCATTTTTTTTTCTGTTTATTTCTTCAGTTTCCTTTCTTATGGCTTCTTTTTCAGGAGTATCCGTGTATATTGCCGTATGCCGTCTTTTTCTGCCCCTATTTGTAGATTTGCGGGGTGGTGCTTTTGGTAATGGTCTGACACTTAGAGGAGAAAATACTTGATGTGTGATTCCGGTTGAGGTGGACGGAATGGCTACAGTTTGGGCTTCTCGCATCCTTGTCGTAAATATTGACCGTGTATTAGTTGGATCCAAGCGAGAAACAGCATCATGTGATGTATTTGTTTGCGCAAAACGGATTACTTGCGAAACACTCGCAGAAACATCAAGAGCATCTTCTGAATTATCTTTGTTTGAGGGTTGTGTATCTTGATCCATTTGTAACTGTAAAGGATCATTATCTGCTGTGACTAAAGGAACTGCAGGGTTAGAATCTAATGTTTCGTTAAATAAAGCTGCTTCATGTGACAGTTGGACAGATTCTAAACGTTTTAATGGAGAAAGACTTTTTGATGATGTGGATTGAGTTGTGATAGGGTTCTCTGTCCGGGCATCTGAGTGATGAGGATCTGGCTGATCTGTGACGTACGATGGTCCAAAATCTACGTCATCAAAAATATCTCTATTGAAAGGAAATATTCCAGTACATCGAAAACCAGCTTGAATGTTTCGAGGCGTGAATGCCATTGAAAAAGATGTAGCCACAATTGCTGGAATATGGTAAATATTCATGGTTTGGCCAGGATTGTTCCTCATCCATGCATCACATGCAGTATTTACTGCCTTTTTAAGTGGTCCGTGTACTGATCGATCAAATGGTTGTAGCTTGTGAGAGCAGTGCGGAGGAAACGAAAGTACGACGATCCCATTATCTTTGCAATAATCTAATGCCGCTATCGTTATGTGCGATGGATGATTGTCGAGTGTCAGGAAAACTTTGTTTTCAGGTGTAGAACGCGTGTGGTGCTGAAAGTGTTTCAGAAATCGTAGAAACTGCTGTTCATCCATCCAACCAGATGCGTTTCCGCCGCCCACACTACCAGGAGGACCATCTCTGACAAAATGTTCTTGGTACCGCAAACGAGGAAATATAAAATATGGCGGTAACGCGTTTCCAAGAGCATTGGCAGCCATCGCTACGGTTACTAAAGTTCCACGTTCGGCAGAAGTAAGCGCTCCTACTTGTTTTATGCCCTTTCTGGCTACTATCCTGTCCGGCTTCTGGACAGTTGTGATGCCCGTCTCGTCCATATTATAAATGTCCTTTGGTTCAAATGTTTCCCGGTTAAAAACTAATTCCAAGTTATTGAAAAATGCTTCAACATTTGTCTTGTTAAAACTTGTGGCCCTGGCTAGACTTGTTGCTTGAGCACATCTAATGGAAAGTTGAGCATTTCTTTTAATAAACGCCGTAAACCAGTCAGGCCCAGCCATACGATCACGGTCCCATGACTCCGGCCTTTTAAGATTGTACGTCACTGCTAAATCATAGGCCAGTCGTCGAACTTCTTTGGGTGTAAGTCCAAAGTAAATGTCAGATGTTTGAATTAAATACCTGGAAATTTCATCTTCTCGGTCAGCAGTGAAAACCTTAGTTGAAGGATTGTATCCCATCGTAACAACTGTATCTGTCCCTTCTGCTGCCGCTTCTTCTCTTTTACGTTTGTATCTCATTAACGAAACATGACAAAGGCTAAACATATCAGCAGCAGCACGTATAGAACGCCCTTTCAATATTTCGTCGTAGGCTTGTTGGTATAGAAGAAGGTCTTTGGACCCCCTGTCTGTCGTTTTCTCCCTCTGGCGTGGCATCTGAAACAAAAAAATAAATTACGTGATACTTTTTCGTGCGTACAGCCAGTGTTCATCATTTTATAAGACGTGATCACGTGAAAAATATTGAAAACAAATGTACCTAATAAACGTAGGTAACTAACACAAAAAATTATTAATAATAATGTTATTATTTCTACCTAAGGGTCATTTGTAACAGTGGGTCAATAGTAACGTTACAATCAACACCTATTATCCTGTTACTATTGTTCCAAATAACCAAACATCAGGAAAAACACGATCACTTCCAAAATACTGATATTAGAATGCCTGTTTTATAGAATTTACACTGTCTGATATTCATGAATTCCATACAAACATTTAAGTTATCTTAAACTTGATTCATAACTGAGAAATGGCATGAGAATTGAAGCGAAAAAACTTACATTCGGGACTCCAAAATGGCGCCGACCTCGTAGACACGTCCGCACGGCCCGGAGCTCGGCCTTGACTAGCGGACCTGCAGAAACACGTCAAGGGCTATGTCGACGCGCACGCACATATCTATGCAAACCACACACAACTGAAATATTCGCAATGTTACTATTACGCCGTGTTACTTTTGCACCCGGTCTCCCCTATATTGTTAGCAAACGGGCAAAATTGTATACCATTACAATTTCAAATCCAATAGTATCCTATTTTAAGTTTTAACATTGGTGGGCAATGTTATCATCATTTAGTCACACTTTCATACTAAAGGATTTGAGGTGCTAGGGCTGTGCATCAGATAAAAGGTGCGTGTGATAAAAAAAACTGCGCTGCTTATCTTTTATCAAATATGTGCGCAAAACTAAAATCTTTTTAATATTTGAATCTTTGGATGCATGCAACCCAAGGAAGATAACCGCTCCTCATACAAAAAAGAACAAAATATTTCTTCTAAAATAAAAAACTACAAAAAATAACGTAAAACACTCTCAAAAATTATCCTTAAAGTACTAAAATTCAGTATTATCTTCTAAAACTGAAAAAAATAACAAATATTTAACTTCTAACAGTCTTTGATGTTAGCTCAACCTAACATCGTAGGTATCTTTATCATCCTAGCTAATAATTTTATTATAGGGAACTATTTATAAAAAAAAAACATGATCATTCATGTTGATTGACTCTGTTTTAGGTTTTTTTGCATTTAAATCGTCCGACTTGTCAGATTCTATGTCACAGATATCTGAATCACTATGAGTACTTATGTTGATATCACTATTACTACTTGTTTCACTTTCATTTCTCTTGTAAGTTCTGCAGATTGGTTTTGTCTTTGGTTTAGTGGTTGATTTGTTTCTTTTTATTTTTTTCTTTGGTTGTTTAGTTATTTTCTTTCCGGATTTTCGTTTGATGTTTACTTTAGTATCTGCACATTTGTTTATTTCCTTATGTGAATCCGTATGTTTTTGGTTTTATTTTCTTTGCCGGTATTTTTGTCAGTCTCCAAAATTACTTTAGGTTTTTTTTAGGTTCTGTCAAAGTTTCAGTGTAAATTTTTTAAGATGAAGTTAAATTTAAAATAATGTTATCTCGCAATACTGGTTTGTTGTTCATAACTTGCTTTACTTGTGTAACTATTGTATGTTGAAGAATTCCAGTTTTCTCATTTAGAATGTATCTTGATGCATTCTCTTGCTCTTGGTCTTCAGGCTCAATAGTAAATTTATTGACGTTAATATTAGATATATCGTCACTAGTATTGCTGACTATTTTCATACCTTTTTCATCCAGAGCGCAATTTATTTCGACATAGTTTTCGTTGTTTTCTGGCTCATTAGTATTAATTTTATTAATTTCGTCCAAGATATCGGCGTCCATTGTCCCATTCAAAATATCTTCTCCCTAATAATCATAGTTATCAACGATTTCATTTCTATCATTCTGTTTAATAGCTGTGTCTGAAAAAAGGTCAAAGTCTGTATCATTATTTTGTGGATCATCTTGATTTGTAATAGAATTTTTGGTTTTTGTCGTTTTCGATTTTTTTTGCTCCTACTCCATTGTTTTTTTTTATTTGCATTGTTTTTCTTAGGTTTCTGAGTCTCTGTACCTTCTTGATTCAAACAACTTGACAAATTGTAATCGCTTATTGCAACTGACTTTCCAGGCTCCACTGAAACTTTTTTATTGCGTCTTACTGTCATTGGTTTCGGTTGTCTACATTTTTGTAAATAATCTAATAATGTGTTATCAACTGAGTAATTTCCAATATCTTCAGCATATTCTGGTAGCCGCTTGAGAACTTCACGTGGATTTAAGGGGCAAATTCCGGCAGCTTTGAATCCACTTTTAATATTATCTTTTTCGGTGAAGTCTATTGCGTTAATCAAAGCATTCAACAACTTCGGGAAGTGATTTTTGTTTAAAGATGTTTGATTAGGATTTTCCATTTTGTACTGTAGCAGAATTTTGCGCCACGCTTTCTTAAGCGGAGCAAAGAAAGCCACGTCTAGGGGCTGAGTAAGATGCGTGGAGCTGGCAGGTATAAACACAAAAGATATATTATTCTGTTCGCAAAGTTTGATAATGTTTACATTTAAATGACTCGATAAGTTATCACATACAACCACCTTTTTTCCAGGCAAAGCTTCCGCCCATTTTAAAACTACTGTCTTGAAGTAGTCCTCAAAATTCGACGAATCGAACCACCCTGACTTGCTGCGGTTATATCTTGTGCCGCGTGGACCGCCTGTAATCCATTCCGATAAAATAAGTTTTTCTGATTTATACACAACATATGGTGGTAGACTTGTTCCGTCTGCGCTTGCCGAAAACATCAATGAAATGGCTCCTTTTGTAGAATTTAATACCCTTTCAGGGTATTTTACCCCTCTTCGGAAAATGCATTTCGAAGATCCGGGATCATCACTTAAATTTGTTTCGTCCAAATTCAAGATGTTTGACGGGGGAACGTCTTTTATAGTTTCTTCTAAATTTTTGAAATAATCTAAAAATTCTTCAACACTTTTTTCGGCTCTCACTTTTTTAATATTTTGGCAAGATCTTACTGTTAGTTCTGAAGCATTACGTTCCAAAAAACTTGTAATCCATTGTTTTCCTGGTAGATTTCCGTTAAAACTGCCTCACGCCCATTGTTTTTTAAATATTATTTTAAATACGTCTTATCCCACCTTACCCCTATCTTACACAATCTTACCCCACCTTTCCTCATCTCACCGCCATCTTACCCCCCTCTTACTACCTTTCCTCATCCCACCCCCCAGCTTACCGCACCTTACCCCTCATATTACCCCAACTTTCCCTCACCTTACCCTGGTTTAAAATACAAATTTGGTCCCCTGTCTACCCCCTAAGCTAGGTAGCATGATATTCTACGTCGTGATAGTCGTGAAACACTAATAAAAAAAAGTTCAGTTTCCTGCCTACCCCCTAAGTTAGGAAGCGTGATGATTATATCATAATCGTAAAACCACAATCCAGGTAAAACCGAGTTCGATAAAAAAAGTTCCGACAAAATTGGTTCAAAAACACTTTCTATTCAGATTCCTGTCTACCCTTTAAGTGCGCTAGCGTGATTATATACTCTTAGTCTGATGTATGTACACTCATTCAAATAACAAAAAGTCCCATCAAAATCGGTTCAGTAGTTTCGGCGCCAAGTGGAAACAGACACGACCCCGTTAGACTTTTTTTTTATTATACAGATTTCCGCGGGAATGAGATGTTTTACCGCGGTAAAAAGTAGCCTATGTCCGTTCCCAGGTTACCATCCATCACCATGCCAAATTTCATCAAAATCCGTTCAGCCGTTTAGACGTGAAAGAGTAACAGACAGACAGACAGACAGACAGAGTTACTTTCGCATTTATAATATTAGTATGGATAAATATATATTTGTCGGCCATTTTAATTTTCAACGTGTTTTCGGTTATCAATATCATATGTAGCTAGGTACTTTTTTTCGACATTCATAAGTTAAAGGAAAACATCGTGAGGATACCTGCAGGCAACTTTGAATAACTTTCAACGCAGTGAACGTCTGTCTATATATAGGTACCTACTAAATTATATTTTTTTACCTCATTTAATTTTTTTCAAAATTGGAAACCCTTGTACCGTTTATGAGCTGGGCAAAGTTGTCCACCCTCACTCTATAAAAGTTCTTACTACATTGCCCACACAATTTTCTCGCTTACTGAGGCGAGTGTAAGAAGGAGGCCATGATTAAAAGCAGCAACAATTAATGCACTACACGTAATTAATAATAGATTTTACCTGAGCAGCGGTTTTCGAAAATGCGGGACGCAAAACTCCAACAAAATTTTGGCACCACTCACGACACTGCAGCTTTTACGGTGACTGAAAGATGACTGAATGAAGTTAGCCACGATTGTAGTAGTCAGTGTTGCCAAAAAGATATTCTAGTTTTCCATAGACACCACAAAAAGTTGCCATTTGTTAAAATAAAACTTCTATTGGTAGTTTTAGTTTATTTTCGTGTTTGGGCAAAGATGTGCGCCATGGGCAAAGTAGTAAGGTTTCACGGTATATAATTTTAACATAATATGTAGGTAGGTACATTGTTAGTGGATAGCCCTATAAAAATATGAAGACAATTCGTCCCTGATTTCTCTAGCGTTCAGAGGTGATCTTCGTGCTATCATTGGCAAATCTCTTATAGCGTTATATCCACCTGCATTTGTTCGCCACGATCCAGGCCTTGTCAGATTGTCGTTATCATCGTATTCATCAAACGTTCCTGGAGGAGTATATCTTGCAGCGGAATTTTTACTGTTTCTGAGAAAGTTGTGTAGCAGTACACATGTCAATGTCAATTGTCAATATCTGGATCCAGATCAATTGGTCGTCGAAATATTCTAAATACTGCACTTAAGATTCCGAATGTGTTTTCCACCACGACTCGGGATCTGGACAGACATTTATTAAATATCCTTTTTTGTGAATCCGAATCATGATTGCCAGGGTATGGTTTCATTACATGTGTACTGAGTGCAAAAGCACCATCGCCTATGAAGACATATGGGACATCAATATTTGATCCGGGAAGAGGACATGGTGTGGGTAGATCTAATTTCTACAGATTTTTTTCCATAACAATGAATTGTTGAATACACCACCATCACTTATTCTTCCTTGGCTTCCTATGTCGGCAAATATGAATTTATAATTGCTATCCACTAGTGCCATTAGAACAATGCTAAAACTGTACGTAAAGTAAACATAAGTACCTACCTGCACCAGATCGCATAGATTCTTGTTTTTTCTTCAGATGGCGCCTAAATGTTCCCATCAAGCCGGGTATTCATTAGGCAACATTTGTATCGCAACACGATGTTTAGATACATTTGTTTCATCATCTGTGTTGAGATACATGTTTACCGTAAACATGTATCTGAAACACGACCGTCCACACTTATCAGATGTTGCTAGAATGTCGCCCGAGGAGGTAGTGATGCTCTCTGCTGCTTACATAATTATTCATGAAAGTGCTACTCGAAAAAAAAGAAAGAGATGGTGGGTTCGGGACTATCTCTTAAACAGAAGTTATGTTTTTACTGATCTTCGTGGAGATGATGGCTCGTTTCATAATTTCACAAGAATGTCATCAAGTGCTTTTGAATACTTATTGAGATTAATCGCACCGTCAATAAAAAGGCAGGAAACGAAATTTCGGTATCCAATTGAGCCTCAACGAAAACTAGCGGTAACACTAAGATTTCTTGCAACAGGCGATTCGTATGCGTCATTGTCATATACTTGTAAAATATCAACACAAATAATCAGCACTATAATACCAGAAGTTTGTCAAGAATTGATAAACGTTTTGAAGGAATATGTAAAGGTAAGTAAACTAAAATAAATCTTAATCACATATTGTTTAATATTTAAATGAAATATTAACAACACTAACAAAATTTTGAGAGAGAATAATAATTAAGAACGGTATTCATTGTTGTTCTCCAACTGATTAACCATCTCCTCTAAATTATTAAACTGTAATACCACACTACCAGTTGAAGGTGGTCGCATTTCATTTGGCGGTTCAGGAGTCTGCGCTGGTGTTGATGTACTATTTGTGTATGTTGAAGTCGCTGATGTGGAGCGATATCCATGACCATATTGACCATACCCACCGTCACCATAGCCACTAAAATAACCCATTCTTGTTTGCACCAAAATATTATTTATATAGTACTTGGCCTGTAGTACTGCTTGTTGATCTTGCACCTGTCTTAATTCAGATGCCACATATTGGCCATAAATTTTAAATTCGTCCTTTTTTCCCTCATCATCCATTCTTTTGATTCGGTGACGTCAGCAGAGATTCTGTTGTAGAAGCATTTGAGGCAATTTCATCCTGTAAACAATTTTTTATTTTTAAATTTCAGGTTCTCTGTACTCATCAAGAGTGGAAAAACAAGGCCCGCGAATATGAAGCGTTATGGAATTTTCCACATTGCATTGGGGCAATAGATGGAAAACATATAGTTATTGAAGCACCATTCAATTCAGGCAGTGACTATTACAACTATAAAGAACAGTTTAGTATTGTACTGCTGGGAATAGTTGATGCTAATTACAACTTCATTTATGCCAATTGTGGGGCTAAAGGCAGGTCATCTGATAGTGGAATATTTCAGGAAACTTCATTTTATGAAGCAATGGTTGAAAATAAACTGAATATACCACAGCCACAACCAATAACTAGAAACGGCCCAAATCTGCCTTATGTAATAGTAGGGGACAGCGCATTTGCATTATCTCAAAATGTTATGAAGCCTTACCCTGGCCTGCACGATCGTGGAACTGTAAAGCGAGTTTTCAACTACCGGCTATCCAGGTCAAGAAGGATAGTAGAAAATGTGTTTGGTATATTATGTGCCGTCTTTCGTGTCTTCAGAAGACCTATGCCTCTTAAGCCTGCCACTTGTGAAAAAGTAACAATAGCATGTGTATATCTGCATAACTTTTTAAGGCGCAATAAACGCTCCCAAGCTTTGTATTCACCAGCGGGAACTTTTGATCATGAAGACTCAGATCATAATATTATACCAGGTTCTTGGCGAAGAGATATAATAGGCTCTCAGAACATGTTAGATTTACAACCTGTTGCCAGAAATCCACCACTGTCAGCTACAGAAGTAAGGAACAACTTTGCAGAGTATTTCATTAGCCCAGAGGGTAGTGTGCCTTGGCAAAATTCTCATGCATATTAAAATATTTAATTACTGTGCTTACTTATGTTAATAAAACTTATAAAAAACTCACCGTTGTATATGTATCTGACAATCCTGAATTAGTAGCACCACATAACAGGAAAACTAAAGAATCGTACCATATCCATTTACTTTTTAATATTTGGTCAGTACCACTTCCAGTCTTTTTTGACTTATAAAACTTCTTTTTCTCGCGCGCAAATTGAGAGCGCAGCGTAGGGTCAAGGAGGGAACAGTGGCTAGGATTTTTTCAACAGGCTAATGCATGAAAAATACAAATCACAGAGATGGTTTATGCCAGCACAAAGCACAGTTCATTATTAAATTGTCATATACATAAACTAGATTTGCTATTACTTTCACCAAAAAAGAGATATCCTGTTTTTTTAAAAAAACGGGAATCGAGCCACTGTGTACTACGACCTGTACACAGTGGCTAGTACCCCCTAGTACACAGTGGCTCTAAGAGTACACAGTGACTACGTAGGAATCGAGCCACTATGTACCTGTAGGTACCTAGTGGCTACTATACTTCTACCAAACCCTACACAGGAGTCTGGCATCATTAAAGAAAATCAAAAATGGACAAAGATTGAAAAATCTTTATTAAGTTAAAAATTAATTGCAAATAACAAAAAATGCACATACTTCTGGCAACTGAAAAAAAAAATTAGAAAACTTAACAATTTCTAATATTAAAAAAGGAATTCCACCGACATTTTTTATAAGTGAACAAAAATGTAGGTAATAAACCTAACATTCTTTAAAACTTCTAAAGGCAAAATCAACAAATTAACTAAAATAATTACTTCTATATAAGCAAAAGGTACAAAAAACATACTTAGATTCACAAATTTCTTGTTAATTAAATAAACTCAACAAACATACTTCTTATGACAAAATAACAATCTTAACTTAATAATTTTTGGAATAGCGAGTCTTAAAATTGTCATTGTTGGTTTAAATCGCTTATCTACTACCTAATTAGAAAACAATTATCTTAATATTAAATTACATTTTAGCACATATTTAAATCGGAAAAATCAATTGAAAATTTATAAAACGGCCTTGAAGAAGTGCCTTCCATCGAAGGCTTTGGGCAAATAAATTTAATATCATCTTCTTTTATTAAAGAAAGGTCAGGTTTATCAGGCAGAACGAATTTTTTATGTTTGTATCTAAGGAAAGATATATAGTACTCTAAATCACCATTTCTTCCGTCCAATACTTTACCTATATACCAAGATTTACGTCGTTTTGTTGTAAACTTGACCAACACGTATTCACCTTCATGGGGCCGACGACTAAGTGGTTTTTGTAGATATTTTTCAGTTAGAATGATCATATTCTCTTGTTCTTCAGTGTCTTCTTGATCTTCAAATTCATCCCAATCATTGTCAGAATCTGCTAAAATAATTTCTTCTTCCTCTTCTTCATCTTCACTTTGCAACACTTTGCGAATTATTTTCTTCTTTTGTACTTCTTTTTTCTTTTTAGAAGCAATCTTCTCTTGTTCTAATTGAAGCTTTTCCGGTGTATCAGTAGCAATCAGGCTGCGTCCAGCTTTCCTTCGTTTTCTATTTGATTGCCTTGGTCCAGCTTTGATCGGATTTCTAAAATCGAAAGGAGATATAAAAGTGTTTTGTACCGATTTTAATGTGCTTGTAGTATCAGCTGTCTGCTCTGCATTTTGTGTTTTGACTGAATTTAGTTCCAGAGCAGATGTTGTTGGATGTTGCAGATTCATTTTATCTGGTTTGTTTAAAGTGGCCGTTTGTTGCTCAGAGTTTAGTAACCTTGAAATCACATCACTAGCTAATTTTGCAAGTTTTGCTGGACTCGACACACAAAGCTTCGAGGCAGGAGTTGTATGTTGTGAAGTAGTCGTATGCACCAAATGAATTTCTGGGCACGACATGGTTGGTTCCATTGGAGCATCTGGCATTGCTACAGGAGCTGTGTATTGTGTGGTCATCGTACATAGCTTTGGATTTTCTGGGGACGACGTTGTGATTGGTTTCATTAGAGCATCCGGCATTGCTACAGGAGCTGTGTGTTGTGTGGTCATCGTACGTAGCTTTGGTTTTTGTGGGGACGACGTTGTGATTGGTTCCATTGGAGCATCCGGCATTGCTACAGAAGCAGTGTGTTGGGTGGTCAATGTGGTCATCGTACGTAGCATTGGATTTTCTGGGGACGACGACGTGATTGGTTCCATTGGAGCATCCGGCATTGCTACAGAAGCTGTGAGTTGCGTGGTCGTCGTATACAGCACATGACTTTCTTCGAACGACGTGCTTGGTTCTATTGAAGCATTCAATATTGCTGGAGCGATGTGTTGCGTGGTAGTCGTACGCATCATGGGACTGTCTGGGCACGAAGTACGCGGAATCAGTTCAGTATCATATGCACGGGGTAAACAATCTGGGCAGGGACGATCAGTGACTGAACTTGGAAGGAAGTCTTCTTCTGTGAATAGATTTCTGTCAAACGGGAATATACCACATTTAGCAAATGAATGGGTGATGTTCGTTGGAGTCATAACTTTTTGGAAGGCCGTGCCAATGATTTCCCCTAAATCATAAATTGTCACTGGCTTCCCGGGATGTCTTAGAAGCCAAGAGTCGATGGCAGCGTTGTAGTAGGCTTTAAAAGGGCTGTATATACCCACATCTAGCGGTTGTAATCTTCCAGATGTGTGGGGATGTAATGTCAGGATATGAACTCCAGAATTTTTCGCAAGGTCCAATGCCTCAATACACAAGTGAGACTCGTGATTATCCATTATGAGAATGGATGGATTTTCTGTTGAAGAATTTGTGTGCTTAATGAAATGCTTTATTACATCTGGGAATATTGAGGAATTCATCCATCCTGTGGGTGCTGCTAAACCTAGCGTACCTGGAGGTGTGTTTTTAATCATGTGATCTTTAAAATTTTTGCGAGGGAACACCATCACTGGAGGCAAAAAGTTTCCACTTGCACTTATGATGCAACAAGTGGTCACCAATGTGCCCCTTTCTCCACTCGTAACTTTGGATACAGTCTTCTTCCCTTTCGGAGCTATAACCTTTTGAGGGTTCTGCACAGTCGTGGTTGACGTTTCGTCTAGATTGAAGATCCGGGTTCCATCTCCAAAAGAAGGATGTCGACTGATGAGATTCTCCAAATTGTCATAGAATTTTTGGACGTTAATCTGGTTAAAAGCGGTGGCCCTGGCTAGGCTACATGGTTCTGGTTTCCTGAGTGTAATGTCATGTCTCTTCCTAAATGCCATGAGCCAATCTTTACCGGCCATTTGATTTTCCGTCCACGATCGCGGAATTTTTAAATTATTGATTTCTGCACATTGGAACGCAATCTGCCGGCACTCTTTTGCAGTCAAACCATAAAACAAAAGGGCACAATGGCTAAAATAATCTTTTAGGGATTTCTCTTGTTCAGAAGTGAATATTTTGTTTACTGAATAATTTGGCTCCAGTCTTTGGTTCTCCAGAGAGTCGCAAGTTTTAGTTTTATTGTAATACGTTTTCAGTGTTGTAAATGGAACTCCGGTGGTACTAGCAGCTTTTTTGATTGACATGCCATCCCTGATTAAGTTCAGACCACTCTTAATTTCTTCTGACGAATGATTTCCAATTTTCCGTGGCTGTGATGGTGATCTACTACGACGCGGCATTCTGTAAATAAATTCTCAATATAATTTAGGTAATGTAAAGAGTAGGTACACAGTGGCTCGCGAGCTACTGTGTACTTTTCCGAAACGAACCACTGTTGACCTTCCGCCATTTTGTATTTAAGATCCAACTAGAAACAAGCTTCGATGCTGAGGTCCTTAAATAGTCATCCAATACTATGTAAGTTAGACACACTCTTCGACAGAAACATTAGAAATTATAAATCTCGTAAGAGTTACGAATAAAATGAAGTTAAACTTACCTTAAAATGTAATTTTGTCACGGTGTAAACAAAAACTCATTACAACACAACCGCATGGCGCCGGATGGGCCTAACTACTAGTTCGTGTATGATCGGGTACCGAACGCTTCCGATTGATGTAGAAGAGAGACTTATAGCACTTTCTCTATTTAGCACAGCACATTCGAGCGACTGTTCCCTTCGAGCGACTGTTCCCTCCTTGACCCTATGCATTTTAGATTCAACTTCTTTTTGCGGCATATTTGTACGAGTGGAAATTTCTACCCATGCGTCATGTTTTTTTAATTTGTTTTTATAATCTATGTGGGGCGCATCCCATAAAAATCGGCGCTCTTTATATAAATCAATTAGTAACGCTATTTGTTCGTTTCCCCACACTGACTCCATGTTGCGAATCACACGTCCTCACTTGTAAACACTGTATCGCGTGCGTTGCGCAACAGCATGTTTCGACGTGTTCCCCATTCCGAATGGGGAGCACGGCAATATGTATCTGCAACATTTGTTTCATCACTATTGTATCGCAACTGTTGCGCAACTGTTTCAGGCGGTGATGAAACAGTGTTTATAAAAAGTGTTGCGATACAAATGTTGCCTAATGAATACCCGGCTTTAGGGTCTCCTTTTTTGTTTTCAAATCCTTGATTGACACATTTAGTAATCTACCAATTTTCGTCCAAGCATCGTTAATTTTTTTCTTGTCCTTATGGAATTTATGTTGGGGATTCCATAATACTTCTTCTTCCTGGTAATATTCCAGGAACGTCAAAATTGTCTCGTTTGACCATTCCGCCATGTTGTGATCTCGATCGTAGCGACTTTCTTTCAACGTTGAATGAAGATCCACTCGTCGCGAAAGCGCGGGAGAGACTGACTGCCCGCGCGCGTGTAAACAGCCACCGGGCGCCCGCACATTCATCCTTTGAACTTTGCCAAAAAACCGACACTTGCCCGATTCGCTGCATTCACGTTTACAGGCGCGTTCACGGGCTCGGGCGTACCGTTTACACGCTCGTGAATGTGAATGTGCACGTTGAATGTCGAGTTGAACGCGCGCGTGTGAACGTACAGGCAGATTTACACAGGGTCAGTACACAAGTCAGTAGCGGCGTCAGTGTCGGCGCCGACACTGACTTCATCTGTTTACAAGGAGTCAATAGTCGTGGTAAGTATTTTACGGTGAGCACACGATTGTGATGTCAGTAAGGATAAAAATGAATCGACAAACGTTTGTGCCTGGTGTTTGCTCGACTTGGCGGAGGCCCCCCGTAGCTACAGATAAGCGAAAACAGCAAAAACAAAAATTGAAGAAGTTGTTGAAAAGCTTTTCCATTTTGATGTTTAAAGAGTTAGCGGAATTGTTAGAAATTGAGTTAACCAAAAAGAAACGAATTTGGGTAAGAAAATGGATTGAGGACCGGGACGAAACTGGTTACTCTGCTTTGTTGTTGAAGCAATTGAGATTTGAAGATCCTACGGAATACAGACTTGCTCTTAGAATGACACCGCAGAATTTTGACGAATTGCTGTCACTGATATCAAGCTCTATTGAGCGACAAGATACGTTCATGAGAGATGCTTTGCCAGCCAAAATAAAATTGGAAATAACGCTGACATTTTTGGCTTCGGGCATGTCGTATCGGTACCTCAGTTACTTCTATCGTGTCTCGAAAGCAGCAATTTCTCAGTTAATACCAGAAGTATGCTGGGCAATATATACGGCATTGAAAACACATATTAAGGTAAGACAGTTTTTAATAAGTATTCATTAATTCAATAATCAAATTCTCTTTTGTATATCAGCCAGTTTACATTTAGATAACATTTTTTGAATTTCTGATTGTGCAATTACAGATTGTTCCTCAGACAGTTTTTTCAGTTGAGCAGCGACATGTTTACCGAAAATATCAAAGTCAGTCTCTTCCATAGATGGTGATGGTGACATATTAATATCTTGTGACCTCAGACTAAAGAAACCCTATGGACACGAAATACCTACGAAATTAGCGTGCCGGCCTACAAAAGTAGTGGCCTCAAAATGGCGGATTGTATTAGGGACGTCACAAAATTATATCGATATCGATAAGTTTCCAAATGCTGATTTGTTTGTGTCGTAAATAAAGCTAAACTTTAAAAGAACATTTCAATATACAAGGCATCTAAAGCTCGTATTTACAAAGCGGTCTCAAGATTGAGATCTATATTAAGTACGGATTTGACTGACCGTTTTGTACTAAAATTACATTTCTGATACGAACTTAAACTCGCTGCGACTCATGAGAGCTGATTATAAATACGGGCCTAAAACTGACCTCTTGGTGGCTCAATTGGTTAGAGCGTCGGCCCGGCATGCCGAAGATTGTGGGTTCGAATCCCGCCCAAGTGAAATTTTTAGCTTGTTTATTTTTTTGTATTAAATTCATTAACACTTTGAGTGTCTAATTTTCCAAAAATATTGAGAGGCTTATGCAGAGATAAATACTATATCACTGTTGTATGGAATGTATTAAAAGGATAGGTATATAAAAGAAAAGATAGGTTATGTATGATTTCTTTTTATTTACATTATTTGTTTATACAACAGAAGATACCTTATTTACTCGTTTCTGAACAAAACTAGCTTATTATAATAATTTCGGTAAGACAATTTTTCTGAGGTTTTTTTTCCAAAATATTTATACCTGATGTCCATATAGGTTTTAATGATGCTTTTAATTAACAAATACTTGTGTTCGACATCATGTTCCATGTCATTGCTGCAGTTCAGGTAGGTATCGGGTCTTGAAAATTATTCAAAAAAAAATTTGAATACCTGCATGTAGTATGCCTCTGGTGGATTTGTCGATCTAAATACGCTCTTTAACAAATTTTCTGTTTTCGTAAGTATAGCTTGCAAATCTTTAGAAGGGAATACAAGACCACCGCGCGTTTTATGAGTAATTATGTTTTCATCGTCAGAATTTCCAAGAAGTAACGATATACAAACTTCACATTTCAGAAATTTGGAAAGTTTTCTGGCCACAAAGCCGGCAATATAAGTGACCACATTGTTAGAGTACAAGTTGGTGTTTGTCTGTTGGTTGATTAAGACGGCAACAAATCGCTCGTTAATGGCTTCATCCACTGGTGAAGGGTCTATTTCAACCAAATCTTTTTTTTTTGTCAAGTCATTAATTGTTGTGATTGGATTCCCACTAGAGCAGGTCAATATATTTACCTGCTCTAAAGGAATGCAGTTTCAGACTCCTCCGTCTCGGATTTCCGCTCTTATTAGGAGTCGCTTAAAAGCAGCTTTGAATTGAACTGCATTGGGGTTATTATTGAACCCTCCCCGTGCTCGCACAGCGGAAAAAAACAATTCAATGTGGTCTTGACTGATTTTGTATAGTGGCAAGTATTTTAATTTTTTTAAATCCACCACCAAATATTTATACAGTTTCAACGCACTCCTCATATCGACTATGAGATAAGATAAGATAAGATAATCGTTTATTCACCATTAAACAGGGTACATAGAAAGATCAGGTCAGTTATCTATAAAAATATAAGTCCTCCTGTTTAGCCATTACAAATAGCATGCAAATTGAAAAGAGGATAAATATAAATTAAATTACATGAAAATTTATAAATCACATTATCTAAACCATGTACAATCTTAATCACTCTATTTAGTTCTAACATTAACTCAATTTAGAAATGCATAATTTCAAAGTATAATTCAGGCAAATCAGCATAATTCAATCAATATCAAAAATAAAATGTCAATAGAAATACAATATATCCACATAATGTCACACACTAAATGTCATCTGGCTGAAATAAATCTAGTAGCCAAAGCCAAAAATGGATAAACAATAAAACTAAAACAATTTTGAATGTCAGTTATTCACGCTGAAGGCCTTAGTTGAGGGCAACTTGAGAACAAAAGTGGAAGTTCAAGTTCTAAATGGTGTAAACCGATGGCGGGAAAAGTATCGAGCGTAATTATCATGTCCACCCTATCGCATGTACGTAAGTTTTATTGCTTATGCTTATATTCAAGGAATTCTTTCACTGTGTAAAAGTTTTTTTCCCGAAGCCAATCGCGCAATGAGCGTTTAAATTTAATAAGCGGTTGATCCGTTATAGATTTAGGTACATTGTTATAAACATTCACACACATAACCATACAATTCCTATTGTATCTTGCACTTTTAGGTATGGTGTCAAGAACGAGTCTATGGGGATATCGCATGTTTTGCCGTTTCGAAACGTCCTTGGCCAACAAGAATAGATAAGAATGGTGCTTGACAAAACTTGCTATTTCCAAAATGTACAAACAGGGTAGAGGTAAAATATTTAAAGTTACGAAGAACGGCTTGCAAGATTCATCCGGAGCTATCCCGGTCATGGCCCGGATACACTTCTTTTGTGCGACGAATGCTCTGTTAGCCTCAGTGCCATTGCCCCAGATTATGAGACCATATCTGAGGATAGATTCGACATACGCAAAATACGCAATTTTGGCCGTTTGCCGTGATGCAGTTTTTGTTAATTTGTACAACGCATAAGCAAAACTGTTTATCTTATTGCATACCTTCTCAACATGTTGCTTCCAGTTAAGTTGTTGGTCCATTAATATTCCTAAGTAAGTTACATTTTTTGCATTTTGAAGTATTTGTCCTTTATAATTAATTTGTTCCAAATCATTGTGTAAATTAAAATTAATAAAATTTGTTTTGGTGATATTTATTTTTAAGTTATTAAGTTGGAGCCATTCGGTTGTTGTGTCTAGTGTTTTGATTATTTCAGTTATGTGGCTATCAGTGTTTAGACTTTTGGATGTAGAAATAAGTATGGTTACGTCATCTGCAAATAATATTGGTTTGTAATTCAAGGCACTGGGAAGGTCGTTAATATATAATAAAAACAAAAGTGGACCTAGTACACTACCCTGAGGCACTCCTGTGCTAATATGCCGTAGGTCTGATTTATATTCATTGACGTGCTGATCAATATCAAGAAGATTACTTACTGCCACGCATTGTGTTCGATCTTTCAGATATGAATCGAACCACTCTAAAGCTAGCCCTCTAATACCATACCATTCCAGTTTAGACAGAAGTAGTTCATGAGATACGAAATCAAATGCTCTGGACATATCCAGAAAAACCGCTGTAGTATAATGGTTTTTATTGATACCTTCCAAAATTTCCGAGACAACTTGGTATATTGCGAGTGAAGTGGACTTATTCTTTAGAAAACCATATTGATCCTTGTAAATTATATGATATTTATCTAGAAAAGAAATTATTTTACTGTGCATGATTTTTTCAAATATCTTAGAGATTACTGGAATGAGGGTTACCGGTCGATAGTTGCCGATATCTGTTTTACACCCTTTTTTATAAAGTGGTTTCACTATAGATTGCTTGAGACATTCCGGAAAGGTTCCTGTTTGAAACGAAAGGTTTACAAGAAACGCTAACACAGTTTTGATCTGATCTTTGCAAGATTTTAAGACCCTAGTACATATACCGTCAAAACCCTCACTATTCGTATTATTTAAAGTTATAATAGCTTTCTCAATGTCATTATCATTAATTGGTGTTAAAAATATTGAACTATTATGTCTATCTTTAGTGATTGTTAGTTTAATGTCAGTATTAATTATATTAGTCATATTAATAAGATAATCATTTATAGTATTGGCAATTAATTGAGGGTCAGTAATTTCCTTATTATTATAAATTATTTTATCTAAAAAATTACAGGATTCGTTTGGTTTGGTTTCATTGTTTATAACAGACCATGTTGCTTTACATTTGTTTTTGCTATTTGTCACAAATACGTTATTCGAGAACTTTTTTGATGCTTGTGTACATTTTTTAAGCAATTTACTATAGTTTTGATATTGAATCTTGTTACCGTTTGTTCTTTTTGTGTAAAACTTAAATCGTAGATATTTTTTTGTCATACTGCTCTTTTTTAGGCCCTTAGTAATCCATGAAATCCTACGTGTATTATCGATCTTGATTTTTATGATAGGAAAACAGAGATTATATAGCAAACAAAACAAGTTGTGAAATTCCTTAAAAGCTTCGTTTAAATCACCTTTTTTATAAACATCTGAGAAAGAAAGACAATTTAAGTGACTGTTGAACCTATCCAAATTATCCTGACAGTAGTCCCTTCTCAGAATGTAATGTACTTGAGGTGTGACAAATTTAGTTTTAACTGGAAAATTAATTTTCTGAGCAGTTTCATGATCCGACATCCCCAACGGGAGTGTAGTTCCAGTTACATTATTCAGATTGCTTATAATATGATCGATACATGAATCTTGTCTAGTAGCTGTAGTAATATGAAAAATCAAGTTATAACTTTTAATCATATCTTTAAGCCGACATATAGCTTTATAATTTTTAGGTTTTTTCTTAGACTTTATATTTTCTAATGTATTAATATTAATATCACCAAAAATTATGATTTTTTTATTTGCATACTTATTTAAATACATGTTTAATAATTTTTCTAATTGATCCAAAAAAACATTAAGATTTTTTACAAGTTTTGACGGTACTCTGTAAATACATACTACAATAATATTTACTGCTGGAATATAAGTGCTACAGCACTCGAAATTACTCCTCCTAGCCAACTTGTCAAAGGGTTTGAAATTGTTGTTTTTAATACCCTTCTTAATAAAAATACATGATCCACCTCTTTTTTGGTTAATTCTGGAATAATTTGCTGCCAGGACGTAATCAGATAAATGTAAACTATTTTCATGGCCGGCTTTGACAAAAGTTTCAGTAAAACATAGCACATCAGGTTTTGTGTGTGCTTTGATTTGCGATAGTGTTATTTCAATAGCATCTTTTTTTGAAAGAAATCCTTGAACGTTTTGGTGCAACAAAGTGAAAGTTATGTTAGATACGAAAAAAATCCTTATCATTTTGGTGTACATCATGCTGCGGTGACGGAATTTCTAAGACATCATTCTTTTTTTCGATTACTTTAAAATAATGGGGCCAATAAAGCCTGTTTTTCTTTTTGATTCTATTAGCAACTGTCCAGATGGCAACTTTAGTTGGCTTATAAAGCGGATAGCACTATCGAACAGTGCCTCAATGAGTCCTATAATTTCTGGGCAGATTGCCTTCTTCCAACCGGGAGGTCGAACCGAATGACTGTTGAGCACATCGAATACATCATTTAAGATTCGTATGAAGTTAACAGTCCCGGCAGACCCCTCAAACGATTTCATGTTTAATTTCATTTCACAAAATTCTATTGCATCAGCAACCGAATTACTTAGGAGTTGCGTGGCCAAACGAACTTTCATTTTTTGTTTGGCAAATATTATATGCGCCTTCGTTAGTTTGTTTGCCAAGTGTAAGCCTTGTATTTCTTGCAAGTCCTGAAGACGCTCAAGATAAGAAAAATCGATTTTTCTCCCAAATGCATCATAGAATACCCTGAGCTCCAAAGGTATTTCTGATCAATTTTATGGCGTGACAGGGGTCAATAAAAATGTGAATTTTGCTGTCATGACAATCGAATGAAGTCACACTTTGGTCTTTGGATATGTCACATCCAAAGGTGGCAAACATAGCTATGTTTGCGGCAGGGCCGTCGCAAGTTGTACTTACAGTTTTTACACCAACTTCATCGCACTTTTGCACACAAAGGTCCAGTAATGCTGCTTTTTGTGCGCCTGTAATTGAAGTGATATAAAAATACCCAACGGGTAACTTCCATTGCCCGTTAATGCAAGTAACCAAAAACACTAGGGCCTGGCTTGCAATTTTGTTATCATCACTATCCAGAGCGACACCGAAATTGACACGTCCGCAATATATTTTATTTTGCGCGTCCCAACAAAGCGACTTTCTTATTGCCATCTCGTCGAAAGTGATCGCACACACCACAGGGTGATTACTCTTCTGGGCGTATGATTTTAGAGTCTCGAAAGCTTCAGCGCATAACCCAGGCTCTGCGTTAACGTGTTGATACCACTTGCTGAGAGTGCGAGGGTGTGGAAGACAGGTGTTGTACTGCGCACGCACAAAATTATAAGCTTTTGGTGAAAAGAAATGTAGTGTTATGGCAAAATGTCTTAACTGGCCATTGCAAAATCATATTCTATATTTATTCCTTTTTTAAAATTATGACGCTTATTTTTTTTCGCCTGCTTTTGTTTTTTTGGCGCGGCTTTGATTTCACCATGTCGAAAGAAAATTGCAAAATGATGAAATTTGAGCATCGAGCAGTGATTAAACTCCTAAGTAAAGAAGGAAATACGCCTACGCAGATCAGAGAGCGCATGTTAAAGGTGTTTGGTGATTCAAGTCCTTCTGAATTCGTCATAAAGTTTTGGTCGAAGCAATTTAAACATGGCCGTGAGAGCCTGGAAGACGACACACGTAGTGGAAGGCCAATTTCTGCTGTTACCGCAGATAATATTGAAAAGGTGAAGAACCTGATTCTTGCAGATCGGCGAATCAAGCAGTGGGAGATAGCCAGAGATGTGGGCATTAGCAAGGAACGAGATCATGAAATTATTCACGAACATTTGGGCATGTCCAAGGTGAGCGAGCGTTGGGTCCCTAGAATGTTGACCTCCTTTGACAAACAAAGGCGAGTAGAATATTGTCAGGCATTTCTAGACCTGGTCAAAGGTAAAGAAGAAGAGACTATCTCTCGAATTGTGACCTGTGATAAAAAATTGGATTCGCCAGTGAATCCGGAAAGCAAACAAGAGTCAATGCAATGGAAATTTAAAGGAGAAAAGCCGCCAAGGAAGTTCAAGGTTCGGCCGTCGGCTGGAAAACTAATGGCCACCGTATTTTGGGATGTCGAAGGGATTTTGATGATAGATTATTTGCCTAAAAATACAACAATGAATGCTGAATATTATGCAAACTTGCTTGACCAGCTTCGTGAACAAATCAAAGAAAAGTGGAGAGGCAAACTCAGCAAAGGTGTTCTGATTTTACAAGACAATGCTCCTGTACACACAGCCTTAACGGCGAGGGCAGCCCTGAGCAAAAACGGCTTCACAGAAATTAACCATCCACCTTATAGTCCAGATCTGGCTCCCTGTGACTATTTCTTATTCAAAGATTTAAAGAAAAAATTGAGGGGTCGCAGATTTTCGACGGACGAAGAAATGAAAGAGGCTGTGACTGACCATTTTGACGAGCAAAATAAAAATTACTATTATAACGGCATGATGTCACTTATTTGCAAATGTCATAAGTGTATTTCACTTGCAGGAGACTATATAGAAAATAAAAAATAAACTAGCCATCAAAGTCTTTTCTTTCATAGTTAGGTAGATTACTTATCAGCCACCCCTCGTACACTAGCTATCCGCCCTGCAGTTTCACCTGCAGCTAAATATTTTTTCCCGTGGGAATATTCCCGAGCTTCCTCTAAGTAACTAAAAGATAGCCCACTAATACAAAAAGGCGTCGAATAGTCCTCAATGTTTCAATAGTCTACAATGTAAATTTAAGTGCATTTTTTCATTTGCACTTTTTTCAATTATTGTTTGGTTTATTAGAGAGAAGAAGAAAATGTTATATTTTTTAGGATGTATTTTTCTGTACTTCAAATTAAATAAATGGAAGCAGCTATAGTAATAATGGCTTGCACTATAAAATAATAAAATTACCTTAATTAAATGTTTTCACTTTAAAAATAATGACATAAGACATTGCACTACAAAGTAATATTTCCACTTTAAAAAATAATGATTCCACTTTAAGAGCGTTTATACCGAGCAATGGCTTCCTCACTAGTTAAAAAACTAACTTGGGGACCATCTGCAAAATCTTTTCTAAGACTTTTCGGGCCGTCTCATCGAGGCAACGGGTGATCCGAGAGCTGGCAGCTATTTTGCACAAAGAATTAGTTTGGCGATTCAGAGGGGAAAAGCTGCCAGTATTTTGGGTACTTTGCCTCGATTAAATATTTTATTTATAGTAATTATTGAATGTTACTGTTTATGTATGTGAATAAAAATTAAATTTCCTACCTACCCCTTAAGTCAGGTGGCGTAATTATTTGTATTTGTACTTTGAGTCTAGGTAACGCTCAGTCGAATAAAAAAAGTTCTATCAAAATCGGTTAAAAAACAATCTAAATTAAATTTCCTGCCTTCCCCCTAAGTTGGGTGGCGTGATTTTTGGTATCCTAAATTGCAACCCGGGTAACACATCTTCAAATAAAAAAGTCGCTTCAAAATCAGTCCAGTAGTTTTGGCGTAATGCGGTAACAAACAGACTAAATTCTAAAAAAAATGATTTGGTTTTGGTATCGTTAGTTAGTAATGCCTTTTGCAATTATTTGTATGCAAAAATATTAAATGTACAGACACGACCCCTCTAGAGATTTATTATATGTATAGATATCCCGACATCTTTCAACATATTTTCCCACAGTACCCTTCAAGCAATTTTGAATTGTATCGCGATGTAATAAGGTTTAATTTTCGTACCGCTCAATGCCGAAAGATACGAAGATTTCCACAGACACCACCCATAAGATATATTTTCATAGCTCAGATCGTAAGATACCGAACTATGCCGATCTATATTTTATATGTATCCCAACATATCCCGAAATATCTCGGTATATAGCTAGGTATCTTTTAACACAGGGTGTTCCAAAAAATGGTGTGGAAGTCAATTCTTGTTTTGAAACATTTTTGTTCATTAATAAAATTCCAAAATGGTTTAAATGTTTTCTGTTATTGTTTTTATGTCACTCCCTATTTAGTATTTTTCCAAATATTTGTACTCCACGTACCAGATATACCGATTTAGATATTAGTTTAGTTTAAGTCAAAAATAAGTTAGGGTTGAGCAGATAAGCAGGGAAAGTTTGGTCGTATAGAAGTTTTATTTTTCCATGTTACTACATGCTTCCATGCTGGACTGGGAGTGATAGAAAAACATAGAATGTGCCAGCTGCATCTCCTCCCGGGCATGCTGTAAATACCAGCTAAGGGATTTGAGGGTTTGAGTATATTGTAAATTAGGTGATGGGCTGACAACCTGTCACTACAGCAATATATATCTTAAGCAACCCTCAAAACTTGTCAGACGTGGCGGAACGACCTTTTTTGCTCGCCTATATATATTTAAAAAAAAAAAAAAAAAAACCTGCCATTTTTCTGCAGACAATCTCGCAAGTTATTACGTTTTGCAATACAATTTGTTTAGATACAAAGTAGTTAGGCATATTTAATTATAAAACAATTATCCTTCAATAGATTTACACACTAAAATAACACAAATACTATACAGTACAGTCGGATTCCTTCATTATTTACAACGTTATCGGAGCGGTCGTATTGTTGGGACAATCACATCTCAAGGACAATCTCCTTTATAGGTAAGAGTCGAGACCCACTCGCCGGGCACGATCCGGATCCGGATATTCTCTTTACATACGAAAATATAAGAAGTTTTATTTTGGCTTTTATTTTTTAATTATTATTACTTGTTTTGTTTAAATTGTTTTTATTGGCTGTAATAAAATTTGATGTTATTACTTGTTATTACATATAATAAATCTCTAGGAGGTTAGTGTCTGTGCATTGAATATTTTGTACGAAAAAAAATTGCAACAGGTATTACTAGTGCTACCAAGACCAAATTTTTTTCTTATCTTTCTGTATTTCCACATCACTCCAAAACTACTAGGCCGACTTTGATGGAACATTTTTTATTTGACTGAGACTCCAAAAAAAGATTTTATCACGCCAAATGAATTAGGATGTAGACACAAAATTTTTATTTTTTTTAACTGATCTGGATAACTTGCGTTTGATTTTAAGTTTTATTTACAGCCCTTTTTTGTTTTGCTTAACTTTTAAGTACGCCTTAGAAAAATGGACGGCAATTGCGGTCGCGGTCGCGGTCGCGGGCGTAGTCTTGGTCGCGGTCGCGGGCGTAGTCTTGGTCGCGGTCTTGGTCGTGGTCGTGGTCGTGGTCGTGGTGGGAAGAGTGATGTTCCAGTTTTCAAAGTGACATCGGCCCCGCCCCCTTTAAGTACGGCATTACCTCCACCTGCTACAGAAAGTATGATAACTTAACTTACTTTTGTACTTGATAATCGTTTAAGACCCACTTCTCACCCTTTTTTAATTTTTTAGGATTATCGGAACCGTCTGTTTCCGAAGTGTCATCGGCTCCTTCCTCCTCAAGTTGGCAGTGCATCAACCTACTCCAGGAGGTATGATGATTACTTTTTCCTGAGCTTGATAATTGTTTGAGACCCACCTCATCGCCCTTCTTTCATATTTTAGGATCACCGGAACCGTCTGTTTCCGAAGAATCATCGGCCCCTTCCACCTCAAGTAGAGCAGTGCCTCCACCTGCTCCAGGAGGTTATATTTCTTTTCGTATTATTTTATTTATTGAGAAAAATTGATTTTTAAATGAATAGTCTCTGAAACAATTTAGGGTTCAATTTTTGGCTTAAATGTGTTTTGAAAATCTTGAATGACTTTGTGTGCCTTTGAAAATTTTCTTTTATTTTTCAGTTATATTTCAGTTGTTTAGTTTTTGCTTAGCTTTTCAATATGCCTTGCAAAAGTGGACGGCAATCCCGGTTCGTGGTGGTTTTATTCTTCAGTTATAATTTTTATTGTTTTATTTATGTTTTGCTTTTAAGTATGCTTTGCAAAAATGGACAGCGGTCGCGGTTGTGGTCGTGGTGTTTGTGGTGGAAGAGGTGGCCGCGGTAGTAGACCTAAGAGTTCCCGGGCGCTTGATTTTTCCATGTATGTATAAGTTTCATTTTACATTTACATTTTATTTATTAAAGTTCTCTTATATATATAGGGTTTAAAGGACAGAATTACGAACACGTATCAGTTTTCAAAAAGCTATCTATTTACGTCTTGTATAATATAATCTAATCATGCTAACAAAAAGGGCATATTGACAGGGGCATTGCATTGGGCATTGTGGTTACGTACTACATTATACACTACTTCTTCTTCTTCTCGAGTCGATCGCACACTACTTTCCCAAAATATTTGTATGTAGGGTCCGTGTATAATGTTTAATAGAAATGTACGGTTTTTAGGATACCAAATACTCAACGGGTTACATCAGAAATACCCTGTGCACAGCCGCAATCAACATCGTGAGTACAATGATAAAAATGATACCATGAGATATAACAAGTACCAAGTATAATTTATTTTTTAATTGTAGTTCATCTTCTCTGGCTGATCAGCTCAAAAAGGCCAGGGAAATAAAAATAATAGGAAAAAAACATATGGCGGCGTTAACATCTGAACAAAGAAATCGGTTAGGTACTTGAATTAAAGGAAAAAAAAGAAACGGGGCGATTTTTGCTTCCTGATGCTCCAGAAAGGAAGAAAAGGTAACCACTCGAATATAGGATACAAAATATAATAAAAATTCACTAATTTGATGTTAATACTATCAAAATGTTGCAGGAAAATATCACCAACCCGAGCCCCATGTACACTCATGCCTGGCGTACCAAAGACACCACCGCCTCATATACCTCAGCTGTGGGAAATAAAATATGAGCTAAAAAGAAAGCAATTAAAAAAAGTTATTTTCTTCTTACTGTGTCGAATTTCTTTCATTTTAAATGGGGCAATGTCTCCATCTGTTCTAGTAGGATGATGTTTAATAATAATAATAACAAGAAATTGATGAAATTGTACCAAACAAACAGTATTTTAAGATATTTTTTCAATACAATTCAATAATACTCAATATTACATATCACATCAAACATTTTACAAACTAGTACAATGGTATTTATTTTCTATAAAGCATCTTATTTTTATGTTTTAGATTGCCCTTACGCGATGAAGACATCGAGGAGCAAATTGCCCAATGGGAGGCAAGCATAGAAGAAAATCCAGGCAGTGACGTCGAGGTTGAGGTCGATGAGCCTGTGCTAGTCGACATATCCCTGCGTGACAGGAGTGCGTTCAGCTTCGCAGCAGATCTAGACGATCTGCTCCCACCAGAAGTTCACGACCAGCTAAGGGAAAATGACAGGCAGGATGATATTGCTCTTCGACAGTTAATCCCAAATGAAGATCTATGAACATTTAACTGGTCTCATGATCCAAGTACGTTTTGTGGGAAACGGGAAGCTTTTACGGGAACACCAGGGTCTACTTTCCCAACTGTGGGTCTGACACCTTTGCAGGTGTTCTGCAAAATATGGAACAGTGAAATAATAGAGCTCATTGTGAACGAAACCAACAGGTACGCCGAACAATTAGTATCAAAAGTAGACAAACAATCGTCCAGGCTTCTGAAATGGGAACAAGCCACTACTGCTGATATTTGGACTTTATTTGCAGTCATTATGCTGCAAAGTCTAGTTCCTCTCCCAGTCAAAAGCGAGTATTGGTATTCGAAATAACCGTGCCTGAAAATAGGAGATTTCCATTCCATAATGCCCTATAAGAAGTTTCTATTATTGAAAAAATGTTTGCATTTCACCGACAATGACGCCGTACCAACAGAAAATCAAACAGTACATGATTTGAAATTGCGTAAAATTTCTCCAATTATTGATCATCTTAGTGACAAATTTCAATCTTTGTTCTTACCAGAACAAAATATTTCACTTGATGAATCTCTGCTATTGTGGAAAAGGGGGGGTAAGTACAATTTTAGCTGTAGCGCTGTCTGGTTCGGTTTCTTCTCTTTGTACTTCCATTTGCTCCTGTTCTTGTTTTTTTTTCCCGGTATAAATTTTCATAGCCCACAAGTAGCCAGTTCTCGATTCGCAAAGTTCGTAACTTTTTATGCCTACTTTTGCTGCTTTGTTTGCTATGAGTTGAACAAAACCAAGTTGCTCCTTCCACAATAGCAGAGATTCATCAAGTGGAATATTTTGTTCTGGTAAGAACAAAGATTGAAATTTGTCACTAAGATGATCAATAATTGGAGAAATTTTACGCAATTTCAAATCATGTACTGTTTGATTTTCTGTTGGTACGGCGTCATTGTCGGTGAAATGCAAACATTTTTTTCAATAATAGAAACTTCTTATAGGGCATTATGGAATGGAAATCTCCTATTTTCAGGCACGGTTATTTCGAATACCAATACTCGCTTTTGACTGGGAGAGGAACTAGACTTTGCAGCATAATGACTGCAAATAAAGTCCAAATGTCAGCAGTAGTGGCTTGTTCCCATTTCAGAAGCCTGGACGATTGTTTGTCTACTTTTGATACTAATTGTTCGGCGTACCTGTTGGTTTCGTTCACAATGAGCTCTATTATTTCACTGATCCATATTTTGCAGAACACCTGCAAAGGTGTCAGACCCACAGTTGGGAAAGTAGACCCTGGTGTTCCCGTAAAAGCTTCCCGTTTCCCACAAAACGTACTTGGATCATGAGACCTGTTAAATGTTAATAGATCTTCATTTGGGATTAACTGTCGAAGAGCAATATCATCCTGCCTGTCATTTTCCCTTAGCTGGTCGTGAACTTCTGGTGGGAGCAGATCGTCTAGATCTGCTGCGAAGCTGAACGCACTCCTGTCACGCAGGGATATGTCGACTAGCACAGGCTCATCGACCTCAACCTCGACGTCACTGCCTGGATTTTCTTCTATGCTTGCCTCCCATTGGGCAATTTGCTCCTCGATGTCTTCATCGCGTAAGGGCAATCTAAAACATAAAAATAAGATGCTTTATAGAAAATAAATACCATTGTACTAGTTTGTAAAATGTTTGATGTGATATGTAATATTGAGTATTATTGAATTGTATTGAAAAAATATCTTAAAATACTGTTTGTTTGGTACAATTTCATCAATTTCTTGTTATTATTATTATTAAACATCATCCTACTAGAACAGATGGAGACATTGCAACATTTAAAATGAAAGAAATTCGACACAGTAAGAAGAAAATAACTTTTTTTTATTGCTTTCTTTTTAGCTCATATTTTATTTCCCACAGCTGAGGTATATGAGGCGGTGGTGTCTTTGGTACGCCAGGCATGAGTGTACATGGGGCTCGGGTTGGTGATATTTTCCTGCAACATTTTGATAGTATTAACATCAAATTAGTAAATTTTTATTATATTTTGTATCCTATATTCGAGTGGTTACCTTTTCTTCCTTTCTGGAGCATCAGGAAGCAAAAATCGCCCCGTTTCTTTTTTTTTCCTTTAATTCAAGTACCTAACCGATTTCTTTGTTCAGATGTTAACGCCGCCATATGTTTTTTTCCTATTATTTTTATTTCCCTGGCCTTTTTGAGCTGATCAGCCAGAGAAGATGAACTACAATTAAAAAATAAATTATACTTGGTACTTGTTATATCTCATGGTATCATTTTTATCATTGTACTCACGATGTTGATTGCGGCTGTGCACAGGGTATTTCTGATGTAACCCGTTGAGTATTTGGTATCCTAAAAACCGTACATTTCTATTAAACATTATACACGGACCCTACATACAAATATTTTGTGAAAGTAGTGTGCGATCGACTCGAGAAGAAGAAGAAGTAGTGTATAATGTAGTACGTAACCACAATGCCCAATGCAATGCCCCTGTCAATATGCCCTTTTTGTTAGCATGATTAGATTATATTATACAAGACGTAAATAGATAGCTTTTTGAAAACTGATACGTGTTCGTAATTCTGTCCTTTAAACCCTATATATATAAGAGAACTTTAATAAATAAAATGTAAATGTAAAATGAAACTTATACATACATGGAAAAATCAAGCGCCCGGGAACTCTTAGGTCTACTACCGCGGCCACCTCTTCCACCACAAACACCACGACCACAACCGCGACCGCTGTCCATTTTTGCAAAGCATACTTAAAAGCAAAACATAAATAAAACAATAAAAATTATAACTGAAGAATAAAACCACCACGAACCGGGATTGCCGTCCACTTTTGCAAGGCATATTGAAAAGCTAAGCAAAAACTAAACAACTGAAATATAACTGAAAAATAAAAGAAAATTTTCAAAGGCACACAAAGTCATTCAAGATTTTCAAAACACATTTAAGCCAAAAATTGAATTCTAAATTGTTTCAGAGACTATTCATTTAAAAATCAATTTTTCTCAATAAATAAAATAATACGAAAAGAAATATAACCTCCTGGAGCAGGTGGAGGCACTGCTCTACTTGAGGTGGAAGGGGCCGATGATTCTTCGGAAACAGACGGTTCCGGTGATCCTAAAATATGAAAGAAGGGCGATGAGGTGGGTCTCAAACAATTATCAAGCTCAGGAAAAAGTAATCATCATACCTCCTGGAGTAGGTTGATGCACTGCCCTACTTGAGGAGGAAGGAGCCGATGACACTTCGGAAACAGACGGTTCCGATAATCCTAAAAAATGAAAAAAGGGTGAGAAGTGGGTCTTAAACGATTATCAAGTACAAAAGTAAGTTAAGTTATCATACTTTCTGTAGCAGGTGGAGGTAATGCCGTACTTAAAGGGGGCGGGGCCGATGTCACTTTGAAAACTGGAACATCACTCTTTCCACCACGACCACGACCACGACCACGACCAAGACCGCGACCAAGACTACGCCCGCGACCGCGACCAAGACTACGCCCGCGACCGCGACCGCGACCGCAATTGCCGTCCATTTTTCTAAGGCGTACTTAAAAGCAAAGCAAAACAAAAAAGGGCTGTAAATAAAACTTAAAATCAAACGCAAGTTATCCAGATCAGTTAAAAAAAATAAAAATTTTGTGTCTACATCCTAATTCATTTGGCGTGATAAAATCTTTTTTTGGAGTCTCAGTCAAATAAAAAATGTTCCATCAAAGTCGGCCTAGTAGTTTTGCAGTGATGTGGAAATACAGAAAGATAAGAAAAAAATTTGGTCTTGGTAGCACTAGTAATACCTGTTGCAATTTTTTTTCGTACAAAATATTCAATGCACAGACACTAACCTCCTAGAGATTTATTATATGTAATAACAAGTAATAACATCAAATTTTATTACAGCCAATAAAAACAATTTAAACAAAACAAGTAATAATAATATAATTAAAAAATAAAAGCCAAAATAAAACTTCTTATATTTTCGTATGTAAAGAGAATATCCGGATCCGGATCGTGCCCGGCGAGTGGGTCTCGACCCTTACCTATAAAGGAGATTGTCCTTGAGATGTGATTGTCCCAACAATACGACCGCTCCGATAACGTTGTAAATAATGAAGGAATCCGACTGTACTGTATAGTATTTGTGTTATTTTAGTGTGTAAATCTATTGAAGGATAATTGTTTTATAATTAAATATGCCTAACTACTTTGTATCTAAACAAATTGTATTGCAAAACGTAATAACTTGCGAGATTGTCTGCAGAAAAATGGCAGGTTCTTTTTTTTTTTTTTTAAATATATATAGGCGAGCATTTGTCCGCCATCTCACCTGGTGGAAAGTGACGATGCGGACTATGTTGAAGCATACTCACCTATGTAGTATGCAGGTATTAGAACAGAGTCTTGTTTTATTGAATCGGATACTTTTCTGGATTAAAGCTTTTTGTTTACAAATAGTTTATTGTCTTATGCATTGAGTTAAGCAAAAGTTAAACAAAAATATTCAATACTTACATATTTAAAACACTCGAAACACGCGACGAAACGACCAAACACTTCGACAAACTCCGACTGATACTCGAGAATAACTTTTTTTTTTTTAAAGTTGCGGTGGCTAGGCGCGTTCTAATTTTTTATCAGCCATCGTAGTTCAATTAGCAAAGGATAGTATTTTTACTTTATCGATAAACACCTAAAGTAGACAGAGACAAATATATTTCTCACATCAAGTCAAGTGGTTCACGGATGGAATGCACGCGTCCCATGGGCAATCTACGGTTGGGAAAAGTTTGGGACATGCCCATCCCAAGGGCGATTGAAGCCCGTCGGTCGTCCGAGCCAGGTCGCATGAGCGGCTAAAACGCGAATGCGCGATGCGAGCGATGCGACCATCGCGTGTTCGCGCGACGTCAAAAACTAGACGCGAATAAGCGATTACGCGAATCTTGCTCGCGCGATTTGATGACGGGAGCGAGCGTGACCGGGCAGTGGCACGGTCGATACCAACAACCATGGACGTCAGACACGCAAAATTTTTGCTATCGGGAAATATTTGGATGACGTTTTGTGCGGATTTAGATGGAAATGAAAAAAACAACGTGGGACGCAAAGTGCTTTGTTAAAAATGAGACCAATTCGTGGTGAATTTCACAATCAATATTTTGACTTACGAGAAGATGAGTCTGCATTTTATGATTATATGTCTATGTCACCAGAAGCATTTGACTACCTATGCAATATGATCAGAGACGATTGCAATCATGTTGTTACCAACTACAGAAGACCTATAAGTGTGGAGGAAAGATTGGTGCTGACGATTAGGTGAGTGTAATTTCTATAATAATTTACTAGGTACTTGTTCAAATATACAGGGTGTTAAAGTAATTGCGTGCAATAGCTTAGGGGTAGACTCAGTATCGATAAAGGCATCAAGGAAAAAAAATTAAATCAAAACAAAAAAAAAAACGAGTGATTGTATGTGAATCAATCCTCTTTATTTGATGAAGTTGATAAAACTTGGAACAGTTAACACTACATCATGCGTATAAAAGTCACACAAT
Source organism: Scrobipalpa costella (assembly GCA_949820665.1). Taxonomy (NCBI): domain Eukaryota; kingdom Metazoa; phylum Arthropoda; class Insecta; order Lepidoptera; family Gelechiidae; genus Scrobipalpa; species Scrobipalpa costella. The sequence goes on from OX463309.1 coordinate 11,319,544, forward strand.
GTGTTACGCTTGATGTGCTGTTGACTGTGTACCTTTTCGATTTGATTGTTTTTTTTTATTTTTTTTTATTTATCAGTCAGCCAATTTCTGCAGAACATTTGGAACTACGCACTTTGTATAAATTATATTTGAGATTTCAAGTCTTGGATTTGAATTTCGCTGACTAAATTAATTTATTGAAGGAAAGGAAAACAAATTACGTAGGTATAAATTAAAATGAAGGTTTATTTAAGTTCAAAGTAAAAAAAAAACAAACAAACTGCAAAGTTAGTAATCATTTACGGAGTAGTTCCGCACCGACGACATTGAATGATGTGACGCGTTTACCGGAGAGGGTAATATAGATTGCGATATTGGCGTAGATGATGTTGAAGAGGTAGTGAGACTAATTTCATCAGCAATAAAAGTTTGAATTTTACTTTTCAGTCTTAGTTTTTGTACTGGCGTTAAATACTTGAAATATGGCGCCAATGATTTTAAGAACAACATGTCTTCATCGTCTCGTTCTTTGTTTTTATCATTAAAAGCTTGTATTTTTTGTTTTTCCACTTCAATCATTTTTAGTTGAAAAAGCGTCAGTTCTGGTTTTTTTGCCTGTCTTTGCCTTTGCCTGAACTCGCTTGCTCTAGATGAACCAGACTCGCTGTCGTCTGTCGTCGTAGGGAATCTATTTCGGGGGATCAAATTACCACTAGCTAGAGAACTTGCGTTAACAGATTCCGAAACAGGTTCTTGATTTTCCACCACTTCTTCAATTTGATCCATTTCTGGAGTCTCAACTTGATCCATCTCTGAAGTTTCAACTTGATCTATTTCTGGAATCTCAACCGTGTCTGAATTTTGAGTTTCATTGTTATCAGATCCCGCATTTAAATACTGAAAGTTGCTTTGGGTGTGCCTAGGTTTCACTATATCTTTTAAAAAAGATAGTTCCTTAAAAAAACACCATTTGCCTATATAAGTCTCATCGCTATTAGGACTGCCTGGGTCACCCGATCGAGGACGACGTACTTTCTTGGCTTCCTTCATGAAGACGTCTCTCATAAAAATCATAAAAATATTAATGTAATAAGAATATACAAATATTTTTTCTCTATATAAGCAACCTAGATTGAATACAAAATAAATTTTAAAATATTACATTATAATAAAATAAAAATATTTCTCTTTTTACAAGTGCCTAACAACAGGAACATCATTCCGGAAATTATCAGTACCTTTCCGAATTAAAAAAACAGCCATAGCAAGCATTGTGTTGGAAGTTATTCACGATCACACTCATAGCCCCCACTAGGATTCCCTGTATCGGGGTGCCATGGACATACACAGAAACAACCACAAAGAACACCAAGACCCAGAAACAGACATTTAAACTCATCATTCAAATGTCTGCCCTGGCCGAGAATCGTACCCGGGACCTTCTGCGTAGCAGGCAGGTACACTGCCAACGAGGCTGCGCGGGTCGTCAAAATAAAAAAAGATTATCTGCTACGAGAGTTGGCGTAGAATGCACATTTGGAATGATGGCCTCGAAATTTTGAATACTTTATAAACCTACAATACAATACAATACAAAATTCTTTATTGCACAAAGAAACACATACAACAGAAATAAAAAGGAACAAACGTGACAGTACAATATAGGAGGCCTTATTGCTAAAGCAGCAATTTCTACCAGGCAACCTTTGGGTATAGAAATTGTACAAGCAGAAAGCGGGATAGTGCATATTACTACATATAATACTTAGACAATATTTACACACTATTAAATAAATATTCCAATAAAAACAAATATACTGATACATACCTATAGAGACCTCGGTTGAAAACGCTATTAAAATTGTAATGTCAATCTGTCTCTTGCACAATATTTTAATAGATATGGACAAAACATATTATAGCGATCGACAACACCTCATAAATCGTCGACGGCACAACACATTGACGACATTAAACTACCTATACGAACCAGGCGTAATAATAACACTTCCAGAGCTGCGATTATTGCAAGACAGAATTTTACTAATTATTTCTCAAATTCGTCGTAAATAATGTAGTAAAGAAAATAAGTAATAAATAAAAAATATACTCACTTGTTTTATTTAGACTTCTCGCAACCAAACTCCACTCTCTGTCACTCTTTAGACGGTTTTTGTAGTCATCTTTGCGTTTGTCCCAAAGAATTGGTCGATTACGCACCTCAATTATCAATTTATCTTCAAATGACATTTTAAACAATTCTCGCAATCAAACACGTGCGTTGCGTTGACGTCAAGTTTACAAAATGGCGGCCGGCCGGATGGCTGGGCCGCACACTGGTCCCAAAATAAAAAAAATGGGACATTAAGAATTTTCGGATCGACGGTCAACGGATCAGGCAGATTTTTTATTGTAGACAGCTGATGCAATTACAAAGCACTTATATAGATTGTTTTTTCCAAATATGCCGAATCTACAGAGATAAAAAATAATTATTATTTTTTTGTATGAAAGAAATCATAATTTTGTCATTTTCTTCCAAGATTCAAACGTATTCAAAATAAGTCATAGCACAGCTTATAGAGGGACTCTTGTCGTACATTATTGTCATAGACACTCAACTGCGCTTTTTGCGCCTTTAGGAGCTACAGGCACTTTATTTTTTTTGGTCAGCGGATGAGGCTGATTTTTTTTGTAGACAGCTGATGAAATTACAAGTAACTTTTATGGAGTTTGTTTTTTTCTAATATGCCTTATCTTCACAGTTCTTTTTTATATGAATGAAATCATAAACTTGTCATTTTCTTGCAAGATTCAAACGTATTCAAAATAAATCATAGCACAGCTTATAGAGGGACTCTTGTCGTACATTTTTGTCATAGACACTCAACTGCGCTTTTTGCGCCTTTAGGAGCTACAGGCACTTTATTTTTTTTTGGTCAGCGGATGAGGCTGATTTTTTTTGTAGACAGCTGATACAATTACAAGTAACTTTTATGGTTTTTTTTCAAATATGCCTTATCTACACAGAAAAAAAATATGAATTATTTTTGTATGGACGAAATCATAAACTTGTCATATTTTTTTTCAAGATTCAAACGTATTCAACATAAATCATAGCACACCTAATAGAGAGACTCTTGTCGTACATTCTCGTCAGATACTAAACTGCGATTTTTGCGCCTTTGGGAGCTACAGGTACAATTTTTTATGTTTGGTATAATTCATTTTCAAGTATTTCATATGGATTTAAATAACTATTGTTAAGGATAGACAAATAATAATGATTCCTTTATTGACAAGTAAAGTAACTCTTACTTATGTCTTATTCAGAAAAATCCTATATTTACTGAAACAAATTAAAGTAGTAATCTCAAAACAGGTACGTACAGGTAAATTATTTAGACTCATCTAGTTTACAAACATCGTTTGGTAATGACTCATTGCCTAATTACCTCTATACTTGGAATTTGGGCTCTGATTGTTATTCAGCGCTAGCAAACACTTTCAAAACGCTAAATAATAAATAGGCACATAGATTGCAATTCAAATTTTCCCTTCGTACTTTTACGGGCTTAGGACCGTCAAAATACAAACTTATATGATTATATAGGTAATGTATTAAGGCGTACTTAAAAAATTTGAATTACCTATAAGGTTCACATACATTTATTATTATACTTTTTTTTATATACAGAACATCAATTAATATTACACGCTGTTACACCATTAAATCTATAAAGGTATGTCTCGGTACTAGACATTCCTTTTACAATAAATAACTTTGAAATTAAAAACTTAAATAAACTATGAACTTAAAAACTTAAATAAACTAACTAATACCTGATTACAATGTGATTCATTGTAACGGATCTTGTGGGGGGTTATTCTCAATGTCAACGTATACTTCTTCCTCTTCAGTAACTTCTATTCCAAGGTCGTTGGGCGAATCATCCTTGAGAAGATTTTCAGTTTCTTCGAACCTCTGTTGTTTTTGAATTTTGGTGAACTTAGGTCTGATGTTCGTAATGTACGGATCTGAGCTGATTAATAGCTGGTGTATAATGTCTTCGTTTGTCTGAATTCTGCCTATCTTTCTAGTATGCTTTTCTCTGATTGAACGAAAGTCTTTATTTCTTGGTTCTGACGCTTCTTCGGACATCATACCAATTGGGATAAAAGAAAAGTGCTGGCAAATGTCTGCACCATGCACTAAAAGTTTATGTACACTTGAAGGCATGTAGTAGGGGAGAGGGGGGTAGATTTGAACAGTTTTTACAAAATATTGTGCGACATTGACATAGGGCAGTTTATCCTATATTTTTCTGACTGTGTGACTTCTGAAGGGATTCAGCTATATAAAGTTAAGATAATTTTTCACATACAAAGCATAAGAACTGAATAAATGGTATTAAAAAAAAATGTGAAACACCTTGGGGGCAGATTTGAAACACTTTGGGGCACTTTTGAAACAGCTAAATAAAATCAAAACCATGACACTTGAAACAAAATATTAAGAATCTAGACTTTCAAGCAAATGTTTTATAAATATTTTTCAAAATATTTTATTCTTATAAACAGTAAAAGAAAAGTTATAATAATAGTTCTAAATTATGTGTGGGGCAGTTCTGAAGTTATGGGGCAGTTTAGAATTAAAAAAAATGTGGCAGTTACCAATGGCTCCAATGTTTATTAATCACATAAGTAATTTTTCCTACATTATTACTAATTAAAAATCTTAATAAAATAACAAAACATCAATCATCCCTTCCTATTCATCAAGTCTACATAAGTCATATTCTGGCCCTTAGTTTAGGGACATACTGTGAGATCAATTATCATTTTTACTTAATACAGTTACACTTATTTTAATAAAGTTAAAAACATTCTCTGTAACATAAAAAAAAAGTTATGTTCTTAACAAACTGAAAACTAAAAAAACAGTCATTTCTGAAGAATAGATCTTCCAATACAAAACTCAAATAAATCTCAAAAAAAAAAAAAAACAACTTCTGGTAATGAACTATAACATCCACTCAAGGAACCACCAATACAATGTTTATTAGTTTTATGGATTATTAAGAAATTGAAGCTTAACCTAATTTAAATGGTGTGAAATTAAATTTAAAAGTAAAGAGACTTGCAGTTCGTGATGTTCCAGCAACAGAAACTGGCTGAGGTAACTTTGCAACAATGTCTAAAATTGAAACGGACCATTCGTCAACTTAATCTGGGAAAAAAAAACTTTTGCCCATATTTTCGCTTCAAATACAAAACTGTGAATAAACTTCCTTCTTTATTTATTATTTTAGCCACAAAACGCAAATAAGACATCTTTTTGGCTGATTCGCACTTTACTAAAATAAAACTTCCTACTTTCAGGTCTTCAGGCCGCAACTGATAAGGAATTGTGACATTTGCTTCATCGAAATCCTGTTCATCGTCAGTTTTGCAGTCACTGACATCCATGTCTGAGTCATCATGAACAGACATATCTTCTTCGACATCACTTTCAGAGCTTAAATCATGTCTTACAATATTTTTTTTAGCTAACTTTGTCTTGTTGTTTTTTTTTTCAGGTTTTTTACTTTTTTAGGTCTAATGGATGACTTATTTAGCCGTCGCATACGTTCCAGGTAAGCAGATTCAATTATATTTTTTTCAGGAGTATCTGTAAGACTGCGAGATCTAGCTTTCTTTCTACCTTTTGTCCCTTTTCGAGGAGCTGCTTTGGGAAAGGGCATGACGTCCTCAGGTGAAATAAGTTTGCTTGGTGTAGATACTGCTGTCGGAAATACCACATGGTCATTGTGTGGTACTTGAACAGAAGATACGACATCTTTTGTTTGCTTGGTGTTATCAGAATCCACAGTAGATTCATTATTAACCATTAAAAGTGATAGACGGTTTTCTTCGATAATATCTTCAGCATCAGTTGCATCACTGTCTTCAGTCACTACGGGCTGATCTTTTCTATTTTTTTCAGGTATATCCTCAGCACTAGGTGCATCATCAGGTGAGTCAATATTTCCGGGTATTAAAGGCAGGTCTTTTCTAGTTTCCTCAGGCATATCTCCAGTTGCAGCATCAGGTGCATCACCGTTTTCAAGTAATATAGACTGATTATTTATGGTTTCTTCAGGCATATTCTCAGCATTAGTTGTATCCATAGAAACTAAAGGCTCAATAACATTAGCATTGGGGCTTGCATGGGTATTATTGCTTTCTTCAGGAAGAGAATTATTATCCATTGGTCGATTTGTGACTTCTGAGCACTCAAAATCATCATCAGTGAACTTATTTCTGAAGAAAGGGTAAATACCTGGTTTCGAAAATCCTGATGAAATGTTGTTGATGGTGTGAGAAGCATTATATGCTGGAGTAACTATGCCAGCTAAATCGTGAATTGTTATTGTTTTTCCGGGATGATTAAGCAGCCAATCATTTTGGGAGACTGCGAGCTTTGCTTTGAAGGAGCTATTAACTGCCACGTCTAATGGCTGCATTTTGTGGGTGCAGTGTGGTGGGAAAGTTAATAGCACAATTCCATTCTCTCGGCAAAAGTTTATTGCGTCTAAAGTGCAGTGACTTTCATGGTTATCCATGAGTATAAGAATTTTATCTTCTTTGCTGCACCTTGTTGTTTTTTGAATGTGTTGCAGGACTTTAACAAATAGCAGTCCCGTCATCCATCCGCTCGTAGGACTATTTGCTAATCCCAAACTTCCAGGTGGAGCTCCAAAAAGCATTGTGTCATGAAATCTTGCTCTAGGAAAGATGAATACAGGAGGAATGGTATTTCCAAGGGCGTTTACTATGGCACACATTGTAATTAATTGGCCTCTCTCTGCTGAGACACTTTGCCCTACCTGCTTTACGCCTTTTTGAGCAATTATTTTTGGTGCTTGTACCACGGTCATAATGTTAGTTTTGTCTAAGTTATAGATGCGATCTGGTGTAAAGTAGTGTTGTTTTAAAGCTTTGTCATAATTATCAAAGAACTGGTCCACATTGTGCTTGTTAAAGCTTGTTGAGCGTGAGAGACTAGTATTTTCAGGCTTTCTAAGAGATAAGTTTTTATGCCGTTTCATGAACCCTTTTATCCATTCTATCCCAGCTTTTTCTCCAGTTTCCCATTTTTCCGGACACTTTTTTATCGCTTTTGCATATTCATAAGCTAATTGTCTTCCGCGTAAATATGTGAGGCCATACTCCATTTTGGTCATTTTTATAAAATATTTTTCAAGCATTTTTTCTTCATCATTCGTGAAAACCTGACTCACAGTATATTTGCTTGTGTAATCTTAATTTTTGGGCCTCACATTTTCTTTATATTTTTTGACTCTATAAAATAGAGTGTTAGGTCTTATGTTGTAGATTGCAGCCGCAGTTCTTAGTTTCATGCCATCATTTACCACACATAAAACTGCTCTGTTGGCGTCTTCTTCGATAACGTCGGTATGCCGCTTTTTTTTATAGTTTCGCACCATTTCAACCTGTAAAATTTTTTTTTTTTCTAATTTAATACATACTTACATTAAAGAAAATGAATGGGGCACCTTTGAATGAATTTGTCAGAAGTGCCCCCCGTGCTCTGTTCAAATCCACCCCTAGTCCACTTTTGAAATTGTAAACTGATTTCACACGGTTGGAACATGAATGTTAATTATAGTAACAAGGTATTCTGAAGCTAATAAAAATGACGTTTAACATACAGATATAACAAATATGCAAAGCCTTTTTACAAATCCAGTATCTTCTTAAGAAAACTCGAAGCTTAGTTTAAATTTCTGTTCGCAAATTCACGAGCACATTTTTTCACGTTGACAACTTGCCGTCTAACAAATGTGATAGTTGTCAAGGTAAGTATTGCCATTAATAAAAAAGTGTAGACGCATAGACAACACACAAGATGCGTTCAGAATTTAATTAATTCAAATCTGCCCCAGTTCAAAACTGCCCCCCGCTCCCCTACCAAGAGTAATCCCTGACATAAAGTTCCGCTGTTTCTCTGCAATAAATTCTAAATCTATCAATATCAACATTTCTTCCAGAAGATATAGCCTGCAAAATTACTGCAAATCTCTTTATTAAATCACTGTTAACTCCCGTTATATCTGATGACCTTTCGTAATCTTTAAAAAACCGCCGAGCTGTATTGCCATCGTTTGTTGTCCCAAAGCCTTGTTTGACGATATCAATCATCAAACCAGTTACAACAAAAAACTCATTCTGCGTCAACTCTTTTCTTGTTTTTCGTAGCAGTTTGTTCTCACCTCCTCGAGCGGCCCATTTTTTAAAATCTAAGTTGTAAGATATATGCAAAATACATTCCATGCATCGCATCCACATGTGAAGGGAAGATAAACCATATTTGTACATATCATCGTTCACTGGTTTGTTAAAAACGTGGTTCAAGTTGTTCATGTCTTTCGGAGTTGTTAAGCATATGTTACAATTGGCTGCAGAATCTCAGAAAGTGCTGTGCATACTTTGCCATCGATCATTGTCATATGCAACTCATGATAAACTTCAAATTCGCCATTTAATATTTTCGTTGGTATAAGATTCTGAATTTCTTCTTCCATTGTTGCTTCAACTTGCTGAATATATTCTTTTGTTTCTTGTTTGAATTCAAACATGATCGGTCTACAATAGCATGTTGACGAAGGGCGCGGATTTTCCCATACTATGATATCGTCATCACTCATAAGGCGAAGTGGTACAAAACTAACCATAAATACAGAAGATTCTGAAAAAATATCACCAGTTGGTTTTTGTTTATAACAACTTTGTGACGAAGGTCCATCACAGCCCCATTTACTCACTAGCTTCAAAACACCACTATTAATATTCGAACCGGTCACTTTCACAATCTTCTCAGCAGTTAAATCTAAAACTGCTTGTAATTTAATTTTCGCTCCTGATTCTGATATGGTAATTTCTTCCTTTGCTGGATAACATTCTTTCTTCTTTAACAGTAACTTATGGTAAGATGGAAAAACCGCTATGCCATTTGTATTTAAAATAGACCTCAAAGTGAGATACTGCCATTTTGATAAACTTAATGCAGTGACAAGGGCTAAAGTTTCTTCCTCGGGAATCGATTGATTACAGTCTTTGAATAAAAAGTCACTTACTTCTTGCACTTTTTCTGGCTTACCTGAGAGGCACTTAATAACTTTAGCACAAACGGTGCGCCCGTTTTCTTTCAGTTTTGTTGCAAGGGCATAAAACAGTTCTCCTTCGGAATGCTCCAAAAGAGACAAAGAACGTCTTTTCTTCTGTTTATTTGATAAATCTTCAAATGGTCTTTTATTTCTTGAGCTAGGGGTATTTGTAGCAGCTTCTGATGTAGATGCACCCGCTTCCTCTTCATATGATAAATAATGCTCTTCTTCTACTTCAACATCTTCTATGGTATATTCTGGATCAAATAACATAGGGAAATTCACCGAAGTAGAAGTTGGCCACACAATTTTAGACTCCAACCACCTTTTGTTCGTAGTTGATTCACTAAAGCGATTGTTCCTACTTGATTTTTCCCATCTTCTAGCTAGGTTTGACGTGTAATTTTGGCAAAACTTTTTGATAATACTGAGCTCTGGTTTGAAATTTCACTAGGAATATATTTAATAACGGTTTGAAACAATAAATCGCTATTTTTAAGGCACCCACTTTTTTTCAAAAATTTAAAAATATCTAAATCAGTTACAAACGTAGCCATTTTAGTAAAAAAAATACAAAAATAATTATAAGTATTATAAAACTTAAAATATATGGTGATAGTTGATGAAAAGTTGTTGTTTTTACGAGCACAAGACGCGTAATGAACAAAAACCGATCGCGCAAGCCTCATGTTACTTCAAGTAGTAGGGGTAATTAGACAATGAGTCATAAAAATGCTTGCAATACGGATGACTCACGCAATAATTTACATGTACAAACACGTGGGGTTTAGAGATTTCCACCATTGTTAATACATTACCAATATTTAGTTTATTTGAGTTTGAATATGACTTGTCGAAGTCCGTAAAAGTACGAAGGGAAAATTTTAATTACAATCTATATGTTTTTTTTTTATTTAGCGTTTTCGAAGCATTCGCTAGCGCTAAATGACAAAATAGATCCCAAATCCCAAGTAACGGAGTAATTAGACAATGAGTCATTACCAAACAATGTTTGCAAACAAGTTGAGTCATAAAATAATTTACCTGTACGTACATGTTTGGAGTTTCTGCTTTAATTAAGTATATAATTTAAAAAGGTTTTTTTTAAAGAATAAGACATTAGTAAGATTTACTCTACTTGTCAGTAAAGAAAACATTATTATTTGCCTATCCTTAACAAAATTTATTTAAATCCATATGAAATACTTGAAAATGAATTATACCAAACATATGAAATTAAAGTACCTGTAGGTCCGAAAGGCGCAAAAAGCGCAGTTGAGTGCCTATGACAAAAATGTACGACAAGAGTCCCTCTATAAGCTGTGCTATGATTTATTTTGAATACGTTTGAATTTTGCAAGAAAATGACAAGTTTATGATTTCGTCCATACAAAAAATAATTCATATTTTTTTCGTGTAGATAAGGCATATTTTAAAAAATAAAATCCATAAAAGTTACTTGTAATTGCATCAGTTGTTTACAAAAAAAACGGCCTCATCCGCTGACCAAAAAAAATAAAGTGCCTGTAGCTCCTAAAGGCGCAAAAAGCGCAGTTGAGTGTCTATGACAAAAATGTACGACAAGATTCCCTTTATAAGCTGTGCTATGGTTTATTTTGAATACGTTTGAATCTTGCAAGAAAATGACAAGTTTATGATTTCGTCCATACAAAAAATAATTCATATTTTTTTCGTGTAGATAAGGCATATTTTAAAAAATAAAATCCATAAAAGTTACTTGTAATTGCATCAGTTGTTTACAAAAAAAACGGCCTCATCCGCTGACCAAAAAAAATAAAGTGCCTGTAGCTCCTAAAGGCGCAAAAAGCGCAGTTGAGTGTCTATGACAAAAATGTACGACAAGATTCCCTTTATAAGCTGTGCTATGGTTTATTTTGAATACGTTTGAATCTTGCAAGAAAATGACAAGTTTATGATTTCGTCCATACAAAAAATAATTTTTTTTTTTTCTGTGTTGATAAGGCATATTTGAAAAAACCAAATCCATAAAAGTTACTTGTAATTGCATCAGCTGTCTACAATAAAATCAGCCTCATCCGCTGACCAACAAAAAATAAAGTGCCTGTAGCTCCTAAAGGCGCAAAAAGCGCAGTTGAGTGCCTATGACAAAAATGTACGACAAGAGTCCCTCTATAAGCTGTGCTATGATTTATTTTGAATACGTTTGAATCTTGGAAGAAAATAAAATTATGATTTCTTTGATACAAAAAAATAATAATTATTTTTTATCTCTGTAGATACGGCATATTTGGAAAAAACTAAATCTATAGAAGTGCTTTGTAATTGCCTCAGCTGTCTACAAAAAAAAAACAGTCTGATCCGTTAACCGTCGATCCGACAATGCTTAATGTCCCATTTTTTTTATTTTGGGACCAGTGTGGGCCGGCAAGGCGAGAGGCGAGAGGGGCGCGGGCGCGGTACCACTCCGACGTTTTCGCACGAATTTCAATTAGGACACCTATTCAAATTCAATATGTTTGATCGCGCGTTCGTACGAACTAAGTTCGCGCGAATAGAGTTTCAAACATTTGAGTCGCGCGACCGCGTCGTGCGATTGTCAGTTAGGACACCTATTAGAGTTCAATATGTTTGATCGCGCGTTCGGACGAGTAAAATTCGCGCGAACTTACGATTATCGCGCATTCGCGTTCTATTAGGACAATGCCTTAGGCTCTTCTGTTGCGTCATGTATGTATTTTATGTTTTACAAATTGGTTCTATAACTGAGTAATTTGGCTCGAATGGCCATATGTATTCTCGATAGCTCAGTTTGGAATTATTTGTTGATATAAACTGTCCCCAATAAAACTATGGGCCTTCACTCACCGCTTGTCCAGCCACGATCAGCTTCCCAGCCAGTGGAACACGATGTCTGTCTGGTGTGTGTGACACGGAGGTTTGCGCGAGCCGGAAATACCACATGGTCATTGTGTGGTACTTGAACAGAAGATACGACATCTTTTGTTTGCTTGGTGTTATCAGAATCCACAGTAGATTCATTATTAACCATTAAAAGTGATAGACGGTTTTCTTCGATAATATCTTCAGCATCAGTTGCATCACTGTCTTCAGTCACTACGGGCTGATCTTTTCTATTTTTTTCAGGTATATCCTCAGCACTAGGTGCATCATCAGGTGAGTCAATATTTCCGGGTATTAAAGGCAGGTCTTTTCTAGTTTCCTCAGGCATATCTCCAGTTGCAGCATCAGGTGCATCACCGTTTTCAAGTAATATAGACTGATTATTTATGGTTTCTTCAGGCATATTCTCAGCATTAGTTGTATCCATAGAAACTAAAGGCTCAATAACATTAGCATTGGGGCTTGCATGGGTATTATTGCTTTCTTCAGGAAGAGAATTATTATCCATTGGTCGATTTGTGACTTCTGAGCACTCAAAATCATCATCAGTGAACTTATTTCTGAAGAAAGGGTAAATACCTGGTTTCGAAAATCCTGATGAAATGTTGTTGATGGTGTGAGAAGCATTATATGCTGGAGTAACTATGCCAGCTAAATCGTGAATTGTTATTGTTTTTCCGGGATGATTAAGCAGCCAATCATTTTGGGAGACTGCGAGCTTTGCTTTGAAGGAGCTATTAACTGCCACGTCTAATGGCTGCATTTTGTGGGTGCAGTGTGGTGGGAAAGTTAATAGCACAATTCCATTCTCTCGGCAAAAGTTTATTGCGTCTAAAGTGCAGTGACTTTCATGGTTATCCATGAGTATAAGAATTTTATCTTCTTTGCTGCACCTTGTTGTTTTTTGAATGTGTTGCAGGACTTTAACAAATAGCAGTCCCGTCATCCATCCGCTCGTAGGACTATTTGCTAATCCCAAACTTCCAGGTGGAGCTCCAAAAAGCATTGTGTCATGAAATCTTGCTCTAGGAAAGATGAATACAGGAGGAATGGTATTTCCAAGGGCGTTTACTATGGCACACATTGTAATTAATTGGCCTCTCTCTGCTGAGACACTTTGCCCTACCTGCTTTACGCCTTTTTGAGCAATTATTTTTGGTGCTTGTACCACGGTCATAATGTTAGTTTCGTCTAAGTTATAGATGCGATCTGGTGTAAAGTAGTGTTGTTTTAAAGCTTTGTCATAATTATCAAAGAACTGGTCCACATTGTGCTTGTTAAAGCTTGTTGAGCGTGAGAGACTAGTATTTTCAGGCTTTCTAAGAAATAAGTTTTTATGCCGTTTCATGAACCCTTTTATCCATTCTATCCCAGCTTTTTCTCCAGTTTCCCATTTTTCCGGACACTTTTTTATCGCTTTTGCATATTCATAAGCTAATTGTCTTCCGCGTAAATATGTGAGGCCATACTCCATTTTGGTCATTTTTATAAAATATTTTTCAAGCATTTTTTCTTCATCATTCGTGAAAACCTGACTCACAGTATATTTGCTTGTGTAATCTTAATTTTTGGGCCTCACATTTTCTTTATATTTTTTGACTCTATAAAATAGAGTGTTAGGTCTTATGTTGTAGATTGCAGCCGCAGTTCTTAGTTTCATGCCATCATTTACCACACATAAAACTGCTCTGTTGGCGTCTTCTTCGATAACGTCGGTATGCCGCTTTTTTTTATAGTTTCGCACCATTTCAACCTGTAAAATTTTTTTTTTTTCTAATTTAATACATACTTACATTAAAGAAAATGAATGGGGCACCTTTGAATGAATTTGTCAGAAGTGCCCCCCGTGCTCTGTTCAAATCCACCCCTAGTCCACTTTTGAAATTGTAAACTGATTTCACACGGTTGGAACATGAATGTTAATTATAGTAACAAGGTATTCTGAAGCTAATAAAAATGACGTTTAACATACAGATATAACAAATATGCAAAGCCTTTTTACAAATCCAGTATCTTCTTAAGAAAACTCGAAGCTTAGTTTAAATTTCTGTTCGCAAATTCACGAGCACATTTTTTCACGTTGACAACTTGCCGTCTAACAAATGTGACAGTTGTCAAGGTAAGTATTGCCATTAATAAAAAAGTGTAGACGCATAGACAACACACAAGATGCGTTCAGAATTTAATTAATTCAAATCTGCCCCAGTTCAAAACTGCCCCCCGCTCCCCTACCAAGAGTAATCCCTGACATAAAGTTCCGCTGTTTCTCTGCAATAAATTCTAAATCTATCAATATCAACATTTCTTCCAGAAGATATAGCCTGCAAAATTACTGCAAATCTCTTTATTAAATCACTGTTAACTCCCGTTATATCTGATGACCTTTCGTAATCTTTAAAAAACCGCCGAGCTGTATTGCCATCGTTTGTTGTCCCAAAGCCTTGTTTGACGATATCAATCATCAAACCAGTTACAACAAAAAACTCATTCTGCGTCAACTCTTTTCTTGTTTTTCGTAGCAGTTTGTTCTCACCTCCTCGAGCGGCCCATTTTTTAAAATCTAAGTTGTAAGATATATGCAAAATACATTCCATGCATCGCATCCACATGTGAAGGGAAGATAAACCATATTTGTACATATCATCGTTCACTGGTTTGTTAAAAACGTGGTTCAAGTTGTTCATGTCTTTCGGAGTTGTTAAGCATATGTTACAATTGGCTGCAGAATCTCAGAAAGTGCTGTGCATACTTTGCCATCGATCATTGTCATATGCAACTCATGATAAACTTCAAATTCGCCATTTAATATTTTCGTTGGTATAAGATTCTGAATTTCTTCTTCTATTGTTGCTTCAACTTGCTGAATATATTCTTTTGTTTCTTGTTTGAATTCAAACATGATCGGTCTACAATAGCATGTTGACGAAGGGCGCGGATTTTCCCATACTATGATATCGTCATCACTCATAAGGCGAAGTGGTACAAAACTAACCATAAATACAGAAGATTCTGAAAAAATATCACCAGTTGGTTTTTGTTTATAACAACTTTGTGACGAAGGTCCATCACAGCCCCATTTACTCACTAGCTTCAAAACACCACTATTAATATTCGAACCGGTCACTTTCACAATCTTCTCAGCAGTTAAATCTAAAACTGCTTATAATTTAATTTTCGCTCCTGATTCTGATATGGTAATTTCTTCCTTTGCTGGATAACATTCTTTCTTCTTTAACAGTAACTTATGGTAAGATGGAAAAACCGCTATGCCATTTGTATTTAAAATAGACCTCAAAGTGAGATACTGCCATTTTGATAAACTTAATGCAGTGACAAGGGCTAAAGTTTCTTCCTCGGGAATCGATTGATTACAGTCTTTGAATAAAAAGTCACTTACTTCTTGCACTTTTTCTGGCTTACCTGAGAGGCACTTAATAACTTTAGCACAAACGGTGCGCCCGTTTTCTTTCAGTTTTGTTGCAAGGGCATAAAACAGTTCTCCTTCGGAATGCTCCAAAAGAGACAAAGAACGTCTTTTCTTCTGTTTATTTGATAAATCTTCAAATGGTCTTTTATTTCTTGAGCTAGGGGTATTTGTAGCAGCTTCTGATGTAGATGCACCCGCTTCCTCTTCATATGATAAATAATGCTCTTCTTCTACTTCAACATCTTCTATGGTATATTCTGGATCAAATAACATAGGGAAATTCACCGAAGTAGAAATTGGCCACACAATTTTAGACTCCAACCACCTTTTGTTCGTAGTTGATTCACTAAAGCGATTGTTCCTACTTGATTTTTCCCATCTTCTAGCTAGGTTTGACGTGTAATTTTGGCAAAACTTTTTGATAATACTGAGCTCTGGTTTGAAATTTCACTAGGAATATATTTAATAACGGTTTGAAACAATAAATCGCTATTTTTAAGGCACCCACTTTTTTTCAAAAATTTAAAAATATCTAAATCAGTTACAAACGTAGCCATTTTAGTAAAAAAAATACAAAAATAATTATAAGTATTATAAAACTTAAAATATATGGTGATAGTTGATGAAAAGTTGTTGTTTTTACGAGCACAAGACGCGTAATGAACAAAAACCGATCGCGCAAGCCTCATGTTACTTCAAGTAGTAGGGGTAATTAGACAATGAGTCATAAAAATGCTTGCAATACGGATGACTCACGCAATAATTTACATGTACTAACACGTGGGGTTTAGAGATTTCCACCATTGTTAATACATTACCAATATTTAGTTTATTTGAGTTTGAATATGACTTGTCGAAGTCCGTAAAAGTACGAAGGGAAAATTTTAATTACAATCTATATGTTTTTTTTTTATTTAGCGTTTTCGAAGCATTCGCTAGCGCTAAATGACAAAATAGATCCCAAATCCCAAGTAACGGAGTAATTAGACAATGAGTCATTACCAAACAATGTTTGCAAACAAGTTGAGTCATAAAATAATTTACCTGTACGTACATGTTTGGAGTTTCTGCTTTAATTAAGTATATAATTTAAAAAGGTTTTTTTTAAAGAATAAGACATTAGTAAGATTTACTCTACTTGTCAGTAAAGAAAACATTATTATTTGCCTATCCTTAACAATATTTATTTAAATCCATATGAAATACTTGAAAATGAATTATACCAAACATATGAAATTAAAGTACCTGTAGGTCCGAAAGGCGCAAAAAGCGCAGTTGAGTGCCTATGACAAAAATGTACGACAAGAGTCCCTCTATAAGCTGTGCTATGATTTATTTTGAATACGTTTGAATTTTGCAAGAAAATGACAAGTTTATGATTTCGTCCATACAAAAAATAATTCATATTTTTTTCGTGTAGATAAGGCATATTTGGAAAAATAAAATCCATAAAAGTTACTTGTAATTGCATCAGTTGTCTACAAAAAAAAACGGCCTCATCCGCTGACCAAAAAAAATAAAGTGCCTGTAGCTCCTAAAGGCGCAAAAAGCGCAGTTGAGTGTCTATGACAAAAATGTACGACAAGATTCCCTTTATAAGCTGTGCTATGGTTTATTTTGAATACGTTTGAATCTTGCAAGAAAATGACAAGTTTATGATTTCGTCCATACAAAAAATAATTAATTTTTTTTCTGTGTTGATAAGGCATATTTGAAAAAACGAAATCCATAAAAGTTACTTGTAATTGCATCAGCTGTCTACAATAAAATCAGCCTCATCCGCTGACCAACAAAAAATAAAGTGCCTGTAGCTCCTAAAGGCGCAAAAAGCGCAGTTGAGTGCCTATGACAAAAATGTACGACAAGAGTCCCTCTATAAGCTGTGCTATGATTTATTTTGAATACGTTTGAATCTTGGAAGAAAATAAAATTATGATTTCTTTGATACAAAAAAATAATAATTATTTTTTATCTCTGTAGATACGGCATATTTGGAAAAAACTAAATCTATAGAAGTGCTTTGTAATTGCCTCAGCTGTCTACAAAAAAAAACAGTCTGATCCGTTAACCGTCGATCCGACAATGCTTAATGTCCCATTTTTTTTATTTTGGGACCAGTGTGGGCCGGCAAGGCGAGAGGCGAGAGGGGCGCGGGCGCGGTACCACTCCGACGTTTTCGCACGAATTTCAATTAGGACACCTATTCAAATTCAATATGTTTGATCGCGCGTTCGTACGAACTAAGTTCGCGCGAATAGAGTTTCAAACATTTGAGTCGCGCGACCGCGTCGTGCGATTGTCAGTTAGGACACCTATTAGAGTTCAATATGTTTGATCGCGCGTTCGGACGAGTAAAATTCGCGCGAACTTACGATTATCGCGCATTCGCGTTCTATTAGGACAATGCCTTAGGCTCTTCTGTTGCGTCATGTATGTATTTTATGTTTTACAAATTGGTTCTATAACTGAGTAATTTGGCTCGAATGGCCATATGTATTCTCGATAGCTCAGTTTGGAATTATTTGTTGATATAAACTGTCCCCAATAAAACTATGGGCCTTCACTCACCGCTTGTCCAGCCACGATCAGCTTCCCAGCCAGTGGAACACGATGTCTGTCTGGTGTGTGTGACACGGAGGTTTGCGCGAGCCGGAAATACCACATGGTCATTGTGTGGTACTTGAACAGAAGATACGACATCTTTTGTTTGCTTGGTGTTATCAGAATCCACAGTAGATTCATTATTAACCATTAAAAGTGATAGACGGTTTTCTTCGATAATATCTTCAGCATCAGTTGCATCACTGTCTTCAGTCACTACGGGCTGATCTTTTCTATTTTTTTCAGGTATATCCTCAGCACTAGGTGCATCATCAGGTGAGTCAATATTTCCGGGTATTAAAGGCAGGTCTTTTCTAGTTTCCTCAGGCATATCTCCAGTTGCAGCATCAGGTGCATCACCGTTTTCAAGTAATATAGACTGATTATTTATGGTTTCTTCAGGCATATTCTCAGCATTAGTTGTATCCATAGAAACTAAAGGCTCAATAACATTAGCATTGGGGCTTGCATGGGTATTATTGCTTTCTTCAGGAAGAGAATTATTATCCATTGGTCGATTTGTGACTTCTGAGCACTCAAAATCATCATCAGTGAACTTATTTCTGAAGAAAGGGTAAATACCTGGTTTCGAAAATCCTGATGAAATGTTGTTGATGGTGTGAGAAGCATTATATGCTGGAGTAACTATGCCAGCTAAATCGTGAATTGTTATTGTTTTTCCGGGATGATTAAGCAGCCAATCATTTTGGGAGACTGCGAGCTTTGCTTTGAAGGAGCTATTAACTGCCACGTCTAATGGCTGCATTTTGTCGGTGCAGTGTGGTGGGAAAGTTAATAGCACAATTCCATTCTCTCGGCAAAAGTTTATTGCGTCTAAAGTGCAGTGACTTTCATGGTTATCCATGAGTATAAGAATTTTATCTTCTTTGCTGCACCTTGTTGTTTTTTGAATGTGTTGCAGGACTTTAACAAATAGCAGTCCCGTCATCCATCCGCTCGTAGGACTATTTGCTAATCCCAAACTTCCAGGTGGAGCTCCAAAAAGCATTGTGTCATGAAATCTTGCTCTAGGAAAGATGAATACAGGAGGAATGGTATTTCCAAGGGCGTTTACTATGGCACACATTGTAATTAATTGGCCTCTCTCTGCTGAGACACTTTGCCCTACCTGCTTTACGCCTTTTTGAGCAATTATTTTTGGTGCTTGTACCACGGTCATAATGTTAGTTTCGTCTAAGTTATAGATGCGATCTGGTGTAAAGTAGTGTTGTTTTAAAGCTTTGTCATAATTATCAAAGAACTGGTCCACATTGTGCTTGTTAAAGCTTGTTGAGCGTGAGAGACTAGTATTTTCAGGCTTTCTAAGAAATAAGTTTTTATGCCGTTTCATGAACCCTTTTATCCATTCTATCCCAGCTTTTTCTCCAGTTTCCCATTTTTCCGGACACTTTTTTATCGCTTTTGCATATTCATAAGCTAATTGTCTTCCGCGTAAATATGTGAGGCCATACTCCATTTTGGTCATTTTTATAAAATATTTTTCAAGCATTTTTTCTTCATCATTCGTGAAAACCTGACTCACAGTATATTTGCTTGTGTAATCTTAATTTTTGGGCCTCACATTTTCTTTATATTTTTTGACTCTATAAAATAGAGTGTTAGGTCTTATGTTGTAGATTGCAGCCGCAGTTCTTAGTTTCATGCCATCATTTACCACACATAAAACTGCTCTGTTGGCGTCTTCTTCGATAACGTCGGTATGCCGCTTTTTTTTATAGTTTCGCACCATTTCAACCTGTAAAATTTTTTTTTTTTCTAATTTAATACATACTTACATTAAAGAAAATGAATGGGGCACCTTTGAATGAATTTGTCAGAAGTGCCCCCCGTGCTCTGTTCAAATCCACCCCTAGTCCACTTTTGAAATTGTAAACTGATTTCACACGGTTGGAACATGAATGTTAATTATAGTAACAAGGTATTCTGAAGCTAATAAAAATGACGTTTAACATACAGATATAACAAATATGCAAAGCCTTTTTACAAATCCAGTATCTTCTTAAGAAAACTCGAAGCTTAGTTTAAATTTCTGTTCGCAAATTCACGAGCACATTTTTTCACGTTGACAACTTGCCGTCTAACAAATGTGACAGTTGTCAAGGTAAGTATTGCCATTAATAAAAAAGTGTAGACGCATAGACAACACACAAGATGCGTTCAGAATTTAATTAATTCAAATCTGCCCCAGTTCAAAACTGCCCCCCGCTCCCCTACCAAGAGTAATCCCTGACATAAAGTTCCGCTGTTTCTCTGCAATAAATTCTAAATCTATCAATATCAACATTTCTTCCAGAAGATATAGCCTGCAAAATTACTGCAAATCTCTTTATTAAATCACTGTTAACTCCCGTTATATCTGATGACCTTTCGTAATCTTTAAAAAACCGCCGAGCTGTATTGCCATCGTTTGTTGTCCCAAAGCCTTGTTTGACGATATCAATCATCAAACCAGTTACAACAAAAAACTCATTCTGCGTCAACTCTTTTCTTGTTTTTCGTAGCAGTTTGTTCTCACCTCCTCGAGCGGCCCATTTTTTAAAATCTAAGTTGTAAGATATATGCAAAATACATTCCATGCATCGCATCCACATGTGAAGGGAAGATAAACCATATTTGTACATATCATCGTTCACTGGTTTGTTAAAAACGTGGTTCAAGTTGTTCATGTCTTTCGGAGTTGTTAAGCATATGTTACAATTGGCTGCAGAATCTCAGAAAGTGCTGTGCATACTTTGCCATCGATCATTGTCATATGCAACTCATGATAAACTTCAAATTCGCCATTTAATATTTTCGTTGGTATAAGATTCTGAATTTCTTCTTCTATTGTTGCTTCAACTTGCTGAATATATTCTTTTGTTTCTTGTTTGAATTCAAACATGATCGGTCTACAATAGCATGTTGACGAAGGGCGCGGATTTTCCCATACTATGATATCGTCATCACTCATAAGGCGAAGTGGTACAAAACTAACCATAAATACAGAAGATTCTGAAAAAATATCACCAGTTGGTTTTTGTTTATAACAACTTTGTGACGAAGGTCCATCACAGCCCCATTTACTCACTAGCTTCAAAACACCACTATTAATATTCGAACCGGTCACTTTCACAATCTTCTCAGCAGTTAAATCTAAAACTGCTTATAATTTAATTTTCGCTCCTGATTCTGATATGGTAATTTCTTCCTTTGCTGGATAACATTCTTTCTTCTTTAACAGTAACTTATGGTAAGATGGAAAAACCGCTATGCCATTTGTATTTAAAATAGACCTCAAAGTGAGATACTGCCATTTTGATAAACTTAATGCAGTGACAAGGGCTAAAGTTTCTTCCTCGGGAATCGATTGATTACAGTCTTTGAATAAAAAGTCACTTACTTCTTGCACTTTTTCTGGCTTACCTGAGAGGCACTTAATAACTTTAGCACAAACGGTGCGCCCGTTTTCTTTCAGTTTTGTTGCAAGGGCATAAAACAGTTCTCCTTCGGAATGCTCCAAAAGAGACAAAGAACGTCTTTTCTTCTGTTTATTTGATAAATCTTCAAATGGTCTTCTATTTCTTGAGCTAGGGGTATTTGTAGCAGCTTCTGATGTAGATGCACCCGCTTCCTCTTCATATGATAAATAATGCTCTTCTTCTACTTCAACATCTTCTATGGTATATTCTGGATCAAATAACATAGGGAAATTCACCGAAGTAGAAGTTGGCCACACAATTTTAGACTCCAACCACCTTTTGTTCGTAGTTGATTCACTAAAGCGATTGTTCCTACTTGATTTTTCCCATCTTCTAGCTAGGTTTGACGTGTAATTTTGGCAAAACTTTTTGATAATACTGAGCTCTGGTTTGAAATTTCACTAGGAATATATTTAATAACGGTTTGAAACAATAAATCGCCATTTTTAAGGCACCCACTTTTTTTCAAAAATTTAAAAATATCTAAATCAGTTACAAACGTAGCCATTTTAGTAAAAAAAATACAAAAATAATTATAAGTATTATAAAACTTAAAATATATGGTGATAGTTGATGAAAAGTTGTTGTTTTTACGAGCACAAGACGCGTAATGAACAAAAACCGATCGCGCAAGCCTCATGTTACTTCAAGTAGTAGGGGTAATTAGACAATGAGTCATAAAAATGCTTGCAATACGGATGACTCACGCAATAATTTACATGTACTAACACGTGGGGTTTAGAGATTTCCACCATTGTTAATACATTACCAATATTTAGTTTATTTGAGTTTGAATATGACTTGTCGAAGTCCGTAAAAGTACGAAGGGAAAATTTTAATTACAATCTATATGTTTTTTTTTTATTTAGCGTTTTCGAAGCATTCGCTAGCGCTAAATGACAAAATAGATCCCAAATCCCAAGTAACGGAGTAATTAGACAATGAGTCATTACCAAACAATGTTTGCAAACAAGTTGAGTCATAAAATAATTTACCTGTACGTACATGTTTGGAGTTTCTGCTTTAATTAAGTATATAATTTAAAAAGGTTTTTTTTAAAGAATAAGACATTAGTAAGATTTACTCTACTTGTCAGTAAAGAAAACATTATTATTTGCCTATCCTTAACAATATTTATTTAAATCCATATGAAATACTTGAAAATGAATTATACCAAACATATGAAATTAAAGTACCTGTAGGTCCGAAAGGCGCAAAAAGCGCAGTTGAGTGCCTATGACAAAAATGTACGACAAGAGTCCCTCTATAAGCTGTGCTATGATTTATTTTGAATACGTTTGAATTTTGCAAGAAAATTACAAGTTTATGATTTCGTCCATACAAAAAATAATTCATATTTTTTTCGTGTAGATAAGGCATATTTGGAAAAATAAAATCCATAAAAGTTACTTGTAATTGCATCAGTTGTCTACAAAAAAAACGGCCTCATCCGCTGACCAAAAAAAATAAAGTGCCTGTAGCTCCTAAAGGCGCAAAAAGCGCAGTTGAGTGTCTATGACAAAAATGTACGACAAGATTCCCTTTATAAGCTGTGCTATGGTTTATTTTGAATACGTTTGAATCTTGCAAGAAAATGACAAGTTTATGATTTCGTCCATACAAAAAATAATTATTATTTTTTCTGTGTTGATAAGGCATATTTGAAAAAACGAAATCCATAAAAGTTACTTGTAATTGCATCAGCTGTCTACAATAAAATCAGCCTCATCCGCTGACCAACAAAAAATAAAGTGCCTGTAGCTCCTAAAGGCGCAAAAAGCGCAGTTGAGTGCCTATGACAAAAATGTACGACAAGAGTCCCTCTATAAGCTATGCTATGATTTATTTTGAATACGTTTGAATCTTGGAAGAAAATAAAATTATGATTTCTTTGATACAAAAAAATAATAATTATTTTTTATCTCTGTAGATACGGCATATTTGGAAAAAACTAAATCTATAGAAGTGCTTTGCAATTGCCTCAGCTGTCTAAAAAAAAAAACAGTCTGATCCGTTAACCGTCGATCCGACAATGCTTAATGTCCCATTTTTTTTATTTTGGGACCAGTGTGGGCCGGCAAGGCGAGAGGCGAGAGGGGCGCGGGCGCGGTACCACTCCGACGTTTTCGCACGAATTTCAATTAGGACACCTATTCAAATTCAATATGTTTGATCGCGCGTTCGTACGAACTAAGTTCGCGCGAATAGAGTTTCAAACATTTGAGTCGCGCGACCGCGTCGTGCGATTGTCAGTTAGGACACCTATTAGAGTTCAATATGTTTGATCGCGCGTTCGGACGAGTAAAATTCGCGCGAACTTACGATTATCGCGCATTCGCGTTCTATTAGGACAATGCCTTAGGCTCTTCTGTTGCGTCATGTATGTATTTTATGTTTTACAAATTGGTTCTATAACTGAGTAATTTGGCTCGAATGGCCATATGTATTCTCGATAGCTCAGTTTGGAATTATTTGTTGATATAAACTGTCCCCAATAAAACTATGGGCCTTCACTCACCGCTTGTCCAGCCACGATCAGCTTCCCAGCCAGTGGAACACGATGTCTGTCTGGTGTGTGTGACACGGAGGTTTGCGCGAGCAATGTTTAGGTCGACTTTTATAGTTTTAGGGATCTTGCTGTGTTTAGTTTAATTGTTTGATATTTTTCAAGTTTCGGCGCGATCACAGATTTGACGTTCAAGACAGTGGCGCCGCGTTCGGTGGCGGCGCGAACAATTTCGTTGCCGCGTTCATGTTGGCGCATGCGCGGCGAGTTAGGCGGGATTCTAGAAGGCCCAAAACCCTGCATTGGTCAATGGCGTGAAACGAATGTGGTGTTAAATGGAATTGAACGGTCTGGAGGAAATCGCTATTCCAATGCAGCGGAATACATCAGAGATACATACAGGCCCTCGTTCGGTTAAGGACAGATTCTTGTTACGGCAGATTATTTTAACGGCAGATTCGTGTTTGGGCAGAAGTACAATCATCAAAAAATATTTTAAATACATTTATTAGAAAGTGAAAGTTGAATAACAATCTTGTAACAATTTTTTTTTTTTTTACATATTTTTAAATCCGCCAATTCTTTTAATCACTTTAAATTCGAAATAGTATTTTGCTCCAATTTTGATATTATTTCGTTAATAGATTTATTTTTTTCAATTAAGATTTTAGTTCTCCGTTGACCACTCGATTTGCGTTTAAATTTTCTATTTTGAAATTTTGCTTCCTTTTTCAGTAATTGAATGAAATAATATATGCTGGGTTTCTTCGGGAATCTTGCATTCACGCGACGATGCCAACCTTCGATGGCGTTTGTTGTTCTTACATGTTCTTGGTAGCAGCTAAAAGTTTCGCTAGTAATTTGGTTAATCCAATAATTTGAAAAATAACTGTCAAATTTTGAGAATTCCTCACAGCCCATCGCTTCCTCACGAATAGTAAAATAGCTTTCTAGTATGTACTTCGGATCTAATAGAGCCAACATGGTGTACAATCGCGTGATTTTATATCCATCTTCAGTTTTTGTGTATCCAAGTTTTTTGCTGTATCTCCACAAAGCATTGCAGAAATGATAAAAGCATCCCGTGATCTTAGCTTCCGGAAATACTTCTTTTAAAGCTTGTACTTGTGCGATTTCAAAGTCACATTTGTAATGTGTAATATTTACTTTGAATTGTTCTCTGAGGATCTTAAACATTCTGGTATACGATTCTTGCATTTTATTTGGTAGTAAAACATACACTAATGGTACGAAATTCACATTATTATCATCATTAGATATATATATGTGCATAGTGTAGACTTGAAAATATGGAGTAGGAGTTATCCTAAATGTGCCATCGCCACAAAATATTTTATATTCAAATACTCTCTAGCTAAATCAGTCCCAAATATTAAAATTTTGTCATCGTCAAAATCAAATCAAAATCAAAATCAAAATTGCTTTATTTGCTTTAAACAGGGTACATTAATTTGGTGTTTATAATATGCAAGTTACAGAACATGCCTGCTTAGCCACTAAGTATAAATAGCATGCAAATATAGAATACCTATGTCATAAAATAATGCAATAACAGACAAAATAATATTTAAAACATAAAAAGAACTCTAACAGTCAGCTTGATATTAATCCTAATCCATATATTATTAAATTATTACCCTTAGACTAATATAAATCACTATACAGACAATTTATTAATTCTTAACAGCCAGTCTATAATTTTGATGAAGTCACGTAATACATTGTTATTTTCGGTTTTTTTTTTTTTTTAATCTTTATTGTAAAAAAAGGCTTTAGTCGCTGAGCGACTACGTCAGCCCCATATAGCAATTACAAAACTATTGTCTACACTTAATTAATTTTAACATTACATAATACAACTTAACAGCTATTGAGGATTTAGGGTTTGATAATATCATATTTACATTACCAACTTCGCAAAATTTACAATGTGCTTCTAACTCCAGCGCCTCTCTTTCTGCCCTAATCCGATCACACTCCACTAAGGCGTGGTAATTGTCCTCTCTAACGTTACATAACGCACAGTTTGGAGAATCTAAAACCCTCATCATGTGACCATACGCATTCAGTGGGACGTGCCCGGTGCGTAGGCGCATACTCATCACCAATAATTTTCGGTTCATACGTACTTCTGAGAACCATGGTATCTTTGGTGGTTCAGAAGTAATAGTTTTATACCATATACCCCTCTCCTTGGATCTCTCATCAAAGTACTCTCTCCATATGTCATAACAGTATGTTTTAACTTCTCCTAAAACATCCGCAAAAAAAGGTCGGTGGTTAACAATAATGCCTTCATTAACCCCTAATTTAGCCAACTTATCAACTTGATCATTTTCTATCAGATTCACATGTGATGGGATCCATTGAAATTTAATATTTTTTCCACTTCTCTGCAATAATAAGAACTGATCTAATATAGTATAAGCTTCGGGGCGTCCTCGTTTACCCGAGGTGCAGCGAGCTAAAAGTTGGAGAGCACTCCTAGAATCACTCAATATAACATAATTAATTTCACTACAAGATGCACGACAAACATTCAGCAAATGGCTTGTAATTCTGCCCCTATTATAGGAATTTTACTATTTAATTTAAAACTGGCTGCTACGTTACATTGAGGATCAAAGAATGCTGCTCCAACCCCATCACCATCCTTGGATCCATCAGTGTAAATCTGATAAAAATGGGAATATCTTTCATTTATAGTTTCTTTAGATTTTCTACATAACATTAAAGAAGAGTAACACCTCTTTGGCCCTTCTATACTATTAATATCTAAACTCATATGTGATTTGATGTCAATATTTGTCATCCATGTCGATAATGAAAACATCTCTAATTTGTGCGAATCATGTACCTGTTGTGCTGATAATTTACCATGTACCAAGACTAGAAGTGGCTTCTTTTTATTCCTCCAATAAGGAGACTGCTCACAAATTGCAGCAAATCTAGATATTATCGAAATGGTCTTACCTTTATTGATTGATCTGGATCTTAAATAAAATTTTGATGCTAAATATTTACGTCTAATAAACAATGGAGGAAGACATAACTCCGATTCCATAGCATGTATTGGAGTGCTTTTAATGAAACCCCCAATTAATCTTAAGGCCTGATTTTGAACTCGGTCTAATTTTGCTATATTAGACTTGGCACAATTGTCAAAAAGAAAGCTTGCAAAATCTAATCTGCTACGAATAATAGCTATGTATAAACGTCTTATATGTATAGGGTGAACTCCCCAAGATGTTCTTGCTAAGACTTTAAAAACATTTAAAAAATTGTTAGATTTTTCACGCACCTCATTTATCTGTTTGCCCCATCGCAAAGATCGATCAAGCCATAATCCCAAATATTTAACTATTGCAACATTCTCCAGACTGACATTCCCAATATTTATTCTGGCCTGCTTTTGAGATCTACCTCTAGAAAACAAACATAATTTACTTTTATTCGATGATATTTCAAGTCCTAGATTTTGCAACAATACTGTCAGTCTATCCACAGCATCTTGGAGAGTAACTGTCATAAATCTTAAATTACTACCTGTTACATAAAGAACAAAATCGTCAGCGTATTGTGACACGAATACATTTACTATTGTTTTACAAATTTCACTAGTAACAATATTAAACAGGATTGGTGACATAGGGTCACCTTGAGCCAATCCTTTGCACGTCCATCTCGTGATTGAACTATTACTTCGTGACTCCACTATTGTAATATGCCTTTCTTTAAGATATTCCCAAATGTATCTACAAATAGATGACCCTACGCCCAATTCATCCAATTTAGTAACTACTCTAACAATATCAACATTGTTATATGCATTATCTATATCAATAAAACAACCAAGGGTTTGTTGCCGGTCTGTAAAACCCAATTGAATCTGAGTAACTAATCGAACCAAATTGTGCAAACATGACTGTGTTCTCCGAAACCCAACAGTATTACAAGAAAATAATTCATTGCTCTCAAAATACCATTCAAGTCTTCTAGTAATAATATTATGCAATGTTTTACAAAGGCAAGAAATCAGTGCTATTGGCCTTAGCGATGAAATAGTATTCGGATCACGCCCTGGTTTTGGAATGGGAACCACTCTCACGTCTCTCCATTGCCTAGGAACCACTCCTTGAGATAAACATTTGTTAAACATGTCGACTAAGGCTTGTTTGTTAGAAAAGTTATAAATCATAGAATATGAAATGTCGTCTATCCCTGGCGAAGTGTCTTTTGTTTTCAATGTATTACTAAGTTCCTGTAATGAAATAGGGGCCTCTAACTGTGCGTTTTCAGATGTAAAAACTGAAGAGGGCGGTAAAACATAATCTGGTGTAAGCTGTCTTAGAAATTCACAAGCCCTTTCCCAATCCAAATTAGATCTGACCGCTCTATAACCTTTAAGCCACTGCATCTTATGCCACATCTCACTACTGGAAACGATTTCACTAATACTATCGCAATAATTACGAATAAGACGTTGAGCTTCAGCAACTTTTTGTTTAAAAACCATAAGGTTGGCAGGTATTGGGTTTCTCCTCAGTATAGCTAATGCCCTTCTACGCTCCGCTACAGCCCTTGATAGTTCAGGAGACCAATACGGTTTAGGAGTGAATTTGCTGTTTGGATTGTGACATATCTTAATAATGGGAATGGATTCGTCAGTGGCTAAATTCATTAATTCTAACATAGTATCGTACATTTCTTGAGCATCTTCCGACAGATTAATGTTCTGAAATTTATGTATTAGTATTTCTTTGTATTTTTTCCAATCGGATTTTTTGAAATTTCTCTTTTTGGTAATTTTTTTCATTAATGTGATTTCTGTGGTTATGGAAAGCATTAAATGGTCACTACCCAAAGTTTCATTAAAAACGCTCCAATTAAATCTTAATGCGATATCTGAGGATGCGAATGTGATATCAGGAGAAGTTTTTTGCCAAATATTACCTACACGTTTAATCCTAGTGGCATCACCATTATTAAGATATACAAAATTATACTCTGAAGAAGCATCATTTATTTGTGAACCCCTACTATTGTATCTACTCGACCAATTGTTATGATGTCCGTTAAAGTCACCCCCTATTATTGTTTTACACGACCACTGACAAAATAACCTTTTCCAATCGTCTAGTGTTGTGTTAACATTGGGTGGACAATAAATCACTAATATATTTTCTAAAAAGTCACAATTAAAAATTTTTACTCCTGAAGCCTGTATATCCTGATTATTAACATTTACAGAAAATACTTGCGCTCTAATTGATTTATGCGCAATAATCGCAATACCGCCATAAGCATCATCTCGGTCTTGTCTATAAATATTAAACGACCCAATTTTAAAACGGCTATCAGGCTCAAGCCACGTCTCAGTTATAATGCAGATATGAACCTTTTCTAATAACAAAATATTTTCGAAACATCTAGCTTTCGGTCTTAAACTTTGCGCATTCCATTGTAGGAGTTTTAATTTTAATATATTATTGTTATCCATTAACTACTACTAAGTTTTATGATCATTTCTAGAATACTATTCAAAAACGGCCAATCAGATATGTTATCAACTACAACCAAAACTAACCACTCAATACAGCACTTAACTACAGATTTAAATTTATCGTACATACTCATATTCATCAAAAATATAATATCTTTCAATCTAGATAATAGTTCTTGAAAATTCACCCCGCGCTTATTTTGTTGACCATAGTTATTATTGCCGGTCGCGTTATCACTCGCTCGCGGAGGAATGCGGTCCGACGACTCCCGCTCTCGCTCTCGCGCCCGCTCCCGTTCACGCTCCTCACGGCGCTCCGATCTACCTGAACTTTGGTACTTGCTATCAGCTGACGTGTTATTGTTATTGTTGCGCGTTGATTGTGGTGACTTCGGACGTTTCGGAGTTGAAAATAACTGTGCATAAGTTGGAAAGTAGGGTGTATACGTATGGTTAACATTGCTATCCGTCTGTAAGCCATCAAAAGTATTATTAGTTTCTACATTTGGTGTTTTAACCTCATCTGGTTTGTTATTTGGCGTTTTACGGTTCGATTCCGGCTGGACGTACATATTACACGCTATGCGATATGTACAATTAAACTCTGCCATAAGCTCTCTTAAACGTTTCTCTCTAAGGTAAACAGGGCACGATCTATCTAAGGATAAATGAGGCCCGTGGCAATTCACACATTTAAAAGTGCTAATCTCACAATTTTCATGAAAACCGCCGCATTTGGGACATATTATTTTCTTTGACGCACATCTAGCTCTTACATGTCCGAATTCCCAACATTTCGAGCACTGTGTCGCAGGGAAAACATAGGGTTCTACCTCCGTTCGTATGCAGTCCACATTAACGTAAGCCGGTAGGTACGAACAGCTGAACTTAACGCGTGCAGCCTCGCTAGGTACCCACTTGCTATTGTTGTCCCGTCTATTTAGTCGTTTAACAGATATTATCGGGACTTGGTTGGGACATGAAATTGCTTGAAGTATTTCATCCTCATTCAGCTCCAAGTCTACATTCCTTATTATACCGTAGGTAAAATTAACGTCAGTCGGTCGTTGAACTTGCCAATTCCGTGTTTTAAACTCGGCGCAGTTAATGACTTTATTTGCATATTCATAGCTAGGAACCTCTAGTTTTAATTTGTATGCGTTGATGTATTTGATTTTGTTAATATCTAAAAATCCCAAACTTGTGAACAACTTGGCTATAGCAAATTGTTTTGGAAGTTTCTCCTTGCATGAGATAATAATCTCCGTTTTTACATCGCTCTGCTTCCTGCCTTTTTTCTCCACTTTTGTCCACTCTAACTCATCCTCTTCTCGGTCACGTTTAATTGGTCTTGCTTGCGTATCCTCTTCCGTATTGCTATTTACTTGCTCTTTACTAGTCCCCTGTTTTCCGCTGCCCTCCTCTTGTGTTTGAAATCCACTGTTTTGAATTAGATCTTCTGTCTCCATACACTTCTCTTCCTCTACTTTATCCAAAGAAGCCATAATATTTGATAGGCGCAGACGCTAAAGCCTGCATCGCAGGCTCAGCACGTAGTAGGCACTTAGTAAACGTATAATTCTCCACACAATATACCGACGCGCGTGATTAACACGAGTGCCGTGCGAGAACGATTTTCGGTTTATTCACTATTAAAAAATTCTTCCAATGAATAAAAAGTGTTTTCTGTCAACCATCTATACAATTCCGTTCTAAATTTTACTACGTGGTATTGCTTAATTTTTTCTGAAATTTTATTATAAATTTGAATGCACATTGCATAGCAATTTTTATGGAATCTCGTTGTTTTTGGTACAATGTCTAACCTTAAATCATTCGCGTTCCTAAAATTTCTTTGTGCTATCTGGCCCACATATTTAAATAGGCTAGTATTTTGTTTGACATATTTACCAACTTCAAGTATGTAGAGACAGGGTAAAGTTAATATCTTTAACTTTTTAAAGTATGGCCGACATGATTTATCAGGAGCGATCCCACAGATGGCCCGTATGCAACGTTTCTGTGCAATGAAACCTTTTCTTATGTCAGTACCATTTCCCCAGACAAGGAGACCATACCGAAGCACAGATTCTACAAAAGCATAGTATGCGATAATAGCTGTATTTCTGTCAGCTATTCTGGCCAGTTTGTACAAGGCAAACGAGAAACTATTGATTTACTATTTGGTCTTTCCAGTTTAACTCTGGTGTTATTACAAGTCCTAGAAATGTCACGGTATTCGTAAAATTTAAAATGTCACCATGATAGTCAATATTAGTCAAAGGAATTACAAAATTATTGAAATTAATTAAGTTGGTTTTACTAAAATTAATTTTTAGATTATTTTTACTCGTCCAATTAATTATTTGTGTCATTGTAGTATTTATGTCGTTTATGTGTCGATCTCGTGATTGCTTATTATGTGTAGTCACTATAATAGACACATCATCTGCAAACAAAATGGTCTCAAAATCTAGCACATTGGGGAGATCGTTAATGTAGAGTAGAAAAAGTAGAGGGCCTAGGATGCTTCCTTGAGGGACTCCATATTTATTATGTCTGAATTCGGATGTGTGGTTTATTTTATTTGACCTGGCATCTAGTTGCGTTATTTCCACACATTGGTGTCTATCACTCAGGTAAGACTGGAGCCAGCTAAGTGCAGGACCCCTTATACCATATCGCTCTAGCTTAGACAGTAGTTGATCATGAGAAACGAAGTCGAAAGTCTTTGTCATATCGACAAAAATTACTGTAGTGTAAAAATCTTCAGTAACTTTATGCAACACCTTATTGACTAAGTTAAAAGTAGCATGTATGGTAGATTTATATTTCTGGAAGCCATACTGATTTGTGATAACATTGTATTTATTCAAAAATGAAGTGAGGTTCCTGTGCATGGCTCTCTCAAAAGTTTTCGATAAATTAGGAAGCAATGCTATAGGTCGATAATCGGCAACATCTGTCTTATCACCTTTTTTGTATAAAGGTTTAACTATAGTCGGTTTGAGTTTATCAGGAAAAATACCTGTTTCGAATGACAGGTTAACAAGGTAGGTTAAAATAGGACTAATTTCATCTTTGCAGGCTTTTAGAACTTTTGTGCAAATATGGTCATATCCTTCTGAATTTGTATTGTTCAGTAACATTATAGTTTGATTAACAACGCACTCGTCAATGGGGGTTATAAAAATGGAGTTACTAATATAGTTAACATTACTTAAATTATTTAGCTTATAATTAGAATTATTTGTCATGTCAATAAAAAAGTTATTAAAAGAGGATGCAATGTCAGATGGATTTGTAATATGTGTGTCATTTTTTATTATTTTGTAGATATAATTATTATTAAAAGTACTACCTGTTTCGCTCTGTATCAGTTTCCATGTTGCTTTACATTTATTTTTGCTATTTATAACGTCTTGCCATCATCATACAAAAAAATATCCTCAACAAGTTTATTGGGTAGTTTAAGCTTTTTCAAATTTTTGCAAGTAGTTCTGTCTAAATGTAAATAGTCCTGTCTTGCCTTGTATAGCGAATCTTTCTTTGAAGTAAATAACGGTATATCTTCTGAATTCAGGCTGCAGGTGTCAAAATAATCTTCATATATTTTAGGTATAGGTTCCAAATTACTGCACACTTCTTGCTTGCAGCCGGTCATTAATTTGTCCACTTTGTTTCGGACGAAGTCAGGGGAACATGTGTGCTTTGCTTCCTTTATTATTTTATTTTCTTCGTTTAAAGTTATAGACGAATTGCACTCATTTTTATTGAAGCACCGCCAATTTGTACTCCCTGATTTATTCTTTAATACAAAATTATAACGATGTCCACCGTGGAGAACAACGGGCTTGCCTTTCTTACTCGTAATGAAATTAATTTCATAATATTCTCGACTTGGTCCTGGTTGATCCATGATGATAATTTGCAGAAAAAATGCTATATCAATCGCGTGGCTGAAATTCTGATTGCGTTCATAACAATGACAAACATCAATGTCAAGTCACCACTTCATTTTATTAATTACATTATGGTCAAGTAGCCAGTTATTTACGAAGCAGGTAAGTAGGTACTTCAAATAGATTAGCCATGTTTCTTATTTGTAATGTTACTAATAACCGCGTAGGTACCGCGTTCGATAGAGCGATCGCTGATTGGTCCAACTAACGTAACCTAACCTAACCCAACTCATTGACCAATCAGAACACGCGGAGCTACCACTACCACCATGAAGTCAACTCATAATAAACCAAGATTTTATATAATATTATTGTTTAATACCAGTGAAATGACAATGTCACTGAAAAGAGCTCGTGAATTTATAAGAACCAGTCGTTATTGACAATAATCTGTGTAATTATAATTTCACTAGTGTAATTATAATATCACGTCTTAGACAAAATCTCTGCGACATATAAATAAATAATTTTATTTTGTACGTGACTGTCTAATTTCTGCCCAAACACGAATCTGCCGTTAAAATAATCTGTCGTAAAAATAATCTGCCGTAACAAGAATCTGTCCTTAACCGAACGAGGGCATACAGGAATTATTTTTGTAACGAGGGAGCTGTTCCGTGGCAAAATAAGATGATACGATATATTTTTTCTACTTAGGTATATTAAATAAATAATTACAGATGAACTTTTTGTTTTTCTTGTGACATTCACATATTTGATTAATGCATCCATTTCAGCGAACCACGTCAAAGATGGTTTGTAAATTGTTGATGTTCTGGCACCGGATCGAACACTTCTTTTTTTTTTAACCTCTATCATATACTTATGTAGATCTCAAATATTTGATTTTTTTCTTCACGTCATCTAAAGTCAGATCTTGGAGGTTCATACCGACAATAACATTTTTCAACGCGGTATCTCTTGCGACTCTGTTCCGATAGATTAAACTATCGTTTCTCCACAGACATTCCTGTTCTCGGTAAAGAGAAATGAATTTGGACGTCATTTCGTTTGTCCACTTTGTTAAAACCATGGTTTATCACTTATCACACTACAAAGGTTACAACCAAGACAATATAACCTAAAAATAAACAACACGCATGATATGTATTGGATTGGCTCACTGGCCCGGGCATTCACATGAAGCCAGTACACGAGCCAATCCAATGGGAAAGTAGTGGGGGAAGCGTTGGCGCCAGCAAATTCGAAACCGTTCTATTTAATTGGATTGGCTTTGTCCATTGGCTTGAGATGTGGCTCCAGGCTGTGTAAATGAAGAGGCACACACCAGGTGGCGCCACCTTAGCGTAAATATTAGTGAGCGTATCTAGAATTTAGTAAAAATAAATAAAACACGCATTGTGTTGCGCCACCTGGTGTGTGCCTCTTCGTTTACACAGCCTGGAGCCACATCTGTAGTCACTGGAGAATCCTCCTGCTGCACCACACAGTCAGCACGCTCCAACTGCAACATACAATTAGACCTACCACCTGACCTATTCCCAGAAACAATGTTCAAAAAGTCAAGTTTATAAATACTCAGCACCCTAGCACACGGCCTTCTCACATAATTTACTAACTGAAACTAAATTAGCTGAGAGACCTGGTACATACAAAACGTTTGTCAATGTTACAGAGCCATTCTCCAAGCGGAACCTGACATCCCCATAGCCACCACAAGGTAAACTTTGATTATTTGCTACAGTGATATAATTTTTACAAACCCTAAAATTATCTATTTTATCAATATTGTTACACATATGTGAGGTTGAATCAACTTCTTGAATCAACCTGATCCTCACTAGCTCGCTAGTCAAACCATTTGACATTGTGGCTGTTTCCAAACTGGCAACTATGATATCGAACTCCTGGGGCAGACCACTGACTAACAACTCTGCCACTTCCTCATCCTCAATTTCTCTTCATATCTCTTGCAATTGCTCGACCAGTGACATGACCGCTTCGATGTACGAACTCATGTTAGGAAACTCACTGTACTGAATCCTGTATAGTCGGCGAAGCAAAACAACCCGGCGATAAAATCCGCGGTCTTCGAATACATTGCACAAAGCGTCCCAAGCTGCTTTTGCATTTTCGACATTGCGAATATATTGTTAACAAGCAGGGCGCACAGACAAACAAATTCTTGCAAGCGCTTTGGCATCTTTAGCTGCTTCCGCTGCGACAGTTTCCATAACACACGGCCATAGACCTTCTAGTACTAGCGCATGTTTTATGTAAAATTTCCAGGTATGAAAATAAGCTGCTCCTTCAAGCTTTTCAAAGCTATAAGCGCGAACACTTTCTTCAGACATTGTGTGTGATGTGATGATGGATAAGCTATGGTAGGTGCACGTAGAGGTTATGATGACGCAACACGACGTGCACGCCGCCGAGACACGTGCCGGCCCCGTGTACTCACGACAACACCGCCGATGCGAACCAAATTCCTTACGTCCACAGCTTGGTTGGCACATCGTTACGACCACCAGCGAAACCACCAAACAAATCGTTGTATAGTTCATGAACATATGCGCAGAAATTTGGTGACATTTGGTAACACACAGTTTATTGTCAATTCCACAAATCTTTGTTACACCTTTGGAATGCGCCTATTAGTACAAGGCTTAGTATTTAAGAGAAAAACTATAACAGGACAGAATGACGAGTCGATCATCGAGAGAGAACAGAACCACAGACTAGATATAGTGACAAGTAAAGGGTTGACACATTTAACACACCCTGGAATAGCGGCAGTCTCTTTTTTAACTACAATTTTTTTTTGTATTATTTTATTGGCTGTAGCTGACGCAAATTATAATTTTGTTGTAGTTGATATAGGAGCATACGGACG
Source organism: Scrobipalpa costella (assembly GCA_949820665.1). Classification (NCBI taxonomy): domain Eukaryota; kingdom Metazoa; phylum Arthropoda; class Insecta; order Lepidoptera; family Gelechiidae; genus Scrobipalpa; species Scrobipalpa costella. The sequence continues at coordinate 11,355,929 of OX463309.1, forward strand.
TACGAGTAATAGCGACAGCGGCATTTTAAGCGGATCCAAATTGGGGCAATTACTGCAAACCGATTCACTATGCATTCCGCCTAATAAACGATTGCCTGGCAATATATTGCGAGAAAATGCCTCATGTTTTAGGAGACGAAGCTTTTCCACTATCTAAACACATGATGAGACTTTATCCAGGCAGCCAACTAACGGGGAATGAAGAGAAGAAAATATTCAATTATCGTTTAACCCATATATGCCCAGAACTTTTTAGGTCTCCGATTCTTACAAATTTTTGATATGTTGCTACTAAATGACCATAATTAACAATGTAGTTTTTATTTTTCAGAAATATTGACTGAAAATCGGTTTTTTTCAGTGGGTCGAAAACGACCCCATGGGCAAATAAGGTCCCTAAAATTCAAAGTTTAGAAATAAAACAAAATTGAGCAATAAACCGTTAGTGTAATGAATTTAACCCCAAATTAGGCATGAAAGGCAATAAAACATTTGTCATGAAGGTTGACACCACATTTACGACACATTTTTACTGTCTTATTTTTACACAATGCACATCTTTTTCTCGTTTGACCAGTGATGATCATGTGCTGAGCGCTGTGTGTTCTAATGGTATGTGGTATATTGAATACCATTTTCTGAGCTTCAGGTCCAGGATGTATTTTGGCAGATCCATACTTTTGCAGTAAGGTTCTTGCAATAGATCGTCGGAATTCTAATGTGTCGACATTTGCTCCCCAAGACCTGGCTAATAAAGTACAGTTATTGACAGCTACATCAATCAGCCACATCCATATGGGTACATACCATTTCTTTCCTCTGATAGAAATGCGGTAAACGCCAACATTAGCGTCTAATCTGTCGACACCGCCCATGAACCTGTTGTATTGATGAACTACATTGGGTTGGTCAATATCAATCTTTTTATGTTCAGCAACAGAATATCTTTGCGCTTTTTGAACTGGGTGGACTCCAAACTCATTTGACAACAGAGTTACTACGCTGTTGTCATTCCAACGCACAGCAGAAATATTATCATTGGTGTCCAGCATGAAATCGTAGCTGCCTCGAGGTTGTTTTTTGCAAGCTTTGACATCAATCAAGGGACACTTGTCTACCCTGTTTTGTCGAACAGTTCCTGTAATCTTGACATCCTTCTCTTTCAAAACACTCAGAAGTGTAGGTGATGTAAAAAAATTGTCGCAGAAGACAGAAAAGGGTGGATCTGGATACACTTTTCTTATTTTTTCTGTCAATTTAGTTACCAAATGTTCACCAAGTCCAGTTTCACGAGCTTCTGTACGTCCTTCGTATAGATCCGCTTGTAAACGCTTGTAAACAATATCCTAAACGAGTTGCTGCAACCCAGGCTTTGAACCCAAAACGTATTGGTTTTCCGTGAATATGTTGCTTACATCCATGTCGCCCATAATAAGGTATCATTGATTCGTCAACACTAATATTCTTCTCAATAGGAGCATACATCAAAAATTTTTCGTTGAGCATTTCAAATAGAGGACGTACTTTTGCCATTTTATCACCTGAACGTAAGTTATCGTTGTCAGCCAGATGAAAATATCTAAATATTTCTTCGAATCGATTTCTTCTCATCGACTTGGATACAAGCACATTGTGAGTGTCTTCGTTGAACTCCCAATACATTCGTCGTCGAGGAAGAGGCGCGTATCCACTAAGGATTAAAATACCAATGAAGCAGTATATTTCGTCTCCCGAGAGAGAGAAGTTAGTATTATGATCTTTGCTGACAGCATATAATACGGAATGTCTAACAATATATCTTATAACTTCCTCATTGAAAAATAATTCAAAAAACTCAATCGGAGAGCTGTCTTTCGATAATGTGGTAACAGCTCGTGGAGGGGGTGGTACCCATTGTTCAGAATTTTGTGGCAAATCTTGTTTTATCCAGTTACGTTGCCTTGCTGTGGATTTCCGGCTAGTAGAAGATACTGCTGCGCCCGTTATGGCACCTCTGGAACCTCGGTTTGACAAAGAAGCCCCCCCGCGAGAAGATGGTGTTATACGGTGATTGATGTTGTTTGATGAAAGAGCCCCACGAGAAGTTGATGCGATACTATTGGTCGGCTGTACTGCTCTCCGCGATCTTTTTGCAACAGCTGTTGAAGTTGATGATGATGGTATCAATACATTTATATCGTCAATAGACTGGTCATTTATAGTACCATTTAATTCATCATCATCACGTTGATGAACTATAATCTCCGCTGGAGCTAGTAGCTGATGTCTATTCAAACGATCGATATCGTTGCAGTCTTCATCACCTGAATCGCCGTCGGATAAGGCACCATCACCTGGTGGGTCCACATAAACATCAATATCATTGACATCTTCATCAATGAGTAACTCAAGAGCTTCAGCGATTTCATGAGTCCTTAGAATACGTCGAGACCTAAAACCGACAGAAATAAGCCTAAGTCAGTGTTTATGCCCACGGGGTCGTTATCGACCCAATGAAATGTAGGTACGTATTTTATTTATAAAATCTAAATTGATTGCCAATAAAAATAATTATATCATAAAAGAAGGGATTCATTTTACATATTTTGTAAACAAAACTATAATATAAATGAATAAAAACAAGTTACTCACATTTTTGTGCGCGCGTGTCACACTTTTACCACAAAAACAAATAACTGATTTTTGTTAAGTGAATACAAGCGTCTTATCAAGTTGACAGGTCACTAATGTGCATTCCAGTACAAAGTAATGAGTCTCATAAATGAAAAAACGAGGGTAGTTTTGTTTATTTTACAACGATTCTCACAAAGTGAATCATAACATATACCCACCTATTTTGGGTCGTTTTCGACCCGCTGCACATACGTAGATTTCAATTATTTAGGCGGCCAAAAATATATTTTTCTCTAAAATAGCTATACGTACAATAGGAAATTAAATTAAACCCTTTTTGATTCGAAAAAATATATTTATTGATTATGCAACATATTTACATCAATAAAATACCAAAAAATTAATATTATTTTACAATTACCAAAAAAATAAAAAAACGTCTTACGAATTATATATTACAAGCATAAATACGGTAAAATGTCATGTATCTATATCTTAAATATACACTTATCACAAATAAAACACATATTTTACTTTGAGAGAAAGTAAGCTACTTCAAAGTAAGCAATCTCTAGGTACAAGTATTTGGTTTGGCAGCCATCAACATTTCCATAGTTTCAGGAAGGAATACTTTGTGACAAGGTTTCTTGATTTTTCTGCTTGAGCTGATCAGGGGGTCTGATGTTAATAAAAGCCTGTTAAATACATCTAAATTGCATTCCTTTCTAGAAAACTTCCTTGCAAAGTTAAGCCTGTACGATCGAAAATGCTTGTTCCGGGCTTCTGCTGCCTCCTCAGATAACTGGCCAATAGGAAGTAACGAGTGACTTATGATTTGCCCACCATGCATCAGAATTTTGTGCATAGTCGGCGTCATTGGATGCCATCCATACAGGTCCACGTACAATTTCGCAGTGTCATATGCGTATTTGTCATATTTTGCGACATCAATTTCATGACCACTTGAAACAGTCTCCAATATAACTTTGAGCCTGTAGATAAGCTCAAAGCTAATTCCTGTGATCTCCGATGCCAGTTCAGGGTTGTCGAAGAATCTCCTGCTCGTGTTGCCATCATTAGTATTGCCAAAGTTAGCCTTTGGCATATCTATAAGAAGTCCAGTTTCGTTACGAAATCTGACTTGAATTTCGGACTTTCTTTGTGCTTCCAATTCCTTTTCTTCTGTAGTTTTCCTCTCTCTGTATTTCTGCACAGGTAATTTATATGCTAAATGGAGTATACTTTCGAAAAGCCGAATTCTAGCATGTAATACTGATAATCCGAATTCTAGAGCTTCAGAGCTCACATCATTCCTCTTGTTTAAATCGTTGAAACTTTTAGAAGTAGCTCCACAGATGTAGCACTTCGAAGTTGATTTCGTGTCCATGGCCGCGTTACACACCTTTCCGTCTACCATTGTCATTTTAAGCACATGGCCAAACTGATACTCTTGGTTGTTTAAAATGACTATCGTATTATTGAGCAGCCTAACTGACTCTTGCACATAATTTATTTCGTTCTTCGTCACATCTGTAGACTCTTTTGCATACCGAAATCGGATAGGACGGCAAAATCGTGACGAGGATGGTGTTGGGTTTTGCCATATTACTTTTTTGTTTTCCTCTCTACAAACAATGCGTAGCGGCACAAAAGAACTCAAGAAAATGTTTCCATCAGAGTCAGTGTCATGCTCAAATTTTTGTTTAAACTTGGATTGCTGAGAGCCGTCACAACCCCATTTACAGATAATCGTTAACGACTTCCTTTCTTCTTCGTTCAGCGTAATTAGCACCTCTTCCAGGAATATTGAGAGGCGTGTCACAGTAAGATCTATTAAGCATTGTAAGTTGCTTTCTGCCGAAGTATCTGTAACATTCATGGATTCTTGTGGGGGATAACATTCTTGTTTCGCCTTTAGCAACAAGTCGTAGCAAGGGAAATGTTTTGGGTTTGTTGCTCTTATAATTTCATATTGCCGTCTTGAAAGATCAGCTTCCACGAACATCTGAAGTGCTTGCAGAGGCGTCAGCGGAAGTAACATGTCGTCGTCGTTATTCACTTTAGAATAGGCAGATCTATATTTGCTGGCTCGTTTCGGCGAATTAGTAATTTCTTTGAGAACTTTTGAAGCATTCCTTTGCCCAGTGTTTTGTAAAACAGATTGTGCGGCGTGGATGATGACGTCATGCTCCAAAGTCGCACGAATTTCTTCGGTTTTTCTTCTTTTGCTTCGCTCACTTAAATCTTCGAAAGATTTTGCTTGTCTACCTTGAGGAGAAGCCGATTCCATCGGAATCTCGAAAGTTCCTTCTAACCAACCTCGGTTATCTTCTAGGAAAACTTTTTCGTGTTTACTGGCTTTCTTCCATCTTTTCATGAATTCGGTTTTGATAAAGGAATACCTTTGCTTCAAACGTTTTTTAGCATTTTCAGTGTCCCCATAACGTATCACAAGAAAATCTTCATACGAATCGAGTTTTTCCCTTAAACTTGGTAAATTTTGTTCTTGCACTTGTTCAAACAAGTACTTCCGAGTCACTATTTTAGTACCCGAGGCACCAGATGGACCTGAAACAAAAAATAATTAGAATTAATACAATTTTGCACGAACGTGGTATTTTTTCTCAATTTTGACCCCTTACATTCAAATGCTCTTATTTTCGAAACGCGCGGGTTTCCGCGGCCAATTTTTTACTGGTATAATAGAAATACAAGTAAAGTATTGAAAAATAAAGAAAACATTGCTCGGACGGACCCTTAAGTTAGTTAAAAGACATATTTCATTGTTAGAAACACAAAAAAACTGACTTTTTTCAAGAGCTATCTTTAAAAACTAAAAAGATTATTAAGGGCAGTAGAAAATAAAAAAGTTACTGTTGAAAAACAAAGGTTCTTACCTGAATTACTGCAATCCATCACTGTCACTTGAAAAGAAGTAGTTGGAAAACAAATACAAATTTTACAAAAGTTGTAAGTTTAGGAGCGCCGAGAACAGACACGTACACGTAAAGCGACTATCGAATTCCGACTGCTATAGGGAAGCTCTTGCGCATCTAAGAAGGGTGGGAGGGGTTGCCCATTGTATTCCCGGAACTGTTTACTACCTGAGTAAATGGTTATCTTATCTTTAGTTGTTTTTTTGAATAGCGAGTTTTGGTCGCCTAATTACTTGAAATCTACGTATGTGCGCTGGGCATATATGGGTTAAGCCGCGCAAAGCGGATAGTAGAAAGCAGTTTTGGAATACTCATAAAAATTTGAGGTTTTTCAAAAAAAGATCAGGATGCAACCAAAATATCTGGACCTTATGATACTAGCATGTACTTGTTTGCATAATTACATACGCACTCACGATCACATTGAGGCAGAAGAAGTAAGACCGCCACGTAATAGTATTTTGCATTTGAAGCTCAATTAGGAATCGTTTTCCTTCTTTTTTCGAAGTTGAGGCCAACAATCCGTCATCGACGATTTGCTTCACTTTTGTTCTTATTTTGCTTCTTTTTGTTTTTATTGTTTGGTTTATTTTTGAACCAACATTTATTTACATCATGTCCCTTCTTTTGTAGAAGCACGGTTTCTAGCTTCACTTTCTTCTATTATTTTGATTTTTAAATCTTCAGGTTTGGGCAATGTATCTCTGGATTCTATAGCAATGCGGAAGTTTTCATAGTCTGGGGATAAGCTGTATAGCATCATTATTGTTAGCGAGTCTTCATTAATTTTTATGTCCATATCTTCTAATTTTTCTACCGTACTCATAAAATTGTTTAGGTGTGATCTTACGTCACTATTACCAGTTTAGTGAGTATGAGTTGCTTTAACAGGGTCGCTTTTTTTTGCGGGTTCCTTGCTTGCGTATATGTTTTGGGAGAAACCTCCCACAGTTCTTTTGTACATACATACATACATACATACATATAATCACGCCTTTATCCCTAACGGGGTAGGCAGAGCGTAAACGACCTAAACAAAGGTCGTTCCGCCACGTCTGACAAAGTTTTGAGGGTTATTTAATATGGATTTGTACGTATATTGCTATAGTGACAGGTTGTCAGCCCATCGCCTAAATTTCAATACACTGTAACCCTCGAATCCCTTTTGATGACTTCTACAGCATGCCCGGGAGGAAGGGCAGCTAGAACATTCTATGTTTTTCTATCTCTCCTAGTCCAGCATGGAAGAATCTCTTTCATGAATTCTTTTGTAGTTGCACAATTTCTTACTTGTTTTATTTCTGACGATGAAATGAGCAGCAACAATTCTGATTTAGCAATCGAATCATTTTCATTTTCTTCTGCATCACACCGGGTTCCTTTTTGGTGTACTTCCAGAGCTTATTTTCGTTAAATATGTTTCAGCCTTTATAGCCCAAGTGTCAAAATTATCTTTTGTTAAAAGATCAATTTTTATCGTCATATTTTTTATCTTTTTGTATTTCCTGTTATTTATTTACGTGGATAATTGTTTTTACACATTTTTGATCTGCTACCATATGAATAGAAGATGGAATCGAGCGAATTAGTTAAAACCACACAAGAACAGTGAAAATATTATAATTTAAGTTTTTAAAGTAAGACTATAAACAGCTAGCTAGTTGTTAGGCAACACCACAGATCATACAAGTTCAGTATAAAGGAGTATCCTAATATAATTACACTGAGATTTTACGCAATAAATTCCACACAAATGAGCATTGGTGACTTCATTGGCTGTAGCACACCCACTGCCAATAAAATAGTGCACAGAGTAAGTGCAGTGATAGCTGCAATACTCACGGAATACTTAAAATTCCCAGAAAAGCAACAAAAAATAAGAAGAGAGCAGAATCAGTTTTGTAGCATTGCACGTGTTCCACGAGTGATTGGAGCAATGGACTGTACCCATGTTCGATTAGCACCAGTACCCTTAAACTTTCAGTTAGGTGAAGAGCAAGCAGAAATGTTCAGAAATAGGAAAGGCTATTTTTCAATTAACCCTTAAACAAAGGCGAGCAGTTTTTAATGATTATAATAAGATCACATTGATTCCTGGGTGTTTTAGAGCCGCAGATTCCAATTCTTCAGGAAAAATCCGGAAAAGAGGGAGCTGCTGAAATTTTGGGTGGTAATTATTTTACCATTATCCGTGTAGAACTTGTAATTGTGGTTAAATAGTTACCATTATCCGTTTAGGTTAAGTAAGATCGCTTTAACTATTTATATGATTATTTATTTTATAATTTGATAAAATAAATTATCGGGAGTGAGTAAAGCCAAAGCATATAAATAAGAAAATAAATTAAAACTAGCAAAATAGTTCGAAATAGTTTTATTAAAAAACACGGCAAAAATTAAAACATTTAGGAGTTTTCAACAAATCTAATTCTTCTGGCTGTGTATTTTTCGCCGTATGAAAACTCTTGAAACAAGGACTTGTACTTACATAGCGTCACTTTGTAAATAATGTATTTTATATTGATTATTACGCTATTATTTATCTTTAATATTGATATTAAGTTGTATTTTGATGTTTAAAATAATTATGTTTTATTAACTATATTGTTAATAAGAAGACGTGTAACCGAATGTTATCAATAAATTTTATCTTATCTTATCTTATCTTTGCACATTGAGCAGAAAATTTTTGATCGCTTTTGTTGATTTTTCGTGCTGCAAAATCTCCATCGCTTGTACGTCTCGCCTTCTTCAGGCAAATGTACCCCAACATTGAGAAGATGTATTTCGTCTGGTACTCCAAAATTTCCTCCTTTTTTGTTTTTGAACACTGTCGGTTGGTACGTCTTTTGTGTGTAATTGTTTATTAAACCTCTTGCTAGTTTCAACCTGAAATTTCTATGTGAGTGCGTCGTCACAGTATGTGTTATGTTATAAGTTATGTAAGCGTTGATGATGGCAGAATCAAACATAAAAATGAAAAGCCTCATCCAGTATTTCCTTGACTTCCGGTCTATAGGATACGATGATCAAAAGTGATCAAAGTGGTCCACACTTCCCATGCTAAGCGTGTATGACGCTATTGCTGTCGGACAGAGTATATCTTGCCTTGTTCCGTCTTTTTGTGTTCTCTTTACAAGTTTTGTATCAAGCGGGAGATGCGCGGTCGTAAGTACCGTGACGTCCTTAGTATCATACCATTTTATTGCTGTTATTGGCTCGCACGTCATAGATGCAAATTGATGCATCGGTCTCTATGTCTTTTCGGTCACTCCTAACTGATCCCACAGCAAATATGCTCTTTTCGTATAGATCCTCCATAAAGTTACAACTAGTAAAAAAATATCAAATGCAACTAGCGTTTCATTGGGAAGGTCACGGCAAAGCGTCATAACTACATTATATCCTAGGCCTTCATTTTCAGTATTATCGCCCTTTCCCGTATATATCTGAAATTGTCCGTGCCCAGACTTTGAACCCTCTTTTGATAGGCATTTTGCGCATGTATTGCTTTAAGCAGCTTAAGGGTAAACATTCATACATACATACAGTCACGCCTTTATCCCTAATGGGTTAGGCAGAGCGTAAACGCCCAAAACAAAGGTCGTCCCGCCACGTTAGACAAAGTTTTGAGGGTTATTTAAGTTAGATTTGTAGGTATATAAGGGTAAAACCCTTGAATTTAACCATACGCTCATCAATAGATTGCTTGCTTGATTCACTCATCTGGTTTTGAAATTGCTCGTTTATGGCAGTTATTATAGGTCTCAGCTTATAAAGCTTATCGTCTCCAAGAGAACCTGTTGGGGGCTCCATTTTGTTGTCATCAAATGAAGGTTTTCGGTGATTTTCTTAAACCTGACGATAGTAAATGTTCGGGAAATCTCAGGATTGTTGTAGAAAGGATCACTCGACCAGTAAAGTTCCATGTCGGGGAGTGGATTTAAGCCCATCATTATAAGAACTCCTAAATAAGCTTTGATTTCGTCTGATGTTACTTGAATCCAATTTCGACTATTTCTTTGGCGAGCGTATCTATTGGTCTGTTCTACGATAATTTCGATAACGTAATCCGGAAAAAATTTTTTGAAGATCTCAGTGGGTTGTGACTTGTGAGTACCCAACAAGCAAAGAAATCCTATAAATAAAGATTATAAGTAAGTTTTAACTAATAACGTTCTTATAAAGGCAATGTGGTAGACTCTTTTACTTAATAACATTCGATAAGCTGTAAAATACTCAAGAGCATTCGTTTTTGTATCTTAGTCCTATAGTTAACTACATGAGTCACACACAGAACAGTTACAGGATACTTTTACTAATAGTGTAATTTCATAAGCGTAGATATTCTCAAAAGCATTTGTTTTTATATCACAGTTTTCTAGTTATCTGTAAGATAATCTTATAAGATACTTACAGGAATAACAATCCTATTACTGTTAGCAGAAAGATTAAATAGTTCTGAATAATAATTTGATCCTATAGTAGTATTCTGTAAGAGAACAAGATATAATAATACACTAAGCTGATATTACTATAAGTTTGCATCCTTATTGGTCTTGAACGAGATTATTTTAAATGTAATTGTACTTAAATAGAGCGATATTAGATCGAACAACCGTGTAGGGTACTAGATCAACATCTTTATTAGTAATCGTCAGTCATTTTGTTTTGATTCAAGTGTTCCAATTCGCCTTGAGCAAATGATTTAATATGGATTTAAACGATTGGAAACGATTCAAAAGGAGCGGTGGTTATAGAAGAAAGGTGACAAATTGGTATAAAGAATTAGTTAAGCCATATCCTTCAAAAATAATTTCATCAGAGAGTAAACCTGGTGCGTCAAGTGCAAATACATATAAATTAAATGAGGGTTCCGCGATGAATAATAATTTTCCAACCTTAGCCTCTCACTCGGACAGCGAAGAAGTTGAAAATTTTATAGAAGAATACAACTTTGATGTCGAAGAATCCAATGAGTATGAAAAAAAACATGAATTGCTTGAAGGTATACAAAACTGGGCTATAAAATTTAATATACCTCACCTAGCCCTAAATGAACTATCTACTATTTTAAATAAAAGATTAACAAATGTTTTGCCTAAAGATGCACGAACCTTATTACATACTAATAAAGAAACGGTGTATATAACAACCTCAGTCCCAGGACAGTATTGGCACAATGGATTGATTAAATGCTTAAAAAATATACTACAGCGACTGGATTTGTATAGTTCAATGAATATGATTTCATTAAATATAAATATAGATGGATTGCCAGTATACAGCAGTTCTAGACATCAACTCTGGCCTATTTTGTGCATCATCTTTGAAATACCCCACATTCCTCCTTTTGTGATCGGTAAATATACTAACACTATTACAATAGCTTAATTATCTTAAAATTGCACTAAATATTTTTTTTTAAGGAATTTATGCGGGAGACGGAAAACCTTCAGATCTGAATGCATATTTGAGTCTTTTTGTGAAAGAAATGAAGGAACTTGAAACAAATGGATTAGTTACAACATTGACTGGAACTGAAACGACAATCAAAGTTAATATAAGAGCCTTCATTTGTGATTCGCCAGCAAGAGCCATGATAAAAGGCAAGTTTTATTCCAGAATAAGTGATCATAACCATGTTATTTAAAATTTTAATTACAGTTCTACTTGAATGAAGTTATTATTTAAATTAAAGAAGGTATTTGCTGTCGGGAAAACGGAACTAAATTGGCATTATGAAATCATGTCAGTTTTAATAAATACTCAATCACGGCAAAACTACTGAACCGATTTTGATGAAATTTGGTACAGACCGGGATTAAGAACACAACTTTTTATCCTGGTGTCATGTTCCCGCGGGATAAATCATGTAGTCCACGCGGGCGGAGCCGCGGGCGGAAAGCTAGTAGATTAATAATTTGTCTATCTCTACTGTTATTAAAATATTTATTTTACAGGTGTCACAAATTTCAATAGAAAACATGGCTGTCTGAAGTGTACGGTTATTGGCGAATACTCCCATAAATCTAATACTGTATTTTTCCCGAAAGTCGATTGGCCAACAAGAAACGACAAAGGTTTTCGTGCTAAAAAATATGGGGAACATCACAAACATGACTCTCCATTATTGAGATTATTGGAGGATTTTACTGTTGCAGATTCACTACATCTAATAGACCTTGGTTTGATGAAACGGTTGTTGATGGGGTGGCGTGACGGAAAATTAGGAAAGTATCTAACCAAATGGAGCAGTCGAGATATTGAAATTGTCAACAGTTTTTTACTGCAGTATCGAATGCCCAAAGAGATACATAGAACAATTAGATCTGTAGATGTTTTGGCTCACTGGAAAGGTTCCGAGTACCGATGTTTTTTTTACTATCTAAGTGTCATAATTTTGAAACACGTCCTCAAACCGGAACCATTTAATCATTTTTTAAACTTGTTTTGTGCCATATCGATTTGCTCAAACGAAAAGACTTTTCCGCTCTTGCGAATTGCTGAAATAATGTTAAAAGATTTTACAACAAGTTTTAACACCTTCTATGGGCGAGACTATGTTACTAGTAACATACATAATTTAATACATGTTGTTGCCGAAGTAAGAAAATTTGGAATTCTATATAATATACTTTTGAAAATAAATTATACAGTATTAAAATAACTATCAGACAAGGAAATAAAACACTACAGCAAGTAGCAAAAAGAATAATCGAAAAACAGTCAACAGAAACAAGCCATTACAAAGAAGAAGTTGCAGTCACTCCATTTATTTTAAAAAAACCAGCGAGGTGGTTTAATAGTGTTGCACCTAGAAAACTTTATTTTATCCTCCAACGATCAAGACAAATGGTTTCTTACTGACGAAAATCATGTAGTAGAGTTAAAATCCCTTACGTCTGAATACAACATTGAACAAGAAATAAAAATTACAGGATATCGTCTTGATAATATCCACGACGTGTTTGATGAACCAATAAAATCTTCATTTCTAAATATTTATAAATGCGATTGTGCTACTATTAAAAAAACGGAGGTTAAATGTAAACTTCAAAATGTCAAATGTAAACTTGTAAGTATTACATATACGTGGGACACTCAGAAAGATTTGCGACACTAAAAAAAATTGTTCTATAGGTACATATATTTTTATTAAATCTTTTCAAAGTACTCTCCACCAGCCTCTATACAAAGATTCATGCGTCTGAACCAGTTTTCAAAACACTTTTTCCAGTCCGCCGTAGACACCTCGTTTACAGCCTGCTCGAACGCAGCCAGCGCATTTTCCGGCGACGAAAATTGTATCCCCTTGAGCTGATTTTTTATTTTTGGAAATGAAAAGAAGTCACACGGTGCTAGATCAGGGCTGTAAGGAGGGTGACCCAGGAGTTTGACTGGTGTGCTGTCCAGGAAGTGCCTCGTTTTGAGCGCGGTGTGTGCAGGCGCATTGTCGTGGTGGAGCAGTAGTCCGCGGAGCCCTGTGTTTGGTCGCTTGTTGCTCACAACAGAAAAAACTTCTGGTAAACATTTGGTAGTATACCATTCGGCGTTAATGCTTCTTTGATCTCGTAAGGGAATTGAGGCCAAGTGGCCAGTCAAATTAAAAAAGCTGGCGAAAAAAAATCTTCCCCCGGCTTCGAGATCGCTTCACTTTGGTAGGCGTTGGTTCATTTTGAAACACCCAAACTGTCGACTGGCGCTTGGTTTCTGGATCGTATTGATAAATCCAGGACTCATCACCTGTTACGATGTCGTAAACACGCCGAGACGAGCCTGCTTCAAATTTGTTCAGCATATCACGGCACCATTCCACCCGGGCCTGCTTCTGAGCGTCGGTGAGGTAGTGCGGCACCCAGCGCGATACTATCCTCCTCACGCGAAGATGCCCATGTAGAATCTCGTGAACGCTTCCCGATCCAATCTTTAATATGTGCTGAATCTCCTGATATGTAATTCGCCTATTATCTTGGATTAAATTTTTCACTGCTAGCACGTTTTCTTCCGTAATAGCCGTCAAAGGGCGACCGCTTCTTTCTTCATCCCCCAAGGTTGGTTGACCGCGCCTAAATTCGTTATACCAACGATACACGGTTTCCTTGGAGGGGCTTTCATCCATAAATGCCATTTGAAGTCTATCGAACGATTCATCTGGTTTCAGGCGACACTTGAAATCGTAAAAAATCACAGCTCTAAAATGTTCCCGGCGCAGATCCATTTTTCAGTAAGACACGATACTTTGAATTGGCTCGCAAAAAATGTGGAGGGAAATTTTGAAAATGGAACACACATATTTTTACTTACAAGTAATCATATTTTCAAAAAAGATTCTAAACGGCCAGTCTGCCATATATAAAAACTATTTATCGCAATACTTTCTGAGTGGCCTGGTAAGTCAGAAATATATTTTTTTTCCTTTGTTACATACGCTGTAAATTAGAAGTTTTAAATTAAACAAACCTTTATTAACTCCTTTCTGCATGGATTTTTTAATTCGGTTGAAAAAAAAACAGAGCTTAAAAAAACCCGAATGCAATCCACAAAAAATCTGAAAAAAATATTGCTCAAGTATTTTCGAAAATATTTCTCAAAAACTGTCGATGCCAAATATGACACAGGATGCAGAAGCAGGTGTAAAATTGGTTGTTCCAAATATGACATCGCAGGCAGTAAAGACTGTTCAGAATATAACATATATAATTACTAGACGATCCCGTGTACTTCGTATCACCTACCTATCCTAACTACATTAAAACTCTACCTTCGTACTCGAGATATCGTCTCCCGGCCATCACTTCCCTCTCCCTCCCTGCCCTCACTTCCCTCTATCGTCCTCAATTTCCTCTCCCTCCCGGACCTCACTTCCCTCTCCCTCCCGGCACTCACTTCCCTCTCCCTCCTGGACCTCACCTCCCTTTCCCTCCCGGACCTCACTTCCCTCTCCCTCCTGGCACTCACTTCCCTCTCCCTCCTGGACCTCACTTCCCTCTCCCTCCCGGTCCCCACATCCCTCTCCCTCCCGGCCCTCACTTCCCTCTCCCTCCGGGTCCCCACTTCTATCTCCATCCCTGCCCTCACTTCCCTCCATCCCAGCCCCCACTTCCCTCTCCCTTCCAGTCCCCATTTCCCTCTCTCCCGGCCGTTACTTCCCTCTATCGCCCTTACTTCCCTCTCCCTCCCGGACCTCACTTCCGTCTCCCCTCCTTGCCCTCACTTCTCTCTCCCTCTCGGCCCTCACTTCTCTCTTCCTCTCGGTCCTCACTTCCCTCTCCCTCCCGGCCCTCACTTACCTCTCCCTCCCGGTCTGACACGCATCCCAAATAAATCATCATTCTGGAAAATGGTGAATGCCGTCTTCTGCCACCTCTCTGGGTGGAATATCGATACGTTTTCTACTGCGTTTCGCTTTGGGTTCCTCTATTTCTAAAAGCCGTGGCCTGCCTCTCGTTGTCGGCGTGTAGACCATTGACCCTTTCTGCGTCAGCACTTCAGCAACTAGAAGTTTGAAGTCCAAGAGCGACATGTAAGAATCTTCGTTTAAACGTCTCCAAATTAGCCAAGAATTCACCAGTACCATATCAATCATGTGGAAGAACACTCTCATGTACCATTTCTTGGACCTAACTGTAATACGGTAATAACCCAACATTGAATCCAGCGTATCAACGCCTCCCATGTGGCGGTTGTATAATAAAATCGCCTTCGGACAATTCATTTTGTCATATTCCTTTCTTTTTCTATTGAACCTCTGGACTGTAGCTGTGGGCTGTATACCGACGTAAGTTGAGCACATATTAACAACCTTGTTGTCTAGCCAACTTACGACTGTGATTAATCTTTCCTCAACAGTTGTCTCCACTTCCACTGCAGATCCTCTCCCTTTCTTCGCAAGTTCTGGTTTTGTAGGCAATTTAGCTCCTGGCAATCTGTTGGCCCTGGCTGTTCCTAACGGTAAAATACCTTTTTTATCCATTTCTATCATCAGATCAACACTCGTGAACCAGTTGTCAAAGAACACTTTATAATTAAGATGTTCTGGTACCGTTTGGGTCAGTCTTAATACTACATTACTGCTAGTTCCAATGTTTTTTTCGCCAGCTGGAATTACGTCCGACTGCTTTCCTGCATATAAATCAAAGTCGTAAGAGAAACCCGAAACGCCGCTCAATACGTGAACTTTGTAACCCCATTTGTGGGGTTTTTTGGGATTGTATTGTTTCAAACTGCTTTGGCGGGTTTACGTTGGAATGATTTGTTCATCTACGGCAAGGTACTCTTCCTTGGGAACTGTAAGTAAACGATCTCGGAAGAGGGACAAAAAAGGTCGGATTTTTTGAAGTTTGTCCTATTGAGGATTGTCTCGCTGAAGAAATAAAAAGATTTATACATTTTATCGATAACTCGACTATTATCGATAAAATGTATAAATCTTTTTATTTCTTAAAACCTATTGCATGTCATTGTTCTGGCGATAGGCTCAAACTCCATTCCGGTCTTCCAATAATGGCGAGTCGTGGGTAATGAACCACCTACATATACACCAAGATTCCAATAAATTGGCGGATATCTAAATCTTTAATGTCGACCTCTTTTCCTTTTTCAAGGGCGTATCGGTTCGATTCTTCTGTAATAAGAGATATCATTTCGGGCGTAAAAAAGTAATCGAATAGTTCAGGTGGCGTCTTTAAAGCTTTTATTTCAGCTGTAAGGTGACTATCACCTAAGAATGCGTAATCTTCTTCATTATAATTGCGATTGCCTGGGACCCAAGTAAATGTCCTCTTCAGAGAATTACCTTTGCCTGTCTGTCTTCCTCTACCTCGACTTGTCGATTGTTGATTAATCTGGATATCATTTTCTGCTTCAGACTCATCTGATTCAGAATCCGTGTCATAATTTTCAGGCAAAAGTAATGGATCCCTTCGTTCGTTTGGGACCCAGTTATCACCCTCATCAGACAACTCTTCATCTTCGCTCTCATCTGGTATGTTTACTACATGAACCTGCTTCCGTCTTTGTCTTGACATATTTCTTTTCGCAATCTGTTAGGCAAAAAAGCAAGCGTTAGAAAACAAAGCATGCACCATCCCAGCCACTAATGGACATGGGCCTCCCCCAATTTATTATTTAGCATCCTCCCCACGCTTGGCAGGTGGATTGGCGATTTGCGAGCATCGACAGTGTGTGAGTCATCTTAGTGTAAATAATTGTATTATATTTTAACGTACTCGTAGGTAGTGTTTTTATTTCATTCATTATCTGGGCGACCGAGATTTGCTCCTGTAAACAAAGATATTTTTACCTCACCCTCCCACCCTCACTTCCCTCTATCCCAGTCTTCATTTCCCTCTCCCTCCCAGACCTCGCTTCCCTCTCCCTCCCGGACCTCACTTCCCTCTCCCTCCCGGACCTCACTTCCCTCTTCCTCCTGGACCTCTTTTACCTCTCTCTCCCGGCCCTCACTACTCCCTCCATCCCGGGCCTCTCTTCCATCTCCCTCCCGGCCCTCACCTCTCTCCCTCCCGGACCTCACTTCCCTCTCCCTCCCAGACCTCACTTCCCTCTCCTTCCCGGCCCTCACTTCCCTCTCCCTCCCAGCCCTCACTTCCCTCTCACTCCCGGCCCTTACTTCCCTCTCCCTTCCGGCCCTCACTTCCCTCTCACTCCCGGTCCTCACTTCCTTCTCCCTCCCGGCCCTCGCTTCCCTCTTAAAGCGTGACAGAGTAACAAACATCCAAACTTTCGCATTTATAACATTAGTGAAACTGCTCGTTATTATAGGATTTATTTCGTCAATATTGCATGTAATACCAAATTTGCCCATCGTATTATTTTATCAAATCTGCATCCAAGCCCAAATCTATCAGTACGATATATAACTAAACCGCATGATATCCCATATTTGGACCCTAATTTCAACATAAAAAATATTTGCAAATCTCCAAGACAAACTATCTTTTATTTACATTTTGGCTGGCTCAGATGACTGACAACGCAATGTGAAAATCCCATGGCCTCACACAGCGGAAAACAATTTAAAAAAAATCCAAAACCATGAGCCACTTACCTGCTGGACGATGTTCAGATTCAAACTGTTTTTGTTTTTTTGTTACTAGTGCTGAACGTAATCTATGGTCACGAATGTCAAAATGCATTATCGGTATGAGTGTTGCCAATATGACGAAATGAGCGGCAAATTTAAATTATGTGTCAAAAATCTTTGATGCCCGATATGGCATGCGATGCAGTAAGGGGTAATGATGTTGTTTTTTATTCAATTCAATACTTTTAAAAAAATATAAAGAAAAAACCAGAATGGCTGCGATTAACAATAAAACTAAAAACTTAAAAATAAATTATATGAAAAAATGTTTTTATGTTAAACGGTTTTATTACAATAACTATAATGTAGGTATTAAAAGTTAAAAAATAATTCGGTAAGTCCTAGCTACCAGATCGTACCAATCTTCTCATCTTCTTCTCGGGTATAAAAAAATAGCTGAACATGTATAACATTGTCGCACTCTCTTTGCCAATGCTCACATGTTATATTTGCAAAGGCTTCTTCAATTATAGGTAACAGTTCTTTTGAGGATATGTTGACGTTCTTTGATGCAACTTTTCTCTTGACAAGGCTCCAGCAGTGCGATTCTGTAAAGCTAAATGTCAAAACTCGAATCTGAATCCGGAGTGAGTTTCCAAATCGGCATTCTATAAATTCCTTTAAGAATCGCAGTTCCACTAGCGACACCCCTGCGAAAGTGGCGGCGAGTTGAACTAAATCAGTTGCGAGATTTTGACGTTTAATGTATGAGATGACATATGAATCGGTATTCGGTAACGGAATTCCCCCCTCACTTCGCAGCTCACTTCGCATTCGAACTCGAATTCATCTGTCAAATAAAAAGTTAAGCTTCTTCGTGTGAAAGCGGAGTCAAGACATAATAATTTAATCAAAATTTTTACAAATAACATTCAATTAAGTATTTTTTCACAAAAAATAATAATTAAAAGTGTTAGGCGTGACTTAGGTGCATAAAACTATTGTTATTTTGGTGTTTGTGTAGTGCTAATTGAAAATGGCTCGGGTGTTTTTACTATTATCTTTATAAGAAGAGGCGCATGCTTTAGATAATTGTGAGATGCGTCGGCAAGCATACCAAATCCGAGCTACATCATTATTAACCCGAGATGATGATTATGTGAAAGTGACCAGACTGAACAAAGAGTTAATCGACAAATTGGAGCACGAGTCATTGCCTCATATAAAATGTCCAAGACGTGAAGGAAAAGGACTTTAAACTCGTATAAAGGTATGAAATCTATTTAACTACTATGCTGCTATGATATGCAGTTTATTAATAAAATAATGTCTGTCAGATTAATTTAATTTATTTCACTTTTCCACAGATATTATGCACATTGTCTTTCCTGGCCAATGGCAGTTATCAGAAAATAATAAAGGATAATAAACGTACATATTTGTCTCAGCAGTCTGCATCTCGCTTGCAATGAGGAGGTTGTAGATGCGCTGAATAAGCCAAATATAGTCCAAAAGTACATAAGATTCCCGAAAAATGTTCAAGAAAGACAAATCTTAAAGGAAAGGTTTGTCAGTTTTTTGATTTTTGACGCTTTGATTTTGACCTCATGATAAAATCCTTCTGATCAAAATACTAAAGTGGATAGGTATACGTTACAGATTTTATGAAACGTTCAAAATCCCGGCGGTCATCGGCTGTATTGATGGTACTCTAGTAGCACTAAAGAGACCGACAGAAAATGAGGAGCGCTTCTACTGTCGAAAGGGCTACCACGCCAACTAAACCTAAAATACTATTCCTTATTGGATATTAATTTTTTGTGTCAATAAAAAACCTATTTATTGCCCTACTGACATTTTCTAGATAACGGTAGCCGAAGTCAACATTCTACGTGATTCTACGTGATGGTTGGTGGAGCCACACATGATAGTTTAATTTTTAATTATAGCATTATAAAAGAATATCTAGAGGAAATAACAAATTCTGGGGAAGAAGCCATTTTACTTGGTAAGTACTTTAGTCATACATAATATCATAATAAAATAACAGTATGTAGTATTTCCCAATATTCTTATGTCAAATCGTAGACAATTTTAAAATAATTGATTTGGGTAAAATAAGTAAATTGAATTAAAGTTACTACATTATTTTAGGTGATTCCGGATATGCCCAGTGAGCGTACCTTATGACACCCATCAGTAATGCCCAGGACAACACACCAGAAGCTCTCTACAATAGCCTCCACGCAACTGCCCGCAGCTCTGTTGAACGAGCAATTGGTCTCTTAAAGGGCCGTTTGAGATGCTTGCTAGTTCACAGAGTCCTAAACTATCATCCGGACAAAGTTGCAAAGATTTTAATTGCATGTAGTGTTCTACACAATATATGCAACCAGGTGGGATTGCCTGCATTTACAGTGACCGAAGACGAGAGAGAAAAAGAGGCTCGAATGATTGCTGAGGTGTAGAGAAGATAACCAAAAGAGAGATATGCTGTCTTATGCAGATTTGCATGTGGGAAAGTTGCATAGGCAGAAATTAGTAAATAGGTTGTGGCGATCACGCCGAATGGTTCATTCATAATTTAGGTATTATTAAGTTTTATAATAACCTTGAATAATTTATTTCATTATCATACCATAGGTAATATTATTATAATGTTTACATATTTAATTAGGGCTAGCATAAAAATCATCAAATAAGTTTTATTAGTAACTTAGGCTTAGGATAGGGATGCACCGACGAAGAATAAATGTAATTAATAATTAAAGTGTGTGTAAATTTCATATTTTATAATATAATAATATGTAATAAAAACACTTATTTTTAACAGTCTTTTTTTGTCACATTATCATTCATTAAACTATTGTAATAATTGATATTAAGCTGCGAGAGTCCTAATCTCTCCGATTTTTAGTAGCTTCCGCCAAAGATTGCAACACTTCGCCCACCGTCGCCACAGTTCGAGACAGAGCCCTGTCTTTTTCAATGGGCAGCTACAACAAAGCTTGCAAGATACGAGCATTAGACTGCTGTATCTCCAGCTGCTGCTCTTCGACCCTCAGAAAGCGCTCAGTAATCCGACTGAACTCCGATTGTCGTTGAGAGGGTGGTGCTGGTGCCGCAGCAAAATGACGTGTTGTACAAGCTGTAAAAAAAAAATAAGTGATTAAATTTATAATTCTTCAGTGACCTAAATTGCGAGGTTTAATATTTTTAGTAACTTACTTGATGCAGCACTTCGCCTAGTAAGAATGCTTCGGTTGGCATTTGAACCGGCGATGGCACCTCGGCGAGAGGGAGACGCCTCAGATGCTGGTGTTGCCGACAGTCGGGGCGTGGGAGGCTGCGCAGAACGCGATGCTGAAAAGATGAACGAGTTCGTGTGAGATAGAGGTGTTGCTACTTAGTATGTAGGTACAGTACTTAGATGCAATTTATAAATTAAATTGAAGAACTAGCATCTCCACTAGCATGGAACCATACTGGTATTAGTACCGGTGGCGCCACGGCGGGACAAGGAAGCCTCATATATGAATTTCGATGCTAGTCGGCGTGTAGGTGGCTGCGCGTGGCGCGACGCTGAAACAACACTACATTACAAATAAAGTGTTTTTTTTTTACAGTTAAAATTTTCAAAAATAGGGATAATATACGGAACCTTTGTATTAGAATCGAACTCCACTTCTTTACTTACTTGAAGAATCAGCATCTCTGACAGTGGCTCCGCGCCAGGTACGACAAGGCATAGGTATTGGGCTTGGTGTTTGTGATAATGTAGCTGGTTCTTCTGAATCTGAGAGCAAAGTTCGTGGTAAACGGCCAGATGTTTCATTTTCCTGAAATGCAAATGAATAAAAAAGTAGATATTAGTTACATAATTTTTAAATCATTTTAGTATGTCGGACATCATGTTTTACAAAAATCTTACTGGAAAAAGCGAAATAGCTAAATGTGCATCTCCAGTGCCAAACCCCTCACCACCAAATTAAACCACAATTCTTTCCTCCAACTCTGATAGTTCAACTACACCGTCCAGACCACCACCGGTTTTACGCCTAGCAGCTGCACGTGCTACAACTTTCTTTTAAACAGCACTTTTTTTGTCAGACCAATACTAATATATATAAAATAAAAAGTGGTCTCTGCCGACTCTGCCTACCCCTCCGGGAAAGTGGCGTGATTATATGTATGTATGTATGTATAAAATAAAAAGTACAATAATTTGTGATTATGACTCTTTTGAGACTAGGTTTACAGATTACGGACTAGAATTACAGATTTCAACACAAATATTCTATTCTTATTTAGATTACAAACTTAAGAAACAAAACTCAAACAGAGCTTTTTCAACTAAGCTTATCAACTGACCTAGTTTTTTTGCATTTGAAGTGTTTTTATGGCTGCTGCATGGGGTCTCTGTTAGGAATGTTAAGTATACATAATTCTGACAAATAATAATAACAGGCATAGGTACTAACATTGGTCCACTGTTTTGATGTTTTAATTGTTCATCCCAGCTTGTTTGGCGTTAGGCTTAATTCTTCCCACTGGCGTCTACTTCGATCTCTGGCTTGTTGACACTTTGAAAAAACCCTTTGCAAAGTCAGGGTTTCTTTTGAGGAGTTTAACAAGGCCTCTATTTGAGCTGAAGAAGGATGAGATGAACGTTCACTGGAAATATAACAGTGTTGTTGTTTAATGACAAAGTTACAATAGCACGAATATATTAAGTAGCAAACTTACCACATGTTCACTTTTTAATCAATTATTTGGATTATTCCACGTAAAACACAGCAAAATGTAACAAAACAAAAAACCACTTGCGAAGCACTTGAAAGTTTATAAACAAACTCTGTTTTATTAGACGAAGACGAAGCATCTCTGCTCATACAGCCAAACTATTTAATTTTAATAAATTCATTACTGAAACACATAACTAAAACTACTATTATTTAAAATTAAGTACTCTTATATATATAAAACCATCTGCCTACCCCGTAAGGGATAAAGGCGTGATTTTATATATGTATGTATGTACCGGATAGCTATTGCACAGAAACTCACAAATTACACCAAAAACAAAATATCGATTAAGATCGACTAACATTTTCATCAATGTGGCCATCACTAGTGAGACGAACGAGCGTTCGAAGCTCACTTCACTTCGCATTTGTTTATGTTCTGAGAATCGATGTTTACAGAATACAAATTCACGGTCATTGTTGTCCGGGTGTGAAGTGAGTATGAAGATCGAAGTGAGATGCGAGTTATTGTTCGGATTTTACAGAATCGACGTACAGATCATTTCAATGGGATTCATGTCGCAATGGTATGGTGGTAGCCTGATAACAATGTGTCCGTGTTCCTCCAATATTTCATCAATTTCATATTTAGGTTCTTCTTTGTTCATTTTTATTAAATTTAATAGTTCCGCCTTCAGTGTGTTCTCTGGATATTCAATATTATCTTCTCTCAACCATTTTTTTAAGGTTTCTTTTTTGTCATTGCTATTTGGAGGTTTATTTATGCGTGTACTATGATAGGAAGCATTATCTAGCACAATAGCAGATGGTTCTGTCAGATTGGGTATAAGTTTTTCTTTTAACCACTTGGTAAAATTTTCACGATTCATGTCATGGTGGTAGTCTGCTAAAATACTTTTGGTTTTGTATGTAAGTAAACAATTTTCCACAAATCCTTCCCTGGTACCTGCATGAACTATAATATATCTTTCACCGTGAGAAATTGCATATGAAACTCCAGGTTCATCTGGACCTTGCCAGCACTTATTAACTTCATGTGCTGTATGAATATATGTTTCGTCTAAATAAACAATCCGGTAAGGGGGTGTAAGGGGGCCCAAACTACATCTCTCGGGCCCTAAGCCAACCTCTCCTGCTCGCGGTGCACCCTGCTGGATTACAAACGAGGCTCTGGCGCCTCACCAAACCGCACTGGGCCAGCATGGTGGGTAACGGCCCATATTCCCCCCTATGGATAGTACAATCGAAAATCGGCCCCAAGTGCCCGGCGGCCCCGGTGGCCGAGCCGATCTAGGCGAAAGTCGGCCCGGCGCCGAGACCAGGGGTGCTAAAAATCTCCGGGCGGCGTGGACCTCTCGCCGAAAGAACTTGGCCCTGGCAACCTACAACTGTGGCACTTTGCGATTGGATGAGAAGTTGGTAGAACTCGAGGAGGAATTGAGCAGGTTACGATGGGCAGGTTGTGGGGCTATCTGAAGTCCGAAGAGAGGGAGAGGACTCGATAGTCCTTAAGTCAAGTAACCTGTTCTATTTCCGGGAGGGCGAACGTCTGTCCTAACATGGTGTCGGGTTCATCGTCCACAGGTCCCTCGTGAACAACGTTGTACAGGTCGGAAGTGTCTCGAATAGGGTGATATACTCAGAATAACTAAACGTTATTCGTTGAAGGTCATACAGGTGTACGCCCCAACATCGAGATCACCCGATGAGGACGTGGAGGTGATGTATGAGGACATATCTAGAGCCATGCATACCTCCAGGACCCATTACACGGTGGTCATGGGGGACATCAACGCTAAACTGGGCAAACGATGCGGTGACGAGCTGAGAATTGGGCCATTTGGTACTGGGACGAGGAATGGTCGAGGTCAAATGCTGGTCGACTTCATGGAGAAGGAGGGACTCTTGATGATGAACACTTTCTACATGAAACGGCTACATCGAAAATGGACCTGGAAGGGCCCCAATGGTGTCACCAAAAATGAGATAGACTTCATCATGACAGACAAAAAGCGGATATTCAATGATGTCTCTGTGATCAATTCGTTCAAAACGGGCAGCGATCACCGAATGGTGAGAGGCACATTGAATCTAAATGTCAAAACCGAGAGGTCACGTCTGATGAAGTCTACGCTCCGACCGGCACCTACCCAAATCCAAAACCCTGACAGTTTTCAGCTCGAACTGAAAAACCGCTTTGATTGCCTAGGTGAGTGCTTGGAAGTGGACGATTATAACGACAGGGTCGTGGAATCTGTCCTTACGGTTGGTTCTAAATTCTTTAAAGCCAAACGTAAAAAAGGAACCAAAAAAAGTCTCTGACCATACCCTGAAGCTCATGGAGGAACGACGCGATATGGCTCTGCAGTCGTCGGAAGACACTTCGCGATATCGGCAGCTTAACAGGCAGATCTCCAAATCTTTGACTCGTGACATACGCCAGTTTAATACCGACCGTATTAAAGAGGCAATCGAGCGCAACAAAGGCTCCAAAGGGTTCGCGAGAGATCTGTCTATAGGCCAAAGCCAGTTGGCGAAGTTGAAGACCGATGATGGCAGAATCGTATCGTCCAAACCAGAGCTTCTGGAGGAGGTCGAGAAGTTCTATGGGCAGTTATACGCTACCACACGATCGTCTGTTAATAATCTGGCTGCAGACCCAAGAACCAGATTAACCCGACACTACACGGAAGATATTCCGGACGTCAGCTTGTACGAGATTAGTATGGCTCTGAAACAGCTTAAAAACAACAAGGCGCCGGGTGATGATGGAGTAACGGCAGAGCTTCTAAAAGCCGGTGGTAAACCGATGTTAAAAGCACTGCAGAAGCTCTTCAACTCTGTCATACTCGAAGGCAAAACTCTACTCTACTCTGGAAGTTGTCGACGAGTATGTCTACCTGGGACAAAAAGTCCAGTTGGGTAGGTCCAACTTTCAGAAAGAGGTCGATCGTCTAATCCAACTCGGCTGGGCAGCGTTCGGGAAGCTACGTAACATCTTCGCATCCAAACAACTACCGCAATGTCTCAAGACAAAAGTCTGGGACCAGTGCGTGTTGCCAGTGATGACCTACGGAACCGAAACGTGGCCACTCACAATGGGCCTCATAAGAAGGCTCAAGGTCACACAAAGTGCAATGGAAAGGGCTATGCTCGGAGTTTCCCTCCGCGATCGAATCCGAAACGAGGAGATCCGGAGGAGAACCAAGGTCACCGACATAGCTCGAAGAGTTGCTCAACTTAAGTGGCAGTGGGCGGGGCACATTGCTCGCAGGACCGACTCCCGCTGGGGTAGGAAAGTCCTGGAGTGGCTGCCTTGGCACGGTAGACGCAGCGTAGGCAGGCCTCCCACAAGGTGGACCGACGATCTGGTGAAGGTCGCGGGAAGCTGCTGGATGCAGAAGGCGCTAGACCGATCATCGTGGAGGTCCTTGGGGGAGGCCTATGTCCTGCAGTGGACGTCTATCGGCTGAGACGACGAAATAAACAATCCGCTTTCCGGATTCTCGCAAATGTTTCATTATTCGCAAATATTTTGCATGCCAGACCACTATATCATGCCTTTCAATGAGAATCTTTCTTTTCGACTGACATTTTTTGTATTTATAGCCTAGTTCTTTAACAATTACATGAAGTCTTGAGAGCCTACCACAAAAGTTTATGTCCTCCTTTAACACACGCAGCAGTTTTCTCAAAGTTGGCACTTCCTTTCTAACTGCATAAAATTCTCTTATTTTGTTTCGGATGACACGCTTATCAAAGTCATCAAGAATAACTTTTTTTGGTCTTCCTTTACGTTTTTTACCTGGTGTACACCATACGCCGTTGTTTGTCGAACCCTCTATTTTTATTCTTGATATTGTGTCTCTGCCTACACCTGAAAAAGACACATTTGTAAGTATAAACGCATTTTAAATTTACCCTGAACTCGACTCTCTGACCAAAGTATCAACACCCTTCGTACCTACTACGAAAAACATTGAAAAAAAAAACAAACGAAACTCACATGTTATCATCGTGTATTACAATGAATTCATTTTAATTTAGTTACATTAGGAGATGCCAGGGACTCAAGATAACCTAAAACGTCTAGAAACATTCAAATAAAATTGTTACATACCGGACATAGCTGCCGCACGTTCAGTGACTTTATTCAGGTTGATAATGTTGCATTCTGCAGCTTTTTCTCTTTTACAAAACTGAATATTGTTGTAAACTATTTTCCTTGTGGAGCTACGCAAGGTTTTACCTCTTTTCCACATAATTTTAACTCAATAATCTTAAGAAAACAACTATACTAAAGACAAGTAGGTATTTAAAAGAATGTAAACAAACTCGAACTGTCAAATCTGACAGATACAGTGGCTCTCGAACTTTATTGACTCACTGATGGTAACTTAATGATGAAAAGGTATTTTAGAGTAAAATATTGATCATCATAATCAACAACATGAAGCAATCCACTGCAAGATTCTAGGCCGCTCCCTGTTATGGAATAGTTAAGCAATAGTTTAAGTTTATAGATAAAATATAGACAAAGACCTCTTTAAAATTTAACACTCATTTTATTATTACAGATCATAATTAAACCCCAAAATAAGTACATACATACATATAATCACGCCTTTATCCCTAATGGGGTAGGCAGAGCGTAAACAACCAAAACAAAGGTTGTTCCGCCATGTCTGACGAATTTTTGAGGGTTATTTAAGATATATTTGTAGATACATTGCTGTAGTGACAGGTTGTCAGCCCATCGCCTAAATTGCAATATACTGAATCCCTCGGATCCCTTAGCTGGTTTCTACAGCGTACCCGGGAGGAAATGCAGCTGGCACATTCTATGTTTTTCTCTCGCTCCCAGGCCAGCATGGAAGTAAATAAGTAGGTGACAAGTATATATTTCAAAATCAAAACATCAGTCATTCAATACTTCTTCTTCTGTCGTATGGGTTTCAAGTTGATCGACCCGATGAAACCTGGTGCCAGAGTTATTAAACCGCCTAATAGCACCGCTATAGGCCTCTAACATGGTTTGTGTAACAACCACTATCATAGACAGTGACCGGGACCGACGGCTTAACGTGTTCGCCGAAGCACGGAATCCTTTTTCTTTTCGAACAATCAGGTGATTCAGCCTGCAATGTCCTAACCAAACTGGGAAAATCTCACAAAGTGATAAATTAACAAATATCAACTTTGTTTTCAATAGTTATTCATTCGGAGTCTGAGGATGAGGAAGTTTCTCCAACATGTATAATAAATTTATCAGTTATATTATCTATTATTTTATCTAACGTTCTCATTTTTTCCTCCCCCTTTAATACATGCTGTTCACAGCTCTTCCAATTTTCGGCACTTACTTGTCTCAAGGCTTCGGGAAGTAATGAGAAGTTAAGAATTTTTAGTTCGCTCATTTTGAAGGTTTTATTTTTAGCGGCAATGCTTCCTTTTACTTGTGCCCATACAAGTTCTATTGGATTGAGTTCACAGTGATAAGGTGGCAGCCTTATCACTGTGATACCCTTCTACTTCTCTTTCTCATCCACGGCATATTGCAAGTATTTATGTTTTTCGCCTTTCACTTTTTGCAGCAATTGTGCTTTGACTTCTTTTTGTTCAAAAGGTATATTTTTGCTTACAAGCCAGCTTTGTATATCTGCTTTTTTAGTTGCAGTGGTTGGAACCTTTTCCAATCTACGTGAGTTTTGGAGCGTTGTCCATTACCACCACACAATCCTCACTCAGTTTGCTCAAAATAGTTTCAAACCATTTTTCAAAATTAGTTGAATCCATCTCGCTATGGTAATCCCCATCTCCTTTGCTCGCTTGGAAGATCAGCTCTCCACCATCCAAGAATCCAGTTGAAGATCCTAAAATATAAAGTTTTTATAATAAGATAACAATTTAATCATTAAAATTATAGTAATATGATTTATAAATCCCTGTGATATATTTTTCATATCTTACCAATGTGTTCTAAAATAAGGCGCTTTCCTTTCCCAGACGGATTCTTTAGCCCAGTCGATAATCCTTCTCTGTGTGCTTCTTTGGTCGACTGTATGGTTGTGTCTTGCCAAATTTTTCCTCGGGTGTGACCTGCAAATAAGATTTGAAGCTTATTACCTGCCTGCATCTATGAAAAGAGAATAGATAGAATAGGGAGAGAATAAAATAGAATAGGGAACAGAATTTAAATTATGGATCAATGCATAACAAAAATTAAATTCATTTTTTATTTTTTTTATTACATACATACATAAATCACGCATTTATCCCTAATGAGGTATGCAGAGCGTTATCCCAAGAAAGGATCGTTCCACCACGTCTGACAAGTTTTGAGGGTTGTTTAAGATAGATCCGTATATTGCTGTAGTAACAGGTTGTCAGCCCATCGCTTTAATTACAATATACTGAAACCCTCGAATCCCTTAGCTGTTTTTTACAGCATCCCCGTGTCCGGAAGAAGATGCAACTGGCACATTCTATGTTTTTCTATCGCTCCCAGTCCAGCATGGAACGAATTTTTAATGAAGAAAATGTCTTTTAGATTTCTCACTGCGTGTAATATGGTAAAAATAAAAGATAAAGTAATTAACTGATCCCGTGTGGCGCTGGGTTCGAATAGCATCACACCATAACTTCCTGCGGATGTCGTAAAAGGCAACTAAGAATTAATCCCGAGAATGCATTGGGCAGCAGCATTCCCTGTGAACGGAAAATTTCTACTGCGCTCACCAACCTGCCTGCCAAGTGTGGTGAGTATGGCATATACCCCCTAATGCCGGGGAGGGCCATGTCCAGCAGTGGACTGTTGTGGCTGATGATGATGAATCAACTGATGAACTTACCTTCATTCACCCAGGTTTCATCAAGGTAGTATATTTTTTTTCCTTCTTTTCTGGCACTATCAATTTGTTCCAGATAGCGAAAGCGCCACTCAATAATATCAGCACGATCAATCAACATGCTTTTTCGGTTCCTTTTTTCAAATTTAAATCCCAATTTTTTTAGGACTTTACAAAAAGTAGGGGGAATCCGGGAGACTTGAACCCCCTTTTACAAAAATGACTTCAAAATCTTACTGATTTTTTGTAGATATCTCAGTTTTTAATACTCGGATTGCTTAATTCAATAGGCTTCGATTGGTGGTACAAATGTTCAAATAACTTTTTTCAACTAAGAATTATGGAACTTTTTTTAAAAAGTCAGAAATGGTTCAAATCTCCCCAACCCAAGGGACATTTGACCAAAGGGTTGGAGAGATTTAACCATACTTTCTGTTACTAAGAAAACAAATATAATGTCAAAGCTTTTGTCATTATTTTAATCAATTAACAAAACGTAGAAACAGTTTTGACATTTTATGAATGTCACTTACTCTTAATTAACTGTTATTATAAAGAAATCAATAATCAGTCTTAATTGTAATAAGGTACTTATAAAAGTAACATCGTAATTAGATTCAAAATTGTTAGTGGCACTTAATATCCACCCTTATAATATTTTTATAGAATTAGTCACATTCTGGACACATGAAGTTTTCAGAATCGTTGATAGTTAGCCCTACACATTCCTCGTGGATATACTTTTTACAAGAAATACAAAGACGCATATCCAAGAGTTCTTCAGTACCACAAACAAAGCAATACCAACGAGTATCCAACTCTGGTACTCCTTCCCCTTCCCAGTCACCGTCACCGTCATTAGAGCTATCAGCATAAGGAATATAATCGTCATAATTTTCTTCAGATTCACTGTCACTTGAGCGAGCTAGCGTGCGAGAACGTTTCGGTTGTTTTTTTTTTTCCTTTTTTTTGTTTTTGTTGGTCCTGTATCTTTGTTTTTTTTATTTTATTTTTCCCTTGCTTAAGCTTTTCTTTGATTTTCTTAGAATCTGCTGTAAAATCATCTTCACAATCTGTGTCATCGTTCTTTTCTTGTAAAACTTGCCTCTTTGCTTTTTTTGTGTCTACATTCTTTCCTTTTTTAATATTCTTCTTAGATTTAGTTTTTGAGGACTTGTCACCTTTGGCCTTAGTTGTTGTTTTCTTAAGAATTTCATTTGAATCGTCATCTGTAATTTTTTCAGGTGTTATTGTTACAATTTTTGTTTTTCCAGGTTGTCCACGCCGTGTTGTCTTTCGGGGTGCAGCTTTTGGATATGGCCTTATTATTTCTGGTGTAATAGTTACTTTTTTAGTAATATGGTCCGGAGTTTGCGGAAGATCCAACTTTTGTGTAAGAGTAGGTGAACTTAAATTAATATAATAATAATTTATATCAGTCTCTTGGCACTGATGAAAAGAAACTTCTAAATTACAATTTAATTTAGCCATGAGAGTGTCATTAAATTTATTTAGGTAACAATTCACCAGGCTCTCAGGATAAACTTTAGAACAGTTCAGTGAATTTGGTTCAGAGCTTGATGGTGCAATTGAAATGCTTTTTAAGACTTTGTCAGAGGTTTGCGGACTTTTCTGAGCTGGAGGGTTTAGTTGATTATTTGTTGGAGAAAGAATCACTGAATCCAGAAGTGAAACTTTATTTAAATCAAGCACGGGACTAGATGGAGGGTCCTGAACTTCATCATTGGGGATCTGTTGAGGTGTTGGCGGAATTTCCTGATCAACGTCGTTGAAGCTCTGCGGAAAGTCAGGTGCATCTTGCTGAGCGCTTGAAAAGACAACTTGAGCTTGGCGACATTGAGACGAACTGCTGGAAAGTTCATCATTTTCATTGGATATATCCATATCTGTTACAGCAGAACACATGAAATCTTCATCTTCGAAGAGATTATCATTATAAGGATGTATTCCAGATTTTTTGAATCCGCTTAAAATGTTGGCTTGGCTGAATGCTTGGGACATAATCGTTGTGATGAATCCAGGAATTTGGTATATCGTTACTGTCCTTCCAGGATTTGAAAGCATCCAGTTGCTCAACGCAGTATTATATCTCGATTTAAATGACGAATATACAGCGATATCCAAAGGTTGCAACTTATTGCTGCAATGGGGCGGAAGTGTAAGCAATGTGATGCCGTTGGATTTTGCAGAACTTATCACTTCGATGCTCACATGGCTTTCGTGGTTATCAAGAATTAATAACACGGGATTATCTTTCGATGCATGGGAGTGCTTTTTGAAATGTTCCATGAATTTTAGGAAGCTCTTGGCAGTCCTCCAACCTGTAATGTATGAATCTCCATCAGACCCTTCAGGTCCCCCATTAACAAAGTCAGGTCGGTATTTAACACGCGGAAATATGAAAAAAGGAGGTATGGCATTTCCAATGGCATTTACTGCGAAGCAGACTGTAACTAGAGTACCTCTTTCAGCAGAGGTGGCATGTCCTACTTGCTTGGCTTTTTTACTTGCCAATACTTTGGGGCATTGTTGGACAGTAGTACAGCCAGTTTCATCACAATTATATATATTTTGTGGCTCAAAATCATACTTTTCTCGCAATTGCTTTAAGTTTTCGTAAAAGTCTGTTACATTTTTTTTGTTGAAACTTGTAGTTCGCGACAAACTAGTGGCTTCAGGCGTCCTTAAGCTTATTTCCGGGTTTCTAGCTAAGAAACCTGTAAACCAATCTTTTCCAGCAGAATTGTTATTTGTCCAACTTTGAGGTATTTTTTTATTATTTGCTAGAGCATAATCAAAGGCTAATTTCATGGCTTGTTTTCTCGTCAGTCCATAGTGCATTTTACTGCATGTGAAAAGGTAGTTTACTAATTGCTTTTCTTCTTTATTATCAAAAATCTGCGAGCTTTTGTACTGGCTACCTTTTAATTCTATTTTATTTAATGTTGCTTCACCGCGAACATGGTACCTTCTTAAAGTCATTCTATCAATATCATATTTAATGGCTGTTTTTCTAATAGAAGCACCTCCCTGAATTTCACTAATAGCTTGCTCAAGGTCACGCTTTGTATATTTTCTGCGACGGGTAGTGCCTTGGGGTTTGTATTGAAACGGCATGTTCGTCCTGGAATATAAAAAAAACACTTAACTTAGCAACAGTCAACAGTCGCAGTTATAGCCACTGAAGGGAGACTTGAACCAATGGTCATATCTCCCACCGACTAAGTGGTTCAAATCTCCCACACCCCCCCTTTCCGGATTCTAGCTTGCTTTACTCAGATACCACAATTTGCAACAAAATGCCACTGTACACACATTCAAATACGATAATCATGCGATAATATAATAAAACTAAATCTTACTTACCTTCATTAATCGATTCACAGCGATCAAAACAGTTTTTCTATTTTTATTTACTTGTTACATCAGCAGCCCCTATCCATATCGCTGATGTAGCGAACCAATTGTCAACTTTGCGCACGGCACTGGATTGCAACATCGTCGACCGCGTTTCCGGTAAACTGCTGATGCGGCTGGACTACGGCACGTGTAACGACGGTGGAGCCTACTGGACAAGACATACTGCGTACTTCTGATTCTGACATCGGTCAGTCGTCACGTATTCGATTAGTTATAATTTCTTTTGTAATATTTCTAAGTTCATATTGTAGAACCTTTTAATAAACTAAGTTGCCAAAAGTTCTTGGTTTTTTTTAGGGACTCCCGCTGTGTCCAACTTCATTGGCGCAGACATCCGTCTTGGGGAGGGAGTAGATTAGGCACTCTCCCATCGAATTCCTAGATGCTACCGCGCGCGTACAGCAACCGCCGTGGGACCCACCTCAAGAAGAACCTACATTATCCTGAGTATCCTGTGACTACAGCTGGGAGGACAAGATCCGGACATTGATCGCAAAAGAAACCGAGATGAGGCGAATGTGAGTACACCTTGAATCGTTCTTGTTGTGTTGCTTCCCACTTTTCCTTTTAAAAATCGTTTATTGTAGTTTTAAACATTTTTCGTCGGTGTAAAAGTAGCCCTACTGGGCTAGATCGGGCTAGAAATTCACGTAGACTAGGTATTGATAGAAATAGAGCTATTAGCGTAGAATCATTAGACTCCATTGATTCGTTTATTAATTTTGGGCGAATTTTTTATAGCAGTTCTAGTTCGAGTTCAGAAAGCTCATTAGAAATGCCTTACGATCCGGATTGTATTTTGAAAGCCTTGCGTTTGGTGCCAGACTTTGATGGCAATCCGAACATACTCCCGAGATTTATTAAAATTTGTGACCAGTTAGAGCAAGAATTAATAGAGGAGGATGACCCGCGCGCAGCACTTACAAGTGTCTTTCTTGCTAATGGCATTTTAAACAAAATCACGGGTAATGCTGCTCGAATAATTAATTCAAACGGCTGTCCCGATGATTGGCCTAGTATCAAATCCGCTCTCATTAATAATTTCTCTGACCAGAGGGACGAAACAGCCCTCTACAATGACCTCATGGTTGCGGTGCAGGGGAATAGTACCCCGCAAGAATTCTATGATAAATGTGCTAATCTATTTAGTACTATCATGACATATATATCGCTTCATGAGACCCTGAGCACGACAATTGAGGCCAAGCGAACCTTATATAAAAAACTAACGCTTCAGGCCTATGTGCGTGGACTTAAAGAGCCCTTAGGGTCTAGAATACGATGTATGCGTCCTGATAGCTTGCAAAAGGCGCTTGAATTTGTGCAGGAAGAGACAAATGTGATGTATCTGCAGCAGAGAACTGACTCTCAACAAAATAAAAGGGAAACATTCAATAAAACGATGCCCATGGCTCCAGTTGCCATGCCGATGCAAAAACCGTTGCAATTCCCTGCTGCACCTATTCCCGTTTGGCAGAAACCTAATAATGTGTCTCAATTTCAGTGGAAACCTACATACAATACTAACCCTAATACCTACTAACCCATTTAATCGTAACTTTGCACAAATTCCCACGCGTACGCAGCAAATGTTCGGAGCCCCGTTACCTAATTATCAGCAAAATAGATTCTCCATGCCGCAACGTTATTCCTCTCAAAACCAGGGCCCTAAGCCCATGTGTGGTGTAAGCCACTATGTAACCAAAAACCTGCCCCCGCAGTCTGGTCATGACTGGCGTAAGCACGGTAACCCGCCGTCGTCTAACTACTTTAAAACGCGTGAAATGAACTTCACTGAATGTTACGATAATCCCTATTATTTTGACCCATACATGTACGACAACCCTGAGTCCGAATATTCCATTGAGTACCCTGCTGAAAATCAGTACATGATTCCATTTTACCCCGAACAACCCCAGTTTTCCAATGAACAAGACGACTATGTGAATAACGAGTCGCAAGAGCCGCGAGCGTCTACGAGCGCTGTCCCTGTAGACAAAGATCAGGATTTTTGCGTAGGTCGCAAGAATTACACCAATGCAAAATAGAGATAAATTTGTTAACCCAACGACGGCTTCCCTATATTCAGATCTATGATCCACCTCTAAAATGCTAATTGATACTGGTGCAAATCAGTCATTCCTAAGCCCGGAAGCCGCGAGGACATTTTACCCTGATATACCCTTAAATTACGATCCGTTTGAGGTTACTAACGTACATGGAACGTCACGTAATGATCATTCTATCACCATTCCATGCTTTGACGAGTTTTTAGAACCGGAGCCTCTAAAGCTCTTTATATACGAATTTCATACGTATTTTGACGGAATTCTTGGATATGACCTCTTAAAAAAGTATAAATCTTTAATTAACCTAGCAACTGATATGCTAATTACTCCCAAAACTTCTATTCCCATTCTCACGTATAACTCATGTAACGTAAATCTATATGAAAACGTCATCCCTAGCAATTCTTCCCTTTTACTTAGAATCCCTGTTAACGTGCAGGATGGTGAAGTTCATATCTCTGAACAGAGTTTATCTAATTGCGTAATAAATGAATGCTTAACAACAGTACAAAATAATCGAGGCTACGTTGAAGTTACGAACCCGACACCTTATGACGTAATCTTCTCAATGGACCGACCGGTCGAAGCGAGTGTCTATAGTATCGAGTGCACGCGCACTCCCGCGACTCCGAGCGTGACGGAAACACCGCGCGCCCGGGAGGTTTTGTCTCGCTTACGCACGGACCATTTGAACGCTGAAGAGCGCGCGAATTTAAATGCTCTGCGCGCGTTTCGCGGATATATTTTATCTCGACGGCGAGCCACTTACATTTACTAATAAAATTAAACATCATATCCGTACAACAGACGAAATACCCGTATATACGAAAAGCTATAGGTACCCCTATATTCATAGGGAAGAGGTTAGACAGCAAATTCAGAAAATGTTAGACCAGAATATTATCAGGCCGTCCGAATCAGCTTGGAGCTCTCCCATTTGGGTGGTGCCCAAGAAAACAGATGCCTCGGGTAAGACCAAGTGGCGTATTGTTGTCGATTTCAGGAAACTGAATGAGAAAACTATCGACGACAAGTACCCTATCCCTAACATTACAGACGTGCTAGATAAATTAGGAAACTGTAATTATTTCACTACCTTGGACTTAGCAAGTGGTTTCTATCAGGTGGAAATGAACCCCTCTGATATACCAAAGACTGCTTTTACCGTCTACAACGGTTTATTTGAATATATTCGTATGCCAATGGGGCTCAAGGGTTCCCCTAGTACTTTTCAGCGTGTGATGGATAACGTTCTTCAGGGGCTACAAAACGTCATATGTCTTGTATATCTTGATGACATAATCGTTTTCAGCACCTCGCTTCAGGAACATATGGTCAATCTCGAAAAGGTCTTCCAGAGGCTGCGTGAATCTAACTTCAAAATCCAAATGGATAAGTCCGAATTCCTTAAATTAGAAACCGAATATCTTGGCCATGTCATCTCTGGAGAAGGTATTAAACCCAATCCGAACAAAGTCGCAGCTATACAAAAATATCCTATACCTAAAACTCCAAAGGAAATTAAACAGTTTCTCGGACTTGTCGGTTATTATCGCAAGTTCATACCCGACTTCGTCCGTATCACTAAACCCCTCACGCAGTGCCTGAAAAAAGGTCGAAAAATTGTAATAAATTCCGAATATACTTCTGCGTTTGAAAAATGCAAAACTCTTCTCATGAATGACCCAATATTGCAATATCCTGACTTCACAAAGGAATTTAATCTCACCACCGACGCTTCTAACTTCGCAATAGGCGCAGTACTCTCCCAAGGTCCCATAGGAAGCGATAAACCAGTTTGCTACGCGTCCCGAACGCTCAATGAGAGTGAAATAAATTACAGCACTATAGAGAAGGAATTACTAGCAATCGTTTGGGCCACTAAATACTTTCGGCCGTACCTATTCGGCAGGAAGTTTAAAATCCTTACAGATCATAAACCATTGCAATGGGTTATGAGCTTTAAGGAGCCAAATTCCCGTATTATCCGTTGGAAGTTAAAATTAGCAGAGTATACTTTTGAAACGATTTATAAATCAGGCAAAATTAACACCAATGCAGACGCTCTGTCCAGGGTTGAAATTCATAGCGAGGAAATCAGTTCCATTGAGCTCTATAACGAGGAAACCAGTTCTATGGTGGTAAACCCCTCAGAACGACCCCCTTCACCTGGTTCCTCTACTGCATCAGCCCACACGTGTCTAGAAAATCCCATATTAGAAGTCCCAATAGTTGACGAGCCGTTAAACAAGTTTCATAGGCAGCTTCATATCACGGTAGAAGGTGACATTAAAAAACGCCCTTCCGTATCTAAAGCATTCGAAACTCACACACGAACAGCTGTTTGCGTGTCTGAATCGAACCTTAGAGAGGACGTTATTAACGTAATAAAAGAATACGTTAATCCTAAAATTAAAACAGCCTTATTAATAAATCCCCCTTTGGCTATGTACAAAATTATACCTATCATTCAAGATAACTTTAAAAACTCCGCTATGAACTTGGTTTTAACGAAACGTGAAGTAGAAAATATAAAAGATTACCTTCGGCAACAAGAAATCATTCGTAATTATCACGATGGTAAGACTAACCACCGCGGTATTAACGAATGCTACTTGGCACTTTCTGCTCGGTATTATTGGCCTAAAATGCGCGAGCAAATTACAAAATTAATTAACGACTGTATTCTGTGCGGGCAGGCGAAGTATGACCGCCACCCTATAAAACAGCAGTTCCATGTAGTACCACCGGCTACGAAACCATTCGAAATAGTCCATCTAGATCTGTTCTCTGTTCAAAATGAGAAATACCTTACCATCATTGACGTATTTTCTAAGTATGCTCAAGCGTACCGTCTGTCTGATAGTACAGCCGTCAGCGTGATAGAAGGACTATTAGAATTTTCTACCCATCATGGTCTACCCCAAAATATAGTTACGGATAATGGACCTGAATTTAGAAACCAGTTATTCACAGAATTCACAGACTTGCACAAAATTAACCACCACCGTACTTTGGCACATACACCTAACGAAAATGGGAACATTGAGAGATTTCATTTAACATTACTGGAACACTTGCGTATCCTGAAACTTAAGCATAAAGATGAGAACGTAGTAAAGCTTGTACCTTACGCAATTTTAGGTTATAATAGTTCTGTGCACAGTTTCACCAAATGCAGACCTTATGACGTCATTACGGGTCATTTCGACCCTAGAGATCCTTTTGATATTGATATTACAAAGCAGTTAATGCAACAGTATATCTTGAATCACCGCGAACAGATGAAAACCGTGTACGAAACTATTAGCGAACCATTACTAACACGTCGCACTCAGCTTATAGGAAACCGGAACAAAAACCGTGAGCCGGAAGTGGATTATGAAGACCACCAGCGAGTGTTTGTCAAAAACCCTCTCGCTAGTCGTCGGAAACTTGCACCACGTTACACTCATGATACGGTGATGGCTAATCTCCCGATACATATATATACTTCCAGGAAACGCAACCCCATAGCTAAAAGTCGGTTAAAGAGAATCCCTAAAAGTGCCCAATTGTTACAGGGTAACACTGGCCCTGATTGCTCTTTTGACACCAGCCTAC
Organism: Scrobipalpa costella; assembly: GCA_949820665.1. NCBI lineage: Eukaryota > Metazoa > Arthropoda > Insecta > Lepidoptera > Gelechiidae > Scrobipalpa > Scrobipalpa costella. The sequence goes on from OX463309.1 coordinate 11,394,251, forward strand.
CGGGGAGCAGCGCAGGATATAAAACTTGAAAGCCTTGATGATGGTCCCGGGTTACTACCATTCAAACTGGGAAAAACACGGCTGATTACCCATTACCACACCTTCCTGCAAACTGTTAATCTGACTAATATAAGGAATAAAGTATATAATTTACAGTCTCAGCTGATAGATTATAAGCATGTATTACCTAATGATACGTTTATTCTCTATGAGTTGCAACTAGATTACCTAACTAACAAATTAACATCCATTTTAGATAATATAGAGACACTAGAACCAGGCCTGGTTCACTCGCGAGTTTAGGTAGGTTCGGCCGAACTGCCGCATGGAGCGGCTAATGTCAGTGGGCTGCCGCGCGGCTCGCAGTTCGCACGCTAGTCGCGTTGCGTCAATTTCTTTTTCGTGATTTTGCTGCTAAAATCAACAAGCAATATGGCATCTAATAATAAAACCAAAGCTAAAAGTTATAGTAATCCGTATAAAAGGTATTGTTGTGTTTACGGATGTCTAAATAAAAGAAAGACCAAGGAATCCGAACTAATAATAATAATAATTATAGTTTCACAAATTACTTCAGGAAATTTATACTGGTTATACAGTATAACCAGGTAGATACAACCAGTATATATTGGTCCGCCAAGTAGATAACTCGACCTGCTGCCCACTGTACCTACTTATTCGTATTCATAATAAGGCTAGGTTATGGCTTCGTTGTGTATTTATTATGCTAAATAATTTAATGATTCGTAGTTTTCTTAGTTACACATAATAATGTCTTAGTTTAAAATCAAAATCGCATTTATGAATAAGCAGAATATATACTTCAATTAATATAATCAGATTCATAAAGTTCGCAAGTGACAACCTTTGCGATCGCCGGCGGCAACGTCCTTGAACTGCGGCGCGCAAACAACGTTCACAGTTCGCGCGCTGACATAAGGTACAATTTAGCTTGCAGGCAAGCGGCGCTGGGAAGTGTAGGTATCTAATCATACCTAAACTTGCTGTTTCTTAGGGAGTGAGCCTTCTGTACGCTAGTACTATTATATATTCTGTGCTAGAACCTAACCGTATGAAAAGAGGTCTTGTAGACGGCCTTGGGTCCGTAATAAACAATATAACAGGTAATTTAGATTATTTAGATGCTGCTCACTTTGACAATGCCATTAAAATCTTACAAAATAGTCAGAACAAAATAGTCGATGAAGTTAATAGCCATATAAGTATAAGCAAAGAGTGGATGGCCCACCATAACGAAATTATCTCAAAATTAGTAGAAAATCAGGTTAAAATAAATGATACTTTAACTTTAATATTAGATAAATCCAGAGAAAGTAATTATAGTCTTATAAAATACGCAAAATTCGCTCAGCTTCTCGTTATTATAACTGAAAATACGGATGACATCTATTAAGGGTTAATTAGAATAGAAAATTCGTTAGCATTTATACGTGCTTCCAGCACACATCACTCAATTATTAACATTAAAATCCTAAAACATATGATAGATAGAATTAAAGAACTATATGGTAGAGATAAAATATTAGAACTAAATCTTAGAGAGTACTACGATATTATTAAACCAGGCTACTACTTTTCTAATAATGATATTGTTAGTACCTTAAAAGTACCAGTATTTGCCTCACAACCCTACGATTTATACAGGTTAGCAGTAGTACCTAATAAGAATAGACAGGCTCTGATCCCACCTTTCCCTTTCCTTGCAACCAGCACGTTCGGTTTTGTGTACATAGAGACAGAATGTCCGAAGTATAGCAACTGGTTTCTCTGCAAAGAGAAAATGGACCATCAAGTTCGCCATCAAGCCGACTGTATCCAGAGCCTCATACTTACTCAGTCACTTCACAAGTTCTGCAGAATGACCAACGTAACCCTACTACAAGAAGCTACAGAGGAACTCGATGAAAAACACTACACTCTTTCATTTCCTAAGCCTACGAAGATTCACACTACCTGCGGCCACGAAGACTACATAACTCTACAAGGCAGCTATCTCGCCACCATTCCTTTGTATTGTTTTCTGCGTACTACGAGTAGAACTCTCACCAACAGCAATGACCGTCTGGAAGGCCACCCTCTCCGAATAATGAACATTTCACTCAACACCTACGAACAAGAAATTGTCTCTTCTCATATCAACCTGCATTCAATCAATCTGCGAGATCTACAGAACAGCCAGCATAAAGTCATGATGCAAGCACCCCTACGAATCAACGAGGAACCCTACGATGTATTATATCATACCACTATACCCATATATATGATATTACTAAGTTCATTACTATTAGCACTCTACTTCGTAGCACGCCGCTACAATGTGCTACGACGTAGACCTAAAGAACCGACACAAGAGCTGAAAGTCGAACATGCTTATGATCAGCCTACGACAGCTCGAGAGACAAGGAAGCCACCAGCAACTATTCCTCTCAAGATGTTCCAGAAATAGTTGCTGCTCTAGGGGTGGAGGTGTTACATCAGCAGCCCCTATCCATATCGCTGATGTAGCGAACCAATTGTCAACTTTGCGCACGGCACTGGATTGCAACATCGTCGACCGCGTTTCCGGTAAACTGCTGATGCGGCTGGACTACGGCACGTGTAACGACGGTGGAGCCTACTGGACAAGACATACTGCGTACTTCTGATTCTGACATCGGTCAGTCGTCACGTATTCGATTAGCTATAATTTCTTTTGTAATATTTCTAAGTTCATATTGTAGAAACTTTTAATAAACTAAGTTGCCAAAAGTTCTTGGTTTTTTTTAGGGACTCCCGCTGTGTCCAACTTCATTTACTTCAGAATGCGATAAACAGGTTTATGCCGGTCAAGATCCAACGCGTATGAATTTTGGCAAAATGGCTGAACGCTCGTGATTGGCTGCCACCTGTTCACCTTATCAGTGGTCAATCAGGCTGTTAGCGCGAAAATTCAAATGAGAAATCAGAGTCGGTTCAAGTCTCCTCCCTGGGCAAGTCTCCCGGATTCCCCCTACTTCTTTTGAATGTGGGAAGAGTGTCGTCGTCATTTACAGCTTCTAATATTTTAGCAACGGTTGGAACCTCATTACGAAAGTAAAATTGGTGCACAATTCTTCGGATTGCACCTAAATCCAGGTCATCCAGATACGCCCACAAAGAAGGCCTCGTTGCTGGTGGTGGTGGCGATTGTCTCACACACGCACGTGTGTCTGGTACTCTTTTACCACACTGTACGCATTTGGAGTCGAAACAAAACATTTCTTGATTATTTTCTCTCGGTTTATGTCAGGAATGGGAGCTCTTATATCAATACGGTCACTACTTCCTCCTCATCTGTCACTAACTCTATTAACTCAATTGAACTTTCATTGGGTCTTGTTAAAAAATACTTAATGAAGCTCAACAAATCTAAAGGTGCTGGAAGCGATGGTATTCCATCCATTTTTGTTAAAGAGTGCGCCGCAGAACTTGCCTATCCTTTGTTAATTATATTCCAATGGTCTATTCGTGACGGTACATATCCGGCTAAATGGAAGGAGGCTTTAGTCACGCCTATTCATAAAAATGGCTCCAAGCAATTGGTTGAAAACTACAGACCTGTTTCGATACTTTCAGTACTTATTCGGAAAAGTATTTGAATCTGTGGTTTTTGATCAATTGTATCCAGTAATTTCATGCTGTATCCCAACCTCGCAACACGGTTTCATGAGGAGACGCTCAACTGTCACAAATTTAGCAGTTTTTACGGATTTCGTTGCTCGCAACATGGCCCTGGGTAGCCAGGTAGATGCCGTGTACACTGACTACTCGAAATGCTTTGACAGAATTGATCATGACATTTTAATTTCGAAACTTCTTCTCTCTAGACTCTTACTTACGCAAACGTCTTCAAGCTGTGAGAATCGGCACTTTTAAATTTAACTTCGAAAGAATTCCGTCAGGAGTGCCACAAGGCTCACATTTAGGGCCGCTTCTATTCAACATTTATATATATGACATAACATCGTGTTTTCTCTTCTCTAACGTTTTGATGTATGCGGACGATAAGAAGATATACATGCCTATAAATAATGAGGCAGATTGTATAAAGTTGCAGGAAGATTTAAACAGACTTACTGAGTACTGCAATCGTAATTGCCTAGATCTTAACGTTAAAAAGTGTCAAGTCATCACCTTCACCCGTAAGCACAAAACAATATCTTTTAATTATCACCTAAATGGGGTTAGTATACCTAGAGTTGCACTTGTAAAAGATCTTGGTGTTATGTTAGACAACAAAATGCTATTTACTACACATTACGATTGCATTACTCAGAGAGCCCGCAAGATGCTTGGATTTATTTATAGAACTAGAAAACATTTTCGAAAACCTAGTACGATCAAGCTTTTGTTCTTTACATTTGTCAGGAGTTTATTAGAATATGCATCTTCAATATAGTCTCCAGTTTATTCAACACACCAAACAAAAATCGAATCCATTCAGCGGCGGTTTATTAGACAGATAAACTACAAGGCAAGGAGAAGAGAAGACTACGATGCCAGTCTTGTACATTTCAATATGCTTTGCCTGGAGGATAGACGATCGGTTGCGGACAAGTTTTTGTACGACGTGGTCACCGGCCGGTTGGATTGCCCTGATCTCACTACTCGGATTGGCATTAGCGCCTGTAGCAGACGCACACGATATCCTCGATCGTTTTATTCCGGTTTTTCACGTACTAATTATTCCCAAAACTCCATCATTAACAGAATAGTACAAACCTATGAGTCGAAGTTTAATGAAGCCGATATTTTCTTCCTAACCCGTAATCAATTCATCAATTGTGTTTATAGTAAAATCTATTATTTGTCCTTGGGCCAGGTTTCCTCGACATATTTAAAAATATTTATGAGATATTGTTTCTCTGAAGAGGATAAGAAACCTCTCTTGACTCTTTTCTTTCTTGGAGAAGGAAAAGTCAGCAAAGAACTTGCTCGACTGCTACCAGGTTCAGGTTCACTATTTTTTTCACACAGCGACTATAACCAGTGTTTTCACTTCTAAAATGAATTATCAACACAACAAGAAACAAAACAAAAAGGGAATTTTGAGAGAAATAAGCTTTTAAAACCACGAACTATCGATGCGCAATATATCCTGACAACGGCAATGCAATGTTATTTATTTATCGGCAATGTGACAGCAAGCAATTGCGTCTGCTAACCGACAAAATTAAAACACACCAATTTGTAGAGTAACCGCAAATACAGTGATTACTATTTAAAATGGTCGTATTATTTTTTTCCGGAGTTTAAGGAGCGCTGCCTTTTTGGGTGCGTTTAAGTAACAATTTTGAGAATAGTTTCTTATAACTCTTGATTTCTGTAATATTTAGTATAAATATTTATTACACATTAGATATAACATAACATAAACGAAAATTTGTTATGTATTTGTATAAAATTCATGCTGGTCTGGGAGCGAGAGAAAAACATAGAATGTGCCAGCTGCATTTCCTCCCGGGCATGCTGTAAAAACCAGCTAAGGTATCCGAGGGTTTCAGAATATTGCAAATTAGGCGATAGGCTGACAACCTGTCACTATGGCAATATACCTACAAATCTATCATAAATAACCCGCAAAACCTTGTCAGACGTGGCGGGACGACCTTTGTTAGGTAGTTTGCACTCTGCCTACCCCGTTAGGGATAGAGGCGTGATTATATGTATGTATGTATTTGTATAAAATACACTATCTTTCTAAGTAAAAGATACAAATATAAGGATTTGTAACTTGAACCTGTGCTTGAAAGTTGAAAAACCTCTTTTCTAGTTTGTTTACACTCTTTTAAATACCTACTTGTCTTTAGTATAGATCTAGGTATAGATACACCAAGCGCCAAGAAATGAAGTTTGATATTTGACAGTGACAGGTAACTGCTTGGGTTGCCATATAAAAATCGTAGTGTTAGTTCCATTTAACGCCACGCCGGTTCTCTTTTCGAACAGACTCTACCGATATTTTTTCGGCACATAGTACTCGTCATGCTGCAACATCAGCGGCTGGTCGTAGAGGCGTTTCTATTGAACTGATTAAGAAAACTGCAGGTTGGTCTGGCAATTCTTTAATATTTGGTAAATTCTATAACCGGCCAATTGCCGATAACAACGATAACGTAGTTGCTGAAGCTGTTTATACACCTACTACATCTAGCTAGTATGATTAAGGTCTATTAGGTATTATATCATGATTTTGCATGAATAAAACATTTTTTTTGTTAACAAACTTGCTTTGTTTTGTCTTAAGTTTAAACACTATTTCCCATTAAAAAAAAAACACTCTAAACATCTACTTGGTGAATTATAGTAAACACGAACACTATTACTCCTGGCGGAGAAGAACGACAACTTCATACAAACTGTTTTTTTTTAACGCCATCTTACTTTGCCCCTACGTAACCACGAGGTAGGAGAGGGAATTTCGAATCGGAGATTCATGTTTAGAGAACTAATTTGAAATTAAATGCAAGTTAGTGCTTTTACTTGTAAGGCAATCGAAAACTAGTGTAATTATGTTAATTTTCAAATGATTAAGATTCCTTACAAGTAAAAGCACATAAATTTCACAAAAAAAAACATTTATACGCAAACAATTTATTTGTAATACAATGATAATTTTACCTGGTATTTAATGATAATTATATCAGAGTCGAATATATTGCAGTACTTTCAACTTCAGGTGTTTAAAAAAAAATACTTTCTAAGTAAACCTTATATAAAAGATTAACATTTAGTACATTTCAATCTTCTAATTATAAACTATCTTATTTGACTTGTATACAAACAACTCTGTGCATGGTTAACATAGGAGATTTTCTACTTCAATTAAATTAACAATAAAGTATAACAGAGCACTAAACCACCAATGCCAATATGTGGAAACATTAATATCTCAATATCTAGATATATAAAAGAAGTTTGACATATCAACGCACAGCCCAAACTGCTGGGTCTAGAGATACCAAATTCAATTTTTTATTATTATTTATGTAAAATGATGTTCATTTTTCTTTTCAGAGCGGATGCAGATGCTTCTTCCGCGAACAAACGATTTCTATGTGTGCAATACCTTTTGACACATATAAAAAAAAGAGTTTTCGTGATAGTATCAATATTTTGATGTTTGTGAACTGTACATCTTTCCACAAAACCAAAATCGACATTGATTCTTAAGTACTCTGTTATTTTCTGCAGTAATAGGTTTGTGTACGCCTTTTCCTTTAAAAATTGATTTATTATTGAAGCAGAAAACTCTACACATGCAATTAATTCTTTTGTGACGTAGTTGAGACTTTTTTTTGTGTCGTATTCTTTAAATTCAACAAACCAGTGAAATGTATCAGTTTGCTTACTTAAAAATATTTCTTTGCAGTTTGTGCATTGTTGGCATGGTAGCTTTTGAGCTAAGAATCCGCATACATAAGCACATGCTTGTATTTCTTGTGAATTTTCGTCTATAGACTGGTCAACTTCCAGGGCCAGTGTTGAAGATATTGTGAAGTTGACCAGTTGACTTGTTTCAGCATGGCGATTTATGGATCGTGAAACTGATAACAATGTGTCGTAATTATTAATGACAACATTGTTATCAGTTTCACAGTTTCCTGCCGTACCCATATGCGCCAAATTACTAAGAATGGCTGTTTTCAAACCAGCAACAAACTGGCCACTTGTCGGGTTCGTGTTTGATACGCAGTTGCCCCGTATACACCCAAAAAGGTTCTCTAACGGATCTTGAGGTTGAGTGTGGCTTTCCTCTTCTTAAATCGGAAGAATCGGTATTTAGGGAATCAAACAGTTTATCCATGTCCGAAATGACGTTTGCTGTTACCGTAGCTTCTGGTGGTAGCAATCCTGTAAAACCAAGTAAAAAGATTCTTAGAATAACGAAGCACCGCACCCTGCTGTGTTCAACAATCATATATTATTCATGATATATTATATTGTGATTTTATAATTATATATAATATTTTTAAAATATTAATAGTGTTAACGAACTCGTCGAGTACGTCAATTGGGGTGAGTTGGTCAAGTGGGCCGAGATTGAAATACTGAAGTTACTTTAGTTTTTAATTCACACACACATAATCACGCTTTTATCCCTAATGGGGTAGGCAGAGCGTAAACGACCTAAACAAAAGTCGTTTCGCCACGTCTGACAAATTTTGAGGGTTATTTAAGATAGATTTGTAGCTGTATTGCTGTAGGGACAGGTTGTCAGCCCATCGCCCAAATTACAATATACTGAAACCCTCGGGTCCCTTAGCTGGTTTTTATAGCATGCCCGGGAGGAAATGCAGCTGGCAAATTCTATGTTTTTCTTTCGTTCCCAGTCCAGCATGGAAGAAATTCAGCATGGATTCTTTTTAATCATACCGATTTGGAGAGGTTTTGCTCTCTGGGCAGAAATTGACTCTTATAAATTGTTATAATATTGTTAATGTCTTCGTTCTTGTTACCGAATCGAATTCAATGGCTAGACTCATTGAATTAAGCGATGATAAATTAGAATTTATAATTACCACACCTTGCGAAATTTTGGCAAACATTCCTGCAGCTACAGAGTGGCTCAGTACTTGTGCCGCTAGGTTAACTTTCATTTTCTGTTTGAAGTTTGGCTCCAAATGTTCTTTCTTCAAGCAGGGCGCAAATATAAAGTTAGGATTCGTATTATCCAATTCATGAAACTGCTTGATATGACTCCACTTTGCTAGACCTGAAATTAAACATAGGTAAATATTAATGTTTAGCAATTAAATAGAACACAAACTCAAGCTTGCTGTGTTCCGTCGGTGCGTGAGACTGCCAGTGCCATAACAGGCATCGTCGACCCTGTCACGGTCATTCCATTAGTGTAATCCCTCCACAGATTGCACATGTAGAGGGAGGTGCAGTAAGCCCTGAAGAGCGTTAGCCGCACCCCCTCAGAACACCGCGCAAACCAGCGGGCGATCATACATACACAATGTGATGTGGTCCACTAATATGATAATGCTATAGACAAATATTTACCTCTACCCATCGTGCCAGTTGAGTTTACATCCGTGGTGCATTCAATGTCATATTTCATGAACAAGTTTCTGAAACATTTCAGTAGATGGGGAGTGTCAAACATTGTGACGATTTCTTTTCCATCTACTGTTATATAGGGATGATCAACAGTTGCGCCTAGGATTGCCAATGCTCTTCGATTAACACCATCCATATCTCAAACTGTAGCTGAAATATTTATCCCAGCTTCAGCGCACTGGCGAAGGACCTGAAATGTAGATATATCACAATGAAATAATATGTCGTTCATAAAACTGTACGAGTCATTCTAGTGCCACCATAAAGCTGCTATCACCTATTAAGACTGAGAAGGCTGCTATTAAGACTTCCTGAAGGAATTCCCTGATGAATATTATTCAGTATCTATGACTGAGTAACCCTTATCAGTTTCTAGGAAGCTGCTTTTACACCTGGTATGATTTTGAATAATATACATACTATACATTTTTGGGGTGGGATGGGATCTACCTCCTAGTGGTCCACCCCGGGCAACGGCAACACAGGCTTGCCTGTGAATAAGTCCGGCTGAACGATCCCAAAAAGCGGTGGTAGGCTCCGCAAGGGGCTCGCGACCACCCTCTCACCGAAGTCCGGCGCCAAACAGCTTGCTGTGTTCCGTCGGTGCGTGAGACTGCCAGTGCCATAACAGGCATCTTCTTGGTTTGCTCGCTCCATCGTCGACTCTGTCACGGTCATCCCTGACCTTTTTGTCTAGAGTCAAAAGCAAACCCATTTCAAGTAAAAAAAAAAGATACACAAAGTGAAAACTTACGTCTTTTAAGAGAACTGCCAGCCTGTCTGCAGTAAAAAAACTACTGGAAAAGTAATGTGCGATTGGTTGTTTGCTTCGTTGGCGGATGCCTCCAAGCATAAATACCAATGCATACCCAGCAACTTGGTCTGTGCGTCCTTGTGCCCCATGGTCCTGAAATCCTTCGACGACATCGTGTTTGGGGTCATAGCTTAAATGCTTCTTCAAGGACATTTCATCGAACATCAAAATTAATTCATTATTTTGTGGGTTTTGGGTTTGTACGTACTTTTTTAATACGTTAACAACCGACTCATTGCAACCAACGCCAAAAGGAACTTTGTTCAGTAAACTTTTTTATCTGCTGGGAGAAGGTAATGTGAATAACCTTCTGAGCAATCGATAGCAGGTGGGAGATCGTTTGTAAATACGTAACGCCGTTATCTTCTCCTCCTTCGACCACCTTCTACCTCTAATTCTTCTTTTAAAGTTTCTGATTTGCCCTTGCAGAAGCAAAGCAAATGATGACGAAATGTTACTGGAAAGTTTCCTAACACTTTTATCATCAGCTAAGGTACTCAGTATTGTTTTATTATTCAGGGTGTTGATCCGCTTTTGCAATTGACATATTTTTTGCACATACTTTTGACATTTCGCTTGTATCTTTTTCTCCCTTTCAGTTTTTCCAGTTTTGTTGCAAGAAGTAGTAGTCTGAAAATTTGAAATATTCTGAAGTTACCGGTTTAGATTTTCCTGTGTTATATAAGTAGCTCTAAGCTATTGAACATACAGAGGGCCGACCGCGGGTACACCTTTGGGAGACCTTTAGGAGAAGATGAAAGCGATTGTTCATAGTTATTATCTGACAGCTCGCGTAAAATTCGCATTCCAGCACACAGGGAAGAAAAATTCCCCTGACAGGCGCTTCAAATTTATAAACGCCCGTACCGTTTTATAAACTGTCAAAGTGAAAATTATCCTAATCTTACACTAGAGAAGACATAAACATAAGCAACACATGAGGCCTGACCTGTTGTTTATTATCTTATGTTATGTTTTTCTTTCGCTTTCAGTCAAGCTTGGAAGAAATCTTAGCTTAAAGAGCACAAGCGATACAATGAGGCCTGACCTGTTCTTTATACACTGGATGATTTGTTAAATCTCCAAATGCAGTTGCCGGTAGGACAATTCTTGATGTTACTGGTTGGTTTAGTGCGTGAAGTGGTGGTGGTGTCTGCTCTGGAGTCTGGAATTAAAAACAGATACCGCGTTCAATCATCTAGGTAATCATTTAGGTAGCCGACCTCGTAAGATACGGAATAAGACTACGGAGATGATGATCTGGTTTTCTTTAGAAGGAAGATTAAGAAGCTGATCCCATGAAATACAGTAACAGGCTAGGAAGATATCGACACTTAAAGCAATGAGGCCTGACCTGTTGTTTACACCTTGGCTGATTAGTTAAATCTCCAAATGCTGTTGACGGTCTTGGTTGGCTTGATGGGATAAGTGCTGGTGGTGTCTGCTGCTGCAGAGTCTGGAAATTAACAGTGTTTTTTCTGAATTTAGGGGCCCCATCAGTCTTACACTTGTCTAATATCCATTCCATTATTTTAACATACTTTCATAAATTCATTAAGAGCCCCTAGGTCAGGTAGCGTGAGTAGTATATGTAGTTAATTTTCATACTTACATCACATGGGACAGCTGTACGTAATAAAAAATTTCTGCCTCCGTCTCTAAAATCTTCATCTTTGAAATGCCTTGAACACAGCATCCGGTGCTCGTTGAACAATTTCATTTGAAATTCTATGGAGCTGACATTTCTTTCTGGGAACAAGTACTTTGCCCATTGTTCACACCTGTGAATAATAAAAAAATAGGTATAATTTGTATATATGGATACTCTTAGAAGTGCTAGGACCAAGATAGAAGTGTCATGTCAGACCGACAGTTTGAAAGTGTTTGTGTATGTGTCACTTGGTTTTTGTAATGTCTTTGATATGTCAATGTATAATTTAGAATAAATGTTTAAAAGTTTATATGTTATTTAATATGTTTAGTGAGAATATTTAGGGATCCATCACTGCGCCACTCCGCCCAGAAATTCAAACAGTTACTAAATTATGGGCTCTCATGTAAGTACTTCTACTATTATATTGTGGGATGTGGTTAATATCTCCTCGCAGGTGTCATTAGAGATAAATCAAGAGTACGGATAGCAGCGCTTTCTATGATATAAATACTTTGACCAGAATCAGCTGTTATGTGGAGCTGGTATACTAGCAGCATGCACTAAATATAATTTATATAAGAAAACACTAGAAAATACTGTGGGATATGCATCTGTTGACATACCTAACAAGGTTCCTTACGCCTGGCTTTAAATAGCGAAATAATTTCACGCCGTCTTCAGAGGGTGAAGAACCGCACTTAAAACACGTGCGCCTGTTTTCTTTATCACACATATTGCACACAAAGAGTCAATATCTCAAAAATTGTAGGCTCACAAAACGGAGGAACAGAAGGTTCAACTCAACGTTTTTGTGGCGAGAATAAAGTCACTTTCTTTATAAATTACAGCACAGCAGTTCTTGTTTTTCAAAATTCTAATATACGTTCGGAAGAACATACGCTCAACTCAACGATTTAGGAGGAAAACACAGAAAAAATAGACGACAAAGTATTGTTTACACAACAAACCGCCATTTTGACGTCATTTTCCTGGTGTGGCTGCAAAATAAAAAAAAACTACCAACTATTATAAGTTTTTATTGTTTTTTAAACAAACAGCTTTAAAATTTACTAATATTTAATTTTTATTTAACAGAAACTGAAAAACACGTTAAAAAGGGCAAATTATTTATCGATACTCATTATTAATTCGATAATTATTTGAAGGTACTTTCTACTCAAACTGTATCTTATTTCAGACAACCATACTGGATTTTTTCCCTCGGATCGGAGGTATCATTTACGTCCCATACATTCTTGACGGGGGCGATAGTAAATCTCGAGGATGCAGCAGCGAAGTATAATTAAAGGTTAAACAAACTTACCTGAAGTGAAGTTTGACCATAATTATACGAGCTGCTGCATCCGAAAAGATTAACTAACCCGCCCTGTCCCAATTATTGAGACTGCGTTCAATTAACCCATATTATTGATATTTTTTTTTTGAGAAATAGGTAAATCTACAAAAAAATTACAGACGTCACGCGCATGGGCCGAGACGCGGGGTGGTGCGGGGGTGGGGGCTGGAACCGGACTCTAGGGACTGCGGAAATCGTTTTAATTCTTTATTTTAATTTTTTAAGCATTTTAGCTCTAATAATTGTGTTCGGTGCCTAGTACATTGAGAAGTGAACTACTTGGTGAATTATAGTAAATCTTTTCGGATGCAACAGCTCGTATAATTATGGTCAAACTTCACTTCAGGTAAGTTTGTTTAACCTTTAAATATCTGTGTTTGATATTTTTTAAATATGACCTAAATTTACCTTGGCATCTTTCTTGAGGCTGCGCTTGAGCACAGAATTAAGTAATATTGGCTTGAGGCTGCGTAACAGCTGCGCGTTCTGAACGAGATGTGAACGAGACCCAAAAAGGCCCTGCTTTCAGATCCAAACATAGTTTTTTAAAGTTTCATGTCAAAACAGTGTTGCCAATAAAGCTCTAAAAAAACTAAATTAAGATCTATTTATTTCCAATGAATCAGCTGAACATAAAATGCATATAGCTAGCGTTGTGGCTTCTGCTGCGACTTATGCTGAGTCAGTATTTTTTCTCTAGCGCAGTGTACTGTACTGACATTACTATAACTATATAGTTACAGATATAGTTATGTATATACGTTGTTTACATGCTTTAGACGTTGTTGTAATTAATAGTGTTACCTATTTTAAGATCTTTTGTATACTGTTCTATGATTATTTTGTGTTTTGTACTGTGAACTGGAGAATAAAGTGTTTTCTTTTATATTCTATTCCATTTCTTTTTTATTAATAATATTGGCCTCGATTCGGCGTAACATACAACAAAACTTAACTAATAAACATATACATACCTGTCACTTCCCGTTAGTTCCGAACAGATAGGAACAGTCATATAAATGAGCTTATTTTAATCCTGTCAATTAGGATTTGTTTATTTTATGGATGTAAATGACACGTCTTAGTCAATACAATACCCATTCCACCTTTCACATCACCATTCATAGGTAAAGTACCAATATCTTGTATGCTTCGGATTGACACTCCCTCGTCAAAGTTCATTGAGCATTGGAATGTAGGCACCACAAAGCATCCTTTCGCCGCCACCGACCAAATGCAGTGCCTGAAACCTTTCGTAGCATACAAAGTGCATTACATATCACAGCATGATATTGCATGCTACAGGATGCTACAACAAGCTACAGCACGAAGGAACTAATTATATTCCCGCGTACTATTACTGTTGTGGTCCAATGCGATTTTGACCTTCAGAGCAGTAGGTAAATATCAGTTAAAAATCGATAATTTGATATAAAAACCAACGACCACAAGTAGATAATATTTTTTTTAAGTGAGAACGAATGAAATCATTTGGGGTTCTTATTTTATTGAACCTAAAATTGCATTAGCTAAATTGTTTAGTATATATTTTTTTAGAATATTCAGCTCTTTTTTAGCAATTTTTTGAATTACAATTTTAGCAATACTAGACAAAATGTTAATGTCAGCCTGAAAGACTAGATTTCAAGCCAACATTTAAAACTCTTTTAAAAAAGTACTCAATGTCAATTGCAGTGCTGCCAAGTGCGGCGATTTATCACCATTTAGACTTTCTCGGATGGTGCTGTGGCGACCAAAAATTGCCATTTGCGACTGGTCGCAATTTAGGCTATCTCGAAAAAATATTAGGTGATATTAGGCTACTTAAAAAATATCATCATATAGGATAAGAATACGAACAAAATGGGTTCAAGCACAAGGGGTTTCATAATAATCATTGGAAATTTCTACAATCATTTCACCCATGATCCACCCTCTTGACTCAAGATTTTGAGATCGAACCAAATTATTTAAATAACATCCCTACTGAAAAGAGAAGGGATGGGTCTCAAGAATTTAAAATAGTAGTTATTTAGACTATTCGTAAATTATTTTGGCGATTTTAGGTTATATCACCTTGGGCGACTTGAAATTGACTTTTCAGCGGCAACACTGGTCAATTGTCAATGTCAAGTCAATCTGTCAATCAAATCAAAGTGGAGCCAAAAAAAAAAGCCAAATCGAAATGTGTGCGAGTGAGCGTGGTGCGCGTGTCTATTTTAATTGTTAATTTCACTTAAATCAGTTTAATTGTTGTGCTGCAAAGATACCTATTATGTTTTATTTCGGTTTGTTCTTGTTGAAAGACCAAAATTTTTCTCAAGTTATTACTGATTGCTTCCGCTAGTCAATGAAGTCCAGCGTGTGATCATTGTGGGTTTACCTATTATATTGTGATTGTGGGAATCTTCTCGAATTTCTCAAAGATGTTCCATTTTCAAAAATGTTTTGCTTTTCATAAGGTTCTGAGGTATCTCAACTTCAATTTTCAATGTTTTCTTGTTGAGGTTACTTGATGTGGTGCTTTGTTTATTTATTCTAATGAAAGCTTTGTTACAATAACATCCTTTATCTTTCGCCGCCATTAAGCTAAATACCGTCTGCCCTAACAAAAGCAGATTGCAATTGTATTTGGTTTTATGGAGATGAAGTAGAGGAAGATGTTATTGCAAATGGTACAAAGAGTTTTGGTCTCAAATGGTTGATTTTAAGTAGACTTTGTGCTGGGGGAACTTTTAATCCCAGTATCCCCTGTTTTCGGCTGAGGAGAATGTGTGGTTTAAGTTTTTTACTTATTTTCTTATCATACAATACAATACTTCATATTTATAAAACCAAAATCAATTTAGAAAGAGAATAAATCAGTACCCTATGTACAATACAGGCAAATATATTGCTAGGTCAGCTTGTTTGCCTATCCATTGAAGGTCTGCTTTAAAGTTCAGTCTACTTGTGTCCTAGCAAAGTTATTGAATCTCTGCACACCAAAAAGAACAGAATATTTGTAGTGGCTTACTTGTTTTTGTTGCACATGGAGGGATGTCAATGTTTGGAGATACTGTTTTTAAATGTTGATGTAAGGTCAGTCAGAAATGCCTAATACTTGTCCTAAATTTATCGAAATTCAAGTAGGTAATGGAGGGAGAGGCTAAATACCTAATCTGGAGGAGACACTAAACTTACTAAATAGCTTTAATTCCACCACCCATTATGAGGGGCGTATTTATCTTACCCGTTAGGTTAAAATAAAGGAAAATACTGATTCTCCATTGGGTTGAAATTAAAAAAAACTGTTTCTTCATTGAGTTGAAATAAAAGCAAATACTGTTTATTTTATTATATATTTTGTACACATGTTTAATACACAGTTGGAGAAATGGTTCTAATTAATTTGTTTCAACCCAGCATCCCCCCACATAATATTTCTTAATTTGTGTCTGCAACATTCAGGGTGGTTACAAATTGTCTTTTTTGATGAATCTCATTACAACCAGAAGATGGATAATTGGGGTTGGAGTGGTTCACATTTATTTTATTTTGTATTTCAAGGAAAACCAACAGCTATCATGTATGTAACCATGTTGTTCTCTCCACATTATGTTTTTTAAACACATGAAAATAAACCAGCTAAAAGTTACACTTGGGTGAGATTTGAAACCACAGTCTTCGGGGTACCGTGCAGACACTCTAACCACTGAACCACCAAGTGATTCAACCCAACCAGTGAAACACGTAGCCTGTTTGAAATGTCAATACCGTGGGTTCAAATCCCACCCAAGTGTAAATTTTAGCTTGTTTATTTTCAAAGTGTCAAGTTATATACACGCATAATGAGGGAGACATTTAACTAAAAGGTTCAAATTCACCACTTCCTCTCATAAGTGGGGGTTTATTTAAAATAAAATCCAGATTTTGTAATTATTTATTTTATAATGTTTTACACTATAAGAAAAATTTATAGGCTAAAAAAAAAAGTTTTACACATTCAATCAACTTTATTCAATGCGTTGGGTGTGGGTAGGGTTACCAGGCCTAAATCTGAAAAATCCTGTCTGCCAAGTCTAAAAATCCTGATTTTGAAAAAAAAAGCCGGCCATATGTGTATAAGCAAATAAAAATCACAGATTTAATAACGTTTTTATTTATTTTATTTAAATTTTTGGTTGCTAGCAACCGCTTTCAAAAAGTTTGTTTTTCCAGCTATTTCGCAATAAAATTGTTCGCACGACACGTGCTTATAGTTGTATTGCGTAAGCAATATGGCTCTTACTGACTCCACTGAAAGTCTGTTTCTTTCTTTGGTCCATTGTGAAGTAATAAGAGAAAAGACTCTTTCCACATTTGCGTTGTGTGGCAAAATACTAAAGAAGTACTGACAAATCTTCAGAAATTCTGAAACTCTGGAGCTGTCGTTAATTGTGTTAAAAAAAATACACCATTGCTTTTCAGCAAGCTCTTCGTAATAATCGCTCTGCTTTGTGGTTAAAAAATTCTGAAGCAGGCAGAACTCTTCAAACAGTTTTGCGTCATTTATAGGAATTCCTTTGTCTCTCAAAAACACTAGAGCGTCCGTTATTTTGTCAAATTGCAGATCCTGCTTTAAAAGGCCCTACTCACGGTTCAACACAACCCACAATCTGCTGACACAATTTGTTGAAGTCGCGATTGAGCGTTCTCTACAATTTCATTCCGCGATTGCTTGCCACAACGTGTGCACTAGGGGATGCAGTACCGGTACCACCTCAAGAACCGGGACTAGATCTTCGGTACTGGACTTAGAACCGGGATTTCCCGGGATTTTCGGTAAAAACGGTACTCACAAAAAATATTTTTAGATTTCGTGATCTTAATTTTAATGTAGAACAAAAATACAGTATTAACTTAATAATATTATAAGACATAAATGAGGCTACTAAAAAATGGTATAATGAAAACAAGTTGTGTCTTTTTGCATAACTGTATATTTATTATACGCGGAGGTATATAGGAATCGTGATAATCAACATCAATCAAAATCAGTCTTCTTTATTATTTTACTATCGTCATTACAACTCCACAAATAACACAAAAACGAAGGAATATCTAAAATCAAAACAATATTAAGCTTCATGAAATTAAAATAAGTAATTATAATAAATCTTCAAAAACTTAAAAGGTAGCTCTGTCTGAGATCAAAACATTGTTGGGTGGGGGTACATAACAATTTAAAGGTAACCTTGATACAACAATTAAAATAAATCTTTAAAACTATTCGAGATCAAAACACGTTTGTAATATAAAATAAAACTAAGGTAATAGCCTTCTGAAATCTAAATAATTAACATAAACCTTTACAATCACCGCAACTTACAGGTTTTCTGAGATTATAATATTTTTTTATACAAAATAACACCTTATCTAAATAATTATAATTCTTATAAAACAAAATAATCAGGATCTTATTATTTCAAAACTTTTTTTTCCCCTATAATAGGTTCTAAGGAAACTGATTGCATCGACGCTTCTGTCGCTTAGCGATGTTCTAAGTTTATTTATTACAAATGACACCAGCTGACGAGAAGATCCGTTCTGGTTCAACGCTTGTGGGAGGAATCGTTTGCAGACATTCATAAGCCAGTGACAGGTAGCGCCCACGGAAGCCTCCATTATCAAATAACGCTATCTCAACCTGGATGGAGGTCGCCAAATCCGAATCTTGTTCAGTTGTACGGGTCTGTTTCAGACTGGCCTCTATTTCCCGATCAAGTTCTTCTTTGTTTGTGGTGCAAGGAACAAAGGAAGTATCTTCCGCAAGTGGCGTAGGCTCCAGGTTTGATTCTTGTAAAGTATTCTCTGAAATTCTTTGGATTAGATCTTTTAATTATATCCTTCATTTGCTGGCCAGTTGGTCTACAAAATAAGATGTCTCCATTTTCAAGTTCAGAAAAATAATTGTCAGGATTATGCAAGTACTGCAAAACAGAAGTTTGAATGATGCGCCGTTCTTTGTATCTTTTTGTCAAGACCTGAGCCATTGCTGTACTCAAAGGCGTATTAATATTTTTGAACTTCTTCAATGCAAATTGGACTGATATTTGCGCCGTTGTGAAAGAGTAGCATCACGGCGGCATAAAGCCTCAATCACAGTTTTCAGAATGTCTAAAATGTTACTGAGTTCTTGTAACTGGAGTATATCCGTTTCTGTGAAAGAAATCTGAGATTTAAGGTCGATCAAAGCTTTAGCAATAGATGACTTGACTTTCAGAAAACGATCCAGCATATCAGCCATTGAACTCCATCTTGTTTTGCAGTCCAGAATCAAAGCGTATTCCTTGCCATGCTCTTCTTGGATATATTTTTGTAGGATGGTATCATTTTTTAAGGAAGATTTACGGAAAATTCTTGCTACATCTCGTACTTTTGATATAAGAGTGTGGTACCTAAATCTTGAGTCTGGAAGACGGGTCTGGAAATCCTCTCCAAAATCAACACCATCTTCTTTTGTTTCCAAATCAATATCATTGTCTCTGTCATCACAAGTCTCTTGATTACTGCCCCTCCTCCGCACAAGTTCGGCCAATGTCAGTTCTTCATCGCTGTCACTGTCAGTGTCTGCTATCTCTGATGTCTCATTTTCTTGTGGCGTGGTGATTGGGGTGTTCTTATACATAATATCTACTATAGCCAGTTGAACGGTGTGAGCTATGCAGTTTTGATGATAGCAAGGAAGGTTTCTGCCCAATTTCTGCATGACACTGCAACCATCTGAAGCTATAGCAACAACGTCTTTGTCAAAAGAGAGTCCATATTCATTCAGTCTTTGTCTGATTTCTTCCTCGCAACGATCCGCAGTCATTGATCCAAAAGCTCTAATTAAGCCCAGGTTTCTGAATTTGAATTCGCCGACCAAGTGTTGTGAGTGCAAAATAATATTCAAGTATCGCCTATTGCGAATAGACGTCCACTCGTCAAGAGACGTTGCAAATTTATAACACTCAGATAAAAGTTTTGCTACTTCATCACGTGTTTCTTTCTTTTTCTCTTCGCATTTTTTTAACACAATTTCACGAATGGTATTGGCAGATTTTGGTAAAGGACGCCCTGTTTCCTTAAAAACCTGCCTTAAGTCTTCTGATGTTGCGAAAAGTCGGAATGGAACACCATCGAGACACACCATTCGGCAAACTTTATCTTCCATGGTATTTTCCTGAGCAGTTCTAAAATAACCCGTTAATTTTGATCGTTTGCTGACGGCAAAGCCCGACGTGCCACCGGCAGCAGATGAGGTTGATGACGCAGATAGTGCTTTCACATGAGTGTCACTTTCTGACTGGATATCTATGTTTATTATATGAACATTTTTCAAATGCTTACGGAGTCCGCTTGTGCTTCCACCAAGTGTTTTTAATATTTTATTGCATCTTCTGCACTTTGCTTCATTTTTGTCCTTTGCACGTAAAAAATAATACCAGACAGATGACTTGCTGCTGCTTGATCTAGGAACTTCTTCAAAATTCATGACGTAATGTTGTTCTGTATCTGTAACAGTGAAAACTAATCAGTCACGTAGGTATTTAAAAACGTTTTCTTTAGAATAAGATGTTAGTTCCATAGTTAAAATTATATAAAGTCTGCTGTGTTTATAATACAACGTGTTAGGTAAATAACTGTATAAGACTCTAAACCATTTTTTTTTCTACAACTTTTGGCAAATCTCGAAATGTTTGTTGTCTTTTTTGCAAATTATTATTTACGCAAATTAGGTATTTCTGAACAAACAGACACATACGGCCAGCAAGGTTTCAGCTACGTGATCTAGTGAATTACCGTGGCTACATGGTATAAAACTTACAAGCAAATCGAATTCAGTCATTTATTTAGAATAAGAACATAGCCTTTCTAGTGGATTACCGTGGCTACATGGTATAAAACTTACAAGTAAAATCGAATTCAGTCATTTATTTAGAACAAGAACACAGTCTTTCTAGTGGATTAACGTGGCGACATGGTATAAAACTTACAAGCAAATTATAAATCATTTGTTTTATTGAGAATAAGATAACAATAGAGAGAAGCCTAGCCTTTGGGATGCCCCGTGGCTACACAGTATAAAACTTCCAAGCAAAATTTATTCAATTATTTACTTAGAATAAGATAATAATAGACAGAAGCCTTTGCCCAGAAGTGGGAGGCCGTGGCTACATACAATACAAATAGCGTTCTGCCAAAAACATAAAACAAAAAAAAAAACACAAAAAATCTATTCTATATAGTTTTAGAACTAGCGAACCAAACCGTTTATTTTCTTTCTGTGAATTTGCCATGCCAAATAATGAGGAAATGCTAGGAAGATGATGAATAAGAAGATACATAGGTATATGCGATTAGCCCTGCGACTTAAGTCTTGGGATCGGAAGATACTGGAAGCAGACTCTGCTTCCAGTATATTTCACTAATACTAACACAGAAACCTTGTTTATGAGATATAAGGACCTAATACCTAGTGTACGGTTGGGTTGGTGTTGATCTCAAGGAACGGAAATGTATACATTTACTCTTATATACTAATAATATTTAAAAACGAACATGATATATATTTTTTTGTTATGTTACGTATGCTATATT
Source organism: Scrobipalpa costella (assembly GCA_949820665.1). NCBI lineage: Eukaryota > Metazoa > Arthropoda > Insecta > Lepidoptera > Gelechiidae > Scrobipalpa > Scrobipalpa costella. The sequence continues at coordinate 11,415,788 of OX463309.1, forward strand.
ACGCTGTCCCTTACACCCCGTATATACTAAGTATGATACGTTAAAATTGTCTGATCGAGCTGATCATTTTGTATGGAAAAGCAAAATTTTATTTTCGTTTCCTGAAAAAAAATCCTGGTGATAGTTGTCCAGTTTCTTTGACTGAACAACCCCTATCAGTTTGCGGGACGCTGTCCCTTACACCCAGTATAATAAAATTCATAAAGTTTCCAATGTATGATATTCCAGCCAACATAGAGATGGAGCAATGCAAAGAAAAACATTGCAGTGGCTGCATTTGATGTTAGTCTGGCTCCTTACTTTTTTTGCTGCGCATCGGGCGCATCGCCCTCGCTGGAAGCGCACTTGTTTGGCAGTTCGCCCCTGAATGACCTCTTTGTGCCCAGGACAGTGGTGCACGGACATGTCTAACCTAGCATCGATATTATTCTGGCGTTGCGGTCGAATCCTTGCGTTTTCGCGGTCTTGCGCGCTAAGTTCCTCTGCGAGCTTGTATCTGAATTGCCTGTGTGTCATTTTTTTATGCTGACCAATGTTGGAGCAATATATTACATAAGCATTGAGTATCGAAATATTTATTAATCGGCGGAAGACTTTTATATACCACTTAATACCTCGTTTACGTTCTAACAGATACATAGATAATTTCTGATCCTTGAGATCAACACCACCCATATATTTATTATATTCTTGGATAACTTCCGGCTTTTCAATGTCTTGGCCCGCCCGCCTGCCAGGAACCATGTTTGCATTGTGGTACGTCGACACTGTAGTGACCAGTTTAACGTCTTTCTAGGCCACTACTGAAACGTCACCACAATGTCGGCATACCACTTCACCCCTCGGCATTCTTTTGTCATGGATATTTTTAATCTCTGGCGGACAGTCAACCCGGCGTCTGTTCAAAGTCCCAACGACGTCTGTCTTATGGGCTTTCAAAAATTTGGTAAGAGCTATAGAGTTATAGAAGTTATCCATAAATAAAGTATATCCTTTACCCAAGTAGTCCTTGAAAATCTCAAGGACTATCTTGGCTGTGGAGGCCGTAAATCCAAACAACGCCCTTGCGGGTGTTGCACCCTTTCCTGTATAAATAATACATTTAAGTACGTAGCCACTTACCGCCTCGCAGAGCTCATAGCTTTTTATTCCGAATCGCGCTGCTTTGGATCGGATGCACTGAACCCAGCTTAAGTGACCCTTCCATAGCAGCAACGATTCGTCCACGCTTACCTCTCTGCGAGGTGTGTAAATGGCTTTGAACTTTTGGTTTAAATAATCTAAAATAGGATTTATTTTAGCCAGCTTTCTTTCAGGACCATGTGCATGTATTTCATTGTTATCGACAAAGTGCAGAAACCGCATTAATAGCAGAAAGCGATCCTTTTGCATAAGTTTTCGAAATCCCTCCATGCTAATGAGTGAAGAGGTACTCCAGTATTCATCGAGGCGGCCCCTGACACACATAGCCATCACTATCATTACGGCTATCAGACGATAAATTTCTGATATAGATGTGTCTTTCCACCTGTGCATCCTGCTTTTAGGAGGTATGCCATCCCCAACTTCATAGGCAGGTGCGATTTTCTGCCAGGCATAATTGTTAGTTTCCCTAACTATTATTTCCATGAGATGCTGATCCCAAATTTGAGTGAACAGCTCAATAGGGCGTGTTCCCTGAACATTCTCATGGAAATCCTTTCTTGCACCATGAAAATCCGCAAAGTCCTCGGACCAGTTGACTTCCTCGGACTGATCGTCTTCTGGGATTTCGTCGTCCTCAGCTTGTAAAAGCTCTTCTAGTTCTTGCACCGTGAGCTCTTCTTCCTCGTTCTCACTTCCCGAATCCACAGCAAGAGCTCCGGCAAGAAACAGGTCTAAGATGTCTTCATCTTCATCCTATAAAATCATCGCAAACATGCTCAAGCTCAAACACCCAAATCAGTTAGTTGCACACACATAGCTCCTATTAGGTCTCTACCCGAATAAAACATGATCAAGCAGATGTACCCAAAACACGGTTAGTATCACCCAACCTAATTTTTACAATTATTTCAATTCACAATCAACAAGATAATGATGATGAATTGATTCAGCAATATAAAAACATGCTTACAGATTCGTTTTCTACTTCTTCTCGGCGAGGTTCAGATTCGTCTATGACGGATATTCCGTCTGTCGCATCTAGAGTTTCAGGACGAAAACTCTGTAAAATAAAGATAAAGTTTACTATTGTAACTCTCATAAGTAATATCAAGATTAGTGATGTGTTTTTACGTACTCGAAGCGTTCCTGATGGAGTCCTTTCGAGGAGCACGTTGTCAGCAACTCGTAAAGATCCATCTGGCGATAGGACCACCTGCCTGCCCAGAACTAAGGGATTCGAAATCCCACTCGTGCTGGGATGATTATCCATTTTCTATTACTAAAAAACAAAAAAAATATTAGTTTACCATATAACTATGTACGTAAATGTAGTTTTCTATGAGTAATAGAGATTATGGTATTGAAAATTCAAGTTCACTACAAAGTTTCGTGATGGAGCTGTTCACCGCTGAGGAGTTCCCTCGTGTGGAGCCAATCCTGGCTGCAGCAGTAGATCATGACAAAAATTTGGTTCTGCTTACTAAAGTGAACACCTATACAAAGTTTCGTGATGGAGCTGTTCACCGCTGAGGAGTTCACTCGTGTGGAGCCAATCCTGGCTGCAGCAGCAGATCATGACAAAAATTGGGTTCTGCTAACTAAACTGAACACATATACAAAGTTTCGTGATGGAGCTGTTCACCGCTGAGGAGTTCCCTCGTGTGGAGCCAATCCTGGCTGCAGCAGTAGATCATGACAAAAATTGGGTTCTGCTAACTAAACTGAACACCTATACAAAGTTTCGTGATGGAGCTGTTCACCGCTGAGGAGTTCCCTCGTGTGGAGCCAATCTTGGCTGCAGCAGCAGATCATGACAAAAATTGGGTTCTGCTAACTAAACTGAACACCTATACAAAGTTTCGTGATGGAGCTGTTCACCGCTGAGGAGTTCCCTCGTGTGGAGCCAATCCTGGCTGCAGCAGCAGATCATGACAAAAATTGGGTTCTGCTTACTAAACGGAACACCTATACAAAGTTTCGTGATGGAGCTGTTCATCGCTGAGGAGTTCCCTCGTGTGGAGCCAATCCTGGCTGCAGCAGCAGATCATGACAAAAATTGGGTTCTGCTAACTAAACTGAACACCTATACAAAGTTTCGTGATGGAGCTGTTCACCGCTGAGGAGTTCCCTCGTGTGGAGCCAATCCTGGCAGCAGCAGCAGATCATGACAAAAATAGGTTCTGCCAACCTACTTGATAATAATATAATATTGTTTCGTACAAGTGTTCCTCGGGCATCTTGATCTTATTTAAAGGGGTTCACACACAGAGCAGGTAATGTATATTAACACTCTCATCGCCACCAAACAAACAATTTTTCCACTTTACCTGGCCACGTGGGCTGCTCGCGCCCCACTTCCTGTCTTAGGCTTAGCACGCACTGCGGTTTTTTTCTTGCGGTTGCGGTCTGGCCGAAAACGCCGAACCGCGGAGGAACTCGCACTGCGGTTGCGTTTCCGCGGTTTTCACGTTCAGTGTGACAATGGATTTCCTCAGAGCAGTATGTGTTGTGGCCTTAATTTTAAGAAACAAAAAAAATAGGAAACGTGTTCGCCAACATAAGTACTGGGTGCATCCTCTAACAGATCAAAGATATTTGAAGGGATATTTTTGTAAAATGTACAGTGATGTTAGAAACAACAAAGACAAATTCTTTAACTACTACAGGATGTCAATTAGTAGTTTTGATAAATTATTGCGAATGGTTGGCCCACATCTACAATTTCAAAATACAAGCTTTCGTAAAGCTATATCACCAGAGGAGCGTTTATCTGTAACCCTGAGGTAAGAAAAAATACAATTTAAATGTTTATTAAATGTTTAATTTGAATTACATAAATTATTTATCTGAGAACTGTGGTGTGAATTGTGAGAAATAAGTAGCGGCTCCGGGTACAATAATTTCGTCACTGATAATCTGCACGTTAGAAATAGTTGCCTCTTGTTGTGGTGATGGGGATGGTTGCGGCGTGGTCTGTGGAGCTGGCGAGCGAATCAAATCCAGAGATGAATGTGGAGAGGGGCTCTGAATATAGTGAAATTTTTGAGGCTGTGAAAAGGTTTGAAGGTACAATGGCGAATCGCACGTTGTCTCTTGTTGTGGTGATGGGGATGGTTGCGGCGTGGTTTGTGGAGCTGGCGAGCGAATCAAATCCAGAGATGATGAATGTGGAGAGGGGCTCTGAATATAGTGAAATCTTTGAGGCTGTGAAAAGTTTTGAACATGCGATGGCGAATCGTACGTAAATCCTCTTGGGTCCCGAAAAAATGATTGATTATTCATACTGTATTGAGGAGACTGTATCGTAGACAGTGTTTTGGCTTTTTTTAAAACATTAAGGATTTCCACTTTTGCATAATGCTTTTGGTCATCATCCAGTTTACGTAACATAGGTACTAACATTAAGGCAAAATTTTTTTCTTCATCATCATCATCATTTTTTCCGCGTAGTATATCAAGTAATTGTTGCTCGTAATCAGTGGAGTTATTAGCCTCTCGAAAACAGTTTTTGTTTTTTCGTTTAGTGCTAGTGTTATGTGCAGACTGTAAAGGTTCCTCGCTGTTGTTTGCCGGTGTCGATGCTGTCGACAGGATCGCTTTACTAGGCTGAGTAGGAGTTGGCGAAGATACATTGCTAGTTGTCTCTCTTTTTTTCATAGATGGAATGAGAAATAGCATGGAATCAAAATGTACATATTTCTTTTTTTTTGCAGGCGCTGCTTGTCCTGATTTGCCTTCTTGGGCGGCCAATTCTTTTGCGAAAGAGTCCTTCATATTCTTCCATTTTTTTTGTATAGTGTTTCCTGTAAAAAATAATAATAATAAATCTTGTTTTTAGGTACCTTGCTACAGGAAATAGCTTCAAATCGCTGTACTTTGAATACTTGATCGGTGCCACAACAATAAGTGAAATTGTTCAACATACATGCAAACTATTGTGGTCCTGTTTGCAACCAATCTTCATGGCAGAGAAAACTAAAGAGGACTGGTTAAACATAGCAAAGCAGTTTTTTGAACAAACACATTTTCCCAATTGTCTTGGGGCACTTGATGGCAAACACGTCAGAACGGAAAGACCTGATAACACTGGATCGGAATCCTTCAATTATAAGAAGTTTTATTCAATAATACTGCTTGCTGTTACTGATGCAAACTATTGCTTTATTGCTGTTGATGTGGGTGCATTCGGGTCTAACAGTGATGCTAGTGTATTCAGAAACTCAAATTTTGGTAAAAAACTGTTGTCTCACCAATTAGATTTACCCGAACCATCTATGATACCCAACTATGATGAAGGAACCGAAATGCCTTTCGTATTCGTGGCTGATGAAGCGTTTCCACTCATGACACATCTGATGAAACCTTACCCTAGCAGAAATTTGTCCATAAAACAAAAGGTACATAATTATAGACTTTCGTATGCCAGGCGAACAGTTGAATGTACATTCGGAATAATGTCAAATAAATGGCGTATTTTACACAGGCCGCTAGATACGAAACTTGAAACCTGCGATGATATAGTAAAAGCGTGCTGTATATTGCACAATTTCGTTAGGATACATGACGGAAAAGAATTGCAAGAGAAATTGTACCCGTCGGAATTGGGGTCCTTGAACCCCACCAGAATTCGTCCAAATAATCGCGACATGCAAATACGGGATTTATTTGCTGATTATTTTACCTCTCCGTCGGGCGCTTTGAGTTGGCAATACAACGCTATTTGAATGCTGTTTTTATAGCAATAATATATTTATATAATTTAGATAACTCGTAATAACATGCTTATCCGCGTGTTTTTATGTTACATAAATACTTAGGTAATGAATAGATACCAAGGTTCCTTTTTGAAATAAGTACTTCTCAAAGACACGCTGAGAAACATTTTATTACAAGCAGTTATAGGTATTACGATAAACCTGTTACTTATCTTTATAGTTAAATGCTTCCCCAAATTTGATACAGGTATTAATGTAAATATAATACATGAACATGTTGCATATTTTTGACCAAAACTCTGTAATAATAGTAACAAGATAGAATGAAACTTAACCACTTTTTATGAAAAAAGTAAGAGCTTAATGTTATAAAACTTATGATTAAATGTCTTATAACACACATACCTCTATATTTTCTCTCTGTGTCCGTCAAAATATGCCAATCACGGCACACATTTTGATACACCTCTAGCCAAAGTTTGGCTTTCACATTTCTGTCACTGTATTGTTTTATAGTTTTATCGTACAGAGCTGGTCTTTTTGCCACTTCATTAATTATGTGTTTGTTGTCTACCGGCAACGCTTCACTTTCGACCGGCAACGAACTTTCGGACTCCGACGACATAATGCAGCGCACAACGCACACCTCACTCCTCCGCTCTCTGAGCCGAACTGACGAAAAAACCGCTTTTTACGAACCGCAGTGGGGGCGCTGCCGTACATGAAGTATGGGATACATAAAAACGCGCGGTTGCAAACCGCGAATCAAAATGTAGCAAGTTGCGTTTTTAAAATCAGTCACTGAAATAAATCGCAAGTGCGTGCGCTTATAAAGAATGCCGTACGTTACATTTTTTGCGTTAGCGGAACCGCTTTTTAAAAACCGCAGTGCGTGCTAAGCCTTATACTCCAAGCCATGGTCTATCTTAAGCATCTTTTGAGGGACGCCACGTGGTACGCCGGCGGGACACGGTATAAACTTTACCAACAGGCCGTGTGGTCCGCTGCGACCCCACGATTTCATATATTTTTTTTGCCTTTGGCTTGCGTGATAAGGATCTCCAAAGTGTTTTTTTCAAGAAAATCGATTAATTACTTTTGAGTAAAAAAAAACCGCGAAATTTGAGCTTTATTTACGAAACCTAAAAGACTTGAAATGAAACAAGATTAAGTGCAAATCAAAAAACATATTTATATATTTTAGCACATATCAATGGAAATTAGTAATGAAATTGTTATGAAATTATGAAAAAAGTTACTTATTCTAAAAATTACATTCTTTTCGTAATTTGCGTATGAATTTCTCCATAGCATTCAGCGCAAACGCTTGGCTGGGACGGACACTTAAGACAGACAGTGTTTACTTTTTTTGTTTTATTCCTAGCTTCTAGTGCTGAGAAGCCAGCGGATCTATGCTTTTCATAGCAATGAATGCACCGACGACGAACTAATCTGCTTCTGTGGTCTGTGAGCAGTGACTTGCTGAACTTATGTTCTGGCTGCCGAAGTGAGCTCTCTGCTGGATTAGAGTCCTTTATTCCCAGCATCTGTAGACAGAGGTTCTCCCTAAATTTTGTAATGGTATAAGTCTTGCTGTGCAGATTCTTGTGTTTTTTATAGGTGATGTAAGCATTTGTGACAGCAGTAGAAAACAGTAGATCAACAGCAAGTTTCTGAAACCAACGAATATTTCTTCTAGCTGGACTAGAGTAACTCGCCAATTGATCAGATAAATCGATGGAACACTTGTGTTTATTATAGTCAGCAATTGTGGAAGGTTTCAACACTGTCTTGTTGGGATTCCTCTTGCTTTTGCAACTAACAAAGCCAATGGAGTGCTTCGTCGACAAAGCAAAAACTTCACGTCTTTCCATTTGAGAACGAGAATTCCGTCACTATTTTCCATTGCAATCATTTCACCCTTCTTCAACTTTTCCTGAATAACTTTCTTCGGCAACCCTTTCCTATTCTTGCGAAGAGTGCCAATCAGATGAGTATTGTTATCCAAAAGCTTTTTTGCTAGATCAACGCTGGTGTAAAAGTTATCTGTGACCACACTTCTGCCAACTCCCAAATAAGGTTGGCATAGCTTCATCACTACGTCTGTGGCTACACTGTCCTGTCTATTTGCCGTTTTACCTTCGTACACAATGATGTCGAGCGCATAACCATCATCGTCACACAGCTTGAAAAGTTTTATTCCGTATTTGTGGCGTTTGCCAGGAATGTATTGCATAAATGATATACGTCCTCTAAAAGCTACCATGCTTTCGTCTATGGTAACATATTCACCCGGTGTTTTCACATTATGAAATTTTTTTGTAAGCAGCTCCACAAACCGCCTTATCCTTATGAGGCGATCAGCATGACTAGGTCCAAGGAAAATGGTGTCTTCGAAGTGCCAACACCTGAGCAACAACTCGAATCTATTTCTGCTCATAACCTGGCGACATACTTTGCTTTCGTAAAGAATGTTTTTACTCCAATAGTCACTAATTCTAGGTAATTTCTTTAGTCCCATGTAAATCAGAAGGCCGAGGAATTTCAGCATTTCTTCTGGAGTACAGTCTGTCCATTTTGATAGCCTCATATTGCGTGTGACACGATTAAGTGTTAAAGTTTTATTAGCATAACAATTAGTCATATTCACCATGAGGTCCATCACGTCTTCAGTAAGAAACAGTCGGTATATACTCAATTCTGAATCACAATCGTTCGGAACATTGATACATGGTTGAATGTCCAGTGGGAACTGCTTCTGTCGAGATCCATCAGATTGATACCAATTTGACGTCGGCGTCGGAGCCCTCGGCTGAATTGGACGCCCATCTTCTTCACTATGTGACGAACTTTCATCGCTAGATGATGCAGATTGCGAAGAATACGATGGTTGATAGTCTGGATCACTTTCCGAGTCCGACATTTTGAAAACGCGGCGCGCGGGGTAAAAAGCGCGCGAAATTCTCTTCCTGCAGGCTACGTGGGCGGCGCGCGGCCAACTGACCTAATTACACTGATGGCGTGCATAATAAGTAATAAAAATAATAGTACTTAGACAATTCGGCTGTGATTTGGCGGGAAAGTTGTGGGGCGCCGGCCGCCCACATGGCTTGCCCGAACAAAATCAAAATACTACAATGGCCGGCTGCACTCGAAGTTTTGTGGGCGGCCGGCGTACCACGTGGCGATGAGAGTGTTAATGTACATTACATCCCGGGATGTATAGCTTTAAATTATCTTAAGGGCAGGTGAGTCCTGAAAAGTAGGTATTTACTGCCTTCCGCCCGTCGCATAAAAAGATCGCGCGAGCTAGTCGGCGGTGAACTCACTTGACCCAGAGCGGGCGCGACCGGGCAGCAAGCGTCACAGTATACACAACTGATGCAGTAGACCATAGATATAGAATAGAGAGGTAGATGGAGTGTAAAAAGTTGAAGTATACGACATCGACATTATTTTGCTTATACAACACTTAAAAACCAAGTACGATGTTTGGTACCAAATGGTGGCAATCAGTTTGACCTTGATTCGGCTAGACGCTTGAAGACAGTAAAGAGGTATATTGTTGTCTCGTTTTAACGCATGAAAAATAGCAATTAGGAATAAAAGAGTGACAAATAGATTTAGAGTTCAATTCAATGCATCTACCCCTCTATTCTTTATCTTTGCAGTAGAACAATTTTTATTCCCAAGACGTAGACACAGTTTTATTGTTTATGTAATTTACTTTAAAAAAATATGTACTAAAGTAAGATTGATAGAATTCAACCTTTTCAACAGAGAAGTGAAGATATTTTAATACATGAAAATAAGAATTCTGGCGCCGGTATGGTGCTGGATGGTGCAGGGAGCGCGCTGGATGATACTGAATGGTGCAGGGAGCGATTTCTTAGTCAAAAATATAATAATAACCAACATATATTTTGTAATTTCTTTTATTTATCAAATATTTTAAGGATTGCCTCTATCACACACACATACGCACACACACACGCACACGCACACACACGCACACACATAAATATTTTTACTTGTATTAACTTTAATTTAAACATAGTTCTTATTATTAATAATATTCCTGATATCCACTTGCTATCCTTATTAAATACTCTAAGGAAATTTAAAATTCCTCAAAACTAATTTCTCGTGAACATGAGGGACCCGGCTGCATATCTGGTTGACATGATGATGATACTAAAGGTAACCTAACTTTATTTACATGATTTGATTCATCGGACGGTGACGTTGATGGATCAGTGGGTGATAAAGCTGTGGAAGCTTCTAAATTGTCCTTAAGAGATGATGACAAAGGTAAATTTACAATATTGACATGACTTGATTTTTCTGTCAGTGGCACTGGTGGCTCAGAGGGTGACGTTGATAATGCATTTACAGTATCCAGATTTTCCTTATCATCTTCAAGAGAAATTGATCTTATTGGCATCCCGCGGGTGTGCCTGCTGTCAACAATTTCTGGAAGCAAACATTTGTTGTAAAATTTGAGTAACTGCGGCTCCATTTGCTTTTTCCAAAAATTGTCATCCCTTTCAATTTTTTTTGTATATAATGGTTGATTCTCACCAACCCATATACCAAATAGACATACTTGCCTTTCTGTGACGTGTAACTGCCCCTGTATTTGATAAAACCAATTGGATTTTTTATTTATTGTTCTAGTGCATGTCTTTTTGTCATATTTTATAATAGGAATTTTATTTTGAATGATGGCATTTTCCAGTCCTATTTTTGCTGCAACCAAAGGACATTTAATCTCTACCACCATGTCCTCGCCTACTAATCCATCTGGAGTTGCTCCAATAAATGGATGCTCCTTGTCAATAAATAGACCACAAGGCCTAATATGTATGTTTTCTTGTTTTTCCAGCTGCTGGAGTGCCTGTCTTTCATGTTCAATGCCATGCGCAACACCAGCTATACATGTCAGATTCTTTTGATATAAAATATTTTTTACCAGGGGGGCGGTACTTATTTTAATTTTTCTTTTGCATATTTGGCCAAAATTGGACGCAGTGATAAGATTTTTTCTAATTTCAAGCCATTCACTGCTATCTCGCTGCAAAACCGTATTTCTCTCAATAGCATCCCTATCAGATGTAAGTACTTTCAAATTCTTTACAAACTCTTCTTTAGCTTTTTCTAATTCGTGTGGAGACATGTCTGGTGCTGAGCTGGCTGGTCCATAGTCGTGGACTGCCTTCTGATCGACTGCCTTTAATTTACGCTTCTTTTTTACTGGATGTTCCAAATTTAATTTTCGTTTCTGGGCTCTCTTTCTTTCAAGAACTTTAACTCTTCCTTTGGGACTTTTGTTTAAGAAAGCTTTCTGGACACTAGAAATTGTTTCCTCTGTGTTGTAACTAACTACAGCTACGGAGGTTCGCCCTTGATAACCGCCTTTTAGGGCGAAATTCACCCTTTTTCCACCAATAAATTTGGCCACAACATTATTAAAACACTCGACTGCATTTGTGTCAACGTCTTCAATGAGACTTCTTGATTTCGAAGCAACACTGGAAACGATCGAATTTAGCCTAAACAAAAATGTTGTACTTTGAACTGTGTTTAGCTGTTGGTTGGAATCGTTTTTAGCTTTGTCGCAATAATAATCTTGGCACATTTTGTGGTCCCCATACACATGCGCTACACAGTTAGTAATATCATTAAAAAGGCACGATATTGCTACATTGCGAGGACTGTCAGAGTTTTTGTGATGTTTTATACTCTGCACAATTACTTTTCGCATTGTCATGATTTTAACGTCCGTTAGCGTTTGACGGTGCGCTAGAGCGTATTTGGTCTCTTTCGCAATATTACGTAATTTTTTACAAAAATTGCGTAGTATGTGATTCCTGCACTCGATCTTTTCAACCGTCACCCCTTCAGTCTCATACGGCTTGGCATTTAGAATCGCAGCATAAGTAGAGGAATCACCATCGGCTATCATTCGTCCAAAAATAATGCCAAACATGGGGATTGAAGCCCTAAATCCTTCTACTATTATTTCTTTCTCCATGGAGCTTGCAGAGCCTGCATAATTTTTATAGCATTTATGTTCTTTTGGTGGCTCTTGTTTTTTTTCAGCTCGCGCACACATCGTACAGTATTTATTCTTTACTCCAATATAGAGGACTTGGCCTGTTTTTCTACCAATTATAGCTGCTGCTCCCGATGTAGCCTTCTGGTTGGCACCATATGATCTAGCACACCATGATCCGTCGACGTACACATCTATTGCAGGGTATCCATTTTTATTAATTCTACCTTCTGCAATATCAATATCTTTTTCCATTTTGGCTGCAGCTTCCATGGATTCACTTGCAGTCTTTGCCCATTTCTCAAACACTTCGTTCTCTAATTTCGAATAGTAGCTTGCACTAAAGACTGGTACATCCATAGATGAAAAAAGTTCCTCAAACTGAAAATAGCCGATACCAGAAGCCACAATTCCACAAGTGGCGGCTATGTTTACATTTACTTGTTCTTTATTATTTGGATCCTCAGATTTAACCAGACACACCTCTTTACACATGTTGCATTCAAATCTGAACAGCGACAAGAGCCCTATTCGTTTCTCAGAAATTAAACGAAAGTTATTAAATCCGCAGTTAAATAACTCATTATGATGAGCTTTGGCCCGTAACTCATTTAAAATATGATTGATGTCAACAAGCCGTCGTCCTGAAACGGCTTGAAATTTGTCTTCTTTGGTTTCTGCTTCTATTATCAGGGAATGATCGTCACCTTCGGTATATCTGAAATTTTTATAATTTTTGATCATCAAAACATTGAAAGTCGGTACAAAGGTTACAAAAATTAACATACAATTTTCGTAACTCACTCATGAGATTTGGAAGTTGATTGGAGTGGAGACGTACGTGATTCCACAACTTGCAGTGAGGCTTGATCATCACTCAGGCTTGAAGCTCTGAAACATTGTTTAAATATAATAAGCAAACAAATTAATATTCATACATATTACATTACACAAGCAAAACAGTCCACTGCTCGAAATGGGAATCGTCCTATTGAAGGGTATTGCCAATTGCCATACTCACCTCGCTTGGTAAGCGGATTGGCGAGCGCAGTGCAAGAGGTTGCATATTTTAATTGCAACAAAGTTTATTATTATTATTATTTATAAATCACTAGCAGCACATTTGATTTGCATGTGATTCTATTTATAAGTATAAGCCAATTAGGAGCTGTAGTTAGTTATAGTTCCAAAGATAAACTTACATATTTTTCTCTGAATCCACATTTCCTATTTGGGAGGTACTAGCTATCAGGTGAGGCTGCTCTGTAGAACTGCAATAAAAATAATGTATAAGTGGGTAAAAAGCTATAAATATGTAAAAAATATCATCGAAGCATTCAAATCATCTTAAGAAACATTTGTTTATTGGCTAAAAATAAATTTCGTAACTTACTTATTAGACTGGAGACTTGTTTGGACTGTAGATTTTGTACGTGACTCCAGAACTTGCAAAGATGGTTGGTCTTCACTTAGGCTTGAAGTTCTGCAACATATTTAGGACCGATTAAAAACAAAACGAATTTCTAAAATTCAAAAGACACCAAAGTGGTTTAATTTCATGGTATGATAGATAAGTCATCTGCTATTTTCCTAACAACCTAATTATCGTAACTTACTCATGAGACTGGGAAGTTGATAGGAGTCTGCAAAGAAGGCTCACCTTTTCAATAGTAAAATTCATCAGATAGTTAATTCACTAATAAAATTATACTCACTCCTCAGTAGTGCTTCGTGTGGATGTGAATACACCTTTGTCTCTTGGTATTGAAGCACTGCAAGGATTAAAAATCCAAGGTTATCGTTACTATATTTACTGACTAATAGATTATACTGTATCAAATATTGTCGTTGCACTACTGATTTTGTTTTACTGTGTAAGTGTATGATATTTGCTTATAACATAGCTCACTAATAAATAAAATAACACCATGTTAAATCGTATAATGTCATTATCTGTGTCACTACTGATTTTTCTGTACTGTGTATGTATATGATGTCTGCTTTTAACAAAATTGGTTAAAATTATGTTCAGATACTTACGATATTGTTTGTCGGTCTTTGCGCTTTTTCCATTTAGGCAGCCTTTTGTATTTCTTTTTATTTCCCATTATTTCTTATATTTACAGTCTATGTACACGTAGGTAGGTATATTTACACTAAAATAAACGACGTATTTACACTTAAAAAATAATCCAAGAATGATAAAATACTAAATTACAAATGAAATAAACAATTTCACGCAACAACAAGAAGAAAGCGGGTTGCGAAACGCCGTGTTCGAAAAAATGGCACAGATCCTGCTCCGCTCATGCCCGGCGGGTGACTGAAGCGCAGCGCGCGCGTCTTATCGTTATATAATGAGAATAATGAAGTTTTAAAAAATCGTAAAAAAAAAATTAAAAAACTAGCCGTTTTAGTTTTTAGATGTCGTAATTTCCAATTTTTCAGTATACTTTTTAAATTCATAGTGTAAATAATCTTTGAGTATTACTCGAAATTTGTCATAAACTTACCTATCTTTGTATTTTTTTATGATCGAGCAAAGTAATTAAAATCGAGTTTTCATTCATTTTAGTCTCAAGAACAGTTCATAAACAACATCATATATTTTTTCTGAATTGAATAAAGGACTATTTCATGCCTAAAGTCTCAACCAAAAATAGGTCGACTTGATATTTTTCCGACTAACCTGCTCTTAAAGTATCACACACAGAGCATGTAATGTAATGTATCTTTCCCTTCATTCCAATGGTATACGTCCCGCTTAATGCACGTTTCAGCTGCTAAGGTGGTCTACAGGGTGTTCTTATTTTTAATTTTAATACTATGGACCCATCGAGTTACTTGCTATTAGATTTACTAGATAGTACTTCAGAAGATGATTCTGATTGTGATTTTGATGCGCGCATTGCCATGTGTACCAAAAACAGAACGATGTGGATTGAAGATCACATAAAGTATAAGGAAAGTTCCGGAGAGTTTAAAATATTTGATGAATTATCAGACAAAAAAATTAGTGATTACTTTCGGGTGTCAAGATCAACGTTTTCAGAACTTCATGATCTAATTAAAGAAGATATTAAGAAAAATAATACACACATGCGAAAAAGTATATCTTCTGAAGAACGACTTGCTGTGTGCTTAAGGTAAGGATGAAATGAAAGTATAAAATAATCATTTATCATTTTTAATGGCTTATTACAATGACTATAAAGTGCTTATTGTACTCATTGCGTTATTCATTATTTGTTGTATCAAAGTTCGCAATAAAGGAACGGAGATTTAAATCATGAGTAGAAATGTGAGTCGTGTTCTGCGGCGTCATTTCAGAACTAGATTCTGGCAATGTATTTTGTACATGGTGTCCAGAGTAATATGCATCGGCAGCTGCGTTGTCTTGTTGTGAAAACTGACGAATCAATTCCGTATCATTATTGTTTGGTGGCATCATTGGAGTACTGGATGCGGTCGGTGGTCTTTGTAATGAGTAATGGGCAGGCGATTGTAAATAATCAGAGCTTGTCGAGTTCGAACTCAATGAAGAAGGGCTAACAGGATACATTGGCGAATTCAGATAGCTGGGCGGCGACATATTATTGTAATTAGTAGTATATCCTGGACCCGGACTCTTTGTGTTTGCATGTAATGTTGTTCTTTAGCTTCCATTACTATATTGAATATTTGTCTCTGAATCCTCATTTGGAGATGCGTAGGTAGCTCACATGCAGTATCACACATGCTCATAAAAAACTTTTCCATGGCTTTGTTGCTCGATGATACATTTTTTAAAGTACCGTCCAGGATTTGTTTTCTCAAAATATCTCTCTCAGCAGATCTTTTTTCTCTTCTTTTTAGATCCTGTTCTAGTATGTTAACAACCGATTTGTTTTTTTTTGGAGGCTGAAAATTTTCATTGCCGCTGTCAGAAGCAGTTTGCTGTTCTCCACTGGTTGATGTATTATGTACTTCCGAGTCGTTACTTGCTTCACTATCCTCATTCACTGAGCCTGTGCGGATGTTTGTATGTACAGGTCTATTTTTCATATTAGGAAGCAAAAATGACATCTGGTCTTCATATTTCCATTTTGTGGTGATTGTTGACGCTTGACCTGAAGTTGTTTTCTTTCTAGAACCCGTGGCTTGACGATGTCCATCTCTAAGCTTCTTCCATAAAGTTTTTGCTTCTTTAACTGCAACAAAATAAATAGAATTGTTTATGTTACAGGTACTTGTCAACTGGAGATTCATTTAGGTCTATAGCCTTCAGTTATAGAATTGGAGAATCCACTGTGTCTAATATTATACAAGAAGTATGCGATGCTTTATGGAAGTACCTTCAACCCAAAGTTTTATCAGAGCCAACGCAAGAAACATGGAAAGATATTACAACGGACTTTAAAAAATGGTGTCAAACAGCCTACGCGTCAGTAGGTAAAATCCATCGAAGCCAGACTCATTCTTCATATCATCATACAACTGGATAATGGCATTTATTGTAACAGAAAATGCATTGATGAATTTTATTGTAGCTGTGACATCTTTGCCAGTATTTTTCTGCCTCACTTTAAGACTACTCAACAAATTTTGCGCTTTATGCAACAAATTTCGTTGTGATTCGTTATCTCGGTATGGCTTGTTGTACGGCTTTGGAGAAAAAGATTGCTGAAATTTAATAAATCAAAGAGTTTATCCATAATATCGATGAACTCGACAGTGCCATCGTGTGGGTTCAAATCACCTGCCTTGGCATAAGTTTCCACTGCTGCCTTAACAGAGTTGCTTAAAACTTGTGTCGCTAGACGTACTTTTTGCCTTTGGAAATTGTTTGGTGATATATGAGAATCTGTTAATTTAGGAGCACACCGAAAACTTTTTTGTTTGTCTAACTGATAACATTTATCGATATCATCCCAACTAGCAGTTTTACCATCAAAATCGTAATTATATTTCATCAAATTATTCCTAACGCATTTTATGAGATGAGGAACATCAAAGATGTAAAAAAAAAAAATCCCGTCTATTTCAAAATAAGGGTTTTCTTTTGATATCCCTCTTGATCCAGAAAACTTTAAAAAATCTGACCCTTGATCAGATACAACAGCCCTTATTTTAAAGCCCAATGCATACAATTCTTTAATCGTATTTATTATCCATCCCTCCAATTGTTCGTCGATTTTACTAGTTGTTATAAAAGCATAGCCGACTACTTGTTTCCAATTGCCTAATATGCCTCTCAGCAAAACTGTAAAAGCATAGCCAGCTGCACATGGACTTTGAGTATCATCAATTTCGTGAAGACCTATTATTTTAAAAGTGAACATTTAAGGCTCATTTCGTCCATACAAAACGTACATTCCCTTTCGTAAGGTGATAAGTGTTTAATGGCTTGAGACAAAACTCCCCTGATATAGTCACTAATTTTGGTACCCACAGGTATGGCCAACTTCGCCAAAGTGCGTTTCGAGGGTAAACATAAGGTTTTTGAAAAAAACTTATATGCATGAGGACTTGAGTAATAAATGTTTAAACTAAATAATTTAAATTCTTTAGAATATCTGTTACTTTTAGAATGGGGTTTTAAGTTGACCTGTGCTTTGACAATTTTACTTAGATTAGGTGATAAGAACTTGTCACATCCTTGTAAGAACTGTTGGCGGGTGACGTCTGTTGACTTAGCATCTTCCATCAATTTCAACTTTTTGGCACAACTTGCTACTTGTCTTCTAAGTTTTCTCTTTCTTGGAGTATGATCTGTCAATTTTTTTGTTGTCTGCGATGATTGGCCACTAGTGGATGGCACAAAAGATATGCCTACCGAAGCAACGTCGATCTGTTGTTGAACACCTCTGTTAGTCAAATCTTTTATAACCTCTATTTTCGTAGCTTCAGTTTGTGTACTCATGTGGTGTAGTGAAGCAGACGGTAAGTTTAGTAGGGGAATAACAGTGTCTTTTAATTTCTTTTTCATATACATCTAGCTTTCAAAGTGTAAACCACAAACGTACATGTTGTATAATTGTTCAGTGGTTTTATTTTTCAAGTCAGGTCTTTGACATGCTTCTGTCCATAGCTGGCGCCTGAAAAGACCAAACCAATCAATAAACACATATACACCTACAATAGGATAAAACAAAATGTTTGCCTCGCGCGTGTGTACACGTGTTGCCGTGTGGTGTCGGCAGAGTAGAATAGCACCACCCCATATCTACCCGTGGGTATCGTAAGAGGCGATGAAGGGTTTCCGGGAGGTGGGCAGCAGCGCTTCCCGCGTTGACAACATAGTCCGAAATTACACACTGCGGTCACCAACCCGCCTGCCCAGCGTGGTGACTATGGGCAAAACCCCCCATGAACAGTGCCAATTATGGCGAACCCTGGGGGAGGCCTACGTCCAGCAGTGGACTGCAATAGGCTGATGTGTGTGTGTGTGTGTGTGTGTGTGTGCGTGCGTGTGCGTGTGTACAGTATTACTACAGCATTGTTAAATTTGATTATTTTAGCCGGTAGGTCCGATCTTTCACCCCACACGAATCCACCCTAAGGTGGATTCTAGGAAACGCATGTCCGAGAATTCACCTTACTTAGGGTGAATAAATGGAATTTCTTTTGAATAGTTTTTTCCATTTATTCACCCTAGGTACAGTCAGTGAAACCGAGCCTTGGCGAGGTTTGTAATAGTTTTCCACATGGACAAAATTAAGGAACTTTGACTAGCTATAACTTCTAAACTACTGATGTGAATTTGATGAAATATATCGTGTCTATGTAGAGCCTAAAGGTGAGTATAGACTACAACATTTTCTGGAGCATTTCTGTGTAATGTAACGTTCTTACGAATGATACAATACAGGCAAAAGCTCAGTTTCCAAAGCATTTCCATGTAATGTAACGTTCCTGCGAATGCTCGGCGTTATGTTACGGGTAAATGCTCACAGCGAGTGTGCATTTACCAACATTTCGTTGTACCTTGCGTTCATTCTTTTTTGAAATGTCGGACCTACAAGTTGCGTGTGCTGCGTTTATCTTGATGAATTATATTAGAAGAAACAGAAAAAAACAGAAAAATAGAAATAGAAGATGGTGGCAAATGAACATTTACAATAGAAGACAAACTCTTGGAGGTGTGCAATTATTGTTAGACTTAAAATCGCAGGAATTAAGTGGTCAATATAAGAACTTTACTGCCCTATCTTCAAGTGATTTTGAAAGTTTATTGAATTCAATTGGTGCTAAAATATCAAAGCAAAATACACGATTCAGAGTTTCAATTACGGCGAAGGAGAGATTAGCATTAACTTTACGTTATTTAGCTACAGGTGATTCCTTCGTTAGTTTACAGTATCTTTTTAGAATATCAAGACATAGTATTGGGAAGATAATTCCAGAAGTATGTGAAGCAATAACAGAGGAACTGAAAGAAAACATTCACGTGAGTATCATTATACTTTATTTAAGATCAATTCAAATCATTCAAATAATCTGAGATCTGACTCATCATATCAAAGTTACTGCTATCTTGAGTATCGCCCCCGTCTGTATCTGCTACACCGGCTCGACTCGGACCTCGGACTTCATTGGAAGTTGCAGCTGCTCTAGTCTCTTCGATAGAGGAAGTGTAGCCTCTGTCTGTATTTGAGTCACAGGATCGGTTCTGACTTACAAAGGATTCATTTGATGTTGAAGCTGTATTATATCCTCGAGATGTTTCGTTCCCATAATAATCTCTATTGTGTTGACTGTATCCACGGGGATAGTTAAATTCTCCTTGATCAGCGCTAAAAAGTATATTCGATATAAGATGTTGCAAATAGTTTTTGGTCCCTTCA
The DNA here is from genome assembly GCA_949820665.1 of Scrobipalpa costella. Lineage (NCBI taxonomy): Eukaryota > Metazoa > Arthropoda > Insecta > Lepidoptera > Gelechiidae > Scrobipalpa > Scrobipalpa costella. The sequence continues at coordinate 11,435,530 of OX463309.1, forward strand.
TTATATTTTCTTAATTTATTGGCGATAAAAGTACCGTAACTTGTTAACTCGTCATTATTAAAATCACTTTTCATAGCGGTTTTTTGCAATATATCAAATGCAATTTCCATTTTTTTGTCGTCATCTGTATTGATTTTGGAAACCATTTTCCTTTTATTTTTTATAGGATGTGCTGACTGCGACTCGCAATCAGCCGTAGTAGCCTGCATGTGATTTTCCTCGGTCTTGTTATCAGCCTGAAATTATATAACATATATTTTTTTGCAGATGCCAAATTCACCTGAGGAGTGGTTACAAGTGGCAGAAGGTTATGAGAAAATATGGCAATTCTCCCATTGTATAGGCGCTATTGACGGAAAACATATAGTAATTCAAGCACCACCTGCAAGTGGCAGTGAATTTTATAATTATAAGGGGTTTTTTAGTATTGTACTTATGGCAGTAGTGGATGCAAATTATAACATTATTTACATTAATATAGGTTGCCAAGGACGAATATCAGACGGTGGAGTATTCCATAACAGTATGTTATATAAAAAACTACAAGATGAATCATTGAATTTGCCACAGCCCTCTACACTGCCAGGTAGGCAAATGTTAATGCCATATTATTTCATTGGCGATGAAGCTTTCCCTCTTATGCAAAATATGATGAAGGTTTACTCTGGAATGCATCCCAAAGGATCTACTAAAAGATTGTTCAATTACCGACTCTGTAGAGCTCGGCGCGTAGTTGAGAATGTGTTTGGACTACTTTCGTCAGTATTCCGTGTTTTGCGAAAGCCTATATTATTGAACCCCGATAAAGCTAAATTGATTGTAAAGTGCACATGTCATTTGCACAATTTCATTAGAAGGAATTCAGAAGGAATATGCTTACAAGAAAACATCTCACAAGACAATAATACCAGTGATTATAACGAGGGCCATGCATCATTTCTTCCGCTTGCAAATCAACATGGAAACTTATCAGAAAGTGCTTTTGCAAAAATAATGAGGGATGAAATTGCTGAATACTGTTCTCAAGAAGGTGCGTTGGAGTGGCAAAACCAATATGCGTAGGTACTTACAAGTTTTAATATAGAAATACCTTTTAAAAAAATAACTCACCGAATCATCAACGGGACGTGGTTTATTCCTATCCAGCATAAATTGTAAGCTTTGGTACGCAAACCACGAACTTTTGTAAATTTCATCTGCTCCTGTAAATGTAAATAAAAAAAAACAATTTAAAAATAAAATTCGTCTTTTTCATTTACGTCATAATTTTATCCAAACTGAATATATCTGCTGTGCTATGAATATTTGCATTTATTGTCATCACTAACCTTTTCCAGTGCCAACACTTTTTTCAATCTTCATTTTTTCTCTTCGAAGACTAGCTAGAAGGCTTGTCATTTTTTTTCTGCAGTCATCAGCAGAGATCTCCATTTCGGCAGCAATATCTTGCCACGCGTCGTTTTTTAATATTTTATTGTAATGTTGAGCGTGATTAGGATCCCATAAAATTACATGATTCCTGTATTTTTCAATAAATAATAAAGTTTTTTCACTATCCCACGACATAGTTGAATAGAAAATAGATAATAAGTAATAACAATGCAATGCACGTGTAAAATCACAGCGTCAACTTGAACAACTAAACGACCGCGCGCGTCTCGTCCCTCTCCCTCCGCGTCACCCCGCAACCGCGCATCGTCCGCACTCGTGGCTCGACGAAATGTTACACCAATACGCTCGACGAAATGTTACACCAATATGCTCGTTGGTTTGTAACAAAGAGGCCAGCGTGCTCGACGTTTAGTTCGTAAGAGGATGATACACTAGAACATATCATAGAGCGGCTCGTTGTTCTGTTACAAGTAAATGTTGTAGTCTATACTCACCTTAATAAGATACTTTAAAATCAGAGTTCTAAATTTATCGGCAAGGGAGTTATGGGGGGGGGGGGTCGAAAATGGCCTGAACTGCTTCGAGAAAAGGATGGTACGGCAATGCCGCTTTGTTTTGCTCGACTTGCGGGGGCACTGCCGTGCCCCCAGATTCAAACTTTACGACATGAGAGCAGATAAATACTATTAGCCTATTAGTAACATTTTGTAATCCAAAAAAGAACAGATACAAAACCAATAGGATACTGCAATAATAATGAAAGGATATAATTTACAGGTTTTATGGCTGTGGATATGTGACAATAACCTCATCTTCATTCTTGTGCATACTTTTGAACGCATCAACTATTTTCAAGCAATGCCGGTAAACCGTTGTTCTCATACAAGCTGGTACAAGTTTTAATTCTTCTGTTATTAATTTTCCAAAAAAAACGTTTCTTTGGTCATTTTCTCCGACACAATCAGGGCAGCTCTTCTTTTTTCTTGGCGAAATAACGTTAGGATAATTTTGCACACTTTTATTATATTCTTCTTCTTTAGTTTCGCACTGAGTTTCCAAATCTTCGTAAATCGGTGATTCTAGTTTTCTTTTTTTTGAAACCGACGATTGAGGTGAAATGGTGATTTGTGAATCTTCAATTATATCAGAGTCGTTCTCATAACTCATTTTTAACACAAAACTGCCTCTTTTTTAATGATACTAAGCAAGGAATATACTTCTCCACCTGATACTGAGTTGCTTGACTCTTCGTAATTATTTGTGACACAAAAACAAAATACCTAAATGTCGTCTGTTAACCCTTAATAAAACACAAAGAAAAAAAAATATTTTTATAAATAAGACAATGGTTTTGTTATATTTTTTATAGAAGTTTTCATAACAAATAAGAAAATAACCAAGAAAATGAGGGAAAAGCGATTTTTCCCGGTGGGAAGATTATTCCCTTTATTCTTTGAGGAAAAAAAATAGTGGGAATATAATTCCCATTATTCTATTGGTAATCTAACTACCTAGCATACTAGTAGTGCGTTACGTCTTTGCTTGTCAATTTAAATATGACTAAATTCAACTAATATTTTAAACGATAACAGTTAATAAATAAAACAAAAACGTAAGAAAAAAATAATATAATTAAATAATCAGTGTACACAATTACAAAAATGTGCGCTTGTACCTACTTTTGTATGTAATTAATTACTAAAAAGGAGGAGTATGATATTGTTTAAAACAAGATGCTGGACATAAAGGAACGTTGCAAGTTACACAAATTATATTTGTTCGTTTTTCCTCCTTTTTAGTGCTACAGAATCGGCACCGATTATATTTGCCAGTGCCATTTTTTTCTGGTAAATGTACTACAGATAGCGCGCGAGTTGAATGCAGAGCTCAGGAATGCGATAGTGCTGTGACCTAATTAGAATTAATGATGACAATATGTCGATAAATTTCAACATTGTTTTAAGTTTAGCGTTTTAAGTTTAGAAAAAAACAAGGTAATAATATCACACATTTTTTATTATTTTACACATTAAAATCAATAAAAAAAATATAATTTATGCAGCATCAGATTCTGAAATGGCAGACATGTTTGAATCGGTGTCACTATCCTCACCATCGCTGACCTCAATTACGAATCGATCTATGGTATCTTCCATTAATCCATCTCTTTGCCAATAATTTTCTTCTAAAATTATGACGTGATCGTCGAAGCCACGCCAATCCTGAGAGACCTGAGAGAGAGCCAGCTCCGTAACTTCTTTTAACCTTTTTAGGGAGAAATCAGAAGTAACATTGTGATGCCTTACAATTCTTTTTACTTTTGCCCAAGCCAACTCAATAGGGTTGAGGTCGCACATGTACGGTGGTAGTCTTACTACGATATGGCCTTGACTTCTGATGAATTCATCGATTTTGAAAGATTTTTCCGTAGGTTTATGTAACTGAACCAAGTGAAAGAGCTGATCTTTTCTCATAGTAAGTGAAGCTTCGATATTGTTCTTGGTTAACCATTCCAACATTACTGATTTCGTGCTGGACTTTGTTGGGACTTTATTTTCTTGTACACTGTGATACGGTGCGTTGTCCATCACAACAACGCTGGTTTGTGGTAGATTTGGGATTAACATATCAGTGGCCCACTTCTCAAAATTAACACTGTTCATCTGTCCGTGATAATCACCTGACGTAGTACCAGCTTTAAAAAGTAACTTTGCACCACTTAAAAACCCTCCTCTCGATCCTGCGTGGACAAGAATGAGCCTGTTCGTGGAGCTTGTATCCGTCAACACGGCGTCGATCATTTCATTTCTCCAGCATTTTTTAAATGTGAGGTTGTTGTCTACCCATGTTTCATCGAGAAAAAAAATATTTCGATCTTCTTGCCTATATTGACGAATTTTCCGCAAATAAATTGACCGTGCATATGCGTCAGCTGGCCTCTCCACCAAAATTCTACGTTTATTATGACATTTAAGCCATCTATATCCCATGTCTTTTAACAATTTTCTTAAACTCGTCACTCCCCATGGAAACTCGATTTTTTCTCGAATAGCTGCGAGGAGTTTAATGCAGGTCGGAACAATTTTTTTAGTTAAATAAAATTCTTCAATAATTCTGTGTATAACATCTCGATCAAAATCATCGACGTTTAAATTTGTCTTCTTGTTACACTGTCTTTTCTTTTTAGAAGGCGAACAAAGAGGCCCTTTTTTGGCTTCATTTTGAATTGCAGACAATGTTCTCTTTGAAAGTCCAGTGTAACGGCTTGCGCGATCGTAAGCATTATTTAATGTGAAGGTTAAATTGTTTTTCTGCCTTTCTTCAACACACATGTCTAGAACATTTTTCGCCATTTCCCGTGCTTGGCGATGAATAAAAACTCGTTTTTTTGTAACAGAACTTGACGTACACGGATCAGACATAATTAAAAACAAAAATAACACGCGGCTGCAACTTTATCTTAACGCGATAACACAGTAAGCGTATGATAGTTGTCAAGGACAGCACAGCACTAAACTGAAGGCGCGCGAGACGCGGCGTGCGGACGGCGGGGGGAGATGCTCCCGCTCTTCACCTCAGGCCCCGACGGCATTCAACTCGCGCGCTATCTGTAGTCGAATCTCATCAGGCACTCCGAAATTTCCGCCTTTTTTGTTTTTAAAAACTACGGCTCGGTCCTGTTTTTTTGCTGTAAAATTGGCGATTAATCCACGTGCCAGTCTAACGGCCTGGCCACAGCTTTCAGCGGTGCGGGATGAGGTGCGGCGTGAGGGGCGGCGGGCGGTGCGGATTGCGGTGGTATGCCACAGCTCGACCAGTTGCGACCGCGGCGGCGTTAGCAGTGAACGTATTCAGAACAGCAACATAAAATAAAATGTCCCTATCAAAAGTGGCACGGTATTGCCTAGAATCAAGTGCGTTTTTAGCACAAGATATTATTCAATCTAGAATAGGAGCGCACCCAGTTAACCAAAAAAGGAGAGAACTTGGCGAATTTCACACTCATTATTACGAATACAGGAACTATCCCGATATTTTTTTTGAATATACGAGGACAAGCGTAGAAACTTTTGATTATATACTCAGCCACATACATGAAGACTTAAAAGCTAAAGTTAATTTTAAGAAAATTGTTTCACCTCCAGAACAGCTGTTTCTGACTTTAAGGTAAGTACCTACATATGTAGAAAAATGAAAGTAGTATTAATATGTTTATTACTAAGTATTATTTATTTATGTACCATAATCTTTTATTAATCACAGATTTTGCTTATAATTATAATTATAAATTGTTTATTTACCAAGTATTTATTTATTTATGTACTCTTACCATAAACAATCATTTATCAATCACAGATTTTGCTTTTTTATTATAATTATACATATTTTTGGCATGACATTGGTTAATTTAGTTTATTTTTAGTTTAAATTATTAATATTATGTGTGCCGTAGTCAGAAGGCGGAGGTTGAGTGAAATAGCCCTGATAGCCTGTAACGCCTGTATATTGATTCATACTAATTTCGTCCATCAAAGCTTGAGTGAATTTATTTCTCAGTCTCATTTTCTGTAAAACATTAAGCTTCTCCATTTCTGGCAATAGACTCATCAAAAAATGGTAGTCATCTGACCTGGGAATGTCTTTTTCTTTGCCACCTGCTAAGTCAGCTTCCATCAACTTTAATTTTTTCTTTTCTATTTCTAAATATTCGGCACGGATTTCTGTCGCTTTCAATCGTTTTCTAGAAGAATTTTGTGTTTCTTTTTCTCTTGGAGTGGTAGCTTGAGGCGGTATCTGTTGTCCTGACAAATGTGGAGTTGGCGGCTGCGAGGAGGTAGAAGTTGATGGCACAGGTGATACCGACGGCGGTGGCGGCGATGAGTGCAAGGATGACGGCGACGGTTCATCTTCAGTTGCTTGAGATACTTCAGTATCTTCTTCTATTATTAAGTTAGACTCCCCCATGGTGGGCATATATTCGTCTTTCAGAAATGATAGTTGTTCAAAATATTTCCACTGAGACTGATAATCTGAACCTTCACTCCCAGACCGGAACGTAGGTACTTTTTTGAGTTCCTTCCGGTAGCCGTCTTTGAGGTTCTTCCATTTTTTCTTCAAATTATCCTCTGGAAATGAAAAGTAAATGATGTAATTTTGTATGCAACAACTTTTTTTTATATCCGTTTTATGTTTTGTTTACCTACTTATATACTTACACGTTAATATAATAACTCATAAAAAATTTGCATTTATAATATTAGTAGGATTTGTTTATATATTTATTTATGTAAAACGCCCATAATATTTTACCATTAGTTAGTAGTATTATTTTTTTAGAAATGTAGGTATTTCATTTATATTTACTAATACTTTTCTATTGCAGGTTTCTCGGTCACGGCGGATCATTTAGGTCTCTGGCTCAATCTTACCGATTAGGACGAAGTACAGTTGGTAAAGTAATTTATCAAACCCTAGAAGCTATTTGGAACAATTTGGTCCAAATGCATATGCCGAAGCCAACCTGTGATAAGCTAAAAAGTAACGCAGATTTTTTTTTTTCAAGATGGCAATTTCCTAACTGTTTGGGTGCGATAGACGGAAAACATTTCCGTATAATAAATCCACCGAACAGTGGAAGTGCATATTACAACTATAAAATTTTTTTTTCGTTAGTTCTACAAGGAATTTCCGATGCAGATTACAAATTTATCATTGTAGAAGTCGGCGGTAAAGGCAAACAAAGTGATGGCGGCACTTTTCATTTTTCACGATTAAATAGATTATTAACAGAAAAAAGATTTAACGTTCCACCGCCGCAGATATTACCTGGTTCAAATCTGAATTTGCCATACGTGTTAATTGGCGACGAAGCCTACCCTCTTAAAACTTATTTGATGCGCCCTTATCCATCAGGTGGTTTGAATGCGGAAAAAAGAATTTTCAACAAAAGATTATCCCGAGCCAGAGTCACAATTGAATGTGCGTTTGGTATCCTAACAAATAAATTTCGCATTTTTACGAGAAGTATAGAAGCAAACAAAAAACACGCAACATTGATTATAAAGGTTGGATGCCTGTTACACAATATTATAAGAGAAAGAGATGGAGACAGAGATGAAGACTTTCAGACTTTTTATTCGCAACTTAGGAACACGAATAATGACAATAGCGCACACAGGTCTAGACGGAATAATCGAGCTACGATTCAAGCAACTAGAATACGAGATCAATTCAAACTTTATTTCAATAATCCAACCCAAGAATAGACAAAACTACATAAAAAATTGGTACTTACTAAATAAATAAATAAATACTTACCAGTACTACTAGGAAATTGTTGTTTTATTTCGTCCCACATTTTCTTTATAATATTCCTATATTTATGGTGTGGATGTTTTGACATCCATATTGCTGGTCTACTCAGAACTTCGCTGATGAATTGTTCAGTATCCATTATGTAATGTAAACGGTCAACGCGCGTTAAAAACAAAATTATTTGTTTTGGTCGCGCGTTGGCTAGTCCGTCCACTTGATGCCGCCGCGCGCGCCGCTTTGAGCTGTGGCCGCCTCGATACTCTTTAGTACATTTGTTTCGCTCGCACACCGCGCCGCCCGCCGCCGCCGCGCACCGCGCCAGTCAACCCGCGCCGTTAGCCGCGCCGCATTTCGCGCCGCGGCTAGCTGTGGCATACTTCGTACGTTGTCTAGCGTTTGTTTTCGGCGCTCACCGCTAGCCGCGCCGCTCGCCGCGCCGCAATACTGGCTGTGGCCAGGGGGTAAGGCGAAAATCTCTGTGGGAGTGGTTTGCTGCGTTATGAAATTTTGAAATATATGTAATGTATGAATTTATTACAGCCGAATCCAACATAAAAAAAAACAATCGCATCCAAAACTTTCTGGATTTCCTGTTAATAGGGTACGAAGCCCTAAATTGGTCAAAGTGATCGACTCCTCCCATAGTTAATGTGTAGTCAGCGATTGCTTTTGGACAAAGAACTTCCCTTTTACTGCCATCCTTTTGAGTTCTTTTCACTAATGTAACATCACGAGGATTATGTGCCGTCGATAAAACGGTGACATCACGGGTATCCATCCACTTATAAGCTGTAATTGGTCCAGCAGTTACTGAAGCAAATTGATGCTTTTCCAGTTTTAGGTTCTTCGGTTGTTGTTTTTTTAGAATGTCTGGCAAATCTTTTCGGTTTGTGCGGACTGTCCCTAATGCATATATATTATTTGAGTATAAGTCGTCTAACAGATTACAACTTGTAAAGAAATTATCAAATGCCAGTAAGGTGTTTCTTGGCAAGTTTTGGCTCATTTTCCATACAACGTTATAACCTAGGCCCTCGTTTTCCATATTATCCCCTTTTCCGGTATATACTTCGAATTGGTACAGGTAGCCGGATGTGGCATCACAGCGTGCCCATACCTTAAAGCCTCGTTTTATCGGTTTCTTGGGCATGTACTGCTTGAGGGAACACCTTCCTTTAAATTTGACCATGCTTTCGTCTATTGACTGTTTGCTAGAATTTTCCATTTGTTGTTGAAACACTTCGTTTAATGTATCTATTACAGGTCGCAATTTGTATAATTTGTCATACTGAGGGCTATTTCTGGGCGGTTCTTTCGTGTTATCGTTTAGATGCAAATTTTCGGTAATTTTTTTGAACCTTACTATCGGGAATACTTTGGATATTTCAGGATTGTTATAAAAAGAGTCACTAGACCAGTATAGGTTCATATCAGGAAGAGGATTCAATCCCATCATTAACAAAACACCTAAGTAAGCCTTCAGTTCAGCTGAAGTTATATCAGTCCAATTTTTGCTTCCTTTTAAAGCAGCATATGCATTTGTCTCTCTTACGATTTTATCAATCAAAGTTGTAGGGAAAAAATTTTGAAATATATCAATTGGTTGGCTTTTGTGTGTGTAAGTGGACTTAGGCTCTATTTTTTTTTCAAATTCAGGTATTTCGCGCATTGTCTGAGAAATCGTCCATTGTCTAGGCATTGGATTGATTCTTTCAACTCTATTGATAATCAAACGTGAAGGCGGAGCGGTAGATGAAGTTGCACCTGTCGGTGCAGCAACGGAAAATGACGGCAGCGATGTAGGAATATTTATTGCAGGTGAAGCAGTTGCAGCTGGAGTAGGGGTGGACGACAACGTTGGTGAAGTCGAAGAATCTGTGGTAGGTAAGCAGACAAGGGCAGGAAAATGCCGGATGATGACGATAAAATAACATCGTTTATTACCGGTGACGTTGACTCGGGAGCGGAAGACGTTAGTGACAGAGAAACGGGTGAAGTTTGCGAAAGAGGAGCGGTGGATGAAGTTACACCTGTCGGTGCACCAACAGAAAACGACGCCAGCGATGTGGGAATATTTATTGCAGGTGAAGCAGTTGCAACTGGTGCAAGGGCGCACGACAACGGCGGAGCGGATGACGATGGCGACAGAGAAACTAATTGTTTTTCGGTTTTATCATCCTTCAAGTGTCTATAATTGCGTAGTGACGATAAAGACTTAACATCAATATTATTTTTTCCTAAATAAGCATAGGAATGACTTAAAAATGATGATGATGGCAAATCTTCACTAGTAGGTGATGTCGATGTACTTGCTGTTTCGGTAAATGATGTCATCCGTGACCTGGTGGTAGATCTTTCAGCAGGTTCTGCTAATTGAAGTGATTTAGGTTTTTTAGAAGGCCCACTGTCTTCTAAAATATTTAGAAGTGTTTCTGAGCTAATATTATTTTCGTCCTCGACAGGTTCCAATTCTAAGTCGGGAAATCCAAATAACTTTTCAAGCCCTCTTTCGATGATTTTGTCGGAAGAAACGTCATAGATGTCTAATGAGCTGCCACTAGAATCATTGCAAAGAATATCGTCATCATCGCTATCGATTTCAGATAAATCCGATATATTGTCGACAATGTTTTGCAACTTGTTGACTTCAGTGGAAACGTTAATAGTTATTTTTCTTTTTTTGGGCGGCATAATCCTAAAACAATACAAAATTAACTGTGATTTTACCGTAAGTGTAACCACACAGCGAAACTCAATTAAAATACTAGGTAGGTACGAATTATTAAGGATAACCCAAAAGCTATTGATCTGATGTAGATCAGAAAAAAGTTCTAAGGTTAAAAAAAAAAAATACAGTCGAATCGATAACCTTCTTTTTTGAAGACGTTATTTTTTTTTCAGTAGGAAAAAAATATGAAGTACCTACCTAATTATACTAAAAGAAAAAATATATTTTTGATCGCATTATTTGACTACGTATGAATCAGAGCATTTCACAGTAACAATGGGGACTCCCCGATCTCGGAGGAATTCCCTGGGACTACCTAGAACTCATGTATCATATAATTGTATTACCAAATTAGACAAACAACATTCTAACATTTTATATATAGTTGTTAATTTATTCATGTTTTTGTTGAACAAAGGGAATAATCTTCCCACTTGCTGGACCATACTTTGAAAACACCCCATGGTTATAACAAGGGAGTTTCCTCCTAACTAAACACGATTATGAACTAAGTATATGATGAATAATATTTGTATGAACGTAAATTTCACTTACCTGAATATTTCTTTAAGAATATCCTAGTAAAAACAACAACAAAATTAAAGCCACGAACGGTTTCAAGTCTTTTTTTCTCACATAGGACGTTTATGGGTCAAGGTTGCCATTTTGAGGGTTGAAAAATTTACCATAATTCTAATTTGTTACTGAAATGATCTATAAGTGTTACCATTTTTAAAATATTGTCAGTTTTGAAATAAGTGGCAAAGTGGGAAAATAGTTCCCATTGTTTTATTAAGGGTTAATGTCGTTCCAAGTGTAAAAAATGCATAAGTACTAACCAAAAAGATTGTCATCAAATCATATTATAGTAAAATTAATTATAGGTTTTGCAAAACATCCAAAAAGTGACCAACACCTAATTCACCATTAAGTAGGCGTAATTGTGTGTCTTGAATAAATTCATCGGGATCAATGTAATATTGTAATCGTTTTTTAACTTCGCCTTGAACAGATAAGTTGTTGACATACTTCATGTGTTTTAATAAACTTTCCAATAATACAGCTAAATTTGGATGTTTGACTTTAATATCCTTAGCCATTTTTGCGTGCCACGCTTCCAAACTATTAGTCGTTCTGTGACGTTCTGCAAATGAATTCCATAGAGACACGTAATCCTCATTTCGGAGCCAAGTTCTTTCGAAATACTTAACAAATCGCTGCATATCATCTCTGATAAAAGATTTTACAAATAACCATCCTTCTTGAACTTTGTCACAAGGTAACAATGCCAACCTTGATGTGATGGTCGCTAATCTCTTCGTGTGTGGATTTTTGTTCATGTTTAATTTGTCCGCCCTTTTTTTGAATACTCTTTACAAAATGAAAGTAGCAGCCATGTACTATCAAATTTGGGAAAACGCTTAATAAAGCATTCATAGTAGCTCTTTCGTAGTCAACTGTGAACTTCACGGGATTCCATTCTGAAATTCTGGTTTTAATTAAATCAAATAGTATTTCGTATGTCTTTTGCTTTCTATCACTCATCAAAACAAATATTAATGGTATAATGTCGGTGTAATTATGTGTACTTTTCCTCTCGCCATGAATACAGAATAGTTGTTTGAATGGTTTTGGGCATATGAAAAAAGTGCCATCGGCGAAAAATTCATGGAGTTCACATAATTGGTTTCTTGCGAATTGGTCACAGAAAACCAAAATGCGAGTGTTTTCGTCCTCATAATCTGCTAATAAAAATGTTTCATATTTTTTGGGCACCACTACATCTGGAAGTTTTGAACAGTTTAATTTCGGAACACCCAATGCATCGTTTCTTAGTTTGTATAGTGTCGATTTAATTTTTGAATATTCTGGTATTATTTTTGGTTCATCAGAAGAATCTTCGATTGTCATTAAGGCTACCATGTTTTTGTATACAGTTGGTATTGGATCTAGGGTACTGACTGCATTCACAATACAGTCATTTATATATAAATCCTTTTTATTTTTTGTAAAATCTTGTTTACATGACTCTATGTGTGGAATCATTTTTATGATACTATCACCCTGAAATAAATCATAAATAATTAATATCGTGTGGACACTTCCACGAGACTTCTCGGCAAGAACCACGAAGGCGCGAAACCAATAATTTCTTACCTTTACAGTAATACTACCAACGCATTTGTTCTTCCTTCTTTTAGAACAAAACCAGTAAGTAGAGCCATTAGCATATGACTTTTGGTAGTGATATTGATGTCCACCATGAAGTGCTACTTGACCTTTACCCCTTTTTAATATTATAAAATCGTTGTCACTGCTGCTAGACATTTTATTTCATAGGTATATAATTTTTTAAGGCTTATGTTTAACTTACTACCAGATATAGTAACATATAGCAGACAAAAATAGTAAATGATCACCAAAATGAAACCCGCATATTAATGTAAAATTATAACCAGAGTTTTAACATCTTGCTATCCTATTTTAGCAAAATGACCCCAAATAAATCATTGTTAACCCGAAAGTAGTAAATGATCACCAAAATTAAAACAGCATTTTAATGTAAAATTATAACCAAGGTTTTTACATCTTGCTATCCTTTTTAAGCAAACTGAGACCAAAAAAAATCATTGTTCCTCCAGAAATAGTTAACAAACACCAAATTATTAGGCCACATTTAAATTTAAAATGACATGCAAAAAATAACATCTCGTTATCCGATTAAAGTAAATTACCCTCAGGAAAAAATATTTGACAAACACAGTAAATAAATTCCTTTTTGTCTCAAAATCCACTACGAAAAAAATACTATACCTAGGATGCTATACCTAAGATAAAAAATAAAACTCCAATTTCAATAATCCTTTTTTTGACTTGTTGAAACAATCATAAAAATTTGTCCTTTTAAAACTAATAATAAACAGTAGAGGAGTGATTTTTCAAAAGGCCTTATTTCCACCAGAGCCAAATTTTCAGTAGAGCCAAATATCTGTGAGATATGCAAAGGTTGTACTATAACTTTTGAAAGTAGTCAAAATAAGTGTGCATTAGTTGTTCTGAACATATGGCATTTAAAAAAAATAGTTTTATATACTTGTATTGTTTTTATCTTAAATTAAATTTTGGAAATATGACCTTTTGTTTGCTACAACAGGAAATAAGGCCTTTTGTATAAAGTGAATAGGAAATATGCCCCTTTGTTGCACACCAATTTGGAAATAAGGCTTTTTGTACAATTCAGAATGAGTAGGTTAGGTAAAAAACAACTAGATAGCGGTGTTACTTAAAATATTAAAGAATTGTTGTTAGGAAATAAATTGTTTATTCACAAAATGAGACCATAACAAATTTAAATTCTAAGGTTCAACAAATCATCTGGTTCATTGCATTCACATGCCATTGTAGGATCATGCAGGTCATGCTCATCTTCCTGCAAAGTGCTTAGAACATCATCTAAAATATTTTTATACCAGCCCAGATTATCCATGTTTCTCCAGTCATCTCCAAATTGTTTTTTTAGTAGATTATCCACGTCATTCTTTTTCTTTGCTGAAAGAGGTATCAGCGCATGTGGTAATGTCGAAATTTCTGAAGGAATTCTTTTACCATGTTTTAATAGAGAAACTGACTCTTCAGAACCAGACTGAAATCCGTAATGTTCATATCCAGTCACTTTGCAGCTCAATACTTTCCCTGTTCTACTGTTCACACTATTTTTAATGAAAATCTTTTTTAAGGACTGTATTCTATCAACTTTTTTAAAATTAACAGACAATTCTTTTATATCTTTCAAACACCATTGCCCACCTAATGTCTGTACATCTCCATGCTTGCTAATTTTTTCAATATATTCCTGTTTTTCCGTTATCACAGCACACCTTCGCAAATCTTTTTCGATTCTACCAAAAACTCTATCAGCTGGTAGAAAGCTGTGACCACGGACTGGGTAACATAGCTGAATGTCTCTTAAATTTATTGGTGATTTAGAATACAGCCAATGTATTAGCATGTGTATTATGAAGCTATTTTTATTCTGCCCCCCACATCCGTCGCAGAATAACCTGAGTACAGTAACATTGTCAGGAATATTAAGGTTATTTAAATAGCAATAAAGCGCTGAACCAATCTCTGTAGCTCCGCGGTTAGCTTCAGTCTCATCCCACACATAAAAAAAAGCTTTTTTGGCATCTAAATTATAAATGCAGAAATTATACAGACTGATTTGTCTGGAATAAAAACAGTCCTGTATAGGAGTCTTCGGAAGGGGTAACACTTGCTGTAAGTCAAAGCATAGTGTGATGCTATCAGGTACATCCATTTTCAGTAAGTCATAAAAGGCATTAGAACGCATGGAGTGGACTCGTTTTTGAATCATGTATTCTGACATTTTTCGGTGATCTTTTTCATTCTTTATCTTATTTGATAATAATGTGCAGACGTTACATACATCTGACGATGGTTTGCTGAATCCGATGTTATAGTCATTGTGAAAAATTTTATAGAACATGCTTGGTTTTACTTTTAAGTGCATTGGAACAGAATCATTATATAATTTTAGTAATTTCTTAGGATACAGCTCACTATTTAAATTCAATCGTTTTGATTTATTCCTACTGTAGTGGCTTTCACGTGCAGGCAAGTTATCTAAAAACTGGCGTAGCCTCTGTTTCTTTTCTGCTGACTTATGTGATCGATGATCACCACCACGTTTTTCTCTTGGCAGTTCTCCATTTAGTAAGGTTTTATTTAAATTTCTGAGCCTTTTCTCATTGACACTTAAAGCAGCCATAAAAAACCTTTTGCAAACTGGCACAGCTTTTTTTTTCCGAGTGAAGAGGTTGTATGTACAACTTACTTGACGGTTCTTCAAATTTTTCAGAGGTATCTTATCTCGACGAACTGGCTGATACGTAGACAATAATCGACACAAAAACATATCTTGATCGGTTTTGTTTTTCGTATTATAAAGCATTCGTCGATTTTTTAGTATAACATCCATACTTAGGGAATCACATCTAAACTTGGTTTTTTCACTTTTATGTTGACATGGTTTCGTAAAATTTGTTCCCAGCGGATCTTGGTCTAAATATCTGAAAAGAAAGTCACAGTAATTAAGCCAATATTCAAATCTTGGTGAGATCTAACGAAATTGCAGTATGGTTAGAGCTACACATTCAGGTTACAACTTACTCTTTCTTGTTTCTTGCTTTACTTTTATCCCTCTTTTTTCTCCCACCCGGATTTAGTGCGCCTACTGTGTTTTCATCCATTTCACGACGTACAGACAATACACGCAATATCGTTTTTATTAATTTAATAGAACCCGAGCCCAAAACACGTTCATTAAAATTGGCATTTGTAGCGCGAAAATAATTGCCAATGACAGTGACAGCTAAATGTCAAACAACTTTTTTTTTCTGTGTATGATCGACGTGCAGCCTCAGTGTTACCATGCATTAAATTTTCAAACAGAACGCTTCAAATTCACCAAAAAAATAGGTTGTTTTCTTTGACCAATTTTAGCTAAATAGGAAATATGCCGTTTTGTATGAAATTTCTTAACACGGTTAAAAAACAAGCAGGAAATACGGCGTTTTGTTAATTTTCACACTGCCTGTCTACCTACGGGTGGAAATGTGCCAGTTTGTTTGACGTTCTACTTTTGATGCGCCTTTTACTATAGGAAATAAGGCGTTCTGAACTAAGCAAATGCCAGTTCCAGTTGCGATTTTGACTAGACTTCACGATTCCGTCGAAATCTACATCAAAGTAAAAAATGGAAATAAGGCCTTTTGAAAAATCACTCCTCACTGTATAAAGATCTTAAAACTAAAAGCATTTAAAAAATCTTAAGAAGAATCAGTCTTCTGTAATAATTTACTGCACAATTAATGCTTTTTTAGCTTTGGCTGGTCGTCCTCTTTTGCGCTTCATGCCAATAGGAATAGCTCTGGCCTCTGAAGGTGGCTGGACGTGCTTAAGCCGAATCGCCAATCCGGCGAGATGCTTACAAATGTAATCTTTGAGAAACTTTGGGCAATTGCATGTGCCGTGTAACCAATTTTCCTTTACTCGGGGCATTATAACTTCCCACTCGCTAAAATGTTGCTCTTTGTATTCGTCAAAGGTCTCCCACGGCTTTTCATAATTTTTGCAATCTAAATCCGACCCAGCTGGAATTCTGTATGAGCAAACTAGCTCAGTGCTATTCTTTAATGGCACCTGCTTCGACAGTTTTGCCCATTGGTAACTTTCTGTCCACGTCTTTAAAGATACTGTCGGCAATTCAGCGAACCGTCTCTCAGAATTAGTCATGTATTCATTAGACCAGTCCTTGACTATATCAGAAGCAATTACTAAGAACCGCGCCAAGGGATGACGCTCACGAAGCGTGCCACCATCTTTTATTGTTTTATTGAAAGATTCTAGAGCATTGTTTGTAGCAGGAGTCCCCGGTGATGCGCCCAAATACCAGCAACGATTTAGTATGAGCCATTCGTTTTCAAAGTATGTAACAAAATCATTTTCGGCTTTCCACTTGTTCAAAAATTTTTCGCTGGCTCGATCAAATATTTCCTGAGTTGAGGCACACTGTAAAGCATCAATATCTTGTAAAATCTCTTTTTGGGATTTCTTTTGCACACTTTGCTCTACTCTTGTTTGTATCTTCTTTTTCGCATGCGCCCAGCACATTCTTATGACTGTATCCGTTCCAAACGTGCACGCAAAGGCAGTTTGTATAGCCTTCGCTGCATCACAGACCAAAACTTTACAAGTTAAAGTGTCTGAGAAGATTAAGGAAACTGCTTTTTTTAAAGCGGAAAATAAAAATATGAAATCTTCCGTTCGTTCTGCTGTTGTCACAGCTAATCCAAATGGGTGAAAATGTTTATCTCTGTCTGTAGTTCCA
Organism: Scrobipalpa costella; assembly: GCA_949820665.1. Classification (NCBI taxonomy): domain Eukaryota; kingdom Metazoa; phylum Arthropoda; class Insecta; order Lepidoptera; family Gelechiidae; genus Scrobipalpa; species Scrobipalpa costella. Next base: position 11,452,875 of record OX463309.1, read on the forward strand.
ATCACAAGTACTGGAAACCCTTGCCAAATGAGCTTATATGTGGCATCCGCGTGAAGAACAGAACATTGGCGTGATAGACCGATTAAATATTTTGTCGTTAACATGAACCGGAAATTCTGATCTAAATCATCTTCAGAAATTTCATAGGCCACAACAAAAACTTCGTGATCGTCATCAGGTACTTTAGAGTTTTCTTTTAACCATAATTCAAGCTGTCCCAAGCTTATTACCGACGGCCCGTATTTTTTCTTACGTATAATTTTAAGATAATTGTTTAACTGTAACTTAGTCGGCAGAACTAGTCCATCAATTTTACTTAAGTTCTTCATAATAGATTTAGGTTTCAAACGCAGTTCGAATAGTTTTTCTATTTCCTTTTTCGTTGCCTGATTTATTCCACTAGTCGACTGATAGTCACTATTTTCATGGTCGTGACATGTTTCAGTACGAAATAATAATATATCATCACACGATGCGTCAAATAAAAGATAAATCGCAGCAGAACACTGAATTTCAGCCCGAAGCTTCACTTTGTTACAACGTTAATAACGTTTTACTTCTCTTCAGTCTTATGAATTTTATGAATTGACCAGGTCTTCTCATTTTTGATAAATTCCTCTGCGCTCCGCACAGTTATAAATTTTCTTTCAAAAACCCAAACTTTATTTAGCCTTCGACGTTTTTTCGTATGCTCTGTGATTTTATCTTCGTCTTTATCTGATTCCGATGACGAACTCAACAGCGGAGCACAAGAACTCGGTCCCGCTAAGTTTTCATTAGCCATTGCAAAGATACCAACTGATTGGGTCGGTTGCGCAACAGACAGAAAACAAAACACACCCAATGAACGCAAGTGCTTGCACGTGACTAAATTGGAGATCGTGTCCGAGCGAGCGCGGCGCTTGCGATGCGGTGAGAGGGGGGATTGCAAGCCGGAGACATAACTTAATATGGCATCATAATACTTTATTTGGTAATAAGCCTACATTTTATGGCAACCATAGTAGTTTTAGATATAGATTTAGACAGAAATATCGCATTAATTTGCTCGCTAGCATTTGGTGGTCATTTACTATATTTGGTGTTCGAATACAATTTGAAGAGCAGTCGTGACTAAAATAGGTAGTACTATTGTAATTTTAGACTTAATTTTTCTGGTGTTCAGTATATATTTTTGGTAAAAGAACTAAGGGTATCAAAGCATTTTGTGGTGGTCATTATATTTAACTCCATTTTTTAATATTTAAGAAATAATGAGAAATATTCAGAATAGAATATGAAATGCATTTGACAATGTCAAGTATTTTCATAAACTGAATGATGATCAGAATCACTTTGATAAATAGATTATAACCACAGAGTTATCAGAATGTAGATTATTATCAATGTATTAATAAACTGTTTTAAACTTTCGCGGTCACACCGATTAAATTATTTTGTATCAATATATTGTCTATCAGTGCATTATCTGCAAAAATGATGTCGAGTGTACATTACCAGGGTGGTAAATCGGAAGAAAATATAAATCTAAATTCCATTTATTCACCCTAAGTAAGGTGAATTCTCGGACATGCGTTTCCTAGAATCCACCTTAGGGTGGATTCGTGTGGGGTGAAAGATCGGACCTACCGATTTTAGCGATCAGATCGAATAAAAGATTTTTAAATCGCTCCAGTGGTTTAGGAGTTTAACGATTACATACATACAAACAAAAAACTATTTTACCTCTTAAAATAATAATTGTGTAGATAAACAATTTGGTCTACCAATATTTAACCTGTTCCATTACAAAATTCAGATAGATAACAGTAGCAACCCTAGCACTTTTTCGATGTTCATATGTAAAGTCTGACGAAGTATTATGCTGTCGGAGTTCCATGTTTCGTAGTACCGCAGTAGGTACCTAGGTACAGTGCTGTCGCAGTCGAAGTAAGTGAGCGAAAGATAGTGCCGCGCTCAAGGTCATTGTTCTTTATTCGCCGCGCGACGTGTAGGGTCAAGGAGGGAACAGTGGCTAGGATTTTTTCAACAGGCTAATGCATGAAAAATACAAATCACAGAGATGGTTTATGCCAGCACAAAGCACAGTTCATTATTAAATTGTCATATACATAAACTAGATTTGCTATTACTTTCACCAAAAAAGAGATATCCTGTTTTTTTAAAAAAACGGGAATCGAGCCACTGTGTACTACGACCTGTACACAGTGGCTAGTACCCCCTAGTACACAGTGGCTCTAAGAGTACACAGTGACTACGTAGGAATCGAGCCACTATGTACCTGTAGGTACCTAGTGGCTACTATACTTCTACCAAACCCTACACAGGAGTCTGGCATCATTAAAGAAAATCAAAAATGGACAAAGATTGAAAAATCTTTATTAAGTTAAAAATTAATTGCAAATAACAAAAAATGCACATACTTCTGGCAACTGAAAAAAAAAATTAGAAAACTTAACAATTTCTAATATTAAAAAAGGAATTCCACCGACATTTTTTATAAGTGAACAAAAATGTAGGTAATAAACCTAACATTCTTTAAAACTTCTAAAGGCAAAATCAACAAATTAACTAAAATAATTACTTCTATATAAGCAAAAGGTACAAAAAACATACTTAGATTCACAAATTTCTTGTTAATTAAATAAACTCAACAAACATACTTCTTATGACAAAATAACAATCTTAACTTAATAATTTTTGGAATAGCGAGTCTTAAAATTGTCATTGTTGGTTTAAATCGCTTATCTACTACCTAATTAGAAAACAATTATCTTAATATTAAATTACATTTTAGCACATATTTAAATCGGAAAAATCAATTGAAAATTTATAAAACGGCCTTGAAGAAGTGCCTTCCATCGAAGGCTTTGGGCAAATAAATTTAATATCATCTTCTTTTATTAAAGAAAGGTCAGGTTTATCAGGCAGAACGATTTTTTTATGTTTGTATCTAAGGAAAGATATATAGTACTCTAAATCACCATTTCTTCCGTCCAATACTTTACCTATATACCAAGATTTACGTCGTTTTGTTGTAAACTTGACCAACACGTATTCACCTTCATGGGGCCGACGACTAAGTGGTTTTTGTAGATATTTTTCAGTTAGAATGATCATATTCTCTTGTTCTTCAGTGTCTTCTTGATCTTCAAATTCATCCCAATCATTGTCAGAATCTGCTAAAATAATTTCTTCTTCCTCTTCTTCATCTTCACTTTGCAACACTTTGCGAATTATTTTCTTCTTTTGTACTTCTTTTTTCTTTTTAGAAGCAATCTTCTCTTGTTCTAATTGAAGCTTTTCCGGTGTATCAGTAGCAATCAGGCTGCGTCCAGCTTTCCTTCGTTTTCTATTTGATTGCCTTGGTCCAGCTTTGATCGGATTTCTAAAATCGAAAGGAGATATAAAAGTGTTTTGTACCGATTTTAATGTGCTTGTAGTATCAGCTGTCTGCTCTGCATTTTGTGTTTTGACTGAATTTAGTTCCAGAGCAGATGTTGTTGGATGTTGCAGATTCATTTTATCTGGTTTGTTTAAAGTGGCCGTTTGTTGCTCAGAGTTTAGTAACCTTGAAATCACATCACTAGCTAATTTTGCAAGTTTTGCTGGACTCGACACACAAAGCTTCGAGGCAGGAGTTGTATGTTGTGAAGTAGTCGTATGCACCAAATGAATTTCTGGGCACGACATGGTTGGTTCCATTGGAGCATCTGGCATTGCTACAGGAGCTGTGTATTGTGTGGTCATCGTACATAGCTTTGGATTTTCTGGGGACGACGTTGTGATTGGTTTCATTAGAGCATCCGGCATTGCTACAGGAGCTGTGTGTTGTGTGGTCATCGTACGTAGCTTTGGTTTTTGTGGGGACGACGTTGTGATTGGTTCCATTGGAGCATCCGGCATTGCTACAGAAGCAGTGTGTTGGGTGGTCAATGTGGTCATCGTACGTAGCATTGGATTTTCTGGGGACGACGACGTGATTGGTTCCATTGGAGCATCCGGCATTGCTACAGAAGCTGTGAGTTGCGTGGTCGTCGTATACAGCACATGACTTTCTTCGAACGACGTGCTTGGTTCTATTGAAGCATTCAATATTGCTGGAGCGATGTGTTGCGTGGTAGTCGTACGCATCATGGGACTGTCTGGGCACGAAGTACGCGGAATCAGTTCAGTATCATATGCACGGGGTAAACAATCTGGGCAGGGACGATCAGTGACTGAACTTGGAAGGAAGTCTTCTTCTGTGAATAGATTTCTGTCAAACGGGAATATACCACATTTAGCAAATGAATGGGTGATGTTCGTTGGAGTCATAACTTTTTGGAAGGCCGTGCCAATGATTTCCCCTAAATCATAAATTGTCACTGGCTTCCCGGGATGTCTTAGAAGCCAAGAGTCGATGGCAGCGTTGTAGTAGGCTTTAAAAGGGCTGTATATACCCACATCTAGCGGTTGTAATCTTCCAGATGTGTGGGGATGTAATGTCAGGATATGAACTCCAGAATTTTTCGCAAGGTCCAATGCCTCAATACACAAGTGAGACTCGTGATTATCCATTATGAGAATGGATGGATTTTCTGTTGAAGAATTTGTGTGCTTAATGAAATGCTTTATTACATCTGGGAATATTGAGGAATTCATCCATCCTGTGGGTGCTGCTAAACCTAGCGTACCTGGAGGTGTGTTTTTAATCATGTGATCTTTAAAATTTTTGCGAGGGAACACCATCACTGGAGGCAAAAAGTTTCCACTTGCACTTATGATGCAACAAGTGGTCACCAATGTGCCCCTTTCTCCACTCGTAACTTTGGATACAGTCTTCTTCCCTTTCGGAGCTATAACCTTTTGAGGGTTCTGCACAGTCGTGGTTGACGTTTCGTCTAGATTGAAGATCCGGGTTCCATCTCCAAAAGAAGGATGTCGACTGATGAGATTCTCCAAATTGTCATAGAATTTTTGGACGTTAATCTGGTTAAAAGCGGTGGCCCTGGCTAGGCTACATGGTTCTGGTTTCCTGAGTGTAATGTCATGTCTCTTCCTAAATGCCATGAGCCAATCTTTACCGGCCATTTGATTTTCCGTCCACGATCGCGGAATTTTTAAATTATTGATTTCTGCACATTGGAACGCAATCTGCCGGCACTCTTTTGCAGTCAAACCATAAAACAAAAGGGCACAATGGCTAAAATAATCTTTTAGGGATTTCTCTTGTTCAGAAGTGAATATTTTGTTTACTGAATAATTTGGCTCCAGTCTTTGGTTCTCCAGAGAGTCGCAAGTTTTAGTTTTATTGTAATACGTTTTCAGTGTTGTAAATGGAACTCCGGTGGTACTAGCAGCTTTTTTGATTGACATGCCATCCCTGATTAAGTTCAGACCACTCTTAATTTCTTCTGACGAATGATTTCCAATTTTCCGTGGCTGTGATGGTGATCTACTACGACGCGGCATTCTGTAAATAAATTCTCAATATAATTTAGGTAATGTAAAGAGTAGGTACACAGTGGCTCGCGAGCTACTGTGTACTTTTCCGAAACGAACCACTGTTGACCTTCCGCCATTTTGTATTTAAGATCCAACTAGAAACAAGCTTCGATGCTGAGGTCCTTAAATAGTCATCCAATACTATGTAAGTTAGACACACTCTTCGACAGAAACATTAGAAATTATAAATCTCGTAAGAGTTACGAATAAAATGAAGTTAAACTTACCTTAAAATGTAATTTTGTCACGGTGTAAACAAAAACTCATTACAACACAACCGCATGGCGCCGGATGGGCCTAACTACTAGTTCGTGTATGATCGGGTACCGAACGCTTCCGATTGATGTAGAAGAGAGACTTATAGCACTTTCTCTATTTAGCACAGCACATTCGAGCGACTGTTCCCTTCGAGCGACTGTTCCCTCCTTGACCCTACCTTCCTTACCTAATTATTATCTATTCTTAATTTTTCTGAAGAAAGTGAGGTTTTGTCATTACGATTACGTTACTTACCTGTCACTGAATTTAATTTACTCAATAAATAATAGTACTAGATAGATAACACGTAAATAAGTACTTACTTAATACGAAAGTATTGAGAAACCTACCTCTCATCACGGGGAAATCTATGAAACTTTAAATTCTTGTTATCTTGCGATGTCGAAGTACATCCGTACACAGAACAGTTTGTGCGCACCATTATAATTATGAAGTAATTAATAGTTTGTAACAATTTTTCAACAAAACACGAATGCATCTGCCCTTCGCGCTCTGTACCGCAAACTAAGTGTGCGGCCACACTGAATGCGCGCCGGCTAGGGCCTAGGCGGGCGCGACAAGCGGAGGCGCGAGGTGGCCACAGTGACGCGCGATCTTTCATAGCGGTTTGACGTATTATCAGGTGTTCTAAACTATGGATGATGATTTGATGTTTTTACTGGACAGTCCGATCTTGCGATGGGAGGTGTTGAACATAAGAGATGGTGTGCACGGAATAAATAAAAACAGAGAAAAATCTGGAGAATTTTGTAATTTGTATGAAGAATTGAGATTATACCCTACAAAATTTTATGACTACACTCGAATGACTATATCGACATTTGACTACATTCTAAGTAAAATATCAGCTAAAATCACCAAAGAAGATACAAACTTTCGCAAAAGTATTAGTCCTGAGGAGAAATTGTTCATAACTCTGAGGTAAGAATAAAACAAGATTTTAATAAAAATTTAGTATTTATGTAGACAGTAATTGAATAAGTAGTTAAGTAAGAAATCGTAATAATAAATCAATAATTAGTGTAGTTGCCACTAGAATACCCTCCTCCATAATTTTCCTCGTACCTCGGATGAGATGAAAACTGCATCGTTTCTGCCTCGTTTATTATAACTTGGGTAATTTTATTTCGAATGCGTAACTTTTGTAACTCACTAAATTGTTTCATTTGTGGCAGGAGACTCATGAAAAAATGATAATCGTCACATTTTTCCAGCTGCTCATTATTTGAAGCCATTTTCTGTTCTATAAGTGAATTTTTTTTTCTTTCACATTCTATAAGCTCATCTCTGTAATTTGAGGCAGTTTTGCGCTTTGGCGCATTTGTGCGATTGCTGCTAGTTGACGTACCTGGACTTGCCACATTATCGATGTTTGATTGCTCCTCAGTATGAGAGGACTCGTTGAGGGATTCTGAATCACTGTCATGCAGATTGCCCGTCATGGGTTCAGGTGTTATGTCATCGTTTATAAATTGCATAAGTTGAAAGTATGGCCAGGTACTCTCTATTTCGTTGCCGCCGTCACCAGAGCGCGGAGTAGGGAATTTCTTTTTTTCTTTTCGAAACTGATCGCGAAGGTTTTTCCACTTCTTACGCAGTTGTTTTTCTGTAATAATAACATTTTAATTCAATTTACGTTTATATTTCAGATTTCTGTCAACTGGAACTGCGTTTCGAGCACTAGCTTACAGTTTTCGTATGGGAAAAAGTACCATTGCGTCTATAGTTCACGAAACATGCCGTGTGTTATGGAGTGAGTTAGTTCCTATTCACATGCCGACACCTACTGAACAACGCCTGAAAGCTATTGCAGAAGACTTTGAAGCTATCTGGAATTTCCCCCACTGCATCGGAGCAATTGATGGGAAACATTGCGAAATAAAAAAGCCACCTAAATCTGGTTCAGCACATTGGTGCTATAAAAAAAGAAATACAATTGTCATGCAAGCTGTGGCTGACGCAAAAAGGAGATTTGTAGCAGTGGAAGTTGGCGGTCGAGGCAAGCAAAGTGATGGTGGTACTTTTATTGCATCAACACTGTATAAACTTATAGAAAAAAATAAATACAAAGTTCCTAAGCCAAAGAGACTCACAAATTCTGATGTCATTGCACCCTACGTCTTAGTGGGTGATGAAGCATATCCGTTGAAACACTATTTAATGCGTCCTTATCCCGAGCGAGTACTTAACAATGAAAGAAAAAAATTTAATATCAGATTGTCTACCGCTAGACAAACAATCGAATGTGCATTTGGCATTTTAACAAGTAAATGGAGAATACTACTTAAACCTATCGAAACAAGCAGGAAAAATGCCTTGTATATAATAAAAGCTGCGTGTATACTGCACAATGTTGTAATGGATTTAAACGAAGATCTCGATCTAGATGTTCAACACGTGCTATCTAACCCACCATTGAATGAAAATCAAAGTAGACACACTAACCTCGGAGTAAATAATAATCCAACCCGAAGAGCAAAAAATGTTCGGGTACTATTCACAAATTATTTCTGGGAACAGTTTCTAAGAACGTAATAAATTAAACTTACCTTCACTTTCAGGAAATTGTTCTTTTATTTCATTCCATAACTTTCTTGTAATACTGCGGTTATTGTGGTGTGGATGTTTACTTTGCCATATAGCAGGTTTTGATTGAATTGCACTTATAAACAGTTCAGTATTTATCGCCATTTTAACAAACAATATAATTATCGCGCAAACGCCGAGCGGCAAGACCGAACTGGTTTGATACCCCCGCCACCCGCGCATTAGCTCGCTTGTTGACTAGGCTCGTAGTGTGGCCAGAAAGCGCGGTCACGAACGTTTGAAAAGTACGCGCGCTGTCTCGCTCAAGCCCATCGCGCTAGGCTTCCGCCTAAGTCACTACACTATGGACGCAAAGGCGCGTTTCATATGTTTGATACTTCGCGCCCGTCGTCGCAACCGCGCTAGGCTCGCAGTATGGACGCACACTAAGCGTGTTAGCGGTACGCGATCTCCACCGCCCGCCTCCCCGCGAGTTCCCCGCCGTTGCTCCGCGTTGAGTACATTCGTTGCGCTACTGTAGGGAGATTATTGTAATACTGTGGTAACGCTTACTTTGGGGCTATAAAGAGGAGAGACTTGTATTTTTGTATGTTTGTAATGAATAAACTGAAAAACTACTGGACCGATTTCAAAAATTATTTCACTATTAGAATGCTACATTGGGCACAATTGGCGGAGGGGCCTTCGACTCACCTTAGTGTCGCCGCACACGAGCCACTCGCCACAGCCACAAACGCCGCCACGAGAAGCTAGAAGCGGCTACAAAGGTAGTTGAAGCGCGCGACAGCCACTTGTGGCCGGTGGTCGACACTTGCGGTCGGTGGCTGCTACTTTTTTTAACCCTTGCGTGCAGTATCATAATGGACTCTGACGAAGAAGGTTTAATTGCGCTACTTTTGATAAAAAGACGTCGTCGTAGAAGACGAAACCGTAGTTATTGGATACATCCAATTTTAACGAATGTACACAAATGCAACGAACATTTCGATAATCTTCTAAACCATCCTAAAAAGTTTTTCAAACATTTTCGTTTAAGCATAGGTACGTTTTGGGAACTACATGCTCTATTATATGCTGGATTAAAGCACCACGATACCAACATGCGGAAAAGCATCGCACCTGCGGAAAGACTAGCTATCACATTAAGGTAAGTGGAAATAATCACTAGCATAAAACTCCACAGAACACTATGATAAAATAATCTATACTTTATTTATAATCAATATGCATTGTTTTTTCTACTAGAGAATAGCTAGTTAACAAATAAAACACGTAGATATTTGTATTTAGTTATTGTCTTTATTATAATTTGGTATCACTCGTCATCATCACGGAACATGTCTTCGATAACAGAACTGTTGTCCATAGACTGGTCAGAATAATATGAATGAGTTGGAGAAGGCTGAATTATAGGTGAAGACGGGATAGATGTAGAAGCGTTTTGTGTAGAGTATGAAATGTCAAGCATAGAATTGTCGGAATAATGTGAATGAAGTGGAGAAGGCTGAACAGATGTAGAAGCTTTTTGTGTCGAGTGTATGTTGGCATTTCCTGAAGAATAACCATAATATTGTGCCGAATAGGTTTCATAATTTTGATTATTCGTGTACTTTCTAATTAACTGTAATATTTCTGATTGAAAAGCAAGTTTACAATTTTCGTCAATTTTTTTTACATGTGGAAGCAGCGACATCAGAAATTGCTTATCGGGGTCATTTTGGTCGCTTATTTGATCATGTTTACGTTTTAAATTTTCCGAAAGTGTTCTGAGAATATCATTTTCTGATTTTTCGGCCCTTTTTAAATTAATGTTTCTGTTTATTTTCGGGCGAGATGTTTCCGCATCATTAGTTGCATCATTAGTAACATCGGTAGGCGGTCTCACTTCTTTTAAGGAATTCAAGAACGATAGATGATTGAAATAAATGTACTGTTTACTGCTTGTTGCTGCCGAACCACTCCCAACGTTCTTGTTTTTTGCATTTTCTCTATTAAAACTGTCACGAAGACTCTTCCACTTCCTCTGTAATTTAGTTACTGTAACAACAAAAACATATAATTTTAATTTATTTAATTTATTTTAAAAAAATATAATTTGTTTCAGGTATCTAGGAACTGGATGCTCGTTTGAGGATTTTGAACTCTCTTACCACCGTGGGGCCTCTACAGCAAGGAAAATAGTACAAGAAACATGTCAACTAATTTGGAACTATAAAATTTTTTTTTCAATAGTACTTCTAGCAACTTGCGACTCGAATTTACTTTTTACGTTCGTGGATGTTGGGGCATACGGTAAAGCATCCGATTCTACAATATTTAGAGAAAGTGAACTGTGTAATAAAATACACAGAAAGACATTAAATATCCCCTCACCACAACAGGTCGGTAATCGACAACCATTGAACTACACATTTGTTGGTGATGAAGCATTTGGCCTCAGTGAAAATATGATGAGGCCATATGCTGGAAAATATTTGGACTTAGACAAAAAAGTTTTCAATTATAGGTTAAGCCGTGCCAGACGTTGCATTACCTTCGGCGTACTAGCAAACAAATGGAGAATATTACATCGCCCATTAAACACTTCTGTTCATTTCTCAGAAGACATTGTGAAAGCTTGTTGCATTTTGCACAACTTTATTCGCAAAAGGGATGGCTTCAATTTTCGGCACACTTTGAAAATAGTGGGACTCCAAAATATACAAATTACAGGCTGGCCAGTAACACGAGCGTCTACGGCAAGAGATACGTTAAAAGATTATTTTATGAATGAAGGAGCAATACCGTGGCAAGAAAATAGAATATAAATATATGGTTTTATATTATTTTATTAAACTTACCTTCAATGTTCTTTTCTTTGGCAGTTTTATTCGAAAAATCTCCCACAAACAATTCGCAGATTTCTTCCCAGGCCTTCACTTTTTCTCCTCTATTACTATAACTATCACTTTTTGAATCCCAAATCGCAGGACGGGATTGTATCTCTGATATAAATAATTCTATATCCATATTTATCTACCTATATGAACTACGGACTACGTGTGTGCGCGTCGACAGGTTAACTGAGGCAAGGGAGAGAGGGACGCGGAATCGCGCGAGTGGCGTGTGGCGGCTTTTTGTGTCGGCGTTTAGTGGCCGGTGCGAGCCACAAGATGCCAGCTGCGACGATTTGAAGCGTGTGGCCGCCACCGGCGCCAACCGTGTGCGGCGAGTCCATATAAAATGTATGAAAATTACAGGAAATATGCCAGTGGCGGCGTTTTGTGCTTTCCGGTTGGTTTGGACTGAATATCGGATTGTACTGATCTACAAAATGCCAGAACTTCAAAAAGAACTTTTCCCAAAATGACTGATTTTCTATAGGTCTCTATTATTAAATGTCGGAAATGAAACTGTCAAATAAATGTACAGTCACTCATTAATTTTTAAAATAAAAATCACATTCTATACTTGAAGGGAATTTTTATTGGCAACAAAAAAATATCTATCTTATCCTTAAATTAAACTTAACTCACTTCATTCTAAAAGAAAAAAAAACACATTCTTCCCCGCTTCTAGGATACCCAGGTGGTCTCGGGAGGTGGACGGTGGGAAAGAAGCGGCGCTACCTAAATATCAGGCGATTAGCGTAAACGCTTTTTAATAGTTATTATATTTTTTAAAAATTGGATTTCAGTTATTTCGCCGGATTGCAACTCATTGAATTGTTTTTTATAGCTCTTGTCGAATAAAATGTCACACCGTCGTCTAATTGCACCACTAAAAAATGAATTTTTAATTCTGGTGTCTTGATATTTCGCCTCTCTTTTTAGTTTGTACAAAAATCTCATCAGCGTTGGTTTGTGCGGCATACGTGAGTTCAATCTCCTATGCCAGCCCTCGGCGGCATTATTTGTACGATGCTTGTCATTTCCGCATCCAATAAAAGACACGCACAAAGTCATCCACTGTTTAGAAAAGTACTCTTGAAATTTTATCATTTCTGGAGATCGGGGGAAAAGAGCTTGCAAAGATACCCATGCACTCTGAATTTTTTCTTTGGGCAATAGAGGAAAATTCGCACACATTCTAACTAATTCTCTGTTTTCCTTAGTGGTTATTGCCTTTAATTTTTTGGCTTGTTTCCACACTGCTCTGTTGAAATGATAGTAACAGCCACTAATCACAGCAGACGGAAAAACCTCGTTTACAGCATTGATTATACCGATTTCGAAGTCACACTTAAAGAACTCAATTCTCAAACCAATCTGTCCTTTAACAAATTGAACATCCTGGTGTACGTCTCCTGAGTCTTGTTGGGTAAAAGTACAAACACAATAGGTACTACATTCGTTGTGTCATTATTTCTGCTAATGTCGGAGTGAATAGTGAAGATCTGATAAAACGGGTGGGGAGTCCTTTCAAAAGTCCCATCGCCATACTTCATTTTGCTTTCTTTTTCATTTCTGAGTAATTTTCTGGCAGCTTTAGTCGAAAAAACTAGGATCTTCTCTTCCACACCATCTTCGATGACAAGGAAATTGTCAGATATCAGTTCAGGAATTTTCACATCAGCCAATCGATTAAATTCTGTTTTACTTTGGTTTAAGATTTTATGTCTTTTTCTATAAAGGGAACTTTTTTTTTCCTCAAATGAGGGCATTATTGTTTGTCCTGAACCTTGAAAGTTAGTCAGACATTTTTCAAAAACTTTTTTAATCGGTGCCATATTTGTAGATACTGCCTTTTTACAGGCATCAACAAATATGTCCACTTGGTTTTGGTTAAAATGGGACCGACACGCGTGCTTACTTTTTCTTATTATAGAAATCTTTTCAGCATTCAACGTGACCGATGCTGAGCACTCACTTCGATTGATGCACCTCCACATACTAGTTCCAGATTTATTGTTAGAAAAGTTGTACCTGTGCCCAGCGTGCACCAAAGTAGGTTTCCCTTTTTGATTGTTTATAAAACTTAAAGTATTATTATCCATTTTGATGCAAAACAGAATAAAATTATTATATATTACGCAGTCAATTCCAATCGATACTGAAATGACAAGGTGAGGACAGTGTATTGTTTTTAAAGTGTCATTATCACAAGTGGCCAATAAAAAAAGAACCCATGCCATCGTACACTAAGGAGTATGTATATGTAATGTATCTATTGAAGTGAGAAGTATTAAAAAAAAAAAAAAACAATATTACGGGGGAGCGCGGAATTTTCATACTTTATAGATTATGTATTTGAATGTACCTTTTGTGTCAGGCTTTATGGATTTCCGACATTTAATAATAGAGACCTATAGAAAATCAGTCATTTTGGGAAAAGTTCTTTTTGAAGTTCTGGCATTTTGTAGATCAGTACAATCCGATATTCAGTCCAAACCAACCGGAAAGGTTTTGTGGTTGTGGCCGGTGGCCCGTGTGCGGGACCCCTTAGTGTCGCTTCTTTACGTGTAGTAATAGGTAGTATTTTTGTCCACGACACTATAGGAATCGACCGAAAAATATACCTACCACTTCCGTGAATTTCTCTCATGTAGGAACAAGTGGGATAGTTGGGTGATGATTGTATGATGGAAACTCCTAGGCAGACCCTTACGGTTCGCGTACACCAAAACCGATCCGTCGGCCGATTTCGGGTCGGAGCTGTTCGGACGACTGTCTCGGACGATCAACTGAATACACTGCAGACGATAACGGCCGTTGCCGGTGTAACCATGTAGTCTGACTGTGCAACATACAGAGTACTGACGTGTTTTAAAAAATGGAGGATTTCGAAGAAATGTACTTTTTTGAAAATTCATACCGCAATTTTATTCGTCGAAGTCGAAGCCGTCGGCGTGAGTGGGTTAATGAAATATTTATCCACAGGAAACAACTCGGCGAATTCCACCACCTTTTTGAGGAGTTAAAATTACAACCCATCAAATTCTTTGAATATTTTAGAATGAGTTATGGTACATTTCAATACATTTTAAACGCAGTTGAACCACTTATTACCAAGCAGAATACAAACTATCGGGAAAGTATATCATCGACGGAAAGACTTGTAATAACTTTGCGGTAAGTGTACATTTATATAATTTTATTGTATACTTAGGTATTTTATAGCAAGACACTTTATATACGGTTATCCGGTTAAACGGTTATTATATGATATATTTTTTTGTTTCAGGTACCTTGCAACTGGGGAATCTTTTCGATCTTTAGCATTTTCGTTCAGAGTTTCAAATAGCGCCATTGGAATGATTGTGAGAGAAACTTGCAAGGCTATATTTGAAAGTTTAGTATCTCATCATATGCCTGTGCCAACTGAGGAAATGATTTATCAAAATGCTGAATCATATTGGGCAATATGGGGTTTTCCTAATTGTATTGGTTCCTTGGACGGTAAGCATATTCGACTGAAATGTCCTTCGAATTCTGGCAGTATGTACTATAATTACAAGCATTTTTTTTCCATTGTTTTACAAGCAGTTGCAAGCCCAGATTATAAATTTTTATTTATTGAAGTAGGAGCTTATGGACAACAAAGTGATGGTGGCACATTCGCCTCTTCAGCGTTATTTCGACATTTTGAAAATGGGCAGTTCAATATTTCAAAATGTTTACCAAATACCAATACTGTATTACCCTTGGTATTAATAGCTGATGAAGCCTACCCACTTAAACGGTATATTATGAGGCCCTATCCGAGGCGTAACCTTGGAGAAGAGGAAAGACTTTACAACGAAAGATTGTCTAATGCCCGAGTAGTGATTGAATGCGCTTTTGGTATAATAACACAAAAATGGAGAATTTTAACTAAATGCATAGAGACAACTACAGAAAACGCTGAAACTATAGTGAAATGTATCTGTTTACTGCACAACATTATTATAGACAAAGAAGGACAACCAAGGCACAGTTATTCTACAGATCAAACCAGAAATTCAGGTCAAAGAAACAACTTTGCTTCTAGAGGACAAAACAGAAGTACGACCGAAGCTTATAATATTCGTGAAGCTTTCAAACAGTTCTTTTGTAATCAAAATAGATATCAATAATTATACTTGGAGCTTTCGAATATTTTTGTAAGGACAATTTACTTTTTAACGTAAATGAAGGTCTTAAAATATGTTCAATTAAATAATAATACTTACATAATTTTAAGTGGTTTTATTTTTAAGTAAATTAAGATACAAAACATATTATGGTATTAATAAGACTTATTCTAACGTATAGTGAAATGATAATTACTGTAGGCTCCTATCTTAATCTACATACGAGAAAGAGTACAGTGGATTCTGGGCGGTTGTTGAAGATTGTGAAAGAGTCATTGGATTCGTGATCAGAGACAATGGCTCTTCCATATTAACAACGTAAGTCGGATGTGACACATTTGATGGTATGTCATCGTTTGTGGCTGGTGGCAAGTGGCCCTGCGCAGATGTGGATGTATTTGAAAGTGTCATTGGATTCGTGATCAGAGACAATGGCTCTTCCATATTATCAACGTATGTCGGAAGTGACGCATTCGATGACATTACACCAGAAGCAGGGCGGCTTAATTCTTCAGAAGAATAGCAGCTTACGGGAGAAAATTGAGGTTGATTTCTCTCTTCTTCCATAAACACGTCTAACAACTTTCGCTGAACAGAGAGTTTTCTGTTTCGTGGCACTTCTTTTAAGTATGGAAGTAAACTTAACAAAAAGTTTCGATCAGGGTCTTCTGCTGACTTATCAGCTGATCTGGACTCAAATAATTGAAGTTTTCGTTTTTCGATCTGTAAATACTCTTGTTCGACGTCAGTATTTCGCTTTTTCTTATTAAACCGTCCAGTTGAAGAGTTAAAACGATGAGCTTGCGTTACAGGTACACGAGTAGGATTTGCGTAAAATGGAGTATTTTGTTGCGACGTTAAATTTTCGGATTGGCTCGATGAAGTTCCTGGCCGTGAAATAGGTAAATTCTCAACCTGCGGTATTCCTCGTGGTTGTGATTCCGATGACAACTCAGAAAACTGAGATGATCCCGTATCATCATGATGTTCTTGGCTCGGGCTTCTTACTTCAGGCAAATTTCCACTTAATGGTTTTGGAGCAATTTGTTTCGCAAGGAATAATAACAACTCATAATATGCCCACGATGATGATTTGTGATCCGCCGCCGAGCCAGATTTACCTGGTTGAGTACATCTGTTATACTCTTTGCGAAATTGGTCCCTCAGGTTACTCCATTTCTTCTTAACATCTGCTATCGATACTTCCATTTCTAAAGCAACTTCATCCCATAGACGTTTCCCAATATCTCGATTATTGTAACTTTTTGAATGTTTGTCCCACAGTGACGGTCTGTTATAAATGCAAGTAATTAATTTTTCAATATCCATTTTTCATCCACAACACTACTCGATCGCAGAAAGAAGCGGGTAAAACTGACAAAAAATTCAAACATGTTCGGACTCGTCAGTTGATCGTCCGTTTTCGGGCGTTATCGGACGAAGTCGGTAGTAGCAGTGTATGCGCGCTCTTTCTTTTACTTACGTTTGATTTGATCGGCCGATGACGCCCGAGCATACTTCGGCCGATGGCGGATTCGGTGTACGCGAGCCGTTAGATGTAGGCGGGGGTATTAAAATATTGAAAAAGAAAATGACAACACTATCTAGTGGCTTATTTCACTGGATATAGATTAATAATTTTAGAATAAATTTTGATATTACCTATATTTTATTGTTAATGTTTGTCATATTCGCCACACGACAAAAAGGGTTTGAAACTTGAAACTGAAACTTGCATCGCACAAAAATGTAACAATAATAACACGTAATAACATTAAGTGACAAATGTGAGACAATGAAAATGTGTAACGATGACGATACGATCTCAGCACGTGGCCGCCCGAAATGACACGATCGCACCCGAAGTCGAAATAAGCCATCAATTCGAGCGGATCCAGCGAAAAGTATAACTTGGTTTTAAGTTTTTTAAGTCGGTTAATATTCTAAAACCTTTTCCTAAATACTTTTCTAAAGAGTCGTTAAACATTAGGATACTTTCCTACATGCGGCAACGCGTATCTAGGTACCTACAGAAATTGTGAATCGTTTGAAATAAAATTGATACTTACCGGTTGGAAGATCACAATCCTTTATTACTTCTCGCCACGCAGCTTCTTTTAACTCATTGTCTTTGTAATCTTGTGAATCCACTTTCCATAAGCATGGATACTTTCGCACGCTTTCTATTAAATGTTCCATGTTTTTACGATACGTCCACACTTAAAGGCTCTGGGGAACAGACTGCTGTGAAGTGCTGTGCTGGTGGCAACACTGTGAACTTTTTGAACACCCTTACGACGAGAGATGTATAGTAATATACTAAAATGTACTGAGATGTATTAAGATGTATCGAAATATAAATGTATATTTTCGTATCTTTAAGATACGAAGATGTAAAAATATACATTACAGCTGTTGTGTGTGGTCTTCTGACAATTTCTATGGAAAAATGTATCGAGATGTATCGTGCTGTAATGTACATCCTTACATTACCTGCTCTGTGTGTGAACCCCTTTAGAGAGCATCCTGTTTATCCACAACGGTTCGGCACAGTAGGTAGTGAATGAATAAGACAAGATGGCGATTATTTTGTCAATGTGTGCGTGGGACTTGGCGCCCGTGGGGGGTAATTCTTAGTTTTTGAAAAATAACCAATTGTCATTGTTATTATAATAATAATATTCATCGAAACTACTGAAGTATATAGCTGAAAAAGTTCTAAATATGCATAAAAACACTAGAAACTTACTGTACTTTACAACTCTTATCGCACACCCAATTTTACTTTGCCTGTATATGAATAAATATAGGAAACCTCAACCAAATTTTACATTTTACAGGTTCTAAAATATGTTAATAATGATAAAAAGTAACACTTCCTTACCTTTTTGTCCACTTTCTTGATAAAATTCACTGGTTTAGCACTGCTTCCAAACACTGTACCGGCGCTAAATACTTACGAATTTGAAAAAGTCGTTATGTCAAACGAACGAATGAATTAGATTGAGTGGCTTTTGTCTATGGTAGATTATTTTATTAGGAATCGGTAACAAGCAAAAAAACACGTTATGTATCTGAAATAAGGATTATATTTGCAAAATAGATGACCAAAGTACCGTGTCTCAGATCTAAGACTGAGCAGTTTACGGGGGTTGTGCAGATCTAAGACAAAGCAGTCTAGAGGTTAATCAAAAAACAAGATACAGTGATGCGCGAAAGCATAACTCCAAAAGAACGATTGGTTGCAACCCTGAGATTTTTAGCTACCGGGCAAACCTACGAAGATTTAAAATTTTCTTCCATAATATCGCCACAAATTTTATCAAAAATTATTCCTGAGACGTGCTGGGCGATTTACAGATGTTTACGACATTACATTAAGGTAAGTACAAATAAAAATTCTAAGGATTTAAGTAAGTATTTATTGAATGTCAAAATACAAAAAGTTACAATAATTAAGTTATATTAATTTTTACTATTACCTTTATTTTTTACGATTGGAAATAATGAAATCTTTCATATCGATACCATTTCCTTCGCAAATCACAGTTTGATCATTTGAAAAACTGACGTTAGGAAAATCTGCTGACAGCAATGAACAGTTTAGATCAGAGGATTCTGTTTGGGTTTGAGGTTCTGACTGATATTGTAACTGTGTGTGAGGTGAGTGAGGCAAAACTGTGTACTGAGGAGATGGCGACATTTGTGGCAATGGCTGATGTGACTGTGTGTTGGGTGGAGGAGACAAGACTGTGTAATCAGGCGATGGCGACTCTTGAGGCACTGACTGACGGGATTGTCCGTGGGATGGAGTAGATAAGACTGTGTACTGAGACGGTGACACTTGAGGTAAGGTCTGACGGCGCTGTGTAGGGGGTGGACTGGGGGTGGTACACTGTGACATTGACATTTTGTGGTACACAAATGAACATTAAGTGTGTTCAAAACCCCTAAATACAAAGTGGTACGGTTTGAAACCAGTGCCCTATTAAGGGTTAACAGGGTTTTGAAAAGCTTAAACAAAATGTAATTAACTTCAAGTACCTTTATTATATTTCCTCTTCCTAAACTTTGACTCATCAACTTGAACTATCTTTCCAGGGCCTCCAATTTTGCCCCGAAACTCCTGCTTTATCCATTTGATAAATGTTGACGGTCTCTCTGCAATAACTATACCAGTCCGTTATAGTTACATGGCTCAGGCAAGTTTGCTTCTCTTCTTTCAAGAAGTCCTCTCGAATGACTGCTTCATGGGACCACATATGAGCGAAACAATACATGAGGTAGAAAACGTGGGGCAATTCAATTTTTATGTTCTCAAACCATGTGCCAACAGATCTATATATTTTCGACCTCTGACGGCAAGTTCCTTTGTTGCACACAAATGCACCCACAGTTTTGTTTGCTGAGTAATCTATTCTTATTCTGTGATTTCTGTGAACCCGGCATTTTTTCTCTGCAGCAATAAGCTCTTGCTCTTCAGCAAAACTGACACACACTGCTCCCTTGTGCCGAGCTGCCGGATAATTCTTGCCAAATTGTACATCTCGACCACCTCACAAGAATAAAGATTTCGTGGCACATATACTCATCAACCTCGAACTCCGGTTGCACAAGATTGATAATCTGAAAACAAAAGTGTATTTTAATTTGGATTGATTGTGACTCGGGCAGTCAAAAGTCTGAATGGGCTAGTAAATAATCTCATCTGCTTACCTCACGCAATGGAGAACGGCGATGTACAGGCAGATCAGGTGCAGAACTCGACCCTGGCTGAGGCACAAACGCATCAGCGACAAGCGTCGACGCAGACCCGACCTAATAACAAAATGTATGTTGTATAGTTATGGTCAACATAAGACGCCTGACATTTTTCATTAAGTTGAGACATTTAATTT
The DNA here is from genome assembly GCA_949820665.1 of Scrobipalpa costella. NCBI lineage: Eukaryota > Metazoa > Arthropoda > Insecta > Lepidoptera > Gelechiidae > Scrobipalpa > Scrobipalpa costella. The sequence goes on from OX463309.1 coordinate 11,473,116, forward strand.
CATATTTGACAATTTAATTCTTGTAAAAATAGAAGGCTTTGGTAAAAATGCAATAAATTCTTACCTCCTGCACAGGCGTAGAATGAAGGTGAGGCGTTGGCCTAACAAGTCCAGGCTGAGGCACAAGCGCATCAGCCCCAACACACGGTGGTGTCATTTGAAAGCTAAGACATATACAAAGTGCAACCCTCATAAACACCAATTTCGTGCGCCCCGATATAAAATCCAACCCCGGGTCACACTACATTTTGTTTCGAAATATTCTCGAGTCATTATTTCAATTGATATAGGGTCAATCAGGGTCAGGGTGATTGTAAACACTTTCGAAAAAACATCGGACTACATTTAAAAAAACTGAAATTAAAAAATATTACTTATACTAATACCGAATAAGTCTACTATGTGGCAATGCGCTTTAAATTACCAAAAAGTAGCTATAACAATTTTATTTCAAAGTTTACTAGAGGCTTCCAAAATTACATGTTTACATTTTCCCATGCACAATTATTTAAATATTGTATTTTGGGGTGAATGTAAACTGCCTTAAGCATGCAAAATTTGAGACATGAATTAGTTTAGTTCCCGTATTTAAAAATATGTTTATTTATTAGATATCGATAAACATCTCTAATCTTCTTCTGGGGTAAATGTAAACAAAGTAAAGTTTATGAATAAATTTATTAAGAATACTGTGGGGCAAATGTAAACTATCAAATTGATTGTGGGTAATTGTGAACAAATTGTTAACTCACCTATAACATCTACATATTATGTGAGGGGTGAAATAAAACATGTTTACAAAAGAATATCTTTAAATTTCTTTTCGTTTAATTCAATTACAATTATGACAATCAATTGATTGAAAAAGAAAAAGAACACATATTCATGGACCTAATAATATAATTACCTAATTAGGTGGGTAGTTAACTAGTTACTAATCAAAATAAACTGCATCTTCATCATCCATGAATATGTGTTCTGTTTCTTTTTCATTTAAAACTAGTAAGTTTACAGTTTTTACAATCATTTCCGGCAGAACACAATCAACATCTTTTTTTGAGACAATAAACTTTATGTTATCATTCTTTCCCACTCTTTTATAGAATGAGACCATGTACTTCTCATTTGTCTTTTTAATAATTTTACCGACAAAGTATTCAACTTTTTTTTTAAAGATATATCTAACTAAAATATTATCATGAACATTGTATTCAATAATATCTTCTAGTATTTCCTTTGGTTTGCTGCTACCTGCAACCGGGGAGGTGCAAATCAAGGCTGGATTTGTGTTACGGTGTTTATCTTTTTCTTCTAAACTTATTTCACCATGATCATTCACATCATCATCATCTGAAACTGCATCAGCAATGTCTGAATCGCTGTGCGTGCTCATCACTATATCACTCTCACTGTCCTCAGATTCTGTTATACGTTTCTGTTTTTTTGTTCTCATTTTTTTTATTTTTTTAGTCTCTTTCTTTGTCTCAGCTTTTGTTTTATTTTTGCCTTTTCCTTTCCCCTTTTTTAATGGGTTATTAATATTTACAACTTTTTCTCTATTAGTAATATCCGTCAATTTTCCAATATTATTCTTCTTGGTCTTAATTTTCTTTTCTTCAGCTAATCTAAGTCTCTCTTTAACTTCCTCGCTTGTCAATATCTCCCCAAAGGCACTCTGTTTTAGTCGTGGTACAACAAGTTTCTTAGCTTTTTCTGGAGTGGTACAAACACCAAACAATTTTTTTAAAGCATCCTTATTGGGTGATTGTTCATCGACTTCATTACTTTTTTGGTTATCAAGTGATAAGACAAGAGAGGCGATAATTTTATCCTTAATTTCGCTACTTGTGTTTGTATCTAAAGATATTAATTTCATATTATTATTTATTAGACATGTATTTGTTGGATCTCCCACTGTATCTTTTTTCTGTGTCCTCATTTGTAGTTTTTCTATCATATTATGTTCTATGTATGTATCTTGTTTTTCACTTTGTTTTTCTAGGCATATATCTATTTTTTCATTATTTTTTTGAAGTGGATTTATTTTTTCTGTTTTCTTTTCTTTATGTATGGGCAGTGCAAAATGGACAGCACTCTCTCCGGTGGTAGGCTTCGGCCGCGGCTGGTTACCACCCTCCTAACTAAATAATGTCGCCAAGCGGTACCGCCGTGTTCCGACATGTAGTAAGGAGAAGCCAGTATGGAGGTTGGGTCTGTACAGTAGTACCGCGGCATATAGCAGATCGGAGTGGCTGATTGTTGCGACAACGAGTGGCTGGTTCTGGAGGCTAGCGGGATCCGAAGCACGGTGCACCGCTGGCCGACCGTAGGAAGTTGAGGGCCCAAGTAGCGGGAAAGCCACCCGCGAAAGGCTGCCCTGCCACCTCACGAAAAATCCCGGGATGCTCCACCTTGCCGGTTGGCGACCGGATGGGAGGACCAGGTGGCAATCCCCGGGGGGGTTCGGGCGTCCCCGCGGTCTCCAAGCCAGCTATCTTTGCGTGTGGCTGCAATCAGCTCATTTTCTAAGCTTATTGCAACGCGGTACCTCGTACAACTGCCTTCCTCCTGCCTATTCACTTTTTCCCCACATCACCAATTATGAAAACACACAAAAAACGGAAAATGGTTAAACAGCGGTTGCACGTCCTCCCACTTAAAGTGCACCTCTCAAATATTCGAGGCTTGCACTCAAATCTCAACCCCGTCCATCACCATCTTGAGACTGAAAAACCGCATCTGCTGTTCCTCACTGAGACGCAGATCAATTGTCCGGCTGACGCGGCGTACCTCAGCTATCCCGGCTACACACTAGAACACAGGTTTCTACCTCGTGCCGGAGTCTGTGTGTACGCTCGCGATGACATTTGCATCAAGCGTCTCAAGAACCTTGAGGCACCAAGATTTTCCGTATTGTGGGTACTGGTCGATACTGGTGTAGCTCAAATTGTGTATGCTTGCGTCTATCGCTCGCATAGTGGAGACACGGAGACAACCAAACTGTTTGAACACCTCAGTGAAGGTGCTGATGAAGCTCTGCAGAGATACCCGGCAGCGCAGCTAGTCATCCTGGGGGATTTCAACGCTCATCATAAAGAGTGGTTGTTCCCATACCTAGTGACCGATCATGCTGGGCGAGAGGCGCGCAAATTTGCATTGTCGCTAAATCTCTCCCAGCTTGTCAGCTGTGCAACAAGGGTCCCGGATATTGAGTCTCATACAGCCAACTGCTTAGACCTTCTGCTGACTACCGATCCAGACCGATACTCTGTGTCTGTTTCTGCCCCATTGGGCACCTCAGATCACTGTCTGGTGAAATCTGTATCAGTGTATTCACCACCCGATCAGGGCCCTTGTGGTAAAAGACGGGTGTGGCGATACAGGTCAGCAGAATGGGATGAGATGCGCCACTTCTTTGCTTCGTATCCTTGGCAGGACTGTTTTTCTTCAGGCGAATCGTCGAGCTGCGCGGATGCTATTACAGAAGTCATACGTCAGGGTATGGAGTATTTCATACCGTTCTCTGATGTTCCTACCGGTAGCATAGCTCGCCCGTGGTTTAATGCTGACTGTAACTGCGCGGAATCGCAGAAACAGTCGGCATTCCTTGCTTGGGCTGATGCTCGTGCACGCAAAGCTCCGAATACTCGCGATCTGAAGAAAAACTATAACAAAGCCACCAAGTTAAGCAAAAAGGAATTACGCAGGGCTCGATTCGCCCACATAGGCCTAGTAGGCGCTAAGCTTGCTTCCTATCCGGCTGGCAGTAAAGCATTCTGGTCGCTTGCGAAAGCAGTGGAAACCAATTTCTGCCAGCCATCTTTACCGCCTCTGCAGAGACCTGATGGGTCGCTTGCTCATACTGCGGAGGAGAAAGCCAATCTTTTTGCCTCCTATTTTGCGGAAAGTTCGCGTCTTGATGCCGCAGGTAAAATACCACCCCCGTTACCTCGTGTCGACTGCTCTATGGCAGCCGTACGCATCCGGCAAAAAGAGGTCCTTAAAACCATGCGAAATCTAGTCGTGAATAAAGCAAGTGGCCCTGACGGTATCCCTGCAATCGTCCTGCGTAACTGTGCGCCTGAGTTGTCTCCGGTGTTGACACGCCTGTACCGCCTCTCACTTGAGACTGGTGTTGTCCCCAAATCGTGGAAGCTTGCAAATGTGCAACCTGTACCCAAAAAAGGTAGTCGAGCAGACCCTGCCAACTATAGACCCATATCGGTAACCTCTATACTCTGCAAGATTATGGAGCGTGTACTGAATAATCGGCTCCTGGCATACCTTGAGGATAATGATCTCCTTAACGATCACCAATACGGCTTCCGCCGAGGGCGATCGACGGGGGACCTCCTCGTGCATGCCACTCACTTATGGAGCGAGGCTATCGAGAGACATGGTGAAGCACTTGCCGTGTCTCTGGATATCTCCAAGGCCTTTGACAGGGTCTGGCACGCTAGCCTTACTGGCAAGCTTCCCGCCTACGGGTTACCTGCTGGCCTTTGCAACTGGATTTCGGACTTCTTGAGTGAACGATCCAACAAGTGGTCTTAGAAGGCTGCTCCTCCGGACAACAGGGTATTGATGCCGGAGTTCCTCAAGGTTCTGTCCTGTCTGCAACCTTATTCCTGCTGCATATCAACGACATGTTGACACCCGATACCTTTGGGTACGCTGATGACAGCACGGTTGTTGACAGATATCTGTCCAGTGCAAGGGCCAACAGTGAAACAATCCAGTCTTGTCGGGAGTCCATAGTGGATCGTCTGAACTCATCGCTAAGGGTGATATCCGAGTGGGGCGATGCCAATCTCGTCAAGTTCAACGCATCCAAAACCCAGTCGTGTCTATTCTCGACAAAACGGAGTCCTTTTAACCTGGCTCCAACTTTCCGGGATGTATCCGTACCGATTTCTGACCATCTTGAGCTTCTTGGTATGAGCCTTACGTCCGACTTGAACTTTGGACGTTACATTGAGTCTCTGGCCACAACAGCTGCCAAAAAACTTGGTATCCTCTCGAAGGTGAGGCGATACTTCACACCGGGACAGCTATTGCAGTTATACACAGCTCAAGTCCGATCGTGTATGGAGTACTGCTGCCACCTTTGGGACGGTTCAGCTAAATACCAGCTGGCTGCCTTAGACTCAATCGAGAAACGTGCTAAGAAGCTCATTGGAGACTCAGCACTGGTTGAGGCAAAACTACAGAACCTTGAGCACCGTCGCAGAGTGGCGTGCATGTCGGTATTTTACAGGATACATTTCGGGGAGTGCGCGTTAGCACTTCATGACCTTATACCCCCCTCCCCTTTCCATCTCCGGAGCACGAGGCGTGGACAGGGGTTCCACCCTTATGTCGTGGATATACCACAAATTCGCACGAAGCGGTTCGCTTCCACATTCTTAATGCGAACGGCTAAGGAGTGGAACTCCCTGCCGGCGGATCTGTTTCCGGAACAATATAACCTGGGCCTTTTCAAGGCGAGAGTGAATAGGCACTACATAGGTGAGTATGCTCCAACATAGTCCGCATCGTCACTTTCCACCAGGTGAGATGGCGGACAAATGCTCGCCTATATATATTAAAAAAAAATAAAAAAAAATGTACCCCTGCAATCTCTGCATGTCGCTTTACATCTTTTTGGCTTCTTTGTTTTTTCTTCACTTCCTCTTTTTTCATGTCCATACGTTCGGTTTCTTTGTATTCTTGTTTGTCTTTTACTACTGTTTCTCTGTTTTGCACTTTGACTTGTTCAAGTTCTATCTTTTTATGTGTATCTTTGTTCTGTTTGTCAACTGGTTCTATTTCTATCTCTTCTTGCGTATCTATTTCTTCGTTTTGCATATAAACTTGTTCTATTTCTATCTCCTCTTGTATGTATATTTCATCGTTTTGCATTACAACTTGTTCTGTTTCTATCTCCTTTTGTGGGCATATTTCTTTATTTAGCATGTCAAATTGTTCTGTCACTATCTCTTCTCCCGGGTCTGTTTCTATATTTCGCATGTTAACTTGTTCTTCTTTTGTTTCTTGGGCGTCTGTTTCTTTGTTTTGTGTATTAATTTGCTCTATTTCTATCTCTTCTTGCATGTCTATTTCTTCGTTTCGCGCGTCAATGTGTTTAATATCTTTGTTAATTATCGTAGTTTTTATCTGGTCATTTATTTTTCTGATCTTGTGTTTCTGTGAATGTATATTAGGTTTAAGTTGTCTTTTTTCTGCATATTTATTATGGATGTCTGTTTTTTCATGTGTCTTTTTGGCATGAAATTGCTCCATTTGTGCTTTTTCTACTATTGACTCGTGTTGCATATTAATCGGATCAGTTTCTATCTCTTCTTGTGTGTGTTTTTCATTTTGTATTTCATCTATTTCTCTATCAATTTGCGGTATTTGTAGATGTCCATTTCCAATGTTTGACTGATGTGCATTTACATTTTCAGTTTCTTTATTCTCTCTGTAGTATCGCTCCATATCCAATTGCTCATCATCAATTTCTGGAGTCAGTTGTTGTCCCTCACCTTGACCATAGTTTAAAAGAGCTTTATATAATTTTAAATCTTCTGTACTGAACAGGTTTTTAGGGAATTCGATGCGTCTACTGGAAATATGCCTGTTGTAGTGAACCCAGATATTATATTTTGGGGTTTTAGAGCAGTCACATACACTTCGCCCAATAGTTCACTAAACCCCGATTTCGTTAATCGTCCCGATCCTTTTCCCATCTGTTTTACGCCATATTCAATCAATTTCTTATCCCATGTTTTTTTAACTGGCCCAAATACGCATTTGTCCAGCGGCTGTATCCTGTCCGTCAAGTGGCTCGAAAATTTCAGCAACTTAATGTTGGCCTTCTCAGCTTCTTCAACGATTCGCACACTTATATGACTTGAATGCCCATCATAAATTAAAAGAGCCTTTTGGTTAGGTTCATTTGTTTTTTGGCGCAGTGCATTAATGTGGCCGATGAATGATTTCGTAAGCCAATTAAAAAACACTGATTCCTCCATCCATCCGTTTTTGGTGGCTGCATACAAAGTCCCAGGAAACGACTTTTCTGAGGTCCATCTCGGTTGTACAGCTGCACCTTTGAACACTATTAAAGGTGGTAGAGTCTGTTCATCAGCAGACACGCAAGCAAGCACAGTGGTTGATTCTCTGCCAGAACCTCCGGATACTCTATAAAGGGGTTTTCCTTTTTGTCCGATCGCTCTCATTTTGCTTGGATCGCTTTGAAACCCACTTTCATCACAGTTATAAATATACATAGGTTTATCTTCCAAACCATTGCTTTTTACAACATTGTTGAGCAAGTCGTAGAAGCCATATATGACATGGGGTTTCCTCGCATCTATTCGAGCTTGTTGCAAATGTTCTGTTTTTTTTAAGGATAGGCCAGGGTGACGACTCATGAAATTTACATACCAATCATTCCCTGGTTTGTTTTCTTTGAATGGAGTTTCCATGTTATTGTTTTCAACATACTCTTTAACAATTAATTTTAGCTCTTCTTTTAACACAGGATGTCCCATTTGGGCTCGAATGTTGATACAAGAGACTATGTGCCGTTCTACTCTATCTGACAATACTGTCGAGGCCCCAGCACCCATTTTATTAATGTCTATTTTTCGACCCTTTATTCTATGGTAAATCACAGAAATAGGAACTTTGTAGAATTCTTCCGCTTCTCTATAGGTTTTCTTTTTATCTTCTACATCCTTCGCAGCCCTTTGTAGGTCTTCTAAACTATATTTTCTTTCTCTCTTCCTCTCATACTTTCGCGGCATCTTGAAAATACCTGATAAAAAAATGTTTACTTTTACCCATAGTATAATAAGTAGCAGATCACAAATTTGTTTCCAATTGCCCATATTTTTACAATTACCCCTAAAGTTGTTTACAATTACCCCCAATGTGATATAGATGGGTAATTGTAAACATGGAATGAATTCCCTCCGTTTTCGTATTAGACATTAGAAAACAGGAAAAAAGCAAAGCAGTGTTCTTAAATAAATAACAACAAAACAAACAAAGACCAACATACCTTCCGAATTATAACTTAAACTTCACAAAATTGTACTTCACTAGAATCTTTAATATAAATATTTTTCGCAGCAAATTTTTGTAACACTAAGAGCGAGTACATACTGGGCGCTCGGCGTTGCGTTGAGCGCGCGACGGTCGCGTACACACACCGCGCTTAGCACGGCGTTCAACGAGCGTTAGTAGGGCGAACATACTTTTGGCTCAGTTCGAAAATGGACGTCGAAGAGATTGCTTGTGTGTGGCTCCTCTACCGTCGCTATAAAAAAAGACGACAAAGACAAAGAGAATATTGGGTGCACCCAATACTACGAGATAGACTGACGCATGGAATGTTTGTAACATTGTATCCCAAATTGAGAGAACATGAACCTAAGTTTTTTAATTATTTTAGAATGTCCATAAAATCATTTGATGACTTACTCGACGTTATAAAAGTGGATATTGCTGGTGAATCAACAATTTTAAGGGAATCAATTTCCCCAGAAGAAAAACTCGTGATAACGTTAAGGTAAGGTTATTTATTCAAATAAATTTAAGTGGTCTGAATCTTGGCTCGAGCCTGTAGGTGAAGGTGACCACGATGACGGCGGCGGTGGGGGCGTCGTAGACCACTGCTGTGGTGGTGGTGGTCTCGCAGTGGTGTATCCAGAATATGCTGGTGTAGAATACATGTATTGGTGTTGATTAGTATGTGGTGGTAAAGGCTGATGATAATTCTGCGCTTCTTTGAGAACATTAAGCAATTCAATTTTTGTTGTTAGACGTTGATTCTCGGGTACTTTTTTCAATTCACTGTACAATGACACACAGAAAAGTTTATCATCGTCTTCTTTAATTAGTCGCTCCGTTTCATTTTGTTGCTTTGTGTTTACACTTTTCTGCAAAATATCAATTATCTGCTTATCTACAGCATTCATTTTTTGTTTTTTTCTTGTGCTTTCAATGTGATCTTTAGGAGGTGGCATCAAGTCTGTATTGTCTGTATTATCTACACTTGAGCCGGTTATATTGCTTTCTGTGTCGTTATTTGCTGTAGAATTCGCAAGAAATTGTAGTTTTCTGTAATACACATATGGCGTATGTTTACTTGATCCAGATCCAGATGGAAGCTTTTTTTGCTTCTTAGCCTCCCTCATATAATTATCCCTAATGCTCTTCCATTTTTTCATAAGTGAAGAACCTAAAAATAAACAGTAATCATTTTTATTTTGACAGATACTTGGCCACAGGCTGCTCCTTCGCTGATTTGCATTATGGATACCGTCTCGGAAAATCAACAATTATAAAGATAGTGGAACAAGTTTGTATAGTACTATGGAGCAAATTGAAAGGCACATACATGCCGGAAATGACAACAGAGAAGTGGAAAGAAGTAGAAGAAGGTTTTAGAAAATACGCCAACTTCCCAAATTGTATTGGCGCAATTGACGGGAAACATATTGAGCTAATACAGCCAGAACATACAGGGTCGCTATTTTTCAATTATAAAAACTACTTCTCATCAGTCTTACTAGCAGTTTGTGATGCAAATTATTGTTTTGTATACGTTAATATTGGATCCTACGGCAAAAGCAGTGATTCTGCTATTTTTCAAAATTCTGATTTTTTTAAACGGATGATGGATAATAAGTTAAATATTCCTAACCCGAAGCCCATATCAAATGTCGACAGAACACCACTGCCTCACGTTTTCGTCGGCGATGAAGCATTTGGAATTATGTCGAATATGATGCGCCCGTACGGAGGAACACAGCTAACACACACAAAAAAAGTTTTCAATTACAGATTATCAAGAGCAAGGCGCTATATCGAATGCTCGTTCGGAATAATGAGTAATAAATGGCGAATATTTCATAGACCTATAGATGTAAACATAAATTTCGCGGAGAATATCATCAAAGCTTGCACAGTACTATACAATTACGTTCGAATACGTGATGGTTATAGATATGAAGACACACTTTATCTTTCACCGTTACAATCTATTAATTCAGGCAATGTACCGCGAGGCAGCTTGTGTGCTAGAACTGCAAGAGAGAAATTCGCCATTAAAGGTGCGATTATACGGGCAACTAAAATTGCTCAATTCCAGTCAATAATCGTCAGCTATGACCTCACGACTACATCAAGCAATTTACGGCAACGGCAACAAGCATCAATACTGCGCAATACAATATTGAGCGATATGGCGCAACTTCATCAACTAGGCAATATTGTCCTACACGAGCATTTCAGTATTCGCTCGCTATGGACGACATTGTTCTTGCTGCGGCGGCTTGTAGCGCTTTTTTTATTATTAATCAAAAACAAAAAAGAAAGAAAAGGAATAGGCGTATTTGGGTGCGATCGTTTCTGGCAAAGAGGCCGCAATTTTCATTGTGTAAAGAATTAGATGATATATTATTCCAAAACTTTACTAGAATGTCACGAACAGACTTTGAATTACTTTTGAATAAAGTTAGCCCATTAATTACGAAACAGACAACCAACATGAGAGAACCAATTTCTGCATCAACAAAACTTGCCTTAACCCTTCGATTTCTGGCAACTGGAGATTCATACAAAAGTTTAATGTATCTGTTTAGAATTTCTGATAGTTGTATTGCACTATTTGTACCTACTGTATGCAGAGCTATTGCAGAAGTTCTTCGAGAATATATAAAGGTAAGTTATTTTAATTTAAAAGTGAGGGCAGTTAATTTAAAAATAATTGTATTAAAATTGTATTAATCAAACTTTGTATTTATTTAAATTCAAAATTAAGTAGGTTTTTAATTCTAATAAATCAATCAGTAGTAATGTATTCCACGGCAGTAGTATTTCCGTCAGAATTACGAACTGTTCTAACCATCAATACACCATCTATTGCTTCTTGAATTGTTTCTGTATATTCGATCTCTGCAGCTGGAGTATTGGGGTGGTGGGTTATTGAAGAAGAAGCGTATGTAGATATAGGAGAATACTGACATTGAGATTGAGTGTTTAGTGCGTTTGTCGCGTTTGAGTAAGAAGAATTGCTAGCCTGGTAAACCGACGTAGGACTAGGAGTGGGTATAGCAGGAGAAGCGTATGTAGATATAGGAGAATACTGACATTGAGGTTGAGTGTTTAGAGTGTTTGTCGTGTTTGAGTCAGAAGAATTGCTAGCCTCGTAAACCGACGAAGGACTAGGAGTGGGTACAGCATGGTAGGAAAGAGGAGAAGGAGCAGGAGAGTATACACGTTGGCGGTAAGAGGAAGAAACGCTGGGTGAAGAAGAATACTGCTTTCCCGAAACACTGCTTCTGCTTCTTTCATCATAATATCCCATATCGGCTTCATATAAGATTGAAGAAATTTTATATTCGACTTGATTGCGTACATACTGACTATATGTTAACAGTTTTTGGTTTACATGCTCTCCAAAAGCTAATGATTTAGTGGAAATTTTCTGTTTTACTGCTTCCATAACTTCACAAGCGTCACGATAACGATCATCTTCAATGTTTTTTTTCCTCTTAGCACTTGGTGATTTCGAAGGTGGTGGTAGTTCGGGGTTAAATGTGATCGTGTCATCAGCATTCGTATCAACCTAAAAAATAAAATAAATAGTTCTTAAATAATATTATAAAAGAAAATATATTGCTCAGAATGGTGGTCTAAATACGTCCTAAAAGTTTAAGTTGAGATGTCCCTTACACCCTATACAGTCATACAGGGAAGTCAAGTGCTATGAAGAAGACATATTAAAATTAGTTAAAATATTCTTTTATATGGGACTAATGTGTTATTTAACTTTTTTTACAGTTGCCTACAAGCGGTGAAGAATGGAAAAGTATAGCGAAAGATTATGAAGATATCTGGAATTTTCCACACTGCTTAGGTTCTATGGACGGCAAGCATATCCGTATCATGTGTCCTAATAAGAGTGGCAGTCACTTCTTCAATTATAAAAAATTTCATAGCATTGTTTTGTTTGCTGTCGTGGATGCTCATTATAAATTTTTGTACGTAAATGTTGGATGCCAAGGCAGAATATCTGACGGAGGAGTTTTTGCCAACACAACGTTTGGGAAAGCTATCATAAATAAAACATTGCCCTTTCCACCAGCGGAACCATTACCACACCGAGAACGGAACACTCCGTATGTTTTGGTGGCGGATGATGCATTTCCACTTTCCGAAAATATAATAAAACCATACTCGTGCGATTTAAATCGAGGATCTCCCAAAAGAGTTTGTAATTATAGAATATCTAGAGCACGGAGAGTAGTTGAAAACGTTTTTGGTCTATTAAGTTCAGTATTTAGAATTTTCCACATAAGTTTTGAACTAGAAGTTGAAACAGTTAAATGTGCCACTTTGGCTACTTGTTATTTACACAATTTTTTACGACGAAACAAGCGAGCGCGACGATTATATACACCACCTGCTACGTTTGATATGGAGGATACCGATTTTAACATAATACCTGGACAATGGAGACAAAACTATGATCCTGACGATTTAATTAATTTAGAAAATCGGCCAAGAAATGCATCTGTAGTAGCTAAATTGAACAGAGATGAATTTATGCATTATTTTATGTCTCAACGTGGAAGTGTCCCATGGCAATCTGCTTATTTGTAACAAGGATACTATGTCGGGTGTAAGATATCTAACCTAAAACTCCAAGGAAGTTGCGGACGGAAGCAAGTAACTTATAACTTGCATTGTCTGATGATATGATAAATAACTATAATTATTTAATTTTGCATACGTTCTTTATTAAACTGATTACTTACTTCTGATTGTGTTTCCGTTTCTAGACCAGAATCAGCTTCATCTGTGCCTTTTAAAAAAAGCATACTTTTAAAAGCAAACCAATTGCTTTCTTGAAAAGCACCACTGCCACTTTTTTGCTTTTTCTCCAATTTCTTTATTTCATTGTTGAAATATGTGCGTAAATTTTTAAATTTTTTTACTGCTTCGTCATGAGATATTTCAAACTGCAGCCCAATAGCAGTCCATTCATCTTTTTTTAGCAAACGATCCTTAAAATCAGGACTTCTGTTATCCCACAAACAAGGATGCAAACGAACTGCATCAATTAAGTTAATAATCTTTTCATTATTCCACGACAAAGACGACGCCATTTTAAAATGCAGTCACATTTCACAACAAACAGAGGCTGACTACGCGCTGGAACGACGACGCCTTGCCGCGCGCTATCCTACTTCCACCCGACCTCTCGCTCTCCCCGCGGAAGCAAGACGGCAAGCCGCAAAACAAACAAGTGCGAACGAGATATATACAAAAATTGCCTGGAATTTCCAAGCCCATTGGATATTCGTCAATTCGTATCTGCGACATTGAGCGATTTGAAATATCTGGAGCAATTAGAAGCAATATCGCCGAAATAATTGCCGCAATTTATTGAAATTGCTCCATTAAATCGAGTCGCTGAGCAATTATTGCCCTCGTGTAAGCGCACCTTTACTTTGTAAACGAGGGAAAATTACAATGGCAAGACGACATGATTTAAGTTATTACAAATATGACAAAATTATAGGAAATGTAATAAAAAATTATACTCACCCAACAGTTTTTTCTTTTCTAAATTGTCTTCACAATCACTGAAAATTTCAACCATCTCCTCCCAATTCCTTTTTTTAAATATTTTATTTTTATAGTCAGGACTTTCCATGTCCCATATGGCAGGACGCTTTTGGATTTCGTCTATAAATAAATCTGTATCGAAGTGCTCGGTCTCCATTTTTGGTGAAATATGCGTCCACTCTACACAAAAGCGCGCGTTCAAATGTACAACAAAATGGCGGCTCATGTATCTCGAAGCGCGCGGCTGACGCCCTGCCAACGCGCGTTTGAACGAAAATATCAAAGCGCGCGTTCGACGAGCGCTTGATCCGAAACGCGCGCTTGCATGTGTACACCTAGTAAGAAATACTGGATCTCAAAGCGCGCGTTACCAAAGCGCGCGCTTCAAAGCGCCTAATGTGTACTCGACTTATAAGTGTGGTTAGATTTTTGCAAAGTGACAAATTTGACGTTTTCTGTCATAGACAATAGACTTAAGACACGTTCCATTCTACACAAAATTGGATAGTTGCTATTTTTTACTGAGAAATTATCGATGTTATCAATCACCCCTGTTTACAATCACCCTGATTGACCCTATGTTTTTAGCCTTCAACTATTTTAAAATATGAAACTATGTATTATTAAGATCATTTTCATGTATAATTTATCACAAATAATGTACTTACGCCATTGTAATGAATTAAAATATCACAGAGCGCACACTGCAGCCACGTTCGTCCCGGAACCACAATGCAAGACCGACTTTGGCATTTTTTTTTTAAATCTTGAAGCAATTTGGAGATGTTCCATTGATACCAGGAAGTCAACCATAAAATACTAGGTAATACTGCAAATTTTCTTAGTCGATGGTGGTGTACAACACTAATAAAAAAAAAATCTCCCGATACGAGCCGCGAAATTTGAACTGTGTAACTATACAGTGTGTCCCTGGATAAAGTGCAATCCCGAAAGGGGATGAAACTAGACCATGAATCATGGACTAGAAAAATATAAAAAAAAATTATAAAAAAATATTGTAGGATTTATTGGTATTTTAAGATTTTCATGTTTCATTAAGGACTCTATGTACAAAAGTATTGATTTCTTCCAAAATAATGGGTCTATTTCTTTGAAATAAAAAAAAAACAGAATGCCTAATACCTGGCGATGACTATGAAATAATAAATAGTCCGCAAAAAAGTAACTATCTTGGGTAAAAAAATGTATTTTTATGAAAAAAATGATTTTTTTAGACGTTTATTTTAAAAAACTTCAAATTACTAAAAAAATGTTCCCTATAACTATGTAATTTTATAGCTTACTTTTATTCTTTACCATTTTAGCTTCCAAATAAAAAAAAAAACAATGTTCTAACTCAAAAATTGGCTAGGTAGGAGTTATTTACATTTTAGTAGGTAATAAAAGTCAGACTTTAATCACAATAACTTTATTAATAAAATTATCCGTAATTTACAATTTTGCATTTTTATTTAATGCATTAAATGTTCAAAATTGTCTCCTCGATTTTGCAAGCACATTACTGCACGAATAATAATTTGGTTAGTGGCTCTACGAATCATTCCTAGATCATTTTTAATGTCATTTGCGCATTGAATTATTCGGTCGTGCAACTGTGCCTCGGTATTTATTGGCGTGCTGTATACTCTTTGCTTCATGACACCCCATAAAAAATAATCTAGGGGTGTCAGATCAGGTGAACGCGCTGGCCAGCCTACTGGCCCTTCTCGGCCAATCCACCGGTTCGGGTAATTTTCGTTCAAAAATCGCCGCACCTCCCGCGCATAATGTGCAGGACATCCGTCCATTTGGAGATACATACGCCGTCTCGTAGCCAGGGGAACTTCTTCCATCAAAATGGGTAAATTTTGTAGTAATTCTAAAAAACGTTCAGCATTTAGGGTTCTGGGTAAAATGACTGGACCAATTAAAATGTCGTCGATTAAGGCTGCCCATACGTTAATTGAAAATTTTACTTGAAAAGTAGATGCCCGCTTCAATCGTGGATTTTCGTGAGACCACTGGTGCAAATTTCTGCAGTTTGTAATGCCGTCGCGGGTAAATGTCGCTTCGTCCATCCACAAAATGCGTTTGGGAAAATTTGGGTCAGCTCTAATTTTTCTTAGAATCCATGTCGACATTACGCATCTTGGACGATTATCTACATTTTCGTGTAAATGTTGTACTCGTTGGTAATGGTAAGGATGTAATCCCTCCTTTTTCAAAATTCGCCAGACAGACGTCTTCGATATGCCATGACGCAACGCTAATCGTCTTATGCTTGTTGTAGGGTTAGCAAACAGATCGTTTAAAACGGCCTCTTCTATCGCATTGTCAATAACGACAGCTGGTTGCTCACGGCGATCTCGTGCCACACCAAGTCCAATGTTGGAGAACCTCCTATGAATCTCTTGAAAATTTCGAACTGAGGGTATGAGTCTGCCCGGGAAAGCATTTATGTATGCAGTCCGAGCGATTGTTGTGCGACCATGTGACATGCCATAATAATAATGCATGTCGGCTATTTCTTGAGGTGTGAACTCTGTCAATCGCGACATTTCGTCAATACTTAACAGCAGAACAGGAACAGTCCAAACGTAACGAACAGTAGAAAACGTAACAGTCAACAATGTAACAAAAACTTAATAACAAATCAACGAGAACACAATGCGAGAACGAGAACAGTAGTAGCAGCGGCGAGAATATCGGAGCGACTGTCTGGGTGATATTGTAAGTCCTGTTTCGAACCCCCTGCCTCCCCTCCCCTCGCCTTCCCTCTACCTGAGTGTAGAACAAAAGGACTGCGACTGCCGAAGGGCACAGAGTAGGACGGAAACAATGGAAAAAACGGTCTCTGCCTGCACGGTAACACGATTAGGCTCCACATTAAAAGTTCGTAGATAGCGTGTTTTTTGAGTTAGAACATTGTTTTTTTTTTATTTGGAAGCTAAAATGGTAAAGAATAAAAGAAAGCTATAAAATTACATAGTTATAGGGAACATTTTTTTAGTAATTTGAAGTTTTTTAAAATAAACGTCTAAAAAAATCATTTTTTTCATAAAAATACATTTTTTTACCCAAGATAGTTACTTTTTTGCGGACTATTTATTATTTCATAGTCATCGCCAGGTATTAGGCATACTGTTTTTTTTATTTCAAAGAAATAGACCCATTATTTTAGAAGAAATCAATACTTTTGTACATAGAGACCTTAATGAAACATGAAAATCTTAAAATACCAATAAATCCTACAATATTTTTTTATATTTTTTTTTTATATTTTTCTAGTCCATGATTCATGGTCTAGTTTCATCCCCTTTCGGGATTGCACTTTATCCAGGGACACACTGTATGTAGCTAAAGTTGGATTTTTAATTCAATGCAGCAAACTGACGTTTGGTGGGTTGCCGCTTTTTTGGGAAAAATAAATAGTGATGTGCTTAAAAGATATAACTCAATCGCTCATCTAGTGACATGTTCATATAATATCAAAGTGATAA
Organism: Scrobipalpa costella; assembly: GCA_949820665.1. Lineage (NCBI taxonomy): Eukaryota > Metazoa > Arthropoda > Insecta > Lepidoptera > Gelechiidae > Scrobipalpa > Scrobipalpa costella. The sequence goes on from OX463309.1 coordinate 11,490,242, forward strand.
TTTTAAGCTTATTATGATTTTATGTGACTTGACTGTTGACTTGGACTGGATGTGTCAACAAACAAGTAAATGTGCTTACGGAATGTTCAATGGCTGGTCAAACAATTGGGCATATTCACGGGTTTTCACTTAAGATATTTATTGCTTTTGAGTTCCCGATATATGCCTATTAGTTATGTTGATAATAACCACGAAAATTCAAAATCACGTGTTTAACCCTTAAACAGGCCCCGAAGAACTGCTGTAAGAAATAAAGTGTTTTATATGGATTTAGGCTTTGAATAGCGGCCTGTATGATTCCTTATCAACACATTCTGAAAAGAAACACTGAAAGTCCTGAAAAAAAATGTGGGAAAACATAATCCCATTGCCTGGATAGAGACTACCCTTTATGTGATAGCTATATATAAATGTCGAATATTCGTCTGTTCATAATTCTAGTGTTTGATTACTAGATCATTATCATTTTAAATTGTAATTTTATTTAATTGTTTATTTGAAAATTTATTAATAATTTGATTTCAAAATAATTGTTTTTTTTTTTATATTTAGGTAGAATGTGGTAAGTAAAACAAATTATTTTATTTTTATTATACATCACTCATTTATTATTAATGTTATTTATTATGAAATAGTTTTAAGCCCCAGAATGAGATTGGTGGTACAATTTCATACATGGATCAACGCATAATGCAACATTACAAATTTCGCATACGTATTTTGAACGTTTTTCTTGGTTGCGTGTACTGCAGAATCTGCAACGTTTGAAGGTCGACAATTTTAAAAAATGTTGTCCTTGCCGACTCAACCTTATCTCGTCAGGCACGCCAAAAACTCCGCCTTTTTTATTTTTGAACAGCACTAGATCTTGTTTTTTTAGTGACAGATGAGCAGATTTCAGACTTCTCGCCAAACGCAATCTAAAATCCCTGTGTATGTTTTGTCGGGTTTCATTCTTGTGTTTATACAAAATATATGAATTAATCACAGCGCTCTCAAACAAGAACCAGAACATCCTAAACCATGATTTATTAGACCTGCGACCAATGCTATACGAGCTTCGGAAGTGATCAAAATGATCTACTCCACCCATGTATCTCGTGTATTCGGCAATAGCAGATGGGCAGTACATTTCCTTTTTTCGCCCGTCCTTTTGGATTCTTTGGATTACTTCAACTCTTCTAGGATCTACTGAACTTTACAATATGTGCTCTCTTCCGGCTTGTGAGCTCGTGTACTATTGAATTTTATCTCAATATTGCACAGTTTCATGACTCCATTCGCACAGTTGCAATATTCGGTTATCGAATGACTAAGGGTAATCTTTTTCTGCCCATAATCGATAGATAAGTGCATTCCTTCTACAGGAGGTGTTTTCTCTTGTTCAGCACCAGTATTGGACGTATCACTGTCTGCTCCCCTTTTTGTTCGTATAAGCGGTGGTGTGCTAAGAGCTTCAACTCCATAGTCAACAGATAAGGTCTTCGGTCTGTTTTGAAGCGTATTAACGGCATCCATGACTAAGTGTTGTATCTCTTCTCTCATTTGCGCAATTTGAGTATGTGCATCGTTCAAATGCTCTTCATAACTTCCAATTCCTTGATGCGCATGCTGTTTTGTGACAGGAGGCCGATTCTCGTTTTAGCAGACATAATGTCGTAATCGACTTAATCTCCGTCATCAAATGTCTACCGACATGTCACGCAAAATCTCTATTGAAATTAAAAAGCCTATTCTCGAAAGTACCAGACATTAATGTCGTGCACTATCTTACAATTTACCATAGACAAATAAAATTCACTGTGAAATTACGTTCCGTTTTCTCGATTGTGTTGTTTTCATAATCGAGGAAAATATTTTGATAGTTTTGATAAAAAAGTTGTCTTGCAAATTATGCGTGTAAAGAAAAGACAGTTGACAGATGTCATCTTCTCTCAAAAAATGAATACCTATACCTATCAGACATTGAGGTTATAATTTTATATCGTACAGACCTTTGTTTTGAGATCAAATTCAGTCTTTTTATTTTGAACTGGTTCAATTATTCTCATCAAGTTTTGAGTTATTTCTTTGCTAAGACGAAAGTTTTTTTGGAACAATCGCTCCCGTTCTGAAAATGCATCATTTCTATATTGGCATTGCCGACGAAGATGCAATGCAGCTGCTATTTCTGCCTCCTCCACCACATCATTTACGAAAGCTGCTATAAAATCGTCTTCGGCCATATTTTTCTTAATTTTCTTATTTTTTAACTCTGAATTTAGTTTACTTCACTCACTTTCACTTGTTAATTTTACAGCTCAATTATCTTAAATGCACGTAAATAACCTCAAAATAGAAGACATTATCTTAAATTTAATTAAATAACCTCAAAGCAGAAGATGACTTAACAAGTCGCACACGACATGTTATGTCGACTACAATGGACCATGCGTTGCATGTCGAATGCTAGCAATAGACATAAGTCTATCGTGAGATTTTGAGAATAAGCTATTATGTTTTCAAGCGACATCCGCCATTTTTTTTCGACATATGTCGCATGCGACATTATCTCTATCGAACGAGAATCGGCCTCCAGGTCGCGTTGCACTTGTTCCAAATACTCGCTTTTGTGTGTCTGTTCAACGAGTTCTATGCGTGCTTGCTGCGTAACCAAATCATGTTGCAGGCGTTCGAAATGTTTATCATTTTGCGTTTGTAGCTCCAGCAACATGTTGGATGTCGCGGATGTCCTGTCTTCCAGTTTAGCCGTGGCTGCCTTCAGCTTCAGTATATCTGCTTTTACGTTTTTAAAACTGTGAACGTTTTTTACACTCAACACGTTGTAATAAAGGTCATATAATAGCGTTCCCTTGGCTATGTGTGTCAGCACTACTACACTCTCATGGATGTTTGGAGTGTCTGTCTCGTAATCTATGTATATCAGCTTATTATTGGCTCCCCGTGCTCCGTTGGATCCTACTATTAACATTTCTCTGGGCATAGCGTTCCTACACTCTTTACATTTCGTGGCACCATCGGGGCCTAGCCACCAACAGCCTGTTGCTGTGCCGTAACAACCATTGCTAAAAGCCTGCAATGCATCAGATTTTCCGGGCATGTGCATGAACGCTAGTGCAATCAGCACAACCGTTTTCGCCAACGATAGTTTTTTGCTCTTCGTCTTGGGTATATTGATGGCGGCTAACACCTCTTTCGGCGGCGGGCCATGTATCACGCTCACTCCTTCGATCGGTGTTGCCGCAGGTACGCGCGTAACTCTCCCGTCTGATTCGAAATAAGTGTAAGCCTTACTTCTGTAGATTTTCTCTTGTCCAGTTGCGTGACTATTGTCTACTTTGGTTCTCTTCTTTGTTTTCTTACTTCCGCCTGCGACATCCAGCATCGCTTGCGGTACTACGGATTTAACTACTTTATCCATAATGCTATCTTATTTTCTAAACTTGCCCGCAGTTACAATTTGTCCCCCCCCCCCTGAGGGTAGACCGGGCCTTCAAACCCACTCGAACGAGTGAGAGATATCCGACAAGTTGTTTAGTCTCAATGTTCGGAATCTTAACCTATAAAAAGAATCGTACTACCTTCTAGCTAAAAAGCGAGGCCAGTTACAATTCTCAAGCTCAGATCGACTCACAATTCACAATTCACAATACGCAGAGGCTGTGAGTCATATCTATTATTTAGTAAATGGGTGGAATGCATTCACATGGACCGAGGTACTACAACGAGTGCCCTGATAATTAAGTTAAAGGGATTATTTTCAACATTTGGTGTACCAAATGTAATAGTATCGGATAACGACATAAAAATTTGTTCCGCCGAATTTCAATCATTCTGTTCCAATAATGGTATTCGTTACATAACGTCTCCAATATACCATCCTGCCAGCAATGGTCAAGCTGAAAACTCAGTTAAAACGTGCAAGAAAATGATTAAATGCATTATGGCAAAAGAAAGCATTACTCAGACAAAAAGAAATGACGAGTTACTGAGTTTCTTGTTTGAATATAGAAACACTGTCCATTGTTCCACCGGCAGCTCTCCAGCTCAACTAATGTTTGGACGGAATTTAAGGACACGTTTGGATTTAGTTTTACCGCCTACGGAAAATATAACAACGGCATTAGAGCTGCCAGTGAAAAAACAGACAGATAGTAGATGTTTTGAGGTAGGAGAAATTGTATGGGCAAGATGGTTTATTGCAAAGAAAGGAATTTGGGCAATAGGAAAAATAACTAAAGTTATAGGAAATAGGATGTTTAATATATATTTTATAGATTATGATGTTCAACACATGAGGCATTTAGATCAGATAAGGAAGTATAGAGGTTGTGATGCATTAACTGTAGGAAGATCGACTTCCTCTGTTGAGGCCTCATCGTCCCAGGTGATCGATGTTGCAACTTCATCATCTTCCTCCTTATTAGAAACTCGGCCACGCGAAAGCTCTGTTTGCATTCACTTAGACTCACATGACTCACGTATTAATGGTACTCGTGAAAATGTTGAAGGAGAAGAGTTGTATGAAGATGCATCTGCTCAGGGAAATCAGGAGGAAAATGAATGTTTGCCTAATATTTGTACAGAGTCTGTAGTGCCTGAGGTCTTAACCTTTTCAGCGCCACGCCAAATACAAAAGCCATCACTCTGACGCCACGCTTGTTTATTGCAGTGAAACAGATGATACAGATAGTGATGTACTAGTAATATGGTCGATATTATATTTTTAATTTACGCTACTACAAATAACTTTTTTCTTTCAGCAGCCAAAATTATGTCAGGTAATAAAAAAGATTGTAAACTGGAAAATTATTTAATTTTCTTTTGTCATATTAGCGGTTAAAAATTTAATTCGTTTTCCTACATAGTTGGGTTCAAAAATGGGATAGGTAATAAAAAAACCATTCTCTAACTTAAAATTATATTCCGTGACAAAAAAACTTATTTTGCAACAACCTATTAAATTATCTAATAATATTAATTTATTTTGCATTAGATATGGTTACAGAGATGGAAATTACATTTTGATAGTATCACATTATCTAGCCTAAATAACAGCATGCAAATTAATACAATAGTTTTCAAATTAATAGTCATTCATACATTACATTTTCACAACAATAATAATAGTACGTAGGCGGTCCCATCCGCCGCCGTACTATCCATCCATCCGTTAACCCCTGAACCGCCCTTTATTCCCGATGGTACCCGCCCTGTCGTCACCCCGGGTGAATATTGGGAATAAAAATTCCCGATGGTGACCCGGGGTGACGAATGGGAAAGCTTTTCCTATACTTTTGTTCCCGATTTTCACCCGGGGTAATGAACGGGACGTTTTTTTCCCAGTCGTTCCCCTATCTAGTTCGGGAGCCAGTGTAACGTGGATTTTAATAAAAGATTTCAGTGTCTGATAAAATGTTTTATTCGTAGTATTTTTAAAAATCAATTACTTTTACAATAATTCGAAGAAAAGGTTTATCTCAAAGCAAGTTTTAAAATCTTACTTTTCATTAAACTATTAAAATAACATTTAAAAATGCTTACATTTGAACTAACTTACGGCACAGATAATCGACTACGTATTAAAACTATTAAAAATCAACTCAAGGACAACTAGTAATAATTAAACTATAAATCAAATAACATTTTTATTACTTTTGCAGTAATGCATATCACAGATAATCAACTTCTATTTAAAATATACGTAGAGAGAAATTATGTTAAAATAGATACCTATTAAAATATCATTTAAAAATGCTTACATTTGAACTAACTTACGTCACAGATAATCGACTACGTGTTAAAACTATTAAAAATCAACTCACAACTAGTAATAATTAAACTATAAATCAAATAACATTTTTATTACTTTTGCAGTAATGCATATCACAGATAATCAACTTCTATTAAAAATATACGTAGAGAGAAATTATGTTTAAATAGATAACTACTTGAGTTTTTTAAGATATTTAAATCACTGGCCTGGGTTATTGCTTTTACTATTAAAAAAATACCATTAATTACTTCGCACCATTTCTAGAAAATGACCCACGGTAATATCGCCTCCTACCAATTCTATTTGTGAATCGTGTATGAATTCGTCTTTGAGCTTGGACTTTTCATTACGTTTTGCCGCAAGAAGCTTCTCGTTATTATTTTCCATTTGACGATTTCGAACTGTATAAAAAGAAGCGTCTTCGTACAATGAGTGCAGCAAATTCATTAAATTGGGAGTTTTTTCGCCAACCGCGCTATTCAATTTGTGGTGCCATCCTTCCAAAAAGTTTGTTGTTCTGTGTCTCTCTCCAAAAACAAACCATACTGGAATAAATGACTCCTTCAACCATTGCCTCTTCATGTAGGTTATAAACTTTTTAGCATTTGGATCTTCAATTTCATGGCGTGTAATATAGGCCCAACCATTCATTATCTCTGTCGCTGGCAACAACGGAAGAACTGCGCTGAGTGATACCAAACGTTGCTTTTTAATATTTTTGTCATTAATCAGACTTAATTCTCGACCTTTTGCCCAAATCGCTTTGTTGTAATGGTAGTAACACCCTTTCATAAGAGCAGCCGGGAAAATTTCTGTAACTGCTTTCATTGCTGCTTTTTCATAGTCAGTTTTAAAATTGATTGGATTCCATTCTGGAATTTGTGCCTTTATTACACTGAATAATATCTTATATGATTCTGTCGTCCGATTACTCATAAGAGAGTACACGAGTGGTATAATGTTCGTGTGATCTTCCGTGCTTCCAGTATCTCCATGAATGGTATATATCTGATCGAAGGGGGGAGTGCAGCTTTTGAATGTCCCGTCGGCATAAAAATCTGAAAGTTCACTTAGCATTTTTCTTGCTTTTTCTGAACAAAACACGATGATTCTCGTGTCGCCGTTTGTATAATCTGCTAAAAGAAAATCGTGGAAATCAGGCGGCACTTGAACTTCATCTACTGATTTGCATTGCAGTTTTGGTACTTTTGCTGCAGTATTTCGGTGTCTGTATAATGTACTCTTCAAGCTATTAAAACTTGGAAACTGGTCTAATACTGCTGTGCTTGCATTTTTTAAACTTGCTACCACTGAGTTGAAAGTTTTCGGCACACTGGGAAAAGATGGTGTGGTCAATTTTTGTTTCAGGTTGTGTATCTTCGCATCTACTTCGTTTTTTTCAAAGTCTGGTGTACATTTATGCTGCGTTTCTTCGATAATTTGATCTTTCTGAAAAGATTGAAGAGCTTATTAATAAGTGATTTATACATATTCAGCACAAAATACAGCGGCTGTCGGAATTTGAAAAAAAAAAATACTTTAAACAGAATACAATGTGAACTCTATAAAACGTTCGGTGTGGTCGGCTCTCTCCAACCTTGTTGGAGGGGGGAGGTGGTGTCGAGGCGTGGCCTCCTTGCCACGGCAATCTACGCCCCACGTAACAACGTGGGGGTCCTGGGGTTGGGGATGCGGAGCATCCCTCTTGTCACATCCTCGATTCTTCGCCGTCCGCGTGATCAAGCCCACCGGGTGGATCCCCGTTCGGGGAAGCCCAGTGAACGATCAGACAGCAGGACGGCGTCGAGGCGTCATGTGTCCGGTGGGCGTGTTTCTCCCCCCGTGCGATCAAGCACCCCCACCCCATCCAGGGTATCGGGGGGGCGATCAGCGACGGGCGGCACGCGAGGTCTTGCAGATGGGCGTGTTTCCCCCCCCGTGCGATCAAGCACCCCCACCCCGTCCGGGGTATCGGGGGGGCGATCAGCGACGGGCGGCACGCGAAGTCTTGGTCGGTGGGCGTGTTTCTCCCCCCGTGCGGTCAAGCATCCCCACCCTATCCAGGGTATCAGGGGAGCGGTCAGCAACGGGCGGCACGCGATGTCTTGTCCGGTGGGCGTGTTTCTCCCCCCGTGCGATCAAGCATCCCCACCCCATCCAGGGTATACGGGGAGCGATCAGCAACGGGCGGCACGCGGTGTCATGTTCTGGTTTCGCCCGCTGGCGCGATCAAGCCCCCCGGGTGATTCCTCGTGGGAGGAGGCCCAGTGAGCGATCAGCAGCCAGCGGTACGTGGCGGCCCTACGGGCCTGGCGTCGTCTGGGCATCCTCGGTCTCCTCCGGTATGGAGACCAAGTCTCTGGGGTATGCCTTACCGTCAGGTGGTCGCGCGTGCTGGGGCGCCAGCTCCCGGATGTGCTGGAAGTCTGACGCGTCCGCCCGCGCGAACATGCTGGTGGCAAGGCGGCGGATGAAAGCGTCCAAGAGACTCGATCTTGAGCCCCCTGGAGATGGTCTCGTTTCTCACGAAACGAGGGGCTTCAACTATGGTGCGCAGCGGGATGGACTGCTGCGCTCGGAGGAGATTTTTGTTGGTGTCGGATGCCAGGGCATACCACGCGGGCGCGGCGTATGTAAGCCTGGGGCGGATGTATCCCTTATAGACTCCGAGCTTGACTCGGAGCGGGAGGGAGGACCTCAGCACGGGGCGGAGCTTGGCCCGTGCAGCCCGCGTGGCATGGACGACGGTGTCCACGTGTTGGGCCATGGTGAGGCCTCGGTCAATCGTCACGCCCAGGTACTTGACCGTGGGAGACCAGGGGATCGATTGACCGAAGAAAGTCAGGTTTGGCGGCAGGCGCTGCGGCGGTAAGATGCGCGGGCCGCTCACAATGATGGCCATGGTCTTGCTGGCGTTCGCGGCCAGGCGCCACTTGCCCAGCCAGTCTGGGAGCAGGTCCAGGGTCTTCTGCATCCTCCTCGAGGCAAAGTCTGCTCGGATAGAGGACGTAACATAGGCTGCGTCGTCAGCGTACAGTGCGAGTACCGTTCTGTCGCCGACCGGGATGTCGTCAGTGTAGATGGAGTACAGTGCCGGCGACAGGCAGCTGCCTTGCGGTACTCCGGCACGTATGGGCCTCTCTGTTGATATTTGGTCCTCTATCCTTACTCTGAAGCTCCTGCCCTCGAGGAAGGAGCTCACCAGGCGGACCAGGCGTCGTGGGATGTTACGCATGGCCATCTTGTGGGTCAATCCGGTGTGCCACACGCGGTCAAAGGCCTTCTCCATATCCAGGAATACTGCAACCGAGTGCTCCTTTTTGTTGATGTTTACCGCCATGTGGTGCAGTATCCTGGATAGCTGGTGGGTAGTCGAATGCTCTGCCCGGAAGCCGTGCTGCTCCTGGCGTGGCGTGAATGTAGGCGTCAGGAACCCCAGGGTCAGTCTCTCAAAGACCTTGGAGATTGTGGGGAGAAGTGTTATGGGGCGGTAACTCTCGGGCTTCTGTGGGTTTTTCCCGGGCTTAGGTAGGACTATAACTAACCCTACCTTCCACGCCTCCGGGAAATGACTCGTTCTGAGGATGCCATTGAACAGGCGAGTTACCGCCGCTATGGCTCTCTGGGGCAGCTGACGCAGCGCCATATTGGTCACGCCGTCGATGCCGGGGGCCTTCCGGGGCTTCGCTCTTCGCAGGGCGCGGGCTACCCTACCAGGGGAGAGGACCATCGGGTCTTCAGTGGCTTCCGTGGGCTGGGCCAGGAACACGTCGATGGATGCGGCGACTGTAGTGTCGTGCTCCTGGTTGGTGGTCGGGTTAGGCTGGAACTGCCCCTCCAGGCACTCCGCGAATATCTCGGCCCGGTCCTCTGCTCGGTACCTGAGGTTGCCGTCAGCGTGCCGCAGCGGTCTGATAGGCTCCTTGGCTCTCTTGAGCTGACGGCAAAGTCTGTGCGTGGCACCCCAGTCTTCACCGCACACGTGGAGCAGGTTCTCCCACCGGTCAGTGCAGACGGCCTCCAATTCCAACCAGATCTGTCTCGCTAGGCGATTCAGTCTGGTCTTCATCAGAGGCGACCGGCATCTCTGCCTCTGCTTTCGCAGGCGTCTCTTTTCCTCCACCATCCTCGCGATCTTGGGCGGGAGTGGCTCAAGCCGATTACCTGCTGGGCTGGTGGAGGTGGCATGTTCGATGGCGGCCTTGACCTGGCTCGTGATGGTGCGGGCCAGGTTGTCAACGTCGGCAGCAGTGCTGACTGGGGAGGAAGTAATGTGCCCGTCAAGGTATCGGGCATACTCCTCCCAGTCGGTCTTCCTGCGTGGAGGTGGCGGTGGGGTCCGAGTGGGTCTCTGGTCCAGGGTGCCCAGCACAGGCTGGTGGTCCGAGCCGGTGTGGTGGTCGAGGACCTCTTGTGTTAGAATGCCTCGCAGCCCCTTGTGCGCCACCAGGTCAATCACGTCGGGTACGTAACTGACCTGGAATGGGTAGTGGGTCGGTACCTCTGGGCCTTCCACGGAGTAGTCCCGCAGCTCCGCGTTGTTGAATAGGCACCGCCCGGATGGGTTGGTGGTGGAGGCATTCCACGACGGGTGCTTGGCATTCCAGTCGCCGGCCGCTATTGTTGGGAGGGGCGAGTCCATGAGCTGGTCCAGGTCTGTGGTCGTGAGTGTGACTTGGCAGAGGTGGTACACTGCGACGATCCTGATCTCGCAGCCCCCCACCAACGCCTGGACGCCTAGTGTGTCGATATTTGGGATCCCCAAGGGAGGAATGAGCTGGTGGATCAGGGTGCGCCTCACCAGCACCGCCAGTCCACGGAACGCCCTGTGGACTGCCAGCCTATTATCCTCCCTGTACATAATGTACCCGGGGAAACTAGGGACGTCTTTGGGGCCAAGCATCGTTTCTGATATGAGGGCTACATCTACGTTTTGCTCCCTCATAATCAGTCTAAGGGCCGTTTGCTTACCCTTGAGGCTGCACGCGTTCCAGTGCAGGATCCTTAGGGTGGCCATTAGACCCCCAGTATTTTGGCCATCCCGTTGAGTACGACCGGAATCGGGTCACGGCCGTCCCTGACGGCCTTCAGGATATCCTGCAGGACCATGAGCGCAACTTCAACCTCCTTACCTCTCGTGGTGTTGGAGTCCTGTGCTGCCTGCGAGGATATTTGGACGAGTGCGGCCTTGGCCTTCTTGGGCTGCTGTGGTTGTTGGGGTGGGGGCCGTTCGGAGGGGGCTTGACCTTTGCCCTTCCTGGCCCTCTTCCTCCTTTTCTTTGTCCCGGGTGCTTGGCCCCTGGGCGTGGGGTCGTTTGCCGGTGCCATGAGGTTCTGGCCGGCGCTCTCCTCCACCTGCCTTTCCTGTGGGCGTGGGGGGGGTCTCTTGATGGTCTGAGTAATGGCCACTGTACCTGCCTTCTTATTTCGCGCCTCCCTGCGCAGAGTTGGGCAGGCCGGGTTGTTGGCCGTGTGTACCCCGTTGCAATTGGCGCACGTCGGGGGGTCAGTGATGGGCCTTGTGCACTCCTTGGCCTGGTGCGCGCCGCCGCATCGGACGCACGCAATGGGCCTGTGGCAATTGTGGCTGGAGTGCCTGTACCCTTGGCAGCGGTGGCACTGACGGACGCCTCTCTTGCCGCGCCAGTCCTCGATCTTGATGCCAGGCATGCATAAGATCTCGCGGATCTCGTAGATCTTGTGCCTGGCATCGGCTGTCCTTTCGGCCTCGGCGAAGTAAATGCAGCCCGGTCTGCCCTGCCTCGCCTTAATCTGTCTTATATAGCTTAAGTGTACTCCCTGTTCCTGGAGGTCCTTTTTGATATCCTCCAGGTCGGTCTACACTGGTAGGCCCCTGATGGCCACTTTCAGGGGTCTGGCTTCGGGTGGGGAGTAACAGAACCAGCTGACCTCCGTCGGCTTCTCTTTCTCCAGCTCGGCGAGGTGGTTCTGGATCAGCCGGAACTCCTCGTCGTCGGTCGGGAACACCCTAATCCCTTTCCCGTAAGGGCGAGCATTTATGGACCTACCTAGTTTGTCTTTCAACAAACGTAGGTGGCTCGCCCACGCCGGTATCGCCTCAATAATTATTGGCGGGTAGCGTGGCTTCTTAGGCTGACCTGCGGCGGTCGCAGTTCCGGCTTGGTCAGCTGGGTTTTGGCGGCTGGGTACCGGGGGGGCTTTGCCCGTCACCCCGGCGTAGGTTACGCGGCCACTGCAGGGAGGCGGTGGGGAATCTAATTGTGCGCTACTACTCGCTCCGGGCCGGAGCGGGGCGGTAGGTAGGGCGAGAGGGTCCGAGCCTCGTCTGGCAAGGCGCGGGTCCCTTTGGAAATATGAGGCTGCGGCTGCCTGCTGAGGGCGTGGCACCGGCTCAGGGGAGAAACTAATTCTGCCTATGGGTACCTGAGATCGTGTCCTTTTCGTAGCCGGGTCCTCGTCGGGGTGCTGAGCGGGCGCTTGGATGACGGCAGCACCACCGGAGTGCTGGCCAGGGCCTGGATGGCCTGCAGCTCCGCCGGCGTGGGGCTGGCGTCACCTCGGATCGCCCTTTCCTGGTCCGCCAGGTATATAGCAATGTGCTGCATCAATCCCCGCGACACGTACCCTGATGCGTGAAGACGATCACACATCAAGAGATTGAACTCATGTTCAGTTCGCGGGGACCTATGCAGCACACTACCTGCCGCCGGGCGGATTGGGGGACCTGCCGAATCTGTCGGCGGGGTCCCGGTCGCATCCTGGAAATCTATTTCCCGGGGTGGCTGCTCCGCGGTTGAGCGGTCAGCAGCGGCATCGTCACGTCCGGGCGTGCGGCAGTCGGGTTGCTGTGAGCTCGAGCGAGAGGCGGACCTCGATCGCGAGCTCGAACGGCTCCCCGAACTGCGCTCCGACCCGGAGTATTCCTCCGAATTTGAATTTCGCGATGACATCACTGACACACGAAACACAAAGACGGTCGGACCGTCTACGCTACCGAAGCGTTACGCGTCATTCCGGCCGGCCGAGCCGGCGGAGGGGTACCCGACGCGTAGTTCGGAATCGAGGTGAGGTAGGTGGTCCGCGCCGCAAGGAAAATTAGCAATTTTCAGCGGGTGAAAGCACCCGGTCACTTCTCATAAAGTGGGGGTACTTTCGAAAAACTTGGGTGCTCGGTACGTGCGTTCGCGACGGTGACTGCACCTATAAAACGTTACTGAATACAACATCAAACTAGAGTCGAAATTACTTGGCTGTGGTTGGTATATACTAATGTAACGACAACAATTACGTAAGTAATTAAACCTCACAAGTCTAAATTTATGCCCCAGATATGAAAATAAATATTTAAATACATTTAAAAGCACAGTCTTTGCCATCCCTTTCATACAAGAAGTACCTAATTGAAAAGGATAACAAGATTTTTAGTTAGGATTAAGTTTCAAAATAACTACTGGCATCGGCCCTATTCCTTAATTTTAAGGTAGGTGTACAATAAAATTCACTTACTTTAATTCTCAAACGACCCTTGCACTTTAATTTGCGTTGATTACACGTCCAAACAGATAATCCGGTTGCATATTTCTTTTTTATGTAATATTGGTGACCACCGTGAAGTAAAATATTTCCACCTTTTCGTCGGATGTAAAGAAGTGTCGTTTTTTCATTAGAACTGTTCGTTGCACATTGCTCCTCCATGATAGTAACTAATTACCCAACTGACCCGACGAAACTGCATACTGCCTAGATTGCGGTTGCAAGGAACTCATCAATGACGCATATTTATCCAAGGCTCTGATTGGCTCTTTCAAGGTTACAATAGAACTATGACGCATTGGAGGGGGTTGTGGCGTGGTAACGCAGGTAATAAAGACTTCACGAGAAAAGCAATAAACGAAGTTTAGTAGAAATAAATGGATTATTTTTAGCTAGCTCTTGCTTAATTCAATAATTTTACCAAGACGCGAAATCTTGTTACATCGTAGTTTTTACCCTTAGCTCTCGAACTACAACTACCGCTGGAGGGAACCATTGGGAATTTTTATTCCCAATATTCACCCGGGGTGACAACAGCGGGGGTACCATCGGGAATAAAGGTGAACCGCGAGCACTTAAAATCAAAGATGGCCGGCACTGTGGGGCCTCTTATGGGTGAACACCACTTGACTGACTCTGCTTATTTAAACAAAGATTTCTCCGAAACTATCAAGCGATAAGCTTATTAAGTTATATCACTGCAATCGTCTTGAAACAAGCTACCTCTGTGTTAAATAATATAAACATTTGAGACTATGAGTTAGTGGTAATCTTTAGCTAAAATTTTAGTTTTTATTCTTACCCAGATTTTTATGTTTAAACTCTAAGATCTAATAAATTAAACAATATTTTAAAGAAATGATATTTAATTTTACAACACAAATCATCATTTAACAATAATTTCATGCAAAAATGTACACCCTCATACATTTTTTTTACAGTAAGAGCATGTGAACATTGAGCCTAATGCCGGGCGATGGAGCGGCCGACCAAAAAAAAGAGTCAATGTTTAGGTCCATTTGTGTGGCTAATTTAGACACATATGCAATTATATTTTACTTTATTCATAATAAACACTTTACTGACTTACTAACTACAATTTTTTATCAACTACAAACATTTACTTTAATAATTATGTCCAAAATTCTAGGACACTAAGTCATAGTAGGGCAGAGTAAACATTGTACTGTAGCAGCTAATTTAAGGCCTTTACTACAAAAGTTATGGTGAATTTTAAGTTTAGAATGTATTTTCTAATCAGAATAATCAAAATAACATACAGTTATCATACAAAAACATTTAAAAACACACTTCCAAAAAACATACAATTTCAGTACAAACAGTACAAAGATGGGCTATCATAACGTGGATACGACTTTTGTATTTCCTTCCCATGTCATAATTTTTTTTGTTCTTCTTATTTTTACGTTTGTTTCTTGGGGAAAGTTGTAAGTTTTGTGAGTAAATCCACCCTGTAAAATATATTTTAAAAAAATTATTGTGTTAAAAATGTTCTAACACTAGGGTATCAAAAAATACTAGGATATTTTACGGTGTGAATCTACTCATGAAACTGTTTTTTTTACAAGCAACATGGGTTTAAAAAATTACTTCTAATACAAATGACGTCACTTCACTCGGCTCAAACAAATTATGACGTCACTCTACTCAGCGTGGGCAACAAATCGCCGGCATGCCACGTTTTTAAAAACCTATTTGTTTTCAAATACTGGACCGATTTTGGTGAAGTAAAATCTTATGGTTACAAAGTTCAACGTGTCGTTTGACGACACGAAATATCCAAAAGTTGTAACACGCTTACAGTTTTACGTATATACAAACAACACAGTATATCTAAAAGATGTTACATGTTTACAAATAACACATGATATCCAAGCCAAAGCAAGCTTACAGTTTTCGTTTCAATATGGGACGTTCAAAGTCGGTTCAGTAGTAATCGAGTCGTACTCATTGAAGAAAGGATACGCACAGGATAATCGGTTCAGTAGTCATTGAAAAAATATACGCGCAAGAGAATCGGTTCAGTAGTCATTGAAAGAAGGATAAAAAAGGGCACGCGAATTGGTTCAGTAGTTTTTGAAGAAATGATACGAGCGAAGATAGAGGATACGAACAAAGCGAGTAATCGGTTCAGCAGTAATTGATTTTTACGATTGTTAATGCAATGGAACGTATAGCTGAGGATAAATCAGTAAGCTTAGCCCATAGAGATCCACTGCTGAACAAAGGCCTTCATCCTGATTAAAAATTGGTTCAGTAGTTGTTGAAGAAAGGAAACGACAAGAATATGGTATAAAATGAAATTAAGCTAAGCTATTAGGTGGTTTAAAAACTCTGACACCACGATTCATCGAGTCGATCGAAACCCACACAACGGAAGAAGAAGAAATTAAGAACGATGAATAGAAACAAAACAGGTGGTGAGGCAGACAGTCTTATCACACCCGACACAGTAAAAGCGGGAAAGCTTAGGGCACACGCAGCACTTGCGGCGCAGGTGGGTTTTATTCGCTCCCATAGGATATTCCGCTATGTAGTGTTCTGTGGCTAAGAAATGCTTTTTTTCCAGTATGGGAACAGTAGGCTTCGGTTTGCAGTGTCGACTCAGAATCGACAAAATCAGATTTTCTCTGAATAATCGGTGGTCAACCGTAGATCCTGATTTTTTGCAGATTATGAACGAGTTTAATGTTGACACGTTCAGCAATCTTTTGAAAAAAATTTTATACCATATTTTCGTACGTTTCCTTTCGATGGGGTACGTTGACAAAAGCTGGTCCTTTTTGTCTACACCTCCCATCATGATGTTATAATCAAGGATGAGGCAGGGCTTAACTACGTTATCAACAACGCCAGTTTCATTCCCGTGGTACGTAGAAATAGTAGCGACACGATTTTCATCGCGCCACACCATGATATCCACATCACCGGATGTAAATCCAGTGATCTGGCCTTTTTTCATGTTTGACTTGGTCAAGTCAGTCAACTCCTGGGGAACGAACTGACGGTTGGTACGTAGTGTACCTACCACGTCAAAGCCAAGGACTTTGAGCTGGCGAGACAGAGCAGGGGAATTATAGAAATTATCCATCCACACCGTGTATCCCTTTCCCTCGAGCCCACGAAGGAGTTCCAGCACTATGGTAGGCGTGGAAGCATCCAGCGGGGTCTGGTGGTCTTGAGGGGTCGATTTCTTGGCATGGACTTCAAACCTCCATAAATACCCAGTCTGGGACTCACAAAGCTCATAAGTCTTCACTCCAACTTTGGCTGCCTTGTTCGAAATAAATTGATTTATACTAAGCCATCCTTTCCATTGCATAAGGCTTTCATCTAATGCAATGTTTTGGTTCATGGTGTACATGGACTGAAACTTTGCATTGAGATGCGTGATAATAGGCTCAATTTTAAAGAGCTTGGCCTCAGCTCCGATAAGCTGCTGACTCATGTTCCCATTGTCATTGAAATGCAGGCACGAAGTCAGTATCTGAAACCTGAACAAAGACATATGGGCACGGAAACCAGGCGTCGAGAAAATATTTTCGTCCGGTGACCAGTACTCCTCTATTTTGGACTTGATAACAATGCCCATCGCCAATATAATGGCAAAATAGGTGTACATTTCGTCCACGTCCGTATCTTTCCAGTCGCATATTCTGCTCCTGGCACCGAGCGTCCCATCTGCCATCTTCTTAGCAGCAATATCTTGCGCGTACTTGTTTGTCTCCCTCACTATGCGCTCCATGATGGTATTGTCCCAAATTGAAACAAAAACTGTGTACGGATCCAGGCACGGCTCGACCGGACCGACATTCACTTGAGTGAAGGGTTCCCTTCTCTCACTCGGAGGAATGGGAGGGTTTGGAAAACTCCTCCACTCAAAGTGAAAAAAATCGGTGGGTCCAACAGCGCCCTCCATGGGCGTTGCTAACGGCACGTCAGCTGGGGCAGGGCATGGCTCACGATCCAATCCGGGTTCAGGCACGAGTTCATCCAATGGAGTATCCTGTTCCCCCTGGTACACCCGTGAAATTAACACTGGCACTACACCCTCGTCCTCACCGTCTGACCCTTCCGACTCACTCCCTGAAATAAAATAGAAATGTCTATTCATGCTTTTCCACAGAAGTAATGGAATAGCTTTAATGCTAAAAACACAGATTCCAAAATGTTAACATACCATAATTTACAGCGAACTCAAGCTCATGTTGTCGGAGAGGCAGTTGTGGGCGTGGACGGGGGTTTGCCCGCCCTTGCGCTGCGCGCAAACTTGACCTAAAAACCAAATCAATATAATGTTTTGTTGTGTAAAAAACATCATAAATGATTAAAGAAGATATCGCTTCAGGTGGGGATTCGCACAAGATTCCGACCTTCGATGCAAATGCGGGGTAGACCCACAGATCATGTTCCATTTGATAGCTTGCTCCACATGCCCCACCACCTGCTCACGAGAGCAGTTAATGCAGGCAACCAACAACGCAGTCAGAGTTGCGGTCTATTGGGCTAGGGAAATTTAAAGAAAAGAAAGATAGGGTGTCTTGTCATCGAATCGATAGAAGAAGAAAGAAGATAATGTAGGCGGGTAGCTCACATTGCGGGCGAGGGTACGGGTGGGCATGCGGGAGGCAAAGGACACTCCAGAACCGGCTCGCAGATTACATTGACCTCCACCCGATGGTAAGGGGAAGGGTGTGGCGAATAGTGGGGGGCGTCTATATCCATCTCGACGTCTGGAGTTGGCAAAGTGTCGACTCTGCAAATAGTAAGACATAGTCATACAATAAAAACTATAGCTAGGTTAAAATCTGGAAAGTTATATCTGCTACTTCTTACCGCGCCTCTTCCTCCACCTCCACCTGAGCCTCTGGAGCCAGTGAAGGAAAGACTCTGCAAATAATTAAGCATTATCAAACACAATAACTACAAATTATTTTAATATTGGGATAGGTTACACACTGGAAAGTCTACTTGTTCTTACCGCGCGTCTGCTTCCACCTCCATCACCACTCCTGGAGCTGGAGAAGGATTGGCTCTGCAAATAAAAAATATAGTTATAATAACTTCTTTTGTCGCGGAGATAGCAAAAAGCTAGTTTGAGAGAATATACACTTACGGGTTCCAGGCGCGCTTCCTCCAGGCATGTAAGGGCTGTTCCAAGCTAATGCCTCTGGGCAAATTCTCCACGCTTATGATTTGGAGCCTAAAAAGTAATAAATATAAATATATTGGATATAAATATTTAAAAAGTATAATATTTAATAAGTAAAATAAAATAAAAAGCGAAATTTAGATCAAGTGCACGAAAACGAGACAAAAAATAAACAAGCAAACAAAAAGGAAGTAAAACTAACGTGTCAAGGGCAGTAGGCCTACTAGTTTTAGGCGCCCTTTGGCCAAC
The DNA here is from genome assembly GCA_949820665.1 of Scrobipalpa costella. NCBI lineage: Eukaryota > Metazoa > Arthropoda > Insecta > Lepidoptera > Gelechiidae > Scrobipalpa > Scrobipalpa costella. The sequence continues at coordinate 11,508,955 of OX463309.1, forward strand.
CCGCCCAGTTTGGACGGCCCTAGTGTTCCCCCTTCCCCTAGTGCCCCCTCTTCCTCTAGTGCCCCCCCTTCCCCTAGTGCCCTCACTTCCCCTGGCGGCCCCTCCAACCTCGGGCGCTGGCGTACAGGACACCGCCTCTGGCAAAGCCACCGCCTCTGGCAAAGCCACCACCTCTGGCAAAACCACCGCCTCTGGCAAAGCCACCGCCTCTGGCAAATCCACCGCCTCCTGCAAAGGCACCACCTCTTGCAAAGGCACCGCAGGCCCCACCACAAGACCCCTGCCATGGACACTTGTGCCCCTCCTCCCACCACCGCCTCCACGAGACCCCCTTCCACCACCTCGAGACCCACGCCCTCTTGCACCGCGTCCTCGGGCCGGCACAGGCACTACTGGTTCCTGGACGGCCAAAAGCTGGATGCCTCTCTGCCGCTGTGGCGAGAGAGGCGGTCGGCTACCCACATTTTTAACACGTGGCCCACGCTTGGTACTTTGGCTAGTTAAAAAGAAATAAAAGCATATAAAATAAACTCATGCATGTTAAGTGAAATTAAAAAAGGGGCAAGTCCTGCCTCCCCCCATGAAAAAAGTGCTAAATCCCCCCGTTTTTACGTATAATATGATTAAAAACAGGTAAAGTATGATATGAGAGTGTAAATTTTATTCTTTATTATTCGTGTAAAAGGCCCTAATTCCAGCCCTATCTGTCCTATATAACTTTGGGCTAGAATGCACCTAGGCTGAGTTATGCCTAGAATTGTCAAAGTCATAGATTTATTCACATGCCTATAACTCGGCTAAGGTGCACCATAGCTTAAAACTGTAAAAGATAAAATGTGCTTGTATTAGCGTCCCATACTCGATAAAATAATAATAAAATGATTGTGAAAATAATTAAAAAATTCTGAAGTAAAGAAAAAAACCGTCAGGGCCCTAAACTATATACTATGACTCAAATACTATACCAAACCATAACACACACAAAAACAATAAACAAAATTGCACTCATACAATAAAATCATATACACCGGAACAAACCAAAAATTAAGTCTTATCCATATTATTCGACCCACAGCCAAAATGGCCCAACCGGTGACCTTGGTCCGTTTTTGCGGGCTGTGTGACAGACACCATATGTTCGCCCGCGTACCGGCTATCGTATTTGGGCCTAGATTCGATGTTTTTTCACATATTTTAACTGGATAACACTTGTCTCACTTAGAAATTTAGTTAAACTAGATGTTACAGGCGTTTTATCAAAGAATATTATGTTTAAATGGCATAATTCTAGTGAAAAAGTCAGATGCTTCAATGAGTCAATTTGTTAGTTAGTGAAAGCGTGCAAGTAATTAGGCAAATTTTAGCTTGGAATCTTGTTAAATCGGTAATCTATTGCTTAAAAACTGTTAAAAACTTACCTGTTCATGTTTAAAAGAGCACGAAACACTTTGGAAAACACTTAAAACACTTCAAAAACGATTTATTTTCTGTTGAGACAAACACTACGCGCGCGCGGCTGGCACTCCAACAGAATGAATGAATTTCGAAGAAAAAGTCTTTGTGACCGAGTTTGTTTTTGCCAGAGACATTTGATTTTGACATTCTGCAGTCGATTTCGTTCATTCATTTACGGCTGCGTTCAGTTTAATTAAGAAAAAATGGACAAATATGAGCCCGCAGCTGATCGAACAGCAAATGTCTGCTTCACAGTACCGGCCATTTTGACAGCAGACACGACGCGACGTGTCTGCTTCACAGTGGAAGGGATATTGGCGGCACGATTTAGGATTTTTCGTCAAAATATTTCTGTAGATGTTGAAAACGTGGATGCCATAGTGCTCGCATGTTGCTCATTACATAATTATTTGAGGAAAAAACGTTCACGCTATGTCCATAACAAATTTATCGATCGTGAAAATATCTCAAAAGCTTCATTTAGAGTTTGGCAAGCGAGTCGTGGCACGAGAAAACGGCGGCAAATTTGAAAAATCTTAAGCAGACAACACTCAATATACCAGGATAAAACGGTTTAGATAATTGGTTATTTATGGAACTGCTTTTGTTCTTTTGTGGGTGCGTGCTGTCAGACGACCTGAGTGGTTCAGTAGTCAACATGCAAGAGGTCCTGGGTTCAATTCCCGGCCGGGACAGAAATTGAAATTAGTTTAAATTTCTGCTAAAACCACTAACATGACAAAAAGCTAACAAAATATTAAATGATAATGACATTTATTCATAGCCTTGCCTGCTCACAACCTCGCCATTGGTTTCCATAGAAAGAGAACACACATTGGAGCACTATTCAACTTCCATTGAAATATAAAGTTTAAAAAAAAAACAAAGTACTAAAAATAATAACATTTTATTCATCATAATCAAAATCAGATTCGAGAAACTCAATACCAGAGAGGGAATCGTCACTGTCACTATCGTCTTCACGAACATTTATAATAAATGGTTCCAGTTCAGTCTCTGTAATTCTGTCTCTAGTTTTATATTCATTTTCCACATTAATTATGTGGTCAGTGATTTTCTTCCAGTCGCTTGCGGTGATGGTTGAGAAACATTCTCGAATTAATTCTTCGGTGTGAGTGCCATGCACGCCCAAATTTTTGCTTGCAATCTTTCGTTTGACCAAGCTCCATATAAGTTCTATCGCATTGAGGTCGCAGTGATACGGAGGCAACTTTAAAACTTCATGCCCATGCTGTTTCAGTAACTCTTCTGCTTCATATAGAGGAGTTGGTTTATTTTCTTGCACTAGACATATGAGCTCAGCCTTTGTAAAGCATTCGTCAAACGAAATATTATTATCAGAAAGCCACTTTTGAATTTCAGCTTTCAAGTTGTGCATTGTAGGTGGCTTGTTAATTTGTGTTACGTGGTAACTCGCATTATCCATGATAATTACAGAGGGTTCCATCAGGTTTGGTATTAGCTTCTCTTCTAACCATTTCAAAAAATTGTTTTTATTCATGTCATCATGATAGTTGGCCATTTTCGATTTTGTGCTAAACACTAATAAAGCATTAGGAACAAAACCCTTTCCTGATCCTGCGTGGACTATAATGTGTCTTTTTCCTGCAGATATTTTATCCACTAATCCACTTGTAGATGGTCCTTGCCATGATTTTTTGGGTTTGTAGTTTTGGTGGACATAAGTTTCATCAAGATAAACAATATGTTTTCCTTCTTGGCGTTTTTGATGAATGGTCCTCAGGTATCTATGCCTCCATGCAGCTAATTCAAATTTTTCTATAAGAATAGATCGCTCATTTTTATTTTTTTTGAATTCAAAGCCATTTTTATGTAAAAGTTGTCGCAGCGTTTCCCGGCTTCCAGAGAATTGAATTGAATCCTGCAGCTCCATGTGTAAGCTTCTTAAGGTTGGAACACACTTTTTGACAACATAAAACTCGTTTATTTTGCTTCTTATGACAGAAATATCAAAATCATCCAAATTGGACACTGTCGGTTGCCGTGGTCGTTTTTTACCTGGTGTATTCCATTCACCTTGGTTCATAGAACCTTCTTTTTGTATTCGTCGTAATGTTCTAACACTTGCTCCTGTAAAATAAAACAGATTAATGTGTTAATTAAAATTTTTCAAGGACCATCAAACTAGTACAAAGTATTTAAACTAGTACATAATATTTCAAGGACGATCTAACTAGTAGTAGTGTTATTTTTATATTAACTAATATATTTTAACTAATGCTAAGTACATTAAAAACAAATCTTTATTCATTGTGAAATTACACAGTTCAACAGATTACTTTAAGAACGTACCTCAAACTAGGCGAAAGCCTGTATTTTGATTAGCCAGATTTTTTTACAGAGATAGTATCAAGAAATTGGATATTATAAAAGGTATATTTTTTAGTTTACTACCTGTCATGGTGCTGATTTGTGTTATATATCGTGACTTTGAATTCAACATCTCATTTTCTTGACTTTTTTGTAACTCCAGAACTAGACCTTGAATTGAATTTCTAACTTCATCATCCACACGAGCTGAAAGAATAAAGGAACAAATGCTGATTTCTAGCTAAGTAAAAGAAAAAATAGAAACATAAAAATATATACCGTCAAGTTTCAATAACGTTTGGTCATAGTACCTGACGCGGACAGGATTTCATCCAAAAGGCGTTGTTTTTCCATCGCAGCTTCACTGAATTCACTTTTTACTTGTTCGTAATTATTTATCATAGTATACAACATACTTCTCACGCCACTTTTTATCGGTTTCGACATAATTTCGGAATATTTTGATAAAAATACACAAGACGATAGGTTACAAAACAGATTTGTGACGTTTGACATGACAGTTCGAAAATGTTGCCACATAAAGAATTTGTAAAAATGCTTAGTGCCACGACTCGCTAGGCAAACTCTAGTCGCGGAGCTTGGCGGCAAGAAACACCAGCATTAGTATCGTTAGAAAAATGTAACGAGAGACAGCGAAATGTGGAAGGAAATAATGTCCGAAATACCTTTGCTCATTTTTTTAACCACGAAGGAAGTGTTTCTTTCCAAAATGAAATGATTAATGTAGTACCTTTGGATACAAATTAAAATGTTTAATTATTAGGTATTTAGATAATAATACCTACCTCATCAATAGTGTCTAATAAGGTGTCTACAGAACTTCGCGACGCTTCACAAGTATCCTCTAAAAACATTAAAAGAGTCGTATAAAAACAAAGGCGGCCATCTGTACTTGGACTGTTTTTTGGTAAATGGGGTAAAACGTTTTTAAAACTGTAAAACATCATTCAACTATATTTTCTCCACAATATTATTAATATTATATTTTAAATTAAAATGAATACAGAATAATTGGAATATGATAGCATTAAAACAATATAATAGCCGTTTAATTTATGCAGATATCCACATTTGATTCTGAATGTTGAAGATAGCCACATTTGATCCCAAGCTTACTACAGATAGCCATATTTGAAACTAAGAGCTTATACGCACTAGCGATTGACCGCCTAGGCGGTTCGTTTGAGCGGTCCAACCACTTAACGCGGTTTCATCGCGGCTGACCGCTATGGCGGCCAATCGCGAAAAAACCGCGATGATAACGCGTTAAGCGGTTGGACCAGAGCGGCCCGCGTACCTCATAAACAAAATGGACGCCGTCGAGATAGCTTGTGTTATTCATTATTACTCCCGAAAACAACGAAAGAAAAATAAAAAAAGATACTGGATTCATCATTCAGAAACACGTAATGAATTTGGCCAGTTCGCAAGTTGTTTTCAAGAACTGAAGAAGCACCAAGATAAATTCTTTGGCTATGTTAGAATGAGTGTTTCGTCATTTGAAGAATTACTAACAGTTTTATATGTCACCATCAAAGGACAAGATACTAAATTTCGTGACTGTATCCAACCCGAAGAGAAATTAGTTATAACGTTAAGGTATGTATTTTAAATAAAAAATGTTTTTGCTAGCTATTATGTTTTAATTTGAATCGCAATGTGTATTCATAACCACAAAGAACAATAAAAGTAGGAAACTATAACTATTACTGAGAATTATTATCATTAAAAAGATCTAAATAATCAGATTCTTGAGACATATGTGTATTCTGTGAATATGTTGATTCAGGAGAAGTTACAGATTCTCCTTCATTCCATGTTCCACGATGTGTAGGTGGAACTGAGGGCGGTGGTGGTGGTGGTGGGTTATTATTTCTAGCAAATGATGGTGTCTGATATCCTTGATGTGGCCCTTGGTTGTAGTTAAATGGTCGCACGTAATCCCAAGTAGAGTTACAGTAGTTGTATCCAGACGTTTGGGCTTCAGTAATGACTTGCATTATTTTAGCTTTTGTACGTAGGCGTATATGTTCAGGCACTTTTTTTATTTCACTAACCAACGACAAAAAGAACAGTCTATCTTCATCTTCTTCGGCCTTTCTGAACTCGACATTCTTATTTAAGACGTTAATCAATTCAACTCCTATATCATCTTCTTTTTTTTTCTTTTTATTTCGTTTTGGCGGTGGTGGTATGACTGGGTCAGTGACATTTTCTGTTTCATTTCCATCATTTTCTTGCCTTGGCATATTTGAATCAGTTTCATTGATGGATACTGTGTCTTTCAAAAACATTAAATTATTGTAAAATATGTATTGAGTCTTTTTCTTAGCTGCTGACCCACTCCTTCTAACATTGTCCTTTAGAGCTTTCACAAAATTATCCCTGATGTTTTTCCATTTTTTTTTAATTCTTTTCCTAGAACAATGCAACAAACAAGTTAATGATATAGTCATAAAGTAATAGAAGTATAATATAGGTACATATCTAAATTGAATTAAATAATGCATGTAGTAATTATAAATTTTTTGTTTCAGATATTTTGCAACAGGTTGTACATTTGCGGAACTACATTATACATTCAAAATTGGAGTAAGCACTGTAGCAGAAATCGTACGAGAAGTTTGTTTTGCAATTTGGTTTTGTCTGAAAGATATTTGTTTGCCTCAACCAAAAAAAGACGCTTGGAAAAAAATTGCGAATGATTTTTTTCAAAGAGCTAATTTTCCTAACTGCTTAGGTGCTGTCGATGGCAAGCACATACGATGTATAGCACCTAATAACAGTGGCTCAATGTGCTTTAATTATAAAAGTTTTTTCTCTTTGGTTTTATTAGCAGTATGCGACAGTAATTTCAAATTTGTTATGGTTGATATTGGAGCTTTTGGTAAATTCAGTGACTCGTCAATATTTCAAAATTCTGTTTTCTACGAAAGAATGCAAAAAAACCAATTGGATATTCCAGAGCCACAGCCTATTTCACAAAACAGCGAGACATGTATGCCATACGTTTTTGTAGGCGACGAGGCATTGCATTATCTACGAATATGATGCGCCCATACGCAAAAAAAGATTTGGATGAAACTAAAAGAACGTTCAATTACAGGCTTTCTAGAGCAAGAAGATATGTAGAATGCAGTTTTGGAATTTATGCAAACAAGTGGCGTATATTTCATAGACCTCTAAATGTTCACTTTGATCTAGCAAAAGATATTATAAAAGCTACTTGTGTACTACATAATTTTGTAAGAGACCGAGATGGTTATTGTTACGACGACTCACTCAGTTGCCCTTTGACAGAAAACTTAACACAGGAAGGGTTAAGAAGGAACGCTAAAACTGCGTTGAGATACAGAGAATTGTTTGCCCAATATTTTATGACTGATGGGAAATTAGAATGGCAAAGAAATATGATTTAATTGAAAATAGACGTATTTATTATGTTTTAAGATGTTGAATGTATGTGTAGTTTCGTTTATATAAATATAATAATAATAATTATAATAAATACTTACCAAGACTTCTTTTTTCCTCTGTTGTCATCTCATCTTTTCCAAAAATGTCTACTAATTCTTCCCATTGTTTCCGTTTTAAATCTCTATTCCTATATATTGCTCCTTGACAATTCCAAATTGATTCTCGTTGTTGAATTTCAATAATGAATTTCTCTGTGTCGAAGTTCATGACTGCGACTCACGTACTAAGGCCTACTGTCCACGGCGGCGTCATTTGACGAATGCGTGCAACCTACAAATGACGGCAGGCGTATTTTGCATATTTGTTATGTCCACGCTATCGTCATGCTATCGTCAATCACGCTACAAAACTTCTCAGTTCTCTTTCAAGTAGCATCGCGAAAGCACGTCTTTTCGTTGGGAAAATGTCAAGTGATGATGAGGATGTGATTATAGCATACAACTTCATTAGAAGACGACGAAACAGGCGAAGAATGTACTGGCTTCATCCATACATCGAAAGAAATATAAATTGTAGATTATTTGTTGCTGCCAGAGAGCTATCAGAAGATGATTCTGTATTTCAATCATTTTACCGAATGACTAAAAATACGTACCAAAATTTAGTCTCTATTGTTGCACCACATATACGAAATACTGCAATGCGAGAATGTGTCAGTCCAGAAGAAAGGATACTTATAACTTTGAGGTAAGTTATTTTTTAAATACTAGCTGGTGCCCGCGACTTCGTCTGCGCAGGATTAGGGCTTTTTTGACATCTTCATATTTTGGACAATTCACACAATATCTTTATAAATTGTAGCCTATGTGTTACTCTGATTTAGAAGCTATATTATTGTAAAGTTTCATTAAAATCCATTCAGTAGTTTTTACGTGAAAGAGTAACAAACATCCATCCATCCGTACTTACAAACTTTCGCCTTTATTGGTAATATTAGTAGGATAATCATAACGTACTTGTCTAGTAAAAAAAAATATTGTAATAAAAATGTATTTTAATATTAAAAAAAAAAAAAAAAGAAACAAAATTAAGTTTTTTAAGTTTGTTAAAAAATTAAGTTTGTTAAAAAAATTAAAAAGAAACGTAGGTACTTTAAAGTACCGATTACAAGTTTTCAAAGTTCTCCAGTTGGTCTTCAGAAATATGAATTAGAGAATAATTAATTGGAGATACTGGAGGAAGCGATGAATTTGAAATAGAATCTACAGAAGATATTGGTGAATAGGTGTCCCTGTATTGTTGTGACTGCTGTATTGGATAATAGTGGTTGTCATGTTGCTGTGGCTGCTGTGATTGGTCTGACTGAATTTCTTCGAGTAATAATAAAACCTTGATTCTAAACTTTCTCATTTGCTCCTCTGATAAATTTTCTACGTCTGGCAACAAACTTAGTAAAAACATTTTTCTAGCACTGTCTGTCTTAATTTCTTTTTTTTTTATCCAATCGACAAATGCTTTGTCAGCTTCGTTGGTAACTTTTCTTATTTTTGGCTTCTTAAATGTGTTTGAATCGACGGATCCAGAAGATGGCGTTTCCAATGTATTCGTAGTTGCTTGAGTACATGGGACTTCGTCAGTTGTAGAATTAGATTCAATATTTTCGGTGTTCACCTCAGGTGGCACAGGTATGTTCCCCGGTTCATCAGTGTGAACAATTGCTTTCACAAAAGGAAGAACAAACTGTAGTTCTTCATGTAGGTAGTATAATTTCTTTTGCTTTGTCGATGAACCACTAGGAGTTGGTTTCAGGCTGCGGACAAATCCATTCCTTATATTTCTCCACCTAGTTTGACAATCGGCCACTGAAAAGCAACGTGCAATTAATACAATATGTCTTTTTTCAGATACCTATCAACTGGGTGTAGTTTTCGGGCACTTCAATTTTACTTTGCTCGAGGAGAATGCACTATATCTCGAGTTGTAGCAGAGACAACAGAAGTTATATGGGGCGTACTCAGAGACACCTACATGCCTGTGCCAACAACTGATGAATGGAAGGCTATTGCAACCAGGTACTACGAACTAGGGAACCTTCCAAATTGTCTGGGATCTCTGGACGGAAAGCACATACGGATTCAAAAATATCCTAATACAGGATCTGCAAATTATAACTATAAAGGATACCATTCCATTATTTTGTTGGGATGTTGCGACGCAGATGGTTATTTTACGGCTATAGAATGTGGATTTGCTGGAAGAAATAGTGACGGTGGTGTGTTCCAGGCATCGGCTTTGGGAAGGTGGCTAGAAAGAGATGGTTTAAATATTCCTCAATTAGGATCACCTTTACCAAACGATGGAGAAACTGGAAATATATTTCCATATTACTTTGTTGGGGACAACGCATTCCCCTTGAAAAAATATTTAATGAGGCCATATTCAGTGCGAAACTTGGACAACGTTAAAAGAATATTTAACTACAGATTGAGTCGTGGACGAAAAACAATTGAATGTGTTTTCGGAATGATGTCACAAAAATTTCAAATTCTTTTGAAGTCTATTACATGTCGCAAATACTCCACTATAATTTCTATAATAAAATGCATATGTATTTTACATAACTACATACGTAAACATGAAGGAGTGCAGTACCAAATCAGTACATTCAATGAATCGACATCACAAAGACTAAAACCGATTTTAATACCTAATATGACTTTTGTAAATACACCAAATGGTTTACGTAACTATTTATCAAATTATTTTTTGAAACCTGACTGTGCACTGCCTTGGCAGTGGAATCACTGTGTAATTGAATAAATATATATTATTACTTACCGGAAGCGTTTGTTTTTTGTGCAATTTCACTCCAAGCTCTGTCCGTAATATCTTTTCTAGAGTATTCTGGTAATTTATTATTGTATAAACAAGGATATTGTTCAATAATATGAACGAAATTCACTGCCGAGCCCGCCATTTTGTAAAACAACAAAGCAAAACAACAGGTGTTTGCGTCTCACAAGTCGGTCGAGTAGTGACATGCTGCCACGCGCACCGCATGACGAACGCAAGACGAAAGGCGGACGCGACGTTGCCGCTCCGTGGACACAGATTTGATTGTTTCTACGCAAGATGCAAGCAATCGGCAATTGACGATAGCGTGCGTATGACGTGCGGTTTACGTGGACAGTACGCCTACCACCCAACTTTTAATATGACGGCTCTTCTTCGCCGGTACTGACGGTTCAGCTCCCACTTCTTCCTCATCAGAGTCAGAACGGTACACAGGTAAGATGGCGGCCAGCCGCGGAGCGGGCCGTAGCTCTCCATTCAACCGCCGCGGTTGAAACTTTGCGGCGGTCAAGTGCGTACAATCACAGGCGGTTGCATATTAAACTAGGAAAGCGGCAGACCGCGCGGTTAGCCGCCCCCCTCGGTTGACCGCTAGTGCGCAAGGGGCCTAAGTGTGCGGCCACACTGAATGCGCGCCGGCTAGGGCCTAGGCGGGCGCGACAAGCGGAGGCGCGAGGTGGCCACAGTGACGCGCGATCTTTCATAGCGGTTTGACGTATTATCAGGTGTTCTAAACTATGGATGATGATTTGATGTTTTTACTGGACAGTCCGATCTTGCGATGGGAGGTGTTGAACATAAGAGATGGTGTGCACGGAATAAATAAAAACAGAGAAAAATCTGGAGAATTTTGTAATTTGTATGAAGAATTGAGATTATACCCTACAAAATTTTATGACTACACTCGAATGACTATATCGACATTTGACTACATTCTAAGTAAAATATCAGCTAAAATCACCAAAGAAGATACAAACTTTCGCAAAAGTATTAGTCCTGAGGAGAAATTGTTCATAACTCTGAGGTAAGAATAAAACAAGATTTTAATAAAAATTTAGTATTTATGTAGACAGTAAAATTAGTGTAGTTGCCACTAGAATACCCTCCTCCATAATTTTCCTCGTACCTCGGATGAGATGAAAACTGCATCGTTTCTGCCTCGTTTATTATAACTTGGGTAATTTTATTTCGAATGCGTAACTTTTGTAACTCACTAAATTGTTTCATTTGTGGCAGGAGACTCATGAAAAAATGATAATCGTCACATTTTTCCAGCTGCTCATTATTTGAAGCCATTTTCTGTTCTATAAGTGAATTTTTTTTTCTTTCACATTCTATAAGCTCATCTCTGTAATTTGAGGCAGTTTTGCGCTTTGGCGCATTTGTGCGATTGCTGCTAGTTGACGTACCTGGACTTGCCACATTATCGATGTTTGATTGCTCCTCAGTATGAGAGGACTCGTTGAGGGATTCTGAATCACTGTCATGCAGATTGCCCGTCATGGGTTCAGGTGTTATGTCATCGTTTATAAATTGCATAAGTTGAAAGTATGGCCAGGTATACTCTCTATTTCGTTGCCGCCGTCACCAGAGCGCGGAGTAGGGAATTTCTTTTTTTCTTTTCGAAACTGATCGCGAAGGTTTTTCCACTTCTTACGCAGTTGTTTTTCTGTAATAATAACATTTTAATTCAATTTACGTTTATATTTCAGATTTCTGTCAACTGGAACTGCGTTTCGAGCACTAGCTTACAGTTTTCGTATGGGAAAAAGTACCATTGCGTCTATAGTTCACGAAACATGCCGTGTGTTATGGAGTGAGTTAGTTCCTATTCACATGCCGACACCTACTGAACAACGCCTGAAAGCTATTGCAGAAGACTTTGAAGCTATCTGGAATTTCCCCCACTGCATCGGAGCAATTGATGGGAAACATTGCGAAATAAAAAAGCCACCTAAATCTGGTTCAGCACATTGGTGCTATAAAAAAAGAAATACAATTGTCATGCAAGCTGTGGCTGACGCAAAAAGGAGATTTGTAGCAGTGGAAGTTGGCGGTCGAGGCAAGCAAAGTGATGGTGGTACTTTTATTGCATCAACACTGTATAAACTTATAGAAAAAAATAAATACAAAGTTCCTAAGCCAAAGAGACTCACAAATTCTGATGTCATTGCACCCTACGTCTTAGTGGGTGATGAAGCATATCCGTTGAAACACTATTTAATGCGTCCTTATCCCGAGCGAGTACTTAACAATGAAAGAAAAAAATTTAATATCAGATTGTCTACCGCTAGACAAACAATCGAATGTGCATTTGGCATTTTAACAAGTAAATGGAGAATACTACTTAAACCTATCGAAACAAGCAGGAAAAATGCCTTGTATATAATAAAAGCTGCGTGTATACTGCACAATGTTGTAATGGATTTAAACGAAGATCTCGATCTAGATGTTCAACACGTGCTATCTAACCCACCATTGAATGAAAATCAAAGTAGACACACTAACCTCGGAGTAAATAATAATCCAACCCGAAGAGCAAAAAATGTTCGGGTACTATTCACAAATTATTTCTGGGAACAGTTTCTAAGAACGTAATAAATTAAACTTACCTTCACTTTCAGGAAATTGTTCTTTTATTTCATTCCATAACTTTCTTGTAATACTGCGGTTATTGTGGTGTGGATGTTTACTTTGCCATATAGCAGGTTTTGATTGAATTGCACTTATAAACAGTTCAGTATTTATCGCCATTTTAACAAACAATATAATTATCGCGCAAACGCCGAGCGGCAAGACCGAACTGGTTTGATACCCCCGCCACCCGCGCATTAGCTCGCTTGTTGACTAGGCTCGTAGTGTGGCCAGAAAGCGCGGTCACGAACGTTTGAAAAGTACGCGCGCTGTCTCGCTCAAGCCCATCGCGCTAGGCTTCCGCCTAAGTCACTACACTATGGACGCAAAGGCGCGTTTCATATGTTTGATACTTCGCGCCCGTCGTCGCAACCGCGCTAGGCTCGCAGTATGGACGCACACTAAGAAATTGACAGATAGCCGTATTTGATCCGAATTGATAATAGGGTTGTCAAAGTCGGCGAGGGGAAGATGGAGGGTCGGCGAGGGGAAGATGGAGGGACGGTGAGGGGACGGTGGGTGACGGTGGGGGATGGCGTGGGACGGTGGGGGACGGCGGGGAACGGTGGAGGACTGTTGGAGACGGTGGGGGACGGCGTAGGATGGTGGGGGACGATGGAGGGACGGTGGGGAGATGGTAGGGAACGGTGGAGGGACGGTGGGGGACTGTGGAGGGACGGTGGGGGAAGGTCGGGGACGGTGAAAGCATGGTGGGGGAAGGCCGGGGACGGTGGGGGACGATGGAGGGATGGCGAGGGAAAGGTGGGGGGACGGTGGGAGAAGGTGGGGAACCGTATAGAGACGGTGGGGGATGGTGGGGGACCGTGGAGGGACGGTGGGGAATGGTGGAGGACTGTTGGAGACGGTGGGGGACGGCGTGGGATGGTGGGGGACGGTGGGGTGACGGTGGTGGACTTTTAGAGAAGGTGGGGGACGGCGTAGGTTGGGGGGGAACGATGGAGGGACGGCGGGGAGATGGTAGGAGACGGTGGGGGACTGTGTAGGGACGGTGGGGGAAGGTCGGGGACGGTGAAAGTATGGTGGGGGAAGGTCGGGGACGGTGGGGGACAATGGAGGGATGGTGGGGGACGGTAGGGAAAGGTGGGGGGACGTTGAAGTAAGGTTAGGGACGGTGGGGGATGTCGGGGGGATGTGGAGGACGGTGGGGGAACGGCGGGGGATGGTGAGGTACGGTGAGGGAATGTTCGGGAAAGTTGAGGGACGGTGTAGGGATGGTGAGGGACGGTGTTCGGCGATGGGGGACGGTGAGGGAACGGAGGGGGACGGTGGGTATTTCGTTATTTTATTAAATTCTTATAATACTATTTTATTAATTATTAATTTTTATCTTTAATAAAACCAAAATTGTATTTATATTATTACTAGCTTTTACCCGCGGCTTCGCTCGCGAAAACTTTTAGGTTTTACAAACTAACTTTCAGTTTTAATTAAGTTAATTAACGGTCAGTCAGTCAGTCAGTTTCTTCTTTTATATGTATATTTAGATTTTTATGTGAAAGGTCAAGGTCTTAATCGATTTATTGATAATTCAATTAATTTGTTTAAGTTCTGTGTAGAAAATTTGTAGGCTAGGCATAAGTCAAATAAAAAAAATATCATTGAACAGCCTTTTATTTGTTTTTACTTACAATAATACGGAAAAGTTAATTAATCAAAAAGGTTATTTAAACTCGTAGGTCACCAGTATCTACCATTAAATCGTCGCAGTAACCTTCTTGAATTTCTTCATTTGGTGAAGCCAGTGTCTCTTGGGATTGCAAAATATCTTTGTAAAAATGTAAAAACGGTAGATTTTCCCATTCACCAAAATGCTTCGAGAGCAGAGTCTTTACATCTTGTAATTTGTTTTTGTTTACAGACACGACGTTTGGTAATGGATCTGGATCAATCATTGATATTGTTTTTCCACGCTGACACACGTTAACCGCTGTAGCAAGATCGCTTTTATAATGTAGTTCGCCTCTGATAAGCACATTGCCTGATCCCTTTGTTCTTCTTAAAATAAATCTTTTGCACTCCTTAAATTTTAATGGCCAGCTAGTTGTTGTTTTCAGAATACTTTTTACACTGCTTCGCCAATCCATTACTGGACACTCATCGCCAAATTTTATAATCGTAGACGTTTCCGATATAATTTCAGATATCTCGTTAGGATGTAAAATAACTTCCAACTTCTTAAGTTTTTTTTCTATGATTCCAACTGTTCTATCTGCTGGCATATACGAGTGGCCCGTCACTGGAAAGACAATTTCAATTGTTTTGATGGTTGGATTGTTTAATAGCCACTTAGCGCAAGTACCAACCACAATACTGTTTTTATTTTGGCCGCCACAGCCGTCGGCGACCAAACGAATTGTACGTATTCCAGTTTTATCAGTTGCGGTAAGACGATGAAATACAGCTGATGCTACTAGATTCGAGTCTTTAGCAAACTGATCTTCTGTGCATATATAAGCAAAAATTCGTTCTTTTGCAAGTGGAAGTTGGGAAGAACCCTCTACCATGGTAAAGTTGTAATAATATAACTGCCTACTATAGTAGCATGCCTGATCGGGTAGCTTTGGTAAGGGTAAATTTTTTTGGCAGTCAAATGAAATAATTTTAAGTCCGTCAGATACTTCTCTTAACTTCTCAAAAAAGGCTTTTGCCCTTAACGAGTGAACCCTCTTTTCAGTCATTAATGTAGTTTTCTTTTCGGGGTCTGTTTCATTCTTAATCTTTTCAGTTAGGTCTAAGCACTTCGAGCAAACGTCGGTCCTCGGACTGCCAAATCCAAGATTATATGAATTATTGAAAATACTTCGGAAGTACGACTTCTTCACATCAGGGTGTGAATACTCACTCAGTTTATAAACTTTGAAAAGTTTTGCAATGTTTAGTTCTGATGGGAGATACTTTCGCTCAGCAGTCTTACTCTTTCGGCAATAATGAGATTCGACGCATGTAAGTTTTTGTATAAAATTGTGAATGGATTGTTTTTGATCAGCATATTTTCGAATTTTATGGTTTCCCCCGCGTCTTTCGTCTGCAACCTGTCCAAGATAAAAGTATCGCTGCATCACATAAGCTATTCTATGCTTTGTGATTTGAAAAATACTCATAAAAAGCTTTTTGCAGACAGGTATTTTTTTGTTATGTATATATACTGAAAATAGGTTCGTTAGGTATAATTTAACCTAACCTGGCGTTTTTACCACAACGCACGAGCCGAGTGAGCGCAGCAAACGTGCCGCGGCAGCGGCCGGCGAAGTGCCAGAAGCGACCCTTTTTTTTCCCCACCTTCTCATACCGTCCTCCACCATCCCCCCTACTGTCCCCCCACTGTCCCCCACCGTGCAATCTTGCTAAATTCATTGTAAAAAGTAGCATTTTTGGGTAAAAAACTAAGTCCCGAAATTTATTAAGTTTTTATCTTCCATCCTGGACTGGGAGTGATAGAAAAACAGAATGTGCCAGCTGCATCTCCTCCAGTGCATGCTGTAAGAATCAGCTAAGGGAATCGAGGGTTATGTGATAATCCGTTATTAGGTTTCGCATGACTAAGGTGACAGCCCTTGTACGTGTACTAACCTCAATCTTTTCTCCACATTTCTTTTCCAGCTAGCGGGATCCGTTTGGCGTTTTCTTGAAAAACGATTAGTAGCTTGTGTTGGGTTGATCTCCATTATTATGTTTTGCAGCAAATATCGAAATTATCTTCGCCAAAATCCTCATTAATCAATAAAACACGAGCCGCGAAACACTAACAAAATGCTCAGAGACGCCATTAACCACAGATCAAAATGAACACTCGTGATTGGCAGATGTCAAAAGATGGCCAGGTTTGAATCTATACATTTACAGATGGCCACATTTGATTCTAAGCTGCAACTTTATATGAAAATATAGGGCAAGATAGCCATATTTGAAACTAACAAGTTAGACTAGGTTATTTCATTTAAAATTTCCAGTGTTGCTACATTCATACTTCAAATTTACCAAAAATAGCAGATGGCCGCCTTTGATTCTATACGACTCAAAAGATCGAAATACCATAATGTAGGTATACATAAATCTCCAGTCCCACTTCCAGTTTGGGTTCCAGTCTTGACCTGAAAATATATTAATCACACAATAAATTCTTTGATTTGTTAAAATGGTTTTATTTGGTTGGGGTGCACATAAGAGGGCTGCCAAAAAAAACAGCCCTCATCACACAATAAATTCTTTGGTTTGTTAAAAGTGGTTTTATTTGGTTGGGCTGCACATAAGAGGGCTGTCAAAAAAACAGCCCTCTTAAGTGCACTCTAACCGTTTTATTTATACCTACTTATCTTAATAAATGTTAAAAAACGATAAAATGCATAAAATATAATACTGCGTTAAATTTATAAGTAGGTACTCTTTTTCATTACCAAGTCCCCGTCCGAATACCTACCTACATGACATATTCTCCTGTTTTCCTGTATTTGTAAAAACACTTTATTGCACCCAAATAAAAACAATACAAAAACGAAATTTTATGTAGGTACTTACTTTTTTAATTCTCTGTAAAAAGAGGTTCTCTTATTGGATACCTATAAGATTTTTGAGAACTTCAACTGTAGCTTCCTTGTCGAGATCTTTGTATATTTCCAAAAGAATTCTGAATGAGTAATTTCTCATCTCTTTGTTCATATAATTTTTATTTTTTTGTCCCATAAATGAGGCATGTCCTTATAGATTTCGAAAATCTGGGTCCACACAGTTTTTTCTTTATTAGTCGTCATGTTGCACGGGCGAGGTGGAAGAAACGTACAATCCGCCACAACTCTCGACCGCGACTGAGCCAAGGAACATATATACTCCCTAGGCGGGAGAAGAACGCTATGTTCATACAAAAAAACGGCCCCTTTGTTTATACTACTAGCGACATCGTGCTAGATAAAGGAACTAAATATTGGCGGGGGATTTGAAAACCCCGTTCCACAGTTTTTTTTTATAAACACATTAAACTTTATTGAGCTAATCAAATTACTGAATTTCAGCCTGTGCCTACTTGCAATATCATACAAATTATTAAGTGAATTAGTAGGCACTGTGAAATTCAGTATAATTTGATTAACCAGGTGTTTCGAACCAAATTTTCGGTAAAGATATGCTCCAACGCTTGTCTTAATTGACGATATGAAAGATTTTGGCCTGACGGCCGATATAAGTGCATGACACAATGTCAGACTTTTGTTTTTCCATCCTCCCAAGATTGGAGCGTTTGTGTTTTAATATTACGGTTTCGAAAAAAATTTGTACTGTTTCAGGAATTGGTGATTCAATATCTTGCAAGAAAGACTCAGGTGGAGGATACTGAAAGGTGTCAAAAGTTCCTGCGCGAATATCTTCTAAACAGATTAATGCCGCAGCTTCCACAACACGCAACCTCTCCTCCCTCAAGTTGTTTTTTTTTCTTCGTACCAGTTTTTGTACAGAATCGTTTGTCCGACATCTCTAAAGCACACCAATGTAATTTTTCCTTGGCCACTTTCTGTTATTACAATTTTGTCGCCGAAATGTTTGATGAGGTGAGCTTTGACCGTTCTTACGTCTGGAACATACTCACCAGTAATCTGATCCATTAGCTCTTGTAGCGAGAATTGACACTCTTCTCTGTTTTCTCGCAAGTATGAATAAATACCATCCATAGCTTGTGGTAGATTACATACATCTGAGTGCATTGATGGCCTTTTGTCTAATGAGCTCGGTAATGAGTACAACTTTTGGTGGCATCGGCGATGGTACCTAGCATCAGCAGCTACTAAGCCAGTCCCTTCACGAATAAGGCGATCTATAATCTGCTGGCCCCACTCATCGCCTCGACGTGCAGCTATATCAATAACTGTCGCTTTCATCGACGGTTTTTCAACTTTGTGCACTGGGTTCTTACGAGCTGCTGGTAGTTTCACTTGGCGCTTTAGAAATTCTTCTGTGATCTCTTCTCCGCACAAAAAACATATGTTTTTCAGATTTGTGACTTGTTCTTGACGTAACGATGACCGAGGTGACGGCCGCTCGCGTGGAACTGGATCCCCTCCTCGACGAACAGACGCAGCAATAATCTTTTCAGCTGTATACTTCTTTCTGCATGCATCATGTACGGAGACTTCATTCCTCGTCAAAAGATTTTTTTTGTTTTCTCGAAGACAACGTTTTTCACTTGCTTCAATGAGTGTGAGGATTCCCTTTTGTTTAACAATCACCACTTTGCCTTCCAGTAGGCTTGAATGACATATAAAACAATCGCCCGGTGAATCCGACATCCTGTATGAAGTTTATTTGCGATCACACTATATTTTTTACTTTTTTTCACAATTGTCCGAACTTAAGAATTTTAAGAGAAGAACTGCAGAGTAATAACAGAAACAGCCCCGCCTACATCAGCTAGTACAAGCGTTGTCGTCTGGTGATGCTGAAACAAAAAAAAAAGCAACTGAAACAAGAGCTGTTACATCGGAAATTCTGTAATTTCACAGTTTTCCTAGCACTGCCGGAGAATTGCCCATCTTTGACTTGCTGTATCTTCGCAACCAAAAGACATAGTGTGCTCAGGTTTCGCTGAAATTGTAGCAAATTTTGTTATCTTTATTAAAGTAGGTACTACCAAACGTACTTGAAAAACTCTTCGTTAAGGTAGATTTTTTAATAAACTGAAATATTTGCCAAAATTTATTAATGCACAAAGTTACTAACAAGGAACGAAACCACTAATAAAGAACAAAATAGATAACGTTCTTACATATTACTAAGTATCTTGTTTACAGTAGACCAACTGTTAACATCTATAATAATTTTAAGTTATGTTCTATCATCAGTCTTCATTTTACTCACAGTAAATAAACAAAAACTATCACTTACAATATGAACTATGTTTTGGTTCTGATTAGCAGTCTTACCTTTACTAATAGTAAGTCACATACATGTATTATTATTAGTTGTATCACCATTATACTATATATTCTAAGTTTTTGTTCATATTAGCAGTCTTCATTTTACAGTAAATCAATAAACACTAACAAAATCAAATAATCCAGTATCAAAAATCAACATGATTTAAATGAAAATCTTTATACTTATAGCTAACCTATGACGTGTGAAACGTATAAAAACAATTTCTTTCTTTTGTCAAGCATAAGTACGTGGGACCATCAGAAAGATTTGCGACACTAAAAAAAATTGTTCTACAGGTACATATATTTTTATTAAATCTTTTCAAAGTACTCTCCACCAGCCTCTATACAAAGATTCATGCGTCTGAACCAGTTTTCAAAACACTTTTTCCAGTCCGCCGTAGACACCTCGTTTACAGCCTGCTCGAACGCAGCCAGCGCATCTTCCGGCGACGAAAATTGTATTCCCTTGAGCTGATTTTTTATTTTTGGAAATAAAAAGAAGTCACACGGTGCTAGATCAGGGCTGTAAGGAGGGTGACCCAGGAGTTTGACTGGTGTGCTGTCCAGGAAGTCCCTCGTTTTGAGCGCGGTGTGTGCAGGCGCATTGTCGTGGTGGAGCAGTAGTCCGCGGAGCCCTGTGTTTGGTCGCTTGTTGCTCACAACAGAAAAAACTTCTGGTAAACATTTGGTAGTATACCATTCGGCGTTAATGCTTCTTTGATCTCGTAAGGGAATTGAGGCCAAGTGGCCAGTCAAATTAAAAAAGCTGGCGATCAAATCTTCCCCCCGCTTCGAGATCGCTTCACTTTGGTAGGCGTTGGTTCATTTTGAAACACCCAAACTGTCGACTGGCGCTTGGTTTCTGGATCGTATTGATAAATCCAGGACTCATCACCTGTTACAATGTCGTAAACACGCCGAGACGAGCCTGCTTCAAATTTGTTCAGCATATCACGGCACCATTCCACCCGGGCCTGCTTCTGAGCGTCGGTGAGGTAGTGCGGCACCCAGCGCGATACTATCCTCCTCACACGAAGATGCCCGTGTAGAATCTCGTGAACGCTTCCCGATCCAATCTTTAATATGTGCTGAATCTCCTGATATGTAATTCGCCTATTATCTTGGATTAAATTTTTCACTGCTAGCACGTTTTCTTCCGTAATAGCCGTCAAAGGGCGATCGCTTCTTTCTTCATCCCCCAAGGTTGGTCGACCGCGCCTAAATTCGTTATACCAACGATACACGGTTGCCTTGGAGGGGCTTTCATCCATAAATGCCATTTGAAGTCTATCGAACGATTCATCCGGTTTCAGGCGACACTTGAAATCGTAAAAAATCATAGCGCTAAAATGTTCCCGGCGCAGATCCATTTTTCAGTAAGACACGATACTTTGAATTGGCTCGCAAAAAATGTGGAGGGAAATTTTGAAAATGGAACACACATATTTTTACTTACAAGTAATCATATTTTCAAAAAAGATTCTAACCGGCCAGTCTGCCATATATAAAAACTATTTATCGCAATACTTTCTGAGTGGCCTGGTACACTTCGCATCTTATGCATATAACAGTAGTTTTCTTGGTACAACCAGGTTTTCTGCACCTATTCTGTGGTTCTCCTGGTGATGGCAGGTGTTGAGCTCCATGAAGTCTCACCTTTTCAGATGGCAATTGTACTGAAGCTTTGGTGCGTTTAATCAAAGGTTCATGCTCGTCCTCATCATCACTAGATGACTCGGGTTCTTTAGAAACATATGTATTCAACATCATCTCCGCGATTTCCATTTTATAGGTCCTGAGTTGTTGAATCTTCTTCACCGGGATTTCTTTCTTCAGTTCATCATTTTTAAACTGAACCCAAGCATTTGTTACTGCCATATCAAACATGTGATCAACAAATCTCATAGTCCATTTTTTGGTACGATATCTGCAGGGGCACACAGCTAGAAGACGATCTGCTAAATCAACGCCACCCATATTAGCGTTGTATTGTTTGACCACTGCTGGTCTAGGGACAGTGACATATTTCTTGCTCCGTTTACACCATCTACGACATGCGTCAATAGTTTCATCGGCTTGTATGTTTGATAGGAAAGTCACTGGTTTATTATCCATCCACTTAGTCAGGGCCATATTTTGTTTTTCGTTAACCAAAACTTGGCTGGTGCCTCTGCTCTCTTTCTTCATGTCCTTGTCATCCTTAAGTAATGATCGAGCTTCCTTAGGAATGCGATTTTTCATAATTGTACCAGTGCACATCAGCCCCCTGTTTTGCAGTTCCGAAACAAGCTTCTCAGTTGTGAAATATCGTAAATAATATGGCCTGGTCGAAGACTGTCTGCCAAAGTCAACACTGCTTTCTCTCCTAAACAGAAAGAAGAATTTTCGTTCTCAGCATATGTCGTTGAACCCTGGTAAATATGAAAATCACATATTGCACCATCAGGATTAGCCAGGACAAAGGCTTTTAGGCCAACAGGGTTGGGTTTTCCCGGACAATATTGCTTGATGCCACATGAACCGGTGAACGGAATTATCATTTCGTCGATGGATATATTTTTGACCTTGGAATATGTTTACATCCGTTCAAAACTGCATCGATTATTGGCCGCACCTTCCACAGCCTGTCTTTGCTTTTGTCCTCAGCAGATACCAAGTTATCATCAACGAGCTTGATTGCATTTCTCAGCTCATAAAATCTGTTTCGCGACATGTTGTCAGCTACTATGGGCACCCTAAACTTCTGTTGCCAATACATGCGCAGAATCGAATAATTGATACATGACATTACCAATTTTATTGCTTTGAAAACATGGCATTCTGGTAAAGTCAAATTCAATTGTCTTCGGGTTCTGGCCAAATACATTTGGTTCGACTTTTCTACAATGAGTTCCATTAGGTCGTATGGAATATAAAGACGATAATAATCGAGTTTATCAAAACTGCTGCTATCAACTGGTAAATATGCTGGCTGCATTAAAGGCACTTCATTGGGAGAAAAGGTTTTCTCACACCAAACGGCATCAGCTGACCTGCCATGATCGTTACCTGTGTCTAGATTTTGGGCACGTGTTCCCCTCACTGATACTTGACGTCCGCCACGAGATCGACTTCTGGATGATGAAAATGCAGCTCTTCTTCTTGACACCGAAGATGCACCACGACTGCGACAACGGGTGGCACGAGTAGTCCCTCGACTACCACGTGATGGCACGGGATTTACCGGTGAACCTGATTCATCTGAGCCAACTTCATCTTCTGACGAGGAATTTTCTGGTGACATTTCAGTTCTACGACGCCGTAAATCGTATTCGTAGTCAGCATCATCTATGTCGCCATCGCTGCCACTATCTTCATACTCCGATTCATCCAAGTTCACCTCTTCCTCGATTTCGTTATCTCGGAGAACTATAAATATGCAATTATGCATTAACCTTAGATGCCTTGTGACCCAGCGGCCTAATTTTAGGACATAGAAATGTGACAAAAAATATTTCATTCATTACGACATGTTTTCACGAAATTTAGTATGCACGTCAATATTCATTATTTTAACTTTAATTTGCTTTATTTCTTGCTATCAAAACTATACAGATTTCATAGATATAAATTGGTAAACTTACCTCTTTTTCTTCGACTAGCCATCTTGCTCCAAATCCACGTGAAAATGACAGTTCTTTTTTTTTTCAAACGTCAAAATATGTTTTTTTTTTTAGAGATGCGTTCACTATAAACACGATTGACGGCTAGTTTCGGACTGGCGCCAAAATTCAAATGAATAATTTGACTCCAAAATCTATGTCCTATTGTTAGGACGCTGGGACGATATTTGATGATTCAAAATTTTGTTTGGCACTGAAGTACTACTGAACTTATGTCGTATTATTAGGTCATTGGGCCTTACGAGGCTATAGGCGAAATCAAAAAGCTTTTCAGGTTATTGCATACTACCGAGTCATCGTCTTCGCAATTTTTGTTGCGACTGCTTTGTCTTAAATTTGTTATTATAGCAGTCTTAAAACCTGCTATAAATTGGGATATTGTAGGGTTATAATTTGACCCACAACTATACCTGACACACCAATTCTCAAGGGGATCCTGGTTTAATCTGCGAGTAGCGAGACTCTTAATACCCAATTTATTTAAATTTCTCCAGAGTCTCTCCACGGCATTTATTGTTTGGATCCATCCTGCTTGCGATGGAGGGGGGTACCTTGCATTTGCAAATTTCATGCCAGTTATTGTTTTCTTCATTTCAATGAAATAATTTAAGTGGGGACTCCGAGAAGTGAGATTAGTGCTAAATGGTTTCCCACGCCTTAAGTCGGGTGAATTTGCATTTAATGCGTCAAAAAGTTGATCCATTTTTTTTAACAAAGTTGCTGTCGCAAGCGCTTCTCCAGGGAGTTCACCTGAAACAAATGTTATATTTATTTTAGTACACTTTTTAATGTTATGCTCATTATTTTCTAATCTTTAGACCATGTTTACAGCACTGTGATGTGACGCCTTTCCACGATTCGGGTGACATGGGTAACATCGCAGGAATGTCCGATGCGAATCAATTCGGAAGTTCTTGCGATGCGTCGTGTGAGCTCGCAGATTTATGCGATGCGACATCGCATCGCAGTTTTATGAACATGGCCTTACATATTATGCATGCTATACAAACGTTCCTACCTGCAGAGACTTTGGCTAAAATGCCAGCGGCTACAGTGTGGCTAAACACTTGCGCCGCCAGTTTTATCCGCATTTTCTTTTTAGTATTTGGATTTATGTGTTTCTCTGTTAGGGCGGGAGCGTACACAAAATTGGGATTATTTATGTCTTGATAGAAGAATTGTTTTACATGTTCCCATTTCGCTTCACCTATAATTAATAAAAATTTAGTTAATTAATGTCATCACATTGTAAATATAAAATTAGGACATATATAAATATTTATACCTTTTACAATATTTCCATCGGAATGTATTTCTGTAGGAAATTGAATATTGTGTGCCATAAACATGTTTCTAAGACATTTTAGTAGATGAGGTGGATCAGCTATTGTCACGATCTCCCTTCCGTCATGATTAAAATATGGTGTCTGTGTAGTTGCGCCAAGTTTGCGTAATGCTTTAGAGTTTACAGAACTTAAGTCGCATACTGTAGCCAATACATTAAAACCCACTTTAAAGCATTTGGTCAGTACCTGAAAGAAAATATTTTTTTTTAGTAGAAATAATATATATTAGACTTCATAATTGGATAATTTTAATATAAATTCATTAATTCATTAAATTCAAATTCTTTATTTATTCTTACCTCCTTGATAATTACTGACAATCTATCTGAGGGCACAGTTTTTGCAGATAAATAAAATGCAATTGGCTGCTTCTATTTCTTTCTCAGGCCACAAAGCATGAAAACCAAAACGTTGCAAGCTATCTCCTTGGTTCTGCCATGATTACCATGGTCCTGGAAACCATCTACACAGTCTGATTTTGGATTGTAATGAAGGTGTTTCCGAATGGCCATTTCATCAAACAACAGTGTGCAAAGATTCTCTTCCTCCATGTACGTTTCTGCCATAGCTTGTAATCCACTGAAAATATGTTCATTGATCCCAGGCTTCATAGGAACCTTGTTCAGTAGCTTATTTAATGTGCTTTGACAAGGCAGTGAAAACATACGTACGCCTAAGAACACGGTAGCAAGCAGGAGATTTTTTATACAATGTCAAAGCAAGTAATTTTTGTTATAAATTGTATCTCTTGCCTTTTTGTTTTCTTTGGCAATTAGTTAATTGGCTTTGCAGCAAAACAATGAACGAGTTGCTCAATTTTAAGTCAAATAATTTTTGGATACTCTCATTTTCACAAAAAAAATTTACTTTATTTATTTTTGTTTTGCCTTTTAGTGCATTTCTCAGTTTTTTTATTAATTTCATTTTATTTGTACAAATAGTGTACAATTTTTGCTCTGTATCAGACAACTGACTCAATTTACTTTTGTATAAGTGTTTCAAAAGTCCTTTCCGTTGCTTTTTGACTTCCTGTACTGGTTTTGGTTCCATTATTTCCTAAAAAAAACATTTATAAAAATTGAACAATAGGTAGGTAATTATCGATGATATGTAATTATATCATCCTAATATTAAACAATACAAATAAACTTACCAAAGGGATTGGTAGTTCAGCCACACTGATATTCCAGCTAAAGGAGTATCCTGCTGGGTCGAATTTCTGGATATAGCATCTTGTGAAGAATTAATCTGAAAAGTTACAAATATTTAATGCATTAAATTATTAAGTGATCTTTTTAGTTATATACTCGCGTTGGTCACTGTTTCTGTTTCTAATAGTGGTCGTTACTGGTCGATGTTGCTCCACATCCATAGGAACTACCTTAAAAACCCTACACTTGACCCCGGGCGGTGCTAAGAGTGCAACAAAACCGGCTGCTGCACCTGTCCTCTGGATCTCGCAGCAAATAATGCCATACGATAAATAAATCCAGCATGGAACTGTTAAATAATAATAAAACTTACCGAAGGGATAGGTAGTTCAGCAACACTGATATCTTGCTGCGTTGATGTTCCAGCTAAAGGAGTATCCTGCTGGGTCGAATTTCTTGATATAGCATCTTGTGAAGAATTAATCTGAAAAGTTATAAATATTTCATTGATGTGATGACCTACTATTAAATTAGTAGTGACATAAAAAATTGGGGGGTGTATGCCATACTCACCACGCTTGGCAGGCGGGTTGGTGAGCGCAGTAGAAGTTTTCCATTCACAGGTAACATTGCTGCCCACTCCTTGGATTAATCCCTTAGTCGCCTTATACGACACCCGCAGGAAGATATGGGGTGATGCTATTCTAACCCAAGCCTGAGCCAACTTTAGGGAGCTTACAGCTGAATTTAAGCCTAGTCAATAACAATGTAAAAAAGCTAACTGACTAACAATCACTATTATATTTGTTAAGAAAGAAAACTTACCAACAAGTTAGGTGGTTTAGCCATACTGATATCCCGCTGTGTTGATGTTCCAGCTAAAAGGGGATCTTGATTGACAGAATGTTTGTCTGTAGCAACATCCGGTGAGGAATTTACCTGTAAATGTCATATAGGTACTTACTGGCAATCAGAAAATTAGATTTCTTTCTTCACTTCTAAAGAATTCATATATCTACATCATTATAAGTATTAACATATAAGTTCAATTACCATTTGTTTTACAATTGAAGGTATTTTAGCTCATTTGTTCGGTATAGGACAGATTCTTGGATTGGTCAGATTCGTGAATTCGGCAGATTCGTTATTGGACAGATTCGTAGATAGGGCAGATTCTAGGATTCGACAGATTAGCTATACGGCGGAAGTACAGGTGCCAAGAAAACAATTTAAATAAAAAGCACTTATAATTAAAGAAAAAAGTTCACTTAATGAAATATTTCTATAAATTTCTTGTTTTAAACATAAAATTTATTTTGCACAACTGTTTCAAGCAATTAATCACGGTGATTTCATTCTTCAATGCTGCGGTAACTATTTTATTTATTTGAGTATTTTTTTGCATTACTTTTGCATTACGCCGCTTCCCCTTGCAATGAATTTGTTCCTTTTTTAATTTTCTGTCTTGAAACCTGGATTCTTTCTTTAATAATTCAATAAAGAGATAGAGTGATGGCTTCACGGGAAATCTTTTTTTTAGGCGAGCATGCCATCCTTCGATGGAGTTATTTGTACGAAAGTTTTCTTCGTAACAAGTGAACACATTCTCCGTAAATATTCCCATCCATTGAGTAGAGAAATAATTTCTGAAAGCATTGTATTCCGCTGAATCATCGCCTAATTCTTGAATACTCAATATCGCTTCAGGAACCAAAACTGGTGGCAGCAACGGCAGTTGCATATATAGGCGCAAAATAAACTCTCCATTTTCAGTTTTATCAAATCCGAGTTTTTGTCCCTTTTTAAGTACGGCTTTCCAGAAATGAAAGTAGCAGCCAGTTACCTTCACATCAGGAAAAACTGATTGGACGGCTCGAATGGCTGCTATTTCAAAGTCGCATTTATAATTTTCAATTAACACGGAAAAGTGGTCTCTCAAAATAGTGAACAACCGTTCGTAAGTTGCCTGCGTTTTATTAGGCAGAAGTATGTAAAGCACTGGAACAAAATTTATCGTATTGTCATCGTGAGCAATATTAATATGAATACTGTAAACTTGATAAAATGGAGTGGGACATATTTTGAAGGTACCGTCTCCATAGAAACTCTTTTTCTTTTTTAAATATTCTTTCGCCAGTGGCGTCCCAAAGAATAAAATTTTGTCTTCAATACCATGATCAAATAACAAGAATTCACCCACAAGGCTGTGCGGTAGCTTCAGGGATTTCAGGTGCTTACAGTTTTTGGTATTCATTTTCAGGTAATTATTTCTTGCTTTATACAACACATCCTTTTTCTGTTCAAAAGTTGGTTTATCTTCATCTATTAATTCACTATCGGCAGTGTCCATGAATTCCTCAAACAATTTTGGGATTGGTTCGAGCTTCTTGCATACTAAGGCCTTGCAATCATCCATCAAACTATCCACTGCATTTTTAGTAAAATCGGGCAAGCACATGTGTCTGGACTCTCGCACGATTCGGTTTAGTTTATCCAAAGTGATGGAACTGTTGCACTCTACCTTATGAACACATCGCCAGTTTGTAGTACCACATTTCCGTACATGGCGTGAATAGGTTGACAAGTCGAAAATGCATAATTTTCAGGGCTGCCTTTTGAAGTTTACTTTTTTATTAGTAAATCCATTTTTTTTGTATTTTTGTTTTTTTTTATTGCATTATATTTTATAAGAATCGACTTTTCAGATTATTACATAGAATTTAATTATTTTGATTATTATCATAACAAAAACAGACATATCAAGTCGTTCACCGACGACTTGTCAATGTATTCACGTAATGAATTTAGACCCGAATTCAAAATTTAATTTTCTACGTACGAATCGAACGTAAAAATAGGCATAAACATAAATATATTAACATTAATAAGTATGAATGTTATCACAATATGTAATTAAAAATGAATATTAGAAATAGTAGGTACCTAGGTAATTAAAAAAATATATTTTTTGTAGTATGTAGGTAAGTATATAGGTATATAGGTAAGGTAAGTATAAAAAATATAAAGGATATACTATTTATTTATTAAAAAAAAACAAATCAAATTATAAATTTTTAAATTAACAAATTAATAAAATCAAAGCGGAAATAGTAATTATTCACAGTCTTCTCCATTTTCTTGTACATCGGGGTCTTCCGTATCTAAATCTGGATCTCTGTCGGGAGCGCTATTATCGGTCTTTATATTTTTATAAAATTCATGAAATGCGGGATCTATTAATGGTAATAGATTCATCAAATCCTTCTTTTTTTCTTTACTTATCGGTAAAGTGTCTTTGGATACAACTTCCAGCTGTATGTTGTCAAAATTTTGTTTGCCCCTTTTTCTGTAATTTATTACTTTAAAAGAGCTTTCATTGTCCAAATCTGTCTTGAAACGAATTTCTCCTATGGGATCTTTATATTGCAGCCATTTTACAGGTTGCCATAAGAATTTATTACCAGAGGTATCCTTTTTTTTAATTGTGAATGGTCCTTTTTTCGAACTTAATTCCGAAAAATTTAGAAAATCATCAAGCTTCATTGGTACAACGTTAAATGCATTATTAATCTTGCAAGATCTTACCAGTTGAATCCAATCATTGAGGTGGTTTATTTTTATCTGCGTTTTCTTTTTTGTGCGCTCAATGAGAGAATGATCCGAATGACACTCCATGTGGCTGTGTCCACTGACGAGAAACTTATGGTTGATTGTCTCTAGCGTTGGATGCATGTGCCGTAAAACCATAAACATCATTGCAACAGCATTGTTTTTGTTTTGGCCTCCACATGTATCTGAATAAAACGTTACTTCTTTGATTGTTGGAGGCAAATTCATAAGAAAATGCCACAAACATGACGCGATTTGATTAGCTCCTCGAGCACCGATAGTTTCGTCCCACATGTAACATGTACCTTTATCATTAGCTAAATCGTGTACTGTCAGATTAAAAGACCATAGCTGCCGTTTGTAAAAAGCAACAGAAGTTTTCAGGTAAGGCGTAGGCAGGCATTGCTGCAGGTCAAATGTATACGCTCCAAAAGACGGATTGCGCTTGGCTTCATCTTTATCCACTCTTTTTTCTGAATAAGCTTTTTCAGCTTGTGATTGATGCTCAAGAAGCTCAACTTCGTAATTGAATCTGTCTTCGCCAACAGCTAACTCTATTTTTGTGTTAAGGAGATCACACGTGTGGCAAGTATCTTTGGATGGCATTTTAAACGACAGCTTTAAATCATGGAAACATTGTGAGTACAATTTCAGTGAAACTGGATTTGGACAAATTTCTTTGTACATACGATACATAGCTGCTATGGAAAGGTCCGAAGATAGATATTTTTTGTTTGTTCTTTTTCTACAGTAATGACTTTCGTAGCTCGGGAAAGATAATATATGGTCCTTGGCTGAATTTATATCGTCTACAGTTTTTTTATTTTTAGGTGGTTGACGTCCTCTTGTATCAGCTGGAATAATGCCACTTACAGAGTTTTTTTTCTGGTCCATCACAATGTTAACAAAACCTTTGGTTTCCCCGAAAGTTTTGCAAAAACATTCTTTACAAATTGGTTTTTCTATATTATTTGTTACTAATTTATAAATGCAGTAGCAATCTCTCTTAATTGTTCTGCTGTCAGTTTTTTGTGTTTTTTTTGGTAATATAGTGATCAGACTGGCCATGTACATTGCTCTTCGATCTCTGCTTCCTAAAGCCCAATATGCATCAAAACATTGTTTCCTTTCTGTTTCAGGAAAGCGGTCGACACATTTCATTCTACATTTACTAAGTGATTTTAACTGTCTCTCAGGAATTTCTTTACCTTTTTCAGTAACGTAACTTTGACCAGAATTTCTTAGTTTCTTGCATTCTTCTCTTTCCTTCCTTGATCTTCCTTTCCTTTTATTAGTATTAGTACGTTCATTTGAGACTTCAGAGAGCACTTCGCAAGTAATCTCGTTTTCACGGTCTAATATATTATTCACAAGAATACATAAATTATTGATAGAAGAACTGTTATTTACTGGGTTACTTGTATGAATCATATCAGTGTCAAAATCACTTCTGAGAATAGAAAAACTGTCATCATCTTGGTCTTCGGGTGGTGAAGTTACATGAATTTCGGCCGAGGTAATAATTTGAATACCTGATTCTGCTCTAGATTCGAATATGACACTATCGGAGTCTGCATTTATGTCTGCATTGGGCACATGGACGTTTTCGGGTAGTTGATAGTCCGGATCTGCCACGCTATCATCGGAAAGATATAAGTCTTCCTCTAGATTCACATCGTTAGTTTGTTTGATCCCTGGATCTTCTTCATTTTCTTTTTCAGAACTAAAAGAATTAACATCACATTCTTTGCTATCTCCAATTAACGTCTCCTTAGTTGATGTTTCTGTAAGAAAATGAATTTCTAAATAACCTATTTTTTTGTACACCTACTTACAACTGTCTACAACGGAGTTTAGAAGTAAAATTACAGTTTTTTCATACATGCACACACACGCACACACACACACACACACACACACACACACACACACACACACACACACACACAGGCCCACACTAAGGTTTCCCTTGTATCACACACAAAGACAAACAAAACATCCGAGACCTAGTTAAATTATCGAAGTTTTCATACGGAACCCTAAATTTTTCAAATAATTCTATAGCCTATGTTAATCCCGAATAATGTAGCATTCTATTGGTGAAACAATTTTTAAAATAGGTCTAGTAGTTTTTCAGTTTATTCATTACATAAACATACACACACATACACACACACACACACACACACATACACACACACACTCACACACACACACACAATCATCTCTTATAGCAGGACCTAATCAACATTGCCCTATTAAAACTATACCTAGTCAAGAAATGGTCACGCTTGAAACCACACAGTATAAGCTGAGCTTTGATTGGTGTAAGCCGGCCCCATATTGTATGGAGCGCAGTACAAGTCAGAGCTCAGCTTATACTGGTGGAGGCAATGTTGATTAGGTCCTGCTATAAGAGATGGTACCTAAGTAGTAAGGACCCAGGTATCTTATCACCTCACTGTACTATAAATCTATACGATAACTAGTAGGTGTACTCATTACTAATATTGTAAGTAAATTTGTTTGCTTATTTGTGACTGTAGGTAGGCTCTTTATTTTAGGAAAATAATATCTCACTTCATAATCAACTAAACCTATTTAATGCGAGTGAAGCCTCAGGCACAACTAGTCTTTGTAATAAATATAGGTAGGTGCCAGTCTAGCTTGGTCCTCAGTTAACCATCAGATCACGACAAATAGGTACCTCTACCTACCTAACTAGTCAGTCTTGTGTCGAGCATTATAATATAACTAAAAAGCTACTGAAAGATAATATAAGTTACTTATATAAGCTAGGTAGATAGGTAGGTACTTACCTCCGGTTGTATTTCCTTTATGATATGGGGAATCTATAGAATTCTCGTTACAATCTTCAGTCATATTCGATTCAAAATGTTCACTAGAATAATTAACTGATTTCTGACGTAATTCCTCTAAAAAACGGTATCTTCTTCCCGCCATTATCGTTTAACAATCAAAAACATGCAGATAAATTGTAATTATTCCCGCCGAATCAAAACAAATCGCACACGACAAGATCAAGGAGCAAGTGCGGAACAAAACAGAGGCGGGAAAGGTATAAAATTTTCATAGAACAAATAAATCTACACCTTTCACTTTCTAACGTATCGCTTTGTCTCATTACACACATAACGGTCAATAAGAACAATAATGGATATGTTTACTTGTCAGATAATCTATCGCTCTATTGATGCGGTAATAAGTTGACAACTCGATTTGTACTACTGAACACGCAAATATGGGTAGCGTGATTAATTAAATATCTCGAGTTATTTTGTTAGTTTCATTAAATAAATGGCAGGCTTAACTTTACATATTCAGTTATTCAATTATTCATCAAATAAATTTTTGATATCTTCAGATGTCATATTATTACTCATTAGTAGAGAGTTGTTCAAAAATTCACAAGTTGGGTGTGTGCGTTAAAAGCGGACCTCTCGACTTAGTCATTTATTCACCATATAAAGCAAGTGATCCAGATGCCAATTTTCAATTAAAAAATAATTCATACAAGTCGAGTTATCAACCTATTCACGCCTTGTACGGATTTGTTTTTCTTTACATAATTGTATCTATGTCCACCACGTAAAACAACAGGTTTTCCTCTTTCACTTGCAATGATTTTTAAATCCACTTCACCGGTGCTAGAGCCGGCCAGATCCATTTTCACAAATATTTTAATTGATGAAATAATTATTGTTATGTTCACAGCGAAACAAAACAGGAAAACAAATTATGGTGCATTTATTTGAAGTATAGGTAGACATATTATAAATGACAATGTCATGAAGTGTGCTGCTAGATAATTGAGTATCAAGGAGTTTTCATAGCATTGAGGAGTTTATTTTTACTTAAATATAATATTAAAATAATCAAAATCTATTAATCTTTGAGTAATAATAAAATAGGTGTGGATCATGAATTGTTGAATAATGATAGTGGATGGTATAAATTAAGGGTTTGCCAAGCTGAAAATGGAAAGTTTTGCTTTTGTTCCGTCGGTGAGAATGGGGGATTTTTTTATTATTTTTGTGCACGACAGTACATTTTCTGCCGTATAGCTAATCTATCGAATCCTAGAATCTGCCCTATCTACGAATCTGTCCAATAACGAATCTGCCGAATTCACGAATCTGACCAATCCAAGAATCTGTCCTATACCGAACAAATGTTTTAGCTCGGAGGGAATGCAGTAATGTAATTACATATTCTCTTGTCCCTGGAACGGAAAACTTGCTAAGTCGTTTCTTGTTACTATCAATATAACAGGAATCTTGGAAATGCCTGCCACATAAAACTTTACTGCTTTTATAAAATGCAGACAAGGATTCAACTGAAGACCAATCTTGGTCTGGCCTGTAGTAAGTTGCCCAGGCGGTCGCCCTGCAAATAGATGAACAAATACATTTAAGGACTTGACTCTCTGACCAGGAAATGCAGTGATGGCTAAGTATAATAAGTACAGAATCAAATATACTTTACTTCAAAATATTTGCTGAACCCGGCATAGGAAAACGGTGAAATGAAACTGAATTATCCTTTGCAGCAGTTGCTCCGCATTTAGCACACTTTCTGTATACATTTGTAGACATTTTCTTTCCACAATTCACAATTCAAACTTGAATCAAACAAACCAAAAACCAATAAATCAAAAATAAGTTTCGTTAGAAAAACAAGTAGCAAGTAGAAATGACAGCTTCGAATAGAGTTGCCATAATAAAATCTCATAATAGTGCAATAAATATCTTCCGTGTCCATTTTTAGGTCCGTTTAAAAGAAAATAAATAAATCAATAACTTTTTATAATCATTTGATTATTAAAATAATTTTATAGATACTAAACCTAAATATTTATGACACATTGAGTCCGGTTTTTATTAATTTGATTCTTCAAAACACGATAGTTTATCGGGTATGAGGCAATAATAAGTTACCTCTCAACACACACATGAAATTTTTGACGGAGATTGTCAACCTTAGCAAAGATAACAGAGCTTGGACTGAGCCGAGATTGGAGCATTCGCAATACTCACGTTTCAACGCGCACACAATCTGCTGAGACAATTTGTCTGGTTGCTTCCGCGCCGATACAATACGCAACATGTTGGGCTACGCCCCCCACGTGTCCTCAACATTACTATTGACGACACAATCTGTCGGCTCACTGCAGATTATGTCAACAGATTGTTGCTGAAATTGAATCGTGAGTAGGGCCCTTAACCCTTAATCAGGCATAGTACGATTTAAGGCTCGCGCAAACTATAGCCGCGGCGGCCCTCAACGCATCGCATTGCAAAATTGCGCCAAAGCACATAGCAGGCGCATCGGGCCGCACCGCAACGCAATATTTTGAATCAGTCAGCTTTTGGCAATCTAAGAAGATGGATAGTTCCGACGAAGAGCTTTTTTTATTCAATATGCTTTTTAACGAAGAGATGAAGAAGAAAAGAAAAAGAAAACGTAGCATATGGGTACACAAGATTTGCAAGAAGAGAAATGTGTATGGTGAATTTCACTCCCCTTTTAAAGATTTATTGGAAGATGAAAGAAAGTTTTTCCAATATTTTAGAATGACATATGAAAAATATTCTGAGCTTCTTGATACTATTCGCCCAGTTTTGCAAAAACATCTAACTACATTTCGTGAACCAATTAGCCCAGAAGAGCGATTAGCGGTTTGTCTAAGGTGAGAAGGCTATATTATTTCTTGATCAATCTCTAAGCGAGTAAACTAAATGAAACGAACGGTGTATTATGAGACAGAAGGAAAACTTTATTAAGAAAAATAATATATTGTATCATTTATTAAAATTAAGATAGTGATTAAGTGTGTTTTGGATATCAGTATTCGGATTTAAAATAAAAGTCATTGGTGCGGTTTGAATTTGAGATATTACCAGTGGCGTAGCGTGCCTTGGAGGGGCCCTGTATCAAAATTAGTTGGGGGGCCCAAATGAAGTTTAAAGATTTCTCACAAAAGAAACAAAAATGCTTGCATTAAGTTAAAATAAATATTTATTGATTATAAGTTACCGCTTCCTCCTAGAAATTGAGCTAGTCTAACATTTCAAATGAAATACACACTTTACTTGCCTTTTTTTCGGCAAATTGATTTATTAAATCATCTATAGCTGAAGACGATTTTAGTTTTTCTAAAATTTCTGCCTCTATAGACAATAGTGACAAGTCTGATAGCCGTTCCTGCCACATCGAAGTCCTTAGGTAATTTTTTATCAGTTTTAATTTTGAAAAACTTCTTTCAGCTGTTTCGGTTGTAACTGGAAGGGTCAAGAATAGAAAGCATGCTGTTATTACCTCTGGAAAACTGGATGCAATGCTATTGAATTTTATCAGCAATAATTCCATGAGTTCCTTAATGGAATGAGTTTTTTGAATTTCAGATTTTAAGCATGTTTTCAGAGCAATTAATTGTTCATAAAGATTAACTGAAATGTCTTTACAGTATTTAGCCGACAGTTTTCCGGAAGCATTTTTTATCACTTCGTTTGAAGAAGATAGTAGTTTCTCCGGATGTAATACTTCGAACATATTACTTAGATCACAAAGGCTCTGAAATCTTTGTTTGGTTTGAGAAATTAATATATCTAAACAGCAATAGTATACATTGACTTTGAAATATTATTCCGGGTCTGAAATTCTTTCATCTTGTGATAACTCATCAAAAAAACGCTTCGTTATCTTTCGCCTTTTATTTTTAAAAACAGTTTTTACCCCCCACTCTTTTGCCAAATCTCCAGAGATTTGGCAAAATGAGACCAGTCTCATTTAGCAAACCCTTGAATGAATTTTGATTTCTTATTTCGCTCAGTCTATTCAAAATATTACTTAATAAAATACTAGCTTTCTGTAAGTCATTATTTTCATGCTGTAGAGCTTTAGAAACAGGATTAATGATTTCAAATAATGAAGAAAAAAATGTGACTAACTAAGAAATCATAACTCTCTAAAATGTTAATTATATTTTTACATTCTTCACGTTCATCTTTTTTAGTGGAAATTAAATTTAGTTGGTACAAAGTTTTCATGATTAGTAAATATTTTTTCTTTATCGCTAATAAAGCGTCGTTCTTTGAAGCCCATCTAGTAGGACATACCTTTTTAAGGGTAATTTCATATTTCTCAGATGAATCGTTACTCAACATTGCCCAGCGTTTTATACTATTGCCAAAAAATAGTAGATTTTATGCCGAGTGCATAAAGCAAGTCATTATTACCCGAGATCGTTATATGCCCGAGCCCGCAGGGCGAGGGTAGATGAAGCAAGTCGAGGATAAAAATGAATTGAGCACGAGTTATAAACTCTGCTTTTCACTTTGATTGCGAGAAAATAAAACAATAACATAACATACTAACATTTATTTAATTAAAATTCAAAGTAAAATTAGTACAATTTTGAATGCTGAATGATATGGTTTTTCCCGGCATATTAACGGTATTCTTTTGAATTTGAGATGACATGACAGAAGATGGTATATTAAAAGATGATTGTTCTGGAGATGGTTCTTTTTTAGTATAGATACATTTAAAAAGCTACTTTTTTGCCCTTGTGCATAAAGTTCAACTTTATGTCGCCTAGATTCAGCATAAAGTAGTACTTTTCCGAGCATGAGAAGTGAAAAGTATATATTTTTATTAGTATTTTTTTTTTTTACTAATTATTGCTTACACGCGTTAAGGTGCGTCCACATTTGTAGCATCCTGACGTAGCACGATCACGCATATCGTATCGAGTATTTGTATCATATATATGGACGCTCATTTTTAACCACGTCAAAATTTGCCGTATCTTGTTAAAATACGCGTCCATACTTGCTAATACTGTATCGTGTCAGTGTATCGGCTTTTAGTTTCACAAATATGGACGATACAACTTTTTCTCC
The DNA here is from genome assembly GCA_949820665.1 of Scrobipalpa costella. NCBI lineage: Eukaryota > Metazoa > Arthropoda > Insecta > Lepidoptera > Gelechiidae > Scrobipalpa > Scrobipalpa costella. The sequence goes on from OX463309.1 coordinate 11,546,303, forward strand.
GATCCTCGTATCTTTTCCTGATACGCGTGTCTTTCTTTCCCCTCTCGCATCTCGTCTCGTACAAATTCAGTCATGTCTTCGTTCGCAAACGGTTCAGCGTCATCGTACGCAATTGCTCAGAATTTAGCAGTGACGTGCGCCAGTTATATTATAATTCATTTTATTTCAAAAAAAGCAAAGTCCAGACGTAGACGACGTTGGTGGGAACTGGAAGTGTTTAGAAACAGAAAACAACATGGTGGAATACCATTGCTGCGGGATTTAAAATTTCAACATACCAGTGGAAAATACAAAAACTTCACTCGCATGTCACCCATTGATTTTGAGTATTTACTAAACATGATTGGCCCAGCTATTCAAAAAACTGATACAAAATTTAGAAAGGCGATTTCAGTGAAAGAAAGACTTAGTCTCACTTTTAGATTCCTAGCAAGCGGGGATTCCTTCACAAGTTTGCAATATGTATTCAGAGTATCGAAGCAAGCAATAAGTCTAATAGTACCAGAGACCTGTCAAGCTATTCTCAATGTATTAAAAGAACAAATAAAGGTAAGATATGTTTTATTAGTAAAGTATCGAATTACAGATTATTAAATGTTATAAGGTCACTGAAATCATCATCAGAAGCTACATTTCCACAATTCATCACATTCATATTTGGAGCTGGTGTAGATGTCCGGCTGGAGTTGGAGTCGGTTTCATATCTTTCCCTTTCCCAGTCATAATGTCCTCTATCAGCAGAAAGCAGTATATTGTTTATATGGTGTTCAACGGCCATAAAAGTAGTCGCTGAGTAAGTACGGAATTTGGACGCTAAATAATTTGCATAAATTTGATAACGGTCGGGTGCTATACCTGGCGATAAAGTAGTACTGGCAAGGTTAGCAGTAGCAGCTTGTGCTGAAGACCTCATCAATTGCAATGCTTCATTTAGGATTGGGTCCTTCTGCGACGCACTTTTCTTTGCCTTTTTCATTGGTACAGGATGCTTGAATTTTGCGGCTGCGGACGCTTGGCTCCTAGGCTCTTGCATCACAGTAACTTGGCTTCCACCTGGTTGATTATCGGGAGCGTCAGGCATCTCGTTTCCATGTACTTCGTTCCTAGGTGACTCATTTTCAAGTACTTGGTTCACAATTTCTTCCGCCGGTGATTCTCCAGGTGACCCATTGTCGAATACTTCTTCATTTTCATCGTCCTCTGTTGAATTTTCCTGCAAAAAATCCTCTTAATAATATAGTGATTTTTGTTACAGTTACCGACTACGCCTCACGGATGGGAACAAATCAGCGCAGAATTTCTGAATATGTGGGACCTTCCAAACGTAGTTGGTTCAATGGATGGAAAGCATATCACACTGCAGGCTCCTTTTAATTCTGGATCGGAGTTTTTTAACTACAAAGACTTTTTCAGTATTGTAATGTTTGCTCTTGTGGATGCCTCCTACAATTTCTTATTTGTGGATGTTGGGTGTCAAGGCAGAATTTCAGATGGTGGGGTATTTAACGATTCAATATTGAAGACAAAAATTTACAACGACTCATTGAATATTCCACCCCCGAAGGTATTACAAGGAACGAATTACATTGTTCCACATTACTTTGTTGCCGACAGTGCATTTCCTTTAGGCTCTCATATTATGAAACCTTATTCAGGGCAACACGCCAAAGGATCAACGAAACGTGTATTTAACTATAGACTATCAAGATCACGAAGGGTTGTAGAAAATGCTTTCGGTATTGTGTCAAGTGTATTTACAGTTTTAAGAAAACCTATGCTGCTTGAACCTGAAAAGGCTCAGTTGATAGTGATGACTATATGCCACCTTCATAATTTTCTACGGAGAAGCCCAAATTCTGTTAACAGGTATACACCGAGTGGTACATTTGATACTGAGATTGAAGGCACAATAATACCCGGAAGATGGAGGGCGGACGATAGCGCCTTAACATCGTTTTTGCCATTGACGAATACTCCTCGTAGAGCAACATTAACAGCGGAGCATATGAGAGACCAAATTGCTGAATATTGTTGTAATGTGGGAACATTACCATGGCAAAATAATGTATAGGTACAATAGGTACGAATTATGTATACAATATAAGGTGTAAAGGACGGTTGCCCGAAGACTTCAGACCATTACCCTAAATAACATTCACGAAGAGATATTAATATTAATGAGATATTTTTTTCTTGTATGGTGGCGTTAGTTAGCATAGGGGAGGCTCTTAAAATAATAGTACTATACTTACGGTATTAAGTCTGTCACGTGGCTTGTTTCTGTCGAGCAGGAATAGCATATGTGGGTAAGCAAACCAGGACGATCGGTACACATCATTAGTACCTATAATAAAACAAAAGAAAAGTTTAAAAAATAGTAAAAAACGTCATCTTCTGATTAATTGTTTAGTAAGTAATTAAAATAAACATAAGGATAACAAATAGCCTATAATTCAGCAGTACTTATCATTCATTAAAAAATACTAACCTTGACCTGTTGTTTTTGATTTTATCATCTTTTGTTTTTCTCGTCGAAGGGCCGCCAGCAGGTATTCCATCTTCTTTTTAATTTGTTCCAAAGGACGTTGTAACTCTGCCTCCAGTTCGTCCCAAGCGTCTGCCTTCAACAGTCTGTTGAAGTAATTCTTGTTTTTGGGATCCCATAATACTTCCTTTTTTTTATAGGCCTCGATAAGTTTAATAACACTTCCGTTATCCCAGCTCATCCCGAACGATGTTCTGTTTTCTCTGGCAAACAACGAAATGGCGAGCGAAACACAGGAAATCACTGCGTACAAGTCTATACTTGTTCAAAACGACGCGTATCTCCTTTGATGATCGCGGAAAAACCGACACAGGATGGTTCGCGGTGTATCGCGTATCGTATCGCGATACAGTATGAAGATACGGTATCAAAATACGTCCATACCACCGATCGTGATACGCGTATCAGATACGAGGTGTATCAAGATACGCGATCAGTGCGGTTCGGGCCGTATCAGATACGGAGCGTATCATTACCGTGTATCATCTTGCGTCCAAACTAGCGATCATGATACACGCCAATGCCACGCAACGGAGATACGATACACCAAAATGCTACAAATGTGGACCCGGCTTTAGGGGCCCCTGTAGCCCGGGGGCCCCGTATCATTGATACGGCTGATACGGCGGTAGCTACGCCCCTGGATATTACTGGATTTTCTTCAGGCTGTTGTATATATGTTTGGATTATAAAGTTTGAAGTATCTTTTGAAGTAGAAAGACGACTTTCAACAATACGGACGTTGTTCGTATTTCTAAAGTGATGATCATTTGTTTGTGTTTCAGGATCAATAGAATTATGGGTTTTCATCCTATAAACTTCTTCTTCGGCCGCATTTACAATTTTGAACACTTCGCGCTTGACACGTATTTGAATAGCTTCTGGAAATGATTTTACTGTTTGACCCAAATTTTCGAAAAAGGCAACTACGGGGTCAGGTTTGTTTTGTGAGCTATATTTCTTTTGAATATACTCTTGAAATAAAGAGTGGGTTGCTGTGTTTTCCGTAACATCTTCTCTTGCTCGCGGTCTTTTATATATTTGGTACGGAGTTTTCTTCTTCGCCTTTTCACCCTGTTCAGTTTTAGTAGAAGAACCTGAAGCTTGAGTGTAGCTATCGTCATCTGTATAGGCATTACTTGGTGAATCTAAAGCTGGCATATTTGAGTCCGTATCATTGTCAGAGTCTAAATATGGGTTTAAAAATGACAGTATCTTAGTATACTTTGGATCTTTAATATTTTTGATATGGGTTTAAAAATGACAGTATCTTAGTATACTTTGGATCTTTAATATTTTTGGCGCTTTGGCCACTTTTAGTTTTCCTCAATTTCTCAGCACGTCTGTAATTCTCCCTAATCCTTTTCCACCTGTCTCTACAATCTTGAGCTGTAAAATTAAAAAATAAATTTAATAAAATGCTTTTTTTTTAAGATTCTTGGCTACAGGGAACTCCTTCAAGTCATTAGCTTTTAGCTTTCGTTTAGGAGAATCAACCATAAGGATGATAATCTACGAAACTTGCTCAGCCATATTTGAGAAGCTATCACCAATCGTCATGCCTCCGCCTGATGAGTCAAAGTGGAAAGATATAGAATTACAATTTAGATTGAAATGGAACTTTCCACACTGTATAGGGGCACTGGATGGAAAACACGTGCTAATTGAGGCACCACCTAACAGCGGATCTCTCTATTATTGTTACAAAAAAGTTTTTTCAATAGTATTATTAGCATTAGTTGATGTAGATTATCGTTTCATAATTGTCGATGTGGGTGGTCTTGGGAAAAACTCTGATACAAATATATTTAAGAATTCTAATTTTGGTAAAGCGTTCCTTAACGGACGGCTAGATTTGCCTGCTGATGATTTTCTTCCAGGAACAAATTTGAGGATGCCTTACATAATAGTTGGGGATGAAGCATTCCCTTTGAACAAACACTTGATGAGACCTTATCCAGGAAATCAGTTAAATAATGACAATGAGAAAAAGGTTTTTAATTACAGACTCAGTAGGGCAAGGCGAGTCAGTGAAAATGCATTTGGCATATTAGTCCGAAGATTTAGAATATATGAGAGGCGCATGCCTATGTTACCAAGGGGCATATTACACTATCATTTATCTTGGATCATTTAATTGATCATATATTTGATCCAAGATAATTGACTATTTGAGTCATATCTGTGTATTACACTATCAAAGTTGTTTGATCCTATTTTACGTCATATGTGGTTGCAATGGAGAATGCGTCGGTGGTGTGCGCTACTATTGCTTCGGCAGTGTCCGTTATTTTACTATTAAAAAAGAAAAAGAGAAAAAGGAATACAAGAAAAAAACGAATCTGGCTAAGATCATGGATTGCACGACGTGATCATATCGGCGTTACTTCGAACTTAGTTCAAGAGCTAAAAGAAGAAGACAAAAGGTCATTTAAGATTTATCTGCGAATGGACAACTCAGTATTCGAATATATTCTTTCAAAAGTTGCAGCCAGTATTGCAAAACAGGACACACATTTTAGAAACTCAGTTTCTCTAAGAGACCGACTATTGGTGACTTTAAGATTTTTAGCAACTGGAGAAACTTATTCCAGTTTACAGTTTTCCTTTCGGATACCTCAATGTACCTTAACTCAAATTATACCAGAAACATGCAAAGCCATTTATGAGTGTCTAAAGAATATTCATTTAAAGGTAAGTGACTATTGACATGTTATTATTGAAACTAGTTATACGGTTAGAGAGTCGAGTTCAGAGCAAAAAAAAAGAAAGTCATATTAATAGAAACATTAGATGTAATTAATTATAAAAAATAATACAATTTTCATTTAGAACTTGAAATCTGTATTTTCGTAATATGTTTTGACATCTTGTACAATAACTCGAGGTGTAGCATCCATTATTATCATTCCATTATCATCGGTGGACATGAATACCTCTTCTTGCAGTTCACTTCTTGCCATTGTATTATTTTGAAGCTGCACGGTGCAAGCTGCATCAATAGAGTCAATATTTAATGTTCTACTATCATTTGTCAGTCCGGTTAAGTTTGGTTCAATTGTTTGTTGAATATGGGACAATGTAGAATTATTTCCTTCCTCTTCATCACATTCTGCTGCTAACATAGGCTCTGAAGAAAATGAAACGTTTGACCTGGACGTAGATGGTCTTGATTGAGCATTATCAACTTCATCCCATATTTGAAACAACACTTGTTGTATTTGCCGTTTGGCTTTTTTTATGGATTACATCACCAGCAGACAAAATATCATTAAGTTCCGATTCAATAAATTGGCAAAAAGAATTGATGTTTTTATTCACTGTTGGTTTCTTAGCCATTTGGGACATGTCTCTCATGGTGCTGATTGCTTCATGTATTAATTTGTCATCATTAGATGTATGACTTGTTTGCGCAAGTTGTCTCTTCTTTCTAAATTTTGTCTCAATAAGTTCTTCCTGTAAATAACAAATATTGATTTATAAACAATTATTTGTTACAGATACCAAATACAGAAAGAGAATGGGAAGATATAGCTGAAAAGTTTGAAAATAGATGGAATGTATACAACTGTATAGGTGCCTTAGATGGGAAGCACATCCGCATGACTTGTCCACCCTATAGTGGATCGCACTTTTATAACTATAAATTGCATAACAGTATTGTTTTGTTGGCTCTGGCAGATGCGAGCTATAAGTTTATATATATAGATGCAGGAACTAATGGAAGAATTGGTGATTCTGGTGTGTTTGCAAAAAGTAAATTAAGACATTGTCTTAACGATACATCTATTTTGAATATACCACCTGCAAAAGCATTATTAAACACAAATATTAAACTTCCTTATGTGGTTTTAGCAGATGATGCTTTTCCTCTGACCCACAATACCATGAAACCGTACCCCCTACGAAATATACAACACAAGAAAAGATTTTTAACTACAGATTATCACGTGGAAGACAAGTTATAGAATGCGCTTTTGGAATCTTAGCATCGCGTTTTCGAGTCCTACTGACTACTATTAATCTCCCACCAGCCACAGTACAAGATATTGTATTAGCATGCTGTACATTGCATAATTTACTCATAGATAAACAACCCGAACACAAGAAACCTAGAACAAATAAAAAAACTAAGAGTACTAAACAAACATCGGGAGAATTGGATGAACTAATACCCATTTCTAATCAGCAAAGAGAAAATACTTCACATGGGACACAAATCAGAAAATACTTTACATGTTTTTATAATGGTCTGGGATGTGTACCTTGGCAAAATAGTAAAATATGAACTTACAGTGTCTGTTGATTGAGCTTGTGAGTTATTTCCAGAATCATCCATAGAGTTTGATTGATAGCCTTCATTTGTAGGAATGGTTTGTCTTTGAGAGCCAGTTTCATCAGAAACATAATCGAAGTTTGATTTAGAAGAATCTGCATTTGTCGATTTATTTACAAAATGAAGCATCGGATACCAGTATGCTGATGGTTGATAGACATCTCCACTAGATCCGCTTTTTGTTTTAGTGACCTGTAAAAATTATTGCTGAATTATTAAAAAATAAAATTTATGCTTACTTAAACACATTCTTTATTTGTCGCCATTTTGTTCTCAACACTCCAGTCAAAGGGCGGCGCCATTGCAAAGCGATTGCAGTACAATGCAAAGTAAGAAGAAATAAAGATTTCAGTTCAAAATATTTACGGGCTCGAGCATGGGACTCAACTCGACAGCGACAGATTGATGTATGAATGACACTGACAGGTGTCAGGTATTGACGTCAGGGTTACCAGATCTCAGAGAATTCGATTTGCCAAAAGACATCGTAATTTTTAGTATGGCTTGTTTTTTGTTCTTTCAGCAAGATTATGCAAGTATATAATTAGAAAAAGAACTACATTACATTAATTGAAACATATTAACGAACAAGAAATTAAAAACTCTTTTTTTAATATTTGCTTTTAAATACCTAGCAGAAAAAAATTAAAAATAACTGGCAACACCTGTTTCTATGACCGTATTGGATGCAATCTCTCAGCAAATGTCAAAAATCTATGATCAAGGAAAAAATGAATCATATTCCTATATTACATTATCCAATATAATTGACTCATAAATGATAATGTAATATGCCCCCAAAGCATGTTAATCTTGTTGTCTTAGCTACTTGTTGTTTGCACAATTTTTTAGTAACTGATAAGTGTCATTGGGATGAAGAAGATCTAGAAAAAAATGTGACAACAACAGAAGCAATCCAACATTTGCCACACACAGGATTTCATGCAGCTCAAGAAGCAGTTCATATTCGTGACAACTTTAAAAAATATTTTGTATCTCGTACCGGCTCAGTTGAATGGCAATGGGCAAACATTATGGTGGCACTTCACATGGCCATTTGTGTTTGCTATTGGGTGTTTGTTATATTTGACAAAAAATATGATGATATGGCAAACATTCAAATAGAGGCAAATACTACCATCCACACGTGGCAGTCAAATAACAAACACACAAACATTTGGCACCACAACGCAAGGGTTTACCAACACTATGGACGTGTTTCAACTTGCAGCGGGATTTTATTATTTAAATGCATGTTACTACTACATGCTATGCGTCAGAAAATACAAAGTAGTGAAAAAACCATGGAGAGCAAGGCGCTGGTGGATGCTAACTATGCATAAAAATAGAACCCAGTGAGTAATTTTCGTAGATTACCTAATTATGACAAAATTTAACTAATTCAAGATGTTTTATCCTAATCTGCGAAACTAATACCTATATTTCTTTTCCAGGGAATCTATGGAGAATTTTTTTATAGAAATGTTAGCAGAACCATCAAATGAATTTAATAATTGCTGTCGAATGTCAATTATAGATTTTGAAGTTATATTGCAAAAAATTGGACCTCTAATCCATAAAAAGAACACAAAGTGGAGAGATTCTATTCCTTCAAAAGTGAGACTGGCAGTTACTTTGAGTTTCTTAGCTTCAGGAGATAGTTACAAAAGCCTGCACCTTACCTTTAAAATATCAAGCCAGATCATCTCAAAAATTGTCATGGAAGTGTGCACTGCCCTGTACCAGATTTTAAAAAAGGAAGTGAAGGTAAACAAGAGTATAATTTCAATCAACTTTAATTTATGAATATAGAAATAATTTTACTCTCACCTACTACTTACTACTATTAACTATTTAGGTTTGAATATTATAAAATCTTTCAGTGAATCAGCTGGACCCTCATAAACATTGTTAGAAAGTATAAACTCCCTGGTACTACATGGCCTTGCAGAATGTGAAGTGCTGGGTGATGGTACTGATGATGTTTGTATGTACAAGGGATCAGCCGAAGCTCCATGAATAGGGTTTGGTTTAGACTCTCTACTAAATGAAGGAAAACCAACGGTGGAACATTCTTCTATGGGCGCTGTTTGAGGGTGCTGAAATTCTTCTATTGGCGCTGATTGAGGAGAATACACTTCTTGGAATGTCATCGGTGGCGATGTTGTATAAGTTGCTGGTGAAGTATATGGGCGACTACTGGGAGAATTCAGCATATGTTCGTCTACAAATAGCTGGTTTATCTTTACCATCATGATATCTCTACGCTTTTCAGATAGTTTTCGTATCTTCCTTGCTATAAGTTGCCCGAAGATGGTGCATTCATCATCTGCATTGTTTGGGTGATGCTGTTGCTGGGAAACCTGTTTCATGAAATTGAATGCTTGCTGCATATGTTGTTTAGCTTCTACCAGCTCTGGTGGATTTCTCTGTCTCCTACTAACCGGTGGTGTTGGGGTCATGGAGGTCGGTTCTTGAACTTTTTGATTCGATGTGGCTGGGTTCGATTCATTCTGTTCATCAGTTGCAATCGTGTCAGTTGTATCTGTATTTTCAATCTGTTCTTCATCCTGAAATAAAAAATAATAATATTAACAGAGTAACCTGTAATATGTAACAACATACATACTTCCTAATCTTTATTAATCTTATTTCCTGTTTTTGTAGCTGAGAATAAAGATATATGTATTAATGTATTTTTTTACAGTTGCCGGCAACTGAAGAAGATTGGCTAGCCACAGAAAGTGGTTTCCACCAGCGCTTTCCTCATTGTATTGGTGCTATAGATGGAAAGCATGTAGTCTTACAAGCACCAATTAACAGTGGCTCTGAATACTACAACTATAAAAAATCTTTTAGCATAGTTTTATTAGCTCTAGTTAATAATAACTACTGCTTCATGTTTGCTGATGTAGGATGTCAAGGGAGGATAAGCGATGGTGGTGTGTTAAAACATTCATTGCTTTGGCATAAAATGAGCAATAATCTATTGAGATTACCTGCACCGAGCCCTCTACAAAATGGAACTGTTGACCTACCATATGTGTTTTTGGGTGATGGAGCATTTGCCTTACACAACAATTTAATGAAACCATATCCTGGGGCCCATCAAGAAGGCACTAAAGAAAGAATTTTTAACAAGAAGCTGTCATCAGCTCGGGTTATAGTCGAAAATGTCTTTGGAGTCCTGTCCTCTGTATTTAGAGTGCTACGTAAACCCCTACTTCTAGAACCAGAACCAGCAATAACAGTTGTTATGGCATGTATAGTTTTGCACAACTTTTTAAGGAAAAGTAGACATTCCTCACACAGATATAATCCACCTGGGACATTTGACATATTTGATGGAGACAATTTAATAGTTCAAGGGTCTTGGAGGGCCGATATACCCTCCAATCCAGCTCTGCGTAATATTGCTAATATTCCTAGAAGATCCCCGAGAAATCCAGTAGACATAAGAAATGAGTTTGCTTATTACTTTTATCGGTGATTTGTTACATATAAAATTCTTTTGTAATTAAATAAATACATGTTACAAACTATTATATAAATTGTTTCAGTACAAACCTCAGTACTTCTAGTTTTGTTGCATTCATAAATTGATCCTAGAAAACTATCCATAAATGCAAACGCGAACCATGTCCGTTGATAGATGTCGTTGGCACCTGATCCCGATCTTTCGGATTTCTTTATTTTTGTCTTGTAGCTTCTATAAGCAGACATTAATGACTCTTTCTTTTTCTTCAAGTCTGGCACCGTGCATGGGACCCCTAAATTTTCTTTTATGTTGTTCCAGGCGTCATTGACTCGTTGTCTATTTTTATGGGACTCATTTTGAGGGTCCCATATGCATGAATTAACTTGGTACAGTTCAAGAAATTTAAGAACAGTGTTATTGTCCCAATTCATAGTAAGTTCGGTAGTTGCTTCACACAAGTATCACACACAAGCTGCACACAAACACAGTAGGTATCTGCACGTCCGTACGGGTCCGCGGCGCGCGCGCTTCTGAATATGGCCATTGTGTGGACGGTTTATTGGCGTATTTGCCTATTTGGCCCCTTTGATGTCCCTCAAAAAACCGACAGGCGCACGGAAACGCGTATTTGATATTGGCCATATTTGTCAAATAGACAATTATGCCCAATACTTTGTCAAATAGACTGTCCATACATGGTATATGTTTGCCAAATATGCCAAATACACAAATACAAATAGCCATGTGAAGTGCCACCATTACAAGAGGAATGCAAAGAAATTCAATTTAATAACGGAATACGGGGCTATAAGTAAGCATATTCTACGCTAAGTTCGTGAGAATACATGGACATACCTTTTTGGATTCCACTTATTTTTCGTTATTATAAAAAATATATTGCAATTGTCACCCCCCATACAAATAATTATACTTTATAAGCTGCGTTTACAACCGGTGTTGCAGACAGCATACAGGCGGCGGCTTAAAGCTAGGTTTATAGCTGGTGTTGCAGGCAGCATAAAGCAAGCGGTTTAACGCCTGCCACAGATTAAGGCTGGTTTCAGAGCGACGCGTCTCGGCAGCGCTGCCCAGCCGCGCGCGCCTCGCATTACACTAGATTGTATGTAGCGTTTCATAGTGACGCGTCTTGGGCCGCGTCTCGGCCGCGCCGCGGTCGGATCTCCTTCGATTGCCAGTAGCGTTTCAGAGCGACACGGTGCGGACGCGCGGCTGCGTACAGTCCAAATTTATGTATTCCTCTACGTGACTGAAAATGGATGACTTTATCGACACGGGGCGACTGATTGATGAAGTTCGTCATCGAGAATGTTTGTGGAATGCATCTGATGCGAATTATAAAAATAGGGACGCGAAAAATAAAGCTTGGGAAGAAATCGGGATAGAATTGTTCGGAGAAAATTTCACTGCACAGAAAGGTTGGTAGAAAAACATTTATTAAGTAATTATTTAAACATTACAATCATTTTTGAGAAAGAATTAAATATTCTCCTTCTTATTTTTGTGTAAGAAGTAAGTAGATACATAGTATAATACAATATTTAAAAAAAATTACGAAACTTAAGATAAGTACCTACTAAGTAGGTAGGTACAACCCGTTCGCGCTAAGTTTGCCGCTGGCGATATGACGTCGAATGGTTTTTCTGTGATTAAACGCAATAATTAATGTGTCTAATTTTACCCAAATACACAATTATTATATAAAAAAAGTATATTTAGGTAAAATTAGACACATTGATTGCGTTTAATCACAGAAAAACGAGTCGACGTCATATCGTCAGCGGCAAACTTAGCGCGAACGGGTTATACTATTATCTACTCAGTGCAGTCGATGTAATAGGTACCTAAGTATCTAATCTACCTACTTCGTCGAGTACTTAGGTTTCCTTAATGGTAGGTACTATAAACCTATAAGTACACTATTACATCGTACCTAGGTATTTTAAATCACAGAAACTTGCAAATCAAAACACTAAAATATAGATCTGTCTTGCCATGATACACGGCCAGTGGGTGATACGAAATAATCAGCGAATACATGGCGTAATGTATTTCCTGACATAGTAACTGGTTCAGCATCTAAATCAGTCATTCCCGTTATAGTTAATGTATGGTTTACATTGTAGCCGTCACGTACTCTAATAAAATTATGCAATACGCAACATGCTTGTACTATCGTTTTTGCAACAGGAAAACTGACACTCTAAGGCTTCGTTCACACGGCATTGTCCTGCACGTTTTTTTGTAATCGTTTTCTTAACGTATAGTCAACCGGGTGTTCATATGGTACACGGCATTGTCCTGCACGTTTTTTTGTAATTGTTTTTTTAACGAATAGCCGCAGTTTCCACACAGTTGTCACAGTGAGTAGACGTACTGATGGATCCACGCTTGGTTGTACTTTTATATTGGTATCGAAGGCGCCAACGGTCTCGCCGGCGACAAAACAGAAGATTTTGGGTACATCCTATTAATCAAGAATCTGTGCGAACGATCACATTTGAAAAATTATTCGAAAATCTTAGAAACGATGAAAAAATGTTTTTTAATTACTTTCGAATGTCTATTGAAAGTTTTGAAAAGTTATTGACTCGACTGGAAAATTCAAGCCTACCAAAATCAAATACGAATATGCGGAAATGCATTAGTACTAAAATGAAATTAGCCATCTGTTTAAGGTGAGTACACAAATAAAAATACACAGGTTGTGATTATTTAAGTTTTATTAATGTTAATGAAATCAATATTATAATTTTAAAAATATTAAAATTGGACCAATTTTACTATAGTGTATTCGTGTTTCGTATTAAAAGTCATTGTAATCAATATCCGAGTAGTTAGAATAGTAGGATTCGACAGAGGACGGATTTTGAAGAGAAGCTGCTGTAGTTAATTGTACAGAGGCTGGACTTTGAAGAGAAGTCGTTGCAGTCATGTTTGTACTGGTAGAATTAGTAGCTTCTTGTATATTACTGTTTTGGAATTGTTGTGTAAAATATCCTCTGTGAACTGATGAGAGATTGAAAGACGACGATTCACGAGTTTGGCGACTGTTTTTAATTTTTTTCATTAATTGTAGCACACCCATTTGGAATTCGAGGACTTCATCATCGTCATACTTATCTAATGATGGTAATATCCCATTAAAAAATGAAAGGTGCCGATTCATTGGTTTAGATTCGTTATTTGAATAAGAATCCATAAATTTCATCATCTTCGCATCTACAGGACTAATCATATTTTTTACAGATCTTTTAGGTACACGATTAGGTATTGGGCTCTTTGCCGCCATTGTGTCTATAGAGTTTTCCAATGTTTCATTTCTTCCCTCAGAATTATTTTTCTGGTTTTCGGATTCTGTGTTATTGTCGGATTCCGTGTTGTTATTTTCGGTAGTTACGTTGTTTATTGTCTCTTTTGGTTGTATTACTTTCTGCAGAAAAGATAACTGTTTACTATAAACATAGGGCTTTGCTGTTTTGGCACCACTTCCTGAGCTTTTCTGACCTTTTATCTTTTTATATGATCGATTATAATTATCTCTTATATGAGTCCACCGTTGAATAATCATTTTAGCTGTAAAAGACAAATATGATAAGTAATACAGTACATATTATACATTTCTTTTTTCAGGTATTTAGCATCGGGGTGTTCCATGAAAGATTTACACTATTCATACAAAGTTGGAGTATCGACTATAAGTGGTATCATCTGGGATGTTTGCTGGACTCTGTGGCATGTCCTTCAGGGAGAATATCTTCAAACGCCTTCTACAGAAAGTGAATGGATGAAAATAGTGAAAGGTTTTGAAAGAAAGACTAATTTCCCTCATTGTTTAGGTGCAATTGACGGGAAACATATAAAAATCTTAAAGCCTCCTCATAGTGGATCCATGTACTTCAATTATAAAGATTTTTTTTCAATTGTGCTACTTGCGGTGGTTGATTCGGAATACAGATTTATATACGTAGACATAGGATCATACGGAAAAGATTGTGACTCATCCATTTTGAAAAATTCCATCTTATGGAAAAAAGTTAATGATGGTTCGCTGAATATACCCAAACCAATGCCATTATTAGAAGGTGGAGAAAGTACACCTTACGTATTTATTGGTGATGAGGGTTTTGCTCTACATAATAATTTACTTCGCCCTTTTGGAGGAACACATTTAAATTTACGTAAAAAAATCTTTAATTACCGCCTGAGCAGAGCAAGGAGGTACGTGGAGTGTGCTTTCGGTATCTTAGCGGGAAAATGGAGAATTCTACATAAGGCTATTGATGTTTCACCAAATTTATTGACAGAAATCATAAAAGCATGCATTGTATTACACAATTACGTTCGTGAACATGATGGACACAATTTTGAAGATGTGGCAAATCCTCCATTATTTGAAAATATTCAAAGTACGTCAGTTCGAAATGTTCAAGCAAACAGCGTAAGGTCCACTTTTAGTGACTATTTTTTATCAAACGAAGGATCAGTCCCATGGCAAAACGAATATATTTAGAACTAAGCAGAGTAAATTAAAATATGTTGTAACGCAATTTTTATTATTAATAATAAAATGTACATACCTAAGGCTTGTCTTGTTTTTTCTTCCAATGTCTCAAAATTAGGATCCATTATTAACATGATTCCCTTCCAAGCCGCTTGAGTTGCGACGCGATTTTTATAAAGTTCCAAAGTTTTATCCCATAAAACGGGATTTTGCTCCACTAAAGAAATCAATAGTTCGTTATCTATAGAAGATTCCTCAACCATTTTGAATAATAAACACCCCAAATCAAACAATACGTGCCACCCGTACAAAAGACGCTCAGGTACTAAACGCTTCTTCGGTTGCTATTCGATAAAAAACGTATGACATCGTGTCGTGTGAAGGAGACAAAGCTATACCATATGCCACTGCGGACCGAATACGTCAAAGTTCATTCGATTTGCTTGACAAGTCCGTTGAGTATACGTTTAAACGTATAAGCGGTATACGTTTGCGTGCAGTACAATCGACGTGTGAATGGATCTATGTACGTTGTATAGTCACTATTTATACGTTAAGACGTATACTGCAAAAAAACGTGCAGGACAATGCCGTGTGAACGAAGCCATAGGGGTATGAAACACTCTAAATTTGTTAGACATTATTCCAAATGTTGATTCTATGTATCTTCTAGCGCGACTCAAACGGTAATTGAAAATTTTCTTTTTGTAGGTCATATTGAATCTAGTATAAGGTTTCATTACGTAGTTTGATATTCCAAATGCACCATCGCCCACTATTATATGTGGTACATTAAAATTAGTGGTCGGCAGAGGCTTTGGACTAGGTAGACCCAAGCTCCTTCGTTCTAAGTTCCTAAACAATGAACTCTCTTTAAATATAGCAGAATCTGAGTTTTTCCCACACGCCCCAATGTTGACATAGGTAAAACAATAATTTAGATCACACATTGCCAAAAGGACAATAGAATAAAAGTGTTTGTAATTATAAAACATCGAACCTCCGCCTGCAGGATTTATAATCCGTATATGTTTACCATCTACTGCCCCACAACAATTGGGAAAATTTGCATACATTTCAAATTCCGCACTAATACGCTGCCACATTTCAGTAGTTGGTTCAGGTATACACTCATAACGTAGCATCTGCCATACAGCGGAGCAAACTTCCTTGACTATTAGACTTAGGGTACTAATTCCTATTCTGTATGTGGTGGACAGATCGGTAAACGAATTGCCTGTTGCCAAATACCTGGAAGTAAAAAAGAATAATTAGGTACCTATTTTACATTAGACTGTTAAAAGTGCATAAGTACCTAACCTAATAAGTTTATAATTAGTAATAATTTTAAATAATGCACGTAGATATAAACAATGCACGTAGGTAAGTACCTACTTAGGCAGGTTAACTTTGCCACCTTTACCTATAATTGAAACATGTTTATTGTTTTGTTCCATAAATCAGTATTAATTTTTAGTAAATAAGTACCTAGGTATATATAGTCAAAGCTTTACACTTTTAAAAACGTTCTCCCCGTAATGTAGGTATAACGCCGTAGTACATCAGAGCTCAACTTTAACTGGTGGTGTAAAGCTTATTGTGTCTTTTGAGTGTACTTACACATAACTTTCGTGCCTCGCTCAGCCCACCCCCGATACAAACCACACGACATGACACGACGGACGACTAAGGCTGCCTACACACTGGCGACCATAGACGCGGCCAGGCCGCCGCGGCCATGGTCGCCGGTGCGTAGGCAAGCGCGACATGTGGACGGCCGAAAAATTTGCAGTCGACTTCCAAGGGTGTGTCAAGATGGACGTGCAGAAGATAATCACGCTAACTGTGCTTGTGTATTTACTACGAAAACGAAAACGGAAGATTTCACGTAAAAGACAGTTTTGGGTGCATCCATTACTTTGCGAGAGAAAGACTAAAGGATTATATTATACTTATTTTTTGGATTTAAAAATGTATAAGAAGAGATTCTTTAATTACATGAGAATGTCAACGAATACTTTTAACCTGTTACTGGATACAATAAAACCAAAAATTACTGGAACTGGTAACAACTATCGGAAATGCATTCCAGCAGAAGAAAAAATAGTAATAACAATAAGGTAAGCTTTTTCTTTTTTAAATACAGAATGTTTAAAAAATACGTGATATATTTTAAAGGGTGTTTCGGAATGGAGTATTGTGTACAGGAAAAATAAAAATAATGTGATAGGGCCTTTTTTTTACTTAAACTGCTAAATGGATTTTTTTGTAAATTAGAATTAAACAAGACTCGATTCTGAATCACCCTAAACCACCACTGTTGTGTTTTTCACAACAACCTGTATAATTCATTGACCAAGGTTTTGCCACTTTAAAAAATTTATGAACTCTTGTTCAGTAGTATTCTACTTTACGACTTTGAAAAGGAGAGGAAAAGGGCTTGCTTATAACATGTTTTTAAATATTAAAAAACTGAAGTAGATAATCAAATTATTTATATTTTCATAACTTAAAAAATGGCAATTGTGAACAATTAATGATTCAAATTGGGAAATAGGTCTATCATTTCTGAATTTTGGGAAATATCAGAATAATGAGTATGAGTATCGCTGTAATTTGAATCATCTGATATCCTGTTGGTAGTAGAATAACCTGAATAACTCGGTCGATGCGGGTCATATTCTTGGTCGTTAAGAATATTGAAATTTCTTGAATAGTTAATGCGCGCTGTTTTAGGTGTACAGTTCGGTTGGTATTTTTCTATAATTTCCATGATTTCCATTTTCGCTTTGGTCTTCATTGCAGCAGGGATTGTTTGAAATCTTTCGAGGAGGGATAAAAGAAACAGTCTGTCACAATTTGAATCATTCTGTGTAGTCGCTATGGTCTTATACAGAACTGAAATTAGAGTGTCTGTATCGGATTCTTCGTTTGTTATTTTTTTCTTCCTTTTGGTTCTAAGCGACTTTGATGCAGACTGTTGAGTCTCAAGATCAGAAGATCTTGCACTTTCATTTTCTTGACTTGCCTCTTCGAGACTATTTTCTGTTGCGTTTGTGTCCAGCACTGATTTAAAAAACAGTAATTGGTTGAAATAGGTGTATTGTGATTTACGTTTTGCAGCAGAACCACTTTTGACATCTTTAAGACGGCGCAGCTCTCTTGTGAAACAGTCTCTAAGGTTTTTCCATCTTTTTTGGAGAGTAATGCCTGTAAATCAATAAATAAATGTAGTACATATTACAAAACTAATATTATGTTTATTAATGTGAATTTTATTTTCAGGTATTTGGCTACTGGTTGTTCTTTATCTCATATAAGTCATGAATACCGTATAGGGCTTCCTACAGTATCGGAAATAGTATTTGATGTTTGTGAAGCAATATGGGAGATATTAAAACCAATTGTGATGCCACAATTGACCAGAGATAAGTGGATTCAAACGGCTGAAGGTTTTCAAAAATACGCCCAATTTCCTAATTGCATCGGAGCCATCGACGGCAAGCACATTAGAGTTATCAAACCACAACATTCGGGATCTCTTTATTACAATTACAAGAATTATTTTTCAATCGTGTTACTTGCAATATGTGATGTAAATTATAAATTTCTTTACGTAGATATTGGAGCATACGGCAAATGCAGTGATTCGTCAATTTACAAAGACTCTGTATTTTATCATAGGCTTTTAAATAATGATCTCGATATTCCGAGCAATAACCCCATCAAAGAAAATGGCCAATCAATGCCGTTCGTTTTAGTGGGTGATGAGGCGTTTTCACTATCGGAACATATGATGCGACCGTATGCTGGGAGAAACTTGAATAATGTAAAGACTAATTTTAATTATCGACTATCCCGTGCCCGCCGCTATATTGAATGTACATTTGGAATATTAGCCAATAAATGGCAAATTCTTCACCGACCCCTAAACGTCAAGAAAGAATTTGCAGTTGTGATTATAAAAGCTCTATGTGTGCTTCATAATTTTGTGCGAGAAAGAGACGGATATGATTTCAAGGACACGTTAACTGTACCAGAGGCTTTATTAGAAATACCTGCATGTTTACCTAATAGAGCAAATAGAACATCAACCGAATATCGAGATATATTCGCAAACTACTTCAGTACCGATGGTCGCTTGCCCTGGCACAATTTGTAAATATATGGGTACCTACGACGGCTGCTCAGTTTGTGCGTTGAGGCACTTGCTCGCCGCGAGCCGCCATTGCGCGCCGTAAACAAAATGGCGTCGAACGCACATGCGGTATGAGTAATCTTTTTAAAAAGTTATTCCAATCATTACGAAAACCTGGGAAATTTTAGCAAATAATTGTCAAAACTCATGTGCAAAGCGAAAAATAGTAGTTGTAGTTCATCGCATTATTAATTTACTTAAGCATAATAAAATAAAATACTAACCAAGTTCTGCCTTTTCTTATCTTCCATGGATTCACCGCCAAATATATCGACCACTTCAAGCCACAACTGCCGCTTAACATCTTTATTGGAGTAATCATTTGATGCTAAATCCCATAAACCTCTTCTATTTTCAACTTCAATTATGAACCTTTCCGTGTCGAAATTGGCCATTGTAAAATAATCCTAGCTACACGTCTGGTCGCCGCGGCCGATGCGGTAGCACTGATGAATTTAAATACAGAAGTGATGTTCTCGACGGCCACGATTGGTCGCTGGTCGCGTGGCATCAAATTGGACGCCGCGGCCAACGGTGGCCGCTGGTCGCTGGCCGCTAAGTGCGTAGGGGCTATAGCGATTGCCATATAAAGTCCAGAATTCACTGGCCGCCGCGGCCAGGTCGCGGCGACCATGGTCGCCAGTGCGTAGGAGGCCTTACGCGGAACGTGGGCGGCCTGATACCTACATCTTCCTAGTTCCAAGTCATGCACATTGCTAGTGTACCTACCTACAGCTAAGAGCTCGTCAAGCTTGACACTTTAGACTGTTGGTGGTGGCGGCTCCATACTTATTTAGGTATTAGTAGTGTTCAGTTTAACCTGGTAGTGTAAAGCTTGACGTGCTCTTGACTATAACTACCTAAGTAGGTACTAAAAATGTCAGCCATAAACCTCCTAATAGGGTAAATATGCCTAATCTCGGCCCCCGCCCTAAAGTCGGCCCTTTTTACGGTTTTGGCTTGCTTTTGTAAAATACCGCAAAAAGTCACAACTTTTTCATTCTGTCTTCATCCTAATCATATTAGCTTCCTTAGGAAACAAACATGACCCCTGTAAATGCCTCATATTTCGAGCAATTAACGTCAGTTTAAACCGCGACGAACTGTATGGCACCGTGGTACAGCACTGCCGTGGTATAATTATATGCCGTTATCTGCCATACCCTTGTTTTGGAATAGCGCGCAAAAAGCGCGGTAAAAATTCAAACCGATGTAACTCATCAATGACAACACCTATTTGAGACTTGGAGGTACCAAAAAATAGATCATGTAAAATACTTTGTAACGACGTCTCTGTCATATTGCAAATATAATAACATTTTATTATAACACGTTTTTTGCATTTAAGTCAAACATTGACAGTTACCGAAATCTTATGTGTCATCGACTATAATGCCGTTTCGCTTTACGAAGCGGCATTTTAGTGTACCTTTGTCATATAAAAATATTGTCAGTTAAAATGCTAGAAAAAATCACCTTTATGATTAACTAAAACGTCGGTATAGCACATAACGTTGATTTAGCTTAATATTGTGTAATTAATTTTGAAACTCATGTTAGTCTTTAGTGCGGTTAATGGTACTTTACAACTTTTAAGTCTGGTAACGTGTAATAGTTTTTAAATTTGAGAAAAAAACTTGATTCATTGTTATGCTTAAATGCGGTTAAACTAAATACCTTGTAGTTTAACGGCATTATAGCGTAACATAATATCAAAAATAATCGAACATAATATTGAACGAAAAACGTAATTGTTTTCAAAATTATATATTTTTTTATAGTAATCATTGTTTTGAAATGAAATTAAATAAGTTAAAATGAAATCTTTATTTGAATTAAACTGAGTATTCATTACTTAAAACATTTTTTTTAGGAACGAAATATATCACATAAAATTATTAATTATTATTAAGTACTACTTGCACTTTACATGAAATAGTTAAAAACAAAGTATGATAAAGTTTAACTTACTTACTAAAACACAGGTATCAAGATAGGTAAAACCAAGAAAGTCCTTGGGTAAAACAAGCAAATCTGACATATAAAAACAACTAAAATGAACTTTATCTTTGAACTAAAACTTTTAACTCCTATATGTAAATACCTTTTAAAATAAAAATTAAATAAAAACAACAACTAATCAAAACAAAATTATTCTTCCTCATTAAGAGTTTAACGCAACCTCAACTTTTTACCAACATAGATAAATCTTAAAAAAACTATAAGTATCTTAAAAAAACTTGGTATTAAAAATCGTAACACATTTACTTTACGAAACAAAACAACATAATAACGTTTAGTAAAATTAATGTTATTACTTTGTTAAAATATTTAATATCCAGTCTCAAGAAACCGAATATTATATTTATTTAAAATATTTTATCAGTCTCAAGAAATCTTATATATTACGTAGTTAAATTATTTATTTATTCAGTCTTGCCAAACTTTCATTATTTAATTCTATTATTCCTACCAGAGCTTGTACCGGATTCTTCATTTTCTTTTGCTGGTAAGTTTTTCCAAAATAACAATTTGTGAGGGGGGATTATGCTGGATAAGTTTTCAAGTATGTTAGTTTTTCTTTGAGGTTCGATACATTTCGGCTCAGACCTGAATTCAAATACCATTATATCTGGATTTTTCAAATATTTGTCATTCATGAAACGGAGAGAAGTATACATGGTATCATCGAAATTATTCTTATACGTAAGATCATAACTTTGACGGGTGAAACATACCTCAACCATGTTTTTTAAATAAGCCCTTGGGTTGGATGTTTGGATTCTTCTTTGTGACACATGGCTTGGTATATTCAAGAAGTTTTCTGGTGACATAGACTGTACGATAACTTTCGATTTATTAATGGAAGCTACACATTCTTCAAAATCAGCGAAATCGTAGAGTTTACCTTTTTTTTTCATTGCCAACTCTACTTGATGGTGTACTTGATCGCTGCTCATGAAGGTGTGGCCTGGTTCAAAATAATACAGAACTATTTTTTCTGTAGCAATGGCTTCGCTATTTATCATGTGAATGAGCATCGAATATAAAAGCCAATTTTTGTTTTGTGAGCTGCAGTTATCGAGCCAGATATGTACCTGTCGAACATCTCTATTACGTAAAAGAAAATGATAAAATGCAGACATTATATCCTCTTGTTTTCTGCCTGCAATTCCATCATGCCAGAGAACTGTGAGCGGCTTACATTCCGTGGTGATCTTGCCAAGTGGTGCGAAGGTTTGATTGTATACTATAAGGCGCTGAGAGAAAATTGCAGCTTTAAATGTCTCCAGTCTTGGTAACGTAATCACCTTTTCGAGGTCAGCGCTGTAAAATACTTTTGAATTATTTTGCGGTTCCTCTTTATGTGCTTTGTAAAGCTCTCGTGCCTTTCTGTACCTTTGGTGATGTTTATCCCAATCCACGCAAACTGAACACTCTTCATGTATCTGGACAGTGACATCGTGTGATGTTTCCTTTTTGTGAAAATTATACGCCTCGCATAATTCACATTCTTCATTGCCAAGAGCAGTAAAAGATATGTTCATTTTTCTAATTTGTGACCTGTATAGACTGTACGAAACATTTTTATCGGGGTACGCCTCACAAAAATGTTTATGCATTTGAGTTATGGTTATGTCGCTTGGTAGGTATCGTCGCAGAGGTGCATGTTCACGCCTATAGTGTGGTTCTAATGGGTTAAACGATTCAATGTGTTGATTCAGTAAATCGCGATCAAATGCTGGTGTTTTCTGGTGTTTACCACGTTTATCTATTGAAGGATCGGTAAAAGTTCTATGCAGAATCCTATCGTTATTTTTCAAATATCCTAGAGTGGTAAGGAAAAATATTTTGCACACCTATTCCTTAGTGCCATCTAAGGGCCGGGACACATAAACACGATACGACGTCGTGTCGTACCACGATGCGGCGTCGTTTCACGATGCGACGTCGAAACGATGCTCGTCGTGGGAATCTACGACGAGCATCGTAAAAAACTACGTCGCGACATCGTAACGTGCCACGATACACGGCACGACGCCGTCGATACAATGCAGGGTGAATTGTCGCAGTTAATTTCGAGAAATGGACCGCACTAGACGCGTCCTGCTCCTGCTGTATTTAAGAAGATGGATAAAGAAAAGACAGAAACTGAGAAGATACTGGATCCACCCATTTCTTTTAATCATGAATAACGGGAGCCACTTTATACAGAAGTACAATGCCTTAAAAATAGATCACATCAAGTTTTTTGATTTCTTTAGAATGAGTATATCATGTTTCGAAGAGTTACTTGATCGGATAACGCCACATATAGCAGGAAAATATGGCAGAGGCAGACCACCTCTTGAACCTCTCGAGATGCTGGGATTAACTGTAAGGTAAAAGAAACAACTTTTTCGTAACATTTTTTTTAATTTCACAAATCAACGACACTAGTAACAACAATTTTTGAAAATTAAGTTGCTAACAGAATAAGCTTTATTTTAATTTTACCCTTTGGTTTCGTTATACCGATTATCACTACGAGCTTTGAAGGAGTCGCCGTCCCCATTAATTATTATTAATTAATCATTTTTTATAAAGGAAACAATAAAATCAATTTTTTTATTAAATGAACATTACACCGTGATTACACCTTTAGATTCTTTTTTTAAGAAAAGTCGTAAAGTGTTAGGGGTGACTCTGGTTCAAGTGATGTCCTCGAATGATCATCAAATTCGCTCTCTTCGCTTCGGCCATGCGTGGCAGCTGGTGGTGGTGTTGCTTCTTGGGTAGACTGTGACGAACTACCGGTTGTTTGGTAACCGCCTTGGCACGCACTTCGCCATAAACTTTGGGGTCTTTGTGTTTCATAGTTACCCTGGTACGAAGATGGATAGTTACTCTGTGGATAATATTGATGTGATGGTTCGTGTAGATCCGTTAAAACTTGTAAGACCCGACTTTGAAAAATTAATGTTTGATGATCACTTAGTTTATTCAAAGATGGCAATATCGCTTTAAAAAAAGATAAATGTCTGTTTTCGGGCTCTTCTAATTTTGACATAATCTCTTCTTCAAATGTATCGATAATTCTCTTTTTTCGTGCTGGAAAGGCGCCTGACGGACTTTTAAATTTTCTTTTTGGACTTTCCTTTTGTGTGTTCTGATAGTTTGTTTCTTCATCCATTATGCTACTATCGGTTTCATTTTGATCATTTCTGTTTAAAAAAAGGAGCTGTTTATATAAATGGTATTCCTTAAGTTTTTTAGCGCCTGCTCCAGATTTATTTATTTCTTTAAGTTTTTTTACGTACTTGGCATAGTTATCTTTAATACCAGTCCATTTCTTTACTACAGCATTACCTGAAACAATAGTATTTACGATGTCACGTTAGGAACATTATCAGTCCATGTTTCGTAGCCGGTTTTGTGATGTGATACTTGCGTATACACACGCACACACTCATACACGCACACACACATATACAATTTTAATTATTTCATTTATTTATTCTCCTATTTTATTTCAGGTTTTTGGCATCAGGAAACACCTTTAAAGACATGCATTTAAACAACTATCGTGGAAAGTCTACTATTGCTAAAACTGTAAAAATAGTCTGTGGCGCTATATGGAAGCATCTTTTGATCGAAAATATACCGAAAATAACTACTGAGCGATTAACAAAAATTGCTGAAAACTTTGACAACAGTGCCAACTTTCCTAATTGCATAGGCGCACTTGACGGGAAACATATTCGTATTTGGAGTCCCAAACATGGCGGATCTCTTTTTTATAACTACAAAAATTATCATTCTGTATTGTTGTTGGCTTTGGTAGATGCTAAATACAGATTTATATATGTTGATATTGGAGCATATGGCAAGGAATGTGACTCAACTGTTTACAATAATTCAAAATTGAATGAATTACTGTTAAAAGGACAACTTCCTTTACCAACGCCAAAGCCTTTACCAGGCTCCCAAACACCTTGTCCTTTTGTTTTTGTTGCAGACGAAGGCTTACCATTGACAAATAATATAATGCGCCCATACCCAGGAAAACATTTGACGATTCAACAAAGAGTTTTTAATTACCGTTTGAGCCGAGCAAGAAGATATGTAGAATGTGCGTTCGGTATACTGGCTAACAAGTGGAGGGTATTTCATCGACCATTAAATGTTTCTTTAAATTTTTGCACAAATATTATAAAAGCAAGCTGTGTTTTACATAATTTCATTCTAAACCGTGAAGGAGCTCAAACATTTGAAGACATGATAATTGATGATTCGTTTATTGAACTACAACAGTCAACGCAAGAGTGTAGAACAAGAGCTACCGACATAAGAAATGAATTTTGTAATTACTTTAACAGTGACGTGGGAGCTCTAAGTTGGCAACTAAATAAAATATAGGATATTACTTACCAAATTTAGTTTTTTCTTGATTATTTAATTCTTGAAAACCAGGAAATAAATTTTCGCACACCTCTGTCCATGCTGTTGTTTTGATATTTTTATTCTTATATTCTTCAGATGTTTTGTCCCATAGCACGGGACGCTGCTCGACTAGCGTTATTAAATGATCGACTTCAATAGCGTCCGTCATCTTTGAATTTTGAATAACAACTGTGGCACTGACACAGGAACGCATCGTGAGTTTCTACGACGCGACGTCGTGCCGTGTATCGTGGCACGATACGATGTCGCGACGTAGTTTTTTACGATGCTCGTCGTAGATTCCCACGGCGAGCATCGTTTCGACGTCGCATCGTGAAACGACGCCGCATCGTGGTACGACACGACGTCGTATCGTGTTTATGTGTCCCGGCCCTAACTTTTTCAACATAAAACTTCTTTTTGGGTCCTTTTTGGCTGGCTCGTAATTTTTCTTTTTGGCACTGCTACATAAGTGTGTGCATCAACAAATGCATGTTGTTCTTGCCATGACATAGCCCAGTATGCTTTATTGATGGCTTCTCTATCTTCTTGGTTCAACAGGGTTATACATTTCTTGAGACACATTTCATTGCAACCTGGTTTAACATTATGCTCAATTCGTTTTTTATTTATTGCATCTAATTTCCGCTGTTGTAAAGGGGTGTCATTTTTTTTTCGTTTGCGTGGTGGCTGTGGTACTTCAGGCAGTGTGACACAAAAATTTCCATTAACGCTATTGCTACGCTTGCGAAGATAAAGGCGCCCGGACGTAGTTTCCTTACAACAAGTAGCACCAATTGAATTTCTACGTCTTCGCTTCAAAATAATATTATTTTCTACTGTATCGTCCACGGGCAATATGAAATGGTAATTGCCGTCATCAGTGTTGTGACGCTTGCGGAGGCTTGGTCGCTCGATCCTTGTTGTATCATGATAATTACCACCAGTTGAGTCTCTACGCCTTCTCTCCAAAGTTTGAATTTTATTTATAGAAGTTGAATTCTCCGTGACATCAGTTGATAAGGACTGCAGCCTGCACTTATTTGTTTTTTTGTTCCCTACAGACACATCAGACTGGGAACTTTCAGGGGAATTGGATGGACAGTAATCTCTGTCAAAAACGGAATCGTCTGAATCAAAATCAGGTGGACTGTTTTCACACGCTTCTTTTGTATTCAATTGCAATTCTTCATCAAGCGGAAAATCGTCTGGTGGCATTAATTCATTGCATATTAAATCTATTTCGATAGGTGTGTTCCCGACTTGATGGACTGCACTTTCGTTCAATAGAGTCTTTTTTAATTGACTTGTATCTAAACTCAGCAAATGATGCGAATTGTATGTAGTTTGTGTCTCACAGAATGTATGAAAAATGCTGCCGGTCATCGAATAAGGCCTCGAATAAATACTGTTAAAGTAGTCAGCCGAACTAGGATTAGGTTTATTACAATTATTTGTTTCTTTGTTATTGTTCGGTGATAGCTCAGTAGAAGTAATCACAGGTTTTTCCTTAACCATATCTAAAAAATTTTGGCTCTTGTGGTAATAGAAGATTTTCTGTAAAAAGAAAAAAAAACTTTACTGTGTAGTACCGCTGTATTAAATATCTCATCAACAGCTCATATACGGGCTTGCCCTAGGGTGATCAGGCCATCATATACACACACACACACACACACACACACACACACACACAACCTTTGATTTTTTTCGCAGGAGTGTGCAGGTTTCCTCACGATATTTTTCTTCACCGTATAAAACTTCGAATAAATTATTCAGTTCCCTAAGATAAGTATCAGTGGTAGTACCTACCGCTTGAAACTTATGAATTTCACTAAAACAGTTTACTTTGTTATACTACTATAATTATAAATATGATTACGAAACGCATTGACACGTGGTGGGGATCGAACCCACATCGCCCAGACGGGATGCCGCGGCCCTAGCCAATATATCACCGATGCTACTACTTAAATACCTATAGTAAATATGTTATTATTGTATCCCTATTTACTAGCTAATATTCTTTTTGTATTTGCATTTAAATAAAAAGCGCGCGTATACAAATACATTCAGAGTTAAAGAAGTTAAAAATGTAACTTACCTGAGGTAGCGGTCCGCCATCGCGAAATTGGCGGGAACAGATCTGGAGCGACACACGTCCACGCGTCCTTCACCTACCGGCGCCCGCGCCGCGCCGCACTAATTTCACCCCCGACCCCTGACCTCGGATCAAAACCATAGCCCCGCGCGAGAGCAGTTAACGGCATTATTGTGTGCTAGTTTAAGATAACCGCATTTTAGTCTGATACATAATGATTGTTTTATTTTGGAAATGCTGCTAATGGATTATAATATACGTTAAGTAAAACTATAAGTATATGAAATATTACATTATAATGCCGTTAAACGTCTTTAATCACATTTATGTCTAGCTTCTTCAGTTAACGACGTTATAGCTTAATAAATGTGAAATTCTGTATTAAAAAAAAGAATAGCAACAAAACAGTTAAAGTACTTTTACCGCTTTATAGTACTCAAAAGACCGTTAACGGCAATTTAGAGAAGCAGTCATATGTAAAACGTGTAACAAAAATATGAGTTAGGGAACCATAGCGGCTGTATAGACTAACAAAGTTACTTAATGGCATTTTTGCTTATTTCACACAAGAAAAAAATGTACTTAGCGGCATTCTTGTATTTATTATTTCCAAAACTACTCATGGTATCGAAAAATCGCAAATACAGATCGATAGAGTTTTTTTTTGTCATTCATATGGCATCAAAAGTTGATTTCTGACCAGACGTCAGATAACGGCATTTTAGTTATACCACGGCAGAGCAGTGGTGATGGTGAGCGAGGCGGCGCACGGCGGCGCGGGCGGCGGCGGCTGTAGCGGCGCGTTCAAAGACGGGCGGCTCCTTTGTAGACGCCGCCGCGCGCGCCGCACGCCGCGCCGCGCCGCCCCACTCGCCACTGCCGACATCTAGTGTTGCCGAACCATGGGCGTATCCACGGTGGGGCATTCTGTGAATAATGTATTATAGTCACCCAATATAAATAGGTATGTTTTTATTTATTACAGATAAACAAATACGTCTGAGATGGAAATCAGCGAGAGATAGATATTATCGAACCAAATTAAGTATGAAAAATACGCCCTCAGGAAGTGCAGCAAAACATATTAAGTACATTTTCTTTGAGCAAATGAGGTTCCTTGACGCTGTTTCAGAAAATATAGTAACTGAATCTTTAAGTGATAATCAGTCGATCATATCCCATGATTCGAGTAATGATGCCCATAATGAGCCGGCTACCTCTGAGAATACTTCAAACCGTCCTCCGCTGCAAGACCAACAGACTCGAAACAATCAAGATACGCCCACATGGGCAAAACGAAGGAAAATTCGCTCGCAGCAAGAATCACAGCCAACCCAATTTGAAAAAGAATTGCTTACAGTATTAAATAATAATATTAACGACATAAATCCCGACGATATGGCATTTTTTAATTCTCTTGGCCCTATTTTAAAGAGTTTTAGTTCCGTTCAAAAGTTAAATTTTCGCACAAGGGTTCTAGAAATTATAATGGATATTTCGACCACGACTAGTCAAACACCCAGTTATATACCAACACCACGTAATTATTCTGCGGCTCCAACAAATCATCAATATTACGAACCCACAAATGATCTTCGAAGGTTTAGATTAAGAAATTACAATAGCACTAATGACACAAGTCTAGGAGATTATCAAACAACACTGTCGCCAAACTGTAATTTTACAGCGCCATCTACGTCAGCTCAACCACAGTACGAATCCGGACTGCAGCTCCAAAACCGTCCACGATCCCATAACGAACCGTCTGCTACCGTATCGTTGGATGATGATGACTCAAATTTTACAGCTCAGCTAGAAGAGTATCCAAATCACGTGTCACCAGCTGACGACTTCAATAATTCTGAAGATTCATACATAATATAAGATTGAATAACCATGTTGATGAAGAAGGTATAAATCAATACCTACCAAAAACTAAAAATATGCTGATTAACAAACTGGTACCTACTTAAGGCGCTGACACTCAAAAATTAGCAATTTCGTTTCGAGATATTCAAACATCGCACGTATGACCGATGAAATATCGCTCAAGTTGGCGTGCGTTTCCGCGTGGAGGTTACGACGGCGACCGCGTCAAAATAGTGCGAAAATCACACAAAAAAGCATATTTCACAAAAAGTATAACATTTATCAAAAAAATAATTTGGCCAAGTTCGCAAAATTATAAAGAGGCATCAATTCCTGTAAAAATATCAGAACGAAGTTAATTGGTAGTCTGTATTTTTTTCTTCGAACGTTTTTTCAGAGCCAACTTTGCAACATTTTTTTATAAAGACATTGTAATAATATCGTGTTTTGAAATTGGTCAAGTTCTCAAGGATATCCTTAAAAATAACATATCCTTTTTCCATAGCCACAGATCAAGCGGATACTCCTAAAAACTTTATTGAAAATATTTTTTCAAGGTCATTGGCGAGTGTTAGCCCCTTTATTATAAATGAGACTGATTAGATTACACTAATTTAGGTACAAAATTGATTAAGCTAGTTATAGATATTTTTCATGTGACATTAAACACATGGGCTGGGGGTATACTTACTTGAATTTCTTGCTGATAAATCTTGCTAATAAATAAATATGATCAATAGAGATTAAACTCTTCTTTTATTTAACTTACCTTAGAGTTACCGCCAATTTCTCGGCTGGTGATATGGAGATACGATACATATTGCATCGCAATAAAGTTGCTTGTAGTTTACACAGTAATTCGTCAAACGTTGGTGGCGAAAGTCGAAAATGTTTATAAAATCTGTAACCATCTTCTCGTAAATCAGAAAACGATGTTACAAAGGCTCCTCTCAACAACCTTGTAGCATTAAAAGGATCGACTTGCAATCTTTTAAGACGTCGTTGTTGCACTCTTTTCCATATAACGTATATAGCTAATATAGTGATTACGTTTGCTGGCATAATGATTCTCTGCACTCGACCGTACACCACAACGAAGCGCGCGCGTCTGAATGTCGTTTCACAGCGAACGCGCTGCCCAGGCGCGCGCCCGAGCCGCGCGCGCCTGGGCAGCGCTGCTGAGACGCGCCGCTCTGAAACCAGCCTAATATTTGTTTTTGCCATACACACAGATCATTAGCCGTATTCAGAACCTTCCGATTTCGGAAACGTTTCCGAATGTACGATATACATTGCTGGTTTTGTGCTGATGTCAGCTGCAACCACTGTATCAACACACACCCAGCAATGTATATCGTACAACGCGTTGTACGATATACATTGATACATTGACATCGGAAACGTTGCAACGTTTCCGATGTCAATCAATTCGGATTTGTGAATATGCCCCCATATTTAATCTGTGGCAGGCGTTAAACCGCCAGCCTCGGACCAATAATCATAATGGACAGAGCCTTTCTCGAAAAGAGCTGTCCGTTTTTTGTTAGTGTGCAGTTGCAAAATTGTATTAGTGTGCGTAGCTAGGGATGTGACTTCGCTATCGAATCATATCGATAGAATTATAGTCAGCACAGACAGATTAGGTACAAAATCGCAAGCCAACTCATTACAGACCATAATACAATAAAAAATGTGTTCAAAATGTAGCCTTTTCCCGTTTTTCACAAGGTCGGCTACCTGCATCTTATTTTAAAGCAATTTATATTTAATTAATTTCTGAAATGAGTTGCGCAACCATTTTGTTACCGCGTTTAACCCGTATGGTGGAAGCAATAAAAAAATCATATAACTAACTGGTAATCAACTTTTTATTTACAATGAATTAATACAATTATAAAATTAAATCAAATATAATACACAGGTGTCTAACCATGCATGGCTTTTTGACGCATAAATATGTTAATGACTTTTGAATAAAATTTATTTAGTATATTTATTTCGGACGCTACTTTCAGTTACAGCACTCTTCATAAAGAAATGTATACGGAGCTGCAAATACTTCTCACATACCGATTTTATTAAAAGTAATTTATGGTTTTCTAAAAAGTTAAAATCTAACACATGTTCATTCAAACATCGGAGTATATTTTGATGATTTGAGTCCATTAACAGCATTATAACGTCTCTGATCATTTTATGTACATTTTTGACGTCAATTTTGCTATGGTGAGTGGTTATCAAACATTTGCGTATAACCTTTTCACACACTTTACAAATGTAATAAACGTCGTCGCTAGGGTAAATTAGCCCTCCCTTGTCTTTGATAGAAGTCAACGAATTTCTTTTAGAACCTTCTAGCGCAGACAAACAATCCTCGCAAACTAAAGATTTTTTATTTTTTCTCTATAATAAATTACCTCAGCAACATATTCTGTAAGGCAACTAGGGTCATTAATGTAACAGTGGTCATCATCTACACTAATATTATAAAGAGGAAAGATTTGTACCTATTTTTGTATGTTTGTATGTTTGCAATGAATAGGCTCAACAAGTACTGGGCCGATTTAAAAAATTCTTTCACCAATAAAATGCTACATTCTTCCAATTTGACATAGGCTATATTTCATTTTGAAAAAAAATAGGGATCCTTGGTAAAATTTGAACAATGTAACCGAAGGTGTAGAAATTTTAGTTGAAAGTTGTCAACGTTTAATTTAGACTGTATATATTTTATTCGACTCTGCTTTTATTCTAATTACTCTAAAAAAAAAAATTGTCCACCCCGTGCGAAGCCGGGACGGGCTGCTAGTTATTTAATAATTCCCTTTGAGTTATTTCGTCCATGTCCTCCAACAACCTATGTCTAGCAAGGGATTTATTTATATTTCCAACATAGTTTGAAATATAAATAAATCTTCTAAAGGTAAACAGTTTCCTTCTGCAACTTTGAATTCGGCATGAATGAGCAGTTTTTTATACGCAGCTCTAAACTGCTTTGCAGAAGGATTGTTATTGAAACCCCCCATAGATCGCACTGCACCAAAGAACAACTCCAAGTGGTCTTGTGAAAACTTGTATGTACATATAAAACTCATTTTTCGGTGGATCATGTGTAAGTAAATCTTTGCAAAGATTTTTAAGCGACTGTAGACAAATAATAAATCCCAAGAACCCAGTTTTTCGTTGCGAATCGACAATCAAGTCATTTGAATTCAGATTTGAATTACATTTTAGACTTTTAATGTAATCTATACCGTCATCTATAGTCTTATATGTTTTTTTCAAGATTTATTGGCAGAATTGCTTTTTGGTGCCCATATGAATTAAGATTCCGGGAATTCAATAAATCAAATAAATTATTAAACACACGGATAAACTCGCAAGTTGCTTCACAACCTGCAAACTCTTTTAATTTGATTTCATTACGACAAAACATTACTGCATCTGACACAGATTGGCTAAGCAGTTGGCTGTTAACTTTACCTTAATTTTCTGTTTTACATAATCAATATGTGCTTGTCTCAGTTTATTTGCCAAGTGCAATTTTTCGTCAGTCTGCAGGTTGTGAAGCAACTGAAAATATTTAAATGATATTTCTTTTCCTTCTTTATTAAACATCACACTTTTATCACCGAGTGTGTTACGAACAAGTTTCAGACAGTGGCAAGGATCAAGAAGTATTGAAATTTTATGGCCATTATGTTCAAACTGTGTGTTAAAATTGTTTCCCAATTCTAAATTACAACCAAGAAGCTTAGCCATAGCAATATTATTTGGCGCACCATCGAAAGTTAATGACACAGTGTTAACACCAGACTCAGCCAACAAATCCAGACAAGTACGTACAAGCTCAGCTTTTTGCGTACCTGATAAGCCATTAATTAAAAAGTATCCCACTGGTATTATGAAAGAAGCGTTCACAGCAGTCAACATAAATGCAAGTGATTCGGTAGCCACTGGAACACTTTCATCATCAACATTATTTCCCACGTTAACGTAACCGTGGGAACGATTTCCATCCCACTCAACACATTTCCTTATGGCCATTTCGTCCATGCATAGCGCTCCAATTACCGGTTGATTCTGTGATTTTATTTTAAGCATCTCAAACGATTCCTTCGTAAAGCCTGGATCACAGTCGACGACCTGGTACCATTTGCTTATTGTTTTAGGATGAGGTAAGCAAGAATCAAAATGCTGACGTACATATTTGTAAGCCCGCGGTGAAAGAAAGTGTAATGTAAGTGCAAATTTTCTAAGTTCAGGTGAATATTTTTTTGGAAGCTGTTTCTTTCTGTTTTTACTATATAGTCGCATCAGCAAATCCTGATTTTTACCGCCTATGTTACTCAACAAATCTAAAGACTTTTTCCATAAAATTCTGATTTTTTAAATCATTTATAACGTTTAACAATGTTGCATTCTTTTTTTCAAGTCTACGTTTTCTTCTCTTTTTTGTTTTCTCTTAATTTTTTAATTGTCCTTAATCGTCTCGAAGCTAATGCCCGAGATCTTGCTAGAGATCCTAAAACTCTTACTGCGCGCCTGGGTGTTGTAGAAATGTCTTCCGTCTTCACACCACTTTCTTCCAACTTCTTTCGTTTTCTCGGGGTAATAAGCCCAATTTCATCACGGCGCTTGGGTAATTTTCTTTTCTTTGCAACCTGCAACAATAATTTCAAAATTCTAAAACTTGGGCTTTATAACAAAATAACCTTTCCTAACCAAAGTTAGGAAAACTTGCCATACTGAAAAGTTTTATACAAGAGTCAAATAACTTAGGTACCTAGTAGCACCCGCCATTAGGAAAACTTACCGGTTGATAGTATTCTGGATATCCTTCGAAAATGGTTGGTACTGCATCAGATTTAAGTTTTTTTATTGATAAGCCTTCGATGAAAAAGGAGTTCTCAAAATGTTTCGAACAAAGCCTGGAATGCATTGTGGGTTCCCAGTTTTCACGCCTTACAGCTTTTATGCCGCCCGCGGGCGCGGGGGCGGGTGCGGGCGCGGGTAACGTTGCGAGCTCATGTTCACATTAACCGCCAGGCGTTCGCGCGAGTGTGACGTTTGTCAGAGGTCGTAAATATGGACCACGATCTTTTATTTTTAACCGAAAATTCATACCTAAAGTGGGAGATGCTAAAAGTTAGAATTGGCGTACACGAAATTAATAAAGAAAGAGAACGGTATGGTGAATTTCATACTTTATATGGTAATTTAAGAGAACATCCTTCAAGATTTTTTGGATATACCAGGATGAGTGTCAACTGTTTTGATTACATACTGGAATCAATAAGGAGTGATATTTCAAAAGTGGACACAAATTTTCATAAAAGCATAAAGCCCGAAGAAAGACTGTTTGTAACTCTAAGGTGAGTTTAAAAAAAATAATTTTCATAGTAAGTAAATTATCATTTTTTATCGGGATACATATTGCAGTCATTCAAATTCAAACAAGGTTCCTCTTTATTATTTTATTTAATTAATATTATCGTTATCAATTATACAAAGTTTAATTTCCATAATTATTCGGGTTATAATCGTATGTATTATATCCACGGTAAGACTGCGTCATGCCACTATTCATTACGTCCATAATAACTTGTGTAATTTGGTTTCTAGCACGTAGTTTTTGCATAGGAGATAATTCTTTCATGTACGGCAACAAACTTTTAAAAAATAACAGATCTTCGCAATCTTGTTCGTGTCTTTCGCTGCTTTGTGACAGTTTAAGTTGTAATAATTCCAACTTTTTCTTCTCCAAATCCATAAATTCCTGTCTTACATCTTGTGCACATTTACGTTTGGTGCTCGTATACTGTGTACTTGAAGATGCACCAGTTATGGATTGGGGAGTTGAGGACCGCTCATCATCATCATTATTATTGCAGTTTTCATCAGTAGTTTCATCTAAATTGCCTTCATTTATTTCTGGGGTAACATCATCTTTTATGAACAGCATCATTTGAAAATATAGCCACATTGAAGTGTTTTGATCTGTTCCAGCATCACCAGAACGAGAAACCGGAATTTTCTTAAATTCTTTCATAAATTGGTCCCGAATGTTCTTCCATTTTTTCCTTAAAGCCTTTTCTGTAAAATCAGAGAGATATTCTTTAGTGTTGATGATTAGTGTAAATTTATTTAAGTTTTACATTATAATTCTATTTTTTATTATGTTTCAGATATCTCTCCACTGGATTGGCATTTCGATCTTTGGCATATAGCTTTCGTATGGGTGTTAGTACTGTGTCTGAGATTGTTTATAGTACCTGTAAAGCTATTTGGAAAAACAATTTGAATGTCCACATGCCACAGCCATCTGGAGACCAGCTTATGAATATTGCTTCAGATTTTAGGGAGATGTGGCACTTTCCTAACTGCATTGGCAGTTTGGACGGTAAACATTGTAGGGTTAAACGACCTAAAAAATCAGGATCGGCATTTTTTAACTACAAGCATTATTTTTCTATTGTTTTGCAAGCTGTGGCTGATGCGAGGAAAAGATTTTTAACTATTGAAGTGGGAGGTAGAGGAAAGCAAAGCGACGGCGGTACATTTAATGCCTCGTCCCTGAACCGGTTACTCGAAAGAGGTGAATTTAATATTCCGGAACCAAGAACATTACCTAATTCTAACATTACAGTTCCATATGTTATATTAGCCGATGAAGCTTATCCTCTTAAAGAATATATAATGCGTCCATACCCACAAAGAACATTGAATCAAGAGAGAGAAAATTTTAATAATAGATTGTCAAGAGCGAGAAAAACCGTGGAGTGTGCATTTGGAATTTTATGCAATAAATGGCGAGTTTTGTTAAAACCTATTGAAACTGATGTTAAACATGCACGCCTGATTATAAAAACCGCTTGCTTATTGCACAATATTGTAATTGATACAGATGGTTACGATTGTGATAATGAGTTCACAAATCCAACTCGACACCAAAGGCGACAAACTGCAACTGGAAGAAACAACAATCCATCAAATCGGGCTAAACAAGTTCGGAATTTATTCACGAAATATTTTTGGGAAAACAATCGTTTAATATACACGTAGTCGCTTTTGTATTATGTATCTTTTGTAGTTTTCAAGAAATAAAAAGTTTAAAATACCTGCAAATATATCATATTTCCAGCATAATAATATTTATTTCATTTACTTACCCTCCATATCAGGAAACAATTCAGCAATTTCCTTCCATAGTTTATTAAGAACATTTCTGTTCATATGATGACTGTGTTTACTTTGCCAAATAGGAGTTCTAGCCTGAACAGCACTAATAAATTCTTCTGTATTGAATGACATGATACGTGCTATCGTTTCTAGCGACAAGTTCAAACTGGTTGATCTTACCTGACGTCGCGAGTGAATCGCGCGCGTCGCCGCTAGTTTGACATGAACACACACAAACGTCTCAGGCGCTTGAAATTGCCGCGAGCGCGCCGCACGCGCCAGTCGCTAGTTAGCTCGCTACTTAGACCGCACGTGCGTTTTGAACGTGAACACTTAAAATCACGTCATATGTTTGATATTTCGTGACCGCGCCCGCCACCGCGCCCGCGTGTCAACGTGAACAAGTACTAAGGCGAAAATCTCTGTGGGAGTGGTTTGCTGCGTTATGAAATTTTGAAATATATGTAATGTATGAATTTATTACAGCCGAATCCAACATAAAAAAAAACAATCGCATCCAAAACTTTCTGGATTTCCTGTTAATAGGGTACGAAGCCCTAAAGTGGTCAAAGTGATCGACTCCTCCCATAGTTAATGTATAGTCAGCGATTGCTTTTGGACAAAGAACTTCCCTTTTACTGCCATCCTTTTGAGTTCTTTTCACTAATGTAACATCACGAGGATTATGTGCCGTCGATAAAACGGTGACATCACGGGTATCCATCCACTTATAAGCTGTAATTGGTCCAGCAGTTACTGAAGCAAATTGATGCTTTTCCAGTTTTAGGTTCTTCGGTTGTTGTTTTTTTAGAATGTCTGGCAAATATTTTCGGTTATATTATATTATTTGAGTATAAGTCGTCTAACAGATTACAACTTGTAAAGAAATTATCAAATGCCAGTAAGGTGTTTCTTGGCAAGTTTTGGCTCATTTTCCATACAACGTTATAACCTAGGCCCTCGTTTTCCATATTATCCCCTTTTCCGGTATATACTTCGAATTGGTACAGGTAGCCGGATGTGGCATCACAGCGTGCCCATACCTTAAAGCCTCGTTTTATCGGTTTCTTGGGCATGTACTGCTTGAGGGAACACCTTCCTTTAAATTTGACCATGCTTTCGTCTATTGACTGTTTGCTAGAATTTTCCATTTGTTGTTGAAACACTTCGTTTAATGTATCTATTACAGGTCGCAATTTGTATAATTTGTCATACTGAGGGCTATTTCTGGGCGGTTCTTTCGTGTTATCGTTTAGATGCAAATTTTCGGTAATTTTTTTGAACCTTACTATCGGGAATACTTTGGATATTTCAGGATTGTTATAAAAAGAGTCACTAGACCAGTATAGGTTCATATCAGGAAGAGGATTCAATCCCATCATTAACAAAACACCTAAGTAAGCCTTCAGTTCAGCTGAAGTTATATCAGTCCAATTTTTGCTTCCTTTTAAAGCAGCATATGCATTTGTCTCTCTTACGATTTTATCAATCAAAGTTGTAGGGAAAAAAAATTGAAATATATCAATTGGTTGGCTTTTGTGTGTGTAAGTGGACTTAGGCTCTATTTTTTTTTCAAATTCAGGTATTTCGCGCATTGTCTGAGAAATCGTCCATTGTCTAGGCATTGGATTGATTCTTTCAACTCTATTGATAATCAAACGTGAAGGCGGAGCGGTAGATGAAGTTGCACCTGTCGGTGCAGCAACGGAAAATGACGGCAGCGATGTAGGAATATTTATTGCAGGTGAAGCAGTTGCAGCTGGAGTAGGGGTGGACGACAACGTTGGTGAAGTCGAAGAATCTGTGGTAGGTAAGCAGACAAGGGCAGGAAAATGCCGGATGATGACGATAAAATAACATCGTTTATTACCGGTGACGTTGACTCGGGAGCGGAAGACGTTAGTGACAGAGAAACGGGTGAAGTTTGCGAAAGAGGAGCGGTGGATGAAGTTACACCTGTCGGTGCACCAACAGAAAACGACGCCAGCGATGTGGGAATATTTATTGCAGGTGAAGCAGTTGCAACTGGTGCAAGGGCGCACGACAACGGCGGAGCGGATGACGATGGCGACAGAGAAACTAATTGTTTTTCGGTTTTATCATCCTTCAAGTGTCTATAATTGCGTAGTGTCGATAAAGACTTAACATCAATATTATTTTTTCCTAAATCAGCATAGGAATGACTTAAAAATGATGATGATGGCAAATCTTCACTAGTAGGTGATGTCGATGTACTTGCTGTTTCGGTAAATGATGTCATCCGTGACCTGGTGGTAGATCTTTCAGCAGGTTCTGCTAATTGAAGTGATTTAGGTTTTTTAGAAGGCCCACTGTCTTCTAAAATATTTAGAAGTGTTTCTGAGCTAATATTATTTTCGTCCTCGACAGGTTCCAATTCTAAGTCGGGCAATCCAAATAACTTTTCAAGCCCTCTTTCGATGATTTTGTCGGAAGAAACGTCATAGATGTCTAATGAGCTGCCACTAGAATCATTGCAAAGAATATCGTCATCATCGCTATCGATTTCAGATAAATCCGATATATTGTCGACAATGTTTTGCAACTTGTTGACTTCAGTGGAAACGTTAATAGTTATTTTTCTTTTTTTGGGCGGCATAATCCTAAAACAATACAAAATTAACTGTGATTTTACCGTAAGTGTAACCACACAGCGAAACTCAATTAAAATACTAGGTAGGTACGAATTATTAAGGATAACCCAAAAGCTTGATCTGATGTAGATCAGAAAAAAGTTCTAAGGTTAAAAAAAAAAATACAGTCGAATCGATAACCTTCTTTTTTGAAGACGTTATTTTTTTTTGGCTTATGTTTAACTTACTACCAGATATAGTAACATATAGCAGACAAAAATAGTAAATGATCACCAAAATGAAACCCGCATATTAATGTAAAATTATAACCAGAGTTTTAACATCTTGCTATCCTATTTTAGCAAAATGACCCCAAATAAATCATTGTTAACCCGAAAGTAGTAAATGATCACCAAAATTAAAACAGCATTTTAATGTAAAATTATAACCAAGGTTTTTACATCTTGCTATCCTTTTTAAGCAAACTGAGTCCAAAAAAAGTCATTGTTCCTCCAGAAATAGTTAACAAACACCAAATTATTAGGCCACATTTAAATTTAAAATGACATGCAAAAAATAACATCTCGTTATCCGATTAAAGTAAATTACCCTCAGGAAAAAATATTTGACAAACACAGTAAATAAATTCCTTTTTGTCTCAAAATCCACTACGAAAAAAATACTATACCTAGGATGCTATACCTAAGATAAAAAATAAAACTCCAATTTCAATAATCCTTTTTTTGACTTGTTGAAACAATCATAAAAATTTGTCCTTTTAAAACTAATAATAAACAGTATAAAGATCTTAAAACTAAAAGCATTTAAAAAATCTTAAGAAGAATCAGTCTTCTGTAATAATTTACTGCACAATTAATGCTTTTTTAGCTTTGGCTGGTCGTCCTCTTTTGCGCTTCATGCCAATAGGAATAGCTCTGGCCTCTGAAGGTGGCTGGACGTGCTTAAGCCGAATCGCCAATCCGACGAGATGCTTACAAATGTAATCTTTGAGAAACTTTGGGCAATTGCATGTGCCGTGTAACCAATTTTCCTTTACTCGGGGCATTATAACTTCCCACTCGCTAAAATGTTGCTCTTTGTATTCGTCAAAGGCCTCCCACGGCTTTTCATAATTTTTGCAATCTAAATCCGACCCAGCTGGAATTCTGTATGAGCAAACTAGCTCAGTGCTATTCTTTAATGGCACCTGCTTCGACAGTTTTGCCCATTGGTAACTTTCTGTCCACGTCTTTAAAGATACTGTCGGCAATTCAGCGAACCGTCTCTCAGAATTAGTCATGTATTCATTAGACCAGTCCTTGACTATATCAGAAGCAATTACTAAGAACCGCGCCAAGGGATGACGCTCACGAAGCGTGCCACCATCTTTTATTGTTTTATTGAAAGATTCTAGAGCATTGTTTGTAGCAGGAGTCCCCGGTGATGCGCCCAAATACCAGCAACGATTTAGTATGAGCCATTCGTTTTTAAAGTATGTAACAAAATCATTTTCGGCTTTCCACTTGTTCAAAAATTTTTCGCTGGCTCGATCAAATATTTCCTGAGTTGAGGCACACTGTAAAGCATCAATATCTTGTAAAATCTCTTTTTGGGATTTCTTTTGCACACTTTGCTCTACTCTTGTTTGTATCTTCTTTTTCGCATGCGCCCAGCACATTCTTATGACTGTATCCGTTCCAAACGTGCACGCAAAGGCAGTTTGTATAGCCTTCGCTGCATCACAGACCAAAACTTTACAAGTTAAAGTGTCTGAGAAGATTAAGGAAACTGCTTTTTTTAAAGCGGAAAATAAAAATATGAAATCTTCCGTTCGTTCTGCTGTTGTCACAGCTAATCCAAATGGGTGAAAATGTTTATCTCTGTCTGTAGTTCCAATCACAAGTACTGGAAACCCTTGCCAAATGAGCTTATATGTGGCATCCGCGTGAAGAACAGAACATTGGCGTGATAGACCGATTAAATATTTTGTCGTTAACATGAACCGGAAATTCTGATCTAAATCATCTTCAGAAATTTCATAGGCCACAACAAAAACTTCGTGATCGTCATCAGGTACTTTAGAGTTTTCTTTTAACCATAATTCAAGCTGTCCCAAGCTTATTACCGACGGCCCGTATTTTTTCTTACGTATAATTTTAAGATAATTGTTTAACTGTAACTTAGTCGGCAGAACTAGTCCATCAATTTTACTTAAGTTCTTCATAATAGATTTAGGTTTCAAACGCAGTTCGAATAGTTTTTCTATTTCCTTTTTCGTTGCCTGATTTATTCCACTAGTCGACTGATAGTCACTATTTTCATGGTCGTGACATGTTTCAGTACGAAATAATAATATATCATCACACGATGCGTCAAATAAAAGATAAATCGCAGCAGAACACTGAATTTCAGCCCGAAGCTTCACTTTGTTACAACGATAATAACGTTTTACTCCTTCTTCAGTCTTATGAATTTTATGAATTGACCAGGTCTTCTCATTTTTGATAAATTCCTCTGCGCTCCGCACAGTTATAAATTTTCTTTCAAAAACCCAAACTTTATTTTGCCTTCGACGTTTTTTCGTATGCTCTGTGATTTTATCTTCGTCTTTATCTGATTCCGATGACGAACTCAACAGCGGAGCACAAGAACTCGGTCCCGCTAAGTTTTCATTAGCCATTGCAAAGATACCAACTGATTGGGTCGGTTGCGCAACAGACAGAAAACAAAACACACCCAATGAACGCAAGTGCTTGCACGTGACTAAATTGGAGATCGTGTCCGAGCGAGCGCGGCGCTTGCGATGCGGTGAGAGGGGGGATTGCAAGCCGGAGACATAACTTAATATGGCATCATAATACTTTATTTGGTAATAAGCCTACATTTTATGGCAACCATAGTAGTTTATTTAGACAGAAATATCGCATTAATTTGCTCGCTAGCATTTGGTGGTCATTTACTATATTTGGTGTTCGAATACAATTTGAAGAGCAGTCGTGACTAAAATAGGTAGTACTATTGTAATTTTAGACTTAATTTTTCTGGTGTTCAGTATATATTTTTGGTAAAAGAACTAAGGGTATCAAAGCATTTTGTGGTGGTCATTATATTTAACTCCTTTTTTTTTCAGTAGGAAAAAAATATGAAGTACCTACCTAATTATACTAAAAGAAAAAATATATTTTTGATCGCATTATTTGACTACGTATGAATCAGAGCATTTCACAGTAACAATGGGCACTCCCCGATCTCGGAGGAATTCCCTGGGACTACCTAGAACTCATGTATCATATAATCGTATTACCAAATTAGACAAACAACATTCCAACATTTTATATATAGTTGTTAATTTATTCATGTTTTTGTTGAACAAAGGGAATAATCTTCCCACTTGCTGGACCATACTTTGAAAACACCCCATGGTTATAACAAGGGAGTTTCCTCCTAACTAAACACGATTATGAACTAAGTATATGATGAATAATATTTGTATGAACGTAAATTTCACTTACCTGAATATTTCTTTAAGAATATCCTATTAAAACTCACAAAAATACGTGAAAACAACAACAAAATTAAAGCCACGAACGGTTTCAAGTCTTTTTTTCTCACATAGGACGTTTATGGGTCAAGGTTGCCATTTTTAGGGTTGAAAAATTTACCATAATTCTAATTTGTTACTGAAATGATCTATAAGTGTTACCATTTTTAAAATATTGTCAGTTTTGAAATAAGTGGCAAAGTGGGAAAATAGTTCCCATTGTTTTATTAAGGGTTATCTTGGTTAAATATTTAGTTTTGAAACGTTATTTATACAATAACCACATAGGAACGTAAAACGTTACCACTACAGTTTTTTTGGTAATGAACCTCATTACAACCATGTAACATGCCAGACAATTTTGTCAAAGACTTACCATAGAATTAATATATACTATCGTACAACTGGAATGCGCACTGTGCCAAAAAAACGAGCCGACAGAGGGAGTCACCACGGAGTCATTCTGTTTCATTCTAATAGTGTGACAATACTTTAAGGCAAACAATGAAACATCGCCAAGTAATTTATATCTATTCCTAGTACCTAATAAGAGATGATCAAGGATTAAGGGAAAGCTCACCTTTGTGTACTAATATTAGTTTTAAGTTTATTTTTGTAATTTGTACACAATAAAGAATATTATAAGGAAGCAAAAATAAGTAATATTATAATAAGTAATATTATTATTAAGTTATATTATTACTTAGTTAGGATTACCTTTAGTCATGAGTGAAATAAAACAAACGCACCTTTTTTTATAAAACGCAATAATATTATTCAATTTATTTACACGTTACTGAAAAGAATGGTTTTATGTAGCTTTTGGCGCATGCCAACTCGGTTTCCTAATGCAGCCATAGACTTTAATTTTGAGTAATGAAATATTCGCAAATTCAAATATGAAGTTGCCAGTAATTTAACAAGTTGCATTTCATGACAATCTTCTGTTAACATTGATTGCAATGGATGTGATGATACTAATAAAGTATGTAGCCTGGTTGAGAAATGTTGCATAGTTAGAACTAAAATTTTATTTCTTGATATATTTTTAACAGAGCTTAGCTGAGATGACATGGTAACAAAAAATTTTTCACAGTTTTTTACTACCTCAAAAGCAAATTTTGAGACGTGCTTTAACCCTCCGCGATCAACAAATGTGGTAAAAGAAGAGTAATTACTGATATTTAAGTAGTAATCATGACCATCAGTTTTTTTGATAGAAATCAAAATATCCTTACAATATTTACAAGAAATTTTGTCTAACAACTTGTTTACTGTACTACCGGCAATATAATGTAATAGGTCATATGTTCAACAGTGGATCATTTTTTTTCCGATGGCCATTGCTCTTCAATAAACGACCTTAGGAAGTTGCTATTATGAATGGTAATAGTAGGATTAATGGACTTTACATTGGTTATATTAGATTTAGGAAATATGCTGTAGGGAACAAAATAAGAGGGTTTTTTTAAAAAGACAGAAATGAGCCACTGTGTACGATGGGGTCGAAACAGTGGCTCGGTCT
Source organism: Scrobipalpa costella (assembly GCA_949820665.1). Taxonomy (NCBI): domain Eukaryota; kingdom Metazoa; phylum Arthropoda; class Insecta; order Lepidoptera; family Gelechiidae; genus Scrobipalpa; species Scrobipalpa costella. The sequence continues at coordinate 11,590,614 of OX463309.1, forward strand.
GATTTACACAGTGGTTCAGGGTGGTACACAGTGGATAGTTTAGAGTAAATTAAAAGAAATGAAACAATATATTCCAAAAATCAATCAACTATTTATTTATTTAGGATTATTTGGACATATTGCTAAAAACTTAACATCTTGTCATAGTCAGTCTTTAGAACATAGCAATATTTGCATCGCAAAAAGAAAATCTTATAATAATATTTTGTACTTTTATAAATTCTTTTAACAAACAAATTTAACCAAACATAAAACCATTCTTTTTTGGTTTCGGAAACTTTAAATACTAGGCAACAAAAATACCACATTTTGGTCTTAAAATCATGAAAAATAAACAACTAAAAACCTTCTTGTTCTTGGTCATGAAAACATAAAAACTAAACTAAAAAGCATATCTGTTTTAGTTTGAACAAAATAATAATAGTACAAAAACGCCTTTAATCTCACAAAATTTGCAGCATGTTATTATGGAAGGTAATATAAATCAAAACATAATTATTAATTAAGTATTATAGAGATTAAAACGGTTCAGTGCATGTTCAATTGAGAAAAATCGACAGAAAAGGAATAATACGATTGCTGGCGTGTTGTGCTGCCACCGACTGTTGGTTTAGGCAAAATCAACTTAATATCGTCTTCATTCACACTTGAGAGATCTGGAATAGCTGGCATATGATATTTTTGGCCAGTTTTCTTCCTCAGAAAACTAATGTAATATTCCAAGTTCTCATTTCTGGTTTCTAGAATCTTTCCTATGTAATAAATCAGTTTCTTCTTTGTTGAAAACCTGACTAATACATATTCACCTTCCCTTGGGAATCTTGATAATGGCTTCTTTAAGTCGTTTTCAGTTACCACAATATTTTCGTTTTCCATCATAATATCTTCTTCTATCCATTCGTCTTCATCAGATTCTTGAAATGGAATATCTATATCTTCTTCATCTGAATCACTCTGAAGCACTTTTTTACTATTTTATTTTTCTTAGTAGCTTTGGTTTTTGTGGATGAAGCTTTAGTCAATTCAATCTCGTTTTTTTCGGGTGTGTCTGTGGCAATCATACTACGTCCCAGTTTTCGAGGTTTACGTTTTGATATTCTAGGTCCAGCCTTTATAGGGTTCCTGAATTCAAAGGGTGAAATGAATGTTTGCTTATTTTGGTTTTCAGAAGTGCGTAGTGGGCTACTTTTATTTTGAGATGCCAGATCCAAGTCATTGATGGTTGAAGAAGGGCGTGGAGAGATCAATTTATTCGCATCTGATTCATTATTTGGAGAAGAAATGCTCGCTGTTTGGTGATCATGTGTGACTGTATCGTGCATTATGGATGGCGACGGTGTAGTTTCTCTATTAATTGCGGCATTTTCAATCAATGGAGGCACGTCACTAGGTGGAATGTTATCCTCCAAACCGTGAGGAGAACAAAGATGTTGATTGTGATCATCGTCATCGCAATGAGTGATATCAGAACCAAAAGACTGAATTCGATGCGTTTGTGCTAGCGCTACGGTAGCACTACTATCAGTTGGTCGTACCGGGTCTGTTATGTGTGAGGGACCCGGCAAATTAATTTCCAGTTGTTCTTCATCATTGGGATATGGGCGATCGGTCACCGAACTTGGCATGAAATCTTCTTCATCAAACAAGTTCCGATCAAACGGGAAAATCCCACACTTTTTAAAAGCGTTTATGATGTTCACGGGTGTCATAACTTTAAGAAATGCAATCCCGACGATCTCGCCAATATCGTAGATGGTGATTGGTTTTCCCGGATTCTGCAATAACCAGGAGTCGATAGCAGCGTTGTAGTACGTTTTGAACGGACCATAAATACCTACATCGAGAGGCTGTAGCTTTCCTGAGGTGTGTGGATGCAAAGTTAATATGTGAACTCCTGCGGCTTTTGCCAGATTTAGAGCTTCAAGCGAGAGATGAGACTCATGGTTATCCATGATCAAAATGGTTGGATGTTCTGTCGAAGAATTGGTATGTTTAATGAAGTGCTTAATGACCTCGGGAAATATTTCAGCGTTCATCCACCCACTCGGTGCTGCCAGACCTAAAGTGCCTGTAGGTGTATTCTTAATCATGAAGTTTTTGAAATTTTTGCGGGGGAACACCATAATGGGGGGTAATGCGGTACCGCTTGCACTAATAATACAACAAGTTGTTACCAATGTTCCTCTTTCGCCACTGGTTACTTTTCCCACATTCCGATGACCTTTTGGAGCTATAACACGCTGGGGTTTTTGAACTGTAGTTGTTGATGTTTCATCGAGGTTAAATATGCGAGTTCCGTCAGAAAACGCTACATTGCGATTCAATAAAGATTCCAGATTATTATAAAATTTATCGACATTCACTTTATTGAAGGCTGTGGCCCTAGCCAGGCTGCACGGTTCTGGTTTTCGGAGGCTTAGATCCAAATGTCTGCGCCTGAAGCTTCTCAGCCATTCTTTCCCAGCCATTTGATTTTTTTGCCAGCTTACAGGCATTTTCAAATGGTTTATTTCCGCCATTTGATAAGCAACCCTTCTGCTTTCTTTTTCTGTCAGCCCGTAAAATAAAGAGGAGCAGTGTTTAAAGTAATCCTTTAAACTTTTTTCTTGTTCATCAGTAAATACCTTATTGACTTCATAATTAGGTACCAACCGCATAGTTTCTATATCTCCAGACTCCCTTGATTTTAAATGGTAGCGCCTTAGAGTTGTAAATGGTATTCCTGATAACTTAGATGCTTTTCTGACGCTCATCCCTCTGCGAATTTTCTTCAGAGCCTCTTTCATATTTTCTTCGGTATGGTCACCAATTGGCCGAGGCTTTGGCGCGCGAGGCTTTCTAAAAAAATACACACACATCAAGCAAACGTACATTTCAAGCAATCGGAATTGAATAAAATTATAAAGCAATTTCACACTCGTTTCACAACCAGTAATATTATCAATTTCCCGTTAACACCCAGACAAAGACAGAAATAAACAACATAATGCCTGCACCGTGCATAAAACCAAACCCAGAATCTTCTGTTTAGAAAGGAGTGGCATTCCCACTTAATATTCAGCTAATAAGACAATTGTGTTATTTTAGTACAGTAAACAGTGGATCGCACCACTGTGTACCATAGCGAGCTGCGCCACTGTAGGCTAGGACGCCATTTTCAAAACAATCACGTCCTTTGAAAAAAATAATGTGCATTTACCACTGGATTTTACGTCTAATCCTTCCCAGTTAAGCGTATATTACAAAACAAATAGTAGCTAGATGAAGAAATGAGCACTATAGTTACTGGAATACAAATAATTCTTACCTTAAACCAGTATTTTTGGCCACAAAAACTAAAAACTCTTTTACCACAACAACCTTGCGGCGTGGACGCCACTCGACTAGCGCATTTGTGTTCGTGTTCCGAGAGCTTCCGAAGGCTGACGGAAACGATGTAATATAGCTATCCCTTTCACACGATTTGTCTCTGCGCCACTGTTTCTGCCATAGCCACTGTATAACACATGACCCTACATTAATTTTATAGTCAGACAAATTGGTATTTTCTAAATATCCAATCAATATTTCGTCCCTCTGTATATCTTCAGGAACAACAGCAGAAGATCGTTTCACACTTCGAAACTCAAAAATAGGATTTAGGAAAAAAACACTTCCTGAAAGAATTTCCTGGTGAAAGTCGTTTAGTGTCTTTGACTGAGCAACCACTATCAGTCTGTAGGACTTTGTCCCTTACTTAACCAAAATTATCTTTTCAGTAAAACCATAACGACAATGTAGTATCACTTGATGATCCCACACCACAAAAGAAGAATATTTTAGTATGATATTAATTAATGTGGAACCTGAAGTGTATGCAAAGCAAACACTGCTGCCGATTCTGTTGCAGACACAACTTGTTTTAGTTTGGTCCTGTCGCTTTCTATTATTTGAATAAAATAAAGACAGAAATACAACAACTAATTTATAATTCTGTCAAGTGACGCATACTAATGCTTAAAATAAGATGACACCATCTAGAATGCCATCTTATTTATAAACTGGGCTAATCTAAAATAAGTTAAGTTCTGTTTACAGCAGACACTTTCTATCAGGAGAGAACAGAATGGGATGGCAATAATTTTAGTTGACATTGAGTTAAGACGGGATGGTTACGAATCGGGCCCATTGTGTATCTTCATGGATATAACTCAGTACCATCCATTTAACAAGTAGACGGCATTGGCTTACCTCCTCAGAGGAACACATCTTTGCCTGACACCCTATAAAAATAATAACAGGTACTTACTTGCTAAAAAGCCCATATTTGCTGCTACTGTTTGACTGAAAACTTGCGACGCACATTTCACTTTCATCTTCGAAATTTTGTTAGGGATAACGTGGCGCTCAGTTAGTTTTGGCATCAAACGTATTCCTTGGTATGCAGGGTTTTCATTATACAGCTTGATAATGTGCTCCCATTTTCCTGTCTTTTCTTGTCCGTTTATAATGCCTTTTAAATCTTTATTTAATAAATTATTTCTGACCCCTTTCAGCAGGTGTGGTGGATCATACAACGGTATTACTTCCTTTCCGTCCACTTCAAAAATTGAATGTTTTAATTCTTTGTTTTCTCTTAAGTACTTTGCTCGAGTCTCATTTATTAAGTGATTGATAGCACTCACATTTGTTGCCCCTTGGTCGCAGACTGTGCCTAAGACTGTGAATCCGGTGGAATGGATTTTTCGAATCACCATTTTAATTTGATTTACTAAGTCTTGCCTTGGCGTCGTTTTGGAACAGAAAGAATAGGCCACAGTCTGCTTGTAGTTCTTTTGTACACCTCTCATCATAAAAACTAATGCATGGTCAGCAATTTGTTTTTTTTTGTTTCTGTGCCATTATGAACAAATCCAATTATAGAATCCCGTCTCCGATTATAATCAAAATGGGGTGTGAGTGCCACCTCATCAAACATAAGAATGCATAACTTTTCGTTTGGACTCATTTTTACTGCCCTGCTTTTTAGTTGCTTAAATATATTATCATTGATTCCCGGTCTTATGGCGGCCGTTGTTATCATTCTGCTTAGCGTCAGTGGATGTCAGATGGTAACACAAAAAAAAATCTCATCCATCTGTAGGCTCGTGGACCCTGCTTTAACATCGCTAGTGCCATTATTTTTTCTTCTTTATTAAATCGCCTTCCCATTTTATTTTTGCTAATTTCTCGGAATTGCAACATAGTGAATATAATTGCAGCTGCAGTGAATTTTTTTAGGGTCTTTTGAAATGTAGGATTTTCTGATAATTTAAGGCACTTTTTCAATTTAGCAACGGCGTTGTCTTTCGACTTTTGCAAGCTTTTTATTTTATTTCCCAAAGCAATAAATTGAGGAGACCCATATAAGGATGACTTATTTGGGGTCTGGCCTGAAAATAAGAAATAAAATATTTAAATCACATGTTGAATTCCGACCGTACCAATGTGTTTTTCGGTTTTCGAATTTCATATGTACGTTTATTCGGTGCTTTTTCCGTGCTTCGGAAGGTACGTTAAGCCGTTGGTCCCGGTTAATATCGTTTAATACCGTAGATATTAGTAGTTAAGCCATATCAGAGGCCAGTGCAAAGCATTGGCGGCTTGAAAACTCTGACCTAATCTAGGATTGGGTCTGGTTTCCCTTCTTGGTTGCGGAGGTCAGATGGCAGTCGCTCTGTGTAAAAACCAGTACCCTCGTTCAATCCCCTAGATTAGGAAGCCGACCCCGTGAAATACGGGATAAGGCTAGGGAGATGATGATGATGATGATGTTGAATTCCGACATAACACTTCTTTCTTCCACCCCCATCCAGCATGGAAAAAAATAAATTGTTATAGATGCAAAGCTAAACGGTCATTCAAAACGAAAAAGGATGTGGGAGTAAGAAACCTAAAAATAATTTTGAAATACACATTCAACATTATTATTATTATTTACAATAACTAATAACTATATGAACAATAATTAGCTCCTAGTGATTGATTAAAAACCTAGTGAAATTATTCAACTTTTGGTGAATCCTGTAGTTCTACGACAGATTCCTCTCGAAACAAAGGAGGATTCCTCGGTGTTGAAACAGACGGGTTGTTAATGTTTCTTGGAAGTGAGTCAGGTTGAGCCATTTCCAGATTGATTGGTGTTAAAACTGATGGGTTGTTAATGTTCATTGGAACTGATTCGGGTTGAGCCATTTCTACATTTTGATTTATCACCCGGTCAGTAATATTTTCTAATGGTCTCCTTCCAACAACTGAAAAGCCTGAAATAAATAACAAGATTTAATAAGTTTATTGAATAAAATAAAGAAAAGGAACTAATAAGTGAGTGAAGAATCTAAGTTAAATAAAAACTAAAACCTTGTTTTTATTTTGAATATATTGGGGTCAATAAGCTATTTCATTTGTTACCTAACACAACATGGTAGAAAAACATTTTAATGTTTGTTATTGTTTTAATGTTAGTTTGCTAGTTTATATCCCAATTAAATGAAATGTTTGTTTAAGACATTTTGCGCTTTAGACACATTAATTGTATCACCTCAGTGTTCCAGTCAGCTCGCAACCACGATTCAAGCAACTAAATCTATTTTTTATGTGATAGGATAGCCTGTAGCCAGAGGATGATTGAGGCGCTTCTAATGATAACTCATTTGTCAAATTATGATTAATAGTACAGAAATTATGACTCATGAGGAAACACATAAACATACACACTGGTCAAAGTCATAACTTTCTGTTTTGTTTCACCTTAATCAGGTAAAAATAAAGAAGTAAAATAATAATAAATTCTAAATTCTTACTAGATAAATGCAATGTAGGTAGAGCTCGTCTAAGCTGAAATGACGCGCCCCACTACTTAATTAAGGAGGTTAGGAACAAAAAGAGTCATTTACACTTTTTAATTATGTAAGTTAATTAGGAAAATTAATATTTTTGTTGATCTATACAATTCTAAATTTCTTTTATTTGTCATTATTATGGGTCAATATTAGATAGATTTTAAAGTTTCAAGATTTTTTATGTATGTTTTAAAATTAAATTAAAATTAAATAAAGTACATATAAGATGTCACCTTTTGATCCAGTTACATGTAAATGTCACCATTTGATTCAATAGTTTGAGAAAATGTTACCTTTTGAAGCTTACTGTCTGAAAAATGTCGCCATTAGAAACACATTAGAAAAAATAAAAAATATTACAGATTCATACAAATATGTTTATTTTTATATCATACATGTAATTCTCCACAATCTGATTCTAAGCAGTCACATCTATTTTCATTATGTTCATTGTCATTTTCAGTTATATTACTCTCATACAAGATATCACAATACCATTTTAATGAAGGGTCGTTTTTCCAGTTTTCTCCAAACTGTTTTTTGAGTAAACTTTCCACATCCTTTTTTTTTGCACCCTTGATAAAGTGGCCCAGTTGTTTCTCAACAAAATTGACATTGCTCAAGTTGGTTTTTCTCTTTAATAGATTTACTCCTTTTTCTTCTGCAGCGCTTTGAAATCTGAAGTTTCTAAAAGTTTTGACTATTGCCCCAGTTCTATTTTTCACTTGCTTCTTTTGTATGCATATGCGTTTTATGTCCCTTATACCATCTACCTTTTTAAAGTGTTTATCAAGGCTTTTGATATCATAGTACTTCCAATCTTTACCTAAAATGTGTACCCTGCCATGTTGAGATAATATTTCCTGATAATCTTCTTTATTTGTTATTATTGTCTTTTTTCTGAGATCTTTTTCTACACGACCAAATACACGGTCTGCTGGTAGGAAGGAATGTCCACGCACCGGGAAAATAATGAGAATTTCTTTCAAAGGTGGGGGGGACTCCTTTATTAACCATAACATTAAATGTGTCAATAATGTAAGAATTTTTGTTTTGTCCCCCACACCCGTCACAAAACATGCGGATACTTTGTATGCCTTCTAAAGACCCACTCTCTTTAAGACTGTTCAAATGATTGAACAAGGCCGAACCCACTTCCATTGAGCCCCTACCAGCCATGTCTTCGGTCCAACAATAAAAGTCTGGGTCTTTCCCGTTAACTTTTACAATGCAAAAATTATAAAAACTTATTTGTCTAGCATAAAAACTGTCTTGAATTGGTGTTTTTGGTAAAGGCATAACTTGCTGTAAGTCAAAACAAAAAGAATAAGAATTATCAACTTCTTGTTTTACTAATTGGTAAAAAGCATTAGCTCTCAACTTGTGTATTCTTTTTTCTGTCATGTGATACTGTTTCTTTTGTGGGTCCTGTTCAGCTTTGATTTTATTGGTCAATAAAGTACATGTTGTGCAAGCATCACTTGCTGGAGATGAAAAACCGATGTTAAACTGTGTAACAAAAATGTGTCTAAAAAACCATTTTTTTACCTTTAGTTCTTCTTCAACAGAATCATTATAAAATTTCCACAACTTAGTTATGTTTAATTCACATGATAAATAAACTCTGCTGGACTTCTCCCTACTATAATGGCTTTCCTTAGCTGGTAAAGCTTTGATAAAATTGCAAACACTTTTCTTTTTTTCTAACGTTTTCTTTGATTTTCTGTCCCCACCCCTAGACTCTTTCGGGACATTGCCATTTCTTATTGTTTTGCAAAGAGTGTTTAATCTTTTGCGACCCAAACTAAAAGCTTTCATAAAAAACGATTTGCACACTCTGACTGCCTTTTTATGTTTATTCAGTAAATAAAAGTTAGTAGAAAACTTTCGTGGTTTTGGTTTATTGCTATTTGTATCAACCTTTACTCTTTGTGGCTTGAACGCTGTAATGAGTCGACAAAGGTAAATGTCCTGGTTTACTTTCCCTTTATTGTCATACAACAATTTTCGATTCCGGGCGATATCTTGTTCTTTCAGTTTCTGGCACTTGAAAAGCGATGTAGTTAGGGACAAAAAAATTGAGACATAAGGGGTCCTTATCTTTATATCTGAAACAAAATCAAAAAGCAATGTTAAAGTTTAGCAAACATACTCAAAATAAACATCGTAACACGTTATAGAACAAATTTGTAGAACTTTTCAAGTTTCTTACTTGTCGTCTTGTACTTGACGTTTTTTTCGTTCTCTTCTTTGCTTTTTACGTGATCCATGGTTAATAATCGCCACGGCTACTGCTTCTTCCTCCATTTTGTGAAGCTGTTTCACACAAATTTGTCAGTTTTTCTTTAGAAAACTTGCTAAATCCAAAGAAAATCCAAAAGCCAAGCAAACCGTCAGTACGTTGTTTGACAGCTGGAAGGCAGTGTTGCCGCCACACAGTGTTCCAAAACTCCTTCGGATGCGACATTTTTAACTGACCCCGCAGATTGACGTAGCTAGTTATGCTAATCAATTGACTAAAAGTAACCCCTATTCAAATATGGATAGTTTTCGAGAAAAAAAAATCTAAAGTTCGCTCTTTCGGAGGGGTCAGAAAATTAAAAAAAAATTATATCTTTTTTGTTGTTGGTTTCTCTACAATCATTTATTTTTTGTTATATTCGTCATAAAATTATGAGCTCTTGAAGCTTGTTATAAAATGAAATATCTTAATAGTTTGGATGAAAAAAAATAAAAACCTATTTTCTGTTTTGATTTTTTTTCTCAGGAAGCGTGTTGTTTCCGCACGAATTATTTAATGTTTCTAATTCTTCATCTTAATACCTACCTATGAAAAAAAAAACAGATCGGCAACTTGAGTCTAAGTGAAGGAAATTTGTGATTTTTATTTTGTATAAATGTGCCTGATATATTGGTCATAGCAAAGTTGCCTTAAAATATTTTGCTTCACAGTTTTTATTATAGAGCTTGTCCAAATGTTTTATATTTTTGTTAATAATCTAATAATATCTAATAATAATCACATATTCTCCTCCTCTTCTAAAATATCAATTTCTCTTGTCAAGGTAATTGTGTCCTGAATATTATCTATTTCAGTTACCTCTTCATTTTCTTCGTCATTATCAGTTATATCGTCATGACTAACAGGCATTAGCAATGATATTACTTCTCGCGATAAAGGACGTTTTTTCAGTTTCTTCATCCGACTTCTTAATCCAATGCTGGATATCACAGGATCGGATGTCTCTAGGGCCCTGTTAAATAAGTCCAGAATTGTTTTTTGGCGACTCATCTTTCTTGTATGATGTTCTCTATCGCTGCGCCAAATTTTATTCCTCGTTTCTGCAGCTTGCTCAGATAAAACACCAACTGGCAATATAGAAGTTCTTACAATGTCTTTCCCATGGACAAGTATTTTATGTAAGGTTACAGTCATGGGGTGCCAGTTGTATGCTGTAATATATTTGACTGCAACGATTTTACAAAATTCCCCAAATTTGCGAGCATCAACCGGCAACCCACACGAAATTGTAACCAAAATTGTATGTAAGTCATCGATGAGCCATTTTTCCAATCCTAAAATCTCTGAGAACGTCTCTCTGTTTTTATCGTTCAAAGCTATGCGAGCCGTATTTCCATCATTTGTGGTCCCGGAATTTGGGTTAACCACGTCGACTAATAGGCCTAACCTTTTTCTTATAGACTCTTGGATCTCTTGTTTACGTGAACTTACTATTTCCGCTTCAGCTGAGTTTTTTGCGATTCTCCATTTCTGAACTCGAGGGTCGTTTTTATACCCGAGATGAAGAAGGAATTCGAGAACTCGGATCCATGCATGGAGTGGCGTGATTCCGTAATTTAACGCTGTGGACGACTCGTAATTTAATGAATAGGCCAAGTTTATGTTGTTGAAGTTAGAAGCTGTTAAATTGCATATTGGGCATTTAAGCTGTGAATTTGTGTTGGTGATAATATTAATAATTTTACCATCAATCATCGCTAAAAACAAACGGGTGGACGTTGACGTGATAAGGTTAACTTTTGATGTGCAAGCAGTTGATGGAACAAGATTGTTAATCTGATTTTCAATGTTAGCCTTTTCAGTAAGAATTAACTCGCGCGTCTCTTTACGGTATTGAATTCTGATTGGTCTACAAAACCGATATGAGGTTGGTGTTGGGTTTGCCCAAATCACTTGATTTCCGATCAGAACACGCAAGGGCACAATCGTTGTTGCAAATAAACTATTTTCATCAATATTTGAGTCACTTTCGGATTGAGTGATATTCTGCTTATAGAGCGATTGACCAGTACTTCCGTCAAATCCCCAAGATAAGTCAAAACTGCACTCTACATGTGTAGTGTTATTTCTTTCACAGTATTCATCTATGACTTCTTCGCTGCATTGGACAATTCTTTTGAAAGTATGGTCAATTATACCTTGTACAGAAACACTTGCTTCGACTTCTGTGGTGACAACTGGTTCATCATGTGGATAACAATTTGGTCTGTATTTTAAAACTTTTTGGTATGTTGGATAGGCTGGATAACCTCTATTTTTAAGAGTTAGTCTCATTGATTTGTAAGTTTCAATACTAATTTTCGAGTCGATTATAAATGCCAGAGCCTCCTCTGGCGAAAAGGGTTGAGGGTCAGATGGTGGGTTCGATATTCGCTTCGAAATTTCTATGGCCTTTGCGGGATTTTCAGCACATGAGCTTATTATATGTTCCATACTCTTTACAGCCGCAGTTTTCCCAATATGACTTTGCATCTCCGATGATGTTGAAGGTCCCGCACTTTGCAACATAATGGTTTCTGATACCGTTTTGATTAGCTTTTCTGGTGGCTCCTCTACCAATATTTCTTGTAGCCTTTTCCTGTGCCGTAATTGCTGGCGTTTAGTCAAAGAAAAATATGGGTGATTCGGATGAGATTTTGAAATAATCGATTTGAGTTCATTAATGAACGGTGTTTTTAGATAGGTTTTATTTTTTTCTTTAAATACAGGACTTTTTCTTCCGGCAGCTTTGTACTTGTCTTCACATTTTGAAATAAATGAACTTATTATTTGGTTTGTTCTGGTTCTATTTTCCTCCAAAGTACTTTTAAATTCGTCATTAAGTAATGAGGACACAATATTTATGCGGTCATCGGTACTCAAATGTTTTGGTCTATGACCCCTGCCATAACTTCTGCTTTTTGCAACAAAAGCTTTGTATACAGCTAAACGTGTCACTTCTCCAATAGGTAAATTTACTGGTACTGGTGAAAGTCCAGGTGAAGTAGAGGGGCTAGACATTTCAAATTCTCCTAGCGTACTTGCAGATACCCCCGGAGATTGAGGGGCACCGGCTGAGGCGCGATCCTCAGCTTCACAGTCTCCTAGCATACTTGCGGATACCCCCGGAGATTGAGGGGCACCGGCTGAGGCGCGATCCTCAGCTTCACAGTCTCCTAGCATACTTGCGGATACCCCCGGAGATTGAGGGGCAGCGGCTGAGGCGCGATCCTCAGCTTCACAGTCTCCTAGCATACTTGCGGATACCCCCGGAGATTGAGGGGCACCGGCTGAGGCGCGATCCTCAGCTTCACAGTCTCCTAGCATACTTGCGGATACCCCCGGAGATGGAAGGGCACCGGCTGAGGCGTTATCCTCAGCTTCGCAGGGAGCGCCATGGGTCTTAATCGGCTCCATGACGCCTCACCCCCGCTCCTCCAGTCTACGTGTATTGACACGGGGTTTTAGCCTAAGCCTAACGAGGGTGGACCCCTTCCCGTGCCACGCGTAGACCTTCATCGGAGATTTATTGATCTCTGGAAGAGATACGAAATAAATGACAGCTATATCTGCCTGGTTCCATCTCAACTTATATATATATATTAAGCTAATTCTAATCAAAACAACGGACCAGTATTATATCCGCAATGCAGAATTATATCCCTCCTCTTGACAAAATAATTGCATACATATACAATTTGTATTCAGACACTGCAACAGAAAAATATTTCAAGGCAACTTTGCTATGACCAATAAATATATCAGGCACATTTATACAAAATAAAAATCACAAATTTCCTTCACTAAGACTCAAGTTGCCGATCTGTTTTTTTTTTCATAGGGAGGTATTAAGATGAAGAATTAGAAACATTAAATAATTCGTGCGGAAACAACACGCTTCCTGAGAAAAAAAATCAAAACAGAAAATAGGTTTTTATTTTTTTTCATCCAAACTATTAAGATATTTCATTTTATAACAAGCTTCAAGAGCTCATAATTTTATGACGAATATAACAAAAAATAAATGATTGTAGAGAAACCAACAACAAAAAAGATATAATTTTTTTTTAATTTTCTGACCCCTCCGAAAGAGCGAACTTTAGATTTTTTTTTCTCGAAAACTATCCATATTTGAATAGGGGTTACTTTTAGTCAATTGATTAGCATAACTAGCTACGTCAATCTGCGGGGTCAGTTAAAAATGTCGCATCCGAAGGAGTTTTGGAACACTGTGCGCCAGTACGTTCGGTTTTGTTCCACTATCGTCTTTGAAAAGATCCGAAATGTTCCGAAAAGTTCCGATTGAGCAAATATATAATTACAAAAAAATACTGATGTGTAAGCATTAAATTATTTACCTTTTAAAGTTATCACGATGTTATAATGCAGCATTTCTAATCATCAATCACATATTGTATGAATTTACAAAATAATCTGAAAAAATAAAATAAAATAAAATGGCAACACACGTCATATAAAGGTCAGAGCACACCTGACGCGCGACGCGACGTGTGCACGTTGCATACTTGTGAGCACGCTCGCTCTACTACAAGTGCGCAAATGCATGTCGCGTAACACCACGCGTTGCGTTTGACAATTTTAAAATTGTTACTAATAGTAGCTTCAGGCCTGGAAGATATGGGTGACAGCTGTCAAAATCCATATAAAACGAACAGTTTCACACAACTTTGAACCTTATCTCAAAGAATTAAGAAACGTCACCCATATCTCCAGGCCTGAACCTACTACAGTTAATGTGTGAGCTCTAAATTATTTACCAACACACAAAATAAAAGGTATGTTTATTAAGTGCACAGGACAAAACCAGAAAATACACATATGTATTAAGTAATAGTTTAAGAAGCAGATTAAGTAATGTAATAGTTTCCAGAAGACCATCACCTGTACGTAGTATTAATAACATTTAGATATAGTTATTTTTTCAATTGAGCACTGAGCATCTTTTGATTTGGTTCAAATTTGATTAAGCCTGTTGCTTTGGTTCCTTCTGCGGTGTTCATTAATGCTGCTATGGTAGACGTGTGCAGCCTGTTGCGATGGTCCGTTTTAATTTGTTTCAGTTTGCTGAACGCCCGCTCAACACAAGCATTAGAAAACGGCAATACCATCAATAGACTTATTGCCTTTTTCAAATTTGGGAATCTTGCGCTGCCTTGCGGATTTTTTTGCAAAAACAGAGTTTTCCAGTACATGTCAGCAGGCATATCAGCACTTAACCCCAGGTTTTCAAAATCTAAAAAGGCGTGCTCTCGCAGCTCTTTTACGAGTTCCTCTTGGTTAATATGTCGAGATAAAACAGGAAAACGTGTAATGACGTCCATCATATCTTTGTTTTTATAATTTTGGGCCACGTGTGGTTTTACAATTTCGAGGCATTGGTATATTGGATCATCAAATTTAAATTTTTGTTTTATTTCTTTTACACTTTCAATGTTAAAAAGCGAGGCATTTTTTCAAAATGTCTTCTATTTCAGTCATTGGTGGGGGATCAGGGGACTTTTTTATTTCTTCCAAAGATTGCTGTGCTGCAACTCCCAAGTACACATTTTGTAGAGGCACAAATCGGCCAGGGTTGTCATAATCAATCTTGTGTATATCGGTGCGTTTGAGATACGGAATCTGTACATAGTTTGAACAAATGTTGACCAATAATTTTTCGACTTCAGATTTCAAACAATGGAGCAAAGGCTTTTCGCTTTGAAAAAGGCGGTTGAAATCGTTGAACATACTTAAGCTGTGGGACATGAACTCAAGGTAAATAGTTGAGTATAAATTGCGTAAAGTTTTCAATATGTTTTCGGTGGTAATACTTGGGTTGTGACTCAGTTCTTGGGTAAAATACTCTGTTAGCACGTGTTTTTGTTCTAACACTCTGTCAACACACGGTTTAAGTGAGAGCCAACGTGTTGTGCAAGGACTCAGAATGGTGTGGATTTCTTCTTTAAAAAAAATCTGTAATTCTATTAACCTGCTTTTACGTTGGGAGCTGCGATTAAAATGGGACCCAATATCTCGTAACATATCCTCAATCGATCTAGGTAGCTTCAAGCAGGCTTTTGAAGCCACCAGGTGTATGCTATGTGCAGAACACTTAACACAAGCTATTGTGGGTATTTCGTTTTTTAAGTGACTGAACACAGAGTTGTGGTCTCCAACCATAGCATTTGTTGTGTCTGAAGAAAAGCCAACAAGGTTTTCTAACGGAATGTTTTTTTCTTTAAATTTGTTTAACATTTCGTTGCACAAATGTTTTCCTGTGCCCGATTCTACCTCATAAAGATCAAAAAAATTCGTCTCAACGGTATTAGTAGTATCGTTAAATGATATCACAGACAATGCGCACTGTTTTTTCACTGTTATATCAGTAGTTTCATCAATTATAGAACTGAAAAAAATTCCTGGAGTTTTTAAACGTTCAATTAAAGTGTTTTTGCACTGTGGACCTAGTATTTGTTTGACAACCGCTTGACCTTTCGTCCGACAAAGTGCAATTTTTTGTGCAATTTCGGAATCTGGGAAGATGTCTTTTAAAAGAGGCGTTAACGTGTCTAATAAATTAAAGGATAAGTTTTTTGTCGCAACAAGGGCTGCTAGCTTTAATTCGGCCCTCTTTTTTGCATTGTCGCATGGTCTTTGAATCATTTCAGAGATCGATTGAGAAGTTTCTATGTTATTTACGAGTGTCTTGTGCTTAGAAGTTTGCAGGTGCTTTAGTAGGAGTGACTTATGTGGTACTAAAACACACGAGCAGTATCTGCACATGGCACTAGTTCTGCCTTTTGTGTCCGTGCATTTTTTTAACCAATTTTTGAATTTTTCTTGTGCGAGCCAGGCATCGTTGAAACAGTCTATTTTAACTTTTTTTGTTTTCTTCTTGGTAGGTTCAGTGGTGGGCGGTTCGGTGGTGGGCGGTTCGGTGGTGGGCGGTTCAGTGGTGAGCGGTTCAGTGGTGAGCGGTTCAGTGGTGAGCGGTTCAGTGGTGGGCGGTTCATTGGTGGGCGGTTCAGTGGTGGGCGGTTCAGTGGTGGGCGGTTCAGTGGTGGGAGGTTCAGATGCGGAAGATGCATTAGTGGGAGTTTCAGTAGTGGCGGGAGGCTTAGTAGTGGTAGTTAGTGGTTGAGAATGTATTTTCGGGCGGTTATCATCAGTAGAACTTGAGCATGCATCTTTTTTGCGTTTCCTTGTGATAAATTTGTCCATGCTAGCCTGCCACCAAATAAAAAACATCATCACAAAATAATATAAGCTTGAAGTCATACAATAAACAGAAATTATAATGTTTCCATTTGGTTGAGCCTTTTTTCTCGTTTTTTAATCAAACTTGTAGGTACATTTATAAAAAATAACGCTAATATAAAAAAAAAGTTTGAATGATATTATTTAAGTTCCCCAATACTTTTTATTTTATGAGTATAAATATTCAAATTTATTACAAACCAAGGAAATTCCGTGTTACAAACAAAACGCAACGTAACGTACAGACGATGACACGTGACATGACATAACTGAGGTGCATGTTACGCACGTGTAGTGTGTAGTGGCCTTAAGCACAATATCAAAGGTACGGGTAGACCACACCGGAATCGGGCCGTACGACGTGGCGTACAGGAGCCGTATTTTTGAACCGCTCGAATCAGAATTCGCATACGAAAGTGCAACATTCTCATGCGAAATTCCAAAATCACTATTTTTGAATACTCATTCGTATGCAACTCTGCAACGAGTGGTCCAAACCACTCGTTGTATTTTCTACTACTCGGAACTTAAGTACTCTATGGCCGGGGGAGTTACTGGGAATGACACAATCATTTGACAAGTGACACTTTAACCTTTTTAATTTACGTTCCGTTTCTCTGCGATTCATTACCGGTCTTTAAGATAAACAATTTTTGTAAGTGGTGGTGGTGTGGTATGTATATTTCTGCGTAGAACGGAAACAAGTTATGGGATTAGACTTTATTGGCAACACAGATTTGTAATGACTCAAAAATTGCGTAAAATCGTGTGTGATAGAAATTAATTTCGTGCACGAAGGATTTTCGTATGCGTTTTCAGTGTTCGATTCGAACGGATCAAAAATACGGCTCCTGGTACGGCCCGATTCCGGTGCAATCTACGCACAGCTCAATTTCATTATTTTTTTCCACCTTGCCTCACGTCACGAAAAGAGACCCGCGGCGGCGGCACTGTCGGAACCATGAAAAAATAAAGTTAAAAGTTCACCTCTAACAAATGAATTTACACACAAACTATTTTATTTGCGTCAACGAATTACTTGTTGATTTGCGTGTTCTGTTCGCCGCGGGACGCTATCATGTTGTGGGCTTATGAAAACAAAATAAACAACAAATGTAATACGACAAGGTATTTCTATATAAAAATAAGACATCTACACCATATCTGCTGGGTGTTATTGTAATTTAGTAAATAGAACTAAACTAAAATAACGTGAAAATGTGAAGCCACTTTGGTAAAATGCGCAAAAGGACAAACTTGTAGAACAATCTCCATATTAAAAAGTAGTTTGATCATAAATTATAATAGATACTTACATTAGTTTCTCAATTTCCTTTGAACAAGAAAGTTTTCACTCACAAAAATTGCAAGAAAGTATTTTTAACAACCTAGTTAGTTAACAACACAAAACATAGATTCAGCATAGGCAGAAAAGTTTTTCTGTAAAATGTTGTCTAGCAAGATGACAGAACTAAGTAAAATGTTGAAATGAAATGCAAGATCAATCCGCTCTGTTGAACCGAAATATTCTGTCTTTTTCACTCGTTGTAAGTGTTCAAACATATTCCAATATAAGTCCATTTGTACAGCTCTCAACATAATATCAACATTTTCAACCTTACTGTGATAATTTAAAGTTCACTTTTCCTTACGTTACTTTTTTTTTTAATTGACAGATGTCGAATCGTATTTTTTTAATTTTGCAAGCTAAGTTTTCATACCATTCTGCCTCGTTTCCTGTGCTGATCACAAAAAGATCCGAAAAGATCCGACTGGGGCGAAGATCCGCCAAAGTTCCGCCACAGCCTTCAAAGATCCGAAATCGGACCAGAAGATCCGCATCGGCAACGCTGCTGGAAGGAGCCATCCAACCCATAGATAATAATAAAAAAAAACACGCAAAATGTTGCCACATTATAAAATTATTCGAATTGGTTGTTTTATCGATTCGATCTATCGTTAAAATATATTTTTTATATCGATATTCTTTTTCAAATAAAATGTACCCGTTTTGATACGACCCTAACAGTGTCAGAAATATTTGCGAAGGAAATGACACTTTTTGGTAATAAACTGAAAATCACCAGTATGCACCAGTGTGATTAAATGAAAATGTTACCTTTTGTTTCGGAAGCAGATGTTCAAGTAGATTTTTCTATGAAATAAGTCACTTTTTGAACAAACTTTATACAGATCATGATAGAACTTAACCTTCTGAATTGATTTACATTAAAAAAAAAATTAAAACCAGATACGTAAATGTCACTTTTTGTTCCTAACCTCCTCAATTAGTTGATTTCCATGCGTGAGTGCAAATATTAATAACGACACTTCATCTGTGTGGGAGCGTCGACTGCTCCGCGAACTACGATCTGTATGCCCAAATCCAATCTAAGGTTTGTTAGTTTTTGTGTTTATTTCGTAAAATATTAATTAAACCAGATTGATATTCTTTCGAAATATTTATTTTACAAATTATTATAATTACTACAACTACTACGATTAAGAATTCAAAAATTATGTAAATTGTCACTATTCACTCATCTCCATAGATTCACTTTCATCTGAATCAGAGTCATTAACACAAATAATAAATTCAAAGTCCATGTCAAAATATTGCAAATACTGTTTTTCTGTGTCTTCAACATGCCGACACGTATTTGCCCACATAGTGCGATCAATCATTTCGAGTCGTTCATTTATAAGTGACATAATGGATGTCAAATTTTGTGAAACATTTTTGTTAGCCACATAGTTTTTTAATATCCCCCATATCTTTTCAATCGGATTTAGCTCCGGGTGGTAAGGTGGCAGTCGTAGAATTTCAAACCCTTTTGATTTAATCAGTTCGTCAATAACGAACCTCTTGAATCTGTCCTTATTTTTTAAAATAAGATCGTACTGTTCAATTTTTTTCATCGATTCGTCAAACTGAATATTTTTTTCTGAAAGCCACGTTTGCATGGCTTGCTTATTTGAGTTGGAGTTGGGAGCTTTTTCTAATAAAGCGTTGTGGTAGGAAGCGTTGTCCACAACGATGACAGCCTTTTCCGGGAGATTGGGCAGTAATTGTGTGGTGAGCAATTTCTTATAATTATCCAGATTCATATTGTCGTGATAATCTCCACTTGTGGAATTGGCTTTATACACCAAACTAGCATTTGGAACAAATCCTTCACATCCACCAGCGTGAACAATTATGACCCGAGTACCTTTAGACAATTTTTTTTGCACTGCTGACACTCCTTTGACTGGTTTCCAGCACATGTTTTGCAGATGTGCTGTATGAACATAACTTTCATCTGTGTATACAATATAGCGGCCCTCGTCACGATATTTTTTTAATTGCCTCAAATATTGAAAGCGTAACATTTGGATATCATGCTTTTCTACTAAAGCTTTACGGTTGTCATCTATTTTGGACCACTCGTAGCCCGATTCCTTTAAAATGGTACGCAGAGTTTCTATACAACCGTTAAAACCAATTCTTTCTGTTAATACTTGTTTCAGCTTTCTTAATGTTGGTAATTCATTAAATTCTGTATGAAATATCGCTATCGTTCTGCGAAGTACACCCATATCAAAATCATCCAGGTTAGACTTGGTACGCTTTCTTTTTGGTTTTGAGGGGGATCTGAATTTTTTTTGTGACGTATCATTTGATGTACTAGCTTGTTTCTCTTCTTTCAAAATTCGCGTAATCGTAGATTCACTAACACCAACGGCTTGGGCAGTTCGCCATCTAGCATCAGATAGTTTTTCTACTCCATTTTCCGCTTCATATTTCATTCTGTGGTACACCTTCGCGGTAATTTCTTTTGCCTGTAAAATAATACACAAGTAGGTAATATTTTGCATGTAAACCACCATAAAAACAATGTATAATAAAAATAGATTTTAAGCAATAATGTGTTATTATTTTACTTACTTGACTCCGTAAATGTTTTTTGGTCGACATGCTGACGGTACTTTTACAATCGAACGACGCGTGCTCCTACGTCTGAGTCTCGTTGGCAACTGAATGACCAATTACAACGGCATTTGTACATGCATTGCGTCCATATTTTAAATTTGCTTGTGTGCGTTAATGCGATAGTGGGGCGCGTTATTTCAGCTTAGACGAGCTCTACTGCATTCGCACTTAATCGTTTGCTTCTAGTATAATATCTGTTTTCAAAGTGTTGGTGGCAAACTCTTCGAATTTTGAAGATAAGATCATTATCCATTGATGTTATTTCACCACCAATAGCATGTTTCCATGTGTTGAATCTTTGGAAATCATTAACAGGATTTGGAAACACATGCAGTATGGTATTATCTGCACCTGAAAAACAATATTTAAATATCTATATAATGTAAGACAGAATATATCCTTATAATCTATTCCAAACAAACAAGTCAGATTTTATTCATCACTTACAAAATACTATATTATATTAATTAAAATTAAATTATAGTATTTTCAAAATGAAAAGCAAGTAAGTACATAGTCAAAGTTAAATTCTATAATTAAGTTTTTACCTCACCCATGCACATTATTGTATATGTAGTAAAAGTTGCTTTAAAGAATTAGTAGAATGGCTTCCTCCGACAAATGATTAAGTTGTCTGGATTGATTCATCTGTAAAACGATAAATACTACCGATAAGGTTAACCCTAAAAACCAACGATAAATACTACCAAAAAGGTTAACCGTAAAAACCAACGACTCTGCAGGCAGACATTAGATCTAAACTTCACCTAAAATATCAGACCCCAAGTTGTTAGTTATCTTACTTCTTTCAACTATGCTGATTATTTCAAAAAGGGAAGGACTTTTGAACAAGTACTTTAGAAATATAATGTGGGAGGGGGGGAACCCGCCCCGTACCACCCCCCCCCCCCCCCGCGCAAAAAAAAGGTCGCCCACAGTCCTTCCTCCGAAAATCGCTACCGCTTATTAAAAAAAAGGTCGCCAGCAGTCCAATCTCGCTTCCGATAGTCAGAGCCCCCGACACACATTCGGGCCCCGGTGGGAATGTGGGAGTTTTCAGGGTGGGAAAACACCACTGCTGGCAGAGTTCAAAGTCAGCGAAGGTCAAGAGAGGTCAACAGAGGTCAAAGGTCAACATAGGTGCTAGTCGTCAAAGAGTCAGGGGTCAAAGGTGAAGATCAACAAAGGTCAAAGGTCAACATAGGTCAAAGGTGTAGATCGTCAAAGGTCAACATAGGTCAAAGTAGACAAAGGTCAACATGGGGTGCCCTGAAGTTGGTTCTACACTGGTCTCCGCTCACTTCGTTCTCGCCTTAGCCTTCGGAACCTAACCTAACCGAGTCGGGGTGCCCTAAAGTCTGTTCTTTCATACTAGTCTCTCCGGGTGGCAATAAAAAAAATAACTAACACCCCGAAGGCTAAGACGGTCTCTCCGCTCGCTGCGCTCGCTTCGTTCCCGCCTTAGGGCCCCCGCGCACTAGGCAGCCTGGCTGCGCAGCCAGGCTGCGGCAGCCAGAATATTTGCGCAGCCAGTTATAACAGCCAATCAACGACTAGTCTAGATCCTTCCGTCGAGCAATATGGACGTGGAAGAACTTATAATTATTGCTTACCTATCTAGTAAAAAACGCAAAATAAAGAAAAGATACTGGATTCATCCTCTTTTTCTAGAAAGACACTCAAAAGGCTTATTCCAAACCTATTTCAAAGATATTCGCGCATTCCCAGACCGGTTTTTTAACTACACGAGGATGTCAGTGCAATCGTTTGATAACCTTTTGGAAAAAATACGAAATTCAATCAATGGCATTGATACTCCTATGCGAGCTTGTATAAAACCTGAAGAAAAACTGGTGATAACTTTGAGGTGAGTACGAAAATGAAAGATATTGTTAATCAGTCTCTTAACATTTATTAGGTATTTATTTCTTACATGTATGGTAATGAATTACCTAGTTCAAGTTGTCCTGTGTAGTAAATAATTCTAGTAATTCAGAACCCTGAGACACATCTGTTGCATTTGTGTCAGTTGGTGATAACGCATCAGTATAAACAGTATTATCTTGCCTGTCTGGAACAGCCGTAGAATACCCACGGCGGCCTTCAGTGGTCGAGGCTTCTGGTCTATAATTCGAGTGTGTCGAGTATCCATAGCGATACTGCCCACTGCTTGTGGCTTCCGGTCCATATTCAGTCGAGTATCCTTGACCTTGGCGATATTGTCCACTGAACGATGTTTGTGGTCTATATGATCTGGCGGCCGATGCCCCTGGTTCATAATCAACATTACGTTGGCGAAACGGACTAAATTCGGAATCGTGAGTTTGCATTTGAGCTCTTTTTATAACTTCAATTAACTCCATTTTTGTAGAAAGCTTACGATGTCTCGGGATGTTTTTAAAATCATCTAGAAGTGAAAGTATAAACAGTCTATCTGAATCAGACTCTTGCTGTCTTTCACGCTCTTCTCTCATTACAATACTTTCCCTTAATACCTGCACCAAATTATCGTCGTCACTTGTCTTCTTCTTTTTGGAAACAGGTCGTTCACCTTGAGTACTACCGCTGCTAGCGTTGGTTTCGGCAGTGCGTGTTTCATCCATGCTATTTTGAGTTTCATTAATTACCACGGTAGGCCGAAGAAAATGAAGTTGTTCGAAATATACGTATGGACTCTTACGCGAAGCTGCTGATCCACTTTTAATACCAGCTCTGCGTTTTACTTCCCTGCTGTAACTAGTCCTGATGTTCTTCCACTTGCTCTGTAGAGATTTACCTGAAAATTATATTTGTTCTTTGTTACAGATATCTTGCTACAGGATGTTCTTTAATGGAATTGAGTCATAATTATCGGATTGGACATACAACTGTCCGAGATATCATACATGAAGTTTGTATGGCGATTTGGGAGAATATGAGACAGTCATCGTTTCCAGAATTAAATGAAGAGAGGTGGCTTGAAATAGCAAAAGGTTTCAATGAAAATGCAAATTATCCCAATTGCGTTGGTGCCATCGATGGCAAGCATATAAGAGTGATAAAACCCAGCGATTCAGGGTCACTGTACTATAATTATAAAAAATATTTTTCCATTGTTTTACTTGCTGTATGCGATGCAGATTACAAATTCACATATATAGATGTTGGGGCTTATGGAAAATGTAGTGACTCATCGATATATATCGATATGTATAAAAAATCCATTTTGTATCAAAAACTTGTCAACAAAGATTTACAAATTCCGGAGAAGCACCCCATATCAAATAATAGAGTACCGATGCCATACGTCATAGTGGGGGATGAGGCATTTGGCTTATGTGAAAATTTAATGAGACCCTATGGAGGTAGGAGTTTAACAGCGGAGAAAAGAATCTTCAACTATAGACTGTCTCGGGCAAGGCGGTACATAGAATGCACGTTTGGGATTATAGCCAACAAATGGAGAATTTTTCACCGCCCACTAGATGTCCGACAGGAACTTGCAATAGCCATAGTACAAGCTTGCTGTGTCTTACATAACTACGTGCGCGAAAGAGACGGGTATAGGTTTCAAGACACACTGTACGTTCCACCAGAACTGGAAATAACCGGTGGACCCACAAATAGAGGAAGCCGATCATCAGCATCCTATAGGGATTTATTTGCGGATTATTTTATTAATGCAAATCCGTTAGAATGGCAAAACAGATATGCATTAGAATAGTGCCTACCTATTTATCTAAATAAAACATTGAAGTGAAAATACCTAGTTAAGTACCAAAAAAGAACAATAACGAATACATAGTTATTCTGCGATACTTTACAAAAATATTGATTGGTGTTGCAGAATCACCCTGTATTATACTGTATAATCCAGATAATAAAAATACATGCTTACCAAATTCTTTTTTGTCATTTTCTGATAAACTTTCCGAGCACATTTGGTTCGTGATTTCTTCCCATCTTCTTTTATTTAAATCCCGATCACTGTATTCTTCCGATGTTATATCCCAAATTGCTTTACGGCTTTCAATTTCCCGAATAAATTTCTCTGTATCGAAAGTCATCTTATCAAAGTTCGGAACGCAAAATACGTCTGGCTGCTACAACTAGTGCGCGGAGACTGACCGCAGCCACATACATTCGCCTACACACGTTCTGGCTGCGCGCAGCCAGCTGGCTGCCGTGCATATAGGCGCGTTTCATTGGCTGCCGCAGCCGAGATTTCGTGGCTGCCTAGTGCGTGGGCTCCCATACAACGTCATACGTTTGACTGGCTGCCGCAGCCTGGCTGCCGCAGCCAGGCTGCCTAGTGCGCGGGGGCCCTTAGCCTTCGGAACCTAACCTAACCAAGTCGGGGTGCCCTGAAGTCGGTTCTACCATAGTGTTGCTGATGAGCCTAGATCTAGGGTGAAGTGTGAATATAAATAAAACAATAAATAAATTTTATAAACATATATTATAGCTTTAATTAACTCTTCAAAAGGACTTTTAAAGTTTTTCTTAATATCTAAACGCCATATATATTCTATTAACCAGTCTTCAAAGTTTCCCTTATAATTTACTTTGTTGAATCTTTTCTTTAAATTCCGCCACTGGCTCTCAATATGCTGGGTGTGTGTCCCGTCAGGTGCAATGAAAAGGTTGTCCGGATCACAATGATTAACTTTTTTATGAATATATCCGTGATCCGGTAAACAGTCATATGGTTTCCAGGAATCTGTGTGAATTGTGGTCCCTTCTTTCACATGTTTCTTGATGAGAGGGACCAACACATCAGCTGTTCTCAAATTTCCGGGACACACTTCTAATCTTAGCTCATTAGTTTCATCATTTATCAAGTTTCACTTTCATCTTTTGCTTTTGGTAAAATATGTGATTTTTTTTAATTTTGTTAGCTAGATGTAATCCTTTTTTTTCCTGCAATTGCTAGAGCTGCTCTAAATATTTGAAATCTACCTTTCTTCCTAAGGAATCAACAAAAACTCTTAGCTCACCAAATGAATTTCTTACCAATTTCACAGCGTGACATGGATCTAGAAACACGTGTATTCGGGTGCCACCCCTCTCAAAAAAAGTAACATTGCTTTTCATGACATCACAGCCAAGAGTCGCAAACATGCTCAAATTTGCCGCTGGGCCATCACAAGTAAGGGCAACTACTTTAACACCAACTTCTTCGCATAGATTTAAAGCCGTCTCAACGATGATACTTTTTTGTTCGCCTGTTAACGATGTTATTAAAAAATAACCAATAGGTATTTTCCAAGTACCATTAATTGAAGTCAATAAAAGTACCAAGGCTTGACTGGCTTCGTCTACATTATCACTGTCTAAGTTGTGTCCATAATCAACTCTGCCATAATATTTTTGTGCTTTGGGATCCCAAGTCAGTGACTTTCTTATGGCCATCTCGTCAAACACCAATGAGCATACGACCGGGTGTGCACTACCAAGTACCTTTATTTTTAATGTATCAAATGCTTCCTTAGTGAACCCCGGTTCAGCATTTACGTGTTGGTACCACTTACAAAGTGTTCTCGTATGAGGTAAGCATGTGTTATAAGTCCGTCTGATGTAATTATACGCCTTCGGAGAAAGAAAATGCAAAGTTAAAGCAAACTTTCTTATTTCTTCGGAGTATTTGTTCGGCAAAGGTAAACCTTAAGGCCTCGGTCTCGAATTTTGCGGGCGGCGGAGCGGCAGCGGCGGCGGCGCGGGAGAGGGGCGGGCAACGCATACCTGTTCTCGAAACCAGCGGGCAGATCGCGCGGCACTGTAGCGGTGTAGTGTTGTGTTCGTGGTTGTGTTGTCGACATTCGCAAACGAAATGTCTGAAAATCGGCGACAACATCTTTTTGATTCAAATTTATTCCTAACGCTCGATTTATTGTGGGCAAAGGAAGAAGTGGATCCCTACTTTATGGCAAGGAAAATAAATGGTGTAGGCTAGCTTAGTGGGGTTTCTCAGGGTTGTTGGGGCGATTGGCTCGATGAAAACGGCGCTCGTACTGAGATACAACTTTATTAGTATCGACACAATAGTTGGTGACACTTTTATAATGTTTACAAAAGTTCTTAGATTAGGATTAACAAAATATCGAGAGATTACATCAATCATCAAAGTAGCAATCGTTTACAGGTCATATGTTAATGATGGCGGCTTATCTATCTTACTCTAATTATAAGAAACGACGAGGACGGCGTATATCACGAACGGGCCTTCGGCCCCTCTCGGGTTCGTCTGGAGATACAGCGGGTGGCGGGCTATGCCCGCCTCGATGGATAGGACGAGGAGACCCGATTCTCGTATCATCGGAAAGCGCTTCAATTCTACTACGCGTTACACCCTCCTCCTCCAAGTCATGAGATCGACCCGACCATGAGTTGGCCAGATCTGTTGGCGTGTATGCATCATACTGTGATGGTGTGTTCTGTGTGTGTGATTCGGGACGAGGGATCTTAGGTCTTCCTCGGAGACGACGGGGTTGGACGGGCTGTTCATTCCCGGTTTTGCCCAGAAATGGGGTAAGATCAGAAGTGTGAAAGCGACCTAACATCTGTCCTTGGGCGTCAGTGATTTCAAACGTGGTAGGACTCACAACTCTTTTGATGGAATAAGGGCCGTCACGTTGCGGCATAAACTTGCGGGTCACACCCTTGGATGCATTGCTCAAAGCATGAGTAGTTAGAAGAACAAGGTCACCTTCATTGTAGATGGGCGAAGCTCGTCGAGAGTCATCACTATAGTCTTTTCGTCTGTCTTGCTGTTGTTCAACTCGTTCGTGGATCTCGCGTAGCGAGGAAACAAACTTCTTCAAGTAAGGGGTCACTTGGGGAACAAAATTGTCATTGTCAAGTATGGTTCTTAAGTCGTGTTGAACGTCAAACGGGGTCCTCATCTCCCGTGCGAAAGTCATGTAGGACGGAGCTTGGGGAACAAAATTGTCATTGTCAAGTATGGTTCTTAAGTCGTGTTGAACGTCAAACGGGGTCCTCATCTCCCGTGCGAAAGTCATGTAGGACGGAGTAAGTCCAGTCGTACTGCATGTGGCTGTATTCAAGGCGAAACGCACTTGGGCTAAATGTTTTGGCCATGAACGGTGTTCGTTCTTAACTAGCATAGCCAGCTGGACCTTAAGGTCTCGGTTCTTTCTCTCGGCAGGGTTTGCCTCAGGATGGTATAGAGGAATTAGGTTCTGCTTTATTCCTAAGAGAAACATGCATTGTTGCATGGCGGCTGATACAAATTGTACCCCATTATCAGAGGTTATGCGCCGGGGAAATCCATAGCGCAAGAAATATTCTTCTATCATAAGAGGAGCGCACGCTTCAGCAGTAGCTTCCTTCATTGAAAACAGTTCTACCCAACGAGTAGATGTATCTTCCATTAGGAACACCCACTTTTCTCCGTTTTCACCCTCAGGTAGGGGTCCGAAGAAATCAATTGCCAGCACTTCACCTCTGCGATTCAGGACTGGAGTCTGTAGGAGGCCAGGTGGCTTTTGGTTGGTATACTTGTAGCGTTGGCATTCAACGCATCTTTTCAGGTACTGGATAACACGGTTTCTCATCCCAGTAAAATAGTAGTGACAGCGGAGACGGTCTAAGGTTCGCTCAACGCCTTGGTGTCCAGCTGTAGGCGCGTCATGGAATTCCTGCAACGTCGCCTCTATCATTGACTCTGGTAATACCAGTTGCGGTTCTTCTGAATCAGAATCGGGACTGTGTCGGTAGAGAACGCCTTGGTTCATCAGATATCCTCGCTCAATCCACCTTGTCGACGTCAATGCGTCGGTATCCTCTATATCTTTTATAATCTTGCAGACTTCGGAGTCTTCGAGTTGAGCTGATCTTAGCTCTTCTGCATTAATCCTTGGGACGTCTATGGTAACGGAGCATACACCGCAATCTTCTTGGGAACCCTCAGCACAAAAGGGGCGGCTTAATGTGTCTGCGATCACGTTGGCCTTGCCGGGGGTGTACTCATATCTTATATCGAAAGCTTGAAGCTTGAGCGCCCATCGCATAAGTCGGCCACTGGGTGACTTTAATGACAACAACCACTTTAATGGTTGATGATCGCTTCGGACGACCACAGGATTTCCATCAATGTATGGTCGGTACTTCTCCACTGCCCATACAACGGCCAGGGCTTCTCTCTCCGTGGTGCTGTATTTTCGTTCCGCATCGGTAAGTAAACGGCTTGAATATTCGATGGGGTGTTCTTCGGGTCCTTCACCCTGCAGCAGGACGGCGCCTAAGGCATAATTGCTAGCGTCCGTGCGCACGATAAAGGGTTTGCTATGATCCGGTTGGACCAGGACTGGTGCAGTAGTAAGTCTTCTTTTAAGTTCTTCAAAGGCACTGCGTTGTTCGGTACTCCACGTCCAGTGCATATCCTTCTTTGTAAGTTTCGTGAGCGGCTGTGCTATCTCTGAGAAGCCGGGCACAAACTTCCTGAACCAGGAGCACGTTTGCAAGAAGGTCCTTAAATGTTTGAGGTTCGTTGGTTCATTCATCTGGAGTATCGCTTCAACCTTTGAACTATGGTGGTTTTATACCGTCAGGCGTAATAAGGTGTCCTAGGTACTTTACTTCCCTGGCAGCGAAGATACACTTATCTCGGTTGGCGCGCAAACCGAAGGAGCGCAAGCGATCAAAGACGCGTTCTAGGTCTTGAAGGTGCTGGTCAAACCCATCTGACAGCACGAGCAGATCATCTAAGTAGGCGAGCAGCGTGATATCCTTGACGGTACTTCCGGAACGAAATCGGTCTATGAGCCTCTGAAATGTAGCGGGCGCGTTCTTAAGACCGAACGGCATCCGGCGGAATCTGAAGGTACCAAAAGGTGTGACGAAAGCTGTCTTGTCCTTGTCAGCAACTGCCACGCCCACTTGCCAGTAACTGGAACGTAAATCAATGGTACTTATATATCCTTCTCTCTTAGTAGCATGTAATAGGTCGTCGATCACCGGTAGTGGGTAAGTATCTGTCTTGGTTATAGCATTCAGGCGGCGGTAGTCAACGCAGAACCTGTAAGTACCATCCTTCTTTGGGACTAGTAGAGCTGGAGCTGCCCACGGAGACTCGCATTCTTCAACAATCCCATCTCGTACCATCTTGTTGAGCTCTGCTTCCATAATGGTCTTCTTTGCAGGTGTAAGACGGTAAGGAGGTACAGCGATGGGTGCGTGATCGCCTGTATCTATTCGATGTTCGGCGTAAGGGGTAGCGTCTCCTCCTTGATTGAAGATATCTTCATTTCCCTGCAGTACATCGACGAGTCTTTGGCGGGTTTGGCTGGTGAGCATAGATCCCTCATCATCTCTCAACAGGATTGAAGGAATATTAACAGAAGAAACAGGAATTTCTTGGTCACCCTCGTACTCCAAGGGGTAAATCTGGTCGCATCCTGAGAAATGCCAAGTGGAATTGGCAAAATCTATTACCATACCTGCAGCGTGAATAAAATTAATTCCTAAAAGGGTTTCGTTATCGTCGGCTTCGGGAAAGATAACGAATTCTGTCATAACTGCCCTATCAGACGAGATATAAACTTTAACTCGGGCTATCAAAACATCGCGGAGGCGCGCACCACCATCGGCTAACTTCACATTTACTTTTCTAGTAGTAAACAGTTGGTTCATATCTTCCAACATTTTATAAAGCTTATGACCAGCTACACAGCATTTAGCTCCGGAATCAAGTATTGCAACGCCTTGAAAGCCACAAATAGTAACAACCAACGTAGATCTACTGTTCGGCGTCGCGTCAGCAACTGGGGCAACAACTGTGGTCAGTACCCTATGAGAAGTGGGGTCAACAGTTGGGGCATCTACCCTATCAACGGAGGGGTCAACAATTGCTTCATCTACCCTATCAGTTAAGAGGTCGGAAATGTAGTCAACCATTGGTGCATCTACCCTATTAGCAAAGGGGTCAACGATTGGTGCATCTACCCTATTCAGCGAGTTCGCGATATAATCGGGGGCATTAGTACAAATTTCCGTGCTTGCAGAATCAAAAATATCATAGAAACATGCCGGGTAGTAGGGGTCGCTAACAGGCGTATTTACCCTACGCGGTTCACTGAATAATCCTGAAAAATGATAACTGTCACTAATAGGGTCATCCACCCTATCAGGCGCATCTGTCTCTACAATCGAAGGGGGGTCATTTCGCATAAAAACCCTATCAAAATTCGGGTCGTGTCTAGTCACCTGTATGTCATCCGGAATATTGAATGACGAACGTGTCTCGAAAGTAGGCGATCGAATTTTTGTATTTTTTGAACGCATCTCGAATGTGTCAGATTGATAGCGATTGACAGGTGAGTTGCGTGTGAGTTCAGAAGGTAACGGTGTTTGACATTTCGATGTGTATGTGTGCGTGTGTGGGGGAACGACATCATGACTTGACTGATAAGGGTTATCAATGCTATTATAATTAACAATAAAATCAGCGTTATCATCTAAATAATATTGAAAAGGATATGACAGATCGGCATCCATGGTGGAGAATGACATCGGGTTATTCTTGCATGTAGAACATTGCGATCTGACGACTCCTCTCGTCCCACAGCCGTAACAATATATCACAGGCACATTTACATTGTTCTCGTTACCCACAGCACTGTTCTTATTGATAAGTCTATTGCAGTTATCACGTAGGTGTCCGTAAACTTTGCAGTAAGTGCAGTAGCGCGATTTCTGCACACCTATCGGCGCAGCCGTGCTCGATGTGTGAACAGGCGGCGGCGGCGCGTTTGATGAACGTCGACTTGCTGCCGCAGCTGGGTTTCCGAGCTCGGTGTTCGTACGACGGGTCATCGGCGTCGATGTAGACATCCTCGGGTACGATGGCGAAGTAGTGTGAGTCGTCGCAGCGGCTCGGCGAGGCGGAGGCGGTTGGTGCGGTGACGCGGCCGCTGCGGCCGCGCGGCCCGAGTGACTTTCGGAGGCGCCGTAGGCCTCTAGTGCGTCGAACTCCTCCTCGATGGTGCGTGCCAGCTGGAGTAACTGTCTGAAGCTGCTCACTTCCTCACGTCGGATTTTCCCGCGTATACGTTTGTGTAATATGCCGTACACCATGTCCAGTTGCACCTTTTCACTCAGGTCGCCGTGGGGCAGTTTAGATAACAGAGCTCTCGCTCTGGCGACAAACACGTCCGTGGTCTCGTCAGTTTGCCTCATGGCGAGCAGTTGGGGGTACACTTTATGTGGGGGCCTGCGATTACCGAAAGCACTTCGCAGGCGGTCGAGGGCATCCATCCAGCTTTCTATCTCTAATTTGGCACTCTGCCACCAGACTGCTGCGCTGCCTGTAAGCAGCATAGACAGGCCGCGGATTGCATTTTCTTCGGATATGTTTGTGCAGTCTTTATACGTCTCAATTGTGT
Organism: Scrobipalpa costella; assembly: GCA_949820665.1. Classification (NCBI taxonomy): domain Eukaryota; kingdom Metazoa; phylum Arthropoda; class Insecta; order Lepidoptera; family Gelechiidae; genus Scrobipalpa; species Scrobipalpa costella. The sequence goes on from OX463309.1 coordinate 11,622,366, forward strand.
CGATAAATGTATCCAGGTCGTCGCTATCGCGGTCTTCGCCAGCGAAGCGTGCCGTGCACCTGGAGAAGTTTCCTGAAGAGACCGGGGCAGCATGGGGTAACACGGGAGCGGGCGTCGACTGTCGTTCCATGACACGGTCCAGAAGCCGTTCGAAGGCGTCGGTCTGGGAACGTTGGGCGGCGGCCATCATGCTCGCCACAGTTGAAGCCGTAAAGGAGCCAGGCTCCTCGTGGTTGCTGTCCTCGGCATCGAGGAAGTCCGACTGTTGTCGCGACTGACGTCTCGTGCGGGGCATCTTGATGAAAATTGACACGTCGTTTTCAGGCCTCGAGTTGGGCTGCCATCTTGTAGGCTAGCTTAGTGGGGTTTCTCAGGGTTGTTGGGGCGATTGGCTCGATGAAAACGGCGCTCGTACTGAGATACAACTTTATTGGTATCGACACAATAGTTGGTGACACTTTTATAATGTTTACAAAAGTTCTTAGATTAGGATTAACAAAATATCGAGAGATTACATCAATCATCAAAGTAGCAATCGTTTACAGGTCATATGTTAATGATGGCGGCTTATCTATCTTACTCTAATTATAAGAAACGACGAGGACGGCGTATATCACGAACGGGCCTTCGGCCCCTCTCGGGTTCGTCTGGAGATACAGCGGGTGGCGGGCTATGCCCGCCTCGATGGATAGGACGAGGAGACCCGATTCTCGTATCATCGGAAAGCGCTTCAATTCTACTACGCGTTACAATGGCGAGTTTTATCGAAATTATGAAGAACAGAGACAAAATCCCGATAAATTCTACGACTACACCAGAATGAGTGTAGAAACTTTTGACTATATTCTAGAAACTATCAAGAGTGATTTAGAGTCTGGAATTAATCTAAAAAGTTTTAGAGGTATATCTCCAGCAGAAAAATTATACATAACGCTTGGGTAAGTAAAACAACGAAATTGTAATTTGTAATTGTATTTATTGATAGTTTCAAAAAGGAAGTGTTGTACCTACTAATTTAGTAAATAGTTTGGCATCGGTATTAAGTTCCCAGATACAATAATTTTAATTAAATACCTACTACACATTAATCAGCCTTAATTATTAATCTTTGGCGAAAAATATAATATAAAAACGTTTCGTAAGAAATAAGTAACATAACAGTTTGTCATTTATTTTTAAAATCACAGTTTTCGTTTGTACAACGATTAATTATTTCTACAATCACAGTTTTCTTACTCATTTACAGTATTTTTATTACAAGGTCGATATACTTAGTGGTCAGTATAATTCCACGCTTATTCTAATCTTAAAACTAAATCTTCTCTCTAAAATTAAAGTTCTCATTTGTACGACGATTAGTTACCTATTTAAATCACAGTTTTGTTATTTATTGACAGTATTTTCATTATAAGATTGATATACCTCTATTGTTGAGTACTATACCCATACATATATGATTCATTAGAAGGGTACGTGCTTTCATTTACACGTAACTCATCTAGAAGAGCTTGATTAATTTTTTGTCTTACTCTAAACTTTTGAACAGGAGTGAATTTTTCCATTTGTGGAAGCAAACTCATAAAAAAGTAGTAGTCATCAGACTTATTCTCATTTCTAGAAGCCTCGTTTCTACTTTGATTTGATAAATAATTTTCCAGCAGTCTTATCCTTTTCCTTTCCAATTCTAAAAATTCAGTTCTTATGTCATTCGCTGTTCTCTTTTTTCTTGATCGTTGTGACGCAGAAGCTTCTCTTGAAGGCGTAGAAATTTCTTGCGATGATGTAGAAGCTTCTTGAGAAGAAACAGGAGCCTCTTGTGAGGATGTAGAAGGTTGTTGTGGATAAATAGAAGATTCTTCATTATGACCGGTTGTATCTTGTTGAGAGTTTTCTCCAGATATGTCTTCTATGTCAAAAGAATCATTACTTATCTGATTACTTACTTCAGTACTGCTTAAATTACCCTCAGTAACATTTGGTACAACTTCATCTTGCAAAAACCTCAATTGAGAAAAATATTGCCAATTTGAGGGTTGATTAACATTTCCGGCATCTCCTGATCTAGGGGCAGGTTTTTTTTTTAATTCCTTTCTATAGTGATCTTTTAAATTTTTCCATTTCTTCTTTAAATCGGTCACTGAAACAAAGAACGAACAGACTATTTATTACATACATAACTTTAACATATATATGCTTTAATTTTCAGGTTTTTGGCGAGTGGGCAGACTTTCAAAAGACTGTCGTTATCATTCAGAATGGGAAAAAACACGGTAGCCAACATAGTTTATGGCACTTGTAAAGCTATATGGAAAAATTTGGTACATTTACATATGCCAAAACCGACAGAAGAATTATTGAAAAATATATCGGAAAAATACTATGAAAAATGGCAATTTTCTAATTGCGTTGGTGCTATTGATGGCAAGCACTGTCGAATAAAAAATCCTAAGTTCGCTGGATCATCGCATTATAATTATAAACATTTCTTTTCGATGCACTTGCAAGCGGTCGCGGATGCTGACAAAAGATTCATTTGTATAGAAGTTGGAGGAAGAGGGAAACAAAGCGATGCAGGGACATTCCATTATTCTAATTTGAACCGTTTACTTCAAAGTAATAACTACAATATACCAGGTCCACAATATCTACCCACATCAGATATCGTTCTACCAATGGTTTTTATTGGAGATGAAGGATATCCACTCAAGACATATTTGATGCGACCTTATCCACAAAGCGTACTTAATGCACAAAATGAGTTATTTAATAAGCGATTATCGCGGGCTCGAAAGACTATTGAGTGTGCTTTCGGAATTTTAAGATCCAAGTGGCATATTTTCAGATCGCCCATAGAGACAAACAAATGTCATGCAAGATTACTCATCAAAACTTGCTGTTTGTTGCATAACATTATCCGAGATAAGGACGGTGATAATGACATTGCCTATATTACTGTCAATACGAATCAACAAACATTACAAACACGATTACAAACCAACGTCCGGACGTCTTATCAAGCACAATATATACGTGAAAAATTCAAAGAATATTTTGTAAATAATCCCATTAGCTACTAATTAATTAGTAAACCATAATAAACATTGTATATAACATAATAAATAATTTTTATATTCACCTACCTTCAATATTCATTTTTTATTTCTTCCCATAATTGGTTAATTATTCTTCTATTTTTATGGTTCACATCTTTGCTGTTCCATATGGGTCTCCTCTCAAAGATTGCCGAAATAATTTGCTCTTGCACGTCCGAGGACATTTTGATACGTCACAAAAAAAATGTACAACACTATACTACAATGCAGACGCGCAACGCGGGACGGTCACCGCTCGACTGGAGTGCACCGCTCGTTGCCCGCCCCCGCGCCGCTCCCGCGCCGCTGTTTTCGAGACCCGGTCCATTTGACGATACGCATAAGATCCTGCCGCTCCCGCTCCGCTGCCGCCGCCGCCCCGCTGCCCGCGGAATTCGAGACCGAGGCCTTAGATTTAATTACCTGTCTTTTAAGAAAATCTTGCGGTCCTGCTAACTCTTCCATTAATACACTTTGCTCCTTATTAATTTGATTTCTCTTCCGAAGATCCTCTAAAATATCCTTTAAATTGGCAAACTTTTTGTTCTTTCTCCGAATTTTTTCATTAAGTCGCTTGATCTTCAGGCGTTGCTTGTCAATCTTATCTTTTAGATGTTTCATTTTGTCTTTTTGAACAAACTGAAACAAAGTTTTATAAAAAGGTTAAAATAGTGTATGTACTAAAATATATCCGAAAAATAATCCACATATAGTTGAATTATATATGTTACTAGCTTTTCGTCCAGCGGTTTTACCCGCAGCTAAAGGAGTTTTCCCGTGGGATTGAGTTCCTGAGCTGTTCTTACCTTCGAAATTGACGGAATTTCCATACAAACTTTCATCCCCCATTTAACACCCCCTTAGGGACGGAAAATACAAACATTGTAAAACACGTGTTCATTATTTTTTAATCTTTAGTTCAAATACAAAATTGGAAGATCCTACTTTCAAAATTGACAAAATTTCCATACAAACTTCCATCCCCTACTTAACCACCTTGAGGATAAAAAATATAAAAACGCTGAAACACATATTCATTATTTTTTTATTATTAGCCTAAATACAAAATTTCAAGATCCTACCTTCAGAATTGACGGACTTTCATACAAACTTCAACCCCCCTTTTTACCCCTTCAGGGGGGGAAATTCCAAAAATCCTTTTTTAGTGAGAGGTTGCGTTATAGAAGGAACTTGTTCTCTAAGGGTCTAGATAGACAGTCTGCAATCCAACTGCAATCCGACTGCCAAATGGCAGTTCAGATGCAGTTTGAATGCAGTTGGCTCGACTGCAATCAAACTGCACGTCGACGGGCAGTTGGCGTGCAGTTTGATTGCAGTCTGAGTGCAGTTACAACGACTGCACACCGACTGCAATAAAACTGCACGTTGACGGGCAGTTGGCGTGCAGTTTCATTGCAGTCGCGTCAATTGCATTCAAACTGCACCTGAACTGCGATGCGAGGTAACTCAAATGTTCAAAGATTTTTATAGAGTATACAAAATCAGTGCTCGCCGGAATTTATAAGAGTATACACGTGTTGTCAAATAATTTTATGATGAGATATGACGAAGCTTTGCTGTTTCTTTTACTTCGCCGTCGTCGTACTCGTAAAGCCAAAAAAGCTAAAAATCGGGAGACATGGGTTCAATTAATATTACAATACAAACACGAAGGTGATTTTTATACTTTAATACCAAAAATCAGAACACAGGAAAAATGTTTTCACAAATATTTTCGAATGTCTAGAAAGAGTTTTGATGAATTAACAGACATCTTAAAAAATAAAATATGCCGACAAGATACCACAATGAGAAAAAGTATATCAGCAGAAGAGAGGATTGCAATCACTTTGAGGTAAGCAGTTCACATATTTAAACAAAATCAAAAACGTTATTACGAATTTTTAATCTTCTGCCTATCTTTAACTTAGTTTTACAGTGTACAGTCAAGAGCACAACAATTAATTCTTTCTTCTCAAAAAAACTTTAAAAGTTCTACAGTAAAAAAAATGAAAATTCTTACAAAGTTCTTACAAAATAATTCTTTAAAACACCGTTAGGTAATAATGAAGTAGCTAGGAGTTATGAATTAAATTACATGAAATAGTTACATTATTGCGAAATTTGTAAATTAAAAAAGTTATCAAAATAGGTCCTTTAAGTACGACGTGCTACCATCATCGCTGTAATTGTCAAGTGAGGCAATATTACTATATTGGGATTCTGTAGTTGCTGGTCGACTGAAAGTCTCCTGTTGGATAGGAGGTACATTTAAGTCGAGGCCGTGTTGTAGTTCACATTTGAAGTAAAATAACCTCTGAAATCATTGATAGACTGATATGGCGGTCCTGGTACATTATATTGGGCTGTATATTTTTATATTGTATTTATAAAATCAGCCTTAGCTTCCAGTTTAAAATGATCCGGAATCCTTTTAAAGTCTTTACACAAAGAAAGAAGGAATAATCGGTCTTCATCTCTTTCTTCTTCATCGTCATTTATTTTCTTATTGACTCTTTTAGTTAACTTTTCTATCAGCTCGTCTTCTGAATTTTGGGACTTACGTTTACTAATAGTCTTTTTTTTCGTATTTTTTTCTACACTTGGGGGCTCTTCAGGGGTGGAATCCAAATTGGACGATCTTTCGCCTCTATCTTGTAGGTCTTTCAAAAAAAGTAACTGTTGATGATATGTGCACGGTCTTAAGTTGGAACTCGCTGATCCACTTTTCATCATGTTAATTTTCTTTTCATATCGAGTAAAATTATCTCGTAGTAGTTTCCACTTCTTTTGAAGTTGTAAAGCTGAAAATAATATTTTTTAAACAATTAGTGTGATTTTTTTTCAGATATTTAGCAAGTGGATGTTCTATTGATGATTTGCACTGGGCTTATCGACATGGAGTAAGCACAATAAGAGAGATAATCATAGATGTGTGTAGCAACATATGGATTTCCTTAAAAGATATAGTTATGCCAGAACTGACTGAAGACAAGTGGAAAAACATAGCAAAAGGTTTTAATAATAGAGCAAACTTTCCATATTGTCTCGGTGCTACTGATGGTAAGCACATAAGGCTAAAAAAACCTCGAAACACTGGTTCCTCATATTACAACTACAAAAAATACTTCTCAATGATATTACTAGCCACTTGCGACAGCAATTACATGTTTAAATTTGTTGACATAGGTTCTTATGGAAGATGTTCTGATTCTACAATATTTGAAGAAAGCATTTTGTATGAAAAACTTCAGCAAAAAACATTAAAAATCCCGGCACCTGAAAATTCAGTGCCGTATATTTTTGTAGGCGATGAAGCCTTTTCAATTTCTAAAAGTGTAATGCGCCCTTACGCAGGCAAACAGTTAAGTGTTGCAAAAAGAATTTTTAATTATCGTCTATCACGGGCCAGGAGATTTATTGAATGTTCATTTGGAATTCTCGCAAACAAATGGCGTATTTTTCACAGACCTATCGACCATAAACCAAAGTATGCGAAAGAAATAATAAAAGCTTGTTGTGTTTTGCATAACTTTGTCCGAGAAAGAGATGGGTATAATTTTGAAGATACTTTGACACAACCATTAGAAAATATAATAATAGACAGTGATGAAAGAAACCGTAGTTCACCCGAAGGTATAAGATTTTTTTTTACTGATTATTTTAAGAATGAAGGCAAACTCGAATGGCAAATGAATATGATTTAATATGTCAAACTGTTATTATAGTTTTTGATTTATAGTATTATATTAATAAAATATTAATTGAGTTTACTTACCAATGTTATTCTTCTCCTTCTTACTCTTTTCTTCAAAGCCCGGCGTAAACATTTCGCAAATAGTGGCCCATGCTTTGCTTTTTTTCCACTTTGTTACTATAAGATTCAACCTTGTAGTTCCAAATACAGGGTGACGATTTTATGGCACTTATAAATGCATCAGTATCAAACGACTCGGTATCATTCAAAACATTGTCTTCTTCTTCGCTGGCCATTTTTATTTGATTAACGAACGAACGACACGTACGCACTCTCTAATGATCTCTCTGTCACTGAACGAACAAACATTAGATGCGCGGGCACTCGCGGGGCAGGCACTGATGAGCGGGGCAGGAACGAGTGCGTGCGGTGGCGGGGGGCGGTAGTGGTGTGGTTACGTTCTAATACGCGGACTCGGTAATGACGCAGTTCTGTTGCAGTTTGAATGCAGTTGACTCGACTGCAATGAAACTGCACGCCAACTGCCCGTCAACGTGCAGTTTTATTGCAGTCGGTGTGCAGTCGTTGTAACTGCACTCAGACTGCAATCAAACTGCACGCCAACTGCCCGTCGACGTGCAGTTTGATTGCAGTCGAGCCAACTGCATTCAAACTGCATCTGAACTGCCATTTGGCAGTCGGATTGCAGTTGGATTGCAGACCGTCTGTCTAGACCCTTAGTTTCACTATGCTAGCTTTAGTAGTTTAGGCTGTGCGATGATGAATCAGTCAGTCAGTAAGGACAAACGATTTTATAAGTATACATACATATAATCACGCCTTTATTCCTAATGGGGTAGGCAGAGCATAAACGTATTGATATATGTTAATATGTTATAACACCATAATGTTAAAAATATAATTAAACATGATATACCCTATCTTGTATTGATTGATGAGGCAGAGGCACGGGTAATGGCGACACGGATGTCGCGGCTGCAGATGTACATGGTGGACCAGATTCTCCAATATCGCCTGTTTCAGTTAATACTGTCGATATATTTGGATCCAATATCTGAAATTAAAGATCACAATAATATATTTAATGGACATCTATCGGCTGAGACGACGAAGACGACGACGAGACCAAATATTGTACACAAAAAACGTAAGTGTACATAATAAAAAGATATAAAATAGGTAGGTAGATTATTATGTATAATGCTTGTACGACATATACTTAGTAGATTATATTATGATAATATGGGTTGGTAAGCGTCCCCTTGAAGGTAGTAAAATGTATATGAAATTTCCAGCTATAACAAACAGTTACAGACAAAGTACATACTCAGTATATTAAGTATATATATAGTGGAATTATACACCTATATGTTGAGTGAGATATTATTATTATTATTAGATACCATCATAAAAATATGAAGAAGAAGATTATTTGATATACCTTTTCATGTGCTGATTGTTGAGGCAAAGGCACGGCTAAAGGCGGCACAGATGTCACGGCTGCAGATGTACATGGTGGATCAGATTTTCCAATATCGCCTATTTCACTCAATACTGTCGATATATTTGGATTCAATGTCTGAAATTAGAGATCACAATAATTTATTTTTATCCGTGACTGTACACAAAAATGCCTAAGTATGTACAGAGAGATAAAATAGGCCGGCTTAGGCTATTATAAAATGAAGAAACGGTAAAGTATTTTTATATATTTACTGTATATTGATTTACGGTTGTAATATAATTATACTTATATATACCATTTTTATATTCCTCAAATATTCCATTCAATCTTCCATTTTCATAATATGGACTGAATGGAAAATGCTTAGAGCTCCTTTGAAGGTAGTTAAATTTAAATGAAATTGTTACCAACAGATACAGACTGTAGGAAGCATACATATCTTATGTTGTCCTTATAATTATATAAAGAGCATTATGAATAGCCCCATATATAACAATTTCACATAATATATATACACCCAAAACAATCTCAAACACACAATGTAAAGAAAATAAATATACCCATACCTTTTCAAGTCGCATGTTTGATAACTGCAATGAGGGCAGCACAGTAGGTATACCAGGTACACTGATCTTTTTAATATTGTCCGTTTCACATAAAACAGATGTTTTTTTTGTTTTGAAAGCCTGAAAAATAAATAGAAAATTATTTCTTTTTATTAATAGTGAGGAGTGGCGCAGTAGAGAAGAGGTCTATACCCTGCAGTGGATGGATGTGGGCCAAAGATGATGATGATGATGATGATGATTAATAGTCTATTTACACTTTCTAATGGTGGTATGTACAGACAACCATACATGAATTCACACCTGTATCCCTAATGGGGTAGGCAGAGCGTAAACGGCCTAATCAAAGGTCGTTCCGCTACGTCTGCCAAGTTTTGTGGGTTATTCCAGATATTGGTATAGTGACGGGTTGTTAGCCTATCGCCTAAATTACAATACCGAAACCCGCGAATCCCTTTGCTGGTTATGTTATTATGTTTTTTTATCACTCCCAGTCCATCATGGGAGAATGTACAAACAGACAACTACTACAAAATTTATCTAGGTTAGGTAGGTATTTCATCAATTAATAGCACAGAATATTTTAATGATAAATAGTACAAGGCAGGGTATATCAATTTACCGGAAATATTGTGGGAACTGAGTCATCACGTAATCTTAAAACATCAAGTGTCCTGTTAAAACAGTTGTCTTCAAAGTGAAGCGAACAAAGGTACCACTCTTATGACGAGGGTTTATATTTTCTTCACCAACAGCCTCTAACCATCGCCGTCTCAGGCTTTCCTTTCTTGGGAATCTGTTAACATAAAAAAATAACTAGTATTATTGGCGCAACACTAATTTTACTATGGCGACATAATGTAAACAAGTATGTCAATAAAAATGTCAAAAATGTGGCTTGTTTTATTGAAATAACTCGAAATATATAAAGCTATAATCGTAAATCATGGCTCAATTGCGTTTTAACATCAAAATCTATAGGATCGCTTAGTTCAGTTCAATTTTTCAACATTCATAAGGTTTATGTTGCTATCTAACTTTAAACATGAAAGGTATTAGGAAGGGATTATGTGACTTTATGATGAGTCCTTCTTCCATGCTGGCCTGGTAGTGAGAGAAAAACATAGAATGTGCCAGCTGCATTTCCACCCGGGCATTCTGTAAAAACCAGCTAAGGGTTTTGAGGGTTAACCTATCACTACAGCAAACCTACTTACAAATCTATCTTAAATGACTCTCAAAACTTTGTCAGTCGTGATGGAACGATCTTTGTTTAGGTCGTTTATGCTCTGCCCACCCCATTAGGGATAAAGGCGTGATTATATGTATGTGTGTATGATAGATAAGCTCTAAACATAACTGTCTCTGTGTATTTTATGTAATGTAGATCTGGGGTATGTAGTTAATATTAATGTGTAATAATAAATATAACTTTATTTTTACAGTTCTGACTTCTGACCACTGAGAGGTATTGCCAGGTGCCAGGATTATCATCAATTAAATTTTTCAAGTGATCAGAATAGAGTTTTAGGAAGGTGCCAAGTGCACTGCATCCCACTTCTCGAAAGACATTTAAGTAGATCTATAATCAATTATTTATTTATAATATAAACTACTAAACTTTCTCTTTGAAGCCAAGTTTTTATATAATCATCTGTTCATCATCAGGTCATCCACATGTACATACGTACATACATAAAATCACGCCTATTTCCCTAATGGGGTAGGCACAGCTTAAACGACCTAAACAAAGATCGTTCTGCCACGTGTGACAAAGTTTTGAGGGTTATTTAAGGTAGATTTGTATATTGCTGTAGTGACAGGTTGTCAGCCCATCGCCTAAATTACAATATACTGAAACCCGGCGCGAAATTTGAACTACTTTCAAAGATTGCAAGTTTAAAATTGTGACAGTGGGCCATCTTAGGAGTAGGGCCATCTTAGGTGTACCTTATACTGAAACCCTCGGTTCCCTTAGCTGGCTTTTACAGCATGCATGGGAGGAAATGCAGCTGGCTCATTGTATGTTTTTCTCTCGCTCCCAGGGCTCGCCAAGTCAACTCGAAGGAATGATGCAATTGCTGGACACCCAAAGCAGAAAAGTTGGTCTACACATGAATACGAGCAAAACCAAAATAATAACAAATCACGTAAAAAAGTATTTATATGTGTCAGGAAACCAGATAGAATATGTAAATGATTATATCTACCTAGGCAAGCAAATGTAATTAAATCCTGGAAACAATGAAGAAGAAGTAGACAGAAGGATCAACTGTACTTAGAAGAAAAACTAAGAACAAAAAGAAATTTAATTTAAGCCCAAAACTTATTATTTATGATATGGAATAAAGAACCTATATTATTTTATTATAAATGATTTGATTTTGATTTGGGAGCCACCCACCAATTGTAAGTCAGCAACTTACAATTTGTATGAAAGTAGAGGCCGTGTGCGTTACCCCAGCCAGATTTTGTCGAAAATCACATTTTTTTTGAAGTAGATAATTAGAAGTCCAGCTTCTTCAATTGTTGTGCTGATTTTTAAATTTGTTTTGCTTATGGTTTTTTAGTTATTTGACAAAAACAGATCTGGCTGGCGTAACGTTACCCCAGCCAGATGTTTTGTTAATTAAAGGGTTTATTGAAATAAATTTTAGGTGCATAATTAGTATTCTGAACGAGGTAAATGTTGCCACAAAATTTGAATTTGTATCGTTTATGGTTTCGGAGATATTTAAAATCCTGCTGAGGTAACGTTTACGTGTTCGCTGTATCTCCGAAACGGCTAAGCGAATATGTATAATTTTTTGTACACAGCTTCTATGAATTTGTTATAATTTGTTTGCCAATAAAGAAAAACAAAATAATGCACCGTTTAGAAGTATTTTAATTAATAAAAAAACTCAAAAATAGGTCCTAGCTCTTCAAAAAAGAGCTCTAAAGCCTTATTTGAAACGTCATTTTGTACCTTACAACTGCCTTCAAATGTTTGTAAATTTTCATTAGAATCCTGTAGGTATTTATTAAGTTACAACGATATTTAATTCGGTTCTCGCAAAGATGCGCTCCGGAGATTTTAAGCCTCCGATTTACTGAGTTCCTTGTGGATTTAAAAGTTGAATAAGATATCATTAATTAGTATTTTAGTTCAATTTTCTACCTGTAAAATTTCAGCGTAATACGATTTGTAATTACCGAGATAATTAAAAGAAAGACATTAGGTAGTGCATGATCATGGCAACCCGACCAAGTATAGATGGTTACGAAAAAGCGGCCGCGTAGTACTTTATACTAACTTTTGAAATTAATAGGATAGTTTTAAACGTAAAGTACAGTTACGTACAGAAGTGTAAAACGAAAACAATATCATCTTAATTTGAGTATTTTTATTTACAAATCATGTCTTATAAACTTACAAAGAAAAATGCGAAGTACCTAAACACTTTAATTTAGTTATATATTTTCTTATAGCAGCATAATAAATGTTCATTGGCTCAACATAATTATAAATTAACTTCAAAAAGATTAACATTGATTTTCAAATCATGAACTAACAATCACATAATAAATTATTGACTGACATTATTATTTTAAGAGCACATTACGATGACTGGCTGGCTAGTATTCTTATAAAAATAGTTTTATTATTAAAATCACAGATCATTATTAAAACTAAATTAAATCACATTGTACTTAGTAAAATGTTCGATTTTAAATATCAAAATAAACTTTCGGACATAGATACAGCTCTAATATAGTTATATTGTTTTAAAATCACAGATCGATAATTTTAAAAACAAAGAAAATATTTACAATATGTACCAACTTTTTAACACCCTAAAAATCACAGATCATATAAAACTATACAAAATCACAGTGCGTTTCATAAAATATTTACAGTAGGAAATGGTTTGATTTCAAATATGTACTACAATAATCTTTCGTACATATATACCTCTATAGTTCTAAAGTAAAAACTAAATATAGTTATATTGTTTTAAAATCACAGATCAATAATTTTCAAATCAAATAAAATTCTTAAAATAGATATCTACTTTTTAACACTAGTTAATAGCTCTAGTGACAGTTGAACGACAGTGAACTTTTTACAGTCATAGTGCTTTTATTTTCACGTTACAGCTAGACCTCCAAGGATGTTTTGTTCCTCTAAGCTCAGGAGGAATTGTCAGAATAAGCATTTAAATCACATCAACATTTAAAAAATTAGATACAAATATAATCATATGTCATCAGATTGCAACGTATAAATAATCGCATGAGGCATTATTTCTGTTTTATTTTTTTGAATTTTGGTGTACATATCGTCATAACATTGAAATGTCCGATTATGTTTCCGAAAGCAATGAGCTTTATAGTGACCAATCCCTTCTGAGCTTAGAGGTGGATCAAATTCAATGATAGACAAAATCTCATAGAATCTTTCGTTGATCTCAATATTGACAGGAACATCATTGAATAGAATACGGATATCATGAATCTCAAACATTATCAAACTGTTCAAATTATAGTTGAAGCTTACTGTTCCTTTTTTACAACAATAACAGAGGGGTGGTAAATCGTCCTTCATTCCCGATTCTACAGCCTCTTGTAATTTTGTAATACCTTTCTGATTTATTATATTTATATTTAGTGGCAAGTATTTACATTCAAAATGTGTTTTGTTTTCGTGATTAGTGCAATTTTCGTTTGAACAAGTTCTTTTTCTAGTAGCGGAAAAGTATGATGTGCAGATTTCTTCGAGTATTTTTGTGACGTTACATGCACAGTTTATTACATTGCACCTAGTTTCATCATTGATTTCAATTCCAGGGCAAAAAATACTTGATAAAAGTATATCTCGCGTGTCATAAAGTTTTTGATTAAATCTCTTTGCAGTAGCAAGGTCTGCGATGAACTTCGTAAAAGCATCAACACAATTATTAATTTCTTGCCTGAACACAAGTCTGTCTTTGTAAGCTATGGCAAATGTTTGCGAGATGGCGTCAAATGCACAAGTATTAGTAAGAATTAGTTTTTTATTTTTAGATATGGCAATGTTTCCATTTTGTAGTATATATATGGGTCTCAAGTTATAATTTGCTTTGTTATGAGGAACAGCAAGACCTCTCCAGTTTTCAACTTCTACAGGTTTATCCTGAAATATGGATTCTAATCCGAAATCTATATTGCTCGTTACGTTTTCTATTTTATCTATCTGTTTTTGCGACTCCTTCCTATTAATCAAATCCTTATTGCTCTTTTTGATTTGAACTTTATTTATCTTTTCCTCAGTAGTTTGAGATTCAGTTGTTTGCGAGATACTTAATTTCACAGTCCCATTTATAAAAGTGTAGTGTTGAATCAAAAATTCATCTAGTCGTATTCTCTCGTCTTTGGTGTTAAAATAAATTGTTTTTAAGTCCTTAAAATGGCTTTCAACATTTGAACTACTAGGAACATCTTTGGCATCGACAAAATAGTTGGTCATGACGTTACCCCACATAGGCAATTTTCGCAACAATCTTTTCAATGTCTCATTAACAGCCGGCAAATAATACTCATTTTGTTGTTGATATTTTACGTCAAATAATAATAAATATAACTTTTCAGTCTCAATAACGTCGTTGTAATATTTGATAAGAGGACAAATAGTACTGTCAGTCTCATAATTTTCAGGAAATGTATCATTTTCAGGAAGAATATTTTCTTCCTGAAAATGATTATCTATGTCATCATCAATTTTGATATGGTCGTTTTTAGAAATTTTTGTTGACAAACGCTGTAAAGCTTCTTCGTATTTACCAGGGCTAATATATTCGGGTAGTGACACCGTAACAATATCATCAATAATCTTTTTAATTTCTTTGTAACAATGTTGTCCGTAAATTACTTTTATACAATTAATATAAAAATATTTACATTTTTCTGAGCATTTGTCAAAACAACTTTGTTTAGGCAGTTTTTTGAAAAAATGGGATTTGTCTAGTCTGACGTAGCAAACTTTCACATGCTCAACCTGCCCTTCCAAAAGTGAAAAACACTGTGCTAAGTATACATTGGTATCTGTTTTAAGGAAAGTACGACATATTGCTTTTAATAAAGCAGCTGAATCGTCACAGATTATTTCTTTGGGTAAATGTCGATTTACTGCCCATGTACTTAACCAAGTGGCTATACATTCAGTTGTGTGTGACTGTGATGCCATATAACATAAGGGAATGCTAGTACTGGTAGTGTATGCCATAACAACATATAAAAAAGTATGTTTAGCGTCTTTAGCGCTTACTCCTGGGGGCGCTATCGTTTGAAAGATCGAACCTGTTGCGTCTAAGGATAAAACAGTATGTGTATTTTTTAAAATCTCATCGTAATATTTACTTTGTTCGTTTGTCCAGAAGTAAACAAAAAACGGTACAAGTGAAAAATTGTGTATGTATGTATTAAATGGGGAACTCTGAGACATTGCATAAATAGATATAATTGTGTTTTTATCAAATTGTAGTGCCCTTTTAGCCTCATGACGTATTTTCCTCAAATTATTCAATTTTGGCATAGTTGGAGGTTCTTTTGGATTGTCTTTATCCATGAGTTCGTCTGCCATTAAAGTTCTGACTTTCAACGCCTTGTAATTCATTAACCTCTCAGCAATTTTTCGTTTTCGGTTTGATGTCAGTCTATTTTTAACGTTTTTATCGTGGACAAAGTTTTTCTCGAAACGATTTACTTGACAAACCACATTTACAAAATTTTCAGTCAACGGATTTAAGTACACAACAATATTCGCGCCACACTGAGTACATTTTCCCTTGCATACAATGTCGTTTAATTGAAAGTTCGTAGGTACATAACAATTTTTAAAAGCGAAAGTACAATCAAGTTCCGTTTTTTTCCATATTTGGTCTTGAAGCTCATTAGTCCAACTATTCTGTAACAATGTGTGGTTTTTAGGTGCGATACGTTTGAATTCATAAATGTCCATTTGAAACTCTATTTCCAAATCAGAATAGTTGTCGCAATTATCAGTTTTTTCAAAGTTGATGTTATTATCGAGGTCGGTTATGTTGTTCGTCACGTCCGTTGTGTTATTCGTTAGTCCATCTGAGTTATTATTATCGTGAAAAAAGTATTTCTTATTACGTCTTACTGAAGCTTGTATGGCCATTTTAGACATTTTGTGTTGAAACATTTCGTTTAATTCATTCTGTATGCTTTCATATACATCATGATGAATTGGAGGACAAGTCTTAAAATTATCAAATACATAACCATATTTCGAAATAACGCGTTTTTGATCATGCAACGGTATAACGCTTTTTCTACCGGCCATTATGTTTATAAATTTCTTGTCGGATGCAGGAATCGATTCACTGGTGTGCGTTGCTCCAGCACAAAAATACGTGGCCAGATAAATAAATAAATATACAGCAGGCAACGAAGATACTTGGTGCTTGCACATGTCTTCGCTTAGGAGATTGTCGGAGCCATCAAATTGTCTACAACAAAAAAAAATATATATATTAAAGCACATCTAGTATACTCAGGTACTAGACGACCAATACTACGATACGATAATTCGTGGCTGCATCTTTTGTCGCACACGGCACAAGCCAGCGGCCAAGTTTGCGACCACGAAGCAAATTATACGTAGCTTGATTGCAACAATCAGTCGTGCCAGCCAGAGCTGGACTAGACCCATTCTGAGTATTGGGGGAAAATTAAAAAAACAATAACTACTCACCACAGGTAGATAGTCGCCAGATTTATGAGTGTGATGTATGTCAAGTCAACATGCATCCAACTGTGATTTGCTTATATCTTCCATAGGCAGCCGGCGCCGCGCCGTCCGCACCGCTATTACCTACTCATCTCGCCACAGTCACCACCAAATTGCTGTGGTTACATTGTTATGCCTACATTAAAGAGAAACACTAAGTTAATTTGAGTCTTATTTTTTTATATTAAAGTCATCAACATCATTAGTTAATAATTTTAATTAAAAGTGTATTATTCACGGTTGGTTCATGGCGAATCATTTCACATAATTCGTGTAATTTATCAGTGACTAGACTTCCGCCCCACGGTTTCACCCGCGTTCAATGAGTTTTCCCAATGTGAATTATACATAAAAACCTTCCTCTTTAATCATCAATCATCATCATCAAAAAAACCGCATCAAAATCCGTTGCGTAGTTTTAAAGATTTAAGCGTTCAAGGGGAAATAGGGACAGATAAAGCGACTTTATTTTTACTATGTAATGATTAAAAAGGAAAATTATTTTTATACATTAAGTAGTTACCTTTTTCATCAGTAACTCACGAACTCAGGTATTATGGTCCGCAATAGAAGTACTTCATAGTAGTTCACTTTAAATTAAACGAAATTGCGAAAATATTTTACGGAAGCGTATGCGCACTCATTCAACGAAACCAAATCTTTGACTAACTCTATCGAGCGAAAACTACGAGTTCAGACCATAAATCATGCAAACAAACAATCATCCGCCCTCCGTCCCTCGTCCCAAGGACGCGTTATCGACGCTCTCTTTCTTTCTTCAGTAAGTTGCAATGATGTCGTCTCATGTGCATAACTGTGAAGAACATAGAACACGCGCGAATGCAGCGCGCTAAGTACAAAGTCTTCTATCTCTATCTATATTATTTTAAAACTGCAACGGGACCGTGTTTGTGCCAATTAAATATTTCACTATTTTGTTAATAAATATATAAGTTTAGCGCTTACGTCACAACAGGTTAAATAAGATAGGTAATGAATGGTACAGTATTTTAAGTAGGTAACATAAATAAGTAGACGCAAATTAAAAATATATAATTTAATTCATTTGTAGCGTTATTATACTATACGTTTTAAAAGGTAGGCATAAAGTACTACGCGGCCGCTTTTTTGTAACCATCTATACTTGGTCGGGTTGCCATGATCATGCACTACTTAATGTCTTTCTTTTAATTATCTCGGTAATTACAAATCGTATTACGCTGAAATTTTACAGGTAGAAAATTGAACTAAAATACTAATTAATGATATCTTATTCAACTTTTAAATCCACAAGGAACTCAGTAAATCGGAGGCTTAAAATCTCCGGAGCGCATCTTTGCGAGAACCGAATTAAATATCGTTGTAACTTAATAAATACCTACAGGATTCTAATGAAAATTTACAAACATTTGAAGGCAGTTGTAAGCTACAAAATGACGTTTCAAATAAGGCTTTAGAGCTCTTTTTTGAAGAGCTAGGACCTATTTTTGAGTTTTTTTATTAATTAAAATACTTCTAAACGGTGCATTATTTTGTTTTTCTTTATTGGCAAACAAATTATAACAAATTCATAGAAGCTGTGTACAAAAAATTATACATATTCGCTTAGCCGTTTCGGAGATACAGCGAACACGTAAACGTTACCCCAGCAGGATTTTGAATATCTCCGAAACCATAAACGATACAAATTCAAATTTTGTGGCAACATTTACCTCGTTCAGAATACTAATTATGTACCTAAAGTTTATTTCAATAAACCCTTTAATTAACAAAACATCTGGCTGGGGTAACGTTACGCCAGCCAGATCTGTTTTTGTCAAATAACTAAAAAACCATAAGCAAAACAAATTTAAAAATCAGCACAACAATTGAAGAAGTTGGACTTCTAATTATCTACTTAAAAAAAAATGTGATTTTCGACAAAATCTGGCTGGGGTAACGCACACGTAGAGGCCAACGAAAAATGGTAACATATTAGTCATTTCTAACCGGCCATTTCGCTTGACCTCTGTTTTCATACAATATGTGTGTAACCAGGGTTCACCAGATCCTTAATACATATATTCAATCACTCCTTTATCCCTAATGGGGTAAGCAGAGCGTAAACCACCTAAACAAAGGTCGTTCTGCTACGTCACGTCTGACAAAGTTTTGAGGGTTATTTAAGATAGATTTGTAGGTATACTGCTGTTGTGACAGGTTGTCAGCCCATTGTATGAATTGCAGTATACAACCCTCGGATCCCTTAGCTGGTGTTTATCCTTGAGAGGAAATGCAGCTGGCACATTCTATGTTTTTCTCTCGCTCCCAGTCTAGCATGGAAGATGAAACCAGATACATACATACATAAAATCACGCCTTTATCCCTTACGGGGTAGGCAGAGCATAAAACGCCTCGTGAAAGGTGCTTTCGCCACGTCTGACAAAAATTGAGGAAAACTTTAGATTGTAAATTGTAATGCTGTAGTGACAGGTTGTCAGCCCATCACCTAAATTACAATATACTGTAGTCCTCGAATCCCTTTTGCTGACTTCTACAGCATGCCCGGGAGAAAGGGCAGCTGGAACATTCTATGTTTTCCTATGTCTCCCAGTCCAGCATGGAAGAAATGAAACCAGATTCTTTGTATTAATACTGGGTGTAAGGGACAGCGTCAAGCGCAAGGCGATAGGGGATGCTCAGATATAGATGGTCAGTCTGTATTACAATACAATACAAGATACTTTATTGCACAAAGAAACACAAATACAAACAGCAGAAAAGTAAGCAAGTAAGTAAGTCTTTTCACATTACACTTGGCAATTTATCTCTTGCTTCCTTAATCTCATTCGTGAGATTTGCAAGTAAATAGGCGCCACACGAGTATAGGTTGATAGCATAGTAGAAAGACTTTTAGCATAGTAGACCCCTCTTTCTACTATGTTGATAGGCCATAAACCGAGACCACACATCTCGTACAAATAGCTAGTTTTAGGGTTCAAAGCATTTTGGCTAAAATGCAATGAACGCCACACGTTCAAACACCACACGATTAGAATTCTAAATATTGGGTTCTTACCCTAGCCTTGAATCATCAGTGATGATCACAGTAGAAAAGTTAGGAGTTAGACAAAGTTAGAAAGTATTAGGTTTACTTAGTTCCACTTTTATACCTAGTAGGGAGGGACTTTAGGTAACGCGTAGTGAGGAAGGTCTCCATATAGAACATTTCTAGGCATTTAGTGTTTAAATTCAACTAGTACATACATACATACATAACGTCACGCCTCTTTCCCGGAGGGGTAGGCAGAGATCACATCCTTCCATTTGCTACGATCCTTGCAAACTTCTTTCGCTTCATCTACATTCATCAATCTTTTCATGCACGCTCGTCGGTTTAGGGTACTCCTGGCCTGACCTTTCCCTAGAACGTCCCCGATTTGATCGCGGTACGTTCGTCGAGGTCTTCCCCTTCCAACATTCCCACTCACACTCGCCATGTATATCTGTTTGGTTAATCTCTTTTCATCAATCCTCTCAACATGGCCAAACCACCTCAGCATTCCTTTTTCTATACCTGTCACTATATCCTCTTTCACACCACAACGTTCCCTTATCACGCTATTTCTTATTCTGTCACTCAGTTTCACACCAATCATACTTCTTAATGCTCTCATTTCTACCGCATTTATTCTACTTTCATGTCTTTTCCTTGAGCCTTTTTGGACACCCTCTGGCTGTTCATAAAGGTGTGCAACGCCCCATTCACCATGTTACCAGCATTCCCTCTTCTTTCAATATCACTATCACACTTTCCATCTGCTGTAAACAATGAACCCAAATAAACAATCTCTTTCACTTGCTCCACCTTTTCATCTCCTATCAGAATGTTACACTCTGTCATTCTATCCTCTTTCAACTAGTAAAGTTAACCCTTAATAGGGCCTGGTATCAAAAGTATCAGGATATTTGTAATTTTTTGGATTTGGGTTCCTATAAATGTACAAAATAAAGTTATGAAAAAAAAATAGGTATTATTATTATTTTTTTATTGGAAAAATCATGTGGTCACTATTAGACCATTGCCCTTTTAGAAAAAAAGATGTGGTCTCTATATGACCCTTGCCTGTTTGGAAACTCAAAGAAACTGAACTTAATTAGTTTTAGTTAGTTTACAAAAAAGTTGTACTAAAATTATTATAGAAACTGGGAAAAATAAACCAATGTAGTATTTATAAAATTTTATTAATTTTAGTATTGGTTTATATGAAAATTCTCATAACAAGGTATTATGCATAAAGGTACAAGGCATATTTTGCACATAATATTTGTACGGCGCTGCTCGCTTCTTGTGCTACAAAATTTGCACCGCCTTCTTTTACCTTTGCAGGGCATGTGCGACCCTACATTCGCTAACCTTACTTCATCAGATACTCCAAATACACCTCCTTTCTTGTTCCTGTAGGTAATTGGTTGTAGTACAGTGATACTGAAATTATTTATAAGCCCTCTTCCAAGCCTTGCTCTGAAATCTATGTGACTGTTGTTTGTTTTTATATGTGTCAATATGTAACATATACTGGGTGGCGCAAAAGTAAAGACCCTATTTGGTTCAGCTATAACATTTTTTCTAAATTAGAAAACTAGATTTAGGTTTTTTTAAATGTATATTTGTGCCATTAAATTTCGTACCATTAGGATTTAAAGATGATGTCTTTTAAATGGTGACCTCCAGAGTTGATACACATTTGAGCCCTATTTATGACATTTTGCATAACTTGCCGTAACACTTCCTGCGATATGTTCGTTATTTCTTGACGAATGTTTTCTTTTAGAGCTGCGAGAGTCTGTGGCTTGTTCACATACACCCGAGATTTCAAAAAACCCCAAAGAAAGAAGTCTGGACTGGTCAGATCGGGTGATCTTGCAGGCCAAGGTAAATCGCCAAAACGAGAGATAACTCGGCCTGGAAAAGCGTCCCTCACTAAGTCCATAGTGTCGCGCGCTGTGTGTGCCGTAGCGCCGTCTTGTTGAAACCAGATGTGCTCCAGCCCCAATTCGTCCAAACTGGGTATCAAAAACTCACGTAACATGGTTCTGTAGCGTTCTCCAGTGACAGTTATCGCATTGCCTCCAGCGTCTTCGAAAAAATAGGGTCCGATCACTCTGTCAACACAGATGCCACACCATACAGTAACTTTTAGTGGGTGTAGAGGTGTTTCTTGAATAATGCGCGGATTATCAGTGCCTCAGAACCGAGTATTCTGCTTATTGACATGCCCTGAGAGATGGAAATGCGCTTCGTCACTCATAAACAATTTTGAAGGAAAATTATCCTCTTCAAGGTTGAGGTTTATGACGCGCTGGCAGTAATCTAGACGAGCTCGGTGGTCAGCAGGCAGCAGCTGATGAGTCATTTGAGTTTTATACGGGAACATCTTTAAGTCTTTCACCAAAATACGCTGCAGGGTCCGTCTGGAAATGCCCAATTGCGTGGCACGTCGCCTCGTTGATGTTTCTGGACACTCTTCCACATCTTCGCGCACAGCATCGATATTTTCAGCTGAACGGCCTGTTCTTGGTCTCCCAGACTTAGGTCTATCCAATGTTGAGCCAGTTGCTTCAAGGCGTGTGGCAAAGCGTCGAATTGTGCGACCAATCGGTGCCGGACGGTGGGGAAATCGTCGACGAAATTCACGTTGTGTTCTTATCACTGATGAATTATTCCGTAAGAACATTGACACAATTATTCTACGTTCTTGGAGAGTAAAACGGTCCATGTTTATTTTCAGTGTATTTTACATTTGTTCACTACACAATTTTCAACAACAGAATGACAGAAAATGTCATATAAAAAAAATAAAAATATTTTCTTTTGTGCCAGTACTTTTGCGCCACCCAGTATATGCATTAATTGCACAGGCTTCCAACATAAACCAGAACAAGCGGAACCAGTTTCTTCTGGACTTCCTCCCAATTGAATATGACGACCTGAAATGATCAAAGTGATCAACTCCGCCCATATTCTTTGTATATTCTGCTATAGCAACTGGGCAAACTAGAGGTTTTCTTGTTCCATCTTTTTGTCTCCGCATAACGGTTACGATTTCCTTTGGGTTAAAAGGCTGTGTTTGCAATAAAAACATCTTTGGTGTCTCGCCACTTGATGACTGACATAGGATTATTATATTGAACCATAAATTCGCCAACTTGCAGTTTTCCTTCTTTGTTGGCTCTACTTGGCAGCATTGCTTGCGGTAGATCTTTACGGTTTGTTCTTATGGTGCCAACAGAATAAATATCCCGTTGATGAAGTGTTTCAAGTAGGGGCAAACTTGTGAAAAAATTGTCAAATACCACGAGTGAGCTGGCTGGTACATGTGTGCATAATTTTGTCACGACATTGAAACCTAAACCGCCATCGTCATCTTGTGATACACTAGATTTTCCACAATAAATATCAAACTGATACAAATATCCAGTTTCTGCATCGCATCTAGCCCATATCTTGTACCCTCTTTTTATAGGCTTTTTTGGCATGTACTGCTTCATGGAGCTTTTACCTTTAAACTTCACCATACTTTCATCTATGGAATGACTGCTGCTTTCGGTGCAGTTTTCTAAAAAAGCTTTATTTAAGATGTTCATCACTTCTCTCACTTTGCATAATTCGTCATAATTGGGCTCACCTCGTGGGACTTCTGCTGCTTTATCATTCAAGTGTAGGTTTTCAGTTATTTTTTTGAACCTTTTGCATGGCATTACTTTTGCAATTACGGGGTTATAAAACAAGGGGTCTGTAGACCAATACAAGTCAATCTTAGAAAGAGGATGCACACCCATTAAAATTATCATCCCTAAATAAGCTCTGATTTCAATGGCATCAGTAGGTTTCCAATGTAATGACAACATATGCTCGGCGTATTTATTTGTGTTTTCAGGTATAGTAGAAAATATGTGCGGTGGAAACATGTCCAAAAAATAATCCAGTGGTAAACTCCTATTGTCGTACTCCTTTGTCGTCTGTAACTTTTTATCAAAAGTTTTTGGTGGAATATTTGGTACCTCACCTGACCAGTTTCTTGTTTTCCTCATCAACTCCCGCAATGTTTCTTGAACTGGCGGCGTCGCAGCTCTGGCAGGCGGCGTCGCAGTTCTGGCAGGCGGCGTCGTTTCTCTGGCCGCAGTTCTGGCAAGCGGCGTCGTCTCTCTGGCAGGCGGCGTAGTCTCTCTGGCAGGCGGCGTCGTCTCACTGGCAGGCGGCGTCGTCTCTCTGGCAGGCGGCGTCGTCTCTCTGGCAGGCGGCGTCGTCTCTCTGGCAGGTGGCGTTGTCTCTCTGGCAGGTGGCGTTGTCTCTCTGGCAGGCGGCGGCGACGCTCCGCCACGCGGTTTCATCTTTCTGGCAGGCGGCGTCGCAGTTCTGGCAGGCGGCGTCGCAGTACTGGCAGGCGGCGTCGTCTCTCTGGCAGGCGGCGTCGTCTCTCTGGCAGGTGGCGTTGTCTCTCTGGCAGGCGGCGGCGACGCTCTGGCACGCGGTCTCATTTTTCTGGCAGGCGGCGTCGCAGTTCTGGCAGGCGGCGTCGCAGTACTGGCAGGTGGCGTTGTCTCTCTGGCAGGCGGCGGCGGCGGCGGCGTCGCAGCTCTGGCTGGTTGTGGCAGTGTCATATTGCTCATTTGTGGGTTTGTATATGTTGAGGCTATTTTTCTTTGTATCTTTCTAGCTGCAAGAGAAAATAAATCGCACATTACTACAAATCATACAATCCCTACTAATAATACCGATAAATTCAAATAAGCTGTAACATGTAGATTGTAATTACACTTACTTGTAATTTGATCGCAAGGATGTGACTTGGACGCAGACCGTTTCCTTTTTTCTGGTGCAGCTGTATCACCTCTGGCTGGTTGTGGCAGTTTTATATTCCTCATTTGTGGGTTTGCATATGTCGAGGACATTTTTCTTGGTAATTTTCTAGCTGCAAGAGAAAAAAAATCACACATTACTACAAATCATACAATCCATACTAAAATACCTATAAATTCAAATAAGCTGTAACATGTAGATTGTAGGTACACTTACTTGTAATTTGATCGCAAGTATGTAACTTGGACGCAGACCGTTTCCTTGTTTCTGGTGCAGCAGTATAACAGCATGGAGCAAACTCAGAACTTTTACCTATAAAACCAAGCGAAAATATCCACACTTGAAATATTAAAAAAATGCACATGTAAGTTACCATGCCTAACAAGTGACTGTGTTTCTAAATACATTCTGTAAAACTAAGAATCAGCTGTAATATTCAATTATCATACTATAGGTACTTACCTGAATTAGATTCTAAAACACTCTTCAGCTCTTCTAATGAAAAACTATCTTCAACCTTATCTAACGCCTTGTTCATATCAAAATCTGGATATGGGCCATCCCTACATCCAAATTCTTCGCCCTCATCATCATCTTCTGATGACTCTGACAGCATTGCAGCCAGGGTTTGTGCAATACCATCATCTTTCAGTGGCTTCTTATACTTCTGGAAGAAGAACAAAATACAAAAATCAACTTTTTTTTAACGGGCTTTGGTCGAAAAATGTACCACATACTTTGCGTTCGTATAGTTCTGGCATCACACTTAAGGCGGGTTTTCACAGTACGAGTACGCTCGGACCGAGTGGACTCGTACGAGCTAGATCGTATAAGAGTGCACTCGTATTGTGGTTTTCACGTTACGAGTTTACGGCGGTTCGAGTAGCATTTGTTTCCTTTCACAACCAAGATGACATCGACTGATCTGCTGTTGAGAGGTATAGAAGTTGTAGCAGATATGCTAATACTGGAAGTTCAAAATCACGAACGGAAAAAAAAAACGAAGGAAGAAACAAATTTGGACCCGAAAGTGGGTTTTAAGACGTAACCAACAAGGAGCTTCAGATAATTTTATACGTGAAGTGGAAGAGGAAGATCCTAAAACATAAAAATCATTTGCGATTAAACAGTGAACAATTTGAGTATTTACTAGAAAAAGTAGCACCAAAAATACAAAAAACAGATACCCATATGAGAAAAGCAATACCTGCTAGAATTAAACTCCAACTAGCATTGAGATATTTAGCAACTGGTGACAGTTTTCGCAGTTTAGAAAGTCACTTTAGGGTGCCAAAATGCTCTATATCTCTGTTTTTAACATCGGTATTAGATGCTATTTATGATGCATTGGAGGAATTTATACAGGTCAGTAAAATAAACACACAAGTCATTATTAGTTTATAATTTTTATTTAATTTTTTTTTTTAATTAATCAGTTATGCTTACAAAATTAAGTCTTAAAGTAATGTAAGTTAGGCTTACAATCAGTTATGTTACGCTTACAATTATGTTACGCTTACAATCAGTTATGCTTACAAATTAAGGCTTAAAGTCTCAACAATTTTATACGAAGTAATTATTATTCTTTTTCTGGTGATTGAACAAAACCCCCAATGCTTCTTATTGCTTGCTCCAATAAGAAACTTTGACTATCCTGAGTGTTTGTTTCTGTAACTGTAGTAGTTTCTTCCTGATCCTGAACCACGTTCTGAACGGATTGCTGTGACTGAAATATAATATGTTCTGGTATTTCCAGAATGAATTCTGAATCATTAGACGAACAACTGGCCTGCTCGGTTCGGATAAGAGATTGCCTCTTATTTTTAATTAAATTTAATATGTCTGATTGCACATCAAGAGCATCTAGAATTGGCATTTGCCTTAGTTGACTTGCTATATTTCTTCCAAAATGAAAAAACTCATCTTCTTTTTCTCTACTATTTAATGTCTGATCTTTAATTAATTCCAGTGTCTCTATACTTTTAGTGATATGTTGAGGCAGTGTTTTTTTTATTCTTTTTCTGTTTGAAGGCACAACAAATTGAGATCTATCTGGTGTACTTGGTGAAGTGATGGCTGGTGAAGGGTCGGTTGGTATGTCTGGTGAATAGGTGGCTGGTATGTCTGGTGAATAGGTGGCTGGTATGTCTGGTGAATAGGTGGCTGGGATGTCTGGTGAATAGGTGGCTGGAATGTCTGGTGAGGGGCATGAATCTGAAGAAGTTTCCTGTAACAAGAAAATAAAAGCAAATTAATATCACACTATGTTTTATTTTTTAGGTCCCAAAGACAGCTGAGGAATGGACAATTATTTCAAGAGGATATAATAATCGTTGGAACTTTCCTGGTTGTTGTGGTGCTCTAGATGGCAAGCACATCAATATCCAACAACCAAGTGACAGTGGAAGTGTTTTTTTTAATTACAAAGGGTACTTCAGCACTGTATTGTTAGCACTCGTAGATGCTAACTATTGTTTTACATATATTGATGTAGGCAGCCAGGGTAGATTAAACGATGCCTCAATATTTAGTAATTCAGTGCTTAAAAAGAAATTAGAAGATGGGACTCTGAATTTTCCTTCTTGGGGTGTCATTTTAGGAGATGAAGCATTTCCAATAAAACACTATTTGATGAAGCCATATTCTCGAAGATTACCCCTGACAGTTGAAAAGAAAATTTTTAACTACCGCCTTTCTCGGGCCAGAAGGATAGTAGAAAATGCCTTCGGTGTAATGACGTCCAAATTCAGAATATATCGTACTCCAATATACTTGTGTCCAGATAAAGTTGACAAAATTGTTAAAGCAACTTGTGCACTTCATAACTGGCTCATGAAGACAGCTTTGCACAATTATGCACCTGTCGGAACGCTAGACACGGATGACTGACCTGGTTCGTGGAGACAGGAACCTCCTTCAAGTTATATTGCAGATCTTGTGCAACAGGGAAGTAATAATCCATCTCGGTTGGCAGAACAAAGGCGAACTGACTTTACAAACTACTTCACCGGAGAAGGTGCCGTTCCATGGCAAAGAAGCAGAATATTTTAAAATACCTACCTACCTTCTATGTTCATGCTTATATTTGAATACTTAACCCTTTACTGCATAACATGCCATATCGGGCATTAGCCGTTTTTATTGATTTCCTACCATATGGTGAAATTTAAAAAAAAGAATTAAAAACCCATGCAGTAAGGGGTTAATAAAAACCAATTACAAAGTAAAATTAAAATAAACTTACCACGTTCTGAAAAGTTTTCCTACTCTTGATTACACCCGATAGAAATCTGTCTGCAATTTCAAACCACACTAATGAGGGAACATAAACGTCATCAGCGCCGGATCCAGTCCCAGTTGATTTTTTAATTTTGGCTTTTTCTTGCATGTATGTACTAAAAATACTCAAATAAGATTAAACATAAATTCTCTAAGAGGCTGTATATAGATAACTCTAGCTTCTGCTTAGATTTTAGAGGCACATTTTTGATCTCTTTTAATTAATAGAGAAGAGAATGATAAATTAAATGCTTTGTAGAAAACTAAATCTTTGGAAAAATAAAATAATAGATGGCTTTATCTGAGCAATAAAATAAAATTAATACTGCATTAACAATGTCTTAGAAAAGAAAGAGATTTGCTGATATGAAACATTTTGTAAGTAGATTACCTTGAACAATAGAATGAAAACATTCTATGTAGAAATGCTTCTTTACCATAGTGATAAGAGTTTTCTATTACATCATACAAACACAAGTGTTTCATGAAGTAATACTTACTTGATAATCTGAGACCTTGAAGATGCTAAGTTATGAATATAAAATGTATCTTTAGCGAATAAAAGCTGCCTACATATCTGTGTTCAAACATGGTTCAAATAAAAGAACTCATTTTGGATACAAAGTACTGTAAGATTCAGACAGTATATCAAACAGTTCTAAACAAACATAGTTTAAAGTGGAAATAGAATCTACTTATAATATACATACATACATACATATATAATCACGCCTTTATCCCTTATGGGGTAGGCAGAGCGTCAACGACCCAATATTTACTTAATATTCTAAATGTAAATTTTCAATCAGCTCAAATATTTAATTGCCAAGTTAATATATAATGTCTATGTTAAATTCATATTTATTTCATATCTTTAATTGCAGACTTACAAACAGACAAAAAAATATGTTTACAAGTATTTTTCTTATGGACTTAAAGCTTTGTTCCACCTAGAGTCACTTGTTTAGTAAATTATGTAGTCATAATATGCAAAATGCTTTCATACATTTGGCAACAAATAACTTTTTTATTTTATTATTATCAGCACCTTGTAGATTTATAGTTGACAGAAAACCTAGAATGATAAACTGAGATTCTGGAACACTCAGTAGAAAGCTGTTTTGTTAGTAATATTATGTAAGTTTATTCTAAACCCCTCTTAGTAGATACAACTATTATGTTGTTACATACATACATACATATAATCACGCCTTCATCCCTAATGGGGTAGGCAGAGCGTAAACGACCTAAACAAAGGTCATTCCACCATGTCTGACAAAGTTTCGAGGGTCACTTTAAGCTTCATTTGCAGGTATACTGCTGTAGTGACAGGTTGTCAGTCCATTGCCTAAATTAAATTATACTGAAACCCTCGGATCCCTTAGCTGGTTTTTACAGCATGCCCGGGAGGAAATGCTGCTGGCACAGTCTATGTTTTTATTTCGCTCCCAGGCCAGCATGTGAGGCAGCTATTATGTTGTTTGCTTTGCTAATTCAAAGGTGCTTAATTGAATAGTATGTAGGTGCAGTATTGAAAGCTTATCGTGGGAGCCAGCCCAATGTATGGAGGTTGTTTGGCTACATCTGTCTTCATTGCAGATAGGAAAACAAAGAGAGGTGAACAAAGTAAATAAACCCTCATCAACAATAAAATAATAACATAATGAAGAACTATAAGAACAACAACATTCAACACTTATAAAGAGCGGGGAACGAGCTTTTATAGCGATAAATAAAAATGTACAAATTCTAGGTCTAGGTAAATTCTGACAGATTTAGAACTGGCTATTTTACATATTTATATTTTATTACATATTATTTTATATGAAAAGAAAGCAAAACCAGCCATATCCCTTAATCAATCTTTCACTATCTCACCTTGTAGTATCTTATAACTATTAGATTATTTATTTTAAAAATGTTTTAAAACTTAATTCTGCGCTACATAATGTTTAAGTTATCTAAATTAGTATTGCACAGTTGTCCTTTATCATTAGAGTGTAAAAAGTAACTTTATTACAATACTAAAATTCAAAACTTTATAAATTCATAACTCTAAAATTAAGAATTTCTGCGGGCTCAAACTTTGTAAAGGTATTCACAATACTATAGAGAAACTATAAAAAAATCACAGACATTCTGCAAAGAAGTCTAATTACTAAACAAAGAAATAAATTAATTATTGGGATGCTTGACCATTTTCTGGTAGAAATATCCTTTTTGAAAAAAGTATCATCTGAAACAAAATAAATACAGTTATAATAGTTATTTTAATTACAATAAGAATTTATGGTTCAACATTAAGTATTTTTTTTTGTAAATAAGGTTATTTAAGGTCAAGCATTTGATTGCAAGTAGTTTCTTTAGTTTTTGGCAGTAAATAATTCTATTCCGCATGACGAATTATCTCATAGTTAGACAAAAGGTTTCCAAAGACTATAATTATGAAAGATTAAATCTACTTCCAAGCTGGACTGGGAGCGAGAGAAAAACATAGAATGTGCCAGCTGCATTTCCTCCCGGGCATGCTGTAAAAACCAGCTAAGGGATCCGAGGGTTTCTATATATTGCAATTTAGGCGATGGGCTGACCACCTGTCACTATAGCTATATATATTCAAATCTATCTTAAATAACCCTCAAAACTTTGTCAAATGTGGCGGAGCGACCTTTGTTTAGGTCGTTTACGCTCTGCCTACCCCATTAGGGATAAAGGCGTGATTATATGTATGTATGTATGATTAAATCTAATATGGTAACTTACCGAAGGACGGCTTCATGTAGGTAAATATTCCAAGTTAGTATTAGATACTATTAGTCAAAACTCAGATTGCTCTTCATTTAGGTGTTTCTACTCAGATATTTTAACCTCTTTGAATGAACTGGATTGTATGATAGAAGAACATTCTTTGTAGGTCGCTCAGGGATAAGTCTGGAACAGGAAAATACCTATTTAGGTTATGTTTCTTCCATGCTGAGATAGAAAACATAGAAAATTCAAGCTGCCCTTCCTCCTGGGCATGCTGTAGAAGTTAGCAAAAGGGATTCCAGGGTTACAGTGTATTGAAATTTAGGCGATGGGCTGACAACCTGTTACTACAGCAATATACCTACAAATCTATCTTAAATAACCTTCAAAACTTGATCATACGTGGCAGAACGACCTTTGTTTAAGTCTATTACGCTCTGCTCACCCATTCGGGATAAAGGCGTGACTATATGTTTATGTTTGTTTGTGTTCTTACATTATTAGGGTATACTTAGTTGGCAGTTTGAATTTAGATGTTTCTACTCAGATATTTAAAACTCTTTGAATGAACTGGATTGTATGATAGAAGAACATTCTTTGTAGGTTGCTCTGGGATAAGCCTGGAACAGGAAAATACGTAATAAGGTTATGTTTCTTACATTGTTAGGGTATACTAAGTTGGGAGTTTAAATTTAGTAGTGATGGGTTTTTGAAAGAGGTAATGTTTTCAAACAAAATGCTGTTAGTAACTTTATTAGCATTATCAACTTTTAATACTAATACTATCTTGCTGGGTACTCTTGTAGATTTCCACAGCTTAGAGGTGGGTTCACGAGACAACTATGCTTGTAATGCTCAAGGTTAAGATTTGTTGTTGCGTCAATTTTCCATTATGAAAATAAGACAGAACTTTATTAAAGCACGGTTGAAATGATTATATCACTATAGTATCATACGTGTACGGTTGAAAGTAGACTTTTAGTGAGTATTTAGTACAATAAAGTGTAAACTCTAACAGAAAAAAAATACCAAGTTAACAAACCTTGTTTATAGGTGAAAAATCCAAGTTTCGTAGGAATTACTTTACTAGCTTTCGTGGGGGGTTTCCGAATTTATGATTAAAGGTTTGCTAGTATTTTTACACCTTTAAATTAGGGGTTTTATCACGTTTTTATGTCGAACAACTTTGGGGAAAAATAACGGCTAAGTTGACACTTGACAGACCAGACGGTCGTAGATTTTTAAATTATCCTTTTAGCGTAGGTTGCCGCTATGCAGCCAAGGTTAGGAAAACGTTTAATTCTAATTTATTTTTATTCACTGAGTAATAATATCGTAATGTTGGAAATGTTTAAATGACTAGTAAATTCAATAGTAGGAAGGATATTTATATAGTTTGCTATCAAAAGTATACAGGCCAAATTAATAGTATAAGATTTTAGATTTTTTAAATTAATAGTATTAATCTTAATTACCTTTATAAAATTGGCGCCATTCATTTCATTATTTTATACGTGTTCGTTTCATTGTGTTACTAAGTACTTGGGGATTTATTATTAGGATTAGGTGATAGCTGCTACTTACTTTATTCTTTCTATTGGTGTCCTGGGTTGCTGCGATACAACGTTTCGGGTTCTTTCACGATTACATTGGCCATATATATTTTTTTTTTTTTTTTTTTAATAGCCTATAAATTGTCCCACTGCTGGAAGACCTGGATGGTTATTGCAAGCAGTGGCCAACGGAGGCTGTAAACAGAGACGCTTGGAGAGATGAAGGGGAGGCCATATTTTAACGATTATTAATAGGTACATGGTATTTTCTAGGGCCCGATGGTGTAGTGGATAGGGCCGCTGCCTCCTGAGCGGGAGGTCGTGGTTCGAATCCCACCACGTACCAATGTGTTTTTCGGTAGTCGAAATTCGTATGTACGTTTATTCGGTGCTTTTTCCGTGCTTCGGAAGGCACGTTAAGCCGTTGGTCCCGGTTAATATCGTTTAATACCGTAGATATTAGTCGTTAAGCCATATCAGAGGCCAGTGCTAAGCATTGGCGGCTTGAAAACTCTGACCTAATCTAGGATTGGGTCTGGTTTCCCTTCTTGGTTGCGGAAGTGAGATGACAGTCGCTCTGTGTAAAAACCAGTACCCTCGTTCAATCCCCTAGATTAGGTAGCCAACCCCGTGAGATACGGGATAAGGCTAGGAAGAAGAAGGTATTTTCTAGTAGGGTTAATCTTTTACTTGTACGCGAATGACAGGGTCAAATATTTTAGAAAAAGAAACAGTAGGTAGGTGTCGAGTAGTTGTGGGTTGTTTGTTACATAGCTAGTTATAGGGACCGTGTTTAGCTTTTATGTATCAAATCAACCCACACCATGACTGAAATTGAGTTATGAATGCAGTTTTGCTCTAAAAAAATAAGTTTATATTTTCTAACTCAAATTAGGCTAGCTTTTCTAGATTTCCCACAATTTCCTAGTTACATTATTGCTTAATACAATATCCATCATTATAAATAAGCAATTATGTACTATGCTGCATAAGACAAACGACAAAATATAAACTCATATTTCTAATAAAGCGTTCATGCACTAACCCACACATCCATACTAATATTATAAATGCCAAAGTAACTCTGTCTGTCTGTTTGTTGCTCTTTCACGCCTAAGCGGCTGAACGGATTTTGATAAAATTTGGTATAGTGATAGATGGTAACCCGGAGACGGACATATACGATATGATAGGATATACGATGGACATACGCTACCGTACTTAGGTGGAATGGGATGGGATGGGCCATTTGAGCTTAGATCTGTAGGCTGAGACATGATCATATTTTCTTAGGCCGAATATGAAACGAATGCAGAAATTCTGAAACCGCTCCAGTTTATTGAGCAACTCTTTTGTTAGATCGGGATAAGAGATATCACCGTAATCAAGAATAGGTAAAAGCAAGGCCTATTTGCAAGAGCAATTTTAGTATTAGTCAGTAGAAAATGGGTGTTGAGCGTTAATTTCACCAAGTATAATGTAAGGCTTAGGAAGAGAATGAAGTAACCGGTCTATTTCATCATATATAGCTAAAGCTAACGTTGGATGTGGAATGTAAAGTGAAACAAAACAAATATTGTTTAACAATAGCAGCAATAATAGAAAAATCGTTACTGTGAAAAGGTATGGGGAAATGCGAAAAATAAAGTGTTTAATATATTCATTGTAGGGATATATCTATTTATAGTCTTTAAGTAAAATTTGCTATAAAATTAACTTCAAAACTGCTCTATTAAGTTTATAATACCTACTTTGTCACATTACCTGCTCCCGAAGCGGGTCAGACATTCTCAATTCTTTATTTCCTTTCACGTGAATCGTAGTAGTATAAATTAAGTAGGTACTGGTGAATTCAATTCTCAGGAACCCTATAGTAGATAGAGGCTAGATTTGGTTGAAGGGTCCTAAAGTTAATAATTATTTATAAAGAAAGTAAATTTATGTAAGAAAGAATTACCTATTGAAAACAATTAGTTAAAGTTATCCTGTATTGAATATTGTCTTAGCTTGACATAATGGGTGGCAAATAAAATACAAAATACTTTGAACTACTAGGTATATTAACGATTTAATACCATTTTGAAAATATATGCGACCTTAGCTGGGGTCTATGGTAGAATGACAGATCAATATAACCATACGAAAGCGCCTGATAAAAATACTACTAGCTTTAGCTAATAGCAAACATTTATATCGAATTTACTATGTAACAACTATCAGGCGTTATGCGCCGAAACAAATATTAAACATAAATCTTTGATATATAGGACTGCATTAACAATTGAATGGCCCAGTTCAAGAAGTACCTAAGTCCATTTTTAATGTTTTGCGTATTCACAAAATTTAATACTTTTTTTGATATTAAACGAATAATAAACCAGTTGGAACTTTTGATAGTGTTCATAAAGCAAAATATAGGGGGTTCTTTTAAGTAAATATCTTATTTTGAAATTCTAATAAAGTTCATAGAAGAAAAGTATTGAAAATTTGATTGGACTTAAACGAAAATCTTTTGGACTTAGGGATTTCTTTATGGGACTTAGGGTCTTTTGGTTGGACTTAGGGATTTTACTCCAAAAGTTTTAGGACTTAGAGAAATACATCCTAACATGACTGTAAAAAACACAGGTTTCCTTATAACTTCTGTTTTTGGGTATGGAGAAAGGACAAAACAATCATGTAAGTAAGCAAAGTATGTGTAATCATTGCAACAGTAAAAATTAAACGACTATTAGAAAAAAAAAAACACTTAAGTCTAAACCTTCTCTTAGTTACTATTCTAATTCTTCTGCTTCATCTTCTGCTGCATAATATAAACCTTCTCTTAGTTACTATTCTAATTCTTCTGCTTCATCTTCTGCTGCATAATATAAACCTTCTTAGTTCCTATTCTAATTCTTCTGCTTCATCTTCTGCTGCATAATGTAAAGCTTCTCTTAATTACTATTCTAATTCTTCTTTAATCTAAACCTTCTCTTAGTTACTATTCTAATTGTTCTGCTTCATCTTCTGCTGCATAATCTCCATATTCCTGCATCTCAATAATGTCTGAATAAAAATCTTTTAAATGATTCGGAACATATTCTAAAAGCCTTTTTATGTCCTTTATTTTGGCCTCTTTTAATTTTATTTGGCCTGTGTAAGCGTTTACAGGCAATATTGTTTGTAATCTTCTAACTCCTGTTTTATAGAGAGAGAACTGGTTATAATTTTCTGACGCCATTGATTGTGACATTCTTGGCTTTCCATTTTTCCTAAAAACTACTTGACGGCAGCTTGATATACCTGGTACGCTTGCTTTAATGAGACTGTCGTACAATAGTTTATGATCTTTCACCTCGATAACTCTGGCAACAGCATCATTTTCCGTTAATTTATTTTGCAAGCATACTATCTCGAATTTGTTATCGTTTTTGCAATTTAACCCTTAAACAGGCCCCGAAGAACTGCTGTAAGAAATAAAGTGTTTTATATGGATTTAGGCTTTGAATAGCGGCCTGTATGATTCCTTATCAACACATTCTGAAAAGAAACACTGAAAGTCCTGAAAAAAAATGTGGGAAAACATAATCCCATTGCCTGGATAGAGACTACCCTTTATGTGATAGCTAGGGTCAAGGAGGGAACAGTGGCTAGGATTTTTTCAACAGGCTAATGCATGAAAAATACAAATCACAGAGATGGTTTATGCCAGCACAAAGCACAGTTCATTATTAAATTGTCATATACATAAACTAGATTTGCTATTACTTTCACCAAAAAAGAGATATCCTGTTTTTTTAAAAAAACGGGAATCGAGCCACTGTGTACTACGACCTGTACACAGTGGCTAGTACCCCCTAGTACACAGTGGCTCTAAGAGTACACAGTGACTACGTAGGAATCGAGCCACTATGTACCTGTAGGTACCTAGTGGCTACTATACTTCTACCAAACCCTACACAGGAGTCTGGCATCATTAAAGAAAATCAAAAATGGACAAAGATTGAAAAATCTTTATTAAGTTAAAAATTAATTGCAAATAACAAAAAATGCACATACTTCTGGCAACTGAAAAAAAAAATTAGAAAACTTAACAATTTCTAATATTAAAAAAGGAATTCCACCGACATTTTTTATAAGTGAACAAAAATGTAGGTAATAAACCTAACATTCTTTATAACTTCTAAAGGCAAAATCAACAAATTAACTAAAATAATTACTTCTATATAAGCAAAAGGTACAAAAAACATACTTAGATTCACAAATTTCTTGTTAATTAAATAAACTCAACAAACATACTTCTTATGACAAAATAACAATCTTAACTTAATAATTTTTGGAATAGCGAGTCTTAAAATTGTCATTGTTGGTTTAAATCGCTTATCTACTACCTAATTAGAAAACAATTATCTTAATATTAAATTACATTTTAGCACATATTTAAATCGGAAAAATCAATTGAAAATTTATAAAACGGCCTTGAAGAAGTGCCTTCCATCGAAGGCTTTGGGCAAATAAATTTAATATCATCTTCTTTTATTAAAGAAAGGTCAGGTTTATCAGGCAGAACGAATTTTTTATGTTTGTATCTAAGGAAAGATATATAGTACTCTAAATCACCATTTCTTCCGTCCAATACTTTACCTATATACCAAGATTTACGTCGTTTTGTTGTAAACTTGACCAACACGTATTCACCTTCATGGGGCCGACGACTAAGTGGTTTTTGTAGATATTTTTCAGTTAGAATGATCATATTCTCTTGTTCTTCAGTGTCTTCTTGATCTTCAAATTCATCCCAATCATTGTCAGAATCTGCTAAAATAATTTCTTCTTCCTCTTCTTCATCTTCACTTTGCAACACTTTGCGAATTATTTTCTTCTTTTGTACTTCTTTTTTCTTTTTAGAAGCAATCTTCTCTTGTTCTAATTGAAGCTTTTCCGGTGTATCAGTAGCAATCAGGCTGCGTCCAGCTTTCCTTCGTTTTCTATTTGATTGCCTTGGTCCAGCTTTGATCGGATTTCTAAAATCGAAAGGAGATATAAAAGTGTTTTGTACCGATTTTAATGTGCTTGTAGTATCAGCTGTCTGCTCTGCATTTTGTGTTTTGACTGAATTTAGTTCCAGAGCAGATGTTGTTGGATGTTGCAGATTCATTTTATCTGGTTTGTTTAAAGTGGCCGTTTGTTGCTCAGAGTTTAGTAACCTTGAAATCACATCACTAGCTAATTTTGCAAGTTTTGCTGGACTCGACACACAAAGCTTCGAGGCAGGAGTTGTATGTTGTGAAGTAGTCGTATGCACCAAATTAATTTCTGGGCACGACATGGTTGGTTCCATTGGAGCATCTGGCATTGCTACAGGAGCTGTGTATTGTGTGGTCATCGTACATAGCTTTGGATTTTCTGGGGACGACGTTGTGATTGGTTTCATTAGAGCATCCGGCATTGCTACAGGAGCTGTGTGTTGTGTGGTCATCGTACGTAGCTTTGGTTTTTGTGGGGACGACGTTGTGATTGGTTCCATTGGAGCATCCGGCATTGCTACAGAAGCAGTGTGTTGGGTGGTCAATGTGGTCATCGTACGTAGCATTGGATTTTCTGGGGACGACGACGTGATTGGTTCCATTGGAGCATCCGGCATTGCTACAGAAGCTGTGAGTTGCGTGGTCGTCGTATACAGCACATGACTTTCTTCGAACGACGTGCTTGGTTCTATTGAAGCATTCAATATTGCTGGAGCGATGTGTTGCGTGGTAGTCGTACGCATCATGGGACTGTCTGGGCACGAAGTACGCGGAATCAGTTCAGTATCATATGCACGGGGTAAACAATCTGGGCAGGGACGATCAGTGACTGAACTTGGAAGGAAGTCTTCTTCTGTGAATAGATTTCTGTCAAACGGGAATATACCACATTTAGCAAATGAATGGGTGATGTTCGTTGGAGTCATAACTTTTTGGAAGGCCGTGCCAATGATTTCCCCTAAATCATAAATTGTCACTGGCTTCCCGGGATGTCTTAGAAGCCAAGAGTCGATGGCAGCGTTGTAGTAGGCTTTAAAAGGGCTGTATATACCCACATCTAGCGGTTGTAATCTTCCAGATGTGTGGGGATGTAATGTCAGGATATGAACTCCAGAATTTTTCGCAAGGTCCAATGCCTCAATACACAAGTGAGACTCGTGATTATCCATTATGAGAATGGATGGATTTTCTGTTGAAGAATTTGTGTGCTTAATGAAATGCTTTATTACATCTGGGAATATTGAGGAATTCATCCATCCTGTGGGTGCTGCTAAACCTAGCGTACCTGGAGGTGTGTTTTTAATCATGTGATCTTTAAAATTTTTGCGAGGGAACACCATCACTGGAGGCAAAAAGTTTCCACTTGCACTTATGATGCAACAAGTGGTCACCAATGTGCCCCTTTCTCCACTCGTAACTTTGGATACAGTCTTCTTCCCTTTCGGAGCTATAACCTTTTGAGGGTTCTGCACAGTCGTGGTTGACGTTTCGTCTAGATTGAAGATCCGGGTTCCATCTCCAAAAGAAGGATGTCGACTGATGAGATTCTCCAAATTGTCATAGAATTTTTGGACGTTAATCTGGTTAAAAGCGGTGGCCCTGGCTAGGCTACATGGTTCTGGTTTCCTGAGTGTAATGTCATGTCTCTTCCTAAATGCCATGAGCCAATCTTTACCGGCCATTTGATTTTCCGTCCACGATCGCGGAATTTTTAAATTATTGATTTCTGCACATTGGAACGCAATCTGCCGGCACTCTTTTGCAGTCAAACCATAAAACAAAAGGGCACAATGGCTAAAATAATCTTTTAGGGATTTCTCTTGTTCAGAAGTGAATATTTTGTTTACTGAATAATTTGGCTCCAGTCTTTGGTTCTCCAGAGAGTCGCAAGTTTTAGTTTTATTGTAATACGTTTTCAGTGTTGTAAATGGAACTCCGGTGGTACTAGCAGCTTTTTTGATTGACATGCCATCCCTGATTAAGTTCAGACCACTCTTAATTTCTTCTGACGAATGATTTCCAATTTTCCGTGGCTGTGATGGTGATCTACTACGACGCGGCATTCTGTAAATAAATTCTCAATATAATTTAGGTAATGTAAAGAGTAGGTACACAGTGGCTCGCGAGCTACTGTGTACTTTTCCGAAACGAACCACTGTTGACCTTCCGCCATTTTGTATTTAAGATCCAACTAGAAACAAGCTTCGATGCTGAGGTCCTTAAATAGTCATCCAATACTATGTAAG
This sequence comes from Scrobipalpa costella, assembly GCA_949820665.1. Taxonomy (NCBI): domain Eukaryota; kingdom Metazoa; phylum Arthropoda; class Insecta; order Lepidoptera; family Gelechiidae; genus Scrobipalpa; species Scrobipalpa costella. The sequence continues at coordinate 11,661,660 of OX463309.1, forward strand.
TTAGACACACTCTTCGACAGAAACATTAGAAATTATAAATCTCGTAAGAGTTACGAATAAAATGAAGTTAAACTTACCTTAAAATGTAATTTTGTCACGGTGTAAACAAAAACTCATTACAACACAACCGCATGGCGCCGGATGGGCCTAACTACTAGTTCGTGTATGATCGGGTACCGAACGCTTCCGATTGATGTAGAAGAGAGACTTATAGCACTTTCTCTATTTAGCACAGCACATTCGAGCGACTGTTCCCTTCGAGCGACTGTTCCCTCCTTGACCCTATATATAAATGTCGAATATTCGTCTGTTCATAATTCTAGTGTTTGATTACTAGATCATTATCATTTTAAATTGTAATTTTATTTAATTGTTTATTTTAAAATTAATTAATAATTTGATTTCAAAATAATTGTATTTATTTTTTATATTTAGGTAGAATGTGGTAAGTAAAACAAATTATTTTATTTTTATTATACATCACTCATTTATTATTAATGTTATTTATTATGAAATAGTTTTAAGCCCCAGAATGAGATTGGTGGTACAATTTCATACATGGATCAACGCATAATGCAACATTACAAATTTCGCATACGTATTTTGAACGTTTTTCTTGGTTGCGTGTACTGCAGAATCTGCAACGTTTGAAGGTCGACAATTTTAAAAAATGTTGTCCTTGCCGACTCAACCTTATCTCGTCAGGCACGCCAAAAACTCCATCTTTTTTATTTTTGAACAGCACTAGATCTTGTTTTTTTAGTGACAGATGAGCAGATTTTAGACTTCTCGCCAAACGCAATCTAAAATCCCTGTGTATGTTTTGTCGGGTTTCATTCTTGTGTTTATACAAAATATATGAATTAATCACAGCGCTCTCAAACAAGAACCAGAACATCCTAAACCATGATTTATTAGACCTGCGACCAATGCTATACGAGCTTCGGAAGTGATCAAAATGATCTACTCCACCCATGTATCTCGTGTATTCGGCAATAGCAGATGGGCAGTACATGTCCTTTTTTCGCCCGTCCTTTTGGGTTCTTTGGATTACTTCAACTCTTCTAGGATCTACTGCGGTAGTAATTACGTAAACATCTTTTGTGTCTTTCCATTTTATAACCGCTGAAGGAGGGCAAGCGCGGAAAGTAAATTCACCTGGTGCGAGTTTATTTTCTTTGATATTTTGTCGCTCTTCTGGAGTTCGAGCTTTTTGAACAGCCAAATCTTTGGGAAGACCTTTTCGTTGCATTCGAACAGTTGCAATCGCAAAAATTCCTCTATTATAAAGGCATTCCATGAGAGCTACGGACGAAAAAAAATTGTCAAAAACCAGTAGTGTATTTCTTGGTAGCCCTTGACTTAATTTGTTTATGACTCTGTAACCCAGCCCTTCTTCGGTGGGTTCATTATCTTTTCCTACGTATATATCGGTTTGATAGAGATACCCAGTTTCTGAGTCACAACGGCACCATGCTTTGAATCCCCGTTTTATGGGCTTATTTGGCATATATTGCTTTTTGCTGTCACGTCCCTTAAATTTGATCATACTTTCGTCTATAGACTGGCTTTGTGAATTGGTTGCGTTCTCCTGGAACGTTCTGTTTAGTATGGTCAGCATAGGTCTTATTTTTTGGAGTCTATCGTGATCTACGTGATCACGGGGTAAATGGGTTGTAATATCACATGCATGTATGTTCTCCAGAAGTTTCTTAAATCTTTTGCAAGTCATGGTACTACTAATTTCAACATTGTTGTAAAATGGGTCAGAACTCCAATATAGTTCAATATCTGGCAAAGGGTTTAGGCCCACAAGAATTATTACAGCAAGAAATGCTTTAACTTCAATAACGTTTGTGTCTCTCCAAAACTTACTCTCTTTTACTGCAGCATATTTGTTCGTATTTGATACAATAATTTCAAAAAGTTCTTGTGGAAAGATATTATTGAAATATTGAATAGGAGTACTTCTATGATCATATTCTTTTGTTGGTGCTAAACCTTCGCTGATGTGAGGTTCTACCCAATTTTCTACATTGGTGGTCCATATTCTGTTTCGGGATTGTAACTGAGAATATGTTGGAAATTCAGCAACATCTTGAGAAGGAGCAGGTAAAGGCGGCGGCATACGTCTATCGGTGGCAGGAGCACGGTTTTGATAAGGAGCAGGTAAATGCGGCGGCATCTCTCTTTCAGCGGCAGAAGCTCGGGCTTGAGAAGAAGGTAACGGCAGCGGCATCTCTCTATCGGCGGCAAAAGAAGCAGGGGACTGTGAAGGAGCAGGTAAAGCCGGCGGCATCTCATCATCGGCAGCAGAAGCACGGGCTTGTGAAGGAACAGGTAAAGCCGGCGGCATCTCATCATCGGCAGCAGAAGCACGGGCTTGTGAAGGAACAGGTAAAGCCGGCGGCATCTCTTCATCGGCAGCAGAAGCACGGGCTTGTGAAGGAGCAGGTAAAGCCGGCGGCATCTCTTCATCGGCAGCAGAAGCACGGGCTTGTGAAGGAGCAGGTACAGCCAGCGGCATCTCTTCATCGGCAGCAGAAGCATGGGCTTGTGAAGGAGCAGGTAAAGCCGGCGGAATTTCTTCATCGGCAGCAAAAACACGGGCTTGAGAAGAAGCAGGCAAAGGCGGCGGCATACCTCTATTGGCGGCAGGAGCACGGTTTTGATAAGGAGCAGGTAAATGCGGCGGCATCACACTTTCAGCGGCAGAAGCCCGGGCTTGAGAAGAAGGTAACGGCAGCGGCATCTCTCTATCGGCGGCAGAAGAAGCAGGGGACTGTGAAGGAGCAGGTAAAGCCGGCGGCATCCCTTCATCGGCAGCAGAAGCACGGGCTTGTGAAGGAGCAGGTAAAGCCGGCGGCATTTCTTCATCGGCAGCAGAAGCAAGGGCTTGAGAAGGAGCAGGTATGGGCGGCGGCATACCTCTATCGGCGGCAGGAGCATGGGCTTGAGAAGGAGCGGGTAAAGGCGGCGGCATACCTCTATCGACGGCAGGAGCATGGGCTTGAAAAGGAGCAGGTAAATGCAACGGAATCTCTCTATCAGCGGCAGAAGCACGGGCCTGAGGAGAAGGTAACGGCAGCGGCACCTCTTCATCGGCAGCAGAAGAAGCAGGGGACTGTGAAGGAGCAGGTAAAGCCGGCGGCATCTCTTCATCAATACCTTCTAATATACGTAACAATTGGGGGGATGACATACCCTGCATGTCATCCAACAACTCATCCATTGATTTTGGTACATACTCTAAAGCTGCAAATTCCTTATCTTCTTCATCATCTTCTGATGATGAGTCCCACTCTTCCAGAATATCTTCTATTTGCTTATCTCTAAGCGGTTGCAGTCGCTGTTGGAAAAAAAACAACAAAGATATTCATTTCTAGATAATAATTTGAATAGATTTTGCAATAGAATCCCGAATTTAGTATAATTTGTGTATAACATAATGATAATAAATTTGTGTGTAATCGAAATGATGCGTAGTTTTTAGTAAAACAAATATGTTTTTCAAAACACAAGAAACGTCGGGTGCAAACGCTAGTATAAAAAAATGGGTGATTTGAACAGGCAAAGGATATATAGCTCCCACAAATAAGTTCGACTCAACAGGCTTTGTGCACATGTTCCCCACATTATTATTTGCCTTGTTTTAGACAATTTAGCAAGAAATCAACTAGAAATAATGCAAATACTTTTAGGAAAATTCAAAATCTCTAACATATCAAAAACTTGCACGACTTACCTTTCTTTGTTTCGCCATAATCTGAATAAAACTACCACAGTCACTCAAAAACACGTCTCTAACGGACAGACGAAACTCGAATGGCTGTCAAGCCTAGTTTACACGTATTAAGTAATGAAGTGATTAACTTACCTTTAACTAAATTTTAACTTAAAATTAAGTCTTCGATCGTTTACACGGTAATGAAGTGATTAACTTACTTTTAACTTAAAATTAAGTCTTCGATCGTTTATCGCGTGATTAACTAAATTTTAAGTAGTTAAGCGTGAACGTGAACTGGCACCTACGAATTATTGAATTCAGTTATTAGATACATAATTGATGAAATTGTTGAAGAAGTGAGATATGACATACGAATTGAACAGAATAGAAAACCTCGACTGTGGGAGAGAAAATGGATTGCAAGGAGAGACGAGCTTGGTGCCAGTACAAGAACAAGAACAACAAGAACAAGAACGTGTCGAAGTATTGAATTCAGTTATTAGATACATAATTGACGAAATTGTTGAAGAAGTGAGATATGAAATACGAATTGAACAGAATAGAAAACCTCGACTGTGGGAGAGAAAATGGATTACAAGGAGAGACGAGCTTGGTGCCAGTCAAGCTCTATTTAATGAATTAGCAGAAGAAGACAAAAAAGAGTATTTCTTCGCTCTGCGGATGTCAGAAGAATCTTTTGAGTACCTACTATCTAAAGTAGAACCGGTTATTCGAAAAAAAGATACAGCAATGAGATGTGCTTTATCACCACAATTAAAATTACACATTGTTTTATATTTTCTTGCAACGGGAATCAGTTATAGATGCCTATCGCACTTCTTTAGGGTATCTAAATCAAGCATATCCCAAATGTTACCTCATGTATGTGAAGCTATTTACGAAGCATTGAAAAATTTTATAAAGGCAAGTAATAATCCCAAATTATTGATGTATCATCATTTATTACCAATGAAAATCCACTTACAATGCAATTTGTACCTTACTAATTGAAATCTCCGTCTTCGGACTCCGTAATCGCAGTTATTGCTTGAGCCAAAATATCCTGCTCTGAGGAGTATATAGTTACAGTGTTTTGAGGAGTTGGTGGCCTGGTGGTTGGCAGCTGATGAGTCGGGGTTGAAGATTGGTTTACTAAAGTAACAGTTGAGGTTGGGGGCAAGTTTGTGTAGGTTACTGTAGGGTTTGTCAAAGTAGAAGGTGATGGACTGTTCGGGTAGCGTAAATACGATGGTGATGGGGTGCTGGAGTAACGAGTATTTGACGGGGATGGAGTGTAAGGGTAATCTCTGTTAGAATCCCTTAAATGTTGAATACGCAATTGACTTAAATAATTTTGTATGTATTGTTGAGCTTCTAGTGCTTGTATCAAAGGCATCGCTTTTAATTGACCAGCAACACTGTTCCCAAATAGGTCAAACTCGTGTTCGTTGGAATTTTTTGGAGTGTTTAGCCCTTGTTTCACATTATCTAACTTATCTATGAGTAAATTAAGATCCTTTAATTTTCTTTTGCGTGCAGCCGGACCAGGGGTTAATTTCACAGTTGTCTCAAGTTCGCTAAAATTTTCTGTATTTTCTTGGATTTGTTCATTAACATTTTCTCCCATATTCTCCACGTTTTGTTCCCTTATGTTATCTTCGTTCTGCTGAACAGAATTTTCTACAGCATTCTCCTGTAAAATAAAAACTTTGTTTTAAAATAGTAATAATGTATAAACAATATCATAAACAATTATTCACAAAAAATAAAAAATGTAGATTTTGTAAAGAAAAGAAAGACCTTTGTTAAATGTTTATTTTCATACACAGGTACCTGAAAATTATGACAGCTGGAAAACAATAGAAAGTGGATTTAGAAGGAAATGGAATTTTCCTGCATGTTGTGGGGCCTTAGATGGAAAGCATATTGTACTGAAAGCACCACCCGAAGCTGGAAGTATGTATTATAATTACAAACATACCAACAGCATAGTACTTATGGCTTTGGTAGATGACGACTACTGCTTCAGTTACATAGATGTGGGTTGTAATGGAAGAATTTCAGATGGCGGAGTTTTCAGGAACTGCAGCCTTAGTACTGCTTTGGAAAATAATTTGCTCCCAGACAATCATCTTGTAGTGGCCGATAACGCTTTCCCTTTAAAGCCATACATTATGAAGCCATATCCAGGGAACAATTTAACTTTGAAGCAGAAAGTTTTTAACTATCGCTTATCCCGAGCACGACGCATTGTGGAAAATGCCTTTGGGATTTTAGTTGGTCGGTTTCGTATATTCGAAAGACCTATACCCATCACACCTGACAAAGTTGACAAGGTTGTGAAAGCCTGTTGTGCTCTGCAAAATTGGCTTAGAAAAACAAAGAGAAATAATGTGAATGCACCAACAGTAGACTTTGAAGATACTCGTAATGGCGTCATTGTTCAAGGGAACTGGAGACAAGTACCTTCTGATGGACTGGTTGATTTACCTAGGACCTTACAAAACCATTCATCTCGTGACGCACGTATGATTCGTGATAATTACGCTGATTATTTCGTTGACGAAGGTTCAGTTAGTTGGCAGTGCAGAATGATACATTAACTAATCTAAAAGTTCAATATAACCTATGTAAAAAGTACTAATAAAATCTTGCTCACCGCATTGTTTTCTGTTGTTCTTATTTCTGCAATATTAACCGATTTCAAGGCTAAATTCATAATTTCGAACCATTTTAAATTCGATCTGTATACATCATCGAGTCCCGAACCCGATTTTGCAGAATTTTTAATTTTTTTTAGTTCTTGGGAGTATGTAGACCTTATACTTTTTATTTTCAATTCGGCTTCCTTGCACCCAAAATTAGGAATCGCCATAGCTGCCACAATCCTATTTATTGCTTCTTGTTTAGCCTGTTTGTTCCTATAATCCTGATTTCGAAAATTCCACAACACCTCGTGACGTAAATATTCTTCCACAAACTTCACCGTCGTGTTTTCCGTCCACTTTGCCATTTTGCCAAAACCAAAAACTCAACAAAAAATAAACGCTTGATACCAAACTTATCTACTTCACTAAATGTCAATTTAGTTCACACGCGCTAAATGACAATTTAGTTAAGGCCACGCCCCCCAAGGGCATGCGTGCGGTGCGGGAGGGGTGGTTACTTATTCGAAAAATAGACTCGATTCTATTCTACTTAGCTACTTAACCACTAAATCATTTACTTACTACATGTGACTTATGAACCATTAAGTGATCGTTTACACGCAACTATTTAGTTAAAATTTAGTTAAAAGTAAGTTAATCACTTTATTACTTAATACGTGTAAACTAGGCTTTAGTGTCACATACGTTCGGATACACAGTTTGCAAATTCGGAACCATAGAGTATATATTTACGATTAAATTTTGACAGATTGTGGGCTCTCCATTGCCAAAACCTGGCTACAGCATCGAAAAATCAATGTGGGACACATTTGTCCGCGGCCTGCGTAAGGGTTAAAAAATAACCAATAGGTATTTTCCAAGTACCATTAATTGAAGTCAATAAAAGTACCAAGGCTTGACTGGCTTCGTCTACATTATCACTGTCTAAGTTGTGTCCATAATCAACTCTGCCATAATATTTTTGTGCTTTGGGATCCCAAGTCAGTGACTTTCTTATGGCCATCTCGTCAAACACCAATGAGCATACGACCGGGTGTGCACTACCAAGTACCTTTATTTTTAATGTATCAAATGCTTCCTTAGTGAACCCCGGTTCAGCATTTACGTGTTGGTACCACTTACAAAGTGTTCTCGTATGAGGTAAGCATGTGTTATAAGTCCGTCTGATATAATTATACGCCTTCGGAGAAAGAAAATGCAAAGTTAAAGCAAACTTTCTTATTTCTTCGGAGTATTTGTTCGGCAAAGGTAAACCTTTAGATTTATTTACCTGTCTTTTAAAAAAATCTTGCGGCCCTGCCAACTCTTCCATTAATACACTTTGCTCCTTATTAATTTGATTTCTCTTCTGAAGATCCTCTAAAATATCCTTTAAATTGGCAATCTTTTTGTTCTTTCTCCGTATTTTTTCATTTAGTCGCTTGATCTTCAGGCGTTGCTTGTCAATCTTATCTTTTAGATGTTTCATTTTGTCTTCTTGAACAAACTGAAACAAAGTTTTATAAAAAGGTTAAAATAGCGTATGTACTAAAATATATCCTAATAATTATCCACATATAGTTGAATTATATATGTTACTAGCTTTTCGTCCAGCGGTTTTACCCGCAGCTAAAGGAGTTTTCCCGTGGGATTGAGTTCCTGCGCTGTACTTACCTTCGAAATTGACGGAATTTCCATACAAACTTTCATCCCCCATTTAACCCCCTTAGGGACGGAAAATACAAACATTGTAAAACACGTGTTCATTATTTTTTAATCTTTAGTTCAAATACAAAATTGGAAGATCCTACTTTCAAAATTGACAAAATTTCCATACAAACTTCCATCCCCTACTTAACCACCTTGAGGATAAAAAATATAAAAACGCTGAAACACATATTCATTATTTTTTTATTATTAGCCTAAATACAAAATTTCAAGATCCTACCTTCAGAATTGACGGACTTTCATACAAACTTCAACCCCCCTTTTTACCCCTTCAGGGGGGGAAATTCCAAAAATCCTTTCTTAGTGAGAGGTTGCGTTATAGAAGGAACTTGTTCTCTAAGTTTCACTATGCTAGCTTTAGTAGTTTAGGCTGTGCGATGATGAATCAGTCAGTCGGTAAGGACAAACGATTTTATAAGTATACATACATATAATCACGCCTTTATTCCTAATGGGGTAGGCAGAGCATAAACGTATTGATATATGTTAATATGTTATAACACCATAATGTTAAATATATAATTAAACATGATATACCCTATCTTGTATTGATTGATGAGGCAGAGGCACGGGTAATGGCGACACGGATGTCGCGGCTGCAGATGTACATGGTGGACCAGATTTTCCAATATCGCCTGTTTCAGTTAATACTGTCGATATATTTGGATCCAATATCTGAAATTAAAGATCACAATAATATATTTAATGGACATCTATCGGCTGAGACGACGAAGACGACGACGAGACCAAATATTGTACACAAAAAACGTAAGTGTACATAATAAAAAGATATAAAATAGGTAGGTAGGTTATTATGTATAATGCTTGTACGACATATACTTAGTAGATTATATTATGATAATATGGGTTGGTAAGCGTCCCCTTGAAGGTAGTAAAATGTATATGAAATTTCCAGCTATAACAAACAGTTACAGACAAAGTACATACTCAGTATATTAAGTACATATATCGTGGAGTTATACACCTATATGTTGAGTGAGATATTATTATTATTATTAGATACCATCATAAAAATATGAAGAAGAAGATTATTTGATATAGCTTTTCATGTGCTGATTGTTGAGGCAAAGGCACGGCTAAAGGCGGCACAGATGTCACGGCTGCAGATGTACATGGTGGATCAGATTTTCCAATATCGCCTATTTCACTCAATACTGTCGATATATTTGGATTCAATGTCTGAAATTAGAGATCACAATAATTTATTTTTATCCGTGACTGTACACAAAAATGCCTAAGTATGTACAGAGAGATAAAATAGGCCGGCTTAGGCTATTATAAAATGAAGAAATGGTAAAGTATTTTTATATATTTACTATATATTGATTTACGGTTGTAAGATAATTATACTTATATATGCCATTTTTATATTCCTCAAATATTCCATTCAATCTTCCATTTTCATAATATGGACTGAATGGAAAATGCTTAGAGCTCCCCTAATGTAAAGAAAATAAATATACCCATACCTTTTCATGTCGCATGTTTGATAACTGCAATGAGGGCAGCACAGTAGGTATACCAGGTACACTGATCTTTTTAATATTGTCCGTTTCACATAAAACAGATGTTTTTTTTGTTTTGAAAGCCTGAAAAATAAATAGAAAATTATTTCTTTTTATTAATAGTGAGGAGTGGCGCAGTAGAGAAGAGGTCTATACCCTGCAGTGGATGGATGTGGGCCAAAGATGATGATGATGATGATGATGATTAATAGTCTATTTACACTTTCTAATGGTGGTATGTACAGACAACCATACATGAATTCACACCTGTATCCCTAATGGGGTAGGCAGAGCGTAAACGGCCTAATCAAAGGTCGTTCCGCTACGTCTGCCAAGTTTTGTGGGTTATTCCAGATATTGGTATAGTGACGGGTTGTTAGCCTATCGCCTAAATTACAATACCGAAACCCGCGAATCCCTTTGCTGGTTATGTTATTATGTTTTTTTATCACTCCCAGTCCATCATGGGAGAATGTACAAACAGACAACTACTACAAAATTTATCTAGGTTAGGTAGGTATTTCATCAATTAATAGCACAGAATATTTTAATGATAAATAGTACAAGGGAGGGTATATCAACTTACCGGAAATATTGTGGGAACTGAGTCATCACGTAATCTTAAAACATCAAGTGTCCTGTTAAAACAGTTGTCTTCAAAGTGAAGCGAACAAAGGTACCACTCTTATGACGAGGGTTTATATTTTCTTCACCAACAGCCTCTAACCATCGCCGTCTCAGGCTTTCCTTTCTTGGGAATCTGTTAACATAAAAAAATAACTAGTATTATTGGCGCAACACTAATTTTACTATGGCGACATAATGTAAACAAGTATGTCAATAAAAATGTCAAAAACGTGGCTTGTTTTATTGAAATAACTCAAAATATATAAAGCTATAATCGTAAATCATGGCTCAATTGCGTTTTAACATCAAAATCTATAGGATCGCTTAAATTATTCAATGAATACGGGGTACTAACCTGTGAAGTGACAATTGGGGTTGATTTTTGTTCTTCCTGGCACCACACTGCACAATACAACACACAGGCATGTTGAATTACTGTCTTTCAACGTTCATGCTTGATTTAAGAAATCAATTCCTCGTAATTTATTCGCAAAACTCCAAATAAAAACACGTAAACAGCTACTTGACAGCAGAAGTACTACGAAACGACGCGCTTAAAATGGCGAAAAATGGCACGCTCCTACAGCTGTAATGACGTCATCACAAAATGTTGCCATAACTAGAAATAACATACATATATCTATCTCTTTTACAGAATACAATTTTACACTAGTAAAAAAGAGACTTAACTATTTTTGATGACTTGTATCATAAACTACTAATATTTGTATAATATGATGTTTATATAGCAGAACAGGGCGCCTCCATATATTTTCCTATCTCTATTACCGCATTTACACATTCGCGCTCGCGACTCGCCTCGCCACTCGTTGAAACATTCGTGTGCGAGTGCTGACGCGAATGTCCGTTCACACATTCGTGGAGTATTCAGTTTGATACTTGCACGCAAACATGGAGGACCTACAAGTAATTGCAGCATGCGCTCTGCACTTGATGTGTTTACATAATTATTTAGATGTTCTACGTAAAAAAATCAAACGGAAACGTCGCCGCAGACGATGGTGGATGATAACGTGCCATAAAACTGTAAAACACGTTCGTTGCTCCACTCCATCTTTATGTTGCTATCAGAGAGTTCTTTTTTGCTTTTAAATCATTTATTGATATTCTCATCGTATTGGAAATACGATTCCACGCATCGTTAACTTTTATCTTGTTCTTATGGGCTCGATGTTTTGGGTTCCATATAACTTCTTCTGTCCGATATATTTCCAAAAACTGTAAAACACGTTCGTTGCTCCACTCCATCTTTATGTGCCGCAATACGTGCTACCGCTACAGAAGCTAAACGTCAACTGAAAGCCCGCGAATGTGTGAACACTACGTTCGCGCTCGCCACTCGCGGCCTTTGACTCGTGCTCGAAAAACCGCTCCCGACGCGAACGCGCGAGTCGCGCGGCGAGTGACGAGGCGAATAGCGAGTGCGCTGCTTACACATGCGTGCTCGCGACTCGCCGCGTGATTCGCCTCGCCATTCGTGCGAATGTGTAAATGCGGCATATGAATGAAAAAAATACACAGCATATGTGTGACGGTAGGCGGTGGACATTCGAAATTGTGATGGTTTATATACTACAATATCATTTTTTTTCAAAGATTTAATATTAATCATATTTATTTTCTTATTAAATAGTTAGTTTATTTAATAATTTCAATGTTCAATGTTAGAAAAATATCTTTTGAAGCAACACTTCGCTAAGAAATAAGTCTGAAGACGTAGGACACCCAGATTTTCTACGGACAACGTTTGAAAAATCCGCCCATTTCAGTCGTTCGAAAATGAATCTTAAAACTAGTGAGCCAGAGATATGATTGGAAATGGGGTGAGCCGAAGAGCTAATCTTTCACTTGCACGGATCCGGCTCCTTTTTATCCACGACTCAGGAGCTACCACAGATAACAGAAGTACAACCCGTCGGAAATATCTGCGGACCTGGCTTGATGACGTCATGCAAACTGGAGTGATAGCAAAAAAAACGAGATGCAAAAAAAAAAAAAAATTTTTTGTTTTGTGTGCCTATTAATTTTTATACTTATTTTTATACAATGTCTTAAAATAAAAAAATGACAGCGTTTTACCTAACAATAAAACGCTTATTAAATAACTTACCCTATTCGAAACCTAAAAACATTATCGAGAGTGGCAACACTGTTCTTCCCTACTAGGTCGGTGGTGACTATACCTGTCCCTTTCCAGCATAACATGCTGTCTCTTTCTTAAATATCACTTGGCTCCATTTTCACCAGGCAGGCACGCAGCGAGTCAAGAGCGAGTGCTCCTAGTTTCATTGGGTCTCATAAAAAGTAAAAATGATAAGATAAGTAATGATAATAATATTATCATTTTTAATATCACCAGGCAGGTGAGAAACTTTAGGTTTCGAATAGGGTAAGTTATTTAATAAGCGTTTTATTGTTAGGTAAAACGCTGTCATTAAAGAACTGTACCGCTATTCGAAACCTAAAAACATTATTGAGACCTGTTTGTTATCGCCTGGTGGACTAATCGCCAATGTGATAATAAAAACGTACCCACATTTGTTTTTAAGATTATGTATAATCTGTATCTCGTAACTGTAAATAGAGGTAAGTGATCACAGGTTGAAAAAGAATAACACAGAGGTTAATAATGTTACGAGTTAGATGGGAATGATAAAAATTTACTAAGTTGTCTAAACATATTATTCAAGTATGAGCATTAAGTTGTTGAATTGAATAAAATAGTATAGAAAAATTTACTGCTAAACATTTCAGGTAATTTATTTACTTTAGTTAGAACAAGTACCTACTGATCTATATAATGTAGTTATAATTAAGTGTTGTATAATTTTGTAGCTTAGCAATTCAGTAAAATTGAGAAATTTAAATATCAATATTTTATTACAGATTTTAGATAACATTTTATCTTGAAGTGAGCTTATTATTATGAAGAATTGAAAACAGTACTGAACTTGATTAGTGTATATGTGTGCCAGTGAGTATGGAAAATAAGGTAAACAGTGTACATACTTATAACAACATAGGTTGAATAAAAGATAATAAATAATTTTACATGAACATTTGTTTTATTGTTTAGCATAATTACAATCCAGGCAATTTTATATAGGGCCTGATAATAAACATTAAGTAAGACATTGAAATCAGGGCAAAATAAAGTATATTGTTTCTGTTAATTTGATTATGAATCCCAACTATATATAATTAAAAATGATAAGAAAACATTCAATAAAAACAAAAAGTTAACAATATATTTTGATTATACTGGTTGAAATAAATTAGATGTCACTGATGCTTGCGTTTCTTTGATTTCTCGCTGGTAAAACTTAGAGAACGTATTTTGAGATTTCCAGTTACCTCTGCTCAGTATGTCGTCGATAGGATAGTTGAGTACCCAATTTTTTGACGCTACCGCGGGACGCATGCTCCCAGCAGTAGCTTCTATTCCTGCTTCTTGTAACATGTACTTCACCCAATTTGCTATAATAGTACTGGATGCAGCTTTAGGAGTACCTCGGATAGTTAAGAACAAGTTATTTACATTGCAAGAATTTCTTCTAACTTTAGATAATTCAATTAGTGATTTAATCCAAAAAATTGGGTTTAATGCATCGTTGTCTGGATTAGAAAACAATTTCCAACCAGATTGTCTGTTGTCATAACCATCTGTTTTTGATCCAAATAATGCCCAAAAAATTGCGTGATCATCATTAAGAGTAAAATGATCAGGGTGTATAGATAGAAGGGTCAGATCATGAACCCTCCTACCTGAACATAATAAAAGTAAACAAGCTGTTCTTCGAGAACATTCATAGAGACTAATATTACGAGAAAAATTGTCACGCAGCCATGCGGACAACTGATCTATATCCCATATTGGTGGTTTTTCTGGTTTGGGCTTTAAGACTGATATGGCTTTCACGATACGTGTTACTAGTGGGTGAGAGCTAATATGATTATTAGGGTTACTTAGGGTTGCAACAACTGATCTATGAAAAAGAATAGTATTGTAAGAGAAATTACCATAAATATGTAGGTCTGCTAAGAACTTTGCAAGTTGAGAACCAGTTGGGGAATTATATGCAACTTGATGCTCAATGGCCCAAGTACACCAGCGCCGCCAAGCAGCTTTGTATGATTTTTTTGTGGAATCACGCCAGCTACTTTGCAAGAGGGAAACTTGCTCTTGAGACCAGTCTTCTAATGAGTTATCCCACCCCCACATTTCCAGATCTCCATTTCTATCTCGTGCACTTTCGGTGGAGGGCGGTGCGTTATCGTGTCGATGAGCACGGTGTCGAGGTTCTGGACGGTGAATGGAGCTGCAACTGCTCTCCTTTTGAGGTCGGCCCTCCAGAACGCTTTTTCCCAACGGGGGACTACTAATAAAAAGAGACCTTTCGACTGATTCATGTGAGTCAGCACCTTGGGAATTAGGTATGGGGGTGGGAACACCCAAGCTAGGTTGTATTGCCATATTTGGGAGAATGCGTCTATGAATACCGCCTGTTTGTCCGTCATGTCTAAGGACACGTACCTCGGAACGACATGGGCTCGTTTGGACGCGAAGAGGTCTATTTCCGGTGTGCCCCATTTGGCAAAGACTATTTCGGTAAGAAGTGGGAGGAGGTGCCATTCCGACAGCTTCTTTCCTCGTGACAGAGTGTCCGCTTCGACATTGTATTTGCCGGGTAGGTGATAAAGGTTTAATTGAATATTGAAAGTCTGGAGAAGTTGAAAGATGTGATAAGTTATTGCCATCAGGGTTTGCGATCTCGTACCTCCTTCGTTCCTAAGGTATGATAAGACTGTCATATTGTCCGATTGAACGGATACTGTTGAGCTTGCTAGGTTGTGACACTGACTCGAAAGAACTTTCAAAATTGCTATCATTTCTTTTTGATTTGAGTGTAAACATTTCTCTTGAGGGTTCCACAACCCGCTGAACTGTTGATTGTTCAGGGAAGCACCCCATCCTAGCCCTGAGGCATCGGTTACGAGGAAATGAGTTGCTGGAGGTGTGTGTATTGGGGAACTTGTCTTGTGAAATTTCAGCCACCATTTTAGTTCCAATATGACGACTTGAGGCAGTAAGTACCTTATCTGTGGATTCGACTTTAATAATTCGTTCGTGAATGATAGAAGGTTCCGAAAGTTTAGCCTGCCGTACGGAACTACGATGCTGGCGAAGTTTAATATACCGGTAAGGCTCTGCGCTTCTTTTAGGCATAATTGTTTCTTTTGAAGTGCTTGAATAAGCCGCTCTTCTGTTTTTAGATGTTTCTCTAATGGGAGATATTTTACGTTCTGAAATGTGTTCCACACGATGCCCAAGAATTGTAATTCCATTTGAGGAGTTAGGATTGACTTCTTTAGATTGATTTGCCAACCTAATGAGTTTAGAGTCTCTACTGCGACATTTATATGAGTCATTAGTACTGTTTGGTCCTGGTGGGCTAAGAGAAAATCGTCTAGGTATATGAGGATGCGTATACCTTTCTCTCTCAGTATTTGCCCTATCCAGTTTGTAAATGTTGCAAATATTTTCGGTGCTGTGGCCAACCCGAATGGTAGGCACGTCATTTGCAGCAGTTCGCCTTTGAATGCTAGCCTCAGAAACCTTCGGTGGTTTGGTGCCACAGGAATGTGGAAGTATGCATTGGATAAGTCTATTTTTGCAAGCCAATCGTTTGGTTGTAGGAATGACACAACTTTCCATTGATTTACTAATTTGAATTTGGTTATGTAAACAAATTTGTTTAACCTCTGTAAGTTTAGTATGGGACGGTGAGACCCGTCTGGTTTTTGTCTGAGAAACATGCTTGACAGAAAACTTGGTGATAACTGAGCCGCTTCCAGTACACCCATCTGTTTTAGAGATTGGATCTGCGATTTCATTTCCTTTGAATTTAGGGTGTTCAAATTTAAACAAGTCAGGCTTGGTATGTATAGTGGAGGTTTGCTTAGAAATGGGATTCGATATCCATTTTTTATTATTTTCGAAATTGTTGTGGGGGCCCCTAAGTCTACCCATGTCTGGTAAAAATTTGTTAGGCGCCCCGCTTGGAATTGTGAGTCAGTAGTCGCGTCGTGTCTTTCCCCTACGGGATGAAGACTTTGGTCTGATTGAATTATCGACGGGCTTTGGGCCTCGGAATCGAAATTTACCCTGCGCGGGTGCACGGCCAAATGGCGGTAAGAGTAAGATGGGTTGACTATTATACATAGGGAAATGTAAAGCTCCTTGCGCAGGAGTAAATAAGGGTTGAGGCATGCCATGCGCTGGCGCCATTGGTCGAGTCATAAAGCTGTGAGTCATAGGGTTTTGAGTGTTTTCATTAGCACCTCTCGAGGATGTTTTTGCTTTTGTAGCCGATTGAGGCTTTAGGGGGTAAAATATTTTACTCATACCTCCAAGTTTTTCAATTGAGGACGTGAAAGTTTCAGGATTAAACAGAAAGCCAGTCGAAGGGGGGATTTTACGAATATTTGCTCGAACATACTTATCTTTTACAGATCGCAAAATTACATCTCTTCTTTGTTGTATTAAGTCGGCACGGTGCCCACAAGACATTTGCAATAAATCGTTGGAGATTTTTTGAAAATCGCCCGAGAAAGTATTTTTAACTCTATCTTCTAGTACTCGCATATCAATGATTTCGCAAGTTTTTAGCCAACTTATAAGATCACGAAATCCCCCTTCAACGGCTTCTTGTTGTTTTAAGAGACCTTGTGTGATGGCAGCGAAGCCCCTTTCAGTCAGAGCAAGAAAGTTTTGTCTATCATAAGGTTTTATTTCGGTATTACACTCGAGATTAGTAAAGCCTGGCGTAGAACAAAACCGTTTCTGAGCATCATAATAACGGACATCTACCCAGTCCTGGGAGTCTAAATGTTGGATAGATTTAAGACGTTCTAAAAGTCCTGAGTCCGATTTCGGTATAGCGGGCTCTTTTAAAGTCGTATTGACATTAAATAAAAGTTCTGATTCAGGGGGTAAAGGACCCGCCTTTTGGGTAATTTCCGTAGGGACCGGAACACCGGGTTCCGGTTCCGGAGCAACTTCTTGAGAACGGTAATCATAAGCATCGTTAAGATCGTCACTAGCATGAAGCGAAAATGCGTCCTCATCGTGTTCACTAGCTAGGCCTGGGCTATGATTCAAATAATTAGCACTTTGATTTTGGCAAATGAGGGATTGTAAGCAATTTTGTATATTACTAACCTGGTTTGCCAGATTTTCTATAAAGTTAGCGTCATATTGACGCTGCAGTTTCTCTGGAACATGCTCTATTGGTGAGCAGGGCCGTTTCGAAGCAGCTCGTGACGGTTGCTCCATGTTTACCCGAAAAGTAGATTTTCTTGCACGTTATCTAGATAGAGAAGAGAATAAGTATTAGTAAAATATTAAAGTAAGATTAAAATAATATTTTCAAGAAAGGAACAGGTATATTTTTATCTAGAAAAAGAAAATAAATTATTATTTTCTATTATTTTATAACGAACGGTAAAAGGCCGTTAGATTTTTAAAATTCTGAAATTGTAAAGGAGAAAATGATTATAAAATTAAATAAGAAATTGAAATAAGATTTTTAAACAAACGGTAAAAACCGTTAGAAAATTTAAACTTTTGAAGTTAAAGTGTGTGGTGGGATAAATTCTCACCACGACCGCTCGGCACGAAGAACAAATCGCCAATGAAACTAGGAGCACTCGCTCTTGACTCGCTGCGTGCCTGCCTGGTGAAAATGGAGCCAAGTGATATTTAAGAAAGAGACAGCATGTTATGCTGGAAAGGGACAGGTATAGTCACCACCGACCTAGTAGGGAAGAACAGTGTTGCCACTCTCGATAATGTTTTTAGGTTTCGAATAGCGGTACAGTTCTTTAATAAATTTCTAAAATCAAGCTTTTAGGTTTGCTTGTATTTTGGTTACATGTTTAAGCGTGTCTAGGTACATTTTGATGGTAAGAGGACAGTTTTGGTGTAACGCTTTTATATAAAAAAAAAATAATGCAAGAAACCATATTATAAAAGCTTGTTTTCAGGAAATGCTTTTTTAATAGTTTCTATTGTAGGGTAAGTAAGTAATAATAAATTAAAATCAAATAAAATTCAAGCCATTTAATCAGCAGGTATTTAACATTAAAGTTCTAATTTAAAACAATTAATCAGTCATTTTCAAACATGGTCTTTTAATTTTTTTAAAAGCCTCAACACCAGACATTGTTTCGCTGCCGTTGTTGTCAAATTCTTCACTGTCGCTCAAAATGTTGTCATCAGTTTCGTTGTCACTGTCTTCTCCTCCTAATGAAATTATTAATTCCTGTTCCTCAAGTTCATACAATCTATCAGCATGCCAAAACTTATCTCTTAAGCGATCGACATGGTTGCACTCTTTTTTCCAATCTTCCGGGGTTATACTCTGTATCGCGTCCTTTGTTAGTCTTTCTATATCTTTTTCTGATTGATCTACATTTTTGTCTGCCACCCTTTGCTTCATCAAATTCCACACATACTCAATTGGATTAAGATCACAGTGGTAGGGTGGCAGATGTAATACCTCTTGTCCATGAGATCTAAATATTTCATCGATTAAATATACCTTCTCGGGCTTATGTCTTTTAATTAACATGTACAGTTCTCTTTTTGTTATTTTCATGTCAAATTCGATGTTGTGTTCTTGCAGCCACATTTGCATTACGTTTTTACGTGCACTGAAATTTGGCGGCTTATTCGCCTGCTTGCTATGGTAGGGCGCGTTGTCCATGACAATTATACCGTTGGGTGGAAGATTCGGTATCAATTTCTCTTCGATCCATTTTGTAAAATTTGACGCATCCATTTCGTCATGGTAATCACCGGTTGTTGACTTACATTTATAGAGGAGCTCGGCACCTTGTACGAAACCATTCTCATTGCCTGCGTGTACCACAATCCAGCGCTGACCAGGGGAGAGATTAGTTCGAATACTGGAATCACTACTATTTTGCCAACATTTCGAGACAGTATAATGTGAATGTATCCAGGTTTCGTCGATGAAGGTAACTGGTTTTTTTTCGGCACCACGTTCGTCATTTTCTTTTAATCGCCCTTAAATATTTTGCTCTCCAGGCTGCTATTTCAGGTCTTTGCGCCAAAAAATCGCGTTTACGTTTACATTTCTTAAACCTGTACCCCAAAGAATTTATTAGTATATTTCTTAGGGCGTCTTTTTGGCCGGGAAAGTTCAGCTCCTGCTTGGCTATTCTCAAAATCTTTTTTAATGTAGGTAATTTATTTTCTTGTGGTGTAAAAACTTTCAACTAAAGAGCGTATAGCGCATATATCAAAACTATCTAGATCAATTTTCTTTTTGTATTTTTTACGCTTCTTCCCTGGTGTCGGGAGCTTAATAGTGTCCGTGGTAACTGAAGCTGACGTACTAGGCTGTGGGTCTTCTTCGAAGGACGTTTCTGACAAAACTTGTAATTGTTGTGCTTCACTTTTTATTTTCATTATAGTCGCTTTAGATAAACCAGTTGCTGTTGTACCTACAGTCGTACAATGCTCTTTTGGCACTTGAGTGACATTGACAGGAGGGCGTGGGTGTGAAATTAGGGTTACCAATATAAAATAAATACCTTTGTTTCAGGGAATTTGAGTGCTAATATATATTCTGTGGCTATATGCAGATCTTTTTTAATTCTATTAATACATAATAATAATAAATAAAATATATTGTAGTATTTATTTGCTGTTTTAGAGTGACCAATGAAATTCAGATTAAGAAGTTAAGTTATTCAATATAGTTTTGTTTGGGTAGAGGAACGGTATTCCGTTATTTAGGTTAAGTAGGTAATCGTTAATATGGAAACAGCAAGTTATTTATTGGAATGTTTTATTTTGTTGTTGTTTATGTATTACGTTATTAGTAATCATAATCAAATTAATTTACAATAATTATGTTCTGCTGCAATTTGGTCTAAGGGGGTTCACACACAGAGCAGGTAATGTATATTAATATACATTACATCCCGGGATGTATAGCTTTAAATTATCTTAAAGTATCACACACAGAGCATGTAATGTAATGTATCTTTCCCTTCATTCCAATGGTATACGTCCCGCTTAATGCACGTTTCAGCTGCTAAGGTGGTCTACAGGGTGTTCTTATTTTTAATTTTAATACTATGGACCCATCGAGTTACTTGCTAGTAGATTTACTAGATAGTTCTTCAGAAGATGATTCTGATTGTGATTTTGATGCGCGCATTGCCATGTGTACCAAAAACAGAACGATGTGGATTGAAGATCACATAAAGTATAAGGAAAGTTCCGGAGAGTTTAAAATATTTGATGAATTATCAGACAAAAAATTTAGTGATTACTTTCGGGAGTCAAGATCAACGTTTTCAGAACTTCATGATCTAATTAAAGAAGATTCTGAAGAACGACTTGCTGTGTGCTTAATTAAGGTAAGGATGAAATGAAAGTATAAAATAATCATTTATCATTTTTAATGGCTTATTACAATCACTATAAAGTGCTTATTGTACTCATTGCGTTATTCATTATTTGTTGTATCAAAGTTCGCAATAAAGGAACGGAGATTTAAATCATGAGTAGAAATGTGAGTCGTGTTCTGCGGCGTTATTTCAGAAATAGATTCTGGCAATGTATTTTGTACATGGTGTCCAGAGTAATATGCATCGGCAGCTGCGTTGTCTTGTTGTGAAAACTGACGAATCAATTCCGTATCATTATTGTTTGGTGGCATCATTGGAGTACTGGATGCGGTCGGTGGTCTTTGTAATGAGTAATGGGCAGGCGATTGTAAATAATCAGAGCTTGTCGAGTTCGAACTCAATGAAGAAGGGCTAACAGGATGCATTGGCGAATTCAGATAGCTGGGCGGCGACATATTATTGTAATTAGTAGTATATCCTGGACCCGGGACTCTTTGTGTTTGCATGTAATGTTGTTCTTTAGCTTCCATTACTATATTGAATATTTGTCTCTGAATCCTCATTTGGAGATGCGTAGGTAGCTCACATGCAGTATCACACATGCTCATAAAAATGTTTTCCATGGCTTTGTTGCTCGATGATACATTTTTTAAAGTACCGTCCAGGATTTGTTTTCTCAAAATATCTCTCTCAGCAGATCTTTTTTCTCTTCTTTTTAGATCCTGTTCTAGTATGTTAACAACCGATTTGTTTTTTTTTGGAGGCTGAAAATTTTCATTGCCTCTGTCAGAAGCAGTTTGCTGTTCTCCACTGGTTGATGTATTATGTACTTCCGAGTCGTTACTTGCTTCACTATCCTCATTCACTGAGCCTGTGCGGATGTTTGTATGTACAGGTCTATTTTTCATATTAGGAAGCAAAAATGACATCTGGTCTTCATATTTCAATTTTGTGGTGATTGTTGACGCTTGACCTGAAGTTGTTTTCTTTCTAGAACCCGTGGCTTGACGATGTCCATCTCTAAGCTTCTTCCATAAAGTTTTTGCTTCTTTAACTGCAACAAAATAAATAGAATTGTTTGTGACAGGTACTTGTCAACTGGAGATTCATTTAGGTCTATAGCCTTCAGTTATAGAATTGGAGAATCTACTGTGTCTAATATTATACAAGAAGTATGCGATGCTTTATGGAAGTACCTTCAACCCAAAGTTTTATCAGATCCAACGCAAGAAACATGGAAAGATATTGCAACGGACTTTAAAAAATGGTGTCAATTCGATCATTGTTGCGGCGCGATCTATGGAAAACATGTTACTGTGCAGGCCCCACCAAATTCTGGATCTGACTATTTTAATTACAAGAAAACTTTTTCAATAGTGCTACTCGCAGTAGCCGATGCAAGGCGAAAATTTACAATTATAGATGTGGGATCCAAGGGACGATTCAGCGATGGTGGAATTTTCTCGCGAAGCGAATTTGGCAAAAGAATAGAAAATGGTCAATTAAGATTGCCTGAAGATGAGCCCTTAACTCCCGGCGGACTCAATATGCCTTACGTTTTTATTGGCGATGAAGCGTTCCCGCTGTTGCCAAATTTAATGCGCGTATATCCTAAAGATATGCTGTCAAAGAGTCGAAGAATTTTTAACTATAGACTTTGTAGAGCACGCAGGATTGTAGAAAACGCATTTGGTGTACTATCATCTCGTTGGAGAGTATACAAGAGACCATTAGAATGTGGGATTGACATGGTTGATAAAATCGTTAAAGCAACTTGTGTCCTACATAACTACTTTATCGAAAAACGTATAGATAAATATTTCAATGTTGGAAGAGACAGAAACTTAAGACATGTGGAAAACAACCAGTTGATGCCATTAGAGCCAACTGAAATAACATATGATATTAATGAAAGTTTCTTTATTAGAGAAGAATTTTGCAGATACTTTAATACAGTTGGAGCCGTCTCTTGGCAAGACACACGAATTAGAAACAGATTAAATGTGCAAAGTTCTTCTACGTAGACATATAATTTAATATTTTTTATTTAATAAAAGAAACTAAGGTTAAACTTGTTTTATTGCCATATACAATCTATACTAATATTATATCCTGCTATCCAGGAGGTCGTGGGTTCACAATTATTTGTGTTGAGTCTGGGTGTTATATGTATAATATGTATGTATTTACAAAAAAATATATTTAAGTAGTATATCAGTTGTCTAGCACCCATAACACAAGGTAACGCTTACTTTGGGGCTATAAAGAGGAGAGACTTGTATTTTTGTATGTTTGTAATGAATAAACTGAAAAACTACTGGACCGATTTCAAAAATTATTTCACTATTAGAATGCTACATTGGGCACAATTGGCGGAGGGGCCTTCGACTCACCTTAGTGTCGCTTCTTTACGTGTAGTAATAGGTAGTATTTTTGTCCACGACACTATAGGAATCGACCGAAAAATATACCTACCACTTCCGTGAATTTCTCTCATGTAGGAACAAGTGGGATAGTTGGGTGATGATTGTATGATGGAAGCTCCTAGGCAGACCCTTAGATGTAGGCGGGGGTATTGAAATATTGAAAAAGAAAATGACAACACTATCTAGTGGCTTATTTCACTGGATATAGATTAATAATTTTAGAATAACTTTTGATATTACCTATATTTTATTGTTAATGTTTGTCATATTCGCCACACGACAAAAAGGGTTTGAAACTTGAAACTGAAACTTGCATCGCACAAAAATGTAACAATAATAACACGTAATAACATTAAGTGACAAATGTGAGACAATGAAAATGTGTAACGATGACGATACGATCTCAGCGCGTGGCCGCCCGAAATGACACGATCGCACCCGAAGTCGAAATAAGCCATCAATTCGAGCGGATCCAGCGAAAAGTATAACTTGGTTTTAAGTTTTTTAAGTCGGTTAATATTCTAAAACCTTTTCCTAAATACTTTTCTAAAGAGTCGTTAAACATTAGGATACTTTCCTACATGCGGCAACGCGTATCTAGGTACCTACAGAAATTGTGAATCGTTTGAAATAAAATTGATACTTAGGCCTACTGTCCACGGCGGCGTCATTTGACGAATGCGTGCAACCTACAAATGACGGCAGGCGTATTTTGCATATTTGTTATGTCCACGCTATCGTCATGCTATCGTCAATCACGCTACAAAACTTCTCAGTTCTCTTTCAAGTAGCATCGCGAAAGCACGTCTTTTCGTTGGGAAAATGTCAAGTGATGATGAGGATGTGATTATAGCATACAACTTCATTAGAAGACGACGAAACAGGCGAAGAATGTACTGGCTTCATCCATACATCGAAAGAAATATAAATTGTAGATTATTTGTTGCTGCCAGAGAGCTATCAGAAGATGATTCTGTATTTCAATCATTTTACCGAATGACTAAAAATACGTACCAAAATTTAGTCTCTATTGTTGCACCACATATACAAAGACGAAATACTGCAATGCGAGAATGTGTCAGTCCAGAAGAAAGGATACTTATAACTTTGAGGTAAGTTATATTTTAAATACTAGCTGGTGCCCGCGACTTCGTCTGCGCAGGATTAGGGCTTTTTTGACATCTTCATATTTTGGACAATTCACACAATATCTTTATAAATTGTAGCCTATGTGTTACTCTGATTTAGAAGCTATATTATTGTAAAGTTTCATTAAAATCCATTCAGTAGTTTTTACGTGAAAGAGTAACAAACATCCATCCATCCGTACTTACAAACTTTCGCCTTTATTGGTAATATTAGTAGGATAATCATAACGTACTTGTCTAGTAAAAAAAAATATTGTAATAAAAATGTATTTTAATATTAGAAAAAAAATTAAAAAGAAACAAAATTAAGTTTTTTAAGTTTGTTAAAAAATTAAGTTTGTTAAAAAAATTAAAAAGAAACGTAGGTACTTTAAAGTACCGATTACAAGTTTTCAAAGTTCTCCAGTTGGTCTTCAGAAATATTAATTAGAGAATAATTAATTGGAGATACTGGAGGAAGCGATGAATTTGAAATAGAATCTACAGAAGATATTGGTGAATAGGTGTCCCTGTATTGTTGTGACTGCTGTATTGGATAATAGTGGTTGTCATGTTGCTGTGGCTGCTGTGATTGGTCTGACTGAATTTCTTCGAGTAATAATAAAACCTTGATTCTAAACTTTCTCATTTGCTCCTCTGATAAATTTTCTACGTCTGGCAACAAACTTAGTAAAAACATTTTTCTAGCACTGTCTGTCTTAATTTCTTTTTTTTTTTATCCAATCGACAAATGCTTTGTCAGCTTCGTTGGTAACTTTTCTTATTTTTGGCTTCTTAAATGTGTTTGAATCGACGGATCCAGAAGATGGCGTTTCCAATGTATTCGTAGTTGCTTGAGTACATGGGACTTCGTCAGTTGTAGAATTAGATTCAATATTTTCGGTGTTCACCTCAGGTGGCACAGGTATGTTCCCCGGTTCATCAGTGTGAACAATTGCTTTCACAAAAGGAAGAACAAACTGTAGTTCTTCATGTAGGTAGTATAATTTCTTTTGCTTTGTCGATGAACCACTAGGAGTTGGTTTCAGGCTGCGGACAAATCCATTCCTTATATTTCTCCACCTAGTTTGACAATCGGCCACTGAAAAGCAACGTGCAATTAATACAATATGTCTTTTTTCAGATACCTATCAACTGGGTGTAGTTTTCGGGCACTTCAATTTTACTTTGCTCGAGGAGAATGCACTATATCTCGAGTTGTAGCAGAGACAACAGAAGTTATATGGGGCGTACTCAGAGACACCTACATGCCTGTGCCAACAACTGATGAATGGAAGGCTATTGCAACCAGGTACTACGAACTATGGAACCTTCCAAATTGTCTGGGATCTCTGGACGGAAAGCACATACGGATTCAAAAATATCCTAATACAGGATCTGCAAATTATAACTATAAAGGATACCATTCCATTATTTTGTTGGGATGTTGCGACGCAGATGGTTATTTTACGGCTATAGAATGTGGATTTGCTGGAAGAAATAGTGACGGTGGTGTGTTCCAGGCATCGGCTTTGGGAAGGTGGCTAGAAAGAGATGGTTTAAATATTCCTCAATTAGGATCACCTTTACCAAACGATGGAGAAACTGGAAATATATTTCCATATTACTTTGTTGGGGACAACGCATTCCCCTTGAAAAAATATTTAATGAGGCCATATTCAGTGCGAAACTTGGACAACGTTAAAAGAATATTTAACTACAGATTGAGTCGTGGACGAAAAACAATTGAATGTGTTTTCGGAATGATGTCACAAAAATTTCAAATTCTTTTGAAGTCTATTACATGTCGCAAATACTCCACTATAATTTCTATAATAAAATGCATATGTATTTTACATAACTACATACGTAAACATGAAGGAGTGCAGTACCAAATCAGTACATTCAATGAATCGACATCACAAAGACTAAAACCGATTTTAATACCTAATATGACTTTTGTAATTACACCAAATGGTTTACGTAACTATTTATCAAATTATTTTTTGAAACCTGACTGTGCACTGCCTTGGCAGTGGAATCACTGTGTAATTGAATAAATATATATTATTACTTACCGGAATAAATATATATTATTACTTAGCGTTTGTTTTTTGTGCAATTTCACTCCAAGCTCTGTCCGTAATATCTTTTCTAGAGTATTCTGGTAATTTATTATTGTATAAACAAGGATATTGTTCAATAATATGAACGAAATTCACTGCCGAGCCCGCCATTTTGTAAAACAACAAAGCAAAACAACAGGTGTTTGCGTCTCACAAGTCGGTCGAGTAGTGACATGCTGCCACGCGCACCGCATGACGAACGCAAGACGAAAGGCGGACGCGACGTTGCCGCTCCGTGGACACAGATTTGATTGTTTCTACGCAAGATGCAAGCAATCGGCAATTGACGATAGCGTGCGTATGACGTGCGGTTTACGTGGACAGTACGCCTTACCGGTTGGAAGATCACAATCCTTTATTACTTCTCGCCACGCAGCTTCTTTTAACTCATTGTCTTTGTTATCTTGTGAATCCACTTTCCATAAGCATGGATACTTTCGCACGCTTTCTATTAAATGTTCCATGTTTTTACGATACGTCCACACTTAAAGGCTCTGGGGAACAGACTGCTGTGAAGTGCTGTGCTGGTGGCAACACTGTGAACTTTTTGAACACCCTTACGACGAGAGATGTATACTAATATACTAAAATGTACTGAGATGTATTAAGATGTATCGAAATATAAATGTATATTTTCGTATCTTTAAGATACGAAGATGTAAAAATATACATTATAGCTGTTGTGTGTGGTCTTCTGACAATTTCTATGGAAAGATGTATCGTGCTGTAATGTACATCCTTACATTACCTGCTCTGTGTGTGAACCCCTTAAGGGTTGCATTGAATTAAAATCATCATCAAAATCTCTTTCATCATCACTATCACTACTCTCGTCGCTCTCGGAATTTAAATTTTTCTCGGAATTAATTCAATTATAAATGGTTCATCCAAATATCCATCTTTTTTCCTGTATTCTTCTTCAATTTTTTCGACATGGGCACAATGATTGCGCCATTCTTCGATGGATATAGCGTTAAAGGCATTTTCAACCATTTGTGGCATTTCGTTTGCTGGTTTCCCAATATTAACTGCTGCAACTTTCCGTTTCATTGATGCCCAAACCATTTCAATAGGATTGAGATCACAATGATATGGCGGTAATCGCGATATCTGTGGAAAACAAATAAAGTTAATTATAGTTGAATAGATACATTTCATATCATTATTTATATTTATATCATTTTACTTTACCTTGTGACCCAATCCTTTCAAAATAGCATCAACAGCATATACTGGTTCAGGTTTATATCTTTGTACAATTTCTAATAATTGCGGTTTTGTATAGTCTTCTGAATATTCAATGTTGTTCATTCGGAGCCACTCAACTATGTCATTTTTCCTAGAATTTGTGTTTGGGGGTTTGTTGAGGCTTGTATTGTGATACGGAGCATTATCCATAACAATTAAACTTGGCTCCTTTAGATTTGGCGCCAACTTTTCACTAACCCATTTTTTAAAATTTGTGTGATTCATGTCATCGTGATAATCACCGCTCTTTGTTTGCGATTTAAAAATTAAGCTTGCGGTTTCCACAAGACCTTGCTCACCACCAGCATGGACAATAATAAATCTTTTTCCTTTTGATATAGGGTCCAGTACACCTTCTGCAAACAAATATTTTTAATATTTGAAACAGGATGCCATGATCAGTGTTGTAGGTACGAGGGGTGGCTGATAAGTAATCTACCTAACTATGAAAAAAAAGACTTTGATGGCTAGTTTATTTTTTATTTTTCTATATAGTCTCCTGCAAGTGAAATACACTTATGACATTTGCAAATAAGTGACATCATGCCGTTATAATAGTAATTTTTATTTTGCTCTTCAAAATGGTCAGTCACAGCCTCTTTCATTTCTTCGTCCGTCGAAAATCTGCGATCCCTCATTTTTTTCTTTAAATCTTTGAATAAGAAATAGTCACAGGGAGCCAGATCTGGACTGTAAGGTGGATGGTTAATTTCTGTGAAGCCGTTTTTGCTCAGGGCTGACCTCGCCGTTAAGGCTGTGTGTACAGGAGCATTGTCTTGTAAAATCAGAACACCTTTGCTGAGTTTGCCTCTCCGCTTTTCTTTGATTTGTTCACGAAGCTGGTCAAGCAAGTTTGCATAATATTCAGCATTCATTGTTGTATTTTTAGGCAAATAATCTATCATCAAAATCCATTCGACATCCCAAAATACGGTGGCCATTAGTATTCCAGCCGACGGCCGAACCTTGAACTTCCTTGGCGGCTTTTCTTCTTTAAATTTCCACTGCATTGACTCTTGTTTGCTTTCCGGATCCCACTGGCGAATCCAAGTTTCATCACAGGTCACAATTCGAGAGAAAGTCTCTTCTTCTTTACCTTTGACCAGGTCTAGAAATGCCTGACAACATTCTACTCGCCTTTGTTTGTCAAAGGGGGTCAACATTCTAGGGACCCAACGCGCGCTCACCTTGGACATGCCCAAATGTTCGTGAATAATTTCATGAACTCGTTCCTTGCTAATGCCCACATCTCTGGCTATCTCCCACTGCTTGATTCGCCGATATGCAAGAATCAGGTTCTTCACCTTTTCAACATTATCTGCGGTAACAGCAGAAATTGGCCTTCCACTACGTGTGTCGTCTTCCAGGATCACACGGCCATGTTTAAATTGCTTCGACCAAAACTTTATGACGAATTCAGAAGGACTTGAATCACCAAACACCTTTAACATGCGCTCTCTGATCTGCGTAGGCGTATTTCCTTCTTTACTTAGGAATTTCATCACTGCTCGATGCTCAAATTTCATCATTTTGCAATTTTCTTTCGACATGGTGAAATCAAAGCCGCGCCGAAAAAACAAAAGCAAGCGAAAAAAAATAAGCGTCATAGTTTTGAAAAAGGAATAAATATAGAATATGATTTTGCAATGGCCAGTTCGATTTTCAAAACTTTCTTTAACAAAGTAGATTTTATACCAGCCGCCCCTCGTACCTACCAAGGTACTTAATTTTTTTTCCTATTTGCACATATTAGGTATAACCCATAATTACAATATTTATACATATTATAAATCTCTTTAAGGGTCGTGTCTGTACATTGAATATTTTTGAGGAAAAATAAGTGCAATAGGCATTATTAACCCTTTATAAGGCAAACGCATGCAGTGGTGAAAAAGTAAAACTGTTTATGTTTTTAGACCATTTTTATTATAGTTTTACACAAAATGCAAAAAAATATATTAAAAAGTTAAAAAAAACACGTTGGTAAATATTTTCCCGCTGCCCGTGACGCCTTAATGAGACTTAACTTAATTCCTATGAAATGCAGTGAAGCAAGGTATTATGCAGAGGGAAACTAAGCATTTTTCACACATAACTTTCGACCTTTTGTCTTTTTCTTTGGTGCTACACATTCTGCAACGTTTATATGTAGGCGATTCAACAGGCATATGGTCTCCAACGTTGGTAAAACGAGTTTCTTCGGCGACAACATGCACAGCCGTTTTTTTTCTGCAGATGTAGTTTACTAGACCACCGAATCGTCGTTTTCTACTCGAGAACCCACTGATCAGTCCTCTAGCGACAGAGGCTCGAAATTCAAGATTGCTTAGTTTTGTCGCATTCGTATTTTGGCAATATAACAAGTATGCATTAGTTATACTTGCATCTAAAAGGAAAAAGAATATGCGGCCCCACCATCTCTTACTCCTTCTACCAACTGAATAGGTACTTTTAATCTGATCAAAGTGATCAACGCCTCCCATTCTTTTAGTATACTCCTTTATAGCTAACGGGCATTTGATTTCTTGTTTTGTACCATCTTTCTGAGACCGTAAGGCAGTCATTTGCCAACTATAGGATGGAAAGCATTACTCAATACTAGGACCTCTGGTATCTTGCCAAACTACGAAAGATACATTTCCCTTGCCTCTCCATTTATATTGTCCTTTTGCAAGCTTCTGTTTAGTTTTTACAAGTTTAGGCAGATGTATTCGGTGTCTTCGTACGGTTCCGGTAGCAAAAATGCCATTTTCATATAGATATTGCAATATACTGTAGTCACAGAAGAAATTGTCAAATGTTATGATAATATGATATTCCTCCAGTGCTTTTTTTATCAGCTTTTCCGTCAACATCTTCACAACTTTGGATCCTAGTCCTTCCTCTGTTCCGGATTCTAATTTTCCAGTGTATATGTTGAATTCATATAGGTACCCAGTTTTACTGTCACAGCGACACCATACCTTGTAGCCTCTTTTTAGACCTCTTAGAAGACAGGCCTTTGAAGAGAATCATCGATTCATCGATACTTTGGGACGAGGAATCTTTGGCATTTTTCTGACATGCCTGATTGATTAGATCCAGTAATAGGCGTACTTCGTAAAGTTTATCATAGTTTTCGCTTGTTTTATCTGGTATCTGTGCATTATCATTCACATGAAAATTTCGCAATATTTTCTTGAAACGCTTTATGGTCATAGTTTCTGCTATTTCGTCTACCCTGAAACCAGGGTTGGAAGACCAATAAAGGTCAATAGAAGGCAGAATATTGTATCCCATTATTATAAAAATCCCTATAAAGGCCTTTAGTTCTTTTTTATATAATGATGTCCATCCTTCATCTTTCCTTTGCTCTGCGTATAAGTTTGTTTGATATATAATCAAATCGTAGACTTCATCACTGATTTTTTTTTCAAATATAGTGGTCTAGTACGGCTGCTAAACATATTTGTAGGTTCCATCGGAATTTCGTCGTAAACGCTTGGACTTGGCCGTTCGGTTGTCCACATAGTTTTTTTCCATGTCTCCTCTTCGCCGTCTGAATCACTTGTTTCCGTATCTGAGTAGGTATGCAACTGGTGATTGTGGCTGTCGCCGTGAGGTCTGTTGAGTGCCGGAAGTACTAGGTAAATTTGGGATTGATGTTGCCCGCCTAGGACGGTCACTGTCGGTTGCTTGGGGTGATGGACTAGGTTGGGTTTCAACAGGCGCATTACTTAAATTACTACTAAGAAGACTATCAGGTGGATCGGGTACTAGAAGTCCATCATCGGGCTCATCAAGGTTCTCTAAAATCCTTTGAATTTTTACTGAACTGAACTGCACATCTTCTTCATCGGATTCCAAATTATCATCTGACACGTCGGGATCATCAGGCAAACCAAAAATCTGCTCTAATGCACAAGATATTTCCAGGTCATTTAGTACCTTTTTACTCATTTTCAAAATATAAATCTGTAACAAACGATAAAAATGTTTATAGCTCCACGGGCAAAGGGAATATTTTTACCACCACAAAAAACCCCTATTAACAAAATGTGTGTAATGTAAAATTGAAAATATGTCTGAATTTCAATGAAAATAATAAGGTTTAGAAATAATAACAACTTACCGTTTATGAGTCGCAGATATCAAAGATTTATAAAGATTTATGAAGTCGCAAGAAAACTCACCTGATTTCAATCTTCCAAACATCACAGTGAGAAAACTAAAATGGCGACTTGTCATTACCATAGATTAAAAATGTGGACCGGATATCCATAAAAATGTTGCCAATAGGATAAAAATCGAACCCTAAAATATATTCAATAAAATTGTTGAAATAAGATGGTGGGAAAAATATTCCCGCTGCCTTAAAAAGAGTAACAACACCAAGACCGAAACATTTTTTTTCGGATTTTTTGTCGCCGAAGCGTGTTTTTCATACAAAGGCAAAGATCAGACAGTGAGAAACAAAACGCGCGCGGGCTGACGGATCCCGCTCCTGCGCGCGGAGGGAGAGGCGTTTTCAGTGTGTTCGACACTGCGTGTTTTCCATACAAACGCGGCGTACGAAGTCACGGGCACAGCTAGTATTAATTAAATATCAAAGCCAATACCTGTTTCATCATCGTTTTGCCAACATTTTCCTGCTGTATGACCGGCGTGAATATAAGTTTCATCGAGGTAGACGACTGGTAATTTTTCATTCTCCTCATTTTGCTTTAAAGACTGAAATATAATTAATTGCAAAATAAGTTGTTGAATTGTCCATAGCTTTTATAAATAGTTTTTGTTATTATTACTTAATTATATACAACCGAAAATAAATAAAAAATATACCTGCAGATATCGAGCACGCCATGCGGTTATGTCATTTCTTTCCATGAGGACCTTTTTTTTTAAATTTATTTTATCATATAAAAGTTGTACATTGATATTATAAATATATTCTCCCAAACTTCGTAAAAGTTTAACGGGAGATCAGTTGCTCTGCGCAATACAACTTACTTATACTAAAACATTAAAAACTAACTTAATTATTATACTAATTTGAATTTAAAAATATATGTGTATGTTTAAAATAATATTATAATAACACTCCTAGACCTTACTTGCTACGTTATCCAAAAAGTACGATTTAATTCTATTTTTTATTTCTTTATTTGACTCATGCATTGTTTTTAATTCGCTAGGCAACTCATTAAAAATACATACATATAATCACGCCTCTTTCCCGGAGGGGTAGGCAGAGACCACATCTTTCCACTTGCTACGATCCTTACATACATTAAAAATAGTTGGAATCATATGCTCTAATGATCGCTTACCATACACATTGTTTACTCGCGGCACCTCGAGTAGGTGTTGTAACGCTAGTCTCGTGTTGTGGCTATGTTGTCTGGGCACTTTGTGTTCATCACTCGAATACTGCTGCACTGCGTGCAGCGTGTGTATGGTTCTATTGCTCTTTGTTTTTTTGAACCGGAAACCAATCTTTTTAATATGTTGTCTAAGGATTTCCCGACTGCCTTCAAAACCAATTTCTTCCTTTAGTAGACGGTGCAGGTTGATAACTGTCGGAATTTCTTTTTTCATAGTATAAAATTCGTGAATTTTTCGCCGTAAAACTCCAAGGTCAAAACTATCCATTGTAATTTTGTCCTTCCTTGTTTTTCGTTTTTTTCTTGGTGTAACTATTTTAGTACCTGAAGCTGCCGCCAGTCGTCCTTCATTTCCAATCCGTATTATAGTTCGTAAAGATATTCCTGAAATCGCAATAAAAATACAAAATACAAATTAGAGCTGCAGCAAAACTTAGCCTATTTCCTATTTATGTTCATGAAAGGGAGTTAGGCTACGACGTATGGTATCACTTACCCGTTGCCGCTGCAACTCGCTCATTTACTTTTTCAAACGGTATTATCGGGCGTTAGACTGCTTTTCTTTCATAAAAAACTCTTTCACGTTCAAGACCATTTGTCTCACTCCACTACGTATCACTTTTGGCATATTTTTCGTATTTTTATTGAATTTTAAGCGCAAAATCACCACGACAGACAACACACTGAATGATCAGTCAATGAATGACATTTCACAAGATGGCGTCGTTAGTTCCGATTTCCGCCACGTGCCAAAAGACCCTTGTAGCACTGTAGATCCCGTAAGTCTCATTCGTAAGTTAGAACCAAGCGTGTCATTAGTTTTCTACCTACTGTGACGTCACATGAGCCATTTAGTGATGGGAACTACCCATAGACATAAGAAAGGGTATGGACTGGAAATATCTACAAAAAAACGTGCCACTATGTCGCAAAAAATGGCGGCCTTTACTAGGACTGCTAGCTGTTTCAATACTAGGACTACCATACTTGTACTTTCTTGGTAAACAAGTATTCAAAAAAGAAAAAAAGGTAAGGCAACATTCGGTTGCAGAACCAACTTAATTTATTTAAGCTTGGTCCTGTCACTCTCCGTCTCGAGCGAATAGAAAAGGATGGCAGTATAGACGGACTTATTAAAAGCCTGTCACATAGAAGGAATAAACGAATTTCAATGGATTTTAGTTGGGACCCGTTCACATCACGACTTAATTTGACGTAACTATCCATAGATTTTTGAAGTGACAGTGATAGTAAGTCTAAAAATACTGCCATCCTTTTCTGTTTGCTTAGGACGGAAAATGATGGGTAAGGTTTTATTTTAGTTAAATCTGGTTTACGCCGAATCATGGCCAGTCAGGATTTAGATAAGATATCCCCTAAACGAATCAATAGCATTTTTATGCACAATGTGAATCCACTTTGAATAAATGTTAACGGGATGTGAAATAAAATATAAATAATAACGTAAATCTGTTTATTTACAATTATTCATTTCACAACAGTGTATTTTTTCAGAAGCACATTTTGTTACATTTCTTACTGAAAAGTACATGATGTGATACCTCAATAAAAATCAAAAATAATTAACTTATTGGGTCACCTAGACGAGCGGTATTTTTCTCAAATGTGTAAGTGTATCTGCAATGAATTGCTGCAACACCGAAAATCATATCCCGGCCAATCCATACACATTATCCGGGCCAATTATTAGATAATGGGCCTGGGTACAAAATCGTCAATGATTTCTTCTAATCTCAGCTAATACTTTGTATTTATATGTATATTGGTACGGTAATACATAGTGGCACCAATTCATGCCTTCGTGGTTGTGAAAATCTCGACTTAACTAATATAAGTCCATACCTGTCACTGTCTATAGAACGGGATGGCAATAATTTTAGTTGAGATTGAGTTAAGTCGGGATGGTTACGAATCGAGCTCAGAAAAAAATATTGACGATTTTGATTTTAAACCCATAGTGTAACTGCAACATGTCATAGAACGGCAGGCAATAGTTGGAATGGTTGCCGGCCAGTATTTTCCAAAAATATTGTTCGTTTAGAAGCATCTATATACATCTATCTTTACATTTCGGGACAGTGGTAGTTACATGCTGCCTACATTTAACGTACAGAATATCAAAATAACAATACAATATAAATTATTATGTACATTAATTACATTTATTTCAATTGGAAGAGTGTGCAGGTTCTCTGAAAAGACCGGTGATAAATTACCCTTTAACAAATAACCTTGAGAAATTAAGAAAATTTGCACTTACAATGCATTTTTTTCTCACACGGGTACGATTTTATTCGGAAGCGGGACACACAAAACATACAACACTTTATGACTACGCCATAGATTAAATATATACAACACTTGTTTGCCCCACGCTCACACGCATTCACCTGTAAATTCTGAACCTGGTTTCACGCAAGAATCATTTAAAACTTTAAAATAAACGCTGCACAAAGCACATATCCGATAGTGTGCGCATTGGTCATGGACGAAACGTCATAAAAGCCTATAGCTCCATGAACGCATTGATTTCGGCGAATGTCACAGATAGCGTTAATATCTCAATAATCATATAATATTATTTATATCAATTAATAATTTATAAAGTGTATTGTGGACCGTAGTATCTAAATTATTATAAAATATATGTACATCAAATTATTATAAAATTTTAATCTATATACATATATACAAATCTATTCATTTCTAAACAGTGTCAATTTGTTTAGAAACTGTCTTTGTGACACCCTATCACAATGCATCCGGCCGTGGTATCTAAATCTTATATCGAGAAATGTCTTGATAATGCTTTTGATCAAAAGAAGTTTATGTGTACCGTTATGTTCAGGGTCGAGATCGGCGGAAAAGTAATTTTCTAAATCACACAATTTAGACAAAAAATTGAATATATACAGATAGTATAGCTCTGGTTTTGTTTTATTTTCCAAGTTTGTTTTAACAATTTTCTCAGTTTTTTTTTTAATATCAATGACACTTGCCGAAGCATATTGAAGTCCACCCCTTGTTTTTAAATGAATTAGACTTTTGATATCTTCTTCGCCGACCAAAAGCGATATACATGTGTCACATTTGATATTGCGCAGTAACTTTTTTGTAACGAATCCGGCGATGTACTCTACTACACTGTCTGTATACGCATCTGTATTAGAGTATAAAATACATTCGAAATATTTACTGTACAGATCATCTCGGTCTACCTCGACTGTACATTTCTTTTCAGTTAGCTCGTTTAGAGCTTCAATGGGGTTTTTGCTGGAACAAGTCAAAATATTAACTTGTTCCAGGGGAGTACAATTCCCAATGCCATCATCTCGGATTTCAGCTCTTATTAGCAACTTTTTGTAAGCTGCCCGAAATTGAATGGTTGGGATTGTTGTTGAAACCCCCTCTTGCTCTCACAGCTGAGAAGAAGAGCTCTATATGATCTTGGCTGATTTTATATAGTGGGATGTATTTCAGCATTTTGGTTTCTTAACCAAGTATTGGTAAAGTTCCAGAGCGCTTCGCATATCCACCAAGAGCCCAACAAAGCCTGTCTTTCGACGAGAGTTTATTAGGAGTTCACCAGAAGGCAGTTTTAAATGTGTCAAATAGCTGGTGGCACCCACAAACAACGCTGTTATGATCCCGATATTAGACGGACACATCGCTTTTTTGTGTCCTGGTGGACGGATAGAATGACTATTAAGGACATCAAAAACATCATTCATTATATTGATGAAGTTCACTGTCCCCTCACAATCTTCAAATTCTTTTAATTTTAGCTCGTCTCTACAAAAAGTTAAGGCGTCTGCGACAGAGTTGCTGAATAATTGTGTGGCAAGTTTCATCTTTTGTTTTTGGTAAAATATGTGATTTTTTTTAATTTTGTTAGCTAGATGTAATCCTTTTTTTTCCTGCAATTGCTGGAGCTGCTCTAAATATTTGAAATCTACCTTGCTTCCTAAGGATTCAACAAAAACTCTTAGCTCACCAAATGAATTTCTTACCAATTTCACAGCGTGACATGGATCTAGAAACACGTGTATTCGGGTGCCACCCCTCTCATAAAAAGTAACATTGCTTTTCAAGACATCACAGCCAAGAGTCGCAAACATGCTCAAATTTGCAACTACTTTAACACCAACTTCTTCGCATAGATTTAAAGCCGTCTCAACGATGATACTTTTTTGTTCGCCTGTTAACGATGTTATTAAAAAATAACCAATAGGTATTTTCCAAGTACCATTAATTGAAGTCAATAAAAGTACCAAGGCTTGACTGGCTTCGTCTACACTATCACTGTCTAAGTTGTGTCCATAATCAACTCTGCCTTAATATTTTTGTGCTTTGGGATCCCAAGTCAGTGACTTTCTTATGGCCATCTCGTCAAACACCAATGAGCATACGACCGGGTGTGCACTACCAAGTACCTTTATTTTTAATGTATCAAATGCTTCCTTAGTGAACCCCGGTTCAGCATTTACGTATTGGTACCACTTACAAAGTGTTCTCGTATGAGGTAAGCATGTGTTATAAGTCCGTCTGATATAATTATACGCCTTCGGAGAAAGAAAATGCAAAGTTAAAGCAAACTTTCTTATTTCTTCGGAGTATTTGTTCGGCAAAGATAAACCTTTAGATTTATTTACCTGTCTTTTAAAAAAATCTTGCGGTCCTGCCAACTCTTCCATTAATACACTTTGCTCCTTATTAATTTGATTTCTCTTCCGAAGATCCTCTAAAATATCCTTTAAATTGGAAATCTTTTTGTTCTTTCTCCGTATTTTTTCATTAAGTCGCTTGATCTTCAGGCGTTGCTTGTCAATCTTATCTTTTAGATGTTTCATTTTGTCTTCTTGAACAAACTGAAACAAAGTTTTATAAAAAGGTTAAAATAGTGTATGTACTAAAATATATCCGAATAATAATCCACATATAGTTGAATTATATATGTTACTAGCTTTTCGTCCAGCGGTTTTACCCGCAGCTAAAGGAGTTTTCCCGTGGGATTGAGTTCCTGCGCTGTTCTTACCTTCGAAATTGACGGAATTTCCATACAAACTTTCATCCCCCATTTAACCCCCTTAGGGACGGAAAATACAAACATTGTAAAACACGTGTTCATTATTTTTTAATCTTTAGTTCAAATACAAAATTGGAAGATCCTACTTTCAAAATTGACAAAATTTCCATACAAACTTCCATCCCCTACTTAACCACCTTGAGGATAAAAAATATAAAAACGCTGAAACACATATTCATTATTTTTTTATTATTAGCCTAAATACAAAATTTCAAGATCCTACCTTCAGAATTGACGGACTTTCATACAAACTTCAACCCCCCTTTTTACCCCTTCAGGGGGGGAAATTCCAAAAATCCTTTCTTAGTGAGAGGTTACGTTATAGAAGGAACTTGTTCTCTAAGTTTCACTATGCTAGCTTTAGTAGTTTAGGCTGTGCGATGATGAATCAGTCAGTCGGTAAGGACAAACGATTTTATAAGTATACATACATATAATCACGCCTTTATTCCTAATGGGGTAGGCAGAGCATAAACGTATTGATATATGTTAATATGTTATAACACCATAATGTTAAAAATATAATTAAACATGATATACCCTATCTTGTATTGATTGATGAGGCAGAGGCACGGGTAATGGCGACACGGATGTCGCGGCTGCAGATGTACATGGTGGATCAGATTTTCCAATATCGCCTATTTCACTCAATACTGTCGATATATTTGGATTCAATGTCTGAAATTAGAGATCACAATAATTTATTTTTATCCGTGACTGTACACAAAAATGCCTAAGTATGTACAGAGAGATAAAATAGGCCGTCTTAGGCTATTATAAAATGAAGAAACGGTAAAGTATTTTTATATATTTACTATATATTGATTTACGGTTGTAAGATAATTATACTTATATATGCCATTTTTATATTCCTCAAATATTCCATTCAATCTTCCATTTTCATAATATGGACTGAATGGAAAATGCTTAGAGTTCCTTTGAAGGTAGTTAAATTTAAATGAAATTGTTACCAACAGATACAGACTGTAGGAAGCATACATATCTTATGTTGTCCTTATAATTATATAAAGAGCATTATGAATAGCCCCATATATAACAATTTCACATAATATATATACACCCAAAACAATCTCAAACACACAATGTAAAGAAAATAAATATACCCATACCTTTTCATGTCGCATGTTTGATAACTGCAATGAGGGCAGCACAGTAGGTATACCAGGTACACTGATCTTTTTAATATTGTCCGTTTCACATAAAACAGATGTTTTTTTTGTTTTGAAAGCCTGAAAAATAAATAGAAAATTATTTCTTTTTATTAATAGTGAGGAGTGGCGCAGTAGAGAAGAGGTCTATACCCTGCAGTGGATGGATGTGGGCCAAAGATGATGATGATGATGATGATGATTAATAGTCTATTTACACTTTCTAATGGTGGTATGTACAGACAACCATACATGAATTCACACCTGTATCCCTAATGGGGTAGGCAGAGCGTAAACGGCCTAATCAAAGGTCGTTCCGCTACGTCTGCCAAGTTTTGTGGGTTA
The DNA here is from genome assembly GCA_949820665.1 of Scrobipalpa costella. Classification (NCBI taxonomy): domain Eukaryota; kingdom Metazoa; phylum Arthropoda; class Insecta; order Lepidoptera; family Gelechiidae; genus Scrobipalpa; species Scrobipalpa costella. The sequence continues at coordinate 11,701,294 of OX463309.1, forward strand.
TTCCAGATATTGGTATAGTGACGGGTTGTTAGCCTATCGCCTAAATTACAATACCGAAACCCGCGAATCCCTTTGCTGGTTATGTTATTATGTTTTTTTATCACTCCCAGTCCATCATGGGAGAATGTACAAACAGACAACTACTACAAAATTTATCTAGGTTAGGTAGGTATTTCATCAATTAATAGCACAGAATATTTTAATGATAAATAGTACAAGGGAGGGTATATCAACTTACCGGAAATATTGTGGGAACTGAGTCATCACGTAATCTTAAAACATCAAGTGTCCTGTTAAAACAGTTGTCTTCAAAGTGAAGCGAACAAAGGTACCACTCTTATGACGAGGGTTTATATTTTCTTCACCAACAGCCTCTAACCATCGCCGTCTCAGGCTTTCCTTTCTTGGGAATCTGTTAACATAAAAAAATAACTAGTATTATTGGCGCAACACTAATTTTACTATGGCGACATAATGTAAACAAGTATGTCAATAAAAATGTCAAAAATGTGGCTTGTTTTATTGAAATAACTCAAAATATATAAAGCTATAATCGTAAATCATGGCTCAATTGCGTTTTAACATCAAAATCTATAGGATTGCTTAGTTCAGTTCAATTTTTCAACATTCATAAGGTTTATGTTGCTATCTAACTTTAAACATGAAAGGTATTAGGAAGGGATTATGTGACTTTATGATGAGTCCTTCTTCCATGCTGGCCTGGTAGTGAGAGAAAAACATAGAATGTGCCAGCTGCATTTCCACCCGGGCATTCTGTAAAAACCAGCTAAGGGTTTTGAGGGTTAACCTATCACTACAGCAAACCTACTTACAAATCTATCTTAAATGACTCTCAAAACTTTGTCAGTCGTGATGGAACGATCTTTGTTTAGGTCGTTTATGCTCTGCCCACCCCATTAGGGATAAAGGCGTGATTATATGTATGTATGTATGATAGATAAGCTCTAAACATAACTGTCTCTGTGTATTTTATGTAATGTAGATCTGGGGTATGTAGTTAATATTAATGTGTAATAATAAATATAACTTTATTTTTACAGTTCTGACTTCTGACCACTGAGAGGTATTGCCAGGTGCCAGGATTATCATCAATTAAATTTTTCAAGTGATCAGAATAGAGTTTTAGGAAGGTGCCAAGTGCACTGCATCCCACTTCTCGAAAGACATTTAAGTAGATCTATAATCAATTATTTATTTATAATATAAACTACTAAACTTTCTCTTTGAAGCCAAGTTTTTATATAATCATCTGTTCATCATCAGGTCATCCACATGTACATACGTACATACATAAAATCACGCCTATTTCCCTAATGGGGTAGGCACAGCTTAAACGACCTAAACAAAGATCGTTCTGCCACGTGTGACAAAGTTTTGAGGGTTATTTAAGGTAGATTTGTATATTGCTGTAGTGACAGGTTGTCAGCCCATCGCCTAAATTACAATATACTGAAACCCTCGGTTCCCAACTAAAACCAAAACCAAAAGAACTAAAACCAAAAGAGCTCAAAATATACACAAGATTAAAACAGCTAATAATAAGTTGAAAACAACATGGAAAATAATCAATAGCGTACAACAAACAACACCCATAGAATATATTCCGCAAATAATTCATAATAATAATACTATCACAGATCCGCACAAAATATCTAACATTTTTAATGACTATTTCATTGATAAAATTAAACCTATTACAACAGAATCAGAAACCAGTAACACAATACAAAGTAGTATAGGTAATAATACCTACTCAATGTTCATGGCGCCTTGTATCGCGAATGATATATCTAAAATCATTAAATCTCTTAAAAATACATCCTGTGTAGGATGCGATGAGATTTCAACTAAAATTTTAAAATCTGTGAGTGAAATTGTATGTTACCCTCTAAGCCATATTTTAAATCTCTGTATTGCTGAAGGTATTTACCCAGATCATTTGAAAACAGCGATCGTAAAGCCTATACATAAAAAAGACAACAAAGAAAACGTCTGCTCTTACAGACCTATATCCGTATTACCGATAATTTCTAAAATATTCGAAAAATACATACACAAGCAGTTAAGTGGGTTTTTCGAAAAATATGGTTTACTATCTGACAAACAAAAAGGTTTCAGAGAAGGAAAAACTATCGCTATGGCTGTTTATGACTTACTATCTAAGGTCATTTCTAATGTTGATAGAAGAGTACATGTGTGCACAATTTTCTGTGATATGACCCAAGCTTTTGATTACGTTAATCATGAATTACTAATAAAGAAGCTAAACATATACGGTATACGCGGAAATGTGCTCAAGCTAATAGAATCATACTTAGTAAACCGAAAACAATACACTGAAATAAACAGAATAGACAAACATACAAAAATATTAAATTCATATAAATCTGAGATAAGGACAAATATGTACGGAGTGCCGCAGGGCAGTGTACTGGGCCCTCTGCTGTTTATAATCTATATAAATGATCTGCCCAAATGTACGACTGAGCATATATCGCTCTTTGCTGATGATAGTACAATCACGATTGATTCAAAAAATAAAATTACATATCAAGAAGATGCAAATGATGCTTTCAAATCTGTTGTAACGTGGCTTAATAATAATAACTTGAAAATTAACCTTGACAAAACCAAAATGATGTACTTTAGACAGCTTATACAACCACAAAAAATAAATGTTTGTTACGATGATAAAAGCGTTGGTGCGGTAGAGAATACTAAATATCTAGGTTTAATCATAGACTCCAGACTAAATTGGAAATTACAGGTAGATCAACTATGTAAAAAGCTTAGTTCTTCTGCATTTGCGCTTAACAAGCTTAGAGGAGTTTTGGATGTGGACTCACTGCTTACTGCGTATCATGGCATTGTAGTATCTTACCTGAGATATGGGATAATTTTCTGGGGAAACTCAACAAACCGAGCATTAGTTTTTATAAAGCAAAAAAAGTGTCTACGATCAATGTTCGGTCTACCGTCTGATGAAAGCTGCAAACCATATTTTCAAAAGTATAACTTGCTTACTTGTCCATCATTATATATTTTAGAAATAGCACTATTTGTTAAAGCGAATCCTGATATGTTTCCTAGACTTTCGGAGAGAATAAAACGCAACAGACGCGATAATGACCTGGTGTGGGTGCCATTTGCTAATACTGCTCTTATGAGTAAAAGTGTAATATGCATGGCCCCAACTATTTACAACAAGATACCTAAAGAAATTAGAACGCTTCCATATAATTCATTTAAAAATGCTTTGAAAAAACTGTTATTAGAAAAATGTATTTATAATTTTAGAGAATATAATTTTTGACTGTATAACAAATAAATAAGTGATGTATTTTGACATGTTATTGATTTCGTATTTTAATTTTGATTATTTATATTGTACTTTTATGGATTTACTTTGATTAATTTATTGTTTTTAGATAGGATATATTATGCATGAATGAATTTAATTTTTATGATTTTTTATGAAATTTGTATCCCTAACATATGGTCGAATATAGCGGTAAATTATATATATAAGATCAAATTGTAATCCTATATTCTAAACAAATAAAGACTTTTGAATTTTGAATTTTTTTGAATTTTCCCTTAGCTGGCTTTTACAGCATGCATGGGAGGAAATGCAGCTGGCTCATTGTATGTTTTTCTCTCGCTCCCAGGGCTCGCCAAGTCAACTCGAAGGAATGATGCAATTGCTGGACACCCAAAGCAGAAAAGTTGGTCTACACATGAATACGAGCAAAACCAAAATAATAACAAATCACGTAAAAAAGTATTTATATGTGTCAGGAAACCAGATAGAATATGTAAATGATTATATCTACCTAGGCAAGCAAATGTAATTAAATCCTGGAAACAATGAAGAAGAAGTAGACAGAAGGATCAACTGTACTTGGAAGAAAAACTAAGCCCAAAAAGAAATTTAATTTAAGCCCAAAACTTATTATTTATGATATGGAATAAAGAACCTGTGCGAAATTCTTCTCGTCGGCCGCGAAGCGGCCGGCGGGGAGACGCCTTCGGGGCTAGGCTCCCTGGGTGTGAAGTCTGTCGACGCCCGTAAAAACGGGCGTGGCGTGGGGTTAGAAGCCCATAGTGGGCGAAGAACGCCCCTCTATGGGCCAACGAATTCAGAGTCCGGTGGGGCGTGGCCGGCACTTTGGCCGACCGCGCGTCAAAAGCCGGTGACCGCCGGCGAGTCAGCCCACCGAGTGATTCCCTGTTCAGGGAGGCTCAGTGAGCGACTTCTAGCCAGGCGGTTGATGTTACGTCCGGAGGAACCGGCGAGGTGACCCGAAAGTTGTCGGGGTCGCTCAGCCGGTGAAAGTCAAGGTCGGGGAAGTCATGTCAGGGGCCACCGGCAAGGTCGAGTCGTCAGTGTGACGACGCCCTCAAACCGGTGGCGTTGGTCAATCTGGGTTGTCAGTTCCCTCGTCGAGCTCCTCCACCACAGCGAGCTCGCGAGGGAATGGTTTCTGGTCAGGGGGGCGCGCGTGATACGGGGCCAGATTCCGAAGATGCTCGAAGTCTGACCGATCTGCGCGCGCGAACATCCTGGTCGAGAGCCTGGACACGAACTCATCCAGGGTCTCGACTTTTAGGTCTCTCCGAATGACTTCGTTGCGGACGAACATCGGCGCATCCGCAATGGTGCGCAACGCCTTCGACTGCTGGGCCCGCAGTCTCTGGCGGTTGGTCTCAGAGACCAACGCGTACCATGCAGGCGCGGCGTACGTAAGACGGGTCCTCACGTACGCCTTATAGACGCCGATCTTCATGCGCAACGGGAGCCTCGAGCAGAGAGCGGGACGGAGCAAAGCAATGGCAGCCCTTGTTTGCCCAATCACGCTCGCCACATGCTTACTCATGGACAGGCTTCGGTCTATGGTTACCCCCAGGTATTTAGCCTGAGGTTGCCACCCGATTTCCTCCCCATGAAGCTTCAATTTCGGAGGATCCAGCCGACCACGCCCCACTATGATCGCCTGAGTCTTCCCAACGTTTACGCGCAATCTCCACTTTGCCAGCCAGGCAGGGAGGGCATCAAGAGATAGCTGCATTTTTCGAGCGGCATGACGCGTGTTCATGGACACGCTGAAAAATGCAGCATCATCGGCATAGAGGGCCAGCTTGGTGCCCCCCTCGACAGGAATGTCGTCGGTGTACCTGGCGTAGCAAACCGGAGAAAGGCAGCTACCCTGGGGAACTATAAAGAACCTATATTATTTTATTATAAATGATTTGATTTTGATTTGGGAGCCACCCACCAATTGTAAGTCAGCAACTTACAATTTGTATGAAAGTAGAGGCCAACGAAAAATGGTAACATATTAGTCATTTCTAACCGGCCATTTCGCTTGACCTCTGTTTTCATACAATATGTGTGTAACCAGGGTTCACCAGATCCTTCATACATATATTCAATCACTCCTTTATCCCTAATGGGGTAGGCAGAGCGTAAACCACCTAAACAAAGGTCGTTCTGCTACGTCACGTCTGACAAAGTTTTGAGGGTTATTTAAGATAGATTTGTAGGTATACTGCTGTTGTGACAGGTTGTCAGCCCATTGTATGAATTGCAGTATACAACCCTCGGATCCCTTAGCTGGTGTTTACAGAATCCTTGAGAGGAAATGCAGCTGGCACATTCTATGTTTTTCTCTCGCTCCCAGTCTAGCATGGAAGATGAAACCAGATACATACATACATAAAATCACGCCTTTATCCCTTACGGGGTAGGCAGAGCATAAAACGCCTCGTGAAAGGCGCTTTCGCCACGTCTGACAAAAATTGAGGAAAATTTTAGATTGTAAATTGTAATGCTGTAGTGACAGGTTGTCAGCCCATCACCTAAATTACAATATACTGTAGTCCACGAATCCCTTTTGCTGACTTCTACAGCATGCCCGGGAGAAAGGGCAGCTGGAACATTCTATGTTTTCCTATCTCTCCCAGTCCAGCATGGAAGAAATGAAACCAGATTCTTTGTATTAATACTGGGTGTAAGGGACAGCGTCAAGCGCAAGGCGATAGGGGATGCTCAGATATAGATGGTCAGTCTGTATTACAATACAATACAAGATACTTTATTGCACAAAGAAACACAAATACAAACAGCAGAAAAGTAAGCAAGTAAGTCTTTTCACATTACACTTGGCAATTTATCTCTTGCTTCCTTAATCTCATTCGTGACATTTGCAAGTAAATAGCCGCCACACGAGTATAGGTTGATAGCATAGTAGAAAGACTTTTAGCATAGTAGACCCCTCTTTCTACTATGTTGATAGGCCATAAACCGAGACCACACATCTCGTACAAATAGCTAGTTTTAGGGTTCAAAGCATTTTGGCTAAAATGCAATGAACGCCACACATTCAAACACCACACGATTAGAATTCTAAATATTGGGTTCTTACCCTAGCCTTGAATCATCAGTGATGATCACAGTAGAAAAGTTAGGAGTTAGACAAAGTTAGAAAGTATTAGGTTTACTTAGTTCCACTTTTATACCTAGTAGGGAGGGACTTTAGGTAACGCGTAGTGAGGAAGGTCTCCATATAGAACATTTCTAGGCATTTAGTGTTTAAATTCAACTAGTACATACATACATACATAACGTCACGCCTCTTTCCCGGAGGGGTAGGCAGAGATCACATCCTTCCATTTGCTACGATCCTTGCAAACTTCTTTCGCTTCATCTACATTCATCAATCTTTTCATGCACGCTCGTCGGTTTAGGGTACTCCTGGCCTGACCTTTCCCTAGAACGTCCCCGATTTGATCGCGGTACGTTCGTCGAGGTCTTCCCCTTCCAACATTCCCACTCACACTCGCCATGTATATCTGTTTGGTTAATCTCTTTTCATCAATCCTCTCAACATGGCCAAACCACCTCAGCATTCCTTTTTCTATACCTGTCACTATATCCTCTTTCACACCACAACGTTCCCTTATCACGCTATTTCTTATTCTGTCACTCAGTTTCACACCAATCATACTTCTTAATGCTCTCATTTCTACCGCATTTATTCTACTTTCATGTCTTTTCTGCCATACCCAACTTTCACTGCCATACATAAGTATTAGGACTAACACTCCTCTATGCACAGCCAGACGAGCCTTTTTGGACACCCTCTGGCTGTTCATAAAGGTGTGCAACGCCCCATTCACCATGTTACCAGCATTCCCTCTTCTTTCAATATCACTATTACACTTTCCATCTGCTGTAAACAATGAACCCAAATAAACAATCTCTTTCACTTGCTCCACCTTTTCATCTCCTATCAGAATGTTACACTCTGTCATTCTATCCTCTTTCAACTAGTAAAGTTAACCCTTAATAGGGCCTGGTATCAAAAGTATCAGGATATTTGTAATTTTTTGGATTTGGGTTCCTATAAATGTACAAAATAAAGTTATGAAAAAAATAGGTATTATTATTATTTTTTTATTGGAAAAATCATGTGGTCACTATTAGACCATTGCCCTTTTAGAAAAAAAGATGTGGTCTCTATATGACCCTTGCCTGTTTGGCAACTCAAAGAAACTGAACTTAATTAGTTTTAGTTAGTTTACAAAAAAGTTGTACTAAAATTATTATAGAAACTGGGAAAAATAAACCAATGTAGTATTTATAAAATTTTATTAATTTTAGTATTGGTTTATATGAAAATTCTCATAACAAGGTATTATGCATAAAGGTACAAGGCATATTTTGCACATAATATTTGTACGGCGCTGCTCGCTTCTTGTGCTACAAAATTTGCACCGCCTTCTTTTACCTTTGCAGGGCATGTGCGACCCTACATTAGCTAACCTTCCTTCATCAGATACTCCAAATACACCTCCTTTCTTGTTCCTGTAGGTAATTGGTTGTACAGTGATACTGAAATTATTTATAAGCCCTCTTCCAAGCCTTGCTCTGAAATCTATGTGACTGTTGTTTGTTTTTATATGTGTCAATGTTTTATTTTTATTTGTTCTAAATATGCATTAATTGCACAGGCTTCCAACATAAACCAGAACAAGCGGAACCAGTTTCTTCTGGACTTCCTCCCAATTGAATATGACGACCTGAAATGATCAAAGTGATCAACTCCGCCCATATTCTTTGTATATTCTGCTATAGCAACTGGGCAAACTAGAGGTTTTCTTGTTCCATCTTTTTGTCTCCGCATAACGGTTACGATTTCCTTTGGGTTAAAAGGCTGTGTTTGCAATAAAAACATCTTTGGTGTCTCGCCACTTGATGACTGAAATAGGATTATTATATTGAACCATAAATTCGCCAACTTGCAGTTTTCCTTCTTTGTTGGCTCTACTTGGCAGCATTGCTTGCGGTAGATCTTTCCGGTTTGTTCTTATGGTGCCAACAGAATAAATATCCCGTTGATGAAGTGTTTCAAGTAGGGGCAAACTTGTGAAAAAATTGTCAAATACCACGAGTGAGCTGGCTGGTACATGTGTGCATAATTTTGTCACGACATTGAAACCTAAACCGCCATCGTCATCTTGTGATACACTAGATTTTCCACAATAAATATCAAACTGATACAAATATCCAGTTTCTGCATCGCATCTAGCCCATATCTTGTACCCTCTTTTTATAGGCTTTTTTGGCATGTACTGCTTCATGGAGCTTTTACCTTTAAACTTCACCATACTTTCATCTATGGAATGACTGCTGCTTTCGGTGCAGTTTTCTAAAAAAGCTTTATTTAAGATGTTCATCACTTCTCTCACTTTGCATAATTCGTCATAATTGGGCTCACCTCGTGGGACTTCTGCTGCTTTATCATTCAAGTGTAGGTTTTCAGTTATTTTTTTGAACCTTTTGCATGGCATTACTTTTGCAATTACTGGGTTATAAAACAAGGGGTCTGTAGACCAATACAAGTCAATCTTAGAAAGAGGATGCACACCCATTAAAATTATCATCCCTAAATAAGCTCTGATTTCAATGGCATCAGTAGGTTTCCAATGTAATGACAACATATGCTCGGCGTATTTATTTGTGTTTTCAGCTATAGTAGAAAATATGGGCGGTGGAAACATGTCCAAAAAATAATCCAGTGGTAAACTCCTATTGTTGTACTCCTTTGTCGTCTGTAACTTTTTATCAAAAGTTTTTGGTGGAATATTTGGTACCTCACCTGACCAGTTTCTTGTTTTCCTCATCAACTCCCGCAATGTTTCTTGAACTGGCGGCGTCGCAGCTCTGGCAGGCGGCGTCGCAGTTCTGGCAGGCGGCGTCGTTTCTCTGGCCGCAGTTCTGGCAAGCGGCGTCGTCTCTCTGGCAGGCGGCGTAGTCTCTCTGGCAGGCGGCGTCGTCTCACTGGCAGGCGGCGTCGTCTCTCTGGCAGGCGGCGTCGTCTCTCTGGCAGGCGGCGTCGTCTCTCTGCCAGGTGGCGTTGTCTCTCTGGCAGGTGGCGTTGTCTCTCTGGCAGGCGGCGGCGACGCTCCGCCACGCGGTTTCATCTTTCTGGCAGGCGGCGTCGCAGTTCTGGCAGGCGGCGTCGCAGTACTGGCAGGCGGCGTCGTCTCTCTGGCAGGCGGCGTCGTCTCTCTGGCAGGTGGCGTTGTCTCTCTGGCAGGCGGCGGCGACGCTCTGGCACGCGGTCTCATTTTTCTGGCAGGCGGCGTCGCAGTTCTGGCAGGCGGCGTCGCAGTACTGGCAGGTGGCGTTGTCTCTCTGGCAGGCGGCGGCGGCGGCGGCGTCGCAGCTCTGGCTGGTTGTGGCAGTGTCATATTGCTCATTTGTGGGTTTGTATATGTTGAGGCTATTTTTCTTTGTATCTTTCTAGCTGCAAGAGAAAATAAATCGCACATTACTACAAATCATACAATCCCTACTAATAATACCGATAAATTCAAATAAGCTGTAACATGTAGATTGTAATTACACTTACTTGTAATTTGATCGCAAGGATGTGACTTGGACGCAGACCGTTTCCTTTTTTCTGGTGCAGCAGTATCACCTCTGGCTGGTTGTGGCAGTTTTATATTCCTCATTTGTGGGTTTGCATATGTCGAGGACATTTTTCTTGGTAATTTTCTAGCTGCAAGAGAAAAAAAATCACACATTACTACAAATCATACAATCCATACTAAAAATACCTATAAATTCAAATAAGCTGTAACATGTAGATTGTAGGTACACTTACTTGTAATTTGATCGCAAGTATGTAACTTGGACGCAGACCGTTTCCTTGTTTCTGGTGCAGCAGTATAACAGCATGGAGCAAACTCAGAACTTTTACCTATAAAACCAAGCGAAAATATCCACACTTGAAATATTAAAAAAATGCACATGTAAGTTACCATGCCTAACAAGTGACTGTGTTTCTAAATACATTCTGTAAAACTAAGAATCAGCTGTAATATTCAATTATCATACTATAGGTACTTACCTGAATTAGATTCTAAAACACTCTTCAGCTCTTCTAATGAAAAACTATCTTCAACCTTATCTAACGCCTTGTTCATATCAAAATCTGGATATGGGCCATCCCTACATCCAAATTCTTCGCCCTCATCATCATCTTCTGATGACTCTGACAGCATTGCAGCCAGGGTTTGTGCAATATCATCATCTTTCAGTGGCTTCTTATACTTCTGGAAGAAGAACAAAATACAAAAATCAACTTTTTTTTAACGGGCTTTGGTTGAAAAATGTACCACATACTTTGCGTTCGTATAGTTCTGGCATCACACTTAAGGCGGGTTTTCACAGTACGAGTACGCTCGGACCGAGTGGACTCGTACGAGCTAGATCGTATAAGAGTGCACTCGTATTGTGGTTTTCACGTTACGAGTTTACGGCGGTTCGAGTAGCATTTGTTTCCTTTCACAACCAAGATGACATCGACTGATCTGCTGTTGAGAGGTATAGAAGTTGTAGCAGATATGCTAATACTGGAAGTTCAAAATCACGAACGGAAAAAAAAAACGAAGGAAGAAACAAATTTGGACCCGAAAGTGGGTTTTAAGACGTAACCAACAAGGAGCTTCAGATAATTTTATACGTGAAGTGGAAGAGGAAGATCCTAAAACATAAAAATCATTTGCGATTAAACAGTGAACAATTTGAGTATTTACTAGAAAAAGTAGCACCAAAAATACAAAAAACAGATACCCATATGAGAAAAGCAATACCTGCTAGAATTAAACTCCAACTAGCATTGAGATATTTAGCAACTGGTGACAGTTTTCGCAGTTTAGAAAGTCACTTTAGGGTGCCAAAATGCTCTATATCTCTGTTTTTAACATCGGTATTAGATGCTATTTATGATGCATTGGAGGAATTTATACAGGTCAGTAAAATAAACACACAAGTCATTATTAGTTTATAATTTTTTTTTTTTTTTTTTTAATTAATCAGTTATGCTTACAAAATTAAGTCTTAAAGTAATGTAAGTTAGGCTTACAATCAGTTATGTTACGCTTACAATTATGTTACGCTTACAATCAGTTATGCTTACAAATTAAGGCTTAAAGTCTCAACAATTTTATACGAAGTAATTATTATTCTTTTTCTGGTGATTGAACAAAACCCCCAATGCTTCTTATTGCTTGCTCCAATAAGAAACTTTGACTATCCTGAGTGTTTGTTTCTGTAACTGTAGTAGTTTCTTCCTGATCCTGAACCACGTTCTGAACGGATTGCTGTGACTGAAATATAATATGTTCTGGTATTTCCAGAATGAATTCTGAATCATTAGACGAACAACTGGCTTGCTCGGTTCGGATAAGAGATTGCCTCTTATTTTTAATTAAATTTAATATGTCTGATTGCACATCAAGAGCATCTAGAATTGGCATTTGCCTTAGTTGACTTGCTATATTTCTTCCAAAATGAAAAAACTCATCTTCTTTTTCTCTACTATTTAATGTCTGATCTTTAATTAATTCCAGTGTCTCTATACTTTTAGTGATATGTTGAGGCAGTGTTTTTTTTATTCTTTTTCTGTTTGAAGGCACAACAAATTGAGATCTATCTGGTGTACTTGGTGAAGTGATGGCTGGTGAAGGGTCGGTTGGTATGTCTGGTGAATAGGTGGCTGGTATGTCTGGTGAATAGGTGGCTGGTATGTCTGGTGAATAGGTGGCTGGGATGTCTGGTGAATAGGTGGCTGGAATGTCTGGTGAGGGGCATGAATCTGAAGAAGTTTCCTGTAACAAGAAAATAAAAGCAAATTAATATCACACTATGTTTTATTTTTTAGGTCCCAAAGACAGCTGAGGAATGGACAATTATTTCAAGAGGATATAATAATCGTTGGAACTTTCCTGGTTGTTGTGGTGCTCTAGATGGCAAGCACATCAATATCCAACAACCAAGTGACAGTGGAAGTGTTTTTTTTAATTACAAAGGGTACTTCAGCACTGTATTGTTAGCACTCGTAGATGCTAACTATTGTTTTACATATATTGATGTAGGCAGCCAGGGTAGATTAAACGATGCCTCAATATTTAGTAATTCAGTGCTTAAAAAGAAATTAGAAGATGGGACTCTGAATTTTCCTTCTTGGGGTGTCATTTTAGGAGATGAAGCATTTCCATTAAAACACTATTTGATGAAGCCATATTCTCGAAGATTACCCCTGACAGTTGAAAAGAAAATTTTTAACTACCGCCTTTCTCGGGCCAGAAGGATAGTAGAAAATGCCTTCGGTGTAATGACGTCCAAATTCAGAATATATCGTACTCCAATATACTTGTGTCCAGATAAAGTTGACAAAATTGTTAAAGCAACTTGTGCACTTCATAACTGGCTCATGATGACAGCTTTGCACAATTATGCACCTGTCGGAACGCTAGACACGGATGACCGACCTGGTTCGTGGAGACAGGAACCTCCTTCAAGTTATATTGCAGATCTTGTGCAACAGTGAAGTAATAATCCATCTCGGTTGGCAGAACAAAGGCGAACTGACTTTACAAACTACTTCACCGGAGAAGGTGCCGTTCCATGGCAAAGAAGCAGAATATTTTAAAATACCTACCTACCTTCTATGTTCATGCTTATATTTGAATACTTAACCCTTTACTGCATAACATGCCATATCGGGCATTAGCCGTTTTTATTGATTTCCTACCATATGGTGAAATTTAAAAAAAAAGAATTAAAAACCCATGCAGTAAGGGGTTAATAAAAACCAATTACAAAGTAAAATTAAAATAAACTTACCACGTTCTGAAAAGTTTTCCTACTCTTGATTACACCCGATAGAAATCTGTCTGCAATTTCAAACCACACTAATGAGGGAACATAAACGTCATCAGCGCCGGATCCAGTCCCAGTTGATTTTTTAATTTTGGCTTTTTCTTGCATGTATGTACTACGGATGTTATTAATTTTGATGTTTACATCTTGGATCGTACATCCCATATTGAGGTTATGAATGAGGCGTTGTATTGCGGCATTTCGTGCGTCTTTATTTTTATAATCATTTAATTTCACATTCCACAACACTTCCTCCGCTTCATAAAGCTCTACAAATCTTACTGTCTCTTGTTCACTCCACTTTTTCTTAGTTGTCGCCATTTTGTTTTCATAAAATGAATCCGAGTCAACTTGCAAAGTTGAGCACGTTCCGAGTCCGCTCGGATTGCAAAGCGACGTCCGAGTGCGCTCGGATTACATGTTTACACGATACGAGTAGCGTCCGAGTAGACATCCGAGCCCACTCGGTCCGAGCGTACTCGTACTGTGAAATCCCGCCTTTATAATACTAAAACTGTAATGTTTACATAAATCTTACATTCATAAGCTGTCAAAAAATTTAATACAATATCACTTACCGTATTTTTTTTCGACATTTTTCACAGAAATAACCGCAGACACACGCGAAAATAACCACAAAGTGACACTTTTTTTTTAATTCACTATCTTTCAAAAATATTCGTTCGGATACACGCGACTGATGGCTCAATTTGTAAAATAATTTACGTACACTGTGACATTGACATTTTGTGGTACACAAATGAACATTAAGTGTGTTCAAAACCCCTAAATACAAAGTGGTACGGTTTGTATTGTATTGTATTTATTTATTATCTTTTTTACAATAAACTTATATCTATTACAATAGTCCCACAAAACTGCTTACGCAGTTTGTCTGCAGGATCGATGAGTCTCATTTATAGGTACACTATTAGTATATAATATTTAATACATGCATAATTATGTTATTTAATTTAAACTGTTAAGTAGGTATTTCTTTAGCTTAGATGAAAACTTATATATATTTTCTTCTTGTCTTATATCCACAGGTAAAGTATTTAGTAGGTACGGAATACGCTTTTTGAGCGTCCTATCGCCATAATAATTAATTACTCGAGGTACTTCATATTTACCCGTGGATACAGATCTAGTATAGTGTTCATGGGAGACTAGAGAGTGACTCTCTTGGCTGCCATGGTTATTCATTAGAATTAAATATTTATGCTTTAAATTTACCGGTAAAATTTTACATATTTTGAATAACTTACTATAATTCCCTTTACAGCTGTTTCTTGTTAACTAATAATTTTAAAAATCTAATTTGAAGTGACTCTAGTTTATTTAAATTAGTTTTGAAGGTAAGGCCATAACATTCAAGAGAGTAACTTAATACTGAATCTACTAGACTTAAATAAATGCATTTTAAGATATTTAGAGGAACTTTAAAACTAAGATGATAAAATTTCCCAAGCAGTACTCTAAGCTTACCACATATAAAGTCAACATGAGAAGACCATGAAAAGTTTTCTTCTACTTTCATGCCGAGATAGGTAACACAATTAACTCGTTCTATTGGTTTACAAGTACAGTTAAGATTATTTTTATGTATACATTCGAAACTATGGGTTATAATGGGAGGAAATATATCAGATAGGTTTATGTAAGGTGAGTGTATGCTTAACAATTTTGTTTTATCTGCATTAAGGACGATACCGTTGTCGTGAGACCACTTAACCACAGCGTCTACATCCTGCTGCACGAGGCGGCAGGTTTCTGCGAGGTTGGTGCCGGCGCGGAGAGCGCATAGGTCGTCTGCGAACATGTGTGCTGAGCAATGGCGTAGTACGCCGCACAAACTGTTAACGTGCATCAAGTAGCACACAGGTCCACAGCCGGATCCTTGTGGCACGCCGCACGTCACCTCTCTCGCATCACTATACTCTTCGCCTACTTTGACTTTGAATGAACGTGATGTAAGATAGTCGTGGAACCATTTGTTCAGCGGCTCTCTCACACCACACTCACTCATAGCGTTAAGTAGGGTCTCAGTTTCAAGGGTATCGAATGCCTTTTTAAAATCAAAAAATACTGCAACTACAAACTTCTTTTCGCTTTAATATGTATTAATTTCATCTGTGAATTTAGATAGTAGAGTATTTGTGCTTTTTCCTCTTTGAAATCCATGTTGACAGTCGTTTAACACGTTATTAGTTTGAAGATAGTAACTCAATCTATTAATAATACATTTTTCTATTATTTTATCTATACTAGACAATATTGCAATTGGCCTGTAGTTTCTATAATCTTTATGTTGGCCTTTCTTGTATATGGGTCGCACTATAGCTTCTTTTAACTTGCTAGGGAATAATCCATTTTGTACACTTAAATTGACTAGGTTAGAGATCACTGGGCTTACTTTATCTATTAATACTTTAAGATCGGTCATACGCACGAGATCGCTTCCCGGTGATTTATTTTTATCCATTTGTTTTATTACATTTTTAACATAATTGCTATTAACGGGCTGCCATCTCATGCTCATGCTCGAGTCTTGAACATAGGTTAATCTATCTAATAACTTAATATCACAACCATGTTTTATTATCTCTATTTCTTCTGAAAACGTGCGCGCAAAATTATTACATATATTTTTCTTAGAGTCATTATTTCCCATGTTACTTAATATTACTTTATCCAAACATTGCTTCTCGTTTCCTAATAACTGGTTTATTCTATCCCACAGCTTTTTTATATTAGTATTACAATCAAGTATGCATTGCCTGTCATACTTATTTCTATTTTTAAATATTAACTTATGACATTTATTTCTAAATTTTGTGTAATTTAATCGTTTAATCATATTTTTAGGTTGATTGCTCCAAATTAGAAACAATTTATCTCTTTCTAGAACCATATTTTTCAATTCACTAGTTATCCAAGGTTTATTATCTCTATTAGATTCTGTAAAAGATCTAATTACATAACAACTATCATAAATATCTTGAAAAATCTTTCTAAAAGCCTCATACAACTTTAATGCGCATTTTATAGATAACAGTTCCTCAAAGTTTACTGATAACAGTTTTTCTCGAACCGCGCGGTTATCAAGGACGCGACGGCGTCGTGAGCTAGCCGCGGGGTCTGCGGAGGTGGGGGCGGGAACTGAATTTGCGCGCAAACTTGCGGGAGCTCCAGGAGCAGGAGCGCGGGCGATTTGGCGATTCCTGTTTAAAATCGGAGTCCGTTTCCATTCCACCGCCACCGATATCATGTAATGATCAGCTATTTTATGTTGGATTATTGGAGAATTAATTCTCGCTGATGGCGCTCTTACGTAAATGTGGTCTAAACAAGATTCTACTAGTACATCTACTAATATTTCACTACGAGTTATTTTATTTATGCATTTAATGAATCCATATTCCGCAAGAAGGTTTTCATAAATAATTACATTTTTATCATTTGGTTTTAACAAATCAATATTTGTATCACCACACAAAATTAATTTAGAGTTTTCGGGTAAACTGTGTAACAAAAGTCTAAGTTCGTCAAAGAATTGCTCACGTTTATCTTGTTTATTTATTCTAGGCGGTCTATAGATGGAAATAACATGAATTAGTTCTGCTGAGTGGCAGAGTGTAATGGAAACGCACTCGGATACGCGCATGGCAACTGTCTTGGATGGATCGCGCACCTGTGCCCCGAGCCCCTCCCGCACGTAAACAAGTACCCCTCCCCCTGTTCGTCCTGTTCGAGTAAAACTATGAATATCAAATCCTTCTATCTTATATATATTTAATAATGAGAAATTTATATTAGGTTCCGTAATAACTAAAACATCCAAATTGTACAAATAGTTATGTAATGTGATTAGCAACTCGTTAAAGTGTTTTTTTAGAGACCTTATATTAATATGGACTAAACTAAAGTTTTCATTATTTCTTATTGGTATCCAGTTATCTAAACTGTTTACTATAGTAGCCTCAATCAAGTTATCTTTAATTAGTTCGATATCATCTAATATTGCCGCGAATTGTAACAAATAACGTTAAAACAAAATACCTATTGTTTATGTTAAAATTTACTTTTTAAGTATTTCACCAAGGTCATTTTCCGATCTTACCCACACCGTTTTATCACCATCTTCTTTCTTTACCAAGATCTTCCCGTTAGAGACCCAGACGTACCTCCATTTACCATGTAGCTGTTTCTTGGTATTCCAAAGTAACTCCCTGGTAGCTTTTATCAGATCTTCGTTGATATAGACCTTACTTTGCAGTGCACCTCCTGTGATAGTGCTGCTGGTGATCTCGGTGAGCTTCCGACGTGCCGCGAGCCAGGCGTCGCGCGCGTTCTTGCCGGCGGTGGCCTTGAACCCGACCAGGATCGGTGCCGGCTTGCCACTGGTGTTTCGCTGCTGACGACGGCTGACCCACTCGATGTCCATGTTGCTCACGTTAATTAGCTCCCCAATTTTGTTTACTACGTCACGCACATTTTCTCCAGGAAGCTGCTCCACTCCAACGATCTCCAGGTTGTTTCGGCGGGAGGTTTGGTCGTAGTCTTGGACCTTCTGCTCTAGTGCAGCGTTGCACTTCTCTAGATACACTAACCTGTTGTTGACACTGGCGACATTCTTATTAAGCTCCGTAATTTTTTGTTTAGACTGCTCATGCTCGGTAATGAGAGCGTCATATTTGTCGGACAACAAGCTCATGCTGTTTTTTATTGAATCCAGTTGTCCTTTTAACGCTGGAATGCCGTTTACTTTTCGTTGAATATCTTTTAAAATTTTCTCGAAGTCGCGTTTTACTGAGTCTGGTTCTGGATCATCTTCAGCTAAGGCCTGTTCACATCCGTTACAATAAATGTGATCAATTCCTGCGCTCATGTCAGCAAGCAATCCCTTAACACAAGCTCTGTGGAACTTTTCCTGGCACCCCTGGCACAAGAAATGAGATCCATTCTTCGATAAGACCTTATTACATTTAGAGCACTCCATTTTATCCAGTTAGGTTAATAATCCACACACGTTATTGGCGACGGAGCGCGAGCGCAGTGTACATGAATGTACATGAATTTGAAACCAGTTCCCTATTAAGGGTATATTTTAAATTATTAAATTCCATAAATGTACCTAAATTAAATTCTCAAAGAACTAACTTTCCATTCCAAAATATTAAACTTATACTTAGTTTGATGCTCTGCTAAACCAGCCTGTGTGTAGGGCGTGATTACACGTAGGTAGAATCCGTTGAACAAGTCACTTCTATTTTGATAGAAAATACTCAAATAAGATTAAACATAAATTCTCTAAGAGGCTGTATATAGATAACTCTAGCTTCTGCTTAGATTTTAGAGGCACATTTTTGATCTCTTTTAATTAATAGAGAAGAGAATGATAAATTAAATGCTTTGTAGAAAACTAAATCTTTGGAAAAATTAAATAATAGATGGCTTTATCTGAGCAATAAAATAAAATTAATACTGCATTAACAATGTCTTAGAAAAGAAAGAGATTTGCTGATATGAAACATTTTGTAAGTAGATTACCTTGAACAATAGAATGAAAACATTCTATGTAGAAATGCTTCTTTACCATAGTGATAAGAGTTTTCTATTACATCATACAAACACAAGTGTTTCATGAAGTAATACTTACTTGATAATCTGAGACCTTGAAGATGCCAAGTTATGAATATAAAATGTATCTTTAGCGAATAAAAGCTGCCTACATATCTGTGTTCAAACCAGAGTTGGGCGTTATTCGAATAAATTTTTATCTAGATAATTATTCGAATAAAAAAATATTCGCACACAGATTATCCGCGAATAGTTTATTCACGAATAATTCATTCGCGGATGAATTTCTTACGAATGAATAATTTACAAATTTATTCGTTATTCGTAAGCCACGAATAATGTGTGTGTAAAACAAAATACTTGCGTTCAGCACATGTTTTTGAAGCTTGTGCGGCACGGTGCAATCATGGATAAAAGCCCACGTGCAGAAAAGTTAACTAATTAGCAATACTGTAAAGGATTTACCTGCTTGACTTTTTTCTTTTATACTCTGCCGCGAAGCGGTAAGACAGGGTTTATTGCATGGAACTAAATCACAAAAGGATAGAGCAAGACTTTCATAAAGAAGAATAGAGGCATTTGTTATCAGGTGCCGTTGCAATAACAATAGGATTTGCAAATTGTTCTTATCCCGACTTATTTTCGTCATGTTTTCGTCATTCAGTTGCGGTCTCTCTACCAAAACGTGCGGGTGCGGATAACTTTCATTTCATGGTTAAACATTCTTATTTCAAAAAATGAGTGACCCCATTGGTGAAGTGATGGATCTAGAGATAGAGACTTTGGACTATGAAGTTAACCAATCGAATATAATTGTTCCGAACAATTTGCGTGATAGTGCCGCTAATGAAAACAGTGTTATTACAAAATTGACTCTGTTGGACGGCAAATTCTTTAAATACCACTCTTCATCTTCTAATGGCAAAGGCATTTTGGTGTCTTGTGTGAAGTGCCTTCCTAAAGAAATAAAAGTAAAGGGCTGTCCCAACTCGTCATCAAATTTTTTAAGCCATTTAACCCTTAAGTGCATGAACATTTTGTTTTAGGTGATTTTAATATATGTTTTAGATATTTGGGTTTTAAAGCAGGGAAAAATAATGAAAAAAATATATTTATATAATAATTTTATTTAAAAAAAAGTTTGTATCATTTTTGATACACTATGCATCAAAGCCTTTTTTTGTATGATCAGGTTACATGTTACAATTATTAGATAAGTTTACCTATGGAAGTTATTAAAACAGTCAGAGTTCTTTTTGGCACATAAATAAACTTTACATTTCGCACACATTATACTGCTCAGTAGTTTACATTGAGGCATCATGCACCTCATTCGATTTTGCTGCCTATATTGAGCGTGATCGATACCATCAAATCGCACATCTTGTGACGGCATGGTCTGTATTATATTTTTCTTCTTTTTAGGTTCAGGCTCCTCAAAACTAGTGTTACTGGGGCGACCACGTTTTGGTAGCACATAAGTATTAACATTACACAAAGCATCTGCTAATTCAGCCCTAAATTCCAATAAATTCAAAATTTGCTTTGGTTGTACCTGTTTCTTCTTATTGACATCTTTGTACAGCACCCATGCGTTGATAATGGCCAAATCTAATAAATGGTAAAAGATTCGCATGTACCACTTCTTCGTCTTCATTCGGATTCTATATCTGCCTAAGAAGGAGTCCATTAAATCAACGCCTCCCATATGGGCGTTATACTCTCGAACTACTTTAGGGCATGATACTGCTTTACGGCACTTTTCAGCTTTTTCATACCTTTCTATTGTATCTACAGGTTGTGCCCCAACATACGTTGAGAGCAAACAAACCTGCTTATTGTCCTTCCAGCTTACAGCTGAAAAATCGATGCCATCGTAGCTGGTGACGTATTCTTCGTGTGATCCACGAGGCACATTCTTTTTCATAACTGTTTGTTTAGTAGGCAGTTTGCAATTTTTACCTAGCCGATTTCGCTGTACAGTTCCGAGGCATAATATCCCTTCCTTAGCTAGGTAATACATCAGAGGCAAAGAAGTGTAGAAATTGTCAAAATAAACAATATGGTTTACTTTTCGAGGAACAACCCTCAACAATTTGATGACAGTGTTCCCAACCACTCCCAAGTCTGGTTCGTTTTGCATCATAGGTTCCGTATCTTTTCCTGCGTATATCATAAATCTGTATGCATATCCTGCTAGAGAACACAACATATAAAGTTTGAACCCCCACTTGTGAGGTTTATTTGGGAGATATTGTTTCAGAAAGTGTCCCATTTTTGTCGCACACATTTGTTCGTCAATAGAAAGCCTTTGATCGATAGGAATGCTAGAAAATCTCTCATTTAGATGTTCAATTACAGGTCGCAGCTTATGTAGTTTGTCATGATTAGGATGGTCTGTAGGCAAATGATTGGAGTTGTCATTAAAATGTAAAATACTTCGAATCTTTTCGAACTTATTCAATGTCATAGTCTGTATAATTGACATGAATCCATATTTTTTATTCCAGTAAGCTCGTATATTAGGATAATGAAAGACTGACATATATATATTAATTCACAAGTACTTTTGTAACTCTGATTTTGTGATTAGGTGGGGTCGGTCAGGATTTTTTGCGACTGAATATCGATTAGTTTCTTCTACAATCGCATCTAAAAAATCAGGAGTAAAAAAGTAACTGAAAAATTGATACGGAGTTTCTAGAGCCATAACCTCAGGAGAATGTTCATTCTCTTTCTGAAAACGAATGTTTTCTTCGCTGAAATCTAAAGAACGCTTCCTCCATGTTAGTCTAGCAGAATCCATCGGACTAGGACGCCTGTTGAGAGGATTTTGTGCAGAATCACTACTACCTTCAATCACCAGGGGAGGATCATCATCTTCTATCTCGTTCTCGAAACTTACAAGTGGGGGATCATCTTCATTTTGTATCTGAGGATTAGGGGAATTCCCGGAATCCAGTTGTTCTTCTTCCTCATCACTTTCTAACGCCGCACGTATGTCTTCAATATTTGGGTAATATTCCAAGTCTTCATCATCAGATTCAGCCTCGTCCTCCGATATAAGTCCACCTTCCAGTTTTTCTAAAAGGTCTTCAATATCATTATCTTTTAATTTTCTTCTTTCCATGCTGTAAACAATTATGTATAACATATCAGAGGCACATAATATTCACTCGCGCTATAAAAGCAAAAATTTACAAACGGGACCTACTAACTGCATAGTGTCTCATTTTTGATACAATTAATTATCAGCATTTTTTTCGTAAGAAACATAAATATTCACTTCAACTTTATGTTTTATAATGAAAAAACACTCTTACCTGTATTTTCAATATTTTTCCGGGTTAGCTTTTCCAATAAAATCACTCCGAAATAAATCGACAAAAAGTGAAAATTTCACGGAACAAGTTATGACAGATAAGAAAAAAGTTTTCGCTTTTACCGCCAAATTGTTCAGAAAAATACCATAGACAACTTATTTCTTCTAAAATATGAATAGGCAAAGGACATTTTTAACATACAGCCCAGTTGCTTGTGCATAGTTGAACGGAATTATTAAACGAAAATTCTAGTGTTTCATTTTTGATACAGTATGCACTTAAGGGTTAAAAAGAAAACATGGTGATGAAGC
Source organism: Scrobipalpa costella (assembly GCA_949820665.1). Classification (NCBI taxonomy): domain Eukaryota; kingdom Metazoa; phylum Arthropoda; class Insecta; order Lepidoptera; family Gelechiidae; genus Scrobipalpa; species Scrobipalpa costella. The sequence continues at coordinate 11,723,766 of OX463309.1, forward strand.
TGTAGCCGAATATCACGAGTATGCAAAGCAGATGAAACAAAAGAGACAACGCTGTGATACTGCAGGAAGCAACGGTTCCTCGATTTCAACTACAAGCACAAGCTCAATATCCCAATTGAATTTTGAACACGACTTGGTTCTATTTTTCATCAGTTCAATGATACCTCTTAATGTTATGGGAAGACCCATTTTTCATAAAAATGTTGAATAACTTGGGCGTACAAAACTACGGCATTAATGTTGTCAGTCGGAGAACTTTGAGCAGACGAATTGATGACGAACACGAGCGGCAGAAGTCTGAGATCAAATTAATTTTGGAGGCCGCTGAATACGTATGTACTATTGTTGATATATGGTCCAGTCGCAAAAGGAGCTTTCTTGGAGTAACTGCTCATTGGATCGACGCAGATCTGTACCGAAAACGTAAACTTTAGCTTGCAGAAGATTTCCTGGAATACATAATTACTTTCGCATTTCTATGTTACTAGATGAAATTCAGACTGAATTCAATCTTAATCTAGAGAAACTAATTGCTACAATCACAGACAATGGTTCAAACTTTATAAAAGCATTTAAAGAATTTCAGACCACATAATCCATAGATTCCGAAGAAGATGAGTCAGACCACGACGACGAAGAGGGAGCGGTCATTGATACAAACAAAATCCCACTCGCTTGCCATTTCAGGTGTGCTGCACACACACTGAACTTGTGTGCAACGACAGACGCAAATCGAATTTTAAAGAAAGACAATCTTACACCATTATCTACAATGCATCACGAAACAATTGAAAAATGTAACATTCTTTGGAATGCTGCTGGACGTCCAAAGTCAGCAGAAATTATTCAAAATGTTTTAGGACACACGCTTAGCAAACCAGGCGTTACCAGATGGAATAGCTTATACGACGCTATGAAGCAAATTTACTCTATCAAAGACAAAAACGTTCAATTACACAGAGCTTTGAACCTTAACAACTATATAAATGAACGCGAATTTGATTATATTAAAGAATACATCACATGTTCAAGTCCTGTAGCAGAAACCTTGGATATACTACAAGGTGAAAAAGAAATATTTTACGGGCTATTGGTTCCATGTTTGATGGCTTTACGAAAAAAGCTTCAAAAGATACAGAATACACCACTGACATACTGTCACGATTTAGCAGCAGAGTACAAAAGAAGCGTAGAAAAAAGGTTCGAAGAGTTCTTCAAACTATTCACGCCTAAAGGCAAACATGCTTTAATTACGGCATTGTCCTACCCAAGATTTAAGAACAAATGGTTTTCTTGTATTACTTTACTGGAGCAAAAAAGATCAAAAATCATTTTCAAACACGAAGTGGCCAAAGAAGTAGCAAAAATCAACGAAGTCGCGGAAACTAGAGTTGCCTCTGAAGAACAAGAGAATTCATTTTTCGACTTCGAATCCGACTACGGAAGTGATATAGAAATTCAATCTCAACGAACGCCTAAAACAAGAGCTGATGTGATAGTTACACAGTATTTTGCAGAGGAAGATCGCAGTTTAAAAGTTTTAGATCGCTACCCCGAAATTAAAAACATATTTAAAAAATATAATACACCATTGCCATCATCAGCTTCGGTAGAACGTATGTTTTCTTACGCTACCATGATAAACATGCCAAAATCAAACAAACTCTCTGACAATATGTTCGAGCAGAGAGTAGTCATGAAATCAAAAATATTAAAAATGAAAAAAAATATGTGATTTGTGTAATATATTAAATAAGTATCATGTTGATTCATGATATCATTGTTGTTTTCCATCCAAATAAATACTGATTGTAAGAAAATATAATATATGGTTTTATTTTTATTCAATAATTTATTCGTTATTTTTATTCGAATGACGAATAATTTTTTTTATTCGTTATTTGAATAATTTTCCTTTAATGAAAAAAATTATTCGTTATTCGCGAATAACGAATAAACTGAATTATTTATTCGTTATTCGTCATTCGAATAAATTTTGCCCAACTCTGGTTCAAACATGGTTCAAATAAAAGAACTCATTTTGGATACAAAGTACTGTAAGATTCAGACAGTATATCAAACAGTTCTAAACAAACATAGTTTAAAGTGGAAATAGAATCTACTTATAATATACATACATACATACATATATAATCACGCCTTTATCCCTTATGGGGTAGGCAGAGCGTCAACGACCCAATATTTACTTAATATTCTAAATGTAAATTTTCAATCAGCTCAAATATTTAATTGCCAAGTTAATATATAATGTCTATGTTAAATTCATATTTATTTCATATCTTTAATTGCAGACTTACAAACAGACAAAAAAATATGTTTACAAGTATTTTTCTTATGGACTTAAAGCTTTGTTCCACCTAGAGTCACTTGTTTAGTAAATTATGTAGTCATAATATGCAAAATGCTTTCATACATTTGGCAACAAATAACTTTTTTATTTTATTATTATCAGCACCTTGTAGATTTATAGTTGACAGAAAACCTAGAATGATAAACTGAGATTCTGGAACACTCAGTAGAAAGCTGTTTTGTTAGTAATATTATGTAAGTTTATTCTAAACCCCTCTTAGTAGATACAACTATTATGTTGCTACATACATACATACATATAATCACGCCTTCATCCCTAATGGGGTAGGCAGAGCGTAAACGACCTAAACAAAGGTCATTCCACCATGTCTGACAAAGTTTCGAGGGTCACTTTAAGCTTCATTTGCAGGTATACTGCTGTAGTGACAGGTTGTCAGTCCATCGCCTAAATTAAATTATACTGAAACCCTCGGATCCCTTAGCTGGTTTTTACAGCATGCCCGGGAGGAAATGCTGCTGGCACAGTCTATGTTTTTCTTTCGCTCCCAGGCCAGCATGTGAGGCAGCTATTATGTTGTTTGCTTTGCTAATTCAAAGGTGCTTAATTGAATAGTATGTAGGTGCAGTATTGAAAGCTTATCGTGGGAGCTAGCCCAAAGTATGGAGGTTGTTTGGCTACATCTGTCTTCATTGCAGATAGGAAAACAAAGAGAGGTGAACAAAGTAAATAAACCCTCTTCAACAATAAAATAATAACATAATGAAGAACTATAAGAACAACAACATTCAACACTTATAAAGAGCGGGGAACGAGCTTTTATAGCGATAAATAAAAATGTACAAATTCTAGGTCTAGGTAAATTCTGACAGATTTAGAACTGGCTATTTTACATATTTATATTTTATTACATATTATTTTATATGAAAAGAAAGCAAAACCAGCCATATCCCTTAATCAATCTTTCACTATCTCACCTTGTAGTATCTTATAACTATTAGATTATTTATTTTAAAAACGTTTTAAAACTTAATTCTGCGCTACATAATGTTTAAGTTAAAAACATAATTAAAATTAAAAACATATTTAAAAAATATAATACACCATTGCCATCATCAGCTTCGGTAGAACGTATGTTTTCTTACGCTACCATGATAAACATGCCAAAATCAAACAAACTCTCTGACAATATGTTCGAGCAGAGAGTAGTCATGAAATCAAAAATATTAAAAATGAAAAAAAATATGTGATTTGTGTAATATATTAAATAAGTATCATGTTGATTCATGATATCATTGTTGTTTTCCATCCAAATAAATACTGATTGTAAGAAAATATAATATATGGTTTTATTTTTATTCAATAATTTATTCGTTATTTTTATTCGAATGACGAATAATTTTTTTTATTCGTTATTTGAATAATTTTCCTTTAATGAAAAAAATTATTCGTTATTCGCGAATAACGAATAAACTGAATTATTTATTCGTTATTCGTCATTCGAATAAATTTTGCCCAACTCTGGTTCAAACATGGTTCAAATAAAAGAACTCATTTTGGATACAAAGTACTGTAAGATTCAGACAGTATATCAAACAGTTCTAAACAAACATAGTTTAAAGTGGAAATAGAATCTACTTATAATATACATACATACATACATATATAATCACGCCTTTATCCCTTATGGGGTAGGCAGAGCGTCAACGACCCAATATTTACTTAATATTCTAAATGTAAATTTTCAATCAGCTCAAATATTTAATTGCCAAGTTAATATATAATGTCTATGTTAAATTCATATTTATTTCATATCTTTAATTGCAGACTTACAAACAGACAAAAAAATATGTTTACAAGTATTTTTCTTATGGACTTAAAGCTTTGTTCCACCTAGAGTCACTTGTTTAGTAAATTATGTAGTCATAATATGCAAAATGCTTTCATACATTTGGCAACAAATAACTTTTTTATTTTATTATTATCAGCACCTTGTAGATTTATAGTTGACAGAAAACCTAGAATGATAAACTGAGATTCTGGAACACTCAGTAGAAAGCTGTTTTGTTAGTAATATTATGTAAGTTTATTCTAAACCCCTCTTAGTAGATACAACTATTATGTTGCTACATACATACATACATATAATCACGCCTTCATCCCTAATGGGGTAGGCAGAGCGTAAACGACCTAAACAAAGGTCATTCCACCATGTCTGACAAAGTTTCGAGGGTCACTTTAAGCTTCATTTGCAGGTATACTGCTGTAGTGACAGGTTGTCAGTCCATCGCCTAAATTAAATTATACTGAAACCCTCGGATCCCTTAGCTGGTTTTTACAGCATGCCCGGGAGGAAATGCTGCTGGCACAGTCTATGTTTTTCTTTCGCTCCCAGGCCAGCATGTGAGGCAGCTATTATGTTGTTTGCTTTGCTAATTCAAAGGTGCTTAATTGAATAGTATGTAGGTGCAGTATTGAAAGCTTATCGTGGGAGCTAGCCCAAAGTATGGAGGTTGTTTGGCTACATCTGTCTTCATTGCAGATAGGAAAACAAAGAGAGGTGAACAAAGTAAATAAACCCTCTTCAACAATAAAATAATAACATAATGAAGAACTATAAGAACAACAACATTCAACACTTATAAAGAGCGGGGAACGAGCTTTTATAGCGATAAATAAAAATGTACAAATTCTAGGTCTAGGTAAATTCTGACAGATTTAGAACTGGCTATTTTACATATTTATATTTTATTACATATTATTTTATATGAAAAGAAAGCAAAACCAGCCATATCCCTTAATCAATCTTTCACTATCTCACCTTGTAGTATCTTATAACTATTAGATTATTTATTTTAAAAACGTTTTAAAACTTAATTCTGCGCTACATAATGTTTAAGTTATCTAAATTAGTATTGCAAAGTTGTCCTTTATCATTAGAGTGTAAAAAGTAACTTTATTACAATACTAAAATTCAAAACTTTATAAATTCATAACTCTAAAATTAAGAATTTCTGCGGGCTCAAACTTTGTAAAGGTATTCACAATACTATAGAGAAACCATAAAAAAATCACAGACATTCTGCAAAGAAGTCTAATTACTAAACAAAGAAATAAATTAATTATTGGGATGCTTGACCATTTTCTGGTAGAAATATCCTTTTTGAAAAAAGTATCATCTGAAACAAAATAAATACAGTTATAATAGTTACTTTAATTACAATAAGAATTTATGGTTCAACATTAAGTTTTTTTTTTTTGTAAATAAGGTTATTTAAGGTCAAGCATTTGATTGCAAGTAGTTTCTTTAGTTTTTGGCAGTAAATAATTCTATTCCGCATGACGAATTATCTCATAGTTAGACAAAAGGTTTCCAAAGACTATAATTATGAAAGATTAAATCTACTTCCAAGCTGGACTGGGAGCGAGAGAAAAACATAGAATGTGCCAGCTGCATTTCCTCCCGGGCATGCTGTAAAAACCAGCTAAGGGATCCGAGGGTTTCTATATATTGCAATTTAGGCGATGGGCTGACCACCTGTCACTATAGCTATATATATTCAAATCTATCTTAAATAAACCTCAAAACTTTGTCAAACGTGGCGGAGCGACCTTTGTTTAGGTCGTTTACGCTCTGCCTACCCCATTAGGGATAAAGGCGTGATTATATGTATGTATGTATGATTAAATCTAATATGGTAACTTACCGAAGGACGGCTTCATGTAGGTAAATATTCCAAGTTAGTATTAGATACTATTAGTCGAAACTCAGATTGCTCTTCATTTAGGTGTTTCTACTCAGATATTTTAACCTCTTTGAATGAACTGGATTGTATGATAGAAGAACATTCTTTGTAGGTCGCTCAGGGATAAGTCTGGAACAGGAAAATACCTATTTAGGTTATGTTTCTTCCATGCTGAGATAGAAAACATAGAATATTCCAGCTGCCCTTCCTCCTGGGCATGCTGTAGAAGTTAGCAAAAGGGATTCCAGGGTTACAGTGTATTGAAATTTAGGCGATGGGCTGACAACCTGTCACTACAGCAATATACCTACAAATCTATCTTAAATAACCTTCAAAACTTGATCATACGTGGCAGAACGACCTTTGTTTAAGACTATTACACTCTGCTCACCCATTCGGGATAAAGGCGTGACTATATGTTTATGTTTGTTTGTATTCTTACATTATTAGGGTATACTTAGTTGGCAGTTTGAATTTTGATGTTTCTACTCAGATATTTAAAACTCTTTGAATGAACTGGATTGTATGATAGAAGAACATTCTTTGTAGGTTGCTCTGGGATAAGCCTGGAACAGGAAAATACGTAATAAGGTTATGTTTCTTACATTGTTAGGGTATACTAAGTTGGGAGTTTAAATTTAGTAGTGATGGGTTTTTGAAAGAGGTAATGTTTTCAAACAAAATGCTGTTAGTAACTTTATTAGCATTATCAACTTTTAATACTAATACTATCTTGCTGGGTACTCTTGTAGATTTCCACAGCGTAGAGGTGGGTTCACGAGACAACTATGCTTGTAATGCTCAAGGTTAAGATTTGTTGTTGCGTCAATTTTCCATTCTGAAAATAAGACAGAACTTTATTAAAGCATGGTTGAAATGATTATATCACTATAGTATCATACGTGTACGGTTGAAAGTAGACTTTTAGTGAGTATTTAGTACAATAAAGTGTAAACTCTAACAGAAAAAAAATACCAAGTTAACAAACCTTGTTTATAGGTGAAAAATCCAAGTTTCGTAGGAATTACTTTACTAGCTTTCGTGGGGGGTTTCCGAATTTATGATTAAAGGTTTGCTAGTATTTTTACACCTTTAAATTAGGGGTTTTATCACGTTTTTATGTCGAACAACTTTGGGGAAAAATAACGGCTAAGTTGACACTTGACAGACCAGACGGTCGTAGATTTTTAAATTATCCTTTTAGCGTAGGTTGCCGCTATGCAGCCAAGGTTAGGAAAACGTTTAATTCTAATTTATTTTTATTCACTGAGTAATAATATCGTAATGTTGGAAATGTTTAAATGACTAGTAAATTCAATAGTAGGAAGGATATTTATATAGTTTGCTATCAAAAGTATACAGGCCAAATTAATAGTATAAGATTTTAGATTTTTTAAATTAATAGTATTAATCTTAATTACCTTTATAAAATTGGCGCCATTCATTTCATTATTTTATAAGTGTTCGTTTCATTGTGTTACTAAGTACTTGGGGATTTATTATTAGGATTAGGTGATAGCTGCTACTTACTTTATTCTTTCTATTGGTGTCCTGGGTTGCTGCGATACAACGTTTCGGGTTCTTTCACGATTACATTGGCCATATTTTAACGATTATTAATAGGTACATGGTATTTTCTAGGGCCCGATGGTGTAGTGGATAGGGCCGCTGCCTCCTGAGCGGGAGGTCGTGGTTCGAATCCCACCACGTACCAATGTGTTTTTCGGTTGTCGAAATTCGTATGTACGTTTATTCGGTGCTTTTTCCGTGCTTCGGAAGGCACGTTAAGCCGTTGGTCCCGGTTAATATCGTTTAATACCGTAGATATTAGTCGTTAAGCCATATCAGAGGCCAGTGCTAAGCATTGGCGGCTTGAAAACTCTGACCTCTGGTTTCCCTTCTTGGTTGCGGAGGTGAGATGACAGTCGCTCTGTGTAAAAACCAGTACCCTCGTTCAATCCCCTAGATTAGGTAGCCAACCCCGTGAGATACGGGATAAGGCTAGGAAGAAGAAGGTATTTTCTAGTAGGGTTAATCTTTTACTTGTACGCGAATGACAGGGTCAAATATTTTAGAAAAAGAAACAGTAGGTAGGTGTCGAGTAGTTGTGGGTTGTTTGTTACATAGCAAGTTAAAGGGACCGTGTTTAGCTTTTATGTATCAAATCAACCCACACCATGACTGAAATTGAGTTATGAATGCAGTTTTGCTCTAAAAAAATAAGTTTATATTTTCTAACTCAAATTAGGCTAGCTTTTCTAGATTTCCCACAATTTCCTAGTTACATTATTGCTTAATACAATATCCATCATTATAAATAAGCAATTATGTACTATGCTGCATAAGACAAACGACAAAATATAAACTCATATTTCTAATAAAGCGTTCATGCACTAACCCACACATCCATACTAATATTATAAATGCCAAAGTAACTCTGTCTGTCTGTTTGTTGCTCTTTCACGCCTAAGCGGCTGAACGGATTTTGATAAAATTTGGTATAGTGATAGATGGTAACCCGGAGACGGACATATAGGATATGATAGGATATACGATGGACATACGCTACCGTACTTAGGTGGAATGGGATGGGATGGGCCATTTGAGCTTAGATCTGTAGGCTGAGACATGATCATATTTTCTTAGGCCGAATATGAAACGAATGCAGAAATTCTGAAACCGCTCCAGTTTATTGAGCAACTCTTTTGTTAGATCGGGATAAGAGATATCACCGTAATCAAGAATAGGTAAAAGCAAGGCCTATTTGCAAGAGCAATTTTAGTATTAGTCAGTAGAAAATGGGTGTTGAGCGTTAATTTCACCAAGTATAATGTAAGGCTTAGGAAGAGAATGAAGTAACCGGTCTATTTCATCATATATAGCTAAAGCTAACGTTGGATGTGAAATGTAAAGTGAAACAAAACAAATATTGTTTAACAATAGCAGCAATAATAGAAAAATCGTTACTGTGAAAAGGTATGGGGAAATGCGAAAAATAAAGTGTTTAATATATTCATTGTAGGGATATATCTATTTATAGTCTTTAAGTAAAATTTGCTATAAAATAAACTTCAAAACTGCTCTATTAGGTTTATAATACCTACTTTGTCACATTACCTGCTCCCGAAGCGGGTCAGACATTCTCAATTCTTTATTTGCTTTCACGTGAATCGTAGTAGTATAAATTAAGTAGGTACTGGTGAATTCAATTCTCAGGAACCCTATAGTAGATAGAGGCTAGATTTGGTTGAAGGGTCCTAAAGTTAATAATTATTTATAAAGAAAGTAAATTTATGTAAGAAAGAATTACCTATTGAAAACAATTAGTTAAAGTTATCCTGTATTGAATATTGTCTTAGCTTGACATAATGGGTGGCAAATAAAATACAAAATACTTTGAACTACTAGGTATATTAACGATTTAATACAATTTTGAAAATATATGCGACCTTAGCTGGGGTCTATGGTAGAATGACAGATCAATATAACCATACGAAAGCGCCTGATAAAAATACTACTAGCTTTAGCTAATAGCAAACATTTATATCGAATTTACTATGTAACAACTATCAGGCGTTATGCGCCGAAACAAATATTAAACATAAATCTTTGATATATAGGACTGCATTAACAATTGAATGGCCCAGTTCAAGAAGTACCTAAGTCCATTTTTAATGTTTTGCGTATTCACATAATTTAATACTTTTTTTGATATTAAACGAATAATAAACCAGTTGGAACTTTTGATAGTGCTCATAAAGCAAAATATAGGGGGTTCTTTTAAGTAAATATCTTATTTTGAAATTCTAATAAAGTTCATAGAAGAAAAGTATTGAAAATTTGATTGGACTTAAACGAAAATCTTTTGGACTTAGGGATTTCTTTATGGGACTTAGGGTCTTTTGGTTGGACTTAGGGATTTTACTCCAAAAGTTTTAGGACTTAGAGAAATACATCCTAACATGACTGTAAAAAACACAGGTTTCCTTATAACTTCTGTTTTTGGGTATGGAGAAAGGACAAAACAATCATGTAAGTAAGCAAAGTATGTGTAATCATTGCAACAGTAAAAATTAAACGACTATTAGAAAAAAAAATACACTTAAGTCTAAACCTTCTCTTAGTTACTATTCTAATTCTTCTGCTTCATCTTCTGCTGCATAATATAAACCTTCTCTTAGTTACTATTCTGATTCTTCTGCTTCATCTTCTGCTGCATAATATAAACCTTCTTAGTTCCTATTCTAATTCTTCTGCTTCATCTTCTGCTGCATAATGTAAACCTTCTCTTAATTACTATTCTAATTCTTACTATTCTAATTCTTACTATTCTAATTCTTCTTTAATCTAAACCTTCTCTTAGTTACTATTCTAATTATTCTGCTTCATCTTCTGCTGCATAATCTCCATATTCCTGCATCTCAATAATGTCTGAATAAAAATCTTTTAAATGATTCGGAACATATTCTAAAAGCCTTTTTATGTCCTTTATTTTGGCCTCTTTTAATTTTATTTGGCCTGTGTAAGCGTTTACAGGCAATATTGTTTGTAATCTTCTAACTCCTGTTTTATAGAGAGAGAACTGGTTATAATTTTCTGACGCTATTGATTGTGACATTCTTGGCTTTCCATTTTTCCTAAAAACTACTTGACGGCAGCTTGATATACCTGGTACGCTTGCTTTAATGAGACTGTCGTACAATAGTTTATGATCTTTCACCTCGATAACTCTGGCAACAGCATCATTTTCCGTTAACTTATTTTGCAAGCATACTATCTCGAATTTGTTATCGTTTTTGCAATTTAAAAAATAACCAATAGGTATTTTCCAAGTACCATTAATTGAAGTCAATAAAAGTACCAAGGATTGACTGGCTTCGTCTACATTATCACTGTCTAAGTTGTGTCCATAATCAACTCTGCCATAATATTTTTGTGCTTTGGGATCCCAAGTCAGTGACTTTCTTATGGCCATCTCGTCAAACACCAATGAGCATACGACCGGGTGTGCACTACCAAGTACTTTTATTTTTAATGTATCAAATGCTTCCTTAGTGAACCCCGGTTCAGCATTTACGTGTTGGTACCACTTACAAAGTGTTCTCGTATGAGGTAAGCATGTGTTATAAGTCCGTCTGATGTAATTATACGCCTTCGGAGAAAGAAAATGCAAAGTTAAAGCAAACTTTCTTATTTCTTCGGAGTATTTGTTCGGCAAAGGTAAACCTTTAGATTTATTTACCTGTCTTTTAAAAAAATCTTGCGGCCCTGCCAACTCTTCCATTAATACACTTTGCTCCTTATTAATTTGATTTCTCTTCCGAAGATCCTCTAAAATATCCTTTAAATTGGCAATCTTTTTGTTCTTTCTCCGTATTTTTTCATTTAGTCGCTTGATCTTCAGGCGTTGCTTGTCAATCTTATCTTTTAGATGTTTCATTTTGTCTTCTTGAACAAACTGAAACAAAGTTTTATAAAAAGGTTAAAATAGCGTATGTACTAAAATATATCCTAATAATTATCCACATATAGTTGAATTATATATGTTACTAGCTTTTCGTCCAGCGGTTTTACCCGCAGCTAAAGGAGTTTTCCCGTGGGATTGAGTTCCTGCGCTGTTCTTACCTTCGAAATTGACGGAATTTCCATACAAACTTTCATCCCCCATTTAACCCCCTTAGGGACGGAAAATACAAACATTGTAAAACACGTGTTCATTATTTTTTAATCTTTAGTTCAAATACAAAATTGGAAGATCCTACTTTCAAAATTGACAAAATTTCCATACAAACTTCCATCCCCTACTTAACCACCTTGAGGATAAAAAATATAAAAACGCTGAAACACATATTCATTATTTTTTTATTATTAGCCTAAATACAAAATTTCAAGATCCTACTTGGAACTTGTTCTCTAAGTTTCACTATGCTAGCTTTAGTAGTTTAGGCTGTGCGATGATGAATCAGTCAGTCGGTAAGGACAAACGATTTTATAAGTATACATACATATAATCACGCCTTTATTCCTAATGGGGTAGGCAGAGCATAAACGTATTGATATATGTTAATATGTTATAACACCATAATGTTAAATATATAATTAAACATGATATACCCTATCTTGTATTGATTGATGAGGCAGAGGCACGGGTAATGGCGACACGGATGTCGCGGCTGCAGATGTACATGGTGGACCAGATTTTCCAATATCGCCTGTTTCAGTTAATACTGTCGATATATTTGGATCCAATATCTGAAATTAAAGATCACAATAATATATTTAATGGACATCTATCAGCTGAGACGACGAAGACGACGACGAGACCAAATATTGTACACAAAAAACGTAAGTGTACATAATAAAAAGATATAAAATAGGTAGGTAGGTTATTATGTATAATGCTTGTACGACATATACTTAGTAGATTATAATACTTAGTAGATTATATTATGATAATATGGGTTGGTAAGCGTCCCCTTGAAGGTAGTAAAATGTATATGAAATTTCCAGCTATAACAAACAGTTACAGACAAAGTACATACTCAGTATATTAAGTACATATATCGTGGAGTTATACACCTATATGTTGAGTGAGATATTATTATTATTATTAGATACCATCATAAAAATATGAAGAAGAAGATTATTTGATATACCTTTTCATGTGCTGATTGTTGAGGCAAAGGCACGGCTAAAGGCGGCACAGATGTCACGGCTGCAGATGTACATGGTGGATCAGATTTTCCAATATCGCCTATTTCACTCAATACTGTCGATATATTTGGATTCAATGTCTGAAATTAGAGATCACAATAATTTATTTTTATCCGTGACTGTACACAAAAATGCCTAAGTATGTACAGAGAGATAAAATAGGCCGTCTTAGGCTATTATAAAATGAAGAAACGGTAAAGTATATTTATATATTTACTATATATTGATTTACGGTTGTAAGATAATTATACTTATATATGCCATTTTTATATTCCTCAAATATTCCATTCAATCTTCCATTTTCATAATATGGACTGAATGGAAAATGCTTAGAGTTCCTTTGAAGGTAGTTAAATTTAAATGAAATTGTTACCAACAGATACAGACTGTAGGAAGCATACATATCTTATGTTGTCCTTATAATTATATAAAGAGCATTATGAATAGCCCCATATATAACAATTTCACATAATATATGTGGGATGTGGCTCGGTGAATTGTGCCGTATTTTAATTAATTTGGAGCGGATAAATGAAACACGTCTTTCGTCTATAGAAGTGCTTTGACAGCTGCTTTATTTTGTGTTGCCACTTTACAAAAACAATATCGTTATAAGGTAAATCGTAAGTGTAGTAAAAAAAACAAAATTAAATGTGAAAATAACGTTTTCCACCACACGGCCATCCTGCTCACTCATCTGACTCAGATGAGTCGGAATCCGGGCCTGCCCATCGCTTCATCAAGTCAGCTGAGGTGGTCGTATTGATCGGACCCTCGCCATGACCAACTTTTCTAACTGCGTATCTATCGTTTTGTTTCTTTTGAACGACCTCATAAGGCCCCAGAAACTTAGGGTACAATTTACTACCCTGTGTGAACTGTGTTCGCTTTATAGCAACCAATTCACCTACATCATATTGATTGGCCTCTTTCCTGTTTTTGTTATAATTTTTCTTATTTTCATCTTGTATCTTTTGTATTGATTCCTTCGCTCTTTGTCTCAACTCTAATCTGTTTGCATTATGTCTTTCAATCATTTCTTCTTCAATCAACTTTAACACCTCATTATCCGTGTTCCTCATCTTAGTTCCGATTAATAGTTCAAATGGCGTCATACCAATGCTTCGTTGGAAGGTGTTGTTTAAAGCTCTCTGTACTGCTGCAATATTACGGTACCATTTGGCTGGATCAGAGATGCTAAGTTTGCTTAATACTTCAATAATTATCTGATGGGTACGTTCCACCTGACCATTTCCTCTAGGCTGGCCAGTGGTTATGGTGTAATGAGCAATATTTTCGTCTTTACAATATTTTTGGAACTCGTTTGAAGTGAAAGCAGCGTTTCTATTGGATATAATTCTTTCTGGAGTGCCAAACGTTTGCTGCTGCAAAGTTAATTTGTTAACGGTCTCTTCAGTTGTCAAAGTTTTAACAGGATAGATCCACGTGAACTTGGTGAAACCGTCAACAACTGTTAAAATATACTTGTAATTCTTATTCGTCGAAGTAAGGGGACCAAGATGATCAATGTGATATGTCGACAGTGGTGTGTCTCCTTTATCTAACGGATGTAAGTATCCTTCTTTCTTTCCTCTCTTGTGTGATATTAGTACGCATTCAATACAGTTGTCTATAACTTTCTTAATTTTCTTTTTCAGGTCTTCAATAAAGTATTCGCGTTTAATCAGTTCTTCAGTCTTATTTATTGAAAAATGTCCTTTCTCGTGATTCTTTCGTATAACATCGTATTGCATCTTCTTAGGTACAACAATTAGTCGTCTTCCGTCGTCGTCTGCTTTGGTAAGTATACCATTCTCTAGTATGTAGTCTTTATAAGGTTCTTTTTCTAGGATTCTTTTTATTACATCGATTCTCACATCTTCATCTTGTGCCTTCTTAATACGTGATGTTATTTCTGTAAGTATAAGACAATTGGGATATCTGCTCAACGCATCTGCGTGTTTCATCCTCAGGCCTGGTCTATGCTCAATTTCCCAGTCGTACTCTTCAAGAAGCAGAGCCCAACGCGCGACTCTTGGAGGAAGATCTTTCTTTCTTAAGGTCATGGTCAATGCGGTGCAGTCCGTCACAATCTTGAAATGGAGTCCAAGTAAATAGACTCTGAACTTCTTTACAGCTTCTGCTATAGCCATAATTTCTAGGTAATAGCTATGATATTTCTCTTCGGCGGGCGAAGTCTTTTTACTCATAAAGTAAACAGGATGCATCTGATTGTCTTGTGGGTCTCTCTGTAGGAGAACTGCTCCAAACCCTTTCGCACTAGCGTCAGTATGTAGCTCGGTTTCGTAACTGGGATTGTAGATACAGAGAACTGGCGAACTACACAATACATCTTTGAGTTGCAAAAATGCTTTTTTACAATCGTCGTCAAAACAAAATTCGTTATGTTTCTTCAGTAGATTTGTAAGCGGCCGGGCAATCAGAGAATAATTTTTAATAAATTTTCTAAAATATCCAGTAAGTCCCAAAAAGGATTGTAGGGACTTAACGTCGTTAGGTATTTTAAATTTCGACACTGCCTTGATTTTCTCTTTAGATGGTTGAACTCTCATATTACTGATTACGTAGCCCAAGTACTCAATTTCTTTTTTCATAAAATTGCATTTTGCCCAATTAAATTCCAATCCAAAATCTTCAGCTCTCTTTAATACTTTCTTAAATTTTTCCAATCCTTCTTCTTCAGTCTTTGAGGGTATTATTAAATCATCGAGGTAGGCCAGTACAATACCGCTGGATATAAAATCTTGAAAAATATTATTTATAAATCTTTGGAAGACAGACGGCGCTGTGCTAAGTCCAAAAGGCATTTTCATGAATTTATATTGCCCTTGGGGCGTAACAAAGGAAGTAAACTTTCGACTGTCTGGGTGAACATTTACATGCAAAAATCCGTTCTTTAGATCCAATGCTGTGAATAGTTTTGCTTCTTTTAACTGGTCTAGTTGATCTTCTATTAGAGGAAGCGGAAATCTCTCCTTTATAATTTTTTTATTTAGTCGTCTGTAGTCAATGCATAATCGATATTGACCGTTTTTTTTCTTGGCCAGAACAACCGGACTAGCGAAATCAGATGTACTTGGTTGGATAATCTTCTGTTCTGTCCATTCTACTATTTGTCTATTAACAACTTCTTTTTCCAGGGGTGACAGACGGCGTGGACTTTGGTAAATCGGTGTTTCATCAGTAAGTATTATCTTAATTTCTACATTACTTTCTTTTTTACCTTCAGTAGGTTTGTAGTCTGTAATCATCTTTTCTATATCTTCAGCAAGCATAGTTTCTCCAATGTTGAGTTCATCGTGTGGTTTCTTTTCCTCGGTAAGTAAAGTAAGGTGAGTTATTCTCTCTACAGTAATTCCATCTAATGTGAAGTTAATGTTAAAGTCGTTCAATATTGGATTACCAAGTATTAAGTTGACAGGTATTGATTCATCTTTTACTACATGGAAAATAGTATCAGTATAGCAATCATCAATTTGCAATTTAGCAGTAAAGTGTCCTTCTGTATTAAGTTCCTGTTTACCGATGCCAGTCAAACTGATTTTAGGACTGTTCTCGTATTCTGGTTTCTCTTGTCCGAATTCTTTAAGATAAGAAATCTTTATTAAGTTCACGTCACTTCCAGTATCAACCAAAGCAGTCATCTCGATACCATTAATCTTAATCTTCTTAAAAGGAGCCTTCTTTTCTTCTTTCTGGTTCTGAATGTTAAGAGATTTCTTAGTTTGGCTTTTGCAATCAGTTCCTTTATGACCAAACTCATTACATTTAAAACATTTAACCCCTTTCGTGCAAGTAGGCGCCAGATGATCAGTATCGCCACAATTAAAACACCTTTTAATTGCTGTTGCAGATTTGCGTCCTGTTGGGGTTGTCGTCGAACTCGTAGATGGAAGACTATTCTGTCGGTTGCTATTTTTCTTATCAATTCGTTTTCTCAAATTGTTATAGGAATCCAATTTGGCGCGAAAATCTTTCATATCATTGGCACCATACAGAATAGCTTTATTTGTTTCTAAGTCACCAATACCATCAATAACATATTCCATCAGAGCCTGATCTTCAACATCAGCATGCAAAGCAAGTTCCTTCATGTGCAGGAAATACTGCTGAATTGTTTCTTCTTTCTTCATTTTACGTGCGGCGAGCTTTTTATGAACGATTGCACTATTTAGTTTAGGACCAAATTCTTCTTTAAGCAACTTCTTCAGACTATCCCATTCTTTAACACTTCTCAAGGATCGCAAGAAAAGTTTAGCAGTCCCGCCAAGTAGTCTTTTCGCATAAACGAGCTTCTCAATCTTATGCCACTCCATAACATCAGCGGTATCTTCAAAATCTTGAATCCAGGTGGAAATTGGATAAGTATCATCGCCCGTAAACGTTATCATAGATTTTTCTAAATCACTGAATGATATTTTTGGTCCAGAAGTTTTAGGACCATCTTCATCTTCTTTGTCTTTTTTAGGTGGCATCTTTTGTCTTCTTCTGCTGAGTAACTAATAATTCGCGTAGTATTTTTGTATTTTATATTTCTTCTTCTTAAGTTAATCTTCTTAAATTCGTCTTCTTTTAATTCATCTTATTTGCAAATTATTAATTAGGTACGGCTTGAAAACATCTTTACAATCTTCATAAAAATACTCAGTCGTATTTCATAGCAAAATTATTCTGACGTCACAATCAGCGTCCCGCAGCATTCGGTTTGCAATTTCTTGTATGCGCTCGGATATTAAATAAGGTAATTCGAGCGTCCCGCAGCATTTCTTGTTTACGCCAACCGGTGCATCGAGCCGACCGACGATAGCGTGCGGCGAGTAGGTATAACGTCAGATTTACCTCAGAATCTTCTTAAATTCTCGGGATTAACTGCACAGGATCACTTTGATGCACATCCCGGACGAGCCCCCAAAAGTTGTGGGATGTGGCTCGGTGAATTGTGCCGTATTTTAATTAATTTGGAGCGGATAAATGAAACACGTCTTTCGTCTATAGAAGTGCTTTGACAGCTGCTTTATTTTGTGTTGCCACTTTACAAAAACAATATCGTTATAAGGTAAATCGTAAGTGTAGTAAAAAAAAACAAAATTAAATGTGAAAATAACGTTTTCCACCACATATATATACACCCAAAACAATCTCAAACACACAATGTAAAGAAAATAAATATACCCATACCTTTTCATGTCGCATGTTTGATAACTGCAATGAGGGCAGCACAGTAGGTATACCAGGTACACTGATCTTTTTAATATTGTCCGTTTCACATAAAACAGATGTTTTTTTTGTTTTGAAAGCCTGAAAAATAAATAGAAAATTATTTCTTTTTATTAATAGTGAGGAGTGGCGCACTAGAGAAGAGGTCTATACCCTGCAGTGGATGGATGTGGGCCAAAGATGATGATGATGATGATGATGATTAATAGTCTATTTACACTTTCTAATGGTGGTATGTACAGACAACCATACATGAATTCACACCTGTATCCCTAATGGGGTAGGCAGAGCGTAAACGGCCTAATCAAAGGTCGTTCCGCTACGTCTGCCAAGTTTTGTGGGTTATTCCAGATATTGGTATAGTGACGGGTTGTTAGCCTATCGCCTAAATTACAATACCGAAACCCGCGAATCCCTTTGCTGGTTATGTTATTATGTTTTTTTATCACTCCCAGTCCATCATGGGAGAATGTACAAACAGACAACTACTACAAAATTTATCTAGGTTAGGTAGGTATTTCATCAATTAATAGCACAGAATATTTTAATGATAAATAGTACAAGGGAGGGTATATCAACTTACCGGAAATATTGTGGGAACTGAGTCATCACGTAATCTTAAAACATCAAGTGTCCTGTTAAAACAGTTGTCTTCGAAGTGAAGCGAACAAAGGTACCACTCTTTATGACGAGGGTTTATATTTTCTTCACCAACAGCCTCTAACCATCGCCGTCTCAGGCTTTCCTTTCTTGGGAATCTGTTAACATAAAAAAATAACTAGTATAATTGGCGCAACACTAATTTTACTATGGCGACATAATGTAAACAAGTATGTCAATAAAAATGACAAAAATGTGGCTTGTTTTATTGAAATAACTCAAAATATATAAAGCTATAATCGTAAATCATGGCTCAATTGCGTTTTAACATCAAAATCTATAGGATCGCTTAAATTATTCAATGAATACGGGGTACTAACCTGTGAAGTGACAATTGGGGTTGATTTTTGTTCTTCCTGGCACCACACTGCACAATACAACACACAGGCATGTTGAATTACTGTCTTTTAACGTTCATGCTTGATTTAAGAAATCAATTCCTCGTAATTTATTCGCAAAACTCCAAATAAAAACACGTAAACAGCTACTTGACAGCAGAAGTACTACGAAACGACGCGCATAAAATGGCGAAAAATGGCACGCTCCTACAGCTGTAATGACGTCATCACAAAATGTTGCCATAACTAGAAATAACATACATATATCTATCTCTTTTACAGAATACAATTTTACACTAGTAAAAAAGAGACTTAACTATTTTTGATGACTTGTATCATAAACTACTAATATTTGTATAATATGATGTTTATATAGCAGAACAGGGCGCCTCCATATATTTTCCTATCTCTATGAATGAAAAAAATACACAGCATATGTGTGACGTTAGGCGGTGGACATTCGAAATTGTGATGGTTTATATACTACAATATCATTTTTTTTCAAAGATTTAATATTATTCATATTTATTTTCTTATTAAATAGTTAGTTTATTTAATAATTTCAATGTTCAATGTTAGAAAAATATCTTTTGAAGCAACACTTCGCTAAGAAATAAGTCTGAAGACGTAGGACACCCAGATTTTCTACGGACAACGTTTGAAAAATCCGCCCATTTCAGTCGTTCGAAAATGAATCTTAAAACTAGTGAGCCAGAGATATGATTGGAAATGGGGTGAGCCGAAGAGCTAATCTTTCACTTGCACGGATCCGGCTCCTTTTTATCCACGACTCAGGAGCTACCACAGATAACAGAAGTACAACCCGTCGGAAATATCTGCGGACCTGGCTTGATGACGTCATGCAAACTGGAGTGATAGCAAAAAAAACGAGATGCAAAAAAAAAAAAAATTTTTTTTGTTTTGTGTGCCTATTAATTTTTATACTTTTTTTTATACAATGCCTTAAAATAAAAAAATAAATTTCTAAAATCAAGCTTTTAGGTTTGCTTGTATTTTGGTTACATGTTTAAGCGTGTCTAGGTACATTTTGATGGTAAGAGGACAGTTTTGGTGTAACGCTTTTATATAAAAAAAAAATAATGCAAGAAACCATATTATAAAAGCTTGTTTTCAGGAAATGCTTTTTTAATAGTTTCTATTGTAGGGTAAGTAAGTAATAATAAATTAAAATCAAATAAAATTCAAGCCATTTAATCAGCAGGTATTTAACATTAAAGTTCTAATTTAAAACAATTAATCAGTCATTTTCAAACATGGTCTTTTAATTTTTTTAAAAGCCTCAACACCAGACATTGTTTCGCTGCCGTTGTTGTCAAATTCTTCACTGTCGCTCAAAATGTTGTCATCAGTTTCGTTGTCACTGTCTTCTCCTCCTAATGAACATTTTTGTCTCAATACATTTTTGTCTGCCTCCCTTTGCTTCATCAAATTCCACACATACTCAATTGGGTTAAGATCACAGTGGTAGGGTGGCAGATGTAATACCTCTTGTCCATGAGATCTAAATATTTCATCGATGAACTATACCTTCTCGGGTTTATGTCTTTTAATTAACATGTACAGTTCCCTTTTTGTTATTTTCATGTCAAATTCGATGTTGTGTTCTTGCAGCCACATTTGCATTACGTTTTTACGTGCACTGAAATTTGGCGGCTTATTCGCTTGCTTGCTATGGTAGGGCTGTCCATGACAATTATACCGTTGGGTGGAAGATTCGGAATGAATTTCTCTTCGATCCATTTTGTAAAATTTGACGCATCCATTTCGTCATGGTAATCACCGGTTGTTGACTTACATTTATAGAGGAGCTCGGCACCTTGTACGAAACCATTCTCATTGCCTGCGTGTACCACAATCCAGCGCTGACCAGGGGAGTGATTAGTTCGAATACTGGAATCACTACTATTTTGCCAACATTTCGAGACAGTATAATGTGAATGTATCCAGGTTTCGTCGATGAAGGTCACTGGTTTTTTTTCGGCACCACGTTCGTCATTTTCTTTCAATCGCCCTTAAATATTTTGCTCTCCAGGCTGCTATTTCAGGTCTTTGCACCAAAAAATCGCGTTTACGTTTACATTTCTTAAACCTGTACCCCAAAGAATTTATTAGTATATTTCTTAGGGCGTCTTTTTGGCCGGGAAAGTTCAGCTCCTGCTTGGCTATTCTCAAAATCTTTTTTAATGTAGGTATTTCTTTTCTTGTGGTGTAAAAACTTTCAACTAAAGAGCGTATAGCGCATATATCAAAACTATCTAGATCAATTTTCTTTTTGTATTTTTTACGCTTCTTCCCTGGTGTCGGGAGCTTAATAGTGTCCGTGGTAACTGAAGCTGACGTACTAGGCTGTGGGTCTTCTTCGAAGGACGTTTCTGACAAAACATGTATTTTTTTTGCTTCACTTTTTATTTTCATTATAGTCGGTTTAGATAAACCAGTTGCTGCACAGGCCCTTTTTGTTGCTTGTTCAACCGGGATAGTGAAACAACCGTGCTGTTTTTCATTGTCAAAGAATTTAATTACTTTGAGCACTAAATTCCGCTCGGCACTATTTATAGTCTTACCTATCTTGCAAATAGTCTATTGTACTTCACCAAACAGAGAAACAATAAACAATAATGCGATTACGAAAGCGAGAATAATACACGTGCGTCGGCGCTTGCGTTGGCAACGGTACTGGATAGACGATAACGGGCAGAAGTGCGGGGAAGCGCGAGGGGAAGCGCATTCCAGCCAGGTCCGCAGATATTTCCGACGGGTTATACCTACAGTCGTACAATGCTCTTTTGGCACTTGAGTGACATTGACAGGAGGGCGTGGGTGTGAAATTAGGGTTACCAATATAAAATAAATACCTTTGTTTCAGGGAATTTGAGTACTAATATATATTCTGTGGCTATATGCAGATCTTTTTTAATTCTATTAATACATAATAATAATAAATAATATATGAGTTTAAAAATATATTGTAGTATTTATTTGCTGTTTTAGAGTGACCAATTAAATTAAGATTAAGAAGTTAAGTTATTCAATATAGTTTTGTTTGGGTAGAGGAACGGTATTCCGTTATTTAGGTTAAGTAGGTAATCGTTAATATGGAAACAGCAAGGTATTTATTGGAATGTTTTATTTTTTTGTTGTTTATGTATTACGTTATTAGTAATCATAATCAAATTAATTTACAATAATTATGTTCTGCTGCAATTTGGTGTAAGGGTTGCATTGAATTAAAATCATCATCAAAATCTCTTTCATCATCACTATCACTACTCTCGTCGCTCTCGGAATTTAATTCAATTATAAATGGTTCATCCAAATATCCATCTTTTTTCCTGTATTCTTCTTCATTTTTTTTGACATGGGCACAATGATTGCGCCATTCTTCGATGGATATAGCGTTAAAGGCATTTTCAACCATTTGTGGCATTTCGTTGGCTGGTTTCCCAATATTAACTGCTGCAACTTTCCGTTTCATTGACGCCAACTTTTCACTAACCCATTTTTTAAAATTTGTGTGATTCATGTCATCGTGATAATCACCGCTCTTTCTTTGCGATTTAAAAATTAAGCTTGCGTTTTCCACAAGACCTTGCTCACCACCAGCATGGACAATAATAAATCTTTTTCCTTTTGATATAGGGTCCAGTACACCTTCTGCAAACAAATATTTTTAATATTTGAAACAGGATGCCATGATCAGTGTTGTAGGTACGAGGGGTGGCTGATAAGTAATCTTTTTTTTATTTTTATTTTTTAAAACAACTAATTGACGATTGGAACCTGTCGTCCAAAGTCTCAGCGATCGCCAGCGACAATGCGTTCAATATAATAGGAGCGATCAGGCTAGGAGACTGGCGCAATATAGCCTGCCTAGCACACAGCATCAACCGCGTGGTGCAAGCTGGCCTGGAAGCCATTGAATATACTCAAGTCAAAGTTAGTATTTTAAGCGAAGTTCGTTGGCGTTAACTAAGCTCAACGAGCTAAAAAAGCGGCTTAACGCTCCGGACCTAAAACTGAAGCAAGATGTGAAAACAAGGTGGAACTCAACCTATGAGATGTTTGAGCCCATATTGGCCCTCAAGGACGCAGTGACGGCTGCATTAGCTCTCCTCAGAAGCGATCTACGAGGGGTGGCTGATAAGTAATCTACCTAACTATGAAAGAAAAGACTTTGATGGCTAGTTTATTTTTTATTTTTCTATATAGTCTCCTGCAAGTGAAATACACTTATGACATTTGCAAATAAGTGACATCATGCCGTTATAATAGTAATTTTTATTTTGCTCTTCAAAATGGTCAGTCACAGCCTCTTTCATTTCTTCGTCCGTCGAAAATCTGCGGCCCCTCATTTTTTTCTTTAAATCTTTGAATAAGAAATAGTCACAGGGAGCCAGATCTGGACTGTAAGGTGGATGGTTAATTTCTGTGAAGCCGTTTTTGCTCAGGGCTGACCTCGCCGTTAAGGCTGTGTGTACAGGAGCATTGTCTTGTAAAATCAGAACACCTTTGCTGAGTTTGCCTCTCCGCTTTTCTTTGATTTGTTCACGAAGCTGGTCAAGCAAGTTTGAATAATATTCAGCATTCATTGTTGTATTTTTAGGCAAATAATCTATCATCAAAATCCCTTCGACATCCCAAAATACGGTGGCCATTAGTATTCCAGCCGACGGCCGAACCTTGAACTTCCTTGGCGGCTTTTCTTCTTTAAATTTCCACTGCATTGACTCTTGTTTGCTTTCCGGATCCCACTGGCGAATCCAAGTTTCATCACAGGTCACAATTCGAGAGATAGTCTCTTCTTCTTTACCTTTGACCAGGTCTAGAAATGCCTGACAACATTCTACTCGCCTTTGTTTGTCAAAGGGGGTCAACATTCTAGGGACCCAACGCGCGCTCACCTTGGACATGCCCAAATGTTCGTGAATAATTTCATGAACTCGTTCCTTGCTAATGCCCACATCTCTGGCTATCTCCCACTGCTTGATTCGCCGATATGCAAGAATCAGGTTCTTCACCTTTTCAACATTATCTGCGGTAACAGCAGAAATTGGCCTTCCACTGCGTGTGTCGTCTTCCAGGCTCACACGGCCATGTTTAAATTGCTTCGACCAAAACTTTATGACGAATTCAGAAGGACTTGAATCACCAAACACCTTTAACATGCGCTCTCTGATCTGCGTAGGCGTATTTCCTTCTTTACTAAGGAATTTAATCACTGCTCGATGCTCAAATTTCATCATTTTGCAATTTTCTTTCGACATGGTGAAATCAAAGCCGCGCCAAAAAAACAAAAGCAAGCGAAAAAAAATAAGCGTCATAATTTTGAAAAAGGAATAAATATAGAATATGACTTTGCAATGGCCAGTTCGATTTTCAAAACTTTCTTTAACAAAGTAGATTTCATACCAGCCGCCCCTCGTACCTACCAAGGTACTTGGTAGGTACTTATTTGCACATATTAGGTATAACCCATAATTACAATATTTATACATATTATAAATCTCTTTAAGGGTCGTGTCTGTACATTGAATATTTTTGAGGAAAAATAAGTGCAATAGGCATTATTAACCCTTTATAAGGCATAAGCATGCAGTGGTGAAAAAGTAATACTGTTTATGTTTTTAGACCATTTTTATTATAGTTTTACACAAAATGCAAAAAAAAAATGAAAAAGTTAAAAAAAACACGGTGGTAAATATTTTCCCGCTGCCCGTGACGCCTTAATGAGACTTAACTTAATTCCTATGAAATGCAGTGAAGCAAGGTATTATGCAGAGGGAAACTAAGCATTTTTCACACATAACTTTCGACCTTTTGTCTTTTTCTTTGGTGCTACACATTCTGCAACGATTATATGTAGGCGATTCAACAGGCATATGGTCTCCAACGTTGGTAAAACGAGTTTCTTCGGCGACAACATGCACAGCTTTTTGGCGATTCTCAGATAAAGCCGTTTTTTTTCTGCAGATGTAGTTTACTAGACCACCGGATCGTCGTTTTCTACTCGAGAACCCACTGATCAGTCCT
Organism: Scrobipalpa costella; assembly: GCA_949820665.1. Taxonomy (NCBI): domain Eukaryota; kingdom Metazoa; phylum Arthropoda; class Insecta; order Lepidoptera; family Gelechiidae; genus Scrobipalpa; species Scrobipalpa costella. The sequence goes on from OX463309.1 coordinate 11,748,842, forward strand.
CTAGCGACAGACACTCGAAATTCAAGATTGCTTAGTTTTGTCGCATTCGTATTTTGGCAATATAACAAGTATGTATTAGTTATACTTGCATCTAAAAGGAAAAAGAATATGCGGCCCCACCATCTCTTACTCCTTCTACCAACTGAATAGGTACTTTTAATCTGATCAAAGTGATCAACGCCTCCCATTCTTTTAGTATACTCCTTTATAGTTAACGGGCATTTGATTTCTTGTTTTGTACCATCTTTCTGAGACCGTAAGACAGTGGATTTGCCAACTTTAGGATGGAATGCATTACTCAATACTAGGACCTCTTTGGTATCTTGCCAAACTACGAAAGATACATTTCCCTTGACTCTCCATTTATATTGTCCTTTTGCAAGCTTCTGTTTAGTTTTTACAAGTTTAGGCAGATGTTTTCTGTGTCTTCGTACGGTTCCGGTAGCAAAAATGCCATTTTCATATAGATATTGCAATATACTGTAGTCACAGAAGAAATTGTCAAATGTTATGATAATATGATATTCCTCCAGTGCTTTTTTTATCAGCTTTTCCGTCAACATCTTCACAAATTTGGATCCTGGTCCTTCCTCTGTTCCGGATTCTAATTTTCCAGTGTATATGTTGAATTCATATAGGTACCCAGTTTTACTGTCACAGCGACACCATACCTTGTAGCCTCTTTTTAGACCTCTTAGAAGACCGGCCTTTGAAGAGAATCATCGATTCATCAATACTTTGGGACGAGGAATCTTTGGCATTTTTCTGACATGCCTGATTGATTAGATCCAGTAATAGGCGTACTTCGTAAAGTTTATCATAGTTTTCGCTTGTTTTATCTGGTATCTGTGCATTATCATTCACATGCAAATTTCGCAATATTTTCTTGAAACGCTTTATGGTCATAGTTTCTGCTATTTCGTCTACCCTGAAACCAGGGTTGGAAGACCAATAAAGGTCAATAGAAGGCACAATATTGTATCCCATTATTATAAAAATCCCTATAAAGGCCTTTAGTTCTTTTTTATATAATGATGTCCATCCTTCATCTTTCCTTTGCTCTGCGTATAAGTTTGTTTGATATATAATCAAATCGTAGACTTCATCAGTGATTTTTTTTTTCAAATATAGTGGTCTAGTACGGCTGCTAAACATATTTGTAGGTTCCATCGGAATTTCGTCGTAAACGCTTGGACTTGGCCGTTCGGTTGTCCACATTGTGGCTGTCACGGCGACAGCCACAATCACCAGTTGCAAATACCTACTCAGATACGGAAGCAAGTGATTCAGACGGCGAAGAGGAGACATGGAAAAAAACTATTTAAGAAAGTTTTTGAATCCCAAAGGAAGTGGCAGAAAATTTTCGCCCGCTTTGCGCAAATTTGCATTGTGCTTGAATTTTATTAGTCCACGAGCGTACAAATATGTAAGGAAACAATTTAGTACTTGTTTGCCTCATCCATCCACTCTCACGGCATGGTATAAAAGTTTGGATGCTAGTCCAGGGTTCACTGCCGAATCGTTAGATTGTATTAAATTATTAGCAGAGCGAAAGGACAAACAATTATACGTTGCCCTTTGTATGGATGAGATGGCAATAAGGAAGCATGTACATTGGGATGGTGAAAAATGCGTTGGTTTAGTCAACTACGGTGAAGCATTAGATGGACATAATGTTGTGGAAGCTAGAGAGGCCTTAGTTTTCATGGTAACGTCTATTAATGATGGTTGGAAGATACCTGTAGGCTATTTTTTGATTAACGGATGCAACGGAGAACAAAAAGCGAATTTGGTAACTCAGTGTATCAATTTGTTAATTGAATGCAATATTACAGTTACATCCTTGACGTTCGACGGGTGCCCTGCCAATTTCGCAATGGCTAAGAGCTTGGGTTGCAATTTGGACTTGCCTGAAAATATCACTCCATTTTTCACAATTAATGGACAAGAGATTGTTATAGTTCCAGACCCCGCTCATATGCTAAAATTAGTGAGAAACACTCTTGGTCAAAAAAAAGAACTATTAGATGCACAGGGTAGAAATATTTCGTGGCAATATATTGAAAAGTTAAACGAATTGCAAGAAAAAGAAGGCGTTCATCTAGCAAATCGTCTCAAAAATCAGCATGTAAACTTCACAAAGCAGGTTATGAAAGTCAAGTTAGCAGCGCAGACTTTTAGCAATTCTGTTGCCATTGCTATAAAGTTTTGTGATCAGACCATGAAATTACCAGAGTTTTCAGGATCAGATGCCACTGTAGATTTTATTACTAAAATCAACAACTTGTTTGATATTCTTAACAGTCGAACTTTAAATGCTTACGGGTTTAAAAAACCAATTTGTGAAAAAAATGGAAGGGAAATTATAGAATACTTAACAGAAATTGAAACTTACATTAAAGAAATAAAACTATTGGGAAAATCGATACTAGAAACAAACAGGAAAGTTGGATTTTTTGGCTTACTAATATGCATAAAGAGTTTGAAAAAAATGTATAACGATCTTATTGTAAGCAAGAAATTAAAATTTCTGCCGTTTTACAAACTAAGCCAAGATCACTTAGAATGTTTCTTTAGTTCTATCAGATCGAAGGGTGGATTTAATAACAACCCGACTGCGTTCCAGTTCCAAAGTGCTTATAGGAGACTGGTAGTACATGGTGAAATTAAAAGTATTGAATCTGGAAACTGTATTCCGCTTGAGGACATTAAGATTCTAACCCATACCGACGTTAGGTACGAGAAAAAAATTGATAAGTATGCTAACCGAGGTATTGTGGAAACTGAAGATCCAAACCTTGATATCCAGGATGATGATGATCATGATTATTTACCCGATCCATGTAGATTGACCATGTTTACTCAAGAGATCATATGGAATGATCTCTTGAGTAAACATGGTCAATCTACATGGATCGGGTAAATAATCATGATCATCATCATCCTGGATATCAAGGTTTGTCAATATATGGATATTGGCGGATTTGTAGTAAAAAAAAATAAAAAGTCAATATCATGCGAAGAATGTCTTTTAGCACTTGTAAGCATTAAGTATGCAGGTCTTATATTTCAAAAAGATAAGGGGGGGCTTAACTATCCATCCCATGATGTCATAAAAAATTTGTACAATGGCTGAAAAAATATTAAGGGTCGACTTGGCCCAAAAGGGGATAACTTTCTTTTCCCAAAAAAATATTAAGCCAAGACTAATACTAGCGGTTTTCAAGCGTTGTCAAACAGTATTTTTGACGGACCATTTTAAAAGGCAACCTTTTATTGGCAATCATCGCGTTTTATTAATTAAAGCCATTATAGCTTACTATTTGGAGCTGCGTATCCATCACGCAACAAAAACCTTTGAACCAAAAGAAAAAATACGAAATGTGCATAATAAATTGGTTTTATTTAAGGGTCAGTGAATGACAGATGATTTTAATCTATACCTATAAAATGCTTGGTCCTGAATGACTGACTGACTGACGGATCAACGCACAGCCTGCACCGCTGATTGTAGAGATCTGAAACTTGGTAGGTGTGTTCTTTGTATAATATAGGCATCCGATAAGAAATTATTTTTCGAAATTCGACCCCCAAAGGGGTGAAAAAGGAGAACAAAGTTTGTATGAGACAACGTGATTCATTGGTCCAATATACTTCAAACTTTGCATAAGCATTCTTTAACAGAATTAAATGCGTTGCATTCGAATTTATTGAGTTGTGTTATGTACTTATGTAGGTTTGTTGTAAACTTAAGAATTTAAGATGTAGAAAGCGTATGTTTGTGTTATTAAATGTCACCATATTTATGGTGATCCTGAGATCAGTAGACGTAGAGCAGAAGAAAGGTTTAGGACAGACATTGTAATGGTGTTATGATGGTTACATCGGTATGAAAATTCTGTTTCGCAATAGCGGCTGATGTGAAGATTAGGATCTTGATGCTTTTCAAATAAAGTTTTGGGGAAGACATACTGGTGTTTTTTCTTACCTGCCCCCTACAAATAAATCTTGATTATAAAATTTACGAATCTAAGTAAGTAGTCTATTTAAAAACAATAAAAGTCCTTTGGGGAAGACAATGCTGGTGTTTATTCTTAGCTGCCCCCTACAAATAAATCTTGATTATAAAATTTACGAATCTAATTAGTATTTAAAAAAAAATCATTTAAAGTCCTACGAATCCTACTTTCTGTTATACTATAATTTTACAAATTTGAAAGTTAGGATGTTTGAATGTTTGTTTAGTATTCAACGGATCAGGATGAAACTTGGAGCACCTGTAGGTTAGGTTCAGAAATAGGCCATAGGCTAGTTTTCGAGGAGGGAAAACCTTCGCTTCCACAGGAAAAACTAAACAACGCGGGTGAAACCGCAGGCGAAAAGCTAGTGTGAAATAAAAAACATGTTAAGTATTTACTTGCGTTCTTTAAATTATCTAACCAATATTTATCCAGATAAAAACACCACAATTTATAGGTTGTCTTTTTTTTAAATTGTAAATCAGATAAAACACCATAATCCATAGATTGTGGCTGTTTTTGTTATGTAATTCCACTAAAATAATCAAAATGCTAAATGTGGGGATTTTTTTCTATGGAGGTCAACACTCGCCTATCAATAGTGCTATCTCATGTGGCCACGCTATGCCCTTGTCTATAGTTTTCTCTGTCTACGGGATCTACAGTGCTACAAGGGTCTTTTGGCACGTGGCGGAAATCGGAACTAACGACGCCATCTTGTGAAATGTCATTCATTGACTGATCATTCAGTGTGTTGTCTGTCGTGGTGATTTTGCGCTTAAAATTCAATAAAAATACGAAAAATATGCCAAAAGTGATACGAAGTGGAGTGAGACAAATGGTCTTGAACGTGAAAGAGTTTTTTATGAAAGAAAAGCAGTCTAACGCCCCGATAATACCGTTTGAAAAAGTAAATGAGCGAGTTGCAGCGGCAACGGGTAAGTGATACCATACGTCGTAGCCTAACTCCCTTTCATGAACATAAATAGGAAATAGGCTAAGTTTTGCTGCAGCTCTAATTTGTATTTTGTATTTTTATTGCGATTTCAGGAATATCTTTACGAACTATAATACTGATTGGAAATGAAGGACGACTGGCGGCAGCTTCAGGTACTAAAATAGTTACACCAAGAAAAAAACGAAAAACAAGGAAGGACAAAATTACAATGGATAATTTTGACCTTGGAGTTTTACGGCGAAAAATTCACGAATTTTATACTATGAAAAAAGAAATTCCGACAGTTATCAAACTGCACCGTCTACTAAAGGAAGAAATTGGTTTTGAAGGCAGTCGGGAAATCCTTAGACAACATATTAAAAAGATTGGTTTCCGGTTCAAAAAAACAAAGAGCAATAGAAAGGTCCTCATGGAAAGAAATGACATAACCGCATGGCGTGCTCAAAAAAACAAAGAGCATTAGAAAAGTCCTGATGGAAAGAAATGACATAACCGCATGGCGTGCTCGGTATCTGCAGGTATATTTTTTATTAATTTTCGATTGTATATAATTAATTAAGTAATAATAACAAAAACTATTTATAAAAGCTATGGACAATTCAACAACTTATTTTGCAATTAATTATATTTCAGTCTTTAAAGCAAAATGAGGAGAATGAAAAATTACCAGTCGTCTACCTCGATGAAACTTATATTCACGCCGGTCATACAGCAGGAAAATGTTGGCAAAACGATGATGAAACAGGTATTGGCTTTGATATTTAATTAATACTATGTACTATTAATATATATATATATACTATTAATACTGTGCCCGTGACTTCGTACGCCGCGTTTGTATGGAAAACACGCAGTGTCGAACACACTGAAAACGCCTCTCCCTCCGCGCGCAGGAGCGGGATCCGTCAGCCCGCGCGCGTTTTGTTTCTCGCTGTCTGATCTTTGCCTTTGTATGAAAAACACGCTTCGGCGACAAAAAATCCGAAAAAAATTGTTTCGGTCTTGGTGTTGTTAATAATGCCCCTATTGCATTTGAATTGAATTTGAATGAAATCTAACGATTCGGCTGTGAACCCTGGACTAACATCCAAACTTTTATACCAAGCCGTGAGAGTGGATGGATGAGGCAAACAAGTATTAAATTGTTTCCTTACATATTTGTACGCTCGTGGACTAATAAAATTCAAGCACTATGCAAATTTGCGCAAAGCGGGCGAAAATTTTCTGCCACTTCCTTTGGGATTCAAAAACTTTCTTAAAAAATCTTTGTTTACTGGATCAATTGACTGTAATAACTCGCCATCTTCTACTGTCACAAAACATTTCGCTTTTAGTTCTGCAATGACATTTTCTAAATTAGCTACTTTTTTGGTCAAGCGTCTACTTTTTTCTCGGAGAGCCTTTAGCTTTTTCCTCCTCTCTTCGGATTGTTTTTCAGATCTCTTTAACTTTCTTCGCAATGTCCGTGGTGTATAGTTGGGTGACTTAGTCTAAAAATAAACACAGTCAATACAATACAATAATTCTTTATTGCACCAAAATATTACAAATACAAAAAACATAGTTAAAAACAGTAAGTACAATACAGGCGGCCTTATTGCTAGGGTAGCAATTTCTTCCAGGCAACCTTTGGGTACTGGAGTACATAAAATAAGCAGGGTTAGTGCATTAGTTATACAAGGTACATTACATGTAAAATACGTAAAAATATTTACATTTTACTACATAAATAAATATTATAATAAACTAATATATATACAATATAATAGACTAATACATACTTATATTATGGAAGATAGGAGTAATAATAAATAACCAGATAGATGATAGAAATGACAGTTGGTTGAATGAGCAAGTGTTACAATTTTATTACATTAGGAAATGTTTTTTTTTTAAATAGTTTATCTTCAACATATTTTTTTTTTTTTCAGAATTTATTATATTTCAGAATATACTTACTTCTGTTGCAAGGTTACCATCATAGGGTTGGGCTACTTTGATTTTTTTTGCAGGTGGTTGTTCCTTGTCCTGAAATGATAAATATACAATCAAAATAAGAAGAGTAAAAAAAAAGCATACAAAATAGGAAATATTCTAAACTAGCTGTGCCCGCGACTTCGTACGCGTGGTTTGTATGGAAAACAAACAGTGTTGACCATACTGAAAACGCTTCTCCGCGCGTAGTAGCGGGATCTGCTAGCCCACGCGCGAAAGCGTGTTTGTAATTGTCTGATCTTTGTCTTTGTATCGAAAACACATTCCCGCGCGTGGGCTAGCAGATCCCGCTCCTACGCGCGGAGAAGCGTTTTCAGTATGTTCGACACTGCGTCTTTTCCATACAAACTGGGGGACTTATTCAATGTTAGATTTTATTCAATGAGTTTAGGTAACAATAAACCCTAAGTCAGGTAGCGTGATTATTTCTATCCTACGTTTGACTCTAGTTAAATTTAAAATCATTCAGTAGATTAAAAAAAGTTCCTTCAAAATTGGTTAATAACAAACAAAATTCATTTACTGCCTACCCTCTAAGTCAGGTGGCGTGATTATATGTATTGTTACTTTGATTTTAGGCAATGCTCAGTCGAATAAAAAAAGTACCATTAATATCGGTTCAATACAATTAAAATTAAATTTCCTGCCTACCCCCTACGTCAGGTGGCGTGATTATTTGTATTGTGTCTTTAAGTCTAGGTAATATTTAATCGAATAAAAAAAGTTTCATCAAAATCGGTTAAAAAATAACCAAAATACAACGTCCTGCCTACCCCCTAAGTTAGGTGGCGTGATTTTTTCTATCCTAAGTTTGAACCCGGATAACACATAGTCGAATAAAAAAAGTTTCATCAAAATCGGTCCAGTGGTTTTGGCGTGATGCGGCAACAGACAGACAGACAGACAGGCAATAATTAAAAAAAAAAATGATTTGGTCTTGGTATCGTTAATAATGCCTATTGCAATTATTTTTTCACAAAAATATTCAATGTACAGACACGACCCCTCTAGAGATTTATTATATGTTCGCGACGGCGCAAACGTATTTAATTTTTGTATTTTTTATTCCCATCGAAATAAGGAGTATTTTTTAGGATGGCCACACTTGAGAGCTGTCATCCCTTAAATAAGAGGCAAATTCAAATTAGCCAATCAGAGCGAGTGATAGATCGAGATAGCAATAGTATTCTATTCTTGTCTTTTTACGAACTTGACGTATGATCAAGAATATTCGAGAATCGATATAACGCCATCCCTGTCTTACTAGTGACAGTTTGTATTTAGCTATCTCGATCGAACATTATAGAAGACGCTTGACATTTCGAGAAAAGAATTGCCAGCTGTTTCCCGAGAATTCTACAGTACCGAGATTGGAGTATATTAACGGCTGCGTAGACCGCACCAAGCATATAGTTTCGATATAGTTTCGGCATATAGTTTCGCCATAGAGTACAGTGATATAGTTTCGTCATATAGTTTCGGGAGATCAGTCCGAATAGTAGAAAAATAGTGGACAGTGAACAGAATAGATATAGTTTCGTGATAGATACAGTATAGTTCAGTGATATAGTTTCGTGACAATACAGAATAGTATAGGTACACTTCCGAATAGCGGAAGGATAGTGGACAGTGAACAGTATATAGTAACAGTGACAGTGATTCCGTGATAGTTCGTTTATAGTTATCGACAAAGAGTTCCGTAAACAGTTTCCGCTTCGTATCTGTTTTCTAATAAGCAGCAAGAACAAGAATAACAGTGGAAATAACAGTGATTAATAGTGATAACAGAAGTGTGAAGTGCCGTTTATAGTATAATTGATAAATATTTAAGATTTTGTGCCAATCTTTTTTACAGTGTTGCCAGATAGATTTAACATTTCATTATTTGTAGAATTTACGTTTTCATTTGTTCTTTTTGACAGTTCGTCCATAGTGTTGCCAGTATTTTTTATATAGTTTTGTTAGTAGTTTTTCGTCAATAAATATACAGTCCATTTATAGTATAGTTTTATTTCGTGTACATTGAGGTAGGCACGTTTGGTTACGCCGAACACTATCTCGTACATTATATGTATAGATAAATTATTTTACTCACAGAATCAACCTCAGAGTTTGTTTTATAGTTAGACAATACAAACAATGAAAGTTTAAAATTAGATAGAAAATTAAGTGATAAGTATTTACAAGGTCAACTTTAGTCCTTAAATCAGCAACATCACGTGAGCTGACCGTGGAAGATGTGGTTAAATCGCCCATTTCAATACCATGTGAACTGATTGAAGAGGATGTGGATGGCATAGATGTTTTGATTTCCTGAAAGTAAAAATATATTCTGCAGGTACTTAAGACGTTTTAAATTAGTAATTTTATGTAAATTCTGATCTTGGTAAGGAAAATTTTTAAAAAAGCAAGTTTTCATTTTCAAAAAAGCTATAACTTGCACCTATCTAATAAAGGCTTACAAGGTCAACTTCAGTCCTTAAATCAGCAATATCACGTGAGCTGACCGTGGAAGATGTGGTTAAATCACCCATTTCAATATCATGTGAACTGACTGAAGAGGATGTGGATGGCATAGATGTTTTGATTTCCTGAAAGTAAAATTATATTCTGCAGGTACTTAAGACATTTTAAATTAATAATTTTATGTAATTTCTGTTCTTGGTAAGGAATTTTAAAAAAAAACAAGTTTACAACTTCAAAAAAGCTTGAACTTTAAAGTAATTTGTCCAAAATAAAAAAAATAAGTCGGCTACATACCCAATTATAGATAAATACCTAAATAAAATAATAACATACGGGTAAAGGCACAGCATTAGGGAGAAGAATAGTCAATTTCTTCTTTTTAAATAGCAAATCTTGAGCAAAATGCTTGCTGCAGATTTTAGACGACTTTTTTGGAGTCCAGTTAGTTCGTCCTGTGGCTTCAATCCATTTTTTACGCAAAAAATCATCATCTGGAAAGCTAAAACAGAAAAGAATATTATTATAATATTTTGCCTAACAAAGTAGATATAAATTACCAATAGGCGGCGGCTAAAAACAAAATGTTGTAATCTATTGATTCAGAATATAAAAAAAATATTACAGTAATGAGTTTTGGTATTATAGTGATATATATCAAAAATGACGAAAACCACATTTTTTTTTGGGCCATTGACGTTTTGCCTACCCCACAAGGGATAAAGGCGTGATGTATATATATTTTATATGAAAATAGTTGAAAAAAATGTAATGCCTGAACAAATTCACAAGGCAATATTTTGTTGTTATTATTAGCCATCGATTAAGAGAAGTTAGTATAATAAATATTTATTTTATTTACATTTAAAATTACAGACAACTGAAATAGATTTTATTTCTGTCGAACCTGATAAATGGAAATTCTCCATTACCCACAATTGTGGGAGAATATGCCTTCTAAAGTTGGCAATATTGGCGTATAGGTTATGTTTTGTTAATTCATTAAAAACACTGTGTTTAAGTACTTTGTGTGTATTTCGTACAAAGACCTTTGAAAAGTACTTTAAATTATACAAGAAGAAGCCAAAACTAAGGGCTAAACGATGTCAAAACAGTGAGTACTTACGAATGAAATGATATGTCTGGTTTTTTTCTTTCACTATCACTTTTGCACTCTAAAACACTACACCGAACCATGTTTTATGCAATTGTCATTAGAACAGTTAATCAGTGATCTTTCAGATCAACGGTAGTTCTTTCTGTGCACAGGTATCGAAGATTTTTTCCAAATTTAAACAATGACAAACAAAATTCTGTATCAAACGTCAAAGTTGTTTAGCAAAGTAGTTTGCTGGCCTTGAAAAAACCGGCACGCGCCGCGAAACAAAACATCTTATCATTCTGTCCCGCTTTTTTACACGTCATAGGCATAAGTATATCTTTGTCTTGTGTGAATGAATAAGATGCTATCACGTCGTCTATAGTTTTCTCTGTCTACGGTAGATCCCGTAAGTCTCATTCGTAAGTTAGAACCAAGCGTGTCATTATTTTTCTACCTACTGTGACGTCACATGAGCCATTTAGTGATGGGAACTACCCGACCGCGCGTAATCGATTCAAAATAAAAAATAAATTTTATAATATCGATTTGGAAATCGATTCTAGGTTCTATCTAGCGAAAGCTGACCCCGAGAAATGGCGGCTTAATACGTTTTTTTTTGTGAAAACTAAATGAAGCGGGCGCTCGCCGCGTACCTACCTACTACAAGGCCGGTAGGTAAAGTCGCAACCACGCGCCCGCCGCACACGTATCCCAGTCGCAACCACGCGCCCGCCGCACACGTATCCACCTACCTACCTATTACATTACAACTTAGCTATTGAATCAAGCGAGCGCTCGCCGCGTACCTACCTTCCTACTGTCGGGAGTCTCGACAATACCTGCCTACCTACCTATTACTAGGTAGGTACTATTTGTATTTTGCAGGTAGGTACGGTAGGTAGGTAGGTATGTCTGCGGCGGGCTCGTGATTGCGACAGTACTTACCTTTTAGTAGGTAGGTAGGTATACGAAGGGCACGGGTTTGCAACTTTATATACCTTTGATTAGGTAAGTACCTAGGTAGCTAGATACATTATGCGGCGTGCGCGAGCCAGTACCTACAAAATACACATCCTATCTAGTAATAGGTAGGTAGGCAGGTATTGTCGAGACTCCCGACAGTAGGTAGGTAGGTACGCGGCGAGCGCTCGCTTGATTCAATAGCTAAGTTGTAATGTAATAGTATTTACTTTGAATCGATAGTTGCGACTGTACCTACCGGCCTTGTAGTAGGTAGGTAGGTACAGTTAAGCGGTTTGATCAAAATAGGTTTGTAATATGTAGGTAGGTACGCGGAGAGCGCTCGCTTTATTTAATTTTCGTTACGTTTTGTCTGATAGTATTTATTGCCCCTGGAATAAAATTAGCTTGTTATATAATTGTCTTTTGGTCACTGCAACTTTCACGTGCTTTGTTAAATAATGAAAACTTAAATCAATATATACATTTGCCACTGCCTTAATTAATAGTATTAAATGGTTTTCTGTTGGCGATTGATCAAATTGATGAATAGCAATGCAACTGAAAATGTTACTGTTGACAAAAGTACGCAGAATCTTATTAATCATGAGATGTTTAGTCAATGATGGCTTGGTACAAAACTTTTGTGTTTTGACAATTGTTTGCCGAATTTCTAACTCTGCTACTCTGCAAATTTGAATTACATCTTTTGATGGGTTAACTAGTCCTCCCTCATCCTTAAAAGTAACAAACTCAAAAGATGATCTGTCTGTGCTAGTTTTAGGTACAACATCGCTACATTCCTCGCATTTGATCTTTTTTCCTAGAGCTCTTACAACGTATCCAGCAATATATGTTATAATCTGCTCGCAAAATTCTGTCATGTTAGGCAAAGTGCTACAAAAACTATCAAAATCACAACTACTACTCATGTTATTGCCTGCTTCGTCATCAGCCAGTGCGACTCGGGTTGTGGTTGAATTTATTGTTTCCACCGCAGAAGAACAATTCAATACTGAAATTTTGTTCTAATTCAACACAATTTCCTTCATTACTATTTTTGATTTCAACATGACATAGCATTTTTTTGTAACATGACTCAAATTGTCTGGACGTTGGATTATTATTGCAACTGCCATGAGCTCTTATGTTGCAAAAGAACAATTCAAGGTGGTCTTGACTAAATCGGTACATCGATATGAACTCCATTCTTTTCTCTTCTACCATCCTCTGAAACATTACTTTTGTGCTTTTTATACATACTAGCAAGCCGACGAAACCCGTTTTTCTACCACTATTAACCAATAAGTCTCCTTGTGTTGTTCGTAATCCATTAATGTAATTTTCGGCAATATCCAAAAATTCCATTATTCTGGTCTTGTTGTGTTTGTTAAGAGGCTGTTTAAAATCAAAATGTTTTAAGTCTCTAGAGTTGAGTATGTCGAATAGATATAAAGGCGTATCAGAAGGGTCGTCAGAATCATTCATGATGATCAACTACTTGTTATGGACACAGCACAACAGATAAAAACAGTTATCAAGAATCAACAGTTGTTTAATTTTAAAGAGACACTTCTTTCGAGATAAATCACAAAATTAATGCACTAGCACATCAGCAAACACTTTTACTGTCCTTTACGATTATAATTAATTCGAAAAAGGTCTTGATTCCGCGAAACAGAAACGATTCGTCGCATACGACCTTATTCTCCTTCGCGGCGGCGATCAACATGGCCGCGGCGACCAGAGACACCCACTTTGTTTGTTTTTAAAGACGGCGTTTGGATACGCGCCGTCACGGCCGGACTGACCCGCGACCGTCCTCGGGCGCTCCAGTTTGCAGTCCTGTAACAATCACACAAGAAAAATAGTATCGTTACGTTACTTGTTGATCGACCAGCTCGTCCAACCTGACAAAGCGTGAACTGTCGTTGCGTATCACCTTCATTCTAACAACCATTACCAAACCAGCTGTCTCAACGTAAGCAGTATGTCCTATCGACCAACCTCTAAGGTCTGGCCCGGACGATACTGGCATACTTTTCGTCAAATCGACACACATTTCTTTTAAAACACACTGGACCGGACGCGTATCTCCTTTCGACCAGCAAGCATCTGTGTCCTGGTCCTGGACGATACGGTCCCTTCGACCAGTAAACAAATAAGGCCCGGATGAATGTGTCCTTTCAACCAGCCGCGTGAACGCTGCATGGCCCGGTACGACATTATCCTCTCGACCATTAACACAAACACAGTTAGACCAGACGAATGTGTCCTTTCGACCAACCGCTTATAGCTGTATGGACCGGCACGACATTGTCCCTTCGACTAACTTTACACCATCCGAGAAATCCCTTTGAATAACAAAGCATTAAACTTAGATGAGTACCCAGCACATCTGTTGCACATACATACGTACCTAAATTTTACTGACTATCCTGCTCTGCGTGAATTTCGACTTCATACTCAAAATCCGGGACTTCATACTCAAAATCCGGGACTTCACTCAACTTATCTGATCCTGCTGTAAGTGTCTCAGAGTCTGCGGTAAGTGTCTCAGATCCTATGGCTATAGTATCAGAGCTTGCATTTGAGGTATCACAATTATCTATTATGTCGAGCCGATCATTATTAAGTTCTATGTTTTCCGGCGCCGTCACGGTATCATCCTCATTCATCAAACTTGTAGAAATTTCGATTAAACCATCATGACCGCGAGGTACTGGACGCAAATTCTCATGTGCATATTTAAAGGTACGATGTGAGCCAGACATACTTCTTAACTCATAACGGTCATTATCTAAAACTGCGGTTATTATAAATGGACCCCTAAATTTTCTATCTAGTTTAGTTTGATTCCGTTCGCTGCTTTTAATAAAAACGAAATCACCTTTTGAGAACGGCTTGATAGTTGCGCGCCCTTGATTAAAACGTTTAGCATCCGACGCAGCTGCATTTTTTATGTTATTGGATGCATCTTCCCTAGCAGAATCTAAATCAATTCTGTTTTCATTTTCTGGTCCAGATGGTCTTATTTTTGACATTCCTAACGATTGTGATCGAATACCAAACATAAGTTCCGTTGGCGTATATTTTGTGACTGTGGATTTGGTACTATTCAACGCTAACTGTACATTTCCTAATTCGTCACGCCATGTTTTGTTTGGGTCATTTTCGATAATCGTTAGTAAGCTTTTTAGGGTACGCATGACACGTTCTACCTGGCCGTTTGCCCTGCTAGAGCCCGTTGCTATAAAATGTAGTTCAATATTATGTTCAGAGCAAAAGTTTTTAAATTCCTGGCTGATGTAACACCTGCCCTGATCAGCAATTATGCGCTTCGGTGCTCCAAAAAGACTAACAGCGTTTTTAAGAGCCCGAGTTGCACTAGCTGCGTCTATTAATAATGTATGCTCCAGCAGAACGTATTTAGTGAACGCATCAATTATTACAGAGCAATATTCCTTACGATCACTTTTACCGCTAAGCTTGCCGGTGAAATCTATATGAATCGTGTGCCACGGTTCTGACACTTTGGGAATGGAGTGTAATTGTACAGGTTGAGCACCTGAGATACCTTTAGAGGCTTTGCAAACTATGCAAGAGTCTATGAACTTCCTGACACACTTTGCCATCTGAGGAAACCAGAATTGTTCATATAGTTTGTCCAATGTTTTGTCACTTCCTAGATGTTGCAACTCATTGTGAACGTGATTGATCAAAGTCCAGATTAGGGAACGAGGGATGACTGGTAACCAGGAAATTACCTTATTTCTTGCAATCTTCCTGTAGAGAATTCCATCCCTAACGTCATAGGTTTGAGCTACCGTTTCAGGAAAATCATTGTTATTGTGCTTGTTGATCAAATCCTGAATTTCGGGGTCGCGTTTTTGTTCTACAGATATCCAACCTTGATGTAGTTCTACAAAATGTACCGTCTTAGTCTCAGGTCTAGTTTGCGAAGTGGAAGCCGAATCGTTGGAGTCTGGCAATGGATTTCTGGAAAGATAATCCGCATGTTCCATTGATTTCCCTTCACGATATACGATATCAAAATCGAAGGCTTGTAAAAATGCCCACCAGCGATGGACACGTGGGGTCAGATAAATTTTTGATTTTGATGCTTTGAGCGAATTACAGTCCGTAAGAACTTTGAAACGCCTACCATAAAGATAATGGCGGAAATGCTCAACCGCTCGTACCACAGCTAGCGTTTCTAGTTCGTACGAGTGATAGCGAGACTCTACTTCGGTTGTTCGTTTGCTGAAGTATTCTACTACATGAGGAAGGTCGTTTTTCTTTTGTATGAGTATCGCCCCATACCCCTCCGAACTGGCGTCACAATGCAATTCAACGGGTAGTGCCGGATCGAAGATAGTCAAAACTGGCTCAGACGTAAGTATCCCTACAATGGTAGTGCGAATGTTTTCATGTTTTTCAGACCATTTTATTTGCCCTTTCAGTTTGGTAAGAGGATATAACGGGCTAACGATGTTTGTAAACCCGGGAATAAATTTTCGGAAGTAAGACGCAAGGCCTAAAAATTGACGCACCTGCGTTGCTGTTTTGGGCTGAGGGGAGTTTAATAGAGCCTTTATTTTACGTGAATTTGGTCTCACCTCACCACACTGCAGAGAGTATCCCAGAAAGTCAATTTGCTTTTTCATAAATTTACATTTTTTAAGGTTGAACGAGAACCCAGCCATAGATAGAGCACGTAATACCTCATCAAGTCGTTTTAGACCTTCAGCTATTTCTGCGGAATAGCATAAAACGTCGTCCATATAAATCAGGGGTTTATCTTTAAGCTGATGTACAGCTTTAGTGATACACCTTTGGTAAACAGATGGAGCATTACGCAGTCCAAAGGGCATCGCAAGATATTCGTATTGACCTTCAGGCGTCACAAATGCTGTCTTTTCTACCGAATCGGGGTGAATGGGAATTTGGTGAAATCCTGAAGCCATATCTAATGACGAAAAAACATGGGCTCCACTAAGCTGATCAATTTGTTCGTCGATACGGGGAAGGGGGTAATGTTCAGGTTGTGTATTAGAGTTAAGCTCTCGATAATCAACACACATTCTATCGGTATTATCTTTTTTCTTCACCAGTAGTATGGGACTCGCAAACGGTGATGAGCTCTCTCGAATGACGCCTGCGTCCAGTAACTCTTGAACTTTTTCTCTAACAATTTGTTTTTCAACAGGAGCTAACCTATAAGGACGCCTTTGAACTGTTTTGTGTGGCTCTACTAATTGAATTTCTAACTCTCCTGTTTTCACGCGTTTATTAGAAACGCCCTCTATGAAACAATCGGCATAGCGATTTAATAATTGAATGAGGGCATCTCTATCATTACCTGTCAAATCTGTATCTACCTGGGTAAAATCTGGCTTATTAGAATGCAATTCACAAACATTAGCTTGGTTTTTGTTATAAAATGTCACATTATCGTCCTCCATATTTACACCTACGCCATTACTTAAAATTTCTTTACCTACTGTAAGCGGTTCTTTAATTAAAGTACAAGAGTCTGGTATAACATGAAATGTTAAGGTTCGAGAAATGTCTCCAAATGATACATGACTCTCAATTTCAGATGTGCAAAGTACCTCACTTTTTCCAATACCACTAAGATAAACGAGATTTTTGCGCACAGTACCAGGTAGTTTACTAGAAAAACTTTCTTTTACTAAAGAGCAAGAGGATCCACTATCAAAATAAAAAGGGGCAGGCTCACCGGAAGACATCCTCAAGATACCACTCGACACACGTTGCTCGCAGAAATTGACCTCTTTTCTAGGAATAGCCTTTTTTTCTGGGCAGTTTGTTGCTACATGTCCAGGATTACCGCAGATATAGCAGGTTACATTAAAATTCCTCTCAGCAGTATGTGATGACGATGAAGTCGAAGAGCCCTGTTGTTGAGGTACCTTAGTAGAATTTTCTCTCCGTTTCCTGCATTCAGACCAACGATGTCCGGATATTCCACACCCATGACATTTGCCTTGGAACTTGGTATCTGCCATTCGGGGTCGTTTGAAACTAATTTCTTGATTTTCAGTTGCATCCATATGTCGCTTTAAAGTAATTCCATTTAGTATTCTAAATAACTGAGCCTTGGTAGTATAGCATGAGCACTTAGTTCACGACGCACCAAGTTATTCTTTTGGCATAATACTGATATAACAAAACCTGTTATAACCTCTTCTGGCATCTGAGTCTTAGGTATACGTTCAATCATATTCCATAAACGTAGACCAGCTTCTGTAGCAGTTTCCTTGGCTCCAACTTGAAAATGTAAAACCTCATCAAAATAGTCTTGAAACAATTTTGGTTGACAAAAATGGGCCATCAAATTTTGTTTTACAGCATCCCATGTTAACTCATTCAAATTCAATTTAGTCAAACAAGTGGCTGCACGTCCCTTTAGAGCGCCAGTAAGGGCCACAAGCAAATCAACACCTGCAAGGTGCTTGCTTTTAACTATTAGCTCCATAACCTTGCACCAACCTTCTATGTCCGCATCATTATCTTCTGGATCGAACTGTAGCAGTTTCACTGCATTAGACTGGGCGTTCAGGGCGTTAGAGTTTGCCGCCAGTGGTTGTGAAGTTGCTAAGACTCGAGTAAGAAGCGCTTCCATGTTACTTATCAACTTCATGGCACTGTTTTCTTCAGGTGATGATTTCTGTCCTGGCGGCGGCTCATTTGATCCCACTTCTGATAAAGGCGTATCAGAAGGGTCGTCAGAATCATTCATGATGATCAACTACTTGTTATGGACACAGCACAACAGATAAAAACAGTTATCAAGAATCAACAGTTGTTTAATTTTAAAGAGACACTTCTTTCGAGATAAATCACAAAATTAATGCACTAGCACATCAGCAAACACTTTTACTGTCCTTTACGATTATAATTAATTCGAAAAAGGTCTTGATTCCGCGAAACAGAAACGATTCGTCGCATACGACCTTATTCTCCTTCGCGGCGGCGATCAACATGGCCGCGGCGACCAGAGACACCCACTTTGTTTGTTTTTAAAGACGGCGTTTGGATACGCGCCGTCAGATAATTAAATATCCTTATAAATTCTGCAGTAGCGGAAGATTCTTTAAAATCAGGAATTTTTAATTTTTCTCTACAAAAATCCAGGGATTTGGCAACACTTTTACTGAGAAGTTGTGTGGCCAACTTCACCTTCATCTTTTGATTATGAAAATTTATGTGGCTGTTTCGTAACTTATTTGCTAAATGGAAGTATTCTGTCGTTTGAAGTTTGTTTAAACGTTCAAGATATGCCCATGAAACAGTTTTACCATTACAGTCTACAATATTTCCATAAGACTGAAGACAATTCCTCACCAACTTTATCATGTGACAAGCGTCCAATAAAACTGCGATTGGTTGTTTTGTAACAGGGTTTTCAAATGTTGTGATCATCTGTTCGTTTGGTTGTAATTTGCAACCCAATATTTTAGCATGTAGTCATTTTAAACTTTTTAAATGTTTGCCGTACGAATCTCTTAGGTTTTTCCATTTGGTCCTTGCACTGTCACCTGCAACAATGAAACAAAACTATTTCGTAAAGTTATCATTATGAATAAAAAAAATCGTGTTATTTTATGAGTTGAATATTAAAATTGTCTTTTTTTTGCAGTTTACTAGCGACGGGAGATTCATTTAAATCAATTGGAAACAGTTACAGAGTCGGATATTCTACAGTAGGAGACATCGTAGGTGAAGTATGTGAGGCTATTTGGAACAGATTCATCATTCGCTTGCCCTTATCCCATTTACTTGGGGTCGGCGCAGTACGTTTTCTTCTTCCATTCATCCCTGTCAGCCGTCAATTCAACACTCACACCTGTTTTAGACATATCATCTTTCACGCAGTCCATCCATCTTTTCTTTGGTCGTCCTCTCCCAACATATCCATCCACATTCAAATTCATTACCCTTTTGCCTATATGACTTTCATCCCTCCGCATAACATGGCCATACCACGCAAGACGATTTCCTCTTACTTTGTCGGTAATTGGCGCAACTTTCAGACTTCCTCTTATATACTCATTCCTTATCTTATCCATTCTTGTTACTCCACACATCCATCTCAGCATTCGCATTTCCGCAGCATGAAGTTTTCTTTCATCCATCACTTTCATAGCCCAACACTCTAATCCATACATGACGACAGGTCTTATGACGCTCTTATAGATTTTCCCTTTCAGCCTGAAGGGCATTCGGGGGTCGCAAGTTGTTCCTGTAACCTGTCGCCTATTTGGAACAGATTACAACCAGTATATATGAAGAATCCCACTGAAGAAATGTGGACATTGACATCGGAAGAGTTTAACAACATATGGCAATTCCCAAATTGTATTGGGAGCATTGATGGGAAGCACATTACTGTTGTTTGTCCTCGTAATTCAGGTAGTAATTATTTTTGCTACCTAAAAAAAATTCGCTACCTAAAAAGAATCGCGCGCGCGCAGCGCAGCAGCCGTCTCCACCGGTAACAACAGGGTGAGTGGAGGTAGGCGGACGGGACGGGATGGCAAGCGACGGCTGTGCGCGGGGGGGGTACAAAGTTTCGGCGCACACGCGGTACTTTTCGTACTGTACCGCCTACCGGTCCGGTACGCGGTTCCGCTTCCGCGACAGCTACGGAAATCTCATACTAAATACCGCGCGGGATAACGGTTGGGTATTACCGCTACCCACGGCGGTGGCGGATACCGCTACGCTTTGAACAGGCCTTAATAAATATGGATAATGGAAATAAATTATGAAACGTCAGAAAGCTCCTCATTAGGCATTGTGCATAATACGACCACTTTTTTTTACCTTATTTTATTATTTGTTAGAAACAGATCTTAGGTATACATTGTACAGGTAAAAATTAAGACCCCACCATATTTAAAAATATGTTTTAATGCCAGTGCACACGGGGCCTGTTTAAGGGTTAAACACATCCATTCTCAAAAAGCTCTCGTACTTTCAAAGGGATGAAATTTTGCTCGATTCGATGATTGAGTGACTCTTTCGTACCATTTAATGCACAGAGCACTTCGACGATTGAATTTTTTTCTTTTTCTAGAAATGAAATCCTTGAATGAAATATAGCCATAACAGAATGCAAATAGAACAAGTATATTTCACTCGTTTCATTTTCGAAAAACCTTTTTATCAGAACAGGTACTTTTTCCGACGTTGTGAAAAACTCCTTTAATGGCTCGTATAGTTTAACCCTTTAACTGGTAGAGGAAACTAGCCATCCGATTTAAATGAAACTCATATATGTTATGTATTATGGTGTATTGAAACTAAATTGGAAATTTTTTATTTTTTTAAAAATTAAGGCGGCAATATTTTTGCCACTACTGGTCTAGCTCATATTTACTAGATGTCCTTCGTATGAAAATCCCTGAAACAAGGTGCAGCACAAAGAGGTACCTGGCACGTATCACAATGAATGTTGGACCTTTTATTTTTTGTAGCAGTGCTGCAAAGCCTACAGCGTCTGTAGGTGCCTTCTGGGAAATGCGCACCAAGATTTCCAAACCGAATTTCATCTGGCACGTCAAAAGCTTTCTTTTGTCGGGATACACTTTCGTCGATGCGTCTTTTTTTCTTTGCTAAGAACTTTGCGGTACTCGCAAACTTTCGTTTCCGGAATGATATGTTGTCTATAAGAGATCTTGTTAGTGAAAGTCTAAATGCCTTTTGATTCATTGGCATTTGTACCCTTGGATTTGTCGAGTACAATATGTGCGCATTGGTGATTGCCGTATCCACCAAAAAATAGAACACCCGCTTCCACCACTTTTTGCTTTTTCGGCCAAGTTCATAGACTGCCTTGTGCTGGTCGAATCTATCTACGCCTCCCATCCGTTTTGTATATTGGATCACTGAGACTGGACAGGTAAAAGGTTTCCTAGTTCCGTCTTTTTGTGTGCGTTGACAAATGGTCTTCTCCCTTGGGTGAAATGCGGTACTCAAAACGGTGACTAACTTTGTGTCTTTCCATATGACGAATCCAACGTTGCTCCTCACTCTCCATTTATATTGGCCTCTTTGAAGACGTTTCAGTTTTGTACTTTGCTTTTTTATTATACGAGTAGCAACAGCATTACTCATCCCTGTAGGTTTTTTCACTAATACTGGCATTCCCACTCTATCATTTCTGGATGTTGCTGTGCTGTATATGCCGTGATCGTATAAATATTGAAGCAGGTCGTAACTGCTGAAAAAGTTATCAAACGCAATATGTGCTGTTAGTCTTTCATCGATAAGTGGCAGAGACAGAGATTTTACTACACTGCTGCCTAGACCATTCTCGACGGTTTCTCCTTTTCCAGTATAGAACTGGAACTGAAACAAATAACCCGTCTTGCTATCAGTTCTTGCCCATACTTTATAACCACGTTTTATTGGTTTTAGAGGCATGTATTGCTTTAGAGAGCTACGGCCTTTGAATTTGATCATTGACTCATCTATCGACTGCGATTTGGTATTTTTAGCATTGTTTTGACATCTTTGATTGATCTGATCCAAAAGAGGCCTTATTTTATATAGTTTATCAAAATTATCATCGCCTCTTCTAGGCATTTTTTCGTTGTCATTTACGTGTAAATATTTTGAAATCTTTTGGAATCTTTGAAGAGTCATTGTTTCTGCTACTTCAGGTACGCATAAGGCTGGATCAGATGACCAGTAATCTTCTACGCTAGGCAATTTGTGTATCCCCATTATAATTAACATTCCTATATAAGCCTTTATCTCTTTTTCTGTAAGGGGATCAAAGTTTCTTGAATTAGACTGTGTTGCATATAAATTCGTTTGATCTACCAAATTTGAGATAACTTCGTCATCAAAAAAAATATCAAAATAAGATATGGGTCTTGATCTTCCTGGAAAATGGTTTTTAGCACGTAGTTCGTCTTCATCAAAGAAAGATGTATCTGGTGGTGTATTTACCCAATCCGTTTTCTTCCAATTAATCTCATCCTCGTCAGAATTATCATCGTCTGAATCGGTTATTTCTTCTTCATCCTCAACATTACCATCAGAATTATTTTCATCGGAATCAGTGTTTTGCTCTTCATAATCATTATCATCGTCAACATTACTATCAGAATTATTTTCATCGGAATCAATGTTTTGCTCTTCATAATCATCATCATCGTCAGCATAATTTTCGACGGAATCAATCATTTGTTCTTCATCATCACCATCATCGCTATCAGGGATTTGAGAAATTTCAGGGACTGAAGGCACGGCTCGATCGGAAGATATGGATTGGCAGTGTGTGAACATGGAAGCTGAAGCTGATTGTCTTACAGGTGGTTTGGAAGCTGAAAGCTCGGCTGAAGCAGAGGGTGTTGCTGAAGGAGATGATTGTCTTACGGGTGGTTCTGAAGCTGAAGGCGGTGTGGCTGGAGCAGAGGGTGCAGCTGTAGCTGAAGAAGATGATTGTTTTGCAGGTGGTTCGGAAGCTGAAGGCGCGGCTGGAGCAGGGGGTCTAGCTGTAGCTGAAGAAGATGATTGTTTTGCAGGTGGTTCGGAAGCTGAAGGCGCGGCTGGAGCAGAAGGTGTAGCTGTAGCTGAAGAAGATGATTGTTTTGCAGATGGTTCGGAAGATGAAGGCACGGCTGGAGCAGAGGGTGTAGCTGTAGTTGAAGAAGATGATTGTTTTGCAGGTGGTTCGGAAGCTGAAGGCGCGGCTGGAGCAGGGGGTCTAGCTGTAGCTGAAGAAGATGATTGTTTTGCAGGTGGTTCGGAAGCTGATGGCGCGGCTGGAGCAGAAGGTGTAGCTGTAGCTGAAGAAGATGATTGTTTTGCAGATGGTTCGGAAGGTGAAGGCACGGCTGGAGCAGAGGGTGTAGCTGTAGTTGAAGAATATGATTGTTTTGCAGGTGGTTCGGAAGCTGAAGGCGCGGCTGGAGCAGGGGGTCTAGCTGTAGCTGAAGAAGATGATTGTTTTGCAGGTGGTTCGGAAGCTGAAGGCGCGGCTGGAGCAGGGGGTCTAGCTGTAGCTGAAGAAGATGATTGTTTTGCAGGTGGTTCGGAAGCTGAAGGCGCGGCTGGAGCAGAAGGTGTAGCTGTAGCTGAAGAAGATGATTGTTTTGCAGATGGTTTGGAAGCTGAAGACGCGGCTGGGGCAGGGGGTGTAGCGGAAGATGATTGTTTTCTAGGGGGTCCGGAAACTGAAGGCGGCGCGGTTGAGGCAGAGGGTGTAGCTCCAGCTGAAGAAGATGGCTTTTTTTCTTTTATAGGTGGTTTGGCAGTTGAAGGCGCGGTTGGTGCAGAGGGTGTAGCAGAAGAAGTTGATTGTTTTCTAGGGCGTCCGGAAACTGAAGGCGGCGCGGTTGAGGCAGAGGGTGTAGCTCTAGCTGAAGAAGATTGCATTCTTTCTTTTACAGGTGGTGGTTTGGTAGTTGAAGGCGCGGTTAGTGTAGAGGGTGTAGCATAAGAAGATGATTGTTTTCTAGGGGGTCCGGAAACTGAAGGCGGCGCGGTTGAGGCAGAGGGTGTAGCTCTAGCTGAAGAAAATTGCATTCTTTCTTTTACAGGTGGTTTGGCAGTTGAAGGCGCGGTTGGTGAAATGAAATGAAATGAAATCTTTATTCGTTCTAGAGTAGTACATATTGGTGTTACAGATAACATGGCGTCCTTTCACTCAACCGTTAGGTGTACGAATATTTTGTTAAAATTTATAACTACATACAAGAATCAAACTATAGAAAACAATAAAAAGCTATAACCCATTAGAATTAAATAAAGTCAATATACTTGTTTATGGTCAAAAATTATATAAATTAAATCAAACTATCAATTACAATCTATTATTAGTCATAAATTTAGGTTTGTAAATGTCATTTTAAATATTCGTCTATTGTATAAAAACATTTATCAATTAAATATTGAGTCAATTGTCTTTTAAAAGTAGTCAGTGGAAGTTCCTTAATTTCCGGGGGCAATGCATTAAAAATTTGAATACACATACAAAATACATTTCTCTTACGCAGATCTAAGTTAGTTCTTGGCATATATAATAAGTGTTCGTATCGCTTACTAAAACAATTCATATTTTTTCTGGTCTTAAATTGATCGGGGTGTTTTTTGACAAAAATACATATTTCTAGTATGTAAATACATGGTAAGGTTAATATGTTTAATTGCCTAAATAAAGGCTTACACGATTCTCTAAAGTGTGCTCAACATAGTGCCCTTACACATCTTTTTTGCGCTAAAAGACCCCTATTCGCTTCAACTGAGTTACCCCAGATTATAACGCCATATCTAAGAAACGAGCCAACATAGCCATGATAGACCTGAATTGCAGCATCAAGCGATACAATTTGTCGTACACGTTTAATAGCAAATATAAATTTATCAATTTTCTTACATACTACGTTAATGTGACTTTTCCAATTACAGTTTTTATCTACTACTATTCCTAAGAATGTTGTGCTATTAACTTCTTCTATATTTTGTCCCATGTGTGACACGTCGATGGTGATTTGCTGTGATTGGTATGTTTGAAATGTAATCAATTTTGTTTTATTTAAATTAATTTTTAGGTTATTTAAGTTTAACCAGTCAATGACTTCTTTTAGAGCTGCATTTATGTCCTCATTGAAGCGCTCTCTGTCCCTACACTGAACAGTAATCGTGGTATCATCAGCGAACATGATACATTTTTGATTGACTGACTTTGGTAAGTCGTTGATGTAGATTAAGAATAGCAGAGGACCAAGAATGCTTCCTTGAGGAACCCCATGTCTGTTACACCTAAATTGTGATCGAGTCGCAGTTTTAAGGTTATTTTCTTCGAAAACAATTTCAGTGCACTGCATTCTGTTTTTTAGATAAGACTCTATCCATAACAACGCTGGACCTCTTATTCCATACCTATTTAATTTGACTACGAGTGTCTCATGACATACAAAAACAAAAGCCTTAGTCATATCCAAGAACAGCCCTGCAACGGGTATCCTTTGATCAAGACTATCTGTGATCGATTTTATGAGAGAAAAGCAAGCAAGTGAGGTTGTGTGGTTTTGTCTAAATCCATACTGTTCATCATTTAGTATATGATACTTATTTAAAAAAGACATTATTCTAGCATAAATGACGTTCTCAAAAACTTTCGAAATAACTGGAATCAAAGTGATTGGTCTGTAATTATTCATGTCTGTTTCTTGACCTTTCTTATATATAGGTTTGATAATAGAAACCTTCAGGCGTTCAGGAAATACGCCCTCTTCCATTGAAAGGTTAATTATGTAGCATAAAGGTCCAACAGTAATATCGACGCAAAGCTTTATTACCTTCGTGCAAATGGAGTCGTATCCAACTGCATTCGTATTTCTAAGACTTTGTATTATCCTTTTTAACTCAAATTGATCAACCGGTGTCATAAATATAGAGTTAGGTATCATATCTATATTAGAAAAGTCATAATTCGTATTTGTATTTACTTTTTTGTCAACCATGTCAATAAAAAAATTGTTAAATCTATTACAAATTTGTTTTGGTTCATTATATACAATATTATTATCTACAATTTTATTTAAATTTTTTATATTATTATTATTCTTATATCCTAGCTTACGATTTACTATATTCCATGAAGCTTTGCATTTGTTGGTAGATTTATTTATGTATTTAATATTGTTTATACGTTGTGAGAGATTGATAGCTGCAGTAAGAACATTTTTGTATCTTTTAAATTCATGCCGATGTTTTTGTTTATTATCTTTCGTATTTTGATACTTGTAGTATAGTTTTCTTTTAGATTTACAGCTAATTTTAATCCCCCTAGTTAACCATCGACTTCCTGTGACTTTGTTAATTATTTTAACTTTTATACGAGGAAAACATAGATCATAAAATAATACAATTATGTCATGAAACGATTGAAATGCTTTGTCAGTATCGTTGTGCTCGTAAACTTCAGAAAAAGACAGGGAAGATATGGCATCGAAAAATTTACGAATATTATCCAGACATAAATCTCTTTTTTCTACTATAACAAACGTGTTCCTTTTGTTATTTATCGAAAACTCTAGTAACTGTCCTGTATTATGATCTGACATCCCTAATTCTAGGACCGTAGCTTTCGCATTTCGTATGTTACTCACAATCAAATCTAAGCAGCTTTTTTTTCTAGTTGACTCTTTTATGTGTATTTTCATATTATTGTTTCGTATCATTGTTTGAAGTTCCTTATAATGGTTGGCATCATCTTTATTATTCTTATCAATATTCCAATCACCACATATAATTACTTTTTTGTTTTTATTTATTCTTGATAATAGTTCTCTGAAGCGTGATAAGAATGTCTCCGCACATTTATTTCTACTTAGTTTATTTTTTCGCGAACTAGGAATTCTATAAATGCAAATAATAATTATATTCAGATCAACTAAGTGAACAGAACAACATTCGAACATAAATAATTCAGCTAATTTATCTAAACAATTCATGATTTTAAATTTTATTCCTTTTTTGACGAGAATACAAGATCCACCCCTTTGTTTGTTAACTCTTGAATAACTATTAGCTAATGTGTAGTTAGCTAGTTGAAGGTGACATTCTGATCCTGATTGAATAAAAGTCTCAGTGAGGCAGATTATGTCTAAGTTGTTGCCTTCTTCATTGAATTCCCTTATAGTGGCGAGTAGAAAATCTTGTTTATTTAATACGCCAGCAATATTTTGGTGAAATATTTGATAATTATTATTTGTTTTATTGTTACCGACATTACATTTAAGATTTGGGGTAAATGGGGTACTTATTTTGGATACAGTATTTTTTTTATCAGCATCATTGTTTTTAATATCATGTTGAAGTGTACATATGTTATTTTTGTTCACATGCGTTGTTTTACTATTTAGAATAATGTTGTTCTCGAAAAAAATCTTCTTCCGTTTGTGTCTGAATTGTTTTCTTGTTGATTCCTGAATCCTTAATATTATGTAATTGTATATTTTTATGATTTATTAAAATTATGTCAAATATCAATGTTCTAACCGCATTAACCTTGTTTAGAGTGCCATTCCAAGAACAACTAAGATTTGAATAGTGTAAATTATCTAGGTTGTCACTAATTATTTGAATCAATTCATTAAGCTTGAAATCATTATAAAATTTATTATTTTGTATTCTGCCGAATAAGATATTAGTGTTTGTCAACATCTTTAGGCAATAATATAAATTACATTGAAATTTTATTAAGTTATTGTCATGAGAACCAGCTAAAATAATCACATAATCATTTTTGGTAAATCTTTTGCATTCTGTAACAATATTTTTTGTAATTATTTGATCCAAAGACGCATAAGGTTTCAGTACCGAAGATACATAATAATTATCTCCCAGTCGTGTTTGTAGTATGTTTCGTAGGTCACTCCAGATTCATCGGCCAACAGCAATACTTTGTTCTTAGTTATACCGTTTTGGGGTTCTTTGTCATAATTTATAGATTTACAAAGTATACCAGATTGTTGGTTTCTCATGGAATCTTCAGTTTTATTGATATCTGTCTGCTTGTTGATTTCTGATATATTATTACTATGGTAGGACTGTTCCTCAAAATCGGGTTGTCTATTTTTAAAGTTCGTAATATCATATTCTCTTCTAGCAGTTTTACGTTTTTTCGTTGTTGACTTTGTTGTTGATTTGCAAATTCTGGTTAGTTTATTGATTTTATGCTCATATTCATCAATTTTCTTCTTCAGTTCTCCATTTTCTAACAATAAATCGTTATAGAGTTTATTCATTGGTGTAGAGGGTGTAGCAGAAGAAGATGATTGTTTTCTAGGGAGTCCGGAAACTGAAGCCAGAATAGGATTTGTGTGTCTGTTTTTCTTTTGATTGTCTTTCTTTTTTCTTTGTGTCTTCTCTTTTTCTATTAGCTTTTTGTCTTTATTTTTCTTTTTCTCATGATGTTCACTCTCAGAATCTGTCTCTTCGTTTTCCTCATATTCTTCCCATTCTAGTGTTGCTTCTTCAGGGCCATGCTTACCACGTCTTCTAATCCTGCGTGGCGTGAGTAATAAATCTGCAAACTCCGGTTCAAAAGGAATAGACGTGTCCGTTGAAAGCAATTCCTCTAAATTTGTGTCATCGTCCGAATTTTCTATGCCATCCTCTGAATCGGTACCATCTGGCATTCCAAACATGGCTTCCAACTCATCTTCTATCTCAGCATCTTTGAGCGGACGAAATTTTCTATATTTCTGAGCTTTCATTTTAATTTCAGAAATCAGTTGGTCCCGTAGAAGCCTGAAATAAAGTGCTTTTTATTTATTTATTTTATTAATTTAGTACCAGACCGGTACTGGCAAATATATTGCCATCTACATACGAGCACTAACTGGTAGTGGCAAATAATTTGCCGTCTTGGAATTTTTGAATATCCAAAAATCAAATGGCTGTTTTTTGAAAATTTCAGCGTATTCCTTATCTTTTTGGTCAAATCTAAGAGTCATAGAAGAAATCTTTCAAAAGACTTACCTAATTACCGGGATCCAGGCGGATTTATTATAATAACGAAATTCACGTCCAAAATCAGCTGACACTGATATTTTTTGTCACATGTCAAACTGACAGGTGACACTTTTATATTTTTTTTTTCTAAAAAATAGTTTGTTTTTCTTGCCTAAAGTGTTTTTTTTTTACAACGAGTGCTTTTTTATTTTTTTAGAGCAACGAGAACATGATGGCATACATATTGCCAGTACCAGACAAAGGGTTAAGAATCCTTTCTATAGCTGGAAAAAGACTAAGCCATCTTGTTTTGCTATGATATAGGAGTTATTGTTTACATCTATGTTATTGCACAACTCTTTCAGCTTTTCGGTTCTTATAGTGTATACCGAAAAATTATTGAAGATTTTCATCACTAACGATTCAACGTCAATGTCTAACAAATCGGTTGCGTGGCGTATTGCATTATGAAGAATATGAGCTGGACATCCAAAACCCACTATCTCTTGCTCCAGGTTCCGGTTCAAATTGGTGATATCGTTATTTCCCTCATTTCGTGTAACACCTCCAAAGTTGACATTAGCATTATCACCCGTAAAAGAAACACATTTGCCTTTCACCGCGGCGGTGGCGGCACAGATAGGGATTCAGTATTATTACTCAGCTCGAATTGTGATTCAGAATCTGAATGAATGTATGACTCTTCATGTGAATTGTCCAAGTTGGAAATTTGTGGCCTATCTTGAATGTAGGGTGTGAGAAATACCAGTTCTTTTTCAAATTTAATGGGTCTATCGTTTGTCCTTGCCGAACCACTTCTATTTTGCCTCGATTGAAGACTCTTCCGGTAGCTGTCTCGTATTTTCTTCCACAATTTTTGACATTCTGCCGCTGTAAAATTAAATTATAATTAATAGTTACATGACATATTCGTTTATCCAACTAGGTATAGATGATATTGTTTTTATCTTTGTTTTGTTCTAGATTTTTGACATCTGCTATCAGCTGTAAAGCTCTAACTCACAGTTATCGGATGGGATACAGTACTGTAAATACGATTGTTAGCGAAACTTGCGCTGCTATATGGAAGCATTTACAGCCACTGGTTATGCCAAAACCAATACCTGAGCTATGGACCAAAATAGAAGAAGAATTTAGAACTAAATGGAATTTTCCTAATTGTATAGGAGCCATAGACGGCAAACATGTTAATATACAAGCAACTTATTGAAGTAATTGGTGGTTGGCGGTTGGAAGTATGGTAAAACACGATATAACTTCACACACAGTTTATTGTCAATTCCACAAATCTTTGTTACACCTTTGGGATGCTCCAATTAGTACAAAACTTAGTTTTTAAGAGAAAAACTATAACAGGACAGAATGACGAGTCGATCATCGAGAGAGAACAGAACCACAGACTAGATACAGTGACAAGTAAAGGGTTGCCACATTTAACACCCCTCCTCAAGCCTTTACATAGATTTATACATCTAGAGACATAGAGTAGGTATTTGTAAATTACACAAACTACACACATGAATACACAGATTCACAACTCTATCTTTCTTAAACAAAGATCTTTAAGAAATCCTAAAAGCTTAGGGCTACTCAGAGGCTTAGTTAGAACATCTGCTACCATTCTCTCTGTTTGTAAATACTTAGTTACAACATAACCATTTTTTACAATATCTTTAATGAAATGGTACCTTAGGTCTATATGCTTTGTTTTACGATGACAATACTCACGCAAATCTAATAACTTTAGAGCACTTTGGTTGTCGTTATACAAAGTACAATTAATAGTTTTATCACAAATTTCGTACAAGAAATTCCTAATAAAACATAACTCTCTACAAAAATCACCTATAGCAAGGTTCACGGCTTCACAACTTGAAAGTGCTACACACTTTTGTTTACGTGACGCCCAGTTCACAATGGAGTTACCTAACTTTACAACAAAGCCACTATAGGACTTGCGGTCTGAGGCATCATTGGCCCAATCGGCGCCCGCGTACACAGAAATGTCCAAATTTCCACTTTTAACGATCACGAGATTATAATCGATAGTACCACTCAGGTACCGCAAAATGCGTTTAGCTGCAAGCCAATGATCCCTCATAAAACCAGTGCTGAATTGACTTAACATAGACAAAGGAAACGATAAGTCAGGTATTGTACACAGTGGGGTATTAAGAGTTTCCGAGGCCCTAAGCACAGAGGCTGTGTAGGCCCTCTATCGCTGGAAGGAAGTATAAAATGAAACTTCATCAAAATAGAAAATGTAGTAGGTATAATTTAAAACTTAAAACATTTTTTTCCTTGCCTTATTCAGAGCAAACTCTGAGATTACATCGTCGAAATTTATCTGACGAAGTATGTCTGCCTCAATACGCATTAATGCTAAAGAATTAAGCTTGTCTTGACAGATTTTTGTTCTTTGTGGGTTTTTTAATCTTTTCAGTTGTGAGAATGATCGTTCAGCAGAAAAGTTAGTAATCATTAAGCTGTGAAAGATTCTAAATGCCACTTCTATGTTTGGGAAAACGCACTTTACTTTATCCTTAATAATCATTTCATATAGATCGGAATGGGTGACCTTTGTTTCTAAAGATTCATATTTTATTCGAACATATTTAAGAAAATGATTAAATTCGCCGAGGAAGTTCTCATTGAAGTCTTCTGGATAAGCTTCTTACAGCAATTGTATATCGTTTTCATATTCTGAACATGATTTATTTTGATCCGCAAGAAATGAAAACTTTTGTGAAACTTCGTAGTATACCTTACCTCTTCCTTGCATTTGAGCATTAAGTGTGTAAATTATTACATTGAAAGTCTCAATGCGGAATTTGTCTCTAGGATTCAAATCAACTTCTTCTGCATTTCCATCATTTACTTGTTTCTTCCTAGTTCGTCTTCGAGTTTCCTTATATTCCCCATTAGGAAAATTTTTTCTTGCCTCGCCTTCAAATTTTTCAAATTGATTCCTCATTTCAACGAGATGATCTGATAAAGAATGATACAAATTGGCACATGTTTTAAGATCTAATCCTTCTTCTTGGAGCCCTTTACTGGTGCGACGAAAAACTTGTAGAATATCATTCCACAAAGTGAGCATAAATATAAACTCAAACTCTTGCATTTTGTTTGAAATATTTTGTGCTTCTAGCCTAGTCTCCCCTTTTTGGTTTATGTCCTCAGCAATTTCATCTAAAGCATCTAAAATTTTCGAATAGGATTGTAATATTGCACTCGTAGCTACAGCGTGAGCTTCCCAACGAGTGTCCGACAGTGACTTTAGAACGCTATCGTTGCCTATTAATTTCTTTAAAACTGCCCACCGATGAGTAGAAGCTGAGACGTGTAAGTAATTAATGGTGAAAGCATAAGTATAGAACTTACCTGATAACTTTGTGTGGGGTAACGATAAGTATAGTTTCAATCAAAGCCACTCCGTAAGTAAAGTAGGTACGTGTGATATGCGTACGACGTGCACTATTATTTGCAAAGCAAAGACAACTAACTCACTGTATGTGAAGGGGACTATAGCTATATCGGAAGCTAAATAAAAATACTAAAGTGGTGTATAGGGGAGACTGGGGATACTTGACCCCCACTTATATTTCATCCTCTTGCCCAAACAATAAACGTCAGAATTATAGCGAACCTTTTTATAGCGAACGGTACCTGACTTCATTGCGTATCAGTCCCCTACTGCTCATACCAATAAAAAAAAAACCAACTGAGATATCATCGTTGCAACGAAAAATGGATTTTGTACCATGTGTCCCTGAATGAGGGAGACTTGTTCCCCCCTGTAGGTAGACTTGATCCGGGGGGGAATCAAGTCTCCCATATCTATGGGACACATGTTACACTTTAAAGAGACTTTTTCAAAACCCTACCACCTTGTAAGAATATGGATATTTTTGCAAAATCTTGGCATCAATTAAACAGGTAATCATTCAATTATGATTCTTTATTGGCATTTTAGGAACTATTTTTACAATCAGTCTCAAGTTTAGTCTCACAGTTTCATAAAAAATCTTATAAAGATAATATGGCATAATTAAACTTCTCATAACACTACAATATCAAACTTAATAAGACCTAAAAATGTTTATTACTTTTTCACCAAAAACTTAAAGAAATTTTGAGAAAAGAAAATAATTGTAATTATATTACTAACTGTAGTTTTTAAGAACTTTTTATTAAGAAAAAGGCACACAAGCTAGCAAGGCACAAAAAATCAAAATAAAGTTGTTCTAAAAATTATTTAAGTATTAAAAATAATTCCGTAGAAACAAAAAATATCAAAAATAAAATTTCAAAAATGAACAAGTTTTCATGAGAATATTATTATTCTTCTTAATTATAAAATATAAAAAATCTTAGAAAAGAAACAGATAAAACAAAGCTTGTACTTTACATACAATATATATATTACTATATATATATATATTACTATATATAATTAAGAATAATCAATTTTAAGTCTTATTATATTTTTGAATTCAAAAGTTCCTATCCGTTTTGTGGATGCTTTAAACAAGGGAGGAGCGTTTTTTTTTACAACTTGGTATTTTCCGATTATTGAAACGTCTGGCTTTTCAGGCCATTTAAATTTTTTGTCATTAATTTTATTTGCAAATTTAACGTCATAGCTAGCCAATGACTCATTTATAATCTGGCCGACGTATCTGCGTATCATATTCTTTTCAGACACAAAGTTGACAATCACCCAGTCCCCTTCATATATATTCTCATCTTCTGCAGATCCTGGTTCTGGTTCTGGTTCATAATATGTTTCATCTTTAGAGTCTGATACAGAAAATTCAGTATCAGGCGAAGGAGTTATAATCATTTCTTCCTCTTCTGAACTTGATTCTTCCAACCTTTTCTGAGTTTTTGTTTTCAATTTCTTTGCAGGTTTTTTTTTTACAATACTTTTCTTCCTTTTTAGAGTTTTATCTTTTATTTGCTTTGCCTTTAGACTATTATCTTTTTCAAAAAATTTCTTAACGGATGCAGCTGTTTTGTTTCTCTTTTTCTCTTCTGGTTCATTAAATTCTTTTTCTAGTGCATTTTTTACAGGTGTATCGGTTAATATCAAGGTTGATCCTTGTTTCTACCCTTAGACAAGGTCTTTCGCGGTCCTGCTTTTGGGTAAGGTCTAATTTCAACCGGACTGACGTACTTAGAGGTAGATGGTAGATTTAAAGAATGGAATATAGGATTATTATTTGTCGTTATCTTTTTTATCGGTGTAACGCTTGCTGTTCTAGGATCAACTAAGTTTCTTGAAGTTGATGTGAAGTGTGAAGTGGTTAGTTCATCAGGTTTACACTGTTTCGTAGTTGTACTACTCCTCAATTTAAGGTCTTCTACAGCCTGAGAAGCTAGTTGAGAGAGAGACGGTACTTGCCAATGCCTGGTTTCTATGGGAATAGTAAGATTAACGGTAGCTGAAACAATTGAAGGGGAAACAGTTCCTTCACAATCTTCAGCATCGGTAACTGGCTCTTCAATTCTATCAGTATCAGCTCTTAAATTACTTTCGGCTTGCTGCAGTGCTCTTTGAGTAAGACTTCCAGGATTGTTAGGCTCTTCGGGTCGATCTGTTACATAAGACGATAAATATTCGTCTTCAGTAAAAATATCACTATCAAAAGGGTAAATTCCTGTTATCTGAATTTTTTTATTATGTTTTGTGGTGTCATGGCCTTCGGATAAGCCTTCCCTAAGAGTTCTGCGATTTCATAAATTGATATGGTACGCCCAGGGTGCGCCAACATCCAATTATCACAGGCTTCATTGTAGTAAGACTTTAGGGCCCCATGAGGTATTCGGTCTAAAGGTTGAAGTTTTTGTGATATGTGTGGTGGAATAGTTAGAAGGTGAATGCCATTCTCTTTCGCAAATTGTATGGAGCTAACGCTGGTATGGCTTTCGTGGTTGTCCAAAACCATTAAGCAGTGTATGTCCTTTTTTTGTTAAGTTAATTTGTTCAGTGGAGGATGAACATGTTAATAATGTGATATTTTCCAATTGTGCGTAGTTGCCTCGAAAATTTTCTTTCAGCTCCATATGTACTAACAACTTTTTGTAAATAGCTTTAAACTGTACAGCTGATGGGTTATTGTTGAATCCGCCATGAGATCGTATTACTGAAAAAAGAATCTCTAAATGGTCTTGGCTAATCTTGTACATAGGAATAAACGACAGTGTTTTGTTGTGTTTTACAAGCCTGTTGTACAACTCTTGCATGCTTTTTATGCAGATGCATAAACCAAGAAAGCCAATTTTGTTCCTAGAACAAATGACAAGCTGATTACTTTTTGTCAACACCAGCTTTCCTTTGGCGTTTTCAAGATATGTTAAATATTTAGTTTAATTTTTTTCATTGATCGGTGCTTTAAAGTTGATTCCGGGTTTTTTTTTTTTGAATTCTGCAAATCAAATAAATCATTAATAATGTGTATAAATTTAACTGTTGCGTCAGAGTTGGCAAAATTTAGTAATCGAAGTTCCTTATCGCAAAATTCGATAGCATTAGCAACACTAGCGCTCAGCAACTGAACTGCTAGCTTGACTTGCATGACTTGATTCTTGAAATGGATGTGGCGTGTCGTTAATTTATTCGCGAGGTGAAAATTTTCATTTGTCTGTAACGTGTTCAGTTCGGTGAAGTATTCCCATTTTATTAAATCACCATTGCGGTCACGTAAGATTTTTTGACTCTCTAAAGTATTCAGGACTAGTTTCACCATGTGACATGCATCAAAAAAGACATAAACAGGTTCTTAAGTTACAGGGTGGGGTGAAAATGTCTTTAGATCAGCTAGGTTATCAAATGAACAGCCAAGTTCTCGGGCCATGGCGACATTCGCCGGGCAGCCGTCAAAAGTCATGGATACCACTAAAACGCCCACATCATGGCAATTCGACAGACACATTCTTATCAAATTCGCTCTTTGCTCACCTGTCACACCGTTAACCAAAAAATATCCCACTGGTATTTTCCACGAATCGTTTATACAAGGTGGCGCAAAAGAAATCACCCTATTGGAAGATGCTCTCATTTTTGCAAATGGCCGCCAATGTCAAATCTGTTTTGACATTTGTGGACTAGACAGATGCAGAATACAAGTGAACAAGCCATGGAGCGATACACTCCCCAAGAACGCGGAAAAATCGTGTCTATTTTTTTGAGTAACAATTCGTCTGTGGTGTTGGCGCAGCGCGAATTCCGTCGCCGATTCCCCGGCCGTCCGACACCGACTGCGCAAACACTGCGACGTTTAGCCACCAACCTTGAAGAGTATGGGACCACACGAGACGTTGCTAAGAGTGGCCGGCCCCGGAGCGCCCGTTCTGCCGAGAATATCGCCGCTGTAGCCGAGGACGTTGAAGTGAGCCCCGAAACATCGACCAGACGACGTGCCACGCAATTGGGCCTCAGCCGGCGGTCCTTGCAGCGAATTTTGGTGCGAGACTTGAAGATGTTTCCTTACAAAGTCCAGACCGTGCATCAGCTGCTGCCTGCCGACCGCCAAACGCGCGTAACCTACGCCCAAGCCATCCTCAATCTCGAGGAAGAATTGGACAATTTTTCGACCAAAATCATCATGAGCGATGAGGCTCATTTCCACCTCAGCGGTTACGTGAATCGGCAAAATTATCGCTTCTGGGGCACCGAGAATCCACGAGTGATGCACGAGGAGCCGTTACACCCGCTCAAAGTGACTGCGTGGTGCGCTGTTCACGCTGGAGGAGTCATCGGGCCATTTTTTTTCGAGAACGCCGCGGGTCAAACGACAACAGTGGACGGTGCGCGCTATAGGGCCATGTTGACCGAATTTTTTCTGCCGCAATTGGACGAATTGGGACTGGAGGACATGTGGTTCCAACAGGACGGGGCAACGGCGCACACTGCACGAGCCACAACCGACATTCTGAAGGCGGCATTTCCGGGTCGCCTAATCTCTCGTTTTGGCGATTTGCACTGGCCGGCCAGATCGCCCGATTTAACGGTCCCGGACTTCTTTTTATGGGGTTTTTTGAAGTCTCGTGTTTACGTCAACAAGCCTGAGACCTTGGAAGCCCTCAAAGACAACATTCGACACGAGTGCGAGAATCTGTCGCCCGAAGTTCTCGCCGAAGTGATGAAAAATGCCATAAAACGAGCCCGTATGGCAATCAATTGTAACGGCGCCCATTTGGCCGATATCATCTTCTCGACTTGACCAGTAAAATTCTAAAGGTGCAAATAAATATAATCAAAAAACAGATTCGAAGTTTTTCATTTAGAAAAAAAATGAGAGCCAAACAACATCGGATGACTTCTTTTGCGCCACCTTGTAGCAACTAAAAGTAATACTAGAGCTTGAGTACACATTTCTGTCGAATCTCCCGGCGGCATGTCTATTTCTGCTCCAAAATCAACGTAGCCCTGTATTGCGTTACCATCAAATTCTTTCATTTGCCGAATCGACATTTCATCGGAAACCAAATTACATACAATATTTTTGTCAGATAATCTTACTTTTTCTTCTAAAACTTTAAAAGCTTCAGTGGTAAATCCTGGGCTGGCATTGATGCATTGGTACCATTTTCTAAGTGTACTCGGGTGAGGTAAACATGTGTTAAATGTGTTTCTTATATAGGAATATGCCTTTGGAGAGTAGAAATTTAGTGTAAGCGCGAATGTGCGGAGCTCGGGTGAGTATTTCTTTTCTTTATGGATCATTATTTTTATTAAAGCTGCCGCAGAAACTCCACACGATGCTAAAAGATCAGCTTGTTCTTGGTTAATAAGCCTTTTCTCTTTCAGGTCCTCTAACATGCGAGACAAACTTTCGACCTTTTTTTTCAACCGTTTACGACTTTCGAAGAGTGCCTTGCACCTTAAACGACGGCGTTTTGCAATGTCATTTAATCGTGTAACTTCGTTTTTCAATTTACGCTTCCTTGGTGTATCTGCTATAGCGTCAGATGGGCCAGACTGTATGGATTTTACGTCAGGGGAACTTGCAGAATCTTTGTGCTGATAAGATGAACATCCCTCAAGAAGTGGTGCTTTTACATCCTTGACCGGACCTGAACTTTCCACTTTTGGTAAACTGGGATCAGAAGATGGCGGCTCATCGAGAAAAAGTGTAGGTACAGCATCAAGGGTTAACCTGCGAAGTCCACTTTTTGTGTCATAGATGCTGGAGTCCGCGAAATGTAAAGAACAGAATGTTACTCCAAACATTTGGTTCCCAATTGGTTTGTTTCATGGCCTCAATCCATTTCTTCCTTATCTTCTGCTCTTTCGAAAACCTAAAATAAAAAGAATTTTTAACATGATAGTAATTTGAATAGCCGTGTATTGTCGGATTAGAATAGCACTATTCTATATTTTTTTATGTCTTTGGGTCGTCGCTCGTTGGGTTGATTGACCTTGCAGTCCATACGAAGAAGAAGAAGAAGTATTTGGAACAAAAGATTTTTTAAGAATTCATATCTAATAATAACCACCTCCCATCCATCCATCCATCCGTCCGCCCGTCCGTCCGTCCACCCGTCCGTCCGCCCATCCGCCCGTCCGTCCATCCGTCCATCTGTCCATCCATCCATTGACAAACAACATTATGAACATACATGCAATACAGACATACATAATGTACATAATATTCATACCGGTCAAAATCAAAACCTTTTTGCTTCGCCGTAGTCGGGTAGAAAAAGGAACAAAAATTATAATTAACTTTGTAAAATAATGCATTTAAAATAATGTATGTAGTTTTAATTTAATGTTATAAATTGTTGTATACAATGTTACTAATGTGGAAATGAATGTATTATATTTTTATCTTTAAAAATAATTTACTATCTTTTAACATTTTAACGAAAAAAGTATCGATACTTTACCACATCACTAGTTCAAGAGCGGAGGCACAGCGGAGGTGCGGGGTAGTGCGCGCGGGTACGCCTTGCCCCGCCCCGCACGTCTCTTTACCCCCGTTTTACGGAATAAGTTTAGGGTCTAAAACAATAGATTAAGTACTTACCGATGAAATGTGATACTAGATTTGTGTTAAATATGCTTCCGAGAATCATTTTTGCACGATTTTACTGCACATTTGACCATTTTTCCGGGTGAAAATGATTTTTATTTGCCGACAACCTCGTAAGTGGCGCGTGTCGCTACAGTCGATTGTGACTACTTGCGCTTGCGGCGGGAGCGTGTACTTGGTCAGACCCGTGTCCACGGTTCAGACTTTGATAGGCGCGCTCTATACCCTATATAGTTATTTATACTCTAAAGGGGGTGATAGACGTACGAACTTAAAGTCTGCGGTTTTAAAGATCGCGAACTTACTTGGCTCGACGTCGGCGATACACGCGCCAACTTACTCATACCGTATCGCGATGTCGTCCACTGAAGAAGCTTTGTGTTATTTAGGAATTATATCGTATTATATTTCAAAAACTAAAAACAATAGACGAAG
This sequence comes from Scrobipalpa costella, assembly GCA_949820665.1. Taxonomy (NCBI): domain Eukaryota; kingdom Metazoa; phylum Arthropoda; class Insecta; order Lepidoptera; family Gelechiidae; genus Scrobipalpa; species Scrobipalpa costella. Next base: position 11,788,343 of record OX463309.1, read on the forward strand.
GCGAAAAGTGTGGGTTAAGAACTGGCTTACAAAAAGAGAGCGTTTATCACATGTGAATTTAGTAAGAGAGTTACGTGAAGAGAAGGAAGATTTCCAGAATTATTTCAGAATGCCTGAGCCTGTGTATGAAGAACTTTTGTGTTTAGTCACACCAATATATGTAATATATGTATGTATATATAATATATGTATGTATATATAATATATGTATGTATATATAATATATGTATGTATGTATGTAAATATTCAACCAGGGTGTCCGGGATACTAATAGTTTGCGAGTCTTGTGTCAAGTTATATGCTTGTGTTTCTTGCAGCTGGACTGGAACAGCTGGCATGTGTATCAATGGTCTTTGGGGTACCTGGACTGGAACTGGATTATGTATACTTGTATTGAATGTTAATTTTTCAAACCGTCCCAAAAAAATAACTTCATTGATGAGCTTTTTAGCTATGCCTTGTTGAATAGCAGTCATGTTGCGGAGTTTAATTGCGACATTTTTTCCTATAGCATCATATTCATCATCTGGGTTTTGTTATCTTTTACCTTTTAACGATATTGTGTCTTCAATGGCGGCATTGCCGTGACGCTTACGACGTGCAGATGAAGCAACAGATGTTGCAGGTGTCGCAGGTGATGACACGTTGCAAATGGTACTCTGTAAATAAAAATGATATCATTTATACTGAATTATGGGTTTTTTGTTACAGTTCCCGAGTTCAGAAGAAGAATGGCTAGCAATTGCTGAAGAGTTTGAGCGTACATGGCAATTTCCAAATTGTTTAGGAGCCGTCGATGGGAAACATGTAGCTATAGTCCCTCCTGCCGGAGCCGGTTCACATTTTTTTAATTATAAAGGCTATCACAGTATTGTACTTATGGGAATTGCAAATGCAAATTATGAATTTATTTATGTAGATATTGGAACAAATGGACGTATTTCTGATGGAGGTGTATTACAAAAAAACTACATTCTTTCAAAGAGTGAATTCCAAGCGCTTAAATCTTCCTAGCCCCAGAAAACCAAGCGGACATTCAGAAGAATTGCCTTATGTATTTATTGGCGACGAGGCTTTTGCTTTGAGGACAGATTTTATGAAACCGTACCCACAAAGGCAATCACAGGCTAGCTCAAGTAAGAGGATATACAATTATAGAGTATGCAGGGCTAGAAGAATCATAGAAAATGTTTTTGGAATTCTGGCGGCAAGATTCCACATTTTTCGATCGCCTATAAATACCAGTGTGCACAATATTAACAAAATAGTTTTGGCATGTTGTGTATTGCACAATTTTTTAAGAAAAAAAGTAAGACAAGCTTACAGTCCACATCAGCACTTTGATAGTGAAAATCACGAAAATGGAACTATTGAATTGGGGCTGAGACCACAAAATGGAGAATTACAGTCACTACAACAAACACATAGTCGTAACCCCACTCAAAATGCAAAAATTATCAGAGAAAAGTATGAAACCTACTTTAATACTAGTGGTGCAGTGTCATGGCAACAAAGAATGATATAATAATAGTATTTTTACCTGGGTATCATTTTCACTATGTTCAGCATCAAATGTATTTTCATTATCATTAGCTGTCTCCTGTTCGCTGTCGCCTATATTGTCAGTTGATTGTTCACCTGTAATTAAATAAAAACCCTCTAAATTTACTTTTGGTTTTAATGTTCAACATCACAATGTCATTATTGTAATGAAACAAAGTGCTATAATAGGTACTCTATTTTAGGTACCTACCTAATTTAGGCACAGGCATAACAAAGAATACGCACGTATAATATAATAGTGTATAGAGAAATTCTTTAATAAATAATTAAACTTACCTTGGCCTTGATCTTTGAGAAATTCAAGCTGACTGTAATACCATAATTTTGGCACGTATACCTGGTCAGTTCCTGAACCTGTCTTCTTGCTATCTTGCACTTTTTTATGTTCTTTTCGGAACCCAGCCCTTAATGAATTAATTTTTTTCTTGACGTTCTCAATCGTAGGATCTCTTTCTACCTTCCGTATAATTTCTAATAAATTATTGTATGCTTGAAGCTTCATATTTTTGTCTTTGTAGTCGTTGCTAGTAGGAGGTGTGTAAGTCATTGTTAGTGTATTTGTAGTAGGTGTGTAAATCATTGTTTGTGTATTTGTAGTAGGAGGTGTGTAAGTCATTGTTGGTGTGTTTGTAGTAAGAGGTCTGGAAGTCGTTGTTTGTGCATTTGTTGTAGGAAGTACGTAAGTGAATTTATTTGTGTCTATAGTAGGGGGTGTGGAAATCATTTGTGTATTTCCAGTGGGAGGTATGAAAGTTATCGTTTGTGTATTTTGGTAATGGTGTCGACGTCTTGCTGCAGTCAGAATTAATTGGATCTCATTTTGTATGTCTAATGCCTCGTACAATGGTAGGGTTCGCAATTGCGCTGCAACATTTTGAGCAAAATAATGAAATTCATCATACTCATTGTTATTTGCATTAATAGCAGCACTAATATTTTCCAAACGATCGAGTGCGTAGCTTATCGGTTCTTCTTGTAATCTTCTTTTTCTACTTCGTGTTGATGAGCTATTAGATGAACGTGATTGTGGTCTATTATCAACTGTTGCACTCGGGGAGGGTGACGACAGAGTCACCGACTGCGGCTTTGATGAGTTAGGATATGAAACATCAGGTTGTGAATCCTGCGATGTATCTTCTGCATTCTGTATCTGTAATAAAACGAATTGTCCGTTAAGTTTATAAGTTTTATATTAATGAAGATTTTTTTTCAGATTCCTCATCATGAAGATTGGAAACGCATTGAACATGGATTTAGAATCAAATGGAAATTTCCAGGTTGTGTTGGAGCGATGGACGGCAAACATATAAATATACTCGCTCCTGATGATACTTCCGACTACTATAATTACAAGGGCACCCATAGTATTATACTTATGGCATTAGTAAATGATGACTACTGTTTTTCGTACGTTAATGTTGGGACTAATGGTAGAGCTTCTGATGGAGGTGTTTTTCAACAATCAAATTTAGCACAAGCCTTGGAAAATAATAGTCTTAATTTACCGAACCAATCAGTTATTGTGGCAGACGCTGCTTTTCCTCTAAAGTCATATCTTATGAAGCCCTATCGAAGAACTCCAACTCGTAAAGAAAAAATATTTAACTACCGTTTATCGAGAGCCAGACGAATCGTTGAAAATGCGTTTGGAATTTTAGTAACAAGATTTCGAGTTCTTATGAATGCTATAGATATGACCCCCAAAAATGTCGATAGAATTACATTAGCTGCCTGCTCTTTACACAACTGGCTTCGGAAAACATCTGACATGTACATCACGCAAAGATGTGTAGACTTTGAAGATATACAACAACGTGTTGTTGTACCAGGATCATGGAGGGCAAAACTGCAGAGAACTCTGGAAGGTTTACCACCTTCACGCTACAGTAATCATGCTTCTCGACGGGCGGAAGCAATAAGAGATGCCTATGCGCAACTTTTTATAACTACAGAAGCGGTACCGTGGCAAGATCATATGATATAAATTCACCAACATTATTTCATTGTTTTGCCTCAAAAACAACACTTTCTTAATTTTAAGTCCCTATAGGGTAAGGTGGGGTACAATGAAACAGAAAAGTGTTTTATGGCTATAAAAATTAATTTGTTTATATTTTGGATAAACTAATTTTACGATAGCAATCTTAAGTCTTTTGTTTACTAAATTACAATTACAAATTAACTGAACATATACAAATATTAAACTTATAGGCACTTTTTAGAGATCAAATTTTTGTTTCCCTGTGCCCCATATCTGGGGTAGACTAAAACAGGGGTGGGGGTACACTAAAACAATATTGGGCACAGTGAAAACTTAACCTAATAATACATTTATGAGTGTGTTAGCGTGTTTGTTTGCGTGTGTGTTTATGTACGCGTGTGTGCATGCATGTGTGTACGTGTGTGCATGCGTGTGTGTGCGTGTGTGTTTGAGTGCGCGTGTGTGAGTGGGCGTGTGCGTGTGTGTAAGACGTGTGTGAGTGTGTTTGCGTATGTGTTCATGAGTGAACTTATGTATCTTCTTAGGTAAAAATATGTTTTTACTGTGCCCCGTTTCACTGTGCCCATGACTACTCCACGAAGAATAAAAAAATCTAATGTTTTTTAGCTTATGAATACCGGTTTTAAAACAAGTCTAAATATACGAGAATTTATACATGTTTATAGTAAAAATATACATACTCACCACAAGGAAATACTCTTTTGACGAAAACGAAAAGAAGTTTAAGAAAAAATCACCAAATTATTCTTGAAAACCAATAATTTTGAATATTAACAAAAAGTGGCTTTCCAATTGCAAATTAAAAACTGCACTCAGATGGGGCATATGTGGCTTAAAAAATCTGTCGAATAACTATTAGTGTTTTTTTAGAAAGAGATAGAAATATGACGATTGTTTTACTGTGCCCCCCGTGTTACTGTACCCCACTTGACCCTACTTATAAAAAATATGAATAATTATACTATAACCTAAGTAGAAAATGTTGTAAGTCAGCCTCATAAGTAGCTGACCACTTTAGTACATTGTCAAAGTAACAAATGTACGCTTGGTAAATTACGTAAATTTGTTAGTGTGACAAGGTACTAAAGTGGTCAGCTACTTATGAGGCTGACTGCTCAAAATTTTTTACTTAATTATTTTAAGTAACTATATTTATACAATAAAGAATATGAATAATATTAAAAATAATTAAGTGCATTTTTATTTAATAAAAACCGTGACTCACCACTTCCATAGAAATAGGTTCCCTGTACTCGCCACTGTCTCGAAGGAACGCATGTAGTTCGTGAAACCAGGTTGCGGATGGATTGTATACGGTAGCGGTACCAGAGCCTGATCTTTTAGAACTTTAAATTTTCTTTAATTCAGTATGGTAAGCAGACCTCAAGTTTTTTATTTTGGTTTTTATAGTTTTCAGAGTTAAAGTGGGGTCGTCCATGTTGCTTATTAAATCCTGGTATGCATTAATTCTCGAAACATTGTTTTTATATTATGGTGAGCGAGGATTCCATAAGCATTCGTTGTTCTGATAAAGAATGACAAATTTCAAAGTCTTCTCGTCGCCCCAGCGAGACATTTTTGGCGCGAAATCGGCGCGCTTGCTCCTGCTGCGAAACTGATCGATACTAGCATGCTCAATAAGCAAACCTGTCCACACGCGCTTAAACCACGCCCCCCGCCACCCGCGCCGCAGGCAGCATGCTCAAAAATCGCACGCCTGTCGATTTTTGAGCTTGCTCGAAATAAGCATGCTAATTTTAAGCAATGCTTGGACACACGTGCTTGTAAGTAGCAAGTGCTCGGTTCAAGCATGCTTGCGTGCTTGAAATAAGCATGTGTAACTGTACCTTAAGATTTCAAACCGGTTGGATCGCCGACGAACTTACTCGGCGGTTTTAAAGTACGCGTACTTACGGTGACACACGAGCGAAAAAGGTCGTCGAGCCATAAGTACGCGTAATTGCTCGCCCGTCTATCACCCACTTAAGGCCTGATGCAATAACGGCCATAGCGAAATTTTACAATGATTATGGTAATTTAGCAAGTTATAATTAAAAATAGCAAGGATGAACTGATTTAAATTACAAATACCTTCCTGAAAAAACACTCACAACACAAATACAAAGAAACAATGTTCACTATTCATTCTAAGTACTTACCCAGTTTGGGGTTCACTATCCGCGTATTTATTTACAAAAACTCGGAACTAGAAGTATGTCTAGCCCTTTTTATAACAATATTCAAATTCAAATATCGAAGATTAAACTGCGCAATTAAGGATCGAAACGAGACAAAGGCGCTGGGAGTGATCAAAACAATACGCGGCTTGTCTGGTCGGCTGCGGGCAAGCGTCTGACTGAGTGGAGGTCGAAACGGTCACCGGCCGATACGCCGCCGCATTCCTTTCGCCAGTGCGTAAACAAAAGGACTTACTCGAAGCTACCGTTCGCATGGTAAATTATAAATTGAAAAAAAAGTGTAGATGTTTTCTTCATGTTAAGAAATTATAAAAATGCTTATACCTAATGTAAAAATTTCAATTTAGTTTTAAGGTTTTATTATTCTATTAGATAGATTGTAAATAAATTATTAAATTAGTTGTACGATATTGACATTTTATTTTATTGGAATCAATCAGTTTAAAATGATATTATTTTAAAAAACACATGTTCGTTTATTACGTTACAACTAAACTAACTAAAGAAACTCTTATTTTAACTTATCAACTCCCAGTCTTTTGGGTCACAGTCAGACATAAATAATAATTTGTTGACTCGAGAACCAGTTTGAAAAAAGTCTTTCCGACGGCACAGATGTTCCTGGTATTATCAGGTATTTGGTGGCCATTGAATATAATTTAGGGAACACGGTTTTCATTTCGCTCCATTGTATAAATTGGGTCGGATTTCAATGAAGACACCGGACTAGCTAGGTATAAACTTGTTTCGTCTTTTTCAATATCGAGGCGCCTGTTTGGTCGACTATGTGCTAGTTTTTTGTGTAGGCTCCAAAAGTCGTACTTATCAGATTCATTTTCTGATTCCGAAGACGGGACCGTGGGAGGAGAAGCATCATCAGCGCTTATTGTTCTTCTAATAAATGATATAGCTCGAGCACAAACATTTGCGTCGATGAAATGAATGTTCTTAAATCTTGGATCAAGTAAAGTCGAGACGGCCAATATGACATTATTTTCAATTTGGCCATAACTTCCTTGCATCCTTACTTCCATGCTGGACTGGGAGAGATATCCTTCCATGCTGGACTGGGAGAGATAGAAAAACATAGAATGTTCCAGCTGCCCTTCCTCCCGGGCATGCTGTAGAAGTCAGCAAAAGGGACTCGAGGGTTACAGTGTATCGTAATTTAGGCGATGGGCTGACAACCTGTCACTATAGCAATACACTTTTCAATCTAAAATTGCCCTCAACTTTTGTCAGACGTGGCGAAACCGCCTTTTACGAGGCGTTTATCGCTCTGCCTACCCCGTAAGGGATAAAGGCGTGATTTTATGTATGTATGTATGTATGGCCATAACGGCTCTTCAGTTCCTTGATAGCTAAATCCTTCAGTGGGCCAATTATACCATTTTCGTCACCTTGTGGTCTAATATCATTGATTTTTGCTCTTAAACAGCTTACTGTAGGTATAATTTTGCTTGTTGTTGCATACTTTTCTCCGCAAATGTCTTCAGTAACATATTCAAATGGTTGCAAAACCAACATTATTTTTTGAAGAACATTGTTCTCAAAAGCAGTCAAAATATTTGCTTTTCTAATAATATTTCATTTACTACACTTCTCATTTGGATGTAACGTTCAATCATGTATAATGTAGAGTTCCAACGGGTTTTTACATCTAATATTAGTTTTTTAGTATTATGGCCTTGCTTTTTTCTTAGCAAGTCGCTCTTGATGACACTTTCATTGAAAAATTTGACAATTTCACGGACTTTTGAGATAAGTCTTTCGATGCTTTCTAATTTAAGCATATTTTCAACTACCCTGTTAATCGTGTGTGCGAGGCACGGTAGATGTTTCGCCGGTTCAAGAAATGCGTTGACGGCGGCAACTACATTTGAACCATTGTCAGTAACGGCAGCTGCAATGTTATTTTTTTTAATTGAAATGTATTAATACAATCTTCTAGATGTTCTACAATATTTTGTCCTGCCTGTCGCTCATGCAGTGGTTTCGTCACAAATATTTTCGACTGAATAGCATCATCTTCCAAAAAATGAATTGTCACTCCTAGAAAACTTCGCGTACTCATCATTTCGGACCAAATATCAAAAGTCAATGCGTAGTAGCTTTTTTCATCAATGGCATTTAATCGTTTTATGTATTTAGACAGTGTAACATCATAAATTTCGTCTAGTCTTATTTTCATAAGGCAGCTTCATATTTGGTGAATAAACGCCGAAATCCTTCACCTTGTATTATATAAAAAGGCCGATTGTTCACACTAATGTAATATAAGAGATGCTTAATCAGTCCTTCTTATTGAATGCCTCCCTCAAAAAGCCCTTCGAAAAGTTTCAGCAAGAGTTAACTGAAAGGATAATGACCGAGATTTAAGTAATTGCTCACCTTCATCCACGGGCTTACTACTACTACTAGTACTTGCAGTTACAATTGACGTACTGTTATTGTCGTCTTGTTTCTGACTAGTTGTTACAATTTCTGTTTCTACATCTGCTTCAGACTCCATAATATTTGGACTTGCGTACTTTAAGGCATGAAAAATATGTTTCAAGGCGAGTTTAGATTCTACGTAGCATGATTTACAAAATTTTTAAACACTATACACACAGAGATATTTTTAGATGTTTTTTTTACATACATAAGTTTTTTTTCTAGTTATTTTATATGTTTACAGTAGCAAAATAAATAAGCTGCCCAATTGTTAAACGCGACACATATTAAACCCAGGGTTTTAGTGTCTTACTTTAACAATTATGTATCATTGTATTCATTGTATTGTAGCATTGTATCATTGTACTCAATAAATAAATAAATTAAATAAATAAAATGAGGTTTTATTACAATTAATTTCTTCTGACCAAAAATTGGGTTCTAGTATTGTAGCAAAAAAACTGACATAAAACAAAATTACTATAAATCTTTATTCCAAATAATTATTAGACATTTTATTCATCTATATTTATTTACTTAATCCAAATATTCTTCATCTAAATACTCGACCCCTGAGATGTCAGATCCTCCATCGGATTCCATTTCAACATCTTGTTCATCTTCTGAGTCAGAGCTGCTGTCACTACTGTCCTCACCTACATGAATCACCAACCTTTCTATATCTTGATACAGTGTTTTTCCTCTGTTGTAGTATTCTTCCTCAATTTCAATCACATGTTTGACACAATTCTTCCATGTTCTGGGATTAATGCTATCAAAAGCCTCCTCTGTTGCGTTTAAAATGTCAGTTGCTCCAATATTAGATGAAGCAACTTTTTGCTTGGCTATACCCCAGATGAGCTCTATGGGGTTCAAGTCACAGTGGTAAGGCGGCAGCCTTACCACTTCATGACCATGAAAGCCCAATAGCTGGTCGATCTCGTAGACCGGTTCAGGTTTGTTTCTTTTGACCAACATTAATAATTCTGGCTTTCTTAATGTTGGATCGAATTGGAAATTATTTTGCAGCAGCCAAAGTTTTATTTCATTTACTCGCGAAGCTGTTGTAGGAGCTTTGTTTTTCACGACGCTGTGGTATGGGGCATTGTCCATTACTATTATGCTTGGTTCATGTAGATTTGGAATGAGCTTTTCTGTTACCCATTTTGTGAAATTGGAAGCATTCATTTCAGAATGATAATCTTCCATCTTATTCCTTCCGCTAAATATCAACAACGCATTGGGCACGAACCCATCTTCACTCCCGGCATGTACTATGATCCATCGTTTCCCTCTTGAAATGTCATGCTTAATTCCTTTAATATTTATAGACTGCCAGCATTTTTTAACTTATATGATGAATGGATGTAACTCTCATCCAAGTAAATCACTTTTTTCTGTAGCTCCACAGGCAAATCTCTATTTTTTTTAAATTTGTGTAGATATTTTTCCCTTTTAGCTGCTATATTAGTTTTTTCTATGAGTGATTCTCTATTTGTCGAGCATTTTTTGTATGAAAATCCAATGGCTTTTAATAGTTTCCTTAATGTCTCACGGCCACCTTGAAAATCTAAATCTTGTTTTACAAGAGACAATAATTTTCTTAAAGTGGGTGCTTCTTTCCGTACTGTATAAAAAAATTGGATTTTTTGTCGGATAGCACAGATAGCAAAATCATCTATAGGTATTTTTGGGCGCCCTTTCCTTTTCTTGCCAGGTGCCCCAAATTTACCGTCATTTTTATTCCCTTCGTCTGTTATTCTTTTCACTGTACTTTCAGACTTTCCTAAAACAAATATAAAAAAACCAGTTTACAACAAATGTTAGAAAATCAGTTTTGTTTTTCTTTCAGTTCAGTAACAAATACACAAAATTGAAAACATAGGACAAATAAAAAATGCAACAACTTAGGATTAACATTAGGCGGTCGGACTATACAAGCTATAGTTTAACGTCACGGAAACATAACCTCTAAAGTTATATTAAATATGAATAAGAAGTCCTTTATTCGAGTGTTTTACTCATTCCAACTATTTAAAATTATTAAATATGTTGAAAAGTACTAATATAATCTTAAATACGAGTGTTTAAATACCTGTCATATCAGCAACTCTCTTATAAAGATTGTCCAACTCAGTTAGAACTTTTCCTGCGTAATATTCTGCTAAGCATCGCTTAAATACTTTAAATATTATCTCTCTTGCTCCACCTTTAATTGTTTTTCCCATTTTTAATCGCGTTTATGCAGAAATCAATGGGTTTCACGTAAATTTTACACCAAAACTCTTATCTTAAGGTGGGTCCGCTGCGCCAATTTTCTAACAAAACGTGTTACCAAAACAAGTTAGGAAAACAAGTTATCAAAGCCGCCCGTCCGCTGCGCCTTATTTTTGTTATTGTTGTTAATGTTTTTGGTTCATTTCAAAAATGAGTTCCGACGAAGAAGACGTGCTAGCTGTTATAGCAATAGTAGATTTAGTTCTCCAAAGAAGAAACAAAAATAGATTCCAGGTCCGACCTTACTTGCAACCTCGTTCGTTCAATATTTATAATGAATTGAAAATAGATGATAGGTTCGGTATTAATTTTTTTTTTAGAGTTTCAGAAAGCGATTTTCAAGAGCTTTTATCATTAATTTTACCCTATATAGAGAAGAGAACAACGTGGAGGAACGATGTGACTCCTCCTGACATGAGATTAGGTGTGACATTGCGCTTTTTAGCGACTGGAGACAGTTACACCAGCCTAATGTATCATTTAAGAATCTCTAAACAACAACTATCAGAACTGATTCCAGAAGTCTGTTTAGCTCTCTACAATAGACTGAAAAATGTGTATCTAAAGGTAAGTATTTTTTTTCTACTTCTTAACTAATTACAATCATAGAATGTGAATAGGTAGGTATTAAATTTATTAATTCTTCTTTTTATTAAACAAATCTTTTTTATTCTTATAATTGAACAATATTTATACAGTTGTAATTCAATTATCAAATTTTAAAATGTATTCATTGCTTGTTGTGTTTCTATTGTAGATTCATTTTGAGAGGTGTCTGCATCAGGGTCAGGGCATAACATTTCGTTTTGAATTATCATGACCTGTGAATCTGGTAAATTACCCGTAACTTCTGTTAGTGAAACATCATTTGAAATCACTACATAGCTGTTTGATTGTTTTGCAAGTGGATTCGATGATTGTATGTCTGGTAGACTATTGGCAGAAGTTCTAGCTCTCCGATTCTGAATTATCGCTCATAATACAGGCAGATGTACTCGTATTCTCAATGTTTTCTATTTCATATTTACAAAGCAGACTTTGAATGTCTAATTTTAGCTTGCTTTGTAAAACTGGTTGAAATTTGCGCATTTGAGCACCAATGTAGTGCCCGTATGCTGTAATTTCATCTTCCAATTCGGGCGTTCTATTTTCGGGCGTTGTATGTTTCCTTTCTTTAATTGCTTTCAAAGTAAGCAAAGCCTCTCCATATAAACCAGAATTTCGCTTTCTTTTTACTGCGTTTCTCTGTAGCGGTGGTGTCGAAGTGGTTGGTGGTGGTGTTGGCGTAGATGGTGGTGGTGTCGGCGTTGTTGGTGGTGGGGTCGGCATAGCTGGCGATGATGGTATTGGCCAATATAGCTGATGCGTAGTTGGTGGTGGTGTCGGCATTGCTGGTGGTGGAGTCGGCATAGCTGCTGGCGGTGATGGTGTTGGCCAACGTATCTGTTGCGTAGTTGGCGGTGGTGTCGGCGTTGTTGGTGGTGGAGTCGGCATAGCTGCTGGCGGTGATGGTGTTGGCCAACGTATCTGTTGCGTAGTTGGCGGTGGTGTCGGCGTTGTTGGTGTTGGAGTCGGCATAGCTGCTGGCGGTGATGGTGTTGGCCAACGTATCTGTTGCGTAGTTGGCGGTGGTGTCGGCGTTGTTGGTGGTGGGGACGGCATAGCTGGCGGCGATGGTGTTGGCCAACGTATCTGTTTCGCCGGAATTACTAAGTCACATGCTTGTGGTGGTGGTGATGTCTGAAATAAGTGCATAATGTTTTTTTATTACTTACAGACACCTTCTACTGCTGCAGAATGGAGAAGAATATCAAGAGGATTTGACACTACGTGGAATTTCCCTCATGCATTAGGTGCTTTAGATGGAAAACATGTTGTTATGGAAGCCCTAGCAAATACAGGAAGTCTGTATTTTAACTACAAAAAAACATTCAGTGTTGTACTCCTGGGTATGGCAGACTATGATTACAATAATTTTACCTATATAGATGTTGGCTGCCAAGGCAGAATCTCTGACGGAGGAGTTTCCCGGAATTCTACATTGTTCAGAAGTCTAAATAATGAAACTTTGAGTTTACCCGAAGATTAGCCTTTACCTGGTGGAGATGCGAATTTGCCATATGTTGTATTAGGCGATGATGCTTTTCCATTAACGCACTATTTAATGAAACTCTTTAGTGGAGAACATCAACAAGGTTCATCGCAGAGAGTGTTTAACTATAGATTATGCCGTGCACGACGAATAATAGAAAACGTATTTGGCATTTTAACTTCGGTGTTTAGAGTTTTTAGGAAACCCTTAACAGTAGAAGTGAGTACAGTAATACCAATAATTTTAGCTAGCGTTGCTTTACATAACTACCTAAGGCGAAATAAAACAAGCAGAAGTATATATTCGCCACCGGGTTTTTTTGATAGAGAAGAAAACGGTGAATTGGTTGGGGGGGAATGGAGGAACGAACCAGCAGCAGAAGGTTTACAACCACTTCCAAGAGTACCTAGAAGATTGCCTTTAGATAGTCGGCAGATTCGTGATGGTTATGCTTCGTATTTTGTCAGCGAAAGGGGAATGCTTCCATGGCAAAACTTTGTATAAGTAGTATGAGAATGTATTTTACTGTTTAATAAAGTTATTGAAATGCACAGATTATATTTAATTTATTTCAAGAAGAACTTCAACTTACCGCATAATTTGATATGGACTCTTGAGGAATGTTGCAAGACAACAGACTAGCGATTTCCTGGTTAGCAAACCATTTGGAAGTGTAAATGTCGGCAGCTCCGCTACCTGTTTTAAGCCCAGTCACTTTCTTCTTCTCTCTATTATATTGCCCCTTGAGGCTTGTCCATTTTGAATTTACTTCCTCTTTTGTTATTCCGAAAATCTTTGCTATTTCCGACATGGCATCTAGTTTTTTATATTTATCTTTGTGATCTTCCAACATGACATCCCAAATCACCGGTCTTTCTCTAATCAGTTGTATGAAATACAAAGTATATTCTTTATTCCACTCCATAATTATAAACCAAAGGGAATTGTCACATACAAATACAACACAACCTTCGAACGATACGTCTTTCTCTTGTGAGCGCGAACACACTCCCCGCAGGCGAACGCGGGGGATGTTATCCGTTCGTCTCGGCAAACATGTTATTTTGTTTTTTCTAACAAAACTGTTAGGCCACGCCTCTATTCGGTTAGTAAACATTGTTAGCTGTTTGCAAACACGCAAACATGGCGCAGCGGACCCACCTTTAAACACAAACAAGTCTGACACTTTGATTGTGGCTTTGACGTTTTTATTAGTGTTGCCATAATATTCAAAAAGTAGGTTCTCTTTTATTAATTTCTACTCTTTTTGGCCAAGCTGTAGGTATAGTATAGTCCTTGAACTGAAGATTTATAAATTTCTAGCAGCCATTTTTTGTCAGCTGTTAAAAAGAGTCTATAAAATAAAAATTTGTCGGAAATTGAGAGATCCTTTTCCTTAATTCATCATTATCACAGTTTTGGTGACATAAATAAATAAATAATTGTTTAATGAAAAAAATCTACATACATAAATGAATTTCGTGTTACTTACTTTTGTAGGCTGTGAGTCTTTAAATGTTTTTTAAAATTTGACGTGTTTCCACTTGATTTCAGTACTTTGAAACAAATTTTGCAGGCTGCAGTACCTTTGTCAATCTTTCTGAAACTTTGCCAGACATCACTGCTCCCAACAGGAGGCGGCATGTTGCGTTAGTTTCTAGTATTTCTAGACTTCTAGTACTTCAAATACTCCAATATGTAAAGTAACTTTATAATTTCTCTTCCGAGCTAACCTGCTGCCTATCGTCCAGTCGGAGATTCAAATTAGTGTTACCACAATATCAATACAATTTTAGCTAAATTGCTTTCAGTCTATACAAATTCATACATATTAACTTGTACGCACCAACTAGTTATTGTCGTAAAAATAAGTACATTCCGATAGTGAAGTTTCAGCAACGTTTTTAAACCAATTTAATAGATATAATCTATTAAAGGCCTTAGCACACCGGGTGCGTATGCAGCTCGTACACGCAGTCACGCGCAGGAATCCGTCCATAGGGTGAGAACTTAGAGCAACACGGACCACCGCGCGCAACGCGGAGGGGAGACGGCATAGCGTAGACAGAGAATAGGGTATAGACAGCTAGCAAGCGTGTCGCCGAAAGGGATAGAAAAAAAGTATATGTCAGATTTAGGGTTGCCAAGTAAGCAAAATATTTCCCCAAATCATTATACTCTTTCTTTCAATGATGAAGTAAATTTTTAATATTATTTTAAAAGGAAATTAAATAGAAATGAAAAGATAGATAGAGGTAGAAATGTATTTAATGCATATTTTTTTTGCACTCACAACTCACAATGCTGTATTACTTACATTTTAAATAAGAAAAAAAAAATGTTTGCGGCCGGGAATTAAACCTGTAGTTCAGGAGGCATAGCGTTGTAACGGTACTCCATGGTGCCGAGTTTAAGTCCCGAGTGTCCCGACCGCAGTAGACTTTTTTCAGGTTCCTTATTTTCATTTATTTACATGTATTTATTAAACAAATAATAAGTTAACAGAGAGTGGTATTATAGATTATAGACTAATTTGTACAATTATTACTTACACTACTTTAAAATACTAATGCCCTACCTTAATAAAATACCAGCAACCTATAGTAGGGTCATTTTCAACAAGTCAAATAATTTGCCTAATTTTGGTGGTGATTTTTATTTCTGGATTTTCCCAGAAAATTATACCAAAATATCTTTAGAAACGCGATGAAATGAAAAAAATACTTAGTCCGAGTTCATAACTTTGTAAGTTTTAGAGATATTTTGCAACCGAAATTAAAATCACGCCACCAAAATTGAAATCGCGCCATCATAATTAAATCGGGCCACCCAAATTCGTAAGTATTGGATAGACGAATTGAATACTTAGGATCACCGGAAAGACAGCAGATCGTAAGAAGTGGATATACGCAGCAGCCTTTTAAGATCACAGGGAAGACAACAGCATCGTATTGGATAGACACAACCGCTTTTCAAGATCACAAGGAAGACGGCAGCATTTTCTTCTGTCGAGCGGGCTTCGAATCGATAGACCCGATGAACCCTGGTGTCAGAGTTTTTAAACCACCTAATAACAGTATCGTAAAAATAGGATAGACGAATCAATCACTTAGGATTACAGGAAATACAGCAGCATCGTGAGTATTGGATAGACGCAACTGCCACTTAGGATCACCGGGAAGATAATAGCATCGTTAGTAATGGATAGACACAGCTACCACTTAGAATCACAGGGAAGACAGCAGCTTCGTAAGTATTGAATAGACATGGAAACTTGTTAAAGACAGCAGCTTCGTAAGTATTGAATAGACATGGAAACTTGTTAAAGACAGCAGCTTCGTAAGTATTGAATAGACATGGACACTTGTTAAAGACAGCAGCTTCGTAAGTATTGAATAGACATGGAAACTTGTTAAAGACAGCAGCTTCGTAAGTATTGAATAGACATGGAAACTTGTTAAAGACAGCAGCTTCGTAAGTATTGAATAGACATGGAAACTTGTTAAAGACAGCAGCTTCGTAAGTATTGAATAGACATGGAAACTTGTTAAAGACAGCAGCTTTGTAAGTATTGAATAGACATAGAAACTTGGTAGCTTTACTGGGAAAACAGCAGTTACGTAATTATTGAACATGACTATGGAAACTTTTTAGGATCACTGGGAATTCATAAAGTTTATATGCCCTCACTTCCCTCTCGTACATCCTTTACCTCTCGTCACTCCCTTCCCTCACGTCCCTCACTTTCATCTCATCCCTCACTTCTCTCTAATCGCTCACTCCCCTCTCAACCGTCACTTTCCTATCGTCTCTCCCTTATCTCAAGTTTATCCCTTCCCTTATGTCCATCCTTAATCTCATGTGAATGAAAAACTATTTCAAACCACGCACTTTATGAAGATACATACTTGTTTCTCATATTTAATCAATCCTTATTTTATAATTTGCAATTATTTCTTATTCTGAAGATACAGGACTCAAACAAAGTTTCAAAAGCGAACAGTAATAAAATAAATGAACTAGCTTCGATGGCCTAATCTATCTATACATATAATAAATCTCTAGAGAGGTCGTGTCTGTACTGTACATTGAATATTTTTGCGAAAAAATAATTGCAATAGGCATTATTTCGAAGCGTGACCAATCCTACCTAATTTCGAATGAGTGCTGAATTCTTATTAACGATACCAAGACCAAATCATTTTTTTTTAGAATTTTTGTCTCTGCCTGTCTGTTACCAAATCATGCCAAAACTACTGGACTGATTTTGATGGGACTTTTTTTATTTGAATATGTGTTACCCGAATTGCAACTTGGGATACCAATAATCACGGCGACTTAGGGGGTAGGCAGGAAACTGAATTTCAATTGTTTTTAACCGATTTTGATGGAAAAAAAATATTCGACTAAACGTTACCTAGACTCAAAGTAACAATACATATAATCAAGCCATCTCACTTAGGGGATAGGTAAAAACGGAATTTTGATTGTTTTTTTTTTACCATTTTAAAGAGACTTTTTCAATACAGGGTGTTAATTTAATTGCGTGCCATAGCTTAAAGGGTGTTTTAGTAACGTAAAAGAAGCCCATAAAAAGTATTTAAAAAAACCCAACTCAAAAAATAAAAAAACAACAGTCGGTAGGTATTCATAATGATTCCTAGAGTGGCGACTGACCGCGCCACTATAAACAATCCCGCGCGACGCGCGAGTCACTATCGACCATTGACAGCGACTCGCGCGGGCTCGGTTATAGCCTGAGAGCTAGATGCAGCTCTTAGAATCATAATAAATTAAAGACTATTGATTTTTTTATTTTTTGAGTTGGATTTTTTTGTCATATTATTATGGGCTCCTTTTACGTTACTGAAACACCCCCTAAGCTATGGCAAGCAATTAAATTAACATCATGTATACTGAGTGTTTTTAAATTTACTTAGAGTCAAACGTAGGATAGAAATAATCAAGCTACCTTGGGGTATAGGCAGGAATTTGAATTCTTGTTGTTACCTAAACTCGTTGAAAAAAGGTTCTAAAAGGAAAACACGCAGTGTCGAACATACTCAAAACGCATCTTCGCGCGTAGGAGCGGAATCTGCTAGCCTACGCGACAGTATTTTTTTTTTTCATGTAAAGACAAAGATAAGAAAAAACACGCTTCCGTGCGTGCGTTCGAAGCGTTTTTAGTATGTTTGACACTGCGTGTTTTTCATACAAACCAGGCGTACGAAGTCGCCGGCACAGCTAGTAATAATATTTTTTAAATCAAGTCTTGCCATGGCCAAAGAAAATGTAATATTAGCTACCATGGTCCTGTTATTGGCCCTGGAAAAGAACTAATTTCGTATGTATATTCCGAATTATTTCTTTTGGAGCAAAGGTTTGTTTAGTTGCATGATGAATGCGAGCTTCAAAATAGAACCGTTTTTCCCCCGAAGGGAATAAAAACGGATATTTTGGGTCCAGCCAAGGCTTGACCCTATGAGATTACACTTCGTATTTTGTCTATGAACGGCACGTTTTCAAACTCATTTCACAGTAAAAGCGCCCTTATAGCGCGACTCCGCGTGTTAGAATACGAGCGGGGCCCGCGCGGGGGGCGTGGTTCGCTTGGCCGGCTGGCGCGTTCCGCGCGCTCTCCAGTACCGTCTCAAGTAAAGAGCCGGCTAGGCCTTAAACCCGGGTCAAGCCTTGGCTGGACCCAAAATATCCGTTTTTATTCCCTTCGGGGGAAAAACGGTTCTATTTTAGGTCCGAGCCTGCGGCTTGACCCTATGAGACTTGTTTGGTTTCTGCCGGCCCTAGAAGCGTACTGTGAAAATAAATACAAATAAGGTTACCTAATCTAAGATGGTTATTATTAATAAAAACTAATAATTTTTATATTAAAATCAAATATTTATTCAGTAAGAAATTATCTGACTTAAACATAAGTAGGTAACATAAGTTTAGACTTTGTCACAATCTTAATTAACACAGCTTATTTTAATTAAGCTAGGAACGTAGAACCATAAAATAATCAGTCTTAAGCTTTTCAATCACAATAAAGGCTCAAATGACTTATTTAACATATCTGGTCTTTGATTACCAGCAAAATCAACATAATTAATTTCTTTAAAATAATGCCTAAAGAACGTGGACTCACTTCGCCAGTTTCCTTTACTCAATACCTCATCTAACGGTAAGCTATTAAAATTTTTTGAAGCTACCGCTGAACGCACGCTCCCTGGAGCTGCGTCAACGCCTACGCTTTCAAAAACTGTCTTCACCCATCCGGCAATAACGCTACGAGAAGCCGCTTTCACCACGCCTCTCGTTGTTATAAATAAATTTGTTAGACCGGAACGGGCAGCTCTACGTTTATTAGACGAGGAAATAAGCCTAGAGATCCAAAAAGGGATATCTAAATTCTTTATCCGACCAGACTTTAGCTCCCAACCGGACTGCCTGAATCTCGTACAATCCGTCTTGGACCCAAATCTGGGCCAAAATATCAGAGACTCTGAAGACGATATCATATCCTCCGAGCCAATGTGTAAAAGCGTTAAATCGTGAATTCGACGACCAGAACTCAGTAACAGAAGAAGTGCAACATGTCGTGATAATTGAAAGTAACTATCTTCCTTAGGTGGATTATCCGAAAGCCATTTTATTACTACTGAAACATCCCATATTTGCTTTTTAACAATAGGTGGTTTTGTTAATTCTATACCTTTTATTATTCGTGAAACTATAGGGTGCGAACCAAGGGTAGCTCCATTAGGTGGATTTGAGAAAGTACAAACAACTGACTTGTGTACCTTAATAGTTCTTGGAGCCAGTTTCAAATCCGTATGCAAGTAGCACAGGAAAAGAGCTAAATTTGTGGCCGACGGGTTAGAATGGTCCATTTGATTTGATAAACACCAGCGCAGCCACCGATTCCAAGCTGCCTTATACGACTGAAGCGTCGACTTCCTCCATGAACTTTCCAGTAAAGCTATATTAGCCGAAGACCAATTTTCAACTAGACCACTCCACCCCGAATTCGCCAAGCCTCCAATTTTAATTTGTTTACCTCCGGAGGCGGAGCCGCAGAATTCAAGTCTATTAGGTGATGTTGTAGGTTGCGAATTTGATACGGAGGGGAAATTGCCCTAAATACCCAGGCAAGATCGAAATTCCAAACACGACTGAAGGCGTTTGTGAATGCTGCTTTCCTGTCTCTCGGGTCTTGACTGGCATAAATTGGAACCACCGCCGATGCTTCGGTCGCAAACAAATCTATTATCGGAGTTCCCCATCGTTGAAATATTTTCGTGGTTACTGATGAAGAAAGGCTCCATTCTACTATTTTCTTTTTGCGGGCAAGACTGTCGGCCGTCAAGTTGTAACGTCCCGGAATGAATTGAGGATGAAGGACTATTTGAGCTTGATGACACATGTTCAGAAGGCGTTTCGATAGTTCTAACAACGCTGCCGACTTCGTGCCGCCTTGTCGTCTTATATGCGAGATGACAGTTCGATTGTCGGACTGAACCACTACAGTCTGACCTTTTAACACCTTGATGTGCGTCTCTATGGACTTGTATACGGCGTAAAGCTCTCTGAAGTTTATGTGCCATGACTTTTGGGTTGCTTTCCAAGCTACCGATAACTTCTTGTCGCTGAGCTCCGATCCCCAACCCCAATCGGACGCATCTGTTGATAGGAAAGCAGTTGGATTTTCCGTGAAGATCGGGCTGCTTTTGTTCAGGTTTGCTAACCACCAGTCCACATCGCGAAGTGCTATCTTCGGGATAATGTGAGTTTGGTCTGGTTGGAGCAAATTTAACTTGTTCACAGCCCTCTGCATTAGACGACAGTTTAAAAGCCCCAAGGGAACCACGAATCCTGCGAATACCAACAGGCCTAGTAATGACTTGGCCTTTCTCCAAGTCCAGTAACGAATTTCTTTTGTCTGACGTAGAACACTTTTTATTTTTTGGATCTTTTTTGCACTGAGGCTTTTGACATTCTTTTCGGTGTTCCACATAATCCCAAGAAATTCTATCTGGTGGGTTGGAGTCAATATTGACTTTTCCACATTTATTACCCAACCTAACTCGCTCAATATATTTATGGTCAGTTGTATTTGACGTTTCAATGCTTTGGGATCTTGGCATGCCAGTAAAAAATAGTCCAAATATACAATTATCCGAACTCCCTTGGATCTTAAGAGTCCGGCTACCCAATTCGTTAGACGAGCAAAAACTACGGGGGCTACAGCGAGGCCGAATGGGAGTGCTGTCATTTGGTAACACTGATTGTCGTACGACAACGCCAGGAACCTTCTGTGGAATGGTTTTATGGGTACGTGTAGGTATGCGCTGGACAAATCTACCTTGGCTAAAAAATCGTTGGGTTGGAGAAAGTTCGGAACTTTCTGGTGATTTATGAGACGAAAAGGTTTCGGTTTCATGTAACGGTTCAATGGCTTTAGATTGAGTACTAGTCTTTGACTGCCATCTGACTTTGGGACGAGAAAGAAGCGCGAGAGGAAAACTGACTTCTGGTTGCATTTCTCCAGTGCCCCCATTTGAAGGAACTTCTGTATTTCTTGTAGCATCTTTGAAGATTTTACCGTCTGTAGCTTCGTTAAATTTTTCTTTGATATTGACATAAGTGGAGGTTTTTTCGTGAAAGGAATCGACAGTCCCGTTAAAACTGTCTTGATGTAATTTGGAGCGCCGTACTTCTCCCAACTCGCAACATAAAATTTCAGACGCCCGGCTAGATGAACTTTTGCAGCATAGTCAATAGGGTTTATTTGAGGATCTTCTTGGTGAAGGTTTACCATGCCCCCCCCCCCCGTTTTTCTATTGTTTGGCTTTGCCTCAAATGGTTTGCGAAAGTTTCTGTTAGCGGACGTTGACGTAGACGCACTTGGCTGGTAAGTCGGCTTCTTTTTCTTAAACTGTTGTTGTCCTTGTTGCTTTCCACTTTGAAAAGAACTCGATTCTCTGTATTCTTGACGCTTAATATTCCCCTCAGTTGAACCCCTATCAGAGGGGAAGAATTTGTAGAATCCGCCATTCTGCCTAAACGTCTCGGATAGGGCATTCTCTTCAAACAGGTGGGTTGAAGACGGAGGGATAGCATGAAGTATATTGTGCATAAATTTAGATGGCGGTTTGTAAACTGACCGTCTAAATTCTATCAGTTCCGCACGACGTCCACAAACAAACTGGAGGATATCGTCACTGGATTTTTTGAAATCGGTTTCATTTCCTGTGATGTGCTTTGCAATGGCGTCGTTGAGAGCTTTTGATTTAACCTCATGTGCTACCTTCGAGAGTGATTCCCTTAATTGCTTCCAGTGCGCCAGAAGTCCATGCGTTAAAGCACCCAAGGTTTGGTCAAACCTAATAACTTGTTCGTAAGGAACCCAGTTTGGAGTCTTTCCAGCTAACTGAGTGTTTACCGACAGAGAAGTAAAAGCTGGAGTTGCCTGAAGTCTTTTATTAACTTCATTGTAGCGAATATTAGCCCAGGATGGTTGATCAAATCTTTGATAAGACATAGCTTGTTGCAACAAATCAGCAGGGGCTGGCATGATTTTAGGTTCAGCTTCTTTGACACTTGGAGAGAAAACAAATAAATCATCATTGCACTCTGGTAAATCCAACTCTAATACAGGGGCTCTAATTACAGATGGCGCCGGATCATCATTTTCTTGATCGTCGTCTCTCCACGATTCATCTACTACTGATTCTGAATCAAAGTCCCGTCTGCGGTGTTCAGAAGTGTTCTGAAAATTTGACTGATTTGCTAGAATTTGAGCCATCATATCCTTGAGTACTCTTAACTCTTCAGCAGAATCATTCGTTTTTTGCTTTTTGTTTACTACACTACTCTGTGATGAAGACTGAGAAGATCGCCTCTTTGTCCTTTCGTTGCCAGATATCAGGCACTCTGCTTCTTCTCTTGATACGAAAGTATCTTTAAGGTGGCAAATTCTTGCCATGAAAATTTCTAGATTGCCCGCTGAACCTTGTATTTTTAAGGCCAACGATTTAGGGCTTATTATTAATGCCCTGCAAAAAGGCCAATCCAGTAAAGACAGTTTCAAATTTTTAAAAGATTTTTCAGATATCGACGTCGTGTCCAGATCGAAAGCTTTAATCATGGAAATCGTCGGTATGGCAAATCTCAGCTTGTTGAGGACTTGCGGATCCATTTTAGAGCCGAACAGGTCGCTTTTCTCATAATTGACCACGTTCCAGTCGGGCCATGTATTGGGGTAAACCTGGTCGACGACCTCGATGATTCGGTCCAAAACCTCTCTATCGCCATGTACTGGTTGATATGCGAGCTCCCGCAATGTTGTAAAAGCTCTTGGCAACGCCATTTTTCATGCTGTAATAAAAAAACAATATCATGAAAAGAGTGAAAATAGTGACCGACGGGTCAGCTATATAGTCAAGGGTGCATAAAATTAGCCGACGGATGCTATATTTGACCCGACGGCTGCCAAATTTGACCCGTCGGCTACACAAACTGACCCGACGGCTCAGATTATTGACCCGACGGCTCAAATAATTGAGCCGACGGCTCATTTCAGTGAGCCGACCCTTTTCGGGTCCTTTGCCTGAGCCGACGGGCCGCAGGGCAAGTAAGAGTGACCAGATCATAAAAACAGTAGTAAAAATACCACTGAGGACTACCATGGGTGAGTCCAACAATGAAAAGATAAGTTAACACTGCAGCTACTTCAACTTCTATTTTAGGATGCAAAAACCAACAATAATCTGTCGATTCTACAAAAATTAAACACAATAACCATCTTAGAATCAATTATAGGTAACTCACCTTAAAAATCGAGATCACCAGAACACAAAAAGGTCGATAATCTCTCGAACAGTTTCACTGTTAAACTCAACGTGCGTATCACTCGGCAAAATACAGCGTACTGGAGAGCGCGCGGAACGCGCCAGCCGGCCAAGCGAACCACGCCCCCCGCGCGGGCCCCGCTCGTATTCTAACACGCGGAGTCGCGCTATAAGGGCGCTTTTACTGTGAAATGAGTTTGAAAACGTGCCGTTCATAGACAAAATACGAAGTGTAATCTCATAGGGTCAAGCCGCAGGCTCGGACCTAAAATAATGCATAGCAATGGCTTTGATTAGCAAAATTCTATGATTACCTATCAATGGTTGTGAATTAAAATGACCATTTACAAAAATATTGCAATTTGAACTTGTAGTACATACTTTAAAGCACTGCAAAACCATTTTTGGCAATAAATTTTTCTCTTTGTAAAACGAGGGACCTTTTTGAGAACGGGCTCTGAATATTCTTTCAGCATACTCGCAAATTTTAAAAACATCGTTTGATGGATAAATAAGGCCTCCCTTATCTTTTGTAGCTTTTATTCCGGAATATTTATTCGTGATTAAACCAAGAAGGCAATCTTCGAATTTTATGATTTTTCGCAATTTTCGTACAATGAAACCATCAATATATGTAATAACTTCTTTGGTATAAACAGTCAGTCTAGAAGGATCGGCCAAGTAATCATGTTCATCGTCAATGACTGGATCACACCCCCCACATTCCTGATTATCTTCTTCACACAGGGATTTAGAATAAAGATTTATCTTTTTCTCATGACGGATGTCGCTGAACGTAAGGATTTTAATTTCTTCCAAGGGAATACAATTACCAGATGTCATATTTTTGATCTCTCCGTGAATTATAAGTCGCTTGTATGCACTTTGAAACTGCAACGCAGTGGGATTATTATTAAATCCACCTTTAGCGCGGACTAAAGAAGCACTCCAAGTGATCTTGACTGAATTTATAAGTGGGTATAAATTTTAGTGCCCCACTAGCAATTAAATTTTGATAAATGTTTTTAATGCTTTTACAGCAAATTTATAATCCAAAAAAACCAGTACGTCTATTTGATTTTAAAATTGGCTGTCCGTATAATTTAAGCGCAGGCAAATCATTTTCCATATTGTTTAAAAATGATTCAATACTGGCATAGTTGTATTTTCTAATGGGTTTATGGAAATCAAAACTGTTGAAATTACGACTATTTAATATGTCGAACAAATCGTTGATGTTTTTTATGAATTCGACTGTCGCTTCAGAGCCATGAAATTCAGGCAAACCTAGATTTTTATCACAAAATGATATGGATTTAGCAACTGAATCACTGAAGGTTTGAGCTGCTAACTTAACTTTCATTATTTGTTTCGCAAATTTTACATGTTGATTTCTTAATTTGTTTGCTAAGTGAAGTCCTTCATTTTGTTGTAATTCGTTAAGTTTTTCTATGTATTCCCACGAAATCAATTGTCCATTTGAATTAATGAGCTGTTTTTTTTCTCCTAACGTTCCTTACCAATTTAAGCATGTGAGCTGGATCTGGCGTAATAAAAATTTCTTGATTGCCAACTTTGAAAGAAGTTTTAAGATTAGCGATGTCTGTGGGATCCAAATTACATCCAAGTGCCTTGGCCATTGCAAAATTGGCAGGACATCCGTCAAAAGTAAAATTGATTGTGTTCACTCCAGATAAAGACAAAAACTCGATACACTGTTGAACTAAATTAGCTTTTTGTTCGCCACTGCAACCATCAATAAGGAAGTAGCCAACAGGAATTTTCCAAGAGTCGTTCACGGCGGTCACCATAAATACTAGTGCCTCTTTTGCATCAGCTACGTTGTCACCGTCTAACGATTCCCCAAAATTGACAAATCCAACACACTGGTTTCCGTCCCACTGAACATGTTTGCGAATAGCCATTTCATCCATACTTAATGCGCAATACATTGTTTTACCCTGAGTTTGCGCGCGTTTTACTAGAAGCTTAATACAATCTAAAGATTCTTGAGTAAACCCAGGACTTCCATCAAAACTCTTGTACCAAGAGCGTAGTGTTGACGGATGAGGAAGGCAACTATTAAAAGTTTTTCTTACGAAAGAGTACGCACGTGGACTGATGTAAATGTGAAATGTAAGCACAGGGCAAATTTTCTAAGAGACGGAGAGTACTTTCTTTTACATGACTCCGGATTTTAGATTTTTTTCAGAAAATCTTTGTTTACAGTGTCAATTGATGCAAGCAAATCACAATCTTCTTCGGAAACTAGTGATTTGGACTTAAGTTCTAAAAGAACTTGTTCTAAATCTGCCACTTTTTTAGTTAATCTTCGACTTTTTTCCCTTAGAATCTTTAATTTTTTTAATCGTCGATCAGATTTTTCTTCTGCTCTCTTCCATTTCCTCTTTAGTGTTCGTGGCGTGTAGTCTGGAGATGAACTCTAAACACAAACATATTTGCTAGTTGTAATGCAAGTCGTCTAGGTTTAATCACAAAATTTGCTGAGATTAAATTGAGAATTTATTTATTAATGATGTTACATAATAGATCAGCAGTAGGTATATAAACGTAGCAGCTGATCTATATTTCAATTAAGATTAAGTAATTTTCACACGCCAAATGATACCAATATGTATATTTAGAAAGTACTTACAGTCTTTACGGTTTCAGGCATATTCTGAGGATTTAAAATTAAATCGTTTAACACCATTGATGACACAGAAGGGCTTGCTGTGGCATCCGCTTCGTCCATCTAAAAAGGAAAAGTTCAGTTAACCCTATATTTATTTATGATGTGATTAATTTGTGAATAATGAAATTACTTACAATCTTAGCTGATCCGAGTGTATTTTGATTATTTAATATTGTCAAAGATGTACTTGCTACTTATAACATCAGTTTCATCCATCTAAAAGTAAAATGATTACAAAATTGTTGTATATTTCTTACATAAGCGAGAGATATTTTTTTTATTACTACATTCAGATTCAAAATCTAAATACTTTTATTTCCTAGAAAATAGTAAGAATGCAATAAAAGTTTGTTGAGTAAGAATCGTGATGTTAAATTAAAAGCAAGTACAATGTTAAATAAGGTTTAAAAAAATTAACTGGCAATATTTTAAGGGGTGAACTAGCCAATAAAACATAAAAGTCTCAATTTTTTTCATAATATTTTATTTGGGGAAAATTGTTGTTTTATGGTCTGGTTCACCTCTTTGAAAGATTACCAGCAATTTTTTTACACCTGTATAACAACAGATCAGGGGATACAGAGCTATACATTGCACTATAACAGTGTGAAATATAATATGCAAATGATTCGGCGTGAATCTTAACAACTGTTAGCTTCAGTGTATTCATTCTGAAGGATGACTATGAAGCTAGCAACTAGATTTCATTTTAATTAAGATTTAGTAAATTTCACACGCCAAATGATACCAACGTGTATGTTAAGAAAATACTTACAGTCTTTACGGTTTCAGGTATATTACTTAAATCGTTTAACACCGGGCTTGCCGTGGCATCCGCTTCGTCCATCTAAAAAAGAAAACGTAGTTCAGTAATTTTATGTTGTTGTTAATTTATTCATGTGATTTTTTGTGAATAATGAAATTACTTACATTATTAGCTGATCCGATTGTATCTTGATTATTTAAAATACTTAAATCGTTTTGTGCTTTTAATGTCATAGATGTACTTGCTGTACTACTTATAACATCAGATTCACCCATCTATAAGTAAATATGGTAATAGTAACATTATTTTTGTTGTCGCTTTTAATTTAACGCCACTATTCTTACTGTTTTCTAGCTTTCTTAAGTTTTGAATTTGAATGTAATATTTTCAAAACTTCTCAATCTGTGAAATTTGTAATCCGTTGCATTAGAGCGTGCGCACACGAGCAACCTTTTTGTCGGAGGAACAGTCGGACCTCTTCCTGTCCATGAGAAGGAAAGGGACTTCCGACTTTCGCTGGTAAAAGACACTAACACTTCACTATACTTTACACTGGCTTACTTACAAAAAACTTTAAGTATATTTTGCTTACAAAAAAAAAACAGCTTGACAAACTAAAATAATTTAAGCAAAAAGAAATCATTTTTTTTTTATTTCTTAAACTAACCAGATACAGAGCGCTCATCAAGTTCCCTTTGTTTGCAAAAATAAACGTTATTTCTTTTTTGATTTCTGTGGCCCAGTTGGCCACAGTAGCCGCATTTGGGTGTTTTACGTCTTTGGCTTTCTATCGTGAGTACCGACGTCGATGGGGTTTCTGAGTCAGTACTTATGAGCGGCATTACCACGTCATGTAATGGATTTTCCGTAGCACTTGTTGTAATGGTTTTTATAGGTTCTGGACACAACACATCTTGAGCGTCAGGGGAAACATACTGACGAATTTTTTGGAACAAATATTGTTGTCGCTCATACGATAACCTTACAGGCGGTATTGTAGTCGGACTAGCATTTCGAGTGAAATCACAAGTTGGATTAAAAACTGCGATGTTTTTGATATCTTGGTCATCAAACCTTTTGGTACATTGCAGGACTCCAGGATCATTAATGGATGCTTTGTAGTGGTTGTAAGAAAGCAGCATGGGCACGCTTTGTGGGATTTTTGTTTAAAGAAATCGGCCCAATTATATGAATGCACATTCATTATTTCGCCAGTTTCATTATCGATAAGAACTGCCGTAACAGTGTCTGAATTATGGCAAGCTGAAACGGCGCACTCCAAAACATCTCGGGCTGTGTTTGAATTGGAAAGACGGAACTTTTTTTTAAATAGTCCGAAGTACAAGTCCGGGGCGAATTTAGTATGTCCAACGGACAAAAAAGAAAGCTGAAATGATCGATGCTTCCCCGTAAATGTACGCCATAAAGCGTACTGCATCATGAAATTATTTTTATTCTGACCGCAACAATTGTCAGCATGACAAATGACGTCTGTTTCACCGAGCCCAAAATTTTTGAAAAAGTGGTCTATGAATGAGATAACGGTATTTGAACCTTTTCCAGTATTACAAGCTTCTGGAATTATATACAATACAAATTGTTTTACTGGCTCTGCAGCTATGCAAAACAAACCGATTTTATATCCCGCCAAAAAGTAAAGAGGCCCAACCTGCTGCGAGCTATGAGGTAAATGTACCTGTTGCGCAAAATCAAAGGAGTAATGCATTGTTCCTGGCGATGAACATGGCTGGTTTTCCCCAAGTTTCCGGTTTCCAAATACACCTGTTGATCTGTCAATTAATTGTTTGTAATAAGCACGTTCAGTTTGAACTAACTGTAAATGTAGTGAGGATTTTTCTATCAAAATAAGCTTTTCGTGTTCGTCTAACGCTTGCATTTTGCCTAAAGCTGTAATATTTTGTTGACAGTTGGTACATAGATCCGTTCGAGGCTTTTGAATGACGATATTTGGAGCATACGTTTGCCATATTCTGTACCAAGAGCGTAAGCCCACAGCATTTTTTTCCGACAAATTTGTCGCTTCTTGGTACTTATCATAAACGTATCGTTTATTCATTGAGCTAGGAAGAATATGTAAGTCGGGGTTGTGAAAACTTGGAATACGACCAGGCAAGACTAATGAATTTTGTTCCCAAAAAAACTTAATGAATTTTGCAGCATCAATTGTTTGTTGGGCATTACTGGTTCTATTTGTCGCAGAATTATGTGAAGAAGACACTGTTGCTAAATTTCCTGTAAGGACTTTGCTCTTAACATTTTTGTATCTTTTTTCCCCTAATGCATAAACAAACTGAAAAAAAATCTTACAAACAGCTATGCCTCGAAAGTAAAACGTTGTATGAGCTGCTTTTCTGATCTGTGATTTGTGTTTTTCTGTTTTAAGAGTATTGGGACCATGACGAGTTAAAGCATTTAGAGCACCCATAGTAAACAAATTTAAATGATTATGGCCTAGGTCACATTTGGTATTCATTTCCTGTGCTTCTAATCTGGACATTAGTATATCTTCACGAGGAAATTTTTCTTGGCATGACATACCACAGCCGCAACTATCAATAAACTCTTGTTCATCATGGATTTCCAACATAACATAACATAAAAATACTTTATTGCACTTAATAATACAACATACAACACAAAAGATAACAAAAAACAAGTACAACATAGGCGGCCTTATTGCTAAGGTAGCAATTTCTTCCAGGCAACCTTTGGGTGAAAGAAAAAAGTGTAGCGGTAAGCGGGATAGTGCAAACCTAGTCAAATAGGTATCCTAAATACATTACATAACATATAATACATAAATTAAGTACAAGCTATTACATAGATATTTGTAAAATAAACTAATACATAATATATAATAAACTAATACATAAACTAATGGAAGATAGGATAATGCAAACCACAATCAGAACTAGTCGAAGGAAATGACAGCAACAGTATCTACAGCACAGGATAAAAGTGAAGGAAACTAAAGATCAGACAGTAATTATTTGTTCCAAGAAACGTTTTTTAATTCGGCTCTTAAAAGTCTCAAGAGACGGTGCACGTCGAATATCTTCGGGCAATTCATTCCACAGCTTGATAGCTCGCACTGTGAAAGACTTTGCATAGAAGTCAGTCTTGTGAGAAGGCAGGTTAAGGGTCAATTTAGAGCTTTCCAATTGGGGCAGAAGATCGTCAGTATCAGTAAAAAAATTACGAGCGCCTTCCTCAGGTAAAACAAATTCAATGTCAGATTTTTCGCATCTTTCATTAACAGGACACTCATTTGTTTCTTCGTCAGAATCTTTTTGAATTAACCTTAAATACTCCTGCTCGAAATTCCTTAAATCTATGTTTGAGCATACACCATAATCACATTCCGATTTTTCATGACACGCGCCATCTAAAACAAAAACATAAAATTTTGTAAAACCGTACTTGCTTTATACAATGAAATTCTCGAAAATATTATTAGTTAATACCTGAGCGTGAGCGTGAGAGCGTGAGAGCCCGATGGTGTAGTGGATAGGGCCGCTGCCTCCTGAGCGGGAGGTCGTGGTTCGAATCCCACCACGTACCAATGTGTTTTTCGTTTTTCGAATTTCATATGTACGTTTATTCGGCGCTTTTTCCGTGCTTCGGAAGGCACGTTAAGCCGTTGGTCCCGGTTAATATCGTTTAATACCGTAGATATTAGTCGTTAAGCCATATCAGAGGCCAGTGCTAAGCATTGGCGGCTTGAAAACTCTGACCTAATCTAGGATTGGGTCTGGTTTCCCTTCTGGGTTGCGGAGGTCAGATGGCAGTCGCTCTGTGTAAAAACCAGTACCCACGTTCAATCCCCTAGATTAGGTAGCCGACCCTGTGAGATACGGGATAAGGCTAGGGAGATGATGATGATGATGACCTGAGCGTGAGACATGACATACAAAAAAATTATATTAACTATTCATCATCGAACGATCTCTTCAAAAATACATTTTTCATTACTCTTAATGTTAACTCGCGTTTCCTGGCCTCTTCTTCATTTACACCAATATTACTATCACTAACAACACGGTTAGAGGACACTTCAGCTTGAATTTTTTTAATATCATTGAATATTGTGCCATAAGCATAAGGGGGACGGACGGTACGGTACCGCTAATAGACGTGTTTTGTGTACGTCCATAGTCAATTTTATCTTAAAAATTCATTTAGACCATTTTCAATAAGTAAAATATATCAATGCAAAGCTAATAACACGAACTATATGGTGATATAATTTAATCAGTTGGATACTTAGTAGATAAAGTGAAAATTTGGATAATAAAGTGCAAATAATCGCTAAGTGATTGTGTTCAACAGTGACGTGTCTCTGGCTCCCAGCGGACTGCCCGTGCGAATCCGGTTTTATACGACGTGAGTCACTTTGAGGAGAATAGGACTGTCTATTTCGCGTGTCACGCTATCATCCGTCGTAGCCGAATGGTAGAGCGCCTGACTGCTACGCAGAGGGACCGAGTTCGATACAACGCATGGACAATATTTTTAATAACAATTTTTTTAATTTTCATTATTTTTATATCACGAAAATTATTTTTATTCTTTAACTATGCCGAATAATGCTGACACATGTTGTGCGGGATGCTTCAAACCTATAACTGATCGCCGTTTCTTGTGTTGTAGTATTTGCAAACAAAAATATGATTTACTGTGTGCGAATGTAGACGAAAAAAGATTTTACAGCACACTCGTTGGAGAGCACAGAGAAAACTGGAAATGCGTGTTGTGTGTTAGCAAACAACCCAAAACTGATAACTCAGAAACACCAATACGCACTGCATCTGAAGGAGGCGTTACGCAACGCCGAAAGGGGACATCTTCGATGGTCTCACCAACAGATTACTCTATTTTGCATCTGGACCTGAATGAAACAGATAATAATACCCATTTGGAATTATCTTGTACCAAGGAGCTAATTACAGAAATGCGTCTGTTTCGAGCGGAGCTAGTGGCGACCAGGGGACAAATGGAGCTCCTAAATGCAAATATGTCGAAACTGACTGCTAGAATGGATGCATGTGAAAATCGCATTGAAAAGGTAGAGAGCAGAATGGAAGCTTTAGAGAGCTATTTCAATAAAAATCCAACTGTGGAGAAAACGAACGATTCTTTGCTGGCAACAGTGGAACAATTAAGGCTGGAACTGAGCGATCGAGATCAAGAGCTATTGTCAAACGACATCGAAATATCTTGTATACCAGAGGAGAAAGGTGAAAGCTTACCACACATTGTGACCACTCTTGTAAGCAAACTGGGTGTTGGTCTCACGGAACAAGACATAGTGAGTGTCACGCGAGTAGGGCGCACTGCGGATGTATCATCGCCTGCGCGCCCACGCCTGATCGTGATGCGGTTGGCAAGACGTGCAGTCCGCGACCAAGTTCTGCAAGCGGCCCGAGTACGCCGTGGTGCCACCACAGAAGGGACAGGTCTGCCTGCACCACATCGACGATTCTACGTGAACGAGCGCCTAACTCGTGCCAACCGAATAGTGTTCCGCCACGCTCGTGAGGCTGCTGGACGTCTTCACTGGCGCTATGTCTGGTCGAAAGATGGACGCGTTTACGCACGGCAACGTCAAGACGGACCACGCCATCGTCTACGCACGGAATCCGACATCTCCCGTGTTTTTGGTGTGGATACTGTTGGTTCATCTTACCACGACTCAAAATAGTACCATTTATTATATGCAAATGTTTTTAAATTTAGTTGCAGTGCATGTTATTTCTTCTAGTGTGAATGAAGTCAAAACTTTTAATCTGATGTATTGGATTTCAATTTTATTTCTTTGTGCATGTTTTTGTTTTTTTATGCTAAACATATTCAAGTTTGTGGATTTAGGAGTTTTGTTCAATTTATCATATAAACTTTTTGTTTTTTGTTGTTCTATGTCAACAATATCATTGTGTCAGAAGTTCAATACTTGGCGGAAAATAAAAATCTATTTAATATTAGTAAATATTGTGAGTATTGTGTGCTGCAGCAGTTCAATATCAACTCAGTCAATGCCAAATATTACAAATTATTTAGTTTGTTATTATTATTATTATATCTATTATTTAATTAATATCGTATTATTTATAATTTATGATAATATTAATAATGTATCATACAAGCTTAACAATGGGACCCAAAACTAAATTTTTTAGATTAGGTTTATACAATGCAGGCTCACTAAACACTGGTCACGATGATTTTCTCATAGCCATGGATCGATTCAAACCAGATATAGTCGCTATCAATGAGACGTGGATACGATTAGGGCAGGAAGCCAGCGCACCTGCACCACCAAATTATCGCCTCCGCTGCACACCACGCCCTCAGCGAATGCGTGACGGAAGAGGTGGTGGTGTTAGATTTTACATTAGCAAAGACGTGCGCGTACGTTACTTGAAAATCCCGGATAGCACTATAGAACAAATGTGGATTAGTACAAAGGTAAATGGACTCAGTTTAGTTATAGGTACTAGTTATAGAACACAATGGGTCAACGAGGACCAATTTCTGGACGCATTGACTGATTCGGTGACAAAATTCTCACACCATGATTATATAATTTTAATGGGAGATTTTAACATGGATGTGCTTAAACCAAATGAAAGGAAAACCATTAAATTTAATCAGTTTTTACGTTGTATGGACCTGCAGCAAGTTGTGACAGAGCCTACACATTTCACGGCTGACAGTAGTACCTTAATTGATGTCGTCTGTACAAATTGTCATGTTCGTGAAGTAACGGTCACCAAGGTAACAGGAGAATTAAGACACTCAATTGAATTTTTGGACGGATTTGCGCTATCAGCATTGAGAAATATTATTAATTCAATGTACACAGTCCGCAAAGAAATACCCACTATGCGCAAAATTATGGCTGCTGCAAGACAAGATTTAGATTATAGAGGAAGTGAGACTACATTACGTACAATAATGAAAAACAGTCTAGCGTATCGATTTAAAAAATGTAGCCAAAAGAGATTAGTGTTGATTGAAAGACCCAATATTCAAGCTTGGAGGGCTAAGTATTTACGCCGCATGAAAGAAAATGATTTACTTGGCGCTGACAAAAAACAAGTATTTTATTTAGATGAGACCTGGATCCACGCCCACTATACTGTCAAAAGCTGTTGGCAGTCTGCTACGGATGTTGGAGTGAGTAAGAACGATAGCCCTGGTCGCCGCTGGATCGCTGGATCGTTCACGCTGGGAGTGAGTCAGGATTTGTGGATAACGCACTTTTAATGTTTAAAGCAAATACAAAAACCGGTGATTATCACGATCAAATGAATGATGAAAATTTTACAAAAAGGTTACAGGAAAAAATAATGCCCAACATACCCCCTGACAGTATTATTGTGATGGACAATGCCCCCTACCACAGTAAAGAGGACGAGAAAACTCCCAACATGAGTGCAAGAAAACATGTGATGGTTGAGTGGCTCCAGGTACGTAATATTGAGTTTCCCGAACACTACACGAAACCGGAACTGAATTTGTTAATAAAAGAACACAAACCGCCGAAAAAATATACCGTAGATAAATTAATTACTGACCATGGCCACGAAGTAGTAAGACTGCCACCCTATAACTGCGACCTCAATCCCATTGAGTATATCTGGAACCTCGTAAAACAAAGAGTTTCTGACAAGAATGTAGAACAGTTGGAGAGTAAGGTAGAACAATTAACTTTGGAGGCTTTGCAGTCAATTACTCCTGATGATTGGAAAAAAGAGTTAAATCACGTGAAGAGGCTTGAAGAAGAATACTGGCGTAAATATAGATTGGTAGACGAATTATTCATCATCAACACTGGAGATGACAGTGAATCAGAGACAACAGACTCGCAAACCGATTCTGAATCTGATTTAGATTATATGAGTGGAGTTGAAGAGTTAGGTTAGGTTAGATTTTAAGAGGTTAGGTTAGATTTAAGATTTTAAGGCCAATAAACGTTGAAAATTATTGAAACATTTGGTTTTATTTTAAAAGTTCCATACAATTATTATATGTGACTGTGTCTAGTAAAAGGGACCACTTTGAGGATTTTAGTTATCGAGTTATAAGCGATTTTCTAAAATTTGTCGAAAACTATGCAGATTGAGTTTTTTGTACTAATCGGTTATTAATACCTTAAATAACATTATGTATATAATAATACAAATATAATCATAATATTTCAGTATCATAATAGGTCACGAAGTTTAGTACCAAGTTACCACTTTGAGGTAATATTTGACAAGTGAAGTATTTTTCATTTGGCTCGATATTGACGCGCGGGGAATAATCTACAGACGGGCGGCGCGGCGCGGCGGGGGGCGGAGGGGGGTTAGCCCCCGCGGCCAGCGCTCGCGGCACAAGTCACAACAACAGCAGAAGAAGTAGATTCATGCTCCTTGAGTTGAGATGACCCATACGACGATGCCAAACCTCTTGTGAAGTCTGTGATGCAGCCTCGCCGACTGCACCAGCACCAGCAATGTCCTGTGTAGATACTTCACCACATCCAGAGTTGGTGATCTCTGTGCTGAGACTGTAGTTGAAACCCCTATCCATGGTGTCTAGTACATAGACTCCTTTAAAACCTGTAGCAGTGGCCACAACCTGTCCTCTATACAGAACCTGGCACTTATTTTTACCAAAAGTTAGTCTATAACCTTTTCTGTCCAATTCACTAACAGAAATTAAGTTTGTTAATAGTCCTGGAACATAGTATATATTACTAATGATTTTAACACCATCTCGAAGTCGAACTTTCACTGTACCAGTTCCTTCTGCCTTCACTTTCCCACCATTGGCAACATTCACATTCTCTGGTTTGATAGCTTTAAAGTTCAGTATCATGTCCTTGTTATTGCACATATGGTTAGTAGCACCTGAGTCCAAGAGCCACAAGTCACTTCTCAAGTTCACTGACATAGCAGAAATTAAACTTTTCAGCTGATACGGCACCTTTTTCTTGAAATCCTTGTTCCTAGGGCAATCCTTCTTGAAATGGCCAGTTTTCTTGCAGCGAAAACACTTCATAGCCTTATTCTCCCTCAGCTTGGGTTGTACTGCAGCTAACGCACTGAACTCTGTGTTGTCCTCTTTATCATTCCGCCTGCTCTGTTCCTGCAGAAGCCTTGTTTTGACATTCTCGGATGTTAATCTTACAGACGTGGTTTCTAGCGCCATAATGAGTGGGTCGAAGTCGTTAGGCAGGCTACTCAGCATAATCACCGCCAGGAAATCATCATCGAGCGGAGAACCTATGTCTGCTAACTGTTGTCCTAGCTGCGTTATTTTGGATAAATAACTCTCCATGTTGTCCATTTGGTTTAATTTAATCCCAAATAGTGATCTTAAGAGACCAAGCCTCCGGCAAAGTCCTTTATCTTCATAAGCACTTTCCAGACTAGTCCATGCTTCATAGGGTGTCTTTGCATTACGAATTTGTGGTAACACCGACGATCCCACGGATAAGCATATCTTGGCTAACGCTCTCTGGTTCCTCTTTGGGTCAGAACTGCCTTTTTCAGTTTCTATACATTCTGATAAATCTTCATGCATCAATATCATTCTGATTATAAACTTCCAATTGTTATAATCTTCTACTCCTTTTAGTTTCTCTACAGGTAGACCAACAGGTGATGTAGTCGTCATCGTTACCAGCAAAACTCAATTTGCAAAACAGCATAAATACCAGGATCTTTGTGAACGAGCACGTTGAGCGAGATCCAATTGGAGGTTACGTCCGCGGGTCGAAAATTTTGGTGGACGACCGAAATACGCACGAAATATATGATGCAGGGCACAGCAAAGACGTCTGGGTCCATAACCTGAAGGGTTATAGGCATAAAAAGAAAGATGCAAATAAATATAAACTGTATTTATTTGGGCAAGAGCGAACCGGTAGCCATGACATAGCGAAAGTGACAGATTGTCATTTCACGATACATTTACTTAGCTAGTTACTATTGTGTGCATTTATAAAGAACATTCCAACAAGGACTAATTCTGAATCAGTTAAAACACTGTTGAACATTTAAAAAAAAAATTGCATGTTTTTGTGAGGACTAGTTCCTTTTTGATGAAAAATTCATATTTTGATTCGATTTTTAGAGGCTTTCCAGTGATGTTTGATTGAAAATATTTATTGTAAAAGCAAGATATCATGCCCGAGCACCACAATAAAAAAAGGATTTTGATATGGTGTGGACAATTCCCCTTTTGAAAGTCACCTCCTCATTTATAATAATTATTACAGAGATTAACAGCAAAAAAAATAGTTATTAATAATAAACTAAAATAAAACACTTGAAAAAATAAAAAAATGGATCAAGAATATTTTTTGAGAAATATGCAGAATCAAGAATTTCCTATTGATCATTGATTTTTAAAATGTATAAATTTTGTGTAAATTTGCCGAATGCATTTTTGTGGGTTAGTTTTTTTATTTAAGAAAGAAATTCTTGTACTTGTATATTTCTCCATAATTAATTAACCTTGCTAATTCGTTATGGTTCGTAAAATCATTTTCGTGGGAATGGTAAATGATGCTGGTGAACAAGTCTTTGCCTATAAATCTTTTTAGAGCTTTTGATACGATTTTGTCAGTAACAAAAGACTTTGTGGGTTTATTATCGTCACCTAAACTTTTTCTTATTTCTCTTTCGCAAACCCGACACAAGTCTATTACTTCTTTTGAAGCATAAAGCAAGTTACCGCTACTTTTTTGGTAAATCAAACTTTTTTTATCGATTGACCCGAGCATACCCTTAACGCAAGTAATACATTTGACTTTTTTCGACAATGAAAAAATTACGAAACCCGCTATATATTCCACAACTCTTTCACCAAAAGGAGATAAAAATATGTCGGTTTCAATCTCTTCTATCAAGTCGTCAGTAAAATTGTTAAAATTTATTTCTTCGGTCTCTGTGACAGTATCATATTTTCTGACTGTTGAAGCATTAATTTTATCTAAGGCAGATGTGCAATTAAGGATGCTAATCTTTTCTAGAGGAATACAATTAGTTCCCCTTCCAGTTTGTGTTAATTCAGTAATAACAAGTTTTTTTTTTTAAAAGTAGCTTCAAACTGGTATGGTGTTGGATTGTCGGAATAACCACCATGACTTCGTACTACAGAAAAAAAGAGTTCAATGTGATCTTGGCTTATTCTGTGAAGAGGCAAATATTTCAAGTCATTTGTTTTGCTTTGTATCAAGTCTTTATTAAGAGATTTGGTACTCTCAATACAAATTAAAATCCCTAGAAACCCTGTGTACCGCGGCGAATCTAAGACATTTACTTTATTTTTCTCACCCTTGCGATTTGTTACATAGGCAGATAGACCCTTTAAAATATTTTGAGCTTCGTCCATTTTTTTTACAGCTTCATCGAAGTTTTGAGCATTTAATATTTTTTTATATCCATTTTGACGTGATAGAGAGTCCAATATATCAAAAATGTCGTTAATCAATAAAATAAAATTTGCAGTAGCACTGGAACCATCAAAATCAGACAAATTTAATTCATTTTCGCAAAATTTAAGTGCATCAGCAATACTTCTGCTGAACAATTGGGCTGCAAGGCGAACATTCATGATTTTTGTTTTATAATAAATATGGTTTGCCCTCAATTTATTCGCCATGAAAAATAACTCTTCTTGATGAATCCGATGTAATGCTTCTACAAATAACCATTGAATTTTATTTCCATTGGCATCATACAGACATTTGTAGTCACAAAAAGTGTTCCGTATTAACTTCAACATATGACTTGGGTCTAAGAAGAAGTAAACCTTTTGCCCTGTTGTGGGATCTAATATCGTAGTTTGGAGTTTATTTGCATCTAAAGAACAACCAAGTTCTGTCGCCATAGCTAAATTAGCTTTCGCGCCGTCACACGTCAAAGCTTTTATTTGAACTCCAGTTTCATCAACTAATTGAAAAGCCTTAGTCACAAGTTCTGCTTCTAATTTGCTGCTTGTACCTTTTACAAAAAATATCAATTGGGACTTTCCATGGAGTATTGATACCCACTAATAAAAATACTAAAACGTCTGTTGCCTCATCTGAATTATCAGTAAGAAAATCAAATCCATAATCGATATATCCGAATTGTCTGCCTCTGTTCGAACAATATTCGGTTTTGGATTTGATTTTCATTTCGTCGAAAACCAAAGTGCAGTAGAGTTTATTGTCTGGGTTAGCGTCGGATTTTAATTTTAAAGCCATTAATGCTTCCTTTGAAAAACCTGGTCGTCCATCGAGGTGCGTATACCATTTAGTTAAGGTACGTGGAGCTGGTAAGCAGGTCCCAAATGTTTTTCGAACATATTTGTATGCCTTCGGGGAATAAAAGTTGTGAGTTAAAGCGAAGCACCTCAGTTCTTGCGAATATTTCTCCCTGGACAGCTTTCCACTTTTACTTTTCTTCATTTGACGTTGAATTAACTCCTTTTCTTCGACGCCAATTTTTTCGAGAACCAGAATTTCTTCTCTGTCGAGCAAAG
Organism: Scrobipalpa costella; assembly: GCA_949820665.1. NCBI lineage: Eukaryota > Metazoa > Arthropoda > Insecta > Lepidoptera > Gelechiidae > Scrobipalpa > Scrobipalpa costella. The sequence continues at coordinate 11,827,765 of OX463309.1, forward strand.
ATTTTTCGTTCAGACTCCGAAGCATTTCTTGTAACCCAACAACTTTTTTCTTTAAGAAAAGATTTTTGGATTGAAGTCTTTTAATTTTCTTTTTTTGGAAATCTAGTTGATTTTTCATTTTCCTTTTTCTCGGTGTAAGTGTTAAGTTGGGATTTTCTGACGTTTCCTTTGAAAGAGTCTGTAAAACAAATAGCGATATGCAATTATTTCTGAACTAGTATTTTGAAATGACTTTACTCAATTTAAACTTGATTGGTCATGTAAATGAAACTCACATATTCCTGAACAGATGAAGATGTACAAGGAGCGCCAGAAGCTAATAATTTTTCATCTGTTAGTGTCAGCAATGATGAATCGCTCTGGAAAATATAGAACAAATACAGATTGGTTTAATAGTAGGTATTGTACCCTCGACCAATTTTCTTCTATTATTAGTCAACACCTGAAAATCAGAGGCCCTGAAATGTTCTGAGCAAATGACACTGTTTCTAGTAGGAACCCAGGTACTTTTATTATTACAAAAAATCTTCCACGTTTCTATTAGAGTCGGATCTTTGGAGAGAAGTCTATCTTAGCAGGCATACAATGAATTTGCACTTCGTGCTGGACGTGATTAAAGAATGGCTGAGTCTCTTGTGAGTCATTCATTTCAACTGTATCACCGATTGTAAAGGACGAAATGTTCTCCAAACAATCCGCATCTTCCCAACAAATTTCAACATTGTGCGCAACCTGAAGAGGTGATTGCTCCTGTGACATTTGCGAGTCATTGAAGTTTTCAACGGTCTCATATTCTTTTGTAGTACAGGAATCAAAATCAGTGTATGATATTGGTTTGGGAGTCAGTTTCTGTAAGAACGAATCGAAAGACACTTGGAAATAATCAAAGAGTGTTTTCAAAATTTCTTCTTATATAAGGTTCTGGTCATTTGATTTTTTCTTGCATTCTTGAGTAATCCTAATAAAGCAGTTTCGACCCATTTGAATGTCTGTGTTGGTTACTGTTTCATGTTTTTCAATGCCACGTTCTATTTGACCACCCAAACATTTGCTGAAGTCTATATTATCAGGATTCCACGGATACAATCCTGATGCTTTAAACCCATTTTTCAATGTATCAGGATGTAATGAATGTTCAATTGCATCTTTTAATATCGGTGCAAAATCGAATTTTGTAAGGGCTTGAGTTGGGTGTGACCTTCTCCAGTTTAAAACGCTTTTTTTCCACGCCGTTTTTAATGGTTTGAAGGCCGCCACACCTGCTGGCTGCAAAATTCTGGTAGCGTTTGGATAAAGAGCGATCAAGATAATTTGTAGTTTACTACAAAGTAGGGTTACATCTAGAGTAACATGAGTTTTATGTCCATCGACAAAAAAAATGACATCATCATCATATCAAATGGGGATGTAAAACGTTCTGAATGTAGTCTATAAAAACCTCTTTCTTCATCCAGCCATTCTCTGATAACCCGATTCTCCAGTCATCAGGAATGCCGGCGGTTATATCTTTAGGGAGCCTTTTACTGGGATAGATAACCAGAGGTGGTAACTGCTCTCCATTAGTCAGAATCTTTTCTGACTTGAGATAATCTTCTATGCCTTGAAACCAATTACGAATGTCGCTGTCATCAAGAATTTTATCATAAGAATGATAAAATTCTTGATGACCCCAACAGACTCCTGAATGGTGACGAGACTATTTTTTTACTTTGCCCTAAGAGCGGCAGAGTATTGTCTTACAAAGGAGCTAAAAACGTATACGAGGTAGACCAAGGTCAGGCGAAATCGAATCTGACAGTGCTGTTTATTTTCAGTCAGAATCTTTTCTGACTTGAGATAATCTTCTATGCCTTGAAACCAATTACGAATGTCGCTTTCAGAAACACATCCACTGGCTGCCGTAACACTTTCTGGTGTTCTGGGAACAATATCAGGGTGCCTTTTTAAAAATAGTTGGTACCATTTTTCGCCCGGAACTCCTTCTTTAAAAGGTGTCTGTCTGTTAGACTTTTTAATGAATTCTGCCACACTAGCAATCACTTCTTCCTTTCGCTTCGGAAAACCTTTCTTGCTATTTAATTTTATCCACGTCACTATGCTCTCCTCTTCAGAAGAAGAAAGTACAGTCGCTGGACCAGGTCGTTCTTTGTTCCCGGGATTATTTAAATGGAAGATTAAGGTGCTTCTTGGAATTTGAAATGATTTAGAAATTGACTTCTTACTTCTTCCTTTTTTTATTTCATCAAGGGCTTTTTTTAATGTTTTGAGCTATACTGCTTCCTTTTGACTATGCCTTGTTTGCATTTTTTTTTACTTTTCGGAGTTTCTTTTATGTTTGTTTTTGCCATATTTCTAGGAACATGAATATACTGAAAAAAAAAGAATAAGCTATTTATACAAACAGACACACACTCCTCTTTTTATTTATATTAGGTTTTACCATCCAGGATCCAGTTATTAACACCCCAAAATCCAATTATTGTCATGATGTCAATAATTAGAAAAACGCTTATTGACACCGTGTCATCATTTGGAAAACGTCGTTGGATTTAAACCTCCTTATTACATTCTTTTTCTTTGATACAAAAACAATGTAACAGCAAAATAACAGCAACAGTAAATTATTGATACGTCATTTCAATTATTGACACGGGGTGTCAAGATTAGGGCATTCGGTGTTTTAACTTACCAATTATTGACACCAACTAAATCTACACAAATATGTTTCCAAGGGCAAATTTGATGCTATTAACTATTAAAGAAATTAACAATTATTAAGGAAAAACTAAATGTAACTTCACTTACTATACTATATTTATCAAAAAGCTTCATTAAATTGTACTAACCTGTTGTGAAAACGTTTGATAAAACTTGTTTTTCAACACAAAATACACCCTCACATCGACGGTCAATACGTATAATAACGTAACTGCATTTTTCAAATTTTACAGGAGAGCGCTCCAAAGGTTCAAGTTAGAATATCTCTGGTTGTATAAGTGACATAGATATGAAATTTTGCAAAAAGGTTAAAATTTTTGTTAGTTTTAAGAATAACAGACAATTAAGCGGAAATATTGTGTATTTGTGTATGATCGGGCACATACTTATATTTACGTCGGAAACATTTATATTACAGATGGCTTAAGTGGTACTTAGGATTTTTTACGCGGGAGTCAAAACGTTGATGAAAGATGCAACTGTCACATACAAAGTTTTACGTGGGGAGTACCGGACACATACGGGATTTTTCATTTTGTATTAGTGGGGTAGGTAAATGCTAAAATAGAAATGGAAAGATGTGGTCTCTGCCTACCCCTCCAGGAAAGAGGCGTGATTATATGTATATAAAATAAAAATTTTGCTTCAATTTTTGTATTTTTATTATTTTTAATCTAATCAGTACAACTTACATGTTATTATTTTTCTTTTATTAATAATCAGCCTTAAGTTACCTTTTTAGAGATCAGTATTTTTTTTCTTATACTGTAAGTATAACAATCTAATCAAACAAAACAAAAAAAAACTTCTAAAATTATACTCCTCAACATTGCAGACGATTCAAAATGTCACAGAAACATTGCAAAATCTTAACATAGTATTATCTGGTATGAAAGATGATAATAATCATAATCACAAATTAAGTTTTCAAAAGAAAGGTATTTCTAAATTCAGCTTTTCAAATTTCCCTAATACGTGAATTCTTGATAAACATACTATTTAGAAAACCGAGTAACTTTTACATCGATTGTGGTACTTAACAACTACGAAGGAACTTCAATAAATGAATAAGAAACATAAAAGAAAAAACATAATTAAAGATATAAGGTAAAAGTTTTACCGCAATCAAAAAGCTTTTAACAGAATAAAAATATAATAACAAAACAGAAATCAGCGTATTTTCCTTAATACCGCCTTTATAAAGAAACCATAATATTGGTATATATAATGGTGTACTATAAAATAATATTGCGTATCAAAACTATCACACGTCAAATTATCACAAAAAATATAATATCAGTCATCAAAAACTTAATTTTCCTCATCAGAACTAGAAACAACTACATCACCAGATGCAAGAGAATTGTAAAATCCGTGATATTGTCGAGGAATTATATTGTGCTCGCAAAGATACTTGATATCTAACAATTTCGCATCAGGAATAGGTAAGGGTCCAGTGTAAGCCTGCATTAACACGTCGTCTTGTTGATTTTGACTTGGACGCCTCCTGTTTTGAGTTCTTCTTACAAATACGCGCTGGTAAGAATCAACAAAATTTTGTTTGTACTGAAGATCAGGCTCTGAAGCTGAAACATGAACTTCTCTGATTTTGGACCACATTATTTTCAAATTTTTCTCGTTTTTGTTCCAATTTTTACCTGGTAGCACTTTTTTGAAATCTAAAATATTTTCTGTTCCAATTTCTTTAACAATATAAGGATCTCCTGTCTTTTTGGCCCATCTGACTAAAGCAAACCATTGATCCGGTGTAAAGATCTCCTTAGTTTTAGCACTACGCTCAATCAAAGCATGAATGCTATCATTCTCATTTTGAGTATGGCCCTTCTCAAAAAATCTATGTGTTATATTCACATTAAACTCCTTCGCAGCCATCAAATACATCATGAACACGATTCGGTTGCGGTTTTGACCGCCACAGTTGTCCGAATACAAATTTATTGTTTTTACTCCCTTTGCGGACTGTTCTTTGATGAAATCATAAACGCAACTAGCGACTTCATTCGCACCTCGTTTGGCTATGCCTTCATGCCACATATAACATTTTCCAACTTTCTTGCCCATCTCAAATATAGTAAAATTGAAAACATTAAGTTTTCTTTTATAGTATAAAATGCTAGTTGTAGCATGAGGACATGAGTGCACTTTTTGAAAGTCGAATGCCGCTGTTACGGTTGTATCAGGTGAGTTAATAGCCGACAGTTTGTCTTCGTTTTTGAGACTTCGTGCTTTGTCTTTGTTCTGCAAGTGTTTTTGATATTGATCATATACATCTTTTTCCACAGGCTTCGGCAGGTTTTTAAAAGCAATGCACTCATCGCATTGGTCTTTCTTGGGCCGATGAAACTCAATATTGAAGTTTTCATTGACAATATCAGTGTACTGTCTTAAAGTCTTAGCTTTGTTGGAATGCGAATCGGGAACCCACTCCTTGTAGAGTTTGAACAACTTGGTCATGGTCAGATCTCCATCTAAGTATAATTTGGAAGATTCTTTTCGAGTGTAGTGTGATTCCACTGGAGTGAGTGATTTAATGTGATCACAGACACTTTTGATCATTTCATCATTCTTGACTATAGGATGTTTGTCATGATAGCCTCTCTCATCACGTGTTGTCAGAAATCCATGACCATCCTGAAGTGTTTTCAAAGCTGATCGTACTATGCCCTCACCAATAGCAAAGGTGTTCAAAAACATCGTTTTGCACACTGCAACTCGTTTGTTCTGCGCACTCATACTGATTACTGGTAAATAGTATTTAATAGAAAACAGCCTTTTTGACGGACCTTCTATTGTCATTCGTCTCTTACCAATTCTCTCACACCATCGGTTTATTAAATCCCACTGTCGAACTCGATCACCAAGAGACCAATATTTTATAAACATCTGTTTTCTGACGTCTTCGTCTATTTTAAATTTACATTTTAAACGGCATTGGTTACCGCAAGTAGGTAACATGGTTTTTTCAGGTCGTAATTTTCCGTTCCTACCAACGTAACTTAAACCTTGATTTTTCAATACCTTTCTCTTGGTATCTTTCCATTCAGACTGTCTAACTTTTCGAATTCTTCCAGGGTCAGTCTTTTTCTTTACCATTCTCTTTCTTTTTGTTTTGTTTTCTGTAGTTTAGTATCTGATTTTTCATTGCTAGAAGAGGGTGCATAGGTGTCATCATTACTATTGATGGGAGAAGGGGCGCAAATAGATGAAGTAGGAGTGTTTATATTAAATGAATTGAAATTTTCCGAATCAATATTTTGTATGATTGTTGATAAAGACGGAGACGGTATAGGTATAGGCGTACTGGTATTTATAATATGTTGGTCATCACTGGGTAAAATATCAATTTCTTCTATGATCATGTTATTTTCCGGATCGTGTGAGGTTCTAATAATGACTTCATTCTGACAAGGTATTGTAGATGCTTTTTGTAGTTTGGGCTGAAAACAAAAATATCATGATTAGTATGTAAGTATTATTTATTACTTATATTTCAAGGTTTATACAAGTATCCCTGTAAGTTTATAAAATGTTAAAAAGTGTTTATGAAAGTAAGTTCTTGTATGTAATGTTTATAAAAAGTTCCTTACGAAAAACAGCTTTGGGGTGGAATGCAGTCTTGTCAGGAACAAATTCTGGTGGTGGCTGGTGAATTTCAGCTACGGCTATAGTCGTCAAAACCTGGTTCATATCAGGTTGCTTACTTTTGGCAGGTTGTGCTAAAAATAAAGGAACTATCATAAATTGTGTGTAAGTTATTGTTTATCTATGTAGGTAATATATTTAGGTATTTATCTAAAAAATATAGGTTTTTTAGAAGTAAATTTATGAAATTTTATAGCATGAAGTTGGGTTGGGAGTTAGCATGTACTGTAGGTATTTAAAAAGTTGCCTTACGAAAAGCAGCTTTGGGGTTAACAGTATTCATTTCAATGGGCGGTGGTGGACGAATTTCAGTTATGTTTGTAGTCCGTACTGTTATTTGGCTCTCATCATGATGTTTATCTTTTAAAGCCTTGGCAGTTGGCACTGGAATAAACACCTGAATTAGTATGCAATTCCGTTATTTATCATATAAACCAGTAGTAGTTGAAGTATTACAACCTGTAGCTCAAATACGGGGTGTAATGGGACAGCGTCTCGCAAACTGATAGGGGTTGCTGAGTCAAAGAAAACGAAACTGAACAACTGTCACCAGAATATTTTTTCATGAAATGAAAAAAAAATTGCTATCATACAAAATGACCACCTCAATCAGACAATTTGTATGGAAAAGCAATTTTTATTCATTTCCTGAAAAAAAATCCTGGTTATTTTTGTTCAGTTTCGTTGACTGAGTAAAATTATCGGATTGCGCGACGCTGTCCTTTACACCCGGTATACATTTACTTTCTGTAATTACCCTCAATATTTCCCAGATGTGGTTAAAATGCTTTTTGTAAGACATTTAACAATCTACCTACCCCACAAGGAATTAAGGTTTGGCTACATGTTTTAGTGCATTGGTAACGTAAAATAACGTATATGGGAGTTACTTCTTATAATTTTTCAGCATTTCCGTAGTAAAATTACGTATGTGGTAGTTGGTTAAAATACTTAATTTTATTTTCCATCGTAAAATTACGTATGTGGCAGTTGATTAAAACACTTAATTTTAGCTACCGCCGTAAAATAACGTATGTGACACATACGACAGTTTTTTAAAGAAAAATCCCACGTAAAAAGACGTAACTACCAGATCTGATTAATTACGTGGGAAAAGTAAAAATATGTGAAAATTTACTATAAATTAATTATCTTAATAGAATAACATGCAAAATACCCATCGTGTTTACTAATAACATAATGATACATAAAGAATTGATAAAAGTAAATCAAATTTTACATACCTGTTGAAATTTTGTCGGGGTTGGTCAAGGATTTGTCTTCTTTTTTTGCACTTTTTACTGGCTTCTTAGCTTTAAGTGCTTTCGCATTTCTATATTTATTAATATTGTTGTTTCGAGGCATGATTTAGTACTTTACTTGACATTTGCGCCGCAAAATATAAATGTGACCGTCACTAACGGCGGCGCGAGCGCAACTGACTCGTAAGTACCAGTTACGGGGGAGGGTAGCGGGGGCCCAGCTAACATTCCGACGTAAAATAACATAACTACCACTGCTGACATTTTACGTTGGAGTTTGTAGTTAAGGGTTTTGTTTAGTGACGATTTTCAGCTGAATTTGAAAGTTTCAGACCTGACTGTTTTAGCCAAACGAAATAATATGATGAACTGAAGGTCCCTGAATAATAAACAGCAAATCACTTATGTGGTACTTACGTCATTGTACGTAGGGACCGTCGACATCGAACGAATGTTTCCAAGATCCGCCATTTTCAGAATTATGCTTGACATTGTATTGCCAGTGTAAAAAATAAAATAAAGATGCGTTCAGAATCTTTAAATTTATGTAAGCATAGACGGAAATCTTAATATTTAATGTTTTTGGTGCTTGTGTCAATAATTAGAAGGGTGTCAAGATTAGGACAGTCCACCCTACTTGATTTTATTCCTATTACTTGACATTGTACTGTGTATTGTATGTAATTTCATTCTTTACTATTTAATAAATTAATAGTTGGGTAAGGCAGGGAATTTTCCCACTTAGTAACATAGAGTAACATAGATACTTCTATATTACGGTAACGTAAAAGTAACGCGAAAGTAACGAGTAAAGTATGTAAGGCCGATTTCATACTGCACCTTTTTGATGTAAAACTTTATGCCTTATATATGATGTGCATGGATAAGAAAAAAATATAAAACCAATTCTTTTATCAAATCATGACTTTTATTTTGAGTAAGTACATAACTAAGTACCAAATAATTAAAAAAAAAATGTTATTTAAAATCTTTAACTAGTACTAAAATACTATAAAATTTGTCTTTTATCAAAACTAAGTAAACAAAAACATAACATTGTTATTGTTCCTCTAAATTTTCCAGTAGTAAAGTACCTACACAGAAAATAATCAAATTTGTTTTTCATAAAAAACTAAGCAAACAAAAAAACAATAGTAATTCTTCTTCTAGAACTTCTAGCAATAAAATACACAGAAAACAAAAAAAAACAGTCTTTTATCTGAACTAAGTAAACAAAAAAAATATTTTTTACCGCTGCTGGGCGGAAAGCTAGTACTTAGAACATAGAATATTTTCTTTTATCAAAATAAAGTAAACAAAAACACAACATTGTTATTGTTCCTCAAAATCTTCCAGTGGTAAAGTACACAGAAAATAATCATTTTTTTTTTCATAAAATACTAAGCAAACAAAAAAACAATAGTAATTCTTCTTCTAAAACTTCTAGCAATAAAATACACAGAAAACAAAAAAAAAACATTATTTTTATGAAAAAAATTACCTCTGTGTGGAAAACTAGTACTAAGAACATAGAATATTTGAACAAGGTGTTCTAGTCAATAAAATCAGAGAAAAAAAATATAGGTTAGGTACTTTTACTTATAATTAATAAATGCTTTATGTAAAAAACACGATATCGTCATCATTTTGCAAATAATACACTTTTGAAGTCGTATCTTGTTGAATTAAATTTATTTTTTTCACGATAGATATTGCGGTCACAATATCAATATCTAACTTTCTTTGTACTAAGAACTTAACAGAAGTATTTGAATCCTTAACAGTTTTCAAAAAATTTACTTTGTAATAATTTTCGCCATTTTTAAATTCTATTTTCTCAACAAATCCAATGTAATAATTCCATGTTTTTTTTTCAAAATATCTAACAATAACACTATCGTTTATGTTCAAATTAAAGTCAGTTTCCTCATTTTCTTCACTCTCCATCATATGTTTTCCTTGTTCTTGATCACTCTGCATACTTATTTCACTCTCTTCATTATCCTTTCTTCCTTTCTGCTCACTTACTTTACTTTCTCTCGTTTTTTTTCCTTTTTCTTGATCATACTGATCACTTTCTTCACTTTCCTTTACATTTCTTCCCTCTTCTTGATAATTCTGTTCATTTCCTGTACTCTTAATTACCTTTGTTTCTTTTTCTTGATCAATACGCTCAGTTTTTGCACTTTTTATTTCTTTTCTGTCTCGATCTTCTTGAACATTCAGCACATTTTCTTTATTCTCAAACGTCTTTTGTTCTTTTTCTTCACTATATATCATTTTTCTTTCTTCTTGCCCATTTTGCTTATTTTCTTTGCTCTCTAACACTTTTTTTTTGCCATCTTGATAATTTTGCTCAATTTCTGCATTCCGTTCATTTCTTTCAATCGCATTCGCCAACCTACCTCCTCTTTTTCCTGTAGTATCTATGATTTTTATTTCTACTTTTTCATCAACTGTCGATTCCTTGTGAATTTCTTTTTCCTCTAAATTTCCAATTTCGTTTTTCTTGTTTAAATTAGTTTTGTCTGTTTCTCCATATTTTTCTTTACATTTCAAATCAATGTGGTTGTTTTTTAGTAAACCTTCTTTGTCTGTTGTTTTAAACATAGGTGCCTCTTTTATATCTTCATCCACAGTATCAAATTGCATTTTCTCGCTTTCATATTCTTTCTCAATTTGGCCTTCTATTTCTAAAGTCTTTGTAATATCTTCTTTGGTATTATTTTTATCTCCCTTGTTAGCATCTCCTTTTTTATTATCAGTCTTCATTTGATCGCTATCTTTGTTTCTTATTTCAATGAAGGGTTCCTTTTTCCTAAATATATTGTTATCTCTTAAATCACCACTTACAGTATTACTGGGAATGTTTCTGATTTGTGTCAATATTGTCACATTATCCTTCTTAAAATCTATAGTTTTACGAGATCTTTTTGGTATGAACTCTTCATTTTCACAAAGTATTCTTCTTTTGTTGTCTTGTTTAGTTTTAGTGTCATCATCGGCTTTTTTCAAAATGATTTCGGATAACAACTTCACTGTCTTATTTGGGTTAATTTTCGTCAGTATGCCGGCTTTTTTGTTATGTGCATTATGCACAGTGGCTGGCGCTGGATCGTTGTCATTATCTAGGCTCATTTCTTCATTAGTGTAATCATCTGCTTTTTTCTAAATAATTTCTGATAATAACGTCACTGTCTTATTTGGGTTAATTTTTGTCAGTATGCCCGTTTTTTCTTTTAGTGCATTATGCACAGTGACTGGATCGTTGTCATTATCTAGGCTCCTTGCATCATCATCGGAAAATAAAACCGTATCGTCACTCTCTGCATATTCAATATCCATTTCGCTATCGTTTTCTTCAGTCGATGAACTGATACGCCTTTGTTTTCTTGCTTTTCTGTGATCTTCTGACATTTCTTTTTTTATCTTTCGTTTGTTTATTTGGTTCCTCTTCGTTTAAAAAGCTGTGAAACAATGGTGAGTGACATTCAAAGTTACCTCTGGGATCTCCACAGAAACAGCTGAGATCTCTGTGCTTGAGGTGGAACTTCTCTTTTGTTATAAGCTGGTGAATTTTCATGGTTTGTGGCAAAGGACTAAGCTTAGTATGAATAGGCGAGACATTAATTGATGGAATGTAAAATATTTTTATACTCGTGTTCTCTGAGTTCAGAATCTCAAAGGCTATTTCAGCATTTGGGATATCTTTTCCGTGCGCGATTTTGGCGTCTAAAGTACGTTTTATGACTCCCCCTATACCATCCGCAGCACCCTACCCGTAAGCGGCCTCAAAGAATGACCATGTACCGTAACTAAACCCGTATTCGTAGATTTTTTGAGAAAAAATTCTTTTTTTGCCTGTATTGGGTGGTTGGTCCATCAGAGAAGAAGTGCAGGGTGGAGACGTTAGGATGATTAATTTTAATATATTGCAAAACGGGATCGAGATGTGTCCATATTGCTTCTGGGCTGTGATCGTTATCCGGGGAAATAGAACAAAAAGAAATAGGCTTTTGCTCTCCTTTTATGTAAATCACTCCCGTGTGTAAAGTAATTTGGTCTTTTATAAAATGCATTACCTGTATTTCTTTGTGATATTTGCATGTAAAATTCTCAGAAAAATCAATATGGATACATGCCTTATCATCTTTTAAATTATTAATGCAGTCTTTGTACTTCTTGTACTGGTAGTAAAAATTGAAAATGTGGGTTTTCAATTTTTTCATTTCTGAATTAAATGCCTCGAGCAAGTCTTTTAAAGTACCTTCTTTTCTCATTTTTACCATCTTCTTTGTTTTCTTTTTCTCTCCTTGCTTTGTATACTATGTTTCTTTTAACATCCAAGAAAACCAATTTGTTTCGTCGGATAGTTTGTCATTGTTAACACATAACTTCTTTTCGACGCACTCGTCACACTTATTATACATGCAATCTTTTGAGGTGCAATCGCAAACAAAATCTGCTACTACTTCATCTAGGTTATTTGATTTCAAAATATTCAAAATCTTAAGTTTATCGACCATAAATTGCATGTTAGAATGCTTTATGCAGGCACAGCTTTCGCAGTCTTTGACTTTAGGAGAAAGTACATAAAATGGACGATATTTTTTGAAAGTGCTGTAACTAATTAGGCCCTTTTCCGAAATAAACTTTTTGTAGAGTATACTAAGTTTATCTAGTAAATATCTCTTCTGGCGCTTTATGTTTTTAAATGTCCTGTATTCTTTTTTGCCTGCAGTAGCGCGGCTAACGTCATCTTCATTGAAAAACATTTCAATTTTGTTTTTTAATAAACTGCTTTTAACTTTCTGGTAACTGTATTTCTTTATGTTGCTTTTTAGTCCCAGATATGTCCTAATTTTTTATTTTTGTTTATATTTCTTTACATTATCGTTGTCTAATACTTTTTTCAAAATATTTTTTTCAGCATTATTCGCACTTTGATATTGTTCTTTTAATGATTCTGTCAAAACAACGTGCTCTAAAAGTTTTTTCTTGACTTCTTCCTTTTTAGGCGTTTCTACGTTAGGGATAGTATTATTTATGAATTCTGTAACTTTCTTTCCAGGTGTCTTTTCTTCTTTGTCTCGTAAATGTGTATCTTCTGTTTCCTTTGTCGTGGCTAGTTGAGCTAATACATTTTCATATTCTTCCTGCATCTTATCCATTTTTTTTTTGTTGTCTGCACATTTTTTTCTGGAGATTTTTAAATCCTTTACTCAATGTATCTAACCGTAAACGTAATTCTTCATTCTCTCGCCTGAGCCTGCGATCCAAGCGGCGTTGTATATTTTGGTACATTAATGAGTCATCAGTTTGTTGTTTGCTTGAAACTTGTGATGTTGAGGGTTCGTTTTGGGACACAGTTTTTTCATCTTTTGCCTTTTTTCGATCTTCTTTCCATTTTTGACGTAATTTTTGTTTGTCTTCTTCAGTATAGGTACTCTTTTTTTCTTTGATAGTATCGTGCAGATCTCTCTTTGGCCTTCCTTTTAGTGTCTTCAAACTTCGCAGAGTTTTCGTTTTTCAGCTTTTTGCGATATTTTTTTTGCTTCTCAGCTGCAGTCATCGGCATCTGTGAATCATCATAACATCCCATTAACATAACATTGTGGCTGGCACCATGGACCGCGGTTGTTTGGCCAAAACTGAAAAGGCATGGTTTTAATCATGCCTTTTCAGTTTTGGCCAAACAACTAATAAAATAAAACTAGAAATAAGTTGCTTTGTATATTCGATCACTAATAAAAATATGGATGAATAATCTGAAGTAAATTTCATATTATTATTATGATAAGTCAATCAAACTGAAGAACTTTCATAGACAACACACTACCACATTATCCACCAAATTTAACTTAAAACACAGAAATCCAAAATTCAATGAATAATTCGATGCACGATCCCGCCGAGTTCCCGCCAAAATCTCCTGATGAATTAATGATTTGAATATAAATTAAATGTTATCAACAAAGTCAATCAACAGCACATAAAAGCCTCACCCGCCTTGAGATTATTTTGAAGTGTTACCAAAAAAAGCTAAAAATAGCACGATATGACGATATGAACAAATCCTTACAACACTTCAACGTTACGTAACATACAATGAATCATTTTCTATGGAGTCTTTTATTGGACGACAAGGTTCCGTGGTAGACCCCAAAAACGAAGGCTTCAAAATACCATAACGATGGTACATGAATGTCCTCCGTCCCTGCTCCCGTGTGTTTTGATGCGGTGACCTGAAATTATAAAAACAGGTAAGTTTTATCGCAATCAGTAGGTAAGTAGTTAGGCTCACAAACATTGTACAGTCCACAGCGCATCAAGTGTTTGTTGACCTTTAAACTGAACGAAATAAGATTTTCGTAAATAGCACATTGATTCATCACACAAACATTAGCTTAAATATACTTACTTTTTTTGCCTCTCTCATGAATGTTGTCTTCATGTTTTCAATTTTTTTCTTAAGTGTTTTTAATGTTGCGTCCGGATCAAAATTTTTATACATTTCTAATAGAACTCGGTACCCATCATATCTGGCTGATTTATTCTTATAATCAGCGTGATTTTTATTCCACAAGAAAGGCATATCCTTGTACATATCGATAATATTGAGTAAAATGTCTTTTTCTTTCTGTGACGCCATTTTCGTGTCGAAATTTTCTAGCCGCAAATACGCACCGCAAATTACACACCCACTCGCATCGAACGCCGTACGGTGACTGAGAGTAGTGTTGCCAACTCAGTTTTCGGTTTTGGGGCTAAATGAAGTTCAAAAAAGTGCTAGACGGGGGCTAGACTTGGGCCAATGAATTAAAAATAAAGAAAATAGCTATTCAATAAAAATAAATAAAATATATGAGTTTTGTTAATAAATTGGTTCCTTATTATTAATCAAAAACTTATAAAAAACAACTTTACAAGTAAAAATTAACATTAAAAGTTAAAGTCCTCATCGGAGGAGGATTCCTCGACGCACATTTCTTCATTTACATTTTGCGAAGTAGTTGGTTGAGGATTATTTTCTGTTACATGGGCCTTGTCCAATAAAAAATTGTATTTTTATTTTGATCCAATTTTTTTTAGGACATCTTTTGGAATATCAAATGTAAAACAATGTTTCTCAAATTTAACCAGACTAAATCTTATTTGTAATTGGGAATTCCCTGGTGTATAGCGACAATGTGTGTTGCGACACTTGCGACTGTTGCCCGCAAAAGTGCGTTTAGTTATTGCTCAAAACCGCCTAAGAAAATTTTACACTGGCACACAGTATAAATATTGCCAAAAAAATCGTGTGCGATACAACTAGACAAAAAATAAAACAGTTTTGTTTTGGAGCTAGATTTGGTGCTAGGTGCTAAATCATTAATTTAAGGGCTAAGTGAGCCAAAAAAGCGCTAACTTGGCAACACTGACTGAGAGCGCTCAGTTAGGACACTAACATCCTGATTCGTTGAATACTAAACAAACATTCAAACATCCTAACTTTCAAATTTGTAAAATTATAGTATAACAGAAAGTAGGATTCGTAGGACTTTAAATGTTTTTTTTTTAAATACTAATTAGATTCGTAAATTTTATAATCAAGATTTATTTGTAGGGGGCAGCTAAGAATAAACACCAGCATTGTCTTCCCCAAAGGAATTTTATTGTTTTTAAATAGACTACTTACTTAGATTCGTAAATTTTATAATCAAGATTTATTTGTAGGGGGCAGGTAAGAAAAAACACCAGCATGTCTTCCCCAAATCTTTATTTGAAAAGCATCAAGATCCTAATCTTCACATCAGTCGCTATTGCGAAACAGAATTTCCATACCGATGTAACCATCATAACACCATTACCATGTCTGTCCTAAAGCTTTCTTCTGCTCTACGTCTACTGATATCAGGATCACCATAAACATGGTGACATTTAATAACACAAACATACGCTTTCTACATCTTAAATTCTTAACTTTACAACAAACCTACATAAGTACTCTTGAATCCATTGAACCTTTACAGATATACTTGGAAAACAGTGTGTTGAAGCAGGTGGAGAAATTCAAGTACTTAAGCAGCACTATAACATCCAAGTGCGACCTTGAAGCCGAGTTGAACCACCGAATTGGTGCAGCAGCAGCCGCTTTCGGGAAACTAAGATCGAAGGTATTTCGTTCACACGATCTGAAGCTTTCTACCAAAATCTCCGTTTACAACGCGATTGTTCTCCCCAACTTGCTCTACTCCTGCGAGACTTGGTTACTGTATCGAAAACATATTCGGACACTCGACAGGTTCCATTTAAAATGTTTACGTGACATTCTAAACATTAAATGGTCGGATCGTGTGAGAAACACTGATGTCCTTCGGCGTGCGAATGTCTACGGTATAGAGTCATATCTGATGAGGCGACAGCTCCGATGGTGCGGCCACGTCTCGCGGATGTCGGAGGATAGGGTAGCAAAACGCATCTTCTTTTCTGAATGCCAGGACGGCAAGCGGAAACAAGGCGGCCAGTTACTTCGTTTTAAGGACGTTCAGAAAAGACACATGAAGCGATGCGATATTGACCCTCAGAGGTGGGAAGAGGGAGCTAGTTGTCGTCCAGAATGGTGCGTTTGAAAGTGAGTGACTTTGAAGAACAAAGGCGAATGAAACTTGACGCGAAACGAGATGCTCTTAAGGCCAGACCACCGGCGGCCATCCTTTACCATTTTGTAAACGGTGTCCTTACGTGTCGCCAGTGTTTGCGCACGTTTAGCAATAAAGTTGGCTATTGTAGCCACATAAGGGCACATGATAGGGCAAAACACCATGGTCCCTCTGTTACGGATTAATTGCAGTCACCGTAGCCGAAATCGGCCTGGGTGTATATATACATAAGTACATAACACAACTCAATAAATTTGAATGCAACGCATTTAATTCTGTTAAAGAATGCTTATGCAAAGTTTGAAGTATATTGGACCAATGAATCACGTTGTCTCATACAAACTTTGTTCTCCTTTTTCACCCCTTTGGAGGTCGAATTTCGAAAAATCATTTCTTATCGGATGCCTATATTATACAAAGAACACACCATCCAAGTTTCAGATCTCTACAATCAGCGGTGCAGGCTGTGCGTTGATCCGTCAGTCAGTCAGTCATTCAGGACCAAGCATTTTATAGGTATAGATTAAAAGCATCTGTCATTCACTGACCCTTAAATAAAACCAATTTATTATGCACATTTCGTATCTTTTCTTTTGGTTCAAGGGTTTTTGTTGCGTGATGTATACGAAGCTCCAAATAGTAAGCTATAATGGCTTTAATTAATAGAACGCGATGATTGCCAATAAAAGGTTGCCTTTTAAAATGGTCCGTCAAAAATACTGTTTGACAACGCTTGAAAACCGCTAGTATTAGTCTTGGCTTAATATTTTTTTGGGAAAAGAAAGTTATCCCCTTTTGGGCCAAGTCGACCCTTAATATTTTTTAAGCCATTGTACAAATTTTTATGACATCATGGGATGGATAGTTAAGCCCCCCCTTATCTTCTTGAAATATAAGACCTGCATACTTAATGCTTACAAGTGCTAAAAGACATTCTTCGCATGATATTGACTTTTCATTTTTTTTTACTACAAATCCGCCAATATCTGGAATGATCTCTTGAGTAAACATGGTCAATCTACATGGATCGGGTAAATAATCATGATCATCATCATCCTGGATATCAAGGTTTGGATCTTCAGTTTCTATCAATTTTTTCAGTACTTATCAATTTTTTTCTCGTACCTAAACGTCGGTATGGGTTAGAATCTTAATGTCCTCAAGCGGAATACAGTTTCCAGATTCAATACTTTTTATTTCACCATGTACTACCAGTCTCCTATAAGCACTTTGGAACTGGAAGGCAGTCGGATTGTTATTAAATCCACGCTTCGATCTGATAGAACTAAAGAAACATTCTAAGTGATCTTGGCTTAGTTTGTAAAACGGCAGAAATTTTAATTTCTTGCTTACAATAAGATCGTTATACATTTTTTTCAAACTCTTTATGCATATTAGTAAGCCAAAAAATCCAACTTTCCTGTTTGTTTCTAGTATCGATTTTCCCATTAGTTTTATTTCTTTAATGTAAGTTTCAATTTCTGTTAAGTATTCTATAATTTCCCTTCCATTTTTTTCACAAATTGGTTTTTTAAACCCGTAAGCATTTAAAGTTCGACTGTTAAGAATATCAAACAAGTTGTTGATTTTAGTAATAAAATCTACAGTGGCATCTGATCCTGAAATCTCTGGTAATTTCATGGTCTGATCACAAAACTTTATAGCAATGGCAACAGAATTGCTAAAAGTCTGCGCTGCTAACTTGACTTTCATAACCTGCTTTGTGAAGTTTACATGCTGATTTTTGAGACGATTTGCTAGATGACCGCCTTCTTTTCCTTGCAATTCGTTTAACTTTTCAATATATTGCCACGAAATATTTCTACCCTGTGCATCTAATAGTTCTTTTTTTTGACCAAGAGTGTTTCTCACTAATTTTAGCATATGAGCGGGGTCTGGAACTATAACAATCTCTTGTCCATTAATTGTGAAAAATGGAGTGATATTTTCAGGCAAGTCCAAATTGCAACCCAAGCTCTTAGCCATTGCGAAATTGGCAGGGCACCCGTCGAACGTCAAGGATGTAACTGTAATATTGCATTCAATTAATAAATTGATACACTGAGTTACCAAATTCGCTTTTTGTTCTCCGTTGCATCCGTTAATCAAAAAATAGCCTACAGGTATCTTCCAACCATCATTAATAGACGTTACCATAAAACTAAGGCCTCTCTAGCTTCCACAACATTATGTCCATCTAATGCTTCACCGTAGTTGACTAAACCAACGCATTTTTCACCATCCCAATGTACATGCTTCCTTATTGCCATCTCATCCATACAAAGGGCAACGTATAATTGTTTGTCCTTTCGCTCTGCTAATAATTTAATACAATCTAACGATTCGGCTGTGAACCCTGGACTAGCATCCAAACTTTTATACCAAGCCGTGAGAGTGGATGGATGAGGCAAACAAGTATTAAATTGTTTCCTTACATATTTGTACGCTCGTGGACTAATAAAATTCAAGCACTATGCAAATTTGCGCAAAGCGGGCGAAAATTTTCTGCCACTTCCTTTGGGATTCAAAAACTTTCTTAACCCTTTAACCGCCGCGCATTTGAAAAAAAAATGTGCCCCTACCGCGGTGGTCACTTTCTGTTCAAATTCGCTAGTGATGTCAGCGATATCCACGATAATACTAAAATGAACATTTTCAAGAAGGAATAATTGAGTTTCTTTGATAAAAAATGTTTTATTTAGATTACTATATATTTAGTTGATACATTTACAGCAAGTTTAATGTTATATAAAGGCTAAGTATACAACAAAATATTTTCGGCAATGACATCAATTCAAATAAATTATCGACTATTTGGAATCACTATTGACGGATATATACGACTCCGGCGTTGGAACTCCGGAGATTTTTTTCACAACTAGTGATTGACGCACAAAGTTCTACTTCTAAACACATCAGAAAAGAAAACGTCGATAAATGCTGAGAAAATGTAATTACGTGTTTGTATGTGTATGTTATGTACCTATGTTATGTACAGTCCGGCAAGGTAGAGTAGAAATTAAAAATTAGCATCATCGTAATATCATCCCTTTCATATTGACGCGGTTTGAAAGGGACAATACTACGATGTTGCAACTTTTTAATTTGTACTCTGCCGGACTGTAGGTATGGTTTAGACCGTGTAGACTATAAAGGGACGGGATTAAGGGAAAGAGGCAAAAAATATATAAAAACAATGTTATAAAATAGTGAATAAGTAAACAAACGTAAACAAGCCTGATTTTTATTATTGTAAGATTTGTAAATACAGTTCCCAGAGTCTGACAAGCCTTATTTTTATTATTGTAAGATTTGTAAGTACAGAGGCCCAAATTCTGTTTTCATATTTCGAAAAAAGTTTGAAGATAAATTGTTTAGTTTGACGATTAGAACACACCCTTAAAATATATGAACTTGATTTAGTGGGACCCTATATATAATCTAATTCTTTTTTTTAAAGTAATTATCCAAAATAAAGTTGAAGCGATCATATTTACACATTACTTTGTACACTTCCTCCCACATACAGCCCAATTCTTCATCCGGTATATAGTTTAATCGTTCTTGAAATTTCTGAAGTAATTCTTTTCTGGTATTCTCCCCTGAAAGGAAAAAACAAGATGATTATGTATACAGAGGAGTCATTATAGAAAGTTTTACTATATGGAAGGCTAATCTTATCGGGAATGTAGAATACTCTATGGGCGTAATTTTTATACCTACATCAAAATATGTTTTTTTTTTTAAATATCCGTGTAGTTGACCCCTAACCCTATTTGATTTCACCATACGACGAAATTATTTTTACCTGGTTTTGTTGTCGATTCTTTAGCTGAATATTCGCCCTCTGGAGGTTTCGGTCCCGATGGTTCTTTACTGCTGGAGACCGACACTTCAGATGTTACTCTTGCTGAAGACGTTTCTCCAAAAATGTCAGCAATCTCTACAAGGCATGCTACATGTTAGGCAATGATATATAAAATTTAGTAAATAAATACATATTTACTGATAGGTAATGTATTTTTGTATATAATATTATTAAAGATTAATAACTTACGTTCTTCTGGTCGTTGTTCTCGCATTCTTTTATACATTTCTTTAAACTCTTTCCACTGCTCATCGTTCTCAAATGGCCAGGGCATTTTTATGTTGATCTTAATTTGAATATCAATTTACGAGAGCTCAGTAAGTGACGCAGCAAATTGTGAAGGTTAAGTGTTGCTGATTTACTATAAATTTATTATACCATGCTATAAATTGTAAGTACCCTCGTTTTTTTAAAGAACGCGTAAACAATCACCTTTTTACTCGTCTGCCTCAGAAGGAGTATAATTATGTTTTTAGGGTTCCGTAGTCCGACAAGGAACCCTTAGTCTGTCTGTCTGTCCGTCCTAGTCTGTCACAGCACAATATCTTCTACGTTTATGAACCGATTTTCATGTACGGTGAAATTACCCCATTTTTAAGGGTACCTCTCTATACATGTAAAGTGGGGGTAAATTATTTCCAAAGTCGTTAACACGGTGTCCCCCCCCTGTAATTTCTAAAGTCTTAGACCTCTAAACTTGAAATCGATCACGTAAATAAATTCGTAAAAAATTTTAATTAAAATTGTTTCGGGTATTTTGTAATGAATACTTTTGAAATTATAAATAAAATAAAAATATATATAGATGTTAAGCAACCATCGCCGTAGCCAGGCTATGGATAGGTGACCGGTATACTTTTTTCTTAACGAATAACTACGGAACCCTACTTTATGCGTGGTCCGACACGCACTTGGCCGGTTTTTTTGAGATTAGGTAGGTATACGCAAGTATGTGGACACGTTAAATCTTTTTTAGATTGTTAAGGTGTTTTAAAATATTTTAATACTTAAAGCAAGGTAGTCAATATTTTATTTGGCGGGGGGGGACTTTATTTTTCATATTTTGACCCTTCTGGTATAAAGCTCTTTGATTTTGTTTGACTCGTGTTCTTTGGGCAAATTTGTGGTCTGAATTACTGGCTACTAAGAGATTTTCGTAGGTATTTTTACTTAAGCACCTTGTACAGTTAGTCAAGTACAAAAGAATAAATGAAACAACATGTTAGGATGCAACTGCAACATACTTTTAATATATAAAAAAATAATATAAATCAAAAACGTTTTCTATGGAAGTCTGCACTACATGGCTCAATACAAAGGTATACATTGCACTCCATACACATATATCTTGTGTCTTTTCTCTGCTTTTTTAGCGCACACATTCTGCAACGCTGGCTTTTTTTATTAGGAATAGCAACAGGAAAATGTTTAAGAATGTCATTGGACAGTGAACTGCAAGGATTGTTTTGTATACTACGTGATGTAGAAGGCATTGCAAGGTAACCTATCAATTTATTTTTGGCAATCAACTGCCGTATTACCTCTAACTGGAATTCACTAAATTGCTTATTTGGACAGTTATGGACAATTTTGTATATATAAAACGAATTCAACAAATGCATATCCATCATACGTAAAGCGAGTTTCATATACCAACGCCTGGTTTTTTTAATACATGTTAGCGTACTCATCATCATGTCGGCAGTATCAACGATACCCATATTTTGTGTATAATCAATTACACACTCGGGTTTTAATTTAGGTAGACCCGTTGTTCTGTCTTCCTTATTGGAAGGTATTACTTTAGCATCATGCATAGTACTAATCATAGTTACAGCTTTTTTATCTTGCCATTTTAGTACCATTAAAGGGGAACTGTAGAAAGCTTGTACTTCACCTTTTTGAAGCTTACGAAACTTTGGCATGCCCTTCCTATTCTTATTGACAGTACCACATGCATACGTACCCCTGTCTTTCAAAAATCGAAACAGACTTGGACTAGAGTACCAATTATCAACGTACAGTTGCCTGTTACAGTAGTAATAGTCATTTAAAAGTGTAGCTACTACTGATCCGCTTACACCTAAATTAGGTACTTTTTCAATTTCGGTTTCTGCTCCACAATATACAATAAAATCTATTATATAACCGGTTTCTACGTCACATAAGACGAATAACTTTATTCCAAATCTATTTCTCTTCTTTGGCAAATACTGTTTCATAATAAGGCGTCCCTTAAACGGAACAATACTTTCATCTATGCATAACTTTTTGTGCGGTTTCAAAACTTCTTTGAATTTGTTTCTTGTATGATCAACAGAGGTCGGAAATTCGGGTGCAAAAAAAGTAAAAACCCACTGTTGGAGCTACTAAGAGTTGCTACAACCACCTTTTTCAAGATTTTTAGGGCCCCAGTTTATTTTTCTTTATTAAATTGTTTTAGTAATGTCAATGTGTTCTTTGCGTCAATATAAGTCGAAAATGTTTGCAATTTTTTTAATATTTGTTTTAATTTGAAAGATAAAAGTAGAAATGAGTTTTCAATGTACTGAAAAATATAAAAAATATAAAAATATCGTTTGATTGTTTGATATTTTTATTGAATACCCTTTATAAATGATTTCTACAATGCTTTTATTATTATTACACAAAAAATTTAATGGGGCCCTCGGGGGCCCAAAAGCGTTTTATTTCTTTAAAAAAAATTGCGGAGAAAATTAAAATTAAAATTCGTATTTGGCAAGGTTAAGACAAGATAAACGCTTTTTACTCTTGTAATTTTTTCTATACGGTTGATAGTTTCAGGATAAATTGATGTTGAAGTTAGCAGGACACAATCGTTCAAAACCAAGCAAAGTAGTGGTTTTTATGGTGAAATCGTCTAGGTTAAGAAGAGATAGGCAAGGCACTTCTCTTTCTTGTTATTTTTTATCTACGGTTGACAGTTTCACAGTGAATTTTTGTTAAAGTTGTTAGGACAATTTTTGGGCCTCTCTCTTTGAGTATGTGCGACAAGGTCAGCATATTGACTGAATCCGTCTAAGTTCGTTTAGGATGTATTGTCTTAATTTTGGTTTGTAAAATATGGCAAGTACACAAAATCAAAAGTGTATTACATGTTACCTAGTATCAAGCTTTTTTTTTTTTTAAATATATATAGGCGAGCATTTGTCCGCCATCTCACCTGGTGGAAAGTGACGATGCGGACTATGTTGAAGCATACTCACCTATGTAGTGCCTATTCACTCTCGCCTTGAAAAGGCCCAGGTTATATTGTTCCGGAAACAGATCCGCCGGCAGGGAGTTCCACTCCTTAGCCGTTCGCATTAAGAATGTGGAAGCGAACCGCTTCGTGCGAATTTGTGGTATATCCACGACATAAGGGTGGAACCCCTGTCCACGCCTCGTGCTCCGGAGATGGAAAGGGGAGGGGGGTATAAGGTCATGAAGTGCTAACGCGCACTCCCCGAAATGTATCCTGTAAAATACCGACATGCACGCCACTCTGCGACGGTGCTCAAGGTTCTGTAGTTTTGCCTCAACCAGTGCTGAGTCTCCAATGAGCTTCTTAGCACGTTTCTCGATTGAGTCTAAGGCAGCCAGCTGGTATTTAGCTGAACCGTCCCAAAGGTGGCAGCAGTACTCCATACACGATCGGACTTGAGCTGTGTACAACTGCAATAGCTGTCCCGGTGTGAAGTATCGCCTCACCTTCGAGAGGATACCAAGTTTTTTGGCAGCTGTTGTGGCCAGAGACTCAATGTAACGTCCAAAGTTCAAGTCGGACGTAAGACTCATACCAAGAAGCTCAAGATGGTCAGAAATCGGTACGGATACATCCCGGAAAGTTGGAGCCAGGTTAAAAGGACTCCGTTTTGTCGAGAATAGACACGCCTGGGTTTTGGATGCGTTGAACTTGACGAGATTGGCATCGCCCCACTCGGATATCATCCTTAGCGATGAGTTCAGACGATCCACTATGGACTCCCGACAAGACTGGAATGTTTCACTGTTGGCCCTTGCACTGGACAGATATCTGTCAACAACCGTGCTGTCATCAGCGTACCCAAAGGTATCGGGTGTCAACATGTCGTTGATATGCAGCAGGAATAAGGTTGCAGACAGGACAGAACCCTGAGGAACTCCGGCATCAATACCCTGTTGTCCGGAAGAGCAGCCTTCTAAGACCACTTGTATGGATCGTTCACTCAAGAAGTCCGAAATCCAGTTGCAAAGGCCAGCAGGTAACCCGTAGGCGGGAAGCTTGCCAGTAAGGCTAGCATGCCAGACCCTGTCAAAGGCCTTGGAGATATCCAGAGACACGGCAAGTGCTTCACCATGTCTCTCGATAGCCTCGCTCCATAAGTGAGTGGCATGCACGAGGAGGTCCCCCGTCGAGTATTTTCTCTGATATACTTATTGGAAACCGGCTAACCCAGGGTTGGTTTCAGTATTGTATTTTAAACGATGAGCTGACAACCTGTCACTATAGCAATATACAAATCCACCTGGAATGACCCTCAAAATTTGTCAGACGTGGCGGAACGACCTTTGTTTAGGTCGTTTACGCTCTGCCTACCCCATTAGAGATAAAGGCGTGATTATATGTATGTATGTACTTATTTGTAAAATATAAAATAAAGACGAATCCGGTTAAATTCTTTTTATATATATATGCGAGTGCTTGACTGGTCTTATTTAAAGGATTTAGGTGCTTACAATGAACTTTAATAGTTTCACAACGAAAGATAAAAGTATAGTAATGTTTAAGCAATAAAACGCTTTGGGGCCTTCAGGCCCAAAAATTGTGTCCAGGGAATTTTAACATCAATTCACTGTGAAACTGTCAACCGTAGAGAAAAAATTCTTTCTTGAAAGAGAAGTGCCTATCTCTTCTTAACCTAACCGATTTCACCATAAAAACAACTACTTGGCTTGGTCTTGAACAATTGTGTCCTACTAACTTCAACATCAATTTACCCTGAAACTATCAATCGTAGAGAAAAAATGACAAAAGTAAAAAGCGTTTATCTTGTCATAACAAATCAATTTTAATGCTTCTTACTTTCTTTCTTTGTAGGTAGAAACGAAAACATATCTCAAAATATAAAACTATCGACAACTTTTTATCAACATACCCTCCCTATTCCTGCGCTTTTCGCGCTTATGACGTCACAGGCGGTCGGATATTTACGACTCCGGCGCTGACGCTCCAAGGAACTTTCAAATGATTAGTGCTGTGCAATGTATGGAAATACTAAACTTTTCAAATATTTAAATCGTATTTAATAATTCAGTTTAGTGTAATTTTAAATATAAAAATAAGTATTATACAATAGTATGTTTTACTTTGTGTTTAAATATTAATATTTCTACCGTTAAACTATAAATAATAAATATATAGAACTATTTGTCTTTGGGGTGTCAATAGAGTATTGTCGCAACACTACTGTCGGATATATATGACTGTGGCGGTACACATATAAAGAAATTCAGTATTTTTTCCCTTTATTTTACATTAATTGCCATTATCGCTAATTATGCCTTCCTAACAAAGTCCAATTAAAAATAAATATAGTCGGATTTTTCCGACTCTGGCGACAGGGGCACATGCCTTCATAGTCGGATATATACGACTCCGGCGGTTAAAGGGTTAAAAAATCTTTGTTTACTGGATCAATTGACTGTAATAACTCGCCATCTTCTACTGTCACAAAACATTTCGCTTTTAGTTGTAGACATTTTCTAAATTAGCTACTTTTTTGGTCAAGCGTCTACTTTTTTCTCGGAGAGCCTTAGCTTTTTCCTCCTCTCTTCGGATTGTTTTTCAGATCTCTTTAACTTTCTTCGCAATGTCCGTGGTGTATAGTTGGGTGACTTTGTCTAAAAAAAAAACACAGTCAATACAATACAATAATTCTTTATTGCACCAAAATATTACAAATACAAAAAACATAGTTAAAAACAGTAAGTACAATACAGGCGGCCTTATTGCTAGGGTAGCAATTTCTTCCAGGCAACCTTTGGGTACTGGAGTACATAAAATAAGCAGGGTTAGTGCATTAGTTATACAAGGTACATTACATGTAAAATACGTAAAAATATTTACATTTTACTACATAAATAAATATTATAATAAACTAATATATATACAATATAATAGACTAATACATACTTATATTATGGAAGATAGGAGTAATAATAAATAACCAGATAGATGATAGAAATGACAGTTGGTTGAATGAGCAAGTGTTACAATTTTATTACGTTAGGAAATGTTTTTTTTTTAAATAGTTTATCTTCAAAATTTTTTTTTTTTTTTTCAGAATTTATTATATTTCAGAATATACTTACTTCTGTTGCAAGGTTACCATCATAGGGTTGGGCTACTTTGATTTTTTTTGCAGGTGGTTGTTCCTTGTCCTGAAATGATAAATATACAATCAAAATAAGAAGAGTAAAAAAAAGAGCATACAAAATAGGAAATATTCTAAACTAGCTGTGCCCGCGACTTCGTACGCGTGGTTTGTATGGAAAACAAACAGTGTCGACCATACTGAAAACGCTTCTCCGCGCGTAGGAGCGGAATCTGCTAGCCCACGCGCGAAAGCGCTGTTCGACACTGCGTCTTTTCCATACAAACTGGGGGACTTATTCAATGTTAGATTTTATTCAATGAGTTTAGGTAACAATAAACCCTAAGTCAGGTAGCGTGATTATTTCTATCCTACGTTTGACTCTAGTTAAATTTAAAATCACTCAGTAGATTAAAAAAAGTTCCTTCAAAATTGGTTAAAAACAAACAAAATTCATTTACTGCCTACCCTCTAAGTCAGGTGGCGTGATTATATGTATTGTTACTTTGATTTTAATTTTAGCAATGCTCAGTCGAATAAAAAAAGTACCATTAATATCGGTTCAATACAATCAAAATTAAATTTCCTGCCTACCTCCTACGTCAGGTGGCGTGATTATTTGTATTGTGTCTTTAAGTCTAGGTAATATTCAATCGAATAAAAAAAGTTTCATCAAAATCGGTTAAAAAATAACCAAAATACAACGTCCTGCCTACCCCCTAAGTTAGGTGGCGTGATTATTTCTATCCTAAGTTTGAACCCGGATAACACATAGTCGAATAAAAAAAGTTTCATCAAAATCGGTCCAGTGGTTTTGGCGTGATGCGGCAACAGACAGACAGACAGACAGACAGGCAATAAAAAAAAAAAATATTTGGTCTTGGTATCGTTAATAATGCCTATTGCAATTATTTTTTCACAAAAATATTCAAAGTACAGACACGACCCCTCTAGAGATTTATTATATGTATAGATTTTACTCACAGAATCAACCTCAGAGTTTGTTTTATAGTTAGACAATACAAACAATGAAAGTTTAAAATTAGATAGAGAAAATTAAGTAATAAGTATTTACAAGGTCAACTTCAGTCCTTATATCAACAACATCACGTGAGCTGACTGTGGAAGATGTGGTTAAATCGCCCATTTCAATACCATGTGAACTGATTGAAGAGGATGTGGATGGCATAGATGTTTTGATTTCCTGAAAGTAAAAATATATTCTGCAGGTACTTAAGACGTTTTAAATTAGTAATTTTATGTAAATTCTGATCTTGGTACGGAAATTATTTAAAAAAACAAGTTTTCATTTTCAAAAAAGCTATAACTTGCACCTATCTAATAAAGGCTTACAAGGTCAACTTCAGTCCTTAAATCAGCAATATCACGTGAGCTGACCGTGGAAGATGTGGTTAAATCACCCATTTCAATATCATGTGAACTGACTGAAGAGGATGTGGATGGCATAGATGTTTTGATTTCCTGAAAGTAAAATTATATTCTGCAGGTACTTAAGACATTTTCAATTAATAATTTTATGTAATTTCTGTTCTTATTAAGGAATTTAAAAAAAAAAAAAGTTTACATCTTCAAAAAAGCTTTAACTTTAAAGTAATTTGTCCAAAATAAAAAAAATAAGTCGGCTACATACCCAATTATAGATAAATACCTAAATAAAATAATAACATACGGGTAAAGGCACAGCATTAGGGAGAAGAATAGTCAATTTCTTCTTTTTAAATAGCATATCTTGAGCAAAATGCTTGCTGCAGATTTTAGACGACTTTTTTGGAGTCCAGTTAGTTCGTCCTGTGGCTTCAATCTATTTTTTACGCATAAAATCATCATCTGGAAAGCTAAAACAGAAAAGAATATTATTATAATATTTTGCCTAACAAAGTAGATATAAATTACCAATAGGCGGCGGCTAAAAACAAAGTGTTGTAATCTATTGATTCAGAATATAAAAAAATATTACAGTAATGAGTTTTGGTATTATAGTGATATATATCAAAAATGACGAAAACCACATTTTTTTTGGGCCATTGACGTTTTGTCTACCCCACAAGGGATAAAGGCGTGATGTATATATATTTTATATGAAAATAGTTGAAAAAAATGTAATGCCTGAACAAATTCACAAGGCAATACGTGGGACACTCAGAAAGATTTGCGACACTAAAAAAAATTGTTCTACAGGTACATATATTTTTATTAAATATTTTTAAAATACTCTCCACCAGCCTCTATACAAAGATTCATGCGTCTGAACCAGTTTTCAAAACACTTTTTCCAGTCCGCCGTAGACACCTCGTTTACAGCCTGCTCGAACGCAGCCAGCGCATCTTCCGGCGACGAAAATTGTATCCCCTTGAGCTGATTTTTTATTTTTGGAAATAAAAAGAAGTCACACGGTGCTAGATCAGGGCTGTAAGGAGGGTGACCCGGGAGTTTGACTGGTGTGCTGTCCAGGAAGTCCCTCGTTTTGAGGGCGGTGTGTGCAGGCGCATTGTCGTGGTGGAGCAGTATTCCGCGGAGCCCTGTGTTTGGTCGCTTGTTGCTCACAACAGAAAAAAACTTCTGGTAAACATTTGGTAGTATACCATTCGGCGTTAATGCTTCTTTGATCTCGTAAGGGAATTGAGGCCAATTGGCCAGTCAAATTAAAAAAGCTGGCGATCAAAATCTTCCCCCCGCTTCGAGATCGCTTCACTTTGGTAGGCGTTGGTTCATTTTGAAACACCCAAACTGTCGACTGGCGCTTGGTTTCTGGACCGTATTGATAAATCCAGGACTCATCACCTGTTACGATGTCGTAAACACGCCGAGACGAGCCTGCTTCAAATTTGTTCAGCATATCACGGCACCATTCCACCCGGGCCTGCTTCTGAGCGTCGGTGAGGTAGTGCGGCACCCAGCGCGATACTATCCTCCTCACGCGAAGATGCCCGTGTAGAATCTCGTGAACGCTTCCCGATCCAATCTTTAATATGTGCTGAATCTCCTGATACTTCCATGCTGGACTGGGAGAGATAGAAAAACATAGAATGTTCCAGCTGCCCTTCCTCCCGGGCAAGCTGTAGAAGACAGCAAAAGGGACTCGAGGGTTACAGTGTATTGTAATTTAGGCGATGGGCTGACAACCTGTCACTATGGCAATACACATTACAATCTAAAATTACCCTCAATTATTGTCAGACGCGGCGAAAGCGCCTTTTTACGAGGCGTTTAACGCTCTGCCTACCCCGTAAGGGATAAAGGCGTGATTTTATGTATGTATGTATGTATCTCCTGATATGTAATTCGCGTATTATCTTGGATTAAATTTTTCACTGCTAGCACGTTTTCTTTCGTAATAGCCGTCAAAGGGCGAAGCGGTCGCCCTTTCTTCATCCCCCAAGGTTGGTCGACCGCGCCTAAATTCGTTATACCAACGATACACGGTTGCCTTGGAGGGGCTTTCATCCATAAATGCCATTTGAAGTCTATCGAACGATTCATCCGGTTTCAGGCGACACTTGAAATCGTAAAAAATCATAGCTCTAAAATGTTCCCGGCGCAGATCCATTTTTCAGTAAGACACGATACTTTGAATTGGCTCGCAAAAAATGTGGAGGGAAATTTTGAAAATGGAACACACATATTTTTACTTACAAGTAATCATATTTTCAAAAAAGATTCTAACCGGCCAGTCTGCCATATATAAAAACTATTTATCGCAATACTTTCTGAGTGGCCTGGTATTTTGTTGTTATTATTAGCCATCGATTAAGGGAAGTTAGTATAATAAAGTAATATAATAAGTATATTTATTTTATTTACATTTAAAATTACAGACAGCTGAAATAGATTTTATTTCTGTCAAACCTGATAAATGGAAATTCTACATTACCCACAATTGTGGGAGAATACGCCTTCTAAAGTTGGCAATATTGGCGTATAGGTTATGTTTTGTTAATTCATTAAAAACACTGTGTTTAAGTACTCTGTGTGTATTTCGTACAAAGAACTTTGAAAAGTACTTTAAATTATACAAGAAGAAGCCAAAACTAAGGGCTAAACGATGTCAAAACAGTGAGTACTTACGAATGAAATGATATGTCTGGGTTTTTTCTTTCACTATCACTTTTGCAGTCTAAAACACTACACCGAACCATGTTTTATGCAATTGTCATTAGAACAGTTAGTCAGTGATCTTTCAGATCAACGGTAGTTCTTTCTGTGCACAGGTATCGAAGATTTTTCCAAATTTAAACAATGACAAACAAAATTCTGTACCAAACGTCAAAGTTGTTTAGCAAAGTAGTTTGCTGGCCTTGAAAAAACCGGCACGCGCCGCAAAACAAAACATCTTATCATTCTGTCCCGCTTTTTTACACGTCATAGGCATAAGTATCTCTTTGTCTTGTGTGAATGAATAAGATGCTATCACGTCGTCTATAGTTTTCTCTGTCTACGACTTTTTGAAAGTTTTTTTTACATTTTAATGTCATTTTGACGTTTTCTAAGTGTTGCCATTATAAAACAAATATATTCTACTACTAAAAACACAGTTTTACATCAGGAGGTTAAACTTTTTATACAATTCATCGGTAGTAAAATTTCATTCCCAGTTTTATCCCTAATTAGTCTTCCATCCCTATTCACCCCGTTTTACGGTACTTGCTTGGTCGATGATCGATTGTGCGTTTCGAGTAGCGCGCAGCACTATTTTAAAAAGTCAAATAGTGTCAATTTCAACATTTGAAGCCACTGAAGCGGCGGAAGAGTCAAATTATAAGTTTAGTTTAATAAAGTTAAAAAAAACTTTTCTTCGTAGTACGAACCCGAGATACGAAGGTAAATACATTTATTGGATAATCTGTAAGTACGTACTTAATAGAATACATAAATAAACAACGTTACATATTCAGATCAGACGCTAACTATTGATTCAATGGTTAGTGAATTTAGTTGTAAGTGCACCATGTGTTTTTATCAATGACGAAGGTTTTTACAGGGACCAAAATATGGATGGACGACGCCACACATCCGTGCGGCAATTGGAAATTTTGGTGGAGTTTGCCGACAGTCACCGTGACTTGGCGCTCGGCAGACTGCGCTCCAAAGAGGCACGGGCCCTTGCAAAGCGGCTTTGGATGGAGTGTGCGGAGATGCTGAATTGCCAAAGTTAGTATACACATACCTAACCTAAATACATCATCAGTGTATTCCTCCATATCCACTGTCTCATTGATGTATTCTTTTTCAGGTGTGGAATGATATGAAGAGCAGGGTGAGGGCGAAATTAATCAGCCTCACCCGGTCTCAACGCGGCACTGGAGGGGGGCCTCCTGCAAATGTGGCAGATATTATAGTATGGGATGTTGGGCCCAAACGTAGCCCAAGATCCGTTCCTACAGGTACTCATCTTATTTCAAATTAACATATATTTTTACCCGCAGCGGAATGGAGACTGTATGTGCATTTGGGGTGGGTGAATGTTTGTGTGTATATTTGGAAAAACCTATTTTACAATTTATCTCCTAAACTAACGGTCTGATTTTGATCTGGATTTCAGTAATAGAATTTGATTTGTGCATGTTCTTAGAAAAGTGTTATGCTAACAACTCACTATGGGGCACTGCAGCATTGACACATTTGTTTTGAAAACTAATGTTACAATAACCACCTAATTAAAAAAACACCCATTTGTTTGTGTCATCCATTCATTTTATTTGCATTTTATTTTTAACTAAATGCTCATTATTAACTCATAAGGCTTTTTTCATTGGCCACTAACTCGGTTGTTGGAATACAGCGTTTGGGACCTCCCAGAAGGTTAAGTTGCATGCGGGCATTGAGTATTGAAAAGGTGCCTCCAAATGCTGTCCTTTTGGCATTTTATGACTATAGAAACTGGTGCACCCTGAATGACCAATGAAAATGCGCCTCTAAACTGCTTGTTAATTTTATGTGTTTTGGTTATGCTTAGCTATGTTCACTAACAGGCAGATCCTGAAGACGATGTGGTTATGGAGGTTGTGGAGGAATTTGGTGAAAATGTGCAACGGCATAAGTAGGTTTGTCAATATTCACTTACTTATTGCCTGTCAGGTCCAAAATGTTTGAATACAGTTTTCCATAAAGTTAAATCTCAAAATGTTTAATTCTTAAAATGTTGAACTACCTAATTTTTTTTAAGTTCCATATAGTCTTCGGTAGAAAGTCTACCTGGGGATTTACCATCATTATTATTGCCGTAAACTTTTTCAAAAGTTAGGATTACCTACAGCTTGAAGGACACCAATCATCTGCTTGTTAGTCCATACATATTAATAAAAAGACTGGCTCAGTGAATTTATTTTAAGATTATTAATTACTCTTTCAGCTCAAATGAAGCAGCCATTCAGCTTGCCATGCAAGGGCAGCCTGCTGCTCGGCGCAGTCCATACCTTGGCAGTCGCCGAGCCGATCTCAGCAGTCGCCGCCGCCTTCGCAATCCCAGCCGCCGCCGCCCCCGCAATCGCAGCCGCCGCCGCCCGAGACTTCCCCGCCGCCATCTGTCGTATCGACGCCACGTCGTTTACGGCAGCCTCGGCGGCAACAACGAACGCAGCGGAACTCGCGCCCAAGAGTTTCAACTCAAGCACAAAGTAAGTAAAAAAAAACCTGCACGGTGCGGGAGCGAACGAATAATATCTGCGAAATTAACCGGGACTAACGGCTTAACGTGCCTTCCGAAGCACGGAAACGCTCGTGTTGTTATACCACTATCGGTCACCCATCCATGGCCTGACCACGACTATGGTTGCTTAACATTAATTACCGGAATGAATAAGCTCGAACTACTTGACCAATGAGTGCTTTCTTTTCGTTTTATCATCAGACACCAATAATGATAATTTTAAACTTATACTTTTTATAAACTAATATTTTTTATTTTGCCGACAGCAAGTCGAACCGCTCTCGATGAGAGCCGAGCAATGGTCATGTGCATAGAGGAGCTGCTCGCCCGGACTGACAACATGGTGGCCCAGGCTGCGCTAAACCAGGCAGCCCAACAGAGGCAGCAAAAGGTCAGTCTGAGGCTGCCCTCATGCAGGCCCAAGCTGTGGCAAGCCTGTGCCAGGCAGTCGCCAGCTTGGTGCCTGCAATGGAGCTTTATTTGAAGAGGGAAGCGAGGAAAAATCACTATCATAAATCACTTTTGTGTACAGATAGAAAATGATGAATTTCGTAAACCTACAGATAGAATATGATCTAAAATAGACTACATCTTACCGCGGGAAAATATTTCATTTGCACATTTACCTACTTACTTACACTATTATTATTTTGTTTCAGGTATCATCATCTGACAAAGATTAGATTTAAATAAAAAATAAATGTAGTTATTATAATATATATTTCTTTTATTAAAATCAAAATTATAGCTTATGCCTAGTATTATATTATCTGTGACTGCACACACCGTCCCCTTTTGTAGCGATTTTGCTTTTTGTTTGATCGCTCTGCAGCGTCAATTGGTCTGTACTCGGGAAAATGGTCATTTCCTCTGAAGCGATTGTCCTCGATACGAATACTTGCTTCAGATCTGGTCCGTTGTGTCGAAAGATGTTCTTTAGATAGTGCATCAGCAATGTCATACCGAAATTTCCTGTGGCTGTTACACCTATCCGGGTTGTGTAATTTAAAATAATGTAACAGTTGAGCACACTGCAGTTCAGCAGGCGCCTAAATAATTTCACGTACCATTTCATACCTCTCTTTCCTTCTAATAAATACATGGAGAGCTTTTGGTCCTTTAGGTCCACGCCCCCCATGTATTTATTCTATTTGTGTACTACTACAGGCTTGTCGCATTGAGCTCCTGCTCGGCGGCCTGGGGCTGTGTCAGGTTTGTGAAACGTAGAAACCATTGTTACTAGTTTGTCGTCTCTCCAGGCCGTGACTGACACGTCCCCACAGTGGCGTGCAACAATGTCCCCGCGCTGCATCTGTCTATCGTTTAGATTCTTGATCTCTGGTGGTGTATCAATTCTTCGGCGATTTAGCGTTCCAACCACATCTGTGTGGTGTTGTTTTAGAAAACGCGTCAGACTAACGGAATTATAGAAATTATCTATGTAAATACAATGACCCTTTTCCAAGTAGTCCTCCGCCAGTTTCAGTACGACTTTTGAGGTGGCTCCAGTGAAGCCATGTAAAGGTTCTTCAGAATTTTGTCCTTTTCGTGCATATACATATAGTTTAAGCAGGTAGCCTGTTTCTGCCTCGCAGAGCTCGTATGTTTTTATTTCATGAACAAGTTTCTGAAACATTTCAGTAGATGGGGAGTGTCAAACATTGTGACGATTTCTTTTCCATCTACTGTTATATAGGGATGATCAACAGTTGCGTCTAGGATTGCCAATGCTCTTCGATTAACACCATCCATATCTCAAACTGTAGCTGAAACATATATCCCAGCTTCAGCGCACTGGCGAAGGACCTGAAATGTAGATATATCACAATGAAATAATATGTCGTTCATAAAACTGTACGAGTCATTCTAGTGCCACCATAAAGCTGCTATCACCTATTAAGACTGAGAAGGCTGCTATTAAGACTTCCTGAAGGAATTCCCTGATGAATATTATTCAGTATCTATGACTGAGTAACCCTTATCAGTTTCTAGGAAGCTGCTTTTACACCTGGTATGATTTTGAATAATATACATACTATACATTTTTGGGGTGGGATGGGATCTACCTCCTAGTGGTCCACCCCGGGCAACGGCAACACAGGCTTGCCTGTGAATAAGTCCGGCTGAATGATCCCAAAAAGCGGTGGTAGGCTCCGCAAGGGGCTCGCGACCACCCTCTCACCGAAGTCCGGCGCCAAACAGCTTGCTGTGTTCCGTCGGTGCGTGAGACTGCCAGTGCCATAACAGGCATCTTCTTGGTTTGCTCGCTCCATCGTCGACTCTGTCACGGTCATCCCTGACCTTTTTGTCTAGAGTCAAGAGCAAACCCATTTCAAGTAAAAAAAAAAAGATACACAAAGTGAAAACTTACGTCTTTTAAGAGAACTGCCAGACTGTCTGCAGTAGAAAAACTACTGGAAAAGTAATGTGCGATTGGTTGTTTGCTTCGTTGGCGGATGCCTCCAAGCATAAATACCAATGCATACCCAGCAACTTGGTCTGTGCGTCCTTGTGCCCCATGGTCCTGAAATCCTTCGACGACATCTTGTTTGGGGTCATAGCTTAAATGCTTCTTCAAGGACATTTCATCGAACATCAAAATTAATTCATTATTTTGTGGGTTTTGGGTTTGTACGTACTTTTTTAATACGTTAACAACCGACTTATTGCAACCAACGCCAAAAGGAACTTTGTTCAGTAAACTTTTTAATGTGCTGGGAGAAGGTAATGTGAATAACCTTCTGAGCAACCGATAGCAGGTGGGAGATCGTTTGTAAATACGTAACGCCGTTATCTTCTACTCCTTCGACCACCTTCTACCTCTAATTCTTCTTTTAAAGTTTCTGATTTGCCCTTGCAGAAGCAAAGCAAATGATGACGAAATGTTACTGGAAAGTTTCCTAACACTTTTATCATCAGCTAAGGTACTCAGTATTGTTTTATTATTCAGGGTGTTGATCCACTTTTGCAATTGACATATTTTTTGCACATACTTTTGACATTTCGCGTGTATCTTTTTCTCCCTTTCAGTTTTTCCAGTTTTGTTGCAAGAAGTAGTAGTCTGAAAATTTAAAATATTCTGAAGTTAGCGGTTTAGATTTTCCTGTGTTATACAAGTAGCTCTAATCTATTGAACATACAGAGGGCCGACCGCGGGTACACCTTTGGGAAACCTTTAGGAGAAGATGAAAGCGTTTGTTCATAGTTTTTATCTGACAGCTCGCGTAAAATTAGCATTCCAGCACACAGGGAAGAAAAATTCCCCTGACAGGCGCTTCAAATTTATAAACGCCCGTACCGTTTTATAAACTGTCAAAGTGAAAATTATCCTAATCTTACACTAGAGAAGACACCGCGAACGGCCCCCAACATAAGCAACACATGAGGCCTGACCTGTTGTTTATTATCTTATGTTATGTTTTTCTTTCACTTTCAGTCAAGCTTGGAAGAAATCTTAGCTTAAAGAGCACAAGCGATACAATGAGGCCTGACCTGTTCTTTATACACTGGATGATTTGTTAAATCTCCAAATGCAGTTGCCGGTGGGACAGTTCTTGTCGTTCCTGGTTGGTTTAGTGCGTGAAGTGGTGTCTGCTCTGGAGTCTGGAAATAAAAACAGATACCGCGTTCAATCATCTAGGTAATCATTTAGGTAGCCGACCTCGTAAGATACGGAATAAGACTACGGAGATGATGATCTGGTTTTCTTTAGAAGGAAGATTAAGAAGCTAATCCCATGAAATACAGTAACAGGCTAGGAAGATAGCGACACTTAAAGCAATGAAGCCTGACCTGTTGTTTACACCTTGGCTGATTAGTTAAATCTCCAAATGCTGTTGACAGTCTTGGTTGGCTTGGTGGGATAAGTGGTGGTGGTGTCTGCTGCTGCGGAGTCTGGAAATTAACAGTGTTTTTTTCTGAATTTAGGGGCCCCATCAGGCTTACACTTGTCTAATATCCATTCCATTATTTTAACATACTTTCATAAATTCATTAAGAGCCCCTAGGTCAGGTAGCGTGAGTATTTTATGTAGTTAATTTTCATACTTACATCACATGGGACAGCTGTACGTAATAAAAAAATTCTGCCTCCGTCTCTAAAATCTTCATCTTTGAAATGCCTTGAACACAGCATCCGGTGCTCGTTGAACAATTTCATTTGAAATTCTATGGAGCTGACATTTCTTTCTGGGAACAAGTACTTTGCCCATTGTTCACACCTGTGAATAATAAAAAAATAGGTATAATTTGTATATATGGATACTCTTAGAAGTGCTAGGACCAAGATAGAAGTGTCATGTCAGACCGACAGTTTGAAAGTGTTTGTGTATGTGTCACTGTGTCACTTGGTTTTTGCAATGTCTTTGATATGTCAATGTATAATTTAGAATAAATGTTTACAAGTTTATATGTTATTTAATAAGTTTAGTGAGAATATTTAGGGATCCATCACTGCGCCACTCCGCCCAGAAATTCAAACAGATACTAAATTATGGGCTCTCATGTAAGTACTTCTACTATTATATTGTGGGATGTGGTTTATATCTCCTCGCAGGTGTCATTAGAGATAAATCAAGAGTACGGATATCAGCGCTTTCTATGATATAAATACTTTGACCAGAATCAGCTGTTATGTGGAGCTGGTATACTAGCAGCATGCATTAAATATAATTTATATACGAAAATACTGCGGGATATGCATCTGTTGACATACCTAACAAGGTTCCTTACGCCTGGCTTTAAAACGCGAAATAATTTCACGCCGTCTTCAGAGGGTGAAGAACCGCACTTAAAACACGTGCGCCTGTTTTCGTTATCACATATTGCACACAAAGAGTCAATATCTCACAAATTGTAGGATCACAAAACGGAGGAACAGAAGGTTCAACTCAACGTTTTTGTGGCCAGAATAAAGTCACTTTATTTATAAATTACAGCACAGCAGTTCTTGTAATTCAAAATTCTAATATTCGTTCGGAAGAACATACGCTCAACTCAACGATTTAGGAGGAAAACACAGAAAAAATAGACGACAAAGTATTGTTTACACAACTAACCGCCATTTTGACGTCATTTTCCTGGTGTGGCTGCAAAATAAAAAAAAAAAACTACCAACTGTTATAAGTTTTTATTGTTTTTTAAACAAACAGTTTTAAAATTTACTAAAATTAAAACAGAAACTGAAAAACACGTTAAAAAGGGCAAATTATTTATCGATACTCAATATTAATTCGATAATTATTTGAAGGTACTTTCTACTCAAACTGTATCTTATTTCAAACAACCATACTGGATTTTTTCCCTCGGAGGTATCATTTACGTCCCATACATTCTTGAAGGGGGCGATAGTAAATCTCGAGGATGCAGCAGCGAAGTATAATTAAAGGTTAAACAAACTTACCTGAAGTGAAGTTTGACCGTAATTATACGAGCTGCTGCATCCGAAAAGATTTACTAACCCGCCCTGTCCCAATGATTGAGACTGCGTTCAATTAACCCATATTATTGTTTTTTTTTTTTTTTTTGAGAAATAGGTAAATCTCTGAAAAAATGACAGACGTCAGGCGCATGGGCAGAGACGCGGGGTGGTGCGGGGGTGGGGGCTGGAACCGGACCCTAGGGACTGCGGAAATCGTTTTAATTCTTTATTTTAAGCATTTTAGCTCTAAAAGTTGTGTTCGGTGCCTAGTACATTGGGAAGTGAACTACTTGGTGAATTATAGTAAATCTTTTCGGATGCAACAGCTCGTATAATTATGGTCAAACTTCACTTCAGGTAAGTTTGTTTAACCTTTCAATATCTGTGTTTGATATTTTTTAAATATTACCTAAATTTACCTTGGCATCTTTCTTGAGGCTGCGCTTGAGCACAGAATTAATATTGGCTTGAGGCTGCGTAACAGCTGCGTGTTCTAAACGAGATGTGAACGAGACCCAAAAAGGCCCTGCTTTCAGATCCAAACATAGTTTTTTAAAGTTTCATGTCAAAACAGTGTTGCCAATAAAGCTCTAACAAAACTAAATTAAGATCTATTTATTTCCAATGAATCAGCTGAACATAAAATGCATATCGCTAGCGTTGTGGCTTCTGCTGCGACTTATGCTGAGTCAGACATTTTTCTCTGGCGCTGTGTACTGTACTGACATTACTATAACTATATAGTTACAGATATAGTCATGTATATACGTTGTCTACATGCTTTAGACGTTGTTGTAATTAATAGTGTTACCTATTTTAAGATCTTTTGTATACTGTTCTATGATTATTTTGTGTTTTGTACTGTGAACTGGAGAATAAAGTGTTTTCTATTATATTCTATTCCATTTCTTTTTTATTAATAATATTGGCCTCGATTCGGCGTAACATACAACAAAACTTAACTAATAAACATATACATACCTGTCACTTCCCGTTAGTTGCGAACAGATAGGAACAGTCATATAAATGAGCTTATTTTAATCCTGTCAATTAGGATTTGTTTATTTTATGGATGTAAATGACACGTCTTAGTCAATACAATACCCATTCCACCTTTCACATCACCATTCATAGGTAAAGTACCAATATCTTGTATGCTTCGGATTGACACTCCCTCGTCAAAGTTCATTGAGCATTGGAATGTAGGCACCACAAAGCATCCTTTCGCCGCCACCGACCAAATGCAGTGCCTGAAACCTTTCGTAGCATACAAAGTGCATTACATATCACAGCATGATATTGCATGCTACAGGATGCTACAACAAGCTACAGCACGAAGGAACTAATTATATTCCCGCGTACTATTACTGTTGTGATCCAATGCGATTTTGACCTTCAGAGCAGTAGGTAAATATCAGTTAAAAATCGATAATTTGATATAAAAACTAACGACCACAAGTAGATAATATTTTTTTTAAGTGAGAACGAATGAAATCATTTGGGGTTCTTATTTTATTGAACCTAAAATTGCATTAGCTAAATTGTTTAGTATATATTTTTTTAGAATATTCAGCTCTTTTTTAGCAATTTTTTGAATTACAATTTTAGCAATACTAGACAAAATGTTAATGTCAGCCTGAAAGACTAGATTTCAAGCCAACATTTAAAACTCTTTTAAAAAAGTACTCAATGTCAATTGCAGTGCTGCCAAGTGCGGCGATTTATCACCATTTAGACTTTCTCGGATGGTGCTGTGGCGACCAAAAATTGCCATTTGCGACTGGTCGCAATTTAGGCTATCTCGAAAAAAATATTAGGTGATATTAGGCTACTTAAAAAATATCATCATAATATAGGATAAGAATACGAACAAAATGGGTTCAAGCACAAGGGGTTTCATAATAATCATTGGAAATTTCTACAATCATTTCACCCATGATCCACCCTCTTGACTCAAGATTTTGAGATCGAACCAAATTATTTAAATAACATCCCTACTGAAAAAAGAAGGGGATGGGTCTCAAGAATTTAAAATAGTAGTTATTTAGACTATTCGTAAATTATTTTGGCGATTTTAGGTTATATCACCTTGGGCGACTTGAAATTGACTTTTCAGCGGCAACACTAGTCAATTGTCAATGTCAAGTGAATCTGTCAATCAAAGTCGAGCCAAAAAAAAAAGCCAATTCGAAATGTGTGCGAGTGAGCGTGGTGTGCGTGTCTATTTAATTGTTAATTTCACTTAAATCAGTTTAATTGTTGTGAATTTGTGATGCAAAGATACCTATTATGTTTTATTTCGGTTTGTTCTTGTTGAAAGACCAAAATTTTTCTCAAGTTATTACTGATTGCTTCCGCTAGTCAATGAAGTCCAGCGTGTGATCATTGTGGGTTTACCTATTATATTGTGATTGTGGGTTTCTTCTCGAATTTCTCAAAGATGTTCCATTTTCAAAAATGTTTTGCTTTTCATAAGGTTCTGAGGTATCTCAACTTAAATTTTCATTGTTTTCTTGTTGAGGTTACTTGATGTGGTGCTTTGTTTATTTATTCTAATGAAAGCTTTGTTACAATAACATCCTTTATCTTTCGCCTCCATTAAGCTAAATACCGTCTGCCCTAACAAAAGCAGATTGCAATTGTATTTGGTTTTATGGAGAAGAAGTAGAGGAAGATGTTATTGCAAATGGTACAAAGAGTTTTGGTCTCAAATGGTTGTTTTTAAGTAGACTTTGTGCTGGGGGAACTTTTAATCCCAGTATCCCCTGTTTTCGGCTGAGGAGAATGTGTGGTTTAAGTTTTTTACTTATTTTCTTATCATACAATACAATACTTCATATTTGAGGAGCTTCTATTCAAAAGGAGATAAATACACCATAAGAGAATTTTCAGAAAAGCAATATTTCTGATATTTAGCTGAGTAAAGCTTATAGTTATGTTTAAAAAAAGGTGATGGGTAAGTATCAACACCACAGTTCAAAATCATGGCAATTCATTTTTTTTTAATAGCATGGTATTTTATAAAAAATAAAAAATGTTCGGAATTATCGCTTTTTGGTCAGAATTTCAGATTATAACTCCTTTTGTTTCATATGCTTTGTAAATATCTCCTTTTGATTCAGATAACTTTGTAAATAATCTCTTTTTGATTCAAATAACTTGTAAATATTTTAATACTGAAATAAAACATTAAAAAATGGTTAATTCTTTATTTTCATTGTTATTATTATAGAAAGACACAAAAAATTAAAAATTAGACTCGGATGTGCCCCACATCAGGTTCCAGGCAAATACAGCTGCTGTCATCATCATCACAGACTCGGTGTAGTTCAGTTTCATCATCACTATCAACAGCGGTATTAGCATTGTTAGCTAAAATTCTTTTATACCAAGATAATTCTC
The DNA here is from genome assembly GCA_949820665.1 of Scrobipalpa costella. Lineage (NCBI taxonomy): Eukaryota > Metazoa > Arthropoda > Insecta > Lepidoptera > Gelechiidae > Scrobipalpa > Scrobipalpa costella. The sequence goes on from OX463309.1 coordinate 11,869,765, forward strand.
TCTGTTCAGGCCATTCATCTCCAAATTGCTTCTTTAGAAGATTTTCAACATCCTTTTTTTTATTAGCAGATAACCCATTCTGAAACCCTTCCAAGTTATCCAAATTCAAGGCATGTCTCTTTCCTCTTTTCAGAAGAGACTCATATGCTTCACCGTCACACTCAAATCTGTAGTTTTCTAAGGATTTTACCTTGCAGTCTGCCACATTTTTGTAATGGCCTCCTAAAGATTTAATGTCATAAAGGGACCAATGTTTATTTAACCCTTTCAGACCGGCGGGGGGGTGCAGTGTCAGGACTGCAATTTTTTTTTTTTTAATTTATAAGAAAATCTGTTCTAAATGACTAAACTTAATAGCAGGCATGAGTAATAGTGCTTAGATTTCTATTTTGAGGCTAAAATCTGGATTTTTTGTCATGGGACAATATGTCCCATCAGTCTTGAAACCAATACTATTTCCAGAGCATCTTCATACATTTTTATTAGATTTTTTACTTTTCATGACATAAATAAATCAACAGTAATCGAATCAATTTTATGTATTTTTATTATGAAAGAGTAACATTAGTATGTATTTTTCGTAAAATTTCCAACAAAATATCTCTATTATTTACTGAAATATTTTTATTTGTTTACTTATAGTCTAAGAGATCAGGCATAAAACTAAAACACTAAAATATGTTTGTTTATATATATTTGTTTACTTATAGATCAGGCATAATACTAAAACACTAAAATAACATTACCTATGTACTTGAAATGTTATTTACGCAAGATGCCATTCTGCAAAACAATTCTTGCACAAATATCTTTGACACGCAATGCACATAGTGAATGTTCGCGTGTCTTTTTTCTTTTGGGTGCAAGATACACACCTTTTGCGTTTATCTGCTTGAATGGGCAAGTGATTTACTCCACCTTCACCAGGTACAGGTCTTGTGGCAGTATTTGGTTTACGTAGGTTCTGAGACTGTTCCTTACCATATTCCACCATTTCTAACGACAAATCAACCAGAAAATTTTTCATGGAGCAATTTCGGTTTACTTTTTCCCTGTATATTACCCATGAATCGACTATTGCCATCTTCATTAGCCTGTAGAATACTTTTTTCCACCACTTGTTAGATTTTCTTTCAAATTCATGTTCCCCAACCATTCTGTCATTACGGTCTACCCCACCCATAGCATGTCTATAAAAGGCAACTATTTCCGGCGCTGGGACTGGAACCACATCTCCAGTTTTCAATTTTCTTCTTACTTCAGTTCTCTCAGGTCCGTGGCAGTTGCTCATTAGTACGACATCTTTGGTATCTTGCCATCTTACAGCTATTGTACCACGTCCATTCTCAACGAATGCCATCTCACCTTGTTTGAATTTTTGTCTTGGACAGATTTTGGGCATATTTTTTCGAATGAGGTTACAAGTTCCTAAACAGGGAAACTCCAAAGTATCCATGAGTGTCACTGACGTGAAGAATCTGTCAAAACAAATCGTTGTATCTGGATTTGTTATGGTGGAAGATAGGGTTCGTATCACTTTCTCTCCAAGTGTCAAATCTTGGGATTCTCTTGGGTTGAGTTCTCTACCAACATAAATATTCATATCGTAAGCATATTCATATCGTAAGCATATCCAGTCTTGGCATCAGCTCGTACCCACATCTTGATTCCTCTTTTCACCGGCTTCATAGGCATGTATTGTTTGAGACTAGAGCGCCCTTTGAATTTCGTCATAGACTCGTCAATACTTTGTACATGGCTGTCTTCTCTATATTTTTTGAAAGTAGTTTTCAGACAGTTTACCACATCATCCAGATAGTAAGTTTTTGACGCATCACTGGGTTTTTTAGGATCAGCAAAATATAATTTAGCAAGTAGAAATTTACATCTGTCACGACCTATGGCAGCTTTTATTACTGAGTTTCCCAAGGAAGGCTTCGAGGACCAGTAATCGGAAAAGGCAGGAAGTTGGTTATATCCCATAATTAGAGTACAGCCTAGAACTGTCATTACTTCTCCTCTGTCAGTAGCCGACATGTAACTTCGTTTTCGAGCTCTGGCTTCCCTATCATCAACTGCGTTTCTCGCTATTTCTATCCGCAATTTAGTACATTGGGTTATGTAATCAAGCAGACTTTTTGGAAAAAATTTCAAAAATATGTCAATTGGTTTGGAGTTTTCTGTAAAGGTTTCCGAGGAGCGGCATGCTCTTGGTAAACTTACAGCTTTTCTTGGCCTGAAATTTTCGTCGACTGGGCCCCAAGTAATAATGTTTACAGGTGTTCTTGCATTGTCGTTTTGAACTTCTACAGCGGCCGGTACCTGGTTTTCCCTATGTTCATTACTTTCCTCTTCATCTTCTACAGCGGCCGGTACCTGGTCTTCCCTATATTCATTACCTTCCTCTTCATCTTCTACAGCGGCCGGTACCAGGTCTCCTCTATATGCATTACCTTCCTCTTCATCTTCTTCCAGTAGTAGTGGATCTAATACTTCTACTTGCATGTAGTCATCTTCTTCATCCGAACTAATGGCTGATGATTCTTCGGAGCCATGGCCTCTACGACGAGATTTCTGAGGAGGAACATATACGTCGTCGCTCCCAACGGACTCGTCAAATGAACTCTCATCTTCATCGAGGTACTCGGCAATTTGATCATCTTTCAGAGGAAAGTTACTTTTTTTTCGTTTTGATGCCATTCTGAAAAAGCAAAGCTTGTAAGCGTACGTCCACATCTGGCGAATGCAACGTAAATGCGCGTGCATATTTTGGTCATGCCTCGCTCGCTAGATAAACGACCATCACTACTATGCACTCAAAACACCAGACAGATTTTTCAAACCACATAATTTTTTTGCTCGTGCACAAAACCGATATGAATATGGGTTCTTAGACTATATTGAGGTGAGTAAAAGGACTGATGGGACATAATTTCCCAATTTTAAATTTTCCATGCCAAAATGCAATGTTTTTTTTATTGTTTTCACACAATTAGAAAGAATTTGGGCAAAATAACGTAGTACATAAAAAACTTACCTAAATACAACGCAAAAAACCATTTATTGACCACCTTTTTATGACCAGAATTCAACTGTCGTTACACTCTTGTTTTCGTTTATATGACCACAGACTATAAACTAATGTTGCCACACTAATACTACCAATGTCAAATTATAAATCGATAACTACCGCACCGTTTGGGACGGGTAGTCCCATTTATAAGGTAAAAATTAAGCTGCAGTCCTGTGGTGAATTTGTATGGGACATAATGTCCCATCAGTCCTGAGCTGTATGGGACATATGCATACCAGCAGGTCTGAAAGGGTTAAGATCAGCACCTTTCCATGGTTTTCAAAAATTTTGTGGTATTCCTTTGGTGTAGTAATTACAGGAAACTTCCTAATTTCCTTCTCCAACCGACCAAAGACCCGGTCTGCTGGGAGGAAGCTGTGGCCTCTGACAGGGAATGTTAAGTTAATCTGTCTTAAATGTGGAGGTGCATTGTTATGTAGCCAGAACAAGAGCATATGAACGATATGGCTGTTCTTGTTCTGGCCGCCACAGCCATCACAGAACAGTCTCAGTGTTGTTATTTCAGCAGGTATATCGAGTCCATTCAAGTAAGTGTACAGAGCGGAACCAATTTCCACTGACCCCCTACTGGCTTGAGTCTCATTCCAAGTAAAAAAAGTTGTTTTTTTAGACTTTAAGTCAACTATACAAAAATTGTAGAGACTGACTTGCCGGGAGTAAAAGGCATCCTGGATAGGAGTTCTCGGTAGAGGTTGGACCTGCTGTAGGTCGAAACAGAAAGATATACTCCCTTCTACTTCATCCTTCATGTGCTGATAGAAAGCATTAGCCCGGAGTTTGTGTACCCTTTTTTCTACCATAAATGTTTGTTTCTTGGCTGGATCACGTTCGTTTTTTATTTTGTTAGACCAAAGGGTACAAACATTACAGGCATCAGAGGAAGGGCATGAGAAGCCAATATTAAAGTCTTTATAAAATATATCATAAAACATTGATCGTGATACCATTAAATTGGCAGGAACAGAACTATTGTAATGCCTCAACAATTTGGCACCATTCAACTCTGAACTTAGATAAATTCTTTTACTTTTTAATCTATTATAATGACTTTCCTTTGCTGGCAGTGCATTAAGAAAATTTCTGAGGCTCTGTTTTTTTTCTTCACTTTTAGTAGATTTTCTGTCCCCTCCTCTGTTTTCTTGCGGGAGAACTCCTTTGTACGTGGATGTGTTGATAGTTTGCAACCGTTTGTTTGTTATTGAGAAAGTGACCTTGAAAAATTCTTTACATACAGTTACCATTTTGTTCTTTTTTGATAACAAATGATAGGAGCAGGACATTTTTCTGTTTCTAAGCCCAGTACCTAAACCACCTCTTCTTCTCTGAGGTTCATATGATGTCATTAATCTCGTCAAATAAACATCTTGATTGACTTTACCGTTTTGTGCAAAAAACAACTTTCGGTTTTTTATAACATTCCGAAGTGTTACCCTCAGACCAAATAAAAAACTTAAGACGGAAAACTGCCAACAGCGAAGTGAAGCCCGTTTTCTAAACATGTGGTGCCCATGCCGGTGTTGCCATGAGAATTTAAATAACCCAAACTAAAAAAAATAACGGTAACGTTATTACAAGAATTAATAACATTATTACATGATATTATAACAAAAGTGTCCTGGTTATCTAATGGCAGTGTTTACACTATCAATATTATCGATACACGGTATCGCGATCCAGTATTGTATGAAAATATTCCTGTATCGCGTGATAATACTCATAGTGTAAACACTGCCATTCCGACGTGAGGTGTTGGTAAGAAGAAGAAAATACAGAAAAAAATTCAGAAATAAAAATACTGGGTATTTATTTTGTATGTCACATTTATTAAAAAAATATTATTAATACAAAAATACTAAGTATCTACATTTTTGGGGGATATTCTTGCAATTCATATAGAGGCACATAGATGGCGCTGTCAAAAAAAATCCTATTATCATCTATCATCCATAATACAAGCTTTACTTTGATTATTTCTATCTAATTTATTTACCAATTTGTTATTCATTGCCTTATTTTAATTATAAACCTTTGTGCTGAATCAATTTCTTGTAAGATTGCCTTTTACGTTCCACTGATTTGGAAATAGTTTCTAACTTAGCAATGTGGTGGAACCTAATGCTTAAATATTTCTCAATTACACACCGTATTAAATTAAGTTTATGTTCCTGTCCAGCATATTCATGTTTAATCTCTAAATTGATAAAAACCTGGTTGTTTCCAATGAATCTCTTCAAGATATTCGTGACAATAGCGCAATGTTGATTTTCTGCGGTTATTGTAATATTTTCAATCAATATTTTTCGAACAACTGCTTCACAAGTGACACATATCTCAAAAAGATCCTTAGACGGGAAACGAAGACCGCCTTTGTTTTTCAAATTAATGAGCTTATGAAAATAAAGTTTCTCATCAGTCTGCAAGGAATCTAAACATTCAGTGCATTTTATACTTTTAACCAGATAGCGCACTGTACTCCCAGATATGTATCCAATTATAATTTTTTCATAGTCATCATATGCATTGTCATGTAAACGACTGGCCCAATCAACCGATTCATTGACAATTTCACGAAGAAGTTGCAACGAAGATTTTTCATTGCTTTCTTCTTCTTCGTGTCTATATGACGATGTAGTGCTATTTATAATTTGAGTCGTTGAAGTACAGTTAAGTATTGCAATATTTTCTAAAGGAACGCAATTACCTTTTGTCAGACATTTTAATTCTAAATGTGACAGTATTTTTCTGTAGCTTCCTTTAAATTGTCTTACGTTAGGGTTATCATTAAACCCTCCATGCATCCTGATAGACGTAAATAGTATTTCCAAATGGTGCTGACTTAATTTGTATGTAGGTAAGAAAACAAGCCTTTTTTCAGTATCTACTGGGTGGCGCAAAAGTAAAGACCCTATTTGGTTCAGCTATAACATTTTTTCTAAATTAGAAAACTAGATTTAGGTTTTTTTAAATGTATATTTGTGCCATTAAATTTCGTACCATTAGGATTTAAAGATGATGTCTTTTAAATGGTGACCTCCAGAGTTGATACACATTTGAGCCCTATTTATGACATTTTGCATAACTTGCCGTAACACTTCCTGCGATATGTTCGTTATTTCTTGACGAATGTTTTCTTTTAGAGCTGCGAGAGTCTGTGGCTTGTTCACATACACCCGAGATTTCAAAAAACCCCAAAGAAAGAAGTCTGGACTGGTCAGATCGGGTGATCTTGCAGGCCAAGGTAAATCGCCAAAACGAGAGATAACTCGGCCTGGAAAAGCGTCCCTCACTAAGTCCATAGTGTCGCGCGCTGTGTGTGCCGTAGCGCCGTCTTGTTGAAACCAGATGTGCTCCAGCCCCAATTCGTCCAAACTGGGTATCAAAAACTCACGTAACATGGTTCTGTAGCGTTCTCCAGTGACAGTTATCGCATTGCCTCCAGCGTCTTCGAAAAAATAGGGTCCGATCACTCTGTCAACACAGATGCCACACCATACAGTAACTTTTAGTGGGTGTAGAGGTGTTTCTTGAATAATGCGCGGATTATCAGTGCCCCAGAACCGAGTATTCTGCTTATTGACATGCCCTGAGAGATGGAAATGCGCTTCGTCACTCATAACCAATTTTGAAGGAAAATTATCCTCTTCAAGGTTGAGGTTTATGACGCGCTGGCAGTAATCTAGACGAGCTCGGTGGTCAGCAGGCAGCAGCTGATGAGTCATTTGAGTTTTATACGGGAACATCTTTAAGTCTTTCACCAAAATACGCTGCAGGGTCCGTCTGGAAATGCCCAATTGCGTGGCACGTCGCCTCGTTGATGTTTCTGGACACTCTTCCACATCTTCGCGCACAGCATCGATATTTTCAGCTGAACGGCCTGTTCTTGGTCTCCCAGACTTAGGTCTATCCAATGTTGAGCCAGTTGCTTCAAGGCGTGTGGCAAAGCGTCGACTTGTGCGACCAATCGGTGCCGGACGGTGGGGAAATCGTCGACGAAATTCACGTTGTGTTCTTATCACTGATGAATTATTCCGTAAGAACATTGACACAATTATTCCACGTTCTTGGAGAGTAAAACGGTCCATGTTTATTTTCAGTGTATTTTACATTTGTTCACTACACAATTTTCAACAACAGAATGACAGAAAATGTCATATAAAAAAAATAAAAATATTTTCTTTAGTGCCAGTACTTTTGCGCCACCCAGTATATACTTCATATACAGAACCTTTAAGCTTTCAATATTAATTAATGTACCAATAAATCCGGCTTTACATTTGCTTTCCACGACTGGTTTATAATAACGTGTGATTACAAACACAGGTCGCCCATCCCTTTTGACTTTCTTTTTTGTAATAGTTTTCACTTTTAACTCTAATATGTATTTCGCCAAAATATCTAAAAAATCAAAAATTTTATCTTTATTGGCCATACATAGTGGTTTTTTATAATCAAATTGCCACATTGTTCTCGTGTTGAATATGTCGAACATATCATTAAACCGTTGAATAAATATTTCGGTAGCTTCAGATTTCTGAAAAAACGGGAGATTTAACTCTTGTCTACAAATTTTCAAAGCATTTGCGACACTAGTACTTAGGAGCTGAGTGGCTAGTTTCACTTTCATTATCTGATTTTTAAAGTGAATGTGTCTTTTTGAAAGTTTATTTGCGAGGTGGATTCCCTCCTCATTTTGCAAATCATTTAACAGTTCTAAAAACTGCCATTTGATCAATTGATCATTTTCATCAAGGAATTCTTTTTTTGATTCGAACTGATTTCTTACAAGTTTAATAACGTGACTAGGATCAACGATGCAAGTTACTTCGTATTGAGCATTTGGGTGAGGATGTTCAAAAGTAGTTTTTAATCGTTTTACATCCTTGAGATCGCATCCAAGTAATTCAATTGCGGTAAAATTTGTCGAGTGCCCATCGAACGTTAACGAAGCGACATCAACTCCGGCATCAAAACACTTAATCAGACACATTCTGATGAGATTTGCTTTTTGCTCCCCAGTTATACCGTTGATTAGGAAGTATCCTAATGGTATTTTAAAACGGTTATTAATCCCTACTAATAAAAACACTAATGCCTGAGAGGCCAAAGGAGCAGTTTCTTCTGTACGTCCAGTTCCCATATCGACAAAACCAATATATTTCTCTCTATCCCACAATTTTTGAGATCGAATAGCCACTTCGTCAAAGACCAAGTTGCATATGGGTTTATGTTCACTTATTTCGGATTTAGCCTTCAATGCTTGGAAAGATTCTTCCGTAAATCCAGGCTCTCCTTTTATATGTCCATACCATTTAGCTAACGTTTTGGGGTGCGGAAGGCAAGTATTAAATGTAGCTCTAACATACTCATAGGCTTTAGGTGAGTAAAGGTGCTCCCACACAGCAGTTATATAACGCTATAAAACAGTTTGTAACACGATAACATTTTATAACAGTGTGTAACAATACGCTACACCTTGTTAAGAAATGTTATATGTTATAAACGCTCCCACACTGGTTGAATACGTTGTATAACACCATATAACATTATGTAACAATCAGTTTGGGTTTGTCTTTCGAGAAGGCTGGTAGTGACTCATAATGGAGGAAGTGCTAATAGGTTTGGCTTTTATTTTTTGTTTGAAAAAAAAGAAGAAAAGGCGATCTTACTGGATGCGTCGAACTCTGAAAGCGAGAGAACATTACAGTGCTACAAAATATTTGGAGGATTTGGGTATTGATGGCTGTTTGAACGATTTTTTAAGAATGAACAGTTCAGAATTTGAATTTCTCCTGAATTTAGTCGGAAAGAATATTGCTAAGCAGGATACTAATTGGAGAAAATCTATAAATTATACAGAAAGATTAGCAGTTACATTAAGGTTTTTAGCAACCGGTTGCAGTTACGGTAGTCTTGGAGATGTGTTCAAAATATCACACCAACTTATAAGTATGATCATACCAGAAGTATGCGAGGCTCTCGTCGAGGGATTACAAGAATATTTACACGTAAGTACAAATCAATACTTTTATTTCAATGTTAACATTAATAACATTTACAAAATACAATAAGTAAGCTAAAGTTTAATTTGGCAGTATTTTTAATGACAAATATAGCAAGAAAACGAAAAACGAATGTTGATCCAAAGTAATCATTTGTTTTGGATTGATTGCAACAAATCATCAAATGATTGCGTAGAATCTTCACTGAATTGTGGGACGTTGGTAATTGAAGTTTTATCCAATGAAGTGGATGGACTTGGTGTATTAATATATTCTCTGCTATCAGTGCTAATATTAACCGAAGAAGTGGATGGACTTGGTACACTGTTGTATCCGAAAGCACCAGCAGCATTACTGGGTCTCTCCATCGTATTGGTTGGCCAATCATATTCTCCCGTGGAAGCACTGAACAAAATATTATTAATATGATATTGCGCGGTATTTCTGGCATGAGCATTTTTAATTTCTTTAAGTTTTCTTGCGACATATTCTCCAAAAATATCAGTTTCGTCTCTCTCGCGTCTACTCTCATACATTTCTTTTAAGAGTTTCAAAGCTTCCTCTGATGTTTTATCTTCTGTAACTTGTGGCCTGAATCTTTTACGAAATGTTTTCGGGGCAGTGAACGGCTTCTCATTTGGTACGCCGGAGTCAGTATTAGTGTCACTTATTGCTTTTTCGCTTTGAGTTTCGTTGACCTGAAATGAATAAGCAGTTGAGATTATAATTGATTCTTTAACTAGTACTACACTACCTGGCAGTTGTCGCTTTCAATTTCAAAAAATATTATCGCGCATGCGTTGCCCCTACAATTTGAACCTTTCTCATGTAGTATTTTTAATTATTCTTGTTATACTTGTCACATCAATGGCTAATTTATTAAATAAAGCTAGATTAGTGTAAATAAATAAATATAAATAAATAAATATATACGGACAAATCACACTGATTGTGTTGGCCCCAAAGTAAGTTCGAAACTTGTGTTATGGGATACCAACTCAACGATACAATATCTTATAATAAATACATATATAAATAACATCCAAGACCCAGGTCAATCAGAAAAAGATCATTTCTCATCATGACCTGACCGGGGATCGAACCCGGGACCTCTCAGGTAGCAGTCCGGTGTGTTAACCGTTACGCCACGGAGGTCGTCAAAAAAGTGTGGAAGTTTACTACGAAACAATTTAAATGTATATGTTTTATTTTATTTCAGATGCCAACATCTGTTCAAGAATGGTTACAGGTTGCAAATATTTTTTTTAATCTGTGGAATTTTCCCCATTGCCTGGGAAGTATCGACGGAAAACACGTAGCCATACAAAAACCAATAGGAAGCGGAAGCGAATATTACAATTACAAAGGATTTTATAGTGTTGTTCTTTTAGCATTGGTTGACGCAGAATATAATTTTTTATACGTAAATATTGGGTGCCAAGGACGTATAAGTGATGGCGGAGTATTTGCAAACACACTCTTACGAAAAAAAATAATTGAAGGTAATTTGAATTTACCAAGAGATTGCCCACTTCCAGGAAGAACCAAACCTGTTCCTTATGTATTTGTAACAGATGACGCATTTCCGTTGGAAAAGCATTTGCTAAAACCTTTTCCAGGACCCCAGGACAACAATACTAAAGAGAGAAAATTTAATTATAGAACGAGCCGCGCAAGAAGAACGGTAGAGAATGCGTTTGGAATTTTGTCAGCCAGATTTAGAGTATTACGAAGTATAATTTTATTAGATCCTCAAAAGACTACTACTTTAATTATGGCATGTGTGCTTCTACATAATTTTTTGAGGAAAACCAAATCAAGCACTATTTACGCCCCACCTCAATATTATGATAAGGAAAATTCAGATGGTACGCATACTTCCGGACAATGGAGATCAGATACACAGCAGTTAACATCACTGCAACCAGTTGAAACACAGACAGAAGATGGGAAAGTAATAAGAAATGAGTTTGCTGATTATTTTTCACACCAAGGTTTGCTGGATTGGGCTTCTAGCTATTATTAACCATAGTTAAAATTATTACTCACCGACAATCCCCCATCAACAGTTTCTTCTGGCTTATTTCGATCTTTTAAAAATAAAAGTTTTTTATACGCAAACCATTTAGGTATATCGTCAGCCCCCGCACCTGATTTAGGCTTCTTACACTCTCTCTGAAATTGGCCTATAAGTGACCGCATTTTTTTTTCAATCGCCTGTTTATCTAAATTAAATTCAGCTGCAATTTGCATCCACGCGTCATGTTTTTTATTTCGATCCTTGTATTCATCCATCTGCGTATTCCACAAGACTTGTCTCTCTTGAAATAGTTCAATCAATGTGATCACATTTTCATTACTCCAAGTAAAACCAGACATTTTGTCAAATCACATATAATACGTGCTTCACCCACCACTTCACTAACCGAAATGCGTACGTGACGAGACGAACGCGCGCGCAATCCCCCCGCGCCCTTCCGCTAACGTCCCGCTGAGGTTCTGATCATGTTATACAACAAAAGTTATATTTTGTTATAACATGTTGTAATCAGTTGTAAAACATTTTGTTGAATTAAGTTTTATAACATTATTAACAATTTATAACTTTTGTTATAATTTGTTAAAAAAAGTAGAACAACAAAAGTTAAGCAACATTCTATAACGTTATATAACTGCTGTGTGGGAGCACCTTAATAGTTTAGAGTGAGACAAAATTTTTTCATGGCCGGGGTATATTTGATATTCTTTTTGTACTTTTTTCTGTTTAATGCGTTAAACATGTCGATGACGGCAACATTGCCATTTAATTAATTAAACAGGTCTGTATCTATGTAGTTTTCCTTTTTTAGATTATTTAGTATTTCTCTTAATGATTTATTTCTCGAATGAAGCCGTCGAACTTTTTGGTTTAAGGTTTTTATTTTCTTTTTATTCCTGTTTAGTTTTGTCTCTAACAATGTTACTCTTTTCCGTAGCTTTTGCTTCCTGGGGGTATCATAAATTGATGGATCTGGTTGAACCTAAAAGAAAACAGAACAATATTACAGGGAGGTATTAAAACTAGAGTAATTTGTGAGTGATTGTTTAAAAAAGTATAGTATCTCACTTACAGGCACAGCACATGAAACAGTATGCTGGTTTAAGTCCGGAACCGACAGGTCTGGTGCGGTGGCAGTTAGAACCTTGAAGCAAACAGAAGAATATTAAAATTCTTTACAAAAACGCAGTCAGATATTTGAATTACACGTATAGGTATTTATTTGTAGGAGAACATTCCGAAAAGTATGTAACTATGTTACTTACAGCACATGAAGTAGAAGGCTGGTTTAAATCCGGAACCGACAGGTCAGGTGCGGTGGCAGTTAGAACCTTGAAGAAAACAGAACAATATTAAATCTTCACCAAAACGCAGGCAGATATTCGAATTACACGTATAGTTATTTGTACGAGAATATCCCGGAAAGTATGTAACTATGTTACTTACAGCACATGAAGTAGAAGGCTGGTTTAAATCCGGAACCGACAGGTCAGGTGCGGTGGCAGTTAGAACCTTGAAGAAAACAGAACAATATTAAATCTTCACCAAAACGCAGGCAGATATTCGAATTACAGGTATAGTTATTTGTATGAAAATATCCCGGAAAGTATGTAACTACGTTACTTACAGCAAATGAAGTAGAAGACTGGTTTAAGTCCGGAACCGACAGGTCTGCTGCGGCATCAGTTACAGCACATGAAGTTAAAGGCTGGCTTAGGTTAAAATAATTTGATTGATCTACTATAGCAGGATCATTTTGCTGGAAAAAGGAAAAAAAGGGAGAAAATCAAAATAGGAGAACTTATTTTTATGTATAATATATATAGTGTAAATACTTGCAACATTTGTAGGTTGGCTTAGGTCCACATCATCTAATCCATCTATTACGTTTGGTAAAATCTGATGGAAAAAACAAGACAGTGTTTTACTAAAGTTATCAACATAAGAAGTAGGTATCTCATACAAAAGTCGAATATGTTAATTATTACAAAGTAACCTTTGGATATCCTTTTTTTGCCACACGACGTAACCCCTTCTTTGTGTAGTATAAATCGTCGATTTTAAAATGTGCTGAACAAACTACGCTGCGGGAAGTTGGTTGCCATGATATTTCCTTCCGACTTTCACGAATTACTGATATCCATTTCAGTTTCATTTTTTGATCTCGTTCCGGAAATCTAAAAAAAAGCGAACTGGAAAGTAGGTATTACAACACATACCACTTCACTTAAAAAAGAAACCGCCTTTTGTCAAGCCCCAATGGACGGATGGGGATTGACGGAGTTCCCGCACGAATTTCGCGGTGCTAGACAGGTTAAAATATATTGATAAATGAAATGAAATTTATAAACTATTACAAGTAACGAGTAACGTAACGTTGCGTGTCACATTACCCAATAATATGGTAAACTAAAAACACTTCAACATGGCAACACTTGTTGTGTTCCAAGCAATAACCTCCAATTTTATTTTGATTTATTGAAAATATTGGTTTCCAAGTTACTTACGTGTGAAATGTGATTCCATCCTGCTTTTTATCTTTTGAAGATTGTTTCGTACACCCTTTCACAACACAATTTGGCATTTTGGCACGTAAATTGAAGATTTTTGATAACGTCTTGCCCCGCGCGCCGCTATATCTCGACTGACAAGGCAAGGCGTAGTTTCGTTGTACGTTTGTGCGTGTAATTGTGTATGTACACGTCGAGGCGTAGTTTTACCGGCTTCACTTCACTGTCGACAGCGTTCCGTCTTAACTTTTTTATTTGGTCTGAGGTGTTACCGAAGAACATTTGAATTTACTGGAGGTCTTGTGTTGACATGGCTGCTTAAAATTAATACCAAGAGGATCCTTATCTGTGTACCTAAAACAGAAAATTTTATTATCAAAGTTGAAGACCATACTATGATCCTTTGTACTAGAACATGAACAGTGCTCAGTGGACTCATGGTAAAGAAAGTACTTACGTCTTCTTTTTATAAGTAGACCGATCTTTTCGTTGTTTCTTTCTCGGACCAGAATTCAACTGGCCTACAGTGTCCATTTTAGAAAAAACACACGCTGAACGGATGTAATTGTCTATTTTATAATCAATTCAATTCAATTATAATCTTTTTCTGAAAAAATACAGAAAAGTCAACGCGTTTGGCGGAAATCACAGCAGAAATTGACATTGACGAATGACGAAACAGAAAAAAAAATAAACTGTTTTTAATCATACATTTTTTAGCTCTGGATGAAATATATCTCTTTTTGATCAAGACATTTCTTTCTAAAAATATCGTTCGGAAATAACTCTCTTTGATTGAAACTTGAAATTTGAACCTCGTTTTTGTATTGGAAATATAGCTTTTTGAAGCAAAATGTGTGCACAAGTTGGTGTATTCGAACATAGAGAACAATAAAAAAAAATAAAAATGTAAAGTGGATTTATCTCCTTTTGAACAGAAGCTCCTCATTTATAAAACCAAAATCAATGTAGAAAGAAAATAAATCAGTACCCTATGTACAATACAGGCGAATATATTGCTAGGTTAGCTTGTTTGCCTATCCTGGCATTGAAGGTCTGCTTTAAAGTTCAGTCTACTTGTGTCCTAGCAAAGTTATTGAATCTCTTCACACCAAAAAGAACAGAATATTTGAGGAGGTTAGGAACAAAAAGCATTCAGACGCATAAGGTCCCGCTCGCAAAACGTCCCTGTGCTTATAAATGGTGCCGTTCTTATAAAGTCCCCTTCGCAAAACGTCCCTCTCTCAAACTGTCCCTCTCAAAATGTCCCCCTCTCGAAACGTCCCCATCTCAAAACTTCCCATTCGCAAAAATTCCCAAGCTTTACTAATACTTCCATAACCAATAGTACCCTCCGGAGCGATCAGTCCACTTTCCGGATCGGTCTACTCTTTTTTTCCTAATCCGTCTATTTCCTGATCG
The DNA here is from genome assembly GCA_949820665.1 of Scrobipalpa costella. Taxonomy (NCBI): domain Eukaryota; kingdom Metazoa; phylum Arthropoda; class Insecta; order Lepidoptera; family Gelechiidae; genus Scrobipalpa; species Scrobipalpa costella. The sequence goes on from OX463309.1 coordinate 11,884,828, forward strand.
GTCCACTTTCCGGATCGGTCTACTTTCCCGATTGTACAACTATTGCACTCCTAAAAAAAGTGACGGAAAATGACAGATGTCAATGTCAGAAAACATGACACCAGAATGAAGTTTCAAGAAAAAAAATGTCAAATGACAGGTGACAGCTGTCAAACTAAAACCTCATTTATCTCGGAATCTACGTCCGCCAGACCACTCATGTCTTAGAGAAAGTTGTAGGTCTTGACGAGATCTACATATCAGATGACAGCTGTCAAACTAAAAACTGCTACTTTTTTGCTACTTTGACATTTTTCTTTTTTTAAAACAAATTTATTAACAAATTTTAGCAATGTAGAAAGTAGACCAATCGGGAAAGTAGACCGATCGGGAAAGTGAACCGATCGCTCCGGAGGGGAAATTAAACTGTTACAGGGGGGAATACACGTGCCTGTAACTGGTACACTTGCACATAATAATGTATCATTATTGTGAGTGTGACGAATCGGGCCTCATTGTATGAATGAAAATTTTGATGACGAATCGGTCTTGTGACGAATCGGACCTAAGTCAAAAGTGTGATAAAATAAAAAAATGAACATTAAAAAGATTTATTATCTTATAAGGATACATGAAATAAATTCATTTCACTTAAATGTTGAATTTTTATCATAACGAAAATAATCATTTCTTCTTAAAACTAAAAATTATCCCTTCAGACGCATAGTAATTAAAATTTTAATTTTTCAACTAAGCTTGCAATAATGTAATTCGGTTTAAAAAATGGGCAATACTCGTGCGACCTTCAGTTAGTGATTTCACCAACTTCTTATACCTTTTATTAAAGTATATATCACAATTCCTTCGGTTCTTGTTTATAGGATTGAAAACTCTTTGAATAATTCTGCGTGTGGATCGTCGAGATTCTTTGCTTATTTTTTGTATGAACCAAAATAGACCCGGACGTTTCGGTAACTTTTTATTGAATCTGCTATTCCAACCTTCTACTGCGTTTGTTGTTCTGTGAAGTTGGTTTGCACAGCTTATTACAGCAGGCCGCAATCTCGGGTACCATTGTTTCTGGTAGTAATCAATAAACTTTTCCATCACGTCGTCTGTATCCGGAGTATTTTGTAAAATATGGGACCAAGCTTCTCGGATAAAGTTGGCAGGAACTAGTGGCAAATTTGCACTCCAGCGAGCTATCATTCTCCTTTTCTTGGTGGTAGTGACGCCAAGAGATTTGCATTTCTTCCACACTGCGGCGTTAAAATGCCGATAACATCCACTTAAGTTAACTTGTGGGAAAACTTTAACAATAGCATTTAGCTGTGCTTGTTCAAAGTCACATTTAAAATTGTGAATGGTTATTCCTAATTTTGTTTTGATAATTTCAAAAAGTCGCGTATAATGCATTTCTGTTTTTCCAGCTAAAACTGCAAATATTACTGGCACAACATCAGTACACTTCGCGTTTGATGCTATATCCAAGTGAATAGTGTACACTTGATAATAGGGAGTAGGAGCAGTATGAAATGTGCCATCTCCAAAGTACTGACCCTGTTTAAATCTTCTCATAAAATTTCGAGCAATAGTACTGCAAAATACCAAAACTTCACCGTCGTTCTCATCATCACGTATGAGAAAATTTTTGGCTAATGGGTTCGGTATATGTACCTCGCTGCAATGTTCAAAAGCCATTTTGTTTGCATTTAAAATCTTTTTACGTTCTCTGTAAAATCTATCTTTTTTTGAGGTAAATCGTGGTGCATATTTAGGGTCAATGTGTTCCATATTTTTGTCAAAAATGTCTTCCATTGGCCCGAGGTCCTCGCATATATCCTTTTTACTTTTATTAAGGGCGAGAAAGATGTCATTTTTCACTTGACTTGATTCACATGAATGATCAGATGGTGAAGCCGCTCGAAGTAAACAATTTTCTTTTTTATTTAACGTGACGGATGCATTACATGTTCTATCAACGCATCGCCATTGTGTACTTCCACTTCTGTTTTTTCTATTAAAATTATATCGAAATCCATCAGACAACACCGTTTTTTTCCCTTTTTGTGTTAAAGAAAACTCGAAATTTTGTATGTAGACACTCATTGTAGAAAACAGATAAGTTAGGTACCACAACCAGTCTGATAGTCACAAGTAAAACAAAAGAAATTCGTGACAGACTGACATGAGAACCATATTTATTTTATCAAACGAAGAATAATTTTAAGCACATTACATTAAAACCTCTTTACTGAAGTGGCCAGTGATTAAATAGATTGTATTGCATCTAGAGTACAACCAGATATCGAATTCGGAACCCGAAATGTATGAAATATGTAGGTACCTGGTGATATCCGATATCGGAGCGGACAATGTGGAAACTTTCGCAACCCCAGAAAACCCATTGGTGTACTACGGGACGTTATGAGATGGGGACGTTTTGAGAGGGGGACATTTTAATAAAGGGACTTTTTGAGAAAGGGACTTTTCGAGAAAGGGACATTATGAGAAAAGTGAAAAGGGACGTTTTACGAGCGGGACCTTATGCGTCTGAATGACAAAAAGAGTCATTTACACTTTTTAATTATTTAAGTTAATTAGGAAAATTAATATTTTTGTTGATCTATACAATTCTAAATTTCTTTTATTTGTCATTGTATTATTATGGGTCAATATTTAGATAGATTTTAAAGTTTCAAGATTTTTTATGTATGTTTTAAAATTAAATAAAGTACATATAAGATGTCACCTTTTGATCCAGTTACATGTAAATTTCACCATTTGATTCAATAGTTTGAGAAAATGTTACCTTTTGAAGCTTACTGTCTGAAAAATGTCGCCATTAGAAACACATTAGAAAAAATAAAAAATATTACAGATTCATACAAATATGTTTATTTTTATATCATACATGTAATTCTCCACAATCAGATTCTAAGCAGTCACATCTATTTTCATTATGTTCATTGTCATTTTCAGTTATATTACTCTCATACAAGATATCACAATACCATTTTAATGAAGGGTCGTTTTTCCAGTTTTCTCCAAACTGTTTTTTGAGTAAACTTTCCACATCCTTTTTTTATGCACCCTTGATAAAGTGGCCCAGTTGTTTCTCAACAAAATTGACATTGCTCAAGTTGGTTTTTCTCTAAGTAGATTTTTCTATGAAATAAGTCACTTTTTGAACAAACTTTATACAGATCATGATAGAACTTAACCTTCTGAATTGATTAACATTAAAAAAAAAATTAGAACCAGATACGTAAATGTCACTTTTTGTTCCTAACCTCCTCATTTGTAGCGGCTTACTTGTTTTTGTTGCACATGGAGGGATGTCAATGTTTGGAGATACAGTTTTTAAATGTTGATGTAAGGTCAGTCAGAAATGCCTAATACTTGTCCTAAATTTATCGAAATTCAAGTAGGTAATGGAGGGAGAGGCTAAATACCTAATCTGGAGGAGACACTAAACTTACTAAATAGCTTTAATTCCACCACTTCCCCCCCCATTATGAGGGGCGTATTTATCTTACCCGTTAGGTTAAAATAAAGGAAAATACTGATTCTCCATTGGGTTGAAATTAAAAAAAACTGTTTCTTCATTGAGTTGAAATAAAAGCAAATACTGTTTATTTTATTATATATTTTGTACACATGTTTAATACACAGTTGGAGAAATGGTTCTAATTAATTTGTTTCAACCCAGCATCCCCCCACATAATATTTCTTAATTTGTGTCTGCAACATTCAGGGTGGTTACAAATTGTCTTTTTTGATGAATCTCATTACAACCAGAAGATGGATAATTGGGGTTGGAGTGGTTCACATTTATTTTATTTTGTATTTCAAGGAAAACCAACAGCTATCATGTATGTAACCATGTTGTTCTTTCCACATTGTTTTTTAAACACTTGAAAATAAACCAGCTAAAAGTTACACTTGGGTGAGATTTGAAACCACAGTCTTCGGGGTATCGTGCAGACACTCTTAACCACTGAACCACCAAGTGATTCAACCCAACCAGTGAAACACGTAGCCTGTTTGAAATGTCAATACCATGGGTTCAAATCCCACCCAAGTGTAAATTTTAGCTTGTTTATTTTCAAAGTGTCAAGTTATATACACGCATAATGAGGGAGACATTTAACTAAATAGGTTCAAATTCACCACTTCCTCTCATAAGTGGGGGTTTATTTAAAATAAAATCCAGATTTTGTAATTATTTATTTTATAATGTTTTATACTATAAGAAAAAATTATAGGCTATAAGAAAAAAAGTTTTACACATTCAATCAACTTTATTCAATGCGTTGGGTGTGGGTAGGGTTACCAGGCCTAAAACTGAAAAATCCTGTCTGCCAAGTCTAAAAATCCTAATTTTGAAACAAAATAGCCGGCCATATGTGTATAAGTAAATAAAAATCACAGATTTAATAACGTTTTTATTTATTTTATTTAAATTTTTGGTTGCTAGCAACCGCTTTCAAAAAGTTTGTTTTTCCAGCTATTTCGCAATAAAATTGTTCGCACGACACGTGCTTATAGTTGTATTGCGTAAGCAATATGGCTCTTACTGACTCCACTGAAAGTCTGTTTCTTTCTTTGGTCCATTGTGAAGTAATAAGAGAAAAGACTCTTTCCACATTTGCGTTGTGTGGCAAAATACTAAAGAAGTACTGACAAATCTTCAGAAATTCTGAAACTCTGGAGCTGTCGTTAATTGTGTTAAAAAAATACACTATTGCTTTTCAGCAAGCTCTTCGTAATAATCGCTCTGCTTTGTAGTTAAAAAGTTCTTAAGCAGGCAGAACTCTTCAAACAGTTTTGCGTCATTTATAGGAATTCCTTTGTCTCTCAAAAACACTAGAGCGTCCGTTATTTTGTCAAATTGCAGATCCTGCTTTAACCCTTAATCAGGCATAGTACGATTTATCGACCACCTAGGTAATTGGAGTTTTATAGTGATTTTTGTTTTTTTTTTTAATTGATAAAACCTTTATTTGATTACCAATATTTGTATCTTTCGTATGAAGCTTAACATTTTTAAATAAACATTTCTCTTTTTAATAATTATGTGAGTCTATGCTACTTGAAATAAATAAATAAAAAATAATTATGAATTATTTCATTTTAGGAAAAATAATTATTCAAAGAAAGTGGTCATTATATGCCCTATGTCCGTCTGGCAGTGGTATGACATGGACACTGTTTCCATTATACATAATAAAATACACATAATTAATACATTTTGAAATTAAAATATAATTGTATTTTTTTAATAAAAATAACATTCTACGTTTTAATCATTAATAACTAAAATAACATACTACGTTTTTTTAACATAACAAAAATTAAATTATCTTTTTTTTAAACATAAATAACATTATTAGCGTACAATTTTTTTTATTTAATCTAAGATTTAAAAAAATGGCACCACCACAGTTTCTACAAAAAAGTTCATTTATTGCCGCAGTACCACGTCGGCAATAAAAAAAATCCGTTGCAGGACCACATTTCAAACATCTATCAATTTGTGCAATGTTTTCTTCCGATAATGATATATCCATTCTAGGCAAAGCGTCGATAAATATTTCCACAGCCATCCTGGTGGGAATCGTTAGTAATAATATTTTTTCTTTGAACATATTAATCTGAAAGTAACACACATGTAAGTATTTTCATTTCATTAATATCACACGGCACGCGACTGGTAAATACTCCTTACGAAATGATTAATATAAAAAACTTACAATTTCAAACAGCGTTTCTGTATCATTAAAATTTAATTCATTTTCCATTTTTTTTTTCTAATGTATCGGATATTTTCGTATACACAATTGTATAAAGTGATTTTGGGTTGTGTCTTGGGTAAAACATTTTATTTATTTTCATGCAATAAGTATCTCGACGACATATTATCGAAACAAAGAAACAGTGCATTGTCAAAAATAGTGTTCTTAAAATTGAAAAGATTATAACCAGCCAGCACTGATTCTTTTGTACCAAAAAACATACCTTATTGGACTCCTTGGTGAAAGTTCTCAAAACATGGGTATATACAAATTGGAACCTTGCAAATTTTACACGTATAACTACTTCTCTTTGGAACAGCTTTTGTACTGCAATATAATTACATCTTTTAGATGTGCTAGAAATTGGCATATGCAAACCAACGTTTGCTAAGCGTATTTCACTAGGTACACCAAAATTTCCACCATTTTTATTTTTGAATATTGTTGCTTTCCGTTTTCGTGAACAAAAACCATTTACAAGGGCTCTGCTAAGCCTTAAACGGAAGTCACTATGAGCACAATCCATTTTACTTTGTTTGTATAGAATGTACGAATTGATTACGGCAGCTTCAAATAAATACCAGAAAATACGAAGCCAGTTTTTCCTTGATCTCCGACCCAAGGTATATGAAGATTTTAGGTGGTCGAATAAATCGACGCCTCCCATTGTTTTTGTGTATTCGCAAATAGCCTGAGGACAAAATATTTCCTTCTTGGTACCATCTTTTTGAGTTCTGTTAATAATTTCAACTCGCCGTGGGTCAAATGCATTGGACATGACTAACACATATTTTTTATCATGCCATCGAAAAACGTTGGATGTGAATATTCATACATAAATTCTCCTGGAACAAGTTTTTCAGCCTTCCTTGGAGTTTCTTTAATTGAGAGTGGGATTCCTTTACGGTTCGCAATAAATGTTCCAACACAATAAATACCCTTGCTATGTAGTGTCTCCAAAAGGGGCAAGCTTGAAAAAACCTGTCGATGGCAATTAAAGTATTCGCTGGTACATTCTTGCACAGAGAAGTGACAACTTTGTAACCTAGTCCTGCATTATTGATTGATGTAAAATCCGTATTATCCCTTCCCGTATAGATGTTGAATTCGTATAAATAACCTGTTTTAGCATCACAGCGACCCCAAACTTTATACCCACGTTTAATAGGCTTAGCAGGCATATACTGCTTAAGAGTACTACGACCTTTGAATTTGATCATACTCTCATCAATGCTCTGTCGTTGTGACTGACTTGCATTTTCAGTAAATGTGTGATTGAGTATATTCATCATCTCTCGTACTTTAAATAATTTATCATGTCCCGGTAAATGTCTTGGTATAGCATCGTCATTATTACACACATGTAAATTTTCAAGAATCTTTTTATATCTTTTGCACGTCATAATTTGGCTACTTTCTTTATGTTTATAGAAATCATCAGTGGACCAGTACAATTCAATATTAGATAAAGGACATAGACCCATCATTATTGTCATTCCTAGGAATGCACATAGTTCTTTGTTTGTTATATCTTTATAATTTTTACTATTTTGTTGTTTTGCATATAAATTTGTATTTATAACAATGCGTTCTTGTAGTTCAAGAGGAAAAAGATTTTGGAAAAATTCTAGTGGTCCATTTTTATTTGTTTGCACCTTGAATGGTTGTAATCCGTTGTCAAATTTATTTTCTGCGATGGTACCTACGGCTCTACCCCAATATTTTTAAGTATGTTGAACATCACAAGAGCAAGATGATATATTATGATCTTCATTTGGTTCAGTATTTTCAGTACCACTAAGTATATCTTCTAATTCTTTGTCAGTATAAATACATTACTTTTCGGAGTTTCTTTTATGTTTGTTTTTGCCATATTTCTAGGAACATGAATATACTGAAAAAAAAAGAATAAGCTATTTATACAAACAGACACACACTCCTCTTTTTATTTATATTAGGTTTTACCATCCAGGATCCAGTTATTAACACCCCAAAATCCAATTATTGTCATGATGTCAATAATTAGAAAAACGCTTATTGACACCGTGTCATCATTTGGAAAACGTCGTTGGATTTAAACCTCCTTATTACATTCTTTTTCTTTGATACAAAAACAATGTAACAGCAAAATAACAGCAACAGTAAATTATTGATACGTCATTTCAATTATTGACACGGGGTGTCAAGATTAGGGCATTCGGTGTTTTAACTTACCAATTATTGACACCAACTAAATCTACACAAATATGTTTCCAAGGGCAAATTTGATGCTATTAACTATTAAAGAAATTAACAATTATTAAGGAAAAACTAAATGTAACTTCACTTACTATACTATATTTATCAAAAAGCTTCATTAAATTGTACTAACCTGTTGTGAAAACGTTTGATAAAACTTGTTTTTCAACACAAAATACACCCTCACATCGACGGTCAATACGTATAATAACGTAACTGCATTTTTCAAATTTTACAGGAGAGCGCTCCAAAGGTTCAAGTTAGAATATCTCTGGTTGTATAAGTGACATAGATATGAAATTTTGCAAAAAGGTTAAAATTTTTGTTAGTTTTAAGAATAACAGACAATTAAGCGGAAATATTGTGTATTTGTGTATGATCGGGCACATACTTATATTTACGTCGGAAACATTTATATTACAGATGGCTTAAGTGGTACTTAGGATTTTTTACGCGGGAGTCAAAACGTTGATGAAAGATGCAACTGTCACATACAAAGTTTTACGTGGGGAGTACCGGACACATACGGGATTTTTCATTTTGTATTAGTGGGGTAGGTAAATGCTAAAATAGAAATGGAAAGATGTGGTCTCTGCCTACCCCTCCAGGAAAGAGGCGTGATTATATGTATATAAAATAAAAATTTTGCTTCAATTTTTGTATTTTTATTATTTTTAATCTAATCAGTACAACTTACATGTTATTATTTTTCTTTTATTAATAATCAGCCTTAAGTTACCTTTTTAGAGATCAGTATTTTTTTTCTTATACTGTAAGTATAACAATCTAATCAAACAAAACAAAAAAAAACTTCTAAAATTATACTCCTCAACATTGCAGACGATTCAAAATGTCACAGAAACATTGCAAAATCTTAACATAGTATTATCTGGTATGAAAGATGATAATAATCATAATCACAAATTAAGTTTTCAAAAGAAAGGTATTTCTAAATTCAGCTTTTCAAATTTCCCTAATACGTGAATTCTTGATAAACATACTATTTAGAAAACCGAGTAACTTTTACATCGATTGTGGTACTTAACAACTACGAAGGAACTTCAATAAATGAATAAGAAACATAAAAGAAAAAACATAATTAAAGATATAAGGTAAAAGTTTTACCGCAATCAAAAAGCTTTTAACAGAATAAAAATATAATAACAAAACAGAAATCAGCGTATTTTCCTTAATACCGCCTTTATAAAGAAACCATAATATTGGTATATATAATGGTGTACTATAAAATAATATTGCGTATCAAAACTATCACACGTCAAATTATCACAAAAAATATAATATCAGTCATCAAAAACTTAATTTTCCTCATCAGAACTAGAAACAACTACATCACCAGATGCAAGAGAATTGTAAAATCCGTGATATTGTCGAGGAATTATATTGTGCTCGCAAAGATACTTGATATCTAACAATTTCGCATCAGGAATAGGTAAGGGTCCAGTGTAAGCCTGCATTAACACGTCGTCTTGTTGATTTTGACTTGGACGCCTCCTGTTTTGAGTTCTTCTTACAAATACGCGCTGGTAAGAATCAACAAAATTTTGTTTGTACTGAAGATCAGGCTCTGAAGCTGAAACATGAACTTCTCTGATTTTGGACCACATTATTTTCAAATTTTTCTCGTTTTTGTTCCAATTTTTACCTGGTAGCACTTTTTTGAAATCTAAAATATTTTCTGTTCCAATTTCTTTAACAATATAAGGATCTCCTGTCTTTTTGGCCCATCTGACTAAAGCAAACCATTGATCCGGTGTAAAGATCTCCTTAGTTTTAGCACTACGCTCAATCAAAGCATGAATGCTATCATTCTCATTTTGAGTATGGCCCTTCTCAAAAAATCTATGTGTTATATTCACATTAAACTCCTTCGCAGCCATCAAATACATCATGAACACGATTCGGTTGCGGTTTTGACCGCCACAGTTGTCCGAATACAAATTTATTGTTTTTACTCCCTTTGCGGACTGTTCTTTGATGAAATCATAAACGCAACTAGCGACTTCATTCGCACCTCGTTTGGCTATGCCTTCATGCCACATATAACATTTTCCAACTTTCTTGCCCATCTCAAATATAGTAAAATTGAAAACATTAAGTTTTCTTTTATAGTATAAAATGCTAGTTGTAGCATGAGGACATGAGTGCACTTTTTGAAAGTCGAATGCCGCTGTTACGGTTGTATCAGGTGAGTTAATAGCCGACAGTTTGTCTTCGTTTTTGAGACTTCGTGCTTTGTCTTTGTTCTGCAAGTGTTTTTGATATTGATCATATACATCTTTTTCCACAGGCTTCGGCAGGTTTTTAAAAGCAATGCACTCATCGCATTGGTCTTTCTTGGGCCGATGAAACTCAATATTGAAGTTTTCATTGACAATATCAGTGTACTGTCTTAAAGTCTTAGCTTTGTTGGAATGCGAATCGGGAACCCACTCCTTGTAGAGTTTGAACAACTTGGTCATGGTCAGATCTCCATCTAAGTATAATTTGGAAGATTCTTTTCGAGTGTAGTGTGATTCCACTGGAGTGAGTGATTTAATGTGATCACAGACACTTTTGATCATTTCATCATTCTTGACTATAGGATGTTTGTCATGATAGCCTCTCTCATCACGTGTTGTCAGAAATCCATGACCATCCTGAAGTGTTTTCAAAGCTGATCGTACTATGCCCTCACCAATAGCAAAGGTGTTCAAAAACATCGTTTTGCACACTGCAACTCGTTTGTTCTGCGCACTCATACTGATTACTGGTAAATAGTATTTAATAGAAAACAGCCTTTTTGACGGACCTTCTATTGTCATTCGTCTCTTACCAATTCTCTCACACCATCGGTTTATTAAATCCCACTGTCGAACTCGATCACCAAGAGACCAATATTTTATAAACATCTGTTTTCTGACGTCTTCGTCTATTTTAAATTTACATTTTAAACGGCATTGGTTACCGCAAGTAGGTAACATGGTTTTTTCAGGTCGTAATTTTCCGTTCCTACCAACGTAACTTAAACCTTGATTTTTCAATACCTTTCTCTTGGTATCTTTCCATTCAGACTGTCTAACTTTTCGAATTCTTCCAGGGTCAGTCTTTTTCTTTACCATTCTCTTTCTTTTTGTTTTGTTTTCTGTAGTTTAGTATCTGATTTTTCATTGCTAGAAGAGGGTGCATAGGTGTCATCATTACTATTGATGGGAGAAGGGGCGCAAATAGATGAAGTAGGAGTGTTTATATTAAATGAATTGAAATTTTCCGAATCAATATTTTGTATGATTGTTGATAAAGACGGAGACGGTATAGGTATAGGCGTACTGGTATTTATAATATGTTGGTCATCACTGGGTAAAATATCAATTTCTTCTATGATCATGTTATTTTCCGGATCGTGTGAGGTTCTAATAATGACTTCATTCTGACAAGGTATTGTAGATGCTTTTTGTAGTTTGGGCTGAAAACAAAAATATCATGATTAGTATGTAAGTATTATTTATTACTTATATTTCAAGGTTTATACAAGTATCCCTGTAAGTTTATAAAATGTTAAAAAGTGTTTATGAAAGTAAGTTCTTGTATGTAATGTTTATAAAAAGTTCCTTACGAAAAACAGCTTTGGGGTGGAATGCAGTCTTGTCAGGAACAAATTCTGGTGGTGGCTGGTGAATTTCAGCTACGGCTATAGTCGTCAAAACCTGGTTCATATCAGGTTGCTTACTTTTGGCAGGTTGTGCTAAAAATAAAGGAACTATCATAAATTGTGTGTAAGTTATTGTTTATCTATGTAGGTAATATATTTAGGTATTTATCTAAAAAATATAGGTTTTTTAGAAGTAAATTTATGAAATTTTATAGCATGAAGTTGGGTTGGGAGTTAGCATGTACTGTAGGTATTTAAAAAGTTGCCTTACGAAAAGCAGCTTTGGGGTTAACAGTATTCATTTCAATGGGCGGTGGTGGACGAATTTCAGTTATGTTTGTAGTCCGTACTGTTATTTGGCTCTCATCATGATGTTTATCTTTTAAAGCCTTGGCAGTTGGCACTGGAATAAACACCTGAATTAGTATGCAATTCCGTTATTTATCATATAAACCAGTAGTAGTTGAAGTATTACAACCTGTAGCTCAAATACGGGGTGTAATGGGACAGCGTCTCGCAAACTGATAGGGGTTGCTGAGTCAAAGAAAACGAAACTGAACAACTGTCACCAGAATATTTTTTCATGAAATGAAAAAAAAATTGCTATCATACAAAATGACCACCTCAATCAGACAATTTGTATGGAAAAGCAATTTTTATTCATTTCCTGAAAAAAAATCCTGGTTATTTTTGTTCAGTTTCGTTGACTGAGTAAAATTATCGGATTGCGCGACGCTGTCCTTTACACCCGGTATACATTTACTTTCTGTAATTACCCTCAATATTTCCCAGATGTGGTTAAAATGCTTTTTGTAAGACATTTAACAATCTACCTACCCCACAAGGAATTAAGGTTTGGCTACATGTTTTAGTGCATTGGTAACGTAAAATAACGTATATGGGAGTTACTTCTTATAATTTTTCAGCATTTCCGTAGTAAAATTACGTATGTGGTAGTTGGTTAAAATACTTAATTTTATTTTCCATCGTAAAATTACGTATGTGGCAGTTGATTAAAACACTTAATTTTAGCTACCGCCGTAAAATAACGTATGTGACACATACGACAGTTTTTTAAAGAAAAATCCCACGTAAAAAGACGTAACTACCAGATCTGATTAATTACGTGGGAAAAGTAAAAATATGTGAAAATTTACTATAAATTAATTATCTTAATAGAATAACATGCAAAATACCCATCGTGTTTACTAATAACATAATGATACATAAAGAATTGATAAAAGTAAATCAAATTTTACATACCTGTTGAAATTTTGTCGGGGTTGGTCAAGGATTTGTCTTCTTTTTTTGCACTTTTTACTGGCTTCTTAGCTTTAAGTGCTTTCGCATTTCTATATTTATTAATATTGTTGTTTCGAGGCATGATTTAGTACTTTACTTGACATTTGCGCCGCAAAATATAAATGTGACCGTCACTAACGGCGGCGCGAGCGCAACTGACTCGTAAGTACCAGTTACGGGGGAGGGTAGCGGGGGCCCAGCTAACATTCCGACGTAAAATAACATAACTACCACTGCTGACATTTTACGTTGGAGTTTGTAGTTAAGGGTTTTGTTTAGTGACGATTTTCAGCTGAATTTGAAAGTTTCAGACCTGACTGTTTTAGCCAAACGAAATAATATGATGAACTGAAGGTCCCTGAATAATAAACAGCAAATCACTTATGTGGTACTTACGTCATTGTACGTAGGGACCGTCGACATCGAACGAATGTTTCCAAGATCCGCCATTTTCAGAATTATGCTTGACATTGTATTGCCAGTGTAAAAAATAAAATAAAGATGCGTTCAGAATCTTTAAATTTATGTAAGCATAGACGGAAATCTTAATATTTAATGTTTTTGGTGCTTGTGTCAATAATTAGAAGGGTGTCAAGATTAGGACAGTCCACCCTACTTGATTTTATTCCTATTACTTGACATTGTACTGTGTATTGTATGTAATTTCATTCTTTACTATTTAATAAATTAATAGTTGGGTAAGGCAGGGAATTTTCCCACTTAGTAACATAGAGTAACATAGATACTTCTATATTACGGTAACGTAAAAGTAACGCGAAAGTAACGAGTAAAGTATGTAAGGCCGATTTCATACTGCACCTTTTTGATGTAAAACTTTATGCCTTATATATGATGTGCATGGATAAGAAAAAAATATAAAACCAATTCTTTTATCAAATCATGACTTTTATTTTGAGTAAGTACATAACTAAGTACCAAATAATTAAAAAAAAAATGTTATTTAAAATCTTTAACTAGTACTAAAATACTATAAAATTTGTCTTTTATCAAAACTAAGTAAACAAAAACATAACATTGTTATTGTTCCTCTAAATTTTCCAGTAGTAAAGTACCTACACAGAAAATAATCAAATTTGTTTTTCATAAAAAACTAAGCAAACAAAAAAACAATAGTAATTCTTCTTCTAGAACTTCTAGCAATAAAATACACAGAAAACAAAAAAAAACAGTCTTTTATCTGAACTAAGTAAACAAAAAAAATATTTTTTACCGCTGCTGGGCGGAAAGCTAGTACTTAGAACATAGAATATTTTCTTTTATCAAAATAAAGTAAACAAAAACACAACATTGTTATTGTTCCTCAAAATCTTCCAGTGGTAAAGTACACAGAAAATAATCATTTTTTTTTTCATAAAATACTAAGCAAACAAAAAAACAATAGTAATTCTTCTTCTAAAACTTCTAGCAATAAAATACACAGAAAACAAAAAAAAAACATTATTTTTATGAAAAAAATTACCTCTGTGTGGAAAACTAGTACTAAGAACATAGAATATTTGAACAAGGTGTTCTAGTCAATAAAATCAGAGAAAAAAAATATAGGTTAGGTACTTTTACTTATAATTAATAAATGCTTTATGTAAAAAACACGATATCGTCATCATTTTGCAAATAATACACTTTTGAAGTCGTATCTTGTTGAATTAAATTTATTTTTTTCACGATAGATATTGCGGTCACAATATCAATATCTAACTTTCTTTGTACTAAGAACTTAACAGAAGTATTTGAATCCTTAACAGTTTTCAAAAAATTTACTTTGTAATAATTTTCGCCATTTTTAAATTCTATTTTCTCAACAAATCCAATGTAATAATTCCATGTTTTTTTTTCAAAATATCTAACAATAACACTATCGTTTATGTTCAAATTAAAGTCAGTTTCCTCATTTTCTTCACTCTCCATCATATGTTTTCCTTGTTCTTGATCACTCTGCATACTTATTTCACTCTCTTCATTATCCTTTCTTCCTTTCTGCTCACTTACTTTACTTTCTCTCGTTTTTTTTCCTTTTTCTTGATCATACTGATCACTTTCTTCACTTTCCTTTACATTTCTTCCCTCTTCTTGATAATTCTGTTCATTTCCTGTACTCTTAATTACCTTTGTTTCTTTTTCTTGATCAATACGCTCAGTTTTTGCACTTTTTATTTCTTTTCTGTCTCGATCTTCTTGAACATTCAGCACATTTTCTTTATTCTCAAACGTCTTTTGTTCTTTTTCTTCACTATATATCATTTTTCTTTCTTCTTGCCCATTTTGCTTATTTTCTTTGCTCTCTAACACTTTTTTTTTGCCATCTTGATAATTTTGCTCAATTTCTGCATTCCGTTCATTTCTTTCAATCGCATTCGCCAACCTACCTCCTCTTTTTCCTGTAGTATCTATGATTTTTATTTCTACTTTTTCATCAACTGTCGATTCCTTGTGAATTTCTTTTTCCTCTAAATTTCCAATTTCGTTTTTCTTGTTTAAATTAGTTTTGTCTGTTTCTCCATATTTTTCTTTACATTTCAAATCAATGTGGTTGTTTTTTAGTAAACCTTCTTTGTCTGTTGTTTTAAACATAGGTGCCTCTTTTATATCTTCATCCACAGTATCAAATTGCATTTTCTCGCTTTCATATTCTTTCTCAATTTGGCCTTCTATTTCTAAAGTCTTTGTAATATCTTCTTTGGTATTATTTTTATCTCCCTTGTTAGCATCTCCTTTTTTATTATCAGTCTTCATTTGATCGCTATCTTTGTTTCTTATTTCAATGAAGGGTTCCTTTTTCCTAAATATATTGTTATCTCTTAAATCACCACTTACAGTATTACTGGGAATGTTTCTGATTTGTGTCAATATTGTCACATTATCCTTCTTAAAATCTATAGTTTTACGAGATCTTTTTGGTATGAACTCTTCATTTTCACAAAGTATTCTTCTTTTGTTGTCTTGTTTAGTTTTAGTGTCATCATCGGCTTTTTTCAAAATGATTTCGGATAACAACTTCACTGTCTTATTTGGGTTAATTTTCGTCAGTATGCCGGCTTTTTTGTTATGTGCATTATGCACAGTGGCTGGCGCTGGATCGTTGTCATTATCTAGGCTCATTTCTTCATTAGTGTAATCATCTGCTTTTTTCTAAATAATTTCTGATAATAACGTCACTGTCTTATTTGGGTTAATTTTTGTCAGTATGCCCGTTTTTTCTTTTAGTGCATTATGCACAGTGACTGGATCGTTGTCATTATCTAGGCTCCTTGCATCATCATCGGAAAATAAAACCGTATCGTCACTCTCTGCATATTCAATATCCATTTCGCTATCGTTTTCTTCAGTCGATGAACTGATACGCCTTTGTTTTCTTGCTTTTCTGTGATCTTCTGACATTTCTTTTTTTATCTTTCGTTTGTTTATTTGGTTCCTCTTCGTTTAAAAAGCTGTGAAACAATGGTGAGTGACATTCAAAGTTACCTCTGGGATCTCCACAGAAACAGCTGAGATCTCTGTGCTTGAGGTGGAACTTCTCTTTTGTTATAAGCTGGTGAATTTTCATGGTTTGTGGCAAAGGACTAAGCTTAGTATGAATAGGCGAGACATTAATTGATGGAATGTAAAATATTTTTATACTCGTGTTCTCTGAGTTCAGAATCTCAAAGGCTATTTCAGCATTTGGGATATCTTTTCCGTGCGCGATTTTGGCGTCTAAAGTACGTTTTATGACTCCCCCTATACCATCCGCAGCACCCTACCCGTAAGCGGCCTCAAAGAATGACCATGTACCGTAACTAAACCCGTATTCGTAGATTTTTTGAGAAAAAATTCTTTTTTTGCCTGTATTGGGTGGTTGGTCCATCAGAGAAGAAGTGCAGGGTGGAGACGTTAGGATGATTAATTTTAATATATTGCAAAACGGGATCGAGATGTGTCCATATTGCTTCTGGGCTGTGATCGTTATCCGGGGAAATAGAACAAAAAGAAATAGGCTTTTGCTCTCCTTTTATGTAAATCACTCCCGTGTGTAAAGTAATTTGGTCTTTTATAAAATGCATTACCTGTATTTCTTTGTGATATTTGCATGTAAAATTCTCAGAAAAATCAATATGGATACATGCCTTATCATCTTTTAAATTATTAATGCAGTCTTTGTACTTCTTGTACTGGTAGTAAAAATTGAAAATGTGGGTTTTCAATTTTTTCATTTCTGAATTAAATGCCTCGAGCAAGTCTTTTAAAGTACCTTCTTTTCTCATTTTTACCATCTTCTTTGTTTTCTTTTTCTCTCCTTGCTTTGTATACTATGTTTCTTTTAACATCCAAGAAAACCAATTTGTTTCGTCGGATAGTTTGTCATTGTTAACACATAACTTCTTTTCGACGCACTCGTCACACTTATTATACATGCAATCTTTTGAGGTGCAATCGCAAACAAAATCTGCTACTACTTCATCTAGGTTATTTGATTTCAAAATATTCAAAATCTTAAGTTTATCGACCATAAATTGCATGTTAGAATGCTTTATGCAGGCACAGCTTTCGCAGTCTTTGACTTTAGGAGAAAGTACATAAAATGGACGATATTTTTTGAAAGTGCTGTAACTAATTAGGCCCTTTTCCGAAATAAACTTTTTGTAGAGTATACTAAGTTTATCTAGTAAATATCTCTTCTGGCGCTTTATGTTTTTAAATGTCCTGTATTCTTTTTTGCCTGCAGTAGCGCGGCTAACGTCATCTTCATTGAAAAACATTTCAATTTTGTTTTTTAATAAACTGCTTTTAACTTTCTGGTAACTGTATTTCTTTATGTTGCTTTTTAGTCCCAGATATGTCCTAATTTTTTATTTTTGTTTATATTTCTTTACATTATCGTTGTCTAATACTTTTTTCAAAATATTTTTTTCAGCATTATTCGCACTTTGATATTGTTCTTTTAATGATTCTGTCAAAACAACGTGCTCTAAAAGTTTTTTCTTGACTTCTTCCTTTTTAGGCGTTTCTACGTTAGGGATAGTATTATTTATGAATTCTGTAACTTTCTTTCCAGGTGTCTTTTCTTCTTTGTCTCGTAAATGTGTATCTTCTGTTTCCTTTGTCGTGGCTAGTTGAGCTAATACATTTTCATATTCTTCCTGCATCTTATCCATTTTTTTTTTGTTGTCTGCACATTTTTTTCTGGAGATTTTTAAATCCTTTACTCAATGTATCTAACCGTAAACGTAATTCTTCATTCTCTCGCCTGAGCCTGCGATCCAAGCGGCGTTGTATATTTTGGTACATTAATGAGTCATCAGTTTGTTGTTTGCTTGAAACTTGTGATGTTGAGGGTTCGTTTTGGGACACAGTTTTTTCATCTTTTGCCTTTTTTCGATCTTCTTTCCATTTTTGACGTAATTTTTGTTTGTCTTCTTCAGTATAGGTACTCTTTTTTTCTTTGATAGTATCGTGCAGATCTCTCTTTGGCCTTCCTTTTAGTGTCTTCAAACTTCGCAGAGTTTTCGTTTTTCAGCTTTTTGCGATATTTTTTTTGCTTCTCAGCTGCAGTCATCGGCATCTGTGAATCATCATAACATCCCATTAACATAACATTGTGGCTGGCACCATGGACCGCGGTTGTTTGGCCAAAACTGAAAAGGCATGGTTTTAATCATGCCTTTTCAGTTTTGGCCAAACAACTAATAAAATAAAACTAGAAATAAGTTGCTTTGTATATTCGATCACTAATAAAAATATGGATGAATAATCTGAAGTAAATTTCATATTATTATTATGATAAGTCAATCAAACTGAAGAACTTTCATAGACAACACACTACCACATTATCCACCAAATTTAACTTAAAACACAGAAATCCAAAATTCAATGAATAATTCGATGCACGATCCCGCCGAGTTCCCGCCAAAATCTCCTGATGAATTAATGATTTGAATATAAATTAAATGTTATCAACAAAGTCAATCAACAGCACATAAAAGCCTCACCCGCCTTGAGATTATTTTGAAGTGTTACCAAAAAAAGCTAAAAATAGCACGATATGACGATATGAACAAATCCTTACAACACTTCAACGTTACGTAACATACAATGAATCATTTTCTATGGAGTCTTTTATTGGACGACAAGGTTCCGTGGTAGACCCCAAAAACGAAGGCTTCAAAATACCATAACGATGGTACATGAATGTCCTCCGTCCCTGCTCCCGTGTGTTTTGATGCGGTGACCTGAAATTATAAAAACAGGTAAGTTTTATCGCAATCAGTAGGTAAGTAGTTAGGCTCACAAACATTGTACAGTCCACAGCGCATCAAGTGTTTGTTGACCTTTAAACTGAACGAAATAAGATTTTCGTAAATAGCACATTGATTCATCACACAAACATTAGCTTAAATATACTTACTTTTTTTGCCTCTCTCATGAATGTTGTCTTCATGTTTTCAATTTTTTTCTTAAGTGTTTTTAATGTTGCGTCCGGATCAAAATTTTTATACATTTCTAATAGAACTCGGTACCCATCATATCTGGCTGATTTATTCTTATAATCAGCGTGATTTTTATTCCACAAGAAAGGCATATCCTTGTACATATCGATAATATTGAGTAAAATGTCTTTTTCTTTCTGTGACGCCATTTTCGTGTCGAAATTTTCTAGCCGCAAATACGCACCGCAAATTACACACCCACTCGCATCGAACGCCGTACGGTGACTGAGAGTAGTGTTGCCAACTCAGTTTTCGGTTTTGGGGCTAAATGAAGTTCAAAAAAGTGCTAGACGGGGGCTAGACTTGGGCCAATGAATTAAAAATAAAGAAAATAGCTATTCAATAAAAATAAATAAAATATATGAGTTTTGTTAATAAATTGGTTCCTTATTATTAATCAAAAACTTATAAAAAACAACTTTACAAGTAAAAATTAACATTAAAAGTTAAAGTCCTCATCGGAGGAGGATTCCTCGACGCACATTTCTTCATTTACATTTTGCGAAGTAGTTGGTTGAGGATTATTTTCTGTTACATGGGCCTTGTCCAATAAAAAATTGTATTTTTATTTTGATCCAATTTTTTTTAGGACATCTTTTGGAATATCAAATGTAAAACAATGTTTCTCAAATTTAACCAGACTAAATCTTATTTGTAATTGGGAATTCCCTGGTGTATAGCGACAATGTGTGTTGCGACACTTGCGACTGTTGCCCGCAAAAGTGCGTTTAGTTATTGCTCAAAACCGCCTAAGAAAATTTTACACTGGCACACAGTATAAATATTGCCAAAAAAATCGTGTGCGATACAACTAGACAAAAAATAAAACAGTTTTGTTTTGGAGCTAGATTTGGTGCTAGGTGCTAAATCATTAATTTAAGGGCTAAGTGAGCCAAAAAAGCGCTAACTTGGCAACACTGACTGAGAGCGCTCAGTTAGGACACTAACATCCTGATTCGTTGAATACTAAACAAACATTCAAACATCCTAACTTTCAAATTTGTAAAATTATAGTATAACAGAAAGTAGGATTCGTAGGACTTTAAATGTTTTTTTTTTAAATACTAATTAGATTCGTAAATTTTATAATCAAGATTTATTTGTAGGGGGCAGCTAAGAATAAACACCAGCATTGTCTTCCCCAAAGGAATTTTATTGTTTTTAAATAGACTACTTACTTAGATTCGTAAATTTTATAATCAAGATTTATTTGTAGGGGGCAGGTAAGAAAAAACACCAGCATGTCTTCCCCAAATCTTTATTTGAAAAGCATCAAGATCCTAATCTTCACATCAGTCGCTATTGCGAAACAGAATTTCCATACCGATGTAACCATCATAACACCATTACCATGTCTGTCCTAAAGCTTTCTTCTGCTCTACGTCTACTGATATCAGGATCACCATAAACATGGTGACATTTAATAACACAAACATACGCTTTCTACATCTTAAATTCTTAACTTTACAACAAACCTACATAAGTACTCTTGAATCCATTGAACCTTTACAGATATACTTGGAAAACAGTGTGTTGAAGCAGGTGGAGAAATTCAAGTACTTAAGCAGCACTATAACATCCAAGTGCGACCTTGAAGCCGAGTTGAACCACCGAATTGGTGCAGCAGCAGCCGCTTTCGGGAAACTAAGATCGAAGGTATTTCGTTCACACGATCTGAAGCTTTCTACCAAAATCTCCGTTTACAACGCGATTGTTCTCCCCAACTTGCTCTACTCCTGCGAGACTTGGTTACTGTATCGAAAACATATTCGGACACTCGACAGGTTCCATTTAAAATGTTTACGTGACATTCTAAACATTAAATGGTCGGATCGTGTGAGAAACACTGATGTCCTTCGGCGTGCGAATGTCTACGGTATAGAGTCATATCTGATGAGGCGACAGCTCCGATGGTGCGGCCACGTCTCGCGGATGTCGGAGGATAGGGTAGCAAAACGCATCTTCTTTTCTGAATGCCAGGACGGCAAGCGGAAACAAGGCGGCCAGTTACTTCGTTTTAAGGACGTTCAGAAAAGACACATGAAGCGATGCGATATTGACCCTCAGAGGTGGGAAGAGGGAGCTAGTTGTCGTCCAGAATGGTGCGTTTGAAAGTGAGTGACTTTGAAGAACAAAGGCGAATGAAACTTGACGCGAAACGAGATGCTCTTAAGGCCAGACCACCGGCGGCCATCCTTTACCATTTTGTAAACGGTGTCCTTACGTGTCGCCAGTGTTTGCGCACGTTTAGCAATAAAGTTGGCTATTGTAGCCACATAAGGGCACATGATAGGGCAAAACACCATGGTCCCTCTGTTACGGATTAATTGCAGTCACCGTAGCCG
Organism: Scrobipalpa costella; assembly: GCA_949820665.1. Taxonomy (NCBI): domain Eukaryota; kingdom Metazoa; phylum Arthropoda; class Insecta; order Lepidoptera; family Gelechiidae; genus Scrobipalpa; species Scrobipalpa costella. The sequence goes on from OX463309.1 coordinate 11,906,621, forward strand.
AAATCGGCCTGGGTGTATATATACATAAGTACATAACACAACTCAATAAATTTGAATGCAACGCATTTAATTCTGTTAAAGAATGCTTATGCAAAGTTTGAAGTATATTGGACCAATGAATCACGTTGTCTCATACAAACTTTGTTCTCCTTTTTCACCCCTTTGGAGGTCGAATTTCGAAAAATCATTTCTTATCGGATGCCTATATTATACAAAGAACACACCATCCAAGTTTCAGATCTCTACAATCAGCGGTGCAGGCTGTGCGTTGATCCGTCAGTCAGTCAGTCATTCAGGACCAAGCATTTTATAGGTATAGATTAAAAGCATCTGTCATTCACTGACCCTTAAATAAAACCAATTTATTATGCACATTTCGTATCTTTTCTTTTGGTTCAAGGGTTTTTGTTGCGTGATGTATACGAAGCTCCAAATAGTAAGCTATAATGGCTTTAATTAATAGAACGCGATGATTGCCAATAAAAGGTTGCCTTTTAAAATGGTCCGTCAAAAATACTGTTTGACAACGCTTGAAAACCGCTAGTATTAGTCTTGGCTTAATATTTTTTTGGGAAAAGAAAGTTATCCCCTTTTGGGCCAAGTCGACCCTTAATATTTTTTAAGCCATTGTACAAATTTTTATGACATCATGGGATGGATAGTTAAGCCCCCCCTTATCTTCTTGAAATATAAGACCTGCATACTTAATGCTTACAAGTGCTAAAAGACATTCTTCGCATGATATTGACTTTTCATTTTTTTTTACTACAAATCCGCCAATATCTGGAATGATCTCTTGAGTAAACATGGTCAATCTACATGGATCGGGTAAATAATCATGATCATCATCATCCTGGATATCAAGGTTTGGATCTTCAGTTTCTATCAATTTTTTCAGTACTTATCAATTTTTTTCTCGTACCTAAACGTCGGTATGGGTTAGAATCTTAATGTCCTCAAGCGGAATACAGTTTCCAGATTCAATACTTTTTATTTCACCATGTACTACCAGTCTCCTATAAGCACTTTGGAACTGGAAGGCAGTCGGATTGTTATTAAATCCACGCTTCGATCTGATAGAACTAAAGAAACATTCTAAGTGATCTTGGCTTAGTTTGTAAAACGGCAGAAATTTTAATTTCTTGCTTACAATAAGATCGTTATACATTTTTTTCAAACTCTTTATGCATATTAGTAAGCCAAAAAATCCAACTTTCCTGTTTGTTTCTAGTATCGATTTTCCCATTAGTTTTATTTCTTTAATGTAAGTTTCAATTTCTGTTAAGTATTCTATAATTTCCCTTCCATTTTTTTCACAAATTGGTTTTTTAAACCCGTAAGCATTTAAAGTTCGACTGTTAAGAATATCAAACAAGTTGTTGATTTTAGTAATAAAATCTACAGTGGCATCTGATCCTGAAATCTCTGGTAATTTCATGGTCTGATCACAAAACTTTATAGCAATGGCAACAGAATTGCTAAAAGTCTGCGCTGCTAACTTGACTTTCATAACCTGCTTTGTGAAGTTTACATGCTGATTTTTGAGACGATTTGCTAGATGACCGCCTTCTTTTCCTTGCAATTCGTTTAACTTTTCAATATATTGCCACGAAATATTTCTACCCTGTGCATCTAATAGTTCTTTTTTTTGACCAAGAGTGTTTCTCACTAATTTTAGCATATGAGCGGGGTCTGGAACTATAACAATCTCTTGTCCATTAATTGTGAAAAATGGAGTGATATTTTCAGGCAAGTCCAAATTGCAACCCAAGCTCTTAGCCATTGCGAAATTGGCAGGGCACCCGTCGAACGTCAAGGATGTAACTGTAATATTGCATTCAATTAATAAATTGATACACTGAGTTACCAAATTCGCTTTTTGTTCTCCGTTGCATCCGTTAATCAAAAAATAGCCTACAGGTATCTTCCAACCATCATTAATAGACGTTACCATAAAACTAAGGCCTCTCTAGCTTCCACAACATTATGTCCATCTAATGCTTCACCGTAGTTGACTAAACCAACGCATTTTTCACCATCCCAATGTACATGCTTCCTTATTGCCATCTCATCCATACAAAGGGCAACGTATAATTGTTTGTCCTTTCGCTCTGCTAATAATTTAATACAATCTAACGATTCGGCTGTGAACCCTGGACTAGCATCCAAACTTTTATACCAAGCCGTGAGAGTGGATGGATGAGGCAAACAAGTATTAAATTGTTTCCTTACATATTTGTACGCTCGTGGACTAATAAAATTCAAGCACTATGCAAATTTGCGCAAAGCGGGCGAAAATTTTCTGCCACTTCCTTTGGGATTCAAAAACTTTCTTAACCCTTTAACCGCCGCGCATTTGAAAAAAAAATGTGCCCCTACCGCGGTGGTCACTTTCTGTTCAAATTCGCTAGTGATGTCAGCGATATCCACGATAATACTAAAATGAACATTTTCAAGAAGGAATAATTGAGTTTCTTTGATAAAAAATGTTTTATTTAGATTACTATATATTTAGTTGATACATTTACAGCAAGTTTAATGTTATATAAAGGCTAAGTATACAACAAAATATTTTCGGCAATGACATCAATTCAAATAAATTATCGACTATTTGGAATCACTATTGACGGATATATACGACTCCGGCGTTGGAACTCCGGAGATTTTTTTCACAACTAGTGATTGACGCACAAAGTTCTACTTCTAAACACATCAGAAAAGAAAACGTCGATAAATGCTGAGAAAATGTAATTACGTGTTTGTATGTGTATGTTATGTACCTATGTTATGTACAGTCCGGCAAGGTAGAGTAGAAATTAAAAATTAGCATCATCGTAATATCATCCCTTTCATATTGACGCGGTTTGAAAGGGACAATACTACGATGTTGCAACTTTTTAATTTGTACTCTGCCGGACTGTAGGTATGGTTTAGACCGTGTAGACTATAAAGGGACGGGATTAAGGGAAAGAGGCAAAAAATATATAAAAACAATGTTATAAAATAGTGAATAAGTAAACAAACGTAAACAAGCCTGATTTTTATTATTGTAAGATTTGTAAATACAGTTCCCAGAGTCTGACAAGCCTTATTTTTATTATTGTAAGATTTGTAAGTACAGAGGCCCAAATTCTGTTTTCATATTTCGAAAAAAGTTTGAAGATAAATTGTTTAGTTTGACGATTAGAACACACCCTTAAAATATATGAACTTGATTTAGTGGGACCCTATATATAATCTAATTCTTTTTTTTAAAGTAATTATCCAAAATAAAGTTGAAGCGATCATATTTACACATTACTTTGTACACTTCCTCCCACATACAGCCCAATTCTTCATCCGGTATATAGTTTAATCGTTCTTGAAATTTCTGAAGTAATTCTTTTCTGGTATTCTCCCCTGAAAGGAAAAAACAAGATGATTATGTATACAGAGGAGTCATTATAGAAAGTTTTACTATATGGAAGGCTAATCTTATCGGGAATGTAGAATACTCTATGGGCGTAATTTTTATACCTACATCAAAATATGTTTTTTTTTTTAAATATCCGTGTAGTTGACCCCTAACCCTATTTGATTTCACCATACGACGAAATTATTTTTACCTGGTTTTGTTGTCGATTCTTTAGCTGAATATTCGCCCTCTGGAGGTTTCGGTCCCGATGGTTCTTTACTGCTGGAGACCGACACTTCAGATGTTACTCTTGCTGAAGACGTTTCTCCAAAAATGTCAGCAATCTCTACAAGGCATGCTACATGTTAGGCAATGATATATAAAATTTAGTAAATAAATACATATTTACTGATAGGTAATGTATTTTTGTATATAATATTATTAAAGATTAATAACTTACGTTCTTCTGGTCGTTGTTCTCGCATTCTTTTATACATTTCTTTAAACTCTTTCCACTGCTCATCGTTCTCAAATGGCCAGGGCATTTTTATGTTGATCTTAATTTGAATATCAATTTACGAGAGCTCAGTAAGTGACGCAGCAAATTGTGAAGGTTAAGTGTTGCTGATTTACTATAAATTTATTATACCATGCTATAAATTGTAAGTACCCTCGTTTTTTTAAAGAACGCGTAAACAATCACCTTTTTACTCGTCTGCCTCAGAAGGAGTATAATTATGTTTTTAGGGTTCCGTAGTCCGACAAGGAACCCTTAGTCTGTCTGTCTGTCCGTCCTAGTCTGTCACAGCACAATATCTTCTACGTTTATGAACCGATTTTCATGTACGGTGAAATTACCCCATTTTTAAGGGTACCTCTCTATACATGTAAAGTGGGGGTAAATTATTTCCAAAGTCGTTAACACGGTGTCCCCCCCCTGTAATTTCTAAAGTCTTAGACCTCTAAACTTGAAATCGATCACGTAAATAAATTCGTAAAAAATTTTAATTAAAATTGTTTCGGGTATTTTGTAATGAATACTTTTGAAATTATAAATAAAATAAAAATATATATAGATGTTAAGCAACCATCGCCGTAGCCAGGCTATGGATAGGTGACCGGTATACTTTTTTCTTAACGAATAACTACGGAACCCTACTTTATGCGTGGTCCGACACGCACTTGGCCGGTTTTTTTGAGATTAGGTAGGTATACGCAAGTATGTGGACACGTTAAATCTTTTTTAGATTGTTAAGGTGTTTTAAAATATTTTAATACTTAAAGCAAGGTAGTCAATATTTTATTTGGCGGGGGGGGACTTTATTTTTCATATTTTGACCCTTCTGGTATAAAGCTCTTTGATTTTGTTTGACTCGTGTTCTTTGGGCAAATTTGTGGTCTGAATTACTGGCTACTAAGAGATTTTCGTAGGTATTTTTACTTAAGCACCTTGTACAGTTAGTCAAGTACAAAAGAATAAATGAAACAACATGTTAGGATGCAACTGCAACATACTTTTAATATATAAAAAAATAATATAAATCAAAAACGTTTTCTATGGAAGTCTGCACTACATGGCTCAATACAAAGGTATACATTGCACTCCATACACATATATCTTGTGTCTTTTCTCTGCTTTTTTAGCGCACACATTCTGCAACGCTGGCTTTTTTTATTAGGAATAGCAACAGGAAAATGTTTAAGAATGTCATTGGACAGTGAACTGCAAGGATTGTTTTGTATACTACGTGATGTAGAAGGCATTGCAAGGTAACCTATCAATTTATTTTTGGCAATCAACTGCCGTATTACCTCTAACTGGAATTCACTAAATTGCTTATTTGGACAGTTATGGACAATTTTGTATATATAAAACGAATTCAACAAATGCATATCCATCATACGTAAAGCGAGTTTCATATACCAACGCCTGGTTTTTTTAATACATGTTAGCGTACTCATCATCATGTCGGCAGTATCAACGATACCCATATTTTGTGTATAATCAATTACACACTCGGGTTTTAATTTAGGTAGACCCGTTGTTCTGTCTTCCTTATTGGAAGGTATTACTTTAGCATCATGCATAGTACTAATCATAGTTACAGCTTTTTTATCTTGCCATTTTAGTACCATTAAAGGGGAACTGTAGAAAGCTTGTACTTCACCTTTTTGAAGCTTACGAAACTTTGGCATGCCCTTCCTATTCTTATTGACAGTACCACATGCATACGTACCCCTGTCTTTCAAAAATCGAAACAGACTTGGACTAGAGTACCAATTATCAACGTACAGTTGCCTGTTACAGTAGTAATAGTCATTTAAAAGTGTAGCTACTACTGATCCGCTTACACCTAAATTAGGTACTTTTTCAATTTCGGTTTCTGCTCCACAATATACAATAAAATCTATTATATAACCGGTTTCTACGTCACATAAGACGAATAACTTTATTCCAAATCTATTTCTCTTCTTTGGCAAATACTGTTTCATAATAAGGCGTCCCTTAAACGGAACAATACTTTCATCTATGCATAACTTTTTGTGCGGTTTCAAAACTTCTTTGAATTTGTTTCTTGTATGATCAACAGAGGTCGGAAATTCGGGTGCAAAAAAAGTAAAAACCCACTGTTGGAGCTACTAAGAGTTGCTACAACCACCTTTTTCAAGATTTTTAGGGCCCCAGTTTATTTTTCTTTATTAAATTGTTTTAGTAATGTCAATGTGTTCTTTGCGTCAATATAAGTCGAAAATGTTTGCAATTTTTTTAATATTTGTTTTAATTTGAAAGATAAAAGTAGAAATGAGTTTTCAATGTACTGAAAAATATAAAAAATATAAAAATATCGTTTGATTGTTTGATATTTTTATTGAATACCCTTTATAAATGATTTCTACAATGCTTTTATTATTATTACACAAAAAATTTAATGGGGCCCTCGGGGGCCCAAAAGCGTTTTATTTCTTTAAAAAAAATTGCGGAGAAAATTAAAATTAAAATTCGTATTTGGCAAGGTTAAGACAAGATAAACGCTTTTTACTCTTGTAATTTTTTCTATACGGTTGATAGTTTCAGGATAAATTGATGTTGAAGTTAGCAGGACACAATCGTTCAAAACCAAGCAAAGTAGTGGTTTTTATGGTGAAATCGTCTAGGTTAAGAAGAGATAGGCAAGGCACTTCTCTTTCTTGTTATTTTTTATCTACGGTTGACAGTTTCACAGTGAATTTTTGTTAAAGTTGTTAGGACAATTTTTGGGCCTCTCTCTTTGAGTATGTGCGACAAGGTCAGCATATTGACTGAATCCGTCTAAGTTCGTTTAGGATGTATTGTCTTAATTTTGGTTTGTAAAATATGGCAAGTACACAAAATCAAAAGTGTATTACATGTTACCTAGTATCAAGCTTTTTTTTTTTTTAAATATATATAGGCGAGCATTTGTCCGCCATCTCACCTGGTGGAAAGTGACGATGCGGACTATGTTGAAGCATACTCACCTATGTAGTGCCTATTCACTCTCGCCTTGAAAAGGCCCAGGTTATATTGTTCCGGAAACAGATCCGCCGGCAGGGAGTTCCACTCCTTAGCCGTTCGCATTAAGAATGTGGAAGCGAACCGCTTCGTGCGAATTTGTGGTATATCCACGACATAAGGGTGGAACCCCTGTCCACGCCTCGTGCTCCGGAGATGGAAAGGGGAGGGGGGTATAAGGTCATGAAGTGCTAACGCGCACTCCCCGAAATGTATCCTGTAAAATACCGACATGCACGCCACTCTGCGACGGTGCTCAAGGTTCTGTAGTTTTGCCTCAACCAGTGCTGAGTCTCCAATGAGCTTCTTAGCACGTTTCTCGATTGAGTCTAAGGCAGCCAGCTGGTATTTAGCTGAACCGTCCCAAAGGTGGCAGCAGTACTCCATACACGATCGGACTTGAGCTGTGTACAACTGCAATAGCTGTCCCGGTGTGAAGTATCGCCTCACCTTCGAGAGGATACCAAGTTTTTTGGCAGCTGTTGTGGCCAGAGACTCAATGTAACGTCCAAAGTTCAAGTCGGACGTAAGACTCATACCAAGAAGCTCAAGATGGTCAGAAATCGGTACGGATACATCCCGGAAAGTTGGAGCCAGGTTAAAAGGACTCCGTTTTGTCGAGAATAGACACGCCTGGGTTTTGGATGCGTTGAACTTGACGAGATTGGCATCGCCCCACTCGGATATCATCCTTAGCGATGAGTTCAGACGATCCACTATGGACTCCCGACAAGACTGGAATGTTTCACTGTTGGCCCTTGCACTGGACAGATATCTGTCAACAACCGTGCTGTCATCAGCGTACCCAAAGGTATCGGGTGTCAACATGTCGTTGATATGCAGCAGGAATAAGGTTGCAGACAGGACAGAACCCTGAGGAACTCCGGCATCAATACCCTGTTGTCCGGAAGAGCAGCCTTCTAAGACCACTTGTATGGATCGTTCACTCAAGAAGTCCGAAATCCAGTTGCAAAGGCCAGCAGGTAACCCGTAGGCGGGAAGCTTGCCAGTAAGGCTAGCATGCCAGACCCTGTCAAAGGCCTTGGAGATATCCAGAGACACGGCAAGTGCTTCACCATGTCTCTCGATAGCCTCGCTCCATAAGTGAGTGGCATGCACGAGGAGGTCCCCCGTCGAGTATTTTCTCTGATATACTTATTGGAAACCGGCTAACCCAGGGTTGGTTTCAGTATTGTATTTTAAACGATGAGCTGACAACCTGTCACTATAGCAATATACAAATCCACCTGGAATGACCCTCAAAATTTGTCAGACGTGGCGGAACGACCTTTGTTTAGGTCGTTTACGCTCTGCCTACCCCATTAGAGATAAAGGCGTGATTATATGTATGTATGTACTTATTTGTAAAATATAAAATAAAGACGAATCCGGTTAAATTCTTTTTATATATATATGCGAGTGCTTGACTGGTCTTATTTAAAGGATTTAGGTGCTTACAATGAACTTTAATAGTTTCACAACGAAAGATAAAAGTATAGTAATGTTTAAGCAATAAAACGCTTTGGGGCCTTCAGGCCCAAAAATTGTGTCCAGGGAATTTTAACATCAATTCACTGTGAAACTGTCAACCGTAGAGAAAAAATTCTTTCTTGAAAGAGAAGTGCCTATCTCTTCTTAACCTAACCGATTTCACCATAAAAACAACTACTTGGCTTGGTCTTGAACAATTGTGTCCTACTAACTTCAACATCAATTTACCCTGAAACTATCAATCGTAGAGAAAAAATGACAAAAGTAAAAAGCGTTTATCTTGTCATAACAAATCAATTTTAATGCTTCTTACTTTCTTTCTTTGTAGGTAGAAACGAAAACATATCTCAAAATATAAAACTATCGACAACTTTTTATCAACATACCCTCCCTATTCCTGCGCTTTTCGCGCTTATGACGTCACAGGCGGTCGGATATTTACGACTCCGGCGCTGACGCTCCAAGGAACTTTCAAATGATTAGTGCTGTGCAATGTATGGAAATACTAAACTTTTCAAATATTTAAATCGTATTTAATAATTCAGTTTAGTGTAATTTTAAATATAAAAATAAGTATTATACAATAGTATGTTTTACTTTGTGTTTAAATATTAATATTTCTACCGTTAAACTATAAATAATAAATATATAGAACTATTTGTCTTTGGGGTGTCAATAGAGTATTGTCGCAACACTACTGTCGGATATATATGACTGTGGCGGTACACATATAAAGAAAATCAGTATTTTTTCCCTTTATTTTACATTAATTGCCATTATCGCTAATTATGCCTTCCTAACAAAGTCCAATTAAAAATAAATATAGTCGGATTTTTCCGACTCTGGCGACAGGGGCACATGCCTTCATAGTCGGATATATACGACTCCGGCGGTTAAAGGGTTAAAAAATCTTTGTTTACTGGATCAATTGACTGTAATAACTCGCCATCTTCTACTGTCACAAAACATTTCGCTTTTAGTTGTAGACATTTTCTAAATTAGCTACTTTTTTGGTCAAGCGTCTACTTTTTTCTCGGAGAGCCTTAGCTTTTTCCTCCTCTCTTCGGATTGTTTTTCAGATCTCTTTAACTTTCTTCGCAATGTCCGTGGTGTATAGTTGGGTGACTTTGTCTAAAAAAAAAACACAGTCAATACAATACAATAATTCTTTATTGCACCAAAATATTACAAATACAAAAAACATAGTTAAAAACAGTAAGTACAATACAGGCGGCCTTATTGCTAGGGTAGCAATTTCTTCCAGGCAACCTTTGGGTACTGGAGTACATAAAATAAGCAGGGTTAGTGCATTAGTTATACAAGGTACATTACATGTAAAATACGTAAAAATATTTACATTTTACTACATAAATAAATATTATAATAAACTAATATATATACAATATAATAGACTAATACATACTTATATTATGGAAGATAGGAGTAATAATAAATAACCAGATAGATGATAGAAATGACAGTTGGTTGAATGAGCAAGTGTTACAATTTTATTACGTTAGGAAATGTTTTTTTTTTAAATAGTTTATCTTCAAAATTTTTTTTTTTTTTTTCAGAATTTATTATATTTCAGAATATACTTACTTCTGTTGCAAGGTTACCATCATAGGGTTGGGCTACTTTGATTTTTTTTGCAGGTGGTTGTTCCTTGTCCTGAAATGATAAATATACAATCAAAATAAGAAGAGTAAAAAAAAGAGCATACAAAATAGGAAATATTCTAAACTAGCTGTGCCCGCGACTTCGTACGCGTGGTTTGTATGGAAAACAAACAGTGTCGACCATACTGAAAACGCTTCTCCGCGCGTAGGAGCGGAATCTGCTAGCCCACGCGCGAAAGCGCTGTTCGACACTGCGTCTTTTCCATACAAACTGGGGGACTTATTCAATGTTAGATTTTATTCAATGAGTTTAGGTAACAATAAACCCTAAGTCAGGTAGCGTGATTATTTCTATCCTACGTTTGACTCTAGTTAAATTTAAAATCACTCAGTAGATTAAAAAAAGTTCCTTCAAAATTGGTTAAAAACAAACAAAATTCATTTACTGCCTACCCTCTAAGTCAGGTGGCGTGATTATATGTATTGTTACTTTGATTTTAATTTTAGCAATGCTCAGTCGAATAAAAAAAGTACCATTAATATCGGTTCAATACAATCAAAATTAAATTTCCTGCCTACCTCCTACGTCAGGTGGCGTGATTATTTGTATTGTGTCTTTAAGTCTAGGTAATATTCAATCGAATAAAAAAAGTTTCATCAAAATCGGTTAAAAAATAACCAAAATACAACGTCCTGCCTACCCCCTAAGTTAGGTGGCGTGATTATTTCTATCCTAAGTTTGAACCCGGATAACACATAGTCGAATAAAAAAAGTTTCATCAAAATCGGTCCAGTGGTTTTGGCGTGATGCGGCAACAGACAGACAGACAGACAGACAGGCAATAAAAAAAAAAAATATTTGGTCTTGGTATCGTTAATAATGCCTATTGCAATTATTTTTTCACAAAAATATTCAAAGTACAGACACGACCCCTCTAGAGATTTATTATATGTATAGATTTTACTCACAGAATCAACCTCAGAGTTTGTTTTATAGTTAGACAATACAAACAATGAAAGTTTAAAATTAGATAGAGAAAATTAAGTAATAAGTATTTACAAGGTCAACTTCAGTCCTTATATCAACAACATCACGTGAGCTGACTGTGGAAGATGTGGTTAAATCGCCCATTTCAATACCATGTGAACTGATTGAAGAGGATGTGGATGGCATAGATGTTTTGATTTCCTGAAAGTAAAAATATATTCTGCAGGTACTTAAGACGTTTTAAATTAGTAATTTTATGTAAATTCTGATCTTGGTACGGAAATTATTTAAAAAAACAAGTTTTCATTTTCAAAAAAGCTATAACTTGCACCTATCTAATAAAGGCTTACAAGGTCAACTTCAGTCCTTAAATCAGCAATATCACGTGAGCTGACCGTGGAAGATGTGGTTAAATCACCCATTTCAATATCATGTGAACTGACTGAAGAGGATGTGGATGGCATAGATGTTTTGATTTCCTGAAAGTAAAATTATATTCTGCAGGTACTTAAGACATTTTCAATTAATAATTTTATGTAATTTCTGTTCTTATTAAGGAATTTAAAAAAAAAAAAAGTTTACATCTTCAAAAAAGCTTTAACTTTAAAGTAATTTGTCCAAAATAAAAAAAATAAGTCGGCTACATACCCAATTATAGATAAATACCTAAATAAAATAATAACATACGGGTAAAGGCACAGCATTAGGGAGAAGAATAGTCAATTTCTTCTTTTTAAATAGCATATCTTGAGCAAAATGCTTGCTGCAGATTTTAGACGACTTTTTTGGAGTCCAGTTAGTTCGTCCTGTGGCTTCAATCTATTTTTTACGCATAAAATCATCATCTGGAAAGCTAAAACAGAAAAGAATATTATTATAATATTTTGCCTAACAAAGTAGATATAAATTACCAATAGGCGGCGGCTAAAAACAAAGTGTTGTAATCTATTGATTCAGAATATAAAAAAATATTACAGTAATGAGTTTTGGTATTATAGTGATATATATCAAAAATGACGAAAACCACATTTTTTTTGGGCCATTGACGTTTTGTCTACCCCACAAGGGATAAAGGCGTGATGTATATATATTTTATATGAAAATAGTTGAAAAAAATGTAATGCCTGAACAAATTCACAAGGCAATACGTGGGACACTCAGAAAGATTTGCGACACTAAAAAAAATTGTTCTACAGGTACATATATTTTTATTAAATATTTTTAAAATACTCTCCACCAGCCTCTATACAAAGATTCATGCGTCTGAACCAGTTTTCAAAACACTTTTTCCAGTCCGCCGTAGACACCTCGTTTACAGCCTGCTCGAACGCAGCCAGCGCATCTTCCGGCGACGAAAATTGTATCCCCTTGAGCTGATTTTTTATTTTTGGAAATAAAAAGAAGTCACACGGTGCTAGATCAGGGCTGTAAGGAGGGTGACCCGGGAGTTTGACTGGTGTGCTGTCCAGGAAGTCCCTCGTTTTGAGGGCGGTGTGTGCAGGCGCATTGTCGTGGTGGAGCAGTATTCCGCGGAGCCCTGTGTTTGGTCGCTTGTTGCTCACAACAGAAAAAAACTTCTGGTAAACATTTGGTAGTATACCATTCGGCGTTAATGCTTCTTTGATCTCGTAAGGGAATTGAGGCCAATTGGCCAGTCAAATTAAAAAAGCTGGCGATCAAAATCTTCCCCCCGCTTCGAGATCGCTTCACTTTGGTAGGCGTTGGTTCATTTTGAAACACCCAAACTGTCGACTGGCGCTTGGTTTCTGGACCGTATTGATAAATCCAGGACTCATCACCTGTTACGATGTCGTAAACACGCCGAGACGAGCCTGCTTCAAATTTGTTCAGCATATCACGGCACCATTCCACCCGGGCCTGCTTCTGAGCGTCGGTGAGGTAGTGCGGCACCCAGCGCGATACTATCCTCCTCACGCGAAGATGCCCGTGTAGAATCTCGTGAACGCTTCCCGATCCAATCTTTAATATGTGCTGAATCTCCTGATACTTCCATGCTGGACTGGGAGAGATAGAAAAACATAGAATGTTCCAGCTGCCCTTCCTCCCGGGCAAGCTGTAGAAGACAGCAAAAGGGACTCGAGGGTTACAGTGTATTGTAATTTAGGCGATGGGCTGACAACCTGTCACTATGGCAATACACATTACAATCTAAAATTACCCTCAATTATTGTCAGACGCGGCGAAAGCGCCTTTTTACGAGGCGTTTAACGCTCTGCCTACCCCGTAAGGGATAAAGGCGTGATTTTATGTATGTATGTATGTATCTCCTGATATGTAATTCGCGTATTATCTTGGATTAAATTTTTCACTGCTAGCACGTTTTCTTTCGTAATAGCCGTCAAAGGGCGAAGCGGTCGCCCTTTCTTCATCCCCCAAGGTTGGTCGACCGCGCCTAAATTCGTTATACCAACGATACACGGTTGCCTTGGAGGGGCTTTCATCCATAAATGCCATTTGAAGTCTATCGAACGATTCATCCGGTTTCAGGCGACACTTGAAATCGTAAAAAATCATAGCTCTAAAATGTTCCCGGCGCAGATCCATTTTTCAGTAAGACACGATACTTTGAATTGGCTCGCAAAAAATGTGGAGGGAAATTTTGAAAATGGAACACACATATTTTTACTTACAAGTAATCATATTTTCAAAAAAGATTCTAACCGGCCAGTCTGCCATATATAAAAACTATTTATCGCAATACTTTCTGAGTGGCCTGGTATTTTGTTGTTATTATTAGCCATCGATTAAGGGAAGTTAGTATAATAAAGTAATATAATAAGTATATTTATTTTATTTACATTTAAAATTACAGACAGCTGAAATAGATTTTATTTCTGTCAAACCTGATAAATGGAAATTCTACATTACCCACAATTGTGGGAGAATACGCCTTCTAAAGTTGGCAATATTGGCGTATAGGTTATGTTTTGTTAATTCATTAAAAACACTGTGTTTAAGTACTCTGTGTGTATTTCGTACAAAGAACTTTGAAAAGTACTTTAAATTATACAAGAAGAAGCCAAAACTAAGGGCTAAACGATGTCAAAACAGTGAGTACTTACGAATGAAATGATATGTCTGGGTTTTTTCTTTCACTATCACTTTTGCAGTCTAAAACACTACACCGAACCATGTTTTATGCAATTGTCATTAGAACAGTTAGTCAGTGATCTTTCAGATCAACGGTAGTTCTTTCTGTGCACAGGTATCGAAGATTTTTCCAAATTTAAACAATGACAAACAAAATTCTGTACCAAACGTCAAAGTTGTTTAGCAAAGTAGTTTGCTGGCCTTGAAAAAACCGGCACGCGCCGCAAAACAAAACATCTTATCATTCTGTCCCGCTTTTTTACACGTCATAGGCATAAGTATCTCTTTGTCTTGTGTGAATGAATAAGATGCTATCACGTCGTCTATAGTTTTCTCTGTCTACGACTTTTTGAAAGTTTTTTTTACATTTTAATGTCATTTTGACGTTTTCTAAGTGTTGCCATTATAAAACAAATATATTCTACTACTAAAAACACAGTTTTACATCAGGAGGTTAAACTTTTTATACAATTCATCGGTAGTAAAATTTCATTCCCAGTTTTATCCCTAATTAGTCTTCCATCCCTATTCACCCCGTTTTACGGTACTTGCTTGGTCGATGATCGATTGTGCGTTTCGAGTAGCGCGCAGCACTATTTTAAAAAGTCAAATAGTGTCAATTTCAACATTTGAAGCCACTGAAGCGGCGGAAGAGTCAAATTATAAGTTTAGTTTAATAAAGTTAAAAAAAACTTTTCTTCGTAGTACGAACCCGAGATACGAAGGTAAATACATTTATTGGATAATCTGTAAGTACGTACTTAATAGAATACATAAATAAACAACGTTACATATTCAGATCAGACGCTAACTATTGATTCAATGGTTAGTGAATTTAGTTGTAAGTGCACCATGTGTTTTTATCAATGACGAAGGTTTTTACAGGGACCAAAATATGGATGGACGACGCCACACATCCGTGCGGCAATTGGAAATTTTGGTGGAGTTTGCCGACAGTCACCGTGACTTGGCGCTCGGCAGACTGCGCTCCAAAGAGGCACGGGCCCTTGCAAAGCGGCTTTGGATGGAGTGTGCGGAGATGCTGAATTGCCAAAGTTAGTATACACATACCTAACCTAAATACATCATCAGTGTATTCCTCCATATCCACTGTCTCATTGATGTATTCTTTTTCAGGTGTGGAATGATATGAAGAGCAGGGTGAGGGCGAAATTAATCAGCCTCACCCGGTCTCAACGCGGCACTGGAGGGGGGCCTCCTGCAAATGTGGCAGATATTATAGTATGGGATGTTGGGCCCAAACGTAGCCCAAGATCCGTTCCTACAGGTACTCATCTTATTTCAAATTAACATATATTTTTACCCGCAGCGGAATGGAGACTGTATGTGCATTTGGGGTGGGTGAATGTTTGTGTGTATATTTGGAAAAACCTATTTTACAATTTATCTCCTAAACTAACGGTCTGATTTTGATCTGGATTTCAGTAATAGAATTTGATTTGTGCATGTTCTTAGAAAAGTGTTATGCTAACAACTCACTATGGGGCACTGCAGCATTGACACATTTGTTTTGAAAACTAATGTTACAATAACCACCTAATTAAAAAAACACCCATTTGTTTGTGTCATCCATTCATTTTATTTGCATTTTATTTTTAACTAAATGCTCATTATTAACTCATAAGGCTTTTTTCATTGGCCACTAACTCGGTTGTTGGAATACAGCGTTTGGGACCTCCCAGAAGGTTAAGTTGCATGCGGGCATTGAGTATTGAAAAGGTGCCTCCAAATGCTGTCCTTTTGGCATTTTATGACTATAGAAACTGGTGCACCCTGAATGACCAATGAAAATGCGCCTCTAAACTGCTTGTTAATTTTATGTGTTTTGGTTATGCTTAGCTATGTTCACTAACAGGCAGATCCTGAAGACGATGTGGTTATGGAGGTTGTGGAGGAATTTGGTGAAAATGTGCAACGGCATAAGTAGGTTTGTCAATATTCACTTACTTATTGCCTGTCAGGTCCAAAATGTTTGAATACAGTTTTCCATAAAGTTAAATCTCAAAATGTTTAATTCTTAAAATGTTGAACTACCTAATTTTTTTTAAGTTCCATATAGTCTTCGGTAGAAAGTCTACCTGGGGATTTACCATCATTATTATTGCCGTAAACTTTTTCAAAAGTTAGGATTACCTACAGCTTGAAGGACACCAATCATCTGCTTGTTAGTCCATACATATTAATAAAAAGACTGGCTCAGTGAATTTATTTTAAGATTATTAATTACTCTTTCAGCTCAAATGAAGCAGCCATTCAGCTTGCCATGCAAGGGCAGCCTGCTGCTCGGCGCAGTCCATACCTTGGCAGTCGCCGAGCCGATCTCAGCAGTCGCCGCCGCCTTCGCAATCCCAGCCGCCGCCGCCCCCGCAATCGCAGCCGCCGCCGCCCGAGACTTCCCCGCCGCCATCTGTCGTATCGACGCCACGTCGTTTACGGCAGCCTCGGCGGCAACAACGAACGCAGCGGAACTCGCGCCCAAGAGTTTCAACTCAAGCACAAAGTAAGTAAAAAAAAACCTGCACGGTGCGGGAGCGAACGAATAATATCTGCGAAATTAACCGGGACTAACGGCTTAACGTGCCTTCCGAAGCACGGAAACGCTCGTGTTGTTATACCACTATCGGTCACCCATCCATGGCCTGACCACGACTATGGTTGCTTAACATTAATTACCGGAATGAATAAGCTCGAACTACTTGACCAATGAGTGCTTTCTTTTCGTTTTATCATCAGACACCAATAATGATAATTTTAAACTTATACTTTTTATAAACTAATATTTTTTATTTTGCCGACAGCAAGTCGAACCGCTCTCGATGAGAGCCGAGCAATGGTCATGTGCATAGAGGAGCTGCTCGCCCGGACTGACAACATGGTGGCCCAGGCTGCGCTAAACCAGGCAGCCCAACAGAGGCAGCAAAAGGTCAGTCTGAGGCTGCCCTCATGCAGGCCCAAGCTGTGGCAAGCCTGTGCCAGGCAGTCGCCAGCTTGGTGCCTGCAATGGAGCTTTATTTGAAGAGGGAAGCGAGGAAAAATCACTATCATAAATCACTTTTGTGTACAGATAGAAAATGATGAATTTCGTAAACCTACAGATAGAATATGATCTAAAATAGACTACATCTTACCGCGGGAAAATATTTCATTTGCACATTTACCTACTTACTTACACTATTATTATTTTGTTTCAGGTATCATCATCTGACAAAGATTAGATTTAAATAAAAAATAAATGTAGTTATTATAATATATATTTCTTTTATTAAAATCAAAATTATAGCTTATGCCTAGTATTATATTATCTGTGACTGCACACACCGTCCCCTTTTGTAGCGATTTTGCTTTTTGTTTGATCGCTCTGCAGCGTCAATTGGTCTGTACTCGGGAAAATGGTCATTTCCTCTGAAGCGATTGTCCTCGATACGAATACTTGCTTCAGATCTGGTCCGTTGTGTCGAAAGATGTTCTTTAGATAGTGCATCAGCAATGTCATACCGAAATTTCCTGTGGCTGTTACACCTATCCGGGTTGTGTAATTTAAAATAATGTAACAGTTGAGCACACTGCAGTTCAGCAGGCGCCTAAATAATTTCACGTACCATTTCATACCTCTCTTTCCTTCTAATAAATACATGGAGAGCTTTTGGTCCTTTAGGTCCACGCCCCCCATGTATTTATTCTATTTGTGTACTACTACAGGCTTGTCGCATTGAGCTCCTGCTCGGCGGCCTGGGGCTGTGTCAGGTTTGTGAAACGTAGAAACCATTGTTACTAGTTTGTCGTCTCTCCAGGCCGTGACTGACACGTCCCCACAGTGGCGTGCAACAATGTCCCCGCGCTGCATCTGTCTATCGTTTAGATTCTTGATCTCTGGTGGTGTATCAATTCTTCGGCGATTTAGCGTTCCAACCACATCTGTGTGGTGTTGTTTTAGAAAACGCGTCAGACTAACGGAATTATAGAAATTATCTATGTAAATACAATGACCCTTTTCCAAGTAGTCCTCCGCCAGTTTCAGTACGACTTTTGAGGTGGCTCCAGTGAAGCCATGTAAAGGTTCTTCAGAATTTTGTCCTTTTCGTGCATATACATATAGTTTAAGCAGGTAGCCTGTTTCTGCCTCGCAGAGCTCGTATGTTTTTATTTCATGAACAAGTTTCTGAAACATTTCAGTAGATGGGGAGTGTCAAACATTGTGACGATTTCTTTTCCATCTACTGTTATATAGGGATGATCAACAGTTGCGTCTAGGATTGCCAATGCTCTTCGATTAACACCATCCATATCTCAAACTGTAGCTGAAACATATATCCCAGCTTCAGCGCACTGGCGAAGGACCTGAAATGTAGATATATCACAATGAAATAATATGTCGTTCATAAAACTGTACGAGTCATTCTAGTGCCACCATAAAGCTGCTATCACCTATTAAGACTGAGAAGGCTGCTATTAAGACTTCCTGAAGGAATTCCCTGATGAATATTATTCAGTATCTATGACTGAGTAACCCTTATCAGTTTCTAGGAAGCTGCTTTTACACCTGGTATGATTTTGAATAATATACATACTATACATTTTTGGGGTGGGATGGGATCTACCTCCTAGTGGTCCACCCCGGGCAACGGCAACACAGGCTTGCCTGTGAATAAGTCCGGCTGAATGATCCCAAAAAGCGGTGGTAGGCTCCGCAAGGGGCTCGCGACCACCCTCTCACCGAAGTCCGGCGCCAAACAGCTTGCTGTGTTCCGTCGGTGCGTGAGACTGCCAGTGCCATAACAGGCATCTTCTTGGTTTGCTCGCTCCATCGTCGACTCTGTCACGGTCATCCCTGACCTTTTTGTCTAGAGTCAAGAGCAAACCCATTTCAAGTAAAAAAAAAAAGATACACAAAGTGAAAACTTACGTCTTTTAAGAGAACTGCCAGACTGTCTGCAGTAGAAAAACTACTGGAAAAGTAATGTGCGATTGGTTGTTTGCTTCGTTGGCGGATGCCTCCAAGCATAAATACCAATGCATACCCAGCAACTTGGTCTGTGCGTCCTTGTGCCCCATGGTCCTGAAATCCTTCGACGACATCTTGTTTGGGGTCATAGCTTAAATGCTTCTTCAAGGACATTTCATCGAACATCAAAATTAATTCATTATTTTGTGGGTTTTGGGTTTGTACGTACTTTTTTAATACGTTAACAACCGACTTATTGCAACCAACGCCAAAAGGAACTTTGTTCAGTAAACTTTTTAATGTGCTGGGAGAAGGTAATGTGAATAACCTTCTGAGCAACCGATAGCAGGTGGGAGATCGTTTGTAAATACGTAACGCCGTTATCTTCTACTCCTTCGACCACCTTCTACCTCTAATTCTTCTTTTAAAGTTTCTGATTTGCCCTTGCAGAAGCAAAGCAAATGATGACGAAATGTTACTGGAAAGTTTCCTAACACTTTTATCATCAGCTAAGGTACTCAGTATTGTTTTATTATTCAGGGTGTTGATCCACTTTTGCAATTGACATATTTTTTGCACATACTTTTGACATTTCGCGTGTATCTTTTTCTCCCTTTCAGTTTTTCCAGTTTTGTTGCAAGAAGTAGTAGTCTGAAAATTTAAAATATTCTGAAGTTAGCGGTTTAGATTTTCCTGTGTTATACAAGTAGCTCTAATCTATTGAACATACAGAGGGCCGACCGCGGGTACACCTTTGGGAAACCTTTAGGAGAAGATGAAAGCGTTTGTTCATAGTTTTTATCTGACAGCTCGCGTAAAATTAGCATTCCAGCACACAGGGAAGAAAAATTCCCCTGACAGGCGCTTCAAATTTATAAACGCCCGTACCGTTTTATAAACTGTCAAAGTGAAAATTATCCTAATCTTACACTAGAGAAGACACCGCGAACGGCCCCCAACATAAGCAACACATGAGGCCTGACCTGTTGTTTATTATCTTATGTTATGTTTTTCTTTCACTTTCAGTCAAGCTTGGAAGAAATCTTAGCTTAAAGAGCACAAGCGATACAATGAGGCCTGACCTGTTCTTTATACACTGGATGATTTGTTAAATCTCCAAATGCAGTTGCCGGTGGGACAGTTCTTGTCGTTCCTGGTTGGTTTAGTGCGTGAAGTGGTGTCTGCTCTGGAGTCTGGAAATAAAAACAGATACCGCGTTCAATCATCTAGGTAATCATTTAGGTAGCCGACCTCGTAAGATACGGAATAAGACTACGGAGATGATGATCTGGTTTTCTTTAGAAGGAAGATTAAGAAGCTAATCCCATGAAATACAGTAACAGGCTAGGAAGATAGCGACACTTAAAGCAATGAAGCCTGACCTGTTGTTTACACCTTGGCTGATTAGTTAAATCTCCAAATGCTGTTGACAGTCTTGGTTGGCTTGGTGGGATAAGTGGTGGTGGTGTCTGCTGCTGCGGAGTCTGGAAATTAACAGTGTTTTTTTCTGAATTTAGGGGCCCCATCAGGCTTACACTTGTCTAATATCCATTCCATTATTTTAACATACTTTCATAAATTCATTAAGAGCCCCTAGGTCAGGTAGCGTGAGTATTTTATGTAGTTAATTTTCATACTTACATCACATGGGACAGCTGTACGTAATAAAAAAATTCTGCCTCCGTCTCTAAAATCTTCATCTTTGAAATGCCTTGAACACAGCATCCGGTGCTCGTTGAACAATTTCATTTGAAATTCTATGGAGCTGACATTTCTTTCTGGGAACAAGTACTTTGCCCATTGTTCACACCTGTGAATAATAAAAAAATAGGTATAATTTGTATATATGGATACTCTTAGAAGTGCTAGGACCAAGATAGAAGTGTCATGTCAGACCGACAGTTTGAAAGTGTTTGTGTATGTGTCACTGTGTCACTTGGTTTTTGCAATGTCTTTGATATGTCAATGTATAATTTAGAATAAATGTTTACAAGTTTATATGTTATTTAATAAGTTTAGTGAGAATATTTAGGGATCCATCACTGCGCCACTCCGCCCAGAAATTCAAACAGATACTAAATTATGGGCTCTCATGTAAGTACTTCTACTATTATATTGTGGGATGTGGTTTATATCTCCTCGCAGGTGTCATTAGAGATAAATCAAGAGTACGGATATCAGCGCTTTCTATGATATAAATACTTTGACCAGAATCAGCTGTTATGTGGAGCTGGTATACTAGCAGCATGCATTAAATATAATTTATATACGAAAATACTGCGGGATATGCATCTGTTGACATACCTAACAAGGTTCCTTACGCCTGGCTTTAAAACGCGAAATAATTTCACGCCGTCTTCAGAGGGTGAAGAACCGCACTTAAAACACGTGCGCCTGTTTTCGTTATCACATATTGCACACAAAGAGTCAATATCTCACAAATTGTAGGATCACAAAACGGAGGAACAGAAGGTTCAACTCAACGTTTTTGTGGCCAGAATAAAGTCACTTTATTTATAAATTACAGCACAGCAGTTCTTGTAATTCAAAATTCTAATATTCGTTCGGAAGAACATACGCTCAACTCAACGATTTAGGAGGAAAACACAGAAAAAATAGACGACAAAGTATTGTTTACACAACTAACCGCCATTTTGACGTCATTTTCCTGGTGTGGCTGCAAAATAAAAAAAAAAAACTACCAACTGTTATAAGTTTTTATTGTTTTTTAAACAAACAGTTTTAAAATTTACTAAAATTAAAACAGAAACTGAAAAACACGTTAAAAAGGGCAAATTATTTATCGATACTCAATATTAATTCGATAATTATTTGAAGGTACTTTCTACTCAAACTGTATCTTATTTCAAACAACCATACTGGATTTTTTCCCTCGGAGGTATCATTTACGTCCCATACATTCTTGAAGGGGGCGATAGTAAATCTCGAGGATGCAGCAGCGAAGTATAATTAAAGGTTAAACAAACTTACCTGAAGTGAAGTTTGACCGTAATTATACGAGCTGCTGCATCCGAAAAGATTTACTAACCCGCCCTGTCCCAATGATTGAGACTGCGTTCAATTAACCCATATTATTGTTTTTTTTTTTTTTTTGAGAAATAGGTAAATCTCTGAAAAAATGACAGACGTCAGGCGCATGGGCAGAGACGCGGGGTGGTGCGGGGGTGGGGGCTGGAACCGGACCCTAGGGACTGCGGAAATCGTTTTAATTCTTTATTTTAAGCATTTTAGCTCTAAAAGTTGTGTTCGGTGCCTAGTACATTGGGAAGTGAACTACTTGGTGAATTATAGTAAATCTTTTCGGATGCAACAGCTCGTATAATTATGGTCAAACTTCACTTCAGGTAAGTTTGTTTAACCTTTCAATATCTGTGTTTGATATTTTTTAAATATTACCTAAATTTACCTTGGCATCTTTCTTGAGGCTGCGCTTGAGCACAGAATTAATATTGGCTTGAGGCTGCGTAACAGCTGCGTGTTCTAAACGAGATGTGAACGAGACCCAAAAAGGCCCTGCTTTCAGATCCAAACATAGTTTTTTAAAGTTTCATGTCAAAACAGTGTTGCCAATAAAGCTCTAACAAAACTAAATTAAGATCTATTTATTTCCAATGAATCAGCTGAACATAAAATGCATATCGCTAGCGTTGTGGCTTCTGCTGCGACTTATGCTGAGTCAGACATTTTTCTCTGGCGCTGTGTACTGTACTGACATTACTATAACTATATAGTTACAGATATAGTCATGTATATACGTTGTCTACATGCTTTAGACGTTGTTGTAATTAATAGTGTTACCTATTTTAAGATCTTTTGTATACTGTTCTATGATTATTTTGTGTTTTGTACTGTGAACTGGAGAATAAAGTGTTTTCTATTATATTCTATTCCATTTCTTTTTTATTAATAATATTGGCCTCGATTCGGCGTAACATACAACAAAACTTAACTAATAAACATATACATACCTGTCACTTCCCGTTAGTTGCGAACAGATAGGAACAGTCATATAAATGAGCTTATTTTAATCCTGTCAATTAGGATTTGTTTATTTTATGGATGTAAATGACACGTCTTAGTCAATACCCATTCCACCTTTCACATCACCATTCATAGGTAAAGTACCAATATCTTGTATGCTTTGGATTGACACTCCCTCGTCAAAGTTCATTGAGCATTGGAATATAGGCACCACAAAGCATCCTTTCGCCGCCACCGATCAAATGCAGTGCCTGAAACCTTTCGTAGCATACAAAGTGCATTACATATCACAGCATGATATTGCATGCTACAGGATGCTACAACAAGCTACAGCACGAAGGAACTAATTATATTCCCGCGTACTATTACTGTTGTGATCCAATGCGATTTTGACCTTCAGAGCAGTAGGTAAATATCAGTTAAAAATCGATAATTTGATATAAAAACTAACGACCACAAGTAGATAATATTTTTTTTAAGTGAGAACGAATGAAATCATTTGGGGTTCTTATTTTATTGAACCTAAAATTGCATTAGCTAAATTGTTTAGTATATATTTTTTTAGAATATTCAGCTCTTTTTTAGCAATTTTTTGAATTACAATTTTAGCAATACTAGACAAAATGTTAATGTCAGCCTGAAAGACTAGATTTCAAGCCAACATTTAAAACTCTTTTAAAAAAGTACTCAATGTCAATTGCAGTGCTGCCAAGTGCGGCGATTTATCACCATTTAGACTTTCTCGGATGGTGCTGTGGCGACCAAAAATTGCCATTTGCGACTGGTCGCAATTTAGGCTATCTCGAAAAAAATATTAGGTGATATTAGGCTACTTAAAAAATATCATCATAATATAGGATAAGAATACGAACAAAATGGGTTCAAGCACAAGGGGTTTCATAATAATCATTGGAAATTTCTACAATCATTTCACCCATGATCCACCCTCTTGACTCAAGATTTTGAGATCGAACCAAATTATTTAAATAACATCCCTACTGAAAAAAGAAGGGGATGGGTCTCAAGAATTTAAAATAGTAGTTATTTAGACTATTCGTAAATTATTTTGGCGATTTTAGGTTATATCACCTTGGGCGACTTGAAATTGACTTTTCAGCGGCAACACTAGTCAATTGTCAATGTCAAGTGAATCTGTCAATCAAAGTCGAGCCAAAAAAAAAAGCCAATTCGAAATGTGTGCGAGTGAGCGTGGTGTGCGTGTCTATTTAATTGTTAATTTCACTTAAATCAGTTTAATTGTTGTGAATTTGTGATGCAAAGATACCTATTATGTTTTATTTCGGTTTGTTCTTGTTGAAAGACCAAAATTTTTCTCAAGTTATTACTGATTGCTTCCGCTAGTCAATGAAGTCCAGCGTGTGATCATTGTGGGTTTACCTATTATATTGTGATTGTGGGTTTCTTCTCGAATTTCTCAAAGATGTTCCATTTTCAAAAATGTTTTGCTTTTCATAAGGTTCTGAGGTATCTCAACTTAAATTTTCATTGTTTTCTTGTTGAGGTTACTTGATGTGGTGCTTTGTTTATTTATTCTAATGAAAGCTTTGTTACAATAACATCCTTTATCTTTCGCCTCCATTAAGCTAAATACCGTCTGCCCTAACAAAAGCAGATTGCAATTGTATTTGGTTTTATGGAGAAGAAGTAGAGGAAGATGTTATTGCAAATGGTACAAAGAGTTTTGGTCTCAAATGGTTGTTTTTAAGTAGACTTTGTGCTGGGGGAACTTTTAATCCCAGTATCCCCTGTTTTCGGCTGAGGAGAATGTGTGGTTTAAGTTTTTTACTTATTTTCTTATCATACAATACAATACTTCATATTTGAGGAGCTTCTATTCAAAAGGAGATAAATACACCATAAGAGAATTTTCAGAAAAGCAATATTTCTGATATTTAGCTGAGTAAAGCTTATAGTTATGTTTAAAAAAAGGTGATGGGTAAGTATCAACACCACAGTTCAAAATCATGGCAATTCATTTTTTTTTAATAGCATGGTATTTTATAAAAAATAAAAAATGTTCGGAATTATCGCTTTTTGGTCAGAATTTCAGATTATAACTCCTTTTGTTTCATATGCTTTGTAAATATCTCCTTTTGATTCAGATAACTTTGTAAATAATCTCTTTTTGATTCAAATAACTTGTAAATATTTTAATACTGAAATAAAACATTAAAAAATGGTTAATTCTTTATTTTCATTGTTATTATTATAGAAAGACACAAAAAATTAAAAATTAGACTCGGATGTGCCCCACATCAGGTTCCAGGCAAATACAGCTGCTGTCATCATCATCACAGACTCGGTGTAGTTCAGTTTCATCATCACTATCAACAGCGGTATTAGCATTGTTAGCTAAAATTCTTTTATACCAAGATAATTCTCTCTGTTCAGGCCATTCATCTCCAAATTGCTTCTTTAGAAGATTTTCAACATCCTTTTTTTTATTAGCAGATAACCCATTCTGAAACCCTTCCAAGTTATCCAAATTCAAGGCATGTCTCTTTCCTCTTTTCAGAAGAGACTCATATGCTTCACCGTCACACTCAAATCTGTAGTTTTCTAAGGATTTTACCTTGCAGTCTGCCACATTTTTGTAATGGCCTCCTAAAGATTTAATGTCATAAAGGGACCAATGTTTATTTAACCCTTTCAGACCGGCGGGGGGGTGCAGTGTCAGGACTGCAATTTTTTTTTTTTTAATTTATAAGAAAATCTGTTCTAAATGACTAAACTTAATAGCAGGCATGAGTAATAGTGCTTAGATTTCTATTTTGAGGCTAAAATCTGGATTTTTTGTCATGGGACAATATGTCCCATCAGTCTTGAAACCAATACTATTTCCAGAGCATCTTCATACATTTTTATTAGATTTTTTACTTTTCATGACATAAATAAATCAACAGTAATCGAATCAATTTTATGTATTTTTATTATGAAAGAGTAACATTAGTATGTATTTTTCGTAAAATTTCCAACAAAATATCTCTATTATTTACTGAAATATTTTTATTTGTTTACTTATAGTCTAAGAGATCAGGCATAAAACTAAAACACTAAAATATGTTTGTTTATATATATTTGTTTACTTATAGATCAGGCATAATACTAAAACACTAAAATAACATTACCTATGTACTTGAAATGTTATTTACGCAAGATGCCATTCTGCAAAACAATTCTTGCACAAATATCTTTGACACGCAATGCACATAGTGAATGTTCGCGTGTCTTTTTTCTTTTGGGTGCAAGATACACACCTTTTGCGTTTATCTGCTTGAATGGGCAAGTGATTTACTCCACCTTCACCAGGTACAGGTCTTGTGGCAGTATTTGGTTTACGTAGGTTCTGAGACTGTTCCTTACCATATTCCACCATTTCTAACGACAAATCAACCAGAAAATTTTTCATGGAGCAATTTCGGTTTACTTTTTCCCTGTATATTACCCATGAATCGACTATTGCCATCTTCATTAGCCTGTAGAATACTTTTTTCCACCACTTGTTAGATTTTCTTTCAAATTCATGTTCCCCAACCATTCTGTCATTACGGTCTACCCCACCCATAGCATGTCTATAAAAGGCAACTATTTCCGGCGCTGGGACTGGAACCACATCTCCAGTTTTCAATTTTCTTCTTACTTCAGTTCTCTCAGGTCCGTGGCAGTTGCTCATTAGTACGACATCTTTGGTATCTTGCCATCTTACAGCTATTGTACCACGTCCATTCTCAACGAATGCCATCTCACCTTGTTTGAATTTTTGTCTTGGACAGATTTTGGGCATATTTTTTCGAATGAGGTTACAAGTTCCTAAACAGGGAAACTCCAAAGTATCCATGAGTGTCACTGACGTGAAGAATCTGTCAAAACAAATCGTTGTATCTGGATTTGTTATGGTGGAAGATAGGGTTCGTATCACTTTCTCTCCAAGTGTCAAATCTTGGGATTCTCTTGGGTTGAGTTCTCTACCAACATAAATATTCATATCGTAAGCATATTCATATCGTAAGCATATCCAGTCTTGGCATCAGCTCGTACCCACATCTTGATTCCTCTTTTCACCGGCTTCATAGGCATGTATTGTTTGAGACTAGAGCGCCCTTTGAATTTCGTCATAGACTCGTCAATACTTTGTACATGGCTGTCTTCTCTATATTTTTTGAAAGTAGTTTTCAGACAGTTTACCACATCATCCAGATAGTAAGTTTTTGACGCATCACTGGGTTTTTTAGGATCAGCAAAATATAATTTAGCAAGTAGAAATTTACATCTGTCACGACCTATGGCAGCTTTTATTACTGAGTTTCCCAAGGAAGGCTTCGAGGACCAGTAATCGGAAAAGGCAGGAAGTTGGTTATATCCCATAATTAGAGTACAGCCTAGAACTGTCATTACTTCTCCTCTGTCAGTAGCCGACATGTAACTTCGTTTTCGAGCTCTGGCTTCCCTATCATCAACTGCGTTTCTCGCTATTTCTATCCGCAATTTAGTACATTGGGTTATGTAATCAAGCAGACTTTTTGGAAAAAATTTCAAAAATATGTCAATTGGTTTGGAGTTTTCTGTAAAGGTTTCCGAGGAGCGGCATGCTCTTGGTAAACTTACAGCTTTTCTTGGCCTGAAATTTTCGTCGACTGGGCCCCAAGTAATAATGTTTACAGGTGTTCTTGCATTGTCGTTTTGAACTTCTACAGCGGCCGGTACCTGGTTTTCCCTATGTTCATTACTTTCCTCTTCATCTTCTACAGCGGCCGGTACCTGGTCTTCCCTATATTCATTACCTTCCTCTTCATCTTCTACAGCGGCCGGTACCAGGTCTCCTCTATATGCATTACCTTCCTCTTCATCTTCTTCCAGTAGTAGTGGATCTAATACTTCTACTTGCATGTAGTCATCTTCTTCATCCGAACTAATGGCTGATGATTCTTCGGAGCCATGGCCTCTACGACGAGATTTCTGAGGAGGAACATATACGTCGTCGCTCCCAACGGACTCGTCAAATGAACTCTCATCTTCATCGAGGTACTCGGCAATTTGATCATCTTTCAGAGGAAAGTTACTTTTTTTTCGTTTTGATGCCATTCTGAAAAAGCAAAGCTTGTAAGCGTACGTCCACATCTGGCGAATGCAACGTAAATGCGCGTGCATATTTTGGTCATGCCTCGCTCGCTAGATAAACGACCATCACTACTATGCACTCAAAACACCAGACAGATTTTTCAAACCACATAATTTTTTTGCTCGTGCACAAAACCGATATGAATATGGGTTCTTAGACTATATTGAGGTGAGTAAAAGGACTGATGGGACATAATTTCCCAATTTTAAATTTTCCATGCCAAAATGCAATGTTTTTTTTATTGTTTTCACACAATTAGAAAGAATTTGGGCAAAATAACGTAGTACATAAAAAACTTACCTAAATACAACGCAAAAAACCATTTATTGACCACCTTTTTATGACCAGAATTCAACTGTCGTTACACTCTTGTTTTCGTTTATATGACCACAGACTATAAACTAATGTTGCCACACTAATACTACCAATGTCAAATTATAAATCGATAACTACCGCACCGTTTGGGACGGGTAGTCCCATTTATAAGGTAAAAATTAAGCTGCAGTCCTGTGGTGAATTTGTATGGGACATAATGTCCCATCAGTCCTGAGCTGTATGGGACATATGCATACCAGCAGGTCTGAAAGGGTTAAGATCAGCACCTTTCCATGGTTTTCAAAAATTTTGTGGTATTCCTTTGGTGTAGTAATTACAGGAAACTTCCTAATTTCCTTCTCCAACCGACCAAAGACCCGGTCTGCTGGGAGGAAGCTGTGGCCTCTGACAGGGAATGTTAAGTTAATCTGTCTTAAATGTGGAGGTGCATTGTTATGTAGCCAGAACAAGAGCATATGAACGATATGGCTGTTCTTGTTCTGGCCGCCACAGCCATCACAGAACAGTCTCAGTGTTGTTATTTCAGCAGGTATATCGAGTCCATTCAAGTAAGTGTACAGAGCGGAACCAATTTCCACTGACCCCCTACTGGCTTGAGTCTCATTCCAAGTAAAAAAAGTTGTTTTTTTAGACTTTAAGTCAACTATACAAAAATTGTAGAGACTGACTTGCCGGGAGTAAAAGGCATCCTGGATAGGAGTTCTCGGTAGAGGTTGGACCTGCTGTAGGTCGAAACAGAAAGATATACTCCCTTCTACTTCATCCTTCATGTGCTGATAGAAAGCATTAGCCCGGAGTTTGTGTACCCTTTTTTCTACCATAAATGTTTGTTTCTTGGCTGGATCACGTTCGTTTTTTATTTTGTTAGACCAAAGGGTACAAACATTACAGGCATCAGAGGAAGGGCATGAGAAGCCAATATTAAAGTCTTTATAAAATATATCATAAAACATTGATCGTGATACCATTAAATTGGCAGGAACAGAACTATTGTAATGCCTCAACAATTTGGCACCATTCAACTCTGAACTTAGATAAATTCTTTTACTTTTTAATCTATTATAATGACTTTCCTTTGCTGGCAGTGCATTAAGAAAATTTCTGAGGCTCTGTTTTTTTTCTTCACTTTTAGTAGATTTTCTGTCCCCTCCTCTGTTTTCTTGCGGGAGAACTCCTTTGTACGTGGATGTGTTGATAGTTTGCAACCGTTTGTTTGTTATTGAGAAAGTGACCTTGAAAAATTCTTTACATACAGTTACCATTTTGTTCTTTTTTGATAACAAATGATAGGAGCAGGACATTTTTCTGTTTCTAAGCCCAGTACCTAAACCACCTCTTCTTCTCTGAGGTTCATATGATGTCATTAATCTCGTCAAATAAACATCTTGATTGACTTTACCGTTTTGTGCAAAAAACAACTTTCGGTTTTTTATAACATTCCGAAGTGTTACCCTCAGACCAAATAAAAAACTTAAGACGGAAAACTGCCAACAGCGAAGTGAAGCCCGTTTTCTAAACATGTGGTGCCCATGCCGGTGTTGCCATGAGAATTTAAATAACCCAAACTAAAAAAAATAACGGTAACGTTATTACAAGAATTAATAACATTATTACATGATATTATAACAAAAGTGTCCTGGTTATCTAATGGCAGTGTTTACACTATCAATATTATCGATACACGGTATCGCGATCCAGTATTGTATGAAAATATTCCTGTATCGCGTGATAATACTCATAGTGTAAACACTGCCATTCCGACGTGAGGTGTTGGTAAGAAGAAGAAAATACAGAAAAAAATTCAGAAATAAAAATACTGGGTATTTATTTTGTATGTCACATTTATTAAAAAAATATTATTAATACAAAAATACTAAGTATCTACATTTTTGGGGGATATTCTTGCAATTCATATAGAGGCACATAGATGGCGCTGTCAAAAAAAATCCTATTATCATCTATCATCCATAATACAAGCTTTACTTTGATTATTTCTATCTAATTTATTTACCAATTTGTTATTCATTGCCTTATTTTAATTATAAACCTTTGTGCTGAATCAATTTCTTGTAAGATTGCCTTTTACGTTCCACTGATTTGGAAATAGTTTCTAACTTAGCAATGTGGTGGAACCTAATGCTTAAATATTTCTCAATTACACACCGTATTAAATTAAGTTTATGTTCCTGTCCAGCATATTCATGTTTAATCTCTAAATTGATAAAAACCTGGTTGTTTCCAATGAATCTCTTCAAGATATTCGTGACAATAGCGCAATGTTGATTTTCTGCGGTTATTGTAATATTTTCAATCAATATTTTTCGAACAACTGCTTCACAAGTGACACATATCTCAAAAAGATCCTTAGACGGGAAACGAAGACCGCCTTTGTTTTTCAAATTAATGAGCTTATGAAAATAAAGTTTCTCATCAGTCTGCAAGGAATCTAAACATTCAGTGCATTTTATACTTTTAACCAGATAGCGCACTGTACTCCCAGATATGTATCCAATTATAATTTTTTCATAGTCATCATATGCATTGTCATGTAAACGACTGGCCCAATCAACCGATTCATTGACAATTTCACGAAGAAGTTGCAACGAAGATTTTTCATTGCTTTCTTCTTCTTCGTGTCTATATGACGATGTAGTGCTATTTATAATTTGAGTCGTTGAAGTACAGTTAAGTATTGCAATATTTTCTAAAGGAACGCAATTACCTTTTGTCAGACATTTTAATTCTAAATGTGACAGTATTTTTCTGTAGCTTCCTTTAAATTGTCTTACGTTAGGGTTATCATTAAACCCTCCATGCATCCTGATAGACGTAAATAGTATTTCCAAATGGTGCTGACTTAATTTGTATGTAGGTAAGAATATACTTCATATACAGAACCTTTAAGCTTTCAATATTAATTAATGTACCAATAAATCCGGCTTTACATTTGCTTTCCACGACTGGTTTATAATAACGTGTGATTACAAACACAGGTCGCCCATCCCTTTTGACTTTCTTTTTTGTAATAGTTTTCACTTTTAACTCTAATATGTATTTCGCCAAAATATCTAAAAAATCAAAAATTTTATCTTTATTGGCCATACATAGTGGTTTTTTATAATCAAATTGCCACATTGTTCTCGTGTTGAATATGTCGAACATATCATTAAACCGTTGAATAAATATTTCGGTAGCTTCAGATTTCTGAAAAAACGGGAGATTTAACTCTTGTCTACAAATTTTCAAAGCATTTGCGACACTAGTACTTAGGAGCTGAGTGGCTAGTTTCACTTTCATTATCTGATTTTTAAAGTGAATGTGTCTTTTTGAAAGTTTATTTGCGAGGTGGATTCCCTCCTCATTTTGCAAATCATTTAACAGTTCTAAAAACTGCCATTTGATCAATTGATCATTTTCATCAAGGAATTCTTTTTTTGATTCGAACTGATTTCTTACAAGTTTAATAACGTGACTAGGATCAACGATGCAAGTTACTTCGTATTGAGCATTTGGGTGAGGATGTTCAAAAGTAGTTTTTAATCGTTTTACATCCTTGAGATCGCATCCAAGTAATTCAATTGCGGTAAAATTTGTCGAGTGCCCATCGAACGTTAACGAAGCGACATCAACTCCGGCATCAAAACACTTAATCAGACACATTCTGATGAGATTTGCTTTTTGCTCCCCAGTTATACCGTTGATTAGGAAGTATCCTAATGGTATTTTAAAACGGTTATTAATCCCTACTAATAAAAACACTAATGCCTGAGAGGCCAAAGGAGCAGTTTCTTCTGTACGTCCAGTTCCCATATCGACAAAACCAATATATTTCTCTCTATCCCACAATTTTTGAGATCGAATAGCCACTTCGTCAAAGACCAAGTTGCATATGGGTTTATGTTCACTTATTTCGGATTTAGCCTTCAATGCTTGGAAAGATTCTTCCGTAAATCCAGGCTCTCCTTTTATATGTCCATACCATTTAGCTAACGTTTTGGGGTGCGGAAGGCAAGTATTAAATGTAGCTCTAACATACTCATAGGCTTTAGGTGAGTAAAGGTGCTCCCACACAGCAGTTATATAACGCTATAAAACAGTTTGTAACACGATAACATTTTATAACAGTGTGTAACAATACGCTACACCTTGTTAAGAAATGTTATATGTTATAAACGCTCCCACACTGGTTGAATACGTTGTATAACACCATATAACATTATGTAACAATCAGTTTGGGTTTGTCTTTCGAGAAGGCTGGTAGTGACTCATAATGGAGGAAGTGCTAATAGGTTTGGCTTTTATTTTTTGTTTGAAAAAAAAGAAGAAAAGGCGATCTTACTGGATGCGTCGAACTCTGAAAGCGAGAGAACATTACAGTGCTACAAAATATTTGGAGGATTTGGGTATTGATGGCTGTTTGAACGATTTTTTAAGAATGAACAGTTCAGAATTTGAATTTCTCCTGAATTTAGTCGGAAAGAATATTGCTAGGCAGGATACTAATTGGAGAAAATCTATAAATTATACAGAAAGATTAGCAGTTACATTAAGGTTTTTAGCAACCGGTTGCAGTTACGGTAGTCTTGGAGATGTGTTCAAAATATCACACCAACTTATAAGTATGATCATACCAGAAGTATGCGAGGCTCTCGTCGAGGGATTACAAGAATATTTACACGTAAGTACAAATCAATACTTTTATTTCAATGTTAACATTAATAACATTTACAAAATACAATAAGTAAGCTAAAGTTTAATTTGGCAGTATTTTTAATGACAAATATAGCAAGAAAACGAAAAACGAATGTTGATCCAAAGTAATCATTTGTTTTGGATTGATTGCAACAAATCATCAAATGATTGCGTAGAATCTTCACTGAATTGTGGGACGTTGGTAATTGAAGTTTTATCCAATGAAGTGGATGGACTTGGTGTATTAATATATTCTCTGCTATCAGTGCTAATATTAACCGAAGAAGTGGATGGACTTGGTACACTGTTGTATCCGAAAGCACCAGCAGCATTACTGGGTCTCTCCATCGTATTGGTTGGCCAATCATATTCTCCCGTGGAAGCACTGAACAAAATATTATTAATATGATATTGCGCGGTATTTCTGGCATGAGCATTTTTAATTTCTTTAAGTTTTCTTGCGACATATTCTCCAAAAATATCAGTTTCGTCTCTCTCGCGTCTACTCTCATACATTTCTTTTAAGAGTTTCAAAGCTTCCTCTGATGTTTTATCTTCTGTAACTTGTGGCCTGAATCTTTTACGAAATGTTTTCGGGGCAGTGAACGGCTTCTCATTTGGTACGCCGGAGTCAGTATTAGTGTCACTTATTGCTTTTTCGCTTTGAGTTTCGTTGACCTGAAATGAATAAGCAGTTGAGATTATAATTGATTCTTTAACTAGTACTACACTACCTGGCAGTTGTCGCTTTCAATTTCA
Organism: Scrobipalpa costella; assembly: GCA_949820665.1. NCBI lineage: Eukaryota > Metazoa > Arthropoda > Insecta > Lepidoptera > Gelechiidae > Scrobipalpa > Scrobipalpa costella. The sequence goes on from OX463309.1 coordinate 11,940,648, forward strand.
AAAAATATTATCGCGCATGCGTTGCCCCTACAATTTGAACCTTTCTCATGTAGTATTTTTAATTATTCTTGTTATACTTGTCACATCAATGGCTAATTTATTAAATAAAGCTAGATTAGTGTAAATAAATAAATATAAATAAATAAATATATACGGACAAATCACACTGATTGTGTTGGCCCCAAAGTAAGTTCGAAACTTGTGTTATGGGATACCAACTCAACGATACAATATCTTATAATAAATACATATATAAATAACATCCAAGACCCAGGTCAATCAGAAAAAGATCATTTCTCATCATGACCTGACCGGGGATCGAACCCGGGACCTCTCAGGTAGCAGTCCGGTGTGTTAACCGTTACGCCACGGAGGTCGTCAAAAAAGTGTGGAAGTTTACTACGAAACAATTTAAATGTATATGTTTTATTTTATTTCAGATGCCAACATCTGTTCAAGAATGGTTACAGGTTGCAAATATTTTTTTTAAACTGTGGAATTTTCCCCATTGCCTGGGAAGTATCGACGGAAAACACGTAGCCATACAAAAACCAATAGGAAGCGGAAGCGAATATTACAATTACAAAGGATTTTATAGTGTTGTTCTTTTAGCATTGGTTGACGCAGAATATAATTTTTTATACGTAAATATTGGGTGCCAAGGACGTATAAGTGATGGCGGAGTATTTGCAAACACACTCTTACGAAAAAAAATAATTGAAGGTAATTTGAATTTACCAAGAGATTGCCCACTTCCAGGAAGAACCAAACCTGTTCCTTATGTATTTGTAACAGATGACGCATTTCCGTTGGAAAAGCATTTGCTAAAACCTTTTCCAGGACCCCAGGACAACAATACTAAAGAGAGAAAATTTAATTATAGAACGAGCCGCGCAAGAAGAACGGTAGAGAATGCGTTTGGAATTTTGTCAGCCAGATTTAGAGTATTACGAAGTATAATTTTATTAGATCCTCAAAAGACTACTACTTTAATTATGGCATGTGTGCTTCTACATAATTTTTTGAGGAAAACCAAATCAAGCACTATTTACGCCCCACCTCAATATTATGATAAGGAAAATTCAGATGGTACGCATACTTCCGGACAATGGAGATCAGATACACAGCAGTTAACATCACTGCAACCAGTTGAAACACAGACAGAAGATGGGAAAGTAATAAGAAATGAGTTTGCTGATTATTTTTCACACCAAGGTTTGCTGGATTGGGCTTCTAGCTATTATTAACCATAGTTAAAATTATTACTCACCGACAATCCCCCATCAACAGTTTCTTCTGGCTTATTTCGATCTTTTAAAAATAAAAGTTTTTTATACGCAAACCATTTAGGTATATCGTCAGCCCCCGCACCTGATTTAGGCTTCTTACACTCTCTCTGAAATTGGCCTATAAGTGACCGCATTTTTTTTTCAATCGCCTGTTTATCTAAATTAAATTCAGCTGCAATTTGCATCCACGCGTCATGTTTTTTATTTCGATCCTTGTATTCATCCATCTGCGTATTCCACAAGACTTGTCTCTCTTGAAATAGTTCAATCAATGTGATCACATTTTCATTACTCCAAGTAAAACCAGACATTTTGTCAAATCACATATAATACGTGCTTCACCCACCACTTCACTAACCGAAATGCGTACGTGACGAGACGAACGCGCGCGCAATCCCCCCGCGCCCTTCCGCTAACGTCCCGCTGAGGTTCTGATCATGTTATACAACAAAAGTTATATTTTGTTATAACATGTTGTAATCAGTTGTAAAACATTTTGTTGAATTAAGTTTTATAACATTATTAACAATTTATAACTTTTGTTATAATTTGTTAAAAAAAGTAGAACAACAAAAGTTAAGCAACATTCTATAACGTTATATAACTGCTGTGTGGGAGCACCTTAATAGTTTAGAGTGAGACAAAATTTTTTCATGGCCGGGGTATATTTGATATTCTTTTTGTACTTTTTTCTGTTTAATGCGTTAAACATGTCGATGACGGCAACATTGCCATTTAATTAATTAAACAGGTCTGTATCTATGTAGTTTTCCTTTTTTAGATTATTTAGTATTTCTCTTAATGATTTATTTCTCGAATGAAGCCGTCGAACTTTTTGGTTTAAGGTTTTTATTTTCTTTTTATTCCTGTTTAGTTTTGTCTCTAACAATGTTACTCTTTTCCGTAGCTTTTGCTTCCTGGGGGTATCATAAATTGATGGATCTGGTTGAACCTAAAAGAAAACAGAACAATATTACAGGGAGGTATTAAAACTAGAGTAATTTGTGAGTGATTGTTTAAAAAAGTATAGTATCTCACTTACAGGCACAGCACATGAAACAGTATGCTGGTTTAAGTCCGGAACCGACAGGTCTGGTGCGGTGGCAGTTAGAACCTTGAAGCAAACAGAAGAATATTAAAATTCTTTACAAAAACGCAGTCAGATATTTGAATTACACGTATAGGTATTTATTTGTAGGAGAACATTCCGAAAAGTATGTAACTATGTTACTTACAGCACATGAAGTAGAAGGCTGGTTTAAATCCGGAACCGACAGGTCAGGTGCGGTGGCAGTTAGAACCTTGAAGAAAACAGAACAATATTAAATCTTCACCAAAACGCAGGCAGATATTCGAATTACACGTATAGTTATTTGTACGAGAATATCCCGGAAAGTATGTAACTATGTTACTTACAGCACATGAAGTAGAAGGCTGGTTTAAATCCGGAACCGACAGGTCAGGTGCGGTGGCAGTTAGAACCTTGAAGAAAACAGAACAATATTAAATCTTCACCAAAACGCAGGCAGATATTCGAATTACAGGTATAGTTATTTGTATGAAAATATCCCGGAAAGTATGTAACTACGTTACTTACAGCAAATGAAGTAGAAGACTGGTTTAAGTCCGGAACCGACAGGTCTGCTGCGGCATCAGTTACAGCACATGAAGTTAAAGGCTGGCTTAGGTTAAAATAATTTGATTGATCTACTATAGCAGGATCATTTTGCTGGAAAAAGGAAAAAAAGGGAGAAAATCAAAATAGGAGAACTTATTTTTATGTATAATATATATAGTGTAAATACTTGCAACATTTGTAGGTTGGCTTAGGTCCACATCATCTAATCCATCTATTACGTTTGGTAAAATCTGATGGAAAAAACAAGACAGTGTTTTACTAAAGTTATCAACATAAGAAGTAGGTATCTCATACAAAAGTCGAATATGTTAATTATTACAAAGTAACCTTTGGATATCCTTTTTTTGCCACACGACGTAACCCCTTCTTTGTGTAGTATAAATCGTCGATTTTAAAATGTGCTGAACAAACTACGCTGCGGGAAGTTGGTTGCCATGATATTTCCTTCCGACTTTCACGAATTACTGATATCCATTTCAGTTTCATTTTTTGATCTCGTTCCGGAAATCTAAAAAAAAGCGAACTGGAAAGTAGGTATTACAACACATACCACTTCACTTAAAAAAGAAACCGCCTTTTGTCAAGCCCCAATGGACGGATGGGGATTGACGGAGTTCCCGCACGAATTTCGCGGTGCTAGACAGGTTAAAATATATTGATAAATGAAATGAAATTTATAAACTATTACAAGTAACGAGTAACGTAACGTTGCGTGTCACATTACCCAATAATATGGTAAACTAAAAACACTTCAACATGGCAACACTTGTTGTGTTCCAAGCAATAACCTCCAATTTTATTTTGATTTATTGAAAATATTGGTTTCCAAGTTACTTACGTGTGAAATGTGATTCCATCCTGCTTTTTATCTTTTGAAGATTGTTTCGTACACCCTTTCACAACACAATTTGGCATTTTGGCACGTAAATTGAAGATTTTTGATAACGTCTTGCCCCGCGCGCCGCTATATCTCGACTGACAAGGCAAGGCGTAGTTTCGTTGTACGTTTGTGCGTGTAATTGTGTATGTACACGTCGAGGCGTAGTTTTACCGGCTTCACTTCACTGTCGACAGCGTTCCGTCTTAACTTTTTTATTTGGTCTGAGGTGTTACCGAAGAACATTTGAATTTACTGGAGGTCTTGTGTTGACATGGCTGCTTAAAATTAATACCAAGAGGATCCTTATCTGTGTACCTAAAACAGAAAATTTTATTATCAAAGTTGAAGACCATACTATGATCCTTTGTACTAGAACATGAACAGTGCTCAGTGGACTCATGGTAAAGAAAGTACTTACGTCTTCTTTTTATAAGTAGACCGATCTTTTCGTTGTTTCTTTCTCGGACCAGAATTCAACTGGCCTACAGTGTCCATTTTAGAAAAAACACACGCTGAACGGATGTAATTGTCTATTTTATAATCAATTCAATTCAATTATAATCTTTTTCTGAAAAAATACAGAAAAGTCAACGCGTTTGGCGGAAATCACAGCAGAAATTGACATTGACGAATGACGAAACAGAAAAAAAAATAAACTGTTTTTAATCATACATTTTTTAGCTCTGGATGAAATATATCTCTTTTTGATCAAGACATTTCTTTCTAAAAATATCGTTCGGAAATAACTCTCTTTGATTGAAACTTGAAATTTGAACCTCGTTTTTGTATTGGAAATATAGCTTTTTGAAGCAAAATGTGTGCACAAGTTGGTGTATTCGAACATAGAGAACAATAAAAAAAAATAAAAATGTAAAGTGGATTTATCTCCTTTTGAACAGAAGCTCCTCATTTATAAAACCAAAATCAATGTAGAAAGAAAATAAATCAGTACCCTATGTACAATACAGGCGAATATATTGCTAGGTTAGCTTGTTTGCCTATCCTGGCATTGAAGGTCTGCTTTAAAGTTCAGTCTACTTGTGTCCTAGCAAAGTTATTGAATCTCTTCACACCAAAAAGAACAGAATATTTGAGGAGGTTAGGAACAAAAAGCATTCAGACGCATAAGGTCCCGCTCGCAAAACGTCCCTGTGCTTATAAATGGTGCCGTTCTTATAAAGTCCCCTTCGCAAAACGTCCCTCTCTCAAACTGTCCCTCTCAAAATGTCCCCCTCTCGAAACGTCCCCATCTCAAAACTTCCCATTCGCAAAAATTCCCAAGCTTTACTAATACTTCCATAACCAATAGTACCCTCCGGAGCGATCAGTCCACTTTCCGGATCGGTCTACTCTTTTTTTCCTAATCCGTCTATTTCCTGATCGGTCCACTTTCCGGATCGGTCTACTTTCCCGATTGTACAACTATTGCACTCCTAAAAAAAGTGACGGAAAATGACAGATGTCAATGTCAGAAAACATGACACCAGAATGAAGTTTCAAGAAAAAAAATGTCAAATGACAGGTGACAGCTGTCAAACTAAAACCTCATTTATCTCGGAATCTACGTCCGCCAGACCACTCATGTCTTAGAGAAAGTTGTAGGTCTTGACGAGATCTACATATCAGATGACAGCTGTCAAACTAAAAACTGCTACTTTTTTGCTACTTTGACATTTTTCTTTTTTTAAAACAAATTTATTAACAAATTTTAGCAATGTAGAAAGTAGACCAATCGGGAAAGTAGACCGATCGGGAAAGTGAACCGATCGCTCCGGAGGGGAAATTAAACTGTTACAGGGGGGAATACACGTGCCTGTAACTGGTACACTTGCACATAATAATGTATCATTATTGTGAGTGTGACGAATCGGGCCTCATTGTATGAATGAAAATTTTGATGACGAATCGGTCTTGTGACGAATCGGACCTAAGTCAAAAGTGTGATAAAATAAAAAAATGAACATTAAAAAGATTTATTATCTTATAAGGATACATGAAATAAATTCATTTCACTTAAATGTTGAATTTTTATCATAACGAAAATAATCATTTCTTCTTAAAACTAAAAATTATCCCTTCAGACGCATAGTAATTAAAATTTTAATTTTTCAACTAAGCTTGCAATAATGTAATTCGGTTTAAAAAATGGGCAATACTCGTGCGACCTTCAGTTAGTGATTTCACCAACTTCTTATACCTTTTATTAAAGTATATATCACAATTCCTTCGGTTCTTGTTTATAGGATTGAAAACTCTTTGAATAATTCTGCGTGTGGATCGTCGAGATTCTTTGCTTATTTTTTGTATGAACCAAAATAGACCCGGACGTTTCGGTAACTTTTTATTGAATCTGCTATTCCAACCTTCTACTGCGTTTGTTGTTCTGTGAAGTTGGTTTGCACAGCTTATTACAGCAGGCCGCAATCTCGGGTACCATTGTTTCTGGTAGTAATCAATAAACTTTTCCATCACGTCGTCTGTATCCGGAGTATTTTGTAAAATATGGGACCAAGCTTCTCGGATAAAGTTGGCAGGAACTAGTGGCAAATTTGCACTCCAGCGAGCTATCATTCTCCTTTTCTTGGTGGTAGTGACGCCAAGAGATTTGCATTTCTTCCACACTGCGGCGTTAAAATGCCGATAACATCCACTTAAGTTAACTTGTGGGAAAACTTTAACAATAGCATTTAGCTGTGCTTGTTCAAAGTCACATTTAAAATTGTGAATGGTTATTCCTAATTTTGTTTTGATAATTTCAAAAAGTCGCGTATAATGCATTTCTGTTTTTCCAGCTAAAACTGCAAATATTACTGGCACAACATCAGTACACTTCGCGTTTGATGCTATATCCAAGTGAATAGTGTACACTTGATAATAGGGAGTAGGAGCAGTATGAAATGTGCCATCTCCAAAGTACTGACCCTGTTTAAATCTTCTCATAAAATTTCGAGCAATAGTACTGCAAAATACCAAAACTTCACCGTCGTTCTCATCATCACGTATGAGAAAATTTTTGGCTAATGGGTTCGGTATATGTACCTCGCTGCAATGTTCAAAAGCCATTTTGTTTGCATTTAAAATCTTTTTACGTTCTCTGTAAAATCTATCTTTTTTTGAGGTAAATCGTGGTGCATATTTAGGGTCAATGTGTTCCATATTTTTGTCAAAAATGTCTTCCATTGGCCCGAGGTCCTCGCATATATCCTTTTTACTTTTATTAAGGGCGAGAAAGATGTCATTTTTCACTTGACTTGATTCACATGAATGATCAGATGGTGAAGCCGCTCGAAGTAAACAATTTTCTTTTTTATTTAACGTGACGGATGCATTACATGTTCTATCAACGCATCGCCATTGTGTACTTCCACTTCTGTTTTTTCTATTAAAATTATATCGAAATCCATCAGACAACACCGTTTTTTTCCCTTTTTGTGTTAAAGAAAACTCGAAATTTTGTATGTAGACACTCATTGTAGAAAACAGATAAGTTAGGTACCACAACCAGTCTGATAGTCACAAGTAAAACAAAAGAAATTCGTGACAGACTGACATGAGAACCATATTTATTTTATCAAACGAAGAATAATTTTAAGCACATTACATTAAAACCTCTTTACTGAAGTGGCCAGTGATTAAATAGATTGTATTGCATCTAGAGTACAACCAGATATCGAATTCGGAACCCGAAATGTATGAAATATGTAGGTACCTGGTGATATCCGATATCGGAGCGGACAATGTGGAAACTTTCGCAACCCCAGAAAACCCATTGGTGTACTACGGGACGTTATGAGATGGGGACGTTTTGAGAGGGGGACATTTTAATAAAGGGACTTTTTGAGAAAGGGACTTTTCGAGAAAGGGACATTATGAGAAAAGTGAAAAGGGACGTTTTACGAGCGGGACCTTATGCGTCTGAATGACAAAAAGAGTCATTTACACTTTTTAATTATTTAAGTTAATTAGGAAAATTAATATTTTTGTTGATCTATACAATTCTAAATTTCTTTTATTTGTCATTGTATTATTATGGGTCAATATTTAGATAGATTTTAAAGTTTCAAGATTTTTTATGTATGTTTTAAAATTAAATAAAGTACATATAAGATGTCACCTTTTGATCCAGTTACATGTAAATTTCACCATTTGATTCAATAGTTTGAGAAAATGTTACCTTTTGAAGCTTACTGTCTGAAAAATGTCGCCATTAGAAACACATTAGAAAAAATAAAAAATATTACAGATTCATACAAATATGTTTATTTTTATATCATACATGTAATTCTCCACAATCAGATTCTAAGCAGTCACATCTATTTTCATTATGTTCATTGTCATTTTCAGTTATATTACTCTCATACAAGATATCACAATACCATTTTAATGAAGGGTCGTTTTTCCAGTTTTCTCCAAACTGTTTTTTGAGTAAACTTTCCACATCCTTTTTTTATGCACCCTTGATAAAGTGGCCCAGTTGTTTCTCAACAAAATTGACATTGCTCAAGTTGGTTTTTCTCTAAGTAGATTTTTCTATGAAATAAGTCACTTTTTGAACAAACTTTATACAGATCATGATAGAACTTAACCTTCTGAATTGATTAACATTAAAAAAAAAATTAGAACCAGATACGTAAATGTCACTTTTTGTTCCTAACCTCCTCATTTGTAGCGGCTTACTTGTTTTTGTTGCACATGGAGGGATGTCAATGTTTGGAGATACAGTTTTTAAATGTTGATGTAAGGTCAGTCAGAAATGCCTAATACTTGTCCTAAATTTATCGAAATTCAAGTAGGTAATGGAGGGAGAGGCTAAATACCTAATCTGGAGGAGACACTAAACTTACTAAATAGCTTTAATTCCACCACTTCCCCCCCCATTATGAGGGGCGTATTTATCTTACCCGTTAGGTTAAAATAAAGGAAAATACTGATTCTCCATTGGGTTGAAATTAAAAAAAACTGTTTCTTCATTGAGTTGAAATAAAAGCAAATACTGTTTATTTTATTATATATTTTGTACACATGTTTAATACACAGTTGGAGAAATGGTTCTAATTAATTTGTTTCAACCCAGCATCCCCCCACATAATATTTCTTAATTTGTGTCTGCAACATTCAGGGTGGTTACAAATTGTCTTTTTTGATGAATCTCATTACAACCAGAAGATGGATAATTGGGGTTGGAGTGGTTCACATTTATTTTATTTTGTATTTCAAGGAAAACCAACAGCTATCATGTATGTAACCATGTTGTTCTTTCCACATTGTTTTTTAAACACTTGAAAATAAACCAGCTAAAAGTTACACTTGGGTGAGATTTGAAACCACAGTCTTCGGGGTATCGTGCAGACACTCTTAACCACTGAACCACCAAGTGATTCAACCCAACCAGTGAAACACGTAGCCTGTTTGAAATGTCAATACCATGGGTTCAAATCCCACCCAAGTGTAAATTTTAGCTTGTTTATTTTCAAAGTGTCAAGTTATATACACGCATAATGAGGGAGACATTTAACTAAATAGGTTCAAATTCACCACTTCCTCTCATAAGTGGGGGTTTATTTAAAATAAAATCCAGATTTTGTAATTATTTATTTTATAATGTTTTATACTATAAGAAAAAATTATAGGCTATAAGAAAAAAAGTTTTACACATTCAATCAACTTTATTCAATGCGTTGGGTGTGGGTAGGGTTACCAGGCCTAAAACTGAAAAATCCTGTCTGCCAAGTCTAAAAATCCTAATTTTGAAACAAAATAGCCGGCCATATGTGTATAAGTAAATAAAAATCACAGATTTAATAACGTTTTTATTTATTTTATTTAAATTTTTGGTTGCTAGCAACCGCTTTCAAAAAGTTTGTTTTTCCAGCTATTTCGCAATAAAATTGTTCGCACGACACGTGCTTATAGTTGTATTGCGTAAGCAATATGGCTCTTACTGACTCCACTGAAAGTCTGTTTCTTTCTTTGGTCCATTGTGAAGTAATAAGAGAAAAGACTCTTTCCACATTTGCGTTGTGTGGCAAAATACTAAAGAAGTACTGACAAATCTTCAGAAATTCTGAAACTCTGGAGCTGTCGTTAATTGTGTTAAAAAAATACACTATTGCTTTTCAGCAAGCTCTTCGTAATAATCGCTCTGCTTTGTAGTTAAAAAGTTCTTAAGCAGGCAGAACTCTTCAAACAGTTTTGCGTCATTTATAGGAATTCCTTTGTCTCTCAAAAACACTAGAGCGTCCGTTATTTTGTCAAATTGCAGATCCTGCTTTAACCCTTAATCAGGCATAGTACGATTTATCGACCACCTAGGTAATTGGAGTTTTATAGTGATTTTTGTTTTTTTTTTTAATTGATAAAACCTTTATTTGATTACCAATATTTGTATCTTTCGTATGAAGCTTAACATTTTTAAATAAACATTTCTCTTTTTAATAATTATGTGAGTCTATGCTACTTGAAATAAATAAATAAAAAATAATTATGAATTATTTCATTTTAGGAAAAATAATTATTCAAAGAAAGTGGTCATTATATGCCCTATGTCCGTCTGGCAGTGGTATGACATGGACACTGTTTCCATTATACATAATAAAATACACATAATTAATACATTTTGAAATTAAAATATAATTGTATTTTTTTAATAAAAATAACATTCTACGTTTTAATCATTAATAACTAAAATAACATACTACGTTTTTTTAACATAACAAAAATTAAATTATCTTTTTTTTAAACATAAATAACATTATTAGCGTACAATTTTTTTTATTTAATCTAAGATTTAAAAAAATGGCACCACCACAGTTTCTACAAAAAAGTTCATTTATTGCCGCAGTACCACGTCGGCAATAAAAAAAATCCGTTGCAGGACCACATTTCAAACATCTATCAATTTGTGCAATGTTTTCTTCCGATAATGATATATCCATTCTAGGCAAAGCGTCGATAAATATTTCCACAGCCATCCTGGTGGGAATCGTTAGTAATAATATTTTTTCTTTGAACATATTAATCTGAAAGTAACACACATGTAAGTATTTTCATTTCATTAATATCACACGGCACGCGACTGGTAAATACTCCTTACGAAATGATTAATATAAAAAACTTACAATTTCAAACAGCGTTTCTGTATCATTAAAATTTAATTCATTTTCCATTTTTTTTTTCTAATGTATCGGATATTTTCGTATACACAATTGTATAAAGTGATTTTGGGTTGTGTCTTGGGTAAAACATTTTATTTATTTTCATGCAATAAGTATCTCGACGACATATTATCGAAACAAAGAAACAGTGCATTGTCAAAAATAGTGTTCTTAAAATTGAAAAGATTATAACCAGCCAGCACTGATTCTTTTGTACCAAAAAACATACCTTATTGGACTCCTTGGTGAAAGTTCTCAAAACATGGGTATATACAAATTGGAACCTTGCAAATTTTACACGTATAACTACTTCTCTTTGGAACAGCTTTTGTACTGCAATATAATTACATCTTTTAGATGTGCTAGAAATTGGCATATGCAAACCAACGTTTGCTAAGCGTATTTCACTAGGTACACCAAAATTTCCACCATTTTTATTTTTGAATATTGTTGCTTTCCGTTTTCGTGAACAAAAACCATTTACAAGGGCTCTGCTAAGCCTTAAACGGAAGTCACTATGAGCACAATCCATTTTACTTTGTTTGTATAGAATGTACGAATTGATTACGGCAGCTTCAAATAAATACCAGAAAATACGAAGCCAGTTTTTCCTTGATCTCCGACCCAAGGTATATGAAGATTTTAGGTGGTCGAATAAATCGACGCCTCCCATTGTTTTTGTGTATTCGCAAATAGCCTGAGGACAAAATATTTCCTTCTTGGTACCATCTTTTTGAGTTCTGTTAATAATTTCAACTCGCCGTGGGTCAAATGCATTGGACATGACTAACACATATTTTTTATCATGCCATCGAAAAACGTTGGATGTGAATATTCATACATAAATTCTCCTGGAACAAGTTTTTCAGCCTTCCTTGGAGTTTCTTTAATTGAGAGTGGGATTCCTTTACGGTTCGCAATAAATGTTCCAACACAATAAATACCCTTGCTATGTAGTGTCTCCAAAAGGGGCAAGCTTGAAAAAACCTGTCGATGGCAATTAAAGTATTCGCTGGTACATTCTTGCACAGAGAAGTGACAACTTTGTAACCTAGTCCTGCATTATTGATTGATGTAAAATCCGTATTATCCCTTCCCGTATAGATGTTGAATTCGTATAAATAACCTGTTTTAGCATCACAGCGACCCCAAACTTTATACCCACGTTTAATAGGCTTAGCAGGCATATACTGCTTAAGAGTACTACGACCTTTGAATTTGATCATACTCTCATCAATGCTCTGTCGTTGTGACTGACTTGCATTTTCAGTAAATGTGTGATTGAGTATATTCATCATCTCTCGTACTTTAAATAATTTATCATGTCCCGGTAAATGTCTTGGTATAGCATCGTCATTATTACACACATGTAAATTTTCAAGAATCTTTTTATATCTTTTGCACGTCATAATTTGGCTACTTTCTTTATGTTTATAGAAATCATCAGTGGACCAGTACAATTCAATATTAGATAAAGGACATAGACCCATCATTATTGTCATTCCTAGGAATGCACATAGTTCTTTGTTTGTTATATCTTTATAATTTTTACTATTTTGTTGTTTTGCATATAAATTTGTATTTATAACAATGCGTTCTTGTAGTTCAAGAGGAAAAAGATTTTGGAAAAATTCTAGTGGTCCATTTTTATTTGTTTGCACCTTGAATGGTTGTAATCCGTTGTCAAATTTATTTTCTGCGATGGTACCTACGGCTCTACCCCAATATTTTTAAGTATGTTGAACATCACAAGAGCAAGATGATATATTATGATCTTCATTTGGTTCAGTATTTTCAGTACCACTAAGTATATCTTCTAATTCTTTGTCAGTATAAATACATTGTATCTGGTCTAATACTGAATTTATATCATAAGGACGTTTAGGATAAACAGGAATATCGTCGTCACTTTCGTCTTCGGAAGAAGTAAAGAGTTGTTTTAATTTACTTATTTATTTTTTACATTTTAAAAAATCTACACAGCGATTACATTTGTAGTGATATGTTGTTACTAATAAGGACGCTGGTATTTGTATAGGATGATAATTTATCAATTTATCACAAAACAATGGGATAGCTTTTTTCGATAGGAGGAAGCGAGTGCGATCATAAGTCGTACGTACACACTTTAGTCTGAGAGATCGAATGTATGAGCGCATTGAGTCTAGCGCACAACAGTGTTTTATTGTTAAATGTTGCAGTTTTTTTCCAGAGAAAAGCAAATCTAATTATAAAATATGCAACGATATACGTTCAGTGACATACAGTCGTACAAGGCTCTTTTGGCACTTGAGTGACATTGACAGGAGGGCGTGGGTGTGAAATTAGGGTTACCAATATAAAATAAATACCTTTGTTTCAGGGAATTTGAGTACTAATATATATTCTGTGGCTATATGCAGATCTTTTTTAATTCTATTAATACATAATAATAATAAATAAATATGAGTTTAAAAATATATTGTAGTATTTATTTGCTGTTTTAGAGTGACCAATGAAATTAAGATTAAGAAGTTAAGTTATTCAATATAGTTTTGTTTGACTAGAGGAACGGTATTCCGTTATTTAGGTTAAGTAGGTAATCGTTAATATGGAAACAGCAAGTTATTTATTGGAATGTTTTATTTTTTCGTTGTTTAAGTATTACGTTATTAGTAATCATAATCAAATTAATTTACAATAATTATGTTCTGCTGCAATTTGGTCTAAGGGTTGCATTGAATTAAAATCATCATCAAAATCTCTTTCATCATCACTATCACTACTCTCGTCGCTCTCGGAATTTAATTCAATTATAAATGGTTCATCCAAATATCCATCCTTTTTCCTGTATTCTTCTTAATTTTTTTTGACATGGGCACAATGATTGCGCCATTCTTCGATGGATATAGCGTTAAAGGCATTTTCAACCATTTTTGGCATTTCGTTGGCTGGTTTCCCAATATTAACTGCTGCAACTTTCCGTTTCATTGATGCCCAAACCATTTCAATAGGATTGAGATCACAATGATATGGCGGTAATCGCGATATCTGTGGAAAACAAATAAAGTTAATTATAGTTGAATAGATACATTTCATATCATTATTTATATTTATATCATTTTACTTTACCTTGTGACCCAATCCTTTCAAAATAGCATCAACAGCATATACTGGTTCAGGTTTATATCTTTGTACAATTTCTAATAATTGCGGTTTTGTATAGTCTTCTGAATATTCAATGTTGTTCATTCGGAGCCACTCAACTACGTCATTTTTCCTAGAATTTGTGTCTGGGGGTTTGTTGAGGCTTGTATTGTGATACGGAGCATTATCCATAACAATTAAACTTGGCTCCTTTAGGTTTGGCGCCAACTTTTCACTAACCCATTTTTTAAAATTTGTGTGATTCATGTCATCGTGATAATCACCGCTCTTTGTTTGCGATTTAAAAATTAAGCTTGCGTTTTCCACAAAACCTTGCTCACCACCAGCATGGACAATAATAAATCTTTTTCCTTTTGATATAGGGTCCAGTACACCTTCTGCAAACAAATATTTTTAATATTTTAAACAGGATGCCATGATCAGTGTTGTAGGTACCTACGAAGGTACTTAATTTTTTTTCCTATTTGCAAATATTAGGTATAACCCATAATTACAATATTTATACATATTATAAATCTCTATAGGGGTCGTGTCTGTACATTGAATATTTTTGAGGAAAAATAAGTGCAAATTCAAATTCAATTCAAATGCAATAGGGGCATTATTAACAACACCAAGACCGAAACAATTTTTTTCGGATTTATTGTCGCCGAAGCGTGTTTTTCATACAAAGGCAAAGATCAGACAGCGAGAAACAAAACGCGCGCGGGCTGACGGATCCCGCTCCTGCGCGCGGAGGGAGAGGCGTTTTCAGTGTGTTCGACACTGCGTGTTTTCCATACAAACGCGGCGTACGAAGTCACGGGCACAGCTAGTATTAATTAAATATCAAAGCCAATACCTGTTTCATCATCGTTTTGCCAACATTTTCCTGCTGTATTACCGGCGTGAATATAAGTTTCATCGAGGTAGACGACTGGTAATTTTTCATTCTCCTCATTTTGCTTTAGACTGAAATATAATTAATTGCAAAATAAGTTGTTGAATTGTCCATAGCTTTTATAAATAGTTTTTGTTATTATTACTTAATTATATACAATCGAAAATAAATAAAAAATATACCTGTAGATACCGAGCACGCCATGCGGTTATGTCATTTCTTTCCATCAGGACCTTTTCTATTGCTCTTTGTTTTTTTGAACCGGAAACCAATCTTTTGTTGTCTAAGGATTTCCCGACTGCCTTCAAAACCAATTTCTTCCTTTAGTAGACGGTGCAGTTTGATAACTGTCGGAATTTCTTTTTTCATAGTATAAAATTCGTGAATTTTTCGCCGTAAAACTCCAAGGTCAAAATTATCCATTGTAATTTTGTCCTTCCTTGTTTTTCGTTTTTTTCTTGGTGTAACTATTTTAGTACCTGAAGCTGCCGCCAGTCGTCCTTCATTTCCAATCCGTATTATAGTTCGTAAAGATATTCCTGAAATCGCAATAAAAATACAAAATACAAATTAGAGCTGCAGCAAAACTTAGCCTATTTCCTATTTATGTTCATGAAAGGGAGTTAGGCTACGACGTATGGTATCACTTACCCTTTGCCGCTGCAACTCGCTCATTTACTTTTTCAAACGGTATTATCGGGGCGTTAGACTGCTTTTCTTTCATAAAAAACTCTTTCACGTTCAAGACCATTTGTCTCACTCCACTACGTATCACTTTTGGCATATTTTTCGTATTTTTATTGAATTTTAAGCGCAAATTCACCACGACAGACAACACACTGAATGATCAGTCAATAATAATATAATAATAATAATAATAATAATTTATTTATTTCAGATAACAATGATCCAATTTTGTTAGTAACAATCAAAATACTTATAACTATGTTAGTAAGTAAATTTACGTAAAGACATTGTATTTTTAATAAGATGCCGCATTACAGGGCAAGCATCTCTATCAGCAATGATTTTGAGGATACTGTTGGAGCTGTCCCGTATTCTGTTCAGCAAGGACGCTTGCTTCTTCCGCAAGACCGCTGCAAAGCTGTCAGTGCGGGCCTGAGCGAACATTGCCGAAGCACTACAGAAACGCGGCAGCCCCAACAACATCCTGAAGCCATTGTTGTACTGGACGCGCAGGGCATCAAGAGCTTTTCGCGTACAATTGATCCACAGGGCGCCCGAGTACAAGGATGTACAGTATGCTTTAAAAAGCGTGATTTTAACGTCACTTGTACATCGGGCAAACCTGCGCGCCAACATGTTCGCTCGCACCGCCAACGCCCTGCGCTCCCTCTCAACATCCATATCGTCTTTAAGGTCGTCGGTAATGTAATGTCCCAAATATTTAAAATTGGTAACCCTTTTTAATGGTACCCCATTTAGGGTAACGGGAGGTATGAATGTGGAAATTTTCTTACCCACGGCCTTAAAGACCATAAATTCTGATTTCTTTACATTGTAAAGTAATCCGTGCGTGTCAGAGTATATTTCACAATGCTTAATCAGCTTTCTTAGAGCACTAATCGACGGAGCCAGCAGTACCATGTCATCAGCGTAACTTAAGTTATTGTGACAAACTCCATCAACAAAACAACCAACATGTGTACTGCTGAGCCCGTCGATCAGCGCATCCATGTATAGATTAAACAGCTTAGGGGAAGTTAAACCACCTTGCCTCACACCACACTCCAAGTGGTATGGTTCAGACATGGTATTGGCCCATTTCACCATATTAATTTGGTTACTATACCAGCATTTAAATATATTTAGTAATTCGGCCGGCATACCAATGTTTTTCAGTTTACCCCACAGAATATCGTATGAGACGAGGTCGAACGCCTTAGACAAATCTAAAAAGCACGCAAATACCGGTGTTTTTCTGTCTGCGTAATACTTGACAACATGCTTCAGGCTCACAATGGCACTTTCTGTAGATAATCCCGAACGAAATCCGAACTGTGCATCGTGCAGTTGCAGGAACTTATCCAAATGTGAGTTGAGCACACCATCAAGTACCTTGGCTATGATGGTTGCAAGTGAGATAGGTCTGTAATTCGACCTGTCAGACACATCACCCGTCCTATTTTTAATTATCGGAATGACCATAGTCTTCATGAGTTCCGAAGGCAAGTGTGAATGTCCTAAACATAGATTGTAAAGCAACGCTAACACTCTAGGCAAGTGCGTACCAGCATATCTTAGGTGCTCAATGCTAAGACAGTCATGACCCGGTGACTTACCTCTCTTCATACTGCGTAACACTCCACGAATCTCTTTCGCTGTTATGAGAGTTGGTACCCGGTCACGACAAGTCTCAACACCGCGCACATACTTTGAAGGCCCTAATGGAGATTTGACAGTAAAATGCTCTCGAAACAGATTAGCTATATCTTTATGTTCAGTCACACCATCTACGCTCACTGGGAGGCCGTGGCCCGTATTCATCTTACTGGTCTGCTTCCAGAAGTTTCTAAAGCCAGCGCCAGAGTGGAGCGCGGCCAGCTGATTCATTTTAATTTGATCTTCGTGATTTTGGCACCACTTGAGTCTAGACTTGAAAACTTTTCGCGACTCTCTCATTGCATCATAGACTGGACCTACCGACGGGCGACCATACCATTCCCACTCAATGAACTTAGCCCTGGCCTCCAAATGAGCGACGCTGACGTGCTTGTTCCAACCTATTACGAGTTTTTTGCGCACATAACTTTTGTGTTTACATGTCTTGCTAGCTGCGATGCATAATGAATGGACAATTTGATCATACATGTTATCAATTATATTTTTATGGCTAGCAATGCTACAATAATTACCACAGCAGGTTTGCAGTTCAATCGGTAAATCAATCTCTTTTAGGTATTTATTACATAGGTTAGTATATTGTTCCACCTGCCTTGGATCTCTTTCCCCCCACCGAACATTGTTTTGTTGTTCATTGTTCGTGTAAGATGTTTTGTTTCTTATTATATTAAAATCACAAGTTATTAGCATGGGAAAGTGATCCGACCAGTAGACATCGTTATTTACACGTACATCAGTAACAAGCGCCCCAGCCGCCTTAGTTGCTAGGCAATGGTCCAACCATCTCCTGCTTCCATTTGCTTCGCTTACAAACGTAATCGTATTAGAACGTATGCCTAACTTGTCTATATCGACACACAACAAGTCTTGCTCTTCACAAAAACCTAGCATTTCTTTGAAAAATGGTCTATTTGTATGAGCATTGTAGTCACCCATTATTAGAACGGATTCTATATCATGGTCCTGTACAATAGCACTTACAATGCCCAAACAATCTGCAAACTCCGGCAGATTATCGTCAATGTCAATAGGCATGTAAACACTGAACAATAAGAGCGATTTAGAATCACTTAACGTTATCTTTATTGCCGTAATTCGCGGGTTATTACACTGCACTACCGACACACATTTAAAAACACTCTTATTCCAAAGTATAGCGACGCCGCCGTACGGTCGACCCACTAACACGCCCTTCGATGTGTCAACCGCCGATGTCCCGGTACTGCCAAAACGCTCGTCTATTGTTGTTAGATAGGACAAATCGTGGGGTAGAAGCCAGGTCTCTTGAAGAGCTATAATATCGGCTACTTTACAAAGTGACCGTACCGCTTCCACCGATCGCTTAATGTTCTTACAGTTGAACGTCACAAGGACGGTTTCATGCAATATGTCATCATGCTTTATTTGAGTCATTTTGATTTATTGAAGAAGCCGCGATATTATCTATTCTGTCCATTTCTTTGTGTTTAAAATTTACAAAGCGGCGAAATATTACACCAGATGGCCAGAAACTAGAGTCCAGGAAAAGTGAGAACTTATCTTGCGGCACAAACAGCTTAAAAGCATTATAATTCACCTCTTTCTTAATAGAAAGCTTTACTAGCTTCACGTGTTCCTGTGTCTTTTTGAAGATAAAATTACAAATATCTTCATTTTGGACCTCTTTGTGGACGTTAGTAATGAAAAGAGGAATCCTACTTTCAGCAGCTTTGAAGTTAGAGTGCGAGTTGTCATTTCCCGTTTTCCCGTTTAGACGATTTTGTTTCCTTGCCACCTTTTTATTTATTACAGTTCGCCATTCATCATTATCATTCGCATTTTTAATTTTGATGGCTACTTTTTGTGCAAGACCGTCCGCTCCTTTGTTTACATCTTCCGACTGCTCCGTACCATCCTTTGCCTGTGATTGTGACTCACGGAGATCTAGTTCACTGTGTTGTAGTATTTGTATCGGATTCGGCTGCGCTAAGGATTCCGCATTCAAAACCGGTTTCCGTAAGACGCCTAGGTGCGAATCCGCTTGTTGCGTGGGCTCCGCTGGCGACAAAATCAGCTGTTTCGATGCGGGTAAACACGAATGATTAAGGCGTGGTGCAGAGTTTTCAAAGTCACAGTTATTATCTATACGAGAACTTTCAAAAACAATATGCGGTAGGCCGATAGGTCCGCTATCAAAGGTGTAATTATGCGCAGCTGCACCTCGTTTTATATTGATATTTTTTTCGCACTCCGTGTTTACTAACGACGCTGTCTTTAAATAAACTAACTCCTTGCTGAGCATATCTTTGGAAACATACTTTTCTTGTATTTCTCGTAGATCATTTTTCATGATAAGCATATTTTTTAACAAGTTAGTTGCATCGAGGTGATCGAAAGAAATCGGTGGTAGTTTATTTAGATTTCTTGCTACAAAAATGGGTGTGGAATCAGGTTCAGTGTCTTTAAACAATTGAATAATATCATCAATATCTCGCTGGGATTTACCTTCTTTTCTCCGATTTATTTTGCGCTTTGATGTCGGGATGGAATCAAACAGCAGCGACTTTGCCGCCTCAATATCCGCACTTGTGAAAGCATCCACACATATACGGATAATACTTTCCTCGTCCATCACTTCTATTTTGTTTTGTATAAAAGCAAGTAGTTCGTTTATAACTATATTGCAATTGCAGCACTTCACAACCTTAGACATCGTTTGTAACATCGATATGTCACTCATTACTCACAAGTAGATGCGCCCGCTCCGAGGTGCGGGGAGAGACGAATGACATTTCACAAGATGGCGTCGTTAGTTCCGATTTCCGCCACGTGCCAAAAGCCCCTTGTAGCACTGTATACAATGACACATTGACTTTGATATTACAAATCATTATAATAAACAATATTCATTGCCTGTTATCAGTAAAGAGATCAAAGTTCAAACAATGCAGTTCCTAATTATAAATGAGGTGCGCCCTATAACTCTTTGAAAAGAAAAGATTGAAACATATCTTTTGCATCAGAGGATATTGAGTCATATAGAAGCAAAGGCAGCAACATCCACTTTTACCAAAATAGCAGAAATCAAAATTTTTGGTTTAATTGCAGTTCAGCTAATATATTCTGTTTTATTGAACAGTCAAATTTAGAGACATTCGTCACTAATACAAAAATAAATTAGGATATCCTAATATGATCATATTATTTCTAAAAACTGCACATTTGGTATGGATGTTTCTGTTTCTGCGCCCAACTCATGGATATTGCTACCTTTGCAGCCAAACGTGTGGGATGTTGCTGCATTTGCTTCATTAGATTTTAGATCATAGTCCATCTGACCAATTTTCATACTTTTGGTGTCTAGGAGTATAGAAGATGAGTTTGTTGCTATTATTCATACAATGTGGTCGGATAAGTATGAACGTTTTTTATGGAACAGTTTTTTTTGTGTTTCTAAATAATTATCTGAATAATGGTAAATGATTTTCATTAATTGCTTCGGTGTCGCTTACATGCGCATGTTAAAAGGTAAGAACTTAATAAAACTACTTTTAATATGTGTTTCTTTTATTTAGTGTAGGTACCTACTATTAAATGCTATTATTAAATATGCAAATCATCTGTTTCAGCATATTGTTCACACTCTTCATCACATTCTCGGTCTTCATCGTCTTCATCTTGGGCGTTGCTTTCCACTAACTGTACGAAAAACGACAAGTCTTCATTTTGCTGCCAATCATTTCCCCAGTGGCTTTTCAGCAATGTTAATACATCTTTTTTCTTACTTTCTGTTATGTTATTTGAAACATTTATCTTTCTTGGATTTATCATGGAGGTTGTTTTTCTTCCCTTACAAACGTTTTTAAAAACTCCATCGTCGCTTCTGTAGTGCAGATGTCCCTGGATCAAAACATTTCCAGGCTTTTTTGAACGCTTTAGAATGTAGCGCTTGCAAAGCTTAAATCGAAAATGCCAATTACCGACTGGCTTAAAGACTTCCTGTGAAGCCGTCTTCCAATCTAATACTTCAAAGTCAGTTCCCAAGTTGTTTACAGTACTATATTTCGAAATAATGTCGATATATTGTTGGGGGCCACTAATCACTTCATGTTTTCGAGTTTCTTTTTCAATTTGGGCAAATACCCTGTCAGGGGGTATGTAAGAATGCCCAACGACAGGAAACACAAGCTCAATTTTCTTGACGTTTTGCGGAGCTTCAGTTAACTATTTCGTCAACATTCCCAACATGATCGTGTTTTTATTTTGACCCGCGCATCCATCTGCAACAAGTCTTACTGTTTCAGTGGATGACAGGTCTGAATTATTCAGTCTGTGGTAAACGGCTGATGCAATTTCATTGGCAGCTTTGGGGTACAGATTTACTGTCCAACAGTAGGCGAACACATTTTCTGGAAGCAATTTACTTTTTGAAGATCCCTCTACTATTGTAAAATTATATAAATAAACATTTCTTAAGTAGTATGCCACCTGGTCAGGCACTTTGAGCAGGTTAAGATTTTTTTGGCAGTCATACGAGAAAGTTTTCAGTTTTTCCTTTTCTTCTTTGACTTTTGCGAAAAATGCTTTTGCTCGTAATTTATGTAGCCTTTGGGCTACCATTAGATTAGTTCTTTTACTAGGGTCTTTCTCGACTTTCATTTGCTCGTCGAATTTTATACAAGTTGCGCATACATCGGTACGCGGAGTGCCAAATGAAAGATTATATTTTGTATTAAATACATGCCTGAAATAAGACTTCTTTACTTTCAGGTCATCATTCACTGTTGAATTATATTCTTCATGCCTCTACAGTAGTGTGGCTCTTGGCACGGTATCTTATTGATAAAAGTCATGACAGACTCTTTTTTCGCCGCAAACTTTATTGAAATACGATCGCCTCCTCTGTTTTCATCTACAAGTTTACCAGATTTATAATATGCTTTCATTACAGATTGCACTCTGTATTTTGTTATTTGTAACACTGTTAAAAAATAACGTTGACACACTTGCACTTTTGTCTTTTGCGATCTACTGTAAATGTAAAACTTTGTTTGAAAGTCTTGCTTTGCATATTTTGAATTTGAGGAACGGTGACGCAATACCGTGCAAAGCGTGCAATGTTTTAAAATGTACGCATCCTGTTTTTTTCTATCTGTTGCTGCATAAAAATTGTCAAAAAATCGCTTTAGATCTTTCATTGATAGTTCCATACATTCAAACCCTTTCTTATGTTGACACAGTAACCTTCTTGGAAGAGTCTTCGCAGCATATCTAAAACAAGAAAATTACATAAATAAATTCTGAAATACTGACTTCAATTCTGTTAATACTGTATCATAATTCTGATAACAAAAAAAATATGTTAAACTACAACAATGTTAAAAACAACGCCGATTTCTATCTCCTTAGCTTTATTCTAGCACCCTGATACTGATACCCTGAACCTACAAAAACTATTAACGGTAATGCCTTTGTTTTACCTTATAACGTATCGCGAGGCGAGTAGACCCGTTAAAATAGTAAAATGAGAAAAAAATAATTTCATAATACCTATAACTGGATTTTTAATTAAAAAAGAATCACGTGATTCTTAAACGGCGAAGCCAAAATACAGTCGAATTTGAGAAACGAAAAGTATCAAAAACGTTTGAACACTCTAAACTTACCGCTGCTTTTTGGCCACGTTTCTCTTCCATTTATCTGGGTCAGCTTGCTTTTTTCTACTTGACTGTTTGTCACACGGGGTAGGAAAACACTCCATTGTGTTGTTTTTCACCTTTTATTGGCAAAAATATCTTTTCTTTCTCTTTAAATTCACAAAAATATAGACAACACGCAAGGACTAGAAAACGATAATCGCCATATTAAATCGTGTGATGGCGGCCACATACCGACACCTGATTGGCCGAATCGGATGTTGCTGTCTTTGACACCAATCAATAATATGGATAATGCTGTTTTCCTTCGTTCTCATAATATTATATTCTCAAAATATTACATTCGCAAAACATTACATTCGCAAAATATTATATTCTCAAAATATTACCTGTACAATGAAACAGAAAATACGCAAAAATATTACCTATATACAATGAAACTGTAAATATTGTCAAAAAAAGTTTTTATTTTATATTGAATATTCTATAGCTCCGACAAATCTTGTAAGCATTCTGCGATCGTTATTTCACTGTTTATACATTTTGAAATAATTTTATCAGCTTGATCCGATTTTTCAATATCTTGCTGCCGCCGTTTTTTTTGTTTGCAATGTAGTTTACTTTTTTTCATTTTAATTGTTTGTAATTCTGCTTCTTTTTTGATTTTCGATATAAAAAGAAATAAATTCAGTTTTTTAATGACGATCGAGTTTATTCTTCTGTGCCATCCTTCTAGTGCATTATTTGTCCGAAATTTTTCATTATGGCAACTAAATATTTCGCCGGTTATTAAATTAATCCATTGTTTCGTAAAGTACTCTTGAAATTTTGTAGATAATTCATTATTAGGAGCTTTTTCACAAATGGATAAGTAGCCCTCTGGAATACAATTCGGTGGGAGTAATGGTAGCATTGTACAAAGGCGAGTAATGTGTTGTCCACCTCTAGTTCCAGAAAAACCAATTTTCTTTGACATTTTCCATACAGCATTTAAAAAATGATAGTAACACCCTTTGATATTGCAACCCGGAAATATATTTTTTACAGCTTGTATAGTCCCCATTTCGTAATCGCATTTGTAAGTCTTAATACTCATACCAAATTGTTCTTTTAAAATTGTGAATAGCCTTTCGTACGTCTCTTTATTTTTATTTGGTAATAAGGCAAAAATCAGTGGAACAAAACATACTGTATCAATGCTATTAGATATGTCTACATGAAGGGTGTACAGCTGATAATAAGGTTTTGGAGCTACACGAAATGTGCCATCACCATAAACTTCTTTTTTTGTACGGATTAGATCCTTAGCCATTTGGGTGCCGAAAATAATTATTTTGTCATAACTTCCCTCGTCCCATAAATAGAAATTTTTTACTAGTTCTTCGGGTAGTTTAACCTTTTCAGCGCCACGCCAAATACAAAAGCCATCACTCTGACGCCACGCTTGTTTATTGCAGTGAAACAGATGATACAGATAGTGATGTACTAGTAATATGGTCGATATTATATTTTTAATTTACGCTACTACAAATAACTTTTTTCTTTCAGCAGCCAAAATTATGTCAGGTAATAAAAAAGATTGTAAACTGGAAAATTATTTAATTTTCTTTTGTCATATTAGCGGTTAAAAATTTAATTCGTTTTCCTACATAGTTGGGTTCAAAAATGGGATAGGTAATAAAAAAAACCATTCTCTAACTTAAAATTATATTCCGTGACAAAAAAACTTATTTTGCAACAACCTATTAAATTATCTAATAATATTAATTTATTTTGCATTAGATATGGTTACAGAGATGGAAATTACATTTTGATAGTATCACATTATCTAGCCTAAATAACAGCATGCAAATTAATACAATAGTTTTCAAATTAATAGTCATTCATACATTACATTTTCACAACAATAATAATAGTACGTAGGCGGTCCCATCCAATCGTTCTTCTATTTTATAGTCACGAAGATTAATTATTCCGATTATTATTAAGTCTACGGGCGCATCTTAAGAGGGCAGGCCAGTTCATTATGGGACCGACTACGTATATCAATTACAATGTATTATATTAATTATTTTTAAAAAACATATCACCTGCGCACACTTTGCAGTATATGTCTTCTAAGCATACACCGGACAGCACACAATGTTTTACACTTACAAAACCACATTCCTGGCATGTCTCTGTAGGTGCAAAACCCTCTTCTTCTAAATCTACTTCATAATTCGGTAGGGCCAAGAAAAATAATTCCACCCATATTGTTCGCGGTAAGCCCAAAGAATAAATGATGTATTTGAAGTAATCAACATTATCAAGTAATGACTTATGGTCTTCTTCAAAAAATTCATACATAATATGATTAGCCACCTTTTCCAAAACTATCGTATATAACTTTTTAGGCGATTTTGTGAAAATTTTTCTAATTATTTCACTTTTATCCATTTTGAAAAAAATTATATTTTCTGTCGATAAATTTTCTTATTATACTTTTTTCAAAACAAGTGAACAAAACGTCAAAATTAAAACAAAAAGAGGTCCGGCCTATTAAAACGAATGAGAACAATCAAAATGCAAATTTTTGTGATAAATTTGAAAGCAAGGAACAACACATAAAGATACATTACATAAACCGCAAAAATATCGCGTATCTTTTCGCAGTTTTTGCACTACACAAACTTTACACCGTAAAGACTTTTTGTTCGGCAAAAATCGTGGCATGTGATCTGCTGCATTCCCTGGCAGAATTCGTAAAGGATTCGTCAAAGAATTACGTTGTTGTACCACGATTGTATTATCCACGACTGATTTGTATTTACGAATAATTTGTCTAATGACTGCTAACTGAAAACGAGCAAGAGTGCAAATTTGGCCCTCCTTAATACTTCGGTACATAAAAAATGCATTTAGCAAATGCATGTCAAATATATGCAAAGCAAGCTTTTTGTACCACTTCACACTCTTCCTGATACATTGTACGGAACTAATCATCATATCTGAATTATCTACCGATCCCATCTTGCTAGAGTAATCTATAACGCACTCTGGTTTCATTTTAGGTAAACCCGTAGTAAAATCCATACTGTTTGATGGACCTATCGACGCATTGTGCCAAAAAGACAACATGTGAACGTTTTTTTTATCAACCCATTTCAAAGCTAGTAGTCCTTGGGAATATTTTGCCTCTACTTCACCTTTTTGTAAAATATTGAAAGTGGGCATACCAATCCTTCTGATGTTTACAGTGCCACAGGCATATATGCCATTGTTTAATAAAGTCTTATACAAAATGGGACTAGTGTACCAATTGTCAGTATAAAGTTTTCTATGGGTCCCAAAATAGTCGGCCAATAGGGTCATTACAACTGAGCCACTAACTCCTAATTCTGTTTGAATTATTTCAGTATCTCTACCACAATAAATAATGAAATCAATGATATAATTTGTTTTGACGTCGCACAAAACAAACAACTTAATTCCAAATCGGTTCCGTTTTTTTGGTAAATACTGTTTGAATATCAACCGACCTTTAAAAGGTACTATGCTTTCATCAATACACAAATCAGAATAGGGTATAAATGAGGTTTTAAATTTGTTGCGTGTGTGATCAATGAGTACTCTCAGTTTATGCAATCTGGGATCATTTGGGCTACTAGTACCAGGTTCGCAAAAACTAAGCATTCCTAAGATCAAGCAATATCGGTTACGTGACATGGTTTTTGAGAATATTGGAGAAGAAAGCAATGAGTCTGTACTCCAATGTTCCTCAATCGTTAAATGTCTGTTGCGAGTCATTAACATTGTGATAGCGATGAATAGGTACAATTCAGGAACTGTAACATCATTCCAATTTTTAACCCTAGAATGATTTCCGAGTTGAGTATTTAGTACAAAGAAGCGGTGATATCTATTGGTAAAGTGAACTATTCGTTTTACTAAATTCTCGTCCATAAAATGTTCAAAAAAGGTGAGTTCTGTGGAATTGTCATCAAAGTTGCATTCTTGCGACGTACCAGACACAAAGTCATTGAAATGAGTGACCGTTATATTCCGAGGTAAATCCGAGGTCCAAAGAAATTCTGCAGTTGTATTTCGTGAACTACGTCGTGGTGGGGAGCGTGATCGTTGTCGAAGGGGCAGAGCTTGTGACGTCGACGCTACATCGTCTTGGTTTTCGCTGTAATCAGCAGATCGTTGTCGACTTCGACTTCTGTATGTTTCACGTCGTCTTGGTGCGGATGATCGGTTTTGTCGCTGGGATAATCCATCATCACGTGAATCACGTGAAAGCTGCCGACGATGTAGTCTGACGTAGTTACTACCTGATTCGCCGATTGGCACATTTTCAGGAACATTGATCGTTTCCTGAAAATAAAAACAGTCAACTATAATAATCTGTACCAACCTTGCGCATAAACTTTATAAGTCCTAGTAAAAATGTTTCTTACCACATCTAAATTAACATCACGATCTTCCTCAAAGTCGCAATCATCAAGAGTTACACCTTCTAAAGTGGCTAATAACTCTTCATCACTATTCATGATGCTGTTGAAAAAATGTAATTCACAACACTAAAATGGCACATTTGTCACAAACGGACGTAAATATCAGTCAATGGCGTATGAATTTATTGTAAACCACCATTCAATGACAGCTGTAAAAGAGATGTGTCATGTCAAAATATTGATTATCGAAACTCTTTATTTTTAATTGTTATTTTTGAATATAATCCAGTAATTAGGTTTTATAGAATAGAAATAAAAACACTATTCCCGCATTATTGAATCAAGCGTAGCAAGTAATATTAAAGTCAAGGATAATATATATTAAAGACAAGGATATTAATGATCATAATACTATTATTAGTCATATTTTATAGTCTAAACCACATTATTTACCACATCCCTTAGTGACGGATAAAGTCGTCAGTGGCGTATGAACTAAGGATAAATTATTACTATATTTAAAATGTACTATTAAATTAACAATTTACATAGAATTATTTACCTAACATACTTATAACATAAATTAAATCATTGTATTAATTATTATTCAGTTTATATAATACTCAATTAACGTATTACTGGCATAATTTTTAAGGCGGATCAATCCGTCGTTGGCGGTCAACCTGATGTACGTATGTATCCGTCTTTGGCGTTGAAAAGGTTAATATCTGCTAGACTTGAAAAAGATGTTCGATCTAAATTCAAAAACTTGTTTCTAGCTCTGTACAATGTATCTTTCTTTGAAGAAAATAATGGTATTTTGTGTTCGAGTGATTGAAAATCGCCATTTTCGTTAGAAAAATGCTTTTCAAATATTTTTGGTATGGACTCAAAATTGGTGCACACTTCTTTCTTGCACACATCAATCTTAGCGTCAATTATATTTTTTAAAGTGTCGCGTGTGCACATATGATTTGCTTTTCTAAAAACAGCATTTTTTAGATCTAAAGTAATTGAAGTTTTGCATTCATTCTGATTACTGCACCTCCAATTCGTATATCCAGATTTATTTTTCTTAAAGTAATTATACCTGTAACCGTCGTGCAGCAACACATTTTTACCTTTTTGACTTTTTATAAATAAAACACTTGGTGCTTCGTCTACTCCGTTCCACATTGTGATCGATTACTCAATTATAAATTTCCAATTAAATATTTAATCAATACAGGAAAAATATGTAACGATGACACATAAGGACTCGCCAAGATATGTCATATAGGAAAAAGTATCATCGCTAATGAGTTTAGTGCAAAGAGTTTAATAAAATTGTAAAGAGTTTGGTAATAATGTTGTAATAGGTGTATCACAGGGGAGTACTAAGGATTTTTAATATAAAGTAATAATGTTTATCTACAGTTTTATAGATAATACTTTTGTACTTCATTTTACAAAAGATAATATTTTGAGAATATAATATTTTGCGAATGTAATGTTTTGCGAATGTAATATTTTGAGAATATAATATTATGAGAACGAAGGGCTGTTTTTGCTACAAACCTAGTATTTCAAAGGTGATTTTAGACGTGATGTTGCTGGTTTTGCTCGGAACTGTAAATGTCAAATGATTAAGCTGATTTGACTTTGACAGATGGCATTCAAAGTTGCTATCACCAAAAAAGTTGCTTGTTGCTGCCTTTGCTTCTATATGACTCAATATATCACTCATTCGGCTCTTCGGCTCATTTAGCTCAGTGCATGATACAAAGACATTTTATCTCTCCAGCTCAATATCTCCAACGTTAGTCTCCAACTGAATGATGCGTTTCATTTCTGAGCGAGGATTAATTTTAAAGATAGAAATAAAACAGAGAATGAAAGATTTCTTGACTGAATTATTAGTCAACGGTTTTCCTTCATACTTGACAGGCTTAGGACTGTCAACCTATTTAAATGTTATAATGTGATACGAATGGAATAAATACGTAACTTATTAATTAAGTGTTCTTTTTTGTTTAAAACTAGGTTGGCGTATTTAAAAATCGTTGGCTATATACATTGATTTGAATGTACATTATTTACATATACTACAGCTTCTCATTTACATTTACTTCTCAGGAAAACCATCCCCCACCCCTGGGGACGAAGGGGGGGTGAATTTTCCCAGTGACCCCCCCTTTTTATCTCCCCAATGGATGGGGGGGCTCAAACCGTACAACTTTTGCTAACATACCTACCACGTAAAACCAACCACCTCCCTCCTATGGATGAAAATATGCAAATTTTTAACATAGTCAATTTTCCTTACGCAGTGTAGGGTTTGGGGCAAGGCAAGGACATAGCCGCATTTTTGATGAAAATTTTACCCACCTTTTTTATGCGCCCATCGTGTAGAGTGCTTCAAGGGGGTCAAATTACCTCGGGAACATTTTTTCACCAAACCGACCCCCACCCCTGGGGACGAAGGGGGGGGTGAATTTTCCCAGTGACCCCCCTTTTTATCTCCCCAATGGATGGGAGGGCTCAAACCGTACAACTTTTGCTAACATACCTACCACGTAAAACCAACCACCTCCCTCCTATGGATGAGAATATGCAAATTTTTAACATAGCCAATTTTCCTTAAGGTGGGTACTGACCAACGTTACAAGGTGTAACGTAACATTTGCATCGAGCGTGTTACGCATCGAGCATGTTACGCAGTGTCCTTTAAATCGACGTAACATGCTCGTCAAAACTCTGTGCTCCGCTTTCGCCGCCAGTTCACTCCAAGATGGCCGACAGCGAGGACGTATTGGGATCTTTGATTCTACTTAGTTATTGTTTCATCCAAGTGAAGAAAAAGAAAAAACGTTACTGGACATCAAACTTATTTAAAAATAGAGGCGTATGTGGTGGTTTGTCATTGATAGCAATATTAAAAAACCAAATGATTACTGGACAGTATAAAAACTTTGTACGCATGTCTCCGATTGATTTTGAAGAACTATTGAATTTAATTGGACCAAAAGTACATAAAAACGATACAAATTATAGAAAAGCTATCAGTGTCACGGAACGGCTAGCACTAACGCTTCGTTTTTATGCAACAGGAGATTCCTATACTAGTATGCAATATCTTTTCAAGATATCAAAACAACGAATAGGATTTATAGTGAAAGAGGTCAGCGAAGCCCTTATTGGAGCATTAAAAGAATATGTAAAGGTATGTATTATGTATGTATTAATTCAGAAAATGTAGTCATTACATATCAAATTAAATTAAATCACCAAATTCTGACATAAATTGATCACTCATAGCTGGTGACCCATAGTCATTTTGATGGGACGTATTTGATGCAGGAGTTTCAGGGCTTTGCTGTGGCTCATAGTCATTTTGATGGGACGTATTTGATGCCGGAGTTTCGGTCTGTGGCATCGATGAGGCTCTGGAAGTTGTTGGTCGTGTAGAGTAGCCTGAATAACTGTAGCTGTTCATTCCATTTCCAACATAGTCATACTCTCCGCGATCAGCACTAAACAATATACTGGGTGGCGCAAAAGTAAAGACCCTATTTGGTTCAGCTATAACATTTTTTCTAAATTAGAAAACTAGATTTAGGTTTTTTTAAATGTATATTTGTGCCATTAAATTTCGTACCATTAGGATTTAAAGATGATGTCTTTTAAATGGTGACCTCCAGAGTTGATACACATTTGAGCCCTATTTATGACATTTTGCATAATTTGCCGTAACACTTCCTGCGATATGTTCGTTATTTCTTGACGAATGTTTTCTTTTAGAGCTGCGAGAGTCTGTGGCTTGTTCACATACACCCGAGATTTCAAAAAACCCCAAAGAAAGAAGTCTGGACTGGTCAGATCGGGTGATCTTGCAGGCCAAGGTAAATCGCCAAAACGAGAGATAACTCGGCCTGGAAAAGCGTCCCTCACTAAGTCCATAGTGTCGCGCGCTGTGTGTGCCGTAGTGCCGTCTTGTTGAAACCAGATGTGCTCCAGCCCCAATTCGTCCAAACTGGGTATCAAAAACTCACGTAACATGGTTCTGTAGCGTTCTCCAGTGACAGTTATCGCATTGCCTCCAGCGTCTTCGAAAAAATAGGATCACTCTGTCAACACAGATGCCACACCATACAGTAACTTTTAGTGGGTGTAGAGGTGTTTCTTGAATAATGCGCGGATTATCAGTGCCCCAGAACCGAGTATTCTGCTTATTGACATGCCCTGAGAGATGGAAATGCGCTTCGTCACTCATAACCAATTTTGAAGGAAAATTATCCTCTTCAAGGTTGAGGTTTATGACGCGCTGGCAGTAATCTAGACGAGCTCGGTGGTCAGCAGGCAGCAGCTGATGAGTCATTTGAGTTTTATACGGGAACATCTTTAAGTCTTTCACCAAAATACGCTGCAGGGTCCGTCTGGAAATGCCCAATTGCGTGGCACGTCGCCTCGTTGATGTTTCTGGACACTCTTCCACATCTTCGCGCACAGCATCGATATTTTCAGCTGAACGGCCTGTTCTTGGTCTCCCAGACTTAGGTCTATCCAATGTTGAGCCAGTTGCTTCAAGGCGTGTGGCAAAGCGTCGAATTGTGCGACCAATCGGTGCCGGACGGTGGGGAAATCGTCGACGAAATTCACGTTGTGTTCTTATCACTGATGAATTATTCCGTAAGAACATTGACACAATTATTCCACGTTCTTGGAGAGTAAAACGGTCCATGTTTATTTTCAGTGTATTTTACATTTGTTCACTACACAATTTTCAACAACAGAATGACAGAAAATGTCATATAAAAAAAATAAAAATATTTTCTTTAGTGCCAGTACTTTTGCGCCACCCAGTATTTGATATGTAATGCTGCACATGTATTTTTGTTGTCTTTGAATAAGATCGTAATTTATTTGCCAAAAACATACCATAGGCTTCACATTCGTCAGGTCTGTTCGAAGTTGCCTCCGTTTGCTCGGTTCTCTTTTTTAATATATTTAAAGTAGATACCATTATCTCTTCTGGGCTTGGGGCTACTGATTTCTTCCTTTTTGGAGGCGGAGGGCAATCATTGTCGCTTTTTTTGGCAGACGGAGGGCAATCATCAGGCAGTTGTTCTGAAGCACCTTCATGTCCACGTAGCTGAAAATTAATATTAATTATTATTTCAGACGCCAGAAACACCGGAGCAATGGCTGGTTGTAGCAAATGACTATGATACTTTGTGGAATTTTCCACATTGTTTAGGTGCAATCGACGGTAAACATATTTTACTGCAATCACCGATCAACAGTGGCAGTGAATTTTATAATTACAAGGGTTTCTTCAGCATCGTATTACTGGCAGTTGTTGACGCGAAATATAATTTTTTGTATGTAAATATTGGGTGTCAAGGAAGAATATCTGATGGAGGAGTTTTCAACAACTGTGTTTTAAACGAAAAACTAAAAAATAATGCACTAAACCTCCCTCAGCCCACTGCGTTGCCAGCAAGAACAGAAGAAATTCCATTTTACTTCGTTGGCGATGAAGCTTTTGCTCTTTCCCAAAATATGATGAAAGTATATGCAGGATATCATGAACGTGGTTGTAAAGAAAGAATATATAACTACCGACTTTGCAGAGCTTGTAGAGTAGTGGAAAATGTGTTCGGCATATTGTCAGCAGTGTTTAGAGTTTTGCGGAAACCAATGTTGTTAGAACCGAAAACCGCGACATCTGTCGTAACAGCAATAACATCTCTCCACAATTTTTTAAGAAAAGGTAATAATGCTCATGTATATACCCCTGCAGGTAGTTTTGACGAAGAATTGAACGGCCAGGTCAGATTAGGAAACTGGAGAGAAGGTAACAATGATATGACTAGTATGTTACCCTTGCAAATAAGACCGCGAAGGGCTACAAGATCTGCTCACAATATTCGTAATGAAGTTGCTGAATACTGTATTCAGCAAGGGTCTGTAAGTTGGCAAGAAAATTATGCTTAAAATGGACTTACAGTATCTGTTGTGTCACGAGGTGTATTTCTATCCAGTAGAAATAACATGGATTTGTAAGCGAACCAAGTGCTGTGGTAAACTTCATCTGCACCTGAAATTTAATTTGTAATTAATATTGAATTATTTTAATTAAAAAGAAGCACTATACAGATTAATACCGAGTTTATATTGTTTTCCCCACACTAGCTTGGAAACACCTACTTCCCTCACTAATTGTCCCCCCCCCCCTACTATAACCCGCGTTAAACTTAATAAATAATTACGTACCTTTTCCAGTACCAGTTGATTGTTTAGTTTTCTGTTTTTCCCTCCTCAATGATGCCAGTAAACTTGTCATTTTCTTTTTACAGGCTTCTCTTTCGCTGTCGAGTAACGAAGCCAATCTATCCCAAGCGTCTTCTTTCTTTAATTTGTTATAATGCTCTGGGTGAGCTGGGTTCCACAACAGTGTTTCTTCTTTGTATTTTTCAATAAAATACAAAGTTTTTTCTTTGTTCCACTCCATGCTTCTTGAAACTTGATATAATTACGAGAGGAACAACGGGTGATCACTTGCGGTGTCAACGTGCGCTCGTGACGACTCGCAACGGCGTACTGACTGAACCGCGTAACAGTCAAAGGATTCGTCAAAAAACCGACAGGCGGGTGGAGCACTCGAGGCGAGCAACGAGCGGCTCGTCGCTCGCTGGTTTCCCCGTAACACGACGTACTGACTGCACGAATGCTCGCTGTGTAACTTGTTACATTACACCTTGTAACGTTGGTCAGTACCCACCTTTAGGCAGTGTAGGGTTTGGGGCAAGGACATAGCCGCATTTTTGATGAAAATTTTACCTATCTTTTTTATGAGCCCATCGTGTAGGTACAGTGCTTCAAGGGGGTCAAATTACCTCGGGAACATTTTTTCGCCAAACCGACCCCCACCCCTGGGAACGAAGGGGGGGTGAATTTTCCCAGTGACCCCCCCCTTTTTATCTCCCCGATGGATGGGGGGTAATCCAGTAACTGATTCTAGCTTAGGAAAATTCTGATAAATAGGTGATCGGTACACACACAATATAACATGTCTCTCTAAGTTGCGTTGCGCTGCGTTGCGTCATCGCAACTGATCAACGCAATCTATGCCACACCTGCGTTGCGTCGACGCACGACATCGCAACGTAAGAGCCAGTCCACACGGCGCGTTGCGTTGCGTTGCGTCGTCACAACGCAAATATTTTGACGCATAGCCGGCCACACGGGCGCTGCACCATCGCAGCGTTACTATGACGCAGTCTTAGGCCTACTGTCCACGGCGGCGTCATTTGACGAATGCGTGCAACCTACAAATGACGGCAGGCGTATTTTGCATATTTGTTATGTCCACGCTATCGTCATGCTATCGTCAATCACGCTACAAAACTTCTCAGTTCTCTTTCAAGTAGCATCGCGAAAGCACGTCTTTTCGTTGGGAAAATGTCAAGTGATGATGAGGATGTGATTATAGCATACAACTTCATTAGAAGACGACGAAACAGGCGAAGAATGTACTGGCTTCATCCATACATCGAAAGAAATATAAATTGTAGATTATTTGTTGCTGCCAGAGAGCTATCAGAAGATGATTCTGTATTTCAATCATTTTACCGAATGACTAAAAATACGTACCAAAATTTAGTCTCTATTGTTGCACCACATATACAAAGACGAAATACTGCAATGCGAGAATGTGTCAGTCCAGAAGAAAGGATACTTATAACTTTGAGGTAAGTTATATTTTAAATACTAGCTGGTGCCCGCGACTTCGTCTGCGCAGGATTAGGGCTTTTTTGACATCTTCATATTTTGGACAATTCACACAATATCTTTATAAATTGTAGCCTATGTGTTACTCTGATTTAGAAGCTATATTATTGTAAAGTTTCATTAAAATCCATTCAGTAGTTTTTACGTGAAAGAGTAACAAACATCCATCCATCCGTACTTACAAACTTTCGCCTTTATTGGTAATATTAGTAGGATAATCATAACGTACTTGTCTAGTAAAAAAAAATATTGTAATAAAAATGTATTTTAATATTAGAAAAAAAATTAAAAAGAAACAAAATTAAGTTTTTTAAGTTTGTTAAAAAATTAAGTTTGTTAAAAAAATTAAAAAGAAACGTAGGTACTTTAAAGTACCGATTACAAGTTTTCAAAGTTCTCCAGTTGGTCTTCAGAAATATTAATTAGAGAATAATTAATTGGAGATACTGGAGGAAGCGATGAATTTGAAATAGAATCTACAGAAGATATTGGTGAATAGGTGTCCCTGTATTGTTGTGACTGCTGTATTGGATAATAGTGGTTGTCATGTTGCTGTGGCTGCTGTGATTGGTCTGACTGAATTTCTTCGAGTAATAATAAAACCTTGATTCTAAACTTTCTCATTTGCTCCTCTGATAAATTTTCTACGTCTGGCAACAAACTTAGTAAAAACATTTTTCTAGCACTGTCTGTCTTAATTTCTTTTTTTTTTATCCAATCGACAAATGCTTTGTCAGCTTCGTTGGTAACTTTTCTTATTTTTGGCTTCTTAAATGTGTTTGAATCGACGGATCCAGAAGATGGCGTTTCCAATGTATTCGTAGTTGCTTGAGTACATGGGACTTCGTCAGTTGTAGAATTAGATTCAATATTTTCGGTGTTCACCTCAGGTGGCACAGGTATGTTCCCCGGTTCATCAGTGTGAACAATTGCTTTCACAAAAGGAAGAACAAACTGTAGTTCTTCATGTAGGTAGTATAATTTCTTTTGCTTTGTCGATGAACCACTAGGAGTTGGTTTCAGGCTGCGGACAAATCCATTCCTTATATTTCTCCACCTAGTTTGACAATCGGCCACTGAAAAGCAACGTGCAATTAATACAATATGTCTTTTTTCAGATACCTATCAACTGGGTGTAGTTTTCGGGCACTTCAATTTTACTTTGCTCGAGGAGAATGCACTATATCTCGAGTTGTAGCAGAGACAACAGAAGTTATATGGGGCGTACTCAGAGACACCTACATGCCTGTGCCAACAACTGATGAATGGAAGGCTATTGCAACCAGGTACTACGAACTATGGAACCTTCCAAATTGTCTGGGATCTCTGGACGGAAAGCGCATACGGATTCAAAAATATCCTAATACAGGATCTGCAAATTATAACTATAAAGGATACCATTCCATTATTTTGTTGGGATGTTGCGACGCAGATGGTTATTTTACGGCTATAGAATGTGGATTTGCTGGAAGAAATAGTGACGGTGGTGTGTTCCAGGCATCGGCTTTGGGAAGGTGGCTAGAAAGAGATGGTTTAAATATTCCTCAATTAGGATCACCTTTACCAAACGATGGAGAAACTGGAAATATATTTCCATATTACTTTGTTGGGGACAACGCATTCCCCTTGAAAAAATATTTAATGAGGCCATATTCAGTGCGAAACTTGGACAACGTTAAAAGAATATTTAACTACAGATTGAGTCGTGGACGAAAAACAATTGAATGTGTTTTCGGAATGATGTCACAAAAATTTCAAATTCTTTTGAAGTCTATTACATGTCGCAAATACTCCACTATAATTTCTATAATAAAATGCATATGTATTTTACATAACTACATACGTAAACATGAAGGAGTGCAGTACCAAATCAGTACATTCAATGAATCGACATCACAAAGACTAAAACCGATTTTAATACCTAATATGACTTTTGTAAATACACCAAATGGTTTACGTAACTATTTATCAAATTATTTTTTGAAACCTGACTGTGCACTGCCTTGGCAGTGGAATCACTGTGTAATTGAATAAATATATATTATTACTTACCGGAAGCGTTTGATTTTTGTGCAATTTCACTCCAAGCTCTGTCCGTAATATCTTTTCTAGAGTATTCTGGTAATTTATTATTGTATAAACAAGGATATTGTTCAATAATATGAACGAAATTCACTGCCGAGCCCGCCATTTTGTAAAACAACAAAGCAAAACAACAGGTGTTTGCGTCTCACAAGTCGGTCGAGTAGTGACATGCTGCCACGCGCACCGCATGACGAACGCAAGACGAAAGGCGGACGCGACGTTGCCGCTCCGTGGACACAGATTTGATTGTTTCTACGCAAGATGCAAGCAATCGGCAATTGACGATAGCGTGCGTATGACGTGCGGTTTACGTGGACAGTACGCCTTAACGTTCCGTCGGCGCAGCGGCGACGCACAGTTGCGGCAAGTATTTTGAAAAAAATTCGCAGTCAGTCTATAGCAAATCATGCATCGGAAAAGACGTTTAGCATTGCTCCTATTACTACGTCACCGCCGAAATCGACGCAAGATCACAAGACGGTACTGGATCAGTCCTTTCATTTCATTATGAAATCGTGATGGACAGTTTTTTTTTTAGAATATCGGGAGTTGCTATTAGACGAAAAGAAGTTTTATAATTTTTTTAGAATGAGTGTATCCAGCTTCGAATGTTTATTGAAGTCCTTAGAACCACACATACGAAAAAACTATACTAATATGAGGAATCCAGTGGAACCAGTAGAAATGCTGGGAATTACTTTAAGGTAACTATATAAATATATTTAAGTAATAAAAATATAACAGTTTTTTTGGTTTGTTTAATTAGTAATCAACTCACAAATAATCAGCAATTGTCATAATTTTTAATTTAGACATTATTTAAGAGAGATATCATCCAGTAATTACAAATTAGAAAAATCGTATTCAGTTTCTTCACTTGCTTGAGATGTTTCTGGAGATGTAATTGAATTATTATAATCAGAAATGTATGTACTTTGAAAATTTGCTTTTTGATACCCATATGGTGGTTGGTGGGACGTTGATGGGCCACTCACATATGATGATGTTTGTCCATACCGCATTTCATCTATAATTTGTATAACTTTACTTTGGAAATGAAGAGTTTCTCGGTCGGAAAATTCTTGAATAGATGGCAATATAGCTCTGAAAAAGGACATATGGCGATTTTCCGGCTCCTTGAGAAGTTTTAGTCCTTCTCTTTCAAACTCATCCATTTGCATTGCCCTTTTGCGCGCGACTGGAACATAGCCCGGAGTGTTGTCTGTGGTAATGTCATCATTTGTAGACGTAGAGTCATTGTTGATTTCTCTAGGCGAGTCTAAGCTAGATTCGGTGGCATTTTGTTCCACTTTTCTCAAAAAATGGAGTTGATTGTATAAATTATACTTCTTCAGTTTCGTAGCGCCCGAGCCCGATTTTGATGCTTCTTTTAATTTTTTTGAATATCTGAAGTAATTATCTTTTACACTTCTCCATTTCTTTATTAAATCATTACCTGCAAAACCAATAGTAAACATGATTTAATAATTTATACATAGTGAATTTCTCGATAAAATTTAATGACATATTCAGATATCGTTAACAAACACTATGTGACCGACTCTGGAATCGTGAAAATATAACAGCTGTTACATACAAAAAGCAATACCTACTGAATCAAAATGTATGCAACAGCTGCTATTTTTTTCGCGATTCCAGAATTAATTGATTACATAGAGAAAGTTATTTGCTATCGATGTCTGAATATGTCAGTATTTTTTTTCGGGTATCTATCTATCTCATAAATGCATATTATAATAATTATTTTCGTTTCAGATACCTAGGAAGTGGAAATTCAATAACTGATTTACATTTCAAATTCAAACGGGGAAAATCTACTATTGCATATATAATACAAAGAGTTTGTCGTGCTATATGGACCAATCTTCTTCGAGACAACATCCCTGAACTGACAACTGAAAGTTTCCAAACAATAGCGAGGGGTTTTGATGTAAAGGCAAATTTTCCTCAATGTGTTGGTGCCATCGACGGCAAACATATCCGCGTGTGTAATCCTGCAAATAGTGGCTCACTTTTTTTTAATTATAAAGCCTTTTTTTCGATTGTGTTGCTAGCTATTGTGGATTCAAATTACAAATTCGTATTTGTCGACATCGGTGCATACGGAAAAGAATGCGATTCAACCATATTACAAAATTCTAAACTGTACGAGCTAATGATTAACAACAACTTACCACTACCTCAACCCCAGCCACTCTCTGGTAGCAATATACCAACCCCGTATGTATTTGTGGGTGACGAAGCTTTT
This sequence comes from Scrobipalpa costella, assembly GCA_949820665.1. Taxonomy (NCBI): domain Eukaryota; kingdom Metazoa; phylum Arthropoda; class Insecta; order Lepidoptera; family Gelechiidae; genus Scrobipalpa; species Scrobipalpa costella. The sequence goes on from OX463309.1 coordinate 11,980,203, forward strand.
GGACTGAGCAAACATATTATGCGTCCATATGGCTATCAAAATCTCGACTTACAACAAAAGGTTTTCAATTACCGTCTAAGCAGAGCCAGAAGATATGTCGAATGCGCTTTTGGGATTATGGCTAACAAATGGCGCATTTTTCACAGACCGATAGACGTGTCCTATGACTTCGCTACTGACATTATAAAAGCATGTTGTGTATTACACAATTTTGTCGCTGATCGAGATGGTTTTAGACAAAGAGATATATTTGCTATAAGTGTTGATGAATTTCTCCCAATACAACCCGCACATGAAGAACAGACAGCACCGAATCGAATGTTATAAGACAGCAATATGCGACCTATTTTATGACTAGAGGAACTCTGCCTTGGCAGCTAAATAAGGTATAATTGTATTATGAGGGCTTTCAAGATTTTCTTGCACCGCCAATTCCGCGATCAGTAAAAAAATAATATTTTATACCTACTCAGCGTAGTCTAGGTTAGTTTTGAGCTAAGTAATAAAATAGTACTCACGCTAATCTAGATTCCCTAAGTTTTAAAATTTTAGAGTGTCGAGATATTAATTTTGTACTGATCGCGGAATTGGCGGTGCAAGAAAATCTTGAAAGCCCTCTTAAATAAAAAAAAAAACATAAATATGTGTACTGTGAACTCACCAACTTTGTTTTTTCGTTCAGCTGTGAAATTCTCGTAATCAGGAAATAAAACTTTTGATATGTCTTCCCAGGCTTTTGTTTTTAAATTTTTATTTTTAAAATCTACGTTTGACTTGTCCCATATAATTTCCCTTTCCTGTATCAATGTAATCAAGTAATCTATGTCAAGTTCTTCAATGGTATTCATTTTACCCTGCAAATAAAACTAAATACAAAAACGTAAACGTAAAACGAAATGAGCTTCCGTGCATCCTCTCTGTCAACGCAACAACGCACAAGCAAGCAACTGAGCGCTGGCGCTCCGACGTCGCACGAGTACACCCCCTCCCGCTTCGTCTCGGTGGCTGCTGTCCGTCATACCGCATTTACACATTCGCGCTCGCGACTCGCCTCGCCACTCGTCGAAACATTCGACGAAACATTCGTGTGCGAGTGCTGACGCGAATGTCCGTTCACACATTCGTGGAGTATTCAGTTTGATACTTGCACGCAAACATGGAGGACCTACAAGTAATTGCAGCATGCGCTCTACACTTGATGTGTTTACATAATTATTTAGATGTTCTACGTAAAAAATCAAACGGAAACGTCGCCGCAGACGTTTAGCTTCTGTAGCGGTAGCACGTATTGCGGCACATAAAGATGGAGTGGAGCAACGAACGTGTTTTACAGTTTTATGGCACGTTATCATCCACCATGGGCATGCTGTAAAAACCAGCTAAGGGATCTGAGGGTTTCGGTATATTGCAATTTAGGCGATGGGCTGACAACCTGTCACTACAGCAATATACGTACAAATCCATCTTGAATAATTCTCAAAACTTTGTCAGACGTGGCGGAACGACCTTTGTTTAGGTCGTTTACGCTCTGCCTACCCCATTAGGGATAAAGGCGTGATTATATGTATGTATGTATCATCCACCATCGTCTGCGGCGACGTTTCCGTTTGATTTTTTTACGTAGAACATCTAAATAATTATGTAAACACATCAAGTGTAGAGCGCATGCTGCAATTACTTGTAGGTCCTCCATGTTTGCGTGCAAGTATCAAACTGAATACTCCACGAATGTGTGAACGGACATTCGCGTCAGCACTCGCACACGAATGTTTCGTCGAATGTTTCGACGAGTGGCGAGGCGAGTCGCGAGCGCGAATGTGTAAATGCGGTATAAAACAACGCAGTGGTAGCGCTGCGTCGACGCAACGCTGACGCAACGCCAGTGTTGCCGTTAGAGAAAATAGAAAACCACCAAACTCTTGTCAAAAAAGCGCTATATTTTGGAAAAAACGGGGCTTAATAAAGCGCTAAAATCCACTAAACTTTTCGCGTGGTTTAAATGATGTATTTTTGCTATTATTGAAAAGATAAGAAAAACACATTTAGAGGCTTTATAATAATTTATTTTAATTGTTAAAATCAACCATGTTCAATAACTCAGTCACATTTTCGTGGTCAGTTTCGTCATTATTTTCAGGAATTTCAGGTGTCTGTGATGTACTTTTGCCAGCTGAGGTTCCTTTTTTGATAGTTTTTGTTATTTTATTCAGGACATTCATAGGTAATTCGTAGGTATGGCAAGTTTTCTTTAATAATCTCATTTGGTGCCGTATAAGCAAAATAGAATTCAATGTAACAGCTGACATTCTGTTGCGTATCTTGCTCTTGACAATGTTCATTACGCTGAATACGCGCTCCACCTCAGCATTGGAATGTGGAAGTGACAAAGCAGTGATAGCCAGGTCCACTAAATCCTGGAAAGCATTAAATCCTGCCGCATTCTTGTATCTAGAGACTTGAGCCCAAAACTTCACTGTATCCTCACTACTATTTTCCCATCGGATATATTGAATCCCATGCCACTGCGTCAGTATTTTATCAACTTTCTCGTCGTTAAATCCGAATTCTTTAGCAAGGACAGTTATTGAATTATCTTTGACTTGTTTCAGTGTATTTTCTTTAGATAGAAGAGCCATTTTTTCTAGAGCAGTGTAATTAGTCGGCAGTCTATTCTGAATTTGTATTGCTAACTGAACTGTAAATTCAATGCAGCTTCTTCTTATTCCAGCTAGTTTTTCTGGTGGTATATTTTCTCTTTGTACATGGTTCTCAAATAAATATCCAAGATATGGAACGGGATTCAGATGGTTGCGCACATTAACGTTTAAAAAATCTTTATCAGTAACAGCTGCATTAGGTATTAAGACCCTGTTAACAACCAATCTAAACAAATCCATTAATGATGATAATAGTTTGACGGGGTCTGTGTTTTCTCCTTCAAAAATTTTTATTCCGATTTGAACGTCATTCAAAATGGTTTTCAAATATAACAAATGTAATCGGTTGGCTTCGTCTGCGTACATACGCGATAATACATCCGAAGTGTAACACTTGTCTTTCGTGAGTTGGAAATGAACCTTTAACTCTTCCCATTGATTTAAAATTCTAGCTACTGCGGGCTCAATAGATAACCAGCGCGTGTCACATAATTTTAATATTTTCAGGGGCTGCTTTCCACAATTAATGAGATTATAAATCTCCGCATATTCTTTTTGGCGCTTCGCAGAAAGTGCAAACCATTTATATGTTTCTCTAATAAGAAATTCGATGTGTTTTGGAATCGTTTGTTCTGATGCACGACTAACAGCCAACTGCAGTGAATGTCAAACACATCTTAATATTAATAAGTTCGGTAAGTTGTGCTGTGTTCGCAGAATTTCAAATACGCTGTTGTGCTGCCCTGTCATTACAGCAGCATTATCTGTACCAACACCAACCAAGTTGGCAATAGGCAGATTGTTGAAACTGAGGCATTTCACTAAAGTTGTTGCTAGTCCATTGGCGTCAGCCTTATCCACAGGCTCCAGAGACAGGAACGCAGAAACAACTGCATTTAATGTCAGACTAAAATATCTCACAATAATCCCCATAAATTTTGTCACGCTGATATCGGTGGATTCGTCTAGAATAATGCTGTATTTTTGCGTTCCAATATCTTTCAAAAGTTCTTCTTTAAAATGTGGTGCCAACACTTGATTGATAACTTGAGTACATTTTGTTCTATGTAGTTTAAGATCTATTATAGCTTTCGAATCAGGAAATATATCTTTACATAGATCGGTTAAATGGTCAATTGTAGAAATTGAACTGTGTTCCGTGATGAATAATGCCAATTTTCCTTCTGCTTTCCGGCATCTACTAAAATTTTCCTTTGGTACACCCTCAAAACATATTTGCCGATTTTTAGATACAGCTTCACATTTATTCTTATGTTTTTTAGTCTCGGCGTGCCTACGCAAATCGGCAATTTTCGCAAACATTTATGTATGGCATAATAAACAAATGGCCTTATTTTGATCATTACTCACAGGTCTTAGCCAATTCTTGAACTCTGTCATCACCTCCCATTCCGGTCGATATTTTTGGCTATAGGCCTTCTTCTTCAGTGGAACTTCCATTTAAGATTTTCACGAAAGCACAAACTATAGGAAAGAAACTCCGCGCCGCCGTAATTGTACGTAGTAGTAAATAAGTAAGATAAATAAACCGGTTTTTCACTGTTAGTAACACGAGCGAGACAACTATAGTAAAATCTTTAATGTAAAAAGAGACAAAACAATAGACTAAACCAAACATTGTTCGGGGAATACCTGACCAGAATGAATTCATATTATTTTTAATTTTTTTTTTGCTCTGAACCCTGACTTTTCGGCCGAATCTGAGGTTGACAATATCTTTTTAATTAATCCACCAGATTCCACTAAATTATATTTAGCGCGTAATTTTTCGAAAAAAAGCGCTGGAGAGCTTTAAAATGCACTAGATCTAGCGCGAAAAGCGCTAAAACGGCAACACTGCGCAACGCGCCGTGTGGACTGGCTCTAAGAGGGCAACGCACGCCGTTGCAATCCTAGTGAAGCGTTTCAGTTCAGCCTTTGCAATGGATCGGTACAAACGTGTTCTTTTGTTGCTTTTGTTACGCCACCGCCGAAACAAACTTAGAAACAAAAGAAGAATCTGGATATCTCCCTTGATTGCATTAAGAAATAGTGATGGTCAGTTTTTTATGCAGGAATATAGAGAGTTGTTGTTGGATGAACGTGATTTTTTTTTAAATTTTAGAATGGGTGTGGCCTGCTTTAAGTATTTGGTGAAAATCTTAGGACCACATTTAAAGAAGCAGTATACTAATTTCAGGAATCCCATAGAACCAATTGAAATGATTGGTATTACATTGAGGTAAGTAAAAGAATATATTTATCTGTTATTCATTTATTATATTTTAACACAGTTTTATTTAAGTATTGGTATTAGAGATTTGCAAAATTATATTCTTCTTCTTGACTATCATCAGTGAAATTATGAACTGTAGTGTTTGATGAGTAGGTAGTTTCCAAATCAGTTGTTTGATACCCCGATGGCGATGGTGACTGGGTCTGTAGTCCAGTTTGGTATCCGCGTGTCTGCAATGGTGTTAATTGATACTGTTGTCCAGTTTGATATCCGCGTGACTGCCATATTGTTGATTGAGCCTGTTCCCCGAACCGCATTTCGGTAATGATATTTATAACTTTGCTCTGGAATGTCAATGTTTGTAATTCCGTAAAGTCGTTCAAAGAAGGCAGAATTCCTTTAAAAAATGATAAGTGGCGATTTTCTTTTTCTTGCAACGCCTCTAACGCTTGTGCCTCGAATTCGTCTATTGCTGGGTTTGATATCTTGCGTTTTGCAGGCACGTAGCGAGAAGGACCTGGAGGTAACGATGGCATTTCTGTTGTCGGTGTTGTATTGTCTTTTCGTTGCATATCTTCAGGCTCCATGTCAAGGCTACTGTCAGTTTTATTTTGAGCAACTTTTAGCAAAAACAGCAACTGATTGTAATAATGATATTTCTTAAATTAATTTTCCCCTGATCCAGATGTACTGTTCTCTACTTTACTCTTTTTACGTATCGAAAAAAATTGTCCTTCACGCTTCTCCATTTTTTAACAACCTCATTACCTGCAAAAAAATGTGTATGTAATATTTTTTTTTGTGTTTCTGTTTTAGATACTTGGGCAGCGGAAATTCGATGAACGACATGCACTTCAAATTTAAACGTGGAAGGTCAACAATTTCTATAATTATTTCGTCAGTTTGTCAAGTTATATGGAAATATCTTCGACCACTGTACATAGAAGATTTCACAGAAGAAAGTTTAAAAAATATTGCATCAGATTTTGATCTCAAAGCTAAAGTTAGCCTCATTGCTTCGGAGCAATTGATGGAAAACATATACGTACAATAAAACCTGCAAATAGTGGCTCTATGTTTTATAATTATACAAATTATTTTTCAATCGTTTTGCTGGCGGTTGTAGATTCCAATTATAAATTTATATATGTAGACGTGGGTGCATATGGAAAGGAAAGTGATTCTACCATTTTTAGAAATTCGACACTGTACAAGATTTTAATGAGAAATGAACTACCATTGCCTGATCCTCGACCACTTCTAGATGAACATGGTAACGAGCCACCCATCCCATATGTACTCGTCGGTGATGAAGCTTTTGGCTTAAATAAGCATGTTATGCGTCCATACGGCGGCCGAAATCTTGATGTGAAAAAAAGAGTTTATAATTATCGCCTTAGCAGAGCTCGTAGATACGTGGAATGTGCATTTGGGATTATGGCAAATAAGTGGCGTATTTTACATAGGCCAATCGATACAGCGTATAATTTAACTACTGATATTGTGAAGGCTTGTTGTGTTTTACACAATTTGGTCACAAGACACGATGGTTTAAGGCAACAAGACAAATTGACAATAAATATGTTCCCACAATTGTAACCCAATATCAATGAAGAATCATTAGCTGTAAATTTTATCAGAGATCAATTCGCTAATTATTTTATGAGTCCCTTAGGGGCTTTACCATGGCAGATGAAGAAGATATAAATTAACATAAGTATTAAATTAATAAATATAACATATAACTTACCAATTTTGTTCTTTTTTGTATCCTCAAATTCATCGTAATCTTTAAATAAATTTTTAAAAACAGCTGTCCATTCATTTGCTTTCCGAAATTTATCACTGTAATGTTCATGTCCCCTTATCCCAAATGATCGGTCGTTCTTGTACTAGGGAGATGAGAAAATCTATATCGATATCGTCTACACTCATTCTCAGATAAAAAATGTCGTTGCGCTACGCACGTCTAGTTCGTCGATTTAGCAGTGGAACACTGTCCGTCGTCCGTCGTCGCACCGGAGCTCCGACAGCGCAGCGCATCACCCTGCCTCCCGCTTCGTCTCTTGTCCGTCGCTCCGTTGAAACGTCGCATGCGACGACGCAACGCATCAGTGGGGCATGTCATAAAAAATATATGTAAAACGTCGCAGCGTTGACGCAGCGACGACGCGACGCGACGCAACGCACCAATGTGGCCTAGCCCTAAGGGTCAATTCACACGTACCACAACCACACCACGTCGCAACGACATAATGTGGTCAAGCTGTGGTTACGTGTGAATAGTGTCGCAGCGGCTTTTTGCAGTTGCGTTGTGGTACCGACAAAATGTCGATGTGGTTGCGTTGTCGCTGTCGTTGCGATGTGGTAACCACGTGGTCATGTGCAGTTATACTCCGGCTTTCGTAGAGGAAACACGGCTTGACTGAACGTAGTCATGGAGGAAAGATTGTTGTTGCTAACCTTGTTATGGATTTTATTAATAAGAAGAAGTCGAAATAGAATTTATTGGGTACATCCTTTATTGGAAAACAAAAGTCAAAGCCAATTTCGTACTGATTATCCTAAATATCGAAGGTTCAAGAAGAAATTTTATAAAAAATTTAGAATGATCAAGAATACATTTGACTACTTGTTAAACGAACTGAATAGTGAGTTGCAAAAAAAAGACACGGCCATGAGAAAAAGCATACCATCTGTTGAACGTCTGGCAATGGCATTGAGGTGAGTAATTTTTTTTATAGTTGAATATTTTTAAGTTCTTAGAAAATATAAGGGTCATTTTCAACAAGTCTGATTTTTGCCTCATTTTGGTGGCGATTTTTATTTCTGGATTTTCCTAGAAAATGAGGTTGAAATATCAATTATAAACGCAATTAAATGAAAAATTTACTTGGTCCCAGTTTATAACTTTGTTAGTTTCCGAGATATTTTCAATATGCCACCAAAATTGAAATCGCGCCACCAAAATTAAAATCGCGCCACCAAAATTAAATCGCACCACCAAAATTCGTAAGTATTGGATATATGGTTTAGCTACTTAGCACCGGGAAGATAGCAGTATCGTAAGTATTGGATAGACGCAGCAGCCACGTAGGATCACAAGCAGCCACTTAGGATCACAGGAAAGACAGCAGCATCGTAAGACACAGCAGCCTTTTAAGATCACAAGGAAGATAGTAGCATCGTAAGTAGTGGATAGACGCAGCTTACACTTAGGATCGCAGGAAAGACAGCAGTATCGTAAGTATTGGATAGACGCATCTGCAACTTAGGATAACCGGAAAGACAGCAGCATCGTAAGTATTAAATCGACATAGCAACTTAACTTAGCAGCTAACGCATTACAGGGAAAACAGCAGTTACCTAAATAAGTATTGACCAGAAAATTCAGCAGGTTTTATATGCCCTCACATCCATCTCGTCCCTCACTTCCCTCTCATCCCTCAGTTCGCTTTGGTCCCTCACTTTCCTATCGTCCCTCACTCCCCTTATCCCACACTTGCCTATCGCGCCTCCCAACCCTCACTTCCATCTTGTCCCTCACTTCCCTCTCGTCCCTCACTTCCCACTCATCCCTCTTTCCCTTTTCATCCGTCACTTTCCTTCGTCCCTCACTTCCCTCTCATCCCTCACTTCCCTATCGTCCCTCCCTTCCCTCATGATCTCCTCCCTCACCTCACTTTAATGAAAAACTATTTTAAACCACGCTCTTTATGAAGAGATATTATAATATTATAGTATAATTTGCAATTATTTGTCATTCTAAAGATACAGGACGCAAACAAAGTTTCCAAAGTGAACAGTAATAAATTAACCAGCTTTGATGGTCTAATAATAATTTTGGTGGCGCAACTTAATTTTGGTGGCGCGATTAAAATTTTGGTGGCGCGATTTTTCCACCAAAATTAGTTTTCGCCACCAAAATAGCTTTTTCGCCACCAAAACACGACCACCAAAATTAGTCTTTTCACTTTAAATGATTGTATTGCGCTATTTGTTCTATTACGAAAAATTAAGGATATACTTTCAAAAACAATACTACAAGGCAATTTGAACGATAGCAACAACTTGGAAAAATCACAACACACACAGTCAATAAATGAGTTACAAATATTTCAAAATATTTGTCGCCCTTGCCACCAAACGACATATTTATGTTCTTTGCTGGAAGATGAAGCCCAACTGCAGCTGATTATCACTTGTAGATGGTTGAGCACATTGAACTGTAGCAGTAAAAATGGACATCGTGTTTGTGGAACTGTCCAGTGTTGATTTAAGAGCGTTCAAAAATTGACCACCAAAATTAGTTTTTTCTCCCGGACACTTCTTTACGTTACTATAACTTCTAAACTTCTTAGACAGTATGCGTTAATTTTCCATTTTTATATTAAATTAGTTCAATAAGATCACAGTTTTCTTAATTAATAAACTAAACTGTCTCTTAAACAAAAGTTTTCAAAGGGTTTCTGCCGCAAATCGGGTAGGGGACACTCCACCAAAATTAGAAAATAGCCCTTTATGATTTAATTTAATAATATTACACTTATTTAATAGGACTGATATTTATGTCTTCATGTAGTAAAATACCCATATTTTATTTAAAAAAATATTTCAGGTCGTTTTTACAAATTTAAAATAGTATTTTCACGCCGGACACACTAAAAATGCGGGTGGGAAAATGACCCATAATCAGTTCCATCTACCGGGACAGACTTACCGGGCAGATGAAATTAATTTATAAAATATAAAATACAAATGCAAATATAGAGGCCGTACCTACCTGGTTTTGCTCGCGGCACTAGCGCCACTTTCATTAAAAAAAATATGTTTAATTTATTTAAGAAATACGTAAAAATATCTTATTATTTTTATGGAAGTGGCGCTGGTGTTGCGAGCAAAACCAGTCAAGTCAAGTCAAAATATTTTATACATACATACATACATACATAAAATCACGCCTTTATCCCTTATATTTTATTCAAAGTAAGTAAAATCAAGTGACAGCTTTTTGAACGTCAAAAATTAAAATAAATTAAATTAAAAAATGTCACAATGAAATTTCTTAATTAGTCTCTTAACTTTAGCATACTTTTTACAGTTTTTGCGACTACTAGACATACCCATAACATTCTTTGTTGTCTGACCAGGCCAGGTACGGCCTCTGAATTCATTAACAATAAAAACTAAGATTATGATTGTGGGCACGTTTTATATAGTTTCCTATTATTACAACAGTATGCATGTACAGTTAGCGTCATATCGACCTACCCTTATGTGTCAAATTTCTGCAACTGAATTTCAACCTAATTTTAAACGCATAGAGATCAACAGCAGTTGTGGTTTTTTCACAAATTTTCGTAGGTCGATGTGTCACTGACTGTACGTTACGCACACGCCACGTATCCGGTCTGCTCAGGCCTTTATTTATTACCAATGAGTTAATTTGTAACTTAACTGTGGTAGGGAGGATAGAAGGCGAAAACAAAGAGCGTACTTATATAGGTATTTTTATTTATTTTGACATTCAAAAATCAACAGAAGGTTAAATCAAAGGTTTCAATCAAAAATTAATCACTTATTCTCCGAAAATATCATTTATGATCGGATCATTATAGTTTGAAGCCTGAGAAGAAACGCTGAGTGGAGATTCTGGCACTGAAACATCTCTTGGTGTGGATATAGTACGCAAATTGCGAAGATGTGGAGAGCCTGTTTCCATATCCGGCCGATACATAGACGTTGATACGCTGGCTCGTACGGTTGGTACGCTGGTGTCGTATACCCCTGTCCATATTCACTGTAATTATCATTACGTGTAGTTGTAGGTGTGTGATATTTTTGAATTACATTCAATATTTCTATCTGAGCATTCAGTTTCCAATCATCGCGAATGGTCTTAAATCTATCGTATAAAGATAGCAAAAAATGCATATCACTGTCACAGGACTTGTCAGGTTCCTGTGTACGAGTATTTGCAGTTACTTGATCGCTCAAATGACTTGTTATTTTTTTTATTAACCCATATTCTGCATCATCTTTTTTTCTTTGGCTATATTTTGGTCTCTTCCAAACTTCAGAGTCACTCGTTTCAGTAGTATTATCGTCTGTATTATCGATTTGTTCAATGCCATCGTCTTTGTTTTGTACTGTTAGAGACGATGTTGTATTATTGATTTGTTCAATGCCATCGTCTTTGTTTTGTACTGGTAGAGACGATGTTGTATTTCGATTTTCAGACAATGGCTTTAAAAATAATAATTGACTAAAGTAGTAGTATCTCTTCGAACTACCTGCTGAACCGCTTCTCTGTGAATTTTGTTTTTTAAGGTCTCTGTTGAAAGAGTCTCTTAAGCTTTTCCATTTTCTTTGTAAGTTGGCAGCTGAAAAGATAATTGGTAGAAAAGTAAGTTGGTAGTTAACACGTTGAGCGCCAGTGTATCATTAATGCACACGTGTGCTAATACAAGTGTGTGCAAAAATGATACACCGCACCCATTGTGTTCAAAGCTTTGTGTATCCTCAATGCACACAGTTTTCATACATTTAGTATGGCGCAAAGAAAGTCTTGGCCTGGGCGAATCTTTTGGTGTATTTGGGTTTGGCTTGCGGTGTATACTTTGGAAAATACGAAATATTTAGTTCTAAGGTAAGTAGATAAAAAAAAAATTGTTTTAATCAAAATGTATTAAGAAAGTTGTTCAAAATAACAGAAAAGAAAATTACAAATCTTTTAGTGGGTATTATTGAAACAATTGCGACACAAGAAAATTGCACAAACAGAACAGACGGTAAAAACTTGAGGCGCTCTTTTTGTTTTTCCCGAAATTTTTGTTCCTTCTCTACCATAAACTTTGTAGCATTCGACGCAGCGTCCGCGGACCTTTTTATTGTTGACAACTTTCTGAATCAAATGATGCTTATTAGCAACTGATCTTGCCCGCGAAGAACTAGCCACTTGTTCGACGCTACCATCGCTTGTTGAAGAGTTTCTTTCCAATAAAGCTTGAATCACTTCTTCGCGAAATTGGATTATTGACATTTTTTTCTTTGTTGTGTATTCATTATACAAGAAATGGGCATTTACTAGACTGGTAAATATGATTTCGAAAGCCAATTTTCTGTACCATTTGGTGCAACGCCGTAACGCCGACCCGTACGTTGCCATCTGATCACTAAGATCAATGGAAGATTTTCCATCATTGTAATCAACAATACACTTTGGTTTTTGGGGCAATGAACCAGGCTTTCTATTTGTATTAGGAACCATCTCCAGAGCTGATGTTTTTGTAGTTAGCATCCTCACATCCCTCTTGTCACGCCAATTTAGTACTACTACTCCATGTCTGCTTTGCTTAGCTGCCATTTCACCTTTTTTCAATTTAGTATTTGTAACTTCTTTCGGTAAATATTTTCTGTTTGCTCTGAGTGTGCCTACTAAATGAGTCTTTCTTCTTCGTAAGCGTAAGGCGAGAGGAACACTCGTGTAATAGTTGTCCGTATATAAAGTTCTGCCTTCATCAAAAAGACCTTCTGTCAGTGACATCACTGTTTTTTCTGACACTTCTACCTCTCGGTCCCTGGATTTTCCACAGTACACAATCAAATTCCAAGTATATCCTTTTTCTGTGCACAATTTGAAAACTTTGATACCATACTTAGCGCTTTTATTGGGAATATACTGCCTAAATAACAGCCTCCCACGCCAGGGTATCAGGGATTCGTCGACACATATTTTTTCTCCTGGTGTGTATGTAGACTTGTAGTTAGTTATAAATTTGTCAAGCAAATCTCGCAGTTTGTGAAGCCTGTCGTTAGGGTCTGCTGCTGAATTATCGGCAAATTGTATGAACTTGAGTATCAGTTCAAAACGGTTTCTGGGCATGATAGATCGAGGTAAGGGTATATTGTATAATTTATGTCCTCTCCAATAATCTTTTATTGACGGTAGTTTTACTAATCCCATCCAACCAATAAGTGCTATGAATTTTATCATTTCATCGTTTGTTACAGGAACCCAGGCATGTGTCCTAGATCCAGAGGATACATCATTAGTCAGTACTTGTTGAGATGCGTATAAGTTGGTTTGGTCAACTATATGTGTAATGATATCATGAGTCATGAACAAATCAAAGTAGTCTACTGGATCTCCTTGGGCTAAAATTCCAGAGTAAATATCTTTCATACCTTTGAAGGCGACTGTATATTCTATAGGTGGTGGACCTTCTAGATTTGGAATGTCCCATTCCATAGAGTCCAGTTGTTGCTTTAGCCACTCAGATTCAAGAAAATCATCAGATGTTGAACCAGATGTACTGGGAAAGTTTGCAGCAGCTGATGAGCTCGGAGCGTTACTAGCAGCAGATGTACTCGCCCTAACGTTATCGTCATCAGTCCTGCGGCGTTGAGATGTGCGTCTCCTTATTTCTGGTAATGGACGCATCCCGCTTTCCGCAAAGGTCGATGCTCGCCGAGATGAAAGCGGTGGATTCCAAATCTCATCAGCGCTGTCACTTTCTGAAGTACCCGTCCCTTCACTGTCATCACTATCCGGATTATAGTTAGGATCATACTGAGAATCGTCACTATCAAAGTCCATTTTTTATGCTTTATTTTCACTTTTCTGTAACAAATTAAAACGAAATTTAGAAAAAACAATTACAATATGTAACTCTTATTGTTTTTTCTAAATTTCTTCATGTCTTCTTCTGCGATTTTATCTGAAAAGGATGAAAAATTACAATTAAAACCAAAAAAATGGTGTGAATCATAAATGATACACATGGCCCAGGAGATATCATAAGAAACAAACATATTTGGTAGGCCAGTGTATCATTTATGATACACACTCTAAAAGTGGGGGGAAAGGGAGGGGAAAGGAAGGGGGGAGGGTTAAAACATATAAATACCACTAAGAAACCAATATAAACAAAAAAATAAAAAAATAAAAAATATGTCAGCATGGTCGATTGCGCTTGGCGCTCAACGTGTTAAATAAGAAAATAACATGTAAAATTATAATATTTCATCATCATCATCATCATTTCAGCTGGAAGACGTCCACTGCTAAACATAGGCCTCCCCCAAGGATTTCCAATATGAACGGTCCTAATAACAGACTGTAATGCCCAGTGTCACTTTGACAATTAAGACGAATCTAACGACACCTCACAAGCTAAATTCCATCAAGCCGTACAGGCTACAGGGCGTGCCAAAGAAATTCATATACATACATACTTTCGATACATGTATATTTTTTTTGTTACTGGCACTGGCTTTGTTGATATTTGGCAACGGGGTGATCGTTTGAAGATCTCTCCGATACTTTTAAATGTGGTACTTCAACTGCTAGCAAAATTGTCCAAGACGTGTGCCGCCTGATTTGGGATAAATTACAGCCTATTCATTTACCACCATGTAATAAAACAATGTGGCTTGATATTGCGAACAAATTTAAAAAGAAAGCAAATTTTCCAAACTGCTTAGGGGCTGTAGATGGGAAACATATTAGGATTATTCATCCACCACGCAGTGGTTCATTATTCTTTAATTATAAACATTTCTTTTCTATTGTTTTAATGGCCGTATGTGACTAATTCTTTCAGAATACCTATGAGATCCATAATCATTATCATTAATCACAATAAAAATCAGTTGTAACAAGAAATGCTTTTAAAGCTTTTAAAATCAATTATTATTGAATTTATACTTCTTTAGGCGCATTATAAAAAATTTTGAAAGTGAAATTTTTATTGAGATCTAAAGTGAATGTTTTGATTGTAAAACATATTAGTGAAAAAATTTGCTTATTTTTCAAGTGCTCTAATATAATTGAGGTTAACTATATCCGTATTCATTATTTATTGAAATAATTGTAAATATTATTTAATAATGCCAAAGAAGTATAACTTATCACTCGCGTACATAAGTACATAAATTATTTTTTTAACAGTTTGTGGCAAAAATATTCGAAGTACGCTTATTCTAAGTAATTTAAGATGCTTATTATATTAACTATTAAATACTATATCAAAAATATATTTTTGTATGGCACGAGAAGGTAACATTTTCTTAGGAACATAACTTGACTAATGATAAATTTCTTAATTACTAAACAGGATCTAACATAACCTCTTCTTCCAGCGTATGGGTGAATGTGCTCATATAACTTAACAACTTTCCGAAAGGAATATGAGTCGAAGTGTGAGAAACGTCGATTGTATTCAGCTGTTGCCGTTTTGTATGGAAGGTCGAATTTTCTTTTTAATGTTTTGACTAATATCATATATATTATAATCGACCCTTGTTCCCAAGGGAAATTGATTGTTTTTTATTATACGAGTACAATCGCCTCTACGCGGGAAGATAAAGGCGTTTACGTTTCACCTGTACAGGGAGATCAAAGTCGAGGCTTAGCTCTTTTAGAGTCATCGCGAGCATAATTATTTGAATAAACGTAGTTTTTTCATTAGTAAAGAAATCTAAACTAAAGTATTAAATTAGATAACAACATATTTAAAATTATACTTCTAAACAAATATCACAAATGTATTCTTAGAATCCTGTTCCACTACAAGAACTACACACCCAATTTTTGCAAACCATGCATTGAACCATTTGGTGAAGAATAAATGGCTGTCTAGTCTTACAAAGATGACAAGGAAAAGTCCTTGTCGAGGAAAGCCTCCTTTTTGATATGCTGTTCAATGTTTGGAGAGCCCTACCTTGTTTGGCAGGCGGCATGCTTAGTTCATGGTGCAAGCTAATATTACGTTTCAATGTTTTATAGTTATGCGTGGGGTCAACTTCGGGAGGCACTTTAACTTCCGGAGCGACATCAGAGGACGAAAAGTAAGTAATATTTGGGACAACTTTGGAGGGTGGATTGACATGCGGGGTGACTTTGGAAAGTGGGACGACTTGCGGACTGACTTCTGGGGTTGGTGTTATGACTTGCAGGGACACTTTGTGGGGCTGAGTGATTTGCGATGTGAGTTTGGGAGGTAGAATGGCTTGCAAACTGATTTCTTGGGTTGATGTATTGACTTGTCGAGTGTTTTTATGGCTCAATATGATCTGTGGGGAAACTTTGCTGGTCGGAGAGATACGCGAGGTGACTTTGAGGGGTGAAATGTCTTTAAGGCCATCTTCTGGGTTTCCGATGACTCGTTGGGTAACCTCAGGGTGTGATATGAATACTGGAAGGGAGTTTTTAGGGAAAGAGATGATTTTCTGTGAGGCTTTGGGGCAGGACATGTCTGGTGAGTATACTTCAGAGAGTGAGATGACTTGTGGGATTTTTTTGGGAGTGAAAATAACTTGCTGGGTGACTTTGGGGGGTGGTATATTGTTTATTGTGTAATACAGTGTACAGTTATACAGGTTAAACCTAAAAAATACTATACAAGGAACTCTAAGTTACTAACATAATATAAGTATTAAAATATAAACATCTTATGCATTAACTTTCTTAAAATAGTGAGATCCATTCTTAAATTAACAAATCCTGGCATTAAGCTTTACATTTTTCGCAAAATACTAGGCATTTCTTACTCAAATATGGAAAACTGTCAGCAAATAAATCAACTTCCGGGGCCATGTTTATGAGCTGTCTAAGGAGACCAAGTCCACGAACTAAAGGAGATTCGCATCGCGCCACCGTGCGGCAGTCTGGTAAAGCCAGCAGCTGGTGCCCGCGACCTCGCAGATACCTATCCGGTACATAAAAAGCCAATGCATTAGAAACTAGCTCTGGGCAATCAAATTCTCCACGTATAATACGACATGTCATAACAATTAGTTGGTAATTCCGTCTCGTCTCTAAAGAATTGTAACCTAAAATACCTTGCAAAAATTTCGTCGGGTATAGAAACGGATAATAACCGCAACACTTTCTGTAAAGGGAACGAAGGAAGGCCTTTTGTATTTTTTCGAGTAGAAGACTGTAAGTACTTTCGTGTGGTCCCCATATAATTGATGATGTTTCGATTTTGGAGCGTACTAGGGCAGTAACTGACTTGGTCATGATGTCATATGGATATTCTTTGAGATTTGAGACTATTTGCTGGTCAATTGCAGGGCCTGGTGTGATGACTTGAGGGGAGTTTTCAGGGATGGAATTGACTTTCCGAGAGATTTTGGAGGGTGGTTTGTTTTGTATGGTTTCGACAGGAGGTAGGACAACTAGCAGAGGGTCATTAGTGGGAGAGATGACTTTTTGCGGTTTTAAAGTTTTGACTCGCTTTTTAATGGGAGGAGGCAAGAGATCAGTCGGTTTTAATGTTAGAACTCGCCTTTTGACGCGAGGGGAAAGTAAATCAGTAGGTTTAACTGCTTTGACTTGCTTGACAGGGGCAGACGCTAAGAAAAGTTATTAAATTAAATTATTTTGTATCAATATATTGTCTATCAGTGCATTATCTCGAGTGCAAAAATGATGTCGAGTGTACATTACCAGGGTGGTAAATCGGAAGAAAATATAAATCTAAATTCCATTTATTCACCCTAAGTAAGGTGAATTCTCGGACATGCGTTTCCTAGAATCCACCTTAGGGTGGATTCGTGTGGGGTGAAAGATCGGACCTACCGGCACAGACCACGCATTTTACCACAGAAACAACTAAGTTGCCGGTATTCAATTTCATTTGGTTCTATGGATATAACTTGGTGTAATTTCATTGTCCCGGGCACAGCGCGAATCCCTTCTGGTATGAGTTTTTCCACATTATTTATATCGGCAGAAGATACGAAGAAACTCTTGACAGTTTTCATTGTTCTCTGCAAGATTCGATGCGCATCAGTCGCATTAATCACATCTTCGCCGTATAATACTCTTTTATCCAACTGCCGTTTGACAGTGCCCCCAATGCCATCAGCTAAACTTTTCCCATGTCCCGCTTCTGAAAACGACCAGGTTGCATAGGACAGTTTTAATTTTTCTGCGAAGAAGTTCAGCAGGAAGAATTTTTTCTTTTGGCGGTACTGGCTACTTGGACCGTCTGAGAAATAATGTACTACTTTTAAATTTGGGTTGATCTCTTTTGCGAGTTTGATTATTGGTAAAATGCGCGCCCATATAGCGTGCGGCTCGTGGCAGTTGTCGTCAGATGTAGTTACAAATGATTGGCAACATTTTTGAAAAAAGATTACTCCAGTGTGCAATGTTATTGATTGTTGTGATGCACCATAGTGCCTTTGTTGCACTTCTTTTCCATATTTGGTGGCGTCATTTTCAGAAAAGTCACACAATATGATTATTTCATCTTCTTTCAAGTCAGTGACACATGCCCTGTATTGGCGGTATTGTTCGCCCCAGTTAAAAATATGAATTTTGAATAAATTTAACTGTTGTTCAAAATCTGCTATAAGATTACTAACCAATCCTTTTGTTTCTTTTTTTATTGTTTTTTTTTGTTGTATGCTCCCCGTCATTCTTTTTATATTTATGGTCTTCTCTGACCCATTGGCGCCACATCACCTCTTCTTGAAATTTGTCTTCACTATATTTAATACAGGCATTCGCGCATTTTTCGCATTTGTTGTACATGCATTTATAGGATTTTGTGTCACACGCAATATTTTTTAATAATTCACTAATGTTTGGATGAGAAATTACTCCATTTTTTTTAAGTGCCTCAAACAATAATTCCATATTAGCATGTTTTATGCACATACAGGTGTCTCGGCTCGAAGCATTTGGAGAAAGGACGTAGAAGGGCTTGTACTTAAAAAATGTCGTATAGCTATACTTCCCGCCTTCATCTTTATAAATTTGATACAGATTTTTTAAAGTATCAACAAGGTATCTTATTTGCATCTTGTGGTTCTTTCTAGTCCTTGTCTCTTTTTTTCCGGCGGTGCTTCTGCTGACATCGTCTCTATTAAAAAACGTTGTAATTTCTGTCATTATTTTCCCATGTAACGGTCTTCTTAGCCTTTTTTTTACTGACTCTTATTCGGCCTTTTAATCCCAACAATGTAGGGTCGGTGACAGTATTTGTTCTTTGCTTCATCTTCAGGGGCACTTCTTTAATTATTTGTTTTTCAGCAGGTGTCTTGCAGTCCGCATATACTTCTCGCAATGAAATCTCTAATAATTCTTGCCGTGCTCTCAGTTTATCATTTTCAGCCTTTAGCGTCATCATTTCTTGAACATGTGTCTTTGTCTGTCGATAAAGTTTTTTTCTTTCAGTATTAAGTGCCGTTTTATGTATTTGTATTTTTTTACTGCTGCTTTAAAGTTTCTCCATAAGTTACGGTATTTTAATTTAAGAGAACGAGCAATTTCATCTTTTTGTTCAGCAACTTTCGGTATTGTCTTAGGTTCTTCGCATGTCTCTTTCTTGTCTTTTTGTTTCTTTTTTTGTTCTCTCCACTTTTTTCTCGTTTCCTTTTTTTATCCTCAGTTAGATCATCAATTTTTTTTTTGTGATTTTTTAAGTCTATTTAACTCTTTTTTTTATGTTCGACATATTTTTCTTTGTCCACTTTGATTTTTTGTCTATACCTCTTAGCCCTCTCAGCAGCCGTCAACGCCATTTTGAAAATCTAAAATAATAAAAACGGTATAGTTAATAATATGTAACTATACATTAACAACTTTTCCTGTGAAACATAGGTCAAAATATGAAAAAAAAAAATTGACCACCAATACAAAATGACTCGGACGGCTAATATATTTTATGGGCGGTCCAATTTTTTTTCATATTTCTTTCAATATTCTGGGGAAAGTTGTTCATTTTCATGGGCTAGTTCACCCCTTGAAATAATTGCTTTTGATTTTAATACACCCTGTATACTAATTTGCTATTTATTTATCACTAGTGGCCCGGCCGGCGGTTCCATCCACTGCTACTTACCTGTTTTCAGATGAAAATAGGATTTTTTACCCGTAATAAAAAAGCATCAGTAAGATAGAGCACTACTCAGAGATATTTAGTGTCGTAAACATTATCTATTCCTACCCCTCCTTGCCTCCCCTTCCCTCCCACAATTTCCGTCCCAACAGTTTCCCTCTAATAACAATCCCTCTAAATGCTTGCATCCAACTGTTCTCCCCCACCCCTTATGCCCCTCCCTCCCCACCGACTGCCCCTATACAATTGATTTCTAAGTAGTTTCGGTGTAAATCGATTATTAGTAGTCCGCTTAGCGACTTCATCCAATATTTCCCGTTTTCCCATGGGAATGATCCAATTTTTCGAAGTCAAATGTAGCCTATGTTACTCAAAAATAATGTAGCTTTCAGACAGTGAAAGAATTTTCGAAATCGGTCTAGTAGTTTCTGAGTTTATTAATTACAAACAAACAAAACAAACAAATCTTTCATCTCTCTTTATAATATTAGTGGACAAGTGTAGGTAGATTTAAATACCTTCTCATCCCCAGCCGAGAATCGAACCAAGGCATAGAAAATAGTACACCATCAACTAGGCACCGACTAGTTATTTACTAATTATTTAACATACATACATATATTCATAAAATCACGCCTTTATCCCTAATGGGATAGGCAGAGCAAAAACTACCTAAACATAGGTCGGTCCGCCACGTCTGACAAGTTTTGAGGTAATACAGATGATGATTATGTATGTATATTACTATAGTGACGGGTTGTCAGCCCATCGCTTAAATTGCATTACACTGAAACCCTCGCTTCCCTTAGCTGATTTTTACAGCATGCACAGGAGGAGAAGTACCTGGCACATTCTATATTTTTTCATCACTCCCAGTCACTATTTGAAGTATAATTAATTTAAATGAAAAAATCCCAGTTTCATTCCTTCTGAACACAGCTTAGGAATTCCACTACGTCACGATTTTCAATCCCTTATACATCACGCCACGTAATGGATGTGACGTATGGCGATACATCGTCAATCAAATGCAAATTTTGAGTAAATTAATGCAAATTAATACAAATAACTACTATTCCTAATCTAATGAAAATATATGAAAATAGATTACGTAAAAAAAACAACAAAAAACAGTCATCTTACCTTCGAAAACGACCGTTCGTAATGGAACTATCATTTAGACCACGCTACGCTCAACCACTTCTAACCCGAATTTTCGCAAATTGTGAAGTCAAAAATTAAATACGGCGGTCGCGCATAGGATGAAAGTGTTGCCATTTATCATAATAAAAGCAAGCATGGTAGATTTCACATCTGAACTGTAAAAAATATACCGTGACGTCTTGTGGAATTTCCACCCGACACAATTCTAATGACCACAAAAACTTTTAATTTATAAATGATTTGATGAAATGTCGTGTATTATTAAGATGAAATTTACAAGTGGGATATATGATCTATAAATAAAACAAATAACACTTACGGTTAAAGTGACTATAATGAAAAAAAAAACACAGCATATGTGTGACGGTAGGCGGTGGACATTCGAAATTGTGATGGTTTATATACTACAATATAATTTTTTTTTTCAAAGATTTAATATTAATCATATTTATTTTCTTATTAAATAGTTAGTTTATTTAATAATTTCAATGTTCAATGTTAGAAAAATATCTTTTGAAGCAACACTTCGCTAAGAAATAAGTCTGAAGACGTAGGACACCCAGATTTTCTACGGACAACGTTTGAAAAATCCGCCCATTAGTATTAAACAAAGGGGAAAACATGGTTGCCAATATGAAGCCGCAAACAATGTAATTTATGCATGACATTGCCAACATGAAGAACTTAATAGGGATGCATGCCAATTATCGACATCGATATTTAAAAAAACGCAATTAGGTGGCTATTAGCATACTGACGAATCCATTTTTTTTGGTAATAATAAAATAACAAAAGAGTATTCAAAGAATTTAATTTTTATCAAACAGTTTTGCTACTATTTATTTAACTAAGCATAGAAGACAAAAAGACCGTTCTTTCTCTCCAGGCTGTGCTCCAGGATGGAAGTTCTGCAACACAAATAATACAGGCTAGTATATTTAATTGTGAGGAATAATAATAAAAAATATTACGTTAGTATATTAAGTATATTACTCCATGATAATACTAAGTAAAAATGTATTTGCTTGTCAAGCAGAAACCGCACCTTTTAGGCTGGCCATACACGGACAGCTTGAGCAGTTTGCCAGTGACCAACATACACGAACTGCTCGAGCAGTCAAATTCAACTGCTTCAAGCTGCCATTGATAACTGCTTGCAGCAGTTGGTATCAACTGCTCGACAAGTCCATTCAAATCAGTAGCGACATGGATTTTGAGGAGGAAGCACTTCTGCTGCTTTTGCTCATACGACGACGACGCCGGCGTAAAAATAGAAAATTGTGGGTTCATACAATATTAGAAACACGAAATTATAATGGAGAATTTAATCACTTGTTTTTGGAACTAAGACGTGACGAAGAAAAGTTTTTTAATTATTTTAGGATGTCAATCACATCTTTTGACGAATTGTGTAATATACTCAAGGAAAAAATTAAACGTGAAGATACTATTATGAGGAAAAGTATTCCACCAGAAGAAAGGCTAGCTGTAACACTAAGGTTAGTAAAAAAAAGTGGTATTTTTTTATTGTTTATTCATTGAATATATCAGTAATAATATTATCAGATAGAACAGACGAAGGTGGAAGGTCTTCATAGGATGACTGAGAAAACTCATCATTAGCTGAGACTGGTGCAGAGTTATAAGGCTGGTCACTTGTTGATGTAGAGGGTGCAGATTGATAACCCTTGTTGTAACTTGAATAGTTGTAATTAAGTCCACGTTGCTCACTAGCTGAATGTGCAAAATATCCTCTATTTTCACCATAATAGCTTGACTGTGTATGCTGGGATATTCCTTTAAAGTATTTAATTACGTTGATGATTTCTGACCTTGCATCTAATTTATATTGATCTTTAATTTTTTTAAACTCTCCAGCTAGTGATAGTAAGAACAATTTGTCATCATCTTCTACTGCAAGATTTGAACTGGGTTTTTCATCAATACGTTTAGATAATTTTTCAATTAGGTCGTCCTCAGTTTTATGTCTTCTTTTTAAAGCACTATAACTTTTTTTTGCAGATTCTTTATTATGATCGTTCCCTTCAGATTTTTCTTCCAAACTGTCTGATTTGTCTGGTCTTTCCTCAATGACCTTTAAAAATGATAACTGCTCATAATATGGGTAGGGTCGTATCTTGGTGGCTGCTGAACCACTCTTTGGTTTAATTTTTCTCGTATACCTGGTATACCCATCTCTTAATACTTTCCATTTCTTCTGTAATGACATAGCTGTAACAATGAAATTTACATACATTAATAAAAAACTACTCAATAATAAAAACTACTAATGCTATTTCTCTTTTCAGGTACTTAGCCACTGGACAAACATTTATGGATTTGCAATACAGTTTTAGAATTGCAGCTACTACAATTGGCGGTATAGTGAAAGATGTATGTAAAAATATATGGATGTATATGAAAGATATGTGCATAGCACCATTAACTGAAGATAGATGGAAAGAAATAATAAATGGGTTTATGAAAACTGCACAGTTTCCGAACTGCCTTGGTGCAGTGGACGGCAAACATATAAGAATAATAAAACCCGCACAAAGTGGATCGGCATATTATAATTACAAAAATTATTTTTCTATAATACTAATGGCCGTGTGTGACAGTAATTACATGTATACTTTCGTGGATGTAGGTTCATATGGAAGGCATGCAGATTCGACTATTTTCGAAGAAAGTACTTTTTACAAAAGGTTACTGGAAAAGAAATTGAATATACCTGCACCTTCTTCAATATCGCGAAATGGACCTGTTTTACCGAATGTATTTGTAGGAGATGAGGCGTTTAGCTTACAAGAAAATTTGTTGCGTCCTTACGGAGGAAAAAATTTGCCAGAGCAAAAGAGAGTCTTCAACTATCGATTATCACGTGCTAGACGGTTTATTGAATGCACATTTGGTATATTTGCTAACAAATGGCGCATATTCCATCGACCACTTAACGTAGATGTCGAATTTGCAGTAGATATAATAAAAGCAGCATGCGTTTTGCATAACTATGTAAAGCAACGAGACGGACATAAATTCGAAGACACATTTGAGGGTCTTCCAAACTCTATAATAGAAACAACTCAGAATGTTCGTCGAGGTGGACCTATGTTAACAACAGTCAGAGAAGAATTTGCAAATTACTTTGTGAGTGAAGAAGGAAAACTAGATTGGCAATGGAATATGATATAAACTAGCTGTATATCTACTACCTTACCAATAAACAGTGTGTAACTTTACACAATGCTATAAAATGTTTTGTCTCTGTCACTCTCATTTAATGTCAAACAGGGACAAAACATTTTATAGCATTGTGTAAAGTTACACACTGTTTATTAGTAAGGCAGTCATTGTGTTAATATCTATTTGCTATCATTTGTATTCGAAAATAAAAAATAAATTCATATCAATTACTCACCGATTTTATTTTTTTCCGCCACCGGTTTTTCTTTAAAGTTTTCAATTAGTTTCTCACAAATAGTTGCCCATGCATTATTTTTCTTTATTTTGTTACTGTGGTCATCAAGTTTATAATTCCATATAAGTTCTTGTGATTTTATTGCACTTATAAGCGCGTCACAATCGATGTTGCCGTCCATTGTAACAAATGAAGCGTGCGGACGGGAAGCGTCCTCGACGTGGAATGAAGAGCGCGGGGCCCGGAGGTAACTGCGCGAGACCAGTCGACAGCTCGAGCAGTCAGTGTATGCCTGGCGACTGCTTGACCGCACGATGAAATTTCACCGTGCTGCCGACAGCCCGAAGCAGTCGTAACTGCTCGAGCGGTTCCGTGTATGTGTTTACGTAGAAGACTGTAGTTTGCTGTGCAGTCGCAGCTTCAAGCAGTCTATCCTGACTGCTTCAAGCTGTCCGTGTATGGCCAGCCTTATAGTCCACTGGAAATTTTTGTTTCTGCCGTCGGCACTCTAAAGTCCCTGAAAAAAAGGTGAAAATATTGTTATTACAAATTAAGCAAATAAAAATGAAAAAGTAAAAAAAATGCCACTGTGACCGCACCTTTTATAATCAGTCCATTGGATTTGAGATTCTTGTTCCTGCAGTAAGCACTTTATTTTAAATTCCCTAAAACAAAGATAAAAGAATTATTATTACCAAATTAAGCAAAATAGTTCTTATTAAAATGTATTTGCTTGTCAAGCAGAAACCGCACCTTTTATAGTCCATTGGAAATTCTTGTTCCTGCTGTCAGCACTCTATTATAAAGTCCCTGAAAAAAGATGAATATAAATAAGAATATAAATAAAGCAAAAAAATAAATTATTAAGTAACAATCTGTTTGTTAAGCTGGAACCGCACCTTTTATAGTCAGTCCATGGGATTGGAGATTCTTGTTCCTGCAGTCAGCACTCTCTTTTGAATTCCCTAAAACAAAGATGAAAGTATTATAATTAATCAAAAAAGATAATTAGTAAAAATATATTTGCTTGTCAGGCATATACCGCACCTTTTATAGTCCATTAGAAATTCTTGTTCCTGCCGTCAGCACTCTATTATAAAGTCCCTGAAAAAGAAATGAATATAAATAAAGCAAAAATAAAATAAAAAAATAAATGATTAAGTAAAAATCTGTTTGTCAAGCTGGAACCGCACCTTTTATAGTCAGTCCATTGGATGGGAGATTCTTGTTCCTGCAGTCAGCACTCTATTTAGAATTACCTAAAACAAAGATAAAAACATTATTAATACAAAATTAATAAAAAAAAAAGATACTTAGTCAAAATGTACTTGCTGGTCAAGCAGAAACCGCACCTTTTATATAGTCCATTAGTAATTCTCGTTCTTCTTTTAATTGTTTTTAACAGTTCCTGCAGTCAGTAATCAATTTTTAAGTATCTGAAATAAACATGATCTTGTGTACAATAAATTGTTAAATAAATGAAGATATTGTTTTAACAAAAACTATAATAAAATGACAGAATGCAAGTCTGTTAATCTAATTATTCATCTAATAAATGTGTAGGTAATAGAATAATTTAGGACCACGCACGAACACGAAAAGACGTCACGTCGTCGTACCACATTGCGGCGTCGTTGCACGATGCGACGTCGCGTCGTGGAAAGGTACCTACTTTGCGCATCGTAAAAAATTACGACGAGACATCGTAACGAGTTACGATGCACGGCACGTGTTTCGAAATCATGCTTAGCTGGAATTCAAATTTGCAATATTACTTACAGAAGTAGTTTCCATGTTTAATTTTGATTTGGCAACACTCTGAAGCTGCGCTTTCTTCGAGTCTGCAGAAGCTTCTTCGTTTAATGCGAAAGATATGTTGGTTATTTTGCAATAATTGCTTATCAATAACAGACTCAAACGCTGCGACAGTCGATCGACCATTATGTATTTGTGATCATCACAAATCCAGGAAAAATCCAAATTAGCTAGCATCTGTGTCTTGTAAAACGTATTTATATCTTTTATAAAAATGTAAGGTTTTATCTTGGTATCGAAAATATTTGTTGCAGTGTCTACACCATTACATAAATTCAATGTAGGATAAGTTAGGGATATCTTGTCGTGCCACCACTCCCTCAAAGCTATATAGTTGTAAATCGAGGTTTTTGGAGGGTTCTGCACTTTCAATGCGTTTTTGCATGTTTGGCAATTTACATTTTTCAAAATAAGCTTTGCTAAATATCCAGCTACGTATACCGTAGGCTGCTTCTCAAATTTCTTGAACATTTTTTCCATTTCTTCTATATCGTTTTGTACTATTTGTTGTTCATCAGGAATGTGTAAAGTAGGAATATTATTATCCTTATCTAACACTTGGATTTGCGTATTGTTACGATTAGAGTAGTTTTCCTTTCCTTTTGACTGCTGCTGTTGGAACACAATTTCTTGAAAATCAAAAAGTATTTCATTTTCGTCTTGTTGGCAGTTGGCGCCTCGACTTATGGGTGCGCTAAGTCGGGAAAGTATTGCCGCCTTTAATGCTGAAGCAAAATGACGGCACGTCGGGTTTTTGTTGGTAGGACAGTGTTGTCTGATAATCCCGAATAAGTTTTCCGACGCGTCCTGATTACATTGACGTAGATTTAAATATTTAATTTTTTTTGAATGTACTACTCTCCAAATATCTTGCAGGGATGTAATTGTTATTATAAATCCGTTTACACACCTAACGTTTCTGAGTCTAAGTTGACTGTCAGACTTTAAGAAGGTAAGTGTTTTTAGTTTTCTTTTGTATTCTGGCCAACGTTCGTGATGAAAACTTTTGCTGCTCACATTTTGCCTTATACCTTTCTTTATGTCTTTTCTTGAGGCAGGTCCGTTTGTACAATCAAATAATTGGTCTAGATCTTCAACAATTTGTGCAGTTTGCAAAATTGATGTAGCTTCCTCTTTAGTTATTTCTGAACTTTCTGCCTGTAATTTTAAAATTCCGGCTACTGTATTGCTCAATATTTGAGCAGCAAGCTTGACTCTCATTTTGGATCTAAACTTGGGATCCACGTGTAGTTTTGTTATTTTGGTAAAATGCAGAGTTGCTCGATTTTTTTCCTCCACTTTTACTATATGTTCCCATTTTCCTCTTTTTGTGTCCATTAATATTTCGCCACCTTGATAGAAATTGTTTCTTATAGATTTAAATAGGTGGGGAACATCAAAAATAATGAATACTTTTTCATTGTCTAGTAAAAAGTAATTACAGTCAGCAGGCAGCCCACAAAAAGTCTTTAACAGATTAAGCGCTCCTACATTTGTTGGACCTTGGTCGCAGACTGTGCCAATAACAGTGAAGCCAGCCTTAGTTATTGCTCGTATTGCTGTTTTTATAATAACAGTCAATTTTTCTGCGGCTATTGTACCTTTAACATAATAATATGCTATTGGCTGTTTAATATTTCTGTGAACTCCTTGGAGCATCAGTACCAAAGCATGATCAGCTATTTTTTCTGTTCGTCCACCTTCATCGCCTAAATCTTCATAACCATCTACCTTGTCGGATGCTGGATTATATATTAGCCTTTTCTTTAACGATATCTCGTCAAATAATAGCACGCAAAGTTTGTCTGCGTCTGACAAGCGTGCAACTTTCCGTTTTAAGTGTGCTAATGTAGTAGCGTCAATTCCTGGCTCCAACTTCAGATTTTGAAGGACGGTTTGTAGCGTTCTTATACTCGGCATAGGTAGAAGTGTGCTCAAGTATTTAAAAGCTTTAGGTGATTTTTTATAAATAGCCAAAGCTACACTTTTGCTAAATTTTGTATAACTTTTACCTTTAGGTTTGCGTTTTTTTATTGGCTATGGAAGACTCAATTAGGCATTTTAGCACCGGAGAAGAAATTTTCTCTATCTGATCCAATTTTTTCTGCAGGTTTTTCATTTCAATTCGACTTTTTTTTAACATGTTCATTAATTTCTGCTTCCGTGGTGTTAAAAAATCTGGCTTTTCTGAAAATAGAGTGATAATTTGAAAGTAAAGTAGATAATTATAAGGTTCTACGGCTATTTCTATTTACAAAGTTAAATAGCAAGATTATTGTCTTAAATTACATAAGTAAGTGACTGGTCAGACAATAATTATTCAAAAACGTAATCATTAAAATAAATATTTATTACACATCTATAAAAATGCTTACTTGGACTATGTGACTTTTTTTGTTTAGCGTCACTTTCTATTGAATGTTCTGAAGTTGAAGGTTCTGCAACACATAAAAAATTACATACGTAAGTAGCAGGTTAGACAATGTCAATTTTTAAGACGTACCAATGAATGAATCTATAAAAATGCTCACTTGGACTGTGGGACCTTTTTGTTTTAGCGTCAATTTCCACTGAAATTTCTGAAGTTGAAGGTTCTGCAAGACATAAAAATTTACAAACGTAAGTAGCTGGGTATACAAAATTAATTTTAAGACGTACCAAATTATTAATCTATAAAAATACTTACTTGGACTGTGTGACCTTTTTCTTTTAGCGTCACTTTCCATTAACATTTCTGAAGTTGAAGGCTCTGTAACACATAAAAAATTACAAACGTTAGTATACGTAGCTGGTTAGACAATATTAATTTGAAGACGTACCAAATTATTAATCTATAAAAATGCTTACTTGGACTATGTGACCTTTTTCTTTTAGCGTCACTTTCCATTAAAATTTCTGAAGTTGAAGGTTCTGTAACACGTGAGAAAATATCATAATTAAGTGGCTGGATAGACAATATTAATTTCAGAAAAGTAAGTAGTTAAAGAAATTATAATTAATGCTTACTTGGGCTATGTAACCTCATTATTTTAGAGTCACACAAAATTTTTGAAGTTGAAGGCTCTGCATACATACATACATACATAAAATCACGCCTTTATCCCTTACGGGGTAGGCAGAGCGTTAAACGCCTCGTAAAAGGCGCTTTCGCCACGTCTGACAAAAATTGAGGGCAATTTTAGATTGTAATGTGTATTGCTATAGTGACAGGTTGTCAGCCCATCGCCTAAATTACAATACACTGTAACCCTCTAGTCCCTTTTGCTGACTTCTACAGCATGCCCGGGAGGAAGGGCAGCTGGAACATTCTATGTTTTTCTATCTCTCCCAGTCCAGCATAGAAGTAACTAGGCTCTGCAACACATAAGAAAATAGATATTACACAATTTAAACATATTGTTTACTGGAATTGCATGTTTTTTACAAATAAAAAAAAATCTAACCCCGATCAGTACGCCGCCTGCAGTAATTATGCTCACTTAAAATATCTATCCTATTTTTACTTTTAGACACATATTCGATGTGTACTGGAAAGCTGTGGAACAATTCATCTGTTAATGGATTTGTAGCAATATTAAAATGTGGAACAGCAGTTTTCTTCAATTGCGTTTTCTTTTTCTTGAAATCTTTCGTATCAAAATGGTTGCCGCAAATGTATTTTAATTGATTAATTTTTTCTATAGGCACGTGAATTCAGTTTTCATTTCCAGTCGCCGCTACCCATTGTTTACAGCTGAAAATAAAACAAGGCTACTTGCATACATGCTAAGAATTTCCTCTCGTCAGTGTGTCGACCAGCAGTCGGCACGTCAAATTATTTGCGTATCTGTGAGCCAACCAGCAGTCGGCATTGTTTACTATTTATGTTTTCGCGCTCTTTTCGCCGAATATACGATCTGTTCTCGAAGTGCGACTCTTGTAATCGTAAAAGAGTGATATATGAGGGGTATAGAATCAAAGGCAGCTATATCCACCTAGGCATTTTTTTCATAACGCAGAAAAAACGTCTTATTTTATTTTTACTGTAGCAACACGTGTAAAAAAAGCCTTAAAAAAGTATTAGGAATGTTGGTACCACTGAACAACACACACCCATCAACCAATCCAAATTAAAACTTTTACGCGATAATTTTAAAATCACTTAGCTGTATTTGATACCAACAAAAGGATTTAGCTGTCTTTGATTCTGATTGTAATGGATATAGCTGTTTTTGATACCAATTCTTTAGTGATGACGTCACAGGAATAGTGATGTGCATTTAAACTTTATCTAAGGATTTTCTATCCAAAATGAAATGAAAATATGCATTCGTCATTATCATGTCGATTGCTTAAAAATTGATGCCGATTTTTAATAATCCTACTAATATTATAAAGGCAAAAGTTTGTGAGTGTGTGTGGTTGGATGGATGTTTGTCACTCTTTCACGCAACAACTACTGAACAGATTACGATGAAATTTGGTATGTAGGTAGCTGAAGACCCAGAATAATACATAGGGTAGGTAAGGTAGGTGTAGGGTAGGTGTAGGGCAGGTATAGGGTAGGTGTAGTGTAGGTGTAGGGTAGGTGTTGGATTGATTACTGGGCAGGACGACATCTGCCGGGTCAGCTGGTTGAGTAAATAAAAGAACATTTTTATAAAAACATTTTTATTATGAATTAAATTTTATATTCTTAAATTATCTCCTTCTTCATGAACTTCACATAGATCTTCTACAGTATCGTTCTCTTCAACTCCCCTTTCTTCTAATAGCCGCAGCTCATCTTCGTCTAAATTATTCAATACAGCGTGAAAATATCTTAAATGTGCCAGATTTTTCCAAGAGTCACCGTAGTGTTTTTGAAGCAAGTTTCTGACATCTCGCAACTTTAATGGATTCACTTGTATGCCACTAGGAATTATTGTTGGCCGTATATCCTCAGCTTTTTTGCCTGGTTTACACAAACTTTTGGGGTTTCCCGTGTCAGAATTGTAATATAATTCACCACGTACCAACACACTTCCTTGTATTTTGGATCTTCGAAGAATAAATCTTTTGCACTGAGAAATCTTGAAGTGGATTTGAGCCGGTGTTTTAACAATACTATTTATTGAACTTTTCCAGTCAAGCACGGGTATATCTCGTAGTTGCGTGACTGTAGAGTGTTCACTGATTACAGCGATGTACTCTTCTGGCGATGTGATTACCTCAAGTTTTCGGATTTGTTTTTCAATATTCCCGAAAACTCTATCAGGAGGCATGAAAGAATGGCCTGTGATGGGAAACACTAGTTCCATTGTTTTTACATGACGGTTTTCTAAAAGCCATCGCATGCACATTGAAATCATTATATAATTTTTATTTTGGCCAGCACATCCGTCTGCCACTAAACGGACGTGGGTTACACCAGTTAGGTCAGTTTTGTTGAGCCTATCATATACAGCGGAAGCAATTTGGTTTGAACCTTTAGCATATTCATTTTCTGTCCAGATGTATGCATATGCCGTGTTTTTATTTAAAGGATCTTTCGATGATCCTTGGACTATTGTAAAATTATACAAATACAGCTGCCTGCTGTAATAACAGCTCTGGTCGGGCACTTTCGGAAGTACTAAATTCTTTTGGCAATCGAATGAGAATGTAATCATTTGCTTTTCTTTTTCCCTTAGTAGTTTAAAAAATGCTTGTGCTCTTAATTTGTGTATCCTTTTCTCCATCATCAGTAGGTTTTTCTTCGCTGTATCATTTTCGTTTTTCAATTTTTCTTGAAGTTCAAGGCATTTCGAGCACACATCCGTCCTTGGACTCCCAAAACCAAGATTAAAATCCTGATTAAAGATAGATCTAAAGTAAGATGATTTGACTGGGCTGTTTGGATGTGCTTGTTTAAAAAGTTTATATAATTTTTTAATATTGAGCTCACTAGGTAGGTATTTACGTTGCTGCGATGATCCTCTGCAATAATGTGCTTCAACGCAATTCAAAGACTTTAAAAAACTATGAACTGATTGTCTTTGTGCTGCAAACTTTTGTTTCTTACGGTCACCACCTCTTTTATCTGTAGGAACCCGACCAGATTCAAAGAAGTTTTGCATGACGAACTGAACACGATACTTCGTTATCCCAAGTGTATTTAGAAATGCTTTCTGGCAAACTGGAATGGCTTTCTTAAGTGATTTTGCGTAAATTGCATATTTTATCGAAAAAGCTCTGCTTTTTCTTACGTTTTTTACAGGCCGCTTTCTGGCTGTTTTCTTTACCGAACAGCACTTCAATATTAAGGCATCTTGATGTTGTTTGTTGGGTTTTGAGTAAAACGATCTGTGAAAATGCACTAGATCTAGTACTTTCAATTGTTTACACGCAAATGATTTGGTGTTATGATTGCAGGTTATGTTTTCAGGCAAAGATGGCGACGAGTACCTGTGAAACAAAACAAACGTAACCATTACTGTTTTAGCCTATTCAATTTTAATTAAGATGAAATACTTGCAAAACAAATAGTGACGCCTATATCTCTTACGGTGTGGGCAGAGCGTCACCGATCTCATAATAGATAGTTTATGCGACGTCTGACAAAGTTTTAAAGGTCGCGGCGACCTTTGTGTCGGCGGCGGCTTCCTTTGACAAGCGCCGGCACGCGCCTAGGCGGCAGGTACAAAGAGCGATCGCTTCAGGCTGAACGTATTTTAGTTATAGGTTGTCAGCTTATCGCCTAAATTGCAATACACTAAAACCCCCGGGACCCTTAATGGAATAGACCCATCCATTGATAGAAATCGAACTGAACAACATTAAACTTATAGGTAATGTTAAACCTTGAATCTAGACCTCTTCCATCTATTCTTTAAAAAATTGTATCTTTTGTTAAAAATTCTCGAACTCCATCGGATTAAGTACATCACTAGACTAGGCTTACCTGGCAATTTTCGCTTTGTTCGCCTTCCATTTTTCCGGCTGTCTTTTGCGCTTTCTTCCTTTCCCTGGCAATGCTTCTACTATAGGCACTTCCATTACACGTTTAACTAGTCGTATAACACGTTTTTAGTAAGAAAACTATGCAAAATCCTATTTAATTTCGATAAAAATCACACCCACGCAAACACTTTTTAGTATGAAATCCGCCATCTTGTCATTACGAAAATGGATGCCTGTGATTGGCCGAGCGCAATTCTAGCTGTGTTCGTTTCCAAACCCTGTGGATTTAGATGACTTTGATTCTTTAAACGGGAATTTGGCTGGGATTTAGCTGTTTTAGGTGCCAAACAATTTTGTAAACTTATGTGGAATAGTATGAAGAATAAGATGGCATTCACAGTTTAAAAAATGACTTGTTGTGGATATAGCTGCCTTTGATTCTATACCCCTCATATAATCTACATTTCAAACTGTCTTACTAATAGTCTATGGTGCAAAAAAAAAAATATTGTCACTTTAAGTGGACGTCTGGTACGTGAGTTAATCCAGTTTTGTTCCGCGATTTTAGCGAAAATTTTTAGGCGTTGTGGTGTTGTATAGACGGGGGCAGGGAGAGACAATTAAACAAGTTGAATGCTGATTAATAACTGATTATGTTTGGATAAGGCAAGCGTTTATATAAAATAGGATACATGATGGTTACATAGGTTCTTACTATACTACACCTCCCATCGCAAAGAAAAAAAAACAAATACAGTTTTTTTTTTACAAATTTAAATAATATAACACGTTATACTTTTTATATAATTATAGGTATGCTTAAGAGTAAATTTTGAATACAAATTCTTATCATAGTAATTCAATTAAATATGTAATATCTATGTACTTTATTAACTTAGACTATTAGTTAAAATAAGATTTAAATGTTTTAACTTAAGACTATTTACTTAAATATTTCATTGTAACAACTAAATAGTAACCAATAGATGGAAAAAGAGTTATTTTATAAAAGGCTTTGTTCTATTTTTATGAACAATATCTGTTTTTCCACCTTTTCTATCTTAACATTTACACCTAAATCCTCTAAAACTATATATGGTCCAATATAAATGCTGTCCATCTTATTATCTGATGGATTTTTTATTAATAACAAATCATCCTTATTACGAGGTGCATTCAATAAGTACCGAGCCTCATCGCCAGAGGGCGCTGTAGTTTCAAAAGAGTTTAAACACAGTGTATCACATTCTTTTTTAATTCTTTTTTCAAATTTTCATTCCAATCCCTTCATTTGTTTTAATTTTACAAGTTATGGAAGCGAACGTGTCGATCGGTTTTACAAAAATGGAAAAAGAGCAATATCGTTCGGTGATTCGATTCCTATTTTTGGAAGGGAAAACGCACTTCGAAATCAAAGAGCGCTTGGATGCTGCGTAGGGTGACTCTTCTCCATCGATGGCCACCGTCAAGAATTGGTTCAACGAGTTTGCACGTGGCCGTACGTCGGTTTTTGATGAACCACGTCCAGGTGCACCGAAAACAGCTACTTCGGAGGAAAACATTAAAAAAATCCATGATCTCGTATTGGCAGATCGCCGATTGAAGGTTCGGGAGCTAGCTGAGACTTAAGGCATTTCAGAAGGAACAGTGCATCATATTCTTCACGAGGAACTCGGCCTGAGAAAGCTGTCGGCGCGATGGGTGCCGCGTTTACTCACACCGGAAAACAAGCGCAACCGTGAGACCACATCGGAGACGTGTTTGGCGCTGTTTAAGCGGAATCCAGCGGAGTTTTTGCGTCGTTTTGTGACCGTCGATGAAACCTGGATCCACTGGTACACACCAGAGACAAAGGAGCAATCAAAACAATGGATCCAGACCGGGGAACGTGCTCCAAAGAAGGCGAAAACTGTAAAATCGGCCGGAAAAGTTATGGCCCCCGTTTTCTGGGATTCACAAGGTGTGATCTACATCGATTACCTCCAGAAGGGTAAAACAATTACAGGGCTTTACTATGCCGATTTATTGGGCCGATTCGACGCCGAATTAAAGAAAAAACGACCCCATCTGGCGGAGAAAAAAGTGCTGTTTCACCACGACAACGCACCGGTTCACACGTCTGCCGTTGCCATGGCCAAATTGGTCGAATTACGCTACGAATTGCTGCCCCATCCACCGTATTCTCCAGATTTGGCCGCTTGTGACTTCTTTTTGTTTTCTACTCTGAAAAAGTCACTCGCCGGGAATAGATATGGATCAAATGAGGAGGTCATCGCCGCCACGGAGGCCTATTTTGCAGAGTATGACAAAAACTATTTTTCGGACGGGTTAAAAAAGTTGGAGCATCGCTGGGCTAAGTGTATAGAATAAAAGGAGACTACGTTGAAAAATAAATTGCCACTTTTCCAAAATTTTCGTTTTCTTTTTGTAGGCTAAGTATTTATTGAATGAACCTCGTATATATTATAGGGTTTATTCGTTTGTCAAAATCAACTTTTCTTTTAGCTGTTTTGCCCAAAAGATTATTTTTTGCATCTCTCTGAGCCACCTGGAGTCGATATTTAAGCTCAAGTGCGTAATTTTCATGATTGTATAACGGCTGAATAGTATCAGATGACAAGTTGCTAGGTAAATTAGGTACCTTACCGAACACGAGCTCATGTGGTGTGTAGGTTGTTTCCGACTGCACTGTGTTGTTATATGCGAAACACCAATACGGAAGCCAGCTACTCCATGACTGAGGTTGGTTATTGCAGTTTATTCTAAGATACGCACCCATGGTCTTGTGAGTATTCTCCAACGCTCCTATGCTCTCGTGGTGGTAGGCCGTAGAAGTAATATGATGGATATTCTGCAACTTACATACCTCTTGCATTGTAGACGCTATGAACTCGCTGCCTCTGTCCGTGGCAATTTCTTTGGGTATTGAGTACCGCAATATGAAGTTCTCAACAAACGATCTGGCTACGGAAATAGCGTCTTTAGATGTTACAGGATAAGCTTCAACGAATTTGCTCAATTCGCACTGTAAGGTGAGAACATAATCAAATCCGTTCAAGTCTTTCGGAAGAGGTCCTACAATATCTAAAAATACTTTTTCGAAAGATGAGTTCGCAGTTGATGTAATTTCCATAGGCTGTCTCGTCTTTAAACTATATTTTTGCTTTTGACATTTTTCGCATCGCGAAACAAAATCTATCACATCTTTTTCCAGCGAAGGCCAGAAATAAAATCGCTTGATGTTGTTAGTCATCCGCTTAATACCTGCGTGGCCACTAGTAGGTAATAAGTGGAAATCGTTAATTATTACTTTCCTATCATCAGGGTTGTCTATTCTTTGAATTTCTTTTATAATATTTAATCTCGTATTTGGCCATTGTTTTGATTCCTTAATTCTCTTTATAAAATTCTCAATAACTTTTTCTTTAGTACAACTTCTTTTAATTAAACACATTTCTTCTATCTTATATTTCTTACATAAACTACCCAGATCTCTCACTAAAACGTCTCGCGTATTTAATGATCGAGTATCTGCGCAAATGTAAATAATTGACTTAATTTCATTGTAAATAATATTCTGAACAAAAGGTGTGCGTCTCATATGGCACTAACCGTAACTCTGTCAAATTTCTAGGTTTTTTAATAATCTCCACGATTCTTGGGTGATCAGTCCTCGAATCTAGGGAATTACTATCAACCGAAAAATTTGCCATCCGATCCAATCCATATTCCGTCTTTGTGCCCTGGTCATAACGTTCAAAACGTTTTCACTCATCTCCTTTAATTGATCAGATGTTATCGTAATACGAGACAAAGCATCGGCTACCGAGTTTTGTGTACCTTTGATATACTCTACTGTATAGTTATATTCTTCTAATAACAATGTGAATTTAAGTAAACGACTTGAAGGGTCGCGCATGTTAAATAAATAAACAAGAGGTCGATGGTCTGTCTGAATTTTGAATTACCTACCGTATAAATAGGGACGGAAATACTTTACACTCCATACTATAGCTAAGAGTTCCTTTTCTATAGTAGGATAGTTTCTTTCCGCCTTATTTAAAGTACGGCTGGTATATGCAATTGGACGCCCGTCGCCGTTACATAGCACTGCGCCTATAGCTGTTCCTGACGCGTCGGTCTGTAGCAAAAACTCATTCGTATGTGAAAAATCAGGATATTGTAATACAGGGGGTTTTGCTAAGGATGACTTTAGTGACTCAAATGCGTTGTTGCAATCATTTGACCAAAGAAATGGTACATTTTTACGACACAGTAAATTAAGAATCGCCTATAATAATTGGCAAAGGCTACAAATCTCTTAACTTCGTCGGCATTTGTGGGCTTTGGGTAATTTTCTAGAACTCTGGTTTTTTCAGGATTTGGCTGTATTCCTTTTTCTGAAACTACATGACCTAAATATAAAATCTCTTTTCCAAGGAATTTGCATTTACATGGGTTTAATTTTAGATTTACCTTTCTTAACCTTCCGAAAACATCTAGTAAATTTTTGTTGTGTTGATCCAAATTTCTGCCAAAAACACATAGGTCATCTAAATAGACAAGGCATTTTTCGTAGTTTAAGCCTGACATAGCCACAGTCATCATTCTGCTAAAAGCTGCTGGGGCTCCCTTATAACCCATTGGTAATTTCGTTAGCTGAAATTGGGCTTTATTTGTGGTAAAAGCAGTAAACTTGCGACTTTCCTTCTCGAGTTCAATTTGTTAATACCCTTGATAAAGATCCAAATGCGAAAAATAAACTGCGCCTGATAATGATTCCAAAATGTCGACGATGTTAGGGAGAGGGAATTTATCATCCTGTACCAAATTATTTAATTTTCTGTAATCGATAACAACACGCCATTTCTTTTGTCCTGAATTGTCTTCCTTTTTTGGAACTATAAGTAAAGGACTGGACCACTCGCTCGTAGCTTTTTCAATTATTCCGTCCTGTGAAAGTATTTCGACCTGTTTATCTAACTCTTCCTTTTGAGAGGCAGCCTATAGGGTTTTACACTACCTGGTTTTAAAGTTATTTTTTGCTGATAGAGATTTGTTACTGTCATGCGATCTCCCGGCAAATGGAAAATATCCGGAAATTTTGCACAAATATTTTCAATAGACACTTGCTCCTCTTTATTAAGTCCTTCAAAATTTAGGTGTCTGAACAATGTTTTTACCCTTTGGGCATTCATTTTTGGTTGTTCAAAATTGCAAATGTCATAATCACTCGATCTAGAAATATTCAACATGAATTTATTTAAATTTACATCCGATTCTCTAGTGTTTAAAATTCGAATAGGTATTTTTCCATTTGTCGGTTTTACTAACGTGCTCGCAACATACACTCCATTGCACAATTCTTTAGAACTAACCACGCATTCCTCATTTATGTTTACATCAATAAAATGTATCGATTCGGATCGGCTTGGAATTGTCAAATAACTAGAATTTTGGTCTGTAGATTGTTGGCTAATTGGCATGGTAAAACTGGATGTATTCGTTTTTAAACGCAAGGTATTAAACTCATAATCAATCTTGGCTTTATAAAATTTCATGAAATCTTCACCTAATATTCCATCTGCATCTGTAGGTAAAGTTTTGAACACGTAAAAAGTCTGATGCAATATCTGTCCACAATAGGTCAGCTGTAATTTAATGAACCCTTCTGCATAAACAGTACCTCCTAAACCTCTGATCGGCTTACGCCTTTTTCGGAATGGAATATTATGTTTCTGTATGATGTAGTGACTAATAGCAGAGATCGTTGC
Organism: Scrobipalpa costella; assembly: GCA_949820665.1. Classification (NCBI taxonomy): domain Eukaryota; kingdom Metazoa; phylum Arthropoda; class Insecta; order Lepidoptera; family Gelechiidae; genus Scrobipalpa; species Scrobipalpa costella. The sequence continues at coordinate 12,019,025 of OX463309.1, forward strand.
ACCAGTGTCAATGAGCCAACTATGTTTATGTAAACCGATATTAAAATAAACTATACTCGATCCGTTGATAGCACAAATTAAGTTAGGCACGAAAAAACTGAGCTAATGATAATGAGTCATTTTCCTCGGTACTTACCTCATTCTCGGGTTCCATGGCACGTATGTTTCTTGACTGGAATCTGGAGTTATGGAAACTTCTACCTCTGTTTCCACGTCGCTGTGCTGGTACCGAAACTCGACCACCTCTACGATTTGACGACTGCGGGGGTGGTGAGTAGCTCGTAGGTCTAAAGCTTGGATTACGCCTATAGTTCAGGTTGTAACCAAAACCTCTCGTACTGTAACCTCGATGACCCCTGGAATAATTATACCTACCTTCAGGTGGGCGATAGTTACTACCCCTGCGCATACTCATTACGTCACCTGATGGTCCTGACGTTGATGACATCACCTCCTCGTCCTGCGCTGCTTGGATAGCGTCCTTAAGACTTGTAAAATCCCGTGCGGCTATGATTGTGCTTAGTCGGCGATTTGTCAGCCCGTCGGCAAATTTTTTGATTGCGAACTTTTCGTTAATGGGTTTTAAAACATCATAACTCGCGGATTTGCCGTCGGCTTGGGAAATCGTCAAGTCTACAAAAAATTCGGTTATTTCTTTACCGAAGTCAGTGACAGTTTTGTCATTTTGTCGCACATTTTGCAGACGACTTTGGATGGCGGTGGCAGATTTTCGTGGTAACAACTGCCGTCGCATATCCTGCACCAAGTCATCAACAGAGCCATAATTTGAATTTAGTTCAAGCTTGGCTGATTGTGACAAACGATTCCTTGACACAAACTGAATTAAGTTGTCCTTACACTTTTTATCCTCCAATAAGCTACCATAGTACTCTATTGACTCAATCAATTATTTGGTATTTGATTCGTCATCGGTCATTAAAGGCAAGATAGTTAAAGCAATCTTTAAACTGAATGTCTCCATTTTTAATTCGATATCTGTACTCTGTTCACTATCAGATTGTTCTGCATTAGGCGAGCAAAATTCTAACACATCATTATAGAGTATTTAAAAAAATTCGCATTGCTTATTTACTTCTTTTATCTCCTCTTTCTTTAACTTACCTAACTCTATTTCGTTCCTTAATAGTTCAATACAATTATTATACTTACTTAATATAATATTAGTAACATTTAACTTTTGCTCAAGAATCGGACCCTTTCGTCGCTTTTCGCCGATTTTAACTAAATACGAGTACTTACGTACTTCTTTTATTTCTGTACAATAATTTTGTATGTTATGGGCCATTTACCACTAAAATAAAGCAATAATATAATAAACAATGCGAGATTTTATCACTTTAACTATCAAATAATCTAATTATAATAAATAAACCTTACCCATTATATCCATGTAACGCATTTAGGTACTATACCACACTCAAATTACGAGAATACGCATTACGAACGTCGCGCACTTCACTTTGACCGCACACGTAAAACGTCAATCACTTGGTACTGCAACTAAGTCTTTTTCAAGTGTCCAAACGCAACATATCACCTTCTTCTAGTGTCCAAAAGTCTTTTTCGAGTGTCCATTCACGCATCTGACGAAAAACAAAATCTTTGTAACTACACGAAGACGAAGAAAAACAAAGAAACGATCCTTGCCGGTGCCGCTGCCGTAAATGTGCTCAAAACGTAGGCACGTAGGTACTTGCTTGTAATCTAAGTCAAAGACGACGCACAAAGCAAGTAGTTACTGATCTTATTTTACATTACGTATCCTTAGTGTATGTATTCGCTCCTTAAATATCCTGCATGCCGAAATATACAGCTGCTCTAGGTATCTGCTCACAAGAACCCTTCTTAAACTTCGAGATTCGGCTCTATTCTCTTTATACGCATCGCGCTGCTCTCTGCTCTCCTGTCTATCTTCTTGTTTAAACAGATGTTCAGGTATCGACTTCCCAATAGAACTGCACATATCAGGGTGAAAATGGCAAAAAGGTATAAATACCAGCTGATCTGCGAAACCTCCTGCGCGATGATAAAGTTCGTCTGTTCAACTTTATTGTTTTGGCCAATCTGCGTCAGTACGTCCTGGTGCTGCGCTGCTGCAGGTGCCGGTGTCGTCGGTTTGCTCGTCGGATTCCCCATGGTTTTAGCAGCTTGTTGTAGATACTTATCACGAAACGAACAAAATAGCAAAACGATTCATCGACTTAGTATTTAGATCAATCAATGAAATCTATCCGGCACTCGCGCGCGCGCTACACCATCCATACAAGGCAGGGTCGAAATGTATAGACGGGAGCAGGGAGAGACAATTAAACAAGTTGAATGCTGATTAATAACTGATTATATTTGGATAAGGCAAGCGTTTATATAGAATAGGATACATGATGGTTACACAGGTTCTTACTATACTACAGTGTAAAAACTTGAATAAATCATGGAAAGGTTAGTACTTTTACATTTTTATTACTGGGAAACACATTTTCGTTAGATATTTGTAAGAAATCAGCTCTGAAACCAACGGCATAGCTGTCCAACGAACTATGAACGTACTTTGTTTCTGCCATTATTTCGTCTAAAAGTTTATAAAACCGTAATGTTTTGGAGAATTTAAGCTACTAATGTCATTAATTTGCAATGGATAACAATATTTAACTTGTATTTTAGCCATAAAACTTATAATTTGGGTTAAAATACGTGAAGGTCATTGTTTGCCGTCTGTCGGCAGCGCCACGGACAGGGTTTCAGGGTCATAATGGCGGAATGCTGAGAATGCTAGAAAACATGGATACGCTTTTGGATTTTCTGTTTGAAATTGTTTTTGATCTTTTGCATGTAATGTAACATCACTTTTAACTGCATAACTGGTTGAAATATATACCCTTTGGGGTACTATGGGAAAAAACTTAGAAAAAATTTCGTTCGAAAAATTTGACCCCCCGTGACCCCTCCTTTTTATGACCCCACCAGATGGGGGGTGTCAAGGGGGTCAACCTTTACCAGTATCATTTCCCTAAAAAATCAATCCCCCCCCCCCCCCAGGGGAGAATAAAGTTTTACTTGTTAAACCCCAGGGGAGATGGGGTTAGTTTTTCGGGGAAATTATGTTTTTCACGGGGGGTCTAATTTTTCGTCCTAAGTTTTTTGTTATAATTTATTTTTTGTAATTTTTCTATGCATTTTATAGCGCCCCAAAGGGTATATACTCCTACATTCCACCCTTAGTTACGATAAAAATATAAAATATAGGTGCTAAAAAACTTATTCTTCTTGTTTGCACCAGGGCTGCACTGGGTAATCATCATGATAATTATCGTTGATAATAACCAGTAATTGTTATTGTACAAAATAATTACATATTGTGTGTGTATATCCAAACGCACGTTTTTTCGTCACAATACACACATCAAAATTAATAGTATTTTTTAACAAAAGTAGTCTCAGGTAAAAGTAGTATCTAAAAATAGAAAAAATCTTTAATTTATATGTTATTTGATTTGATAGTTGGATAATTATTATAGATTTTTATTAATAATTTGTTAAGAAAAATATATGCAGGGCACTACTAAATACGAGAGCTCTAAGTGCACATTTTCCATTCATGCCTCGCTTATTTTTTGCATTTATGTGTTTTTTGTTTGGTTTGCATGCTTTTTGTTTTTGCTTTTTTCTTTAGAAGTGGACGTGGACGTGGTCGTGCTCGTGGTCCTGGGCGTGGACGCGGTCGTGGGCGTGGGCGTGGGCGCGAGCATGTTAACGATGTCGATGCGCCTGCGCAGAATGGCGCTACGCGGACGCGCGATGGGCCCACTAGAAGTGCTGGCCGCACCGAAAGGTCTTCGGCTATCGATCCGTAATAACAACATTTTTAAACTAATAACTAACAAGTTTCTTCGTTTTTTTTGCAACACTAATATTCTGCATTAATATTTTAGAGTTTACTGTGGCATGGTGGAGGAGCTGTCGATGGGGCATCCCCTGGAGCGGCCGCTAACTCAGCGGCGACCTCAAGTGCTGCCTGCTGCAAGGCGGGGGTTAGCGTTTTGAAGTTGTTTTTGCTTTCGGAATGACATGCGAGCATTGACTTTAAATTTTTAGTTCCGTGCCGGTGTCGCTATGGTCCTCCATCGACCTCCTCACGAGAAATCATCCGCAGACGACCCAGCCGCAAGGTCAGCTCCAGCCCGACTGGGCTGTTGAGGCTCAGCCCCAACCTGCCCAAGCTAAAGAAGCCCAGCCCCAGCCCGCCCGGACTTTAGAGGCTCAGCCCCAGCCTGACTGGGCTGCAGAGGCCCAGCCCCAGCCCCAACCTGACCGGGCTGCAGAAGCCCAGCCTCTGCCTGACCACGCTCAGAACTTTGAGCTACACTCAGTACCTTCACCTGCTTTGTAAGTTCATATTTTGAAAGTTTAACTTTTCATTACTGTTCATAAAATAGCGAATTTTTAACACTTTCTTTTTAACAGGCATGTTGAACTTGGACGTAGTGGAGCGTCCACGCCAACAACGAAGAAACGCAGAAACGTATTGGACCACAGTGACATGGGGGCTAAACAACGTCTGTGAGTGCCTTTTTATAATTATATATTCTAGGTGCAGTTTTCAAAGTATGTACTTAGTATTTTGGTTCTTTTAGACCCATATGAATAGTGGTAGTATCGCTGCTTTTGGCGCACAGGGTTCTGGGTTCAATTCCAGGCCGGGGCAGATATTTGAACGATAAATTTAAATATATGTTTTTGGGTCTGGGTGTTCTTTGGGCATCTTTCTGTGTACGTCCATGGCACCACGAACCACAACGGGTATCCTAGTGAATGCTATGAATGTGACGATTTTCTTTTTAATAATTTATTTTCTTTGTTTTTAGAATTCCTTCTTCGTCATCTTCGTCGCGTCCTCTAAGAGCCATATCATACTAGCGGTTTGCGAGCGAATTGGGGGCGGAGCGGGCACGCAGCGAAAACGCCGCGAACACGCCACGGCCTGCAAAGCGTAGACGTCGCGTTAACGTCGCGAATACGCAACGTTTTCGTGGCGAGTTTGCAGCGGGATTACGACGTAAAGTACACTTAGTTGCAAAATGGATTCCGACGAGGAAACACTGCTGTTGCTTTTGTTACTACGAAGACGCAGGAGACGAAAACGAAAGCATCGACGTTTTTGGGAGGACCCATTATCAATTAATCGACTGCAAGAGAGCGACTACTTTGTGTTGTTTAGCAAACGAATAAAAAATAATCAAAAAAAAATTCGCGAGTACCTCCGAATGTCAAAACCTACATTTTATGAGTTGTTGCATCTGGTGCAAGCTGACTTAAAACATGAAGATACGCATTTGAGATTATCAGTGTCACCTGAAGAAAGGCTCGTAATTACTATAAGGTATGTTTTTTATATTTAATAAATAGGATATAATTATTAATACTTCTATAATTATGTAAATCTTATAATTATTTATTAGTTACATTAACAATGTTACGGTGGTTTTACATTATCGATACCTATTTACCTATACCTATTTCACAATAAAAGGAGGCAGCTAATCAAGATTTACGAAAATTCTTATTCTGAAAATAAATCACTATAAATTGTATCTTCAGTACTGTTTTCACCAAAAACACTTGGTGGAGAATTAATTGCTTGCAATGAATTATTTCGGGGTGGCTCTGGACTTGTATAATATCCTTGATAGTTTGGAGGATAGCTGTTAGTCATGTGCTTATACTTTTTTAAAACTCCCATAATCTCCATTTTCGCATCAATTTTATAGTCAGGATGAATTGATTTTAAATCTTCTACTAGAGACAATGCAAAGTTATATTCGGGTTCACTTTCACCACTTCTTCTGTCTCTATTCATCCTCTCGTCCATCCTTTGCATTAATTTTGTAATCATTTTATCCTCAGCTTCATTAGATTTTTTCTTCCTTTTTGTAAGATTAGTTGTATTATCATTGTCTATGTTTATTGTATTCTCATCATCTGATATTGTTGGTGGCGGAGTTTTCAAAGGACGAATTTGAGTACTAGTATTCAAAAATGATAGCAAAGGAGAATACAAATATTCTTTAGAAGAAGATGCACCGGAGCCACTCTTGCTTTTTTTGTTCCTATCCTTGACGTAGGCGTCGCGGATTCCCTTCCATTTTTTTTTGCAATTTCACAACTGTAACAATAAATATAATATTTTTATTAATATTTCAGGTATCTGGCAACTGGGTGCTCTTTAATGGACCTGCATTTTTCATTCAGAAGAGGATTTTCAACAATACAAAAAATTGTTCGGGAAACATGTCAAGCTATTATTAAAAACTTATTTTATATTTGTATGCCACCCAAACAAACAAAAGATTGGGAAAACATTAGTAAAGGCTTTTTAGAAAATGCTGATTTTCCTAACTGCATAGGTGCAGTGGACGGCAAACACATTAGGATTATAAAGCCGTGCCATAGCGGCTCGCTATATTTTAATTACAAAAAGTATTTCTCGATGAATTTGCTAGCCGTATGTGACTCCAACTACAAATTTATATTTGTTGATGTTGGATCCTATGGAAAAAGTTCAGATTCAACTATATTTGACAGAAGCCAATTGAGAAGTGATATAGAAGGAAATAGTTTAAATATTCCGCAGCCAAAACAAATAACAAACAATGGAATAGCGTTGCCCTTTACTTTTATTGGTGACGAAGCATTTCCCTTGTCAAAGTATATGCAAAGACCGTATGCCGGCAACTTTTTGACGCCAAAAAAAAGAATATATAATTACAGATTAAGTCGAGCACGAAGATATATAGAATGCACTTTTGGAATAATGACTAATAAATGGCGTATATTCCACCGACCATTAAATGTTGGAATAGACTTAGCCGAAGAAATAGTAAAAACTTGTTGCATACTGCATAATTTTGTTCGATCTAAAGTAAAGGTAATAAGACGTCGTAAGAAAGTACCACGCATATTTGGACTTTATGACAACCCAAACGTAAATCAAAATCATTGTGGACTCTCAGGTATTGTGATAAGGGATAAATTTGCCGACTATTTTATATCAAATGAAGGGGAATTACCATGGCAGCATAAGTACATATAAATGTGATATAAATATTGTTATTTCTCTTACCTGCTTCATTTTTCTCCTTGCTAGTTTTTTCCGCAAAGCTTGGAATAAATATGTTGCAAACCTCTTCCCATGCCTTTTTTTTTCAAATTACGATCACTAAATTCTCTTCTCTTTTGATCCCATATAACGTAACGACTTTGAATTTCGCTTATAAATAACTCTGTATCAATATCGTCTGCCGATCCCGACGATGCCATGATGATACGTCCACTCACATTCGTCTCTTGTTACGGACTGAGGTGAGGCGAGGAGAGGGGAAGGCGTTTGTGCGAGAGTGTACAAAATGGCGTCGACGCTTCTTTTCGCAGCGAAATCGTTGCGCGTCCGCGACGTGTTCGCTGCGCATGCGCGGCGGGTTCGTTGCGCGACCGCAACGTATTCGCTGCGCCTCCGTTCCGCCCCCGCTCCGCTGAGAGGACGCTCGCAAGCCGCTAGTATGATAAGGCCCTAAGGGACACTGAAATATCAAACGTCCTTAATTACGGTACGTGAAAATAGTTCAGTTTTAGCTGCTAATAAAAATACAAATAAATCTTGTTCTATACGAAACCGAAACGTGGCCACTTAAAATGGGCCTCATAAGAAGGCTCAATGTCACTCAAACGGCAATGGAAAGGGCTATGCTCGGAGTTTTTCCTGACCTCCGACGTCTAATGACCCACCTTCTAACTCTTCTGGTCCCATTCCTTCCACATCCCATGTTCCTGAATCTTCCGTTCCGCCTTCCATTCCTAACCATACTCCCTCATCCTCATCTTGTCCTATTTCGGAGCCAGGAAACGAATTTGATTTTAAATGGAGTGGGTTCCCGCAACCTCAAACTCCTCCTGAGCTGAGGAGGGAACCGTTCTCCCAGATTAACTGTGGGCCCACGGTTCCATATGACGCATTTACTGCCATATGAGATCACAATATGGGACACATTGCCAAGGAGACAAATTGTTACGCGCAACAGCTTGCAGCGGTCATGCTGGTGGACGGTTTGCTCTGTCCGAACAGCCGCATCACCAAATGGCGAGACACCGACGTAAGTGAATTGCACGTGTATTTCGCTATAATCCTTGCTACCGGGATTGTGGTGAAATCACGTCTCGAGGAGTACTGGAACTGCTCGCTGGACATTTTCAGTACCCCCGGATTCACTGCGGCAATGCGGTATGACCGCTTCGTGCTGTTGAGCAGATGTCTCCACTTTCAGGATAATGATGGTTGCGATCCTGAACTGATGACACTGAGTCAGGCCAAGTTGTTTAAGGTGCAGCCAATTTTGGATCACCTTAACAATAAATTCCAACCATTATATGTGCTGCACCAAAACGTGGCTCTGGACGAAAGTCTAACCATGTGGAAGGGTTGGTTAGATATTAACCAATTCATCCGTAATAAAGCAGCTGCAGTAGGTATCAAAACATACGAGGTGTGTGAGTCCCAGACTGGATACTTGTGGCGCTTTGAAGTCCACGCAGGCCATGATACCTCCCCAGACCCACAAGACGATAGTCCAGTTTCTGGGAAAGTGCCAGCTCCTGTGCTCAGACTTTTAAATGGTCTTGAGCATATGGGCCACACAATTTGGATGGATAACTTTTACAATTCTCCCGCGCTTGCGCGAGAATTGAACGTTCGGGGATTTGACTGCGTGGGGACCTTACGAACGAATCGTCAGTTTGTTCCCGTTATCTTACAAAAAAAGATATGGCGGAAGGTCAGGTGAACGGTTGCACTTCGGGGGATGTGGACCTCATTGTATACCGGGACTAAAACCGTGTGGCTTTTATCTCGACATACCATGGGCTAGCAACCGTGATGTGCGGCAATACACTCAAGCCCACCATCATACCGGACTATAATGTCTGGTTTGGGGGCTCGACCGCAAAGACCAGATGCACGCCATGTACCCCATTGAAAGAAGGCGGAACAAAGTCTGGTACAGGTGGCATCATGTAAGAAGAGCGCTGGCGGTCAAGCTGCGCACTAGATGATTTATCGATCTATTTGGTGGCATGAGGTGCGGCGCGGGGCGGGTGGGTGACGCGCCGCTTGCTTGCCGGTGCGCTATTGGTTCGTCAGTTAACCTTTGCTTCCCGCGCTGTGTTCACGTTACGTTTGTTCTCAAAGTACTACCGCACACAAAAGTTTTTAATTACGAAATGGTTTTTCACAGAAAAGTGAGAAAAATGATTTATGATGTATATTGTTCTATGAAGAGAGAAGCTGATAATAATTCAGTTGATAATTTAAAACAATGCATGAAACGAACCGCAGTGGCAACAAAATGTTCCGTTTCTACAGTGAGACGAATTGTTAAAAGTTCAAAAGATTCAGAATTTCTGACTGTCTTTCGAACCCCCGGAAAAAAATAAAAGGAATAAACAAAAACCAATAACAGATATTGACAGCTTTGACCAGGGTGTAATAAAAAGAATCATCCACAATTTTCACGTCACTGAAAAAGAATTGCCTACCATAGGTAAGTTGCGAAGAAAGTTATAGGAAGATCTAAATTTCCAAGGATCTGCAGCAAGTCTCAGGCGAATAATAAAAAAACTTGGGTTTTAAGTGGAAAAAAACAGAAAACAATAGAAAATTTTCAATTGAGCAGTCACAAATTCGATTTCAGAGGATTGAATATCTGAGGAAGATAAAAAAATATAGAGAGGAAGGAAGACCTATCATTTACACTGATGAATCATACATCGATAGTTCCCATGCGTCTCACCATTCTTGGACAGACAGCCCTACCAAAGGCATTAAAAAACCTATATCTAAAGGTAACCGATTGGTCATAGTGCACGCGGGTGGAGAAGCGGGTTTTGTGCCGAACGCTTTGCTGACATTCAAAGCCGGTACAAAAAGCGGTGACTACCACGACAATATGAATTCGGAGAATTACGAGCGGTGGCTCCGTACTAAACTAATACCAAATTTACCGCCTAATTCAGTCGTGGTAGTCGACAATGCATCGTATCATAACAAACAACTCGATGCCGCACCAACGTCCAACACTAAGAAAGCAGACATGCAAACCTGGCTCCAACAAAAAGAAATTAAATTTGATGAATCCATGCTAAAGCCGGAGTTGTACAACTTAAAATGACGATGAGAGCTCAAGTGACGGAAGCGACGATGATGAAATGGCCACCTCTAGCACCAACACCGCGTCCTCATCTGGATTTCACGTCACCCATGACGATTTAATGGAAGGAGTTTCCCCTTTACTTTATTTTTTTTTAATATTCTAGATTAAACATTTTAAACTGCATTCAACATGTTTTAGTTCTATTTGCTATTCCATATATTTATCAATGTACCTAGCATTAATCAATATACGAAACGGCGAGCGAAAAGATCGTTAAAAAATAAAACAATAGGCCTAGTATAGTACTTGCGTGCGCGAGTGTACCCATGCGCAAAGTTACCCACTCCACTTTTTCCCAGGGCTCTTTTTACGTGACGCGGCCTGTACAAAAAGTTTTTCAGGAGGCTCTTGAATGCTAGTACTTTAAATGCTTACATACTCTACAAGGCACACCGCTCGATCACACATCGGAATTTTAGCCAAACTTTGGTGAACGAATTGTTGGCAGCACACAAACCACCAGCACCTACCCGTGAGCTGCCGAGCACCTGGCATTTTCCGGGGCAATACGATCTGCTCCCTGGAACCACACGGAACGAGCATTTGAGGCGTAGTTGTTCAGTTTGCAAAAAGCGAACTTCAAGCTTTTGCAAAAAGTGCAATGTGCCCATGTGTGTGTTTGTTTGCTTCGAGTCATATCACACTACACAGTAAACTACACAAAAACACTGTCTTACACACACAAGGTATTTAGGTACTAGTATTGAAGGTCAATCTGAAAAACAATTCGAGTAGGTGGGTATGCCGCTAATTTGATGGGAAGCTTTAAGTAGGTAGGTGTAACCATCCAAATTGTTACGGGAAATATGGAAAACAAAAAGCTGCACATGTATTTATATAGTTTGTATATGTATGTATGAGTAAGTGCTTCGGATAGAGGATTATGTTTTTTGTAATTAATTTGTTGCTAACGACTTTTATGTAGGTACCTAACAAATAAAAAATTGTACCTCAATGGATATAAAGAAAAATAGAAAAATAGCGCCCACTGCGGTGTCAAAATGGCAGTTGGCACTGAAAATATGTGTTACTTTGCATAGTTGTTAATGATGATGTATGAGAAAGTTTTAGTTCAGATTTTTTACTCTAGGAACAACTAATTAAAATTGACCTAGGACATCATAGAAAGGATTTAAATAAAAAAATGGTTTGATATGTCAAATCACCTGCCAGTTTAATCATAGCAAGTACCAGTAAGTGATATTGCTATTGCTATTTTTATAGGCTCGCTATCGCAGTTGATACGAGCGTGATTGCCTAAATATTGCATGGTCACTCACCAACTGCCATTTTGATACACACTATTTTTAAAGCGAGAGTGACCATGCAATATCTAGGCAATCACGCTCTTATCAACTGCGATACCGAACCTATAAAAATAGCAATAGCAATCACATTTGCTGATACTTGCTATGATTCAACTGGCAGGCGATTTCACATATCAAAACATTTTATAAATTTAAATCCTTTCTATGATGTCCTAGGTAAGTTTCAATTCGTTTTTCCTAGGGTACAAAATCTGTACTAATATTTTCTCATACATCATCATTAACAACTATGCACAGTTACAAATATTTTCAGTGCCAACCATAGATATAGGATGTACAAGATACACAAAGGCGGCTTGGAAACATGTCAAAAAAAAATATGTACATGTGTTGGTGAATGTCTATGTATGAGTTTCAAATATTGTTGTCCGCGATACAACTTCCCATTATCGATTTTTTATCATTTGTCGGACTTTCTTTGTACAGAAAGCAAAGTTTTTATTAGTAAATTTAGTATTATACATACATACATACATACTATCACGCCTATATCCCTAATGGGGTAGGCAGAGCGTGAACAACCCAAACAAAGGTCGTTCCGCCACGTCTGACAAGTTTTGAGGGCTTTTCAAGATAGAACTGGATATTGCTGTAGTGACATATTGTCAGCCCATCGCCTAAATTGCAATATACCCTCGAATCCCTTAGCTGATTTTTACAGCATGCCCGGGATGCAGCTGGCACATTCTACGTTTTTCTGTCGCTCCCAGTCCAGAATGGAAGCTTAGCGTATCTTTAAAGAAAAACAAGTGGACACATTTTCGCAAAGATGGAGAAAAGTGAATTTCGTGTGTTGATATGAATTTAGTATTATGAATGAAAATAATATATAGTGAAATAGTGTGTACAGGTGCAGCCTTCGGTGAGTTTGGAAAAACTATTTTAAAATGATACATAAATACTAATAAATAATACTGTTAAGTAAAACACTTTATAATATTTTTGAATGATTTTATTTATTGTCCTCTGAATATAACAGTTTTGTTGAGATGTGTTCGTATTGTTTCCCTGCTTAATTTTAACAATTTGTTTTCATGTTTAAATCTAAGATTAAAATATATTTCAACAATCGATTTCATGAGAAAATATCTGTGGTTCTCTAACGGATCTTGATCAAAAATATGATTTTGCAAATTGTGAAAAAGTGATTGAACGTTTCGCAGAACTTTCAAAACACATTTGGCAAAAATTAGTTCTGTCATAGCTTTGCTTTTCATATTCTCTCTGAAAAATTTTTCAGCGTTACCACATAACGTAATGACGTCGTTGGATGGGTATGTGAGATAAAGGCTGTCTGTTTGTGAATAGTCTTTTTTTACAATTAATGAATTGAAAAATATTTCAGATGATGTTGACACTAAACTCTGAACACAAACGTCACATTTGATTTTTTTCGATAATTTTCTTACCACAAATCCCGACACGTATGAAACAATCATCATAGACATTTGAGACAATGATGCAGTATTGTCCATTAGCACTATTTGCTCGTCGAAATCAGTGTCCTCATTTCGAGCATTAGCATTATTATTGTCTTGCATTAATTCTTTGAAAATTATATTATAATTGTATTATAATAGTTACACGCTAGATTAGGTAGCCTACCCCGTGAGATACGGGATATCTAGGCAAGAGAGATAATGATGATGATGCTAGTTTAACGCTCTTATTTTCTTAATGTTAGCTAGAGATGCATTCATACATACATATAATCTCGCCTTAATCCCGTAGGAAGAGCGTAAACGACCTAAATAAAGGTCGTTCTGCCACGTTAGACAAACTTTCGAGGGTTAGTCCAGATAGATCTGTATATTGCTCTAGTGACAGGTTGTCAGCTCATTGCCTAAATAACAATGCTGAAACCCTCGAATCCCTCGCTGATTTTTATAGCATACCCGGGAGGATATGCAGCTGACACATTCTATGTTTTTCTATCACTTACAGTCCAGCATGGAAGATGCTGCTAGATATGCAGGTTGCAAGAATTATACTTACAGGAACAAATAATGTAGGTATCGAGTCTTTCATTAGTACACGGCGTTTTTTTCTTTGTATGAAACATTTGCCGTCAAAATGTTTGCTACAGATAGTGGAGTTTGTACTAGGAATCCAATCTGGTCTATTTAAAGTCCGAATCCATTTTTCCATCAAAGCTGAATTGCGCGGAAACCTAAAAAAATATTAGATACGCATTCATTTACTAAGGTTTGAATACTTTCAGGTACTTAAATAATGACAAAAACCTAATTAACAATATGTTATTGTTACATAACTTGACTAAATAATTCGTATTTATGTCATATTATCACTAAAAAAAGATTCAAGTTTTTATCGATATTTCTTCCGTCACCGCTTTGTCAAGCACTAGCGTAATCAAACAATTTTATTTCTTACACATTTTTTTCACGAATATAGCTCAAAATCACAAAATAAACTTATATATATACAAGGGAAACAAAATAATATTGAAAACATCCATTTCTGAGCCGATTACTAGCCGAAATTAAGCAAAATATGGTTCTAAAAATTCCATTGTCAAAATCGTATTTACCTGTGAAAAGTGTGTTGATACGGATTATTTCGCCTTGTAACGTCACATCCAGGTACAGAACACGAAACCATAATTGTAAAACTTAATTTCCGCAATTTAAATCGAAAAATCACTATAAAAATGCACAAATATCACGGCCATGTACAACACACTGGGACGCTATGGCCTCTTACTCGCAAAAACAATGACATATTAGTACTTTATTCGCTGTCTCTTTTTCTCTCGGGCGGTTTGCACTTGATAAGAGTTTCTCGTTCCCACGCTTCATGTATCTTTTAAGCGCAGCGAACCATTCTAAATCTATGGTGCCAACTGCTATTTTGACGTCAGGGCCGTAGTAGGTGCTCTTTTTATTTTTCCTTATATCCACTGAGGTACAAATTTTTATTTCTTAGGTACGAAATAGTACAAAATCTGTACTAAATAATTGACTACTTTTCCATTGATTTAGTGACTGGCCAACTGCTATTTTGATATACATGTTGGATACCTAAGTATTGTTCGATTAGAAGTTTCAAAAATATACGTCACTGTGACGTTAAGCAACTTTGGCGTATTTCAACTTTGACACTTAGTGGTTTTAAACTAATACTTCTGAAGGCATAGAACTTGTTTTTTTTTCAAATTAAGTCTTTTTTAAATGGTTTGTAGTTGTGTTTATGGTCAAAGTATACTTTTTCGGACTTCGGGACCCTATGAAGCGTCAAGAATAAATGTGTGGCGTCAGATTAATATCGTTGCTCCATTCCATTGCAACCGATGTCGGACTCATCATATGGGCACGCGCAATCAAAACTGGTTTTGCTGCCTACTCGCGCTCGCGGTAGCCCTACGCCGGCCGGCCGCAGCAGTCTTCGCACGCACTCTTGCTAGTCGGACGTTAGGCTATTGTCAATTCTTTTGAATCGCTCAGCGCGCGCGATCTTTATTTTGTATCCGTTCGTTACGCAAATCTGAATGTTTTGTAATTTCATTCTATTAAATCATCTCAAAAGTTAAATCCATCGAGTTTCTACTGATCAGCCTGAAAACACATATCCTGTTACACATCCACTGACATTGCTATCAAGTAAACTTCAACACTGGTGACCCGAAAAAGGACACGAAATCAAGATGCCTAATCCTCAAGATGAAGATTTTCGCGATGCAGCGGAAGAAGTCTTCCGAGTGGGTATGAAGGTACCCCCGTTTTGGATTGAAGACCCGGATTTATGGTTTTCGCAGCTTGAAGGTCAGTTCACTCTTGCTGGTATATCTAAAGACGAAACTAAATTCTATCATGCTATTGCAAAGCTTGAATATAATATTGCCAATGAAGAGATATAATTCGCAATCCGCCTGCTAATGACAAATATATAAAGCTTAAAGAGGAGCTTACTAGCCGCTTATCGCTTTCTAAAGAACGCAAGCTTAGACAAATGCTGAGTCATGAAGAACTGGGCGATCGAAAACCCTCTCAGTTTTTACGCCATTTAGAAGATTTAGCTGGTAAAAGCGCATGCAGAGATTTTATTAAAACTATATGGCGTGACAGATTACCACCTCACATCCAAACTGCAGTTATTTCACAGCTGGATAAGTCGTTGCAAGAGCTAGCTGTTATCGCGGACCGGATTCACGAGTACGGCCCACAAGGTTTGTTTCCACAGCACGTCGCCGCTGTTGGGCCGACATCGTCACGAGGTTTGGCACCGGTATTCGGTACTATGTTACCTAGTAGTTATGCATCATCATTACCCAGCACCAGCACTAGCGCATTGGAAGCACAAGTAGCTGAACTGACCAGACAAGTAGCTGCATTAGCATCAGGATTCCGTAATGGACAAAGGAGCCGTAGCAGATTTCGCGGTAACTATCGTGGCAACAGTCGTTCTCAATCTCGATCTCGGTCTCGTCCTATAAACCCGCACTACTGCTGGTACCATAACAAGTTTGGTGACAGGGCATTAAAATGCTCCCCTGGCTGCGCTCACAAGAAGGAAAACCCAAACGGCAGTCGTTAATGGCGGTAGTCGACTGTCCTCCAATTACTGGCCGCCTCTTCATCACCGATCGCAACTTAAGGATACAATTTCTGGTCGACACGGGCTCAGACTTGTGCGTTTTTCCAAGATCGGCCGTCAGAGGGCGAACAAAGAAGACTAAATACGAGCTTTACGCCGCCAACGGATCAGTAATTTCTACCTATGGTACTATACAGCTGGAGCTCAATCTGGGGTTACGAAGAGCATTCGTCTGGAATTTTACAATAGCTGATGTAAGCAAACCTATAATAGGTGTCGATTTCCTCGGCTACTATAATCTCCTTGTTGACTGCCGCAACCAGCGCCTCATTGATAATCTGACTAACCTTACTGTCCAGGTGCCACGCCAAAAGTCAGCTGACTCCATTTCTTCTGTGAAAGCAGTCGCTGGAGACAGCCCTTTCCACAACATCTTGAAGGACTTCCCTGAGGTAACTCGTCCTGCAGGTAAATCTGATCAACCTCGTCATAACACTGTCCACTTCATCCGCACCACGCCTGGCCCTCCAGTAACTTCTCGTCCTCGTCGACTCGCTCCGGATCGTCTGGATATAGCCAAGAAAGAATTTGACACTATGCTGCAAAATGGAACAGCACGCCGTTCTGAAAGCCCATGGTCTTCTCCCTTACATCTAGTTCCCAAGAAGAATGACAGCTGGAGGCCTTGCGGCGACTACCGTGCGCTGAATGCACGCACCATCCCGGATCGATACCCCATCAGGCATATCCAAGACTTTGCCTACAGGTTAGCTGGTTCAACTATCTACTCTAAAATTGATTTGGTCAAGGCATATAATCAGATACCAGTCAATCCAGCAGACATACCGAATACTGCCATCACGACACCCTTTGGAATGTTTGAGTTCCCCTTCATGAATTTTGGGCTCAGGAACGCAGCTCAGACATTCCAGAGGTTCATCGACGAGGTGCTCAAGGGACTCGATTTTTGCTATGGATATCTGGACGATATACTTGTATTTTCGAGCACTGAAGGCCAACACTTGGAACATTTACAGCAACTCTTCTCTCGACTTCGTGAGTACGGCATTTTGGTCAACTCTTCAAAATGTGTATTTGGTCAAAAAGAAGTCACTTTTCTGGGACACAACGTTTCCTCTACTGGAATCAAGCCACTTCCTGAAAAAGTGCAATCAATTTCGGAGTACCCAGTTCCAAAAACGGTGAAAGAACTGAAACGGTTCCTGGGCATGATAAATTTTTATCGTCGGTTTGTTCCCTCTGCTGCAATTTTGCAAGCGCCATTAAATGAGCTTCTCACTGGACCTGGCATGAAAGGATCAAAAGCGGTCACGTTATCACCGGAACAGCTGGAAGCCTTCAAAGCGTGCAAGGTCAGTCTCTCAAAAGCAACCCTACTTGCTCACCCGGACATGAACGCACATTTGGCTATCAACACCGACGCTTCGGATACTGGAATAGGCGCAGTTCTTCAACAAAAAAAGAATGGAACTTGGCAACCTCTTGCATTTTTCTCGCGTAAGCTCAGTACATCGCAAATGAAATATAGCCCGTATGACAGAGAACTACTTGCAATCTACGAGGCCATCAAGCACTTCCGGTATATGGTTGAAGCAAGACATTTTACAATATATACAGATCACAAGCCGATCACATATGCTTTTAATTATCAGCGAGAGAATTGTACACCACGCCAGTACCGTTATTTTGATTTTATAGCCCAATTCACCACAGATTTACAATACATTCCAGGCAAGGAAAATACAGTGGCGGATTCTTTGTCCCGCGTTGAGGAAGTTTTTGCACCGATCGATTACCAGCGCCTTGCAACAGCCCAGGTTAACGACACCGAACTTATGGATCTGCTACAGAATGGTACAACTCTGACACTAGAAAAGGTCAGGCTACCGGATAGTAGTGACAGGCTTTATTGTGATTTATCTACTAACAGGCCGCGACCATTTGTGACCAAGGATTTTCGCAGACAGATATTTGACACGCTGCACGGCCTCAGTCATCCTGGAGCATCAGCATCAGTCAGGTTGGTCACTGAACGATTTGTTTGGCCTGGAGTACGTAAGGACTGTCGTCAGTGGGCTCGCGAATGCCTGCAATGTCAAGGAAGTAAGGTCGGGAGACACACATCAGCTCCATTATCTGCATTCGAGACACCTTCAGCTCGCTTTCAACACGTACACCTGGATCTAGTCGGTCCCCTACCACACTCGCACGGCTACAGGTACTGCCTTACCGCAATCAACCGCTTTACAAGATGGCCTGAGGCGTACCCGCTAATGGATATCACCGCTGAATCCTGTGCAATGGCATTTATTTCCGGCTGGGTCGCAAGGTTTGGTTGTCCAAGTCGTATTACTACAGATAGAGGCCGGCAATTTGAAGCAAACTTGTTCAAGGCTATGGCTTGTCTCCTGGGCACTGCACATCACACCACCACTGCATATCATCCAGCTGCAAATGGGATGGTTGAGAGGCTGCACAGACAGTTGAAGGCCGCTATAATGTGTCATAATAATCCCAGTTGGTCAGAAGTTTTACCACTCGTACTTCTAGGCATACGTACCGCTTGGAAGCAAGACATTCAGTCAACAGCAGCAGAACTTGTATATGGAGAGTCGCTGACGCTTCCAGGAGAATTCTTATGTCCTAAGAATAATTTTTCAAATGCTGATATAATAGACTTTGCACAAAGACTACGAAGCTATGTCATCAAGTTGTCACCACAACCCACTAGATGGCACCATCATCATAACAAAACCTTTTATGTTCCCAGGGCCCTCAGCACAGCTTCCCACGTTTTCATCCGTCAAGGGCAGGTGCTCAAGGCTCTTGAACCACCTTATCAAGGTCCATTCAAGGTCATCCGTCGTGGTGAGAAAACTTTCGATGTGGACGTCAAAGGCAAAATAGTAACCATTTCTGTAGATCGCTTGAAACCCATGTTTGCTGCAAAAGATGACGAGACAGAAGATCACATAGACGACCACGCTGACGACCACAAGTACGACCAAACAAACGACCAAAGGGACACTCCACTACAACCTAAAACTGTGCCAGTTGCTGAACCCAGAACAACACGCAGTAGAAACGCCCGTAGAAACGGTCTCAGCAGGGGGGTGGTGTGGCGTCAGATTAATATCGTTGCTCCATTCCATTGCAACCGATGTCGGACTCATCATATGGGCACGCGCAATCAAAACTGGTTTTGCTGCCTACTCGCGCTCCCCGCATGCAGCCCCCGCGGTAGCCCTACGCCGGCCGGCCGCAGCAGTCTTCGCACGCACTCTTGCTAGTCGGACGTTAGGCTATTGTCAATTCTTTTGAATCGCTCAGCGCGCGCGATCTTTATTTTGTATCCGTTCGTTACGCAAATCTGAATGTTTTGTAATTTCATTCTATTAAATCATCTCAAAAGTTAAATCCATCGAGTTTCTACTGATCAGCCTGTAAACACATATCCTGTTACACATCCACTGACATTGCTATCAAGTAAACTTCAACACTGGTGACCCGAAAAAGGACACGAAATCAAGATGCCTAATCCTCAAGATGAAGATTTTCGCGATGCAGCGGAAGAAGTCTTCCGAGTGGGTATGAAGGTACCCCCGTTTTGGATTGAAGACCCGGATTTATGGTTTTCGGAGTTATAAACTCTGCTTTTCACTTCGCCGCGCAGCTCTCGAGCTGCGCCTTTGGCGCCAGAGAAATATTTTTCCTGCCTAGTTGGGGGGAGTGGTAGAATATTTTGTATTTAAAGTCTATGTTAAAGTTACTTTATGTAACAAAGCTTATTATAAGCTCAACGATTATTTAAATGACAAAGAGGCATGGCACTCTGATATTTCTAGTGTAGCGCAAGAAACACACACACGACATAAACTCTATTTTAAAGAAGAAAGACTATTGAAGAAAAATAATTCTAAACGCAGGGCGTGCTCCAGTGTGCGAGCTTCTTGCGCCGCATCTTCTTCTAGTGATAGTGAATAGACTTAGATTATTATTTCGACATTGTGTAGATTCATATGACATTCAATAAGTATTCCATGGAATCTATGTATAAATATATGTATCCATTTATTGTATGTAAATAAAAGAAACGTTTTTTATCCTAGCAGGTTGGCATAAGCTATAATTTTGATTTTAATAAAATAAATATATATTATAATAACTACATTTATTTTTTATTTAAATCTAATCTTTGTCAGATGATGATACCTGAAACAAAATAATAATAGTGTGAGTAAGTAAGTAAATGTGCAAATGAAATATTTTCCCGCGGTAAGATGTAGTCTATTTTAGATCATATTCTATCTGTAGGTTTACGAAATTCATCATTTTCTATCTGTACACAAAAGTGATTTACATCTTAAAATCCAAAAAAACGTACCCTTCGTATCCTTTTCCTCGCTTCCCTCTTCAAATAAAGCTCCATTGCAGGCACCAAGCTGGCGACTGCCTGGCACAGGCTTGCCACAGCTTGGGCCTGCATGAGGGCAGCCTCAGACTGCGCTTTTGCTGCCTGGGACTGGTTTAGCGCAGCCTGGGCCACCATGTTGTCAGTCCGGGCGAGCAGCTCCTCTATGCACATGACCATTGCTCGGCTCTCATCGAGAGCGGTTCGACTTGCTGTAGGCAAAATAAAAAAATATTAGTTTATAAAAAGTACATACATAAAATCACGCCTTTATCCCTTACGAGGTAGGCAGAGCGTCAAACTCCTCGTAAAAGGCGCTTTCGCCACGTCTGACAAAAATTGAGGGCAATTTTAAATTGTAATGTGTATTGCTATAGTGACAGGTTGTCAGCCTATCGCCTAAATTACAATACACTGTAACCCTCGAGTCCCTTTTGCTGACTTCTACAGCATGCCCGGGAGGAAGGGCAGCTGGAACATTCTATGTTTTTCTATCTCGTCCAGTCCAGCATGGAAGAAAATATAAGTAAGTAAGTATAAAAAGTATAAGTTTAAAATTATCATTATTGGTGTCTGATGATAAAACGAAAAGAAAGCACTCATTGGTCAAGTGGTTCGAGCTTATTCATTCCGGTAATTAATGTTAAGCAACCATAGTCGTGGTCAGGCCATGGATGGGTGACCGATAGTGGCATAACAACACGAGCGTTTCCGTGCTTCGGAAGGCACGTTAAGCCGTTGGTCCCGGTTAATTTCGCAGATATTATTCGTTCGCTCCCGCACCGTGCAGGTTTTTTTTTACTTACTTTGTGCTAGAGTTGAAACTCTTGTGCGCGAGTTCCGCTGCGTTCGTTGTTGCCGCCGAGGCTGCCGTAAACGACGTGGCGTCGATACGACAGATGGCGGCGGGTAAGTCTCGGGCGGCGGCAGCTGCGATTGCGGGGGCGGCGGCGGCTGGGATTGCGAAGGCGGCGGCGACTGCTGAGATCGGCTCGGCGACTGCCAAAGTATGGACTGCGCCGAGCAGCCAGGCTGCCCTTGCATGGCAAGCTGAATGGCTGCTTCATTTGAGTTGACAGAGTAATTAATAATCTTAAAATAAATTCACTGAGCCAGTCTTTTTATTAATATGTATGGACTAACAAGCAGATGATTGGTGTCCTTCAAGCTGTAGGTAATCCTCACTTTTGAAAAAGTTTATGGCAATAATAATGATGGTACCTCCACAGGTAGACTTTCTACCGAAGACTATATGGAACTAAAAAAAAATTAGGTAGTTCAACATTTTAAGAATTAAACATTTTGAGATTCAACTTTATGGAAAACTGTATTCAAACATTTTGGACCTGACAGGCAATAAGTAAGTGAATATTGACAAACTTACTTATGCCGTTGCACATTTTTACCAAATTCCTCCACAACCTTCATAACCACATCGTCTTCAGGATCTGCCTGTTAGTGAACATAGCTAAGCATAACCAAAACACATAAAATTAACAAGCAGTTTAGAGGCGCATTTTCATTGGTCATTCAGGGTGCACCAGTTTCTATAGTCATAAAATGCCAAAAGGACAGCATTTGGAGGCACCGTTTCATTACTCAATGCCCGCATGCAACTTAACCTGCTGGGAGGTCCCAAACGCTGTATTCCAAGAACCGAGTTATTGGCCAATGAAAAAAGCCTTATGAGTTAATAATGAGCATTTAGTTAAAAATAAAATGCAAATAAAATGAATGAATGACACAAACAAATGGGTGTTTTTTTTAATTAGGTGGTTATTGTAACATTAGTTTTCAAAACAAATGTGTCAATACTGCAGTGCCCCATAGTGAGTTGTTAGCATAACACTTTTCTAAGAACATGCACAAATCAAATTCAAGTCTATTACTGAAATCCAGATCATAATCGGACCGTTAGTTTAGGAGATAAATTGTAAAATGGGTTTGCCCAAATATACACACAAACATTCACCCACCCCAAATGCACATACAGTCTCCATTCCGCTGCAGGTAAAAAAATATGTTAATTTGAAATAAGATGAGTACCTGTAGGAACGGATCTTGGGCTACGTTTGGGCCCAACATCCCGTCCTATAATATCTGCCACCCTCTCTTCGAGTGGAGAGGGTGACATTTGCAGGAGGCCCCCGTCCAGTGCTGCGTTGAGACCGGGTGAGGCTGGTTAATTTCGCCCTCACCCTGCTCTTCATATCATTCCACACCTGAAAAAGAACACATCAATGAGACAGTAGATATGGAGGAATACACTGATGATGTATTTCGGTTAGGTATGTGTATACTAACTTTGGTCCATTCTTGCGGCGACCTTGCTGGGCCCTCGCAATTCAGCATCTCCGCGCACTCCATCCAAAGCCGCTTTGCAAGGGCCCGTGCCTATTTGGAGCGGAGTCTGCCGAGCGCCAAGTCACGGTGACTGTCGGCAAACTCCACCAAAATTTCCAATTGCCCCACGGATGTGTGGCGTCGTCCATCCATATTTTGGTCCCTGTAAAAACCTTCGTCATTGATAAACACACATCGTGCACTTAAAACTAAATTCACTAACCATTGAATCAATAGTTAGCGTCTGATCTGAATATGTAACGTTGTTTATTTATGTATTCTATTAA
Source organism: Scrobipalpa costella (assembly GCA_949820665.1). Taxonomy (NCBI): domain Eukaryota; kingdom Metazoa; phylum Arthropoda; class Insecta; order Lepidoptera; family Gelechiidae; genus Scrobipalpa; species Scrobipalpa costella. The sequence continues at coordinate 12,042,246 of OX463309.1, forward strand.
GTACGTACTTACAGATTATCCAATAAATGTATTTACCTTCGTATCTTGAGTTCGTACTACGAAGAAAAGTTGTTTTCAACTTCAACTTTATTAAACTAAACTTATAATTTGACTCTTCCGCCGCTTCAGTGGCTTCAACAGCCTTGCGCAACTCTCAAGGTAAAAAACGAACATATGAAACGGGAGCGAATTTTTTACCCGCATTAGTTTGAAACACGTTTGTAACCAACAAAGCAGTAGGTAATTGACAGCATTCGGAAATTAGACGGGACAAATTCGCTGCCATCTTTAGCCGTCACGCCGCCATGTCAAATTGGTTGACGTTTCTCTGATAATCGTTTGCTTTTGGGCTATTTTCACAAATAATTTAATTATTTGCAATATTTTTGTGTGCGGCGGTTTGTTTTTGTGTCTCGATTACAAACAAGACGTGGTAAAATATAACAATGAGTGGAATCAAAAGAAAAAAGTGCGAAATATGTGGAGCAAAAACGTGTCGAATGGACGGACAAAAAAGAATATTTATGGCAAGATTTCCTCTAAATGAAGATCGGTAAGTACAGTATATCTTTGTTTATAGCGTGATATAACTATGTTAATCATTAGTTTCATTGAAAACTTGGCTTTTTGAGTAAAATAATACCTACATGACCTTCTTTACAATGTAAACAATAGTGCGGTTTGAAAATAGTATCGATAGTTTTAATTTTTAGTGGAAAGTACCGGGTTGATACGAAATGTCTTTACTAAGCAAATGCCTATTAGGTATGTGTATACAAAAGGATGCAATGCATATCACGTCCCCATGACCTATCCATTATCCATAACTTACTCCTACATCGTACTCATCTCGTATATACCATGTAGGCACCACGTTCGCTTTGACAAATTTAGATGAACAATCTAGTATTTCAGGTGAACAAAAGAGAATAAATAGGTGAACGTACTCCAGTAAACAATCTTAGTATTTTAGTTGAACTTTCAGGATAATACGTAACAAATTGGGTTTTTAAGGTGAACAAAGTTAGGCGAACGATATAATATTTTAGATGAACACAACAAATATTTCAATGCAATATGCCTTTATTAACCTCTCGTCAGTGCGTTAAATTTATAGGCTATAAAAAAAAAGTTTTACACATTCAATCAACTTTAGAAACGATTAGAATTTACAAATCTCCGCTATTACAAAGTTGGCTAGGTGGTTGTAGTTATCTTTTTGAAGACTCTGTACATCACCCTTCATATTCAATGCGTTGGGTGTGGGGAGCTTATTATTAAAAAAATACATGGTGTATATTATTTAGCCAGAGCCTTACTAGGGTTTATTTTTGATTTCTTGCTGGTTTCTTTACTGGAGCAATATCTGTATCTTCTATAACTTTGGAGAGGACCAGAGAGATGAGATCCGACATCTAGTAGCCGTAGCTCATCTGGGAGACCATACTTTGCCTTTTGTCGGCTATCAAGTTTTGGTATTTTGCTTACAAATGATGGCAAGATGGCCTCTTCTTTCTACTGCTGAAAGAGCCAATCAGATTCCTTCCAAGCAAAGTGCGGAACTGAAAGTTACTCATAGGGTAACGCGTTCTTTGAGCATATATAATATATGCGTTGGTGATTGCAGCATCTATCAGAAAGTAAAATAGCCTCATCCACCATCTTCAACTAGGCCTAGCCACTGGTTGTGCCTCGTTTTTGGTCAAAGCGGTCCACTCCCCCCATCCTCTTTGTATATTCAACCACTCCCAGTGGACATGGCACCTCCTGCTTATTGCCATCTTTCTGTGTCCTCCTGCATGTCACTTTTTGCTTTGGATAATAGGCAGTACTAAGAATATTGACTATCTTAGTATCCATCCAACAAAAAATACTGACGTTTTTGTTTACTCTCCACTTATATTGGCCCTTAGTAAGTTTTTGTTGACCTGTTTTGGTAGTCTGTTTTTCAGTTTTTGGGGTAAAATAGTCCTGTTAGACCGAACTGTCGCTGTCGAATATATGTTCTGTTCAAATAATGTATGCATTAGTTCTGTCGAAGAAAATAAATTATCGAAAGCAACATGAACATCATCCATCTTTTCTTCAATCAGTGCTTTGCACAGACTATTTACTACACTAGCTCCCAATTCTAATTCTGTTTGGTTGTCCTTTTTGCCAGTGTATATTTCAAATTCATTAAGATAGCCAGTGCTACTGTCACAACGAGCCCATATTTTGAAGCCTCTTTTTACTGGCTTATTAAGCATATATTTCTTCAATGTGCTGCGTCCTTTGAACTTCACCATGGACTCATCTATACTTTGTGATGAAGAGTTCCGTGCCCCATTTTGAAAAGCATTATTCATGAAGTTAATTATTGGCCGAATCTTATACAATTAATCGAATTCAGGTTCTCACGTTTTAGGCATTTTAGTATTATCATTTAGATGATTTCACGGACGCAGAACAGTGAATCTGTTGACCAATATAGATCTATATTAGGAAGAGGATGTACACCCATTAATACCAATGATCCAAGAAAAGCCTGAATTTCTGCAACAGAAACGTCATCCCAATTCTTCTGCTTGTTTTGAGCTGCATATAGATTGGTTTGTTCTACTATGATCGACAAGATTTCCTCGGAGAAAAATAATTTCATATATGCATGAGGAGCACTTCTGTTTGGAAAATTCTGTAATGATTTTACTTGAATATCATCAAACTTTTCAATAGGCGCCATGTGCGGGAAAAGCACTTTCTTCCAATCATCATCACTATCGTCGTCGTCATCTTCAGTGTCGGAAATAGTTTCAGGTTCCGGAATATCGTTTCTCATACCAATACTCTCATTTGTATCATCTCGCGTGGATTTGATGACATCTTCAATTACAGAAACTCCACTCACAGAAGGTATAGGAGAATTGACAGCAACATGGGTTGAAGAAGACGGAGAATCCAAAATATTTTCGATTTCTTCATGACTTACTTCCGTGAGAATCGTCTCATTTTCCCTTTCGTCGCTTTCATAGCCGTCTTCCGAATTCTCACCATCGGACAAGCCAAAAAGATCTTGTAATGTCGATTCAAGTTTATCTAACGGAATGTATGACCTGCAACAGGAAAAAACAAAAATGTAGTATATTCACTTACGCCAACAGGCTCTAGCCAATATAATATATTGGACGTCCATATTATGGACGTCATAATTTGTATGAGTTTTGTAATGAAATATGAAAATATTAAGGCTAAAATCAGGACATATATCTCATACTTATAATATTTAGGACATATTGTGAAAGAAAACATACCTTTTTACAATTTTATTGCGAAGATTAACTTAGATAAACACAGAGCACTCCAAAATCGACTTATCTTGATAGTCACACGTACAGCTGATAAATGTCTGCGATGGTTTTTTTTTTGCATTTTGTTGTTGCTAACAAACTGTCTAATAACGACGAAAAATAATTAAAATATTATGGTGTCCAAAATATGGACAGAGCCGTATAAAGGGTTAAATATTTGTTTTTGGGTATTGGGAAGGGTTAAAATAAAGGAAAAAATAATCAAAAAAAAACTAATTGACAGAAAACTTTTAATTTAAAAAATAAATAAATATGATGTAGATATACATCACCATGTGTATCAGCACCATCAGCAGGCTACAAGTTATGGAAATTTTTGAAACAATTAGGTATTTCTTTGGTTTAGGCAAAGTGACACGTTACATTTGCTGCATGCCCACTGTGTTGTGCCTTTACATTGGGGCATCTTACATCTTAAACGATTGTCAAATACAGGCCAATGTTCTATCCCGTCCGTACGTACATCTTAGCAGTACGTCGATTCTGTAAAATCCGAACAATAACTCGCATCTCACTTCGATCTTCATACTCACTTCACACCCGGACAACAATGACCGTGAATTTGTATTCTGTAAACATCGATTCTCAGAACATAAACAAATGCGAAGTGAAGTGAGCTTCGAACGCTCGTTCGTCTCACTAGTGATGGCCACATTGATGAAAATGTTAGTCGATCTTAATCGATATTTTGTTTTTGGTGTTATTTGTGAGTTTCTGTGCAATAGCTATCCGGTAAATGGTTTTATATATATAAGAGTACTTAATTTTAAATAGTAGTAGTTTTAGTTATGTGTTTCAGTAATGAATTTATTAAAATTAAATAGTTTGGCTGTATGAGCAGAGATGCTTCGTCTTCGTCTAATAAAACAGAGTTTGTTTATAAACTTTCAAGTGCTTCGCAAGTCGTTTTTTGTTTTGTTACATTTTGCTGTGTTTTACGTGGAATAATCCAAATAATTGATTAAAAAGTGAACATGTGGTAAGTTTGCTACTTAATATATTCGTGCTATTGTAACTTTGTCATTAAACAACAACACTGTTATATTTCCAGTGAACGTTCATCTCATCCTTCTTCAGCTCAAATAGAGGCCTTGTTAAACTCCTCAAAAGAAACCCTGACTTTGCAAAGGGTTTTTTCAAAGTGTCAACAAGCCAGAGATCGAAGTAGACGCCAGTGGGAAGAATTAAGCCTAACGCCAAACAAGCTGGGATGAACAATTAAAACATCAAAACAGTGGACCAATGTTAGTACCTATGCCTGTTATTATTATTTGTCAGAATTATGTATACTTAACATTCCTAACAGAGACCCCATGCAGCAGCCATAAAAACACTTCAAATGCAAAAAAACTAGGTCAGTTGATAAGCTTAGTTGAAAAAGCTCTGTTTGAGTTTTGTTTCTTAAGTTTGTAATCTAAATAAGAATAGAATATTTGTGTTGAAATCTGTAATTCTAGTCCGTAATCTGTAAACCTAGTCTCAAAAGAGTCATAATCACAAATTATTGTACTTTTTATTTTATACATACATACATACATATAATCACGCCACTTTCCCGGAGGGGTAGGCAGAGACCACTTTTTATTTTATATATATTAGTATTGGTCTGACAAAAAAAGTGCTGTTTAAAAGAAAGTTGTAGCACGTGCAGCTGCTAGGCGTAAAACCGGTGGTGGTCTGGACGGTGTAGTTGAACTATCAGAGTTGGAGGAAAGAATTGTGGTTTAATTTGGTGGTGAGGGGTTTGGCACTGGAGATGCACATTTAGCTATTTCGCTTTTTCCAGTAAGATTTTTGTAAAACATAATGTCCGACATACTAAAATGATTTAAAAATTATGTAACTAATATCTACTTTTTTATTCATTTGCATTTCAGGAAAATGAAACATCTGGCCGTTTACCACGAACTTTGCTCTCAGATTCAGAAGAACCAGCTACATTATCACAAACACCAAGCCCATGCACCTATGCCTTGTCGTACCTGGCGCGGAGCCACTGCCAGAGATGCTGATTCTTCAAGTAAGTAAAGAAGTGGAGTTCGATTCTAATACAAAGGTTCCGTATATTATCCCTATTTTTGAAAATTTTAGTTGTAAAAAAAACCACTTTATTTGTAATGTAGTGTTGTTTCAGCGTCGCGCCACGCGCAGCCACCTACACGCCGACTAGCATCGAAATTCATATATGAGGCTTCCTTGTCCCGCCGTGGCGCCACCGGTACTAATACCAGTATGGTTCCATGCTAGTGGAGATGCTAGTTCTTCAATTTAATTTATAAATTGCATCTAAGTACTGTACCTACATACTAAGTAGCAACACCTCTATCTCACACGAACTCGTTCACCTTTTCAGCATCGCGTTCTGCGCAGCCTCCCACGCCCCGACTATCGGCAACACCAGCATCTGAGGCGTCTCCCTCTCGCCGAGGTGCCATCGCCGGTTCAAATGCCAACCGAAGCATTCTTACTAGGCGAAGTGCTGCATCAAGTGAGTTACTAAAAATATTAAACCTCGCAATTTAGGTCACTGAAGAATTATAAATTTAATCACTTATTTTTTTTTTACAGCTTGTACAACACGTCATTTTGCTGCGGCACCAGCACCACCCTCTCAACGACAATCGGAGTTCAGTCGGATTACTGAGCGCTTTCTGAGGGTCGAAGAGCAGCAGCTGGAGATACAGCAGTCTAATGCTCGTATCTTGCAAGCTTTGTTGTAGCTGCCCATTGAAAAAGACAGGGCTCTGTCTCGAACTGTGGCGACGGTGGGCGAAGTGTTGCAATCTTTGGCGGAAGCTACTAAAAATCGGAGAGATTAGGACTCTCGCAGCTTAATATCAATTATTACAATAGTTTAATGAATGATAATGTGACAAAAAAAGACTGTTAAAAATAAGTGTTTTTATTACATATTATTATATTATAAAATATGAAATTTACACACACTTTAATTATTAATTACATTTATTCTTCGTCGGTGCATCCCTATCCTAAGCCTAAGTTACTAATAAAACTTATTTGATGATTTTTATGCTAGCCCTAATTAAATATGTAAACATTATAATAATATTACCTATGGTATGATAATGAAATAAATTATTCAAGGTTATTATAAAACTTAATAATACCTAAATTATGAATGAACCATTCGGCGTGATCGCCACAACCTATTTACTAATTTCTGCCTATGCAACTTTCCCACATGCAAATCTGCATAAGACAGCATATCTCTCTTTTGGTTATCTTCTCTACACCTCAGCAATCATTCGAGCCTCTTTTTCTCTCTCGTCTTCGGTCACTGTAAATGCAGGCAATCCCACCTGGTTGCATATATTGTGTAGAACACTACATGCAATTAAAATCTTTGCAACTTTGTCCGGATGATAGTTTAGGACTCTGTGAACTAGCAAGCATCTCAAACGGCCCTTTAAGAGACCAATTGCTCGTTCAACAGAGTTGCGGGCAGTTGCGTGGAGGCTATTGTAGAGAGCTTCTGGTGTGTTGTCCTGGGCATTACTGATGGGTGTCATAAGGTACGCTCACTGGGCATATCCGGAATCACCTAAAATAATGTAGTAACTTTAATTCAATTTACTTATTTTACCCAAAACAATTATTTTAAAATTGTCTACGATTTGACATAAGAATATTGGGAAATACTACATACTGTTATTTTATTATGATATTATGTATGACTAAAGTACTTACCAAGTAAAATGGCTTCTTCCCCAGAATTTGTTATTTCCTCTAGATATTCTTTTATAATGCTATAATTAAAAATTAAACTATCATGTGTGGCTCCACCAACCATCACGTAGAATCACGTAGAATGTTGACATCGGCTACCGTTATCTAGAAAATATACAGTAGGGCAATAAATAGGTTTTTTATTGACACAAAAAATTAATATCCAATAAGGAATAGTATTTTAGGTTTAGTTGGCGTGGTAGCCCTTTCGACAGTAGAAGCGCTCCTCATTTTCTGTCGGTCTCTTTAGTGCTACTAGAGTACCATCAATACAGCCGATGACCGCCGGGATTTTGAACGTTTCATAAAATCTGTAACGTATACCTATCCACTTTAGTATTTTGATCAGAAGGATTTTATCATGAGGTCAAAATCAAAGCGTCAAAAATCAAAGAACTGACAAACCTTTCCTTTAAGATTTGTCTTTCTTGAACATTTTTCGGGAATCTTATGTACTTTTGGACTATATTTGGCTTATTCAGCGCATCTACAACCTCCTCATTGCAAGCGAGATGCAGACTGCTGAGACAAATATGTACGTTTATTATCCTTTATTATTTTCTGATAACTGCCATTGGCCAGGAAAGACAATGTGCATAATATCTGTGGAAAAGTGAAATAAATTAAATTAATCTGACAGACATTATTTTATTAATAAACTGCATATCATAGCAGCATAGTAGTTAAATAGATTTCATACCTTTATACGAGTTTAAAGTCCTTTTCCTTCACGTCTTGGACATTTTATATGAGGCAATGACTCGTGCTCCAATTTGTCGATTAACTCTTTGTTCAGTCTGGTCACTTTCACATAATCATCATCTCGGGTTAATAATGATGTAGCTCGGATTTGGTATGCTTGCCGACGCATCTCACAATTATCTAAAGCATGCGCCTCTTCTTATAAAGATAATAGTAAAAACACCCGAGCCATTTTCAATTAGCACTACACAAACACCAAAATAACAATAAAAAAAACAATAGTTTTATGCACCTAAGTCACGCCTAACACTTGTAATTATTATTTTTTGTGAAAAAATACTTAATTGAATGTTATTTGTAAAAATTTTGATTAAATTATTATGTCTTGACTCCGCTTTCACACGAAGAAGCTTAACTTTTTATTTGACAGATGAATTCGAGTTCGAATGCGAAGTGAGCTGCGAAGTGAGGGGGGAATTCCCTTACCGAATACCGATTCATATGTCATCTCATACATTAAACGTCAAAATCTCGCAACTGATTTAGTTCAACTCGCCGCCACTTTCGCAGGGGTGTCGCTAGTGGAACTGCGATTCTTAAAGGAATTTATAGAATGCCGATTTGGAAACTCACTCCGGATTCAGATTCGAGTTTTGACATTTAGCTTTACAGAATCGCACTGCAGGGCAGAGGATGACTAGAACCTTTTTGTCTTTTAACATTTAGATCTTGCTCTAACGAGCTACTACGAGGGTGGATTGAAATGTGTTCGGCCTGACCAAGAAAATAAACACAAATAAAATTTATTATATTTTTATTTTTCTACGTAATCACCATCAAATTCAATACACTTACGCCGTCTCCCCTGCCAAGCGTTTAGACCTTTAAAAAAAAAAGATTCTTCCATAGAGTCAAAATACGCGTCTACTGCTGCTTTGCCTTCATCGTTTGTGGAGAATTTCTGACCCCCCAAATGCTTTTTTAAGTTAGGGAACAAAAATAAGTCTGATGGTGCCAAATCAGGTGAATAAGGCGGGTGCGGTAACAATTCAAAGCCACTGTTACTAATTTCAGTCATTGATTGCACCGATGTGTGAACACGTGCATTATCCTGATGAAACAGGACTTTTTCCTCAGTTTTCCAGGGCGTTTTTCTTTAATTTCCTCACGTAAACGACGTAGTAAGGTGCAGTAGTAATCAGAGTTTATAGTACGGCCCTTTTCAAGATAATCTATCATAATTATACCCTTTGAGTCCCAAAACACTGAAGCCATCACCTTACTTGCCGACAAAATTGACTTAGCCTTTTTAGGGGGTGGTGAACCGGGTCTTCTCCATTGCTTCGATTGTTGTTTTGTTTCCGGTGTACTGTAATGCACCCATGTTTCGTCCATAGTAACAAAATGATTCAAAAAATCATCTGGATCAGCTTCAAATAATTCCAAACAGTCGCGTGAAATAGTCAACCGCGTTCTTTTTTGTTCCATTGAAAGCAGCCGTGGGACCCACCTCGCCGAAACATTGTGGAAACCCAATTCGTTGACTATGATGTTTTGTGTTCGTTCATAGGAGATGCCTATAATCTCAGCTATCTCCTTAATTTTTAATCTGCGGTCTCCTATAATTAAATCCAGTACTTTTCCAATATTTTCCTCAGTAGTGGAGGTTGAAGGCCTTCCAGAGCGGGGTTCGTCTTTCACGCTCTCTCTACCACGCTTAAATTCAGCTACCCATTTTTTGACTGATGAATATGACAAGGCGGAATCACTTAAAGTACTGACCATATCTTCATGGATGGCCTTCGGTGATAACCCCTTCTTATGGAGGTACTTAACAACAGCCCGCTGCTCAATATTCTCCATTTTCCGAAATCACGTCGGATTGCTTGATAAATAAATTTATTTAATCACAAGTAATTATCGCACACATTTGAAACTTCGCACAGTTCGCAAGTTTGAACTGATCTAAATTATGGAGTAGTTCCGATTTTTAATATTGAGTGGTTCTGTGTCAGGCCGAATATTTTTCAATCCACCCTCGTACTTGGACGTCCTCTCTTGTTTCCATTACTATAACCAACACTGCAAAGAGCATCAGCCAGAGAACTCCTAATTTGACCGAGATTTGGCAGTTGCTTGTTTGGCACTCCTTTAGCTATACAGTTTTTTTTCATCAGGATCCAGGAATTTATGACAGCCAAATCTAATAAATGATAAAACAGGCGCAAATACCATTTTCGGCTTTGTAGTCGCACTCGATATCTTCCTAAGAAGCTGTCCATGAGGTCGACACCTCCCATGTGCATATTATACTCCTGAGCTATCTTTGAGCAGATGATGTCTACTTTCTGCTTCAACTTTTTGTTATATTATGTGACTTTTCCTGCAGGTTCTGCACCAATGTAAGTTGACAAAAGAGTGACGACCTTATTATCTTTCCAGACAGTTGCTGAGAAGTATACTCTATCGTGATGAGTAACACGTTCCTCATAAGTTTCTTTGGGCACAGCATTCTTCATAAAAGCTTTTTTGTCTGGTAGTTTACAATTAGGAAGTCTGTTCTGTTGAACTGTACCTACACAGTGGATGCCTTCTTTAAAAAAATATTAAACCAATGGTAACGATGTATAGTAATTGTCAAAAAAGACTATATGGTTTCGCATTCTTGGTATTACTCTTGCTAGTCTCAAGACGGCATTATTAGACACTCCTAGATCCGGTTCATCTGCAGGTTTATCTTTATCATTGACTTGTCCTGAATATACTTCGAATCTGTAAGCATAGCCCATAAGACTGCAGAGAACAAATAATTTGTATCACCATTTGTGAGGTTTGTTAGGCGTATACTGTTTTGAACACATTTGTTCATCAATTGAGAGGCGCTGGTCAATAGGAACTGATGCAAATTTTGTGTTGAGTTGATCAATCTGAAGGTCTGATTTTATGGAGTCGATCATGATCAGGATGTTCTCTTGGAAGATGTTCTTCATTGTTATTGAAATGGAGAAATTTTCGGATGGTTACGAAGCGGTTTACCGGCAAAGTGATTGTTATTGGTTCATATCCAATTTTTCGTGCCAATAAGCTCTTACACTAGGAAAGTTTTGAACTGACATAAAAAGCAGAATTCCTATGTTTATTTTTTAGTTCAGCTGATGTTAGATGAAATGTAGTTGACGAGTTTGTTTGAACTGCGTAGAGATTGAATTCCTTGACAATCTTTTGGAGAAAATCAGGAGTGAAGCAATACAGAAAACATCTGTATGGTGTATCTAGATCAGCAATGTCAGGGTCTATTGGGGTAGGATCAAAGCAAGTTTTATTTACGTTGTAAAGTATGTTACCTCTTTTCCAAAGCAATCTCCGTTTATCAAAATTTGTATATATTGAATTTACTTGTACTGACGAGGAGATATAGGCTGGCGAGCATCGTTTACTAATGGTGGATCGGGAATATCATCTTCATCCAAAACAAGCAGTGGGTCAGCATCTTCGGTAAGGTTTTCAGTGATTTCCGGGTTATCTTCATCGCCTTTGTTTTCATCTATTAATTCGTTTAAAACTCATCGTCATCATCATTTTCATCCTCCAACCCATCATCAGAAATATTGCCGTCTTCTAATGCATTCAGTAAGTCCTCTATCTGTTTATCTTTCAGTTGTTTATACATCTTGTACTGCAAAATGTAAAAAAAAAACAACTTAAAGTTAAGAAAAGTAAATTAATACATTTCTTGTAAAGAAAACCTGTTAAAAATTTCTATATTTGTGGATAAAATATAATACATGCAGTGAAATGACGGTATCTAGTTATCACCATGCTAGTACCGATTTTGCATAATGATGCATTTCTATATCATAATTTAAAAACGTATAAAATCTCTTTTTTTATATTTAAACATAGATGTTACAAATAATAATAAAAGTACATACCTGTTTTATATATAAACAATTTTGTTTGCGTTCGAAAATTCGAAACAATAGAAAATTTACTTGTAAAAAAAAAACCGGAAGTGACAGAGCTGTCATTAAAAAAAAAATATTAATCGAAAATAGAAATGATGAATATCTACATCAAGATGCATTTAAGGGGGTGATGCATTACTTGTAGTTGATGGGGGTTATGCGTCGACATCCTATACAATGCCACCACTAGAAAACCCAAGAACCCCCGTTGAACAGCTCTACAATGTATCTCAGTGAACTAGAAATAATGTGGAAAGCAACTATTCATTTATTGTATGTAAATAAAAGAAACGTTTTTTATCCTAGCAGGTTGGCATAAGCTATAATTTTGATTTTAACCCTTAATAGAACACAAAGAAAAAAAAATATTTTTATAAATAAGACAATGGTTTTGTTATATTTTTTATAGAAGTTTTCATAACAAATAAGAAAATAACCAAGAAAATGAGAGAAAAGCGATTTTTCCCGGTGGGAAGATTTTTCCCTTTATTCTTTGAAGAAAAAAATAAGTGGGAATATAATTCCCATTATTCTAGTAGTGCGTTACGTCTTTGCTTGTCAATTTAAATATGACTAAATTCAACTAATATTTTAAACGATAACAGTTAATAAATAAAACAAAAAGGTAAGAAAAAAATAATAAAATTAAAAAATCAGTGTACACAATTACAAAAATGTGCGCTTGTACCTACTTTTGTATGTAATTAATTACTAAAAAGGAGGAGTATGATATTGTTTAAAACAAGATGCTGGACATAAAGGAACGTTGCAAGTTACACAAATTATATTTGTTCGTTTTTCCTCCTTTTTAGTGCTACAGAATCGGTACCGATTATATTTGCCAGTGCCATTTTTTTCTGGTAAATGTACTCCGACATTTTGTAGTCGAATCTCATCAGGCACTCCGAAATTTCCGCCTTTTTTGTTTTTAAAAACTACGGCTCGGTCCTGTTTTTTTGCTGTAAAATTGGCGATTAATCCACGTGCCAGTCTAAGGCGAAAATCTCTGTGGAAGTGGTTTGCTGCGTTATGAAATTTTGAAATATATGTAATGTATGAATTTATTACAGCCGAATCCAACATAAAAAAAACAATCGCATCCAAAACTTTCTGGATTTCCTGTTAATAGGGTACGAAGCCCTAAAGTGGTCAAAGTGATCGACTCCTCCCATAGTTAATGTGTAGTCAGCGATTGCTTTTGGACAAAGAACTTCCCTTTTACTGCCATCCTTTTGAGTTCTTTTCACTAATGTAACATCACGAGGATTATGTGCCGTCGATAAAACGGTGACATCACGGGTATCCATCCACTTATAAGCTGTAATTGGTCCAGCAGTTACTGAAGCAAATTGATGCTTTTCCAGTTTTAGGTTCTTCGGTTGTTGTTTTTTTAGAATGTCTGGCAAATCTTTTCGGTTTGTGCGAACTGTCCCTAATGCATATATATTATTTGAGTATAAGTCGTCTAACAGATTACAACTTGTAAAGAAATTATCAAATGCCAGTAAGGTGTTTCTTGGCAAGTTTTGGCTCATTTTCCATACAACGTTATAACCTAGGCCCTCGTTTTCCATATTATCCCCTTTTCCGGTATATACTTCGAATTGGTACAGGTAGCCGGATGTGGCATCACAGCGTGCCCATACCTTTTATCGGTTTCTTGGGCATGTACTGCTTGAGGGAACACCTTCCTTTAAATTTGACCATGCTTTCGTCTATTGACTGTTTGCTAGAATTTTCCATTTGTTGTTGAAACACTTCGTTTAATGTATCTATTACAGGTCGCAATTTGTATAATTTGTCATACTGAGGGCTATTTCTGGGCGGTTCTTTCGTGTTATCGTTTAGATGCAAATTTTCGGTAATTTTTTTGAACCTTACTATCGGGAATACTTTGGATATTTCAGGATTGTTATAAAAAGAGTCACTAGACCAGTATAGGTTCATATCAGGAAGAGGATTCAATCCCATCATTAACAAAACACCTAAGTAAGCCTTCAGTTCAGCTGAAGTTATATCAGTCCAATTTTTGCTTCCTTTTAAAGCAGCATATGCATTTGTCTCTCTTACGATTTTATCAATCAAAGTTGTAGGGAAAAAATTTTGAAATATATCAATTGGTTGGCTTTTGTGTGTGTAAGTGGACTTGGGCTCTATTTTTTTATTCAAATTCAGGTATTTCGCGCATTGTCTGAGAAATCGTCCATTGTCTAGGCATTGGATTGATTCTTTCAACTCTATTGATAATCAAACGTGAAGGCGGAGCGGTAGATGAAGTTGCACCTATCGGTGCAGCAACGGAAAATGACGGCAGCGATGTAGGAATATTTATTGCAGGTGAAGCAGTTGCAGCTGGAGTAGGGGTGGACGACAACGTTGGTGAAGTCGAAGAATCTGTGGTAGGTAAAGCAGACAAGGGCAGGAAAATGCCGGATGATGACGATAAAATAACATCGTTTATTACCGGTGACGTTGACTCTGGAGCGGAAGACGTTAGTGACAGAGAAACGGGTGAAGTTTGCGAAAGAGGAGCGGTGGATGAAGTTACACCTGTCGGTGCACCAACAGAAAACGACGCCAGCGATGTGGGAATATTTATTGCAGGTGAAGCAGTTGCAACTGGTGCAAGGGCGCACGACAACGGCGGAGCGGATGACGATGGCGACAGAGAAACTAATTGTTTTTCGGTTTTATCATCCTTCAAGTGTCTATAATTGCGTAGTGACGATAAAGACTTAACATCAATATTTTTTTTTCCTAAATCAGCATAGGAATGACTTAAAAATGATGATGATGGCAAATCTTCACTAGTAGGTGATTTAGATGTACTTGCTGTTTCGGTAAATGTCATCCGTGACCTGGTGGTAGATCTTTCAGCAGGTTCTGCTAATTGAAGTGATTTAGGTTTTTTAGAAGGCCCACTGTCTTCTAAAATATTTAGAAGTGTTTCTGAGCTAATATTATTTTCGTCCTCGACAGGTTCCAATTCTAAGTCGGGCAATCCAAATAACTTTTCAAGCCCTCTTTCGATGATTTTGTCGAAAGAAACGTCATAGATGTCTAATGAGCTGCCACTAGAATCATTGCAAAGAATATCGTCATCATCGCTATCGATTTCAGATAAATCCGATATATTGTCGACAATGTTTTGCAACTTGTTGACTTCAGTGGAAACGTTAATAGTTATTTTTCTTTTTTTGGGCGGCATAATCCTAAAACAATACAAAATTAACTGTGATTTTACCGTAAGTGTAACCACACAGCGAAAAAAATACTAGGTAGGTACGAATTATTAAGTATAACCCAAAAGCTATTGATCTGATGTAGATCAGAAAAAAGTTCTAAGGTTAAAAAAAAAATACAGTCGAATCGATAACCTTCTTTTTTGAAGACGTTATTTTTTTTTCAGTAGGAAAAAAATATGAAGTACCTACCTAATTATACTAAAAGAAAAAATATATTTTTGATCGCATTATTTGACTACGTATGAATCAGAGCATTTCACAGTAACAATGGGGACTCCCCGATCTCGGAGGAATTCCCTGGGACTACCTAGAACTCATGTATCATATAATCGTATTACCAAATTAGACAAACAACATTCCAACATTTTATATATAGTTGTTAATTTATTCATGTTTTTGTTGAACAAAGGGAATAATCTTCCCACTTGCTGGACCATACTTTGAAAACACCCCATGGTTATAACAAGAGAGTTTCCTCCTAACTAAACACGATTATGAACTAAGTATATGATGAATAATATTTGTATGAACGTAAATTTCACTTACCTGAATATTTCTTTAAGAATATCCTAATAAAACTCACAAAAATACGTGAAAACAACAACAAAATTAAAGCCACGAACGGTTTCAAGTCTTTTTTTCTCACATAGGACGTTTATGGGTCAAGGTTGCCATTTTTAGGGTTGAAAAATTTACCATAATTCTAATTTGTTACTGAAATGATCTATAAGTGTTACCATTTTTAAAATATTGTCAGTTTTGAAATAAGTGGCAAAGTGGGAAAATAGTTCCCATTGTTTTATTAAGGGTTAATAAAAGAAATATATATTATAATAACAACATTTATTTTTTATTTAAATCTAATCTTTGTCAGATGATGATACCTGAAACAAAATAATAATAGTGTAAGTAAGTAGGTAAATGTGCAAATGAAATATTTTCCCGCGGTAAGATGTAGTCTATTTTAGATCATATTCTATCTGTACGTTTAAGAAATTCATCATTTTCTATCTGTACTAGACATGCGAGCCGGGTGCGAATCAGTCGGCGGCGGCGCGCCGGCATAATTCTCGCGGCGGCGGCGTTTAGCCGGCGGCTTGTTTTTATTTCCTACCCTAATCTAACTTTTAAGCTGAAATCAAGCAATGCTCAGTTAAAATAAATCTACCTTATCATCATCATCATTCGCTTGCCCTTATCCCATTTACTTGGGGTCGGCGCAGTACGTTTTCTTCTTCCATTCATCCCTGTCAGCCGTCAATTCAACACTCACACCTGTTTTAGACATATCATCTTTCACGCAGTCCATCCATCTTTTCTTTGGTCGTCCTCTCCCAACATATCCATCCACATTCAAATTCATTACCCTTTTGCCTATATGACTTTCATCCCTCCGCATAACATGGCCATACCACGCAAATAAATCTACCTATGATAAAGAAAATACGAATGATGTGGATGACATAATTGTTGATCATTATTGTAAAAATAAAAGGTTAAATAAAACAAGTTATTATATTGACCTATATTATTTAATCGTCTATGTCTGCGATAACACCGTCTTTGCACACACTATAATTATCATGGATAAATATTATTTTATCGACACGCTGGGGCATCAGGCGTGATCTTTTTGCCGTGATCACTAGTCCCGCAACAGAAAATACCCGCTCACTCGGTGTGCTTGTGGCAGGTACACACAGCATCGCTCTAGCCAAAGTTGACAGCAACGGAAAAGAGGTTGTTCTGTTTTTCCAAAAAGATAGCAAGTCACCATAATCAAGTTCAGTGGCATCGGCAGCTGCTAGATATTTCCACGTTTCTTGATCTATGGCATCTTCGTTTTGAAAGCCAGTACTGCTGTAAGAGCAATGCTTCTTGGCTAACTTTAACAACAGCTGAGAAGAGCTTGTGTCCTTTGTTTCATGGACTGGGGCAGTACTTGTGCTAGGAACTATTGCTTGAGTAGTGTCGCTCTCAGTGGTTCCAACAATATCCTTGAAATACCCTGCCAGAAAAGATGCACGAGTCATATTCTGACTTTCAAGATACACATCTATCTCCGTCAGTCCCATGAACCGGTAGTCTAGCAGAGCTGCTGCTACAGTTGCTTTTGTTGTAGGGAACCTCTTGTCTACTTGCTTCATCATGTTCCTTTTCAGGGACAGCATGATCAAAGTTTCGTCGTCTGGGATAGAATTCAACACATCCTTTATTTCGGACTTGAAAACCAGTGCCACATTCAAGGTGCAAGTTTTCTGGGATGATAAAATCTTTACTGCCTCCCGAAACTTCGACAAAAACTTCACCAAATCTTCCAACACATTCCAGTCAGATTGCGTAATTCTCAAATCAGATTGACCTATTTTTTGAAGCATTTCGTTGATTGGACTGCGATTACAGCAGTGGATCATGCTCTCGAGCATTTCAAGTACGCTATGCCAACGTGTTGGTGTTGCTGATTTAATACTTGGAACGTGATCCAATCTGCCAAACCGATCATCATTTCCTGAAGATGAATCCTGTTCCTCTTGCTCATCAAGAATAGGGTCATTTTCATCATCTTCGATAGTGCGCGCTGCGTTTTCAACTGAACGAAAATATTGCACTTGGGAATCGGCGTCTTTTTCTAAATCTGGCAGACGGTACCGTACGGCTTTTAAAATTTTTTTGCACTTCGTAACAAGTGCGTCAATTTCAGGTACCTTCTGAATTACATCAATTGTTACCAAATTATGAAGACCGTGTCCGAAGCAAAGATGACTCTCGGTGTTAGCCAGCCTGACTGCTCGCTTTACGTTGGATCCAGCGTCAGTTACTAGGAAGAGCTTCTTGTCGCAAAGTGCAAACTCCTTTTTCGTTTCGTCAATAGCTTCCTTTATCTTTTCACCTGTTTTTTTTCCTTCCATTAGTTCTGTTTTTAGCGTAAACGTTTTTAACTCGAAATCTGAAAAACAAGTATGTACTATAAGTATCAGCCAGCTCAAAAACATGTAATAACAGCATAATACAAAACAGTCAATCTCAAACCGGATGAAAGGTAATGCAGAGTAAATGTGATATAGTTGAGGCGTCGATATCCATCAGTCCACAAATCAAAGGTCATTGCCAGTTGCAACGCTTTGTCAACAAGTATTTTTTCTTTTACATTTAACAGCATGCTGCAGTATACATCATCTAATCCTGTACGTCCAACTGTATCACGTGAAGGTAAATCAGCATCGGTCACAATGATGTTGTACTTCTGTAAATTAGTAATAATTGGAAAATTCAGATGATTAGTAAAGAACTCAAGTAGGTAGGTATATAATAAACTCTAATATATAGATAGGTACCTTGAAGAAGTCCACCATTCCTTCGTCTGAAACTGAATCGAAAGGCAGCAAAGACTTGCAAAACCACAATGCGAGGTCCCTTGCCAAAAGCCATTTATTAGTGCTGCTTTTCTGCATGCTTTTATTACCAGCAGGTAGGGAGGCGGTAGATTTAGACATGCGGTCAACACAAAAAAATGATTTTGTATTAGTTTTGGCTTTTTCGCCAACTTCTAACTTAATCTGATGGTCTTCTCGTAAGTGTCTCAACAGATTTCCAGTACTAGCTGTTTTGCTATAAGCCTTTATTTTTATCCTGAAAATGCGGAAAGCCTGAATCGAGTTTCTGGTCATGCAAACAAGTCAACAAACAACAAAATTTGATTAATCACAAAAGTCAAACTCGCTTACAAATAAAGGATTTCGTACAATATTTAACGCTATGCTACTGTAATACACTATAGGTACGGTACTACCGAACCCTTAAAAGGACAGAAAGCAGGTGTTACAGTTAGAACAATGTACATACATAGAACAATGAGTGCATTTCCTTGTAATATAATATATATTAGCTATAACTCATTAATTTTTATTATAATGTATATGGTTTTCAATAAAAATACACGTCAAGATTGTTTACATTATTTTAAAGTAGGTAGATTAGGTCCCTAAAAAATCTACTATAGATTTTTATTGACACTGTCTGGCGGGATTCCTTAAGCAGGTAAAGTCACCAATTACCAATAAACGAAGAAAAAAGGTAGTTACTTACGATCCAAATAAAACATCGTCACTTGAGTCTTTTGCAGAATCAAGGCAAACGTTGCAGAACACTTGATCTTCTATAATTTTCTTCTTTTTGTTGTCATTTTCATCGTGAAGAACTAAATCTCCAAAATACTTCCAAACAGTACTGTTTCTTGTTTTTGGATGATAAAGAACACTTATTGATAGTCGTTTGACTTTTATTTTATCGACAACCGATCGGGATGCCATCGCGATATTGATCTAAGCTAACCACACAGAGTACCTTTATGCAAGCTAAAATCAAAACAACCACCAAAGAACTTGTATACAAATCAAATTACAATCTAAGACCGCCAAAGACGGACAACGGCAAGCTAGTGTCTGTCAGTCTGTCGTCAGTTAGTAAGCTAGCCGAGCTTAGCTTAGACGCGAGTTTGCCTCGCGCTGGCCAATCGCGGGCGAGCTTGCGCTAACCGCCACGCCAGCCGCGCGGCGCGAATTTCGAACAGGCCGGCGGCGGCGGCGGCGCGCTACGACTTCATGGCGGCGGCTAGCCGGCGCGGCTCGCATGTCTAATCGCATCTTAAAATCCAAAAAAACGTACCCTTCGTATCCTTTTCCTCGCTTCCCTCTTCAAATAAAGCTCCATTGCAGGCACCAAGCTGGCGACTGCCTGGCACAGGCTTGCCAAAGCTTGGGCCTGCATGAGGGCAGCCTCAGACTGCGCTTTTGCTGCCTGGGACTGGTTTAGCGCAGCCTGGGCCACCATGTTGTCAGTCCGGGCGCGCAGCTCCTCTATGCGCATGATCATTGCTCGGCTCTCATCGAGAGCGGTTCGACTTGCTGTCGGCAAAATAAAAAAATATTAGTTTATAAAAAGTATAAGTTTAAAATTATCATTATTGGTGTCTGATGATAAAAGGAAAAGAAAGCACTCATTGGTCAAGTGGTTCGATCTTATGCATTCCGGTAATGAATGTTAAGCAACCATAGTCGTGGTCAGGCCATGGATGGGTGACCGATAGTGGTATAACAACATGAGCGTTTCCGTGCTTCGGAAGGCACGTTAAGCCGTTGGTCCCGGTTAATTTCGCAGATATTATTCGTTCGCTCCCGCACCGTGCAGGTTTTTTTTTACTTACTTTGAGCTTGAGTTGAAACTCTTGTGCGCGAGTTCCGCTGCGTTCGTTGTTGCCGCCGAGGCTGCCGTAAACGACGTGGCGTCGATACGACAGATGGCGGCGGGGAAGTCTCGGGCGGCGGCAGCTGCGATTGCGGGGGCGGCGGCGGCTGGGATTGCGAAGGCGGCGGCGACTGCTGAGATCGGCTCGGCGACTGCCAAAGTATGGACTGCGCCGAGCAGCCAGGCTGCCCTTGCATGGCAAGCTGAATGGCTGCTTTATTTGAGCTGAAAGAGTAATTAATAATCTTAAAATAAATTCACTGAGCCAGTCTTTTTATTAATATGTATGGACTAACAAGCAGATGATTGGTGTCCTTCAAGCTGTAGGTAATCCTCACTTTTGAAAAAGTTTATGGCAATAGTAATGATGGTAAATCCCCAGGTACACTTTCTACCGAAGACTATATGGAACTTAAAAAAAATTAGGTAGTTTAACATTTTAAGAATTAAACATTTTGAGATTCAACTTTATGGAAAACTGTATTCAAACATTTTGGACCTGACAGGCAATAAGTAAGTGAATATTGACAAACTTACTTATGCCGTTGCACATTTTCACCAAATTCCTCCACAACCTCCATAACCACATCATCTTCAGAATCTGCCTGTTAGTGAACATAGCTAAGCATAACCAAAACACATAAAATTAACAAGCAGTTTAGAGGCGCATTTTCATTGGTCATTCAGGGTGCACCAGTTTCTATAGTCATAAAATGCCAAAAGGACAGCATTTGGAGGCACCTTTTCATTACTCAATGCCCGCCTGCAACTTAACCTGCTGGGAGGTCCCAAACGCTGTTTTCCAACAACCGAGTTATTGGCCAATGAAAAAAGCCTTATGAGTTAATAATGAGCATTTAGTTAAAAATAAAATGCAAATAAAATGAATGGATGACACAAACAAATGGGTGTTTTTTTTAATTAGGTGGTTATTGTAACAGTTTGCAAAACAAATGTGTCAATACTGCAGTGCCCCATAGTGAGTAGTTAGCATAACACTTTTCTAAGAACATGCACAAATCAAATTCAAGTCTATTACTGAAATCCAGATCAAAATCGGACCGTTAGTTTAGGAGATAAATTGTAAAATAGGTTTGCCCAAATATACACACAAACATTCACCCACCCCAAATGCACATACAGTCTCCATTCCGCTGCGGGTAAAAAAATATGTTAATTTGAAATAAGATGAGTACCTGTAGGAACGGATCTTGGGCTACATTCGCATTGGGCCCAACATCCCGTCCTATAATATCTGCCACCCTCTCTTCGAGTGGAGAGAGGGTGACATTTGCAGGAGGCCCCCCTCCAGTGCCGCGTTGAGACCGGGTGAGGCTGGTTAATTTCGCCCTCACCCTGCTCTTCATATCATTCCACACCTGAAAAAGAATACATCAATGAGACAGTGGATATGGAGGAATACACTGATGATGTATTTAGGTTAGGTATGTGTATAGGGTCAATCAGGGTGATTGTAAACACTTTTGAAAAAACATCGGACTACATTTAAAAAAACTGAAATTAAAAAAATATTACTTATACTAATACCGAATAAGTCTACTATGTGGCAATGAGCTTTAAATTACCAAAAAGTAGCTATAACAATTTTATTTCAAAGTTTACTAGAGGCTTCCAAAATTACATGTTTACATTTTCCCATGCACAATTATTTAAATATTGTATTTTGGGGTGAATGTAAACTGCCTTAATAACTTAGCATGCAAAATTTGAGACATGAATTAGTTTAGTTCCCGTATTTAAAGTTATGTTTATTTACTAGATATCGATAAACATCTCTAATCTTCTTCTGGGGTAAATGTTAACAAAGTAAAGTTTATGAATAAATTTATTAAGAATACTGTGGGGCAAATGTAAACTATCAAATTGATTGTGGGTAATTGTGAACAAATTGTTAACTCACCTATAACATCTACATATTATGTGAGGGGTGAAATAAAACATGTTTACAAAAGAATATCTTTAAATTTCTTTTCGTTTAATTCAATTACAATTATGACAATCAATTGATTGAAAAAGAAAAAGAACACATATTCATGGACCTAATAATATACTTACCTAATTAGGTGGGTAGTTAACTAGTTACTAATCAAAATAAACTGCATCTTCATCATCCATGAATATGTGTTCTGTTTCTTTTTCATTTAAAACTAGTAAGTTTACAGTTTTTACAATCATTTCCGGCAGAACACAATCAACATCTTTTTTTGAGACAATAAACTTTATGTTATCATTCTTTCCCACTCTTTTATAGAATGAGACCATGTACTTCTCATTTGTCTTTTTAATAATTTTACCGACAAAGTATTCAACTTTTTTTTTAAAGATATATCTAACTAAAATATTATCATGAACATTGTATTCAATAATATCTTCTAGTATTTCCTTTGGTTTGCTGCTACCTGCAACCGGGGAGGTGCAAATCAAGGCTGGATTTGTGTTACGGTGTTTATCTTTTTCTTCTAAACTTATTTCACCATGATCATTCACATCATCATCATCTGAAACTGCATCAGCAATGTCTGAATCGCTGTGCGTGCTCATCACTATATCACTCTCACTGTCCTCAGATTCTGTTATACGTTTCTGTTTTTTTGTTCTCATTTTTTTTATTTTTTTAGTCTCTTTCTTTGTCTCAGCTTTTGTTTTATTTTTGCCTTTTCCTTTCCCCTTTTTTAATGGGTTATTGATATTTACAACTTTTTCTCTATTAGTAATATCCGTCAATTTTCCAATATTATTCTTCTTGGTCTTAATTTTCTTTTCTTCAGCTAATCTAAGTCTCTCTTTAACTTCCTCGCTTGTCAATATCTCCCCAAAGGCACTCTGTTTTAGTCGTGGTACAACAAGTTTCTTTTTTTTTTCTGGAGTGGTACAAACACCAAACAATTTTTTTAAAGCATCCTTATTGGGTGATTGTTCATCGACTTCATTACTTTTTTGGTTATCAAGTGATAAGACAAGAGAGGCGATAATTTTATCCTTAATTTCGCTACTTGTGTTTGTATCTAAAGATATTAATTTCATAATATTATTTATTAGACATGTATTTGTTGGATCTCCCACTGTATCTTTTTTCTGTGTCCTCATTTGTAGTTTTTCTATCATATTATGTTCTATGTATGTATCTTGTTTTTCACTTTGTTTTTCTAGGCATATTTTTTCATTATTTTTTTGAAGTGGATTTATTTTTTCTGTTTTCTTTTCTTTATGTACCCCTGCAATCTCTGCATGTCGCTTTACATCTTTTTGGCTTCTTTGTTTTTTCTTCACTTCCTCTTTTTTCATGTCCATACGTTCGGTTTCTTTGTATTCTTGTTTGTCTTTTACTACTGTTTCTCTGTTTTGCACTTTGACTTGTTCAAGTTCTATCTTTTTATGTGTATCTTTGTTCTGTTTGTCAACTGGTTCTATTTCTATCTCTTCTTGCGTATCTATTTCTTCGTTTTGCATATAAACTTGTTCTATTTCTATCTCCTCTTGTATGTATATTTCATCGTTTTGCATTACAACTTGTTCTGTTTCTATCTCCTTTTGTGGGCATATTTCTTTATTTAGCATGTCAAATTGTTCTGTCACTATCTCTTCTCCCGGGTCTGTTTCTATATTTCGCATGTTAACTTGTTCTTCTTTTGTTTCTTGGGCGTCTGTTTCTTTGTTTTGTGTATTAATTTGCTCTATTTCTATCTCTTCTTGCATGTCTATTTCTTCGTTTCGCGCGTCAATGTGTTTAATATCTTTGTTAATTATCGTAGTTTCATTCTTTTGATCATTCATTTTTCTGATCTTGTGTTTCTGTGAATGTATATTAGGTTTAAGTTGTCTTTTTTCTGCATATTTATTATGGATGTCTGTTTTTTCATGTGTCTTTTTGGCATGAAATTGCTCCATTTGTGCTTTTTCTACTATTGACTCGTGTTGCATATTAATCGGATCAGTTTCTATCTCTTCTTGTGTGTGTTTTTCATTTTGTATTTCATCTATTTCTCTATCAATTTGCGGTATTTGTAGATGTCCATTTCCAATGTTTGACTGATGTGCATTTACATTTTCAGTTTCTTTATTCTCTCTGTAGTATCGCTCCATATCCAATTGCTCATCATCAATTTCTGGAGTCAGTTGTTGTCCCTCACCTTGACCATAGTTTAAAAGAGCTTTATATAATTTTAAATCTTCTGTACTGAACAGGTTTTTAGGGAACTTCGATGCGTCTACTGGAAATATGCCTGTTGTAGTGAACCCAGATATTATATTTTGGGGTTTTAGAGCAGTCACATACACTTCGCCCAATAGTTCACTAAACCCCGATTTCGTTAATCGTCCCGATCCTTTTCCCATCTGTTTTACGCCATATTCAATCAATTTCTTATCCCATGTTTTTTTAACTGGCCCAAATACGCATTTGTCCAGCGGCTGTATCCTATCCGTCAAGTGGGTCGGAAATTTCAGCAACTCAATGTTGGCCTTCTCTGCTTCTTCAACGATTCGCACACTTATATGACTTGAATGCCCATCATAAATTAAAAGAGCCTTTTGGTTAGGTTCATTTGTTTTTTGGCGCAGTGCATTAATGTGGCCGATGAATGATTTCGTAAGCCAATTAAAAAACACTGATTCCTCCATCCATCCGTTTTTGGTGGCTGCATACAAAGTCCCAGGAAACGACTTTTCTGAGGTCCATCTCGGTTGTACAGCTGCACCTTTGAACACTATTAAAGGTGGTAGAGTCTGTCCATCAGCAGACACGCAAGCAAGCACAGTGGTTGATTCTCTGCCAGAACCTCCGGATACTCTATAAAGGGGTTTTCCTTTTTGTCCGATCGCTCTCATTTTGCTTGGATCGCTTTGAAACCCACTTTCATCACAGTTATGAATATACATAGGTTTATCTTCCAAACCATTGCTTTTTACAACATTGTTGAGCAAGTCGTAGAAGCCATATATGACATGGGGTTTCCTCGAATCTATTCGAGCTTGTTGCAAATGTTCTGGTTTTTTTAAGGATAGGCCAGGGTGACGACTCATGAAATTTACATACCAATCATTCCCTGGTTTGTTTTCTTTGAATGGAGTTTCCATGTTATTGTTTTCAACATACTCTTTAACAATTAATTTTAGCTCTTCTTTTAACACAGGATGTCCCATTTGGGCTCGAATGTTGATACAAGAGACTATGTGCCGTTCTACTCTATCTGACAATACTGTCGAGGCCCCAGCACCCATTTTATTAATGTCTATTTTTCGACCCTTTATTCTATGGTAAATCACAGAAATAGGAACTTTGTAGAATTCTTCCGCTTCTCTATAGGTTTTCTTTTTATCTTCTACATCCTTCACAGCCCTTTGTAGGTCTTCTAAACTATATTTTCTTTCTCTCTTCCTCTCATACTTTCGCGGCATCTTGAAAATACCTGATAAAAAAATGTTTACTTTTACCCATAGTATAATAAGTAGCAGATCACAAATTTGTTTCCAATTGCCCATATTTTTACAATTACCCCTAAAGTTGTTTACAATTACCCCCAATGTGATATAGATGGGTAATTGTAAACATGGAATGAATTCCCTCCGTTTTCGTATTAGACATTAGAAAACAGGAAAAAAGCAAAGCAGTGTTCTTAAATAAATAATAGCAAAGACAAAGACCAACATACCTTCCGAATTATAACTTAAACTTCACAAAATTGTACTTCACTAGAATCTTTAATATAAATATTTTTCGCAGCAAATTCACTAAAAGTGTGGTTAGATTTTTGCAAAGTGACAAATTTGACGTTTTCTGTCATAGACAATAGACTTAAGACACGTTCCATTCTACACAAAATTGGATAGTTGCTATTTTTTACTGAGAAATTATCGATGTTATCAATCACCCCTGTTTACAATCACCCTGATTGACCCTACTAACTTTGGTCCATTCTTGCGGCGACCTTGCTGGGCCCTCGCAATTCAGCATCTCCGCGCACTCCATCCAAAGCCGCTTTGCAAGGGCCCGTGCCTCTGTAGAGCGCAGTCTGCCGAGCGCCAAGTCACGGTGACTGTCGGCAAACTCCACCAAAATTTCCAATTGCCGCACGGATGTGTGGCGTCGTCCATCCATATTTTGGTCCCTGTAAAAACCTTCGTCATTGATAAAAACACATCGTGCACTTACAACTAAATTCACTAACCATTGAATCAATAGTTAGCGTCTGATCTGAATATGTACCTAACGTTGTTTATTTATGTATTCTATTAATACGTACTTACAGATTATCCAATAAATGTATTTACCTTCGTATCTCGGGTTCGTACTACGAAGAAAAGTTGTTTTCAACTTCAACTTTATTTAACTAAACTTATAATTTGACTCTTCCGCCGCTTCAGTGGCTTCAAATGTTGAAATTGACACTATTTGACTTTTTAAAATAGTGCTGCGCGCTACTCGAAACGCACAATCGATCATCGACCAAGCAAGTACATAGATACATACATAAATCACGCCTTTATCCCTTACGGGGTAGGCAGAGCAAGTAACACCTAGTATTTTAAGATACTCATTGCAAGCTCTAAACGTTTCAAGTTTGGTTTTACTTTGGTAACGTTTGGGTAACGTCAACGATTTAATAATAGCGCGATAGCATTTTTGACATTTACCAAATACAAACCATAACTCGTTCATCAGAATCGTTACGTTGAATGGTAAAATCTTTGAAAAATACCGCGATTGGCCCCCAGGTTCTTGTTTCCTCTGCGTAAGGGCTCCCACACAAATCTGCGATGCGATGCGATGATTCGCATCGCAGAACTTGCGATGCGAATTTCTGCGATACGATTTTGTACGGCAAACCGTTTGGTAGGGCGACATTCCTTCAAGTGAGTCAGCCGTGCTGGACGTGTTGAAGCGTAAGATGGATCGCAAAAAGATTATTGCTCTGCTGTTATTGTTAAATAGACATAAAAGAAAAAGAAGATTCTGGGTTCATCCATTTATTAATTGACATTTTAATTGTTTGTTTTTTGCGGAAAATCAAATGTGTGATTGATTATCAGCAGTTTTAGTAATTAATATTATGTAAAATCAAACTCTTCCGTTGACAAAGCGCTATAGGTAGAATAATTATCACTAGGTGAATTAATTTGATCTTCTCCTGCGTTTGACGATTGTTCGTATGATAAATGTGGAATTGGTTTTTAGTCTGCATTTGATGATTGTTCGTGTGATGAATGTGGAATTGGTGTTTGGTCTGCATTTGATGATTGTTCGTATGATGAATGTGGGCGTGTCAGTGGTGTTTGGTTTGCAAAATGTTAAGTTTGATAGCCTGTGTAGCTCTGGTAGTTGCAAGGCTGATAGGAGGAACTATAATGGCGCATTTACATTAGGTCGGTTTGAGGTCGGTCACCGAAGGCGGCGGCCGCATTCGGTTTAACTGAAACGCCCTACATTGATGGCGCATTTACATTAGGTCGGTTTGAGGTCGGTCACCGAAGGCGGCGGCCGCATTCGGTTTAACTGAAACGCCCTACATTTAATTGTTTACATTGGTCGGTTAACCGAATTCGGCGACTTGATTGATGCGGCGATTGTATATTGAACAGTCAGGTTGCAAGCATCGTCATGAACAGTCTTGTGTTAGAAGGATTTTTAACTGTGTGCGATGTAATACAAGAAGTTTTGAGGAAAAAATTGAAAAATAGGAGTACAAAGAAAAAGAGAGTGTGGATAACACCTCTATTAAGTCAACGGTCTTTGTTAGGAGCTTCAGTGTTGTTGTGTAATGAATTCAAAACTGACGATGATTTTTTATTATTTTTTAGAATAGATAGAAACCAATTCGAATGGTTACTGAATGAAATATCTCCGATTATAGAAAAACAAGACAGTGCATTTAGAAAGTGTTTAAACCCTAGAATAAAACTACAAATAACTTTACGTTTTTTAGCAACAGGCGATTCTTACAAAAGTCTTGAGTTCTTTTTTAGAGTTTCTGACAGATGTATTTATATCTAGCGGGGCCCTCGGAGCTAGAGCGATGAAAGTGAGGAGAGCGGTCAGCTTGTTCAATGTACCTATCAAATATAATAAAGTGGTCCAATGTACCTCCGTTGTATACACAGAAATGACCTCTGAATTCGATTTCCATCCAGCGGGGCCCTCCGTCGTTATCAGGCCGAGATACCTAAAAGTAGTGTCAAACGAAACTTGGCCCAATGTACCTTCCTATTCATTAATTTGTTCTTAAAATTTTTTGATGGTATACCAGAAATTAAGTTTCAAAGTTTTGTCTAGCCAGCGGGGCCCTTTGTTATTTGAATTAACACGTGCGGAAAATGCAGACCATTCTTATGTTTTCCCAATGTACCTCACAATTATTCACTATTTACCAAATTTTTTGTGGTTTTTCTGCCTTAACAAAAAAAAACAACTTTTCATACAAAATAGTCTGTTTGCATAACACGGGGCAACCACAAAAGTATGGTCAGCAAATTCAAAATAAATTATTACTTTGTATATCGGTAGTAATGGTATGTAAACAGAAAAAAAAACTGATTTGTTATTAGGAACATAACGTATTTATTATTTCGGAACATGTTGTGTAATACCAGAAAGAAAGAAAATAAGATCACAATAAAAAAATATAGTCAACAAATTATATTATAATAATCAATGCACAGTCACGTACAAAAGTGCAGTCATAGATTTGTACCTTATTGCAACGTAATGAGATACAGTTCTATGACTTCACTTTTGCACGTGACTGTACTTACCTACTTACTGTAATTATTGCAAAGATATTAATTGTATGTTACATCAACTATTGTCTGACATATATTAAGCAATGCGCTATGATTTTACGTTTATCATTATTTACTTTAACAGTTGAAATTAAGTCATCAAAAGATTCCCATTTGCCATTTTTTCTTCGTAAGCAATGAGCTTTGTAGTGGCCTGTACCACCAGGACAATATTCAATCACAGATGTCAATTTATAGGACTCCTTTTGACTCAAAAACAACATGTTAGGAACTTCCGACAAATATATTTTATTGATACCATTAATATCAAGTGCTATGATATTATTTAATGTATATGATAGTCTACGAACACCAGTACATCCACTGTAGTTACAATTGTTGCCTTCATGCGTAATTCCGTCATTAATAGCTTCATTTAAGAAAGTCATGCCACGCTCTTGTAACATTTTTAAGTTAATAGGCAAAAGAGGAACTTTTCTCCTTAACTTATCAGCACCACAATCTACTTCCGTACAAACTTTTTCCGAAACTGCACTATGAAAATATTCGTATAGAACCTTTTCAAAAATATAAGCCACATTGGTTTGGCAATCAATAGTCATATTAGTTAAATTTATTTCAAAGTTTGCACTT
Organism: Scrobipalpa costella; assembly: GCA_949820665.1. Taxonomy (NCBI): domain Eukaryota; kingdom Metazoa; phylum Arthropoda; class Insecta; order Lepidoptera; family Gelechiidae; genus Scrobipalpa; species Scrobipalpa costella. Next base: position 12,071,886 of record OX463309.1, read on the forward strand.
AAAATATTAGACCGAAGATCGTAAATTGTAGAATCTGTATCATTTTGAGCGAGAGATTGTATCAGATTGCTAAAATCATTATCAATTTGTGAGTAGCTCGATTTTACAATAGCGTAATCTACAAAAGCGACTGCAAAAGACTGTGTTGTAGCATCAAAAGCACAAGTGTTTATAATATGTACAAGATTATCATTTTTATTTACGATGTTACCGTTTTTAAGCAAAGAAATCTGTTTATTGACTTTCCGTGCACTTGGTGTGCTCGGTTTCAAATTAGTTTTATTTATCTTTATTAAACCGCGCCAATTCTCATAATTTGATGGCTCTTCATCTGAAAACGGGTTGCATTTGATGGACTGTTTTCTCTTCCGCGTATACTTTTTGACGCCTTTGTCCCGAGAATCGTGATGTATAAGATTACTTAGTGCCACTTTTAAACTTCCAGATAAAAAATCAAAATGTTTAATAACAAAATCGTCTACGCGTAATCGTTTTTCGTTCCTCAGCAAAAGGGTCTTTATATCTTTAAATTGATTCTCGACATTGCTGCTACTTGGTCTAAAGTTGTCATTTTCAAATAATGGGCACATTACATTAGAAAATAATGGCAATCTTGACACAATACGCATAATGACATCAAGCAAACCAGGTTGGTGATATTGATTAACTTTGTCACCCAACAATTGTTTATCCCCTAATAAAAGCAACAATGTCTGTCTGTCTATAAAGTCTGTCATCCAAGTGGGAAAATATACATTTTTATTGTCTGTTTTAGAATTAAATATACTTTTGATTTGGATACATCCCACAGTTTCAGTGTTTTGAACGATGTTTTCAATAATTGGAGATCCATCAAATACATCTAGCTTCATTTCATATTGTAAATTTTTTAATCGATTTATTGATTCGGAGCATGGAGTGATTCCACCATTTGGTGTATTGCCGCTATATTTATGCATAGCCACAACTATAAGATCAAGAATAATAATTTTCACCACATTATAATTGAGACACCCTTTGATGAGTTTAATGCTGTCAATGTAAAACTTTTTCACTGTGTAGGGAACATCATCAAAACACGAAAGCTTACTCAATGCATGTATGAAATGGGATGTGTCCAATCTTACGAAACAGGATGGTAAATTATCAACACTCTCCTCTAATGCCTTGAAACACTTGTCCACATATTCTTTTGTCGAAAACAATTTTGTAAAGACTTTTACAATTGCACTGGTAAGTGCCGCTGAATCGTCCGAGATAATTTCATTCGGTAGAGGCATAGAGCCTATCCACGTTTCAAGCCACCGAGCTATACTTTCTGTTGTATGAATTTCTGACAACATTTGGACAACAGGGACACTAATATAATTATCTGAATACACGATTCCAGTATACAAAAAAATGTGTTTAGAACAATCTGGTCCTATAAAGTATTTATCTGTTTTATCACTGTGACTTATATTTTTACATAACGAGCCAGTGGCGTCGATGCAAAGACAGATACTTTGTTTTTGTTTAAGCTTTTTATAATACATGATTTGTGATTGAGACCAATAATATATGAAAAACGGCCTGGCCGATATCTGTTGAATAAAAGTACAATATGGTGCCATTGTAGATAATTTACAAAGACTTAACACTGGATTTTTGTGTAGTACATTTTCTTGGCGACTTTCATATTTTATTTGCGACAAATGCTTTAAAGTTGGAAGATGAGGTGGTTCTGGGGCCACGTTGTTTTCTTTGAGTAATTCCTTTTCTGGTATTAATACATTCGCTATTTCATTTCGTACTACTAAAGCTGATTTTGTATTAAGTTCTTTGGCTAACTCAGTCCTAGTATAAGAAGTCATTCTATTTTTTGATTTGGGGTTATGCAGATGAGACCGAAAACCTGTAATCTTGCAGTCAATTTTAACATCACCCTCTGTGTCCAGATTCGGAGTCATTGACACCATCAAACGTGCTGAGCATTGATTACAATAACCAATACATTTTACAGATCCTTCTTTAAATACTTGGTGTGATTTCATGCACCAGGTACATGGAAGCTTAGTATATTTCCAAATTTCTAGTGATAAAATACCGGTCCACTTTCGCTTAGGCAGTTTTACTCGTTTTTGAAATATTAAGTTAGGTTTCTTAGGATCATTTCTACGAGTATAAAATATTTGCGGCTCAATTTTTCGCCACTTCTGCAAATCTAATGTAAAACTATAATGTTTTGTCTGATAATCATCATCAGTCAGATTGCCCTCAGAATCAGTCAGATTGCCCTCAGAATCATAGTCTTCGTTACTCGATTCCGGTCGATCACTTTCGCTACTAGCTTCATTCTTAGCAGATCGAAAAAAGTAATTATGATTTCGTTTTATAGATAAGTATATGGCCTTTACAGTCATTTTTTCATTTAATTATTTTCTAATATTTTTATAGACTTCATGTCCAAGAGATGGCAAATTAACTAAAAAAAAACGAATGCAATGATTAACAATAATCAGTAATTATTTTAGACTAGAAATTAGGTCATAAATTATACTAAAAATATTGTAATCTTAAAAACTTACCTACATCCATTAACTGATCTTGGTACTTTTGTATAACTAGTTTCTGTTGTAAAACACTAAGTGCACTGATTTTTCCCATTATAGTTTATTATTAGTAAACCACAACATTTATTTACATTGATATCGCAGAGTTCTATTTCCTACTGACAATCACGCAATAGCAATAGTTTTGTCATACCTACCCTCATTGCGGAAAATATTTGTTTTGTTGATCTTACCTTACAAAGCGCGTACTACGTACTACATTATTTTCCACATACCTACAGTCTGTCAAGAAAGTCATGACAAAAAATAAACATTAACCTGGTAACATTTTCCTTAAGTGTGAAAGAGACGTCGTTAGTAATGTCCTGCTTAAACTAATGCAAAATGTTACCAGGATAATGCTTATTTTTTGTCAAGACTTTCTTGACAGACTGTAGGTATGTGGAAAATAATGTAGTACGTAGTACGCGCTTTGTAAGGTAAGATCAACAAAACAAATATTTTCCGCAATGAGGGTAGGTATGACAAAACTATTGCTATTGCGTGATTGTCAGTAGGCTTGACAGACTGTACTTATCAGGTTATTTTTAATTCACCTTTTCCCTCTAAGAGGATTTTTGAGGTAGACTTCTACCTCAAAAATATGCACAACTTTTACTACTTCGAAATCCGTATTTAGATAATTGTACTTTTCAAACAAAATTAATTATGAAACAGACTATTTTGTATGAAAAGTTGTTTTTTTTTGTTAAGGCAGAAAAACCACAAAAAATTTGGTAAATAGTGAATAATTGTGAGGTACATTGGGAAAACATAAGAATGGTCTGCATTTTCCGCACGTGTTAATTCAAATAACAAAGGGCCCCGCTGGCTAGACAAAACTTTGAAACTTAATTTCTGGTATACCATCAAAAAATTTTAAGAACAAATTAATGAATAGGAAGGTACATTGGGCCAAGTTTCGTTTGACACTACTTTTAGGTATCTCGGCCTGATAACGACGGAGGGCCCCGCTGGATGGAAATCGAATTCAGAGGTCATTTCTGTGGATACAACGGAGGTACATTGGACCACTTTATTATATTTGATAGGTACATTGAACAAGCTGACCGCTCTCCTCACTTTCATCGCTCTAGCTCCGAGGGCCCCGCTAGATATAAATACATTTCTGACAGTGCTATAAGTTTATTTATTCCAGAAGTATGCGATGCCATTTCTGAGACGTTAAAGTCATTTATCGAGGTAAGTGGTTTATGTAGTAATTAGTATAATGTAGTTAATGTAAGTAAAACAACTTTTTTTTTTACACTTAATATAATTTCAAAATTACGAAACGTGATCTTAAAGCTAATTGATCATACATTTTGAGAATCTTCTAGGTTCGAAAGAACACCAATCACATTTGAGATAGAATCGTTGCTTGTATTTAGCTCTATGTTTTCAACTGCTATGTTACTTGGGCTACTAGTACTCATAGTAGTACTCGTAGTATAATTGGGTGTGAAATATTCATGTACTGGATAATTACTTGTAGTATGTGATGTTGTACATTCCTCAGATAAAATCCTCAACTCAAATTCTGTAATAGTTTGTTGGATTATTGATTTTGCTGAAATAAAGTGTTTTTTCGGCATTTGTCGCAACGAAGACGCAATGTATTTGCCAAATATATCATATTCATCATCCTTCATAGTTCCAACTTCTTTTCTTAAGTTGTCCAATTTCTCCAATGCCACAGCAATCACGTCTTCAGAGTTCTCGTTACCTTTATTTCCCACCACATGGTTCCTTTTGCGTTTAGGTAATTGAGGTAAGTTTCGAGAATCATCAGAAAAATCAGTTGTATGTTGTGATGTACTTAAAAAGGTATCTTCCGTTAATGTGGAAGATTGCGTGACATCACTGCCTGTATCGCTGATTGTTGAAGCACGATCAATATTTTCATCCTGAAATATAAAACATTTAAATTAGGTACTGGATCATAATGGTTGTTAAATAGGTAAGTCAAAATAAGTAATTTTTTATTTTTTTCATTTCAGATCCCGAAAACAGAAGAAGATTGGCTTAAAATCGCTAAAGGTTTCGAATTGAAATGGAATTTTCCAATCTGTATTGGAGCTCTTGATGGTAAACATATTGTGATTAAGGCGCCACCAAACACTGGGTCAGATTTCTTCATTTATAAAAAAAATTACAGTTTAATATTATTAGCTTGTGTAGATCACGATTATTGTTTTACGTATATCGACATTGGTGCAAAAGGCAGAGATTCAGACGGCGGTGTTTTTGATCATTCTCCCTTGAAAACGGCAATTGATAACAATGCTCTTAATATTCCTGAAAGATACGTGTTCGTAGCTGATGCTGCATTCCCACTCAAAAAATACTTAATGAAACCTTACCCGGGTCATAATCTTACTGTTGCTGAAAAGATATACAACTATCGACTATCGAGGGCTCGGAGAATTGTCGAAAACGCCTTTGGCATATTGGCTTCGCGATTTCAAATATTTGGAAAACATATCAATTTACATATTAAAAATACGGAGAATGTCGTGAAAACATGCTGCTGTCTTCATAATTGGCTGCGTAAAACATCCTCTACACATGCACACTTTGAATATTCAAATACCTGGAGATCTAATTTTCTATCATTTGTTGAAGAAAACAATATGGACTGTAGTGAAGCAAGACAAAAACGAAATGCTTTACGTGATTATTTTATCAGTGATACTGGCGCTGTTTCTTGGCAAACAAATTGTCTTCAATAAATAAATAAATAATATGTAATTACTGTGTTAATTTAAGTTAATAAACTTGCTTACCATATTTGTATTTGTATGTCTTTTTACTTGTATATGTCCTCAAAAATCCATCAGCTATTTCAAACCACGGCATCTTTGGTTTATAAACAGATTGTGTACTGGCACCGGATCGGAAGCTAGCGTCAATTTTTTTTCTTTCTTTTATGTAGGTAGACCGTAATTTTTTTATTTTCTTGCTTATGTCTTGCAATGAAAGTGATGGCGTAATATTCAACGAGTCTCTGATTCTTTCATAAGCGTTATCTCTAGCGTCTCGATTTCTGTAAGACTTATGTGTAACATTCCATAGAACTTCGTTTTCCCGATACAGTTCTACCAAGTGCGTCATTTCCGAGTCACTTAATTTTCGAGAGGCCATTTTATGTACAATCGTGCGCGTGCGGCGGACTGGCTCGCGCTCTTCGAACTGAGCTGCGGGCTGCGGGCGGCGGGCGACGGGCCGAATACGGCCAAACCGAATACGGCCAAACGAATACCTGTTTATATTAGTCGGTGACCGAATACGGCCTGCAGCCGAATACGGTCTAACCGAATTAATGTAAATGCGCCATAAGGTGGGTAGCTTTGATATGCAGATTGAAGAAAGTCTGTTAAAGTTTGGAGAACACGACTTTAAAAATAAATGTTTTGTTTTCATCCAATTTTTCCAGAGACGGTAGAATTCCCTTAAATAAAGACAAGTGCCTGTTTTCCGGTTCCTTTAAAATGTTAACAATTTCATGTTCCAACACGTTTGCCTTTCTTTTTCGCGGCTTCTACGGTACTTCTACGGTTCTTCTTCTGCGGTATTGTCTTGGAGATTTTTCGGATTTTCAGAGATTGGAAGGAAAATGTAACCGTCACCTATGTCCTGGTACTTTCTCCGCTTACCCAGTTCAGTCGTCGCTGCCGCAGCCCCTGGAGAGTTGGAAGTTGTGAGGACGTGAGACGGCGCCAGCGTGTCTACGCATGTAGCGTCCCACACTAAACATTTTCCCTGACTCCAAGGGACTAGAGTCATCTCGTGGGGTCTCTTTCCATCCGATCTTATAATGCCGTTTGGCTCCTTGACTGATGGAACACCGACAGATCCGAGAGCTCTCTTGATAACATCGTTGCTGGAAGAATGTCGAGAGATTCGCCCCGCTCTCCTTTGGCAAGACCAAATAAGACCAATTGTACCGTATCCCCCTTTTTTTTGTTTGTTTATAATATTAAGAAGAATTAACTTCTATTAAAATAAGAAACTCACGTTTTTGGCCTTAGTGATACGTCTACGTCTACGAAGTCAAAGAAAGTAACCCTGGTTCTTAAAAAGGTAAGATAATATCCAATGCATCGAACGTCAGATTAAAACATTATGGCAATAAGCCTTCCTATTTCTACTAAGTAAAGGTTGATTACGTTCCTTCCTTTCTCAAACTACTTAACTAATTTCTCTGGAATAAATCTAAACTTGAAACGGAACGTTAATTTTTAAGCCTTTAGATTCACATAAAGCATCAAAAATATTTGCCTAATTTTCTACCCTATTAATCATAAATTCCTCTAAAAATATTTCAGATGATTATAGCAGTAAAACCGTCAAATTTATGAATTGATTTACATAAGGCTACAGCTTGGCCAAAAAGAGTTGACAAAAATTGAGGGCGCCACTATCGCTCACATGGCAACATCATAGTACGACATAAAATCTTGTTACTTGGAGGCCTGGAGTTGCGTACTTAAAGGCATGAAAAATATGTTTCAAGGCGAGTTTAGATTCTACGTAGCATGATTTACAAAATTTTTAAACACTATACACACAGAGATATTTTTAGATGTTTTTTTTACATACATAAGTTTTTTTTTCTTGTTATTTTGTATGTTTACAGTAGCAAAATAAATAAGCTGCCCAATATCACTATTGTTAAACGCGACACATATTAAAGCCAGGGTTTTAGTGTCTTACTTTAAGAATTATGTATCATTGTATTCATTTTATTGTAGCATTATATTAATTGTATCATTGTACTCAATAAATAAATAAATTAAATAAATAAAATGAGATTTTATTACAATTAATTTCTTCTGACCAAAAATTGGGTTCTAGTATTGTAGCAAAAAAACTGACATAAAACAAAATTACTATAAATATTTATTCCAAATAATTATTTGACATTTTATTCATCCATATTTATTTACTTAATCCAAATATTCTTCATCTAAATACTCGACCCCTGAGATGTCAGATCCTCCATCGGATTCCATTTCAACATCTTGTTCATCTTCTGAGTCAGAGCTGCTGTCACTACTGTCCTCACCTACATGAATCACCAACCTTTCTATATCTTGATACAGTGTTTTTCCTCTGTTGTAGTATTCTTCCTCAATTTTAATCACATGTTTGACACAATTCTTCCATGTTCTGGGATTAATGCTATCAAAAGCCTCCTCTGTTGCTTTTAAAATGTCAGTTGCTCCAATATTAGATGAAGCAACTTTTTGCTTGGCTATACCCCAGATGAGCTCTATGGGGTTCAAGTCACAGTGGTAAGGCGGCAGCCTTACCACTTCATGACCATGAAAGCCCAATAGCTGGTCGATCTCGTAGACCGGTTCAGGTTTGTTTCTTTTGACCAACATTAATAATTCTGGCTTTCTTAATGTTGGATCGAATTGGACATTATTTTGCAGCAGCCAAAGTTTTATTTCATTTACTCGCGAAGCTGTTGTAGGAGCTTTGTTTTTCACGACGCTGTGGTATGGAGCATTGTCCATTACTATTATGCTTGGTTCATGTAGATTTGGAATGAGCTTTTCTGTTACCCATTTTGTGAAATTGGAAGCATTCATTTCAGAATGATAATCTTCCATCTTATTCCTTCCGCTAAATATCAACAAAGCATTGGGCACGAATCCATCTTCACTCCCGGCATGTACTATGATCCATTGTTTCCCTCTTGAAATGTCATGCTTAATTCTTTTAATATTTATAGACTGCCAGCATTTTTTAAACTTATATGGTGAATAGATGTAACTCTCATCCAAGTAAATCACTTTTTTCTGTAGCTCCACGGGCAAATCTCTATTTATTTTTTAATGTGTGTAGATATTTTTCCCTTTTAGCTGCTATATTAGTTTTTTCTATGAGTGATTCTCTATTTGTCGAGCATTTTTTGTATGAAAATCCAATGGCTTTAAATAGTTTCCTTAATGTCTCACGGCCACCTTGAAAATCTAAATCTTGTTTTACAAGAGACAATAATTTTCTTAAAGTGGGTGCTTCTTTCCGTACTGTATAAAAATTGGATTTTTTGTCGGATAGCACAGATAGCAAAATCATCTATAGGTATTTTTGGGCGCCCTTTCCTTTTCTTGCCAGGTGTCCCAAATTTACCGTCATTTTTATTCCCTTCGTCTATTATTCTTTTCACTGTACTTTCAGACTTTCCTAAAACAAATATAAAAAAAACAGTTTACAACAAATGTTAGAAAATCAGTTTTGTTTTTCTTTCAGTTCAGTAACAAATACACAAAATTGAAAACATAGGACAAATAAAAATGCAACAACTTAGGATTAACATTAGGCGGTCGGACTATACAAGCTATATATAGTTTAACGTCACGGAAACATAACCTCTAAAGTTATATTAAATTTGAAGTCCTTTATTCGAGTGTTTTACTCATTCTAACTATTTAAAATTATTAAATATGTTGAAAACTACTAATATAATCTTAAATACGAGTGTTTTAAATACCTGTCATATCAGCAACTCTCTTATAAAGATTGTCCAACTCAGTTAGAACTCTTCCTGCGTAATATTCTGCTAAGCACCGCTTAAATACTTTAAATATTATCTCTCTTGCTCCACCTTTAATTGTTTTTCCCATTTTTAATCGCGTTTATGCAGAAATCAATGGGTTTCACGCAAATTTTACACCAAAACTCTTAATCACAAACAAGTCTGACACTTTGATTGTGGCTTTGACGTTTTTATTAGTGTTGCCATAATATTCAAAAAGTTAGTTCTCTTTTTATTAATTTCTACTCTTTTTGGCCAAGCTGTAAGTTATTTCTTGTGCGACAATAAAAAATTTACTTCGTAACCCGTAAGGATTAATATCCTATCTTCCAAGCCTAAACTCAAAACTGTCATCGACAAATTTTAAAAGTAATTTTCTAAATACGAATTGGCGGCTTAGTTTTACAATGAAAAATACAAAATGCACTATAAAAAGGATAGGCATGCGGCCAAAAGCTATGCCAAGGTTCTACCAACAAGTTCTCAACTCCACAAGTTCAATCAAAGATTCTGTCAACATAATTATTTCTCAACAAAACTATTGTTACCAACTCAAGAATCGCGGTTACAACTAGGATTTCTAGTAAGTTTTGTTTGGCTAGTAATAGAAACAATAGGTTCCAGTCAAAACTGCTATCACTAATGTTTTAAATACCTAAATCACTCCATAACATTCAACAGTAAAGATAACAAAATCAAATAACTTTCCTTACAGTCCCAGCCACTGCTGAGAAGGATCTTTCAGTTATGAAACGTAAAAATAATACAGTCAGCGCAATAACTCTCAGACTGGTCTGCGCTTAAGGACAAGCTTCTACGTCTGATCACAAGTTCTCATCAGGATTCCAACGGTAAAACATGATTTAATTTAGCTCATAGTTACTGAGTTAGTTAGAATTTTTATAACACAAATTCCTTTTCTAAAGTATCACCCTAAGCTCATTCTAATAGAATTTAAAGTATGTACCCTACCTAACTATGTGTTTTAATTTCAGTTGTTCCTGCATATTAATACAGAAAGAAGATATGAGCCTAAACACAACAGCGGAAGAACACCTACTATGGAAACCAATTATTTGATAAAATTATTCCTATGTCATTCAATTTAATATTCGGCTTGGATTAAATTCTTTCATGGTTTTGGTTTATTATTTCTGGCTTGTTTGAATAGAAAAATGTGTACCAGGAGTTGCTATTCTATAAATATTACTTTATTTACATTCGGAGTCAGTAGTGAGTTTGTGAACATACTACCAGTTCTAATGTAATTGAATATGCTATTGAATTAAGATACTGTCCTAGATTTTTGAGATAGCGTCACATACTAATGCTTAGAAACCTTTAGACATTTTTATTGTGGTTTTTAGAGGATCAGCTCCGGTCATACGCTGCATAGGTATTGATTCAGTTTGACTATGCCCTAATCTGCCAATCAATAATGAGGATGTTTTGTATTTTATTATAACCTCTAGCCCTACAACCTCTGGACGTGCAATTATGACATCTACCAACGTCAGTGTGACTTCAAATTTCGAGGAGGAAAAATACCTTTGAAAATGGTGAAATATGCTGTTTTGTTTAGCAAAACTTATAGTAATCGAATCAGCAATATTTTTTTTCATTTGTAGGTAATTGTATTTTAGATCAATATTTCTTGTTATTTTCTTCTAAAATTAATAAAATGCGCGGTGACAGGAGTGAATAATACGACCCAATAAAACATCCAGGGTTCTGAATGCATGTAAACCAGTATATTGTCATTCTCTAATGAGTCGGATTATAACTGTACTTTTTCCATTCGTTCATTCAGTTTTGTTCATCTAGAGACGTGACACTATCGATGAACGATATCGATAGGAATTATTTACAGTACCGTCGCCGGCATGTCGTAGGTCTCAGAAAAACATAAACATTTGAACGGACAACGCTAATATTTTGTGATCTGTTGACTGGTATAAGCTTCATCTGTGGTCGCGTGACTTTTTATTTTCATTTACAATTAATTATGCCTACTTCTTAGTACGCGTGGTAGTCATGAACAATGTTGGTTATGCTGTTCTTTGTTTAAAAAGCTCCTGCCTCTATGGTCTAGCAGTCTTGAGCCATGGGCTCTCGACCCAGAGGTCCCGGGTTCAATTTCCGGTGGAGGACAATGACTTTGCGTTGTTGTTAGTTTGGTTATGATATTGCATTGCTGATCACCTGATTGTCCGAAAAGTAAGATGATCCATGCTGTCGGATGGGCATGTAAATAGTTGGTCCTGTGTCTGATTTATCTCTGGTCGTGTCAGTCAATCTGTCCCATCAAAAAAAGAGATTGAAGGAACAGAGAGTGCACCTGTGTGTAGTGCAAACACTTAGGCACTAAAAAACGAATCCTGTGCAGTTGGCCGATCCCTGGGAGATTGGCCGCCATCACCGAAAATCGGTGGGAGGACTAATTATTATAGTATGAAAATGAATAGGTACATTTTTTAAATCGAAGCCACGTAGCATAATATATATGTGTATTTATTTCTAAGTCAAAAACCAAAATTCAATTTATTCATTTCCCCAAGTCGTAACTTAAGCTACGTGTAGCGTGATGAAATCTATGTTTGGGTCTACAAAATATTTAGATGAAAAAAAAGATGCATCAAAATCGGTTGAAATACAACCAAAATTCAATTAACTGCCAAGCCCCTAAATGGGGCGTATTACATTATCAATATTATCATGATCCTGGTATCGCAAAGTATCACAGTATCGCAAATATTGAAATGGGGCTATTACACTATCAATAATATCAGCGTCAGTATTCCCTGAATTTCCTGGAGTGAAGTCGTGTTTCGTACTAAAAAGAGATCATGGAATTCATGGATAATAGAAAAAAAGCAGCCATAGCTATTGTACTCGCATGCGCGTTGAAAAGTAAACGTCGTAAGAGGAAGCGTTGGGTGAAAGACTGGATTTCAAAACGAAATGAATATACTCATTTGAACATTACACAAGAAATGCTCTTGGGTGACGATTTGGACGATTACTCCAATTATTTTAGAATGAGTGAGGACTTGTTCGAGAAACTTTTAACCTTGGTTTCACCGTATATTACTAAACAAGATACACAGATGAGACAAGCTTTAACACCAAGAGAAAAACTTGCCGTAACATTGCGGTACTTAGCAACTGGCAGAAGCTTTAGGTGCTTAAAAACTGCTTGTCTTTTCTCCGATGCTGCCATCAGTGAAGCCGTTATTTCCACATGCAGAGCGATCATTTATGTTCTCAAAGATTGCATAAAGGTAGGTTAAAAAACTGCTCTTTATAGTTATATAGATTCTTTATTTCAACGGTTACAAGTACTCTACACTAAAAACATGAAAAAGAAAATTAAGTAGGTTTAAATGTTGCAAAAAGTGATCCCATTGTATATTCATCAGAATCGCTGGTTTCAGAGTTCAATTGCAGAATTATTTCAGAAGCGTGTCCGCTCTGTACTTTTGTATCTGTTTGATAATTCTGTGCTGTTGTAATTGTGGATGAGGGCTTTTTAGGTTTAGGCTGTTTAGGTTTAGGTTTTGATACTTTTGCATGTGCAAAAGGTATATTTGATTCAGGTATATGTATGACAGGTGTGTAATTTATAAATTTACCTGGTGGTGTATATGTTTCACAGTTGTCAGGAATCGAGTTTACTGATACATATGCGCCAGGTGAAGGTGTAAATGTATAAGGTGTAGACGTGACTGGTGATGAATGTGGTGCGGATGCATTGATCTGAACTGAATGTCTGTGTAAATTATTAGCTGTGCCTGATGATTTGTATGTTTCACAGTTGTCAGGAATCGAGTTTTCAGATACATATGCGCCAGGTGAAGGTGTAAATGTATAAGGTGAAGACGTGACTGGTGATGAATGTGGTGCGGATGCATTGATCTGAACTGAATGTCTGTGTAAATTATTAGCCATGCCTGGTGATTTGTATGTTTCACAGATGTCAGGAATCGAGTTTACTGATACATATGCGCCAGGTGAAGGTGTAAATGTATAAGGTGTAGACGTGACTGGTGATGAATGTGGTGCGGATGCATTGATCTGAACTGAATGTCTGTGTAAATTATTAGCCGTGCCTGGTGATTTGTATGTTTCACAGTTGTCAGGAATCGAGTTTTCAGATACATATGCGCCAGGTGAAGGTGTAAATGTATAAGGTGTAGACGTGACTGGTGGTGAATGTGGTGCGGATGCATTGATCTGAACTGAATGTCTGTGTAAATTATTAGCCGTACCTGGTGATTTGTATGTTTCACAGTTGTCAGGAATCGAGTTTTCTGAAACATATGCGCCTGGTGAAGGTGTAAATGTATAAGGTGCAGACGTGTCTGGTGATGAAAGTGGTGCGGATGCATTGATTTGAACTGAATGTCTGTGTAAATTATTAAGTTGTGCTTCAAAAAGTATGTCTTGTATGGCTTTTTCTGCATATAATTTCTGGGTTGGGTTAGGTTAGACTCCTCAATTTATCAGACCATACCAGAGCAAGCGGATTAACATCTTGTTGTGTAGATACTGAGGGCTGAGACAATAATGAACAGGCTCTACTAAGTAACTCGTTTTGTTTTGCGAGAGTTCCTGATTTCTTCCTTATTTTCACCGGTGGATTTCATTTGTAATAGATGAAATTACCAAAGAATTGTCTTCTTCACTTCTAACTTCAGATAAATCTTCATCCTGTAAAAAAAGATATACGAATAAAAATTTATGTTATTTTCAGATGCCGACAACTACTGAAGATGGGATTGAAATCGCAAATGAATTTGAAAGGCTTTACAATTTCCCTAGATGTATTGGATGTTTAGACGGAAAACACATTGAAATAACTAAACCTGAAGATTCAGGTCCTTCATATTACAATTATAAAGGCTATTATAGCATAGTGCTTATGGCTTTAGTGAATGCAAGAAAGGAGTTTATTATGATTGATGTCGGAATCAACGGAAGAATATCAGATGGCGGAGTTTTGTTTTATACAAAATTTTGGGAACTCTATAATCAACACAAGTTAAAGTTGCCAGAACCATGTCAGTTGCCCAATTCTACTGCTATTTTGCCTCATGTGTTTTTAGGCGACGAAGCTTTTTCTCTTGGCATTAATCTCATGAAACCATATCCACAAAGAAGTTGCACTGCTGAAGAACAAATTTTTAATAAGCGCTTATCGTCTGCTCGACAGGTGGTTGAATGTGCATTTGGTTTAATGGCTACAAAATTTCGAGTACTACATACGCCAATATACTTAGAACCGCAAAAAGCGACATTTGTGACAACTGCTATTTGTTACTTGCACAATTTTCTGCTCCAACATAAAGATAGGAAATACATTCATTCAAAAGATGATAAGGATACATTGATACCACTTGAGGCAACTTTAAACCGAAATGCTTGTAAAAACGCAAAAACAGTCAGAGAAAAGTTTCGTCAGTACTTCGTCGACATGGCACGCACGTCTTGACAGAAATCTGGTTTAATGTTACTGACTTACAAAATTATATTACATACACTGCTTTATTTAGTTGTGCTCAGTAGATAAAGAGCAGAGGTCTCAACCAATAATTAAGAAGCTTAGGTACCACCTACCTTTACCACCTTTGGTTTTTCAATTTTCGCAAGGAATTGCAATAAATGAAATGTCGAGGATGTCGGTTTATAAACTTGATCAGCTCCACAACCAGACCTTTTCGAGTTTTCAATTTTCTTTAACTCTTTTCTGTAAAGATAGAAAAAATATTAATCAAGTAGCTATTTAATTATTCATACCAAAAATTTAGAGTGTTTCTTCTAAGAGTGTGAAGCGAAAATCTAGAGGCAGAACTGCCCAAGGGCTACCCAAAACATACCTCCATGTATGTTAGCCGATCATTTTTATTTTACGAGATAATTGTTTTTTTTTTCTTCTTGTATCCGAAGCCCTACTCTATGATAAAATCAAATTAGCCATAGCTATGTAAATAAATAATCTTAAAAATAAAGGTTTTTTATTTGGGCAGAATCACACCCTAAAACATGGTCAGCTATTTTCTTAACATCCTGTATTTACTCATTCAAATCACTCATTGGCCGGGAAAAAGTCACACTTTGCGGATTGACAAATGCAAAACGCGCAATCCCCGAAATACCACAACGCGACGTATGTTAAAATATGGCTGCATTCCGCCAGATTTTCCCTAGTTTGGCTAGGACAATGTAGGCTGAATCACTTGATAGATAGGCCGGTCCCTATAAGGGACGACTTGGTCGTACCACTTCACCAACATGTCCCACTTGCCCAACTCGTGCCACTTGCTCAACTCGTCCCACTTCACCAACTCGTCCCACTTGCCCAACTCGTCCCACTTCATCAACTCGTCCCACTTCACCAGCTCGTCCCACTTCACCAACTCGTCCCACTTGCCCAACTCGTCCCATCCCATCCCACTTGCCCAACTCGTCCCACTAGCCCAACTCGTCCCACTTCATCAACTCGTCCCACTTGCCCAACTCATTCTACTTCATCAACTCGTCCCACTTCACCAACTCGTCCCACTTGCCCAACTCGTCCCACTTCATCAACTCGTCCCACTTGCCCAACTCATTCCACTTCATCAACTCGTCCCACTTCACCAACTGGTCCCACTTCACCAACTCGTCCCCCTTGCCAAGTCGTCCCACTTGCCTTACTCGTGCCACTTTACCAACTCGTCCCACTTGCCCAACTCATCCTACTTTACCAACTCGTCCCGCTTTACCAACTCGACCCACTTCACCAACTCGTCCCACTTGGCCAACTCGTCCCATTTCACCAACTCGTCCCACTTGCCCAACTCGTCCCACTAGCCCAACTCGTCCCACTTCATCAACTCGTCCCACTTGCCCAACTCATTCTACTTCATCAACTCGTCCCACTTCACCAACTCGTCCCACTTGCCCAACTCGTCCCACTTCATCAACTCGTCCCACTTGGCCAACTCGTCCCATTTCACCAACTCGTCCCACTTGCCCAACTCGTCCCACTTGCCCAACTCATCCCACTTCACCAACTCGTCCCTTATGCGACCGGCCTGTCTATCAAATGATGCACCCTACATTGTCCTAGCCAAACTGGGGAAAATCTGGAGGAATGGAATGCAGCCATATTTTAAAGTACCTCGCGTTGTGGTTCCTCGTTTCGGGTTCTGGTATTTTCTTCTATGCCATTTCGCGGTGGTGTGGTTGAATCAAAAACTGCTCACTTCACGGTCTGGCATTTCGTCAATACCACTCCGCGGATTGGTCGAAGGCTGCTACACACTATGCCGCCGGCAAGGCCGGCGGCCCAGCGCGGCGGCTTTCGCGGGCCGCCGGCCTTGCCGCACAAGCCGCGTGCCCCTCTTTCAAAGCAAACGTCTCTGTTCCGTCATGGGTAAAAAGATGACCAAATACATATTCCTATAGTTCTAGTAAAAACAAAAAAGCCACCTACCTATAGTTGCTGCGAAGACTATTAATTTTTTTCTTCACGTCAGTTTTCGTCGCATTTGGTTTGATATTTTTATAAATTGGCACCAATTTGTCGAGGTCTTGATTCTTTTTTACAGTATCTAAATAATGTTTGTCCTTCGGATTCCACAAAGAACGGCATGTTTCAAATAAAATAATAAATTCTTTTAGGTAATTTTTTTGCTCGCTATTATCTTCGACAGAACGTATTTCTTCATCTTCAACGAGAGCACGTATTTCCTCATCATCACTACTCGGACGCAAACTTGGACGTCGTTCCTCCATGGCTGCCAGCGAGTACTGACAGATAAATATCGCGATGTGCTTACACTTCAATAATATCGAGCGGATCACTCGGATCACACACAGGATTTCCGGATATTTTGTGATAATATCACGATACTGCGATACGCCTTATTATACTATCAATATTATCATGATACCGTGATAATATTGATAATGTAACATGCCCCAATAAGGCAGTATGATATATGTATCCTTTGTTGAGTCAAATGTCACTTGGTTGAATAAAAAGACTCCCATCGAAATCGGTTCAGTAGTTTTGGCGTCATGTGGATACAGACAGATATACAGATAAATATTTAAAAATTTATTGTATAGGATAATTGCGGCCATTTTTCGGTAGACGTCACTTACCTTATCTTCTGTCTTACTCAGTTGTCAAACCTAATCTAACTTATGTTAACTGACCTTAACTTGACTTCATTTAGCTTAACTTAGATTACTTCCATGCTGGACTGGGAGAGATAGAAAAACATAGAATGTTCCAGCTGCCCTTTCTCCCGGGCATGCTGTAGAAGACAGCAAAAGGGACTCAAGGGTTACAGTGTATTGTAATTTAGGCGATGGGCTGACAACCTGTCACTACACATTAGCAATACACATTACAATCTAAAATTGCCCTCAATTTTTGTCAGACGCGGCGAAAGCGCCTTTACGTGGCGTTTAACGCTCTGCCTACCCCGTAAGGGATAAAGGCGTGATTGTATGTATGTATTGTATAGGCGTTGGTGGTATCGCTATAATGCCTATTGCAATAATGTTTTCTTGAAAATATTCAAAGTACAGACAAGACCCCTCTAGAGATTTCTTAGTGTATAGATAGATAATGATATAAATTCAATGAATAGTGATCGATTTGAAAATTTTACTTAACTTATATTTAAAAAATAATTTAATAAAAACACGTGTTCATATTTCTATGATTCAGGAAACATCATTCACTCAACATTCATTCTTTATCGATTATCGACTAGGGTACAACACTATCTATGATACGATCAAAAAAGACATACAACCCGAATATTTAAAAAGTGTCTAAAATAAACAAATATGTTAGGAAGCGCGTACTTTTTATATCTGTTCGGGTATTATCTGTCATACCTCCCTCCCCCCTAGTTTTGGTTGAACGAGTTCTCATACATTTTCGTTTGGTGACGCGTCCAGAGGATTATTCGTCCAAGCCTACAACAGATCAGGTACCCTGTCTCCTTTCAACCATTGACTTTGGATAGAAGCCCACCACATATTTCCAATACTTTGCTCCTATGCTTGATTTAAATTACCACCTTTATTTTATGTAAACAAAATTTCAACATTCTTTTTGCTGTTCTAATTGAGAGGATTTTATAGTATAAATAAATATATATTTTATATCTAATATGTATAAATAAATATATATTTCACATCAATCACATCAATCACATCAATAGAGTGTAAATAGTTATGATCATCATGTTTCGTAATAAACAAGGCAGCAAGACAATGTTTGCTACTTAACTTTTCGGATATATTTTTTGGACAACATCCAGCCATGTAAAAAGTATATTGTTTTTGAAATATGAGAATTCTCCATTTTCTACATAATACAGTAATTCGATAAGTTGTTGCTCTTCGCTAGCCTCGTGATTGTCTATAACTGCTCGTTTAGGCTGTCTGAATTCCAAAACTGGCGTCATTTCAAAGTCATCCTCACTGACACAATTAGCGTTTACACTTGGTTGTACGCTATTGCGAAACAAAAGTTTTCGCAACGTGTACCTAAATTGAAGCGAACTCGGGTTATCATTTAAGGCACCACACCGTCTAACGCGTGAATAAAATATTTCTAAATTATCCTGCGAACATTTATAAGTCAAAAAGTATTTCATTTCGTTTTCGTTATCTTTTAGTAAATCAAGACACAAGTTTGCAAAGCTGTATGTGTCAATAATAAATCCAAGAGCAGGAGTTTTGCGTCGGTGTTCAAGGATATGTTTGTCATTGATTTTTAAACTCAACAAATAGTTCCTAGTTTCGGTGAGCGCATTCATCCAAATTCAAAGTTTTGCAAACGTAATGGTGACTTAAAGCCTTTACCAAAGGGATTTTTTGAATTGAATATATCAAATATTCTATCCAAAAACCGAATATATTCAACAGTTGCTTCGCTTCCTTCAGAACGCTTATCACCACTTTTTGTTAAGAATTCAATTGCATCGGCAACTGAATTGCTCAACACTTGTGCTGCTAATTTGACATTCATCTTTTTACCAGAAAAATCAATGTGGTTACTAGTTAGTTTGTTCGCTAGTTTCAACCCTTCCTCTTCTTGAATTGCATGTAATTGCTTTATAAAATTGAATTTTATGTCACCTTTCGGGGAATTGATATTAGTTTCTACAAAAACATTTCTGGCCAGCTTAAGCATATGGGGAGTATCTAAAATGCAGTGGATTTGGCAGTCTTTTGTTGGGTGCTTAAAACTTGTCTTCATTTCAGGTAGTGTGAACCTACATCCCAAAATCTCATAAGTCTTGATATTAACACAAGTTCCATCACAGGTTAAGGATCTGACTGTAATATTTGCTTCTGATAACAACCTAATGGCTGTTAATATTAACTGTGATTGAAGCTCAGCTGATATTTTGTTAATAAAAAAGTAAGCTATGGGACATTTAAATCTTTTTGTGTAAGATACAATTATGAGAACAAGGGCTTCGGTAGCTAAGGCTTCAGAGTCATTAGGTATGATTCCTCCATAATCTACATAGCCCCAAAATGTATCCGTTTTTTTATCGTATTTTAGTTCTGTTCTAATTGGCATAGAATCAAAAAGAAGTGCTACATTTTTAAGAGAGGCATCCCTGGCTGCAGTTTCTTTTAAGAACATGATGACTTCTTGAATGTAACCAACACTACAGTCACGTGTAGCTAAAAGTCTTCTCAGTGTAGCTGGATGAGGGAGACATTAAAATTCAAAATGCTCGCCTATATATATATAAAAAAAAAAAAAAAAAAAAAAACATACCTAAATGTTTTCTCAAAAAAAGATACGCTTTTGGGCTGTAAAAGTGCAAAGTTAGAGCAAAAGATTTTAATTCTTCACTATATCTTACTTTTTTGTTACTAATAGCATGATTAAACTGCTCATGAATATGCATAAAATTATTTTTTATGATATCTTCGATTTCTTCTGGGTCATGGGTCTTTTTTTTACTACATTTAACAAAGATTTAAGACTATCAATTTTCAAGTCTCTTCTTTTAACACGCTGCTTAAGAATTTTAACTTCTCGTTTTAAATCGTCAATTTCCTTATATTCATAGCGAACTTTTTTTGTTGGAGGTTCATTAGAGGTGCTCGGCATAGGACTGATTTCAAGCTTTTGTTCAGGAACTATTAAAATATTCCCGGGTTTCTGAACAAACACTTCTGCATCTATTACTGGAGCAGCTTGAATAACCATATCGCTTAGAACAGCTATCTCTTTTCCTGGTGGAATAACCTGCAAATTAAAAAAAGCTTAGTATTTATTTTGATTAGAAAAACATCTTAATATCTGTTACGCTATACCACCAGAAATAAGTTTTCGATTAATTTAATAATTCAATAATTATGGCCGGAAAGACCTGGGCGAAGGTGGCGGCGGATAAGACAGAAGACTGGGGAAGGCCTTTGCCCGACCGCACACAGATTTATAAAGATCTTATAATTTGGTTTATCATTATTTAATATTTCATAATTTAGCTGTAAAAATCTTTAAAGGCAATTTTTATTTTTATTCATTTTCACTTAATTTATTAACGTACCTTAGGAAAAGTAGTTGGAACAGCATCGGATTTCAGTTTTGAAACAGAACAATGTACTATTATATCCTGGGGCCTGAAGTGCAGACTTCAAATAACAGAATAATTTTTGATATTTGTATTACTTGGAATGGCATCCAGCCACTTTTTTCTCAAAGATTCTTCACTAGGAAATCTGAAATTAATTAATAATTTAAAATAAAACGTAGTGACACACAAATCAGTGATTAGCACATAAAGTTTAATCTAGATTACCTACTATTTATACGTTTGAACAAAATATGATTACGAAATTAATCCTAAAAATCCGTTCATTATAGTCATACTACTTCAAGAATTTTAAAATACTTACTTGAAGAAAGATTTACCGCATCCCGCATAGGATTCGCTTTTACAGCCTGGAATCACACATTTTTTAACCATATTTATTATGTACGAATAAAGAAATATTGCCGAATTACGGTAGGATAAATATCACCACGTTTGCACCACGTTGATCACCACAAATAATAACAAAACAAAATGGCTGATGGGATGCCAGTTCAATTTACATAGATCCTACTAATAACCTATTCTTTTTCAAACAACACCTTAATATTGTGTCTAAATTTTTGCAAAAAGAAAATCTCATTATAGACGATAATTTAAAAATATATGGATCATTAGGATAATCAGAAAGATGGTAATATATTTTTTAACAAGAGATGACAAATTTGTTTTTTTTTAACCATTCCTACTACGTTTTAAAAACAACCCTTCTGGCAACTCTTAAAAAAGGGACAGAGGGCTCTCGAAGCGCTATCTCTCTCGGACCGGAATTCTCTCTGACTAAATGTTATTTGAAAATAGAACTTAACTTCATAAACATAAGGTTTTTTTTTATAGAGGAAAAAATGTCGGTGCACATTCCAGGTCGGGTATAAGTTCCTTGGTACTGTCACGCACACAATACTTTTTTTCCTTTTTTATGAACCAGGTTGGATATTTGAGTGGGTCAAAATTCATGTACAGTGGTAATAATGCTAGAAAATAATACGAAATAGATAAACTTCTTCATTTATTAAAACTATTAATAGTTATTTTACTTATATAAAATGTTTATTTCGTTTTAAAGTTTACAGAGACAGCGATGCAAATTCTAAATAATTGTTTTTTAATAAAATTATTTATTCCAAGATACATGTAAATTGGTACATACAAACAAAAGAAAACTTAAAATAATTATTAAATACAGTGTGTCCCTGGATAATCCGCAACCCCAAAAGGGGGTGAAACTACACCAAAATGTAATTTAAAAAAAGTTATCATAAAAAAAAGTCTTAGCAGCAGTGCTATTCAGATTCTGAATCAGTTAAAGGTTTAACGCCTTCTATGAAATCACCGCATGGTCCAGTGGTGCTGCCGCGACACGAAATTGTGCAACGTCTTTTGCTTGTTGAGGGTCCGGGTTCAGGACTACCTCGGTCGCAGTTGTCATCATCATCATCATCTTCATAACCATCATCAGAATCATCGTCTTCGGAACTATCATCGACACGAATTATAAATTGCTCGGTAAGTAAATCAACTACATGGTCACTCTTGGCGTACTCTTCTTCTATATCTTTTACCTTTTTACATATTTTTTCCCATTCCTGGGCACCCATTAAAGATACTTTTTCTTTGATAAGTTTGGTACATTCTTGTAAATTCTATTTAAAATTTTTGCTAGCTACATATTGTTTAATAGTAGCCCATGCCATTTCTATAGGGTTGAGGTCTGGATGGTAAGGCGGTAATCTCAATATGCTATGGTTTGCTTCTGCTAAAATTTGATCTATTGAAAAAGTTTTAAATCTTTCTTTATTAGCTTTTATCAAGTTGTACAATTGTGGCTTGAGCATTGTTGAATCATATTGTATGCCTTTATCAGTTAGCCAATTCTGCATATCGGGTTTTTAGGTATTGGAGGACGGTGCTAAATCCCATTGTTTATTGTGGTATGAGGCGTTGTCGACAACCACTACAGAATTGGGAGGTAGGTTGGGAATTAATTGTGTCCTAAGCCATTTTTCATAATTCTCGTATTCATGTTGTCGTGATAGTCCCCTGTTTTGGTGCCGGCTTTAAAAGTTAATAAAGCATTTGGTATAAACCCAGCTTCAGATCCTGCGTGGACTATCACGACTCGTTGTCCTTTAGAAATGGGTTTTTTTAGTCCTTCCGTAGGGCCATCGCTCCAGGCTTTGGTTGTTGAGTGCGATGAATCTACGTAGGATTCATCTGTGTAAACAATGTTTTAACATCTGTGTAACAAAATTATAACACCTTGGTCAAAATTATCAATATTGGTAACTGGTTTAGCTCTGGGACGTTTTTTCCAGGTGTTCTGAAAGTAATTAGCAAATCGGAACTCTTGGCTTGATTTGCGATATTTTTTACAGTGCCAATTGAAGTCTTAGTGGCCTCCGATATCCGTTTTTGAATTTGAGCTAATTTACTAACGACACAATTTAATTTAGAAACAGTTTCCGTTTTCATTACCTGCATAGTCTGTGTAGTTTGGTTATTCTCAGACTGACTGAGTAAAGAAGCAACTTCCTCAATCTGACTTCGAATTTGCTTCAATGAATCGATACATTCGTCAGCTTCTTTCTTTAAAAGCAATTTACGTCATATATCATTTTCCGTGCTTGCCTTTTTAAAACAATGTTTTTTTTACGCATTTTCAAATCACTTTTTAATATTTGACAAAAACAACTTAACTGACAAACTTAAACAAACAAACTCAACAAATAATAACAATCGACAACAGTAAACAATTAACGAAAATAGCAATTCACTTGTGAACGTGATTGGACAACAGGAGTGCGCGGTACGTCGTATCGATGCGAGAGGCAGGGAATGACTGGAACGCCAATCAGAGCACCGCGTGCGCCTACACACCCTTCCCGCACCCCGCTTATTGCCCGTTGATACCCAATTTCTGATTTCTGCGCAATAACGGTCAAAGCCAAACTCTCGCCGCGCGATCTGTAACACACAGTTGAATAAAAAAAGTTCCATTGAAAACAGTTAAATAGTTTTGGCGTGATGTGGTAACATACAGACAGACAAAAAAAAAACGTTTTGGTCTTTATATCATTAATAATGCCTGCTGCAATTATTTTTATGTAAAAATATTCAATGTACAGACACGACCCTTCTAGAGATTTATTATATGTATAGATAAGCGATCTAATTCGTCGTGTCTTTGGGGTGGCTTAAGTTTGTGTTGGTCATCGAGCAATTTTGCCATTAATATAGCAGATGCTGATGGCGCTGACTGGACTGCTTTTCTCTTTATGGCTTTTGGCTTCATGTTTTTTTTTTATTTGTTGTGACTCGTTAGGAAGTTTGTCTGATAAATTTGTTAGAATCTATTTCAAATTTGTCGCCTTCTACCTCTATAGACTCTATATTGTCAGATTTTTTTTTTACTCTCTACTCCGTGACATTATAACTAGCTGACCTAGCCTTGTACTAAAAGTTGAAGTTGAAGTTGTATATTTTTAAGGTTTTTGATAAATAAAACCAATTAATTACAAATAAAAAGTAGCTGTTTTATTATAAGAAGAAATAAAGATTCAGTGCTAAAAATCGTAACAAACAAAAAGTGGAATCAAAAAAAAATAACAAAGCACTACCTCGTCGTGAAAAGAAGAAACAGTAAAAAAACCGTGTTCCTGAACATTTAGAAACGTGTATTCATTGTGGACAATGGCAAATAGTAATCAAATGACATTAATTGAAAAATTAACGGGTCGTGAAAACTATTCGACATGGCGTATCGCAGTGAAAGCGTACTTACAACACGAAGGAATCTGGGACTGCGTTGAGTACGAGGATGACAAGTTACCTGATGCAAAGTTAGATACTAAAGCTAGAACTAAGCTCATTCTGCTAGTCGATCCTATAAACTATGTGCACATTGAAGAGGCTTTGACTGCAAAAGAAGTATGGAACAATCTTGCATCTGCTTTCGATGACTCAGGGCTAACACGCCGGGATGGTCTGCTGCGTGACCTCTGTAACACAAAGCTAGCTGAATGTCAAAATGTAGAGGAATATGTGAGTAAGATGATTACAACAGCACACAAGCTTCGTAACATCGGATTTAAAGTAGACGATGAGTGGCACGGAACTTTGCTTCTCTCTGGTTTACCTGAAAGTTACAAGCCTATGATTATAGCTAATGAAAGCTCAAGGAATTTAAAAGTCAAGTGGAGAACCAGCTTAATTGTCGTATAAAGATACTACGATCCGACAATGGTCTAGAATATATGAATAAGGAATTCTCAAATTTTCTGAAGTGTTCTGGAATAATTCACCAATCCACAACACCTTATACTCCCGAACAAAACGGCACTGCAGAACGTATGAACCGAACCTTGGTAGAGAAGCTAAGTGCATGATACTAAATGCAAAGCTACCAAAACACTTTTGGGCTGAAGCTATTATTACAGGTGCTTACATAATAAATAGATCCCCAACAAAGTCCCTTGCATACAAAACACCCGAAGAAATATGGTCTGGACAAAAACCAAAAGTCTATCATATGAGAGTATTTGGGTCTGAAGCTATAGTCCATTTACCAAAAGAGAAAAGGAGAAAATGGGATTCGAAAGCCCAGAAACTGATCTTTATTGGATACTGTAAACATACCAAAGGGTACAGATTTATAATACCTAATACGAAGACAGTTGTAAAAAGCAAAGACGCTGTTTTCCTTGAGTCTACAGTAAGAAAAGAATATGTTCCTGTGGAATTATCAACAACCGCAACTGTGACACAACAGAATCTATGTGAATCAGAAGAAGAAGAAGTTTTTGAAGGTACTCAAGAGAACTCAGAACCTAACCTTGATGTATCACTTGAACAAAAGTTAAAGAAAAACGAAGAAGATCCATCAAAAATAAATGAAAATGATCAATCAATCGAGGAAGAGGATTTGATCAATGATGATACACTATGCTTTGATAAAACACACCATGATGCTAAATATATACCGCAAAAGTCGTCAACTGAAGAAGGTGAGCCATTTAATATGACATTACGGCCAAGAGACAAATTGAAGAAGCCTGCTGCAAGAACTTACCTGTGTTGCGAAGATCTTCTTTCAAATTCTGCTCCTCAAACTTTAAAAGAAGCCTTAGAATCTTTAGATGCTGAAAAATGGCAAAGATCAATTAATGAAGAACTTGAAGCTCATGAAAAAAATGGGACATGGACATTGGTCAAGACACCCCCCGGTGCTAAGATTATAGGAAGCTAGTGGGTGTTCAGGATCAAAGAAGAACCAACAGGTCCACGTTATAAATCCCGTCTTTGTGCTAAGGAATATGCACAAATCAAGAGACCTTCGCTCCAACAGTCAGGTATGACTCAATTCGTATACTTCTTTCCATTGCTGCACAATATCAGCTTGAAATAGTTCAGCTGGACATAAAAACTGCATTTCTGTATGGAGAGCTAGAAGAAGATATATTTATGTCTCCCCCTGAAGGACTATCTTGCGAGGCGGATTTGGTATGTAAATTGAAAAAGTCACTCTATGGATTGAAACAAGCACCCAGGCGCTGGAACTCAAAGTTCGATGCGGTTTTGAAAAAATGTGGCTTCGTTCAAAGCAAAGCGGACCAATGTGTGTATGTTGGTAACATAAATGGAGCAAAATGTTACCTTTGTATTTATGTCGATGATGGACTTTTGTTATCAAAGGTCAAGGCAGCGCTATCTGAATTTATAAAAGACCTGCGAACAAGCTTTGAAGTAAAAACATGCACACTCAGTTATTTTGTTGGCATGCAGATAGAAAGAAATTATCAGTATATGTTTATACATCAGTCAAAGTATATTGAAAAACTTTTAGTTAACTTTAACATAAATATGGCTAATTCAATTACTATTCCAGTAGATCCTCACACTAAACTTGAAAAAGTTGAGTCTCCCCCTGAGAAAGACATACCATACCGCGAAGCGGTGGGGTCACTCATCCATCTGGCTACAGTGAGTCGACCAGATATTATGTTTGCAGTCAGCTTGGTGAGCAGATTTCTCAACTGTTACACAGAACTTCATTAGAATGCAGTGAAAAGAATATTCAAGTACCTTAAAGATACTAAAGACTATGGACTATGTTATCGAGCAACATCTGAGTCAGCCATAGTTACTGGATACTGTGATGCTGACTATGCAAATGATTCTGACACAAGAAGATCTGTAACAGGCTATGTTTTTATAAAAAATGGAGCTGCAATCACCTGGTCCAGCCAAAGACAGCAAACTGTTGCACTATCCACAACTGAGGCCGAATTCATGGCTGCCTGTGCTGCCACAAAAGAAGCCATTTGGATCAAGCAACTGTTATGTGAGATAAGTGAATATAATCAACAAACAGTGTGTTTGAACTTAGACAATCAAAGTGCAATAAGTGTTGTGAAAAATATTAAATTTCATAAGCGTTGCAAACATATAGATATTACATATCATTTTGTCAAAGAAAAATATCAGCAAAAGTTAATTGAATTAAACTATGTCTGTAGTAAAGATCAGTTTGCTGACATTTTCACAAAACCTTTGTCCAGAGAGAGTTTTATATATTTAAGAAATAAAATTGGTATGTGTTCTCTTCAAACTTTGTTAGTTAAGTAAACACATTTATTATACTTGCCTTATTTAGCTAACATAACTTCTGTAAGGTATTTGTAAGATGTTTAAGTTTTATGTTAAGTTGTTTGAAAGTTCTCAAAATGTTTAAGTTTTTTATGTTTATGTCTAACAGTTTTTTAGATATTTGCATGCTACTTGTAAGCATAATAGTTTATTTAGAAGGCTGTAATTAAGAGAGAGTGTTAGAATCTATTTCAAATTTGTCGCCTTCTACCTCTATAGACTCTAGGTATATTGTCAGGTTTTTTTTACTCTCTACTCCGTGACATTATAACTAGCTGACCTAGCCTTGTATATTTTTAAGGGTTTTGATAAATAAAACCAATTAATTACAAATAAAAAGTAGTTGTTTTATTAAAATTAATAAAGTTAGCATCACTAACATTAGCAGCAGTATCATCAATGTCAATGTCGGCGTTGGGCTTTTCCGAAACGGTGGGTTCTGTATCATGGTTTTCAGCGGCATTGTCAGACTGTTCATCATCGCTGGTAAGTTCAATGGAATCTTGAGTTTTTCTGCCCCTGAAAAAGGGGGCCACAAAAGCCATGTCATTTTCATATTTCCATGGTTTAATCTTTTTGGCTGCTTGTCCGCTTTTCCCTTTTTTTTTATTTAAAGCCCTCCTGTATGCGTCTCTAACAGATTGCCAACGTTGTTTACAAGCAATAGCTGTAAAATAAAATTTTAATTAATGTCATCAAAATCAAAATAATTTTATTAAAAATTGGAACATTGGTACACTTTTTGAACGTATTTTTGTTGTCTAAAACTACTACCGATTCGCTACCTGTATAGCCGAGAGGAAGAAACGGCAAGAAAGCTAACCTATCCGCTTGAGTGATTCGCTCGCGCTCGCCAAAAAGCAGTAGATTGATCCGGTGCGCGCCGATTTTCGCAGCGGATTTCGGGTAAAGTCACCAAATAAGGCCTGTCTTAACTATGCTTTTTTATAATAAACAGATTTATGAAAATAAAACACTGATGTTCTGAATACACTTATTTATTAATTAAACTTTATAATAAATATAACAAACTCGGTTTAAAAACTAAAATCACACTTTTGTGAAAAAAACATATAAAAGATGCTCTTGGTACAGATACCGAGGAAACAGAATGTGCAGTACATGACGCAGGTACAGAAGCATTAGATTTCTTTAAAGATGCTCTTGGTACAGATACTGAGGAAAGAGATGGTGCAGTACATGGCGCGGGTACAGTAACATTGCAAGATTGTATCGAAGATGAAGTGCTTGGAATTGAATCTGATTTCGAAGGTCGCAAATTATTTTGCGATGCAGTTGAATTGCAAGCATTATTACCAAATAAATCTTTAGTTACTTCTTGCGCCCTGTAATTGAGGGATTTTTAGCGTGGTCCTAAACGACTTACAACTTTGGCTTTGGTAAAAAAATCTCAATACTATCACACTGAGTTCTGGTTGGGTCTTCTGTTTTGCGCGGAGTTGCCTTTGTAAATTATTATTATTATTATTATTATTTTAAACAGGCTTAACCGCAGAAACCACTTCTTCTGGCAGCTGGTTCCACTGTCTCACTCAAATTAGTCGCAAATAAATCGCATTTTATTATTTTACAAATAATATTCTTCATTGAAGCCACCCCTGACCCTTACACACCCAAAAATAAATAAAAAGTAAATTCAAAAGTCGAGTCAGTAATCTAAACAGCTTGCTACCAGAAAATCATGTTATAGTCGGAGATGCTGCCTTCCCTCTGAAGCCTTACTTGATGAAGCCATACGGAGGACAAAATTTGACACAAAGAGAAAAAAATAATAATTACAGGTTGTCTCGTGCTAGGCGCATTGTTGAAAACGCTTTCGGGATATTAGTTAGTCGATTTCAAATATTCGTAAAACCACTGCCTTATTGCCCAAACACTGTTGATAAAATTGTAAAAGCTTGTTGTGCTTTACACAACTGGCTCAGAATCATCAAAAGTTCGATAATACCACATACCATGTACTTTGAAGACACTGAGAACGGACGTTTTCTAGAAGGGAGCTGGAGACAATTACCTTGTGAGGGTCTTGTGCCAATACCTAGACACATGTACAACCATTCGTCGCAAAACGCATGTCAAATCAGAGAAAACATTGCAGATTATTTTATGGGCGAAGGATAAGTCTCCTGGCAGTCACGAATGATACATTAAATATTATATTAAAAAAATCTTACCAAATTACTCTGCGTCTTTCTATTTTCAATGTTTACGCTTCGTAACACATCGTGTAGTATATCGAACCATTTAATATTCGGCTTGCATATTGAATCTGCTCCAGCTCCAGATTTCATTGAATCGTTAATTTTCTTTAATTCTTGTGAATAAGTAGATCTTATGTTTTTAATCTGAAATACAAAAATAACTGTTAATAGAAAAAATATGTTATTATTATTACCTTCAATCCCCACCCGTAAACACAAACACTTTACATCAGCGGGATCAGTGAACCAATTAATAATCAGTAGAAACTACTACCTATAGAAAGTTTCAAAAATTACATTGATATGATTACTCACAACATTAATTCATTATACATTAAAATACTCACCTTTGTGATAACCGCGTTGACTTCGAGGTCAGGAATTCCCATAGCTTCTTTTATAGCAATGTATGCCGAATGCCTAGCCTGTTTGTTTTTATATAAATTGTTTTTAACGTTCCATAAACATTCATGAACAACATATTCAGACACAAATTTAAAAGTTGTATCTTCCGACCATTTAGCCATCTTTAAAAACACGCAAGGTACCAGAACGAATCATGGATGGTTTAAGAATGAAAACGGCGATTTTTTACATTTGATGCTCGTATTCCTTTGATATTGAAAGAAAAGGGTATATCTGTAAATAAAAAATGCCTTTAATAATCAATTTATTTCGCACAGTATGATTCTCTGATCTATACTTTTGAGAAATTTAACACAATTCAAAAGCTGATCGAGGACCTAATATGAACAGTCAAAATCCTATGATGGACACCCAATTATAAACATTATTTAGTCTTGGACACCCAATGTTGAACAATATTTTTTAATGTTTGTACTTTTGTACTCAAAATAATAACATCATAAAAGATTGTTTTTCTTTTCTTTCTTTTGCACGTTTTTCTTTTTCTTTTTTTTCTATGTATTCTATGTAGGGGTCACTGGTAATAGCCGACGGCAGTCGCTCCTTAGTCCGGCGTTTTTTAATCTCTGGTTCGGGCCAGTAAAAGGCTCGTTTAAAGGGTGTCACCAATTGGCGTAGATGAGGATAATTTGGAACATTGATTCGATTTATGCGGTGTAGTTAAATCTGACGAGGTTGTGGCTGCAACCGCATCGGAACCATCTGTAGTAAGCGGCTTACTTTTTGATGAAGTTGATTTTGGTTGGCCAAATTCAGTTTCAGTAGCGAGAGGTGGCAGTTTAAGACATGTTGCAGCTTGTTTATGAGGCGAAGGCGATGGTAGATCACTTATTTGTGTATTTTTAGATAAAGTAGATGTTGGTTGCCCAAATTCGGTTACAGTTGTGGGAGGTGGCATTTTACGGCAGGTTGAAGCTTGTTTTTGAGGCAAAGGCAATAAAAGGTCACTGTTTGGTGTGATTTTAATTGCAGATGATTTGGAGGGTTTTCTTGTTGTCAAAGCCTCATTAAGCTGACCTGTGTTCAGTGGGAGACTTTCGTTGAAAGTTAAAGCTCGTTTAAAAGATGATGGGTCATCACCAAGTGGTTTAGTTTCATATGCAGACTGTTTGAGGGTTTGATTATTTCATAACGGTGGTGTTAATATATCTGGTGTTTTTGTAGATGTAGCCGTAGCCGTAGCCGCGTTAGAATCATCTATATTATGTGGTAAATCTTAAGATCCAATGGATGTTACCAGATCTAATTCCGTTTCATCATTATCAGCTGGTGAAACGGGAAATTTTCCAGTGAAAATATTTTTGGTCTTAGCCCATATAAAGAGAAAATAAAGAGATTGATCTTCGTCAGGCAGTAGATTTTCAACTTCACTTCTAGGCATGAAGTACAGTTTGTTGAAAATAGTATTCTTTTCTGATGAAAATACTTTCTGTATCTCTGCTTCTAAAGTTTGCATAAACTGCGTTCTTTTTATGGTATTTCCGTCTGGTGTGCTTCAGATCTTATTGTGCGATTTGCAGAAGCAATTTTGGTCATATCGACTTACTCCGAGCTAAAGGCCGCTTTTACTAAAACCGTTTTTTATGGTTTCAGTAGTAATGCTTCTCAAAGCCTCTTGCAAATTTGGCGCGAAATCTTCCTTTTTCAAACGTGCGCCTGGATTTTCAGCCTTCTCCACTCTCCAGGAAGTTTTACATACATACATACATACATATAATCACGCCTTTATCCCTAATGGGGTAGGCAGAGCGTAAACGACCTAAACAAAGGTCGTTCCGCCACGTCTGACATAGTTTTGAGGGTTATTCCAGATGGATTTGTAAGTATATCGCTGTAGTGACAGGTTGTCAGCCCATCGCCTAAATTGCAATATACTGAAACCCTCAGATCCCTTAGCTGGTTCTTACAGCATGCCCGGGAGGAAATGCAGCTGGCACATTCTATGTTTTTCTCTCGCTCCCAGTCCAGCTTGGAAGTAAATCAGACGAGTGGGCGAAAGACCGCATCATCCATTGGCTGGATTAGGTGAGTGGAGTTGGGGAAAAGTGCAATTAACTCTATACTGTGCAATTATCTCTGCAAAAGTTTGCAAGATGCAGCGACATGTGAGACTTATGCCCGTCCAGAAAAAAAATCACTGGTTTTGGTATCTCTTCTCGTATAAGCCATGGGTTGAAAACATTGGCGATAAATTCGTAAAATGTCTTTGCAGTCATCCACCCTGTTTCCAACCGCCCTTAAACCCCACCTACGAGGAACACTCTGGACAATGTTTGGTGGTATTCTCTCATATGGATACACGATCATAGGCGGAGCTATAACTCCTGCGGCATTGGCAGTAATTAAAACAGTTAAGTTTTCTTTTTCGTCGCCAGAGGAACTATAATCATTTTTTTGACCTTTACGCACTAGGACTTTGCCTGCTTTAGGCTGCAAATAAAAAGCACTTTCATCGGTGTTGTATATCCTTATGGGGTCCTTTAGTGCATCTGATAACCCTTTATTTTCTAGGTAGGTACTTATTTATGGTTTCAAACCATTGGTTCAATTCCTCTTCAGTTACATCTTCTCTAGCCATAGTTAAATTTTATGCCGTTCTTTGCGCCAATTTTGGATGACGATTCAAAAACGAACTGAACCATTTTTTTCCTGGGCGATTAAAGTTACAATTTTCTATTTTTTTTCCCGAATATTTTTTTGTACAGTATCCAATAAATGGTCTTTCGTGACTGGGAAATCGTCGCTACTCTTAAAAAATCTCATATCTCAATTTTTCTGATTTTTGAATAGGAAGAAAAAACGATACGATACGATAATTTTTCACTTGTACTTAATTTAAGTACGAGGTGCATTCAATAAGTACCGAGCCTCATCGCCAGAGGGCGCTGTAGTTTCAAAAGAGTTTAAACACAGTGTAGCACATTCTTTTTTAATTCTATTTTCAAATTTTCATTCCAATCCCTTCATTTGTTTTAATTTTATAACTTATGGAAGCGAACGTGTCGATCGGTTTTACAAAAATGGAAAAAGAGCAATATCGTTCGGTGATACGATTCCTATTTTTGGAAGGGAAAACGCGCTTCGAAATCAAAGAGCGCTTGGATGCTGTGTACGGTGACTCTTCTCCATCGATGGCCACCGTCAAGAATTGGTTCAACGAGTTTGCATGTGGCCGTACGTCGGTTTTTGATGAACCACGTCCAGGTGCACCGAAAACAGCTACTACGGAGGAAAACATTTAAAAAAATCCATGATCTCGTATTGGCATATCGCCGATTGAAGGTTCGGGAGCTAGCTGAGACTGTAGGCATTTCAGAAGGAACAGTGCATCATATTCTTCACGAGGAACTCGGCATGAGAAAGCTGTCGGCGCGATGGGTGCCGCGTTTACTCACACCGGAAAACAAGCGCAACCGTGAGACCACATCGGAAACGTGTTTGGCGCTGTTTAAGCGGAATCCAGCGGAGTTTTTGCGTCGTTTTGTGACCGTCGATGAAACCTGGATCCACTGGTACACACCAGAGACCAAGGAGCAATCAAAACAATGGATCCAGACCGGGGAACGTGCTCCAAAGAAGGCGAAAACTGTAAAATCGGCCGGAAAAGTTATGGCCACCGTTTTCTGGGATTCACAAGGTGTGATCTACATCGATTACCTCCAGAAGGGTAAAACAATTACAGGGCTTTACTATGCCGATTTATTGGGCCGATTCGACGCCGAATTAAAGAAAAAACGACCCCATCTGGCGAAGAAAAAAGTGATGTTTCACCACGACAACGCACCGGTTCACACGTCTGCCGTTGCCATGGCCAAATTGGTCGAATTACGCTACGAATTGCTGCCCCATCCACCGTATTCTCCAGATTTGGCCCCTTGTGACTTCTTTCTGTTTCCTAATCTGAAAAAGTCACTCGCCGGGAATAGATATGGATCAAATGAGGAGGTCATCGCCGCCACGGAGGCCTATTTTGCAGAGTATGACAAAAACTATTTTTCGGACGGGTTAAAAAAGTTGGAGCATCGCTGGGCTAAGTGGAACTAAAAGGAGACTATGTTGAAAAATAAATTGCCACTTTTCCAAAATTTTCGTTTTTTTTTTGTAGGCTAAGTATTTATTGAATGACCCTCGTACCATAGTTACAATAAAATAATATTGACTACTACTACCTGGAGGTACAAAGTTTATGAAAAAAAACAACATTATAAAAGAAAATCAACATTTATTTGGTACGCTGCACAACATTATAAATTACGAGGATTATTGAATGTTGTTTAACTGGAAAAAATATTATCATTTTAATATTTTAAGTTGTCATAAAAATTATGAAAATCTGAAGGGATAATTGTTTTGAGAGATTGCAAATCATCGTACTTTTTCTTAGGTATTTTTAAGGGTCCTTGATACAAGGGTTTGATTTGCACGTTTTCATTTACAGATCTAGTTTTTTTTTGAGGTAAGAGCTCCCACTCCTCATCAAACCCTAGTTTGTATTTTATTTCACCCACTTCGTATTTAAGTCCCCGTAAATCGGTGACACAAGGGTCACCAGATTTCTTCCCTGGTCTGATCGATTTGAGGATTTTAAGGGAGCTTTCGTAATCTTTAAAGAAGTCCCACTCAACATATTTCACTTTGTATTTTTCTGTTAAAGATGCTTCTTGTATTATTTTAACAAAGTCTGCTGGCACATGAAGTTCTCTATTCTTTTTTATTTTTTCTATATGAGAATGGACGGAGTCACATTCCATTTCAGTATGTCCTTTGACCAGATACTTTTGAGTGATCGAGGTGTCGTATTTCTTGCTTAAATATAACAATGTATTTGCCAAAGTTACATTTCTGTTTTGTGCTGCACAACCATCGCTAAAAATTATTGTAGGTAAGCTCAAATCACTGACATGATTCTCCAAGTAATCTGTTAAACATGAAGCAAACATATTTGCTGTCATTTCACCACAACCCTCATGCCAAACATGGCATAAAGCTTCATTATTTGAGAGATTATAAATGGTGAGTTCACCATTTATAATCTCTCAAATAATGAAGCTCTCAAATGATGACATGCCAGTTTTAGTTTAAAATATAAGGCTCCCGCTTGAGAATAGGGCACAAGTTGAACAGCCTGCACATCTACAGTAAAAACGTTAGCTAAACCAGAAAGGGCTTCTAGTTTATCTAGGCCTTTTTCTTGTCTCGCTCTGTTTTTCTCTGTTATATGTCTGTTGTATTCTTCATGTAGAACATTTACCAATTTATAAGCAAAACAAAGATCGCATTGATTTTTGCGTGGACGAAAAAGACTATATTTTTTTCTACTTCTATCCACTCTGAATCTATTGTATTTCAACCTTTTGTGTTCTGGTAAGTTTAAATTCTTACAGTATTCCTCATATTCTCTGTAAACTTGTTGTAAGGTTTGGTAATTGACTTCAAAGTATTGTTTAGAGGAACTCGATCTACAGTAATGACTTTCCATTTTTGGTAATTTGTCTAAAAAATCATTAGCATGCTTCAATTTGTTTGCTGATTTTTCTTTGACACTTTTTCCTCGATTATCAATCACAGCATCTTTTTTCATTTCAGTTGCGTTATTAACCCAACCTAACACTGTTGCCTCACCTAAACAGAACGTTGCCAGAAAGGTCTTCTTGCACACTTTTAGCTTATTACCATCAACCCTTAAAAAGTATTTCAAAGTAAAGTTACGCCTTGATTTCCCACTTTTAGACGTTCTTTGTACTACTGGTACCTAGTCTACCAGTGAGGCTATGATAGCCTTTCGGTCTTTCCAGTGTTCGTTCCAAAATGACTGAAATATTTCCATTCTGCTAATTTCGTCTATTTCAAAGCAAGATCTTATTTTTCTACATTGCACAGACATACATATTGGCTGTAACATTCTTTTACTTCTCTGTTTAAGTACAATTATAATACCCCTCTTCTTTGCTTTAGTTGTGTAAACCTTTCCTTTTTCTCGAGCATATTTCAATCTGTTCTTTTTCCATTTTTCTGGTTTTGCCATCCCTTTTTTAAACCTTGTTTTTGCTTTAACTTCATCGTCTGTACTTGCGAACGTAGCGTCACTGTCAGTTTCATCTTGGATAGAATCGAAAACAACGTGGTATATTGCATCACTCTCGTCTGTTGCAAACGGGTCATGGATGAAGTCAGAATCAGATGTTTGTTCGTCCGACTGACAGTCAACAAAAAGTCCAGTTGCCGGATTGGACGTCCAGTTGATTGAATAGAAGTAGTAGTAGTATAAAAGCAGTACAAGTAGTAGTAGTAGTAGGTAGTTTCTAGTATAGGTCGTGAATTGAATTATTGAAATAGTTACCTATAATATCAGGATCAGATGTTTGTTCGTCCGACTGACAGTCAACAAAAAGTCCAGTTGCAGGATCCAATACTTGATTAGATTCCTTACTGAAAGATGTTGTTCCATCATCAATAGCATTGGTTGACACAGCAACTGAAAAAGTAAGTATTTTGATTGAATAGAAGTAGTAATAGTATAAAAGCAGTACAAGTAGTAGTAGTAGTAAGTAGTTTCTAGTATAGGTCGTGAATTGAATTATTGAAATAGTTACCTATAATATCAGGATCAGATGTTTGTTTGTCCGATGGAGAGTTCAGCCCAGTTGCCAAGGAATTGTGAGTATTTCATTTTGAGTTTGTTTAAGCTAAATTAAACTTTGGAATAGTTACCTGAAACTATTTTATAAACAGTTTTCTTCTTAACAGTCTCT
The DNA here is from genome assembly GCA_949820665.1 of Scrobipalpa costella. Classification (NCBI taxonomy): domain Eukaryota; kingdom Metazoa; phylum Arthropoda; class Insecta; order Lepidoptera; family Gelechiidae; genus Scrobipalpa; species Scrobipalpa costella. The sequence goes on from OX463309.1 coordinate 12,108,702, forward strand.
GCATCAAGTATCTTATATTTTTTTGTTTTTGACTCTGAAAAGGTAATGTTTATTTTCTATCTCTTAAGTTTACTTGAGTACTACTAACTTTTACAACTGATTTATTTCACTAGACTGATGAAATTGGTTAAACTTGGGTTAGAAAATAAGCTACTTTTTACCATAGAATAGACAAAGCAGTGGCACAGGAAGTTTGATACTATGCTCTGTAAAATCTAACTTGGATTCCTAGACAGCAGGGTAGAGTAAAAAAATATTAAATAATAAGAACCAACAACCTAGAAATCAGTGTAAGTACCATACCAACCTGTAGTCGAAGTTTTTTGATCATTGGAATGTTGGATCAATCTACCTGGAACAGCTTTGTCTAAAAGTTTGTAGCCTCGTTTTCTGGTATCCATCTGGAAAATACCGGCAACCTTTACAAAAAGCCAATACAAATTGTACGTCGTTATGATTACATTTTGTTGTTTTTTTGCTTACCTGAGAAGAATTATCAATGAAAATAAGAAAAATCGCGTAACTAATATCACTTCACTTTGAATTCCAAAAGCGGGAAGAAAATCAGCTCTTTGAAGTGCTGTAACTTTGTTTTTTTTTGAGATACGAGATTGTATGGTAAGTTCCGAGATACGTAATTTGACAAAATATCGTATCTCATAGTTAAGAGTTTTTCGCACTTTAACATTTTAAGCACAGTGTATACGATGTTTACGCTGTAAAAAAAATAAGGTTGTCTTTGGCTTATTGAGTTACAAGTTTTTTTTAAATATTTGATAAAAAACTAGATTTTTTTTAGTATGGCAAACTAATTTTGACCAAAAATTGAGATACGAGATTTTTTAAGAGTAGCGACGAAATGGTTTTCAGCCATATATAAAACCCATTTGACCAATACTTCTTCTTCTGCTAGGGGCAGCACTGTGGAAGGCCCTAAGTTACAGTCCAGCGGGTTTATCCCCTTAACTTTGTTCCTCAAAGTTATTCTGGGGACACCGTATTTTGTAGCCGCGACAGATACCTTTTCTCCTTTCTGTACTTCATCGATTGCTCTACTCATTTGTTCTTTGGAATAAGCTCGTTTGGGTGCCATTTTATCTGCTGTAATAAAAAAATATCGGTAAACAGTGAAAGATAATTTATGCATCGCCAGTAATGAAAACCCAATTTTGGACAGGGCTGTCTATGATTGGGTAAAGACACATTTCAGATTCCAGTTATAAACACTTAAAAAAAAAACAAATTTGACAGTTAACAATGAGGTTATGTGCAATCATGCTCTTCAGATTAATGATGAATCATTAAATATATCAACAAATGTTCACAAAATAACGTCAAGTTTACAAAATGTAATCATTGTAACCCACCTGCATTACGATTCTTCTAAGAAAAACGGATTATTTTTAATTAGTTTCACTTGCACTCACAACTCACACGACCGCAGAGAATATTGGAACAATATGGCTGCCAAATTGTCAAATATCAAAAAATCATGTTCGGATATCCTTATAGATCATAAAAAATGTTGCCATGCTAATAAAAAAGTTACACTTTGGTTATTTTTGGCTTCTAGGTTTGAATATGTCCATTATTGGTGCACTGTCCAAGACCGGTTCCATTACCTCACGCGTTTTACGTCACTTGTGCACTCTCCGAAAGATTTGACTAAATTACGTGTTTACACATAACAAGTGAAGAGCCAAGTGAAGCGCGAGGGGTGGGCGGGCGCGAGAGGGGTATCACTTGTAACAAAAATAAAAAGCGATCCTATTTGATTCAACTTGAAAGGCAACTAAAACCGTACTAAAGCGAGTAGAATTGTACTCAAGCAAGTATGTTTCATTGGGTACATTTTTATCCTTCATGAAATCAAAGTCATCGTAAGCGAACTATTTGGAGATGTACATCACTGGTACCTGTAATAAAATACTTTAGTTCAGATTACTTGTTTTATTTCATAACATTTAATTTACGACTACCTAAACGTCGAAATGGTATCCGAATACAAGATTTCATTTTCTATTAAATAGATAAGTAGGGGCAAGTGATTTACCTGTGGACACTCACCAGATTTTCTTACAAAGGTGAAAATAAATAAAAAAATACAAAAAATATGTCTTCAAACTCTTTAATGTTGTACTTAGACAATAATACAACTTACAATAATCATCATTCGCTTGCCCTTATCCCATTTACTTGGGGTCGGCGCAGTACGTTTTCTTCTTCCATTCATCCCTGTCAGCCGTCAATTCAACACTCACACCTGTTTCAGACATATCATCTTTCACGCAGTCCACCCATCTTTTCTTTGGTCGTCCTCTCCCAACATATCCATCCACATTCAAATTCATTACCCTTTTGCCTATATGACTTTCATCCCTCCGCATAACATGGCCATACCACGCAAGACGATTTCCTCTTACTTTGTCGGTAATTGGCGCAACTTTCAGACTTCCCCTTATATACTCATTCCTTATCTTATCCATTCTTGTTACTCCACACATCCATCTCAGCATTCGCATTGCCGCAGCATGAAGTTTTCTTTCATCCATCACTTTCATAGCCCAACACTCTGATCCATACATGACGACAGGTCTTATGACGCTCTTATAGATTTTCCCTTTCAGCCTGAAGGGCATTCGGGGGTCGCAAGTTGTTCCTGTAACCTGTCGCCATTTCATCCATCCTGCGCTAATTCTGTGCGTAACGGCTCTGCCTATCTCACCATCTCCTTGAATTTGTGACCCCAGGTACTTGAAGTCGGAGCAGACTGGTAATGCTACCCTATCAAGGGTCATAGCCACAGGACTGGAGAGACCGCCGAAATCGCAGAACATGTACTCCGTTTTTGTTCTGCTGATTTTCAAGCCTACATTCTCCAGTTTCTGTTGCCATTTCCCCAACCTGCTCTGTACCTCGAGTCCATCTTCGCCGACGAGAACGATGTCATCGGCGAACAGCATACACCAGGGTGCCTCTTCCTGAATATCCGACGTCAAGGCATCCATTATTAACAGGAATAGGTAAGGACTTAGAGCCGACCCTTCGTGTAAGCCTACAGCCACACCGAACTCGTCACTAGTGCCTGCAGCTGACCGGACACGAGTATAGGATTTTTCGTACATAGCACGAATTAGCGCCACATACTTCCCAGGCACGCCTTTCTCTTTCATAGCCCACCACAAAATCTCTCGGGGTACACGATCGTATGCCTTATCAAGGTCAACGAACACCATGTGCAAGTTTTTGTGAGCACGTTTGTATTTTTCGCATAGTATGCGAAGTGCAAAAATGGCGTCCGTTGTCCCTCGACCTGGCATAAACCCAAACTGATTTTGTGTTATATCACTCTCTTCTCTTATCCTTCTTTCTATTATTTTCTCCCAAACTTTCATAGTATGTGACATGAGCTTTATTCCTCGGTAGTTTTTACACTCTTGCACATCACCCTTATTTTTAAAGATGGTATGGCACCAGTAAACTGTTGCACCATTCATCAGGGATCGTCTCTTCTTGCAACAACTTACAGAATAATAAACTCAGCCACACCCAACCATCCGTACTCAATAACTTCCACACTTCAACTGGTATTCCATCTAGCCCAACCGATTTCCCATTTTTCATACTTCGCACAGCCATTTTTACTTCATCCACACTAATTTCTCTCAATAGTCCAATATTTATCGGTATGTCCCTCACATTACCGCTCCAATCATTCTCTTCATTCATCAACCTTTCAAAGTACATCTTCCAACGTTCTTTTATTTCTTCGTCATTCGTCAAAACACGCCCAGTTTCATCTTTTATACATTTTACATGCGATAGGTCCCTTGCATTCTTCTCTCTCATTTTTGCCATGCGGTAGAGCTGTTTCTGGCCTTCAGATTTGTCTAATGACTTATACAGTTTGTCCTGTGCCTCAGCTCTAGCAATGGCCACTGCTCGTTTAGCTCTCTTCTTGCATTCTGTGTATTTTACTTTCTTCTGCTCTTTCATTCTATCATCTCCACTAGTCGTATTCTGCCACTCTTTGAAGGCCTTCTTTTTATCACTCAATTCTTTTTGTACTTCCTCATTCCACCACCAAGTTTCTTTATTCATCATGCCTCTTCCTTTTGACTCACCACACACAACTTTCGCAACACTCCTTATACAACCAGCCATTTCATTCCAGCACTCATTCACCGTTTTACAATTCATATCCTTCATTTTTATCATTTTATTGACTACTTTCTCTCGGAATTCATTCGCACAGTCATTCTTTTCTAGCATATGCCACTTTAATTTGAGTATATACAACATTTGGAGGGTAGAGTTCGTGATATAAATTTTAAATCGCGACCAGCTGACATTGAAATCAGAAACATCCCCCAGACTGATGGTGAAACTTGTGAATTGCTGACAAAAATGGTGGAAGATATTGGGCAGGTCGTGGGCTGCCCTATAGTTAAAATTGAAGTTCGCGACATATACCGACTGCCAGGACAATCCAACGCTGCGCGTCCGATAATTGTTGAATTCACGACTGTCACGACAAGAAACAACTTATTAACTGCTACTCGAAATCACAACAATAACGCCGCCTCTAAAGAGATGAAACTTCACACCCATCAATTGGGCTTACCTGGTAAATCGCAGCCAGTCTACATTTCTGAAAAAACGCCTGGTTCCTGTAGAAAATTATTTAGAGCTGCCCGTGATTTTGCAAAACAGTACAATTACAAGTTTTGCTGGGTTAAGAATGGAAACATTTACCTGCGTAAAACTGAAGGAGAGAAGCAGATGCTGATTAAATCGGAAAAATGTCTCCAAGAGTTACTACGTATGGAATGACTAGATTGTAAAAGTTTCTCTGTTACTGTTTTTTCGCTTATTTTTATTGTTTTATTACATTTTAATGCATGTTTTATTTCCAAGCTTATATTGTTTAATAGCCTTCACAGACAACTATTCGTATTTATTCACAAGCACACCACATCCACTGAACACTACAACATGAATATTTTCTACAGTATTTCACATTTATGTACACTCAAATCAGCACAAACATACACTAAAACCGGCAAAGATGAAATCATTGGCACATTGACACATGCATATTGCCCTATATTTAAACAGCAATTATGGTTGATACAGATCTAGCAGATGATATTGACTATAATGTCAATGTGTTCAATGCAGAAGTCATCGATGCGCCGGACAACCTACACAGAAACATTATTACTAGTGCAAGTAACCAGCTTACCATTATACATCAAAATATCAGAAGTATAAACCACAATTTTGATGACTTTCAAGTACTTTTGGCACGGTTTAACCATGAATTTGACTTAATAGTATTAACTGAATGCTGGCTCTCAACGGTGTCACATCTGCCTAATTTGTCACATTACTCTTCTTATCGCACCGAAAATATAATCAATCAGAACGATGGTATAGTTATTTATGTCAGAAATAGTTTACAACCAAAAGTACAAGACCTCAGCAGTGCTGAGGTCAATTGCCTTTTACTAACAATAGGAAATCAATTTGCCATACTTTGTATTTACAGGCCTTATGAATTCGCTGCTAATACCGATAATTTTTTTATACATCTTGATAAAATCCTAACGAACATAAAACAATTTAAAAATATCATATTAATTGGAGATATTAATATTGATATCTCACCAGGTAATTTAAGTAACAAACATGATCCTATAGAATATACTGGACTTATGGCCCAATATGGATTATTACCTACCCACAATTTTCTGACTCGTGACAGTTCGTGCCTAGACCATATATTTATTAAAACAAGACTCAAAACATTTACTTCTGTATGTCAGACAACTAACACAGATCATTCGTCGGTTATTTTAACGATAAATAGAAAAAATGATGGTAATATTAAGAGGACAAGACCAAAAACCTACAGTAAAATTGACTATGAGTCCATTTTAGCAAATATGTCACAAATAGACTGGGCTGAGTTACTAGCCAACAAGGATCCAACAGATGCAACTAACGTTTTCTTACAACTATTACATCAATCGATACTTTTGTATACAACTCAAGTACCTTTGCCTCGCAGTAAAAGAAATATTAAGCCCTGGATAACTCCAGGTTTGATAAGGTGCATTAGGAACAGAGACAGATTACACCAGAAACTAAAAAAAGACAAAACTAATATAGTACTTCAGGTTACTTATAAGCGCTACAGGAATACATGCAACAATTTGTTAAAAAAGCTCAAAAGAGCTTATTATAGGAGAGGAATAGCAAAGCACAATAATGATTTAAAAAAACAATGGAACATAATTAAAGACATAAGCAACATTACAACAATAAATAATAAAACTAATGAACTTTTACATCTGAAGTCAAATCCCGTAGAGTCTCTTAACATTGTTAATAATTATTTTGTTAATGTAGGTCAACTTTTGGCACAGGAGATACTCAGCAGTAGGCTAACAACTGAAGAGGAATTGGCAAATAATATACGTATATCCTCATATGATACACCACCTGACTCTTTCGTAATGCTGCCTACTGATGAGGATGAAGTGATACGGATAATCAAATCTTTAAAAAATACCCACTCTTCAGGTTGGGACGGAGTCACATCAGCCCTCTTGAAATACTGTGCTAATGTCATCGCAACACCTATAACTATTATTTGTAATGCCTGCTTTGCAACTGGTGAATATCCCGAATCATTAAAAAAATCGATTATTATTCCTATACATAAGTCGGGGGAGAGAGACAGACCAAGTAACTATAGGCCAATATCTTTATTACCTACAATATCTAAAATTATAGAAAAAATTATAAACTCAAGACTAATTCAATATCTAGAAAAAAATTGTCTTCCATCAAAAAAACAATTTGGCTTTAGGAAGAACTTATCAACTAACGATGCTTTAAATCACCTTGTTTCACATATTACTAGTAATATCGATAATAGTAAAAAAATATTAAGTATATTCTTAGATTTAGCTAAGGCTTTTGATACTGTTTCTGTGCCCATACTATTAAAAAAGTTGGAACTAAAAGGATTCGTGGTATCCCCCTTCAACTGTTTAAAAATTATCTCACAAACAGGTCCCAAATGGTCAGAATAGATAATTTCACAAGTAACGAAGAAAGAGTGGAGTTCGGGGTACCACAAGGAAGTACACTTGGTCCTACTTTATTCCTCATTTATATAGACGACATCTCAAACTTAAACATACTTTATGCCGACATAATTACGTACGCTGATGACACTGTTATATCATTCACTGGTAAAAACTGGCAGCAGGTGAATGAGCGAACTAATGTAGGGTTCCGGATTCTAACTAAATGGTTGAACGATAGTCTTCTAACATTAAACATACTAAAAACTAAAATAATTCCTTATAGTATAAGGTCAAATACTCAGCCTTCTAGTGGGACTATTGATATCAAAGCTCATACTTGTGACAATGCTGAAGACTGCAACTGTTACCAGCTTACTACAGTCTCATCAATCAGATATTTAGGTGTATTGATTGACCGCCACTTTAATTGGAAAGAACATAATAAATGTACTATCAAATCGCATTAGAAAACTATTCTACATTTTCCGTAATCTACGATATGTATGTGATTGCAAACTGCTCAAGAGCATATACTATGGTCTATGTCAATCCATATGTACATATGGCATAACATCCTGGGGTGGTAGTCCTAAAACAATTCTACTCCCGGTTGAAAGAGCACAGCGTGCAATTCTGAAAATAATTCACTTTAAACGATTTAGATACCCCACGGAAGACCTATATAAGTTGGCGGAAATTTTAACTATTAGACAGCTTTATATCCTAAATGCAGTATTACACCAACACAAAAAAACGCCTGTTTTTAACCTGACTCACAGGAGACAGGATAAAGTTTACATAAAGCCATCATGCCGTACAACATTTGCCCAACAATTCTTATCTTTTCTCGCTCCCTTCCTCTATAATAAACTAAACGCTAAATTAAATCTGAGAACACAAACAAAATATAACTGCGAAATAATACTTAATTCATATTTACTGGGTCTAAACTACAATACTTCAGAATCACTATTTGATATAATACGTTAGCTATCTAAAGCTTAGTAATAATAAATTAACACTGCAATCATACACATAAATATATACTTGTATACTTACAACTATTTACACAAACATAATACATGGAACATTACATATATATAATATCTAGTTACACACACACACAGTCATTGTCTGCGATGGTATAAATACCAGGCCACTCAGAAAGTATTGCGATAAATAGTTTTTATATATGGCAGACTGGCCGGTTAGAATCTTTTTTGAAAAAATGATTACTTGTAAGTAAAAATATGTGTGTTCCATTTTCAAAATTTTCCTCCACATTTTTTGCGAGCCAATTCAAAGTATCGTGTCTTACTGAAAAATGGATCTGCGCCGGGAACATTTTAGAGTTATGATTTTTTACGATTTCAAGTGTCGCCTGAAACCGGATGAATCGTTCGATAGACTTCAAATGGCATTTATGGATGTGAGCCCCTCCAAAGCAACCGTGTATCGTTGGTATAACGAATTTAGGTGCGGTCGACCAACCTTGGGGGATGAAGAAAGAAGCGGTCGCCCTTTGACGGCTATTACGGAAGAAAACGTGCTAGCAGTGAAAAATTTAATCCAAGATAATAGGCGAATTACATATCAGGAGATTCAGCACATATTAAAGATTGGATCGGGAAGCGTTCACGAGATTCTACACGGGCATCTTCGCGTGAGGAGGATGGTATCGCGCTGGGTGCCGCACTACCTCACCGACGCTCAGAAGCAGGCCCGGGTAGAATGGTGCCGTGATATGCTGAACAAATTTGAAGCAGGCTCGTCTCGGCGTGTTTACGACATCGTAATAGGTGATGAGTCCTGGATTTATCAATACGATCCAGAAACCAAGCGCCAGTCGACAGTTTGGGTGTTTCAAAATGAACCAACGCCTACCAAAGTGAAGCGATCTCGAAGCGGGGGGAAGATTTTGATCGCCAGCTTTTTTAATTTGACTGGCCACTTGGCCTCAATTCCCTTACGAGATCAAAGAAGCATTAACGCCGAATGGTATACTACCAAATGTTTACCAGAAGTTTTTTCTGTTGTGAGCAACAGGCGACCAAACACAGGGCTCCGCGGACTACTGCTCCACCACGATAATGCGCCTGCACACACCGCGCTCAAAACGAGGGACTTCCTGGACAACACACCAGTCAAACTCCTGGGTCACCCTCCTTACAGCCCTGATCTAGCACCGTGTGACTTCTTTTTATTTACAAAAATAAAAAATCAGCTCCAGGGGATACAATTTTCGTCGCCGGAAGATGCGCTGGCTGCGTTCGAGCAGGCTGTAAACGAGGTGTCTACGGCGGACTAGAAAAAGTGTTTTGAAAACTGGTTCAGACGCATGAATCTTTGTATAGAGGCTGGTGGAGAGTACTTTGAAAAGATTTAATAAAAATATATGTACCTGTAGAACAATTTTTTTTAGTGTCGCAAAACTTTCTGAGTGTCCCACGTACAACCAGTTTTTTTTTTTATTTATTTTTTATGTTATTATTATGTTTTTCATAAAAAAGTCACATATTTTTGGTCAGTTCTTTATTTATTTTTCTAATATAGGTTACATTAAAATGAAATCAGATTGTATATCGTTTCATACACATTGTATATCCATAATTGTTACACATATTTTATAACATTGTCATGTCATGACGAAATGGAAGCGATTCCCACTGCGATACAGTGCAAACTAGTGCAGTGAGTTTCACAACTTTTTCTTGTGGCCTTTTCAAACCACCTAAATTGTACCTTTAATATAATTTGGAAAGATGTTTGAACAATAAACTACTTTTTATTTTATTATTTTTATTATTTTAAACCCTAGAAGATATCCGTTAAACTCAGAGTTTTATAAAATTGCCAAATTTCCCAAAGTAATAGGAGCATTAGACTGTACCCATATCAAAATCATTTCACCTGGAGGTAATCATGCCGAAACTTTTAGAAACAGAAAGGGCTATATGTCAATAAATGTTCAGGCTATATGCAATGCCAAGCTTATAATCTCGGATTTTGGAGCTAGGTGGCCGGGTAGCACTCATGATGAGCGCATTTTTAGTGCATCCCGTAAAAATGCAATGTTCGAGTTGGGCACATACAATGACTCGATTTTTGTAGCAGACAGTGGCTATATAAACAGAAGTTACTTGATGATGCCCCTTGATCGGATTCAGACAGCTGAAGAGACATTATATAATGAATCATAGATAAGAACTCCGAATCCAATTGAAAGGTTGTTTGGGATATGGAAGAGACGGTTTCCCGTACTTGCACTGGGAATTCATGTTCATTTCAAAAACTGCCTACCTATAATTGTTGCCACAGCTATTAGTCGATCCCCTTTCCTCTAACATATTTTTCAAAAAAAGCATTTGTTCGTAATAGGGGTACAGCCTAGGCGTCGACGCTGCAGATCCACTTTTTTTCTTCATATTTCTATGATTCCTCATAAAAGCGTCTTTTAATTTTTTCCACTTGGATTGCAACTTAAGACCTGAAAATAAAATTAACTGTTTTTATTTACATTACAGGTTTTTAGCAACCGGTTGTTCTTTTAAAGATCTTCAATATTCTTATAGATGTGGAATTTCTACTGTAAGTGAAATAATCCTACCTCGAGGACCTAACTGAAGAGAGGTGGAAAAGTATCGCAAATGGTTTCAATTACCGCCCTCATTTTTCTAACTGTCTTGATGCAGTGGATGGGCAGCATATCAGAATTTTCAAACCGCAAAACAGTGGTTCATCTCATTATAATTACAAGAATTATTTTTCAATAATTCTTTTCGCAAGTTGTGATAGTGATTACAATTTTACTTTTGTCGATATAGGTGCTTATGGAAGACATCCGATTCTACCATTTTTGAAGAGTCACCTTTATACTAGAAACTACAAGATGGGACCTTAAACATTCCAGAACCGACACCAATTGCGAGTGATAATTGTGCATTACCCTATGTTTTTATAGAAACCTTACTCCGAAAAGTTGAGTATTCAATTATCGCTTAACACGCGCAAGAAGATTTATAGAATGCTCATTCGGCATATTAACCAACAAATGGCGAATATTTCATACTCCGATGAACTTATCCTTGGCATTCTTAAAGGGTGTACTAAAAGAGTGTTGTGTATTGCATTATTTCGTCAGAAACAGAGATGGGTATAAATTTCAAGATACTCTGGAGATCACTGGTTTGGATGACACTGATTTAATAGTTGAAAATGAGGAGATGACTGCTATGAACATTAGAGATAAATTTGCCGATTTTTTAATGAGTTATGAGGGTACACCACAGAACATAGGAAAAGGGTTTAGAATGGCGATAGTGCGTCATTCGTATCAAAACCAGTGTCGCCGATTCCACCCCCACCTTTCACCGCCTCTGCATCTGTATGCAATGAACATAAAGCTTACGCACACATTTGCAACTTCAAATCAAGCCAATCTTAGCGCCGAAAAATCACGCGATTTCAAAATAAACGAATCATACGCATACACGCATACTGATGTAGTTTATTGTTTACTTGTGTGAGTGCGCTTGTAAACTACACTAGTGATATGGTTACGACAGATGAATTATCGATATCGAATTTATGGATTATAGTTAGGAAGTAAAGTAATTTAATAAAATAAAACATACTTATAATAATGTCTGGATCCCCCACGGTGAGCGGCAGAGCATCAACGGTTAAATAAAAATGTCATCAGTAAATTGTTCAGTGTGATTTCAGATAAGACTGTGTATTACAGTATTTTGCCAATTTGATATATAGATTTACTATGACTGCCTACCCCGTAAGGGATAAAGGCGTGATTTTATGTATGTATGTATGTATGTATGACTGGGAATAAAATACAGGTTTATCGTGAAAAATACTTCATTCCTACGGAAAAACTTATTTAGCTACAGTAAGTAAAAATCTATTTGTGTGATTGTGATGAAATAATTTTAGCAAGATGTTCTGAAAACGATTACGAGGGTTCCAAAAAAATCTATACACATGGTGTTAGTTATAGTGTGTGTCATAGCTTGTGGGGTGTTTCAGTATTGATAAAGGAAAAAGCTAGGATTAGGATTGTATTTTGATTGACTGGGCCGAAAAACGGGTGCGCCGAGAGAGCTGAAAGGGCTGGTCGGGCGGGACAGGAGAGCCAGGAAGGAGCGAAAGACGGGAGGGGCAGGAGGGACATGATCCCTCAAGGGACGAGGGATAACCGCGAGTGACGGAGGGATGGAAAGGACGAGAGGGACGGAAGAGACTATAGTTCGGAGAGGTCGAGAGGAACGGAACGGATTTGAGGAAATGGAGGAGCAGGATGGCTGGAGGGATGGAGGGGAAAGTAGTAGCGTTCAAATAAATTAACTGTTAGATAGTTTATTATTACATACAATTTATTGCCCTTGAAACAAAATGTAATTAGTTAAAAGCTGTCGCTTGGTTATTTTTTCTAAAGTATTTTTTAGAAAAAAATGTATGCGAATATCTAAATATTTCTCAATAACGACTTTGATTAAATCAGTTACATGATTAGAAGTTGGGAATTCACCAATTTGGTGAAATGATATGTCATCAAACAGTGTTGTACTACTACCAACAAAATGCCGTAATATTTTGGTAACAAAATTTTTTTTTTTAATATTTCTCAATGTATCCGTGTACTGCCGTATGACAGTTTCTGCACTTTTGCATATTTTAAGTACATGACTGGATGGATATATCAATCCACCTTTATCTTTTTTATTGATAAATTTGTGCATAATTATTTGTGAATAAAAATTTGTGAATCTCTTGAATCTGACAAAAGTGCACCAACACAGATTTCACATTTAATTTTTTTAATCAATGCATGGACTACGTTACCTGCAATGTAACCAATCACTTTCGCGCTAAAATCAGTGTAACATAAATTGACAGGTATTTCTTCGTTATCTTCACAGACATACTTTTCGTCACACGCTTTTTCAACCGATTGAGTGGTCAAATTTATTCGTTCAATTGCTGTACAATTTAAAAATGATATTTTTTTCTAATGCAGTACAGTTTCCATTTCCAAAATCTTTGAGTTCAGTGTGGACCAATATTTTTTTATACGCAGCCTTAAATTGCCTTGCTGTAGGGTTGTTATTTGCACCGCCATGTGACCTTATGTTCCTAAAAAATAATTCAAGGTTGTCTTGGCTGGTTTTATAAAATGGAAAGAAAATTAATTCACCACCAGTTAGAATTAGAGTTTTGTAAAAATGTCTGATAGCTTCGGCACATGCAATAAACCCTAAAAATCCAACTTTTCGTTGACTTTGAGTTAGTAATGGCCCTTTGTCACATTTTAATTTTGATAAATATTGGATTGCCTTGTCGAGATACTCAAAAATTACGGTTGCGTTTCTTTTATTAACAGCTCTTTTAAAACCATACTGTGACATGCTTCTTGAGTTAAAAATATCAAAAAGATTATTTACTGTTCTTAAAAATCGTGTCGTTGGTGCACTTTCGCGAAAAATTGGTATTTTAAGATCTTCTCGGCAAAAATCTATTGCATCAGCTACACTCAAACTAAACAACTGAGTTGCCAGTTTCACCTTCATTTTTTGATTATGGTAATGAATGTGTCGATGTCTCAACTTATTTGCCAAATGAAATTTTTCTTTTTCTTGAAGTTTGTTCAGTTCTTCTAGGTACGACCACTCTATTTTATTTCCATCTTCGTCAATTAATATTTTGTAAACCTGTAAATTAGGAAAGAACACTTCTTATTCATACCATACTATTCCAGAGGACTTACGCACGGAAAGAGACACACAGAGGAGGGGCAGTAATTGGGAGGGATAGGAGAAACTTACGAACGGAAAGGGGGACTAGGGGGACGGGATGTACTGGAAGATGATAAGATGGAGGGACGTGATAACGTAAAGGACTTACAATACAAACAACGAACGACTACATGATCGCGATCGGGACAAGACGAGACAAGATGGGAAACGGTAGGAATAAGAGCAGGAGGGACAGGGGAAGAAGGTACTATGGGTCTCGAAAAGCAAAAAGAACATGACGTGAGGACGAGAGAAATGCGAGTTCATACGAGGGATGAGTCAGATGTGAGTGATAAGCATGTCGTAAGAAAGGAGACAGGGACGTAAGGGATGTGAAGGACGGGGTATAAAGGAGGGAAAGAGGGACGAGAGGAATGCAAGGTAGAGAGGGTTAGAAGTAATAAGACGACGTACTGTACATAAGATTGAAAGTATTGTTTTTAAGTTGGTATGTAAAACCTAAAACTTAATGCGAGTGAACCCGGGGGTCAAAGCTAGTTAATTATTAAAATCAGTAGGTATTGTTTGACACATATACTGGGTGTAAGGGACAGCGTTCCGCAAACTCATAGGGGTTGCTTAGTCAACAAAACTGAACAACTACCACCAGGTTTTTCTTTTCAGGAAACGAAAAAAAAAATATTTTCCATACAAAGTGTCTGAACGAGGCGGTCATTTTGTATGAAAAAGCAAAATTTTTTATTCGTTTCCTGAAAAAAAATCCTGGTGATAGTTGTTCAGTGTCATTGACTGAGCAACCCCTATGAGTTTGCGGGAGGCTATCCCTTACACCCCGTATATATATGTCGTGGGCTTATCGTTAGATTGGCCATATCGAGATATGCCCAGGCAGAACGTGATACTCCGGCACATCATCATCTGGCCATCCAACACAGGGCATATCGTTCAACACTTAACGTTTGGCGATTTGGCCAGAGATACTTTAGGCATATCGATTATGTAGGGTGTCCAAGGTTTTAGCAAATAAAAATAAAGTTAAGAATTAAAATGTTTATTAAAATTGAAAATAATTATTGTTATGAAGCTCTAACTTAACATTATTTTTTAAAATTCCAAATCTGGCACATAGAATCACAGTTCTTTGGAGAGAAAATAACAAAACGCCTATTTGAGGCAAATAAAATATCTAAATAAACAGTAAGGTTTAATAAAATGTTAACACAGGCATCACGTAGAAAACGGCACGTACGAGCAACAGCTAGAATTAAATGAAAATGTTAAAAAATAATGAATAACATTAAAAATGAGTTATTTAAATAATAAAGTGTAACTAAATAATCAGACTCATTAATCAGTTGAAAACAAACTTATATTAATAGGAACGTCAAATAGTTTTTCAAAGAATAGTTACCTCTTATTTGTTATTAAATATGACAAACATTAATAACATCGTCAAAAAATTCTAAAAATGGCACATTCAATCACAGCCCTTTGGTAATAAAATAAGATAACAAACCAAACGTTCGTAACATTTAAATACCTAAAAAATCTTTAGAAATAGGTAATACAACCCGACAACCGCCATGCAGAAAGAGAAAGTAAATTAAAAAATGTTTATAAACATTAAATAGGTACCTACTTAAAAAATGTTCCTCAATCAGACTAACAACAGACTTAATCAGTTGAAAATAAACTTTGTATTGAATATTAAAGGAAAGTCAAATATTTTTTGAGATATCTATCATTTGTTGATGCATGATATACTTTGATGACATTTTGAAGTGCAGAGAACATTATTCTTATAACATGCACACCTTTTGGTGTGACATTGATTTCTGGCAGGCCTGCAGGAGCATTTCTGGAAACCTTGACCTCCAAACATGGACTGACATGTGACTGCATGACGCAATGTTATAAATGATTCAGAAATGTCTCCATTATAATCTTTGGCTGAAATTTGTAATTCTTGTCTCGGGAACCAGTTTTTTATTGTTCCAGAAGTAGTACCAATTTTAAATACACCATTCCTAATGTCAACAATTTTACCTGCGATGTTCTTGGTATCAAGTGGTCCACGATCAAATTTTGGAACATTTATCAAGACGCTATTACCAACTTCTTATAACGGAAGCTTTTTGACTGTTTGGTCAATCATTTTTTCTGCAGCCCGTTTGGTACCTTTAAGAGTTTGTGCTCTTTCTTTTGCAATGTCTTGTTCTCTTTTGCATATGAAACATAAAATCTGAGACCCGTAACCTTCTTCACCGTCAGTGAGACCACATTTATAACGTGAACTGGTTTAAAGCACGATCTACAACTATGAGCTCCAGTTGTTTCTTTGGTACAAACCAAACAAATCTGCGTATTGCAGTCGGCTTTCTTAGTCGTTAGTGACGTGTCGCTACTGGCTGAAACCCCTTGAATTGAAACGACAAAAACATCTTTGCTAGTAGAAGCTCTGTTAACAGTTTGCAAAGCTAAATCTTCTATACAGGACGTATCATTTCTGGGTGAACAATTAGTTGCTTCAAGTTTTTGTTCGGCGGTTTCAATATTTTCTATTTTCAGATCTTGATTGGCAAGCGCCGTTGCCGCATTTACACTTGTTAGGACGTTCTGTACACTTAATGCTTTAGGAACATTTATTTCGGCCGAAACCATCTCAACATCAAGCGTTAGTGCTTTACTACTTAAGCCATCAACATTTGTCCCTTCAGGCAAGATTATCTCCATCGAGGTTGTCGTAATATTCTTCTTTTCAGTTTCAATAGATGAAATAACACTGTCTGCGATATTGGCAGGCGCCGGTGCCGCATTTATACATGTTGGGGCATCCTGTACACTTAATGCTTCAGGAATATTCACTTTGGCCGAAACCATCTCATCATCAAGCGTTAGTGCTTTACTACTTAAGCCATCAACATTTGTCCCTTCAGGCAAGATTATCTCCATCGAGGTTGTCGTAGTATTCTTCTTTTCAGTTTGAATAGATGAAATAACACTGTCCGGGATATTAGTACCTTTCAGTAATGTTTTGGGGTCAGAACCGAACAAGGCACGATAGGGTGATCTACCAATTATACGATGAAAAGATGAATTTTTATAATACTGTACGAAGTAGCAACCCACAGACCAATTAGCAGAATCATTATCTTTCATCCAACAACGCAACATGTTTTCTACGTCTTGGTTGCTACGTTCGACGCTTCCTTGCGTTTGAGGACGTCTAGGGCCTCCATGAACGATCTTGCATTCTGGCCACAACTGCACAAGTTCTACAATGACATGAGCTGTAAACTCTTTCCCATTATCAGATTGTAAAATTAATGGTGCACCAAACTCCAAAAATATTTTAAATAGTTCAAACGCCACCTCCACAGCCCTCTTAGATTTCAATGGCCTCAAGTGTAGAAACTTGGTAGCATGGTCCTGATAATTCATTAACCACTTGTATTCCCCGTCCGGAGCTGATTGTAAATCAATAAGGTCTACCTGACCTCGTGAGTTGAAATCTGGTGATATAATTGGTTTTGTCACTATACCTTTTTTTGGCATGGAACGTTTCATTTCACACACTGCACACAATTTAATGTATATTTCTATAGCTTTTTTCGGTATGTGAAATTTGTTTTTAATACTATATATCATTTTTTGTCTGCCACCATGCCCAACAGCTTTGTGAACTTCTGTTAATATATCAAAATATTCATCTACGGCGACTATGCGCACTGTAGGATCATCGGCAGTTTTTCTTTTGAAAATTAAGTAATCTTTGTCAGAAGTTTCCATGACATCATATTTTGCACTCCAATAATAGTCCGAAGAGACCCGCTGCATGGTCACCCTACTTCTTTTTATTTGTTCAATAACCTAAAAAATAAAATGGAACTTTAGCGTACAAACATTAGTTACTTAATCAATCTAAGAATTTTAATACATAATGACATGAGAGAAACGCATCACCTACACATTATTATGCAAAAATAAACACTTGTTTATCAACTAAATACTAACCTCTAAAATACGTTGAGAAGTCCATGGTTTTTTTACATTGTGCGAAGAATCTTTATGTCCCTCATAGAAATCAAGTAACTGATGGTAATATTGTTCTTTAAATGCACTTTTTGTTTCGTTTTCACTGTTCATTTTGATAATATCAACACCACATTCACTTGTTTGTAACGCCGCCATCTTCCGACCGCGTAAACAAAGCCGAGCGCGCGAAGACAGCGCCACTATCGGCGCGAAATGCAACTATTTCACGATCCGCCGTGTTGTTAGCTCGGAATATCGACAAATACGTTATTCTCGTCGATCTGCCCAACCTTTTACTTGGCGCATCGCGATATGCCCGGCCGAATCATGATGTGCCGGCGTTTCAAGAAGTGCTCGGGCATATCTCGATCTGGCCAATCTAACGATAAGCCCACGACATATTATATTATTAAAATATTTATGTAAGTACCTGAAATGCGTTACGTATTAACTTTATCATATGTGACGGGTCTAATATTGCCATGATTGGATATTTTGTGACTGGATCTTCGAACGTCATTTCTTGATTTTCAAAATTGCAGCCAAGATTTTTTAATATGGC
Source organism: Scrobipalpa costella (assembly GCA_949820665.1). Taxonomy (NCBI): domain Eukaryota; kingdom Metazoa; phylum Arthropoda; class Insecta; order Lepidoptera; family Gelechiidae; genus Scrobipalpa; species Scrobipalpa costella. The sequence goes on from OX463309.1 coordinate 12,127,166, forward strand.
TATATTTGATGCGCATCCATCGAATGTGAGGGAAACAATTTTTCTTCCTGTCTCATGGTTCTTTTCGAGACATTGTTTCACCAGCTCTGCTCTTTGAACCCCGGTTACTCCATCAACGAGAAAATATGCGACAGGTACCTTGAAATTGCAGTTTATGCCAGTTACCAAAAAAACTAATGCTTCTTTAGCCTCCGTTACACAGTCCCCTTCTAAGCCGCTGCCGATATCTACGTGACCGTTGAGTATCATTCCATCCCATTCAATTCGACGTCTAATAGCCATTTCATCAATGATTAGCCCAGCCATAATCGGATATTTTGTTGTCTCTGATTTTACTTTAAGAGCTGCAAAAGATTCACTCGTGAAACCTGGTTCTCCATCAATACTTGAATACCATTTTTGCAGCGTGCGTACATGAGGCAAGCATGTATTAAAAGTATCCCGCACATAATTGTATGCTTTCGGTGAATAATAGTGTAAGGTAAGTGCAAACGTGCGAAGAGCTTGTGAATACTGCTGTTTAGTAACACCACCGCCAGCTTTATTCTTAGCGATGTAGCGATCAAACAAATCTTCCACCTGAAAAAAAAATACATTGACTTTTAGGTATTGCAGCACGAATAAAAATAAATATTAATTTAAATAAATATTCGGTTATGTTATAAACATACCACTTTAACAAATACCATACTTTAACAAATTAAATTAAATCACCTGCAAATTTGTATTTTTCAGTGTACTCAAATCCTCATGTGTTAGTAAACATTTCTTTTCTAAGTCATTAATTATATCATCCATCTTAAATACTTTTTTCTGTAGTCGACGTTTTTGCGCTTGTATTTTTTTATCTGTTTTCTTTGTCTTTTTATAACAGCATCTTTAGTAGTTATTATTTGCTTGAGTTTTCTTTTCCTTGGTGTTGATGCATTAGAGGCTGGAAGCTAGTAGGTAATATTTAAAATTTAATAGTCTTTAATTTTAATTAAATTGTATGTGAAAATAATACCTGTGATTTATCCTCGCAACTTTCTATTGTTCGTGTCCCTGAAGTTGACGGTACATTGTCCTCAGTATCCTAGTTCAATATATAATTTGTTGGTTATTTTCGTGTTTTAAATTGAGCTAAATAAATTCTTAATTTCGAAACAGAAAAAAAATATACCTGTAGTTTTACCCTTTTTATAATTTTCTGATCGTCGTCGTCATTCATTGTAAATTCGCTAAGATCGCGTTTATGTGGTTGAATATCAATTAATTTATTATCATTTTTTTCACCTGATGAAGTACTTATTTGAGTCTGAAAATATGTATAAAATATATACATACGTATAATAGTCACACTTTTATCTCCTACGGATATGATAGATAGATGAATGTTAAAATATTGAGGTAAATTTTTGATTCAGATAGACATAATGTGTATATTTTTAGTGTCAGACTTTCAGCCCTTTACCTAAACCGCAGCAAGGCACCATTGGTTCTACATCTACATACTATTTTTTTTTTCGCTACCACTCCAGGACAGAAAACTTAAAAGTCTTTTATTTTTCCTTATAGTTTTTTGCGCTCACAGTGCTATATTATTTCTAAAAATATTAGAAATAATGAACAAAAGGAATTCAACCTTCTGCAAAGAGGACTAGTCATAACTGTATAGTTGTAACATTATACGACAGATGTTGCTAGCATCCATCTATGACGAATGATAAATAACAGATAACTTATTCCGCCGCTCGAAGCTAACCTGCTGTGGCTTAGTTGGTTAAAGCGTTGGGCCGGTTTTCCAAAGACGCGGGTTCAAATCCTGCTAGCAGCGGTTGAATTTTTGATTCGTTATTTATTTCTAATATTTCTATAAAAGATTTGTTATAATTTTCTTTAGTTAATGTAATTGAAAAACCAAAGTGATACTTACGAGAGACTGAATGATTACGATTTTTTCATGCGGTATTGCACTGTCCAGTAAATATTTCTTCCCAGACGTTTTTATATCATAATCATTTTCTGTGAAATGTGCAGAGCAGATGGTACTATGTTTAGTAGGAATCCAGTTTACTCTGCCTGTTGCAGCGATCCACTGTGCTCGTACTGCCGAATCCTTCGGGAAACTAAAATAATTGAAATCTATTAGAATAAAACATAAAGGTATGGAATCCAGAAAAAATACTGATGTGGAAATTAAAATAAGTAAGATACCTATACGTAAAACATAAATATTCTAAAATATTAACAAACAAAAACAAACTGCTTGAAACAAGACAATTCATCCAAAAAAACTAACTGGAAAATATAATTTAACAGTGTTTCTACGTGCAACATAATATAAATAACGCATGTCGTACGCAAATTATTATTATATATCACGCATATAATATGAAATTTATCTGGCCACATTATTTTCGAACGCTGCTTTTATTATAATCTATTACTTTAAAAGAATCTATCGATATCGTACTTTGCTACGCCCAGCACTAGAGTGCTAGTACCGCGTTGCAGCGAACTACATTACGTGTTCTTAATGACGTGATGAAAATAACGAGCGTATGCAGCACGCAATGTATATTTCTGCGAAAAAAATTTTTTTGAATGACATTTTGTGAGATTTTAACTAAAATATCGTATTTAATAGAAGATTATTTACTTACCGATGAAAAGACGCCTCCTTTGTTAATGCCCAACACATTTTTATAGTAGACTCTGTGCCAAACACGTCTTGAAATGCATTTTGAATGCTTTTCGCGGCGTCGCAAATAAGCGCATTAGGTTCTAAATTAAAAGAGTAAAGGGAAAAGGCGGCCTTTTTAAGTGCATCGAACAGCATCACAAAATCTTCTTTACGTTCCGAAGTTGTAATCGCCATACAAAGCGGATGGAATCGCTTTGCTTTATCAGTTGTGCCAACTACTAACACTGGAAATCCTTGCCAAATTAATTTGTACGTGGCATCTGCGTGCAAGTTTGTGGCTAAATTAGCTATTTGTAACAAAGACTTTGTTCCGATCGCAAAACGAAAAGTTGGATTTTCACCCTCGTACACGTAGTAATTAATCACATACAGTTCGTCATCATCCTCAGGTATTTGAGATTTATTTATTAACCATTGCTCTAATTCTCCCAGACTGATTGTAGAAGGGCCATAAATAACTCTGCGGCGGTCAGAAAGGTAATTATTATTTAATTGCTTTTTAGAGGGAACTTTAATATTTTTCATTTCACTGAGACGCATTAAAATTGCTCTTGGCTTCAAATGCAAAGCGAATAACTTATTAATTTGGTCCTTTGTCTCTTGACTTATGCCATAATCATTTTTAGTCCCAATATTCTCATGATCATGATCGTTACCTGAATGGTACACAAAGACAGCATCGGAGGTTGACTCAAAGAGCAAATAAATCTGTGCTGCACACTGAGGGCCGCGGTACTTTACTTTATTGCAACGGTAATACTGTTTTTTACCTTCTTCTGTCATGTGAGTAAATTTAAATTGAAGCGTCAAACTCCATAGTAAAGTATTAGTTAGTAGTTTAAATTTATATGATCAAACTTGAAAGTGAAATGGACACTAATTACACAGAAATATTGCAATTACCAATTGTTTTTATTATTTATCACTCCGCGCAGCGTAAACTCGAATTGAATAACATAAACAAATGCACGAGGTCTGCGTTACAACACCTACCGCTATCTCGGTCGGCCTAGCGCTATCTCACTTGCTCTGCTCGCTCCAATCTGCAATAATGCGTAGTGACAAAAAAGCGCGCGAAATCAATTTTCAGTTAATTTGTACTGCCTTTGAATATAATGAAAAAAGAATTTTTTGCTATAATAACTATTAAATTTGCTGAACATAAATTCTTATAAAATAAGTCAAATATGATGAGCCAGTTTTGAGGTCCTTACTAGGATATATGCTGCTCGGATAGTTATTTTGCTATGAGAATTAGTATTATCAACGCACGCTTCGGTTAATTTGCTGTGCAGACAGTATTTTTGATGAAATTGTCGTATTTTTGTACAAGAAGAAATTTAGTTGTTTCGCATTAGAGAAAAAAAGCAATGCCCCACGGCATGATGTATATTTTCGAATTATCTGCAGTACTAGATTTGTTAAACATTTATTTAATTTGAAGTAAAATAATTTATTTGATGTAAAAAGGTATATAAATGATATACAGAAATTGATGGGTGATTATTTATTTGATGTGCAATTAATAATATCCTCTTTGCTACTAGTTCCGTTAGTAAGGATTTCTCATCCTGGGTGAAATTTGTAGTTCATTTTCGTTTTTCTTCCATAACTTCGACGAAATCAAAATACGTACATGTAAAAATCTAGAAAAATAAATAATGACACTGAGTCTGAGACTGACTGACAGTTGAAACTGACACCAGTGTTGCCAACTCTGTAGTCAAGCTTAGAGCTAGTGTTGTGCCAAAAAGAGCTGAAAAAGAGCTAAATAAAACAATTCGAACTTATTATATTTTAATCAATAAAAAACATTGTTTTTAGGACTAGGTATCATTAATCTTCATCTGACCATAAGTAACATAATTATGTTGTCGTCATCGTGAAAATCAATCACCAAGGAACTTCCACTTGGGCCTGCTGCAGCCTGATCAGGGTTGTTGTATGAATCCATTGTCCCAATTTTTTTTAGTTCCTCAGTTGGCAGTATGTAGTTGTGACAGCATTTTTTTTGACGCCGTTATCCTGCCCTGATGGTAATGATGGCATTCATGGTGGTGTTGTAGTAGCCTTGTTTTTAACTATATTCAGTTAACTAAAGACTCGTTCAACTTCCCTATTAGACCACGGCAAAGAAATCATCGACAAGGCAAAAGAACACAATTCCATAAAAGGATTATTGCCAGCTGCATCTTTATATTTCAAAACTTCGGACCAAAATGAAATAGTGTTGTCCTTTTCCTCCCATGGTACAAGAGATATATTGACCCACTGTGTTTCTACCTCCGCTATAAAATCCTCGCTGTGGCCCATTTCTCGTACTAGTCAAGTTATTCTTTCCTATACTTGCTTCAATGTGTTCGGAATCAGAATCGGCTTCATTTTCGAATTTCATCTTGTACTGCATCTGTTGCGATCCATACAAAATACAAAAATATTTATTGCAGTATCATAAGTAGTACATTCACATACATTTAATCACGCCCCTATCCCCAATGGGCTAGGCAGAGCGTACATTCTTAATAATTAATAATAATACTAGAAATTTGTACAATTCCGTAATGTGTTCGAGACCACCTTTTAAGTATATTAGATACCTGTGCCAGGAGATCTCATTCTTCCATGTAGCTTAAATATGAAATTTAGGATACAAAAGTATACAGACTATTCTTAACATCTAAGATTACTTTATATATTATTATTAATATAAGCAATCGTTGATTTAACCCTAACATGCATGTGTTTGTGTGTGGTGTGAGTGTGTGTATGTGTAAGGGAGAGTGTATGAGTGTGTGCGTTTGTGAGATCCATCGCAGCCCCATTTGCTTATTAATACTAACGATTGTTTTTCTTCTTCACTCAATTGCTCTACTGCATCGCCAAGATGTAATATAAGTCCGTGGGCTGTATGATTCATGAGTTTTTGGACCCTCACTTCAGCGCATGTTTTAGTTACACGATGAATTTCAGGATAGCACTCTTTCTTCAGTTTTTTTAATATCGAATAGCAGCGATAAAAGGTTGGATTAGTGTTTCGTACTGTCTTATATTGAGCCTGAGTTAGATCCGCTTCAGTGTACATATACAAGGCACGTAAATGTGATATTTTATTTAATTTCTCCTGTTCTTTTTCAGCTGTGTTTTTTTTTCATCGCAGCTGAATATTTCTTTGCTCTTCTGGGACGTTCTGTTAAAACTTTTACAATTTTTGAAGCATCTACTTTGCCCGTCTCCCGTAATTTAAGCCATTCGGCATTATGTTTAAGGAATCTGATCCTTGTATTGCGAGCACCTAACCATGTTTCTTTAAATTGAAGTCTAAAAATCGTAATTTTTTGCTTTACGTCTGCAATATTTTGGTCATTTTCTGCATATTGATTAAGCAGCTCCCGCTACATGAATTGCAACTTTTCACTAAAAGATGAGGTATTTGAGCTTTCCATTGAATTAAAAAAATAATTTCGAGTCAAAATCCTTTTTCCAGAAGACCCTTTAAAAATATAAAAAAAAATATAAGTAAATCTTCATTTATTGATGATTACCACCTATAAAGTCTACTTTATAAAGAACAGTTGCAATTTCGGCTGAGAAAAGGTGAGAAACACTCTAAAACTTTATTTGATTGTCTAAAATGTTTTTTTTTTTTATAAAAACGGTTCCCTTACATTTTCAAGGAAAAAAATAAGAAAATCTATAGATTAGTTGCTAAAATTAAGTGTAAAGTAAAGTACATACCTGGTTGTCCACAATCCATAGTAAAAACCAACACAAATATTACGGTAAATATTTTAAAACAATGAATTTGAGCGCATCGAACAATCACACGTACACTGTAGGCGAACGGTAACTTCCGACTGCGACTTTTTTATGACGTTAGAGTGTTGTGTTTTTTGTTATTGTTTGGAGTGGTTTTACTAGTTTCCAGAAACAATAGAAAAGAGAGCGTAGAACAAATATAAAAAAAATGATTTTGGCTAACTTTTAGCACCAAATACCTCTCTGTGCGGCGTCGTGCTTATGATGAGCTAGAAAAAGTAGCATAATTTTTAATTGAAAGCTATTGCTTAAAATATGATAGATATGCTGTAAAAGTAATTCAGATTTATCCTCTTGTATAAATCAATATAAATATCTTGTATAAAATTGGGCCAGGAAAAGATGGCGAGACGAGCTGGACGCGCACGCCCGAAACTGGTTGGAAGAGGCTCATGACAGGGAGAAATGGAAGAAGGGAGGGAGGCCTTTGCCCTGCAGTGGGAAACCTCTGTTAATAATAATAAACCGGGGGCCCTGCTATACGTATCCGTCGTCAGCGGCAGTTTTGACACGCGCGTACTGGTTGACTAAAGTACCGTGTCTCAGATCTAAGAGCTTGTCCAGAAAGGACGAATTCGCCGCGATTCTCTCGCGCGTATTACGCGCGACCGTTGCGTCCACAAGGTGCGTACCAACGCGCGAGCATTTGGGGAGGAATTCAGTACGAAACATGGAGTTGAACGAAGCGGTCACGTTGTGGTTAGCTTACCGTCGCTGGAAGAGACAGAAACGGAGGGAAACTAGAATGTATTTAGTACATCCAATTCTTAATGATAGAATGACACATAGTATGTTTGAAACTTTGTATCCGAAATTAAGACAACATGAGAAGATTTTTTTTAACTACTTTCGTATGTCCGTGAAATCGTTTGATGATTTACTTTTATTAATTGAAGAAGATTTATCGCCACGTGCAAATTATGTTCCGCGCGAGGATGTTGTTTCAGCAGAACAAAAACTCGTGATAACTTTAAGGTAAGTATAGTTTTATTCATAATCTCTTACAATACTAACACAGTATTTTAGGATACAAAATGAGGTTTACTAATAAAAACGAATTAAATATAGTATCAGATTAAATATAATAATTAAACAATGTCATGGTTTTGGAAGAGGTCAAGACATTCACTATCCTGAGAATCTCTTGATGATGTTGATGTAGAATTTACGTATAATGTTGCCTGTGAAGATCTTGGCACTGAAATAGAATTTCGGCCTTGCCATGCTGTTATGGATGGCGTTTCTGGGTCATATTCTTGGAAAGTAAATTTATTTGGTCTTGAAGGTTGTGCATGGTATCGTGGTCGAACTGGAATTGAAGATGAAGCCGAACTGTTAGTATAATACGAATCGTATGAATACACAGTTGATTGCGAAGATTGTTGAGCCGCTTGCAAAATTTTCATTAATTCAATTTTTACTGCTATACGATTGGCCTCGGGTACCTTAAGTAATTCTTTGTGTAAAGATAAAAAGAACAGTTTGTCATCATCACCTTCCGTTACGCTGGAAACCAGTGGTTGTTGTTGATTCCTAGTGCTTATATTGTTTTTAATTATGTTCAGGAATTCAGCATCAGCGGCAGTAATTTTCTTTCTTTTAATGTTTTGATTCGGCGGCCTCATTATGTCTTCCCTTGCATCTGCTGTAGACTCTTCGTTACCTGTCTCTGAGTTTTCAGAGGTGGCTTGAATATTGCTTTCTGTTTTTTTATTACGTACTGACCTTTCGAGAAACATAAGACGTTGAAAATATATGATCCAGATCCTGAAGGTGCATTCTTTGTTTTTTTCATTTCACGAACAAATGTGTCGCGAAGGCCTTTCCACTTTTTTTGAAGAGTATTACCTGAAATTAACAATTTAACAATAATTTTTCAATTTTGTTTCAGGTACTTAGCAACTGGCTGTTATTTTGCTGACTTACATTATGCCTATAGATTAGGGAAATCAACTGTAATTGACATCGTTCAAAAAACTGTATATGTTATTTGGAATAAGTTAAGTTAGTACTGTTTTTGGACATCAGCATATCTGACGTTTGACCAATCTTCAGAATCAAAGTGCTGAACAGCCTTAATCATATCAACCAAACTTTGAGAGGACTTCGGAATAGAAGGTTCCTTTAAAACTGTATTTATCGAAAATTTAAAAGGAGTCTGTTGATCAGGTTGACCTGACTTTTGTTCTACCTTTTCTGCAGTATTTTCATCATATAACTCACGACTAACGTTCATATCAATAGCATCATCATCACCACCATGTTCACTAGATTGATACAGGGGTTGATGTGCATTGTGAAGATAATGTTTAATTTCACTAACCTGCTCAGCAAGATATACGATTGCATCGCTGTACCGCCGTCTTTTCGGTAGTTCAATTCCCTCATCCTGTTCTCCTTTTCGTTTTCCAGGGACGACGGTTTGTCCAACAGCTGGAGGATCGGCACAAATCTGCGGCGACTGCTGTTCTATCGTCTCTCGAGTGACAACTGGAGGAGCAGAGTCATCTTCAGACTCTGACGACGCACTCAGGTTTAATATTTTAATATTTTCCATATTAAAATAACACTGAAAATAAAATATAATATTAAAATAAAATTCACGAACGGTAAAACCGTTAAAAAAGATACTTGAATGTATTGAATATCTAAAGTAAGAATGTACTTACGTTATCTCTTATTTTAGTTTAGATATTTTTCTATTTATTTATAAATAAATGAATCAAGATACGTCCGAACGCAACGGGAGTCAAGACGCCAATGACGAACATGGCCGCGTGCGCAACCACGCTGCCTCGCCTGGACTGTAGTGGGGGAAGTGGGGGCTGACTGGAGTGAAGTTGGACGCACTCGTGACGTCATATCCGACACGCAACTAGAGAATCAAGTTTGCTTCTCTCAATTTTGTTAAGTAGGCTTCGAATAACGGTACATTGGCTTAATATACAAATTTTTCAATTTTCAACTTTCATTCAACGATTTTTAAAAACTCCACATTCTTCAAAAAACTCACGGAAAAATCTTTGAACATTCCGGGACCAAAACCAGTATCAGAAATTCGTACAACACGTTTACCTCATGTTAAGTTGGAGATGAGGCATTTAGCTTATCAGAACATATTATGCGACCATATTGCGGCAAGAATTTAACCAAAGAAAAACGAATATTTAATTACCGCCTCTCTAGAGCAAGACGTTATATTGAGTGTTGTTTTGGAATCCTGGTAAACAAGTGGCGAATATTTCACAAACAACTCAATGTACATATTGAATTTGCGCAAAACATAATTAAAGTTTGTTGTGTTCTTCACAATTACGTCAGGTTAAGAGATGGATACAGATACGAAGACACATTGTTCGAGCTCAGCTCTAGAACCGAATCTGTCAACCCCGAATTTCACGTGGTCTTTCCGCTCATACCCCCAAGAGTGTATATAAAAATCTGGAGGCGTGGAGGGAGGGCAGCCCCTGCCCACTGTTACTAAGCGCGGGCACCGTACGAGCCGTAGTGGCCGAGGCTGCGCAGGTGAGCTAGGTGCCTGCACTTAGTTACGCTGGGGTGGAGGGGCTGCTCTTCTGCGTTTGGTGATGAATGACTTCAGTCCTGTCAAAATATCAAAAATTGGTCTTGGTCTTTTCATAGGCCTGGCTGTTGGGTCAATATTTTTTTTATGAGCCTGTGGTGTCCCACTGCAGGGCATTAAAAATTAAAAAAGGAATAACTAAAAATTGGTTTTTAAATTGACAATTTTCTTTTTCTAGTTTTGATTAAGCATTTAAATATAAAAAAAAAATAGAAGTCCTTGTAAATACTTTAAAAACGTCTAATATTTTTATTTGAATAGTTTTTGTTCCGGAGATAAAGCATCTCTATATAATTCTATTATATTAGTCATAACTTCTTTTTCTCTCGTCGTCGGCGACATCGTACACTCACGTACTTACATGTTAACTAATTAAAAATTGCACATCCTCCCGCAGTGACGGATGCGGTGCGACTAACGCTTTTAAACGCTATTCCACCTTCCTAAATGGCTTTCTAATTAGGATGCTAAAAGATTCAGTCAGTCAGAAGCCTCACTTCTTCCGATTTAGGATGCTAATTGGATTTCTAACTTCCTAAAAGCTATTTTACTCGTTCCGCCACGTCTGACAAAGTTTTGAGGGTTATTCAAGATGGTGTTGTACGTATATTGCTGTAGTGACAGGTTGTCAGCCCATCGCCCTAATTGCAATATACTGAAACCCTCAGATCCCTTAGCTGTCTTTTACAGTATGACCGGGAGGAAATGCAGCTGGCACATTCTATGTTTTTCTCTCGCTATTAGTCCAAAAAAAAAAAATCTTAAACCACTTGAAATCTCGAAAATATCGATCGTAGCGAAAAATCGAAAGTGCAGTAAATGGCTTATTTTCCATAATCTTGCTTAATTCATCGCAAAAACAAAAACTGTAATTTTTGGACAAAAATAAAACTGTCTCGAAATTTTTCTTAGTGTTTTTAACACTATAGTAGGCGCCTCCTTTCCTTTACTCTCTGACCCTGTTTTTTTGTTCTGTGGTGTGCACAGATTACCTAGTATATATCCTGTGGTGTGGTGATAACAAGCTGCAGTGTCCCCACCTTAGGGGATTTTCCCCTAAATTTAGGGGATTTTCTTATGTTTAGGGGATTTTTTAGGGGATAAAAATATTTAGGGGATTTTTATGGAAAAAAAAAATTTGTGAATATTTTAGGGCAAATTTTTTTTAACACGTTGATGGACACTTAATCACCATGCATTGACACAAGTATTTTGTATGGACGGTTGTGGCCGTTCTGTCAGCACATGTATCAATCAATAAATACATGGTGACACGAACGGCTATAGCTGTTGACGGCTATGGCATCTGTGACGTTTTACACAGAAATTTAACTATACCATGGAGCAGAACTGTTATAACCGTTGACGTCTATAACAATGGTGACGTTTTACATAACATACTTATCTATTAAACTGGGCACTGCTGCTTCAACAGTCGACGCCGCTACCAACAGTTTTTGAAAATAAGTGGATTATACGTCATAAAAAGCATTGAATCGTTATATTATAAAGGCATTGTCTCTAAATAAGACATAATATCATTCCTCTGAGTTGATTATATGTAAATCTTAAATAAAACAAACAATTAAATTTTAATAATATTAGGAACTTTAATACCATAAGACATAGTAAAACTTAAAATTATAAGCTTTTTCTTCACTTAAAAATAGTGTTTTTTTCTTCCTTTTTTACTTTCTCATTTTCTTCAAATAGAATTTCAATAAATGGAACTTTGATACGAATACTTTTCACACAAATATTGTACTTACCTATTCTTATAAAACATTTCTTCAAAATAAAATATTTCTTCTAAATTAAAAAAAAAAAAATGAAACTTTCTTCTGTTATACATTAATTAACGACGATTATAAACATGAGATCTAGGCATCAGATAGATAACTAACTAATCACAGTCAGAATCATAAAGCTAAACTTAACTCTAAAAATAAACAGATAAGTACAAAATAATGTTCAATATCAACGTTTTTTTAATTGCGAGTAATCAGTCGTCCATTCTCCTTTCTAGTTCAGCATGATACTGTTCGAAACAGCAGGGGCAGAGAGGCACTTTATCCAAACACCCTTTACATCTATAACTTGTCTCTTTTCTCATTTTGTTTTTAGTGCATTGGCGACATTTCAGATAAGCTTTGTTTCGTTTGCAGGTGGGATTTTTTGGGATAAGTTCCGGCCAGTGTGTTTGTGTTGTTTGTTCAGTTTGATCTTCGATGGTCTCTCTTGATGTTCCAGGTCTTACAGTATTCATCGGAGCTCCAGCTGGCGCATGTCTTCTACTATCGTTTGGTTTGCGAGTATTTACTACAACATCCTGGCAACTCAAGTTTTCAAAACCCAGGTATGATTTTAGGATATGCTCTCGAAATTCCAATAATCTGGCATCTTTTTTACAGTGCTTTTTATAGATATAGAAGGCATTCCAAATAGCCATATCAAATAGTCGAAAGAATACCTTTTTGTACCATCTTACGCTTTTTTTTGGCGTGGAGTAGTATGATAGCATTTGGTCCGCTCTATCTATTCCCGACATGTATTTATTATATTCAGCTACTTCGATTAGTTTTGATTTTGGTTTGCTAAATCTGTTTCGCGCTACCACCAATCTAGGTTGAAATTTGGTCGTGATCATATGCACCGGTCTTTTGTCTTTCCAAATTGATACATAAAATCTCCCTTTACGTTGCCAAAAATGCTCTCCCTTCTTTACTTTTTTCTTGAAAAGGTCTTTAGGGTTTCCTTTTCTATTAGTTCGTAAAGTTCCGGTCGTGTGAGTTTTTCGGTCCAACAGAGTTTTAGATAACTTTATATTATTGTAAAAATTGTCCATGTATAGATCATGCCCCTTGAATAAGTACGGATGCATCAGCTTGATAACCAATTGATTGATCTTGGTATCATACACGTTAGGATCATCAACTGTATTCTTCCCTTCGTATATTTTCAGATTAAGTACGTATCCATCATATGAGCATAATATGTAGAATTTTATTCCATACTTTGCTTTCTTCGACTGAATATATTGTCTAAATGACAACCTACCCCGAAATAGAAGCATAGACTCGTCGAGTGAAAGCTGTTGGGGTGGTTTGTATAGTTCTTGGAACTTTGAAAGCATCTTTTCGACAAACAATTTTACTTTGTCTATACCTTTTGCAGCTTGTTCATAAACACAAAGGCATCTCAGCAATTGTTCAAATCTCCTGCAAGACATTGTGTAAGGAAATATTGGATGGTAATACAATGGGTCAGTAAAGGTAAATAGTTTTCGAACATATGGTGTTTCGATGTGGCTTTGTAACATGCACAAACCCAAGAATTTCTTTAACTCTTCAGGTGATACTGGCCGAAATGAAGCCTTGCGACTACCCCTGGTATGCGGTCTGTTAGAATTGCACAATTTGTTTCCATATCTGTTTGTACAAGAAACAATGTAATCGATCAACTCTGGTGTTATAAAGTGTTCGAGAACATCAATTGGACTCATGTTTCGGTTTACCTCAAATGTAGGCCCTGTACCGTCATTGTCAAAAGGAAATTCAAGGATAGCAGCAACAGTATCCTCCCATTCTTCTTCTTCAATGTACGGTGACGTAGAACGAGGCTGTCTATTCCGACGGGTACTTGTAGACGAAGTGCTTGCCAAATTATCTGCAACGCTTGGCATGTTTTAGTCACTAATCACAGGACTTGATTCATTGTTAGGTATATTATTTTGGTTGCTGCTATTCTCCACAACGCTGGGAATATTTGGCTCCTCGCTATTTTAAAAATCGTTGAGTATTGCATCATCTGAGGGCGCAGTGCCTTGTCGACTACATATCACGACTTCCATACTATGGTCAGGTAGAATTTGCGGGGAATTGGAAATCTGAGAGGACTTACGTGCAGAATTAGTACCCACGCCGTCATTTGCAGATGAAGGAGTGCTGGGGTTATTTGGATCGTCGCTATTTTGAATATCGTTGGGTATTGCATTATCTGAGGGCGCAGTGTCTTGTTGTTTACTCTCCAGGACTTCCATACTATGGACAGGTAGAATTTGTGGGGAATTGGAAATCTCAAGGGACTTACGTGCATAATTAGTCACCAAACCGTTATTTACAGATGAAGGAGTGCTGCCTTCCACCCTTGCCGATGATGTGGACAGAACAAGGTAGTCATGATCATGTTCGACTGATTGGGTGCTTTCCCGCCGAGTTACATTTTCCTGTGAAACCTCCTCAAAACTATGTTGATTTTTAGATTGACGATTCACATTACGCGAAATTTCGTCTAAATCAGAACAAGATGTCGATGATTCGTCATCTTTATTGGGTTCATAATTTGGATCTGAGTCGTAGTTACCATCAGCATCACTAAATGGGTCCCTTTCTGATTCGTTTTCAGCTAGCTCGTCGTTTTCATCGTCGTCGTCATAAGGTTGTTGACCTTCGTCATCCGTGGACAGCTCAGGGTCTTCTGATCCACATGACATTTCTTCATCAGGTTCTGACGAAGCCTCTCGAAATAAAGCCATGATCTTTTGATTATCACGTTCATACGGGTCGTCAACTGGTTTGCAGCGGCGTTTTCTTTCTCTTTGCGACATCTAAAACCAAACCTACATATTTTGTATATTTCGTGGCTTAGGAGTGCATAAACTACAATCGGAGGAATCTGACAATGCTTTTTACACAGCAAGAAGTAGAAATCCTAACAATATACAATCGAATATGTAAAAACTATTACTTACTTTGATCGTTGACAGCCCGCGGGCGCGCAAAAATACGCGTCCTTTCGGTGGTGCACTGCGTCGCAGACTGAACTGAGCCTCATAGCAACATGGACGGTTGTAACCGTTGTGTCAGTGTGTGTGTGCGCGGGCACAGGGGGAAGACGGGTCCAAACATGTGTGCGTAAAATTACTGTTTTGACACTTAGCATCTTGAAAGTTTGTGTGCTGTGACAGTAGGCAATAATCTTCATTATACTAATGGGCGAATTCGACTGCGCTAACCGTTCTGTCACTAAAGCAAAATTAAATACGACGTGCATAGCAGTTCTGTCAAATTTAGAACGTCAAGTATGGCGGCTATGACCTTTCTGTCCATCAACGTGTTAAGAGAATTTTTAGAACAATAACTTGACTGCATATGTCCGAACGGACTTTATTCTGATATAATTGTAACGCGTGTATCCAAATGGAACTTTTTCTGCATAAATTGTAAAGCGTGTATCCGAACGCTTGTTTTGCCGACCGATGTACCGTTCTTTATGACTGGCAATAAACGACAGTATATTTTTCCCTTTCGCACTCGCTTATAGATCATAAATTTATGTGAGCGAAAAGGAGACAACTAATACAAATAAATGCTGCTTTATTATATAGCAATCCTGAGCAATCCGATCCTTCTGTTTGTGTTTGTTGCAAGTTTCATCAAGTTTGTTGTTGTTGAGTAAGAAGAGAATTCAGAGATAAACCGGTTCGATTTGTGCTTATGTCTGTGTTTATTATTGTTCATATTTGGAATGCCTCCTGAAAAGTGCTACAAACAAAAATATTCCCGTCAGTGGGAAACGGATCCATTATTAAAAGGTAAGCAAGTTCTTCAAAAATGCCCTCAAGCAATAAATAAAATTTATTGCAAACAGCATCATTACAATGGCTGCCTATCTATGTCTGCAGTAAAGTAAATAGGTACCTAACTCTAGATAAACGAAATTATTTTAAAGATTCGCGGCTTCGCGCTTTTTAGTTTTTTTCTATATATTCAATCATAAAAAGTAAGCTGAGGAACCGATTATCTCTTGAGATGCTACAACATCTAATGCTGCTGAGGTACAGCTTAAAACTAAATCACAAGTCATGCGTTTCGTTTACCCCAACAGACGAAATGTTAAAAAAAATTACGAATGACATGTATGACTTCAAAAAAAAGCCACTGATACCTTAGAATTAGAAGCCGTAACAATGGATGCATTCCAAGAATGCGTAGAAATAAGAGATTTTTAGAATTTCAATCTTTATTTTATTGTTTAATAAAAATTATTTGATTAAATCTAAGTTTTATTTATATAATTGTTCCATAAAATAATTTGGGGGATTTTTTTTTTCGATTCTTACTTCAAAATGACTAAAATAATTAAGAACATTCTAACAATAAATGAAATGTGTTGTGGATTACTTGTAAATGAAACTCAGTAATAAATTTAAAATAAAAAATATATTTTAAAATTTATAAACATAATTAATGGCATTGATTAATTCAAAGAATGGGTCCAACTTGTTCCTCTGGACCCATCTCCGCCACTGATATTCTATAATCACATCGGCAAAATTGGACGGGTGGTTAAAATTATCCTTTTTGAACCACCTTTTCACCACCCGCCACTGGGACTCAATACGCTGCGTATGAGTCCCATCTGGAGCCACAAAAGGTTTATCTGGATCGGAGTGGTTCACTTTTTTATGAATAAATTCATGTTCTGCCAAGCAATCGTAGGGCCGCCAGCAGTCTGTATGTATGGTCGTCCCCTCAGCGACGTGCTTTTTTATGAGGGGCACCAGGACCTCGGCTGTTCTTAAATTGTCGGGGCAAACTTCCAGGCGAAGGTCTTCACTCCCATCTTCAATCATCCCCAACACCCAATGGCCTTCCACTCGTCGACCTAAAACAAAGAAACATACTTATAAAGCAAAAGTTGTTTCCAGGTGGCAATAAAAAAAATACCTAACACCCCGAAGGCTAAGGCTCCGCTCCGCTACGCTTCGCTTCGCCTTAGCCTTCGGAACCTAACCTATCCGTGTCGGGGTGCCCCGAATTAGTTCTGTCAATATAGTACTTTTGAAACAGAAGTTGTTTCCGGGTGGCAATAAAAAAAATACCTAACACCCCGAAGTCTAAGGCTCCGCTCCGCTACGCTTCGCTTCGCCTTAGCCTTCGGAACCTAACCTATCCGTGTCGGGGTGCCCCGAATTAGTTCTTAATAAACTAATAAATAAATTGTGCTCACCTTTGTTGTATTTCCGAACGCCAAACTTCGACTCATCAATTTGTACAATCTTACCGGGTCCTCCTATTTTGCCAATAGCCTCCTGTTTATCAATTTGGTATATTGTCACCGTCTCCCGGCAATAATTGTACCAGTCGGCGATTGTGTTCATGGATAAACAATGCCCCTGCATGCCTAAGTCCTCTTCAATGGCTGTTTCGTAGCTCCACCGGCGGGTGAAACAATACATTAAATAAAACACCCGCGGGAGTGAAATTTTTGCTTCCTCAAACCACGTGCCTTTTGCCCGGGTAATTCTGCCACGGGCCTGGCGACACGGTGCTTTGTGGCAACGAAAATACCCCACATTCTCGCCAGTCAACTCAATGGTCATTGGTGTACGGTGTCGGGGGCATCTTTTTTCAAGCGGAACCATGTTATTTGCTTCCGCAAATGCAATGCACTGCTCCCTCGTGCCGCACTCTCGCACTAAACGAGGGAGATTCATCCTCTTCAATATCTCTTCCACGTACAAGCGTCTTGGTATGTACTCGCCGTAAAGCTGTCGATTATCGTCGTAAGGGTCCGGCAAGATATCTCCACCTTC
Organism: Scrobipalpa costella; assembly: GCA_949820665.1. NCBI lineage: Eukaryota > Metazoa > Arthropoda > Insecta > Lepidoptera > Gelechiidae > Scrobipalpa > Scrobipalpa costella. Next base: position 12,144,848 of record OX463309.1, read on the forward strand.
GTCCTGGTCGCCGTCTACACGGGGAATGGGCTCCGCGGAGCCCCCCGCCAAGTCATCGTCAGCAGGTAGTTGGTCCATTTTAAACAAAGCGTGGGTCGTCGTTCGGGCAAGGTCCAGAGTCCAAAAAAACGTAAGCCGGGTCGTCGGGGGAAGCAGGTACAAGTCCAGGTAGAGCGCGGGGGTCGTTAGAAAAGGCACAAGAACACAAAGAACAACAGAGCACATTCCAGGTACGCAAGCGCAAAAGGAATGAAGCTATTTTTTTTCTCTGTAAGTTCACTCTTTACGTTCCAATTTATGACAGCTAAAAAATAACACGTCACAAACTTACATACATTTTGACACATCAATGCACTAAAAAGTCAAAGTACAGTGAAATGGAACGTCGTGGTGCGCTTTTTATGCAAAATTTAAACAACAAAAGGGGTAAATGCGCTTTTTTGACACAAAAAACCATAAACTTTAAAAATTCATATCTAAAAAACTACTAGTTTCCTAACGATAATATTTTGGGATTATAATCTTACATCATCTAGCTAACTACTAATATAATCATTATCAACAAATTCGTGCGGCAGTCTACTATAGCCAACCCGATTTTTATTTTTAGGATAATAATTCAGTACTGAAGAAATCTCCAAACTATTGACTCGAGAAGAAGAAGTGGAGTGGACTGTGTTGTTACAAATATTGCCTTATACCTTGCAGAGACTGCTATGTAGAGTTCTACTTGTACCTACTGTGGACAAATGGAGTTAAACTTAAGCAAACTTTTAAACTTAAGCACAGTGTTCGGTGTAAAATGGTTCGTGAAGTAGAAGGAATAGTCAAGAAATCCACCCTGAAATTATGTATCTGACCCAATCAGTCTGCATTTGCCTAAAAGGGCAAACGTCTGTCTATTACATTACCACTGCTATTATTATTTATAGAAGAAAGCAAAGAAGAAAGGCTCACTAATCCTTGTATGCAGAAAGTCAACATTATACATTCATGGCATACCTACTAATAAGAAGATTGTAGAACAGGTGGTGTGTTGCATCAAACTGTAGATAGTAGTAGGTGCCTATCTGTTAACTGTTTTCATAAAAACTTATAACTGAACTTAACTGTTTTCATAGAAACTCATGTTAAAGAGTGGAGCATTAGGTAAGTATCTGAAAAGTCCAAGCATATACAAACATACATACTTAAAATAACACCATTATCCCTGATCTGGAAGAAAAAAAGATTCCGTGTTAAGCCGTTGGACCCGGTCTGCCCTTGATAGTGATTGTTACACAAACCATGTCAGAGGTCTTATTAGCTGTGCTATTAGGTGGTTTAAAAACTGAAACAGTGCTTAAATTAAAATGTATTTAAGTTATTAAAAAAATAATTAAATATTTGCATAGGGTTAGATAGGATTTCAAATAATAGTCATAATTGAACAGAATTCCCAGAATTGATTTAATATTTATTTATATACCAATTTATTGTATACAAAAACATTAAAACAGGACATAAAAAACAAAGACACAACAGGCAATGCTTATTTCTAAAAATAAATTTCTTACAGCAGACCTACAGAAGTGATAATTTTTGAAGCAATAAAATAAAGATAAATTTGTACTTACAAGATGTAAAGTTAATACCTACATATAGATCTTTACTGAAGAATGAAAACCCTTGTTATCCTCAATAAACTTGTTTACCCACTTAGTTATAGATCAATTAAGTAATAACCTACTGAGCTACCTATTTACTGAATAAAGAATGATTTAATTTTATCTATCTAATTTATTTATTGGCCACTGTAAATACCAGAAGTTGGAAATAACAAAAAAAAACTATCAGCAGTTAACAGCCAAGTCATATAAAATCTGATTTATTTAAAAAATATGATTAACTTTAAATACCTACCTAAACCTAGATTTTGATTTTTGATCTCACACCTTATTTGTGCATTCACTACAATTGAGACATATAACGTTTAAACAGTTTTTATGTTGGGATGTTTTTAATCTGATTGCACATTAGGTATGTGAATGAAATTACATTAAATAAATTGGAAAGTAATACCTAAATTTGAGTTGTTTATAATACCTACCTAGCTATTAACATATTTTGGTTAGCAAATACCTAGGTACTATGATTGACTTTACATTGGTGAGTAGTTCTCATAAGCTTTGCAGGCTTTTAAAAAACTTAGAAAATTAAGAAATAGATCCCTATAATAATAAAACTTACAAAAATCATAAAAATCTACTTGAGTAGCCATGTCTGACAAGTTTTGAGGGTTGTTTTAGATTGATCTGCCTAAATTACAATACAGGTACCTACTGAAACCCTTAAATGACTTAGCTGGTTTTTACAGCCCTTCCTCCCGGGCGCACACTGGTTCCATATTGAACATTTTTGGACATTGAGTCCAAGGACAATGAACCGGTATTATTTTTTTTGGAGGTCGCTGGCATCATTTCAAACATTTTATACTCATGATGATTTTCTGTAAAATGCGTATTTTTTAAGTCCTTGATTAATTACTTGCGCCATTCAACCGGATTTAGAATAGAACTTGCCGTAAGTTGTTGTAGAAGTTACAACTGACATTTCTTCATAGACAGATGTTTGCGAATAGTTGCAATAAGCAAAGCCTCAGGCGCATATTTATTTATAGTTTTGATACTGTTTTTTTTCATGTAGACAGATTGCATTATAACAAACACTTATTACTCAAATGATTTTCTAACTAATATGCTTGTTTTCTAAAAACGGTCATCAGTACTACGAACTATATGGCCTGCCCACTGCCACTTCAGTTCTATGTCGGTTACTTTTGTTCGTTTACGGATATAGTCGTTTCTTATTCTGTTGCGTAACGTAACTTTGAGTATAGGTCTCTCCATCGCACGCAGAGCGACTGCGAGCATATTTATGAGACCAATATAAGAGAGAAAGAAAAAAAGGGGCCACGTCTGACTGCCATATGTCATCACTGGTAACACACAGTGATTATATACTTTGGTCTTTAAACACTGTGGTATTTGGGATTCGAAGATATATCGCAACTTCCCGAACGCTGCCCATTGGAGTTAGATTCTTCGACTAATCTCTTTTTCAAAGTTGTATCTACCTAGTTAGACAGTCTGTCCAAACATACATACCGGTCTAAAACTTCTAAATGCCTAGCTTCCGACATGTACTGGTATAGGCTGAACATGGCTGTTATACGTAACTTTTGTCTTGTCCATGTTCATTTTAAGGCCCACTCGTTCGGAAACATTGCGGAAATCATGGAGCATTGTGCCTAGATCGTCCAACGACTCCGCTATGATAACTAAGTCGTCGGGAAATCGAACGTGAGTAATATATTCGCCATCGATGTTGATCTGGCGGAGCGTGTGAATGTGGTCTATAGTACAAAAGCCTTTACGAAAGCGGGCTTGTTCGGGAGGCTGAAAGTCGTCAAACCTGCGCGCGAGTCGGTTCGTAATAAATCTCGAAAACAACTTTTATACGTGACTCAGGAGAGTGAGAGGTCTATAATTCTTCCATAGGGTATTATCACCTTGAAGAACAGCATCACCACTCCTTCGGTCTAGGTTTTAGGAGTGGAATATTCGAGTATGACGAAATTTAACAGCTTCTGGAGGATTTAAGTACCGGTGTACCACCTGCCTTCAGCAATTTAGATGTGATTCCATCTTCACCCAGCGCCTTGTTATTTTTTAGTTCTTTGAGAGCTATTCGTAACCTTTGCCCAGCAGTGGGACACATAACGGCTACATAAGAAGAAGAAGAAGAAGAGAGCTATTCTGATCTCATACAGACTGACATCTGGGATATCTTCGGTATAGTGTCGGGTTAATTTTGGCTCTTGGCTCGTTGGCCAAACTTATGACAGGTTTTTGTGTAGACGTGTATAACTGTCCATAGAACTCCTCAACCTCACTTAACACTTGAATGAAATGAAACTATACTACTCTTATCGATCTTCAGCTTTGTTAGTTAGCTTTATGTAATAGACAGATCTCTAGCGAATACTTTCGAGCCCGATTTGGGTTTCGCTCAATTGCACCCTTAATACGATCAGTATTATACTCGCATGTATCGCGTCTCATGGCTTTTGAGATCTGTCTATTAAGCTACCTAAATTTTGGCATATCAGCTAAAGACTGGAGTCTCATTTCATCTCGATCATTTAAGTGTATGCTCAAAGATTTTTTGTCTTGTCTGGGTTTAACCAGGTCCATTTCCAACTTAAACGTTTTGGAAGAGAGAGTTCATTGCAAAAAGGTTCTCCCATGAAGTCCATCAAGCGCTGCCCTCGACGATTCTGTTGTCCGTATCCAAATTACCCTACTCTCAACTCATCACCATTATTTGTGCCTAGTTTCGCGTTGAACTCCCCCCATAATAATAACGTTAAAGTGCGTACTCGAGATGTGTAAGGCTTTCGAGATATGCTCGTACAAAACCCAACCACAAAACCCTTGGGCTAACCCAAACATCTCATCCAGCGTGCGCCCGCCGCGCCGCTTACGTATAAGTATTCTATGTCAGCATGTCGCGCAGGTTATGGATTTGCTTACTACATAATTATTACCAATACTGAGTGACATGCTGAGCTTGCAACTTACACGCATAGAATACTAAGATATTTTTGTCACTGTGTGTATTACATAACGTTATTATAAAACATCGTACATCATCATCTCCCTAGCCTTATCCCGTATCTCACGGGGTTGGCTTCCTAATCTAGGTGATTGAACGAGAGTACTGGTGTTTACACAGAGCGACTGCCATCTGACCTCCGCAACCCAGAAGGGAAACCAGACCCAATCCTTGATTAGGTCAGAGTTTTCAAGCCACCAATGCTTAGCACTGGCCTCTGATATGGCTTAACGACTAATATCTACGGTACTAAACGATATTAACCGGGAACAACGGCTTAACGTGCCTCCCGAAGCACGGAAAAAGCACCGAATAATCGTACATATGAAATTCGAAAACCGAAAAACACATTGGTACGTGGTGGGATTCGAACCACGACCTCCCGCTCAGGAGGCAGCGGCCCTATCCACTAGACCATCGGGCTCTGTTTTTTTTTTTGTGTATAAAACATCATACATATTAACTAATAAATCAAAGTCATACATCATCTCACACTCTCATTAGCTCCCGCCATAGAGTTAAATGAATAGAATATAATAGAAAACCGTTTATTAAGGGTTCAACACAATACAACAACATGAAAAGTAAAAAAAGACAACAACTAATAAAAAAGTTGAGTAGTTACAAGTTATCGCAAGTGTACCGCACCCCTATATAGGCCCTAACTCAGCATATGCTGTGGTGCAGAAAGTAAATGCAGTTGTGCTTGCTATGGCAGTTCACCTCCACCTCACTATCGGGGAGTAACGAGTGTGGTGCTCATACCCGTATGACCTTCAACGAATACCGTTCGGTAATTCTGAGTATAAGGTATACCACCCTGCTCGATACTCTCTCTATTTACACAACGTTATTGACGAGAGATTTGTGGACAATAAATCCGACACCACCTTGGGAAAGTTGGTCTCCCTCCCGGTAATAGAACAAGTCGTTACTCAAACCCTGTCAGAGGCCAGGGGGCCAATCGCGGTATTTTTCAAAGGTTTTACCATTCAACGTAACGTTTCTGATTCGCATTTGGTTTGTATTTGGTAAATGTCAAAAATGCTATCGCGCTATTATTAAATCGTTGACGTTACCCAAACGTTACCAAAGTAAAACCAAACTTGAAACGTTTAGAGCTTGCAATGAGTATCTTAAAATACTAGGTGTTACTTGCTTGGTCGATGATCGATTGTGCGTTTCGAGTAGCGCGCAGCACTATTATAAAAAGTCAAATAGTGTCAATTTCAACATTTGAAGCCACTGAAGCGGCGGAAGAGTCAAATTATAAGTTTAGTTTAATAAAGTTGAAGTTGAAAACAACTTTTCTTCGTAGTACGAACCTGAGATACGAAGGTAAATACATTTATTGGATAATCTGTAAGTACGTACTTAATAGAATACATAAATAAACAACGTTACATATTCAGATCAGACGCTAACTATTGATTCAATGGTTAGTGAATTTAGTTGTAAGTGCACGATGTGTTTTTATCAATGACGAAGGTTTTTACAGGGACCAAAATATGGATGGACGACGCCACACATCCGTGCGGCAATTGGAAATTTTGGTGGAGTTTGCCGACAGTCACCGTGACTTGGCGCTCGGCAGACTCCGCTCCAAAGAGGCACGGGCCCTTGCAAAGCGGCTTTGGATGGAGTGCGCGGAGATGCTGAATTGCGAGGGCCCAGCAAGGTCGCCGCAAGAATGGACCAAAGTTAGTATACACATACCAAACCTAAATACATCATCAGTGTATTCCTCCATATCCACTGACTCATTGATGTATTCTTTTTCAGGTGTGGAATGATATGAAGAGCAGGGTGAGGGCAGCCTCGGCGGCAACAACAAACGCAGCGGAACTCGCGCACAAGAGTTTCAATGCACAAAGTAAGTAAAAAAAAACCTGCACGGTGCGGGAGCGAACAAATAATATTTGCGAAATTAACTGGCACCAACGGCTTAACGTGCCTTCCGAAGCACGGAAACGCTCGTGTTGTTATACCACTATCGGTCACCCATCCATGACCTGACCACGACTATGGTTGCTTAACATTCATTACCGGAATGAATAAGCTCGAACCACTTCACCAATGAGTGCTTTCTTTTTTTAGACACCAATAATGATAATTTTAAACTTATACTTTTTATAAACATTTTTTTATTATTTTGCCGACAGCAAGTCGAACCGCTCTCGATGAGAGCCGAGCAATGGTCATGCGCATAGAGGAGCTGCGCGCCCGGACTGACAACATGGTGGCCCAGGCTGCGCTAAACCAGTCCCAGGCAGCAAAAGCGCAGTCTGAGGCTGCCCTCATGCAGGCCCAAGCTGTATCAAGCCTGTGCCAGGCAGTCGCCAGCTTGGTGCCTGCAATGGAGCTTTATTTGAAGAGGGAAGCGAGGAAAAGGATACGAAGGGTACGTTTTTTTGGATTTTAAGATGTAAATCACTTTTGTGTACAGATAGAAAATGATGAATTTCGTAAACCTACAGATAGAATATGGTCTAAAATAGACTACATCTTACCGCGGGAAAATATTTCATTTGCACATTTACCTACTTACTTACACTATTATTATTTTGTTTCAGGTATCATCATCTGACAAAGATTAGATTTAAATAAAAAATAAATGTAGTTATTATAATATATATTTCTTTTATTAAAATCAAAATTATAGCTTATGCCAACCTGCTAGGATAAAAAACGTTTCTTTTATTTACATACAATAAATGAATACATATATTTATACATAGATTCCATGGAATACTTATTGAATATCATATGAATCTACACAATGTCGAAATAATAATCTAAGTCTATTCACTATCACTAGAAGAAGATGCGGCGCAAGAAGCTCGCACACTGGAGCACGCCCTGCGTTTAGAATTATTTTTCTTCAATAGTCTTTCTTCTTTAAAATAGAGTTCATGTCGTGTGTGTGTTTCTTGCGCTGCACTAGAAATATCAGAGTTCCATGCCTCTTTGTCATTTAAATAATCGTTGAGCTTATAATAAGCTTTGTTACATAAAGTAACTTTAACATAGCCTTTAAATACAAAATATTCTACCACTCCCTCCAACTAGGCAGGAAAAATATTTCTCTTTCCCAGACTTTGCTGTCGTGGTTCGATCCAGGGTAACTGGCGTCCTCATGCATTATATTTAAATCGCTGTCGCACATCTAGAAAAACAAAAACATAATATTTTATATTCATATATTAATTAAACTAATGGCAACAACCAGTCCACTGCTGGACATGGTCCTTCCTCGATTGGGGGGTATTTGCCTTACTTGCCACGCTTGGTATTACCTTAGGTGGATTGGCAAGTGCAGTGCAAAATATTGTATTCACAGGGAACCCTCCCTCCTGACTATTCCCTGGATCACCCACAGGTAGAAATTGGGTGATGCTAATCTAAGCCAACACCACAGGGCATGACACTATATGATGCTATTTGTAAATAATACTTACTATTAAAACATTCAGGGAATGGTATCCCTTCCTGTTTACATATCGTTCCTCATGATGTTCAGGTGTAACGATGGCAACATGGGTACCATCGATACATCCCAGTACACCTGGCAGTTTTGAAGCTGCATAGAATCTGAAATAATATTGTAAATTTTTAGAGGAATTATGTTTGGTCTTATGAAGGCAGCATTATGCAGATAGGTACTTTAACATATTTTCTCACCGTCTTTTTATTTTATCTCTGTCATCCCTTCTGAAAGGGAATGCGACATGGGCATTTAAAACTTCTGACCTGTTGAGGGCAGTCGTCACTTCATTGATTGCCTTACTGACACTGGATTGGGAGACAGGATGGTATTTACTGCCCCCAACCGGCGTCTGGTATGATCCAGAAGCGTAGAATGCCAATGTGATAAGAATCTGAAACATAATATTTATATATATTTCTTACATTTCATTTTATTGTTGTTAAATTAATTTATGTCTCTCTATATGTGGTAGCTCGTCGGCTTGCATGTGTACATTAAGCTATAAGCCAGTAATTTTTTGTTGCATTAAAAACACTTACCTTGCTCTCAATATCCAGGCTGTCTGATCGACGAGGCGTAGGCATAAAAGGCGTCAATTCCTCCACCAACCCAAAAAACAAGTCAGTGGAGAGCCGATATCTTTTCCGAAAACCGGCTTCTGATAGACAGATCAATTCTCGCCTTATAAACGTATTCTGCCTCCGGGTCGAGGCCCTCTCTGAAGAGACTGATGCCACGTCCACCTCATGGGCACTCTCGAGGGTGTGCAGGTACAGCCCGAGCATTATTTTCGATTTATTTATTTCTTTTATCTGAACGGATGGTTCTAACGTATCACCAATGACGCGGCAAAAGTTGATCGCGACGAACTACAACAAAAACGTTCATTTGACAGCGTCTGAGCCGTACCCAACGGAACGTTTTTGGTTTAAAACGCTGTCAAAAAATAGCGCGATACGAAATGCACACCAAAAGTTCGAACGTTCGCCACACAGCGTAACTTCCTAACAAAAGCCAAAACGCTTACGTTCAAACAATTAGCGCGATACGAAAAGTGCGTAACATAACGTTTGTGGTTTTGGTTTTGTTTTGGTAAATACGTCAAAATTAGCGCGATTGGCCCCCTGTTGAGGGCATTCGTCACTTCATTGATTGCCTTACTGACACTGGATTGGGAGACAGGATGGTATTTACTGCCCCCAACCGGCGTCTGGTATGATCTAGAAGCGTAGAATGCCAATGTGATAAGAATCTGAAACATAATATTTATATATATTTCTTACATTTCATTTTATTGTTGTTAAATTAATTTATGTCTCTCTATATGTGGTAGCTCGTCGGCTTGCATGTGTACATTAAGCTATAAGCCAGTAATTTTTTGTTGCATTAAAAACACTTACCTTGCTCTCAATATCCAGGCTGTCTGATCGACGAGGCGTAGGCATAAAAGGCGTCAATTCCTCCACCAACCAAAAAACAAGTCAGTGGAGAGCCGATATCTTTTCCGAAAACCGGCTTCTGATAGACAGATCAATTCTCGCCTTATAAACGTATTCTGCCTCCGGGTCGAGGCCTTCTCTGAAGAGACTGATGCCACGTCCACCTCATGGGCACTCTCGAGGGTGTGCAGGTACAGCCCGAGCATTATTTTCGATTTATTTATTTCTTTTATCTGAGCGGATGGTTCTAACGTATCACTAATGACGCGGCAAAAGTTGATCGCGACGAACTACAACAAAAACGTTCATTTGACAGCGTCTGAGCCGTACCCAACGGAACGTTTTTGGTTTAAAACGCTGTCAAAAAATAGCGCGATACGAAATGCACACCAAAAGTTCGAACGTTCGCCACACAGCGTAGCTTCCAAACAAAAGCCAAAACGCTTACGTTCAGACAATTAGCGCGATACGAAAAGTGCGTAACATAACGTTTGTGGTTTTGGTTTTGTTTTGGTAAATACGTTAAAATTAGCGCGATTGGCCCCCAGGTCTAGTTTTTTGTTGTGTTGGTAGCCGGATCTCTGCCGGGGATTCTTAGCCACCGTTACCATGCCCGCTACCGTAGACAGGACTAGTGGAGCTGCCGGGGACAAGGGGCCGTGGTTTCGTTGTGTTATCCATGAGGGGAGTTTTCCAGTCACCAATCGCATGGCGGCGTCTAGGCGATTGCAGTATTGTATAAAAGTACACAGAAGGAAGCTGCTGCCCACCCTCCTGGGAAGTTTACCTTAGTCGCCTCTTACGACACCCATGGCATGGTATAGGGTAGTCCTATTCTACGCCGGGAACTACACGGGTGATGACGTCACATCACTGGAATTTAGTTCTTTATTATTTAGACCATTGCTTAGAATTTAAGAAATATTTAAAAAATATTGAGGTTGGGCAGGTAAGTACAATATTGTATTTAAGTTAAATTGAGTTAATTGAAACATTTTATACATATATTTTTTTATATGATCATTGTTTATCGCAACTATATGCAAACATTTGTCTATGAGGAAATGTCAGTTGTAACTTCTACAACAACTTACAGCAACTTCTATTCTAAATCCTGTTGAATCGCGCAAGAAATTTAAAGTTATTATTTTTTCTCCATATTAAAAAATATAAATTATTTTTTATATAGGAGTACCCAAGTTTTTGGAAAATCATTTGAGTGCGAAGTGTTTATTATAGTGCCACTTGTTCACATAAAAAAAAACATTCTACTTTCAGAACAACAATACATATCCGCCTGAAGCTTTGCTTATAGCAACGATTCGCAAACATCGTCTATGAAGAAATGTCAGTTGTAACTTCTTCAACAACTTACAGCAACTTCTATTCTAAATCCGGTTGAATCACGCAAGCTATTGTTCAAAGTATAAATTGTAAATTTTTACAGAAATATAAATAGTATATATCTGTAAAAATACACATTTTACAGAAAATGATCCTCAGTAAAAAATGTTTGTAATGATGCCAGCGACCTCCAAAACAAAAATCATACCGGTTCTTTGACCTTGGACCCTTGGCCAAAAATTTTCAATATGGAGCCAGTGTGCGCCGCCCGTGCGACTGAAAGAACGCCGAGTCGAACTCCCATTCGGTGGACGGGGCGAGAACCGTGACGTCACACGCGTGTCGGCCGGCCGCGAGTGCTTGCAATTTGGATACGGAAGGGGGAAATAATAACTTCGTAATTTATGAAGCGATTTGAAACACTGATTATGTAAAAATAAAAGTGGATGAACTGGATACTTCCCTATTGAAGGAACTCCTTCAATTTAATAGGCACCTGTAAAGCGATTTCAATAGGTACATATTTTTATTTAATCTTTTTGGCTTTTTACGTGATTGTTCGTCTACCACTGCTAGTCCCACGAACGGCATCGCAGCTGATTCATTAACCATTCTGACCTCTGGCAGGTTGTCTAAAAGTGGCAACGATATAATAAGTAAAAGGCATAGAAATATTACTATACTGTGTAGATCAATGGTAAAAGGGCCCTTTTACCATTGATTGATAGTAGGTATATTGTTGAAAAGTGGCGTAAACGAACCGCGGGGTGAAATAGAAACGAAACTTCAAGTTCACATACTTCGCATGTTCGCATAACATGTAGGCGAAATTATTTTGGTTTAGGTACGCATCTGTTACTTCACTACATTAGGTAGGTGCACAACACACTATAAAACAAAGTCGCTTCCCCTTCCTGCTTATGTATGCTTAGAACTTTAAAACTACACAACCGAATATGACAATGCGGTTATTTTTAAATAGATAGAACGATTCAACAGGAAGGTTTGTATGTAGGTTTATATAATACATGCATAACGGTACCGATAACTCAACGCTAAATAAACGAACTTTATGTATTAGTTTTCCCGCTAAACTTTTCCCGCGCATTTATTCCGCCGTTTCTTGATTCTTCTTCTTTTAGATTATTTGGTTTTTGCAGAGCAATAATTGCTCAAAAACAAAAAGCACTGACACTGGCTAAATTATTTAGCCAATATTTAGATAATGATAAGATTATCACTTCCATGCTGGCCTGGGAGCGAGAGAAAAACATAGAATGTGCCAGCTGCATATCCTCCCGGGCATGTTGTAAAAACCAGCTAAAGGATCCGAGGGTTTCAGTATATAGTAATTTAGGCGATGGGCTGACAACCTGTCACTACAGCAATATACCTACAAATCTATCTTAAATAACCCTCCAAATTTGTCAGACGTGGCGGAATTACCTTAGTTTAGGTCGTTTACGCTCTGCCTACCCCATTAGGGATAAAGGCGTGATTATATGTATGTATAAGATTATAAAATCGTTTCCTTACTGACTGACTCATCAGCGCAGAGACTAAAATTCTAAAGATTTATTTTACAACGTAACCATAACCACTCACTATAGAAAGAATTTTTGGAATTTCCACCCCATGCTAGACTAATCTAATGTGCTTGCTGCATTTCCTCCCGAGCATGCTGTAAAAATCAGCCTAGGGGATCCGACGGTTTCAGTGTATTGCAATTTAGGCGATCGGCTGACAACCTTGTCACTACAGCTATATACAAATCTTAATTCTTAATTCTTTATTGTACACACAGATATTCTTAAAATTAACTTAATCTAGATACATTATGTACAAAGGCGAGCTTAACTCAAAATATTTGAGTTGTCTTCCAGCTTACCGTGTGAGAGGAAAAAATATATATAGATAACAGCAGGCAAGAGTGTACGCAAAAACTATAATAAACTACATATAAATATCCTTACATACATAAGTATAAATACTAACTAAATAATTATATAAATAATATTAGTACATACAATACGTGGAATATAAATAAAAATATATTATACACACTTAAATATAGTAAAAATAATTCGACATATGAATACATTTATGAGGATAAGAAATGCTCCTTCACTCTTCTCTTAAAAACATCCAAAGAAGGGCTTGCACGGATTACATGTGGCAAGGAGTTCCACAAACGCACAGAATGCACCGAAAACGAGTTGCCATAACAGGTTGAGGAGTGGGAAGGGATTTTCAGGAGGAGGGATCTAATGGTCCGACATGGTTGCCCACGAGGGACCATATACTGGAAGCGCTCACGGAGGTAAAGCGGAGTGACTGGGTTGTTCAGTATTTGGTACAAAGTCGACAGAACATGCACATCGCGACGTCGACGAATGGGTAGCCATTTTAATTCAGATCTGTACTGCGAAATGTGATCGTACTTGCGTAGCCCATAGATGTATCGTATGCACAGATTCTGTAGTCTCTCCAGCTTATTCAGCATCTCCTCCGTGGCGTCGAGGAAACAGACATCCGCATAGTCAAGGAGAGGAAGAAGGAGGGATTGGGCGAGGACAATTTTAGTTTTAAGAGGTAGGAACCTTTGTAAGCGCTTAAGGGACTGAAAGGAATAATGCACTTTCCTACTTATCTCATTTATATGACTGACCCATGACAACCTGCAGTCAAACGTTACACCTAGATTTTTAGCCTTGGGTGTGTAATTAATAACTGTGCCATCATAAACAACTGGTGAAACATCCTGTGCCTGAAGTGAGTTAAGCATATAAGAGCTACCAATAATTAAAGCCTGTGATTTCGATGGATTCACTAGTAATCCAAACGAGTTAGCCCAATCGCAGATCCTTGCAAGATCGTCATTTAGTTCTGAGACTACCTGTTGCACATCACTTGCCTTGAAATGGCGGTATACCTGCAAATCGTCTGCATAGAGATGATATTGAGAAGAAATAACTGTAGTGAGAGCGTTTATAAAAATCGAAAATAAGAGCGGAGAGAGAACGCCACCTTGAGGGACACCAGCAGAGAGATCACACCAATCCGATGAAGCATCATCAAGGCGGACACTCTGCGAGCGGCCCCGAAGATATGAGTGAAACCAAGTGTGTGCAGCATGAGATACGTTAAGAGATTTAAGGATACCTAGAAGAACATCGAAATCGACAGAGTTGAAGGCGCTACTGAAGTCCAATAGAATTAAAATGGTTAACTCTTTATTGTCCATTGCTTGGCGAATGTCATCTGAGACCTTTAGAAGTGCCGTAACTGTACTGTGGCCTGGACGAAAACCAGATTGAAATTGGCTCAACAGATTATTCCGGTTTAAAAACGAGGACAACTGTCTCTGTACGATGCTCTCCAGGACTTTGGAAAGGATGGGGAGTATAGATATAGGACGAAATTGTGACAAAGAGGTAGGATTGGATATTTTGGGCAAGGGAATGACATGCGCTTTTTTCCACATGGATGGAAAAGAGCCTGTCTTTAAGGAGAAATTGAGGATGTGGGTAATTATAGGAACCAATACGTCAAGCAACGGCAGAATCATCTGAAGATGAATACCATCGTCAACCACCGCCTTGGTGGAGATGGATCGAAGGGATCTCCTAACGTCACTCTCAGCTGCAGGTGAAAAAGAGAAAGATGTACACTTTGGGATCGGTAATTGTAAAATACGATCTAAAGTACTAGATTTGACAGAGTCTTCTAATATAACTGGAGGAGAGGAAAAGTGCAAGTTAAGCGCATTGAGGTCAATATCTAAAGTACATTCATGGGATGACTTACCGATACCCAGAGTTTTTAAGAAACGCCAGACCTGAAAGTTTGGTAAATTTTCAATATTGTGGTGAATGTGGCGTCTTTTGGCATCTCTACACAAACGATTGCAGCGGTTTCGTAGCTTTTTGTAACATTCAAGTTCACCTCAGACGGATTCCGCTTAAACATACGTTTTGCCTTATCCAGTTTCGCCATCATTTTTTTCACCTCATCGGTCAGCCACGGTGCTGGCGGTCGCCTTACCTTCACTCTTTTAATCGGAGCATGGACATTAAAAAGAGCAGTCAATGTCTCACCAAAAGCAGCCACTTTCTCATCAACCGACCGAAGAGTGAATACTATGGACCAATCAGCACTTAACGCATCGGATAACAGAAGCTCCATATTGATACCTCTAAAACTGCGAAGGAGGAGGAATTTAGGTTTGGGTTTCGGAGGGCGGATTTTATAAGATAAATAGATAAGGTCGTGATAGGAAAAGGGAGCATTAAGCTGACCATGATTAGCGACCATATCGGGATTGGAGACTAGGATTAGATCTAACAAGGTTGGATTTGGATATTAGGGGGCATGGTGAGTAGCAGATAAAGGGAGAATATGCAGGTTAAGGGAGCTGATTATGGAACGGAATTTATCGGCACGGATTTGGGCTTGTGCTGTATGGCCAAGAAGACATGTGTTAAAGTCACCTAAAATAATGGTGTGATCGTAAAGGGGGGCAAGCATTTCAAGTTTGCATTCCAACGAAGTAAAGTAGTCGATGTTGGATGGAGGACTATAGAAGACACCCAATAAAATCTTTGAATGCTGGAAGGTAACCTCTAGAAATAAGTGTTCAGCAGACTGTGAATAAACACTAGGGGAAGCATCGACCACTTTACAGGGAATGTCCGCTCGAAGATAAATAGCAACACCGCCTCCTCCCTTATCCGTCCTGTCATTGCGTAGAAGTAGATATCCCGGTAAAGGATACTGAGTGGATGCGAGAGGGGGCTTTAGAAATGTCTCTGAGATAAGAACTGCGTCCACAACAGCGCAATCAAAGGAGGACAGAAGGTCAGAGTAGTGTGCCGGAACACTTTGCGCATTTATGTGCACGATGTTAAAGTTCCTAGCTTTACTTTGCAGTGAGGATTGTAATAGATCACACAGGAGAACTGAGTCATCAGTGAAAGCGCTAGCATAGTCCTTATCAGACGCACAAGAAGAAGAGCAGGAGAAAAACGAGTCGTCAACATCATGCATAAAATAAAATAAATAATTTAAAAATATAAAATAAAATTGTAAAAAAAAATAATTAAATAAACCTACTTGACTATGATAAAGGTACTTAAATAGTGGCCTTGGCCATAATACCCGGCTTTTAAGTATAAAAATAACAATTAATTTTATCCCCTCACATTTAATAGAGCTCAGCAAGCTAGTAGCCAGTCTCAAATTGAAAAAATAAATAAATTAAAAAACACTAGACAAAGACTAGGCTGCAAGGGCTTGTGCGCTTTGCCTATCTAAATGGAAAAATGGTAATTAAAAAAGTAAAATAAAAATATATGAAATAAATTAAAATTAATATGTATCAAAACGCAACAAATAAACGTCATAATGACAATGACAGGCAAGGCATGACATGACACCAACATAACCTAGTATTTACTATTTACTGCCTTGCAAAATATAAATTTGGAAATAACTTTTTGTAATTACCTTAGACATGCGTGAGTTGAAAATATTATATGAAAACAAAAGTATAAAGCTACCAAATACGGAGGGCAGTTGGCAGTTTGTTTACTTTGGCGTTTCGGATTTCTGCTTCGAGTTGCTGGCTTTGGCCGATGGCTGCATTCGAAGTCCCGACCTGGTTCGACTCGGTGCTGACTTGCCGCCTGCCTCGCCAGAAGCTGGGACGCCCTTATCCGTCTCGATCTGCGCAGGAACGTGAGCAACAGCACTATGTTGTGGCGTCGGGAACCGCTCAATAAGCGCCTCAAGCTCGGACAGGCCTTCAACCTTGCGTCGAGATTTATCTGGGAGAAGAATAGTGATCCTGCCTTCTGTGGTCCAGCACTGCTTGACGCCGAAATGTTCGCGAGCTCGTTTAAAGACGTCGTGACGTGATTTTGTCAGGAACTCAGATATGGTGACACCCGAACTCTTGAGGCTGGTTTTGCTATCCCACACGAGACTGCGTTTACTGAAGGCCTGGAAGCGAACCAAGATAGGCCTTGGTTTATTGTGGTTTTTCCCCAGTCGGTGGCAAGATGATATATCAGCTTCAGTAAAATCGACCAACTTCATTTGTCCGGTTATCACCTTACAAACTGCATCCTCAGGAGATATTTCCTTATTTTCTGGAAGACCATGAATCAGTAAAATCTTCCTGCGTGAAGCCATTTCATGTCTGTCGAGTCCAAGATGTAGAAGATCAACCTGCTTCTTAAGCATATTAAGAGTGTCCCACATCTGCTGCTTGAAGTCATTGAACTCACGTGAAAGGGCCTCAGTACTGCTTTGTGAAAGGCTGGCATCTATCTTCCTCTGAAACTGCTCCATATCAGCTTTAAATACAGCGCCCAATTTAGACAACTCGCTGTAGAGTTCCATATTGTGAGGTGGATTATAGGTAATTTGTAGTGGGTAAATTCAAAGGAAATGTATGTGTCTGGGTGTAGCCAAGGTTACAGCAACTTATTCACTCATAAGGTATTCAAATCTATCTTAAATAACCCTCACAATTTAGTCGGACGTGGCGGAACGACCTTTGTTTAGGTTGTTTACGCTCTGCCTACCCATCATCATCTCCCTAGCCTTATCCCGTGCCCCTGGGGTCGGCTACCTAATCTAGGCGAATGAACGAGGGTACTGGTGTTTACACAGAGCGACTGCCATTTGACCTCCGCAACTCAGAAGGGAAACCAGACCCAATCCTAGATTAGGTCTGAGTTTTCAAGCCGCCAATGCTTAGCACTGGCCTCTGATATGTAATAAATATCTACGGTATTAAACGATATTAACCGGAATCAACGGCTTAACGTGCCTTCCGAAGCACGGAAAAAGCGCCGAATAAACGTACATATGAAATTCGAAAATCGAAAAGCACATTGGTACGTGGTGGGATTCGAACCACGACGTCCCACTCAGTAGGCAGCGGCCCTATCCACTACACTATCGGGCTCTCTACGCTCTGTCTACCCCATTAGGGATAAAAGATTGTATGTATGTGTGTTTGACGAATTTTTAAGTTAAGATTTTGAATTTTGGTGTTTGGACTAATAATTAAATAATAAAGAATACATGTTTCAGCGTTCTTGGATTTATTACCCCTAAGGGAGTTAAATAGGAGTTAGTAGTTTGTATGGAAATTCCGCCAATTTCAAAGTTAGGATCTTCCAATTTCGTGTTTAGAGGCTTATGTTTAAAAACTGATATAAAACTGTATCTTCCGATTTTGTGTCAATTATTGGTTTCATTTTACTACTAGGTAAACAAATTATTATCACGGGAAAACTCTCTGAGTCGCGGGTGAAACCGCGGGGTGAAAAGCTAGCGAGTCAAGTGCTCAACACATGGTCAACACCATGAACGACTAGAGCACTAGAGTTAGTCGTCCATCTTCTTCTGAGCGAGTGGATTATCGAGTCGAACAACCAGATGAACCCTGGTGTCACGAGTGTTCAAACCGCCTAAACATCTATTAGGCCTCTGACATGATTCAAATAACGACCACTATCAAAGACAGCGACCGGGACCGACGGATTAATCTGCCCTCCGAAGCACGGAATCTTTTTTCTTTTCGGACAATCGGGTAATTCAGCCTGCAATGTCCTAACCAAACTGAGGAAAACATCACTAACTGATAAAATGACAAATATCAACTTTGTGTTTCCTCCCTGGGAATCGAACCCAGGACCTCCGGATTGTAAGCCCATGGCTCTGTCCATTAGACCACGGAGGCAGCTAGTGCGTCCATGATCAACAGCATTATGTCCCTCTACCTACATGGAGGAATACTGAGCAATTCAGGAATTAGTTACCTACTTAAAAAAAAAAAAACTTTGATCAGAGAGTTGTTTCCGACGCTCAAGAAGAACTAGTAAGCAGTGGCATAAACAAGATCATACTGTAAGTATACCTTAATAAGGCTGGTTATCCAAAATTACTGAGTAGGTATCCTCCTTTTAAAATCCAGGGGCCAGCACTATTTCTTTGGATAGGTAGTTAAAGATATAAAAGCTTAGAATATAAAAGTGTGTATAGTATTATCTTTTAGTATTCTGTTTTCAGCAATTTTGTTTACCAAGTATAAAGGTATTTTTATACACTATTTGTCATGTCATGAACAATAAAACACTAATGTAATAAGTACTTGTGTTTTTATTTATCTGCACAGCATAAAACAAACAAAAACAAATTTTCTTGCTAATGGTACAGAATATATAATAGTACTACATATAATGGATCACTCACAATAATTATGATATAATTAAGAGTTCAGTATCTTACTATAGTACTTTATTTAAAAAAATGTATAATAATTGGTTTATAATAATTTATATTGTACTTAGTTCTAACAATCTTTTCTATATGTATATTCATTCATATGTGTAAACATAGGATCTAACAATAACTGACAATAACAATTCAAAGTACATTGCGAAGCAGACAATCTTTCTTATATCGGCCCCTGGCAACTATGATTTCTCCTTATTTTTTGTTAGTCCTGATAGGAATATTTCTATCTTCTGACAAGTTGTGAACAGTAAATGCTTTCTGTCAGTTTTCTAACTGACTAGGTATAAGACAATAACTGATAGTTCCAGCATAGGCTCGCAAACAGTATGATAACAATCCATCGGAAGAGTCCGTCAAACTAACTTATGGTACACTTTAGGCATGTTTGTAGGTGCTCCAAGAAGTTTGCTGGGAGGTAGGATTCTTGAGAACTGAAACATGCAAAATCATATGGTAAGTAACTATATCATACACTGTCAGCTGTGAAACCCACTGCTAAATAAGTTTTACTGTGGGAATGGTCTACCTTTCCGCAATGAAAAGTAGCCTATGTTAGGGGCGGTTTACATTAGGACAGTTGTAAGTACAGTGCATAAGTTGGCTATCAAATTGACATTTACACGGTTCCAGTACCCAGTTCTATTTTGATTCAAGTTGAAAGCCGAACCGTTTACACATTTCCACTTACCAACTATACTTACAGCTTGAACCATTTAAACCACCCTTTATACATGCATAATATGGTAGAGAAACACTGATAATTTCCGTGCGAAGCCGGGGCGGGTCGCTGGTTATAATATAAAAATTAAGTAATAGATGTGCTCGTGAAACAAGCGATCTTTGAATTGCTGTGTAAACTTGTAATTTAATACAACTCACCCACATTCTTTAAAGAATAGCACGCGCTACACAAACAAATCTACTCTCTTGCATTTCTCGATCTCAATGTTTTCTTTTCTTGGAGTCTTCTTTGGAAATGCTTTCCTTTATTTTTTCCAGGCATTCCATACGTTATCTTATCCTCGAAACTAAGTTTATAGAATAATTAAGGTATTTATTTACAACGCAAACAACGTTTGTCAAGTCGCTGAAAATGACACTTCAAAGGTCCAAATCGAGATAATTTTAAATCGAGAAATATACGCTACCGCGCTTGGTACCCCTCTAACGGAGGTCATTGACGTTACATCAATTCTCGTGGTGCGTACTCGCATGGTGAGTATTCCGCAAGCGCTTGATGAATTCGCACCACGGTTTTTAGCGACATGGGCGTGTTGTGATTTCCGCAAGCGCTTGATGAATTTGCAGCAGTGTAATCAGCAGCACGGGAATACGCAGCATGTGAATTGACGACACGTTACTTACATCCATTCTCGTGGTGCTGATTCACATGATGCTGTTTATATGACGCCAATTCTCGTGGTGGGCATTGATGTTCCCCGATACACCAAGCGCCAAGAAATGAAGTTTGATATTTGACATTGACAGGTAACTGCTTGGGTTGCCATATAAAAATCGTAGTGTTAGTTCCATTTTACGCCACGCCGCCGGCTCTCTTTTCGAACAGACTCTACCGATATTTTTTCGGCACAATATAGTACTCGTCATGCTGCAACATCAGCGGCTGGTCGTAGAGGCGTTTCTATTGAACTGATTAAGACAGCTGCAGGTTGGTGTGGCAATTCTTTAATATTTGGTAAATTCTATAACCGGCCAATTGCCGATAACAACGATAACGTATTTGCTGAAGCTGTTTATACACCTACTACATCTAGCTAGTATGATTAAGGTCTATTAGGTATTATATCATAATTTTGCATGAATAAAACATTTTTTTTGTTAACAAACTTGCTTTGTTTTGTCTTAAGTTTAAACACTATTTCCCATAAAAAAAACACTGTAAACATCTACTTGGTGAATTATAGTAAATCTCGAGGATGCAGCAGCGAAGTATAATTAAAGGTTAAACAAACTTACCTGAAGTGAAGTTTGACCATAATTATACGAGCTGCTGCATCCGAAAAGATTTATTAACCCGCCCTGTCCCAATTATTGAGACTGCGTTCAATTAACCCATATTATTATTTTTTTTTTTTGAGAAATAGGTAACTCTCTAAAAAAATTACAGACGTCAGGCGCATGAGCCGAGACGCGGGGCGGTGCGGGGGTGGGGGCTGGAACCGGACCCTAGGGACTGCGGAAATCGTTTTAATTCTTTATTTTAAGCATTTTAGCTCTAAAAATTGTGTTCGGTGCGTAGTACATTGAGAAGTGAACTACTTGGTGAATTATAGTAAATCTTTTCTTCAGGTAAGTTTGTTTAACCTTTAAATATCTGTGTTTGATATTTTTTAAATATTACCTAAATTTACTTTGGCATCTTTCTTGAGGCTGCGCTTGAGCACAGAATTAATATTGGCTTGAGGCTGCGTAACGCGCTGAACGAGATGTGAACGAGACCCAAAAAGGCCCTGCTTTCAGATCCAAACATAGTTTTTTAAAGTTTCATATCAAAACAGTGTTGCCAATAAAGCTCTAAAAAAACTAAATTAAGATCTATTTATTTCTAATGAATCAGCTGAACATAAAATGCATATAGCTAGGCGTTGTGGCTTCTGCTGCGACTTATGCTGAGTCAGTCTTTTTTCTCTGGCGCAGTGTACTGTACTGACATTACTATAACTGCTATGCTATGTATAGCATAGCAGATATAGTTATGTATATACGTTGTTTACATGTTTTAGGCGTTGTTGTAATGATGATTATTTTGTGTTTTGTACTGTGAACTGGAGAATAAAGTGTTTTCTATTATATTCTATTCCAATTCTTTTTTATTAATAATATTGGCCTCGATTCGGCGTAACATACAACAAATCTTAACTAATAAATATATACATACCTGTCACGTCCCGTTAGTTGCGAACAGATAGGAACAGTAATATAAATGGGCTTATTTTAATCCTGTCAATTAGGATTTGTTCATTTTATGGATGTAAATGACACGTCTTAGTCAATACCCATTATTTCTTTCATCTTTCACATCGTACCGCGCAGCCCGTTTTGTGCAGCGCGTAATTCGTGTCATTGACATGGATTCTCGGTTTGCACACTTTTTGTCGCGAATTGTTGGGTTGCATTTTGTTGTTATGAATAAAATTTACGCGGTTCATAAAATGCAGATGGTAATTGGCGACAAATTTAATGCAAAACAAGAATCCGTGTCCAAATAAGTACATGACGTGAATTACTTGTTGCGTGTTTTTGGCTGCGTACTCTCGAAGCGCTGCGAGAGGGTGCAACACGAGAGTTCACGACGGGGTCACACCATTTTGTTTTTAAAAAGAGTAGAGTTGTACTAAGATCATTTTATTGGATAAATCAAATCGATTTTCGTTTAGGAAATTGCCGTATTGAAAATATTTTTGAAGTTAATTGTGTTTTGATTCTTATATTCATTTCAAGTTTTAATGGGTATTTCAATAAGTCTACGTAGATGTTGAGATGTAGTAAAATAGGCTGTGGGTGGTGGTATTAACAAAATTGTTTTTTATTTGAAAGCCTTAATTAATTATGCCAATTTGTTTTGGTCAATCACATTGTTTAATATTGTGCAAGGGTTTGACACCCTGACAACCCAAATTTTCAACGATTTCGACAAAACTTGGTCGATATCGCAAAGGTAGCTGTCAAATCTGGCTTGCTGTGGGCCACCGCCGCGGGCACGGCAGCGGCAGTCTGCTGACGGCACGGTCAGGTACACGGCCAGCGGTGGCGGACAGTTGTAATCCTTCAAACTGTATGAAAGACCGCACACTGGCGCGGCCAAAAGCGCGGGCAATTCACAACCGGCCGCGGCAGTCTCTCAGGCCGCACGTGTCGTGATTTTTTACAACAGTCCACATGTCCGCATGAGACCGCAACTGGCACTCCCTCAGGCCGCACGTGTCGTGATTTTTTACAACCGTCCACATGTCCGCATGAGGCCGCAACTGTCAAATCTGGTGCGCTACGTAGTAA
The DNA here is from genome assembly GCA_949820665.1 of Scrobipalpa costella. Lineage (NCBI taxonomy): Eukaryota > Metazoa > Arthropoda > Insecta > Lepidoptera > Gelechiidae > Scrobipalpa > Scrobipalpa costella. The sequence continues at coordinate 12,168,101 of OX463309.1, forward strand.
ATGCTGCTGTGGGCTGCCAACGCAGGCCGCGCCAGTGAGCGACAGGCTGAGGCATTAGTTGTTTGTTATCGGCCTGACCTGTAGACTTGGTGCTATAGGAATTTAGTCCAGATAAAGTCTAGCAGACTAAGATCATAAAATCTTGGTAGCAACTTTGTAAAATTTTTGCGAGAATTTTGCAGAAATTTAAGTAGTGCTTCTAAAATTCATACATACATATAGTCACGCCTTTATCCCTAATGGGGTAGGCAGAGCGTAAACGACCTAAACAAAGGTCGTTTCGCCACGTCTGACAAAGCTTTGAGGGTTATTTAAGGTAGGTTTGAAGGTATATTGCTTAGTGACAGGTTGTCAGCCCATCGCCTAAATTACAATATACTGAAACCCTCGGATCCCTTTGCTGGTTTTTACAGCATGCCCAGGAGGAAATGCAGCTGGCACATTCTATGTTTTTCTCTCGCTCCCAGGCCAGCATGGATGAAAAAAAAATAAAAAATAGTAAAATAAGTAATTCTAAAATTCATACGCCTATAAAAACCTCAGAAAATTTTCAAACATTGTTATTTTTATTATATTTCCAAACAAATTTTTATTATGATTCCTTTCAATTAAAAAATAATTTTGACACTGCACACACAGCTTGTTTTATTCCATTTAGAGCCCATTTAGAGCCCCGTGGTTCGATTCCCACCACGTACCAATGTGTTTTTCGGTTTTCGAATTTCATATGTACGTCTATTCGGCGCTTTTTCCGTGCTTCGGCAGGCACGTTAAGCCGTTGGTCCCGGTTAATATCATTTTGGTCTCGGTTAATATCGTTTAATACCATAGATATTAGTCGTTAAGCCATGTCAGAGGCCAGTGCTAAGCATTGGCTGCTTGAAAACTCAGACCTAATCTAGAATTGGGTCTGGTTTCCCTTCTGGGTTGCGGAGGTCAGATGGCAGTCGCTCTGTGTGAAAACCAGTACCTTCGTTCAATTCCCTAAATTAGGAAGCCGACCCCGTGAGATAAGGGATAAGGCTAGGGAGATGATGATTTGTTTGTGTATACGAAAATCAAAAATATTTTTTTCTGTCAATGGTAGTATCGGTAGTATATGCAGAAAATATAAATAAGTACGCCGTGCCCTAGCCGGGCATGAATAGATATCACCTATACAAAAAAAGGCTTCTATATCCTTAAAATCAAACGTAATGAAAAAGAAGTTGGAAAATATTAATGCTTATGCACTTTTCATTTTCTATTTTTCAGACAAAAGAAACAGCTATATTTCCATATAAGTTAGTAGTCTTGCTATTCCTATTGTTTTCCAACTACCATAATAATGTGCCTGATCATTCAGCAGCGTAATCTATCTTCTAACAAATCCCAAAACATAACCAACCATTCAGCACGTTTTTAACTGAAAAGTATCACAAATAAATAATCACAATAAATCAATCAATCTTCCATGCTGGACTAGGTGCGAGAGAAAAACATAGAATGTGCCAGCTGCATTTCCTCCCGAGCATGCTGTAAATACCAGCTAATGGATCCGAGGGTATTGCAATATAGGCGATAGGCTAACAACCTGTCACTACAGCAATAAACATGCAAATCTATCTTAAATAACACTCAAAACTTTGTCAGACGTGGCGAAACGACCTTAATTTAGATCGTTTTCGATCTGCCTATCCCTAATAGGGTATTAGGGATAAAGGCGTGATATGTATGTATCAATCAATAATAAATACAATAAAACAACATTAAATACCACATTAGAAGTCGATTTCAGAATTGCGGGCTATGAACGATTCACATCTCTGAGGAAAGGTCAATGACATGACACGAATTACGCGCTGCACAAAACTTGCCGCGCTCTCTCGATGCGCTCAGTAATTGAAGTTTCTTTTAAAACACGAATTATTTGCTGCATTTTTTTGTCGCGAATTACATTTTGCACATTTTCTGTCACCAATTGTTGGAGCGCTTCGAGAAAGTTCAAAAAATAACCCGCAACACAAAAAATGCAGACCGTATTTGGTGTCAAAAATGACACGAATACGCTCTGCATTTTACGTGTTGAATTTTACTTCGCGCGCAAAGATTGACGCGTATTGTGGCCTCTCCGATTGATCACCATTTAGACTTTCTCGGATGTTGCTGTGGCGACCAAAAATTGCCATTTGCGACTGGTCGCAATTTAGGCTATCTCGAAAAAAATATTAGGTGATATTAGGCTACTTAAAAAATATCATCATATAGGATAAGAATACGAACAAAATGGGTTCAAGCACAAGGGGTTTCATAATAATCCTTGGAAATTTCTAAAATCATTTCACCCATGATCCACCCTCTTGACTCAAGATTTTGAGATCGAACCAAATTATTTAAATAACATCCCTACTGAAAAGAGAAGGGATGGGTCTCAAGAATTTAAAATAGTAGTTTTTAGACTATTCGTAAATTATTTTGGCGATTTTAGGTTATATCACCTTGGGCGACTTGAAATTGACTTTTCAGCGGCAACACTGGTCAATTGTCAATGTCAAGTCAGGTCTTAGATACCAGGCCAAGACACTTTAAAAAAAAAAATGTCAAGTCAATCTGTCAATCAAAGTCAAGCCAAAAAAAAATGCCAAATCGAAATGTGTGCGAGTGACCGTGGTGCGCGTATATATTAATTGTTAATTTCACTTAAATCAGTTTAATTGTTGTGCTGCAAAGATACCTATTATGTTTTATTTCGGTTTGTTCTTGTTGAAAGACCAAAATTTTTCTCAAGTTATTACTGATTGCTTCCGCAAGTCAATGAAGTCCAGCGTGTGATCATTGTGGGTTTACCTATTATATTGTGATTGTGGGAATCTTCTCGAATTTCTCAAAGATGTTCCATTTTCAAAAATGTTTTGCTTTTCATAAGGTTCTGAGGTATCTCAACTTCAATTTTCAATGTTTTCTTGTTGAGGTTACATGATGTGGTGCTTTGTTTATTTATTCTAATGAAACCTTTGTTACAATAACATCCTTTATCTTTCGCCTCCATTAAGCTAAATACCGTCTGCCCTAACAAAAGCAGATTGCAATTGTATTTGGTTTTATGGAGAAGAAGTAGAGGAAGATGTTATTGCAAATGGTACAAAGAGTTTTGGTCTCAAATGGTTGTTTTTAAGTAGACTTTGTGCTGGGGGAACTTTTAATACCAGTATCCCCTGTTTTCGGCTGAGGAGAATGTGTGGTTTAAGTTTTTTACTTATTTTCTTATCATACAATACAATACTTCATATTTATAAAACCAAAATCAATTTTGAAAGAAAATAAATCAGTACCCTATGTACAATACAGGCTAGGTTAGCTTGTTTGCCTATCTTGGCATTGCAGGTCTGCTTTAAAGTTCAGTCTACTTGTGTCCTAGCAAAGTTATTGAATCACACCAAAAATAACAGAATATTTGTAGCGGCTTACTTGTTTTTGTTGCACATGGTGGGATGTCAATGTTTGGAGATACTGTTTTTAAATGTTGATGTAAGGTCAGTCAGAAATGCCTAATACTTGTCCTAAATTTATCGAAATTCAAGTAGGTAATGGAGGGAGAGGCTAAATACCTAATCTGGAGGAGACACTAAATTTAATTTCAGGGTGGTTACAAATTGTCTTTTTTGATGAATCTCATTACAACCAGAAGATGGATAATTGGGGTTGGAGTGGTTCACATTTATTTTATTTTGTATTTCAAGGAAAACCAACAGCTATCATCAGCTATTTTTTAAACACATTAAAATAAACCAGCTAAAAGTTACACTTGGGTGAGATTTAAAACCATAGTCTTTGGGGTACCATGCAGACACTCTAACCACTGAACCACCAAGTGATTCAACCCAACCAGTGAAACACATAGCCTGTTTGAAATGTCAATTCCGTGGGTTCAAATCCCACCCAAGTGTAAATTTTAGCTTGTTTATTTTCAAAGTGTCAAGTCATATACACGCATAATGAGGGAGACCTTTAACTAAATAGGTTCAAATTCACCACTTCCTCTTATTAGTGGGGGTTTATTTAAAATAAAATCCAGATTTTGTAATTATTTATTTTATAATGTACGCTATAAGATAAATAGGCTATAAAAAAAAAGTTTTACACATTCAATCAACTTAAGAAAACAATTACAATTTACAAATCTCCGCAATTACAAAGTTGGCTAGGTGGTTGTAGTTATCTTTTTGAAGACTCTGTACATCACCCTTCATATTCAATGCGTTGGGTGTGGGTAGGGTTACCAGGCCTAAAACTGAAAAATCCTGTCTGCCAAGTCTAAAAATCCTTTGAAAAAAAAAGCCGGCCATATGTGTATAAGTAAATAAAAATCACAGATTTAATAACGTTTTTATTTATTTTATTTAAATTTACTATTTACTAGCAACCGCTTTCAAAAAGTTTGTTTTTCCAGCTATTTCGCAATAAAATTGTTCGCTCGACACGTGCTTATAGTTGTATTGCGTAAGCAATATGGCTCTTACTGACTCCATTGATAGTCTGTTTCTATCTTTGGTCCATTGTGAAGTCATAAGAGAGCGAAAGACCCCCTGTTCCACCTATCCCCCCTGGCCTATCCCACCTAGGAGGGAAGAACGGATTTTTTTTCCACTTTTCTCTACTAGGGGGGATACTACTTCCACATATTTCTACTGTGACAAAGTACAGTTCAAAAGAAAAACAAAGCTCAAAGAATTTATGACACAAATTTAATGGAAATTAAAAAAAAAAAAAAACAGTACTCGTAGAGGAGCTTCTGTTCAAAAGGAGATAAATACACCATAAGAGAATTTTCAGAAAAGCAATATTTCTGATATTTAGCTGAGTAAAGCTTATAGTTATGTTTAAAAAAAGGTGATGGGTAAGTATCAACACCACAGTTCAAAATCATGGCAATTCATTTTTTTTTAATAGCATGGTATTTTATAAAAAATAAAAAATGTTCGGAATTATCGCTTTTTGGTCAGAATTTCAGATTTTAACTCCTTTTGTTTCATATGCTTTGTAAATATCTCCTTTTGATTCAGATAACTTTGTAAATAATCTCTTTTTGATTCAAATAACTTGTAAATATTTTAATACTGAAATAAAACATTAAAAAATGGTTAATTCTTTATTTTCATTGTTATTATTATAGAAAGACACAAAAAATTAAAAATTAGACTCGGATGTGCCCCACATCAGGTTCCAGGCAAATACAGCTGCTGTCATCATCATCACAGACTCGGTGTAGTTCAGTTTCATCATCACTATCAACAGCGGTATTAGCATCGGTGTGGTCGGCTCTCTCCAACCTTGTTGGAGGGGGGAGGTGGTGTCGAGGCATGGCCTCCTTGCCACGGCAAACAACGCCCCACGTAACAACGTGGGGGTCCTGGGGTTGGGGATGCGGAGCATCCCTCTCGTCACATCCTCGATTCTTCGCCGTCCGCGTGATCAAGCCCACCGGGTGGATCCCCGTTCGGGGAAGCCCAGTGAACGATCAGACAGCAGGACGGCGTCGAGGCGTCATGTGTCCGGTGGGCGTGTTTCTCCCCCCGTGCGATCAAGCACCCCCACCCCATCCAGGGTATCGGGGGGGCGATCAGCGACGGGCGGCACGCGAGGTCTTGCAGATGGGCGTGTTTCCCCCCCCGTGCGATCAAGCACCCCCACCCCGTCCGGGGTATCGGGGGGGCGATCAGCGACGGGCGGCACGCGAAGTCTTGGTCAGGTGGGCGTGTTTCTCCCCCCGTGCGGTCAAGCATCCCCACCCTATCCAGGGTATCAGGGGAGCGGCCAGCAACGGGCGGCACGCGATGTCTTGTCCGGTGGGCGTGTTTCTCCCCCCGTGCGATCAAGCATCCCCACCCCATCCAGGGTATACGGGGAGCGATCAGCAACGGGCGGCACGCGGTGTCATGTTCTGGTTTCGCCCGCTGGCGCGATCAAGCCCCCCGGGTGATTCCTCGTGGGAGGAGGCCCAGTGAGCGATCAGCAGCCAGCGGTACGTGGCGGCCCTACGGGCCTGGCGTCGTCTGGGCATCCTCGGTCTCCTCCGGTATGGAGACCAAGTCTCTGGGGTATGCCTTACCGTCAGGTGGTCGCGCGTGCTGGGGCGCCAGCTCCCGGATGTGCTGGAAGTCTGACGCGTCCGCCCGCGCGAACATGCTGGTGGCAAGGCGGCGGATGAAAGCGTCCAGAGACTCGATCTTGAGCCCCCTGGAGATGGTCTCGTTTCTCACGAAACGAGGGGCTTCAACTATGGTGCGCAGCGGGATGGACTGCTGCGCTCGGAGGAGATTTTTGTTGGTGTCGGATGCCAGGGCATACCACGCGGGCGCGGCGTATGTAAGCCTGGGGCGGATATATCCCTTATATACTCCGAGCTTGACTCGGAGCGGGAGGGAGGACTTCAGCACGGGGCGGAGCTTGGCCCGTGCAGCCCGCGTGGCATGGACGACGGTGTCCACGTGTTGGATGGTGAGGCCTCGGTCAATCGTCACGCCCAGGTACTTGACCGTGGGAGACCAGGGGATCGATTGACCGAGGAAGGTCAAGTTTGGCGGCAGGCGCTGCGGCGGTAAGATGCGCGGGCCGCTCACAATGATGGCCATGGTCTTGCTGGCGTTCGCGGCCAGGCGCCACTTGCCCAGCCAGTCTGGGAGCAGGTCCAGGGTCTTCTGCATCCTCCTCGAGGCAAAGTCTGCTCGGATAGAGGACGTAACATAGGCTGCGTCGTCAGCGTACAGTGCGAGTACCGTTCTGTCGCCGACCGGGATGTCGTCGGTGTAGATGGAGTACAGTGCCGGCGACAGGCAGCTGCCTTGCGGTACTCCGGCACGTATGGGCCTCTCAGTGGATATTTGGTCCTCTATCCTTACTCTGAAGCTCCTGCCCTCGAGGAAGGAGCTCACCAGGCGGACCAGGCGTCGTGGGATGTTACGCATGGCCATCTTGTGGGTCAATCCGGTGTGCCACACGCGGTCGAAGGCCTTCTCCATATCCAGGAATACTGCAACCGAGTGCTCCTTTTTGTTGACGTTTACCGCCATGTGGTGCAGTATCCTGGATAGCTGGTGGGTAGTCGAATGCTCTGCCCGGAAGCCGTGCTGCTCCTGGCGTGGCGTGAAAGTAGGCGTCAGGAACCCCAGGGTCAGTCTCTCAAAGACCTTTGAGATTGTGGGGAGAAGTGTTATTGGGCGGTAACTCTCGGGCTTCTGTGGGTTTTTCCCGGGCTTAGGTAGGACTATAACTAACCCTACCTTCCACGCCTCCGGGAAATGACTCGTTCTGAGGATGCCATTGAACAGGCGAGTTACCGCCGCTATGGCTCTCTAGGGCAGCTGACGCAGCGCCATGTTGGTCACGCCGTCGATGCCGGGGGCTTTCCGGGGCTTCGCTCTTCGCAGGGCGCGGGCTACCCTACCAGGGGAGAGGACCATCGGGTCTTCAGTGGCTTCCGTGGGCTGGGCCAGGAACACGTCGATGGATGCGGCGACTGTAGCGTCGTGCTCCTGGTTGGTGGTCGGGTTAGGCTGGAACTGCCCCTCCAGGCACTCCGCGAATATCTCGGCCCGGTCCTCTGCTCGGTACCTGAGGTTGCCGTCAGCGTGCCGCAGCGGTCTGATAGGCTCCTTGGCTCTCGTGAGCTGACGGCAAAGTCTGTGCGTGGCACCCCAGTCTTCACCGCACTCGTGGAGCAGGTTCTCCCACCGGTCAGTGCAGACGGCCTCCAATTCCAACCAGATCTGTCTCGCTAGGCGATTCAGTCTGGTCTTCATCAGAGGCGACCGGCATCTCTGCCACTGCTTTCGCAGGCGTCTCTTTTCCTCCACCATCCTCGCGATCTTGGGCGGGAGTGGCTCAAGCCGATTACCTGCTGGGCTGGTGGAGGTGGCATGGTCGATGGCGGCCTTGATCTGGCTCGTGATGGTGCGGGCCAGGTTGTCAACGTCGGCAGCAGTGCTGACTGGGGAGGAAGTAATGTGCCCGTCAAGGTATCGGGCATACTCCTCCCAGTCGGTCTTCCTGCGTGGTGGTGGCGGTGGGGTTCGAGTGGGTCTCTGGTCCAGGGTGACCAGCACAGGCTGGTGGTCCGAGCCGGTGTGGTGGTCGAGGACCTCTTGCGTAAGGATGCCTCGCAGCCCCTTGTGCGCCACCAGGTCAATCACGTCGGGTACGTAACTGACCTGGAATGGGTAATGGGTCGGTACCTCTGGGCCTTCCACGGAGTAGTCCCGCAGCTCCGCGTTGTTGAAGAGGCACCGCCCGGATGGGTTGGTGGTGGAGGCATTCCACGACGGGTGCTTGGCGTTCCAATCGCCGGCCGCTATTGTTGGGAGGGGCGAGTCCATGAGCAGGTCCAGGTCTGTGGTCGTGAGGGTGACTTGGCAGGGGTGGTAGACTGCGACGATCCTGATCTCGCAGCCCCCCACCAACGCCTGGACGCCTAGAGTGTCAATATTTTGAATCCCCAAGGGAGGAATGAGCTGGTGGATCAGGGTGCGCCTCACCAGCACCGCCAGTCCACGGAACGCCCTGTGGACTGCCAGTCTGTTATCCTCCCTGTACATAATGTACCCGGGGAAACTAGGGACGTCTTTGGGGCCAAGCATCGTTTCTGATATGAGGGCTACATCTACGTTTTGCTCCCTCATAATCAGTCTAAGGGCCGTTTGCTTACCCTTGAGGCTGCACGCGTTCCAGTGCAGGATCCTTAGGGTGGCCATTAGACCCCCAGTATTTTGGCCATCCCGTTGAGGACGACCGGAATCGGGTCACGGCCGTCCCTGACGGCCTTCAGGATATCCTGCAGGACCATGAGCGCAACTTCAACCTCCTTACCTCTCGTGGTGTTGGAGTCCTGTGCTGCCTGCGAGGATATTTGGACGCGTGCGGCCTTGGCCTTCTTGGGCTGCTGTGGTTGTTGGGGTGGGGGCCGTTCGGAGGGGGCTTGACCTTTGCCCTTCCTGGCCCTCTTCCTCCTTTTCTTTGTCCCGGGTGCTTGGCCCCTGGGCGTGGGGTCGTTTGCCGGTGCCATGAGGTTCTGGCCGGCGCTCTCCTCCACCTGCCTTTCCTGTGGGCGTGGGGGGGGTCTCTTGATGGTCTGAGTAATGGCCACTGTACCTGCCTTCTTATTTCGCGCCTCCCTGCGCAGAGTTGGGCAGGCCGGGTTGTTGGCCGTGTGTACCCCGTTGCAATTGGCGCACGTCGGGGGGTCAGTGATGGGCCTTGTGCACTCCTTGGCCTGGTGCGCGCCGCCGCATCGGACGCACGCAATGGGCCTGTGGCAATTGTGGCTGGAGTGCCTGTACCCTTGGCAGCGGTGGCACTGACGGACGCCTCTCTTGCCGCGCCAGTCCTCGATCTTGATGCCAGGCATGCATAAGATCTCGCGGATCTCGTAGATCTTGTGCCTGGCATCGGCTGTCCTTTCTGCCTCGGCGAAATAGATGCAGCCCGGTCTGCCCTGCCTCGCCTTAATCTGTCTTATGTAACTTAAGTGTACTCCCTGTTCCTGGAGGTCCTTTTTGATTTCCTCCAGGTCGGTCTCCACTGGTAGGCCCCTGATGGCCACTTTCAGGGGTCTGGCTTCGGGTGGGGAGTAACAGAACCAGCTGACCTCCGTCGGCTTCTCTTTCTCCAGCTCGGCGAGGTGGTTCTGGATCAGCCGGAACTCCTCGTCGTCGGTCGGGAACACCCTAATCCCTTTCCCGTAAGGGCGAGCGTTTATGGATCTACCTAGTTTGTCTTTCAACAAACGTAGGTGGCTCGCCCACGCCGGTATCGCCTCAATAATTATTGGCGGGTAGCGCGGCTTCTTAGGCTGACCTGCGGCGGTCGCAGTTCCGGCTTGGTCAGCTGGGTTTTGGCGGCTGGGAGCCGGGGGGGCTTTGCCCGTCACCCCGGCGTAGGTTACGCGGCCACTGCAGGGAGGCGGTGGGGAATCTAATTGTGCGCTACTACTCGCTCCGGGCCGGAGCGGGGCGGTAGGGAGGGCGAGAGGGTCCGAGCCTCGTCTGGCAAGGCGCGGGTCCCTTTGGAAAAATGAGGCTGCGGCTGCCTGCTGAGGGCGTGGCACCGGCTCAGGGGAGAAACTAATTCTGCCTACGGGTACCTGAGATCGTGTCCTTTTTGTTGCCGGGTCCTCGTCGGGGCTGCTGAGCGGGCGCTTGGATGACGGCAGCACCACCGGAGTGCTGGCCAGGGCCTGGATGGCCTGCAGCTCCGCCGGCGTGGGGCTGGCGTCACCTCTGATCGCCCTTTCCTGATCCGCCAGGTATATGGCAATGTGCTGCATCAATCCCCGCGACACATACCCTGATGCGTGAAGACGATCACACATCAGGAGATTGAACTCATGTTCAGTTCGCGGGGACCTATGCAGCACACTACCTGCCGCCGGGCGGGTTGGGGGACCTGCCGAATCTGTCGGCGGGGTCCCGGTCGCATCCTGGAAATCTATTTCCCGGGGTGGCTGCTCCGCGGTTGAGCGGTCAGCAGCGGCATCGTCACGTCCGGGCGTGCGGCAGTCGGGTTGCTGTGAGCTCGAGCGAGAGGCGGACCTCGATCGCGAGCTCGAACGGCTCCCCGAACTGCGCTCCGTCCCGGAGTATTCCTCCGAATTTGAATCTCGCGATGACATCACTGACACACAAAACACAAAGACGGTCGGACCGTCTACGCTACCGAAGCGTTACGCGTCATTCCGGCCGGCCGAGCCGGCGGAGGGGTACCCGACGCGTAGTTCGGAATCGAGGTGAGGTAGGTGGTCCGCGCCGCAAGGAAAATTAGAGATTTTCCGCGGGTGAAAGCACCCGGTCACTTCTCATAAAGTGGGGGTACTTTCGAAAAAACTTGGGTGCTCGGTACGTGCGTTCGCGACGGTGACTGCACAGCGGTATTAGCATTGTTAGCTAAAATTCTTTTATACCAAGATAATTCTCTCTGTTCAGGCCATTCATCTCCAAATTGCTTCTTTAGAAGATTTTCAACATCCTTTTTTTTATTAGCAGATAACCCATTCTGAAACCCTTCCAAGTTATCCAAATTCAAGGCATGTCTCTTTCCTCTTTTCAGAAGAGACTCATATGCTTCACCGTCACACTCAAATCTGTAGTTTTCTAAGGATTTTACCTTGCAGTCTGCCACATTTCCTCTTTTTGGTTTTGTTCTTTTTAGAAAGATGCGCTTCATTTTTTGAATGGCTGTTATATTTTTGTAATGGCCTCCTAAAGATTTAATGTCATAAAGGGACCAATGTTTATTTAAGATCAGCACCTTTCCATGGTTTTCAAAAATTTTGTGGTATTCCTTTGGTGTAGTAATTACAGGAAACTTCCTAATTTCCTTCTCCAACCGACCAAAGACCCGGTCTGCTGGGAGGAAGCTGTGGCCTCTGACAGGGAATGTTAAGTTAATCTGTCTTAAATTATGTGGAGGTGCATTGTTATGTAGCCAGAACAAGAGCATATGAACGATATGGCTGTTCTTGTTCTGGCCGCCACAGCCATCACAGAACAGTCTCAGTGTTGTTATTTCAGCAGGTATATCGAGTCCATTCAAGTAAGTGTACAGAGCGGAACCAATTTCCACTGACCCCCTACTGGCTTGAGTCTCATTCCAAGTAAAAAAAGTTGGTTTTTTAGACTTTAAGTCAACTAAGGTAAAGAGCCCTTGTAAAGCCCATTTTTTGCAAAATTTGAATAAATAAAGAAATATAAATAATGTAATAAAATAAACTTAATCACTGCGTAGCTCGTTTATTTCAAAAAAGGGATCAATTAAAAGTAAACATGTTAATACAAAATATTTAAAGAAAATTTTTATTTTTTAAAACCCTTAAAGTGGGCTTTTTTAGAAACATAGGCTCTTTTTATGGCCCAATATTTATAATATTAATTTATGTATACTATCAAAACAAAACATTGCTTAAACGTTAAATTGAACCTATAAATTTGAGATCCTCAGGTAATCAGTCTGTCACTGTAATTTTTATGGTCATAAATGGACGGCGGGCTATCTTAGGCTTACGAAAACTTAATCTAACTATAAAACAAAAAATTCTTTAAAAAATAAAAAAACAACATATTGGTTCTCTTATCCTAGTATTGTTTAAAAGATAGACAATAATGTATTACAAAATAACATATATTTTTTTCTTTTTAACGTTTGGTGGGCCTTATAAAGAGTATAGAAAATATAGGAACAAAACTATGCGGAATAGGAACAAAAAATGTTAACTTGGCTGTTCTTATCTTACTTAGGACTAGGACTTACTAAGAACGACGTAGAATCAATTGTATGCCCAGAATGTAACTATTATTTTAGTTGCATTCTGGGCAGAGAAATTCTTCTACGTCGTTCTTAGTAAGTCCGACACATTCCTCATGGTACCACGTAAGACAATTAACGCAATGTCTCATATCAGCAACTCGATCAGCTTTACAAGCTCGGCAGTACCATCCTCCTTCAGCCTTTCCTTTAGTCTTATTTCCTCTTGTTTTTTCATGTGTAATTTCGCTACTTACCCGCTGTTTTATAGCTTGTTTTACATTATTTTGCTTATTTTTTTTGTTTTTGGTAGGATTGGTTTTTTTATCAGTTTTGTTAATTTTGTTTTTAGCATTGCTTGGTTTCAATTGTGAAACTTTCGATCTCTTTTCTTTTTTTTCTTTCACGGCGTCAAATAAGTCTTTGGTAATTTTTTGGCCTATATAGTTAAGTGCTTTTCGCCTCGGTTTACTTTTGATTTTCGCAAAGTTAGGTGTTGGTATAAGTTCGTGGAAAGGAGACCTCATTTGTGCATTTAAACCACCTTTTGATTTTAAATTTAATAATGGCTCATCGTCAGAATTGTGATCATCCAATTGAATGCATTGTGTTTCATGGTCTTTGTGAGCAGCATCACATAAATCCGGTGTTGCATCGTCCGATTCCGATGATGTATAAATTTTACTGTTTTTGGAAGGGAAATATGTTAAGTGTTTATGAATAGTGTTTATATCAATATTTTCATCGTCTGAATCAGATGTTGAAGAATGGATCACTGGCCTTCGTAGTATATTTTGATTTAACCCAGAGGTACTGGGAATCGGAGAATGAAACATAGTTGTCTTGTCCCTCATATTATTGTCGATTTCTGTACGATATTCCACTATATCTTCAACAGCAGATTCAGAGGAGCAACTGTAGTCAACCAATTTCTTACACACATAAGTCGGCGAATGAGTAAGTGGCTGAACAGAAGATGCAGGTGGAGATAAATCTTCAGATACGGACTGAGGTGGAGGTAGTCGTGTACTAGGTGCAAGACGACGAGCAGAGTTATCAACATTTTCAGTTATTAGTGAAGGCGACATGCAAAAACTATCTTCACAATCTGTGTCAGAGTTATTATTGTCATGCATAGCTGATTCACCAATCTCTGGAGTAGCTGGAGCAACCAAGTTAGAAGTTACTGCATGCAAAACAGGTCGCTCAGTAAGTATAGAAGGTGCAAAAGCCTCCTCAGGAATCGCATTAGGATTGTAGGGGTGAAGCCCTGTAGCTCTAAACCCATTTTTTATATTATTTTGAGTTAAGCACTTAGACCACACTTTTGAGAATTTTTTATTAAACCTTGTCTTTGTAAGTTTGCGGTCTGGATGACGATAGGCGTAAAGCAATACTTCTTCATCCCAGTGGTGTTCGTACGATTTATTGACTGATTTATCTAATGGTTGCAACTCGTGGGTAGTATTTGATGGCAAACAATATAATACTATATTTTGTTCATCTGCAGCATCCACAATCCTAGCATCCAGATGAGATGCAGCTCCATCGAAAACTAGCAAGCATTTCCCTGGGGATTTATAGTTACCAAGATGACGGATAAAATCAATGAACAACTCAGTAGTCATACTACCTTTTGGCGCCATTCTGACTATAGTTCCATCAGGCAAGTTGTCATTAAACTCTGGCCTTAGCCTTTTGCCTTTAAATATGATCATAGGTGGAACTGAATTTCCTGTAGCATTGACACACATAGCGATAGTTACGTTTTCAGCATGTTCCTGTGCAATAAAATGAACTCTCTTGCTCCCCTTGCATGCAAGAACCTGTTGCTGGTGGTGCAAGGTTAGCCGGCAGCCTTTTTCATCTATATTATATAAACGTTCTGGGTGCTTAGGGATATCTAACTCATCATATAATTTCTTAATTGCGGCAAAATGTTGTGACACAATATGCTTATTCAATTTTTGAGCTCTTGCTGAGTTCATAAACTGTGCTTTGCGAACAGAAATGTTAGGATTTCGTTTCATAAAATTATTTAACCATTTTCTGCCCGCAATACACCTTTTATTATTAAAAGAATTTGGTATATTATGCGATTCACAAAATTTGTAGGCATGCTTTCGTACAAGCTTACGGGTTAAGGGTACGCCTACTTCAGCCAGTCGCATTATTCGTCTTGCTAAATCTTTTTCCTGCGCATCAGTTAGTGTAGTTGCTCGACCAGTCCTTTTTTCCTTACTACCAGATTTAAGGTGATTTCTTAAGGTTCTCCTTGGGATACTGAAAGTAGCAGCTGCTTGTCGTTGTGACATATTACGGTTTTGTATGGCATCAATGGCTAATTTAAGCTGTTGTTCCGTCCATTCGCCACGTCGCTTTTTCTTGGTTGTTTCCATCGCGTAAAATCTAAAATAAAACAAAATTCAATTTTCAACACCAATTTTATTCGAACATTTAGCGCCAAGAAAAGCTGTATTTAAAAAAAGATTATTACCTACGTTAATAACGACATACCAAAGATATGGCTGTTTTAATTTACTTTATTTAAGTAGAATTAAAAAACTTGCATATAAAAAGACCCCTAGTACTTGTTGAAAGGTAAATAATAGTTAAAAAATTAACAAAAATAAGCCAATGTCTTTTTATCTTTCCGAAAAGAAACAAAGAAAATGATATCTTATAGTTCCAAATAAGGCCCGGACTATCTTAGGAGCCCACGTGGTGGGCCTTCATAGGGACTTTTCACGGCATGGAAGATTACTTCTATTAAATGAAAATTAGCAAAGAAGACAATCAACACGTACCTTCATTCAAACCTCCTTAAAACTAAGATAACTTTCCAAACACTAGAAAACTAAAAAAAGAACGATTTACAGCAGAAACACAAAAAAGTTTACGACTGTGAGGTTATAAATCGGTAGCCATTTCTAACGTGATGAACAAACTGTCAACCACTACAAATATGGCGGCTTTCTGTCATTGGAATGAACTTGCACTTTTGTCTATGGTACTAACCGAACATAGGCGCGAAATTTGAACTACTTTCAAAGATTGCAAGTTTAAAATTGTGACAGTGGGCCATCTTAGGAGTAGGGCCATCTTAGGTGTATGTACCTTATACAAAAATTGTAGAGACTGACTTGCCGGGAGTAAAAGGCTTCCTGGATAGGAGTTCTCGACCTGCGACCTGGAGGTTGGACCTGCTGTAGGTCGAAACAGAAAGATATACTCCCTTCTACTTCATCCTTCATGTGCTGATAGAAAGCATTAGCCCGGAGTTTGTGTACCCTTTTTTCTACCATAAATGTTTGTTTCTTGGCTGGATCACGTTCGTTTTTTATTTTGTTAGACCAAAGGGTACAAACATTACAGGCATCAGAGGAAGGGCATGAGAAGCCAATATTAAAGTCTTTATAAAATATATCATAAAACATTGATCGTGATACCATTAAATTGGCAGGAACAGAACTATTGTAATGCCTCAACAATTTGGCACCATTCAACTCTGAACTTAGATAAATTCTTTTACTTTTTAATCTATTATAATGACTTTCCTTTGCTGGCAGTGCATTAAGAAAATTTCTGAGGCTCTGTTTTTTTTCTTCACTTTTAGTAGATTTTCTGTCCCCTCCTCTGTTTTCTTGCGGAAGAACTCCTTTGTACGTGGATGTGTTGATAGTTTGCAACCGTATGTTTGTTATTGAGAAAGTAACCTTGAAAAATTCTTTACATACAGTTACCATTTTGTTCTTTTTTGATAACAAATGATAGGAGCAGGACATTTTTCTGTTTCTAAGCCCAGTACCTAAACCACCTCTTCTTCTCTGAGGTTCATATGATGTCATTAATCTCGTCAAATAAACATCTTGATTGACTTTACCGTTTTGTGCAAAAAACAACTTTCGGTTTTTTATAACATTCCGAAGTGTTACCGAAGAACATTTGAATTTACTGGAGTTCTTGTGTTGACATGGCTGCTTAAAATTAATACCAAGAGGATCCTTATCTGTGTACCTAAAACAGAAAATTTTATTATCAAAGTTGAAGACCATACTATGATCCTTTGTACTAGAACATGAACAGTGCTCAGTGGACTCATGGTAAAGAAAGTACTTACGTCTTCTTTTTATAAGTAGACCGATCTTTTCGTTGTTTCTTTCTCGGACCAGAATTCAACTGGCCTACAGTGCCCATTTTAGAAAAAACACACGCTGAACGGATGTAATTGTCTATTTTATAATCAATTCAATTCAATTATAATCTTTTTCTGAAAAAATACAGAAAAGTCAACGCGTTTGGCGGAAATCACAGCAGAAATTGACATTGACGAATGACGAAACAGAAAAAAAAATAAACTGTTTTTAATCATACATTTTTTAGCTCTGGATGAAATATATCTCTTTTTGATCAAGACATTTCTTTCTAAAAATATCGTTCGGAAATAACTCTCTTTGATTGAAACTTGAAATTTGAACCTCGTTTTTGTATTGGAAATATAGCTTTTTGAAGCAAAATGTGTGCACAAGTTGGTGTATTCGAACATAGAGAAAAAAAAAAAAAAAATGTAAAGTGGATTTATCTCCTTTTGAACAGAAGCTCCTCTGTAGCCTTTAGTTTCAGTAGTTCGGTTGCGAGTCTGGTTGACCGAACCACTGAAACTTTTAAGTGTCAGTAGTCCGGTTGGTACAATGGACCGGACTTCTGATACTCTTATAGGTTCAGTAGTTCGGTTGGCAATTTTAGATATAAGAAAAAAGATAAGTGATCTATCAATTTATTTTCCTTTCGGTCCAGTTCCTGTTACGTCTAGTGCGTCTGTTACGACCATTTCTGCGAACGTATATTTTTCGTAAGTCGATTCTGCAAATGAACATTATTCGTAAGGCTATTTCCGCGAACGTCCACGTACTGAAAGTAGAGGAAACTGGTCGTATCACGGAAACTATCGATCCTAGAGTACTGGTGTGTATGGACAAATGATAGGGTCTTGACGAGATACACATTTCGGATGACAGCTGTCAAACTTTAAATGGCCATATCCCGGAAACTATCGATCCTAGACTGTTGGTGTGTATGGACGAATGATAGGTCTCGACGAGATCTTCATTTTAAATGACAGCTGTCAAACTTTATGCGGATATATCTCGAAAACTATTGATCCTAGACTGTTGGTGTGTATGGACGAATAATAGGTCTCAACGAGATCTTAATTTCAAATGACAGCTGTCAAACTTTAAGCGGCTACATCTCGAAAACTATTGAGTCTAGACTGTTGGTGTGTATGGACGAATGATAGGTCTCGACGACATCTTCATTTCGGATGACAGGTGTCAAACTTTAGTCATAGTTTCAGATATTTTGTTTTTTTTTGAATGGATTTGTTTGCAAAATACTACAAAGTGTATATAATGCGTCACCGGGCTAAGGCGGGGAGTTGCTACACGCAATCTACACCCTTAATGAAATGGCAACTGCCTAAGGGCGCCCACTAGGGCTCGAACCTCGGCTTATGGCGTTGCCTTGGGGACTCCTTATCGGAGAGAATCTGCCCGGTACGTGCCGGTAAACCCCAAAGTGGGGAGCAAAGGAGGGACCTCCGCGACCCCGCCGGCGGGGTGCGCGGTTGCTGGAAGAGCTTGTGCAGAGTGTGGCTCGACTAATATTGGCAGCATTAAACGCAAGGGTAATTTGGTCATCGCCGTCGGTAAGGAATATAGTTTCAGAGATACGGCCGTTTAAAGTTTGACAGCTGTCATTTGAAATGAAGATATCGTTGAGACCTATAATTCGTCCATACACACCAACAGTCTAGGATCAATAGTTTTCGAGATAAAGCCGCTTAAAGTTTGACAGCTGTCATTTGAAATGAAGATCTCGTTAAGACTTATCATTCGTCCATACATACCAACAGTCTAGGATCAATAGTTTCCGTGATACGACCAGTTTCCTCTACTTTCAGTCAGTGGACGTTCGCGGAAATAGCCTTTCGAATAGTGGACATTCGCAGAATTGACTTGCGAAAAATATACGTTCGCGGAAATGGTCGTAACAGACGCACTAGACGTAACAGGAACTGGACCGAAAGGAAAATAAATTGATAGATCATTGCCAACCGAAATACTGAATCTATAAGAGTATCAGAAGTCCGGTCCATTGTACCAACCGGACTACTGACACTAAAAAGTTTCAGTAGTTCGGTCAACCGGACTCGCAACCGAACTACTGAAACTAAAGGACTTCTTTGACAAACGCACAGATGCAGATGCTATCACTGGAAATATCGCTATTGAACACATTATAATTTAATATCTCAACATATCCAAAAAATTACTAATAGTGATTTCTCCAGTGATCAGTTGCATCTGTGCGTTTAGAATTACATTGTCATGGATTATATACCGTTTTTCTCTCCTTTTTGGCGGGTTGAGTTTTAAGCAGTTCCAGATCGATTTTGTACGATTTTTTTTAACCATGTTTTGGTGTAATAACAATTTCAACAACGCGTAAAGACTTCTTTTTCGGTTGCTTTTATTATTAATTTTGAAGTGCCAAGCTTCAGCAAAATTATTCGTTCGATGTTTTTTACCAAAAGCGCACCACTGTTTCTGGTAATTGAGAGATTTCATCAAATTTTTAAGAAAATAATTTTTGAATGCGGCCATTCCGAACTCCTCTAAAGCTTGACTCTCAATAAATGCCCATCCCTCTTCAATCATCTCTACAGGTAGCAGAGGTAATGCCCCGCATAAAGCGATAATTCGTCTCTTGTCTCTGTTGTCAGTCAGTTTCAGTTGTTTTGCCCTTTTCCATGTAGCTTTATTGTAATGATAGTAACATCCCCCCTTTTCAGTCTTTGGAAAAACGATTCGTATGCGAAATGAGAAAATTATGTCTCCGACTCAAAATCATTAAAAGCATTCAATAAAGCCATGACTATAATGTTTGGTTCACGCTGGGCTGGGTTAATGATTTGGTCCGATATGATACGAATAGATGACGAGGGTTCTCTTGATGTAGATGGAGCTGGAGCTTCTGTAGTAGGTATACGTTCTGTTATTATGTTTGGCGCTGAGTGAGAGGTTCGTGTGGATGGAGCGGGAAAAAAACCTTGAGTGTTAGGAATAGGTTCAGAATAAACGCTATTAACTGGTGTTGGCCGACTCGGAATGACTTGAGGAGATGGTGTATGACGTGAATATGCACCAGCCATTGACGACGGTCGAGAATAATATTGAGGGTATGGTGCATAACGGTCATTTGATTTTTGACTGATTCTGTTTATAAACAACCCATCTATTTGGTACATCATAATTTTTCGTTCATCAGTTGGGAGTTCACGAAGCTTTATGGCCAACAATTTAGCATATAGATCGCAATCGTCGTCTTTGTGAGCAGGTCTATTTTCATTCTGTTTTAGACCTAAAACATTTGTTAATTGTCCAAAAGCCACTGCCATTTGCTTTTCAGCCGTTTCAGAAGCAGCAGGGCGACGACGTTTATTAGTAACTGCCTGTATGGATGCTGGTCTGGATCTAGATGATGATCTAGATGGTGGTCTGGATGATGGTCTGGATTGTGTGGTAATCGTACTTGTTCGGTCTCTTATCACAGGATCATCCTCTGTGTGATCTGTATCTTCTTCTATTTGTTGTGCATGCTGCAAAAAAAAAATACACTGTTACATATAATACAAATCATTTCCTTTCTTTTGCAGATGCCCACCACAGCACAAGGATGGCTTAATATAGAAGAAGGATTCAGGGCAAAATTTCCCCATTGCCTAGGTTCATTGGACGGCAAGCATGTAGTCATTGAAAGCCCAAGTCATAGTGGAACAGAGTATTTCAATTATAAAAAAACTTTTAGCATTGTGCTTTTAGCGCTAGTGGATAGCAAATATTAATTTGTATTCGCAGACATAGGGAGTCAAGGAAGAATAAGTGACGGTGGCGTCTTTAATAATTGTTTACTATGGCAAAGAATATGTAGAAACGAGATAGATTTTCCACCGCCATGTCCACTTCCAGGATCGAATATTAATGTTCCATACGTGTTTTTAGCTGACGGTGCTTTTGCATTGAGTCAACACGTAATGAAGCCCTACCCTGGAAACCATGAAGCAGGCTCACCAAAAAGGTTATTTAACCAGAACTTATCTAGATCCCGAGTTGTGGTTGAAAACACGTTTGGAATATTAACCTCAGTTTTCAGAATATTTAGACGCCCTATCAATTTAGAACCACAAACTGTGACACAATTTACGATGACTTGTGTATTACTACATAACTTTTTGAGAACAAGTAAAAGTTCTTCAAATCGATATACTCCTCTGGGTTCTTTTGACGTATATGACAGTAGTGGAAATATGGTAACCCCTGGTTCATGGCGCAGAGATGCCGACGGCTATAATGCATTGCAAAATTTACCACAAATACCACGAAGATCTGCGCTGAATGCCAAAGAAGTCAGAGAAGAAATTACTTCATATTTTACTAGGATTGGCTAAGTTGATAAAAGATTTGTTAATAAGTTTATAATAAGTACCTAATGGTGTTTTTTTATTTGGAATAAATGATTTTTACTTACAGTTTCGGTGTTTATCCCTTCCTTGCAAGTATATAATGGAAGTAAAAATGACTCCATGATTTCGTAAGCATACCATGAGGGTTGGTATATATCATCAGCACCTTAAAAAAATAAAAGATATTAATTATATTAAACCAAAGAGTAATAAAAGTTCTAAACGAAAAAAATCATGAAATTACATACATACATATAATCACGCCTTTATCCCTAATGGGGTAGGCAGAGCGTAAACGACCCAAACATGGGTCGTTCCGCCACGTCTGCCAAGATTTGAGGATTATTCCAAATGGATCTGTAAATTGTTATAGTGACAGGTTGTATACTGAAACCCCTATGAATCACTTAGCTGATTTTCACAGCATGCGCGGGAAGATAATATGCAGTTGGCACATTCTATGTTTTTCTCTTTCTCCCAGTCCAACATGGAAGAAATTAGTTTTTAGTTAGAAAACTACAGATAGCAAAGTGGTTTTTCATGGTAAAATTTCATCACTACCATGAGTAATGCTTTTGAAAATCGAAAACTAACCGTTCATTCACTAGCCGGCTAACTACCCTACTTATATCGTAGGAACATACCTGCGCCGGAACGTATAGAATCTTGTTTTTTTTTTTCAAATGCTTGCGGAAAGTAGTCATCAATATCTCTTTATAATTTTTTACTTCCTTCACTGGCCTTCCGGTAAGTTCAGCAAGACGAGTCCATGCATCTGCTTGTTTCTTGTCTTTATGATTTGGATCTTTCGGATTCCAGATGCAGGATTCAATCTGGTAATGCTCCAGAAACAAAAGAGTCTCCTCATTTGACCAGTTACTCATTTTTTATTTTTGTATTGCGAGCCAAACAAACGTGTAGCCGCCGCAAGATCACAATGGTAACTAAACGCGGACAAGCGTGTAAATGCGTCGCAAACGCTTGCCGCAAACGCCTTTGATTTGTGTCAAAAAACCGACACTCGACCGGATCCGAAGCAAGCACCGACAAGCCAAGCCAAGCCAAGCCAAGCCAAGCCAAGCCAAGCCAAGCCAAGCCAAACGCCCTCTTTACACGCTTGTGATTATCGAAGCTTGCCAAGCGTTAGCCGAGGCTTGCCAAGCGTGTAAACGTACCTATAGGTCTTGACAAGATCTACATTTCGGATCACAGCTGTCAAAATTAAAATAGCCATATCTCGGAAACTATTGGTCCTAGACTACCCATGTGAAGGGGATAGGTCTTGACAAGATCTACATTTCGGATGACAGCTGTCAAAATTAAAATAGCCATATCTCGGAAACTATTGGTCCCAGACTACCCATGTGAAGGGACAAATGATAGGTCTTGACGAAATCTACATTTCGTATGACAGCTGTCAAAATGTTAAAAATGTAAAAAAAAAAAATTTTTTAGTTTTACAAAAATTGTTTTCATGCATTTTTTATTCTAATAACTAGTCCTCACATGTCTACATAATAATTTTTCAGAGTAAATAAAAACCTAAGTGTTCAAACACAAAAATACCTGCAGGAGAAAAAAAATACGACGTTTAATGTCATCCAAAATGCAGAAGAATCCCAATTCCAACAACGAAAAAATCAAGTCAAAGTCAAGACCTATCATTTGTCCCAAACTAGAATCCATATTTTATGAGATACGGCCGTTTTAAGTTTGACAGCTGTCATCTAAAATGTAGATCTCGTCAAGACCTATCATTTGTCCCTTCACACGGGTACTGTGTGAAGGGACAAATGATAGGTCTAGGACCGATAGTTTCCGAGATACGGCCGTTTTAAGTTTGACAGCTGTCATCTAAAATGTAGATCTCGTCATGACCTATCATTTGTCCCTTCACACGGGTACTCTAGGACCGATAGTTTCCTAGATATGGCTGTTTTAATTTTGACATCTGTCATCCGAAATGTAGGTCTCGTCAAGAACTATCATTTGTCCCTACACACCAGTACTCTGGGATCGATAGTTTCCGAGATAGGGTGAACACCCAAATATTGACACTTTAAGGGAAGTTACCAATGTGCTGGTACTTTTGTCATGAATAATTAAAAAAAAGCTAACTGATTTTATAATTAAATAATTTATTAACTATCATTAATCAATATTGAATAAAGAAATTACCTGGTTATTGTCCATTGTATTTTTTATTTCAATTTCAATGTTTTGTGAAACAACACCAAAACACCAATTATTGACATAGTTCTGCTTAATCTTGACACGAAATAACCTAGTTATTGACACCTCTTAAACTAACTCGAACATGGTAAAACCCGGATTTGCTCGTGCTATTTTATTGTAGGAATTAGAGAAAGACGGACGCTGCACAGTCCAAAAATATGTAGGTATACTCATATCTACTTAATTATTGAGAATCTTGTTCAAGAACATTCTCTATTTCTTTATCACGTAATAATTTAGTATTTTTTGTAGCTTTCTCTTCAGTTATTGTATCAGTCTTATAATCAAAATTCAATTTCTGTTTAACTTTGTCTACTTCAGTTAGTGGTTTGTTTTCAAATTTAACTTTCTTCAAAGTTTTTTGTTTAATATCTTGCACGAAAGTTGGTTTGTTGTTATCAATATTTTCATCAGTCTCTTTTTTATGCTGCATCACAGCTCGTGTTTTCTTGCTTTCATCTTTTTAAGTTTTCTTTTTGTCCTTATCTGCCTTAGCTTTTTTTTGCTTTTGAATTTCTTTAGCTTCTTTATTTTTAACTCTTTCCTCTCTTTTTTTTCTTATCTCTTCTTCCTTTTGATTCTTTTTTTGTAACTTTTCCTTTTCTTTTTCTTGCCTTTCTTTACATGTCAGCACAAACGAAACTCTTTCTGTATTTTTGACACCTTTACGAACCGGTGTTTTGGCAACAACCAAGATATCAGATAACTCAACCTTTTTCATAGAACCAATTATTTTTCTTTTTTTAACCGATGATTTGCTCAAATTGGCATCCATAGTTCTTAACTTTTCAGGGGTAGAATGTAATGGAAAATCAGCATCGATCGCTTTGCTCTTGTATTTAGGTAGAGTTGTTGTTAAAACTTCAATTCTGTCAAGGTCTGTGTGTAATATTGTGTTTGGTTTTTTAATTATTTTTTCAGGTAGGGAAACCTCAAATTCGTTCGAGTTGCAGTTGCATTGCAGGTTGTGAGATTGTCTGACACCAAATCGGCAGCTAATGATATTTTATCTGGAGAGAAGTCTATCTTAGCAGGCATACAATGAATTTGCACTTCGTGCTCGACGTGATTAAAGAATGGCTGAGTCTCTTGTGAGTCATTCATTTCAACTGTATCACCGATTGTAAAGGACGAAATGTTCTCCAAACAATCCGCATCTTCCCAACAAATTTCAACATTGTGCGCAACCTGAACAGGTGATTGCTCCTGTGACATTTGCGAGTCATTGAAGTTTTCAACGGTATCACTGACTACAAACGGCATATTTTCTATATCATATTGTTCGTTCTTTTGTGCAGGTGAAGCGGTTAATTCATTTTTTTTTCCAGTTTCTTCACTGTTGGAGGAAGTCTCATATTCTTTTGTAGTACAGGAATCAAAATCAGTGTATGATATTGGTTTGGGAGTCAGTTTCTGTAAGAACGAATCGAAAGACACTTGGAAATAATCAAAGAGTGTTTTTTTAAATTTCTTCTTTTATAAAGTTCTGGTCATTTGATTTTTTCTTGCATTCTTGAGTAATCCTAATAAAGCAGTTTCTACCCATTTGAATGTCTGTGTTGGTTACTGTTTCATATTTTCGATGCCACGTTCTATTTGACCACCCAAACATTTGCTGAAGTCTATATTATCAGGATTCCACGGATACAATCCTGATGCTTTAAACCCATTTTTCAATGTATCAGGATGTAATGAATGTTCAATTGCATCTTTTAATATCGGTGCAAAATCGAATTTTGTAAGGGCTTGAGTTGGGTGTGACCTTCTCCAGTTTAAAACGCTTTTTTTCCACGCCGTTTTTAATGGTTTGAAGGCCGCCACATCTGCTGGCTGCAAAATTCTGGTAGCGTTTGGATAAAGAGCGATCAAGATAATTTGTAGTTTACTACAAAGTAGGGTTACATCTAGAGTAACATGAGTTTTATGTCCATCGACAAAAAAATGACAGGAAGCTGGGTATTTGTCTGTATCAAATGGGGATGTAAAACGTTCTGAATGTAGTCCATAAAAACCTCTTTCTTCATCCAGCTATTCTCTGATAACCCGATTCCCCAGTCATCAGGAATGCCGGCGGTTATATCTTTAGGGAGCCTTTTATTGGGATAGATAACCAGAGGTGGTATCTGCTCTCCATTAGCTTTGAAAGTAAACAGCACTGTCAGATTCGATTTCGCCTGACCTTGGTCTACCTCGTATACGTTTTTAGCTCCTTTGTAAGACAATACTCTGCCGCTCTTAAGGCAAAGTAAAAAATTTGTCTCGTCACCATTCAGGAGTCTGTTGGGTCATCAAGAATTTTATCATAAGATTCTGACTTGAGATAATCTTCTATGCATGGAAACCAATTACGAATGTCGCTTTCAGAAACACATCCACTGGCTGCCGTAACACTTTCTGGTGTTCTGGGAACAATATCAGGGTGCCTTTTTAAAAATAGTTGGTACCATTTTTCGCCCTGAACTCCGTCTTTAAAAGGTGTCTGTCTGTTAGACTTTTTAATGAATTCTGCCACACTAGCAATCACGTCTTCCTTTCGCTTCGGAAAACCTTTCTTGCTATTTAATTTCATCCACGTCACTATGCTCTCCTCTTCAGAAGAAGAAAGTACAGTCGCTGGACCAGGTCGTTCTTTGTTCCCGGGATTATTTAAATGGAAGATTAAGGTGCTTCTTGGAATTTGAAATGATTTAGAAATTGACTTCTTACTTCTTCCTTTTTTTATTTCATCAAGGGCTTTTTTTTAATGTTTCTGAGCTATATTGCTTCCTTTTGACTATGCCTTGTTTGCATTTTTTTTTACTTTTCGGAGTTTCTTTTATGTTTGTTTTTGCCATATTTCTAGGAACATGAATAATCTGAAAAAAAAAGAATAAGCTATTTATACAAACAGACACACACTCCTCTTTTTATTTATATTAGGATTTACCATCCAGGATCCAGTTATTAACACCCCAAAATCCAATTATTGTCATGATGTCAATAATTAGAAAAACGCTTATTGACACCGTGTCATCATTTGGAAAACGTCGTTGGATTTAAACCTCCTTATTACATTCTTTTTCTTTGATAGAAAAACAATGTAACAAATAAATAAATAACAGTAACAGTAAATTATTGATACGTCATTTCAATTATTGACACGGGGTGTCAAGATTAGGGCATTCGGTGTTTTAACTTACCAATTATTGACACCAACTAAATCTACACAAATATGTTTCCAAGGGCAAATTTGATGCTATTTAATATTAAAGAAATTAACAATTATTAAGGAAAAACTAAATGTAACTTCACTTACTATACTATATCTATCAAAAAGCTTCATTAAATTGTACTAACCTGTTGTGAAAACGTTTGATAAAACTTGTTTTTCAACACAAAATACACCCTCACATGGAACGAATGTTTCCAAGATCCGCCATTTTGAGAATTATGCTTGACATTGTATTGCCAGTGTAAAAAATAAAATAAAGATGCGTTCAGAATCTTTAAATTTATGTAAGCATAGACGGAAATCTTAATATTTAATGTTTTTGGTGCTTGTGTCAATAATTAGAAGGGTGTCAAGATTAGGACAGTCCACCCTATAGCCATTTTAAATTTGACAGCTGTCATCCGAAATGAAGCTCTCGTCAAGACCTATCATTTTGACTCTTATATGACAAGCAGCTCGGACACGGGGCAACTACGTAGCGTGTGGACAGCACAGGCGAGCCGAGCCTTTCGGTCTCAGCTGCACCATCCTAAAACTGGACCTTCGCGGACTGGTCTTTCGTGGAACTAGACAATAACGGAGTAGACGTTCACGGAAATAGTCGTAAAAGACCTACTTACTAGACGTAACAGGAACTGGACGTAAAAGACCGAAAGGACTTTGATATTAAGAGATCTTATTACTTACGTTGATAGTAAGAGATCCCACACACTTTGTTTTTTTTGCTAAATCACACTTCCAATATTCTTGTCCGTTTACATATTTCTTTTTCTGATACTGATAACCACTGTTCAACAAAACAGTACCTCTGCCTCTTTTTAAGAAAATTAGTTCTTTGTCCATTTGTACTTCTTCTATATTTACTTCTTCATTTATATTTACTGAATTATTTATTATTTTCTATTCAATTCAATTCTTTTATATTTATTGTATTTTCTATTCTATTTTTTATTTTTATTTTGTTTCTTCTTCTTCTGAAATTCTGGAGCTGTCGTTAATTGTGTTTGTCGTTGTTGTGTTTTCAGCAAGCTCTTCGTAATAATCGCTCTGCTTTGTGGTTAAAAAATTCTTAAGCAGGCAGAACTCTTCAAACAGTTTTGCGTCATTTATAGGAATTCCTATGTCTCTCAAAAACACTAGAGCGTCCGTTATTTTGTCAAATTGCAGATCCTGCTTTAAACACATCCATTCGAAGCATTTGAAGGATTGTAAGGGTGCTATCCATAGGTTTATGTAGTTGATACATTCTACGTACATTCGTTTTATTGCGCTATTTATACTCATTTGGTCAACTTCAGTAATATTGCGTTTCTCAAAAAGCTCTCGTACTTTCAAAGGGATGAAATTTTGCTCGATTCGATGATTGAGTGACTCTTTCGTACCATTTAATGCACAGAGCACTTCGACGATTGTTTTTTTTTTTTTTTCTAAAGATGAAATCCTTGAATGAAATATAGCCATTACAGAATGCAGATAGAACAAGTATATTTCACTCGTTTCATTTTCGAAAAACCTTTTTATCAGAACAGGTACTTTTTCCGACGTTGTGAAAAACTCCTTTAATGGCTCGTATAGTTTAAGAATCCTTTCTATAGCTGGAAAAAGACTAAGCCAAGCCATCTTGTCTTGCTATGATATAGGAGTTTTTCATAGTTTACATCTACGTAGCTCTACAACTCTTTCAGATTTTCGGTTCTTATTGTGTATACCGAAAAATGATTAAAGATTTTCATCACTAACGATTCAACGTCAATGTCTAACAAATCGGTTGCGTGGCGTATTGCATTATGAAGAATATGAGCAGGACATCCAATAACCACTATCTCTTGCTCCAGGTTCCGGTTCAAATGGGTGATAACGTTATTTCCCTCATTTCGTGTAACACCTCCAAAGTTGACATTAGCATTATCACCCGTAAAAGAAACACATTTGCCTTTTAAATTGTATTTTTCAAGAGTCGCAAGTAGATAATTTGCAATAGTCAGAGAAGTCTCATTTTCCAAGGATGTTAACTCTAGCATTTTGGTTTCCATGCCAGTCTTCCAATCAGAATATTGAACAATTCTCGGAAATATTTTATCAGCGTTATGGTTACTAGCATCGGTTGACAACCCGAAAAATACAATATCTTCCGAGTTTTTCAAGAAAGATTTCTATAGTATACGGCGCTATGACATTATTAACAATAGCCTCTGTTTTGGTCCTCGCACAGGCTAGATTTTTTGCCAAATCAGAATCATAGAATAGTTTATTCAATAACTGCGAAGTGCAGTCCATACTTTTATAAGATTGGTGGTGTTTAACCACATTAAAAGCAAGGGTGGCATCAACAGCAATACTCTTGTTACCTTTTTGGATAATAAAACTATCAATCTTACTTACTATAATGAATACAAAACAATCACAAATAGTACACTTCACTTCTTGGTCATTTCTGCCCTCAGTAAAAGAAGGATATTTATTAGATTTTAGCACATCTGTGAATTTACACCGTTTTTTGCTTACGGACGCCATTGTTGTAACGATGAGTGTGCGACGCGAACAAAACATCAAATTAGAGTTGCGTGCGCGCGCATGCTGCCCCGCCCGCGGTACACACCCGCGCCGCACGCGCGGCGCGCCGTCTAGGTGCGTTCCGTCCGTGCTCAGTGCGGCACCCGTCTCTCGACCGGAAGGACGTGCCTGACGAAAAGCCGGTCTGACCTAAAATCCGGTCAGATGGTAACCCTAGCTGGGAGCTCATTATTAAAAAAACCTTGTTGTCTATTATTTAGCCAGAGCCTTACTAGGGTTTATTTTTGATTTCTTGCTGGTTTCTTTACTGGAGCAATATCTTCTATAACTTTCGAGAGGACCACAGAGATGAGATCCGACATCTAG
The DNA here is from genome assembly GCA_949820665.1 of Scrobipalpa costella. NCBI lineage: Eukaryota > Metazoa > Arthropoda > Insecta > Lepidoptera > Gelechiidae > Scrobipalpa > Scrobipalpa costella. The sequence goes on from OX463309.1 coordinate 12,197,221, forward strand.
TAGCCGTAGCTCATCTGGGAGACCATACTTTGCCTTTTGTCGGCTATCAAGTTTTGGTTTTTTGCTTACAAATGATGGCAAGATAGATAGCCTCTTCTTTCTACTGCTGAAAGAGCCAATCAGATTCCTTCCAAGCAAAGTTCGAAACTGAAAGTTACTCATAGGGTAACGCGTTCTTTGAGCATATATAATATATGCGTTGGTGATTGCAGCATCTATCAGAAAGTAAAATAGCCTCATACACCATCTCCAACTAGGCCTAGCCACTGGTTGTGCCTCGTTTTTGGTCAAAGCGGTCCACTCCCCCCATCCTCTTTGTATATTCAACCACTCCCAGTGGACATGGCACCTCCTGCTTATTGCCATCTTTCTGTGTCCTCCTGCATGTTACTTTTTGCTTTGGATAATAGGCAGTACTAAGAATATTGACTATCTTAGTATCCATCCAACAAAAAATACTGACGTTTTTGTTTACTCTCCACTTATATTGGCCCTCAGTAAGTTTTTGTTGACCTGTTTTGGTAGTCTGTTTTTCAGTTTTTGGGGTAAATTAGTCCTGTTAGACCGAACTGTCGCTGTCGAATATATGTTCTGTTCAAATAATGTATGCATTAGTTCTGTCGAAGAAAATAAATTATCGAAAGCAACATGAACATCATCCATCTTTTCTTCAATCAGTGCTTTGCACAGACTATTTACTACACTAGCTCCCAATTCTAATTCTGTTTGGTTGTCCTTTTTGCCAGTGTATATTTCAAATTCATTAAGATAGCCAGTGCTACTGTCACAACGAGCCCATATTTTGAAGCCTCTTTTTACTGGCTTATTAAGCATATATTTCTTCAATGTGCTGCGTCCTTTGAACTTCACCATGGACTCATCTATACTTTGTGATGAAGAGTTCCGTGCCCCATTTTGAAAAGCATTATTCATGAAGTTAATTATTGGCTGAATCATATACAATTAATCGAATTACAACTATCATTTAGATTTAAATTCCTTAGAATAATTTTAAACCGTTTAGATGTAGAATATGAAAATATTAAGGCTAAAAAAGTTTTGTTGTTGCTAACAAACTGTCTAATCACGACGAAAAAAATAAATTTTTAAATATTATGGTGTCCAAAATATGGACAGAGCCGTATAAAGGGTTAAATATTTGTTTTTGGGTATTGGGAAGGTTTAATATAAAGGGAAAAATAATTTAAAAAACTAATTGACGGAAAGCTTTTAATTTAAAAAAAAATATATGATGTAGATATACATCACCATGTGTATCAGCACCATCAGCAGGTGCCAGCTACAAGTTATGGAATTTTATATAACAATTATTTCTTTGGTTTAGGTAAAGGGGCACATTACATTTGCTGCATGCCCACTGTGTTGTGCCTTTACATTGGGGCATCTTACATCTTAAACGATTGTCAAATACAGGCCAATGTTCTATCCCGTCCGTACGTACATCTTAGCAGGGCAGAGGATGACTAGAACCTTTTTGTCTTTTGACATTTAGAACTTGCTCTAACAAGCTACTACTTGGACGTCCTCTCTTGTTTCCATTACTATAACCAACACTGCAAAGAGCATCAGCCAGAGAACTCCTAATTTGACCGAGATTTGGCAGTTGCTTTTTTGGCACTCCTTTAGCTATACAGTTTTTTTCTTCATCAGGATCCAGGAATTTATGACAGCCAAATCTAATAAATGATAAAACAGGCGCAAATACCATTTTCGGCTTTGTAGTCGCACGCGATATCTTCCTAAGAAGCTGTCCATGAGGTCTACACCTCCCATGTGCATATTATACTCCTGAGCTATCTTTGAGCAGATGATGTCTACTTTCTGCTTCAACTTTTTGTTATATTTTGTGACTTTTCCTGCAGGTTCTGCACCAATGTAAGTTGGCAAAAGAGTGACAACCTTATTATCTTTCCAGACAGTTGCTGAGAAGTCTACTCCATCGTGATGAGTAACACTTTCCTCATAAGTTTCTTTGGGCACAGCATTCTTCATAAAAGCTTTTTTGTCTGGTAGTTTACAATTAAGAAGTCTGTTCTGTTGAACTGTACCTACACAGTGGATGCCTTCTTTAAAAAAATAGTAAACCAATGGTAATGATGTATAATAATTGTCAAAAAAGTCTATATGGTTTCGCATTCTTGGTATTACTCTTGCTAGTCTCAAGACGGCATTATTAGACACTCCTAGTTCCGGTTCATCTGCAGGTTTATCTTTATCATTGACTTGTCCTGAATATACTTCGAATCTGTAGGCATAGCCCATAAGACTGCAGAGAACAAATAATTTGTATCACCATTTGTGAGGTTTGTTAGGCATATACTGTTTTGAACACATTTGTTCATCAATTGAGAGGCGCTGGTCAATAGAAACTGATGCAAATGTTGTGTTGAGTTGATCAATTACAGGTCTGATTTTATGGAGTCGATCATGATCAGGATGTTCTCTTGGAAGATGTTCTTCATTGTTATTGAAATGGAGAAATTTTCGGATGGTTACGAAGCGGTTTACCGGCAAAGTGATTGTTATTGGTTCATATCCAATTTTTCGTGCCAATAAGCTCTTACACTAGGAAAGTTCTGAACTGACATAAAAAGCAGAATTCCTATGTTTTTTTTTTTAGTTCAGCTGATGTTAGATGAAATGTAGTTGACGAGTTTGTTTGAACTGCGTAGAGATTGGATTCCTCGACAATCTTTTGGGGAAAATCAGGAGTGAAGCAATACAGAAAACATCTGTATGGTGTATCTAGATCAGCAATGCCAGGGTCTATTGGGGTAGGATCAAAGCAAGTTGTATTTACGTTGTAAAGTAAGTTACCTCTTTTCCAAAGCATTCTCCGTTTATCAAAATTTGTATATATTGAATTTACTTGTACTGACGAGGAGCTAGGCTGGCGAGCATCGTTTACTAATGGTGGATCGGGAATATCATCTTCATCCAAAACAAGCGGTGGGTCAGCATCTTCGGTAAGGTTTTCAGTGATTTCCGGGTTATCTTCATCGCCTTTGTTATCATCTATTAATTCGTTTAAAACTTCTCTAGCATCATTATAATAATTTTCATCTTCGTCATCATCATTTTCATCCTCCAACCCATCATCAGAAATATTGCCGTCTTCTAATGCAGTCAGTAAGTCCTCTATTTGTTTATCTTTCAGTTGTTTATACATCTTGTACTGCAAAATGTAAAAAAAAAAACAACTTAAAGTTAAGAAAAGTAAATTAATACATTTCTTGTAAAGAAAACCTGTTAAAAATGTCTATATTTGTGGATAAAATATAATACATGCAGTGAAATGACGGTATCTAGTTATCACCATGCTAGTACCGATTTTGCATAATGATGCATTTCTATATCAGAATTTAAAAACGTATAAAATCTCTTTTTTATATTGAAACATAGATGTTACAAATAATAATAAAAGTACATACCTTTTTTATATATAAACAATTTTGTTTGCGTTCGAAAATTCGAAACAATAGAAAATTTACTTGTAAAAAAAAACGGAAGTGACAGCTGTTATTTAAAAAAATATTAATCGAAAAGAGAAATGATGAATATCTACATCAAGATGCATTTAAGGGGGTGATGCATTACTTGTAGTTGATGGGGGTTATGCGTCGACATCCTATACAATGCCACCACTAGAAAACCCAAGAACCCCCGTTGAACAGCTCTACAATGTATCTCAGATAAGAACTTTTTAAACTAGAAGATTAAAATAAGCAATTATTTCTGGGTTTCGTCTTCTTTCTTTTCTCAGGGACACACTACTGTACAGGGTGACTCAGTCCAGATTTTAAACTTAAAAAATAAAAATATCAGGTGTACTTATGGAAATTTTAATAACATTAAAAGAAATTGCATTGAATGGAAATTTATTTGTGAAAAATAACATTATCAAGATGCTTTCCTTCTCGCCGTACACACTCTTCGAGTCGGACACGTGTATTTCCTATCACACGCTGAAGTAACTCGCTAGAGATACTGTTCACTTCTTCGGTTATTTTTACCTTTAAATCGTCAAGAGTCGCAAGCGGGTCGGTAAAAACTTTACTTTTAAGGTATCCCCACAAGAAGAAGTCGCATGGAGTAAGATCGGGTGATCTTGGCGGCCAGGGTATGTCTCCAAATCTGCTGATGATTTTCCCAGGAAATAATCCTCTGACTGTATTCATTGAGATCCTGGCAGTGTGCGCTGTGGCCCCATCTTGTTGAAACCACACTTCTGGATAGTTACTGATACCCTGTCTTAGTTTTGGCATAAAAAAGTTGTTTATCATATCGGTATAGCGCTCACTCGACACTTTAACAGTAGTGCCACGATGGTTTTGAAAAAAGAAAGGGCCAATGATTTCTTTTGCAGAGATCGCACGCCATACAGTCACTTTTGGACTATGTAACATCTTTTGACACTTTTGATTTGGATTAGCGGGAGCCCAGTACCGATAATTTTGGCGGTTTACATAACCTTCAAGGTGAAAGTGAGCCTCATCACTGAAATAAACATCATCTAAGTCATTTTACTGCGGGAAAATTTCCAACATTTGTTCGGCATAAGTTTTACGCTTAGCGTAATCTTCAGGCTTGATTTTTTGAGTAACTTGGATCTTGTATGGATGCAGCTTCTAAGTCCACTGCCAATATGCGTTGAAGACTTGACCGGTGAATATTCAATGACACGGCATGTTTTCTTACCGAACGTCGAGGCTGAGCCGCGACTGCAGCGGCGACGCGGTTAAGGCCTTAACATGTCGCAATGACCTTGACGTTTCGCAGCTACAGTGTTTCTTGCCGACCCCAACGCCATCTAGCGAAAATAGTCGATCCTCCTTCGATTAGTTCAAAGACTAGCAGACCTCAGAGGGTATAAGTAGTGTTCTGTAAAATAAAGCCTACTCTTTCCGGTACTCGGCGCGGCGGCGGTACTGTACTAAATGGTAAGTAGAATCAACTAAAAATGTAGGGAGTGTTTGTCGGGCGCATGCGAGGGTGTGCTATAGTATTCTGTACGATACTAAATGAGGGTGTGTAGCTGTGTTTAATGTGTGTGTGTGTGTGTGTGTGTATGTTTTTGTGTGCGATAGTAAATCTGTGTGCCTGCCTATGCCTTATCATAATTACGTGTATATTTTTATGCGCGTAGTGTATGAGGTTATGTGAAAAGTGTGTTGCGGGCGCATGCGAGTGAGTGAGTGTGTAATTGCGCGAGTGAATGGTGTGTGTGTGTGTGTGTGTGTGCGCACGCGCGAGTGGTGTGTGTGTGGTGTGCGTGTGTGCGCGCGAGTGAGTGGTGTGTTTGTCTGACTTCCCCCAGACACCTCAGACCCCAGACTTCCCCTAGACACCCCAAATTCCCCCAGACTCCTCCCAGACTCCCCCAGACTCCTCTAGACTCCCCCCAGACTCCCACCAGACACCCGCAGACTCCCCCAGACACCCGCAGGATCCCCCAGACACCTCCTAGACTCCCCCAGACTCCCCTAAACTCCTCTAGACTCCCACCAGACACCCGCAGACTCTCCCAGACACCGCAGACTCCTCCCAGACTCCCCTAGACTCCTCTCATTCTCCCTCGGACTCCCCTAGACTCCCCCAGACTTCTCTCATTCTCCCTCAGATTCCCCCAAACTAGACTTGACTCCCCCAGACTCCTCCCATACTCCCCCAGACACCCCAAAACTCCCCCCAGATACCCGCAGACTCCCCAGACTCCCCTTAGAAACCTGTGTATTTGCCTATGCTTCGCCATAATGTGAGTGTGCGTGGGGAAAGGGTGCATGCACAAACGTGTAAATTTTTGTGTGCATAGTGTATAATATTACTTACGTAGGTAGGTATATATGTTGCAGGGATATTAAAAAAGCCGTGATATTATTATCTATCTTAGCTAGATTACAATCTAACCTAACCTACCGATATTTTATAATTTCACTGGTGAAATTATAATATAACATCTTTGACTAAATCCCTGCGACATATATATATTTAAGGTGATGTTCAGTCAAATCCGCGACAAATGCATCAAGAAATCATTTGAAGAGAAATCTTACAGTTGATGATGAATAAGAATTACTTTATGAGCTTTAATTTTTAAATACATATTGTATATATTTAAAATGTAAAGTAGTTATCTTTTAGGTTGCTGTATCTACTAGTTTACTTGTTCCACGCAGTAATATTAAAATAAAGTAGCCTTTTCAAAATTAGTATCTTTATATTTTTATTTACAATTTTAAAATAAAACTTAGAAATTGCACAATCGTTTAGCCTCTTAACTAAAAACTACTAAAATCTATCATGCGTGAGCAGTGTGAGCTTGATGGTTGCTGAAAATCATAAATTTGATTATCATTCATTTTATCGTCATTTTCCGGGGCATTTGGGTTTTGATTTTGAGATGGTTTTTCATTTTCTTTTCCAGTTCTTTTTTGTTTTTTTTTTGTTTTTTCTTTTCTTGCGCATCTAGTAGGTACTGCGGTTCTCTTATAGGAAGATTTCTGGTATGTCGTGGGTCAACCAGTTCGGGTAGAATGCAATCTACATAAAATGCAAGAAGTTTAGTTTTCATTATCTTCTCAAAAAAATCGTCGTCTCTGTATATAATCTCGGTTTTAAGAGTTTGACTTTGACTCGACCACACAGCAAACAAGCAAATGTTTTTTCTGGTGACATGCAGTTGCCCCTGTACTTGCATGTACCAATCATGGTTTTTGTTTACAGTGAGGTGACCTTGTTTGTCTTGAACCCAGAAATTAACCTTTTTCTCTTTGATGGCTTGATCGATTCCCATTTTATGTGCCGTTATTGGACACTTTATTTCTATTATTGTTTCATCGCCACATAAACCATCCGGAGTTGCTCCTAGAAATGGGATTTCTGGATCAATAAATAGACCACAGGATTCTATTTCTATATTTTCTTGCATAGCCAATTGGTCAATGGCAAGTTTTTAATTTTCGCGACCATGCTTTATAGACGTAACAAAGTCTAATTTGTTACTTTTATATAACAACTCTTTTACTATATTTGAACAACTCGTGTCGTCTTTTTTTTAATGATACGTCCAAAATTAGATGCTGTAAGCATCGATCGTCGCAGTTCTAGCCATTCACTGGAGCTGCTTTGCAAAACAGTTTTTCTTTCGATTGTCCTTCTTTCTTCCTCTGTTTTCTTTAAATTATCAACGAAGGTCTTCTTTAACTTCCCATTACATCATTGGGTACATCTGGTTTCAGACTGTTTTCTCCATAATTTTCATCATTCTTTTTCGCAAATGGCACTCGTCGCTTTTTGTATGCATAGTTTTTTAGAAGATTTAATCTTTTTATCTTTCTTTCCTCAAAAATTTTCACATTTCCTCGAGGACTCTGTCCTGCTAAAGATTTGTACAGTGTCGATAGTGGTCTTTTAGAATTAAATGAGACAGCAGCTGCTGTGCATCTCGTTTGGTACCCACCTCGTAGGGCGTAATTAACTCTCTTTCCTCCTACGAACTTTGCAACAACACTGTGAAATCGTTCAACCACATTGCTGTCTACATTATGAATAAGACTTCTGGAATGGCTAGCAAGACTGCTCATAATAAAACAAATCCTTTGCCAAAGAGCACTTGTGAAGAAGTCATTTGGTATTCGATCGATTTGATTTGCTTCGTCTTCTACATTCATAGATTTACAAAAATAGGGCTTGCATTTTGTGTGATAACCGAATCCGTGCAAATGCGCAGTTAAAATATCTTCGTAAAGAATGTGTGTGTAAAAGTCATGGTTTTTTTTTGTCAGAATTATGTCTAATGGAATCGCAGACGCTCGCTCTTATAGTCAAAATTCTTTTCTTTGTTATAAGTTTCCTCTGTTTGATCAGGTATTTTGTTTCAACTTGTAGGTTTTGCAATTTATTACACAAATTTCTTAAAAGTGTGGTTTCTACACTCAATTTTTTCAACTGTTATATGCATGTATGGACGAGCATCGAGAATTTTCTGGTAAGTACTAGCGTCTCCGTCTGATATAAGTCTTCCATAAATAAGTCCGTGTCGTTCCAGTGATTGTTTGAAACCTTCCACAAGTATGGTTGACTCTATACCAGTTGAGGGACCGTTAAAATTTTTGAAACATTCGTGAGTTTTTGCATTCACTTTTTTTCTTTCAGCTTGGGCACAAACGCTGCAATATTTATTTTTAATTCCCATGTATAAATTTTTTCCCGTTCTTCGTCCAATTATTGCGGCGGCTCCAGACAAAGCAGAATATTTTTTCTTGTATGTGCGTTTTGCGTAGCACCCATCTACCACTACATCAATGACAGGGATCCCATTTTCATCAACTTTGCCTTCTGCTATAGCTAAAGCTTTTTCTTCTTCTCCAACTTTAGTCATATTTTCTTCTGCTATTTCCTCCCATTTCTTTGCAACCAATTCTTGTTTTTTTCGAAACACTGTTGATGATATAAGAGGTAAATCTAGCGCTGAACCTAACTCTTGGAGTTGTGAGTGACCACAACCTACAGCAATGGTACCTGCGACAGCAGAGTTGTTAATATCGCATTCATCGCAATAATTTTCAATGAAGAAGACTGCATTACACATTCCACATTTAAACTTGAATTTCGATTTAAATCAGTTTTGTTTTTCTCCAATTAGTTGTAAACACTGCAAATCGCAGCCTAGAGAGCCGTGTCTCGCAATTCTCTTTATTTCTTCGAAAAAATATTTTATATCTATAATTCGTCGACCTGACAGTTTGATGTTTTTTTCTGATTCACTTTCTACCTCTATTATTAGTTCGGGACTTCTTTCTCTGTCTTTTTGTACCTGAAAAAAAAAGCTTTGTAAGTAACTGAAGCAAATAAAGCATTTAGTTTTTTTTCAGATTTAGATACACAAAACGAGTAGGTACCTAAACAGAGATCCATTAGGAAAGTTGTTCAGTTTCATGAGTACTACCACCTGTTGATGGAACAAGTCCGCCTACAATCCGTGGCCGTAACAGGCGGCCTGTCGTCCAAGGTCTGCATATAAAATCGTGCAGGGTGCAGGCAGGCGGACTGTAAGTGTATGGGACCCCTTAGACCGAGGTGATGACCGACCCGTACTGGGTGACCACGCTAGCCTTATTCAAACTAATTCAAAGTAGGGTAGGGGCGTACAGGAGCTAACATTATTAATATTATTAAGATTAATTACCTCAGTTTCCTGTAAAATATCTTGGTTTATAGCAGCGGTCACATCGCATTGTATCTCTGCAGTCCTGCATAAAATATAATAATTATTTCCTGTATTAAACTGGAAACAACAATACAAAGAGATGATATGATATTTGCAACCCGCGGGGATCGAACCCGCAACCTCCGGATCGAGAGCCCAAGGCTCTAACCCCTAGACACCCGTTGACTCCCCCCAGACACCCCCAGACTCTCCCAGACTCCCCCAGACTCTGCCAGACTCCCCCAGACTCCCTTAAATTCCCCCCAGACAACCTCAGACTCCCCTAGACACGCGTTGACTCCCCCCAGATACCCCCAGACACGCGTTGACTCCCCCCAGATACCCCCAGACTCCACCCAGACTCCCCTGGGTATGGGTACAGGTATGGGTACGGGTATGGGTATGGGTATGCGTAGGGGCATGGGGATGGGATGGGATCTGAGACTAGACAAACTAGATAGACTGACAGGAATTGACAGGAATTCACTCATCTTCACCATTGTCATCGTCATCACCATTGCCCATACCCATACCCACACCTATACCCACAACCCATACCCATCTCTCCATCCCTATCTCCCCACCCCCTTTTCTCCCCATCCCCATCACCCCCTCCCCATCCCCCATCTCCCCATCCCAATCCCCATCTCCCCTCCCCATCCCCTTCTATCAGATTAGAAGTAACGATTAATCCCCAACACTGCCACGTGGTCCCTTCGCTCCGCTCTTGAGTCAGAACCGGCCGGCTCCGCTCCTGAGTTAGAACCGGCCCACTTTTCACCCGGGGGCTCCGCTAACGGCTCGGAGAAAAAATCAGATTACGTTTAAAAAATTTCATCTAAGTAAAGTACTACGACTTTCTATACTATATTCGGTCTTCGGCATGCTGGCGGCGTACTGGGGTGTCGGCATGGTGCTGCCGGGTTCGGGCTTCGTGTTAGCGACCTGCTTGATCGCGGCGACGACTGTTCGTGATGTCGCTCTGGTGATCGATCGGTTCGGGTGTCACGCTGGCGACTGTTCGGGTCATCGCGCTGGCATGGCGACTGTGCCTGGTGTTATAATAACGTGAGAATAAGGTAGGTACCTAGGTAGGTACTTACACGGAAATATTTTCAGTGTCATCTAAGTTTTGAGACCTGTTCACTGATGTGGCGTCCGTTTTTTGAGCACTTTCTACATGTATGTCCATTCTCTGCTTCCTGAAAACAATTCATTAATATTAATACTAATTTAAATAATCATCGTCACAGGGTATGTATGGCTCAATCATATCCCTCCTCGGTGAGGAAATATTTTTTCAAAAAAGTTAAATACTCATCAACAAACACATTATGGCAAACAAACAAGAATTAAATAGGTACTCACCAATACTTTTGCAACTGCTGCCCATTTTTAACTTGATATTTCTTTTTATATTTTGGCATTTTTCACTAATTCATTCTCTGTCTATTTATTCTATGTAGACTCCAAAACAAAATGTATTTAAAGATATATATTTACAGGCTACTAATCCACAGATATTTACTAAACTAAGTATTTTTACAAATATGGATGTGTACAAATGTGTATGAATCCCTCAAATTCGTTAAATTAGTACAAGGACGGTGCTCCGACAGCGATGCGCAGTCCACTCCCAACAACGACCCGCAGCGGACTGAAGCCGGCCGGCCGGCAGGGCCCGGGGGGGATTACAGGGCGACGGAGCAGGCAATGCGTTCGGATTTGTTTTAATTTTCGGTATAAAATTACTTTTCACGACTTAAATGCGGTATAAAAATAAATTTCTCAAATAAAAATATTAGTATTTGAAAGACCTATTTTTATGTGTACAAACTAACTACAAGGCTTGTGCCGATTTAGAGAAAATTTACAGACTATGACAAGATAGGGGCTAGTTTAGGTTTTTTTTTCTCTAAAAAGTGGTTGACAAAATAACAATTTTATGCAATCGAAAACATTTATAGAACCTTTCTTCGTCATGCGATATATTTTTTTACGGATTTAATTGATAGTTATTGAGACAATTTGATTTAAAAGTCGCATATTTTCGGTATTTGGCCCATCTTAAAGCCTTTATGTTTTCAGCTGAACGCACAGGTCTGTTTCGACGCCGATTCGTTTTGTTTATTGCTGAGCCTGTTAGCCGAAACCTTTCCACCCACGTTTTTATTAATTGGACACTTGGTGCATCTCTCGAATACCGAATATTGTAGTGACTACAGAATTTGCGCCGTGCAAGTGTGTATGAATGTCCATTGCTTAAATAAGCCTCCACTGCAAAAAATTCCAAACGGTCACCTTTCGAACGCTACACCCCGCTCCCCGCTAGCCCCGGAGCCCGCGAACTTATTAATGATTTAAATTTAAAAAGTTTGCTGAGTCAGCCTGTATATGCGCGTTCGGAATCCGGTTATTGGCTGAGCGCTGTACAGTTGTCCGCTACCGGCGGCAGGACTGTACTTGCGTTTGGGTTTGAGCCGCGTAAACAATAACTGGTCGATCACTAGAGATAGTTACCGAGCGCCGCCGTGATGACGATATCAGGGCGCACGGATAAACCTCTTTACAGGTTTTTGTTGCGTGCCTTATGTAATCGCTGTGTAGAATTTTTTAAAATGTAATAAATAAATAAATAAAATAACTAGAAATAATGTGGAAAGAAGTTATGGTGTGTGGAAGCGACGTTTTCCTGTGCTAGCCTTGGATGGGGATGCGTACAAAACTGGATAAAGCATTGGTTGTTATAATGGCTCCTGCAGTCTTGCATAATATGCTTCGTCGTAGAGGATAACAAATTCCTCCAGATGACCTTGAATTGGAGTTACCAGATCCCTGGAGCGAACTTCTACTAGAAGGGCAAATTCCTAATGAATATGCTCATCATCGCAGCCATTTGGCACATCAGGCTTTTATATATAATTACTTTCAGAGTTTGTTACCATAGGTTTGTGAAATTTGTAATACAAATAAAAATATAATTAAATATACCCAGTTTAAATTGTTTTATTTACTTAATTATCCATAAAAGGTGTGTTTAGGGAACAAGACTACACTACCTACTACAGGCAAAAACAAGAAATATTATTATTAATAATAAATATTAAAATTGTTTGGGTCGTTTACGCTCTGCCTACCCCATTAGGGATAAAGGCGTGATTATGTGTGTGTGTGTGTGTATGTAATATTAAAATAAAATAAAAACTTACATTTTCACAAAGTACACATCATTCTTTCAACTGCTTTTTTTAATCTTAATTCTAGAAGCAAAACTCTAGTTTTTAATTTAGCCTGTTTTAAGGCTTCTTTTTTAACTCCACATCTAAATAATGGCTAATTAATGCTCGATCACGCTCATCACACGCTATCTTTTTTGAAAATCTAGCACTTCATTTTTTTTTTTTTCAAATGGAGCCGTTCCAAAGAAGGTGAAGTGGGGTTGTACGTGGGACGACGCCTTGTACTTTGTTATCCATGATTTTCATTCTCGTTTTGTGTTTGATTTTGCATAATTTTCGTCATCACATCTTAATGCTGTAGTAAGTGGGGTCCAGTAGTGCTAGAGTGTAGTCACACCAATCCTGAAAAATAGTAGGCAGCTGATAAATAAATATTCATCTTGTTAAATAAAATTCGATATTTTATTTGTTAAATAAAATAATACAAACCTTTTGGGATTCGGTTTCCTTTCGTACCTACCTCGCAGTCTTGGGATTCTGTTTCTGATTCTTGTGAGACGGAGAAAAGTGGAAGCTCTCCTGTATCACGTTTTTCCACATCTGTAATAAAGCATAAAATTATGGGTCAAACATAAAAAGAAAAAAACTGGTACCTAGTTCATAATAATAAAAAAGTACCCTATCATCACTGATACCACCTGATACTGCAATACTGAGGGATGGAGACGGAAATCATTTTTTTTTTTGTAGTTCCGTGATATTTACTATTGCTGGTTACGCAGTATTGCAGTATCAGCAATGCTATGATACTCAGGAAACTTTCAAGACTCGATACCTCTTTGTTGGATCGATGCAAGCATTTGGATGTGCCAGTGGCATAAATATTTTTCAGACATACATGAATCCTAAATACATATCATATCACTACTAATATTCTGTGGCAGTCATGCAAAAAAAAATTAGTTCAAACAATACCTTCATTGCCCAATGAAACTTCTGCCAAAACTTCAGTTGCTGGCTTTTTAGGGCAAGTAATGGGTGCACTTTTAATTGGTACCACACTGTCACTATCATAGGGGTTGAATAGACCTATAGTGGCAGTTTCTATTAACGCAAGAATCCTATCGTGAATCGGGTCTTCCTTTTTAGGCTTCAGTGGTCCACCACCTAAAAATATAGAAAACATTTATAAACATAATACCTAACACTTAGGTATGTGGCAAAAAATGTAGTATGAAATCGTAAAAGCACTGTACATACTAACTGTGCGACTACCTGTTTTTATTAGTTGCATCCTGTTGTTTGCTTCTTCTTTTTTAGCAGCCTTCTTCATACTCTCCCTGTGTACTGTGATTTTAGATTTTCAGCTGTGCGGGTGCTGTGAACAGTCTGGCTGTTATATTTTTCGGAAATTAAAGACCATTCCGCAAGTTTTTGCGTCATCGTGACCCCATCTGTCTTCTTAAAGTAAGCGTCCACAGACCCGCAGACCCGCATCGGACGGATCGCATCAAACGGATTGATTTTTAGACTGATTCCACTGTATCGGCAGCGATCGGATTGCCAACGCGAGTATCAGCAATCGGATTGCCGATGCCACTTTTACTCGGATTGTTGTAGTGATCGTACGTTCGGAAAGTGTTTGTGAGAATGGAGAAAAGCGATGAAGAAGTCGTTATTGCTTGTTTATTAGCAGAAGAGGAAGAACAAGAATAAAAACCTAGAAAAAGGAAGCACACTCCTGGATACACGACATATTCAAAAAGAGATCAGAGCATGGAGAATATCACACACTATTTCCTGATTTGTTAAACGATGACATCAAGTTCTTTCAATATTTTTGTATGTCTCAAACTAGATTCACTTTTCTTGTTGACATCCTGAAACCACATTTACTGAGACAGAATACTACAAACAGGGAGGCTATAGGACCAGAAGAAAGGCTTGCTGTGTGTTTAAGGTATTTATTGAAATTAAACATCAGATGCATAGTTTTTATTAAAATATAAATATCAACCAAGTATCGGATCCACTGCATGACGTTCCGTATCGTTAACATTTTCGTGAGAGGACAGCAGCGTACACAGAGTTTCGCTATTGACACGTGAATACATAGTTTCATTCGGATTGTGTGGAGTTTCGTACATGGCTGGTGGAGATGATTGAGGAATTATTGTAGACAGTGGAGACATCCTATATAGACTTCTACTGCCAGAAGGTGACGAAGACATCGTTTCATCCATGAGTGAAGGCGGCATTTCGTTAGGTGTAGATCAACGAGAAATCATTGTCGCAGTTCCCGCAGAATTTTTGTGTGGAGTTTCGTGCATGGCTGACGAATATGGTTGAGGAATTATTGTAGACGGTGGAGACATCATATATGGAGTTCTACTCCCAGAAGGTGTTGAAGAAGTCCCAGAAGTTTCATTTGTGATGCTGTTCATAGCAGGTGAAGTAAACATCGTTATTTGAAGGAGTAGGTGCCGGAAGCACTTCATTTGCAATAATTCTCACTCTTTGACTTGAACCAGATGCCATAGGATTACAATCAGTATCGATTAGAGTAGTTGCAAGTCTCATCTCTATGCTGTTAACCATTTGAAACAATTGAGATTTAATTTGAATTTGGTCTTTTAAAGGAAAAGCCTTTACTGTTTTGGCCAAATTGATGAAAAAATCAAGTAAAGGATCACTAAGATTTCTGTTGTGTTCCGATCTTGCTAAGTATTGTTGTAGAACGTTTGCTGCAGTTTGACCTTGTGAATCTTGTGAAGCTGCATACCTCGATTTCGTACCGACAGTGCGTGACGATGCGGCGGATGCTGTGGATTGTGGACTTGGCAGATTGCTTATATTATCTTGACTACTTAAATCAGAAAGTGCTTCAATCTGTGTAATCTGTTTCATACTTCCGGGCGATAGGCTCGACCGTCGTTCTTCCTCATCGTTTAGGTATGGTACTAGGAAAGAAAGTTCTTAGGAGAATTTGGCAGGTTTTAGTTTCGATGCTGCTTGACCGTTTGGGGGACCGGTAGGGCACCCCAAATTTGTTGTATCCGCTAACGTGTTCTTGTTGGAGATTGGTGAGAAGTGAAACACTGTTTTATTTATACTGTACAGTTTATTATATACACAGGAATATATATACAGTTACACACTTAATACACATAGGATTCACAGGTATTAACTGAGGAAATATAGGAAAATTGTGTAGAGAACTATTTTCACATAAGCGCGCCAGAATCGCGAGATGTCATCTTTTTGCAAGATGGCTAGGGTTGCCATCTGTCTAATTAGTGGCGTGTGTATGAACCGAAGCACCACCCCCCTACGTAGACGAATAACCCCCAGTAAAAAACAGCTATAGGTCGAACGGTGTAGCGAAACGCACTCGACGTCCGGCACGAGTAGTGTATGACGGAGCGGTTGCCGGTGGAGGCGCGTCAGCGGGAGGTGACGCTGATGTGGTCGGCGTCGCGGCAGTGGATGGAATCGGCGCCGCTGCTGCGGGCAGCGGCGCAGCATGACACGGAGGCGGCGCAGGAGGAAGTACCGGATCTACTGGAATGCCAAGGGAAGGCGAGCATGAATCGGTCTCCAAATAAGCGGGCTTAACTCTGTCTATACTGACCACGGTAGTCCCACCGTTGATGCGTAGCGTTAGAGTTTTGTCTCGACTGTCCACCACTTCGTGAGGACCGGTGTAAGGTGGTTGAAGCGGTCGACGCACCGTATCGTCGCGCAAGAAGGCGTGTGTGCAGCTGGCCAGGTCGGCGAACACGAATGTCGCATGCGGCGTGTGTCGCGTGCCCGGGACAGGTCACAGACTGCTCACCCGAGTGCGCAGCTGGCCGAGGAAGTCTGTGATATCCTCGAAGCGCTCTTGTGTCGCCGGGTGTAGCAGCTCGCCTGGCAAGTGAAGAGGCTTGGCTGCAGACGACTTAAGATCCTCTTCTATCAACACCAGAGCCATACCGTTCGCGCACGGATGGTAACTTGTAGTGCGACAACGTCTCGTGCCACAGTACTGCATGAGACGACGGAATAAGTCTGCCTCAAACTGCCGGCCTTGGTTGGTCACGGTTTCAGGAACGCCGAACCGTGAGATCCATCCATTTACGAAGGTGAAAGCAACCTCCTCGGCAGTGATCCGTTTCATAGGCCACACCTCTGGCCAACGGGTATATCTGTCTACAGCCGTCAGGCAGTAGCTGAATCCGTTGGAGGGAGGAAGGGGACCAATAATGTCAATATTGATATGACGGAATCTACCCGAGGGTTCCGCAAATTGACCATGGGGCGCAGTTACGTGACGAGTTACTTTAGCTCGCTGACAAGCCACACAGCTACGAACCCAGGCACAACAGTCTTTCTTTATCGCGGGCCACACGTAACGGTCAGCCACCAGTCGCGCAGTAGTGCGCGCACCAGGGTGGCTTAAATTGTGCATTCGCTCGAAGGTTTGTAGGCGAAAGCGACGGGTTAAGTACGGGCGTGGCCTACCAGTCGAGGTGTAGCAATAAAGTAAAATGTGGGTACCGGGTATGGGGACGCGTTCCAGCTTCATAGAAGTTTTATCTCGCAGCTCTCGCAGCTCGTCATCGTCGGCTTGGTCAAGCGCGAGGGCGGTGTAGTCGTCTTGGAGCGAAATGCTCTCAACGCGCGACATGGCGTCCGCAACGACGTTGTCTACACCGCTGATGTGCTGTATATCAGTTGTGAACTGCGAGATAAAAGACAAGTGGTTTAGCAGTGAAGGTGGAAGTTTTTCGTGTCGTTGTATGAAACCGTACAGCAGGGGTTTGTGATCGGTAAAGATCGTCACATTTTGCGATTCCAGAATGTGTCTGAAATGCTGTACACTTTCATACACGGCTAGGAGTTCACGATAATAGGCAGGCCATTCCGATTGCTTTATAGTCAGCTCTTTGCTGAAGAAGGCAATTGGCTGCCAGTTATCGTAGACCGTTTGCTGTAGACACGATCCGACGTGAGTGCCGGACGCGTCTGTATAAAGTCCGAGTGGAGCATCACCGATAGGGTGCGCTAATAATGTGGCTTCGGACAAACTCGTTTTACAGGCCTCAAAACAATCAACGAGCTCATGGGTCCAGGGGAATGGTTGCTGGCCTTTGCCTTTAGTTTCAGAAACCGCATTAACAAGAGGAGCTTGTAATTTAGCAGCTTGAGGCAAGAAACGGTGATAGTAGTTCACCATTCCTAGGAACCTACGAACTCCCTGAATTGTTTTGGGCTGAGGAAATTCTTGGAGGGCTGTGATACGATCAGTGGGCGGGCGGGTGGTTGCCTGCGGCACTGATGTGGTAGCCAAGAAACGTGACCTCTGATTGTGCCAGATGACATTTTGCTGGGTTTATGACAACACCATATTTTTCAAGACGCTTGAACAAAATGCGCAAGTGTTCAGTATGCTCCTGGGCATCTCGTGAGAACACTTAAATGTCATCAATATAGGCGTAGACGAAATGGAGCACCCACGCACCTCCTGCACGACTTCGTCCATGAACCGCTGGAACGTTTGTCCAGCGTCGCGTAACCCGAAGGTCATAAAGGGGAATTCGAAAAGTCCAAAAGTTGTTATAATGGCCGTTTTGCAGATATCGCTTTCGGCGACAGGAATCTGCTGAAAAGCCTGCCCAAGTCAATGGTGCTATGTTCAAGGTTTTTTCGATAACGTCTTTATTAAGGGCATTAACCGAACTAATGTAATTTTTAATTCAGCATCTAACTTTTTTACTAAATCGCTTAGATGTATCATTGACTGCATTGTCATACTCATATTAATCTCTCCTGTTGTGCTAGCTGCATTAGCAGCTTCTAAGCATGTCTTCAGTCTATCCAGACGCCTTTTGATAGTTTGCATGAGTATTTCCTCCATTTTGTCGTTCCATGCGTGGGTACGCGCATGAAATGCAAACGCGAAAGTTTGGTAGGTACCCTTGAAATTTCACAGTGGTTTTCTCTCTCAGCCTTCCGTTGGTTGCGATAAGAACTTAGTCGTTTTTCCTATAGGAACATAGAAATCAACATTTTCATAACTTTAACAACGCACAGTAACAAACAACCAAGAAAAGCTTTGCTGTATCCCAAAGAAAACATCGTAATTCAGCCGTCTAAGACGATTATTAGTGCAGGATATGCTTACTTGGGTCTTTATTGTATTGTATAATGCTCGTTGTCGTTGTCGGCCAAACACATAAATAAATATCTCGTTTTCATTAAATAAAATTGTGCAAAACTTTATAACAAGTTGAATTAGTGGGTGAGCGGGTGAAAAGAATGTTGCCAGTTCTCGTATACATATTTGCCCAGAGAAAGCAGAAAAACATCCGAACAAAATAATTCGTTTTGTCAGAATAAAATATCTCATTTTGGTTTAACTACGTCATTACTACTGACTATATACTATAGTACTTAACCAATGAAAGTTCACATTCCACTTTTCTGCTTGAGGGGGACAAACTTCGAACGGTAACAATCTTTTCTGAGACTCAGCTATGTCATACCCTATTCTTGACGAATTGCACTCATTATTTACCAAATATGAGTATCTCGATTGCAATATTGCAAAATCCTTTCTTTTCTCAAAAAAAAAGAAGGGCGAAGTACATATGGTACTTAGGTACTTCATCGTGTATTCGTATTACTATCTAGTGTCGCGCTATGCACTGAAACAATATCTGTTTCATTTCTTTAAAGTATACATTTGTCAGATTAATCAAGTGACTTCATTACAGAGTCTAAGGAAAATGCTTTATTTCGGACAAATGTAAGACTTCGGCAACACTGACTAGTGTCGACTAGAGACAATGATATTTTAACATGTTTGCCAACTTAACCAACGAACAATAGTGATGTTAAAGGAATCGTTGTATCGACTAATTAAAGTTGATGCATGTTTATGACACAACTGTTTGCCGCCGAAATAAATATGACACATACATAAGTTTTAATTCCAATAATGGTATTCGAATTATTTAACATTAATTAATCATTTTGCCAAGTCAATGTCAATAATATTGACATACAAAAACATATCAATTATCAATCTAATACCGTTCCGGGTAATCGTTATTTCCAAGTCGGAAGTGAGTACAACACTCAAACATAGACAATTTCGTCTTGTTGTTTTTTTTCCCCCTTAGTATGATGATATATGGCGCGACGTAAAAAAAATCGGGAAAAGAAAACAAATAATATTATACAAATTTACTTAACTGTAAAAAATAAAGGTAGCACACCAGTGTTTATAATTATTTATTAAAAATTGTTCTTGACAAGGACGAGCCAGAACGTATCCGGCGTCCCAAGTCATTATTGGGGAGAAGAGTAAATTAGAGGGATTTTGAACCAGGATCAGCCAGAACTAATCCGGCTTCCCAATTCAAATCCCAGCATCTCCACCATTTTTGTGGCCCCAATTCTATCACACGCACATATTCATAGTTAGGGTGGACGTTATATTAGGACCACAAAGAGGATTATCGTATTAGTATAAATAGACAATAGTTGTATGATGGTAAAGGGATGAGTCAACCTATACAACTATACTTTCTTATCTTTCTGCTTCGCAATTTAACAGCATGTAGGGGTTTACACAAGGGCGACTTTGTCGCATACTTTACATAGGTGTAGCTTTGCTACTTACAATACAAGCGTGGCTTTGCCACTTACATTCCAAGTGTGACTATGTCACTTACTTTCATCTTTGTTTACATTCACAAGTGTGGCTATGCCACTTACATTCTTGCTCTGCTTGGCTTGCGCGGTCAACTTGCTCCGGTCAGAGCACTTGTCACTTTCAAGTCACTTACTTTCATCTTACTTTACATTCACAAGTGTGGCTATGCCACTTACATTCTTGCTCTGCTTGGCTTACGCAGTCAACTTGCTCCGGTCAGAGCACTTGTCACTTTCAAGTGCCCTGGTGACTTCATTACTAGGATAATATCATTCTTCGGTATTATCTCGCCTATTTGCATAGCTAGGCTTGGTCACCAGCCGGACATGGAGGCTGTGCCTCCACGGAAATCGCCACCTTCCCCAATATCCCGCCTCGGTTTCTCCAACATATAGTCGACCACTGCCAGTACGCTTTTACATCGTACCTACTCATATTCTGGGCAAGCCGAAGCTTGTTCCCAACCAGTTCTACGTCTACAAGTTTTACAACATAACCTCAATTGGACGTAATCTGGTGCATGAAAACCTACATCATTTACAAATGGTCTCCTCATCCTTTTACCAACACAGCTTAAAGAGGGTCGACATAATAATATCAAGGACTTACCAGGGAATTCAGAAGTCCTTCCACTTGCTCATCCGCTGGCAGGTTTTCATGTCCTCTTTACATTCTAGCTGTCACCTTTCCCGCCTTTCTTCTCCCATCGCCAACATCGACCTATTCGTCAAAACTAAGCAAAGCGGTGTTACCACTATACCAAAAATAGATTGACAGTGAATGAAGTTGACTTACCGATTCATATCGATGATTTGTCTACGGTGATAATCGCGCTTTGCGCGACAAGCAGTTTGTAAATAGTTTATGAAAAATGAGTAAAAACTGTACAACCTGTTTCTCCAGGGTAGTGATAGGTATCCAAGCATGTATGTACACTATCACAATGCACTGATGAGTCCGTGATATGCAGTGGGGTAGGCAGATGAAGAAAGCACAGTCCACCACAACATGCACAAGGTACTTGCGGCGTAGCGTGCGACCGACACAAAGCAGATGGTGTTGCAGTAGGCAGGCACGACGACCAGGCAATGTTGTACTGTTAGCACGACATCAGGCACAGCGTAGGCAAGTATAACGCTGTTGCTAGCCGGGGAATAGCAGATGACAAGCCGGCTAAGTGAGCACTTTGTCCGACAAATCCCGTCAATTTTGGGCTGCGAATCTGGGACAGCAGCAGTGTAAGTTTCTCCAAGAGACAGCGGCGAGGGTCACCAGTTTTGGAGGACCGGTAGGGCACCCCAAATTTGTTGTATCCGCTAACGTGTTCTTGTTGGAGATTGGTGAGAAGTGAAACACCGTTTTATTTACACTGTACGGTTTATTATATACACACGAATATATACAGTTAGTAGCACATTTAACACACATAAGATTCACAGGTATTATATTGAGAAAATCTAGGAAAATTGTGTAGAGAACTATTTTCACATAACCACTCAAACGTCCAGCCCGCGGGCCCGCACTAGCCTTAACTGTCAAGCTGCAACCTGAGCGGTAAAAATAGCTGTCCCGATTCTTGGTTTTTGGAAAATATTTTATATCTCGTAAACTAAGAGTCCTATTCTAAAACAAAAAATAGCACGGTGTAGCTGGTTTTATTATCTTTCAAAATAAAATATTGAAAATACATTAGAAGTAATATTAATTTCAGTATCGAGCGTTTAATTTTGGATTGTCGGGTATTTTTCACTAACTTGACATTTACGACCCTATTAATAGACTCTTGTCTTATTTTCTTGTAAATTAAATTTAATCAGAAGGTAGAAAATTTTATTACCTTTCTGAAAATATACATATTGTATCCTAAAATACAAATAGTCTTGCAAGAAAAAATAGAAATCTAACACTACTCAACTCAAATTTGCAGGCGAGCGGCTCAACCAAAATATTGACAAGATGGCCGCCAGACCTAAGGTTCTCGTCAAACGAACTACATTTTGTTTTGTAGGGAAGATTGAGGAATTGAAGAATCAAACATGCATTTTATTATTAAAAAAATATACACAAATTCACAAATTACGCCTTTATTCCCTTACGGGGTAGGCAGAGCGTAATACGCCTAGTAAGGCGCCTTTGCCATGTCTGACAAAATGTTGAGGGCAGTTTCAGATTTAAATGTGTATCCATCCCTCGAATCCCTTTTGCTGACTTCTGCAGCATGCTCGGGAGGAAGGGCAGCTGGAACATTCTATGTTTTCCTATCGCGCCTAGTTATATATATATATATCCTTTTTTTATTTTAAATTATCATACATATATATTTATATATATATAAATTATATATATACTTATATATATACATATATATAAATATATATGTATGATAATTTAAAATAAAAAAAGGATATCTTTTTCTTTCATGCTGGACGAGGAGCGATAGGAAAACATAGAATGTTCCAGCTGCCCTTGCTCCCGGGCATGTCATATATATATACCCGGGCATGTATGTCATACATTTTATTTTAATATATATATATATAAATAAACCTAGTGTATATGCAATGAAGTAACATGTTACGGGAACTATGTATTTATAAAACGAAGTCGCTTACCTTGTCTGTATGTATGCATATATATAATACCACCAAAACAAACAAACTAGACAACCCTACCTGTATTAATTATATATATATATGATTAATATTTAATTATATTATATATATATTGTCTATAATTGATGCTAAGAATCGCTCGTATTGGCTACTATTATTGGCGGGCCCTAGGGTTTTCTAGTTTGTTTGTTTTGGTTATATGTATTTATATATATATATATATATATACACTAGGTTTATTTTTGGTTAGGTTGACAACAATGGAACTAATTCTATTTATATCTAGACACGCGGTAGCGTTTCAGCCAAGTTCATGCCAAACTGGCGGGCAGCACCGTGTGTATATTTACAGGAACCATTTCACCCCTGACTTTTGACCCCTTCATAACTCAAAAACTATTTAACATAATATTACCAAATTTGGAAGTATCTTAAATTTTATAAACATAGCTTAAAAGGATATTTAGATAATGACGACCAAATATCGACATTTATGATTGACTGACATATAGATCAAAAACCTAACCCACTTCCAGATGACATACAAAGTTCAAATTTGGTATGGTGATCAGATGATTCATAGAAATTATGGTAATTTTAAATTAAGTACAATTTAATTTACCTACAAAAAGTGATAATAATCCAACGCAAACATAAATGTGAAAATTGAAGCAAAGTTAATTTGCACAATTTTAACATTTATGTTTTTGTTGTGATTATTATTACTCCTATTACTTCGCGAGATTCCCTACTTTAGTTAGGACAATGCAGGTTCAATAACCTGATTGTTGGAAAGAAAAGAGTATTCTATGCTTTGGAAGGCACGTACAGCCGTCTGTCTGTCCCGGTCAGTGTCCTCTATAGTTGTTTCGTTTCGTAAACTTTGTCAGAGGCAAGAAGCACAAGCATAGTCGAAAAGTAAAGTCAAGTCAATGTCAGTTTAGTCGTCTGTCGTACTCATGTCTACGTTGAATACTCCGGTTTATGATAATTTCTGAAACATTGCAATATGCACAATGGCACATTGCACTCCATACACTTGTATGCCGTCCTGCTTTTTTTGCAGGCATGGCACAGTGTGGATTTTGAAGCGGATCTGTCCGGAAAATGGTTCGATTCCACGAAGGCTCGAGCACGCGGGAGCTCTATCACTCCAGTCGTCGAAGTTGTCGCAGTCGCAGTCGTCGGGTTATGTCGTCGTCTTGTCAATAGTTTTGGTTCTGTCGTCAGGTCAATTTTTTTGTGTATTTTCAGTAGGTCCTCAGCCAGCACTGTTCTGAACTTTCGGTGATTCAGTTAGTTCTGAATCACCGAAATCTGGTTGCTTGTGAATAACACAAAGCAGTTGAATAAAGCTGCATTGTATAAGCGACGAAACAGCTTTTTGTACCAGATCTTGTTTCTGTGTCTTTCGAGAGGCTGGCTCGCAAGAAATTGGTCCTTACGGTCAACCCCCCCCATAGACTTATTATAGTCCAGAACAATGACTGGCTTGTAAGTCTGTCTGTCATTGTCGTTCTTTTTCCCGACCTGAAGAGAATGGTATGTGGAGATCATACTAACCAAGTTAGAGTCACGCCACACCATAACTGATAGATCGGGAGTGTAGGTGACCACTACTTCACCCTGTCGCATGTCAGTCTTTTTTAAAGTTTTGATTGCCTCGGGAACGAATTCCCGAGACAACCGTAAAGTCCCAAACACGTCAGTCTGTCCGTCGCGTTTAAGGCATCGCGCTAATAATGGAGAATTGTAAAAATTGTCCATTATTAACGTGTGACCTTTGTGAAGCTATGGTTCTACGAGTTTATAAACGAACCGCGCTGTCGCCCTGCCCGTCCTGTCCGTCCTGACCGTCCTGTGCGTCTTGTCTGCCTTGTGTAGCTTGTGCTTCTTGCTCGTCTCGTCCATCTTGGCCGTCTTGTGCGTCCTCATGTCCATCTTGTCTGTCTCCGTCTTGTGCATTCTGTCCGTCTGCGTCCTGTCCACGTTGTCCGTCTTGTCCGTCCTGGTTATTGTTAGCGCCGTCAGTGTTTACTCTGTAGGGTCCGTCTTTTCCAGTGTATACGAAAAAGGACCAGAGATATCCAGTAAACGACTCACATAACTCGTATGTCTTGACGCCTACTTGTGCAGCTTTAGTTAAAATCTTTTGACTGAAGCTGAGGCGTCCATGCCATTTGAGCAGTGATTCGTCTATTGCAATCTCTTGGCCAGGTTCGTATAGACTGAAAAACTGTTCGTTCAAATGGCTGATCACCAGTTTAATTTTGTAAAGCTTTGTATTGTCGGTCGTAGTGTCATTGTCAATGAAATGCAGAAACGTTTTTAGCAAATAATATCGATTGTATGACATAATCAATCTGAAGTAAGGAGTTGTCCCAAATCTATCTTGAGCAAAATATGCCTCCTCAATGCGCCAGCATTTTGTCACGGTCAGTCGGAGTCCAGCGAAACAAACGATATTGTTTCTTTGCGTCTGCGTCCTGTCGTAGTCGAGCCAAAGTCTGTTCTGCGTACCTGTTAGTGTCGGTGATCAGCATGTCAATAAAGTCAGGCGTAAACATTTTGTAAAATATGTCAATTGGTCTTGTGTCATATGTCACAGGGAATGTTGGCCCGGGAGTGCCAAGGAATTCCTCCTTTTTCCCCGTAAAAGTCTGTCTGTCCTTTGTCCATATGAAGTCGAAATAGTCACCTGACGGCGCTAACTGTCTAATTTCTCGATCACATGACTCCTCCTCTTGTTGGAACACTGCTGCTTGATTAGGAGTTAAGTTGGAATCGTCAGCTACTTCGTCTGTGGCCGTACGTGGAGGGAATCTCGGGATAGGAACACTATCAATATCTTCGTCCACATTTAGATCGCTGTCGTCGCTATCATTTTGAAGGTTGTTTATCCAGTCTAAGACTGTAGACTCAAATCGAGTGTCTGAAATACCTGAAAAATAAAACATTCGTGATAACAACACCCGCTTGAGAGGACACCTTAAACTAAGAACTTGTATCTCCAACAGCAATCCTCACAGACACTTCTTCTCTAATAGGGTTGTGGAAGGATGGAACAAATTGTCAAATCAGGCTCTGCTTACCCAATATAGGAACATAACGTGACTATACTTATGTTTTGTAAACTATACGTACCAACTTGCAATCTCCCTCCAACTTGCTGCAATTGCCCACCGGCACCAACTTCTAGATCTGTAAACAAATAAAAAATGAATACACAGCAATATTTTTAAACTGTATTAGGCGTTTGGCATAAGAAATTCCTTACCGAAAACATCTGCATTGGAAGTTGAAGGTTCATTTGTTTGATCTGTAAGAGAGTTACCATTAGGGTTATATACTGGTAAACGTGAGCAAAAATATACAGATATATTTTTAGATTAGTTTACTATTAATTTCAATTTCCATTATGGCATCAGGTACTTCATCCATGATGGCATAAGGATCAGGTACTTCATCCATGATGGGATGAGGATCAGGTACTTCATCCATGATAGGATGAGGATCAGGATCAGCTGAAATTACAATTTTAATTTTATAAAGGGTAAACAATTACTTTCAAACTTAGATCTAATAAAAATAACTTACCGTTAGAAAGCTGGTTGCGGGGTGGGACCACATCGCAATCTTCTCGCTCGGGAGAAGGGCGCCTAGAAATAAAACGACATTTTAACCGAAATACTAACATGTTACTCAATTATACGTATACATAAAAACTGGAAACTATAACTTACTGAGTACGCCGTTTGCGTGGTGGCGCATCGGGACGGGTAGCAAAACTCTTTGTAGTTGAGCTTGTCTCCTGCGAGACATTAACTCCTCACGAACTGAAGGGTCCAACAGTTTTGCATGACTATTTGTACCATGAAACAAAAAAATGTATTAGGAATCAGTTCAAATACCTACAAATTTATTTAGGTAATTGTATCAGCTTATATTTAATACTCACTCGACACTTCGCCCGCGTCCTCTGCCTCGTCCTCTGCTTCGCAAAACAACTTGCAACGCAACCACTTTACAAAACAAAGTGTTGGATTAATATGGATAAGGCTTTTTTATTATTTTAACTTGGATGAGAATGCCAGTATTCGACCATCGCATCGCCAAGACTATGTTCATATTGTTAACAAGTTTGTTTCTAAACTTCTGTTTTGTGGTCCGAGCGTTTGGTTCACGATCCGGAGGTTCCGGGTTCGATTCCCGGTTCGATTCCCGGTGGGGACATTATCTCACAAAAAAACCTTTCTGAGAATGTCCTCAGTTTGGTTAGGGCCATGCAAATTGAACTAACCGATTGCCCGAAATATAAGATGATTCCGTGCTTCGGAGGGCACGTTAATCCGTCGGTAACGGTTACTTTCTACGGAAAGTAGTCGTTACACGAGCCCTGTCAGAGGCTGAGAGGCAGCTCAATAACTCTGACACCAGGGATGATCGGGTTGACCACCCAGGTATATGATAAGATAAGAAAACCACTTGTTTGCATAATTACACAGAATAATAAAAAAGCTAAGGAGCCCATCAACAATGCTTTATGTACCACAGAAACAATGCCACTTTGAAGCGTGTAAAAAGATAGTTACTTACTTACGTATATACTTACTTACTTACTTTTCCCGCTCCTGTCTGGATGGACAATTATAACTTAAAATAGAAAAAAGTCATTATCATAACAGCCGTAGGAATACCAATGCTGAACATAAGGAAAAAGTACTTACAAGTAATAATAATAAATAATATCAGCCATAGGAAGTCCATTGCTGAACATAGGCCTCCCCCCCTATTGAATTTTAAACTTGGCTTGACTGTTAGCCTATTAATTCTTATATATTGTATGTGGGTATGTCAATAAATAAATAAATAAAAATATTCCTACTCTGAAGTGTGATAACGTGAAAAGCATGACGGAATGCACATAGGCTTACCGTCACATATTCCACAGTAGGACGCTGTGCGTTTCGAGCAAACAGCACACTTGCGCCTGAGACGGCGTGATCCTGTCTGGGTGGCTTCGAATAAACGTGGAATGTGCAGCCTAGACTGCACGGTTTCTATTGTGCGCCTTGTATATGTGTTGTGGCGCCCCAACAACTCAACCACCAAAGATTTCCGAAATCTTCGGTGGTTGATGTGTAGGTTTGCCTTAAGCATTACATAAGAATTTAACACGCTAACATTCAAGAGGCGCCTAAAAAGTTTCTTGTACCATACCGTGGTTCGCTTTCTCTCAATGGGGTACTTGGCTAGCATCTGGTCTTTTTTGTCGACTCCTCCCATACAAATGTTATAATCGTGTATGAGAGCAAGTTTGACAATGTCGTCGCACGTCGTGGTTGTCAAACCATGGTACGTCGAGATAAGAGCAATTCGCTTCTTATCACGCCATACGATGAGATCAACATCACCCGACGTGCAACCACATACCTGACCAACGGCCATGTCTTTCGCTTGCAGGTTCGTCAGCTCAGCGGGAACGAGCTGTCGATCGGTTCTCAGGGTCCCGACACAGTCAAAACCACGGCATTTTAATTCCCTTGCAAGGGCGGGAGAGTTGTAATAATTGTCCATCCAGATAGTGTGCCCTCTGTTCTCTAGACCATCAAGAAGTCTGAGCACTAACTTGGGAATTTTCCCAGACAGGATTAATTTGCTCTGTGTCGTCTGGACTGGACTGACGTGCCTCCACCTCAAAACGCCACAGATAACCTGTATCTGACTCACAAACTTCGTAAGTTTTAATTCCTACTGCGGCCGCCTTGTTTGGAATATGCTGTTTTATATTTAGGCGTCTAGTCCACTGGGTTAGGCTTTCATCTAGAGCAATATTACGATCTAACACATACAGTGAAGCGAATTTGTTGTTCAAATGCTGCACAATAGGCAGCACTTTGAACAATTTCGCTTTACTTATTGACATTGTTTGTATGGTGGTCCCAATGTCAATATTCAAGGCCATTTTTCTAGAGAATATAGCCGTTTTTGATTGTGAAGCGATTGATGAGTCGGTTGCATTTAAATTTTCTGAGTTGCCACACTAACTATCTAATTTTTGCAAATTTACCTACATTGCCGTTTTTGATTTTATACGACTCATTTATTGAAATAACACAGACTGACCCTTAAATACCTACGGCAACAGGTACGCCGGAGAAATTTGGTCGACCGATGCCGCCGGCATATCTAAGCTTATTGATCTATGAAGGAAAAAATGGTCAAGTTAATAAAAGTATAGAATTTATTGAAATAACATGGACTGACCCTAAAATACATACGGTGGTGGCGTTGGAGGACCCGTTGAGGGCCGATTTAGTAACGACTTCGCTTTTAAGCGAAGAGGCACCTCCATCGTCTTCCCCTTCGGCCAAGCAGACATTGGACCGCAAAAAATTCTAGATATAACAAAAAGTAGTATTAAAAGCAAAACAAGGTAAATAAAAAGCAAAACTTTAGACAAAGCTACAAATAAAAGTTATTTTATACTAACATTTCCGCCGAATTTGGGTGCGACTCAGTGGCGACGTCGATTTTTGGCAGGGCAAACGTTACGTTTATACCACCACCTCGTGTGCGAACACCACCACGTGCGTTCGGATTCCTTCTCGGGGAGACGCCATCGAGGCAGGGCCTCCTGGGCGTAGTCTCAAGTCGCCGCCTGTGACGACAGGCGGGGCGTTGGGGCGCTTGAAGCTCGGTGTCTTGTCCGGGTGCACAGGAGAGTTTCACGCCGTGGCGGGATTGAGCCAGCCGGGTGATTCCCCATGGGGGGAGGCCCAGCTAGCGACCTCAAGCTCACGGCGGCTCGCTCGTCCTGGGGTCAGTCCTTGAGTCTGGCCCACGATCCTGACTACTCGACGTGGAGTAGTGGATGTGGGCAGGCAGTGTATTGGCCGCGTCAGCGCTGCATTGCAGCACCACCCTGAGCAGCCATCTGTGGGGGTCTGAGGTCCTCCAGAGCGGCCGGCTGGCCGATCATGGAGGAAAGAACCTTCAGGCCCCTCTCGATAATGCTGGTGGCATCGTCGCCGATGCGGATTGCCACCAGGACTTCCGTGAGGATCCTAACCGCCTCTGTTAGGACCCTGTCCCTTTCTGGGACGGCTGCTCGTTGGCTCTTTTGTCTTGGAGTCCGCTGGTGTTTCGGCATCTCCCCCTGAGGAATAACCTGAGGGGCGCCAACCACTTCCAGTGGGCCCGTGGGTGGCTTGCGACGCGGCTGGTCCGGTTTTCCCGCGTCATTTTGAGGAGCGGCATGCTTTCTCCGTCTCCTCGGCCTCCTCTTCCGCTTCGTTTCGCCGGCTGGGTCGTTGGCGGCCGCCATGAGAGTGGTCGCCGCGTTCGACTCTCCCTGCGGTGCCGCCTCCTTCCTTTTCGGCTCGACGGGCTTCGTGAGTGGCGCTGTGCCCGCTCTCTTGTTCCGCACTTCGCGGCGAAGCACGGAGCAATCGAGACTGTTGGCGGGGTGGGGTCCGCCACAGTTTGCGCACGTTGCGGGTTCAGTGCGCGGCCTCTTGCAGTCTTTTGCGACGTGCTGCTCGCCGCATTTGACGCAGGCCAGCTTCCGGTGGCAGTGCGTGGAACTGTGCCGGAACAGCTGGCATCGGTGGCACTGGGCCGTCGTCCTCTTGCCACGCCAACCCTCAATCTTCACGCCGGGCATACAAAGCAGCTCTGTTATGTTGTATAATCCCGGGGTGAAGGCTGGCGTTCGGGTCAGCTGGGCGAAGAAAATGCAGCCTGGGCGTCCACGGCGCGCGTTTATCGGCCGGACGTAGTCGACTGGGTAGCCCAGACTAGCCATTTCTTCGGCAATTGCTTCCGGGTCGGCATCGGCGGGCAAGCCTCGGATGGCAACCTTCAGCGGTTTCAGGTTCGGCATGGCGTACGCGAACCAGGATATTCCGGCTCCGGACTTCTCCAGCTCTACGAAGTAGCGCTGGTAAGCACGAAATTCCTGTTCCGTTTTTGCCAGGAATCGGAAGCCTTTCCCGTATGGGCGCACGTTAGGTGCGTGGCCCAGGGCTTCTTTGAGCATCCTCATGTGGGAACTCCAGTCTGGGAGATGGTCCACCACAATGGGAGGGAGCTTCTTTCCTCTGCATAGGTTAGTGGCGGGAGGCACTACTATCTTCGGCAGAGGAGGCTTGCTTTGGGACGACGGCGGGGTTTTCATTGCCGCAGCGGCGTAGGAAACGCTCGGCTGCGGGGGTGACGTCTCCATGTCGTCTAGCGATGGCATGGAGAGAGGCGGCGTCTTTCTGGGCAGCGGGACAGGGCGTGGGCGTGCCCCCTGCGAAGGCGTCGGCGTCCCCGATGACGAGGAGGTGGCGGGGTGTAGCCGCTTCCCAGCGCGCGTGTCGCTCTGCACACTGGCACACAAGGCAGCTGCACTCTCTCTGAGGGTGTCCAGGGCTGCGTGCCTTGCGGCGGCGAGCTGGGCAGCGGCGGCGTCCATCTGGGGCTGCTGTCGTTCGGGCAGCGGAGGTAGGGGCGGAAACGGCGGCAGAGAACGGGCGGCCGCGAAGGCCGCAGCAGACGTCTCGCCGTCGTCGTTTCCGGGCGTCGTGGTGGTCGACGGTGGGCGCGACCATGGGCGCAGCGCAAGGATGCGCTGCAGCGTCGAACGGGGGCTCGTAGGCTGGTACACCTTCTTGGTGGGCCGCCTACGGCTGGACTTTGATGGGGTGACCGACATAGGTGGGCGTCGAAACGAATGAGCCTGGTCCGCGCGGTGCGTAGCCTGCCCCCGGGACGGGCAACAACTACCGTTACCCCCCGGTGATTCCCGCTGGTGGGAGGCCGGGGTTGAATGGCACGAGTAGAAGTCACCCGCGACGACCGAGGGTAGGCAGAATCGCGAAAAGTGAGGGTACTTAGGGATCACCCAAAGTACCCCACAAAACAGTAAGAACCCGAGCGCGATTTAATGTGGGTAGTTTGCGCTACCCACAAGGCAACTAGGCGGCGAATCCAGACCACCACGTGTGAGAACACCACCATCTTCACTGGCATGAACATGCCCGGCACCGCTACTTTGCCCGGCACCACTACCTTACCCGGCACCACCACCCCTCTCCGTTCCACCACCTCGCCCAGGGGTCCCACCACGTCTAGGACCACGTGCGCCTGCGCCTTTTCGCATGCGTGGCTTTATATAACAATAAAACATAAAAAGCTGTTAAACATGCAATGCGTGAAACCAAACAAATGCCGAGATGCACAAAAAAAAAATACGGAGTATAAAAGTGGAAAACAAAGAAGACAGTGAAATAATTGCAAAAAAAAAACGGGCCAAGTGCGAGTCGAAGGTTCCGTACCATACAGAAAATAATAATAATAAAAATAAAATTAAAATAAAACACGAGCAAAAAAAATCCTTAATTGCATGAGAGAGTTCCTAATATTTATTTTATTCTATTTTTAGTATTGTTATAGCAGCAACAGAAATATATATATATATATCATCTGTGAAAATTTCAACTAACTATGACGGTTCATGAGATTTAGCCTGGTGACAGACGGACAACGGAGTCTTAGTAATAGGGTCCCGTTTTATACCCTTTGGGTACGGAACCCTAAAAAAGGTATTAATTTCATTCAAATCTAGTAAAATCTAGCATGAAAACTAGCTCTTGTACTGAACCGAAAGAAACTACTTAAGTATTAAAAATATCTTTTTAAAAGGGCACCCTTTGTTAATGACCAAACATAGCTTTCAAAATAAACAAACATAAAAATACACATATTTAAAGTTGTTTTTTTTTCAATCAACATAATTTGTAATGAAATCCACCACGGCGTCTCCATGCTAAGCGAACCAGCCGCGGCGGCCATTAAAACTCGCAGACGCCGTCAGTGAGAGGTGCGATTTGGGTTGCGCCCGGTCTGTGACGCAGTAAGGCTGGTTTCAGAGCGGCGCGTCTCAGCAGCGCTGCCCAGGCGCGCCCGAGCCTGGGCAGCGCGTTCGCTGTGAAACGACATTCAGACGCGCGCGCTTCGTTGTGGTGTACGGTCGAGTGCAGAGAATCATTATGCCAGCAAACGTAATCACTATATTAGCTATATACGTTATATGGAAAAGAGTGCAACAACGACGTCTTAAAAGATTGCAAGTCGATCCTTTTAATGCTACAAGGTTGTTGAGAGGAGCCTTTGTAACATCGTTTTCTGATTTACGAGAAGATGGTTACAGATTTTATAAACATTTTCGACTTTCGCCACCAACGTTTGACGAATTACTGTGTAAACTACAAGCAACTTTATTGCGATGCAATATGTATCGTATCTCCATATCACCAGCCGAGAAATTGGCGGTAACTCTAAGGTAAGTTAAATAAAAGAAGAGTTTAATCTCTATTGATCATATTTATTTATTAGCAAGATTTATCAGCAAGAAATTCAAGTAAGTATACCCCCAGCCCATGTGTTTGATGTCACATGAAAAATATCTATAACTAGCTTAATCAATTTTGTACCTAAATTAGTGAAATCTAATCAGTCTCATTTATAATAAAGGGGCTGACACTCGCCAATGACCTTGAAAAATAATTTTCAAAAAAGTTTTTAGGAGTATCCGCTTGATCTGTGGCTATGGAAAAAGGATATGTTATTTTTAAGGATATCCTTGAGAACTTGACCAATTTCAAAACACGATATTATTACAATGTCTTTATAAAAAAATGTTGCAAAGTTGGCTCTGAAAAAACGTTCGAAGAAAAAAATACAGACTACCAATTAACTTCGTTCTGATATTTTTACAGGAATTGATGCCTCTTTATAATTTTGCGAACTTGGCCAAATTATTTTTTTGATAAATGTTATACTTTTTGTGAAATATGCTTTTTTGTGTGATTTTCGCACTATTTTGACGCGGTCGCCGTCGTAACCTCCACGCGGAAACGCACGCCAACTTGAGCGATATTTCATCGGTCATACGTGCGATGTTTGAATATCTCGAAACGAAATTGCTAATTTTTGAGTGTCAGCGCCTTAAGTAGGTACCAGTTTGTTAATCAGCATATTTTTAGTTTTTGGTAGGTATTGATTTATACCTTCTTCATCAACATGGTTATTCAATCTTATATTATGTATGAATCTTCAGAATTATTGAAGTCGTCAGCTGGTGACACGTGATTTGGATACTCTTCTAGCTGAGCTGTAAAATTTGAGTCATCATCATCCAACGATACGGTAGCAGACGGTTCGTTATGGGATCGTGGACGGTTTTGGAGCTGCAGTCCGGATTCGTACTGTGGTTGAGCTGACGTAGATGGCGCTGTAAAATTACAGTTTGGCGACAGTGTTGTTTGATAATCTCCTCGACTTGTGTCATTAGTGCTATTGTAATTTCTTAATCTAATCCTCCCACTTAAAGTGCACCTCTCAAATATTCGAGGCTTGCACTCAAATCTCAACCCCGTCCATCACCATCTTGAGACTGAAAAACCGCATCTGCTGTTCCTCACTGAGACGCAGATCAATTGTCCGGCTGACGCGGCGTACCTCAGCTATCCCGGCTACACACTAGAACACAGGTTTCTACCTCGTGCCGGAGTCTGTGTGTACGCTCGCGATGACATTTGCATCAAGCGTCTCAAGAACCTTGAGGCACCAAGTTTTTCCGTATTGTGGGTACTGGTCGATACTGGTGTAGCTCAAAATGTGTATGCTTGCGTCTATCGCTCGCATAGTGGAGACACGGATAAAGTGCTCTCGTTTGTACTAATACAATAAATGCGGAAGTTACTCTGTCTGTCTGTTTCTATTTTACGCCTGAACAGTTGAATCGTTTTTGATGAGATTTAGCAGGGTGATAGATGGTAACTTGGAACCGGAAATAAGCTACTTTTGCCACGGTAAAATATTTCATTCTATACACACATACAGTCACGCCTTTGCCAGAGCGTAAACTACCTAAACAAAGGTCGTTCCGCCACGTCTGACAAAGTTTTAAGGGTTGTTTAAGATTGATTTGTAGTTATGTTGCTGTGATAGATTTGTAGGTATATTGCTGTAGTGACAGACTGTAAATTGCAATATACTAAAACCCGCGGAGCTGATTACTACAGCATGCCCGGGAGGAAATGCAGCTGGCACATTCTATGTTTTCTCTCGCTCCCAGTCCAGCATGGAAGAATCTCATTCCAACGGAAACGGATTCGTATCCTTGGCAGGACTGTTTTTCTTCAGGCGAATCGTCGAGCTGCGCGGATGCTATTACAGAAGTCATACGTCAGGGTATGGAGTTTTTCATACCGTTCTCTGATGTTCCTACCGGTAGCAAAGCTCGCCCGTGGTTTAATGCTGACTGTAACTGCGCGGAATCGCAGAAACAGTCGGCATTCCTTGCTTGGGCTGATGCTCGTGCACGCAAAGCTCCGAAAAACTATAACAAAGCCACCAAGTTAAGCAAAAAGGAATTACGCAGGGCTCGATTCGCCCACATAGGCCGAGTAGGCGCTAAGCTTGCTTCCTATCCGGCTGGCAGTAAAGCATTCTGGTCGCTTGCGAAAGCAGTGGTAACAAATTTCTGCCAGCCATCTTTACCGCCTCTGCAGAGACCTGATGGGTCGCTTGCTCATACTGCGGTGGAGAAAGCCAATCTTTTTGCCTCCTATTTTGCGGAAAGTTCGCGTCTTGATGCCGCAGGTAAAATACCACCCCCGTTACCTCGTGTCGACTGCTCTATGGCAGCCGTACGCATCCGGCAAAATGAGGTCCTTAAAACCATGCGAAATCTAGACGTGAATAAAGCAAGTGGCCCTGACGGTATCCCTGCAATCGTCCTGCGTAACTGTGCGCCTGAGTTGTCTCCGGTGTTGACACGCCTGTACCGCCTCTCACTTGAGACTGGTGTTGTTCCCAAATCGTGGAAGCTTGCAAATGTGCAACCTGTACCCAAAAAAGGTAGTCGAGCAGACCCTGTCAACTATAGACCCATATCGGTAACCTCTATACTCTGCAAGATTATGGAGCGTGTACTGAATAATCGGCTCCTGGCATACCTTGAGGATAATGATCTCCTTAACGATCACCAATACGGCTTCCGCCGAGGGCGATCGACGGGGGACCTCCTTGTGCATGCCACTCACTTATGGAGCGAGGCTATCGAGAGACATGGTGAAGCACTTGCCGTGTCTCTGGATATCTCCAAGGCCTTTGACAGGGTCTGGCACGCTAGCCTTACTGGCAAGCTTCCCGCCTACGGGTTACCTGCTGGCCTTTGCAACTGGATTTCGGACTTCTTGAGCGAACGATCCATACAAGTGGTCTTAGAAGGCTGCTCCTCCGGACAACAGGCTATTGATGCCGGAGTTCCTCAGGGTTCTGTCCTGTCTGCAACCTTATTCCTGCTGCATATCAACGACATGTTTACACCCGATACCTTTGGGTACGCTGATGACAGCACGGTTGTTGACAGATATCTGTCCAGTGCAAGGGCCAACAGTGAAACAATCCAGTCTTGTCGGGAGTCCATGGTGGATCGTCTGAACTCATCGCTAAGGGTGATATCCGAGTGGGGCGATGCCAATCTCGTCAAGTTCAACGCATCCAAAACCCAGGCGTGTCTATTCTCGACAAAACGGAGTCCTTTTAACCTGGCTCCTACTTTCCGGGATGTATCCGTACCGATTTCTGACCATCTTGAGCTTCTTGGTATGAGCCTTACGTCCGACTTGAACTTTGGACGTTACATTGAGTCTCTGGCCACAACAGCTGCCAAAAAACTTGGTATCCTCTCGAAGGTGAGGCGATACTTCACACCGGGACAGCTATTGCAGTTGTACACAGCTCAAGTCCGATCGTGTATGGAGTACTGCTGCCACCTTTGGGACGGTTCAGCTAAATACCAGCTGGCTGCCTTAGACTCAATCGAGAAACGCGCTAAGAAGCTCATTGGAGACTCAGCACTGGTTAAGGCAAAACTACAGAACCTTGAGCACCGTCGCAGAGTGGCGTGCATGTCGGTATTTTACAGGATACATTTCGGGGAGTGCGCGTTAGCACTTCATGACCTTATACCCCCCTCCCCTTTCCATCTCCGGAGCACGAGGCGTGGACAGGGGTTCCACCCTTATGTCGTGGATATACCACAAATTCGCTCGAAGCGGTTCGCTTCCACATTCTTAATGCGAACGGCTAAGGAGTGGAACTCCCTGCCGGCGGATCTGTTTCCGGAACAATATAACCTGGGCCTTTTCAAGGCGAGAGTGAATAGGCACTACATAGGTGAGTATGTTTCAACATAGTCCGCATCGTCACTTTCCACCAGGTGAGATGGCGGACAAATGCTCGCCTATATATATTTAAAAAAAAAAAAAAAAAAAAAAATCTAAACCTTCGAAGATCATTTGTGGGTTCGTAATATTGATGATTTATTGGAGCCGCAGAATAATTACGTGGTGTTGGTATATAACTGGGTGTTTGACTAGTCGTGGTCGAAATATCCATTATAATTTCTAGAACCCTTGTGCGAAAATTTAACTTTTGAACGGAACTAAAACTCTTTAAAATAGGGCCAAGAGAATTAAAAAATGCCATATCGTCGGGATTTATGTCGTTAATACTATTATTTAAATTGGGTTGGCTGTGATTCTTGCTGCGAGCGAATTTTCCTTCGTTTTGCCCATGTGGGCGTATCTTGATTGTTTCGAGTCTGTTGGTCTTGCAGCGGAGGACGGTTTGAAGTATTCTCAGAGGTAGCCGGCTCATTATGGGCATCATTACTCGAATCATGGGATATGATCGACTGATTATCACTTAAAGATTCAGTTACTATATTTTCTGAAACAGCGTCAAGGAACCTCATTTGCTCAAAGAAAATGTACTTAATATGTTTTGCTGCACTTCCTGAGGGCGTATTTTTCATACTTAATTTGGTTCGATAATATCTATCTCTCGCTGATTTCCATCTCAGACGTATTTGTTTATCTGTAATAAATAAAAACATACCTATTTATATTGGGTGACTATAATACATTATTCACAGAATGCCCCACCGTGGATACGCCCATGGTTCGGCAACACTAGATGTCGGCAGTGGCGAGTGGGGCGGCGCGGGGCGGCGCGGCGTGCGGCGCGCGCGGCGGCGTCTACAAAGGAGCCGCCCGTCTTTGAACGCGCCGCTACAGCCGCCGCCGCCCGCGCCGCCGTGCGCCGCCTCGCTCACCATCACCACTGCTGTACCACGGTGCCATACAGTTCGTCGCGGTTTAAACTGACGTTAATTGCTCGAAATATGAGGCATTTACAGGGGTCATGTTTGTTTCCTAAGGAAGCTAATATGATTAGGATGAAGACAGAATGAAAAAGTTGTGACTTTATGCGGTATTTTACAAAAGCAAGCCAAAACCGTAAAAAGGGCCGACTTTAGGGCGGTGGCCGAGATTAGGCATATTTACCCTATTAGGAGGTTTATGGCTGACATTTTTAGTACCTACTTAGGTAGTTATAGTCAAGAGCACGTCAAGCTTTACACTACCAGGTTAAACTGAACACTACTAATACCTAAATAAGTATGGAGCCGCCACCACCAACAGTCTAAAGTGTCAAGCTTGACGAGCTCTTAGCTGTAGGTAGGTACACTAGCAATGTGCATGACTTGGAACTAGGAAGATGTAGGTATCAGGCCGCCCACGTTCCGCGTAAGTCGTCCGTCGTGTCATGTCGTGTGGTTTGTATCGGGGGTGGGCTGAGCGAGGCACGAAAGTTATGTGTAAGTACACTCAAAAGACACAATAAGCTTTACACTACCAGTTAAAGTTGAGCTCTGATGTACTACGGCGTTATACCTACATTACGGGGAGAACGTTTTTAAAAGTGTAAAGCTTTGACTATATATACCTAGGTACTTATTTACTTAAAATTAATACTGATTTATGGAACAAAACAATAAACATTTTTCAATTATAGGTAAAGGTGGCAAAGTTAACCTGCCTAAGTAGGTACTTACCTACGTGCATTGTTTATATCTACGTGCATTATTTAAAATTATTACTAATTATAAACTTATTAGGTTAGGTACTTATGCACTTTTAACAGTCTAATGTAAAATAGGTACCTAATTATTCTTTTTTACTTCCAGGTATTTGGCAACAGGCAATTCGTTTACCGATCTGTCCACCACATACAGAATGGGAATTAGTACCCTAAGTCTAATAGTCAAGGAAGTTTGCTCCGCTGTATGGCAGATGCTACGCTTGGACGAAACAACCTCTGGACGTGCAATTATGACATTTTACTCCTTACCCCTCTAGACTGATAGTGTGAAATTTGGACACAGTAAACAAACTACCAACGTCAGTGTGACTTCAAATTTCGAGGAGGAAAAATACCTTTGAAAATGGTGAAATATGCTGTTTTGTTTAGCAAAACTTATAGTAATCGAATCAGCAATATTTTTTTTCATTTGTGATTGTATTTTAGATCAATAATTCTTGTTATTTTCTTCTAAAATGAATAAAATGCGCGGTGACAGGAGTGAATAATACGACCCAATAAATCATCCAGGGTTTTGAATGCATTTAAACCAGTATGTTGTCATTCTCTAATGAGTCGGATTATAATTGTATTTTTTCCATTCGTTCATTCATTTTTGTTCATCTAGAGACGTGACACTATCGATGAACAATATCGATAGGAATTATTTACTGTATCGTCGCCGGCATTTCATAGGTCTAAGAAAAATATAAACATTTGAACGGACAACGCTAATATATTGTGATCTGTTGACTGGTATAAGCTTCATCTATGGTCGCGTGACTTTTTATTTTCATTTACAACTAATTATGCCTACTTTTTAGTACGCGTGGTAGTCATGAACAATGTTGGTTATGATGTTCTTTGTTTAAAAAGCTCCTGCCTCTGTGGTCTAGCAGTCTGAGCCATGGGCTCTCGACCCAGAGGTCCCGGGTTCGATTTCCGGCGGGGAACAATGACTTTGCGTTGTTGTTAGTTTGGTTATGATATTGCATTGCTGATCACCTGATTGTCCGAAAAGTAAGATGATCCATGCTGTCAGATGGGCATGTAAATAGTTGGTCCTGTAACTGATTTATCTCTGGTTGTGTCAGTCAATCTGTCCCATCAGAATAAGAGATTGAAGGAACAGAGAGTGCACCTGTGTGTAGTGCAAACGCTTAGGCACTAAAAAACGAATCCTGTGCAGTTGGCCAATCCCTGGGAGATTGGCCGCCATCACCGAAAATCGGTGGGAGGACTAATTATTATAGTATGAAAATGAATAGGTACATTTTTTAAATCGAAGCCACGTAGCATAATAGATATGTGTATTTAGTTCCAAGTCAAAATCCAAAATTAAATTTATTCATTTCCCCAAGTCGTAACTTAAGCTACGTGTAGCGTGATGAAATCTATGTTTGAGTCTACAAAATATTTAGATGAAAAAAAAAGATGCATCAAAATCGGTTGAAATACAACCAAAATTCAATTAACTGCCAAGCCCCTAAATAAGGCAGTATGATATATGTATCCTTTGTTGAGTCAAATGTCACTTAGTTGAATAAAAATACTCCCATCGAAATCGGTTCAGTAGTTTTGGCGTCATGTGGATACAGACAGATAGACAGATAAATATTTAAAATTTATTGTATAGGCGTTGGTGGTATCGCTATAATGCCTATTGCAATAATGTTTTCTTGAAAATATTCAAAGTACAGACAAGACCCCTCTAGAGATTTCTTAGTGTATAGACAGATAATGGTATAAATTCAATGAATAGTGATCGATTTGAAAAATTTACTTTACTTTTATTTAAAAAATAATTTAATAAAAACACGTGTTCATATTTCTATGATTCAGGAAACTTCATTCACTCAACATTCATTCTTTATCGATTATCGACTAGGGTACAACACTATCTATGACACGATCAAAAAAGACATACAACCCGAATATTTAAAAAGTGTCAAAAATAAACAAATATGTTAGGAAGCGCGTACGTTTTAAATCTGTTCGTGTATTATCTGTCATACCTCCCTCCCCCCTAGTTTTGGTTGAACGAGTTCTCATACATTTTCGTTTGGTGACGCGTCCAGAGGATTATTCGTCTAAGATGCTACGTTATGAGTGTATACCTGAACCAACTACTGAAATGTGGCAGCGTATTAGTGCGGAATTTGAAATGTATGCAAATTTTCCCAATTGTTGTGGGGCAGTAGATGGTAAACATATACGGATTATAAATCCTGCAGGCGGAGGTTCGATGTTTTATAATTACAAACACTTTTATTCTATTGTCCTTTTGGCAATGTGTGATACAAATTATTGTTTTACCTATGTCAACATTGGGGCGTGTGGGAAAAACTCAGATTCTGCTATATTTAAAGAGAGTTCATTGTTTAGGAACTTAGAACGAAGGAGCTTGGGTCTACCTAGTCCAAAGCCTCTGCCGACCACTAATTTTAATGTACCACATATAATAGTGGGCGATGGTGCATTTGGAATATCAAACTACGTAATGAAACCTTATACTAGATTCAGTATGACCTACAAAAAGAAAATTTTCAATTACCGTTTGAGTCGCGCTAGAAGATACATAGAATCAACATTTGGAATAATGTCTAACAAATTTAGAGTGTTTCATACCCCTATGAGTGTCAGTTTTCCTGTTGCAAAAACGATAGTACAAGCATGTTGCGTATTGCATAATTTTATTAGAGTACGTGACGGCTACAATGTAAACCATACATTAACTATAACGGGAATGACTGATTTAGATGCTGAACCAGTTACTATGTCAGGAAATACATTACGCGATGTATTCGCTGATTATTTCGTATCACCCACTGGCCGTGTATCATGGCAAGACAGATCTATATTTTAGTGTTTTGATTTGCAAGTTTCTGTGATTTAAAATACCTAAGTACGATGTAATAGTGTACTTATAGGTTTATAGTACCTACCATTAAGGAAACCTAAGTACTCGACGAAGTAGGTAGATTAGATACTTAGGTACCTATTACATCGACTGCACTGAGTAGATAATAGTATAACCCGTTCGCGCTAAAGGTGCGCTTATACGGGCAACTAAAATTGCTCAATTCCAGTCAATAATCGTCAGCTATGACCTCACGACTACATCAAGCAATTTACGGCAACGGCAACAAGCATCAATACTGCGCAATACAATATTGAGCGATATGGCGCAACTTCATCAACTAGGCAATATTGTCCTACACGAGCATTTCAGTATTCGCTCGCTATGGACGACATTGTTCTTGCTGCGGCGGCTTGTAGCGCTTTTTTTTATTATTAATCAAAAACAAAAAAGAAAGAAAAGGAATAGGCGTATTTGGGTGCGATCGTTTCTGGCAAAGAGGCCGCAATTTTCATTGTGTAAAGAATTAGATGATATATTATTCAAAAACTTTACTAGAATGTCACGAACAGACTTTGAATTACTTTTGAATAAAGTTACCCCATTAATTACGAAACAGACAACCAACATGAGAGAACCAATTTCTGCATCAACAAAACTTGCCTTAACCCTTCGATTTCTGGCAACTGGAGATTCATACAAAAGTTTAATGTATCTGTTTAGAATTTCTGATAGTTGTATTGCACTATTTGTACCTACTGTATGCAGAGCTATTGCAGAAGTTCTTCGAGAATATATAAAGGTAAGTTATTTTAATTTAAAAGTGAGGGCAGTTAATTTAAAAATAATTGTATTAATCAAACTTTGTATTTATTTAAATTCAAAATTAAGTAGGTTTTTAATTCTAATAAATCAATCAGTAGTAATGTATTCCACGGCAGTAGTATTTCCGTCAGAATTACGAACTGTTCTAACCATCAATACACCATCTATTGCTTCTTGAATTGTTTCTGTATATTCGATCTCTGCAGCTGGAGTATTGGGGTGGTGGGTTATTGAAGAAGAAGCGTATGTAGATATAGGAGAATACTGACATTGAGATTGAGTGTTTAGTGCGTTTGTCGCGTTTGAGTAAGAAGAATTGCTAGCCTGGTAAACCGACGTAGGACTAGGAGTGGGTATAGCAGGAGAAGCGTATGTAGATATAGGAGAATACTGACATTGAGGTTGAGTGTTTAGAGTGTTTGTCGTGTTTGAGTCAGAAGAATTGCTAGCCTCGTAAACCGACGAAGGACTAGGAGTGGGTACAGCATGGTAGGAAAGAGGAGAAGGAGCAGGAGAGTATACACGTTGGCGGTAAGAGGAAGAAACGCTGGGTGAAGAAGAATACTGCTTTCCCGAAACACTGCTTCTGCTTCTTTCATCATAATATCCCATATCGGCTTCATATAAGATTGAAGAAATTTTATATTCGACTTGATTGCGTACATACTGACTATATGTTAACAGTTTTTGGTTTACATGCTCTCCAAAAGCTAATGATTTAGTGGAAATTTTCTGTTTTACTGCTTCCATAACTTCACAAGCGTCACGATAACGATCATCTTCAATGTTTTTTTTCCTCTTAGCACTTGGTGATTTCGAAGGTGGTGGTAGTTCGGGGTTAAATGTGATCGTGTCATCAGCATTCGTATCAACCTAAAAAATAAGATAAATAGTTCTTAAATAATATTATAAAAGAAAATATATTGCTCAGAATGGTGGTCTAAATACGTCCTAAAAGTTTAAGTTGAGATGTCCCTTACACCCTATACAGTCATACAGGGAAGTCAAGTGCTATGAAGAAGACATATTAAAATTAGTTAAAATATTCTTTTATATGGGACTAATGTGTTATTTAACTTTTTTTACAGTTGCCTACAAGCGGTGAAGAATGGAAAAGTATAGCGAAAGATTATGAAGATATCTGGAATTTTCCACACTGCTTAGGTTCTATGGACGGCAAGCATATCCGTATCATGTGTCCTAATAAGAGTGGCAGTCACTTCTTCATTTATAAAAAAATTCATAGCATTGTTTTGTTTGCTGTCGTGGATGCTCATTATAAATTTTTGTACGTAAATGTTGGATGCCAAGGCAGAATATCTGACGGAGGAGTTTTTGCCAACACAACGTTTGGGAAAGCTATCATAAATAAAACATTGCCCTTTCCACCAGCGGAACCATTACCACACCGAGAACGGAACACTCCGTATGTTTTGGTGGCGGATGATGCATTTCCACTTTCCGAAAATATAATAAAACCATACTCGTGCGATTTAAATCGAGGATCTCCCAAAAGAGTTTGTAATTATAGAATATCTAGAGCACGGAGAGTAGTTGAAAACGTTTTTGGTCTATTAAGTTCAGTATTTAGAATTTTCCACACAAGTTTTGAACTAGAAGTTGAAACAGTTAAATGTGCCACTTTGGCTACTTGTTATTTACACAATTTTTTACGACGAAACAAGCGAGCGCGACGATTATATACACCACCTGCTACGTTTGATATGGAGGATACCGATTTTAACATAATACCTGGACAATGGAGACAAAACTATGATCCTGACGATTTAATTAATTTAGAAAATCGGCCAAGAAATGCATCTGTAGTAGCTAAATTGAACAGAGATGAATTTATGCATTATTTTATGTCTCAACGTGGAAGTGTCCCATGGCAATCTGCTTATTTGTAACAAGGATACTATGTCGGGTGTAAGATATCTAACCTAAAACTCCAAGGAAGTTGCGGACGGAAGCAAGTAACTTATAACTTGCATTGTCTGATGATATGATAAATAACTATAATTATTTAATTTTGCATACGTTCTTTATTAAACTGATTACTTACTTCTGATTGTGTTTCCGTTTCTAGACCAGAATCAGCTTCATCTGTGCCTTTTAAAAAAAGCATACTTTTAAAAGCAAACCAATTGCTTTCTTGAAAAGCACCACTGCCACTTTTTTGCTTTTTCTCCAATTTCTTTATTTCATTGTTGAAATATGTGCGTAAATTTTTAAATTTTTTTACTGCTTCGTCATGAGATATTTCAAACTGCAGCCCAATAGCAGTCCATTCATCTT
The DNA here is from genome assembly GCA_949820665.1 of Scrobipalpa costella. Classification (NCBI taxonomy): domain Eukaryota; kingdom Metazoa; phylum Arthropoda; class Insecta; order Lepidoptera; family Gelechiidae; genus Scrobipalpa; species Scrobipalpa costella. Next base: position 12,241,910 of record OX463309.1, read on the forward strand.
TTTTTAGCAAACGATCCTTAAAATCAGGACTTCTGTTATCCCACAAACAAGGATGCAAACGAACTGCATCAATTAAGTTAATAATCTTTTCATTATTCCACGACAAAGACGACGCCATTTTAAAATGCAGTCACATTTCACAACAAACAGAGGCTGACTACGCGCTGGAACGACGACGCCTTGCCGCGCGCTATCCTACTTCCACCCGACCTCTCGCTCTCCCCGCGGAAGCAAGACGGCAAGCCGCAAAACAAACAAGTGCGAACGAGATATATACAAAAATTACCTGGAATTTCCAAGCCCATTGGATATTCGTCAATTCGTATCTGCGACATTGAGCGATTTGAAATATCTGGAGCAATTAGAAGCAATATCGCCGAAATAATTGCCGCAATTTATTGAAATTGCTCCATTAATTGCTCCAGATAGGTCCATTCGAGTCGCTGAGCAATTATTGCCCTCGTGTAAGCGCACCTTAAGTTTGCCGCTGACGATATGACGTCGACTCGTTTTTCTGTGATTAAACGCAATCAATGTGTCTAATTTTACCTAAATATACTTTTTTTATATAATAATTGTGTATTTGGGTAAAATTAGACACATTAATTATTGCGTTTAATCACAGAAAAACCATTCGACGTCATATCGCCAGCGGCAAACTTAGCGCGAACGGGTTGTACCTACCTACTTAGTAGGTACTTATCTTAAGTTTCGTAATTTTTTTTAAATATTGTATTATACTATGTATCTACTTACTTCTTACACAAAAATAAGAAGGAGAATATTTAATTCTTTCTCAAAAATGATTGTAATGTTTAAATAATTACTTAATAAATGTTTTTCTACCAACCTTTCTGTGCAGTGAAATTTTCTCCGAACAATTCTATCCCGATTTCTTCCCAAGCTTTATTTTTCGCGTCCCTATTTTTATAATTCGCATCAGATGCATTCCACAAACATTCTCGATGACGAACTTCATCAATCAGTCGCCCCGTGTCGATAAAGTCATCCATTTTCAGTCACGTAGAGGAATACATAAATTTGGACTGTACGCAGCCGCGCGTCCGCACCGTGTCGCTCTGAAACGCTACTGGCAATCGAAGGAGATCCGACCGCGGCGCGGCCGAGACGCGGCCCAAGACGCGTCACTATGAAACGCTACATACAATCTAGTGTAATGCGAGGCGCGCGCGGCTGGGCAGCGCTGCCGAGACGCGTCGCTCTGAAACCAGCCTAACTTTTGGGCTTCTAGTGAACCGGTACTTGTTTTCGTTATTGTTTAAGACTTTACGGAATATTTAACCATGTTGTATTATGAAAACTATGTAAATTTAACATCATATTAAATTAATGTGAAATGTCCAAATGAAATAGTAGTGTTATAAAAACTAAAAAAATCGAGCAAGTAAATGCAAGGCATGGGTTAAGCTTCTGTTTTAGTGGCAGTTAGTTTGCATAAAATCGTAATAAACACACGTAATTCTAGTATAAAACGAAAGTTTACTTACATTTCAAGCGATTATCTACTTCTTTCTTCTTTAAATCCAACTAAAAACACTGCTGTTGTATAAAATACCGCACACGTACGCACTCTAACTGTCTGGCCACGAACATAGGCTAAGCGGCGTGCGGGGCGGCGTGCGGTGCGGTGGAGCGTTGGCCATGCCACGTACAGCTCAGTAGCGTTTCGCGGGTGTGACGTAGTGGACGTATTCAGAATGGCGCTGTCCAAAGTGGCTCGTCTTTGTCTCGAGAGCAGTTCGTATTTTAAATACGATATTCTTAATTTGAGGGAAGGAGTGCACGAAATAAATAGAGAGCGCTACAAGTATGGGGAATTCCGTACTTTATACGAAAAATACAGGAAACATCCGGATAAATTTTATGAGTAGGTACACAAGAATGACAGTGGAAACATTTGATTTTATTCTCCAGCACATAGAAATATATTTGCAGCATCGTGTTAAATCTAAAAGGATCGTTAGCAATGCTCAAAAATTGTTTCTCACATTAAGGTAAATGTTAATAAAAATACATTTATTTATCTTACGTAATTATTTATTGAACTTTTTTAACATATCTACTTCGAAACGATTTTAGAGAGCCCGATGGTGTAGTCGATTGGTTCGAATCCCACCACGTACCAATGTGTTTTTCGGTTTTCGAATTTCATATGTACGTTTATTCGGCGCTTTTTCTGTGCTTCGGAAGGCACGTTAAGCCGTTGGTCCCGGTTAATATCGTTTAATACCGTAGATATTAGTCGTTAAGCCATATCAGAGGCCAGTGCTTGGCGGCTTAAAAACTCTGACCTAATCTAGGATTGGGTCTGGTTTCCCTAATGGGTTGCGGAGGTCAGATGGCAGTCGCTCTGTGTAAAAACCAGTACCCTCTTTCAATCCTCTGGATTAGGTAGCCGACCCCGTGAGATACGGGATAAGGCTAGGAAGATGATGACTTCGAAACGAAAATTCAAGTACAAGATAATTGTTATAATCAGTCTTCATAATCTTCGGTAATTAAGCATAATTATTTTTTAATCATCCTTTCTACTCTGCTATTGTGTTTAAAATAATTCATTAATCAGCATTTTTAAACTGGATTGTCGTAACTACTAAAATTAGAAGGCAGTTGAGAATAATAGCCACGTGATGCGTAAGTCGTATCTCCATACATATTCATTGCCATCTCGTCCATCAAAACTTGGTTTATTTTATTTCGCACCCTCATTTTCTGAAGGGAATTTAATTTTTCCATTTGAGGTAAGATGCTCATAAGGTAGTGGTAATCTTCTGATTTTTCTACATCCCGTGTATTTTGATTTTGTTTAGCAAATTCCTCTTCTAAAACTTTAAGTTTTTTTTTTTCAATTTCCAAGTATTCTGTTCGAATATCATTTGGTGTCAATCTTTTACGGGAATGTGTTGAAGATTGTGATGTAGTTGGTTGGTGTGAAACCTCTCGTGGGCGAGTATTCGATGTTGGTGTCAATCTTTTACGGGAATGTGTTGAAGATTGTGATGTACTTGGTTGGGGTGAAACCTCTCGTGGGCGACTGAGGCGACGAGGTAAAATGAACTTCAGATTGAGAAGAAGAATCATTTGTTATGTCTTCGCTTTGATCATTCAGATTGGAGTCATTTTCATCAGGCATAAATTCTTCTTTTAGAAATGACATTATGTTAAAATATTTCCACTGAGCCGAAATGTCATCCTCGATACCGGGGTCCCCTGAGCGTGGTTGTGGAGTTTTTTTTAGCTCTTTTCGATAGGCATCCTTAAGGTTTTTCCACTTCTTCTTTAATTGTTCAACTGAAATAAAAATCATGAATAAAATTATCTTGGGAAATCTTTAATTGTCGCACTATTAAACTAATTGGTCACCTTAACATGTTCACCTAATTTACTAATTGTTCACCTATAAAACTAAATGTTCACCTATTAAACTAAACGTTCACCTAATCATGTCGCACTAAAAATTCTAAAATGTCGCACTAAACATGTTCACCTAAAACACTGAATTTTCACCTATTAAACTAAACGTTCACCTATTAAACTAAACGTTCACCTATTAAACTAAACGTTCACCTATTAAACTAAACGTTCACCTATTAAACTAAACGTTCACCTAATAATTAGAAAATAGCTGGTGCACCACCGGTGGTACACGCTGCCAGACTAAGATTAGTGCACCAAGCACCACCAGGGAAGTACAGGGAAATTATACAGGGGTGCTGAGATTAACTTTACGCGTGATATATGGGCAAGTTATACAGGGTGTTAAGCTCAACTATACGGGGTGCATGGGGTTATACAGGGTGTTAAAATCAACTGGACGGGATGTATGGGGGAAGTTATACATGGTGTTAAGATCAACTATAAGGGGTGTATGGGGAAGTTATACAGGGTTGGTATAGGTATCGGTCTCCGATACCGATAGCGGTTCCGAGACTGATACCGTACCGATACCGGTTCGGATACTGATACTGATTCCGAGACTGATATCGTACCGATACCGGTTCTGATACTCATACCAATACCGGTTCCGATACCAATACCAGTTCAAATAAATTTAGGTGAACAATCTAGTATTTTAGGTGAACAAAAGGGAATAAATAGGTGAACACATTTAGGTGAACAGTCTAGTTTTTTTAGGTGAACATAATGCAATAAATAGTGCGACGAATTTGATTTTTTAGGTGAACAAAGTTAGGTGAACGATCTAGTATTTTAGGTGAACACAGAGGGAATAAATAGGTGAAAATTTAAATATATGCCAATTATCTTTTGTGAATAATACATTGAAACATTCATTGCAGGTATCTTGGACATGGCATATCTTTCAAGGCACTATCACACTCATATCGCTTTGGACGAAGTACAGTCGCTAAAACTATATACCAAACATTAAAAGCCATATGGAAAGCTTTTCGTGGACTTTACATGCCGCAGCCAACACAAGAGGACTTAAAAAAAATCGGACGTTTTTTTCTCAAAATGGCAATTTCCTAATTGCATGGGTGCGATTGATGGAAAACATTTCCGGATATTGAAGCCCCCACACAGTGGCAGTGAATATTTCAACTACAAAAAATATTTTTCCCTGGTATTGCAAGCAATTTCGGACGCCGACTACAAATTCGTCACTGTCGAGGTTGGTGGAAAAGGGCGTCAAAGCGATGGCGGTACCTTCCATTTTTCTGCATTAAACAAGTTACTGACCAATAATCGCTTTAATGTACCTCCACCACAAAATGTGATAGGATCGAATGTAACACTACCGTACGTGTTAGTGGGAGACGAAGCCTACCCGTTAAAAACATATCTAATGCGTCCTTATCCTTCTGGAAATGTAGACAGAGAGAAAAAACAATTCAATAAAAGATTATCAAGAGCCAGAGTAACTATTGAATGTGCCTTTGGTATTTTATCTAATAAGTGGCGCTTTTTTATGAAATCTATAGAGACGGATAGAAAACATGCGAAGTTGATCATTAAAACCGCTTGTCTACTAAGGTAAAGCACCCAATTATCGACACTTTAACGGGTCCTTACAGGGGTTTTATTAATATTTAGTTTCTTGATGGTATTCTTTGGCACTTTGTTATTTTGGCAGACAATTTAGGTTTCTTTGCATAATATTTTGTATTAAAAACAAGTGTAGCATTTAAAAATTTAACAGTATTTTAAAATAAAATACTGTTATTTTCGGTCCAGTGTTCGACTGCAGAAATCCATTTATCGACACCCGGTAATCAACATGTTCCAATGATCGTCATCTAGTAATCGACATGCTCTATTTATCGTCATCCAATGATCAACGGTTCATGCAGATAAAAAAGTAAAATAAAAAACAATCAATAATAAAACTGAATTTTATTAAATGTAGCGATGACTTTTAAGTCTCAATCAGTCTTTTATTCCTGTTTATTAAATTATCATAACATAAAAAACAATGCCACTACAATAATTACTTACTCTCTCTTTACTAAGTATAATTATTATTATTCTTCGAAAAAAAATCTTTACTTAGGCTAGGTACTAGGTAGTCCTTGTATCATTTTACATAATCAGTCAAACATTTTTATTTGAACTTGACAAGTATTACTTAATCTATTAAGGTAACGGTACATTATATTTTTTAATTATTATGAATGGACACTTTTGATCACAGATAGGATACTAAATAGTACAAAAGTCATTATACTTTAACGAGATCTTGCCGAATGGCACGCAAAACTAGAATAAAATTTTAATAACTGCAGTATTCATAGTAGCTCTTAATGATAGGAATTAGAATCTAAAAACAAATCATATAAAATTTCAAAAGTGAAATATTTTTTCATTTCGTCTATTGTATACAAACGTCTTTTGTTGCATAATACTGGTTTGGATATTGCCTCCACGATTTCAGACTCTTGGTACCAGATTTTATCTTTCTTTTCGGGCCACTTGAATGTGTTTCCCACTGAAAAGGTCATGGTGCTAATTTCAAACATTCTTCCGTTAACACTTTCTATGACGCCTGGGAAATATTCTCCTTCGTACTTAATAATCACGTAGTCTCCAGTGGAATATTTTTTTCCTTTCCTAGAAAATTTGCTTAGTGGCGCTTCAGATTCTGAGCTGTCACTATCGTTTTCTTCACAATCTCCTATTTCTTTTTCTACAGTATAACTATCATCACTTTCTGCATAATTTATCTCAGTATCTGTATTGTCCGAAGATGTGTCACTTTTGTTTTTTTTGTTAACTTGTTGCGTTTCTTCTTTTTAATGTTTTCTTGTTTTCTTTGCCTTTTCTGCTTTTTATTTTCAGTCTTTTTTAGTTTTAATTGCCTTTTTTTTTCCCTTTCCTTGGCTTTCATTTCTTTTTGTTCCTCTTTTTCTCTTTTTTCTTTATCTTTTTATTATGATAGTCCCTCCATGATTTACTTGTGATTACAAAAGGAATTTTTTCCTTGCATTTTCTCTTTCTACCTTTCTTTTCTTCGTCTTCTTCAGGCCAAAATATATGCCGTTTAAATGGCGATGGGACAGCTATTGTGCATCCGTCTTTCAAGTGAATAGTTTTTGAGGTTCCAGGCCTTGATATGTCTTTTAATGGTGTTTTTTCTGCAGCCTGTTGACTGCAAGTAGAAATTATTTAAAAAGGATCTCTGTCTTGGCCGGAAGATGTTTTTTCAGTGGTAATGCTTCCGCTTAAGCCATTAGATGTAGCGCAAGAAGCGGTAGCTATCAAAGTTGAATTTGAATGATCACTTAAATCATATTTAAGTGTTGAAGTTGTCGCAGTCGAATCTCCTGGGGTCAGTCAATGGGGTTTGGTGCCCACGATCCTAACTACTCGACGGGGAGTAGTGGATGTGGGCAGCTTAGAAGCGGGCTAGGAAAGCCTCTCGCTTCTTTTCTGTGGTAGGCCCCCCCTGAGCAGCCGGCGTTCTTGCCTCGGGGAGCCTCAGGTCGAGGCCCCTCTCGATAATACTGGTAGCGTCCGCACCAGTGCGGAGCGCTACCAGCTTCGGTTAGGATCCTGATCGCCTTCATCAGGATCTGGTCCCTTTCTGGGACGGCTGCTCTTAGGCTCTGTTGTGTTGGAGCCCGCTGACGCTTCGGAATCTCCCCCTGTATTCAACTGAGGGGTGCCGACCGCATTCAGCGAGCCCGTGGGTGGCTCTATCTCCCAGAGGAGTTGTCTTTCTGCGGCGTCTCCTCGGCTTTCTTCTCTTTGCCTTGGTCTTCGTCGGGCCAGCGGGGTTGTTGGCGGCCGCCATGAGAGAACTTTCCGCATTGTTCTCTCCCTGCGGTGCCGCTTTCTTCCTCCTTGGCTCGACGGGCTTCGTGAGCGGTGCAGTTCCCGCTCTTTTGTTCCGCACTTCGCGGCGTAGCACGGGACAATCGGGGCTGTTGGCGGGGTGGGAACCGCCACAGTTTGCACACGTAGCTGGCTCCGTGCGCGGTCTCAGGCAGTCCTTGGCGGCGTGGGACTCGCCACACTTCACGCACGCCAACTTCCTGTGGCAGTGCCTGGAGCTGTGCCTAAACTGCTGGCATCTGTGGCACTGGGCAGAGGTCTTCTTTCCACGCCATCCCTCAATCTTCACGCCGGGAATACAGAGCAGCTCCGTGACACTGTATAGACCCGGGGTTAGGGCTGACGTGCGGGTAAGCTGGGCGAAGAAAATGCAGCCTGGGCGTCCACGACGCGCGTTGATTGGTCGGATGTAATCAACTGGGTAACCCAGGCTGGCTAGTTCCTCCGCGATGCTCTCCTTGTCTGCGTCGGCGGGCAGGCCTCGAATGGCGACCTTGAGGGGTCGGTCGGCAGGTGCAGCGTACGCGAACCAGGAGACTTCGGTGTCGGTGCCTTCCAGAGCGCAGAAGTAACTCTGAACCACACGAAACTCCTGTTCGGTCTTCGCAATGAAGCGAAATCCCTTGCCGTACGGGCGCACATTCGGCGCGTGGCCCAGGGACTGCTTCAGGGTCTTCAGGTGGACCGGCCAATCAGGGAGGTGGTCCACGACGATGGGTGGCAGCTTCTTTCCCCTACAAAGATTTGTAGGGGGCGGCAGCGTTGGCGGCTTCGGGAGCTGCGCTCTCTGCTGCTGGGGCGGTGGCGACGGGCTCGTGGCTGCGGTAGCGTATGATACGCGTCGCTGCGGTGACGTCGTCGTGTCCATGGCATCGGCATCCAAAGATGGCATGGATAAGGACGGTGGCGTCATACGAGGGGCTGGGACTGGGCGCGGACCAGTCTTCTGCGGTGGCGTCGGGGACTGCGACGATGCAGCCGAATGGGGGCGCTTTTGTGGGCGCGTGTCACTCTGTGACGTGTCCTGCAAGGCAGCTGCACTCTCCCTCAGTGCGTCGAGGGCTGTCTGCCTTGCAGCCGCGCGGTGGGCGCTGGCAAAGTCCAGCTGTTGCTGGCGCTGAGACGGGGGCCGCTGTGGAAGCGGCGGAAGCGGCGATGGCAAAAGCGGCGGGGAACGGCCGGGGTCGTCCCTCCCGCCGGGTGGCGATGGTGTTGCCGGGTGCGGTGGCGTAGGCAGCTATGGCTGCAGCTGGAGGATCCGCTGAAGGGTGGCGCGGGTGCTCGCGGATGGCGGCGCTCCCGTGTTCCGCACCTTGCGAGCGGTCCTCTCCTTCTTCGGTGTTGGCATCCTTACTAAGGCGCCATGAAATCAGTAGGGGCAAAAACTGCCGCACTCCCCCGGTGAGACCCGCTGGTGGGAGGCCGGGGTTGTCGGGTGCTAACAGAAATCACCCGCGACGACCGAGGGTAGGCAGAGTGATGAGCGTGTAGAGTGAGGGTACTTAGGAGCACCTAGAGCACCCCCACAAAACAGAAAACTTCCGTACGCGAAGTGCGGGTAGTTGCAAAAAGTTACGACTACTCGCATGCACGACTAGGCGGCTAATCCATGATGACACACTGAAGCTAGCAAACTATGATTACACACTGAAGCTTGTCCTCCACTTTCTAGTTTAAAAACGGACCGCGAGTTCGCGTCATAATGTCGTCCTGCTCTCACGCGCAGTCAGAGAAAACGGAACGGCAACGTCTCATGCGTTTTTATCATCGGCCGACACATCCTTGAGATGGCGGTTTGACCGTAGATAGAACGCGCCGTATAATTGATAAAGAAACTTTAGTGTAATAAAATTATTTTTTGTAATTATTATTACTTCCGTCGCTTCTAACTTTTTTCCTTTAAGACTTACAGAATAACCATGTATGCAAAAAATTTAAACAATTTTGTCTTCTTTATACCTCTTATAGACACTTTTGTGATTTAGTAAACAATTATTCTTCTTCTATCGAGTCGACGGCATGTCAAACCCCATCTCAAATTTCTCTAGCCCAGTAGTCGGCAACTCTCACCGCATCTGCTGTGGCTTGCATCAATTGCTCTCTCTCGTACAGGTGGTAGGGCACATAGAGCACGATATTAGATGGGCCATGGTTTGTGGGTCAACTCCGCATTTGCACCGAAGGTCGGGGTCACGTGTAAATCCCCACCCGAAGCGGTTATCTTTGCTCCGGCCGACTTGAGTTCGGAGCCTATTTAAAGATTTCCAAGTCGGCCTCGCCAGATTGTCGGCATCGGCGTCGGATCGGCCCGGCATCTAGCTTGTTGCGGGGCCTCTTCAGAAATTGGACTGACACTTTTCACACACTTCATAAAGCTCTTGCGGCTTTTGAGCCTTTGAGGCACAAAACTGTAATTGTGCATCGGATGAAGTGGGTCTGTTTCCAGTTTTGCCCTCTCGGTGGAACTAGATACTGCTCTGCGAACATCTGGAGGCGCTATTCCTGCAAGTGGATACAGCATTTGTACCGGGGTCGGCTTAAGGCAGTGTAATAATACAGCACGTTTCATTGAGTGCTGTATTCACTTTTTTGGCATGAGCAGAGCGTTCCCACACGGGACACGCATATTCGCCCGCCGAATAGCAAAGCGCCAGACCAGTTGTCCGCAGAACCGTAGGTGAGGCACCCCATTTAGTAGTTGTCAGTTTTCGCAGAAGGTTGTTACGAGCACATAACTTCTGCTTGACATTTTCACAGTTCTTCTTAAATGTGAGTGACCTGTCTAGTGTAACACCAAGATATCTCGGGTGGTCGCTGTGGGCAATCGGCACTCCTCGCCACGTGATATCCAGCTGACGACCCGCTTCCTGGTTGCGAAGATGGAAGGCGCAAGACTGGATTTTAAGCGGATTTGGCTTTAAGGCATGTACTACACACGGATAATGCTTCGAGTGCGACTGAAAGGTTTTTCTCGGCTTCCTCAAAGGTTGCGGTACACGAAGTAAGGGCCAGGTCATCAGCATATAGGAAACGTGACGTGTTAGGGCTTAATGGCTGGTCGTTGGTGTAGATGTTAAAAAGTGTAGGCGCGAGAACACTACCTTGAGGTAGGCCATTTTTTTGGTTACGCCATCGACTCTTATCTGAGCGCAGATGGACCTGAAAGCGCCGATTGCGAAGCATCTCACCCAAGACTTTCACAAAATTGCTATCACCGGTTATTTTATCCACTTTTCATAATAATTTGTTTATGTTGACCGTGTCATAGGCTGCAGAAAGGTCCACAAATACAGCTCCTGTCACCTTACCACTCTCGAACCCATCCTCAATATGCTGGGTAAGCTTAAGGGTCTGATTACAGCATGACTTTCCAGGTCGAAACCCAGCCTGCTCGTGAATCAGTTCGGGATCAATAAGAGGAGTAAGGCGGTTAAGCAGCATCCTTTCCAAAAGTTTGTATGTATGGCACAAGAGTGAAATTGGTCTGTAGTGCTTTGGATCATCTGTGGATTTACCTGGTTTCGGAATTGCTATTACTTTAGACTTTCTCCAGAGGCGTGGAATCCTTACAGATAAGATGCAGGTGTTGAACAACTCCAGCAGCCATGACACAGCAACAGGTTCCAGATTCTTGATCTGCTCTACGGAGATATTGTCGATACCAGAGGCTTTGCCACTCTTTAGCTCCTTGATCGCTTTGATTATGTCTCCTAGAAGAAAGGGCTTACTCACGGTATCTCGCGTGGTATTTGGGCCTTTTTCTTTAGGGACCTTACTGAGCCGGCATGGTGGCTTACCATTCAGGAGAAGCTGGTGGGCAACCTGGTTAGCCGTAACTTGACTTGGTGGAGCAGCTGGAGGGGCTTCACTTGTAAGGCGCCTGATTGTAGTCCAGGCTTTCTTGCTGTTGTGTGTCAAGTTAATATTGGTAACAGTTTGCATCCACCGTTCTCGCCGACTGTTGCTAACCTCATGCAGTAGTCTCTCTCCTAACTCCACCTTATTTTCGGAGAAGGGATCTCTGTTATATTGGTCTTCATATTCCTTTAAAAGATTAACAGACTCGTTGGAGAGACCTGGAACATAAGAGGAGCGACAGCCTCTAGGTATATATTTGCAAGACGTGATTGACACTAAAGTTACAAATTGGTCATAGTTTTGTGGAACAGGTGGTATGTTCAGAAGTCCCTCATCGATAGTATCTGCAAACAGCTTCCAGTTAGCTTTGCCGTAGTTAAAGCGGCATTGGAATGGCACAGATACAGGGCAGACTACGGGCTGGATGGTGCATATAATGGGTCTGTGCTGGGTACGAGGTATTGCCCGGCTGACAATTTTCATGCACCTCGGGCTTATATTGGCGCTTACGTGAATAAGATCTGGATTGTACCCCTTTTTCCATCGACCGCTATTAAAGGATGGAGGGTCTTTGGGACTGTGGATCAACACCAGATCGTTGGCCTCTGCCCATGCCTCAACTGCGTGACCATCTGCATTAGTGTCTTTGTAGCCCCAACTCGTACTATGGCTGTTGAAGTCGCCGACAACTAACCTTATGGGTTGATCATCAAAGTTGTTTGGGGCCATGAATTGGAACCGAGTGCCGGGGGGCTTATAGACAGATGTTATGGTGCATACACCAGTGTCTATAGTTATTATTTCCACGTTGTTAGTGGATGAGCATTCAGCTGATTTGATACTTACGCCGGGAACAGCAAACACCGCTACCGTGCTTTGTAAACAATTGAGACGTTATTTAAAATATACCTAATTTTGGCACCTTTAATTCAAGATGGCGGCTAGCGCCTGGGTCCTTCAAGGTCGAGAACAAACGGCGACTTGACGCACTTAGACAATTAGCCGCCGCAACTAATTGCCGGCAGTTTTTTCCGATTCGATAGATGGGTAAGGGTTTGTGCAAGGTGGTATGCACCTATCAGCCTTAGCAGCAAAACGTCTGTGATACCAGCACATTTTACTGCGGTTTTCAGAATGCGATCTAGACCGAGCACCAGATTTAGAATTGAACCTAGGGGACCGCGAACGGTTGCGGTCAGTCATCAGAGCATCAACCTTTTTAGTAAGCTCTTCCATCTTACTCATGAGCTTGTTAAGATCTACCGATGAAGTACTAACGGCGTTAATACTGGCTGACCTTCCTGGAGTAGTCTCTTCAATGGCATCTGCCAAGTCTGCTACCTTCTCAAGTGGCAAATCCAATTGGGCCATCAAAATGCGCTGGACTTCATGAGGCAAACGACGCATCCAAAGCTCACGCACAATGCTATCATCTCCTTTGCCTGCCAAAGACTGGAGGTGACGCAGGAAAGATGATGGCTTGCGATCACCCATTTGTTCCTCTTTTAGAAGTTGCCAAATCCTTTGTTCCCTGGAAATCGAAAATCGTTTTATAAGCTCATGTTTCAAATTAATATATTTATCTTGCTTCGCAATAACATCCTCAACCTCATCAGCAACCCCAGGCTCCAACATGGATAAAATATGTCCATACTTTGTGGCATCCCGGGTTATCCCTGCTATCTCAAACTGTGCCTCTGCCTGTGCAAACCATATCTGTGGTTTGTTGGGCCAGAACGGAGATAATTTTACTGAGACAGAGCTTACCTGTGGCCCAGCACTAGCCTTAGGCTTATTTTCTACTTGTAATAGTGCAAGTTGCCTTTGGATCTCTTTTAACTGGTTCTGTACTTCCTCTGATTCACCCATGGTTACAAATTTTCTGAATAAAAACGGTATACATTCTATGTATTTCCTCAAATGTGCAAATGTTAGTGCAAAATATTAGGTATGGTAAGTATTTTTTTAGTAAAAAAAAAGGTTATTTTAAAATACACCCTGTACCAATGTAAGGAACCACTAAAATTAATACTTTATATTAAACTAAATTAAAACTTAGGGTTAAAAATGTCAATGTTAGTAGCTTTAGGTAGTAGTTTTGCACACTGAAGATTGAATAAGGTTCACACAGCACCAATGTTTTGTTGGCATTCTTCTCAGTAAAATATATTTAGGTTTAAAATGTTGCAGAGTGTAAACTGAAGCACAGGAGGTTATGTTTATGCTTAGTAATAGTTCACAAGCATGCTATAGTTCGAGCATGACGTCACACACACACCGAAAGACAGGTACACTGTTATGAAGTTCAAGGTTAGATGTATGTAAACACCGCAAATCACAGCATGCTTTTGTTCAGGCTGGGTATCGCATGCTCACCAGAAGGTAGGACACATATTCCATCGAAAATGCACTTGTTTTTCTTCATAAGCGGGTGAAGTTGGATTTTCGTATTTTCTCTTGAAGGGGTCACCATTATCGAGACCTTGGCGTTCGGCCTGATGTTATTATGGTATGCAGGGGTAAGATGTAGGCTTGTAGCAGGTGTAGAGTAATCATGGAGCAGAACAACCAGTAGAGAAAGCATTGGTACATTTTTGTTCTAAAACAGAGTCACCATTATACGGCGGGGGGAGAGGTAGGCTTCACCCGCTGTAATTGGTTGACGCATTGACAACCAAATGACAAATGGTTCTGTAGGGATTCCAAAACAGTAATGAAAAATTATATCGATATCGATAGTTGTTTGACTTATAAGAAGTATAGGTTTGGATTTATGATAAAGGGATTACGGGTTCGATTCTGAAATAAAACTATATATTATTACATTTTGTAAGAGTTCATTAAATAAATTACTTATTGGTTTTTAAAATGGATGAGTTTAGAATATGTTTTTCTTACTTATTCCTTTGGGTTTATATTACATTTTGTTATAAAAGTTAAGCGGGTATCAACATATTTTCTTGCTACACATGAAGTTAAGTCAATCAAGTGATTAGTAGATTCTACGTCAAATTGGTGAAAGTTAATATCTGGAAATAAATCGTATCCCACAAAAGATTTAAGAACAACCGAAGTGAAGTAATCTGAATTGTATTTAGCCGATGTAATAGTTTTTCCTCCACATTCTGCCAAGGCTCTTTTGATATAAACTTCACTGCGGCGACATATAGCTATTACTGTCGTTGAAGCATACATCAGTTTGTTTCTCACATCCTTTTGATATTGTAGACTTTCTTCTTGTGCCCCTCCAAGCAACGCTCCAATACATATTTGGCATTTAATTTTTTTAATTAATGCGTGTACGATGTAACCTGCTATGTACTCAACCACTTTCGTACTAAATTCTGTAAAACAAAATTCTTCTTGCATCTCAATATCAAAGTCGTCACTCGTTTCTGATACAGTGTCTTGATCCTTTCGCCGTGTAGTAATATTAATTCGTTCTAAAGCAGATGTACAATGCAAAACCGAAATTTGATTAAGTGCTCCACAATTACCGGTCCCTGTGTTCTTGATATGGGCATAAGGTAGTAATTTTTTGTATATGCTCTCAAATACTCGTGCGGTTGGGTTGTTGTTAGATCCGCCGTGGCTTCTGACACTGCCAAAAAAGTGTTCAAGGTGGTCCTGACTTATTTTATGCAGTGGCAAGTACTTAATTGGGCATTCTTTATTGAGAACCAGCTCTTGAATCAAATGTTTGGCACTTTCTATGCAGATACAGAAGCCCAGAAATCCGGTGTGTCGTGGAGAATCAACAAGTTTAACCGTTTTTTTATTGTTTTCCTTTACCAATTCAGTATTTAGTTTCAGGATTTCATTTTTCACCAAGTCTAATTTGTGTGTTACGCAAGCAGCATTTTCTTCATTAACTGCCCTTTTGAAATCGTAGCCATGGACATGCGAGTCCAAAATATCAAAGAGGTCATTCATCATCTTCAAAAAATCTATCGTACCCGTAGTTGCCTGGAATTCTGGTAAATTTTTACAAAAAATAAGAGCATCTGCGACACTTTTCCTGAAAATCTGAGTTGCTAGACTCACTTTCATTATTTTACATTTAAAAAATATATGTGTAGCTCTCAGCCGGTTCGCTAAATGGAAATTTTCCTCTGTCTGTAAATTATGTAAATTTACTAGATGCTGCCAAGAAATGATTTGACCATCTTTGTCTGATTGTTCTGCTCCATGAGAGTAATAGAAACACTCAGATAACTTGATTAATCTCTATTATACGTCTTCACAATAAAGCGGCAAGTATCTCTTCTTGACAGATCCCACGTGACGTCACACCTTAGGGGTGCGTTCATTAAGAATTCATAAATATAATACTGTTGGCCAATACGCCACAAGTTCATACAATGATTCTAATCGGTTATAATCACGTTCAAATGGTGTCATGTCTTTTATAATATAATCCAATTTCCAGTACATGCTGTCCACTTATTCCCAACGCTGATTTAATGTTCGTAACTTGTCCTCTAATTGCCATTTTTCAGTAATATATCCTGCACCTAAATTCTGTACTGTTCTCTCAAAAGCCTTTACGTTAGACCGTTGTTCATTTAACATCTCTTGCATTTTCTCGTCGTAACTCTCTGCGCCGTTGTCCTCCGTTTCGGACGAAAAATTGAACTTGTTTTGCGCTACAAATCCCGGAGGGTTTGGGGTACCATTCTTCTTTGACCCTGTTGCTCCAGATTCATTCTGATCGCTTTGCTGAATCCCTTTCTTCATCAGCTCTATTCTAATGTTGGATTCTGATTGCAAACTTGTTTTAGATTGTTGGATAAGTTGTTTAGTTTCTTTATAAAGCGTTATAAGCTTTGAAATTGCTCCCAACATGTGTCAATTTTTTGTAGTCTTTCATCATGGTAACTAATAGTTGTTTTTCTTCCAGGGCCATCATTCTTAAAATTTACATATATAGATTGTATCTCGTTAAAAATCTTTTCTTGAGCATTTACTAACTCGGAAAAAGAAATCATTGCTGCCGTCAATCAGAAGCTCCCAAGCAGAATAAAATGAAACGCGCTCACCGAATATCAGCTACCACCCCTTAAATGTTGTTCTGCTTTCCTTCCTGGGCTCTACCTCCTGATCCTGTCTGACTGCTTACTGTTCACTTGTTTATTTATCACTGTAATGTCTGTTGACTGTTAACTCTGTTAATGTTATTCACTTGTTAATAGACTCCAAATCATCTGCAATTAAAATCACACTAAACAGTGACCTTTCATCGCCTACGCCTCAAAAACAAGCTTCAACCAGCCGAAAAATGCCACCTCCCACAACTGTAACCGAATCTGGGCAACCAACATCCACTTTATCTAAAAATACACCAATAAGTGATCTACCATCGCCTTCGCTTCATAAAGGAGCATTCCATGATCTTGTGGGGGACATTCGTACGATGTTTTTGAACTTTACGTTACTATAAGACACAGAAGAATTAACTAATCTAAATTTATGTAGTATGCGGTGATAGAATGGACTATGACAGGTAACAAATATACATTTTAGAAAGAACTCGAATAGTGTTAGTGAGATTTCTCGACGCTCAACGAAAAGTCGCGTGCGGGACACCCAATCCACCGCCACTTGTGACGTGCCTGTTTAAGTTGTCATTTCAGCGAATTGAATAAAATAATAGCGACCTTTTTTTTATCATAGATGACGGGAATAGTACTAAGCATATTTACGTAAATAAAACAAAAATTACGTTTATGAATGATTTAATATAAAATTAAGATTGATACACCTCGTGCGGGACAGGCTAGACTCGTGGGGGACGCGTACGATTACGGTAGTAAAAAAATAATTAAAAATACAAATATATATATCGTAACGAGTACACATTTATTTAATAAGTCAATAAAATTAATACAAAATGTCAACCTAAAACTAAAACTAATCGTAACTAGGTGTTTTATTGGAAAATTAGTATTGATTACAAATCAAAAGTGGCAAACTCCTCACAAACTGCATTTTTTTTAGCTGTTACATGATTAGATTCACAAGTGATGACGTGAAAGTTTGATATTCCTTGGATGGGTTTGACTTTAGCCCATGGATTGAGTTCCGAATTTTTTTGTGTTATTTCTGATTGAGCTATGTAAAAAACTTTGGTTGTCTTCATTACATCAGATGCAGCTCTAAAAAAATCTTCTGCTGACTGTATCACTAGCATGTCTTCACCTTGGCTGAGCATTTTTTCCCTTACCAACCTCTTTAAATTGCCCCCCACTCCATCTACGACACCTTTTCCATGTGAGGTAGCAGAATATTTCCAAGAAAAAGCTTTCTTGAACTTTGTGCTCAAGTGATTTAGCAATTTGACCATGTACTTATTTTTAAATTCGGAGGCTGGTCCATCGCTCCAAATTACATTTTTCGTTTCATCCGTGTCGTCATTGCTGTCACTGAATATAAATTCATACAGATGATTTAGGAACACGAAAATAGTGTCTTTGTCTTTGTTTTTACTGTTTGAACAAATTACAAAGGTTTTGCATTGACCTCTGTAAAATAGCGCAGCCGTAAATAGCAGAACACTAGACCGTGCCCAGAGGGCACTCTGAATTTCGTTTTGGTACTCACAAGCAAAGGACAT
Organism: Scrobipalpa costella; assembly: GCA_949820665.1. Taxonomy (NCBI): domain Eukaryota; kingdom Metazoa; phylum Arthropoda; class Insecta; order Lepidoptera; family Gelechiidae; genus Scrobipalpa; species Scrobipalpa costella. The sequence goes on from OX463309.1 coordinate 12,259,695, forward strand.
CGCGAAATCAATTTGCAAAATTCTCGTATTAGGACATTTTTTGTCTGCTTCAAATTCTGAGCTCTGAACTCTTTTTAAATTTACGTGACTGATGAATTTTGGATACTCCTCTTGAACAATGTTCCATAACTCAGCTGTTACACTTTCATGCAAAACCAGTTTGAGCCTTCCAGATGAATCCTTTTCCCACTGCTTCCAAACTCTCATTTGCGCCATGTCCTGAGGAAGATCCATCTTTTTCAGATCGCTGCAAGCATCACATGAATTTTGCCAACACGATGAATTACACCTAGGATCGCACAACACTCTTTCCCAAAAGTTTTGGCCATAAGCGATTTTCAAACCTTTCAATTTTAAAATAAAATTTTCGTGGATCTTACATTTACACTGATCTTTTGGTGTATCTTTTAGCAAAAAAACATTCTCAGGCCGCAGTTCACAAAATTTAGAATAGCCAATTTTGGCAAAAGGATTTTCTTGCTTGAAAATGTAAAAAGCTTCACTTAAAAACATAGTTAAATAATATTTTTGTAATTTTTCTTTTGAGCCATTTTTCCATGATGTCATACTGTCTTTCATACCAGGACCTGTGTATACAATATCAGGACGAAAATAGAATCGCTTCACCAATGACTTATCATAGTTTGTTGTGAGATTTTCATTTTCATATTCCAAATCTCGCCTCATGTCTTCAGCTAGCTTTATGTTGTAACGATGACAAAGTCCTTTAATAACGTAATCACGCTTGTTAGGCGAAGATGGTAGACTTCGTATAGCCTTAAGGACAGCCTTTGATGCGGTCTGCGGACATTTGTAGGGAGTTTCGGTTGAAGTGTTATTTGTCTCAGAAGAGTGACCCGCTACCGCCATCGAAGTTAGGGTTTCTGAAGATAATAGACTCCTTTTCAACTCCCTCTGTCTTCGTTTCTTATCACGCTCGCGTATTCTTAGCTCTTCCAGCTCCTTAACTGTCATACTTTCTTTCTTAGATCGTTTAGAAGCACTTAGTTTTCATTTTTTTGAAAATCGGGATCTCGTAATTTTTGTTTTTCTCGATATTTCTTACTAATATCTGCTTTACTGTTGGGCATGTTGTAAAAATGCTCCCGATCTCTGCAAAAACTGCAACTTTTCACTTGCACTAGCAAAAAATCTCGTGCGGGACAATAACTACAAAGGCACTAAAAACGTGAATGCGTAAGCAAAATATCAAAACTTGTGCGGTAAGTTGTCGCGGCTTTCAAACTATGTTTGCAAGTGCAATATGAATTTTCCTAATACCCTCATTATAGAAAAATAACTAACTTAAAGTAAAAAATCCCGTGCGGGACAGCCGTAGTTGGGGTATATTAAGCGCTATGCTGTGTCATAAAGATACTTGTGTACTATGAGAAATGGTTTTAAATGTCAAATACAATATAATATCTATATCAATACATCATTTAAGTATGTAGATCACATCAAAAAGTCCACATAATGGTCTGTGAAATCAAGCCTTAAATATTGTTTATCAATGTAACTGTACAGAGTTTTTCTGTACGACCGATAACAAATTAAATATTGTGTTTTTTTTATTTGAATGTAACATAATTTGAAAATCTATATAATTCTCTGTTATTTAGCATTAGTTTCACAAATCAAAAATCACTTTCCGAAATCTGGGTTCTGGTTGCTATTTCCGTGGAATGCTCCTAAACAAGCTGCAACAGCAACATGTCTTAAACTGCCACCTCTCGCTACTGAAACTGAATTTGGCCAACCAAAATCCACTTTATCAAAAAGTAAGCCGCTTATTACAGATGGTTCCAATGCGGTTGCAGCCACCACCTCGTCAGATTTAAGTACACCGCATAAATCGAATCAATCTTCCAAATTATCCTCATCTACGCCAATTGGTGACATTCCGTCACCCTTTATGCCACATTTACACTCAGCCCTTGCCGCTGTCGGAAATATTGCCCAAAACACTTCTGCGGCATTATCTAGGCGAGTGAGTGTTCACACTCAGCCCTCGTACTCTTTTACCCAACGACTCGCAACGATGGCGGACATCGAAACTGTTACGGCGACAGCATTATGTCTCCTGAGTATATATAACTTTATGCATATTTTAAAAATAAATCAAACATATCGATTCGAAAACGCCGTCGTCGTAGTAAAAGGAAATTGTGGATGAGAGAAATTCATAGAAATAGAACGCCGTAAGTACCTATTACTACAAATCCTTCATGTTCATGCTTATGGAATTTTTGGTTATGATTATTATGTTATTGAGTGAGTGAAATCATTAATATATATGTTTATTTTGTTATAGAATCAGCATGGCAATTTTTCTAAAGAGTTATTGGCCGAAGATGGTAGCGAGTTTTCGAACTTTTGTAGAATGGCACCTACAGATTTTGAATTCTTGCTAAATAAGATTAAACCTATGATCGAGAAAAAACAAACTAGACTGAGATTGCCCATACCAGCAAAAATACGTTTGGCATTAACTTTACGATATTTAGCGACAGGGGATAGTTTTCGAAGTCTCCACTACCTATTCAAGATTTCTTCACCAGCCATTTCGATAAATTATCGAAATGGCTAAAATTTAGCCATTTATTTTATTTATTTATTCCTGAAGTATGCAAAGCTATCAACTATGTTCTAAAGGACCAAGTAAAGGTAAGTAAGTAACACAAGTAGTTTCACTTATGTTTAATCACAGGTTTAATCAATCAAATGGACCAAAAAGTTTAATAACAATACAAACTAAACTAAATGAAAAAAAAAAACAAAATTACATTTCAGCAGCATTCCAAAATGATGCTTCAATGATATTCAAATTGTTTTGAGATTTGTTTTGAGTTGTAATATTCGTTTTCGCGATACTGGGCTGAACTGATACATTCTGTTTCTGAACTGGTGACTCTGGTGGATAAATGACATATTGAGATTGTGAAGTTTGTTGAATTACATGATGTGGAATCTCATTCGTTTCCGGGATACTAATATGTACTGATGAATCTGGCATCCCTGGATGTTGAGGTTGTTGTGTCTGAATAACATGCACTGGAGAGGGTGTTAAAGTTTGGTATCGGTCATCTGAATATTGTGATCGCGATGACGATGAACGACGTGAATAGGTATTTGTTGGTTGTAGATAAACCTGATTTTGTAAAAGTAAACCATCTATTTGATACATAATTCTCGCTCGCATCGGTTCCGGATATTTTCGAAGTCTTTTTGCCAAAAGTTTTGCATAGATATCGCACTCGTCTTCAATTTCTTCATTTGCTTTGTCTTTATTTCTTTTATCATGTAAGACTTGGTTTAAAGTGTCTAAAGCCTGCGACATTTTGATTTGGGCTTCATCTATGTTTGTGTTTACTCTTTTCTTTGCTTTATTGGGCCTGATTTGTAATTGTGGTGGCGATGGGATGGACGAAGTGATTGGCTGTAATGATGATGGAGGTGGCATTTCGATATCTTGTTGAGATTGTATTGGCGCCTCTTCAGATGGCGATGGGATGGACGAAGTGCTTTGCTGTGATGGGGATGGTGCCTGTTCACTATGTAATTCTTGAAAATATAAAAATAATTACTTTTATTGTTTCAGTTACCACACACACCAGCGGAATGGTTACCTATAGAAAATGGATTTAATAATAAGTTTCCACAGTGTGTCGGAGCTATAGATGGGAAGCATATTGTAATTAATTGCCCAGCACACAGTGGCTCACAATATTATAATTATAAGCAGACATACAGCATTGTACTAATGGCTTTAGTTGATAGCAAATACAATTTTATTTTTGCTGATATTGGTGGACAGGGACGCATTAGTGATGGAGGAATTTTTCAAAACTGTTTACTTTGGCAAAAAAATTACACGGACACTATTAATTTGCCACCAGACGCACCTTTACCAGGAAAAGAAGTTGATGTACCCTATGTATTTCTTGGCGATGGTGCTTTTACATTACATAAACATATAATGAAGCCATTTCCAGGTAACCATAATAATAATACAATGGAACGTACTTTCAATTACAAACTTTCAAGTTCACGTGTCATCGTGGAAAACGTCTTTGGTGTTTTAACTACTGTTTTTCGAGTATTTAAAAAACCAATCGAGATTGATATTGAGAATGTACCAACAATGACCTGCATTTTACTACATATTTTTTTAAGAAGAAGCAAACAGTCTCATAACATTTATTCTCCCCCGGGAACTTTTGATTCCGTCGATGGAGTACATGTTGATGGCTCTTGGAGACAAACTCAAGCCGACCCAGAGACTTCAGCTATTAGGCCAATAGCAGAAGTACCAAGACGCCCACCCAGAAATGCTTGTGAAATTCGTGCTGAATTTGCGCATTATTTTCATAATTTAAGAAATATGTAAGTGTGACACTTGTAATTAATGATATGATAATTAATAACATAATAAAAAAATATTGACGACAAAATAACAAGAGTTTATTTTTATTTTAAATAAATGAACTTACCCTATCTTCGGTGTTTATCGTCGACTCCACGTCATATATTGTACCTAAAAATCTCTCCATAATTTCAAATGCAAACCATATTGGCTGGTACACATCTTCAGCACCTGCTCCGGAACGAATGGATGTTTTTTTTTTCTTTAAAAGCGGTCTAGAAGTAGCCATAAGCGATTTCTTCTTCGATTTCAATTCTTCTATTGGGGTATCATTCAAATTGCTACTGATACGATTCCACGCATCATGTACTTTATGCTTTAATTTATGATTTTTATCACATGGATCCCATATTACTCGCTCAATTTCGTAAAGTTCCAAAAATTTTATTAAGTTTTCATTACTCCAGTCAGATGGTGGTGGTGAAGGCGGTGGTGGCATTTTAAATAGTACTACACAAACATGCGTGCTTTCGCGCTCAAACGCTGGCGGCAAGTGAGGGAGAGGGCTGAACAGCGTGACCAACTTTAAATTAGAGATCCTGCCCCACTTTAGGCAAGAAAACTGACAAATCCTGCCAAACTCTAAAGCAAAAAATGCCGAAATAATGCCAATATATTTTAAAAAAATAAAATAAATAGACACATAATTTTTTTAAGTTTTATTTAAAATATGTGATGTTAAAGTCAAAAAGTTAATTAAATTAAATTATACGTTCGTATTAGTATCGTATTCTTGTTCATCACTTTCTTTATACATCGCTTTTGTCATTTGTTTTATAATTTCTTTAGTTGGCTGGAATGAAACGCAGTCACCATGTTCACTGATGCCCTGTTTAACATGTAAAATAGCGGCGACATGTTTATTAATAAATCTATTCCGCGTTTTTGTTTTTATATGGTTGATTTGCGAGAATATCCTTTCACAAGCGGCATTCGACATTGGCAAACACAACACACCTTTTACAAAATTAGAAACATTTACGTATTTTAAGTCTCCATTTGAATTTCGGATTTTACCAATGGCACCCCAAAATTTATCAACATTTGTAATTGGCTTTGCGTTACTTCCACCAGATTCTAATAAATCACTAACATCTTTGTCAAGTTTTAATTGTCTGTATTCATCATAAATTTTTTGAATTGTATGTTCATCAACAAGATTAGGAAACTGCGTAATAACATTTGCTATCGAAGAAAACTCCTTGTATACAACGTCTTGAGGAGCTAAGAACTGTAACTGTTTAAAAAGGTTGTTTAGTGGCAGATGTCTTTTAAGTTGACTTGAAAGTTGAATAAGAAAGGATTGCATATGCTCAAGAAACGTTTGTATTGCAGGTTTCAGATTTATATCTCTTGCTAGATCAGTGATTTTTCTGCTGACGTTAACACCTAAATACATATTCTTCAATGGTAAGTAGTTAACACTGGATGTCGGATCTAGAAGAAGTGGGTCTGTACTCTTAATGTAATTGACTTTCATGTAGCAGCTTAACAATGCCATAAACATTTCAGAGACGTCTTTATAAACCAAGTGTACAGTCGTATAATCCCCTTGAAATACCGTATTTAATTTATTGACAATAGGCAGAATATAGTCTAGTGCGTAAAAATATAGTTTAAATATGTTGTTATTAAAGCTCTCGTATAAAAATTGAGAGGATATATTTTTGTCGTGTAAATATTGGCCTTGAAAATAAATTTTTAGCGCATCCCACTGCTCAAGAATTCTGTTGACACAGGAGTAGAATGATAGCCAACGAATATCGTAATGTTGTAGTATTTTGTGTTTATCTGTATTGACAAATTCTTGGAACTCCGAAAATTCCCTCTGCCTTTTACTACTGTGAGCAAAATACCCATAAACTTCTTTGACTATTTGATTCACAGCTCTGGGTAATGTGTCTTTGCTTGCGTGACTGACAGATAAAGCCGTGGAATGGCAGACACATTTGATAAATAAGCAATGCGGATTCACATCCTTAATTTTAGCAATGATTCCACCATGTTCACCGAACATTACATTGGTAGTGTCGGCTCCGAAACCAACTGCATTTTTTATATCAAGGTTTGAATCACGTAAAGCTTTTGAAAGAGCTTCAAACAAATTCTGTGCCGATTCCCCTACTAAATCTACCATTGTTAGAAATTTCTTTTTCAACGCTAGTGATTTCTCAGAATAGTATTTAATTACTATAACAAGCATTTTCGTCGATGAAACGTCTGTACTCTCATCTATGATCAAAGAATACACTGGTGCACGGTTACTAGCATTCTGACATGATCTTAAATCTGCCTGCATTTCCCTTTCCAGTTCCGGTTTTAAAACATTATATGTTACCGCAGCTGCATTGGTTCGTTTACAGGAGAAAGATTTAGCAACCTCTGGATTGGTAAAGCATTTTGAAATAATTTCACTCAAATGATCCATGACGCGAAACGGTAAATTATGTTCTTATGTTCAACAGAGCACACATGTTCAGCTCTGCTTTTTTCACCTGATCTTCTAGTGAAGACGTTTTGAAAAACGATTGCACCTGAAATTATAAAGAAATTTTAAACTAACTTACTAATAATCCCTACAATTTTCCTGTTAAATGTAAAAATGTATAGGTACTCACCGATGACTGCCCACTGTATCCGATCATGTTCTTCTTGTGCTTAGTAGTGGTTGCATGTTCTTTTATGATGGACAATCTAGGCACCAACTTAGTGTTACATGCTTTACACCATGCAACATCTTCATCTTTCGCTTTTGTTATCTAGGACGAAAGTGATGGATCCTGCTCCCACTCTACACGATATAATCGTTCATATTTACGTTTCATGAGAAATCAGGAATCGAAAACATTCAAACCGCACGAAATTCAGAAACGAAATTGTGACTCCGACAGTTTTTCTAGTCCGACAAATTAGAAAAACAAAACAAAAACAACTGACACACAACGATATTATATTATAAACATTTTGCTAAGCACTTTAGGGTTTACAATGGAATGAACTACAAATCCAACTAGATATGTTACGGGAAATCCCCGAACCAAAGGTCTTTGCGTTAGTGTTGCCATAGGCATTTTAAAATTCCTACTTCCTGACTATTTCTTCCTTTCTCGATACTGCCCCCTACTCTTTTTATAGTCTATAGCGGCTGTACTGCCAAATCTGCCAGCTTATATTGCTATATCCTGCCAAATGCTGCCAGATTTCCAAAACGTCAAACTAAAGTGCCAGAGAGTAAAATAAAGGACTAAAACTGCCAAAAAGGCAGGATCCTGCCACATATGGTCACACTGGTTCAGGGCTGCCAGGTAAAAAAATGCCGCGTTCGTACCACAGTTTAAAAACATTCGTACCCCTAAAGAAAGTTTAAAATAAAAATTCGTACATTTTTTATTATTTAAATCTTATTATTTTAAACATAAAAATTGAAGAAAAAGATTAATCTAATTTTTTTGTACAAATTTGCTGTATTCATGAGCTTTACCATGACGTCTGTTGGTTTAAAATCAATGCAGTTACCTTGGGACCTAATAAGTTGCTTTGCCAGCAAGGTGCCATTAACTGTTTTGTTGGCCAAACAGTTTCTTAATTTGGTTTTCATCAAATTCACTTCGCTGAACGCCCTTTCGCAATCTGCACTCGAGTGCGGCAAGCACAACAAATTTAACGCAAATTGCGCTAAAGTATTATATTCTTCAAAATGTTGTTTGATTTCTCCCCAAAATTTGTCTGGGCTTAGCGTTAAATCAACTTTTTCTATGATGTTTGGGAAACTACGCCATTCATCGTCTATTGCTTGCATTTCTTGAATATTTTCAGGATTGACAATTCGTGGAACAATCATCATCACTGGCTGCAAGGAAGGCATCTTATTCCTGAAATTGCTGGATATAGCATTGACTGGGTCGATACAATCAATTTCTGAAAGTAAAGGGATATCTAAATCGTATCGATTCTTTATTTCTCTTGCACTAGTGACCAGGAATTGACGACAACGATGAAAAAAATCTTTGCGGACTGGGACTTGCCGCAGAATTTCAGGTTTTGTCACTATGTTCATTACTTGTATTTCAAGATACATTTGATCATCTCTCAACCATTTTTCTTGGCGTTCGACAGAAATGGTAGAAAGCTCGGTTCTATTGACATAATCTCGATCAAGAAAACAAAGTACAATGTCTTTGTACAATTCACGCACCTTTTCATTCAAAGTTGTTATTACAACCTTTTCTGATTGAAACAGTTTGTTGAAATTTGTGAATTTTGGCAGAATCCAGGACAAGAACATGTAAAACAGTTGCATGAACGGATCGTTCAGGCTGTTGTAGATTAGCTCAGTCGATACAAGCTTCTCGTTCAACCAGTAGTCAGTGAAGAAAAGTTTTAGCGCAGCCCACTGCTCCAAAAGCCTGTCCACGACTGTTACCAAAGATAACCAGCGTGTTTGCGAAGGATGTAAAATCTTGTGAGGCGATATGTTTACAAAATGTTGAAATTGTTGAAGACGGCACTGCCTTTTCGAACTGTTTTTGAAAAAACCATAAATTTCTCTTGCTAAGTCTTCGCAGCGACGTGGCAACTGCCTACAGGCCTCTGAAGCACACAGATGTGCAGAGTGGCAGACACATTTAATTATGTAAATACCAGGTAAATTCTCTCTTAGTCTGCTTGCCACTGAGTTGTTGGCTCCCATCATGACGTTACAGCCATCAGCGCCAAAACCAATCAAGTTGTCGGTTGGGATATTGCGATCCGAAAAAGACTTCATCATAATTTTATATAAATTCTCCCCGGTAGCGCCTTCGTCTGCCATTTGAGGATCTTCGGAATTAAATATTTCACAAAGCTCCCAGAACTTGCTGACAATTTTACGTTCATCGGGGTCAAAATATCTCACAATTATGCAGCTGGCTTTGTGCGAGCTGATGTCGGTAGATTCGTCTGATAAGGCACTAAATTTTCCTTTATTTAATTTTTCGACCAGAGACGATTTTTGACTTTCTTCTAAAACTTCTGTGACAACAGCTGTTGCCTTTGTCCTTTTCATGGAAATCTTGTTTTCAACACCAAATGCTTTTAATATTCCGTTTATTAGATCTGACATGTGATCTGCTGTTTGAAAAGCTATGTTGTGTTCTGCTATGAAACCAGCCAATTTGATTTCTGTTTCAAGGATAATTTTATTTTTGGGCACTTCTTTCGTTACAAATGACATGATACTACTTTGTTTTGAAGTACCCGGTGCAGCAGACAAAGCCTTTATGTGTTTTTGCGTGAAGCATGTAACTTCAAAGCAGTGTATTCAGATAAAAGATCTACATCACAAACGATACACTTGGCTTTATATTCATTTTTACCTCGTCTCAACCAGTTCTTGAATAGATCCAGCTTTTGCCATTCTGGACGGTACTTCTGCGCTCTGTGCTTATCCTTTTCAGAAGCCGGAAGTTCACCTCTTATTACTAATTTCTTTTTCGGTGTTCGAGGACGTTCTTCATCACTTTCGTCACTCATTTTTAATCAATAACTACAGCGCACCAATAGTTTTTATAATGACTTGCACGATGTAGAAGAAAATAACAAATAAACAGATTTTTCCCAATCCCAATACAACTTAGGCCGCACACAAACGAAATACCAAACCGTTTTTATCGTTCTATCACAATCTACAAATTAAAATAATTATAAACAAATATGAACTTTGTTGCCTTCGCTCGAAAGCCTATTTTCATGTATAGGAATTAGAATACAAGGGGATTCCCAAGGATTCCGGAATTCCCCCAAATCTCTACCTGCTGGGAATATTGTTGTTCGTACAAATGGCAGCCCTGCACTGGGTGAGCGCGAGTGTGTGTTTTCATTCAGCCTAAATGAAAACACACACTCGCGCTCACGCTGCCCGTCCTTTGACTTCTGCCCGAAAAACCGACATTCGAGGGAGCGCTAGGCAATCGCAGTGGCAGCGCGAGTCACCTATTTACACTCTCACGCTGCCCACTTCCCTTCTCACTTCCCTGCCCAACTGGGCTGAGTGTAAATGTGGCATAAATATACTATAGTATAGCAGCTGTAGTGATGGGACTCGAATCGAAAATAGAGATTCGAATCACCCTGGTTTGATACGAATCTTCAATTCGAATCAACCGATGATTCGAATCAATATGATGATTCGAATCGATTCTTATCAATATGGTTTACACAGAATACCTAATAATATAATATTAATTAGACTAAATAGAAAATAAATAAAACCAAGAAATGTTCATCCGTTGAAACTTTATGAGTAATAAATAATAACATAAGGCAAAAGCATGAGGAAAATAATTAGAGTAATTAAAGTTAAACAAATCAGTTACATACCTACCTACGTATACTGTAGTAGTAAAATTCTAGCAAAAACAAAAGCGTCATACGTTATTTATTATTTGTAAAACTATCCAAAAACATAATTTGGTCGACTTTTTCAGGGTCAAGCCTATTGCGTCGCTGATTGCACAAAATTCCAGCTTTGGAAAACACTCTTTCAGCTGGAACTGAAGTCGCTGGAATACATAAATATTTAATGGCCATTTTGTACAAATCGGGATATGTATTTTTCCTGTTTTCCCAATATGTCAAGGGATTACTCTTCCTGTCTAAATAATCACTTTCAACATATTGTTTTAATGAAATCGCAGCATTAGTTATAGGAGCGCTCCCAGTTACATTTTGTATTCTTTCGTCAAAACTCGACCACAGATCATCATCGTTATTTGTTCCGACAGTTACTACATGCATCGACTCTGTAATATCTGCTGAGGTTTCTTGCAGACTTTCATGTGCAATTACGCCTTCGGATTCAGATCTGGATCTGGATTCGGAAATAGTGTTGGTTAGTTCTGATAAACACCACTGGTATGCTCTTTCAGCATACAACGTTCGAACAAAAGCCTTCTTTCTTAAAGCGTGGATCCAACAAAGTACTTTTGCAGGCAGTCTTATTTAAATCAAGGACCCCCAAACGCTTATCAAGTACTGAAAGTAAACGTCTTTGTAACCTAATCCCTGCTTCAGAGACTGGATTTTTGCGTCTGATCGAGTCTTTCAGCGACTTAATTAGAGGTATAGTTGATGAAAGCGTTGGGTATTTTTCTCCTGAAACAACTGCAGTCGCTTGCTCCGCTGGCTTTAGTAATTTGACGATATCCTCAACAGCAACCCATTCATCATTGGTAAGGTTATTAGGTGGATTTGATATAGCAACTATAGCGGCACTTAATGGAACTTTGAGCTCGAGAAGTCTTGACATCATATAGTATTGCGAGTTCCATCGAGTCGTAATATCCTGTATAACTTTTAGCTCTGGTAACTCCATCTGTTTTTGTATTTCACGGAGTTTGTATGAGGATTTATCGCTGTGTTTAAAATGTGATACAATATTCCGACATTTACCGATCAAATCTTGGAGTCTGGGTGCGTTTTCAGATTCTAATTCATCATCAGCACCACCATCGTCTTTCACGCAGTCACCAATCGCCAAATTGAAGGTGTGTGCTACACAATACTGGTTTCTTTTGTTTAAATGCTCATTTACTGCCTTTTTCACATTTGAGGCATTATCAGTGACAATAGCCACAATTTTGTCAAAAAATTTCCACTCATCAAACGATTCCCTTAAAGACAACGATGTGCCCAAACCGCTGTGTTCAAAGTCAGCTTCTTTTGTGTTTATTGTAATAGCCTGTAAAATCTCACCATCAGTGGAAACATTTTTATAGCACCATGATTGGACGCATCAGTAGCTACACTATAAAATGTGTCGTTTTGCAAAATTTCGACGGCCTCTTGAATTGATGCTGGTCCTAAAACGTTGTGTGCAATGGCACTGGCCTTAGTTCGTCCAAGCGTCAATTTATCAGCTATTTTAGAATCATCATACAAAATATGGTCTAGTTTTGTATCACAATCTAATGAATTGAATGATAAACAATGCTTCACCGAGTGGTAAGTTTTAGTGACTTCAGCGGCAATCACTTTTTCTTCTTGAGTAGTCATTTGATCGGTTTTCAAAAATAATTTCAAAGATGTAGATAAACTAGCACTTCTCTCTCTTTTTTGGTGTTCATTACATTTTTGGTGCTTTTCTATATCATTCTTGCCACCATGAGATATGCTAAACTCTTTTAAGCACAGTGTACAAAGCGCCCTAAACTTATTATTTGGAGCGGGTTTGATGAACGAATAACTTTTAATCCAAACATCAAGAAAATAACACATTCTTCTCTGTTTCTTTTTCGGAGTCGAAGTTGAAGCATCGGTTTTTACTTCCGATTCCGAATCAGTTTCCGGATCACTCATTTTAAGGAAATCTGAAAATAAAGAAATCCAACCATCAGCATCACCCAACAAACACCCAGACATAAATAAAATATTTATAACATCAACTCTTTCGCCCGCGTAGATTATTAACTGAGTTTATTTATGAAGCAAAACACTTGAAAATTGCTATATTTACGCCGTGCACTCACATTTATGTCAATAAACAAACATCCAACAGCAAAAACCAGCTAACAAAAACCAACACCAAAAACATAACCTAAAATCGCTAAACGCAAATTATAGTATGAATATCAAAATGCGAGATAATTGTTAAAAGCTGTTGTGTAAACATTCACATAGTTCTTACCTGCAAAGAATCCCCTAGATTAAATTGTCGATCGTTGTTTCCAAAGCTGTTCCGTGGTGGATGGATTATGTGATAAATGAAATATCTGACTCCATAAGATATAGAATGTATAATTAATATTATACAGCAATTTCGTGGCCGCGACAATATGCGAACGTTATAGGTAGTAAGTTGTCGACAAAGATATGTTAGATGGCGCTGGCATTTGACAGTTTGTTGTAGTGTTGGGACACATCGCGGCTAGTGATGCGCCGGAACATACTCCCGGGCCTTGGAAGCATGAGGTTCCAAGTGAAGACATCGTCAGGATCCATAAAAAGGCGGAAATGCTTCATACCTCGACGGTAAACAACTTATCTTGACTTCAGTCAGTCTGATTTCGAAGTGTAGTCATCATCAGGAACCAGGAGAGGGCAGAGATACTTCACACCTCGACGGTAAGTACCAGTTTTCGTCTTTACTTCTGCCACTCTGGCAACATCATCCCGTCCTGGGAACAAACTTGTAATGCGCCCTAATTTCCAATTCATAGGTGCGGCGTCGTCATCTTTAAGGAGTACCAAGTCTCCTTTTTGTAGTGGTTTGCTAGGAACGCGCCACTTGTGCCTTTGTTGAAGTTCTGTGACATATTCTTTCTGCCAACGGCTCCAAAAATGTTGTCGCAGCAGCTCAAGTCGTTGAAAGCGGTCTAATCTACTCATCTTCGTTTGTTGGAGGTTCTGTGATGGCAGTGACATCAATGGTCGTCCAATAAGAAAGTGCCCTGGGGTAAGAGCCTGATAGTCGTTAGGGCTCGGGGACAGTGGACAGAGAGGACGGCTATTGAGAACAGCTTCGATTTGACTGAATAGAGTTGCCAATTCTTCAAATGTTAAATGAGTATTGCCTAGAATTCTTTTCAAATGAAATTTGGCCGATTTGACCCCCGCTTCCCATAGACCACCGAAGTGTGGAGCGTAGGCCGGTTAAAATTTGAAGTTGATACCTTCCTCGGCAGAGAAGCTTATGATGTCATCAGCACGAGATTGCAAAAATTGTGACAACTCTCTAGAAGTGGCTACAAAGTTACGCCCGTTATCACAAAATATCTCGGTTGGCTTGCCTCTGCGAGAGATAAAACGACGTAAAGCTAAAATAAAAGCATCCTTTGATAGTTCGCTTACGGCCTCTAAATGCAAACATTAATATCTTAGGCAAACAAATATGCATAAATAACATTTGCTAATCTTACAGCCTCTACCTTTTCTGTCTGTTATCAAAAATGGTCCAGCAAAATCGACCCCAGTACTAGCATGAGGATAATCAGGAGTTGTACGCTCCTTCGGCAGCAGACCCATGATAGGCGTTGTGGTTTTCCCACTGATCCTTCTACACACAACACATTGTCTAGCTGTAGTCCGGGCGAGGTCTCTACCAGCGATTGGCCAAACAAACTCTCTAATCGACGACAGAAGGAGCTGAGGACCAGCGTGAAGAAGATTGTAATGTTCCTGTTGAAATAGTAACTTGGTAAGTCTGTGCTTAGCATGTAATAACATTGGATGACGTTTTTCATACGTGTAACAAGAGGCATCAACCCTACCTCCAACTCTTAATAGCTTTTTGTCATCTAAGAATGGATTCAAAGATAAAATAGAACTCTTCGGACTGAGAGGTTTATTTGCTTCGAGAATGTCTAATTCCTTGCTAAAGGATTCTTCCTGAGATAAACGAACTAACCCTTCAAAAGATAAAGATAATTCTTCAGGCTGTAAAACTCCAGTGCGTTTATTATTGGGATTTTTACAATTGTGCAAAAATCTAAGTGCATATGAAAATGAGCGTTGTAGTCTTTTAAGTTTAGAGTAACGATCGAAATCAATCACATTTTGTTTATGATTTTCATTACATGAAATTACGTTCACTCTAACTTCAGGTAAATCAATAATTGAAAACGATTTAGTAAAATTTCTGTCTGGCCATAAATGCTCAGGATTGGACAAAAACAACGGGCCGTTCCACCACAATTTATTTTCAATAATTTTAGATGTATCTATGCCACGCGACGATAGGTCAGCAGGATTTAGATCAGTGGAGACGTGACGCCATTGAGATTCGTCTGTCAACTCTAAAATATTGCCTACACGGTTGGCAACAAAAGTCTTTAATTTATCAAATCGCATACCTAACCACGACAAAACTATTGATGAATCAGTCCAAAATACCTTCCGATCAATAACACATCGCAAAACGCGATATACGGCCCCCGCGAGCTGTGCTCCTAATAAACAGGCACACAACTCCAATCGAGGTATTGTGGTGGGCTTCACTGATGCCACTCTAGTCTTGGCACAAAGAAGTCGGCATGTGACGTCACCATTTTCATTCATTGACCGCAGATAGATACACGTCGCATACGCATTCTGCGAAGCGTCACAGAAGCAATGCATTTCAATTTTTGCCGGTGATTTGCATAAAGCGTGTCTAGGTATTTGTAATGTTTGTAAATATTTCATGTTCTCTACGTAAGAGATCCAGGATTTGCAAATATCTTGGGGTACAGGTTCATCCCAATCAAGTTTGTTAATCCACAATTTTTGAATCATAATTTTAGGCTTAATAGTCAACAAGCTTAATAATCCGAGAGGATCAAATACTTTACATGAATCTGATAGCATGGATCGTTTTGTTATGTATTTTGCATTGATTTCATAACTGTTTGGGAAATTAATTCTATTATCATTAGGATTCCATCCTACACCTAATGTGTGAGATGAGGAACTTATTCTGAGGTTCTGCTGTGAATCGCGTGTCTCTTTTAATACTGATGGCGAGTTGGACCTGTATTTACGTAGATTAAAGCAGCATGCTGATAATGCACCTTCTACTTCTCTCTTAATGTTCTCTAGCTCTTCTAGACTGTCGCTACCAGTTAATAAATCGTCGACTAAAAAGTCGTTTTGAATTATTTGTCTTATTTTAGGATCGACACACTCTTGGCCAACTTGCCACAAAGATCTCGTGCTTAGGAAGCTTGAACTCGAAAATCCGTACGTAACCGTATTTAATCTTAATGATTTTAATGGATCCGTTTCGTTATTACGCCACAAAATCATTTGTAAGTCACGGTGACAGTCCTGCACTAAAACCTGCCTGTACATTTTTTCAATATCTCCAGATAGAACGTATGGGTATTGACGAAACCTTATTAGTATATTGAACAAGGAATCCTGTATATGCGGCCCTACCATCTGAATATCATTTACCGAATACCCGGACGAGGACTTGATGCTACCATTCAATACAACTCTAAGCTGAGTTGATTCACTAGTGGGTTTTAGTACAGCATGATGAGTAACAAAGAAATTGATCCCTGGTATTAAAACGGCGGATTCAGACAAATGTCCTAGGTCTTCATATTCTTTAATGAATTGGGAATAAGACAATTTTAACTGCGGATTCTTTTTGAAACGTTTCTCTAGCGCTAAAAATTGTTTCTTAGCTAATCTAAAAGAATCGCCTAAACAATCCGGTTCTGAACGAAGAGGTAATTTAACACAAAACCTGCCTTCTTCATTACGGTATGTATGTTCTTGATAATGATTCTCACATTGAATCTCTTCTTCTGTTTTTTTGATTTTTTGGTTGAGGAATATTTTCCATTTCCCAAAATTTACACAAATTATCGTTTAATGTTTCATTGGAAATTGTATTTGAATTAAATTGTTCAATGGCTAAATGATTGCATTGAATTGAATCGTTGCACAATGAATTAATTGAATTGTAATTATTGAATGGGCCTCCCAAAAGCCAACCTAATTTAGTTTTCAGAAGAACAGGCTGATTGGGACCGAGGTCTGTTTTTGATTCTATCAAACTCCAAAAGACGTCCGCACCTATCAATATATCGACTGGGGCTGATATATTAAAAGTCGGGTCAGATAACGTAATATTTGTAGGAAGTTTGATATTCTTCACATTGAATGTCTTGTTTGGCACATTAGAAATGCATGGCACAACGAGACATTTTAAAATTCTTTCATATTCTTCATGATTTGATTTGATTTTTACATCACACCGTTGCAATGAAACGGATGACTTAACGTTCCCTACAGCGAAAATTCCAACACGGGTTGGCTCGAAACTCAAGTTTAATTTATTTTTTAAATCTTCAGATATCAGGCAGGTCTGAGACGCATTGTCTAATAAAGCTCGAATTGTAAAGTGCTCATTGGTGTTCGGGTTATAAGCTGCTAGCATAGCAGTGGAAAGCAATACATTGTCATTTACAGAAATCGTCATAGTGACAGAATTCTCTTCTGATTCCGATTCCTGTGCAATATCAGATTCAGTGGTAATTGTCGCATGAACGTTGGTAGTGTTTACAGCCCGAGAAGATTCCCTATGCAACAAAGTGTTGTGTTTTGATTGACAAATAGGACAAGGACCTAACCTGCATTGACGATAAGAATGTCCCTTACGCAAACAATTGAGGCATAGCTTCAGCGTCAACACCTCGGCAGTCCTATCTTCTACTGACTTGGCCAGGAACGACGCACAATCGTACAGGCGATGACTTCCGTTGCATAGCACACACACAAGAGACGACGAGGCAACAGGAGCTGAAATTGCGAAACATTTTGCGTGTGACTTCTCAGTTTTATTAATGGAGGGAAATGAGCTATTGTTATTGACAGTAGCTTGACGATCATTCCTACTGTTCTGAATTGATTCTAAAATATCAGCTCTACCCCTAAGAAAATGAAAGAAATCTTGTAATTTTGGACTATTCTTGAAACTAATTTTATGCTCTTCCCATTTGTAACTAGTACTGTTGTCGAGCTTTGCTGAGACCAAATGAATGATCAAGGTATCCCAAGACTCCGTCGGTTCACCCAGCGTATTTAGAGCCCGTAAGTTTTTAGAAATATGGTCAATTAAAAATCGTAAACTCTTTGCAGAATCGCGTGGAACTGATTGGACGTTACACAAAGAATTTAAATGATTAGTGATTAGTTGCTTCTCGTTGTTATACCTCTCACAGAGGAGGCGCCAAGCCTCATTATAATTAGCTGAACTTACTTCTAGGTTGCTGATGACACGAGAAGCCTCTCCTTCAAGGTAAGAATTAAGGTAGTGAAATTTATGAATTGGCTCGATATGATCACTGTTGTGTATAATAGACGTAAATGTATCTCTGAACTCAAGCCATTTGTAGTAAGTCCCGTCAAAGTTAGATATTTTCAATATAGGTAATTTAAATCCAATAGGTTTATTTTTGTGATTGCAACAAGAAGATTTTGAAGATATACTAGATCCATCAGATTTACGATCTTTTTTCTCAGCTTCATATTTATCTAAAATAGACATTGCTAATGCGGTAAAAAGTGCAAAATTATTTTCGATCTCCTCACGTACGTCAAGTTCTGCATCTAATTTAGAAGAATTTAACGTTTCTATTTGGGTTAGCAAATCCTCAAACTTTATTGACAGTTCACGAAATTTTTCATATCGAGTGGACACAGTATGAAATTCAGTTTGCGTGAGGCTATCTTTTTCTACATACAGATCAATAAAATTCTTAAACTTTGTTGTTTGACCTTTGACGGAACTTCTCTTTGCATATAATTCCTCTAAACTTGCCGTATAAATGCTTGGACCAAAAGAAACACTCGGGCCCACCGGAAACTGTAAATTAAAATTATCATTGTTACTTTTTGATTGTCCTGATCCGCGCGACATGATTTCAAACAGTTAACAGAATAACTTGAGTTCAAATGTTAAAAGAAAAACAAATTATAAAAACAGAATATGTAACGATACGTTATTTTTGCGGCCTATACTCCAACACCTCTGCACACTCGTAAGTAGGTGAAGGTCACGGATGCGGTGGTCAGCTAATGCGGCGAAAACGAACGGGACAGCTGAGCTGCGCGTAGGCACTCAACCAGCCGGTATGACGTAACACGTTGATAGATCAACTGGAATGCGGGAGAATAGGCAAGCGTTATCAATTGCAGTAAACAAAATAAGCTTTAGTTAGCAGATTGTATCGAGTATGCGGTTTCTAATGGGTATTTGAATGCAAGACAATGCAATACTGACTTGATATTAACTTTACAAGTGGCAATGGAAGTTAATTTAGCGTGCAATGATGCTAGCTAGCTAATAAGTATGTAACTTGTACGTGAAATGCACTTGAAATGAATGTTTGACAACGGATTTGATGCAATGTGATAACAATGGCTGAAGTTGGATTTAGCTTTTATTCGCAATTTTGCTGTTTAATTGCTATTATAAATGTAAACAAGCGCATGAAACGCTTGGCGTAGACAATAGGCTGCACAAATAAGCTATATTTGCTGCAATTGAAGCACAAAATATGGAAAAAACTGTACCTGAATGAAGATGACGTTGGCTAACTATGTAGACAAAGGAAACGTACCAATAACGGGTTTTTAGGTAAAGATAAAGGATGGGGCACTTTTCTCACTAAGCACTGGCTGCGGCGCTGCTCGATGGCTGTTGGCTGACCGGCTGGCTTCAAGTTTTAACGATGTATCGCCCTCCAAAGTGTATAACAAGCTCCACGTAGACGACTTGCAATATGGCGTTATCCTTTGTCCTTTGTAACGTTACACGTCGTCGCAGTTTACACGTAGCTTGTAATAGTATCACGTCGGGGTCACCATGTTCCGTGGTGGATGGATTATGTGATAAATGAAATATCTGACTCCATAAGATATAGAATGTATAATTAATATTATACAGCAATTTCGTGGCCGCGACAATATGCGAACGTTATAGGTAGTAAGTTGTCGACAAAGATATGGTAGATGGCGCTGGCATTTGACAGTTTGTTGTAGTGTTGGGACACATCGCGGCTAGTGATGCGCCAGAACAAAAGCTTTAAATTACAATTTTTATTTTAACTAACAGCCTGAGTAACCGCCCGAACAAAACTGTCAGTCGACTCGCAATGCATGCACACTACTCCTCTCTCTCACTCTCATTTCTTTTTTTTAATGTTCTCCCTTAGGGAAGGCGAAGAGCTTAAGCCCATGCAGCCTAGTCTTTAGTATTTATTTTTATTACGCTCGCGCTCTTTCGTTCATGCGATGCGCTAGTGATGTGATGTGGTGTATTATGAGTATGACGCTGATGTGCGCAATTTTAAATTTAAAAAATTACGTAGCGTAAATGTATTTTTTATGAAAATCTTTTTTTCTTTCATTTTTTGATTTATCGGGACATTTAGCGTCCCGATCAGGTACTAATCGGGACGCGTCCCCAGACCCCTGAAAATCGGGACGTTCCGCGCAAATCGGGACACCTGGCAACACTACCGCCAACCCGCTGATAGTAAAACCGCGGCTGAGTGACCGGGTCCCAGGTCCCTCGGATCGGCGAAATCGACATCTTTCAATTAAAAAAAAATATAATAAATTTTAATTTCTGCTGTCTTTTATTTTGATAAGAACGCCATCTTGTTTGCTTTGTATGAATTACTGTTTCTAGTGGAACATCTGCTTCAAAGGATTCGCGTCCTTACGGTAGGTATGCTTTTTTCCAGGCGAGTGTACAAAACGTTTGTCTATGTTACAGAGCCATTCTCCAATTGGAATCTGAAATCCCCATAGCCACCACAGGGTAAATTTGGATTATTTGCTACAGTGATATAATTTTTACAAACCTTAAAATTATCCATTTTATCAATATTGTTACACGTATGTGAGGTTGCCTCCGAGTCAATCAACCAGTCTTCCAGACGTATAGATTCATGGAGTACACTTTTATAATACACACTTGCGCCTAAAAGACGTGGAATCTTGGAAGGGACATTAAAGTCCACATCACCTAGTATTATTTCTTTAGTAATATTTAGGTAAGATTTGTCAGCACCCGTGGGGCAGTGTTGAGGTTATATTATTTTTTACCACATGGATATTTTTAACAACAAACTTTATATCATGAGTACATGAGTAAACTGAAAGATTTACAGTTATATCTAAATGAGATGATATGTTTCCAAATCCTTTCACAGCTTATGTGTCTTTGACAGATTCAACTTCAAGCTGTAACTTGTCAACTAATGACTGAAGTATAAAGGATCCTTGACTGGCAGGGTCAAGAAGCGCTTAACAAATAACTTCACGATCATATTTTATCAATGAGTTTGACCTTAACTGTGGAAAGGAGAACCTCTCCTTCAACTTGATTTGAGAACATGGCAACCTCCTCATTAGGTTCATCGTGTAATAGTGAATTATGGGGTTGTTTACAAGTTCTACATTTAAAATTAAATTTGCATTTGTTAGTATGAGTGTTCAGACATATTTTACACCTGATAGTAACTTCAATAAATTTAATTCGACCCTGTACTGGTCCCAATTTGAATTTTGGAAACATTAAAACAGCATGATTCTGTTTTTCACAAAATCCACATAAGGACGTTTTACTACTTGTCACAACTCTCTCTCTCTCTCCTTGGCAATTATTTTTACTCTAGAAGAATTTGTTTCAGTTCTTGGTAACTCTTGTCCCTGGGACTATCCGGCACACATAGGTTTTTGAGTAATCCATATAACTTAGGTCCAATTACCGTAGGAAACGTAGCTTTTTTCCGTTCCTCTGTATTTCATTGCATTCAATAAAATTTTCGAACCTTTCCAAATATGTCGAAAAAATTTCCTCTCCGTCATACTCCACCGTTCCAATATTTATAACATACAGACAAACATAAACTTATACAGCTTAGCACCATTAAACCAAGTATCGGTTTTTGTCTTGGTGCTGCACAATCCTCTATTAACTAATATCTTAAAAACTTAAACAAACGAAATTATCTAACATATTTAAAAAACACAAACAATTCATATTCCATTCCAATTACCGTCGTCGGAATCGGAAGTACACATAAGCTCCCACTCCCACCCAGACGACGGCAGGCACACGCGCAGGTACAAGTAAACAACAAACCATTTAGGAAGCCATGGTATTTTCTAAATCCCGTCCTCGTAATTGTTTTGTTTAAGCTTGATTAATTAAACAACAATCTTCTCATTGCAACTGGGCATTTATTTCAGGACGCCATTTTCAATACAAACACATGTGAAGCTTACATCTACCATAGACAGTATATCTTTTTAATACCGTAGCACAGAGTAACTATATACGTAGGCCTTTTACATATACAACAATAATAAATAAATAAACTTACTTGATTTAATGGGTCAGTGGTTTTTCTTACTGTCAACCCTTCACCGAGGAAAGAATCCATATATGCATAAGCAAACCAGATGGGGATATATATTTCTTCAGCTCCAGTCCCCGAGCAACTTGAATCTCGTACCTTCAATTAATCAATATCCTTTAGTGCACCACAAGAAGAACAGATATATTAAAAAGAGATACATTTTGGAACAGGCGGCCTTACTTCTAAGTAGCAATTTCTTAACAGACGACCTTTGGGTAATGGAGAACCTTATAGTGGAACAGATAATAGCAGGTGCTTAAAAAATATACTGATAAACAAGATACAAAAAAAAAGAAAATTATGAAACATATACATACATAAACAAACGTAGGTACTATAATTATTATACAAAATAACAAACCATTTTTCGATATAAACGATAACTGGATAGCAAAGAGTCTTTTTTTCTTTTTTAATTCTTTGATTTCGTTATCCATTTTAGTACTAACTAATCCGCCTCCAGGCATCGTGATGCTTGTTCTTGTCCTTTTGATGCGGGGTGTTTGCATTCCACAGTTTATTTTCAGAATGGTAATGCTCTAAAAAGAGCATTTCAGTTGCGTTAGAGCTTGTCCAGATGACGCGATTTACGCGCGATCCGAGTCGCGCGAGTGAATGTTATGTTGCGTCCAGATGACGCGTCTCTCGCGCGAGCATTATAGGTACGGATTCAGTTCAGTCGGCAACATGATGCAGTCCGGAGCTGTTGTGCACGACTGTGATGTGCACAACTGTGATTTTACGAAAGAAATAGAGTTGTGGCTTGCTTACCGTCGATGGAAACAACGCAAACAAAGAGAAAAACGGCAGTACAGAGTGCATCCCATTCTACATGATAGGATGACACAAAGTATGTTTATAACATTATATCCAAAGCTTCGAGAACACAACAAAAAGTTTTTCAACTACTTTCGAATGTCAGTACAGTCTTTTGATGAGTTGCTTGAAATTGTAAAGGAAGATTTATCTCCATGTGAAAATTATGTAGTACGGGATGTTGTTTCCGCAGAAGAAAAGCTCGTGATCACTCTAAGGTTAGTAATAAGGTATAAGTATATTAATGTATTTATAGGTTTTTTTTTTTAGGTTGGTATTTTAAATGACAGGATACAATCAAATTATCATCACTTAATAGTATTTATTATACTTGAAACTTATAAATTACTTATGATTAACAATTTATGATTAATCATCTTGAAATAGTGCGAGACAGTCCGATTCTTGTGAACCAACTGTTGATGCCGGTGATGGCGATTGGGCGTATGTTGATGTGTTATAACCACGTTGATTAGAAATCGATGGTGATTCAGGATTATATTGCAAATTGTCTGAAAAATATTGTTGCCGTTGTGTGGTTGCAGTGAAATCTTGAAATGGGGCTGTTGGGTGGCGAGGTTGTTGATTTCGTGTATTATATTGTGTGTAGCCATGCTGTGTCATATATTCAGGATATGTTGAAGGGATATGATGATGAAGTTGTTGACCTTTTTGAATAACATTCATTATTTCAATTTTTACTTTAAGTCGATTGACCTCAGGTATTTTCTGAAGTTCCTTGTGCAATGACAAACAAAACAGTTTATCGTCATCAGACTCCGTTGTGCTGATTGTTTGCGGCTGATTCTTGGATGCTGATCCAATATTTTTTTTAATAATGGAAATAAATTCCGCATCTGCAGCACTAATTTTTTTCTTTTTTGGCTGAGAGCTTGGTGGTCTCATCACATCTTCACCGTCTCCTGAAAAATCTTGTTCAGCATCAGATGGCACATCAGACTTTTGCATGTTGCTGTCAGTTATTTTATTTCGTACGGACCGTTCTATGAACATCAACCGATTAAAATAAATGTAAGAATTTTTGCTGGAGGCTCCAGAACCAGATGGTTTATTTTTATTCTTCTTCATTTCTCGAACAAACGAATCTCGCAACCCTTTCCACTTTTTTTGGAGTTTGTCGCCTGAAACCAATAAAAATCAATAGCTTATAATTTTTTCCACATTTAATAGTTTACTGATAAGGAATTCATTTAAGTTTAATTTTGTTTCAGATATTTAGCTACGGGCTGTTATTTTGCAGACCTGCATTATGCTTATAGATTGGGAAAGTCGACAGTAATAGAAATAGTGCAGAAATCATGTGACGTCATTTGGAAGAAATTAAAAAATATAGTGATGCAAGAACCTACTAAAGAAAAATTCGAAGAAATTTCAAAAGGATTTGAAAAATACACAAATTTTCCGAATTGTATTGGCGCCATTGATGGCAAGCATATTCGTATCATAAAACCAGTCGAATCTGGGTCGCTTTACTACAACTATAAGAATTTTCATTCTACTGTTTTGTTAGCTGTATGTGATGCAAATTATTGTTTTATCTCAGTAGATATTGGAGCATATGGCAAGAGTAACGACTCGACGATTTTTAAGAACTCAGTGTTTTATAAAAAACTGGTGGAAAAGAGTTTAAATATTCCAGACCCAAAACCAATATCGATGATAGATACAACCCCTTTACCTCATGTAATTGTAGGTGATGAGGCGTTTAGTCTGATGGAAAATGTAATGCGGCCCTACTGTGGAAAATCGCTGACAAATAAAAAAAGAATTTTCAATTATCGTTTATCCAGAGCACGACGCTATATTGAATGTTGTTTTGGCATTTTGGTTAATAAATGGCGAATATTTCACAGACCACTGAATGTGCACATCGATTTTGCGGAAAAAATAATTAAAGCTTGCTGTGTTCTTCACAACTACGTGAGATTAAGAGATGGTTATAGGTTTGACAACACTTTGTACAATACATCACTTAATAGTTTGTCCACGGAAACAGTAAGACCTAGTGCAAGGTCCCGCAATACAAGAGATAGATTCGCTGATTATTTTGTTAATGAGGGATCACTGCCATGGCAAAACAAAATGATATAATTATTTTTTTCTGAATCATACGTATTTTAATAATTGTACGGATCCCTGCATAATACCTGGTACGACTCGCAATTGAAATAAAAACTATTCACTTACCTAAAACTTTCTTTTTTTCTTCGGAATCACCAGCTTCACTAAAAATTTCTACCAACTCTTCCCAACTTCTGCGTTTTAAAATTCGATTTGAGTAATCTGGAGATTCCATGTCCCATATAGCCACCCTCTTCTCCACTTCGTCGATAAACAGTTCGGTGTCAAAGCTATCACGCTCCATTATGTCCATTACGTCCACTCGCGGCAACTATCGCGCTCGTACTGGACGGAGCAATGGCATATCTAGTATCTCGACTCGCGCGTAGAATGCGCTGCAATCGCGCGAGTCGAGGTTCTCGCGACTTGCACGCGATTTACGCGCGAGTGGCAAAACGCGCTACTGCATGTGGACGGAATGTATTGAGCTCTAGTATCTCACAATCGCGCGATTCGAAACGCGCGACTCGAATCGCGCGTAAATCGCGTCATCTGGACAAGCTCTTATTCCAAACGTTCCCCATAGCGCGCGCGCAACGACTACACTACACACGCCCGCTTTGTAGTCTGGAGTAAACTGGCAAGCAGTGTTGCCGTTCATAAAAATCAGAATTCGGTAGAAATTATTTGAAAAGTCGGTATATTGAAAAAAAAAATCGGTAGTTTTGTAATTAACATTTATTTTTTACTATTCATTTATCGTCGTCACTTTCACCTTCTTCACTGTTCCACTTTTTCTCCATTTGAATTAGTAAATTACTGTCTATAGCAAAATCGACGCAATTATTTTTTTAATTAGTCTTCCATGCTGGCCTGGGAGCGAGAGAAAAACAAAGAATGTGCCAGCTGCATTTCCTCCCGGGCATGCTGTAAAAATCAGCTAAGGCATCCGAGGGTTTCAGTATATTGTAATTTAGGCGATGGGCTGACAACCTCTCACTACAGCAATATACCTACAATTCCATCTTAAATAACCCTCAAAACTTTGTTAGACGTGGTGGAACGACCTGTGTTTAGGTCGTTTACGCTCTGCCTACCCCATAAGGGTAAATTGTAAATTGGCTATTAATGATTCAGTATTCAGTTTATTTCGGGTTTTTGTTTTCAATAAATTTACTTGCGAAAATATCCTTTCTACATTTGCTGAGGAATGTGGAAAGGATAATATGTCAAATACAAATTTGGATAGCGTCGGAAACATTGAGTCACCGTCACCGCATTTCAGGTCTTGTACTTGATTAAAAAAAGATGTTGTATTGTCATCAAATTGTTAAATAATTTCCAAGTTACGCAGGGTTCTCCACTCTGTATCCACCTTTTGTATGTCGTTGTCATTACTAAGAAGATGTCGAAAGTTTCGAGCAAGTTCTATAATTGTCCCAGATTCACCTTTTTTTACTTTTGCGGGGTCAATTACGCCAAGTCCTTTGAGTTTGGAATTTTTAATTTGGAACCCTTTTGAGTATTTGACGACAAGCTTCTATATAACAATCAAGATTTCCTTTGTTTCCTTGCATTTCTTTGTTTAAATTGGTGAATATTGGCAAAACATAGTCTAGAAACTGTAAGAACAATTTAGTTGTAGGGTCGTTAAATTTCATCAAAATGTTTTCTGCCATGCTGGACTGGGAGCGAGAGAAAAACATAGAATATGCCAGCTGCATTTCCTCCCGGGCATGCTGTAAAAACCAGCTAAGGGATCCAAGGGTTTATGTTTATTGCAATTTAGGCGACAGGCTGACCACCTGTCACTACAGCAATATACCTACAAATATATCTTAAGCAACCCTTAAACTTTGTCAGACGTGGCGGAACGACCTTTATTTAGATCGTTTACTCTCTGCCTACCCCATTAGGAATAAATGCGTGATTATATGTATGTATGTATGTTTTCTGCAACCAATAAATCTTTATTCTGTACTGCGTCTAAAGCCACTAGAAACCCTGAAATTCATAATTGACTATGTATTGAAGAAACATAACAATTGTGAGTAAAAATAACATTAGTTGTATTAGTAAAAGGCTAAAAGGTTATTACGGTCCGCTAATGGAGGGCCTTTCAAGACGACCATGGCCACGACTACCACCACGTGTGCGCACCCCGCCACCACTTCGGTTAATAAAACTCTCCAGCGGCAGAAGTTCTGCGGCAGGAAGCCTACCACCGCCTCCACGGCTACGTCCTCGCACACGCCCACACCCACGCCCACGCCCACGCCCAAGTCCACGTCCACGGCCTCGTCCATGCATTGGTTCGTCTCTATTTTACATACAGCAAACAAAACAAACTGAACAAGCAAATTAAGCAAACAAAGTTAGTGCAATAATTAAAAATGGGTGCAAAAAAAAAGGTAAGGGCAAGAAGGAGGGAGTTGGAAATTAAGAAGGCACACACACACACAGGGCGGTTGGAGTTACCGATTGGGGCACTGAGGGAAAGACTTAACAGAATTATCGTTTTTTTTAAGCTTAATTTTTTTGTTAGTCCTTTTTTTTGTACGCAGAGAGCGTTACTATAAGCACATTTTACTATTTTGCTATTTCCATTACCACTTTGGGCTGCGATGCACCTAGGCCGAGATTATAGGCATTAAAGTTCCTAAGGCTAAAACTTCTAATGCCTATATCGCTGTCTAGGTGCATCGTAGCCCAAAATAGTAAAGGACAAAAAGTGCTTAAATTAGCGTCTTCTATACGATAAAAATTCAAAAAATATATTACAAAAAAAAGATACCACAAAAAAAAATTTGGAAACACAATTCACATTTTTCATTATTGTCGTATAGAAGGGTTAAGTACAAACTCTTTTTGTTCTTAAAAAATTTGAGCAACGATACCGCTAGGCTAAGTTAAGCCTAGACCCAAGTCCTAGGTTTATTAAAATGGCTTTATCTCAGCCTAGGTGCGTCCTGTATCAAAAATAACAAGGACAAAAAGTGCTTAAATTTGCGTCCTCTGTACGATAAAAAACAAAAAACAAATATATGACTAAGTTTTTTTCTTTGGCAACCACAGTGCCCAGTGCACTCCGCTTCTGCTTTTATCCTTACCAAAAATACTTACGTAATAATACATTACACAAAATCAAAATCAAACATAAATAAAAAAATTACGAACAAAAATTGAAGTCATATCCACATTATCCAGCCGTTGCAAATTGCCGAACCGTGACCTTCAAAACCCTGTCTGTCACGTACTGGCTAGCGGACGACCCCTGTCTGTCGCGTACCGGCTAGCGGACGGGAGAGACTTGGTTGTATTCTAACCAATAATTTACATGTTTTATGACTAATTACACGATTTTCATTGCGATTCAGTAAAAGTAGGATATTTTTATGACTTGAAAATAAAGGCACCATTGTTTACATAGAAGATTTTAGGCCATCAATTTGCAAATATGTGACATGGTCATAGTTCGTTAGATGAGAGGGTTAGAAGTTCATGGCAAAGTTTTCACAGAAAATCTCATTGAAACAATAGCCGAAGTAATTGAAATGAACCAGTACTTACCTCTCCATGGTTAAAATACAAAATATTCACGAAACTCCACTTTTTTCTTCCTTTTTAACACTTAAGGCTGATTTACACTTTGATAAGTGCGAGTGCAGGTGAAGGTGCAGGTGCGAGTTGCGAGTGATGTCCAATTCTGTTTAGTGACTTTAGCTGCAAGTGAGTAAATATTCAGTTGCAAAGATGGACGCGATGGACACACAACAACAAGTGCTCTTGCAACTTCAAGGATTACTCAAAGAAATAGTGTCCACAGTATGTAATTTAGTAGTGTCTGAAACTCAAGAGCTTTTGGAATCGGAAATTGCAAGACCAAGCAGACTGTGGGTACGAAAGTGGATAAGTAGAAGATCAATTCATGGCGGAAGCGCCCAACTTCTCCAGGAATTGGCTGCTGAAGATACTACGGAATATTATTATGCTCTGAGATTGACTGAAGAGTCATTTCATACATTACTGGACTTCGTCAGACCTGCCATACAGAAACCCGATACTTTTATGAGGCTTGCTTTGCCAGCTAAAGTAAAATTACATGCTATTTTATACTTGTTGGCAAATGGAGTTAGCTTACGAGTCTTACAACACTTCTTCAGAGTCCCAAAGTCTACAACTTGTTTAATGATATCCGAAGTATGCAGTGCTATTTATAATGCACTGAGAGATTACATAAAGGTAAGATTGAAATAAAAATCAGAAATCAAAGTAAGTTAGTTTATTAATCAAAAACAATTGAAACAATTATTTGGAAATGCTTGCCACAAAATCAGGAATCAAAGAAGCTCGTTTATTGATCAAAAACAAAAATTTAAACAATTATTTGGAAATGCTCTGCATAGTTAATGCTAATATGTCATTTTGTGTTTCGGATTCTTCATTGTCTGAGTAGGGTAAAATAATTGTACCAATTGTACCGTCATCATCAAGAAAAAGTGTTTCAGTGTTCTGGTTGTCAGATTGGTCCGCATGTAGAATGTTTGTGGAAGGTGGTGAAGAAAGAGTGATGGAAGGTGGTAGATGTTGTGAAGGAATGGTTTGTCTTGCAGGTATGTAGGTTGCAGAAGGTAATGATTGTGGTGAGGGTTGTGGAGGAAATATAAAAGATGGGGAAGGTTGTGGAAAAAGAGTGTTAGACGGTGGTGGATGTGGTGAAGGAGTGGTAGGCAGTGATTGTGGTGAAGATGAAGGGGAAAGTGAAGGAATGGTTTGTCTTGCAGGTATGGAAGGTAATGGTTGTGGTGAGGGTTGTGGAGGAAATATAAAAGATGGGGAAGGTTGTGGAGAAAGAGTGTTAGACGGTGGTGGATGTGGTGAAGGAGTGGTAGGCAGTGATTGTGGTGAAGGTGAATGGGAAAGTGATGTTCCGTGACCCATTGCTTGTAGTCGTAAACTACAAAGGTAATTTTGTATGAACATCTGCCCTTGGATCGCAACTGACAATGGCAAGCTGTTTAGCTGGGAGGCAACACTTTTTCCAAATATTTCAAACTCCCCACCGGATTGAGAAGCCACCGGTGGTGAGTAAATTGTCTCCGCAACACTCTTGACTTTATTCACTAAACGAGATAGGTCCCGTATTGTACGTTTTTTGGGCACGGGCGATTTGTTTTCTTGTGTTTCGGGTTCTTGTGGTGTATCGGGGACATTCATATCGGGGACATTTTCCTTTTCCGTTTCCTGAGCAAGTGTGTCTTCGTGTTCATGTCCTGCCTCCGCCTCCTGTAAAATAAATATACATTTAACATTAATTTTATATTTGTTTTAGGTACCTGGTGTAGATGAATGGAATCGAATTGAACAAGGTTTCAGAAATTCTTGGAATTTCCCTGGTTGCTACGGTGCTATAGACGGCAAACATGTTGCCATTAAAACTCCGCCACACGCAGGAAGTTATTACTATAACTATAAAAAAAACTAATAGTCTTGTTCTCATGGCAGTAGCAGACGATGACTACTGTTTTTCATATATTGATGTTGGCTGTAACGGACGTGTATCAGATGGTGGAGTTTTTTCCCATTGCGACCTCAGTTAGCCTTGGAAAATAATTTACTGCCCGATGGTCATGTTTTGGTGAGTGATAGCGCATTTCCACTTAAAACGTACATGATAAAACCATACGGAGGAAACCAGCTGACGTTTAAGCAAAAATAATATAATTATCGATTATCCCGAGCAAGACGAATTATAGAAAATGTTTTCGGTATCCTTGTAAGCCGATACAGGATTTTCAAAAGCCCCTACCATACAGTCCCGATAAAGTGGAAATAATAGTAAAAGCATGTTGTGCTATGCACAACTGGGCCAGAAAAACAAAAATTCCAGTACATATCACAACACTGGATATTGAAGATACCGGGAATGGAACTATAATCCCAGGATCCTGGAGAGATGTGCCTATGGACGGGCTTCTTCCCCTTCATATGACAATGCAGAATCGATCATCTCGAAATGCACAAGAAATAAGAAACAGTTATGCCGACTATTTTGTAGGAGAAGGAGCTGTCTCTTAGCAGTCAAGAATGGTTAATTAAATATTTATTTAAACAATTTAATAAAAAAACAGATAATTAATTATAAACCATGTTTTTTTACTTACCATGTAGCTTTGTGAATCCCTGTATTGTATATTTATTATATTTATGGTATCATCCCACAGTTTGAACCATTTGATTTGTGGTACATATATATCGGCGGCCCCTGCACCAGATCTGTAGCTTTGTTTAACTTTCTTTGCTTCCTGCGAGTATGTTGATTTTAAACTTCTTATTTTTGAATAAACCTCCTTAGAGCCCATCCCAGGTATTTTCATGTTTTGGCTTATTTGATTTAGAGCGGCATCTCTAGCTCCTTTATTTTTGTAATTGTGATTTTTGCAGTTGTACAGTACGGGGTGTTGGAAATACTCTTGCACGAATTTTAATGTTATTTCTTCCGCCAATTTTAGAGTCATTTTTGTAATATTGTAAACAGCTCTGTTTTTCCGCCGGCGCAAAATATTTACTAATCACTTAACACTTCTCAACGTGTCCAAACGTGTTTCAAATTCAGGCAAGTTGCGAGTGAGGGGGAAGGAGACGCGCGGGGGGCGGGGCTACTCGCAAAAAAATAGAACTCGCTTCTAATCACTCGACTTCACTGTTTACTAATCACCTGCACTAAACAGTTGTTGTCCAAACGAGTTTTTGACTGATTACTAATCACCTGCACTAATCAAAGTGTAAATCGGCCTTTAGAACTGCTCACTCGCGTAGCTCAAGCGCCCTTGAAACCACAGTCAATTACTTATGTTTTTCTGAATAGAATTTGAGGCAAAGGATTTGTTCTAAGAGTATAGTATACAGCCAAGTTCATTGTATAAACGTTTCATTTGCTTTAAAGCGCTACAATTGCTTTGTTTATAAAAAAACCGGCGCGAAATTCGACCCACCAAATACGCGTCAAATCCTCCGCCTCCCGTGGAAGGAGAGTTAGTTAAGTTAGCAGATTTCTGTTTTAAATAATTAATGAAATGCTTATCAGTCTCGTGCAATGAAGATTTCTTTCGCTTTGGGTTAGAAGAATGTTGAGTTGGATTATCATTAGGGATGGGAGGGTCTGTGGGTCTGGGTCTGTCTGGGTCTGGCTCGGACTCGGTAGGCACATTGTCTGGAACATCGTTTGACCCATCATTAGTATTTATTGTTTCCGTATTGTCTGTTGAAGTGGATGGCAAATTCCCTGCCTCGGACGGATTCACCGGGTTTACATATGGCGTTAAAAATTGCATATAGTCGAGTAAATAGTACGGCTTTTTCTTTTTTCTTCCAGAACCACTTGGCAAACGTTTCAAGTGTCTCATAAAAACAACACGCAAATTTCGCCATTTATCTTTACAAGCAGCGCCTGTAACAAAAAATTTAGTAATCTATAATAGGCGTATTTAACACTGCACCGGACACTGCTTCGGTATTCGGTACTGCAGTTATTAACTATCTTGATTTGCATACAAAAACTGCAGCACTGCACACCGGAGGTGTCCCGTGTAGAGCATACTATCTATTCACTTTAATTAATTAAGTGTTTCTGACTTTTTATGTTTATTTGTTTTTCTAATACCCAGCTTTATTTGTTTTCAGGTATTTTGGAGGTACATCTCCTACATATGTGGCATTGGGCTTACATTTCGCCAGAAGAGAATCCACAATTGCAGCGATCGTGGCTGATACTACTAAAAAAATATGGGATACTTTAAAAAATAGATGTATGCCGGTTCCAGACACAAATAAGTGGAAGCAAATTGCTGAACGATACTATATTTTGTGGAATATGCCTAACTGTTTAGGCTCAATTGACGGCAAACATTTTAAAATGAAAAAGTATCCTAATAGAGGATCTAGTGATTTTAATTACAAACATTATAATTCGGTAATTTTAATGGCATGTGCCGATGCTGATGGTTTGTTTGCAATGATAGAAGTAGGATATGCAGGTAGAAATAGTGACGCAGGTATTTTCGGAGTTTCAGCTATGAAGCGCCTTATTGAGGAAGAAGCACTTAATATTCCTGCACCAGTTCCTCTGCCACTTGATGAAAATAATTACTCGTTTCCATTTTACTTTGTTGGAGATGAAGCCTTCCCTTTAAAAAAATATTTAATGACACCTTTTCCAGGAAGAACTGCCACCAACACCTCACGCATCTTTAATTATAGATTATCTCGTGCTAGAAAAAGTGTTGAGTGCGCTTTTGGTATGTTAACAGAAAAAATTATGTTATTCGATTCACCAATACGTTGCCGAACCCCAGGGGTGGTCAATAATATAATAAAAAGTGCTTGTGTTTTGCACAATTTTGTGAGATCCAAGGAAGGAATACCATATAGGGTCAACCAGGGTAATTGTAAACACTGGAAAAAAAAAACGAACTGGGGCAACAAAAAACTGCGTCAAAAAATAGTGTTCATATCTTTTACACACAACCCAAATATTTATCCTCGCTGACTAACCGTCACACCAACCGTCATACCACTGTTACGGTTTGGATTTTTTTTCCTGACTGTCACACTATAATTTTTTATACACCTTTTATCAGTCGGTGACAGTTATTATGATAGTGCTGATATTATGATATTAAGAACATAATATCGATGGGACCTGAGAATAAGTGAAAATTTAAATAAAACTGCGATTTTAACAGTAATGATGTTTTTTTATTAGATATATCAATTTGTTCCTCATTCATAAAAACAATCGATCTTATCTAAAAAAAAACATCATTACTGTTAAAAACTCAGTTTTATTTAAATTTTCACTTATTCTCAGGTCCCATCGATATTATGTTCTTAATATCATAATATCAGCACTATCATAATAACTGTCACCGACTGATCTTCTTCTTCTGTCGAGTGGGTATCGAGTCTATCGACCCGATGAACCCTGGTGTCAGAGTTTTTAAACCGCCTAGTAGCACAACTATCAGGCCTCTGACATGGTTTGGACCGACTGATAAGGTGGTGTTTTAGATGTGAATTTAGATGTGAATTCTTCATCTTTTGGTTTATTGTTTTCTTTGTGTTGTTTAACTCTGTAGAACAAGGTATTAACTTCAACATTGTACACGGCCGCAGCGTCAGAAAGCTTCATGTCTCCATTAATAACTTTGAACACAGCATTTTTCATATCATCTTCGTTTACTTCCTGAAGCCGTTTTCTTTTATAATTCCGAACCATGTTGTTACTTGCGGTGAAATATATCAGAAAAATAAAAAGAATACTAAAAAATTCAAAAGCGCCCCGGCAGATTTAATTTGAAAATTTTAAGGAGTGACAATATTTTATAATTAATTGACAACAGAATTAAGGGAAATGATAACAGAATAGAACTTTATTTATTATTTGCATTCTGATAAACAGTAGTTGAAAATGTTCAAAAGTGCCCCAACAGATTTAATCCAAAATTTTTAAGAAGTGACATAGTTTACATGCATACATACATAAAATCACGCCTTTATAGTTTATAGTAAATTATTAACAAAATTAAGGAAAATGTATTACAGAATAGGATTTCACACATTATTTCAAATCACAGTCTTGGGGCACCTTTGAATATTTTTCTAATCTGCCCCGCGTATTTTCTTCAAAACTGCCCCAACCCTAACCTACAAAAATATCAGTTGAAATCCAAAACAAATTGTATGCGTATTAGTCCGGAATAATACACGAGTAAATGTATAGATATATTCGCCGTACGTTGACGATAATTCTACTTACTATAGAAACTTCAGTTTTTTACGAAATCCTTGCAACTTTTTTGAGAAATATTTCGTTTACGCTGTCGACAACAAACGTGCTGTGTATCTCAGGTGTCATCTGTCAAACTTCAATAAAATGGTGGTATGACGTAATAAAACGGTGTTGCCATTTTTTAAAAACTGTTTCTACCAGAATATTTGCAGAAATGAGTTTCATGACGAGTTTTTTCAAACCTGCCCCTATTCAAAGCTGCCTCCTTCTCCCCTACATCTTTAAGAATTTGATCACTCGAGGCTCCCGGTCTGATCGTTGCGGTTTTAAATTTGTACACATCTTTCTTGCTTCCAAATCTGCGGTTTATTATTTTCGATGACAATCCTCGAATTTGTTCATCTCCAAAAATGTAGATGGTCGGCTGATTAGTTTTTGAAAATAAAGTGATTTCCTTTAATATAGGAGATGTAGTAATCTTACTCTCCGTGTGTGTAACTTCTGTCAATTAGGTGTACTTATGAATTTTGGTTTGCTTCTGTGTGACGATTTAGAACCACTAGCACGGGGGGTGAACTGATTGTTTGTTTGACTATTTGTATTTATTATGCTCTGATTTGCTCGTTGCTTGTTTATAATTTTCCGTTTACGTTTACTTGTATTATTTGATGGCGTAGTTTGACAAAATGTCTTCAGTTGTTTTAACGTGTTTTCATATGTTTTAATACTATCCTTTAATTTATCTACTATACTATCGTTTAGTACATGTTCTACTGCAGCTGCTGCCTTCAAAAGCTGATCAAAATTTTTAACGCAAAATCTTTTCGCGGATTTTAGTGTTCAGCAAACAGTAGATAATGTTCAGCTGTGTTTGCTCAGGTTGACCAGGTGCTGGTTGTTGAGAGAAGAGAAAACGTTTCTGCCGTAGGAATTCTGCGGTAGAGACTCCTGGGGGCCAATCGCGCTAATTTTAACGTAGTTACCAAAACAAAACCAAAACCACAAACGTTATGTTACGCACTTTTCGTATCGCGCTAATTGTCTGAACGTAAGCGTTTTGGCTTTTGTTTGGAAGTTACGCTGTGTGGCGAACGTTCGAACTTTTGGTGTGCATTTCGTATCGCGCT
The DNA here is from genome assembly GCA_949820665.1 of Scrobipalpa costella. Classification (NCBI taxonomy): domain Eukaryota; kingdom Metazoa; phylum Arthropoda; class Insecta; order Lepidoptera; family Gelechiidae; genus Scrobipalpa; species Scrobipalpa costella. Next base: position 12,295,833 of record OX463309.1, read on the forward strand.
ATTTTTTGACAGCGTTTTAAACCAAAAACGTTCCGTTGGGTACGGCTCAGACGCTGTCAAATGAACGTTTTTGTTGTAGTTCGTCGCGATCAACTTTTGCCGCGTCATTGGTGATACGTTAGAACCATCCGTTCAGATAAAAGAAATAAATAAATCGAAAATAATGCTCGGGCTGTACCTGCACACCCTCGAGAGTGCCCATCAGGTGGACGTAGCTGAAGAGAGGGCATCGACCCGGAGGCAGAATACGTTTATAAGGCGAGAATTGATCTGTCTATCAGAAGCCGGTTTTCGGAAAAGATATCGGCTCTCCACTGACTTGTTTTTTGGGTTGGTGGAGGAGTTGACGCCTTTTATGCCTACGCCTCGTCGATCAGACAGCCTGGATATTGAGAGCAAGGTAAGTGTTTTTAATGCAACAAAAAATTACTGGCTTATAGCTTAATATACACATGCAAGCCGACGAGCTACCACATATGGAGAGACATAAATTAATTTAACAACAATAAAATGAAATGTAAGAAATATATATAAATATTATGTTTCAGATTCTTATCACATTGGCATTCTACGCTTCTGGATCATACCAGACGCCGGTTGGGGACAGTAAATACCATGCTGTCTCCCAATCCAGTGTCAGTAAGGCAATCAATGAAGTGACGAATGCCCTCAACAGGTCAGAAGTTTTAAATGCCCATGTGGCATTCCCTTTCAGAAGGGATGACAGAGATAAAATAAAAAGAGGGCGAGAAAATATGTTAAAGTACCTATCTACATAATGATGCCTTCATAAGACCAAACATAATTCCTTTAAAAATTTACAATATTATTTCAGATTCTATGCAGCTTCAAAACTGCCAGGTGTACTGGGATGTATCGATGGTACCCATGTTGCCATCGTTACACCTGAAGATCATGAGGAACGATATGTAAACAGGAAGGGATACCATTCCCTGAATGTTTTAATAGTAAGTATTATTTACAAATAGCATCATATAGTGTCATGCCCTGTGGTGTTGGCTTAGATAAGCATCACCCAATTTTTACCTGTGGGTGATCCAGGGAATAGTCAGGAGGGTTCCCTGTGAATACAATATTTTGCACTGCACTTGCCAATCCACCTAAGGTAATACCAAGCGTGGCAAGTATGGCAAATACAATAATCGAGGAAGGACCATGTCCAGCAGTGGACTGGTTGTTGCCATTAGTTAAATTAATATTTCATATATTATATAAAATATTATGTTTTTGTTTTTCTAGATGTGCGACAGCGATTTAAATATAATGCATGTGGACGCTAGTTACCCTGGATCGAACCACGACAGCAAAGTCTGGGAAGGCAACCCATTAAAACCAGTAATTGAAAGGTTTTATGAGGAGAATGAAGAAGATGTTTATCTCTTAGGTATGGTTCTAGGTTAACCTAACAAAGCAGTCAGTCAAGTCTAGTGTTTCAATGGATTATTTTACCTATAGGACAAGCCACAATACATGTTGATGGGTCCTTGTAGAGTTTTAACATATTTTATTGTTGCAGGAGAGTCAGGATATCCCCTAAGAGAAACTGTAATGACACCCATATTAAACGCCGAACCGGGGTCCCCAGAAGCCCTTTATACTGACCTACATGTGTCAGCGCGGTCTGTTGTAGAACGATGCATAGGAGTGTTGAAGGCTAGATTTAGGCAAGTGTTTCTAATGTTTGGCACTTGACCCACTTTTTAACAAGTCCTTCTTATTATTGTTCGGATGCAAAATGGCTCTTTTAATTAATTATTAATTAATTTTCTTTGTAGGTGTCTCCTGGTTGACAGGAAACTGCATTATACGCTAAAGACTGCAGCGAGAATTACCAATGCCTGCTGCGTGCTCAGGCCGCCAGCATTGAATTTGAACCGCTCACAGCGGCAGAACTCCGCCGCGAGCGCGAGCTCACCGCGCGCGCCTCGTTCCGCGCCCCTCGCGAGACGGACGCCGCACGCCGCAGAGCCAACGCGCGCTAACTGCCGCGCCGGCCGCGTGCGCCGCGCAGCTCTCGTGCAGCGCCTTTGGCGCCAGAGAAATATTTTTCCTGCCTAGTTGGGGGGAGTGGTAGAATATTTTGTATTTAAAGGCTATGTTAAAGTTACTTTATGTAACAAAGCTTATTATTTCTACATTGTGTAGATTCATTTGACATTCAATAAGTAGGTATTCCATGGAATCTATGTATTCATTTATTGTATGTAAATAAAAGAAACGTTTTTTATCCTAGCAGGTTGGCATAAGCTATAATTTTGATTTTAATAAAAGAAATATATATTATAATAACTACATTTATTTTTTATTTAAATCTAATCTTTGTCAGATGATGATACCTGAAACAAAATAATAATAGTGTAGTAGGTAAATGTGCAAATGAAATATTTTCCCGCGGTAAGATGTAGTCTATTTTAGATCATATTCTATCTGTAGGTTTACGAAATTCATAATTTTTTATCTGTACACAAAAGTGATTTACATCTTAAAATCCAAAAAAACGTACCCTTCGTATCCTTTTCCTCGCTTCCCTCTTTGAATAAAGCTCCATTGCAGGCACCAAGCTGGCGACTGCCTGGCACAGGCTTGCCACAGCTTGGGCCTGCATGCGGTCCTTCCATGTTATGTTCAAAATGCTCCGAAGACAGCGCATGTGGAAGGTATTAAGTCGTCGTTCCTGTTTGGCATACGACGTCCAGGTTTCAGCTCCGTACAAGAGTATGCTCAAGACGCAAGTTTGGTATACGATCATCTTTGTCTTGACCGTTAGATGTTTATTATTCCATACTCTCGCACGCAGTCTGCCGAACGTCGTGGCCGCTTTGCCGATGCGAATATCGATCTCACCATCAAGAGAGAGATTGCTCGACACAGTCGACCCTAGGTAACAGAACTTGTCGACTACCTCCAAAGGTGTACCTTCCAGCAAGATGGTCGGCTGGTAGGTATAACCCTGCGCTAAGATTACGGTCTTCTTTGCATTTATGGACATAGAGAACAGCGCACATGCGTGGTGAAATTTGTCCAGTAGGACCTGGAGCTCTTGCGGAGTTTTTGTGACAAAGGCTGCATCGTCGGCAAAGAGCAGGCTGTCAACAATTAAGTCCTCGCGATTACGGCGAGACTTTAGGAGGGCGGCATTAAATAACTTCCCATCTGCTCGTGTATGTAGGTGGACACCCTGCTGCGCGTCACCGAAGGCGACTTTGAGCAGCAGTGAGAAGAATATGCCGAACAAAGTTGGTGCCAAGACGCAGCCTTGGCGAACTCCTCTACGCATATCAAAAACATCGGACGTTTGACCATTGTAGACAACGGTGCCTTTCATATTCTCGTGAAAGGATCTCACCAACTTCAGCAGCTTCGGGGGACATCCTATTTTCTCAAGTGCAATATAGAGACCCTCCCTGCTGACCGAGTCGAAGGCCTTATTCAGGTCAACGAACGCGATCATCAAAGGAGTATTCTGCTCACGACACTTTTCTTGAAGTTGTTTGATGGTAAATATCATATCCGTAGGGGAACACTGGGAGCGGAAGCCACATTGTGCCTCAGGATAGACGCGTTCGGCAAGACTTTGCAGTTTAGTCAGTATGACCCTTGCAAAAAGCTTGCCGACGATGCTAAGAAGGGAAATACCGCGATAACAGTTACAATCGCCGCGGTCACCTTAGTCACAATATTTGCATCACTCATATCCTGTGGGAATAGCTCTCTCTCCCAGCATTTGCCCAGGAAGTTATGCAGGACCGGTAATATGCACTTGAGTTTTAGGAGCTCAGTGAGTACACCGTCAATCTCTGGACTCTTGCCACATTTAAGCTGCAAAACGGCCGCACGAAGATCTCTCACAGTGGGTAAATCATCGAGCTCAGTCATAATGGGTAGGATCGGAATTAAATCCACGGCTACGGGACTGATCTCAACGGGTCGAGAATAAAGCTCAGTGTAGTGTTCTACCCACCGATTAAGTTGACGACTGCTGTCGGTGATAACAGTGCCATCGATCTCTTTTAGGGGGGCCGTCTTTTTTTGTACTGGACCAAGAGCCACCCTAATCCCTGCATAAACCCCGCGAAAGTTTCCTGTTGCCGCGCAATCTTGAATACTTCTGCACAGCTCTATCCAGTAAGCATTAGCGAGCTGGCGGCTGGTTCGCTGCAGGGATGACTTTGCTGCGCAGAGTTTAGAGCGCGTGGCATCACAAGGGTCAAGGCAGTATCCTAGTGCAGCTTGGCGTTTCGAGTCAATTAGGGGCTGAAGTTGGGTAATATTTTCAGTGAACCAATCCGGTGATTTCATCTTGGCATAACCGAAAACCTCGCCAGCTGTTTTGGTGAGAAGATCTTTAATGGATTCCCATTCCATTTGTACGGGTGCATCCACATCCCCGGTAGCTACTATCTGTCGCACCAGCGAGCTGAAAGAATTCACTAGCTCAGGATCCCTAGTCTTGGGAAGATTTAACTTCTTCCATCCGGGTTTCTTGGAGGAGTGAATCTTTCTGGGCGACAGTAGGACTTTACACACTACCAAGGAGTGGTCGGTGTCGCATTGTGCACTGTGGTAGGATCTCGTGTGGGTGACTTCCTTTAAATTTCTTCTTTTGGTTAAGGCTAAGTCCAGTTGGTGCCAATGACCGGACCGAGGATGTTTCCAGGAGACTTTACGCAACAGTTTGCCTTTAAAATATGTATTCGTAACACACAGCTGAAACTTGGCGCTGAACTCGAGTAGGCGTTGGCCATTTTCGTTCTGCTTGCCTATGCCATGGTTCCCAAGGCAATCAGGCCAGGCGGCGCTATCCTGTCCTACACGAGCGTTGAAGTTTCCTAGAATGTAGAGTCGATCTCCAGCCGGTACATTGGCCACAACAGAATACAGTTTATCATAGAAGCCATCTTTAGACTCTGCTGTCGAGGTCAGAGTCGGAGCGTAGGCGAATATCAAAGTGACAAAGCCGCTTTTGGTATTGAGGCGCAAGGCCATAATACGCTCATTTACCCCTTGAGGTGATTCTATGGCTGTTAGGAGAGTGTTGAGAACTGCAAAGCCCACACCGTGCTCACGATTTTCGCTAGAGGCCTTGCCTTTCCAAAAGAAGGTATAATTTTGTTCGCGCAATGAGCCCTCATCTGGAAGTCTGGTTTCTTGGAGAGCAGCGATAGATATATTGAGTCGTGTCAGTTCTAGATCGATCACAGCCGTTTTACGCAGATCTTGGGCGAAATCAGAAGTCTCCGAGCTGTCCGGGAGACCTGTCCTCATAGTTCGGACATTCCAAGAACCAAAACGCATGGAAGTGCAAGCTTTAGGTTTGTTTTTGTTTAGCTGTTTAGTCGCGGGTGTACAACAGCACAGCGCCGTCTTCCGGGTTGCCCCTGTGTTCCCAACACCTTAGAGGAACAAACGACGCCGAGGCGGACCAGTACCTTATTGACTGGGGGCTGCCCAGTTTGGAGCGGGCGGTAACTGGTCAGTGGGCCTGCGATGGACCCTCCCACTGACGAGAGCGACCCCTGGCGCCCGCGCTTACGCCCATGCGCGCGGGCTTATAACCGGTGACTGCCACTCCCCGTGTTGTTATCCACGCCGCGGAACGACGTGGGTGAAGTGTCCTCTCCACAGACGCTGCATCGCCTGGGACGCAGTTGATGACGTAGGGTTGCCCAGAACCTACGCCACCCTCTCGGCCTCCCCAGCTTGGCTCGCAGGAATGGCATGCCAATACGTGCGAGACCACCAGGTTGGCTGCAGATGACTGCCGCTGTTCAGATTAGATCCTACTTGCGCCTAACGGAGTCATCAATTCCGGGTTTAATTTCGGAGTTTTCCTTCTCCTAGACAGGTTGCAGACCAATGCTCAGGACGCCTATCTCGCCCGATGATACAATATCACAATATGACAAAGACATGCCATCTTATTCCTTCATTTACTAAGACACGAATAGTTAGCAAAATAACTTAGCTTTTTAAGTAATTGCTTTTATCACAATATCTATGAAAAGGCTAAAACATTAAGTTAAGGAACACAAGATAATTATATAGATATCATTTAGGAACTTTCATGATTGTTTTACATGAGAACATGTTTCATTTGGGCATTCATGGGGTAGAGAATCGTAATAAGAATGATAATTTTCGTGAAGTAAAACCTTTAGGTCTTGTAAATCGTGAAATTTGCGTAAAGTTATTTTTATTTTTGAATCGTAGAGTGAGAAATTGTGTAACTTATAATACGCCAACGACACATTTAGCTTCAGCGCCAGCAAAACGGCTTGAACATCAACACAATACACTTTCATCGTAGTATCTATTTCTGCAAGTCTATCGTCGGTCGATTTTTCTTTTTTGCCCATGTCTTTTCTCAAAATGTGTAAGTCATAGGTATCTTTTTCAACTCTAGATTCTTTAAACGCGAAACAGGTGTCACACTGATCCTTTCTATTTTGTAATAAGGTTATGTTCTGTTTCTTTAATTCTTGTACAAAGTGGGTCCATGAATACGGTTTGACGTTGTCTTGCGCAGCTACTTCTAGGTAAAAACAGTGAAGTTCTTTCAATGAATCCCAATTGGGTTCCAAATAAATCTTTGTAGAATTTGTGCGACAATAATGGGACTCCATTTTTGACAAGTTATTTAGGAACGATTGCAGATGATCATCACGTTCGGTGTGTTTGAGACGGACGTTGTGTCTTAGGGTTAGGAATACCACTCTAAGTATTTATAGACCACGCCCTTACACTTACAAACACGAATTCTGGTCTCATCCAGCCGCAAGTGATAATTCAAAGTTACATTCCTACGTGAGTTACTAATATTTTGCCTTCTAGATGTAGGTTGTACTTTGGTAACTAAGCTTGCAACATAAACTTTTCTTTGTTCCCAATTAAGTTGTCCCCAAAAATTGTCATGAATATCTCTTCTTGTTTCTTTAGTCAGTTTTCGACACTCGAATTTAGCAGAAATACATTCACAAGCATTTTTCATTTCTCTAGCTGGTCTGGAATTCGTTTGTGCCCATTTTCCTTCACGTTTAATCAATCCTTTATAAGTTTTACCTTGCATTTGTCGTAACTTTTGCGTGTTTCTATCCCATTGTGTCTGCCTTCTAAAAGCACGTATTTTTCTTGTTAGGTGTGTTGTTTCACATTCTGAAACATCAGTATCGGTACCATTTTCATTATCTGGTTTATAGGTAGCATCTTGATCGTCATCACTGCAGTTAAAGTTTTCATCACGTTGCTCTATTTCTGGTGAGTTATGTGTATTGGTAGAAACCACGTGTCGGAGTTCACCTGTTCTTTCATCTAAAAAACAGGCGCTAGAAGGAGGATTCAGCATAGATGGACTGTTACAAGGGGAACTTTGGATAATAGCTGCAAATTCTTTTTCTAGTGACGCTGCTGTCTCTTCTATCAAGGTAGGTAAGGTGGATTCACTGGACAAAACGAAATCGTTGCTTCGGATTTCACCTGTGTTTTCATCTAAAAAACAAGCGCTAGAAGGAGGATTCAGCATAGATGGACTGGTACATGGGGAACTTTGGATAATAGCTGCAGATTCTTCTTCTAGTGACGCTGCTGTCTCTTCTATCAAGGTAGGTAAGGTGGATTCACTGGACAAAACTAAATCATTGCTTCGAATTTCACGTGTGTTTTCATCGAAAACATACGAACGAGGAGAATTTTTAATAACAGTTACTGTTTCTGCTTCCGGTGGCATTGCTTCTATTGTTATTGAGGTGGTTTCATATGACAAATCTAATTCACAGCTTTGGATTTCACCTGTTGCTTCATTAAGGAAATAAGTGCTAATTTGAATGCTACGGTTTTACCACATAAATCATAGCGGTCTTCTTGTGGCGCTGGACGTTTAAAATGTTCTTTCACGGAAGTTAATACTTCGTTGGTTGATTTATCTTCATTGGACTTTTTTGGAGGTCTAGGTCGACGTGTCTGACTCTCTGTTGACAAATCCTGTTCATTAGCCCTTGATTCGTTACTAGTAGGCACATACTCATCATACTCATCAATAACAGAATTATTATTGTCTGTTCTCATCACATCAGCAGAGACAATCGAAAATAATAATAATAAAAAAAAACAGTTTCCCAGTTCAACTGAAAAATGGAAGGAGGTAGCGGATATGTTTGAAGAAAGATGGAACTTTCCTCATTGCTTAGGTGCCATAGACGGAAAACACATTAATATAGTTCCACCAAGTAAAAAAAGATCTTATAATTATATTTACAAAAAGAAACACAGCATGGTTCTCATGGCAATAGTAGATGCAAAGTACCGATTTTTACTAGCCGATTTTGGTACAAATGGAAGGATTTCTGACGGGGATGTTTAAAACATTAAAACTTCCGACGAGCGAATCTCTCAAAAATAGCACTAGGAGCCTACCATATGTCTTTGTTGCTGATGATGCATTCCCTTTACGAGTTGATATGTTAAAACCATTTAGACAAACAGATTTGATTTCACGAGAACGCAAAATATTTAACTATCGGTGGTCTCGAGCGAGACGTATCGTCGAGAACGCATTTGGAATTTTATCTTCAAGGTTTCGAATATATCATACTTCAATAAATGTAGAGCCAGAGAATATAGAAAAAACTGTTATGGCTACGTGTGTTTTGCATATTTTTCTAATGAAACATAACCTACGAAACGTAACTACGTCTACGAAAGTACGATCATGTTTCCCAGTTTCGCAAACAGCTCAAGTGGCTCCCAATCCGCTTCCGCCGGAACACTCACATTCTCTGTTTACTCTATAACATTCTTTCAAACCCTTGCTCTCCCAATTATCTTGGTGAACGTTTCAATTTCTCGCGTTCCCAGGACAAACCATGTCGTCCTATTGTTAAATCACTACTGTCTATTCCTCACCACCACACAGATTTTTACTCTTATTCTTTCACTGTCAATGCGGCCAGGTTATGGAATTCACTGCCGTACACGGTCCGTGATAGTTCTTCTGTCGCTGTCTTTAGGAAGAGAGTAAAAGAGCATTACCTTTCACTTTCCGTATAGTATTAGTTATATATATGTATTTATATATATTCATGTTTATATAGTTATTATGATTTTAATTATTTATATAATTAGTTATTTATGTAATTTATAATTATCTGGTATTATTTTTATATTATGCTTTATTTGTGCACGCCTAATTTGCCTCTCATTTTAAGTCTCACTTCCGTAGGTCAGCTGGAAGAAATTTCTTAGTAGAAATAAGCTGTACCTGTTGTGTCGGTATTCCTTGTGTATTGTCTTTCTCATGTTACTTGTGTACAATAAACAGTAAATAAATAAATAAATAACCTAAGTTCTTATGCCCCTCGGAAATGTTTTTATCAAGAAAATCGTGAGGACGGCACTATTATCACCACGGGCTATGATACTGCTAATTCAAACATGGATAATATACAACGACGACAACAAGGAAATATTATAAGTGATGCTAAAATGTGAGGCTTGAATTCTCAAATTATTTTGTTAATGAAGGCAAAGTGCCATGGCAAGATAACTTTATTTAGGGAAACATAATTAAAATACTAAGTAATATTAAAAAATGAAAATAAAATAAAAATTAAAAACTAAATTTGTTTTATTTACATACCGAAGAGTCATAATCTTCATCCATATTAGTTCTTGATTCTCGAGGGGTATCCTGATCTCCGAGAAAATCAAAAAGATGGAAATACCACAGTGTTGGTTTGTATACTTTCTTCTGCAGAAGCTTCCGACTTTATGGACTCTTCATATTTTTTCTTTTCTTTTCTCACGTTAAACAGGTTTGTACAGGCATGCTCGCAGGCAAGACTGAGTGTGTAGCCGGGCCATAACGTGTGTGGCCAGCTTAAGTAGCTTAAGTAGCTGTAAGGCTAGAATCTACTTTCTTGACACTTGCTATAGCGTTTAGGTTCGTAACACTATCTATTAAGGCTTGTACATGCGCCAACAACCTTGAGGATATTGGCGGAGTTTTAAACTCCTTCCCCGCACCTGCCTCTTTCCCCGTACTAAATTTAAGTAAAAGTGGCCATCTAGCGGCAACTGTCCGTAGCAAGATTAGTATTGCGCCATCTGTGAATTTATAGTAAATGTACTATGATCTAAGTGCACCTGTGGAGTATAGTCTAGGAGGCAGATGATTGATATTGCGAACTGAAAAATTTATTTAAAATTTTATTTTTGTATTGGAAAATTTAAATTAAAACTATTAATTTCAAAAAGTTGTAGAACAAGTGTTGTTGGAATTGAAGTGGAGAGGCTGCCTGCTAGAGACTATGCGCTAATTTCAATTAAACCTGTGGATATGTGAAATGAACCCCAAAAAAACATAAACCCATGATGAGTCAATAAACTTATGTTTTTTTATTTAATTTGTTTGTTTGACTACTGCCAACAACTTAGTGACACAGGAATACGAGGGTCTCTGCTGAAGTGGTGTAGTAGTTACCTAAATAATAGATCCTATCAAGTCAAAGTCGGAACATCGTGTAGTCAACAAATGCGTGTTGATGTGGGAACAGCACAGGGGTCGGTTTTAGGACCATTACATTACCTGGCTTACGTTAATGACATCAACAATACAATACGTTTCTGTTCAATATAACAATACGCTGACGACACATGCCTTATATCTGCAGCTAAAGATTTACACACTGCAACACAGAATCTTCAAAATGATTTTGATAGTGTCTGTCGGTGGTCTCACGATGCGGGCCTCGTGCTAAATGCTGATAAGACTAAACTATTACATATATGTTCGAGTCACAGCACCTCGATTGATAATTTGGCCATAATTGCTCATACGCATGAGTGCTTACATTTGAATTCAACAACTAGTGCCTCGTATACTTGTAGCTGTCCTTCTCTTGAAGAAGTTCGCAGTCAGAAATACCTTGGCTTAATTATAGACAACAGGTTTAACTGGGCAGATCACATCGAGCATGTATGTAATAAGATGCGCGCGATTTTGGCCAAATTTTACATTATCAACAATAGAATTCCTTTTAAAATTAAACTTTCTATGTATAATGCTTTAGCAGAAAGTGTTGTTTCTTATGGGTTAAGCAGTTATGGGCGTACATTTGATACATATCTAAACGAAATTTATAAAATACAATTGAGAATTTTAAAATTAATTATACCTTATAAAAACAAACAAAAAATTTACTCTGATGAAGATATATTTAAATTTTGTCACATTTTACCCATTAAAAATAAATTCAAATATAGTATATTAAAAGAACAGTTCTTTAGAGAAGAGATTCTGAACCCCATAACTGTAATTAAACCAACTAGATATAATACTAACAATATTATTTTAAGGAAACCTCGCTTTGTTAATTTTAATGGCAAAAGAACATCTCATTACATTATTCCAGATTTGATGAATAAATTACCCTTAACAGTTAAAAATGAAATAACCCCGCAAAATTGTGCTAAAATCTTAAAAAATAATATAGATAAACTACAGTAATTATCAAGTAATTAAATAACCAAATTGTTGGAAACGGTTTTATTGCAGACATTTCTCTGGCTACTCCGTAAGGGATTCAGGCGTGATTTTTAATGTATGTTCACCTGCTTTAATTTGAACACCCTGGATATAATTTTTTATTCGTGACGTAGTTAACCTGTTGTTGTTTACGCGCCTGACCGCCCGGTGACCGAGCAATGCGAACAATACAATGTACCTGGGTTCCTTAGTGCGATGATGTTTTAAGGAAATTTCATTTTATTTATGTGTTTCAATGTTTAAACTAATGTATAAGTACTAAACTAGAATTGCTTAAGTTTGTTAATATAAGTTAATTTATTTACTGTACCTATAGAAGCGGAATGTTGTGTCGTTGACAAACCCTATCGGGCTTAACGACACCGATTGTCATATGTATATATATATTTTTGCAACTAAATAAATAAATAAATAAAATAAACTGACTTTTTAGTTTGTAATGATATGAGAATGTTATAATTATAATTTAAAAATGGGAAATTATGTAAGTACGAGTATCTGTATTTGTCCGCGTGTATGAGCGGGTGCATGCGGGCGTGTTTGTGTTAGTGCATGTGTGTGTGTGTGTGTGTTTATGGTAGTTCAGCGAGCGACGGGCTAAGGAAGGCTAGACTCGGTGTCTTCTTTCAAAGTTCGCTGAAGTTTAATTGCCTCCCAGTTAAATAATCTTCTTCACCATCACTTAATTCGCCGAAATGTTGTATGTTTATTTTTGGAAAATCAGAAATGGAAATTAAATGTGTTTCTCTTGGTTCATCTATAATCTTACTATCCTTCTTATCGGTACCCGCTTCAGTACCCTTCACATTTGTTATCCCTTGATTTTGATTTTCTATTCCTACTTCTTCCTCTTTTTCCTTTTTCTCTTTCCTTTTCTTTTTGTCCGGTTTTTCATCAACAGAATCTCCTGTTCTTTTTTTTGTTTTCTTTTCCATCTTACTTTCCTTCTTATCGGTACCAGCTTCAGTACCCTTCACATTTGTGATCCCTTGATCTTGATTTTGTATTCCTACTTCTTCCTCTTTTTCGTTTTTCTCATTCCTTTTCTTTTTATCCGGTTTTTCATCAACAGAATATCTTGTTCTTTTTTTTGTTTTCTTTTCCATCTTACTTTCCTTCTTATCGGTACCAGCTTTAGCACCCTTCACATTTTTGATCGCTTGATCTTGATTTTCTATTCCTTCTTCTTCCTCTTTTTCATTTTTCTTTTTCTTTTTGTCCAATTTTTCATCAACAGAATCTCCTGTTGTTTTTTTTGTTTTCTTTTCCATCTCTTCTAGAATATAATCAGGATCTCTGATTGTCATTTTCCTGGTAGGTCTTGGATCAATTAACTCAGGTAAAATGCAATCGCAATAAAATGATTTAAATTTTGGTTCCATTTAATTTTCCCAAAACGTATCGTCTTTTTTTATTACTTCTGTCGCATAGGGATATTTTCGCCTAGCCACAGACCAAATAGACATTTTGACTTTTGTGTAATATGTAGCTGGCCTTGAATTTGTAAGAACCAATTGTGCTTTTTGTTAATTATTATTTTATCATTTCTATTTAACTTATAAAATGCTAACTTCTTTTTCCTGACCGCTTCTTCAAAATTCATTTTGAAAGCCGACATAGGGCACTTAATTTCTACCGTCATATCCTTGCAAATACCATCAGGGCTAGCGCCCAAATACGGTAATTTCTCGTCGATGAACAAGCCGCACGGTTCTATTTCACCGCCGGTCTGGCGTGATAGTTGTACAATAGCAATCTTTTCGTTTTCTAGTCCATGTTTTATCGATTTAACATGACTAATGCAATCTTTATACAGAAGATCTTTGACAAGATTTCCACAACTAATATTTGGGCGTCTCTTGATCACACGACCAAATTTGAGGCTGTTAATAACTTTCTACGCAGCTCTAACCATTCACTCGACGCACTTTGCAAAATTGTCTTTTGTTTTTTGCAAATTATTTAAAAAAGTATTTTTTTCTTTTTCCATCATTTCGGGAGCTATATCTTCCCGAGTACAATTTTGCCCGTAATTCAAGTCTTCGCCTTTGCTAAATAGAAATCTGTTCTTTTTTCTTATACACCTTTTTACTCTTAGAGACTTTTTCATCCTTCTTTGTTCCAGCAATTTCATCTTTCCTTTTGGACTATTTCCGGTAATGTGAGTATAAGTCCTTGATAACAATGCACGTGTGTTATGCGATATTGCTGCACCTTTGCACCTGGTTTCATATCCTCCTTTCAGACTAAAGTTAACGCGTTTTCCGCCAACCAGTTTCGCGATTTTACTATTAAAGTTCTCGACTTTGTTGCTCTCTACATTATGAATAAGGCTTGGTGCGTAGGAAGCAACGTTCGCCATAATTTGGAAAATTCGAGACCAAATAGTGTTTGTCATGAAATCCGTTTCAATGCTCTCTTCATTAGTCTTTTTACAAAAATATGCCTTGCAACGACTGTGATCGCCAAAAGCGTGTAAATGAGCTAATAAAATGTCTTTGTACAAAAGCTCAACGCTAGCTCGTTTTTCTGATTCTGAATCTGACGTGTATTTTTCCATTGCTTTCCTTATCGTCCCACGAATTGCTATTATTTTTTGGTCAGTTATGTTTTTTCTAAGTCTTGGAGGATATTTTGTGTCAGTCTTGAGTTGTGTTAGTTTATTACACATGTTCCTCATTATGTGATTTTTACACTCGATTTTATGCACAGTGACATTCACGTAGGGTCGAGCTTCAATTATTTTGGAATATGTTGAGGAATCTCCATCACTAATCATTCTACCGTAAATGAGGCCATGCATTTCAATAGAGCTTTTAAATCCTTCTACTAGAATATTGGACTCCATTCCAGTGGAAGGACCTGTATAATTTTTAAAAAATTTATGCTTATGTGGCTCTTCTTTTTTATATTGTGCTTGGGCGCAAATACAGCAATATTTGTTTTTTACTCCAAGGTAAATAATTTTCCCTGTCCGTTTGCCAATTATGGCCGCTGCTCCTGAAAGTGCGGAGTAATTTTTTTTGTACGTCCGTTTACTCCAGCAACCGTCTACTATGACATCTACAATGGGTGTTCCATTTTCATCGACTCGACCTTCCGATGTGGCTAACTGTCTTTCTTCTTTGGCAGCATCGTTCATTGTTTTTATTGAAATACCTTCCCACATGTCGCCAATCTTTTTATGACATTTTTGATATAAAGGTTCACCCATCAAAGGTAAGTCTAAAGCAGCAGAAAACTCTTGCAGTTGCGAATGCCCACATCCAATTGCAATTGTCCCTAAAACTGCACAATTGTTAACATTCACATCACTGCATTCATCACTAGAAATGATAAATTTTTCATTACAGAGTTTGCATTGAAGAGTAAATGTAGAATGCAATCCAACTTGCTTCTCAGAAATTATGTCCACACATTTAAGGTTACAATTGAAAGGACCATAGATATGTCTTGAAGTTTATTATACACGTCAATCAAGTTAACAATTCTTCGCCCTTCGAAAGCAGATGGTCTTCCAGGTTCTTCTTTGGTAATCTCTATTTCATATTCTGGCAATTCAACTTCAATCTGAAATTAAAATAATGTATGTTTATTATACGCCGACAGTCACAAAACAGTCAAATCAACAATAAAGCTTCGTTTGGAATCTCAAAAAAAATAATTAAAAGGCATACATTTATGTTATCAGCTTCATTAATTCCCTTGGTAAGACTGTCCAGACAAACATTATCTCGTGTAGATATGTCTTTATTTGTGACCTGTGAAGATGTTGAAGCACCAACATTTTTGACATTCGTTTCGACTGTTCCACCTGTATCGGACGTAGAAAGTTTTTCATCAGGCGATCTAAAACAAAAAGACAGGAAAATTTTAGGAGACAGTCAAATGGCACATTAGCGATTATTACGCTAATCTAATTATTAGAAAGTATTACAGTTTTTCACTGTACAGGATGAAAAGCCCAGAAAAGGCATCGTTACAGTACGAGGACTAAGGAAATTTAAAAGTAGGTACAGAAATCAATCACATCAGGCACTAGCGGCGATGACAGTGTGATTTCTCAAAAACCGTGATATTGCAGAAAAGACTTTAAAATTTTCGTTGGCTCAAATTTTAATAAATTTTAATAAACCAAAACCTTGGATAGTGCATCTCCTTGGTTGCCATATTTCCGGCCGCTAAAACATGATAGATATGGATTTTCATACAAATTCGCTGGGCGTTGAATAACACTATACAACAAGTTCGATTTATCTCTTGAAATTTAGAAATTGGATGACTGGACTACCACCCTATGAAGGTGGTCAAAATGCACACGGGCTCCTAGACTATTTTACTTACTTTATTGTTGCAGGCATATGTTGAGTTTGCAACTGATTAGACTGGTCGTAATTTTCTTTATTTTCATTACAAGCCCACCTCCTTTGGTTTCTGCAAATAGAAATTGAGTAGGTATTAAAAAAACTATTGAAATAAGAAAAAAAATTCAGCTGTGTCATAGAAACCTACCCAATCCGCTCGGCCGCAATGTATGGAACAGCTGATTTTCTTCCGCGATTTTGAAATTGGTCCCATAGTAAAAGTTGTTCGTATAGATGAGTACAACGACCTCTTAAAATATTATTCATTATTTTTTACACACATATGCTTACTCCAGTTTAAATTTCAATCAATTTGGTTTTTAGGTGAGGTTGGGTTAGGTACTTACAGAATTTCTCTTTTTTCTTTCTTTTAGATATCGCTTTCTTTTCGACAGCTTAGGCATTTTTACACAATGTTTACACAATAACACAGTCACAAAGAAGTAATATTTACAATTTAGGTACCAAAAAATATTCACACTTTATTATTACGAACTAAATAAAGCGTCCTGTCGCGGCGGTTCTCAGATATATTATTATTTTACAAATCTAGTAGCGTCTTTTTACAATTTACAAACAAAATAAAGCGTCCTTTTGCTGATTTTCTCACTAGAAACTAATAATTTTACCGACTCGATTATTTTAACGAGCACCAAATGACGAGAGCGGAGCAGAGCGACAACGGACACAGGTTACCTTTACGAGAGCCGGAGGCCGTATGCCGCCCGTCGCCCGCGCAGAGCGCTGCGCTCACCAAAATATTAACTAAACAGTAAATCAATAATTAAAAAACTCAAAATGAGTTAAATGAAAATTCCTCGTGAGCGATTGTAGTGCAATTTAAGTTGTATTATATAAAAAAAAAATACATTCATGTAAGCCGCGTAGTTACGTAGCTTATCCACATTTTGCAGTAAAATCGATGTCCACGGTATTTTTTTTTTCTAATGAACTATAAACTTTTCGAAAAAGTCCTCGTGAGCAATTAAAGTATGAAGATTGATCTATAATATATATTTTTTTCGGTATTGTGTTTCAACGTTTTCCCATACTTTATAGAGGTTAAACATCCCCAAATCGCCCCGGGTAGCACCATAAGTCTGGTTCTTTCACATTTCGCAATGCGGCAGTGCTGAAGAATGAAATTATCCTGATCAATTTTAGTTTTCAGTTTGTAGAAATTACGATGCATCCGGGCAACATCCTGCATCTTTATTGACGAACAATAAAAAGCTGTATTTGTAAAAAAAAAATCTATGCTATAGTTTTTGTTTGCAAAGAACTGAACTGAAAGAACTGCGGCCGAAATTATCTAATCATTTTCATAGTTAGATTTGCCAACAAATCTATAAAAAAATATTATAGAGGTGATTTGATTCTTTACCTTATTTATAACTAAAATAGGTATGACAAAATAATAAAATGATATAAACAAAAAATGGTCGTGATAAAATGCAGATAACACAAAAAAACCGGCAGCCGGCTGCCTGCCAAAAGCCGGGAACCGGCCGGTCTGCTAGCGGACTCAAAAACCTGTATAGCAATCTCAAGCAAAACTTTACTCACAGTTCCTGACGTTTTCTTTATCTTTTCCAGTTTTCTTTGTTCACGCCTCGCTTCCTTGCCTGATTAGGCGCAACTTTTTCATTTTTTTTTTCAATAAATCGGCCATTATTTTCTTTATAATTCACTAAAAATGTGCCACGAAATTCACAAGAGAATGTACGAGCGGCCATATTGACGCCAAGGACGCCACGCCATAATGGATACCTGTCAAAATCTTGTGTTCTGATTAGTCCGTGTGGATCTAGCGGCAAACGATTGTAATTTTTCATGGATCTGGCGGATTTTGATATCAAGTTCAGTTTTTGGGCTTGATTTACTTGGGATCTAGCGGGGATTCATACAAGTTTAATATTCCCAAAAATACGTTTTTAAAAAAGTAAACCATAGAGAATAAAGACATTTTTTTTTCAAAAAGTCGATCTGGCGGACTTTGCTACTAGACGACACAATTATTTCTTCACAGAATTGTTTAGAAATATAAATTTTATTAATGAAATATAATTATTTTGTAATATTTTATTAGTAATTTTTTTATTATGAAAATGCAGACTGCCGGATTTGAAATACTCTTGTGGAGACTGCCAACTTTGATATGGACAGTGTTGGATATTGCCGTATTTGATTTGAACGCCGCCATCTTGATACGTGATTGACTAGCCAGATTTGATACTTAATTAAATGTTGAGTGTTAGGGTAGAACTACGAATTTTAATAATAATAATCTATATATATATGTATATAAAAGAATTAGCGAAATCGGTCGGCTCGACCAATTTCGCTAATTCTTTTTAAGTACAATCCTGGAAGTACGAGGGTGGTTTTTATGGGGAGATTTTTTTTTAAATAATGCCATTCAGACGGGAATTTCTTTATTAAATGGAATTTAATTTGATTTTGATAAAACTTTGCAAGAATATAAATATCTCTCAGGTTAAGAATATAGGCTACTTTTTACAACGGGAAAATGTCTCATTCCCGAAAATATTTTATTTTCAACCGGTCGCGTTTTACCGGGCTTATCGCATTGCAATATCGTAGGCATAGACAGTCATAGGGTAATTTTATCACTGGAAAACATGTCATTCCCACTGGAAAAAATATGTGATTCCCACGGGAAAAAAATATTTATTACGAGTAATTTATGTTGATTTCGATAAAGGGAAGTGAGGTCTGGAAGTAAAGGGAAGGAGAGGGAAGTGAGGTCCGGGAGTAAAGGGAGGGAGAGGGAAGTAAGGGCCGGGAGGGACAGGGAAATGAGGGTCGGGAGGGAGAGGGAAATGAGGGATGAAATCTTTTTTAATGCGGCGTTGTTTTGCCGGGTCCGCTAGTATGTTTAATACAATGCAAATGTTGATTTCAGAAATAAAACCGTAATTTAGCATAATCAAACATTCTTTTCATTTATTAAAAATGCAGATAATGTTCATATTTTTAAAAGGGACTCGAGGGTTAGTGTATTGTAATTTAGGCGATGGGCTGACAACCTGTCACTATAGCAATACACATTACAGTCTAAAATTGCCCTCAATTTTTGTCAGACGTGGCGAAAGCGCCTTTTACGAGGAGTTTGACGCTCTGCCTACCCCGTAAGGGATAAAGGCGTGATTTTATGTATGTATGTATATTTTTAAGTCTGGCGAATCATCTTGGAATTCGCAAAGTCTATCATTTTCGTTGTCATTTATGGGGATAGCATCCTCGTTCATATTATTTTCAGGCAGAATCAAATTTCTGAAATACACAAGCTCTTCATCATTCAGCCGTCTCCGTAGTGCGTTTGCAATAGTTTTTTGACATCTGTCAATTTATTACTGTTTACTTTCCCTAATGAATGAATTTCTGGCGGATTGAGCATGTTCATATTTTTGTTATGCCTCCAATTTTTCCATCACTTACTCTATAGTAAAGATCCCCAACTACAACGTCAACTTTGCTGTTTGTTCTCCTAATGATAGATAGGTAGATATAACGTTTATTCAAGAACACAGTACAGGACATTGACATGGATACACGATAAACAAAGATAAGAAAAAAGTGCTTATAATGTAATGTAATGTACCGCATCCTCGAAAAGGCCCCAACTCAGCATAATGCTGCAGTGCTATAAAAAAAAAAAAAACCACAGCGCTGTTTTTCAGTCAGTACCATTTAGTTCGGTGGGAGTGCGCTACTTTGAGTTTCAATTATTTAGGAAGGTATGTATTTGTATTAAATTGAAATAAATACGGATATATGAGTATAAATTTGTATGATGACTTATATATTAACCATAATACATATTATTACAATATGAAATGATAAAAATAAATGCTTGAAAAATTATTAAATAAATAGTAAACAAAATATAAATAATGATAATGAATAGATTGATGTTCATCTGCCTGCCAATCCACCGGCAATATTTTAACGTAAAAATTTTGTAAGCAATTGCAGGAACTATAGGTACCTATAAATATGGTGTTAAAAAGTAGATAATAGATTTAAGATTTCAGATCAAAACAAGGTTATGGAACAGCCTTCTGCAGAGATAAAAAGTGTTTCCGTGCTTCAATTTTAAAACGAGATTTGGCAGTGATTTCACGTAGGGGTGGAGGAAGATCATTGCAAATTTTGGCGGCTTGAAATTTAAAGCTTCCGCGGAAGGCTGCGGTTCGGTGATGCGGTGTATTCAGCACAGGTGCAACCCTTCTCTGCCTGATTCTAGGGTTGGAGGATCTCCGAGAGATTTTAGTGAATAGATAATTAGGCTTACCGGTCTTAATTATATCAAAAAGTAAGTTTGTAAGATGTTATTTAATGCGACCACCAAGCTTGAGGATGTTAGAGGAGTTAAAATAGGGGGTGACATGTGAACGAGGCGGAATAGAAAAGCAAAAACGTGCACATGCATTTCGTACACGTTGTATGAGAGATAAGGTTTTTGCATAAATACAGTTACCGTAAACAGACAGGCAGTGATTAAATTTGGAAAGAATGAGTGATTCACATAGCCGCACCCTGAGCTCAGTGTCTAAATACGGTCTGATGTTATATCATATTTTAAGGCGATAAAAGCAATTTCGAACCAGATCCAGGCAGTGATTTTCAAATTTCAGTTTGCTATCCAACACTATCCCCAAACTTCGATTTGACTTAACCTGTTCAATAGGTTCACCCGAGATATTGATGTTCAAGTTACATGCTTCTAGTTTTTGCACCTGTGTATTAGACCCAGTGATTAAATATTTGGATTTTGATGGATTCAAGAGTAACGATTTTTTTATTGTCTGAGTTTAATTTATTTACTGAGGTTTGATATACAAGACAATTTATTGGAAGATAGAGTTGGATGTCGTCAGCATACATGTGAAATTTACTATTACGTATTTGATAGGCAAGATCCGCTGTGTATAAAATGTACAAAATTGGTCCTAATATTGAGCTCTGTGACATGAAGAAATAGGTGTTCCACCTGGTCTAGAGATAACCACTTGTTGAGAACGATGACTAAGGTAGCTGGAAAACCACTTCAATACAGACTGATCGAACCCGTAATAAGACAATTTAGATAAAAGTAGTGAATTATTAATACAGTCAAACGCACGTGAGTAGTCCAGTAAAACTATCACGGATCCGTTTCCCTCATCTTGTGCCTGCAACAGGTTGTCCACCACATCTGACATCGCTGTGCTTGCACTACGCCCCTTGCGAAAACCTGACTGGAAATCGGGAAAAATATTATTTGATTAATAAAAAATTGTAACTTGTTGGCAAACCACCAGCAAAATGCCATGAACCGACATCTTTCAGGACAGTTTTTAAATTATCGCTTCAATCATAAACCTTGTAATCACCTTTTCCTAATTCAATAATGGTACTGTAATTTTTATTAATATCCAAATAACCATTATCAGCGTTTTTTTATATTTTGCTGACATCTTTTTCTATATGCCCGAACACTCTATCTGGAGGGATGAAGGAATGGCCCACCACTGGAAATACTATTTCTACGTTTTTCACATGACTTGGGCTTTTAGATGTTAGCCATTTAGCAAGCATACCTACCATGGTGTTATTTTTATTTTGGCCCCCGCAGCCGTCCGCAATCAAACGAACTTTAGTAATATCTGTCCTATCTGTCGAACAAAGCCGATGATAAACAGCTGACGCTATTTCATTTGAGCTTTTTGCGAATTTATCCTCGGTCCAACAGTAGGCAAATGTATTCTCTGGAGACAGTGCAGCTTTTCAACTTCCCTGCACTATTGTAAAATTATACAAATATAATTGTCTTGAATAATAAGTACTTTGGTCTGGAAAGTTTGGCATCGGACTATTTTTTTGGCAATCAAAAGAAAGTGTTATCATACCATCTTTCTCTTCTTGAACTAACTGAATAAAAGCTTTTGCTCGCAATTTGTGTACTCTCTTCTGTATTATGATATCGGTTTTTTTTTTGTAAGTCGTAATTTTTTTGGTACGTTTTAATCAATTCATTATACTGAAGACACGTTGAACACACGTCGGTTCTCGGTGGTCCGAATCCCAAATTATAGAAATTGTTGAAAACGGTTCTAAAATATCCTCTTTTTAACTTTTACGTTTTCATCTGCTAGGTCATTGTACATTTTAAACATTTTATTAATGCTAAGTTCTGCTGGCAAATAAAATCGTTTCGATTTCCCACGACAATAATGGGCTTCTTCACAGTTAAAAGAATTAATGAAAGTTTTGACTGCATTTAGTTGTTCTCCAAATTTGTGCTGTTTGTGATTGGCACCTCGATTTTCAGGTAATAAAGTGCCAGTCTTAAAAAAATGTTTCATGATTGTTTGAACCCTGTGTTTTAATTCATGCAAAATTCTTAAAAATGCCTGTTGACATATTGGAATTATACATCTATGACTTAAACAGTACATTTTATATTTTGTTTATAAGAGTTTTTGTCTTTGCGGACCCTTATTTATTATTATTTATTTAACAGTTTATTGTACACAATAAAATACAAAGAACATATACATATAAAACAAAAACACAATAGGCACAGCTTATTTCTAAAAAGAAATCTCTTCCAGCAGACCTAGGCTAGTGAAATAGCATTCTGAGAGGCAGATACGACGTACACAATTAAAAATATTTAAAACAATAAATTATAATTAACTTATCACTAAAAAAATAAAAACAAACACAATTACTTGAAAAATATGCTAAATAATCCTACTAATAAATATTAATAATTGTTCCACGTCGTTTCTTAATTTGTTTTGGCTTACAGTATTTTAAAAGGAATGCATCTTGCTTCGATTTTTCTTTGCATTTAAAAAAGGCATCATGAAAATATTTTATATCAGCCATAAAAACAGTTCCACATTTAAATGCTTTTGTGTCATGTCCGCATCTTGGCCGCTCAGGAAGCTGCTTCGATGAATACGTGGGACACTCAGAAAGATTTGCGACACTAAAAAAAATTGTTCTACAGGTACATATATTTTTATTAAATCTTTTCAAAGTACTCTCCACCAGCCTCTATACAAAGATTCTTGCGTCTGAACCAGTTTTCAAAACACTTTTTCCATTCCGCCGTAGACACCTCGTTTACAGCCTGCTCGAACGCAGCCAGCGCATCTTCCGGCGACGAAAATTGTATCCCCTTGAGCTGATTTTTTATTTTTGGAAATAAAAAGAAGTCACACGGTGCTAGATCAGGGCTGTAAGGAGGGTGACCCAGGAGTTTGACTGGTGTGCTGTCCAGGAAGTCCCTCGTTTTGAGCGCGGTGTGTGCAGGCGCATTGTCGTGGTGGAGCAGTAGTCCGCGGAGCCCTGTGTTTGGTCGCTTGTTGCTCAGAACAGAAAAAACTTCTGGTAAACATTTGGTAGTATACCATTCGGCGTTAATGCTTCTTTGATCTCGTAAGGGAATTGAGGCCAAGTGGCCAGTCAAATTAAAAAAGCTGGCGATCAAAATCTTCCCCACGCTTCGAGATCGCTTCACTTTGGTAGGCGTTGCTTCATTTTGAAACACCCAAACTGTCGACCGGCGCTTGGTTTCTGGATCGTATTGATAAATCCAGGACTCATCACCTGTTACGATGTCGTAAACACGCCGAGACGAGCCTGCTTCAAATTTGTTCAGCATATCACGGCACCATTCCACCCGGGCCTGCTTCTGAGCGTCGGTGAGGTAGTGCGGCACCCAGCGCGATACTATCCTCCTCACGCGAAGATGCCCTTGTAGAATCTCGTGAACGCTTCCCGATCCAATCTTTAATATGTGCTGAATCTCCTGATATGTAATTCGCCTATTAGCATGGATTAAATTTTTCACTGCTAGCACGTTTTCTTCCGTAATAGCCGTCAAAGGGCGACCGCTTCTTTCTTCATCCCCCAAGGTTGGTTGACCGCGCCTAAATTCGTTATACCAACGATACACGGTTGCCTTGGAGGGGCTTTCATCCATAAATGCCATTTGAAGTCTATCGAACGATTCATCCGGTTTCAGGCGACACTTGAAATCGTAAAAAATCATAGCTCTAAAATGTTCCCGGCGCAGATCCATTTTTCAGTAAGACACGATACTTTGAATTATCTCGCAAAAAATGTGGAGGGAAATTTTGAAAATGGAACACACATATTTTTACTTACAAGTAATCATATTTTCAAAAAAGATTCTAACCGGCCAGTCTGCCATATATAAAAACTATTTATCGCAATACTTTCTGAGTGGCCTGGTATCTACAAAAAGAGAAGAAGGAAAATAAATCTACGTAATTTTGTTAAGAACATAGGTTTTAATATCAGGCACGGGCTGTCAATTACTATAAAGGACATATGAATTTTATAACTAATAAAAAATAAAATGACTACGAGTTTTGTAACTTTGCCAAGTCCATTTACGCATTTTTTTATAGTAGGACTATCAAAAATAAGAGAAATAAATAAAATTTTAATATAATTCTTTATATAAATTTTTTTTTTTTTATTAAATTAAGTTGTTATATTTTACAGAACTAAAAAGAGCGTGTGTGCCGAGCACACGTGTTGAAGTGAAACTTCTATGCCATTTTTGAAATTTTGACTTCCGTTGCCCGCTTTGACGCATTTCACGTCACCCGACCTTGAAATTTTACTCTCAACGCACCTAAAGAAGTTTCCCTTCAAAAAGTGAACCAAACTAAAATTAGAATATAATAATGGGCAAGTATTAAATCTATAAATCTCAGTATACAAACCTCTCTCTTTTGGCCACATTTCTTTTCCAATTTTCAGGATCCCTTTTCCTTTTTCTCGATTGTCTAGGCGAACAGAGTCGTACTAGATTATCCATATTGTGTATTTTATACAATTAATATCACTTTTTAGTAAGAAATCCCAATAAAAATCACAATAATCCACGTGCAGATCTTTGCGCTATGACAGCAGACGCCATACTAAATGCCGCGCTCTGATTGGTCGGAACGGAGACTGCCATGTTTGATAGAAATTAATGCGGAGATTACCGATTTTATTACCGACATCCATTTATAATTGGGTCTTCTATGGGAGATAGCCGTCTTTGAAGCGCTTTAACTTTTACACAATGGAGAATTTACCATAGAGAAAATATTTGCATTGTTAACTTTTTTTTTTACCCTGACTGGGGACTGCCGGGTTTGATACTATATGCCTCATTTAGTAGTTCATTGTTCTGCAGTAAAATGTTTCTATAATATTCGAGTTCAGGAATGGAGTGCCATTCAGCGCCAAAGTGCTTTTGTAGTAGATTTTTCACATCCACTAACTTTTCTGGTTTTACCGACGGGACGGCTTGGACATTTCTTTCACAATCTTTTTACCTTTCTTCAATATTGAAGCACTTGCGGCGATGTTGTTTCTGTACGATATTTCCTTTGTTACCTGAATTTTATCCCGCGACCGTGTAATTATGATTCGTTTACATTTCCTCATTTGGAAATTTAAACTAGATTTTAAATTATTTTGGCGCTCAGTTTTCAGAACATCTGTTCCAACTTTGTGAATCGTTGCATGAGTTGCTTTGATGTCAATATATTCTTGAGGCATGATAGTAGGACCGTTTTCCACCCTGAAGGGAAGAAAACGATTATTTCAGGTCTTGCCGAGGCTTGACCTACGGAGATAGCCTACCCTACCTAACATTACACACATACATCTACTTACGATCTCTTGACTCTGCGCGTGCGGGGCAGGGTGCGGTGAATTGCTCCCCCCCGCGCGGAGGAGGGGCGGCGGCTGGCGCGCGCGGTTGTATCGCGCGCGCTCTGTCGTCAGTACCTTATTCCAAAGAAGCCGGCAAGGGCTTACTCCGGTCAAGCCTCGGAAAGACCTGAAATAATCGGTTTCTTCCCTTCGGGGTGGAAAACGGTCCTATTTCAGTTCTGTACCTTCGGCTTGACCTACGGAGACTTGTCTATCTTCTGCCAGCGCCCATAACTTTATAGCGTACTGTGACCTCAAATTGGGTGTGGTGTACACTAAACAACCAAGAAAACAATATTATGTAAAATAAAGTTACCTTTATTTAAAGGTGATTAAAGTAGTACAATCGAAACAGTAATCAAAACAGTAACTTAGTTAACCAAAAAACATAACTGAGTTCTTATTATTATCATCATTATTATGAAAATGACTCAAAAGAATAAACTAATTAAACTTAATAAGAGAATATCTCAATAAAAGTATCACTAATTCAGGTATTTAATACCATAATAGAGGTAATTAGGCATTTTGATTAGAGATCATACAACTACTTCTATCATAGAATTTCCACAAAAATCTGATATACCTATCAATAGCTTTTAATGAGATCAAGTATCGAAGAATATTTCTTAGTCTACTAACATTCAACTAAATTGTAGAGAATTAATCATATAGAACATTAACATTTGTAGTTCTGGGTCGATCTACTGACTTATTTGATATTTGATATTGAATACTTCCAGTTCAACTCCATCGATTCGGACTGGTAATTCTAAATGTTTATTTCTTTTCCTTGTGAAGATGATTAGTTTGGTTTTATTCGGGTTGAGGTTTAAACCTCTATCCCTGCACCATTGAAGGACCAGTTTGAGTGTCCTGTTCATGATATTACTAATCATGTTCAATTATCTTCCAGTAGCTAGTATTACTCCGTCATCGGAGTATGCTTGCATGTATACCATGGTTCTGTTTATAGTCTTTATTAGGTCATCCAGAAGAAGACACCACATAAGTGGTGAGAGACAGCCTCCCTGTGGGAAACCTCTTTTGGCTCGAACTGTGTGCGATGTGCCTCCTAGCTCCGCCGTAATGGCACGATGTTTCAGAGCGTTCATCACCCATCTGGCTAAACTTTGTTCTATTCCTTCTCTCTCTAGGGAGTTAGCTATGGCATATGAGGTCGCCTTGTCAAAGGCACCCTCAATGTCAAAGAAACATCCCATAGCGTATCTTTTTACCTTTCTTCAATATTGAAGCACTTGCGGCGATGTTGTTTCTGTACGATATTTCCTTTGTTACCTGAATTTTATCCCGCGACCGTGTAATTATGATTCGTTTACATTTCCTCATTTGGAAATTTAAACTAGATTTTAAATTATTTTGGCGCTCAGTTTTCAGAACATCTGTTCCAACTTTGTGAATCGTTGCATGAGTTGCTTTGATGTCAATATATTCTTGAGGCATGATAGTAGGACCGTTTTCCACCCTGAAGGGAAGAAAACGATTATTTCAGGTCTTGCCGAGGCTTGACCTACGGAGATAGCCTACCCTACCTAACATTACACACATACATCTACTTACGATCTCTTGACTCTGCGCGTGCGGGGCAGGGTGCGGTGAATTGCTCCCCCCCGCGCGGAGGAGGGGCGGCGGCTGGCGCGCGCGGTTGTATCGCGCGCGCTCTGTCGTCAGTACCTTATTCCAAAGAAGCCGGCAAGGGCTTACTCCGGTCAAGCCTCGGAAAGACCTGAAATAATCGGTTTCTTCCCTTCGGGGTGGAAAACGGTCCTATTTCAGTTCTGTACCTTCGGCTTGACCTACGGAGACTTGTCTATCTTCTGCCAGCGCCCATAACTTTATAGCGTACTGTGACCTCAAATTGGGTGTGGTGTACACTAAACAACCAAGAAAACAATATTATGTAAAATAAAGTTACCTTTATTTAAAGGTGATTAAAGTAGTACAATCGAAACAGTAATCAAAACAGTAACTTAGTTAACCAAAAAACATAACTGAGTTCTTATTATTATCATCATTATTATGAAAATGACTCAAAAGAATAAACTAATTAAACTTAATAAGAGAATATCTCAATAAAAGTATCACTAATTCAGGTATTTAATACCATAATAGAGGTAATTAGGCATTTTGATTAGAGATCATACAACTACTTCTATCATAGAATTTCCACAAAAATCTGATATACCTATCAATAGCTTTTAATGAGATCAAGTATCGAAGAATATTTCTTAGTCTACTAACATTCAACTAAATTGTAGAGAATTAATCATATAGAACATTAACATTTGTAGTTCTGGGTCGATCTACTGACTTATTTGATATTTGATATTGAATACTTCCAGTTCAACTCCATCGATTCGGACTGGTAATTCTAAATGTTTATTTCTTTTCCTTGTGAAGATGATTAGTTTGGTTTTATTCGGGTTGAGGTTTAAACCTCTATCCCTGCACCATTGAAGGACCAGTTTGAGTGTCCTGTTCATGATATTACTAATCATGTTCAATTATCTTCCAGTAGCTAGTATTACTCCGTCATCGGAGTATGCTTGCATGTATACCATGGTTCTGTTTATAGTCTTTATTAGGTCATCCAGAAGAAGACACCACATAAGTGGTGAGAGACAGCCTCCCTGTGGGAAACCTCTTTTGGCTCGAACTGTGTGCGATGTGCCTCCTAGCTCCGCCGTAATGGCACGATGTTTCAGAGCGTTCATCACCCATCTGGCTAAACTTTGTTCTATTCCTTCTCTCTCTAGGGAGTTAGCTATGGCATATGAGGTCGCCTTGTCAAAGGCACCCTCAATGTCAAAGAAACATCCCATAGCGTATTCTTGATTATGTATGGATCTTTCAGCTTTGACTATCAGGTTATGAAGAGCGGTGTCCGTGGATTTTCCTTGCATATATGCATGTTGATTTGCATGCAGCAAGTTGCCACTCCGGCTTATCTTCGACCTTATGAATCTGTCTATAAACTTTTCTAGTGCTTTCATGATGTATGACGATAAGCTGATGCATCTGAAAGATTTGGCTTCTTGATAAGTCTTTTTCCCCGGTTTCGGAGTAAAGGTAGCTTTGACCTTCCTCCATGTTTTGAGGATATAGCCTGTAATTAGACTTTCTTTATATAGGTGAATCAGATCGTCTATTATGTAAACTAGTGCTTTCTGTAACATTTTAGGAAAAATGCCGTCTGGTCCCGGCGCTTTATATGGTGCGAACGATAGTATGCTCCATGTTACAACATCAACTTCTTCCCACTTGCTATTGGGGTTGATGTTGAGTTTCTCTTCTTGATATTCTCTATACAATCTGGAAAATCGGATTTCATCATTATGTCCAAAATTTATTTTGGTTCAGTAATGATATTCCCTTCTATCCTTAAGCTTCCTAGTCTGCAAGTGGTGTATTTCGCTAAGGTTCTCATAAGTTTGGCGGCTTGTGGTGTTTTGTTAATTTCTTCACAGAAAAGACGCCACCCTTTTTTGCTTTTTCTGCGACTGATGTTTCGCATGTTATTTCTAGCTTTCCTGTACTCATCCCAGCTCGCCGGGTCATCCCTTTTTAGGGCTGTTCTTAGTTTACGGCGAGCTAGTTTTCTCTTCTTTTTTAAGTATTTGTTCCACCATTTTTGCCCCTTTCCTGTTTTTAATTCTTGGAGAGGGCATGATTCGTGGAAAGCCTTGTTTAGGGTCTTATTTAGTCTTTCTCCAACTTGTCTATGACGTTAGAGGTCTTTTTGTCTTTAGGGGTCCCTACTTTGAAAATTTCAACGAAGGTGTCCCAGTTAGTTTTCCTAGCGTTTCTAATCATTGTCTTTTCTATCCTACATTCTAGTTGAAAGGTGATCCTTCTGTGGTCAGAGAAACTTTCCTCAGTGTCCACCCTCCAGTTCGTGATGTAGTTGCTAAAGTATGAGGTAGCTAGTGTGATGTCTAGTATTTCTCGTCTTGTCTTAGTCACAAAGGTTGCGGTGTTGCCAATGTTAACTATGTCTAAGTCATTACTTAGTATGAAGTCCAGCATAAGGTCACCCTTTTCATTTATGCCTGTGCTGCCCCAGGCCTCATGGTGCGAGTTAGCACCACAGCCGACAGTAAATGGAATGTTCTTACCTCTGTATAGCTGGACCACTTCTTTTAGTTCTTTACTGGGTGGTTTGAAATCCATTTCGCTAGGGATGTAAGCATATATCAACGCTACCCTTTTCTCAGTCTCGTTTGCCATTTTGATATTCATCTCAACGGCTACAAGGTCTCTGTAACATATACTTTGTACTTTGTATTAGTCCTAGTTGTGTTGTCCTGTTGCTAGCATATACATGTTCTGGGATTTGACTCACCACCGATGTAGATGATTTGTCCTCCCAGACTGTTAATGCCAACCACTTTCCCATTATAGGAGTATGGTTCTTGCAGCAGGGCAACGTCTTTTCCCTTCGCATTTACATATTGACAAAGTTCGACCATGACCTCTTTGCAATGATGTAGATTTAACTGGAGTATCTTTTAAGGTATTTGTGTGTAGTTTTGGTGTGTGAAGGGGTGTGTTTGTATTGTTTGTGTTTTGTGTGTGTGTGTTAAGGGGTTGTGGGTGTGTCATATTGTATTGGTGTCGTCGTCAGAAGCAATGCTGGCCATAGGACTTGACAACGCAGGATCTCCCTCTAGTGGGATCTCCATCTCGTCGTCGTCGTCCGTTACCGGATCATGCTCTGACTGTGCCTGCAGTGTATTTGTGCTCTGTAGAGTGGGTGCAGGCTCGAGGTCCTGAAGCGACCCGCAGGACTTCTGCGCCCCGCAGGTACACTTACAGGTGCACAACGCCCCGGCGCTCCCACCCTGTGTGTCCTCTTGTCCCTTGTCAGTGTCGGGTCTTGGTCTGTGGGCCCGGGCTTGAACTTGTGTAAGCTGGAAATTTAGCCACACATAGTCCACCCTCTCAAAAGCCTCCTCAGGCACTCCCACCACCAGACGTTCTCCCTGTGGGAGATCCTCCCTGGAGATGAGAATCTACTCAGAAATCCTTAGTGCCGTTTTTCTCTTGTTCTGGATGCGCAGGGTCTTCATGGCATCTCTTGGCTGATCTTCCTTCTTGCCAGGAAGGAAGATTGATGCCCTGAGTTTGTTCCACTTGCGCACCACGAGCTTTTTGTCCTTGAACATACCCAAGTCTCTTTGGAGGAACCAGTCCCTCGACTGCTGCGTGATGGGCTTGACCATGAAGAATCCTTCGGCCACCAGCCCCGACGCTGTGAAACTCAGGCAGTCCTCGTCTACTTCAGCCTCAATCGCGGCGTCCATGATCACCTTGATCTTGTGACGGATCTCAGCTGCTGCTTCTTCGTCTATGGGTACGCCATCCTCTCTGCAGATCATGACGGACAGGTGGCTCTGACCTTTGGTCGAGGGTCGTGGTAACCCTATGCGAGCTGGCCCATCGTGAGGTGACTTACCCTGTCTCTTCCCCTTCTGCTTTTTAGGTGGGCGCTGCAGCGACGGTTCGTCTGGATCAGTGCCCTGCCTCTTAATCTTGGGGGGTCTATCCCGTCTAGGTACTTCGACCCCCTTCTCTTTGATGGTTTGGTCTCGGGTATCCTGATACCGCAACTTCTTCTTTTTTGATCTGCTGAGTTGGATTTGGAAGCCTGCTCGACTCTAGGTCTGCCGATATTCCTCCTCCAACTCCCTGGAATCGCCTGCTCGACTCGAGGTCTGCCGCAATTCCAGGCTATATTCTAGTGTGCGCGTCGAGTCGTCGTCCCCAGAATACGATTGGACGATAGCTGTGGTGGCATCATACAGCGTTTGACTCGATGGTGCCATCACAGCGAGGGATTCTCCGCTTGAAGCGGTACCCTCCTGGGGTAAATTAAATTTACTCTACGCGCTGTCCATGAGGGACTAAGGGGTGCGGGGCTGCCGCAAGAGGTGATACGGGTCACATCACAATAGATCTAGTCCATTATTTAAATATCCCAATACTTCCTATCAATACTTTGTAAAAACAAAAGTTTGCCCAATCTTTTGCCCTTCAATCTATTTCTTTGTTGAGTCATCACCTGCCCCGCTTGCGAAAATAGTCTTTCCGATGGAACCGATGTTCCCACCATTGTTAGATATTTAAAGGCGAGTTTATGTAATACTGGAAACTGTATTTTGTAATCTTTCCATATTTCCAGTGGATTGTCGTTAAGTCTTCCGACAGGAGTTGTCAGGTAAACTGAAAGTTCGTCAGACAAGCTATCTTCAGATTTATTAGTCTTCCAATTGCGATGTACTAGTTTGTAATGGTCACTCCATAATGAAAAGGTTTCCTCACTTTTATCAGACTTGTCGGAGTCGGACTCGATATCTTCATTTTGACGCAAATTAATCTTCATTAAATCTTTGATTTTCGATACAGCATTGCTACAAGCTATTGCATCCTTAAAGTGCATTTTTTTAAACCGAGCGTCTAAAATGTTTGCAATAGCAAGAGCAGTTACATGTTCTATGGGACCCATTCTTTTTGTCATTTCTTGCAGAGCCAGTTTCTGCACCTCTTTTGCAACAGGTTCTCCTACGGCAGCTGAAGTAATTTTGGAAGATATGCAGCGGACTAAAGGTATAATTAAGCTAGTTGTGCAATATTTATCTCCAGAAATTTCTTTTGTGGCTACCTCCAAAGGTCGTTAAATTAAGAGGACTGAAGAGGCAATGGATATTTCTGTACCACTGAGCATAGGGGGTGCGTTAGTGTGCTGAAAAAGAATATCATTTATAACACTTCGCAGTTCCAAAAATCTTTGTACCATGTAGTAAGTACTATTCCAGCGCGTGGGCACGCTTTGTATTAGTTTTGTCTCAGCGGAAGTAGCTTTGCGTAATTCGTCACTAGCAACGCAACTCTGTTTGATCCAAGTTACAATTGCTTTAATTTTAGAAACAATTTTTTGCCACTCAGTGCATGCCATTGTGCCCTCAGCCACCAAATTTAAGGTATGAGCGAAACATGGAATGTGTTTTTTCTTACCAAACGCCAATTCTATAGCTTTTACCATGTTAGCTGCATTATCGGTAACAACAGCGATAAATCACATTATCTTTATTTATACCCCATTCTTCGCAACTTTTTAAGAGCATTCCTGAAATATACTGTGACGTATGTCTTTCATCAAGTTCGTATACGCCAAGAGTAACTGAAATAAGTTCAATGTCTATGCCGAAATGAACAGTTACGCCTATAAAACTCTTCATATTTAATGTATCAGACCAAATATCTGTTGTCAAGGTTAGGTCTTCAATTGTGGACAACTTTGTTTTGAACGTTTCTGAAACAGCCTCATATTTATTGTCCAACCATCGTCTTAGACTGGTCCTACTAGGTATTTTATATTGAGGAGCAACTACTATTGAAAAAGGCTGGTGATCTTTACAAATCATATATAACAAACAATTGTTTAGTTTTCTTGTTTTCGTGCCAGATTCTGAATATGAGGAAATGTCTTGAAAACTGGTCTTGATAGACTTCTGACGTTTTATAGGGATTACTTCCGAGTCAGAATCTAAAGCCTTATCTAACTGTTTTGAGGTACTTGTAGAAGGAATGACGGCTTCGGATTCAGGTTGAAGTTCATCAACAATATGAGGTGACTCATTGGAACATGAAACAGCTACTTCTGGAACCGATCGCATAGTGTTTTCGGTCTCCGATGTATTCTTTTGAAATGGAACATTTTCGATATAAGCAGCTTTATGGACATTACGAATATGCCCAATTAAGTTTGTTGTATTTCCAGTAGACTTGATAACCTTTTGACATAACTTACATTTAGATTTATTGTCATCAATTTTGTCGTAAAACTTCCAGACTAAACTTTTCTTCTTAGGCGCCATGACTTTCTGAAATAGATAAAAAATATATAAGTTTCAAATAATAAATTATCGATAACGTGGTATCGATAACTTGCAATCACTAGTAACTTTGTGAAGGTTTTCTTATTTTAAATTTATCGATTACCGTAAGTATTATTAAGGTAAATAATTAGTATAATAAGGTAAATAATAAGATACTGGCATGATTACTTCGTTGTTTAAATTAATTAAAAAATATAGCGAACCAGAGGCTCCCTCTAAGGGCGAGTAGGGGTAATGTCCCTGCCCGCTACAGAACATATGTGGCAGGTAGCTGTACTAATGTTATTGATCGGTACGCGCATCAATCATAGATGGCGCTTACCCGGAAGTCCTTATTTGTTTTACTAATTATAATTAAGGGAACTGGCTTGAACCCTGTCTTGGATGTGTGTGTGTGTGTTTCCGGTGAGCAATAGAAGGGCTAAGACATCTTGTTTAATTTTCGGGCGATAAAATTGTTAATCGTGTTTCATCTTGTGAAATTATGTGTAATTCTGACTAAATCTTAGTGAACACGAATAAATATCGTAAATTGAACCTACGGACTTGTTATTTTAACACAGATCACCCTAGTGACTCTAAATCGGCTGAGGATAGCCACTAAAATGGACGCCCAACGTGGTTGAGTTGAGGGTTCTGAGACTGTGGTCCATCCAATTGGTATTTACGTGGTGCGTGCTCGTAAATATTTCGCGGAACTTTAGTGAAAGTTTGTCTGCCGCGTTTGTTGGATATCGGTTTGATGCCCAGACCGGGACTAAGAAGTGCAAGCGCAATGCAGTTGGGTGATGATGGCGCCGGAGGTCGCACCGGTGATGAGGGTGCCGATGATCGTGTCGATGACGGCGGCGCAAACGCCTCGCAGAACCTCAACGTAACAAGTGTAACAATGTCGTCAGAAAATTTGGCCCAGCTTCTGGCCACCATTCAAGAACATCAGACGAACTTGACCGCTAACCTAATCGCAGAACTTCGCCGTGAGAATCGTGAGTCGACGCCCCTAGACGCCACGATGGCTCCGTCCAGCATGTCTGCGCTGTCAGCGTCGTTGGCAGGCGCTAATTTCGCGCTCTGTCAAGCGAAATTTAGCGGCGAGCCCGGAGAGTCCGTGGAGAACTTCATAGACGCTGTGCAGATATATAAAACGGCTACAGGGATTAACGACGAGAGTGCGATGAAAGGTTTGGCTCTGCTGCTGTCAGGAAGCGCAGGAACTTGGTGGCAAGGCGTTAAAATGGATGTTCGAAACTGGAATGACGCACTAGACATGATGAAAAGTGCGTTCGGTGAGAGGAGAGCACCATTCCAGATCTATAGAGAATTTCATCGGATGACCCAGGGTAACCAGACGTCGGATTTGTTTATAGCACAGGTGCGAGCGCTATTTGCTAGACTGCCCAAAGGAGATCTTAGCGAGAAAGTCCAACTTGATATGACTTATAGTGTATTGGACTTGCGCATAAGGAAGAGAGTCGAACGCGACAGTGTGTCAACCTTTGAGGAGCTGCTACGGCGTGCGAGGAGCGTTGAGGACACACTCAAGGAAGACCAGCCAGCGGGGAGTGTGCAGCAGCGTGGGCGGACGCCGGCCAGTGTCGCGTCGCCGCGCAACTGGCCAGCCCCGGTGCCCGGAGCCCTGCCAAGCCGCGGTGCGCAGGCGCCGCTGACGTGGGAGTCTTCTCAGTCTCGATCTGCAGTACAGCGTGGAGGACCATTTTCTCAACAACAGGATGCAGGTGGCTCGGGTAGCCAGGCCACTCTGCAGACAGGTGACAATAACCATGGACTATCAGGTACTGTCAAACGTTTTTGTTTTTATTGTCGCAAGAACACTCATTTAAAAAGTGAATGCCCTAAAATGCAAAATAAAACAGTGACACAGTCGTTGTCACAAGTGTCTTGCTATGGGTGCGGAGAGCCCGGAGTGATCAGGGCAAAGTGTCCAAAGTGTAATAACAAAAATGCAAATGCTTTTTACTCAATTGATGCACTTGAGCCTGAAGTGTGTGCTACTAACAATTTATCCTGCGGGTCTAATCTTGATAAATTAGATTTAAAAGATTTAAAGTGTTCAAATTGCTCTGAAATTAATTCTGTAGATGCTTATGATTGTGAAACTGTTTCCAAGTTTGAGAAGGTTGATTCTGGAAAGTTCAACCTGTCTCCGGGTTATTCTGATATTTTTTCTAACAATGCGGGTTATTCTGCAACCGCTTTTAACAATAAGGGTTATTCTGCAACCGTTGTTAACAAAGATTTTCCACAAAACTTGGAAATTGTTTCAAACAATTTAAATGTTGTGTCTAATGATGCTAGAAGTTTTTCTTATGATTCTAACAAATATGTCAGTAGTTCTCAACATTTTGATGACAGAGATTCTCAACTTTTTGAAAATGTTTTAGATAATTTTGATGATAATTCAAATAATTCAAAAAATGTTTCTAATGAATATGTCAGTAGTTCTCAAGATGTTAGTGACAGTGGTTCTCAACATTTAGAAAATAATTTGAATTTTTTTGAAAATTATTCTAATAGTTTGGAAAATGTTCCTAACAATTTTGATGGGTGTAATGATACTTTTATGCAGGGGGAGCCTTTGTGTACTAAGAAGGGAGATTCGTTGGTTCCATTATTTCCGGTGGTTTCGTATGAAACAATAATGGGCTGTGACAAGGGGGAGTCCGACACTCCACTTCTTCCTTCTACACCCTACCGCCGACCTATTTTTGACATTGAGATTTTGGGGTCAAAGGGTACTGGAATTAAGGATTCTGGCGCTAGGGGTAGTATTGCTGGGCATTCGTTATATGCTTTCCTCCAGTCAAAGGGGCATCCTCTGCAAACTTCAACGAGGAAAATCAAGCTCGCAGATGGAGTTGAGCGGGTTATGGAAGTTTATTTAGCTAACGTTGAAGTTAAGATTTTACACAAAATTGTTTCTATTGAATTTGTAATATTACCAGAGGCACAAAGTAATGAAACATTGCTGGGAATGGATTTCCTATTTAAAACAGGTGTTATTTGTGATTATATTGATTCTGTTTGGTGGTTTAAAGGTGAGGAAAGTCAAAAACATGATCTGCGGTTTGAAGGGCCTATCAGCACTAACTTGCATGAGGTTGAGCGGGAAGATTTAAATGATAATGTGATGCTTTCCCAATTGCTTGCTGATTTTGCGGATGTTTTTAAAGAGACTGGACCACCAACGGAGTTTACAGAGCACCGGATTGAGACGGGAGATCATCGACCGATCGCAGTGCCGCCTTATCGCCTGACACCGGCGAGGAAGATGGTGATGGAGGAGGAATTGGAGCGCATGCTTGTTGAGGATATTATAGAAGAATGCGACTCGGCTTAGGCTGCTCCTGCACTGCTCGTCCCTAAGCGTGACGGAACGTTCCGTTTTTGCGTGGATTATCGTAAGTTGAATTCCGTGACTAAGTCAGACTCATATCCGATGCCTTTAATCGATGAACTGTTGCAAGCGACTACACAAGGCTGTGTGATGAGCACGCTGGATTTGCGTTCAGGCTACTGGCAGGTGCCTGTCAATGAGGACAGAGATAAGACTGCTTTTACTACGCCTTTAGGAACGTATCGCTTTAAGCGCATGCCATTCGGCTTGAAGAACGCGCCGGCAACTTTCCAGCGCCTTATTGATCGTTTTCGCTCAGGGGCAACGATGAAGAATATCACTATAAGGGCATACTTGGACGATCTCCTTATAATCTCTCCTAATATGCGCCAACATATGGAAGATTTGCGCGTTGTCTTCGACAGACTTCGCTTATTCAAGCTACGCGTTAATAGGGAGAAATGTGTGTTCGCCCGTGACTCGGTGAAGTATTTGGGGCACATTATTTCGTCGCAAGGGATTTCGCCCGATCAAGAGAAGGTTCAGGCTGTCGCTGACATGAAGAAGCCTGGTTCATTAAAGCATCTCCGGACGTTAATTCAGACATGCTCATGGTTTCGGAAATTTATTCCAGGGTTTTCTCGGATCGCCGAACCGCTAACGAGACTCACCAGAAAGGACCAGCCATGGCAGTGGGGACCGGAGCAGAATGGCGCCTTCGAGGAGTTGAAGAAACGTCTTACCTCGGCGCCAATTCTGGTGCAAGCGGATTACTGGAAGCCGTTTATCCTAAGAACAGATGCAAGTAACTACGCATTGGGTGCTGTTCTTATGCAAGGAGAGGATAAGAACGAGAGACCTATCGAGTACGCAAGTAGATTGCTGACGTCCGCCGAAAGGAATTACTCAACAACGGAAAGAGAGGCTTTAGCCGTCGTCTGGGCAGTAGAACGTTTTCGCGGCCATATCGAAGGACACCCTGTCGTTGTGGGAACTGACCACCAGCCGCTCAAGTGGTTGCTGTCATTGAAGTCTCCGTCAGGCCGTCTGGTGAGATGGGCATTGAAGCTACAGGCTTTTGATCTGCACTACGAGTATACTCCAGGAAAAGCTAATCTGGTAGCTGACACACTTAGTCGTCCCAACTGTGATGAAGAAACGTCGAATGCGTGTGGTGTCTGCTCGGTCATCATCGACTTACCTGCAAAAAGTCCTACAGAGTTGCGGGAAGGACAATTAGCTGATCCCGATCTGAAGAAGATAATTCAAGATGTGGAAGGAGGAGTGGAGATAAATGCACATTGCTGGACTGGTCGTGGATATGTGATGGAGAAGGGAGTTCTGTATCGGTACAACCCAGACTCGGACAGCGAAGAGCCCCAGCTTGTCGTACCTGTCGACCTTAGAAAAGAAATTCTAAAGGAGTGCCATGACGCACCCATCGCAGGTCACCCCGGTGTGGAAAGGACTTATCAGAAGTTAGCTCAACGCTTTTATTTCCCTGGGATGCGGCGTGCTGTTGTTGATTATGTGAAGTCGTGTATATCTTGTCAACGTTACAAGCCGTCTAATGAAAAGCCACCTGGATTGCTGCAAACACCAGTAATGAGTCAGCGGAATGAGTTATTAGCTATCGACTTATTTGGACCGCTACCGCCAGGTGAAGATGGAGAAAGATGGATATTATTGGTAGAAGATACAGCCACTAGATGGGTCGAGTTGTACGCGTTGTGTGAAGCAACTGCGGAGGCTTGTGCCAAAGCATTGATCGAAGAATATTTTCTGAGATTTGGCCTGCCGCGGCGTATTGTGTCGGATAACGGTGTACAATTTATTTCCGCAGTGATGCAGCAGGTGATGTTTATTCTGGACATCAAGCAAGAGCTTTTGCCGATGTTCCATCCACAAGGGAATCCTGCGGAAAGGAAAAACAGAGACTTGAAGGTAATGTTATCTCTGTTAGTTGGCACCG
The DNA here is from genome assembly GCA_949820665.1 of Scrobipalpa costella. Lineage (NCBI taxonomy): Eukaryota > Metazoa > Arthropoda > Insecta > Lepidoptera > Gelechiidae > Scrobipalpa > Scrobipalpa costella. Next base: position 12,334,762 of record OX463309.1, read on the forward strand.
AACACAACTCATGGCCTCGACATCTGCCTTCAGTGAGGTTCGCGATGAATTCAGCGAGATGTCAATCTACGGGCGTTACTCCAGCATACCTGACATTTGCTAGAGAACTTAGATCACCATTGGAGGTGACGCATGATCCAAGAGCGATATTGGATAAGGAGAATTTCGTGCCGCAAATAACACCGTATTTGAGGAGTTTTTTGAGTTCTTTGACTGAGATCCGAGAGAAGGTTGAAGTCCAGCAAGATAAAAGGAAGGATTATGCGGATCAGGCTCGTCGAGTCGGGGAACAGATTGAAGTCGGAGATATGGTCCTGCTTGCTACTCATCTGCTCAGCAGTGCTCCGAAAGCTTTCAGTAGCAAATTTGTCCCTAGGAGAGATGGTCCATACCTAGTAACCAAGAAGGTGAGTCCCACTACTTACCTCATCGCTCCTGTCGCCGAACCTAGCAAGAGCTTGGGAAAGTATCACTCTAAAGAACTAACACTCTTTCGCGGCCGTGTTGATGACGATCATCACCCACCAGCTCCGGTCGTACCTAAACGTAATCGCGGTCGTCCTCAACGTCATGTTGCAGACTTGGATGATCCAGTTGAGGTTGCAGATGGTGCTCAGGAACCTCAGGACGTGCCAGTCCATGAACGGGGTCGTTCTCATGAACTGGAGGGGGAGTATATAGCGAACCAGAGGCTCCCTCTAAGGGCGAGTAGGGGTAATGTCCCTGCCCGCTACAGAACATATGTGGCAGGTAGCTGTACTAATGTTATTGATCGGTACGCGCATCAATCATAGATGGCGCTTACCCGGAAGTCCTTATTTGTTTTACTAATTATAATTAAGGGAACTGGCTTGAACCCTGTCTTGGATGTGTGTGTGTGTGTTTCCGGTGAGCAATAGAAGGGCTAAGACATCTTGTTTAATTTTCGGGCGATAAAATTGTTAATCGTGTTTCATCTTGTGAAATTATGTGTAATTCTGACTAAATCTTAGTGAACACGAATAAATATCGTAAATTGAACCTACGGACTTGTTATTTTAACACAGATCACCCTAGTGACTCTAAATCGGCTGAGGATAGCCACTAAAAAAATAATTTACATTTCTAACCTAAAAGACTAAAATGCGACGTAATGTTTATGTTTTTATAGAAGACATAAGGCATGAAATACAGCTGAAGTGTTAGTTCCGGCATTCTTATTTAATTTCTACAATCATGTTTCAACGAAATTCTCGAAATTTGTTACTTTATATAACTATTTAAGCGCACTTACCTTTGTTTACTTGTCCAACGTTCAGTTAAGTTAGAAACAATGTAACAGCTAATTTTAAAATGAATTCTGAATCAGATTGAGCAACTTATTAAATAATTAAAACAAAAATACAATGATTTGTTTTCTGTGAAGCGAGAGAGAAGTCGTCGTTCAGTCGGCCATTTGCATTTTTTTTTAATACCTTGGCTGGCTTGGAGTGTTAGCCGTTTGGCTATAACTTTAAACTTTATCGGACAAAAAATAGTTATTAAACGTAAAAAAAATATAGTAGGTTTGCCTATTCGATGCATCAAATAAAAAAATATTGATGTATTCTCGATGTTGAAAAATGAACAATACATCGGTTTGATTCGATGCATCGATAACAATACATCGAGTGTTTTTAATACATCGATGTATATCGTCCACTCCTAGTGTGTAATGTTAGGTAGGGTAGGCTATCTCCGTAAGTCAAGCCCAAGGCACAGAACTGAAATGCATTCTTTTCGCTTTATTTGTTTTTCTGTCAACGCAAACACTCAAACAAGCAGAAAAAGCTGATGGCCCGGTATCCTGCACTCGTCTAACCCCTATACCACCATGTCGAACTGGCAAACTAGCTTGTTTCTAATCTTGATCACTCAAGCTAACGTTCAGAACTTCCTCTAGTGAGCTTTTCAATACGTGATCTAATGCCAAAACTTCCTGCGGGAAAAGTATATATCTATTCATAGTATCTATCTATAGGTAAACGCTATGCTCACACTACATCTACACCCTTAAAAAAAATAATTCAAATATTGTTTCTTTTTGTAATACATAAAATATGAAAACATTATGTTTGAACAGTTTCAATTTTAAGTACAAAATGTGAAGTTTCAAAAATATATTTTGTTTTTTGTTAAGGAAGTCTTTTTAGAATTAACTTAACTCTAATTTTAATTTTTAAAAAGCGTGGGTCTTAATCATCTTTCAAGTTACTAGGAATATTGCATGGTTTTCCAAAAACTAATTCATACGGCGTATACTTTGTTGACGTATGGACAGTTATGTTAGAAGAAAAACACCAAAATGATAGCCAATGGCTCCAAGTGAAAGCATGTTCATCACACTGAATACGTAAAAAATTACGAAGATGTTTGTGGGTGTTTTCCAAGGCTCCGATGCTCTGATGGTGATATGCTGTGGAATGAATTTTCTCTATCTCTAGTAACTTACATACTTCTGCTATTGTTGAAGATGTAAACTCTGAGCCTCTGTCAGATCCAATGACCTTTGGTACTCCATATCTAAGAATAAAATTATTTACTAACGCTCGGGCTACCGTCACAGTTTCCTTTGATGGTATTGGGTATGCCTCTACATACTTGGTGAGCTCACACTGAATTGTAAGTATGTATTGGTTACCTTCATTGTCTTTGTCAAGAGAACCAACAAGATACAAAAAGATTTTCTCGAAACTGTGCTGGCTGTCGTCGTTATGTCCATTGGTTCCTTAAAACTAAGTGAATGTTTCATTACTTGACACTTACTACACTTACCTACATATTTCTTAACATCTAATTCTAAACCTGGCCAGTAATACTTACCTTTAATGTTATTCACCATTCGCCGGACTCCTGCATGTCCACTCGAAGGTAAAATATAATAATCGTTTAGTATAACAGTTTTTTCGTCTTTGTCTATTATTCTACTACTGTCTTTATTCTATATGACAAAAACCCAAACCTCGGCGGCAAAATAAATTGAAAGCACCAGTCCCTAAACTTGAAATGTACAAAAAAGGGCCACACTATATGTTAATAAAAATTTATAACAAATTTCCACAAGAGTTGCGTAACGAGACCATAGATAAAACTTAAAAAAAAAACGAAAATCTACTTTAATTGAAAAATGATATTATTCTATTAATGAATTTCTCGACGATAAGTCAATGCTAATCGGTCATCATCTCCCTAGCCTTATCCCGTATATCACGAGGTCGGCTACCTAATCTAGGGGATTGAACGAGGGTACTGGTTTTTACACAGAGCGACTGCCATCTGACCTCCGCAACCCAGAAGGGAAACCAGACCCAATCCTAGATTAGGACAGAGTTTTCAAGCCGCCAATGCTTAGCACTGGCCTCTGACATGGCTTAACGACTAATATCTACGGTGTTAAACGATATTAACCGGGACCAACGGCTTAACGTGCCTTCCGAAGCACGGAAAAAGCGCCGAATAAACGTACATATGAAATTCGAAAACCGAAAAACACATTGGTACGTGGTGGGATTCGAACCACGACCTCCCCGCACAGGAGACAGCGGCCCTATCCGCTACACCATCGGGCTTCTTCGCTTCAATGTTAATCGGTATCAGGGTTTAAATGTTATGGGAAAAGATATTATATTTTGTCTAGGCATAAAAATGTAGAACAATTAATTTCTTATTTATATAAGAAATGCATGTACCTATAATTTAGGTATCAAATGTTTTAAGCACAATATTATATATTTTTTGTAATGTTTTTATTTTTTTTTTCTTTTGTAATGGATTGTTTTATAATTATTTAATGTTCATTTGATTAGTAATAGATATTTTGTCCGTATTTAAATTATGATTCTAAATTTCAATTACTTTTTATTTATTTATTTGTATATTAAATTATATGCCATTTTCGATTAATATGTTTTGTAATTAATTTTATTAGTTATTTGTTTTGTCCTTATTTTAATTATAATTTTAAAATTTTATGTTTTGTAAACTGCAGTGACCAACAGGGTCCATGGTTGGAAACTATGTATAATTAAGACCTAATGTACCCATGTAAGCAATTAATTTTATGATTATGATTCTCTTTACTCCTTTCAGAATTAGTATTCGTGGACCGGTCCATTGGTCTTTACTTTTAATTTCATCACATAATTCTTTTATAAATAACGTGTTATCTTTTTCTTTTATAATACATATTTCATTTAGAATTATACTTTTACAAAAATCACTCAAAATAATCGTAAATACGGTTCGCGTGAAATACGACATAAAATTGAGGTTTATGTATATTATCAGCTGACATTCTACAAAAGCTAAACATTCCTTTACTTTATTTATTTCATTATTTTTCCTCAATTTCGCTAAATCTCTTCCATTTAAAATTTTTATTTGTACTCAGTCATTCGGTTTTCGTAATATTTCTACGATTTTTGGTTGATCAGGCCTCGAATCTGTAGATTCCGATCGACTTGACAAAGATTGTCTTAAAGCTACACTCTTTTTCTAGATTGTGATCTCGTTGTTACAAATATTTTCTCACCAATTTGTTTCAATTCATTAGACGTTATGGTTACCTACCCTACTCAATGCATCCACTACTACATTATCCTGTCCTTTTATGTAAACAATTTTGAAATCATAAATCTTCCAATTTAAGTCTGAATTTTAATAATCTACTTGAGGGATCTTTAATGCCCAATAAGTATATTAATGGTCTGTCATAATAGCAAATCTTCTTTCAAATAGATATGGTCGAAAGCATTTTACGCTCCATACTACTGCTAACAATTCTTTTTGAATAGTGGGATAGTTCAATTCTGCTTTGTTAAGAGGTCTACTAGCATATGCAATAGGTTTCATGTCTTTATTACATAGAACTGAACCAATTGCGTACCCTGAAGCATCTGTTTGAAGAACAAATTCGTTGTCTACTGAGAAATCTGGATACTGTAAAATTGGTGGAGTTGTTAGCGCTCTTTTCAAAATATTAAATGCTTCATTACAATCTTTACTCCATTCAAACTGTACATTTTTCCTACACAATGTATTTAATGGAATTGCGAGGTATGAATTTTCGATAGTAATTGCACATCGCAACAAAACGACATACTTCGTCCGAATTTTGAGGTATACTATAATTTTGAATAGCATTAACTTTTACGGGATCTGGCAAAACTCCTTCAGAAGTTACAAGATGGCCAAGATACAACAATAATATTTTTACAAAATTCTCATTTTTTCGGGTTAACTTTCAAATTGACTTTCCTTAATCTTTCAAATACGTTAGTCAATTTATTGTGAGATTCCAAATTTAGACCAAATACAATTAAATCATCCAAGTAAACTATACATTGTTCAAAATTCATACCTAACATCGCAATTGACATAACACGCGAGAAAGCCCCTGGACTTATTTTTAAGCCCATCGGAAGCCTTTTCATAGAATATTGCCCCGTGCTTGTTGTAAAAGATGTGACAGCCCTACTTTCTGGCTGAAGTTCAACTTGATACCTAGTAACTTTGACTCAAATCGAAATGACTAAAATATTATGTGCAACCTGAAAGAGAATCTAATATTTCATTAATGTTGGGTAATGGAAACTTGTCTTCCTGAATATTCTCATTTACTTTTCTGTTATCTACGACTAATCTCCATTTTTTATTACCATTTTCTGACTTTTTAGGTACAAGTAAAATAGGACTGTTCCGATCACTGTTTGATGTTTAAATAATGTTATCATCAAGCATCTGTTTAATTTGCTTGTTGTTTTCAGGTTTCAATGCTTGTGGCAATCTATAGGGTTTCGAATAAACAGGACTCGTATTTGGCTTTATATTAATAGATTGGGACAAAATGTTAGTCGTGCTAAGTTTATCGCCTTCAAGATGGAAAACATCTGCATATCTTGCACAAATCTGTTCAATTGTTTATTTATTTAACAGTTTATTGTACACAGAAACATACACAGAACAATTACATAGGAATCAAGACACAACAGGTACTGCTTATTCCTAAAATGAAATGTCTTACAGCAGACCTAAGAAGTGAGATAGCATAAAACGTAAAGCGGATAAGACGTGCACAATATGAATACAAATTAGGTACATGAACAGTAAATAAGGATATACCTACTTAATTACACTATACTACGATCATACAATAAGTAAATAAATTATAATACCTATAAATATATTAAATACTCTATATAAATATAACTGAAATAAATAAATAAATGTACATAACATAGATACATATATATACAATATATAAATATATACTACGGATTACGCAGAGAAAGATAATGTTCTTTGATTCTTTTCTTGAAAACAGCGATTGATGGGCTGTCGCGAATAGTGTGCGGGAGAGCGTTCCACAATCTAGCTGCATGGACTGTGAAGGAGTATGAGTAAAAACCAGTCTTATGTGGGGGTATAGATAAAAGCGTCCTGACGCTCGAGCAGCAGGGTTTGTCTTGCGGACGTGAAAATTCAAAACGCTCACGAAGATATGAAGGAGAAGAAGGATTGTGAAGAATGTTATAGAGAACAGAGAGTATATGAGTATTCCTGCGAAGACGAATTGGGAGCCACTTGAGCTGTGATCGAAAATGAGATACGTGGTCATATTTGCGCAGTCCGAAAATGAATCGAATGCACAGATTTTTAAGGCGCTCAAGATTACTAAGAAGCTCCTCAGTGGCGTCCAAGTAGCAAGTGTCGGCGTAATCGAGAATAGGTAAGAGAAGGGACTGGGCCAAAGTAATCTTAGTGCTTAGAGGTAAAAAATATTGTAGGCGTTTGAGCGAATGAAAAGAGAAATGCATCTTTTTACTGACCTCATTGACATGAGCAACCCATGATAAAGTTGAGTCCAACACCACACCAAGATTTTTAGCAGTATTGGAAATACTGATTACTGTTCATCCGTTTGTAAATAATTTAAGTCTAAAGTTTTCAATAATCTTTTCACCCTATCTGCGTTGTTATTTGATTTGTCGTATTGGCAAACATTATAACACTCTAACTTTTCTAATTCAGGTTCAAAACATGGTATATCGACATTCTCATCTCCAGTATTTAAAATTTTAACTGGAATTCTACCTTGTTTACAATGGTAAAAATATTACTATTATACACTATGCATCCTGCCAAAAATATATTTTCTGATATTTGTTTTGGCATTACTACGTATTCATTTGGTGAGGAAGATTTTTTGGAAATAAAGTGAATAGTTTCACTTCGAGAAGGAATATGCAATATATTATTGTATAGATCTCTAGAATAAAGTATTACTTTTATTATTGCATCATAATGCCGCAACACTAATGCATTAGTCCCATAGTCAATTTTAACTTAGTATTTTTTAAAGAAATCCGATCCGAGTAGTCCATCACACTGACATGGCATGTCATCCAATATACGAAACTTACAGACAAACCAATCTGACTCATCGTAACTTGATGTACTTGTATGTTCACTACCCGTTTGCAAAGTGATGTCAGCGACTTCACTGGAACAAACATAACCACCTAAGCCTCTGATAACCGTTTCCTCGCTATGTAACCGTTTATTGTGTATTTTGACCGTTGGCCTCACCGTTTTCTTGTTGATGAAAATAAACTCTGTGCTGTGGTCTACCACGTCCTCCACGGAATCCACGAGAACTTCGCTCCCTGTTGATAAAATTATTACCTCGAGATCCGAAATTATTGCTACCCCTGTTGTAGGCGATAATTTCCACGACCGAAGTATTTACCACGATCGTAGCCAGAATAATTACCTCGGTTGAAGTAGTTTCGGTCACCTGAGTAGCTGGATTGACGCGGAGCATGCAGCCACCGTCTTCTACCTCTTGGCTTACCTCGTATGTTCATCATAACCTGTGCAGATGGCTGAGACGACTCCCCATCCTCTGCCGCTCGAATTGCATCTTAAGGCTGCGTTTCCATTGACGCGAAGCTGGGCGGAGCGGAGCCTGGCGGTGCATGAATTCACCAATCACTATGTTCGAAATCTCCGCTCCGCTTCAACGGAAACATCACGAGCGGAGTGGAGCAGAGTTGAACGGATATTTCATACAAAGAAGCGGTGCGGACCGGAGGACAGCGAGGCAATGCGGTGCGGAGGACAGCGGGGCAGTGCGGAGAACAGCGGGACGGTGTGGAGCGGAGGACATCGGGGTAATGCGGAGCGGACGACAGCGGAGCGTGCGGTGCGGTGTGCGGAGGGCTGCTAGCTGCTAGGTTGTGTAGTGGACGAATGGGAGAGCGGAACGGTGAGGTGCGGACCGGAGTGCGGAGGAGGGTGTATGACGCCACACCGCTTGACAGTGCATCATAGTAGTTATCATCTTTAACATAAGGTGCAATTCGTATCAAAATGGATGACAAGTTCATTGAAAATGTTAAACAATTTCCGTGTTTATGGGATACGCGACTGGTTACCTAAAAATGCAACGAAACCAAGGATGCAGCTTGGGAAATTATAATAAGAAACACTGGTTTAGAAGTTTATTATCAATTTTCGAACATTTTATAATCACACGTTTGAAAATAAGTGGAAAATTCTCCATGCACAGAGTGATATTTTATATGCTGTCGAATCCAGAATCGATGTTTTCTCTTCGATTCCAAAAAAGTCGCAACAGTCAACGCTAACTCATCTGATTCGTTGTCTTCGTCTTCAAGTAGAGAAAGATATAAAAGGATGCCTTTTTTCGTTTTTAAGGACACCATGACTGACGTATGGTCTTTCTTAGAGATTGAGTCTAACTGAGCACAAAAATGCGCGTTCCCCTCCTCTGCGCTCCGCTCCGCTCTTCTCCGCTCCCTCCGCTCCGCTCTTCTTCGCTCCAGTGGAAACAGTAACCACTTTTCACCGCTCTTCTCCGCTCCTCTCCGCCCAGCTCCGCGTCAATGGAAACGCAGCCTTAAGCTGCTGGTAGTCTCGCGCTGCGATGATTGTACCCAGCCTTCTGTTGCGCAGTCCATCTGAAAATCGTTTTATGGCAATTTTCATTGATTGGTCGTAAAATAGCACTTGCATCATCATTTAACTCTGATTGAGAAATTGACAGTTCAACAAAAAGTTCCTCTAATTTATTTCCAAATTCAGTAATACTTAATTCATTTCGCGATAGTTTATTTATTTGCATCATCAAAGAATTTGCTGATTTTTTAGTAAGAAGAAAATTTCTAATGTCTTTCACTAAATCAGTCACCGTATTGTAATCTAATTTTAATTTTTATTTCGCTGTTTTCGTAAGTCGAGTTTTAATAACAAAAGAAATCAGCAACTTCTTATCTTTAGTTTCAGTTAAACAAGATTCATACATTTCTATACCTTGAATATTTTTTTCGGTGGTGTCTTCTTTTCCGTCCATCACAGGAATCAACATACTTGCCGTTTTTAACTCAAAATCCGCCATTTTGGTAGTTTCGTCAGACGAAATAAAGTCACTGTAACTTAATATTTTATGATAAGTATCATCAATTTCCTTACATAAATTTTCTACCACTATACCGGTAAAACTTCCTCCTAAATCTTTAACATCAAAAGTTTCTAAAATATTGTTTATATAGCTCATATATTTCAATAGCTCTCTTAATTTTACTTATACCTATCTCTTGTATTCTTCTATTTGGTCCTAATTTCCTTAAATTTTCCAACGAATCATATATATCACTTAACTTAAATTCCATTAACGCATAATTTGATACCTTAACACGTGCAGACGCACGAGTATGACATATTTATTAAAACTATCTTGGTAAAATAACTAACACTTAAAGTTCTTATTCATTTATCATCACGAACGACGGATAATTTATTTTAGAGAAAGTTCCGAAGCCGTTTATTGTCTCCTCTTATTTCAGATAAAATTTAGCATTATAACTAAGACTTTTCTAGGGTTGTCAGTTTCTTTTTTTTATATTATTATAGATTTTTATTTAAAAGTATTTTTTTTATTTACGCACTTCAACTATTAGCACTAATTATTTTATTTCTTGACATGTCCATATTTTATACCGCACTAACTTGTATGGCGCACGAACACTTCACTTTTTTTTTAGTTATTTTATTATAATATATTTTTAGATTTTTTATATTTACTTAGTGTTAGATTTTACCGCCTTACGTAAAAAAACGCCGTCGCGCTGGCCCCGTCAAGCTGTGTCATGACCCTGGTCATCGTGTCGCCTGTCTCTGCGTCCTGAAAGTCTCACCTGAATTCTTCGTATCATGTCTGCTCTTGTCTCGTTTGTAACCCATGCCTGGTGGCACTTTCTATTCTGCGTGTATAACAAGTATAATATACCGCATCCGCAAACCGAGACTATGACTGATAGAAGAATATTATTCATAGCCATGTGTGTAGAGGCGTCCACATTACCTCCATTGTCACCTCCTCCGTGCTGAGATATAACAGTCTCCTTATTTTCACAAATACACTTGGAACACTGTTTTCCCATTGTTGAAAATATTGAACGTTTCACGATCTTGTGTTGTCTCAGTATCACAAACACGCTTCGATTGCATCATGCTGCACGTTCAGTCCTAGCGTTCCCATAGAATTTTTGCTGACTACGCGACGCGACCACGCGGCGCCTACGCCTGGCAGGGTCGCCATGCGGTGGCGGGATTAAAAAAATAAAATCACGTCTTGCTTGCTAGAGAGTGCGTTTAATACTAATAAAATAAAGAGACATTACATAGGTGTAAACTACATATCTATTCATAGTATCTATCTATAGGTAAACGCTATGCTCATCCAAATAGTTTTGAGCATGCGTTCTGGAAAGGCAGGTCCCGCCATCTCCCGGAGGTGCCTCAGGAATGAGGATGGCTTACGGTCACCTATGTCTTCCTTTTCTAGGAGCCGACGGGCCTTCTCCTCATAGCTTTCTGAAAACTGTTTGATAAGTGCATTTTTGAGAACAGTGTATTGGTCCTTAAGGGGTGGAGAGGTAATGAGATCCGATACTTCGTCTGCCACTTTAGGTTTAAGGAAGGAGATAGCAGAATAAAATTTTGTATCCTCCTTTGTGATTCCTCCGATGTGAAATTGGGCTACAAGTGTGGCAAACCACAGTTTGGGTCTATCGGTCCAGAAGGGACTTACTTTGACAGCTACTCTATTTACAATACCTGCCCCAGCTGCGCCTGGGGTAGCATCAAAATAATTTTCACCTTCCACTGCCCAGACACCACCGGTTTTAGTTTCGGTATTATTGCTATTAGTTTCATCGCCATCCGCCATGCTTAAGGTAAGTATATACTAGTTTTCGAATAATTAGATTAATTAGCTAGGAATATTATTAAAATGTTGACCTTACTCCGGCCCTGTGCGGGCATGCAAATATTTCTGCAAAACTTATAATATAATGAAAACCTTACTCCGTAAGTTGATATGCAGTCAAATTGAAATTAAAATGAGTTAATAGTTTTAGTATTCATACAGAACAACACAGACAGACACACAAGAGGTAGGCATATTATGATATGTTATAGATTATCATTAGAAAATAAGTTGTAAGGTTAAGTAGGAATATCCAGGCACCATAAACACAGGAACAATGTCCAACACAGGCAGCACATGATGTCCACAAAATGCAGAAAACCAGCCACAAATGATTATCTTGTTAGTATGGATGCTTACAGTTTGTTGAGGTTACTTTCCTGGTCAAGGTCGATGAAACGCACAGTAGTTTCTGTGTCGGTGTAACCTGATGCGGCGCGCTCACACTGCGCTGTTTACACTGTTGTGCACCGAATTCGATGCCGGGCAGCGAGCTCCTAGCAACAAGGTCAGGTTTGAACCTGTTTTCATAGCACCGGCGCGGGCGCAGCTTTGAAAAATTCAGCGGGTCCACTTGCTCTCCGTGGTTGCGTTGCCACCAGCTTGCCGTTGCTGTATCGTTACGGCAGAAGCGGTGTCTCAAAGATTGAAATCCTAGCCGGTTTCAGTCTCTGCCAAGGTCGGATTTTCTTGCCTCGTCGGGCGTTACCATTTGTGGGACAGCACCCACGTGTATGACTCCAATCAGAAGGTGTTTTGTTGGCAAATGAAACGGCGGACGCCTTGTTGAATTCCAGTGTATTTTATGATAAGATACAATATATTTTACATGGAGAACAATGTAGTGGCTAATGGCGCCAGATATCAAATCTAATCAAGTGACTGTAGTCTGTCAGTGAAACATCAAATGAAAAGAACGTTCACTAATAATGTTATACTAATGTTTGGCTAACGCCACACCAGCATCGAACAAACCACTCATTTATGCCTAAAGTGTCCAGAAACATATTTTTACAAACTTGAAGTCTTTTATTGTCAATCGTGAAATAATAAGCGCGGCTTTAAGTTAGTTGAGAGTTTGGGTTTTTTGTAACTTTTTTTTCCTTTTTAATGACATGCGATCAAATGTACGACCTTCTCTGTTCCCAAGACATAGTTTTCCAAAAGGTGTTAAACAGTTTCTGCCGAGCATCTTGGTTAATGTTATCGCAAGCTCTTAGTTTGTATTTAATACAATATGAAGTAGTACAGGATGCCTTTATAGACCGCGCAGGTTTAATAACGTCTTGTTTTATTTTGAAGTTTGTGCCATTTAAGTTTTTTTTGCGTCTATATCCTAAATAGCTTTCTCCTTTCTCTCTTTTTTCTTTGCTTTCATTTCTCTGCCATAATTTTGGATCCGACAAAACTTTACTTTTGCGTTTCTTGTTTTTAGTTATATATCTCCATGATAAGGAATTTCGTCAGATCTAGTAGAATCTACTGTGATAATATCAGCTAATACGTTGTTTGATGAGGGCAGTGGTATAAATCTTTCACTTGGAGCCGATGAAATATGATCAATATGTAGAGAAGGTAACGGTTATAATTATAAGATTTGGTCAGGTTCGCCGTTATTTATTGCAGAAGATTCAACACTTGGTACAGGCAGTAATAACACAGAATTATCATGAAGTTCATTATCATCGGGTTTTACAGTTGTACAGTCAGGCAATGAAAAAACCACTGGAAGTTGTTCAGGATGAAGTAATGACACAGTGTTACCTGTGTATAATGAATTATGGACAAGATCTTTTGTTGTACAGGTAGGCACATTAGAAACTACTGGAGTTGGTGCAGGTTGAAGCAATGGCACAAAATCATCATGTGGTTCATTACCAATGGCCTTCTCGGTAGCACAGGAAGGCACAGAAGCATACACAAGAGGTGGTGCAGGGTGAAATAATTACACACAATTATTATTAGGGTCGTCATCAATAGTTTCTTTAGGTGTGCAGATAGACACCACAGTACTAGTATTCATATTATCGTGCTTTTCTTGAGGAGCTAGCTCTTTTGTTACGGTTAGTACGGGCTTTGGCAAAATCATAGAGCCTGCAGTAGGACTTTTTCTTTGCATGCAAGAACTTGAAAACGGTACAGTTGACACCACTGGAGTTGACAACATCATGTATTGATCACCGACTTTCTCCATTACAGGCATGTTTTCCAAATTAACTAATTCCAAATCTTCAATTCTGTTATCTAAAAGAATAAAAATAATGACGTTACTAACAAGATAATAAACTGTAAAATATTTAAATAAGCTGTTAACAGATACCCCAAACCAATGCAAATAAAGCTGTGAGAGGAAAAGTAGTCTGAAATTATAAATTTAGCTCCTACCTTCGGACTGTATTTTATTGCCTACATTCACTTTGACTGCTGGTGCTTGTTGCGATGTATTTGCATACACAAATGGTATGGTGTCTGTTGAAGTACTTGGACTGATACTGTCCGTCATATCTGGTAAAAGAATAAGACATGTATGGTTATATTTCTTCTTCTGGCGAGTGGGTATCGAGTCTATCGACCCGATGAACCCTGGTGTCAGAGTTGGTTAGGTATATTATAACAGCCACTGGCTATTGTGATTTATGTAAGCGTAAACATACTTACCAACTGTATTTTTCTTTTTGGCGGGAAATGTCTTCAGCTTTTTAATATTCTTTTTCCTTTTTTGTGTTATTTTAAGAAGGCCTGCTCTTTTAAACTCTTGAGCTAGATATTCATCTGAACTACTTTCAGACTCATCCATGTTTATGAATTCCAAATAACCTGTGATTGCAACATCACTCAATTAGTAAATTAAACGCACAAATACCGCACAACTAAGCTAGAAACACCGCTCAAGTAACTAACAGAATTTGTTGACGGTTTTCAGAATAAAACGTGTCTTAAAATGTAAAATACTACATAATAATCCATTTCTTACCTTTAATTATCTTTATTTATCACCATTTGCACACTTTTAACTCAATTGTACACAGTAAAACAGTAAAAACAGAGACAGCTCAACTCTTGTGCAAAACAGTATGGCGGACTGGCAACTTACGCGGTGTTGCATAGAAAAGTACATACGCGGTAATACACTTTTTTGAATAACGGCCTCTGATTGGCTGAAATATCTTCAAATAATTGGTTGAAAAATGCGCGCTTAAAATCTATATCCAATGGTATTCAAATGTCAAAACCGTCAAAAAATGACTTGCGCGGTGTTGTTTGCTAATCGACGATATTTATTAATCTGTGACTCGATTTGGATAATTTTCGATCAACATCAATATGATGTCCTATGTTTTTACAGCCTAGTTAAAAAAACTAAATAGTAACGAAATATGTACTTACTTTCATTCTTAAAAGACCACGACACTTGTTTTTTTTCCTCCCTGAGCACTCCCATACCATGAGACCAGGGGTTTTGTAATGTTTTTTTAATAACATATTAATGTCCCGCACGTAATAGCACTTTTCAACTATTTTTATTAATATAATAAATCCTATTTGATTCTTGGGAACTTCCACTAGCTTGTGGATCCGCCACAGATTTACAAACTAAAGGGAGATATGGCGCCTGGTCCTGACATAATGGGTTCGGATGTCCGCTCAAAAATATCACTACTACAAATATAGTGTTTTGACCGTTTTGACACTGAATAGGAACAATAGCAACGCACACTAAGAAGAAGCGGAAATGCAGAATCCTCATTGGACGTACTGTTAGTATAAAAACACACCACTACAGTGACAATAACTAGAACAGCTAGTGAGAGGTGTATCGATAATTTAATATCGATGTTGGTTTAAGTAATAATTTTAAGTACGTATGTTCTATAATAATATAATCTTTTCTTTTAATTTGCTATATCCGGTAAACCTACAACAGTTTACTAATTAGGTAGTTAATAAAACACATTTTTGCGATATTTTATTTTTTGGACACTTGGCGTTTTGATAATTTAGGTGCTGCGTGTTTTGTTAAAAAATGAAGCCTTACTTTTAAATACTTTTCCATTACACATTTTATTAGCAGAACTAAATGATTATCTAATGGTGACTGTTCGTACTGGTGGAACTCAATATTGGCGAAAATTTTCATACCAATAAACTGTGGTAAACATTTTGCCATAAGTTTTAGACTAATATTTTTTGTATTAACAACTATTTTGTTGTCAGAAAGCACAAGCGATTTTATTGCTGCTTCTGTTTGTTTACAAATGGTAACAACATCGTTAGCTGGGTAAATAAGCCCACCTTTGTCTTTGAGTTTTATAAAATCAAAATGTTTCTTTGTGTTGTCATCTGAAATTAGAGCTCCTATACAAGTATCGCATTTTAGTGATTTTATAAGAGAATGGACAACAAAACCTGCAATGTATGTTATCACTTGTAAATGTTTCCATTACTTTGGCTATTTCTTCTTCGAACACTGCCATCTCATATAATGCACTTATATCATCTTCACACCCATCTTGCAAGCATGGATTTGTGGTGACATTAATATGTTGTACAGTTGACGAACATGTTAAAATACCAATATGTTCTATTGATCTGCAGTTCCCGTTGTCAAAGTCAGCTAACTCCGTTTTTACTAGCAGGTTTTTATAAACAGCTTGAAACTGTCGGGCGGTTGGATTGGTATTACAGCCACCGTGGGAGCGAATCTGACCAAAGAGCAATTCCAAATGATCCTGACTCACTTTATAAGTAGGAAAATATTTAAGAGCCTTGCTTACCTCAACTAATTGCATGTATAACTCTTTTAAACTTTTAATACATGCTAAAAACCCAACAAACCCGGTTTTTCTGCTCGATTGAACAAGTTTTGTGCCATTTGTCAATTTGAGGTTTGATAAGTAAAGTTCTGTAGCCGATAAGAACTCAAATATTTTTTTTTTATTATGAGGATTTAATGGTTTCTTGTAATGAAGCTGTGCCATGTGACTAGAGTTAAATACGTCGAACAAATTGTTGATAGTTTTTAAAAATACAGCTGTACCTTTAACGTCTTGCAGTCCAGGAATATTTATTTGAGCACAGAAATTAAGAGCATCAGCTACACTATTACTGAACAGTCGAGAGGCCAAGCGGACTTTCATTTTCTGGTTTTTAAAATAAACATGTCCTTTTCTTAGCTTATTTGCAAGATGAAATTTTTCATTGTCTTGAACTTTATTTAATCTTATGAGATGATCCCATTTAGCATGTTTCCCTTCTTGGTCTACAAAAATACAATTCGCTTCAAATGCATTTCGCAATAATTTTAGCATATGGCATGGGTCTGGAAATATGTAAACTGGTTTACCCGTAATGGGATGATTAAAATTTGTTTTCAAATCGGTATCAAAAGAACATCCCAGTTCCTTTGCCATGGTCATATTTGCAGGGCAGCCGTCAAATGTGAGCGATGTTATTTCTACGCCAGTTTCATGAAGGAGCTCTAAACATTGATTGACTAAACTAGCACGTTGCTCCCCTGTGACACCATCAACAAAAAAATAACCAACGGGTACTTTCCACGTTCCATTAATAGCAGTTACTAAAAATACAAGTGCTTCTTTGGCTTCAGGCACGTAGGAAAGTAACGTGAAGTCTTTGGTAAAGCCATACAATGAGCTGCCTGGTTCCCTTCTTTTGTCCAGCAAAAACTCAGGTGGAATCTCCCTTTTATTCTTTTTCAGAGTTCCCAGGTAAGTCAACTTCTTGTTTTTCAGAAGCTCCATCAGTTGAATGGAACTGAACCAGTTGTCCGCCGTAATATTTCTGTTGCTGTTTTCGATAGGTTTCGATAGTCGGATAACGGATTGAGTAGGAACTCCAAGATTTTTCTCAGCAGGTGGCAGGCCATCTCCATCAGAACCTTTACCAGTATAAATGTATGCATTGTATGTATAGTACGTTTCAGCATCAGACAAAACCAGAACTTTAATCCCATACTTAGCGGGTTTGTTAGGCATATATATAACAAACTTGCACCTTCCCCTGAACGGTATAAGCATTTTATCAATGCAGATGTTTGGTCCTGGTACATAGCTTTGTTGAGAGTTCGAAACAAATTTGTCAAATAACCATGATATAGCTGCTAATCGATCTGACTTCAAACGTTCTTGGCGATCGGTTCCATTGTCAAATCTCAAGCAGTTGACTAATGTGCAGAATCGGTATTTAGACATCACACAGCGGAAAATTTCGTGCCCGGTACCATCTGTAGCAAATAAGTAGTTAGCGTCTGCGTCATTGCATTTGAATACTGAGCTGTAGTACAAGAGGCCAAACAAACTTCGCATTTCAGTCTCGTTTGTATCTTTGAGTTCCTGCCTGTCTGTGTTACGGAAACGTTCTCGATAGGTTTGTAATTTTTGGTTGGTGTACAATACAACAGTCTCTAGCATTTGGGAGTCAAAAATTTAGGACCAGATTTCCTCAAAACTTCTGAAAACAAGCTCCTCTGTTGACCGAGATACGTGAATGATATTATGTGCTGGAGTTCTACTTGACCTCGCTATTTCCTTCTTAGACCATAAATATCCGTTTTTTCCAGTGTAGCTTGGACCGACTATCAAGGCTCTCGGGCTATCCCGAGATCTTTATCTCGGGATCACCCGAGAAACTTAGAGTTAAAATCGCTGTCACTCGATTGGGCATTCTCTTCCTCAAGTTCTTGTACCTCTTGCTGTCCATTTCCTTCCACATAATTAGGATCTTCAACCGAATCATCAAAGTCACTAAACTCTAATTCTTCTTCCAATTCTTCAAGCCATTGCTCAATCTGCATATCTTGGTTTATATACTTTCCACTCACGTCTCGTTTTGGTGGCCTACCGTCTTTACTTTGACTCGCCATCTAAAAAAAAAATACGAATATGACGACTTTAGCGATTTAAATGTGAGGCTGTGTCTGAAAGACACTATGGTAGTATTATTATTTACTGACATAACGTCTGACAGACAATATGTATTAAAAAAGTTATTGGTGAGGCGACGTCTATCAGAATCAACGTTTATTGCTGTACTTACGTCTGTGATACACCAGATGCTTGTAACTCCAAACGTGTGCACCGCGCGGGCCCCCGCGTCTTACTGACCGTTAGCGCGAGGCGTTATGGGAAGGTACTGAGCGAGACAGAGCTATATCACGCCACGTTGCGAACGTTTTTTGTGTTCGGTGGTGTCCGACAGACTACCACCTCAGTAGCAGAAGGTTAATAGTATTTTTATGATTTTATGTAAATATAAGACGTACAGCAAGGAAGAATAAACATTAAAATTCCATATACCTAAATTATTGCTCGTCACTTTATGAATAAATATACGTATGTATCAATTACTATTAGGTACCTACTAATTCGTCTGATGCGAAATGCGAAGGGGGCAGATGAAACAAACGGCCGCTGGGTTGGCAAACGCCACCTATTAGTGCCAACGGCCACCCGGGTGCCGGGCTCAGAAGGGCTCGTTGGGAATAAAGGCACATGCCCTGGCCTCTTTTCTAATCCTGGCGCCGAGTACCTATAAAGCAAACACAAGCAAACATATAACCCGTGGTCCAAATTAAATAAAAAACTTTGATTAGTGCAAGCCGCAAACAAGCATAATTGTTGGTTATTGAAGTAATAAAACAATTAATAAATCTTATTTATTGATTTGTATCGGACATGACAGTTTACAAGCTAAGGTGATGATTAAATTAACACAAACACACTCATAGCGCCCTTTGAGATTCCTTGTATATCCGTAGACATATACACAAACATGCACAAAGAACACTCAGACCCGAGAACGCATATTTAATTAAATTCATCAATCAAATATCTGCCCCATCCAGGAATCGAACCCGGAACCTTTGCGTAGTAGGCAGATGCTAGTAGTCCACTACGCTGTATCGGTTATTAAAACTAAAAATATGCATTTGCAAGCTTAAATCACGCATAACAGTTTGGAGACTAAACCGCTCGACAGTTTACGTTCGGAAACTTAAAAATTCTTATCTGAGGAACAGGGAGGATCTTCGTTTTCAAAATGTGTGCTAGGTATGACAAGCTTTAAAACGAGCTGTGGAAACTAACGGATAAGTGGAAAAAGGTAAAAAAAAACACGTTAATTGGCAAGGCGCTTAATAAATATTTCATGTCATGTAGGTTAGTAAGAAATAAACCTTGAAGCAGATAAATACAAACGTAGTAATTTTTAATACCCGATAAATTCATGATCTCACGGTAGAATAGCAGAACCAGCAGATATCTTAAAATAAATATTTTATTATTAATAAAAGAAGTACCTACTTAAAACCTATTTTACGAAATCACAAAATTTAACACGATGATCACTCTATAGATATAGCTCTGATGAACCTCAACCTGACTACATCCCTGGTTTTCTGTACTGTCAGAATATAATTATTATTATAGATCGCGCAGAAATAGTTGGCCGCGCCTTAGGTGGCGACAGGGGTAAGGCGTCCATTACACGCTCATGCAAGCGACAGTCAATTCCATCATTCATGAATTACGTTTGACTGATGGTGATTGACGAACTGACGAATGGTATTATACGGTCACTCATTCCTTGTCAGTGTCTTGCAGTGTGACCATATGTGGCAGGATCCTGCCTTTTTGGCAGTTTTAGTCCTTTATTTTACTCTCTGGCACTTTAGTTTGACGTTTAGAAATCTGGCAGTATTTGGCAGGATATAGCAATATAAGCTGGCAGATTTGGCAGTACAGCCGCTAAAGACTATAAAAAGAGTAGGGGGCAGTATCGAGAAAGGAAGAAATAGTCAGTAAGTAGGAATTTTAAAATGCCTATGGCAACACTAACGCAAAGACCTTTGGTTCGGGGATTTCCCGTAACATATCTAGTTGGATTTGTAGTTCATTCCATTGTAAACCTTAAAGTGCTGAGCAAAATGTTTATAATATAATATCGTTGTGTGTCAGTTGTTTTTGTTTTGTTTTTCTAATTAGTCGGACTAGAAAAACTGTCGGAGTCACAATTTCGTTTCTGAATTTCGTGTGGTTTGAATGTTTTCCATTCCTGATTTATCATGAAACGTAAATATGAACGATTATATCGTGTAGAGTGGGAGCAGGATCCATCACTTTCGTCCTGGATAACAAAAGCGAAAGATGAAGATGTTGCATGGTGTAAAGCATGTAACACTACGTTGGTGCCTAGATTGTCTATCATAAAAGAACATGCAACCACTACTAAGCACAAGAAGAACATGATCGGATACAGTGGGCAGTCATCGGTGACTACCTATACATTTTTACATTTAACAGGAAAATTGTATACATACTATACAGACAATTAAAACTTGACAAAGATGTTAGTGATTTATTAGAATCTGGTGGAAGTAACGCAAAGCCAATTACAAATGTTGATAAATTTTGGGGTGCCATTGGTAAAATCCGAAATTCAAATGGAGACTTAAAATACGTAAATGTTTCTAATTTTGTAAAAGGTGTGTTGTGTTTGCCAATGTCGAATGCCGCTTGTGAAAGGATATTCTCGCAAATCAACCTTATAAAAACAAAAACGCGGAATAGATTTATTAATGAACATGTCGCCGCTATTTTACATGTTAAACAGGGCATCAGTGAACATGGTGACTGCGTTTAATTCCAGCCAACTAAAGAAATGATAAAACAAATGAGAAAAGCGATGTATAAAAAAAGTGATGAACAAGAATACGATACTAATACGAACGTATAATTTAATTTAATTAACCTTTTGACTTTAACATCAATTATTTTAAATAAAACTTCAAAAAATTATGTGTCTATTTATTTTAATTTTTTAAAATATATTGGCATTATTTCGGCATTTTTTGCTTTAGAGTTTGGCAGGATTTGTCAGTTTTCTTGCCTAATGTGGGGCAGGATCTCTAATTTAAAGTTGGTCACACTGGTTTCTTGTCAGTCAAAGCCAAAATTTTCGAAGGGTTACACGTTTCCACTCGTAAAAATGGACGTCAATAAACGGAAAGCCTGCATTGCTATTATAATGTCAATGATATCCAAAAAACGAAGAAGGAAAAGGAAGCATTGGGTCAAGAGTTGGCTTTTAAAAAGAGATTTTTATACCCACTTAAATTTACTAGCCGACATACGGAGTTCAGAAGAGGACGATTATGCAAATTATTTTCGCATGAAATATGCGTGTTTTGACAACCTTTTGGAGCTGGTGACACCGTACTTAAAAAAACAAGACACATGTATGCGAAAAGCAATAACTCCCGAAGAAAAACTGGCAGTGACTTTGCGATATCTTGCAACTGGTAGAAATATTGAAGACATAAAATTTTCAGTGATTATGTCACCAGCTTCTATTAGTAAAGCAATTATGGATACGTGTCGAGCACTTATTTATGTTCTTCAGGATTACATGAAGGTAAGAAAAAAAAACATTTAAATTTATAATGATTATTTATTCAAAAATCATTTAAGTTTATAATGATTATTTATTCGTGTTTGTGACTATATTTTTTATTTAAATTGTGAGAACAGTGAATGTATATCCTGATAATTTGTTGAAGACTGGGTAGAATTTTCTGGGATATGTAGAACGTATTCAGTGTAATGAGATATTGGAGATTGGTGATCATAAAGATGATTGGTTCGGATTTCTTCTCGTCGGCCGCGAAGCGGCCGGCGGGGAGACGCCATCGAGGCAGGGCCTCCTGGGCGTGGTCTCGTACCGCTGCCTGTAACAACAGGCAGGTCATTGGGGCGCTTGTAGCTTGGTGTCTAGTCCGGGTGCACAGGAGAGTGGCGAGATCAAGCCAGCCGGGTGATTCCCCATGGGGGAGGCCCAGCTAGCGACCTCAAGCTCACAGCGGCTCGCTCGTCCTGG
Source organism: Scrobipalpa costella (assembly GCA_949820665.1). Lineage (NCBI taxonomy): Eukaryota > Metazoa > Arthropoda > Insecta > Lepidoptera > Gelechiidae > Scrobipalpa > Scrobipalpa costella. The sequence continues at coordinate 12,356,963 of OX463309.1, forward strand.
GGTCAGTCCTTGAATCTGGCCCACGATCCTGACTACTCGACGTGGAGTAGTGGATGAGGGCAGGCAGTGTATTGGCCGCGTCAGCGCTGCATTGCAGCACCACCCTGAGCAGCCATCTGTAGGGGTCTGAGGTCCTCCAGAGCGGCCGGCTGGCCGGTCATGGAGGAAAGAACCTTCAGGCCCCTCTCGATTATACTGGTGGCATCGTCGCCGATGCGGATTGCCACCAGGACTTCCGTGAGGATCCTAACCGCCTCTGTTAGGACCCTGTCCCTTTCTGGGACGGCTGCTCGTTGGCTCTTTTGACTTGGAGCCCGCTGGTGTTTCGGCATCTCCCCCTGAGAATAACCTGAGGGGCGCCGACCACTTCCAGTGGGCCCGTGGGTGGCTTGCGACGCGGCTGGTCCGGTTTTCCCGCGTCATTTTGAGGAGCGGCTTGCTTTCTCCGTCTCCTCGGCCTGCTCTTCCGCTTCGTCTCGCCGGCTGGGTCGTTGGTGGCCGCCATGAGAGTGGTCGCCGCGTTCGACTCTCCCTGCGATGCCGCCTCCTTCCTTTTCGGCTCGACGGGCTTCGTGAGGGGCGCTGTGCCCGCTCTCTTGTTCCGCACTTCGCGGCGGAGCACGGAGCAATCGAGACTGTTGGCGGGGTGGGGTCCGCCACAGTTTGCGCACGTTGCGGCCGTTCTGGGCCGCTGACCTCATATCCCTTGTCTTCGGCGTCTTCAAGCAGGCGTGAGCCGACTCTGTTGATGATGGATGAATGCCAGGCTGTATGTTTAGCATTCCAGTCTCCCGCTGCAATTGTGGGGAGAGGGGAGTCCAGGATGGTGTGGACGTCGTCCAACTGGATGGTTTTCGTTGGTGGGCGGTACGTAGCGAAGACCCTCGTTTGCGTGTTGCCCACTTGAAGCTCTATGCTGAATGCGTACATAGCTCTGAGATGCAGAGTCGGGATTTGCTGATGCACGATGTTCCGCCTTACTATTACGGCCAGCCCCCGGTATGCACGGTGCTCGCTTTGCTCGTCTTGGCGGTAGATGAAGTAGCCCGGGAATTTGGGCTGCTCCTTTGGACTCAGCATGGTCTCAGAGACCAAAGCCACATCTATATTTTGTTCTCGCAGGATTTGCTTGAACAACCGGACCCTTGGTTTGAGGCCGGTGGCGTTCCAGTGTAGAAGTCTCATTGTGTCCATCATTGTGGTGCTTGAAGAATCTTGGCCATCCCTTGCAGAATAACGGGCACTGGATCTGCGCCCGTGCGTACTGCTGTCAACACCTCTTGTAATATGGTGATGGCAGTGTCGATCACCTGAAGTCTTGCTTGGCTAGGTGGTGGTGGTATTCTTTGGGCTGCGTCCTTCTGGGAGGTGGTTTCAGACTTCTTCTCCTTGGACTGAGGGGCTTGCGGTTGAGCGCTAGGAGCCGATGGAGTCTTGCGCTTCCTGCTGCTCTTCCTGCGGGGTTCCTTGCGCTTTTCGTGCGCGAGGTTTCCTCCCCTGGGGATGGGGGCGTTTGCCGGCGCCATCAAGTTGGAGTCGGCGTTTTCTTCCACGTTCTGGTCGCGGGCAGGAGGCGGTCTCTCTATTCTTTTAGAGACTTGTGTAAAGGCAGCAGTGCCAGCTCTTTTATTTCTTGCCTCTCTGCGCAAGACAGGACACGCCGGGCTGTTCGCGGTGTGTGCGCCTTTACAGTTTGCGCAGGTGGGCGGAAGGTCTAGGGAGCGCTCGCAGTCCTTTGCCGCGTGTGGCTCGCCGCAGCGGACGCAGGCGATTTGTCGGTGGCAGCAATGCGAGGAGTGACGGTACCCTTAGCATCTGTGACACTGTGGGATGCCTCTTTTCCCTCTCCAGTCCTCGATTTTTATTCCGGGCATGTAGAGGATCTCCGAAATATCGTAGATCTTCGATGGGGAGTCAGTGGGGCGTTCGATTTCCGCGAAGAAGATACACCCAGGTCTTCCTTGGCGAGCCTTGATGGATCGAACGTAGTTTGCCTTGATCCCTTGGGCGATTAGGTCTTCCTTGATTGCCTCCGGGTCGGTGTCAGCGGGAAGGCCTCGGATCGCAACTTTCAGCGTCCTTAGCTGGACGAGAGTGTAGGCGAACCAACTGATCTGGTCCTTTAGTTCTTCTTCCAGGTTCGACAGGTATTCCTGGATCAGGCGGAATTCTTCGTCATCGGCGGATATAATCCGTATGCCTTTCCCATAAGGTCTAGCATTGACCGTTCTGCCCAGCTTCTCTTTTAGCGCTCGGAGGTGGGTAGACCAGTTTGGTATTTTTTCCACGACGATTGGAGGGTACCTTGGTTTCTTTTTGTTAGCGGCCGGAAGTGTCGCTGCTGCGTCTTGCTGCTGCGACGACGATGGCGGTGGCGGTGGCATTTGCGAGGTTGATGGTGCCGGGTTTGCCCTTGCGGTGTCGGCATAGGATTGCGGAGGCGGGGATTTGTCAGCTTCATCGGTTGCTGCGCTTCTATTTAGGCGAGGATCGCGTACTTGGTACGGAAGTAGCATTTCTTGGCAGAAGCGTTTGGCTGCGGAGGTCTCTTCTCCCTCCTCATTTACATCTGGGCTTCTCTGTCTACGCGTCTGGTAGATGTTGGGTAACACGGCGGGCATGATGGGTGCTGAGGCCGCAGCGATAACCTCTTTCATTTCCTCTTCCGTGGGTCGAGTGTTTGGCAGCGTCTTTTCTTTGTCGACCAAATACATCGCCAGGTGTTGCAGAAGCCCCCGCGAAACGTATCCTGATGTGCGAAGGCGTTCGCACATCAAAACGTCGAATTCATATTCGGTACGCGGCGATTTCCGCGCCACGTTGGCGGGGCTAAGGCTTTCGTTGGACTCGTCGTCAGTCTGGCGGCTTACATTGGGCGAACTCGAGTCTGAGCGGTGTCTCGGGTCGTCCGCGGAGCGCGCGCGGTCTTCGGGTGGGTGGTTGTCACTCATGGTGCCGATAATCCAAGGAGTATCGACGGGGAAAGAGATCGGTTCGCGACCGTAGTGAACATCGCCGTATGGCCAAACACCGTGGGCCTAGACCGGGGATTCCCGCTGGTGGGAGGTCCGGCTTCGGATCGGGCGTGGGCCGGCTTTGCACACCTTGGCTGCACCGAGGGTAGGTGGTCCCCGCCGCACTAAGTAATGCGGGTAGTTTTGGAAAAAAAAAATCCTCACGAGAAACTGTCCAACAACTTGAGGGTAGTCTAACAGTCCGCGCGAACGATCGTAGCAGCGCTAATGATGATTGGAACTTATAATTTGTTGTGAAATAGGAGCAGAAGTTGGAGGGGGAGATGTCAATGAATAAATATTAGATGAGGAATATTGTGAAAGTATAGGTCTGGTTACCGGAAGAGTTTGTTGTGGATTGGTTTGTTGTGAAATAGGAGGAGTTTGGGTTACTACTATTTGTTGTGGTGCAGGTGACGGAGGAGGAGGAGGGGGAGATGCCAATGAAGAAGATAAGGCATATTGTGAAATAGGAGGAGGAGTTAGTACTATTTGTTGTGGTGCATGTGACGGAGGAGGAGGGGGAGATGTTAATGTAGAATTATTAGGAGAAGGGGAGGACCAATATGAATACGGACTGAAGTTTTGTGTAGTATTGCAAGTCATTTCATGAGGGAAAGATGGAGGATCATTAATTCTTACGGAATTCTTGTTTAAATTTCCGAGCTCTGCTTAAAATAAAATATCATTAATTGCTGTTTTTGCGTAAAGTCGTTGAATCGGGTCTAGTCTGTGTAATGTATTGGACCATTCCAGTGCAATAGGATTGGATAAATTTGTTTGTTGATTAGTGTTAGTACATGGTTCACTCAAATATTGGCAGGCACGATTCAGCAACTCGTTATGATTAATCTTTTTCTTTTTAGTTGTTGAAGAAACCAATGGCTTAGAAACTGATGAAATTCATGAAAATGACTGTTCTTGAGTGTCTTCTCTGGTTTGTTGACCACTTTGTTGGGCCGGTTGGGAATCCTGTTCAGTGTCTGTTGCTGTATGCTGCTGTACCTAAAAAAATAATCTTACATTATTTAGACTATAGTGACTCTTTTAAGCATTAAAATTATTGTTATTAATTTCAGATGTCAGAAGAAGAGTGGCAAGCTATTGCAAGAGATTTCGGTGAAAAATATCAGTTTTGGAATTGTGTGGGCGCTCTTGATGGTAAACATGTTTCTATTAAAAACCATCACATTCTGGATCACTGTATTATAACTACAAAGGTTATTTTAGCATCGTGCTCATGGCATTGGCAAATGCAAGAAAAGAATTTATTATGATCGATGTGGGTGCAAATAGCCGAGTCTCTGATGGTGGTGTATTATTCTATACAAAATTCTGGGAATTGTATCAGCAAGGAAACCTGAATTTGCCCGAAGCGACAGCATTACCCGATACGTCGCATACTTTCCCATATGTATTCATAGCAGACGAAGCTTTTGCATTGGGTCCAAATCTCATGAAGCCCTATCCTCAAAATGCTTGTAATAACGATAGGAAAACATTCAATTACAGACTCTCTCGTGCCCGTTCTGTTATCGAATGTACATTTGGGATCCTTCGAACAAAATTTGGGGTTTTTCAGAAAAATATTGAATTCTAGCCCAGTAAAGCTGCTTTGATAGTAGCCACGTGTTGCTATTTACACAATTACTTGATTAAAGAATCACCGAAGATCTAGTTGGAATATTGAAAAACAAAACAGTGAGCAATTGTTACATTTAAAAAGTCTAAAGCCTGCGACATTTTGATTTGGGCTTCATCTATGTTTGTGTTTACTCTTTTCTTTGCTTTATTTGGCCTGGTTTGTAATTGTGGTGGCGATGGGATGGACGAAGTGATTGGCTGTAATGATGATGGAGGTGGCATTTCGATATCTTGTTGAGATTGTATTGGCGCCTCTTCAGATGGCGATGGGATGGACGAAGTGCTTTGCTGTGATGGTGATGGTGCCTGTTCACTATGTAATTCCTGAAAAAAAAATACTTTTATTGTTTCAGTTACCACAAACACCAGCGGAATGGTTACCTATAGAAAATGGATTTAATAACAAGTTTCCACAGTGTGTCGGAGCTATAGATGGGAAGCATATTGTAATTCATTGCCCAGCACACAGTGGCTCACAATATTATAATTATAAGCAGACATACAGCATTGTACTAATGGCTTTAGTAGTAGCCGTCGGTCTGCCTTAAAAAGTTTTCCGAAAAATAAGATTTCTGCATGGGCTCGCTACGCTCGCATTATTCTAAAAACACTCTTGATCTGTATAAGGACTGACTTGGACACATTCGGTCTGCCTTAAAAAGTTTTCCGATCCATCAGCTTTTTGCCCTAAGTCTGTCCGACATCAAAAGATTTTTTTATATTTATTTTTGGGAATAAAGAACACAACAATATTAAATAATATTTTTTATATTTTGTAAACCTATTTTACACACTCAATCATACTTAAAAATGGATCTTTCTTATTTCTCTGCACCCAACGCCTCCATAAATACTCACTCCACTATTACATCTCCAAAATCTTCCGGGTGATTGTAATTATCTTTTCTAAAAATCTTTTCACCACTCTCCATTGGGACTCAATGCGTTTGCCCGTCTGGGGCAACAAATGGGTTTTCAGGGTCCGAATGGTTGACTTTTTTGTGTATATAGCCATGTTGCCCCAGACAATCATAGGCCCGCCAATAATCTGTATGAATTATTGACTCTTCGGCAACATGTTTTTTTATCAGTGGCACCAGGGAATTCGCATACCTATCATTGTCACTGCAGACTTCTAAGCGAAGGTCCTCGCTTCCATCCTCCACCATGCCGAGGACCCAGTGGCCCTCAACTCGACGTCCTACAACAAAAACAAAATATTAGGTATTCATCTAATAAATTTTCATCTAGGAATTTTTACAAGTAATGCAAAAAAAGAACAGAAAATAACAAAAAACAAAAAATTACCTTTATTGTATTTCCTCTTTCCAAATTTACTCTCGTCTATCTGGACCACTTTGTTAGGGCCACCGATTTTGATGGTCCAACTGGTATATAACTACTGTCTCCCGACAGTAGTTGTACCAGTCGGCTATAGTGGCCATGGAGAGGCAGCCAACACGACTCTTTTCAGGGTCTTCATATATCACTTGTTCATAGCTCCAGCGATGGGCGAAGCAATACATCAGATAAAAGATCCTGGGCATGGATATCTTTACGTTTTCAAACCACGTGCCGTTGCCTCGAGCAATCCTCGATCTGGATCGGCTTTAGGGTTCTCAAGTACTAATACTTACTTTGGTACTTTTCTCGTTCGCATTCGTGTAACATTAAAATACCCAAGCTCCGTGCCTTCGCTCACTGCGCCTACCCCTTGTGTAGCTGCTGGACGAGCGCCGTTGAGACGCAGCCTACCCCGCACCGCTTTGACGCACCACCGCATACCCGTTCGCAGGGCGCCTAAGCCGGGCCTCCTTCAAGGTATACCCCCCGGCTGGGTTGCACGCGCAAGGGAAGTGCTGGTGTGGCAAGCAGAGGAGCTTGCTGATCCCCGCCGTCCGGCACTACAGCCAAACAGCCCTTTTTAGGGCTACCCACATCTCAAATAATTTTTCTCGATCTACCCCCGGGCTATTTTTGGGATTTTTTGTGATACCCTCGGGTGTCACAAAATTTTTCAGAACTACCCTCGGGTGGATTTGGAAAAATTATTTCCGGCAGCACTCTACCCACTCGTCCCTGAAGCACTGTGAACTACCCACACCTCCCGAAAATTAATTTCGGGGGGTGTGTCGGGTTTGCGGAGCCACTCAGGATGCGTGGGAAGAGGGTGCAAGGGCATCGCCCGAACCCGCCGCCACCACCGCCGCAGAGCACGCAGTCGACTGCAGTGCCGCCGCGCCGCCCCGCCTCCGGTCGCCCCGACAGGCTCGCCGGGGACATCACGGTCCGCGACCTTTTTACGCCGGACAACACCCGCACCGCCGCCGCCGTCGTCGAGTTCGGTATCGGTTCGCGAGCACCGCCTCCGCTGGAGCAACGCGACCCGCGACGCCGCCTCGGCGACCCGAGCGCGCCGCGATTTAATGTCCGCGCCGCGCCGCGACCATACGAGGCAGAGTTCCCGCCTCTGCACTCCGCGACCGCAACCGCGCCTCTGCGCGACGCGACCGCAACCACGCCTCTGCGCGACGCGACCGCAACCGCGCCTCTGCGCGACGCGACCTCAACCGCGCCCCTGCGCGACGCGTGCGCCTGCACGCGCAGCAACCGCGCCTCTGCGCGACGCGACCGCGCCCCTGCGCGACGTGACTGCGCCGTTTGCCCTAACCAGGGAAAACTTGGAGGCCTTAAACAAGGTACTCCAAGCCGACCCACCCGGACTCACAGTAAGGGAGACCGCGCCACTGCGCGACTCCCCCCCCGTCCCCCGCGCCGGTCATTGACCTGGAGTCGTCGGTCATCGGAGCGGTCACGTCACCGCGCGGCGTGACCGAACCGACCGTGCCGGCCCGCGCTCCCACGCCCGGCACGACCGCGCCACAGCGCGACGTTGCCCCCGCGACCGACTACTTTGAGCTGGGATTCGACTAAGAAGAATTCTAGCTCACTGATAGCTACGCCCCTGAGGCCACCGACAGGGATATGCCGGAGCTCCTGGAGGAACTGTTCGGAGCCGGCAGCCAGATCCGCCCGCGGCCAGAGTCGTTCGATACGACAGCCGCGGGAGACGAGAAAAGGCCCAGAATAGGGCCATCGCCTCCCCAGGTGAACCTGCGCCCCGCCAAGCAAGGCGGCTGGGTGAACCGCTCCCTGGGAGTGCTGGGAACGGCATTCCCAACGATGCCCAGACCGGCAACCCCACCCTTTCCCCTGTCGGTGGGAAACCAATCGGCAGCGGCAGCTCTGCCTAGCCAGGGCCAACAACGACGTGGCAGCCAGGAGAAGAAGGATGCCCTCTCCTCCCAGCACCTCTCGCTACACTCCTCTACCTCGTACGCAGACTTCGCGACACAAGGTAGAGGAGCCTCCTCCCCGACGCACCAGAGAGTGGAGCAGGGGAGAGTATCAAGCCCGCAGAAGGCAGCCCCCTCCACCTCTTCCCCTCAGCGCGAGAGCGCCCTAGACGCCCCTGCCGAGGATGCCCAGACCGGCAGCGAGCAGGGCAGGGACCAGCCCGAAGCCCAAGCCCAGGGCAGAGAAGGGGGGAAAAAGTACCCCCCAATAGTGGTGGAGAAACTACCCAATTGGACCCGGCACCTTGCTGCAATACGGCAGTTGCTCGGGTTCACCCCCAATGCCAGGGCGTTCGGAACAGGACTCCGCTTCATTCCGAAGTCGGCGGAGGAGTTCCGAACGACCCAAAGGTATCTCATCGACGCCAAGAAGGCTGAGCCGGGGATGGAATTCTACTGTTACACCCCGGCCGCTGAACTGCCGACCAAGGTCGCGCTGAGGGGACTCCCGCGCGACACCGAAATAGGGGAGATTTCGGCTGAGCTGGCTGCCATGGGGCTCAAGCTCCGCCACGGCCGAACGATCCCACCCAGGCGAGGAAGACCCGGATGCATCTTCTTCCTCGAGCTTGAGCCCGCCACCAAGGAGGAACTGGAGGCCCTGAACGGAACTCCTGAACCTGCCGGGAGTGACGTTTGAGGCATGGAGGAACAGGGCCGGCCCGGCGCAATGCCACCGATGCCAAGGATTCGGGCATGCGTCGGCCAACTGCTTCAGGGAGCAGAAGTGCGTGCGCTGCGCGGGGGACCACGCCGCGGGCACCTGCACCAGGAGCAGGGAGCTCCAGCCTACGTTTGCGAACTGCGGGAAGTCGCACACCGCCAATGACCGCCGATGCCCAGTGCTGAGGCGCGAGGCAAGGCTAAGGGGACAGAAGATCCCCCCCCCCGCTCCCCAATGCCCCCGCGGGGGGTGAGGCGAGACGGCGCCAGGCGCCAATGCCGCGAGCGGCAGAGATCCAGGCCCTACCCTCACCACCCAGACGACAAACACAAGGCCCCCCCACCACCCTGGCCCCGGAGGCCAACCCACCGGTCGAAAGAGGCGCGACCGCTGGGAGGCGCAGAAGGCGCAATAGGGGTGGGAAGCGCAGAGCGGCGCAAGCGCAGCGCCAGGAAGAAAAACGACAGGGAAAACAGACAGAGCAGCCACTCGAAGAGCTGCACATCACCCCTCCTCCCCTGGAATTCGCCGACTTCGCCAGCGACGATGTCGTTCATATGAGAACGACCAGCCGGCCGCAAGTCAGGCCAACCAAGCCCACCAAGACGACCCACCAGACCCAGAGGCTGCCTGACAAGCGGACGGCAAACTTGCTACGCCGATTCGGCAGGATATTAAACGACATCGCGTTGGCAGTGGAGACGGGGGATAATATCGACCCGATCGTCTCCCGCGGATTCCAGGACCTAGTACATGACCTGTAGAATGGGGCTGCGGATCATGTACTGGAACCCAGGAGGGGTGCGTGAGCACCTCTTCGACCTGCGCATGGTGGCCCAGCAGCAGGACATTGCTGTCATCCTGCTGGGCGAGACGAAGCTGGCCCCGGACGTGGAGTTTCGAGTGCCAAACTACTTCGTGTATCGTCGCGACGAGGTCTCCCGGGCCGGCCCATACCGCGGTACAGCGGTGCTGGTCCGGAGGGATCTAATACACGAAGAGTTGGACCTACCGGCATTTGAAACAACCAGGAGTATCGGGGTCAGACTCCGAGTGGCGGGAGCGGAGGTGCGCCTCTTCGCCGCGTATCGCCCGCCCTACGACCGCACACCACTCATCCCGGCCGACTTCCACACGGTGTTCAACGGCGAGCCGACGCTGTTAGCAGGGGACCTGAACGCCAAACACCCGGCTTGGAATTCGTGTTCCACGAACAGAGCCGGGAGGACCCTGCTGAAGGACGCGGAGGACACCGGATACACCGTGCTGGGACCAAGCGAGCCGACCCACGTGCCCACCAACGCATCCCAGAGGCCCAACGTGCTGGACATAGTGCTGCACAAGGACCTGCACTGCCCAGTCCACGTGGAGGTCCTGTACGACCTCCACACCCAACATCTGCCATGGCTCTCCAGCGCCAGGGACTTCGGAGGAAAGTGGACTGGCAGGCTTACCGTGCAGCACTAGAGGACCTGGACATCGAGGGTCCTCTGTCCACGGCGGAGGAGGTGGAGCAGGCTGCGCTTGCGGTGAAGGCGCGACTGCAGGAGGCCAGGGAGATGGCCACGACCACCTCAGCTGCCAAGACCCGCCGGTACGACGAGCTGCCGGCGACCCTAAAGGCCGACCTGCGCCGCAAGCGCGAGCTGCACGCGCTGTGGGCGAGGACAAGGTGCCCCACCACCAAGAAGATGCTGAACCGGGTGGCGGAGAAGCTGTCGGCGGACGTAAAGGCGTTCCGTGGTACCACGTGGGAGAAGCACATCGACCACGTGGGTGAGAACGAGGCCAGCCTTTACCAACTTAACCGACAGCTTACCCGAACCAAGGAGCCCATCTGCCCGCTGGTGAACAGAGCGGGCAGAAGATGCTACGACGACGACGAGAGGGCGGAAACCCTGGCCGAACACCTGGAGGTCCAGTTCACGCCCCATCCCGTCGTCAGCACAGATCCCGCCGTCATCGCCCACCATGCCGCAGTAGAAGACAGAGCCCGGGAGTTCCTGAGGGCCCCGACACCGCCGCTCCCCGGGGATTGCTTTATTTCCCCGGCCGAGCTGGCGAAGGCTGTCCTCCGGCTTCCGAACCGGAAGGCACCAGGACCCGACGGAGTCACGACCGAGGCTCTGAAGATGCTGCCCAGACGCGCCCTCGTCACCCTTGCCAGGCTCTACAACGGAGTCTTGCGCACCAATCACTTCCCAGAGGACTGGAAATCTGGGAAGGTGATAGTGCTACCCAAGCCTGGCAAGGACCGCCGCCTAGCCGCCAGTTACCGTCCCATCACTCTCCTCTCGCACGTTGCGAAGCTGTTCGAGCGTCTACTCTTGCGGAGAATCCGTCGCCACATCCAGCTGAGGGACGAACAGTTCGGATTCCGCGAGAGCCACTCCACGACGCTCCAGCTGACGCGCGTGCTGCACCATCTGGCCGAGGAGAGGAGCAATGGAAGATACACGGTCGGAGTCTTCCTCGACATCGAGAAGGCTTTTGACCGTGTATGGCACCCCGGCCTCTTACACAGGCTGCTAGACACTGGGCTGCCACCTGGACTCACGAGGACTGTCGCGTCCTTCCTCGAGGGACGCACGTTCCAGGTGGCCATCAAGGAAGCCCAGTCAACACCGAAACCCATCCGAGCCGGAGTACCACAGGGAAGCTGCCTGTCGCCGTGTCTCTACGCCCTCTACACCAACGACATCCCCACCCTGGAAGGACACCTCCAGGAGTGGGAGGAGGACGTGGAGCTGGCGCTTTTCGCCGACGACAGTGCATACTTCGGCTCGTCGCGCAAGGCCACTCTAGCAGCCGGCAGGATGCAACGAGTGTTGGACCTGCTGCCAACCTGGCTGGACAAGTGGAAGATGGCCGTCAACGTGGGGAAGACGACGGCCCTGCTTACCGGCCAGCAACGCATCCTGCCACCACCACTCACCCTGAGAGGACAGCAGGTGGAGTGGACGCCCTGCATCAGGTACCTGGGTTGCCTCATCGACCGGGCACTACGCATGGTGCCGATGGTGACCCATCTCACCAACCAGGCCAAGGCGGCCCGCGCCATGCTGCGCCCGGTCCTGGCCTCGAGGCTGCCACTGCGGACGAAGGTGAGGCTGTACAAGACGTACATACGGTCCCGCCTCACCTACGCAGCCCCCGCGTGGTACGCACTCACATCGCGGACCCAGAGGAAGCGGCTGCAAGTGGTCCAGAATACGTCATTGCGGCAAATCACCAACGCAGGGAGATATGTCCGCAATGATGTCATACAGCGGGATCTGAAGGTGTGCAGCGTGGAGGAATTCGTGCGGTCGTTGGCGCGACGTATGTTCGACCGCGCAGACAACGGCCCGCACCCCCACCTCCAGAACATCGCGCCCCTTCACTCCCGCCCACCGGACCAGAGGAAGCCGCTTCCACGAGACCTGCTGCGGAGCCCGACACCGGACGCAGCACCCCCAACACCGAACCACATGGATGAGCCTGCTGGGTGAGTGCCGAGGGTAGCGAGGGGGCAAAAAAAAAAACCCCTCTCAGCCGTGGTGCTCACGCATTCGGCTGGGAGTGAGGACACAAAAAAAAAAAAAAAACAAGAACCCCTCTCAGCCGTGGTGCTCACGCATTTGGCTGGGAGTGAGGACAAAAAAAAAAAAAAAAAAAAACAATAACAAAAACCAAGCCCGACCCCACCCTTACACTCACCCAGCCACCACACTAACCGGAGGGGACGTTGCCCCTCCGAGAAGAACCCCGGGCACAGGGGAAACCCTAAAGGCCCGCACCGGCAGACCACGACATCTGGCTGCTGAAGACCAACGATGGACGATGGTCAATGTGAGGCAAATCGAGGGTCCGGTATAACAAGCAGGGGTCAAACAGAAGAGAAGATAACAAAGTCCAAAAGCACAGCCAAGTCGTCAAAAAAATACAGAATCCGTAAAAAATGCACATTCCAGAATCACAAGAAAACATGGAATGGTCTTTTTTTTTCTAGTTTGGTTCGGTTTATCAGTTATTTTGCATGTAACATGCAACATGATATATCAAAGAGTGAGAAAGCGCTATCGTTTTTTACTTGTATCTCGCCATTATCTGTCTCTTTCTACTGTAATTATGTTGTTTTGAAGTGTCAAAAACACATATTTAACCTAAAAAATAATTAAACTTTGAAAATTAATTTCTCGAAAACTATGCATTTCCGCACAAAAAGACGCTAGGGTTTGCTTCAAGGAATTATTATCTAACGTTTGCAATTGAAATTATTTCGAAAATCATGCCGCAGGATACTAAAGCCAACCAACGTTATTAAATAACAAAACACGGAAACTTGCGAAAAAAAGCAGACGGTAAAGTAAAAATCTACTAACTTTCATGTTTCAGTGTCAGGGGAATCCCCGTTCAATATAGCTCTTAGTACGAGAGACACACAAATATAGCAAAACATTAGTGTAATAAGGACAACAACAAAATAATAATTGGGAATTCCTCACTCAAAGTTGTCAAGTTTCATTTAGTGATGAGGTAGTGCATTTAGTGATGCGCCGAGTCGATCGTTTTGTGTTGGATGGTTAATGATAAGAAAAAGTAAATATATTTCCATATTTACTACTACTACTAACTTGTTGGCTGATATAGGTATGCGAAAGAAGTAGTCATTGTTAAAATCTCGTAAAATGTGTACGAGATTTTTGTTAATCTTGAATTTCGTACAGACCCTCTAAATCTTGTAATGGTACGAGATTTCTCGTACGTCTGGCAACCCTGCCTTGAATGTGGATGTGTACGCGTGAACGCCGCGCGAAGGAGGCGCGAACCCTTTGTCGCGGGACAAAATATCGACTCTGGTCAGGGAACAGGTGTGAACGCGCGTGAACCCCGCGAAAACTATCCACATTTACGTTCACGCCTGTTCACGGAGCTTCACGGCACTAATCTGGAGCTGCCATGACACGTTCATAGCACGGTCATAGTATGATACTGTGTAGTGGGCAGAGACCTTAATAGGTGACATTTTTTTCTGAACATGTTGGATTTTAAATATTTTCAAATTGGGACGGATTGATGTCCTGTTCAGTTTTGTCTCTAAATAGTTTTTCTACAAGGTCCTCCTCATTTATGAAGTACAATTATTTGTTTTTGCAGTTAACATTTCTATTGATTTTCTGTTTTGATATGATCTAAAAGTGATCTTTTCGAAAGCGACTGACACATTCGATGAATTTGAGTCAGGGCTTAGAACTATATACAATACAGTTATTATTAATTTTGCAGTCGTCGCCAGCCATGGTTAACAAACGTGTAACAAATAGCGAAGATACTTATACTCGAGTTCACCAACAGATGTTTAAATTCTAAACAATCGTTGAAACCTTAAACGACTGTTTAACTTAAACGAAGTATTGAACCTAGTTTAACCCTTTAACGGGCATAAGGACTCTGCACAATAAAATAACTTTTTAGTGTTTCTTTTTTATTGAAATTAAAGAAACACGTCTTTCAGGAAAATTAAAAAAAAAATGGGGACACCCCCGAAAATTTGGTGGGAAAAATATTCCCATTGCCCTTCAGGGACAGTGAAATTGACGAAAGCATGGAACAATGCACAGGGCAACATCGCATTTCTCACACTTCACTTTTCTCCTCTTGTCATTTGTTTTTGTGCTGCATAATTTGCAACGCTTGTAAGATTCCAATGCCACAGGCATATGTACACCCACATCTTTGTAACGCAGTTCAGTTGGCACAATTTTTAGAGTTTTTTGGTAATTCTCTGATTCCAAGACTCTTATTTTCTTGGTCATGTAATTGCTTATAGCAGACATCCGTTTTCTGCAGCTGTACCCATCAATCAGACCTCTGGCAATGGCCACACGGAATTCTAGATTGGTGAGTCTTTGGGTTCTTTAAGTGCACGAATATGTTATTAAAGCATTTGTTATACAGACATCAAAGAGAAAATAAAAAATTCTGACACACTAACGCTTGCTCCTCCGTCCAATAGAATAGGTCCCTCTTATTTGATCAAAGCGATCAACCCCCCCCCATTCTCTTCGTATATTGTTGAACAGCCCTTCCTTGGACAGTTGATAAGTTTTTTTAGCCATCTTTCTGTGTTACTTAGAAAATAAACGTTCAGATGGTACTGAAGTTCCCACTATGGTCAAATATTCGTAGGCAATTGTATGAAGCTTCGGAAGCTGAATTTTTAGATCATTCCAAATATCCAATGGGTTCTCATCGAGTCGTCCTACTGGACTTCGCAAGTATATGGACAGCTCGTCAGAAATAGCATCGTCAGACTTCGCCGTTTTCCAGCTCTTGTGGATAATTTTTTGGTGATCATCCTACAAAGAAAAATTATCTTCTGGTTTGTCAGAATGATCTGACGAATCACATTCCACTGTCTCATTGTGTATTGTAGTTGTCATAATTGTTTTGACTTTTGCCACAGCTGAAGAGTAAGCAATTGGGTCCGTAAAATGCATTTTTTTTAACCTTGGATCCAATATCGTGGCAACAGCAAGGGGAGTCACTGTCTCTATAGCACCCATTCTTTTGTCAATCTCTTTAAGAACCAACGACTGCAAATTTCTAATTCAAATTTTTAATAGAAGGCAATGGATAAGTGGTAAGTGGTTACCTTGCTGCTAGTATAATACTTATACTTTAGTTTTATCTTATAATGTTATAATCTGTGTGTCTGTTACTATACCTATTGTAATAAAATATAATAAAATAAAATAAAATCACCTGACAGTTCTTTGGTTGCAGCTTCGATCGGTCGCAGAACCTTTACCAGCATTTACTTGTAAAACCGAAGAAAGTCTTGATAGTTCTGACGCAGTAAGCATCGGTGGTGCATTTTTGTGACGAATGATTATGTCATTAACGATGATGCGAAGCTCCAAAAATCTTTCGATCATATAATATGTACTATTCCATCTGGTCGGGACCTCTTGAATCAAGTTAGTTTCTTTCTGGGATGATTTACGCAATTCGTTACTGGCTATATTGCTCTGTTTAAACCATGTCACAATATCTTCGACTTTAGTTATCAAGTTTCGCAGCTCTGTACACTGTTGCATAGAATTTTGTGCCACTAAATTCAATGTGTGGGCAAAACATGGAATATGTTTTTTGCCAAAAGCCAAATCAACAGCCTTTACCATGTTGGCTGCGTTGTCAGTCACTACGGCCGAAACTTTGTCTCTGTCAATACCCCATTCAGAACAGGTTTTAAGCAGCATTTCAGCAATGTGTTCTGAAGTATGACGTTCATCTGACTGGTACACTCCAAGAGTAATTGAAAATAGTTCATTACCGACACTGAAGTGTGCTGTTAATCCTAAAAAACTTCTCAAGCTCATTGTTTCAGACCACATATCAGGAGTTAGAGTAAGGTTTTCAATATTTGACAATTTTTCTTTGAAAACTGTTGATAATGCTGCGTATTATTATCATCAACCCATCGAGTGAACGTCGTCTTACCAGGAAGTTTATAATGCGGCACAATAACTTTCATCAAATTACGAAAACCTTCATTTTCGACTATTGTAAATGGTTGATTGTCTTTACATAATAATATCATATAAATTAAAGCATTATTTATTTTTAATGTTTTATCACCACTTGCCGAAAACGCATAAATTTCTTCAAAACTTGACATGATAGACTTATGACGTTTTGGCGCTGAAGGAACAGAAACATATTCATCGTCTTTTGAAGAGTTAGATATTTTATCGGCTTCTTTAGTCAATTCCATTCCATCAGAAGAGCTCGTTGACGGTAGTGAACCAGGAACTGTAAGCCCTGATTGTGTATTTTTATATATTGCATTGCTGTCGATATTAGAATTTTTCGATCTTTCATTATTAAAATCCCGAAAAGCTGCCTTATGTAAATTTTTAATATGACCAATTAAATTGGTTGTATTGCCAGGAGATTTTATTACTTTTTGACACAGTCTACATTTTGCAGAGTTACTGTCTCCTTCAATTTTATCATAAAACTTCCACACGCCACTCTTCTTGGAAGGTGCCATCGCTTTGGGTAATAAACCTAAAAAAAAAGTTACTTCATTAAAATAACTGAAGTGGATAAATTCATCAATTGATAATATCACACCACTAATCCTCATTATCTAAAAATTATAATGGCCGGTTTACTTACATTGGGACAGTAGCAAGTGGAGAGTAGAAATACATTGCTCGGTCAATATGACAATACGTAATGTAGTTTTTTTAATAAAAGCACGCGAAGTTCATACTTCTACTGTCCACTTGCTACTGTCCCAATGTAAACCGGCCCTAAGAGTGATGACAGTAGCAAGACAAGTTACATACAAACTCAGAATGACACAATATAATTAGATTATGAATAATTTGTAAGGCAAATAACTAAGTATCTTCTATTTAAATCAATCAGTCAATTAAGAATTATTAACTGTCACTCTTGTTCACGTGAGAATAAATCAGTTATCCTAACCTTACTTTATTACTTTACTTACCTGCCGTATTGATAATACAAAGATATGCTAAGCGATACGATAATGAGTATAATATTTATGATATCCAACTGCACATTCACGACACTAGAAAAAAAAAGTGATTATTTAAAGATCATCATCGAGACCACAACAGACCAGAAACAAAACAAACGCTTTATTTTTTTTCTCTCACGCGCAATCAGTGTTGCCAATGTCGACAGCCATGGAATTAATAAGTACTCTTGCCTACAGCTGTACAGCAGTCAACTAGCTCCACCAACAAAAAAAGATGGTTTGATTTCATAACTTTTAAAGTATTTGAGATTATCTAAAGCAGTGAAATGAAATGAAATATATTTTATTGCATTGAATAGGGTACACATTCCAGGTGTTAAGTTATAAAAAGTCCGCTCTATCCAGCTAATTTAAATCAGCATGCAAAAACTTTATGAAGACATCACTAATTAAAATTAAGTTTAACATTTTACGTCAAAAAATTCTTTTAAATTATAAATATTTTTATCTATCAACCACTTGAATAATTCTTTTATAAATTGTTTTATGGGTAAAATCTTTAAATTATTTGGAAGTTTATTGTATATTTTAACACACATTGCATAGCTACTATTTAGGTACAAACTTAATGCGGGAGAGTGGTTGTAGACAAGTCGATCCGGCAACCGTCCAGCACGGGAGTTTATATCAATCGCCCTCGTAAACACATTCTTATTCTGTCTCACAAACTTACAAACCTCCAGGATATACATGCTGGGAAGTGTCAAAACATTCAATTTTTTTAAAAGTGGCCTACATGAAAACGAAGGACCAACTCCACATATGGCACGTATACATTTCTTTTGGGTAATAAAGCCTTTTCTTTCCCTAAACCATTTCCCCAAATGAGAAGACAGTACCTTAGCACCGAGGCGACATATCCATGGTACGCCATCAGTGACAGTTTATAAGTAGGTAATAAATAAGAACAATCATTAGCTGGTTACAATTTATTCGATGTTTTATGAAAATACATCGTTACCTCGAGTAAATCAAGCATTTTTCAAAACATCGGATCGATTCGATGCATCGTACTATAAACATCGAGTGAATTCGATGAATTGATTTCGATTTTTTCCTCCCGGGCATGCTGTAGGAGACAGCAAAAGGGACTCGGGGCTTACAGTGTATTGTAATTTAGGCGACGGGCTGACAACTTGTCACTACACATTAGCAATACCCATTACAATCTAAAATTGCCCTCAATTTTTGTCAGACGCGGCGAAAGCGCCTTGTACGAGGCGTTTAACGCTCTGCCTACCCTTCTATGTGTGAATTCGATGCATCGATGTATATCGAATATCCCTAGCCCTTGGACAGTTGATAAGTTTTTTAGCCATCTTTCTGTGTTCTTGTTACATGAGTATTATTTATTTTGAGATGAAAAGTAGTGGACAATATCAGGACTTCCTTTGTGTCTTGCCACACTGTGAATGCTACATCCTTTTTGGTCCTCCACTTGAAGTTCCCTTTAGCTAACTTCAAGTTTTTTGTATTTTTTATCATAGTTGGTAAATCAGTTCGATTTCTTCTGACCGTTCCAGTAGCAAATAATGCATTGTCATGTAAATACTGAAGCAAAGCAGTATGAGTGAAGATATTGTCGAATGTGACATGTTTTTCTAATTCTTCTTCCATTAGTTTTCCTGTCAGATTCTTTACAACCTTCGCTCCCAAACCCGTCTCAGTTCCATGACCAGTTTTTCCCGTATATATTTCAAACTCATATAAGTATCCAGATTGACTGTCACATAGACACCACACTTTATTGCCCCTTTTGATAGGTTTCAAAGGCATATATTGCTTTAGGGTTGATCTTCCCTTGAACAAGATCATACTTTCGTCAACACTTTTCGATGACGAGTTTTTGGCATTTGTTTGAAAATTGTTACCAAGCAGATTAAGAGGGCACCGAGCTTCTGGCGCTAATTGATTTTAGGCATTCTATGCGCTCCGTGTATGTGTGCGTGATGAACACCGGCAAGAGCGAGCGGCTAGAGCCGTGCGCCGATCGACTAGCAAGGGTGCAACCAATATTTACAAAATAAATAAACAAAAACGATTTGAAATACTTTAATTGAAAATATTCACACTTAGGAACCTTTTTTCAGATCATACACATTTAAAAAAGATTTGATTACAAACACGCAGACACCGGGACAGGTGAAACTAAATAAGTCAATCATCAATGAAAAAAATATTATTAGGTATATTGTAATCAAATAATACCTAATTAACTTTCATGGATATTCTAAGTACAACAGAAACTCAATAAAATGAACTCAATAATGTAAAATAACAGAACTGCTAAATAGGGTAAAAAACCCAGTAGTCGACCTTTTATTTTTAAATTCAAATTATTTATTCTTCAAAGTAGATTCAATAGAACACTTTTGAGTGTCAAGCATGACTCTATGATAAATCAAGAGCGAGTCTACCACCATTACGGATCATGCGTTGTCAAAGTAAAAAAGAAAACCTCTGCGACATGGCCAACTTCGAAGAGTCGACTATTACTACTTACTAGCTACTGATTTTCTGATACTGAAGTTACATGGTCAAGTATGTACTTTGTTCATTATGGCAAGAAACACGACATATTACAGCCACACAAACGATTTTTGACTTTAACAAGCCTACAGCGCGGCTGCGTGATTCCTAGGATATTTTTACCATACGATCCACTACCGGGAATATAATCGTAAAGAAAAAAAATACCCCAGAAAATATCTCAGCTTACCATATAAAATCGGTTGTTCACGTGACTACATTAATTAGTACGGGAAGTCGATTTTTTTTTCTAAGCTTTTTTTTTCTTTAACCTATTACTTTGGCCGCTTTGCTTTTATAGTCTCTGAAAGCATAGTTTTTTTTCGTTTCGCCGACTCTTTCTTGTGTATTGCGTCTAAAATATATTGTGGCTCACGAATTTCCATTTTTCTGTCCAGCCTTGAATCAATTATTTCTGGTAGAAGACAGTCAAAGTAAAATGTTTTTAATTTTGTTTCCATATTATTCTTCCAGAATTCGTCATCTCTTTTTATTGCTTCTATTTTCATATCTTTTTCTGTCCACACAACAAATAAACATACTTCTTTCCTAGTAATGTGGAGCTGACCCTGCACCTGGTAGAACCAAACATGTTTTTTATTTATTGTCAAGTTCCCGTTCTTCTCCTGTTTCCAGAAAGTATTTTTTTTTTGTACGATGCCTTCTACTATTGTCATGTCCTTAGCCGAATACGGACACTTAATTTCAATAATTTTATCACTTATTAATCCGTCTGGACTTGCCGCCAAAAACGGCATTTCAGGGTCGACGAATAAGCCACATTTCTGTATACCATTGAAGTTGGCTTCTTCGTCCACTTTTAGTACTTCAGCCAATTGTTCTGATGCTATATGTTCGTGCTCTTTGCCATAACGAACGGATTTTACGTGGCTTAAATCACCAGTCACATTCACTAAACTTTTTACAAGAGGCGCACATTTTATAAGGCCTCTTTTGCATACCTTTCCGAAGACAGACGCAGTGAGACGTAATTTTCTCTCTTGGTGCCATTCAATCGAATCTGCTTGCAAAACAGTTCTTTCTTCAAGAGACTGGCGATCCTCATCAGAAAGCTGAATTTTCTTCATATGTTCCGCTTTTGCAAAATCAAAGTCAGTTTGTTCCAGATCTGGCTTTTGACAAGAGTCACCGTAATATTTGTCATTGGTATTGTTTGTACTCTTTTTTGTCGCAAAAGATTTTGATAATCTCCGTCTTAAATCTGACATTCTTTTTTTATTGCGTTTAACCTCTAAGCGTTTTACAATAGGGTTAGGACTTCGCATCAAAATCTTTTTGCAAATATACGATTGCGGTTCTTTAGCGTTAAATGCCACAACTGAACCAGCACAGCGAGCTGTATATGACTGTCGACTTGAATAATTAATTCGTTTACCGCCCACAAATTTAGCAATGACGCTGTTGAATACTTCTGCAATATTACTATTTACATCATGTATTAGGCTTTTAGCATTGTTTACCAATCTGGACATAATTTTCATGATAGCAGCATAAATATAGCTAGACTTCATTTCCGCAACAAAATTTTGTGCAGGGTCATTTTGATCTATATTTTGGCAAAAATAAGGTTTGCATAATTTGTGATCTCCGAAAACGTGATTCGGTGCATTTATTAGATCTTTTTTAAGGTCAATTACTTTTTGGTTGAAATTTGAATCTTCGGAATTGATATGTTTGACAGCCCCTTTAACTGATCTACGTAAGCGCAATATATTTTTTCCAAGAAGTTTGCGATATTTTATGGGATAGCAAGTGTTCTTGGTTAACTCTTCAAGTTTAGTGCAAAAGTTTCTCAACAGGTGATTAGTACATTCAATTTTTTCCACCAACACGTTTCCATAACGTTTTGCTTCTAATATGCTCTTATATGTACTAGAGTCCCCATCAGCAATTAACTTTGAGTATATCAAGCCCTGATTTGGTAAAGAATGTTTAAAGCCTTCGACTATTGCCACGGATTCCATACCACTTGAGGATCCTTCGTAATTTTTAAAACACGTGTGATCGGGAGCTGGCATTTTTTTGTTCTCTGACCGTGCACAAATCATACAGTACTTGTTTTTTACTGCCATGTAAAGGACCTTTCTTGTCCTGTAGCCAATAATTACCGCAGCACCCGACAAAGCGTTATAATTCTTTTTAAATGATCTTTTTGACCAACATCCATCAGCAACCACGGTAATCATAGGCACTCCATCTGCATTAACATTACCATCTCGAACAGCTAAATCGTATTCTTCTCTTGCTGCTTCTTCTATACATTTTTCTTTTGCCTTTTCCCATAGTTCACAGACTCTTGCATGACACTTGGCATACAAATGATCCGACATAGAAGGTATTTCAAGTGAAGCAGACACTTGTTCTAAACCCGCGTATCCTGCACCTATAGACATGAAACCACTTACCACATTTTCGTTGAGATCAAGTTCTTTTTTATCGTTTGATTTTTTACAATTCTTTAAACTCAATTTAGCGTTGCACATTTTGCAAACAAACTGAAATTTTGACTCAAATCCCTTTCTTTTTTCTCCTACTAATTTCAAGTGATTAAAGTTACACCCTAATGGAGAGTCATGATGTGAAATTTCTTGCAACTGTTCAAATAAATACATGAAGTCTACAACCCTATTTCCACTTATTTGGATCTCTTCCACTTTTTCTTCTGTTTTTTCTACATAATAATCTTCTTCTTGATCTGAATCAGCTGGCGAATGATCAGTAGAAAGCTGAAAGGTAGACAAACTGTGAAATTAAATCAAATAAACATATTATCCGATTGATAAATTAATAATTTTACAACTTACATTGGGACGATCTGGCACGCTAGTTATAGCATCAGGCCTCTGTAGTTTTTGGATATCATCAAACGGAAATCTAAAGTGAATAAAATATAAGATTTAGGTTAAATAAAAAAAAGGATTTATAATATAAATTATGTGTAACATTACGATTTCTGGAACATATATTGGACTTAGGGCAAAAAGTATCTCATAGCACCAATTTACCACCAATATTTATTTTAAAGTAAGTGTATGTATATAGTATGCCTAATGTAAACACATACCTAATAGAATTTTTTGACTTACTTCATGGCATTATTTTCTTCATATGAGTAAACCTTTTCACTGTCTATTTCTCCATCCACCGAAAGTAAAGAATTTTGTTCCGGTGATAACACCAATAATGGCACCCTGTAATAAAATAGAACATTTGATTAAATTATACTTAAATTATTTATCAACAAAATTAGTCTTTGGATGAAATTTTGTAAAACTTATTTCAAAAAAAAATATTTTTTTAACTTACAATTCCAGAGTGTGATAAGTTTTAGAATTGGTGTCATCCAAGACATTTACCCTGTAAATTAAAAAATATACAGATGATGTGGTAATTCATACTTAATTTATTATAATGCTTTCCTACTATTTCTACACTTACCTCACCGGTTCACCAGATGACTCTTTGTTTTGTAGAGAAGTGCCAACAACTGGTACATTTACCCTGAAATTAGGAAAAGTTAAACAATAGATACCTATTTATATATTATTATACCTTTATATATTATTATACCTATTTATATATATATATATATTACTGATTGTATTGAAGAAGCAATAGTATACTCTTTATCTTCAAAATTTTCTGTCTGTAGTTCTCTTTCTCTCATCGCGTCATCAGAGGGCTCAAATCAAATGTCTTTTGTAGTAAAATGCCAAGAACTGGTAAATTTACCCTATACATAAAACGATTCGAAGATTTTATTATGTGAATTTTACCCACCCTTGGTATGCACCTAAGTAGGACTTGCTGATATATCGTAAAAACTCGTAGGTAGCTATATATGTTATTAGTAGATTGAAGTTAGATACTGATTGAACTTACGAAGCAACAGGAGTATTTTCTTTGTCTTCAAAATTTTCGGCCTGTAGGTGTCTTGCTCTAGAAAGGTAAATTTAGTGATTTTTAAAACATCCCATTAAAAAAAACATTCCATCTAGTAAGGCAAATAGTAAATAAATAGGTAAGTTTACGAGTTTTACTTACTTCATTTCTTCATGCAAGTGTTTAGCATTAACTTTTCGCCAACCCCTTTTCTTCTTTGATTTGTTTACTTTGTTCCCCATCTTAGATAATATGAATTAATACAAAATTCCTCGTTACGTCTTTCAAACTGTGCGTAAACGCAAGTGACACAAGCTCCCCGTCCGACGGCCAAAGCAGGACTGAAGTCGCGATGAGAGCGGACAGGGGAGAAGCGTGGCGGCTCTGGCTAGGATGGGCGCGACCGCGCGCGTTTTTAGGTATTTCTTCATATTATTAAAACAAATACATATTTGAAAAATGTAAAGTGTATACGTTATAGAAAACATGTAGTTTTATTGTTATTCGAAAACTCATGACCATCCGTTAATTATTTACGCCGTACTAAGGGTTTATTTAGTTTTTTAGAGACATCTTTGGATTTTTTATCTATCGAGGAAACTACAAGCAATCGTGTTTCTAAACTGTACAATTTACAAAGTGAATCCTTAAATATCTTATATGTAAATTGTATAACTAATGCTTTAGTAATAACGATACAGAAAGGGATCAAACGAACGCAAATGTTTCGCAATAACGTATCGCTGCCTCGGTGCGGTCTTAAGTAAAGGGGGCAATTTATACAATTGATCAAAGTCTGGATGTCCTGGTTGTGGTTGCTGAGTATTATCATTCAAATGCAGTGCTCTCAGTATGTATTTAAAACGTTTTATAGGCATAACACTTGCTACTTCTTCTACTCTGAATCTTGGATCTGTAGACCAGTATAATTCTATTTGAGGTAAAATGTGATATCCTATTATATTATTTCTAAGTCTTATTATGTAAACACTAAACCTATTTTTGTTTTGATGTATGGATCAAAATGTCTGAAATAAAAGAATTTTTTATTGTTTTATTATCACGATTATACCTAAAAAAAGCACGTTTTTTTGTCAATTGGTATCCAATTAGGAATCTTTTTCTGCTCAGCATACAGATTTGTTTGTGTAACTATCGCTTGGAATACTTAATCATCAAAAAAAATATCTAGATTTGCAACTAGACGACATCTATTGCATAGCAGATACATACATACATATAATCACGCCATTATCCCTAATGGGATAGCTTAGCAGATAAGTGGGTGCTATCAATATTTCGTCAAAAACTTCTGGATCTGGACGACTGACTCACATTTTTTTTATTCCAGGGTTCAGCCTCATCATTTTTTTTTAATTCCAGGGTTCAGCCTCATCATACTTCCATGCTGGACTGGGAGAGATAGAAAAACATAGAAAGTTCCAGCTGCCCTTCCTCCCGGGCATGCTGTTGAAGTCAGCAAAAGGTACTCGAGGGTTACAGTGTATTGTAATTTAGGCGATGGGTTGACAACTTGTCACTACAGCAATACATTTTACAATCTAAAATTGCCCTCATTTTTTTGTCAGACGTGGCGAAAGCGCCTTTTACGAGGCGTTAAACGCTCTGCCTACCCCGTAAGGGATAAAGGCGTGATTTATGTATGTATGTATGTCAGCCTCATCAACTTCAGAATCATTTAACTCTTCAGTTTCACATTCACTTTTTTCCTCAAACTCAATCCGCAGAAAACTGGCAATACAGACAAAAAAGTGAGTTCCTTTTGGTGGACGTAAATAAGGATTTGTTAATGAATACAATACAATATACTTTATTGCACAAAAACACAGAAATTGCTAAAAAGAAAAGTAGTACAATTGGCGGCCTTATTGCAAATGTAGCAATATCTTCCAGGCAACCAGGCAATAGGAAAAAGAGCAGTAAAATAAATTGACGCGGCTCAGTGCAACACTCATATATATATACTCCAGTATACAACAAGTATACAAATACAAATATAATATATACAGAAGCATAAACAATATATAATACAATATTCCTACATACTATACATACTTACAATACATACATACCATACATACATGCAATACTTTCATACACAAATGAATAGAAAGAAGTTAAGTTCGGCGAAATTACAAAGAGTACCCACACTCCTGTTCATAGTGACGACGCTGTAGGTTTTTAAAACTTTCCAGTGTTTTAGCCACTCGGATTGAAGACGGCAAACCATTCCACAACCGGACAGCATGGATGACAAACGACTGGCTGTAGAATTCCGTTTTGTGAGTAGGACATTCAAGAAGCATTGCAGTACAAGTTCGAGGTTGGCGCCCATGCACATCAGCACGAGTGCGAAAATGTTCTTTGAGGTAAGAAGGAACGGTGGGACTATGAAGGATCTTGTATAGAAGGGAAAGGATATGGGAATTACGCCGAAGTCTGATGGGTAGCCATTTTAAGCTGGGCACGATACTCATCGTACATGATCGTACTTTCGCAAGCCGAAAGCAAAACGGATGGCTGTATTCTGCAATCGTTCCAACTTATTTAGTATATCTTCATTGAGGTCAAGATAACAGATATCGGCGTAATCCAGGTTAGGTAGAAGGAGGGATTGGGCCAAAGTGATTTTAATACGCACAGGAAGGAAGTTACGAAGACGTCTGAGCGACTTCAGCGTTGCGATTATTTTTCTGCTCACCTCGTTAACTTGTCGCACCCAAGATAAAGAGCTATCCAAGTAAACCCCAAGATTTTTCACGACATCGCAGTAAGGTATTGCAGTCCCCATAAAACAGACAGCAAGATTCTTCTTCGCCTTGCAAGAGACATGGTTAAACCCGGTTTCTTTATTTAAGATATCTGGTTATGCTTCGCTTAGGGAAGACTGCTATGATGGTTATAGTGGTGTAACCCTTTTAATTAAACACACTGTTTTTTTATCTTCCATACTGGACTGGAAGAGAAAGAAAAACATAGAATGTTCCAGTTGCCCTTCCTCCCGGGCATGCTGTAGAAGTCAGCAAAGGGGATTCGAGGGTTACAGTGTATTGTAATTTAGGCGATGGGCTGACAACCTGTCACTACAGCAATACAATTACAATCTAAAATTGCCCTCAATTTATGTCAGACGTGGCGAAAGCGCCTTTTAGGAGGCGTTTTACGCTCTGCCTACCCCGTAAGGGGTAAAGGCGTGATTTTATGTATGTATGTATATTTCTTTTTCTCATTTCCCCATATCTATTCACAGTAACAATTTTTCTATTATTGCTGCTATTGGTAAAAATATTTGTTTTTTTTACACTTTACATTCAACATCCAACTGTAGCTTTAGCTATATATGATGAAATAAACCGGTTACTTCATTATCTTCCTGAGCCTTACATTATACTTATTGATATTAAAGCTCAACACCCATTTTCTCTTTCCTAACTGATGCTATTTAATATATTCTAAATTTCGTAAAAAATCCTTTTACTATGTATACGTTTCCCAAGTTTTGTTAGTGCGCAAACCATGTCATGCCAAAAAAAAAAACAACAGAAGAAACCGTTGTGAAGTAAAAAAGAAATTGAAACTTTGGACGCTTTGGATATTCATTCAGTCAGCGTCTGACCAAGTGGTGAGATAACTTTTATTCTGAATATGATCTATTTTTAGTTTATATATGTGTTAAATTTGATCTGCAATGTTCTAAATGCTTCTTTCTACAACTCTGCTGTATAAAACATTAATATTGCGCCGAGGATTTCTGAACCTTGAACCTCGCAGATACTCTAACCGTTTTGTCACCCTATTTACTATTTTAATTCTATGCCCTAGATTAAGTTGTTTTTGTTTAATTATACATAATATTTTAGATTAAGTTTCTGTTGTAATAATTGGTGACAAATAAACGTTTTCTATTCTATTCTATTCTAACGCCGAGTGTTGTTAATAATAATTTTGTGTGCTGTTCTCATGGTTCTTGAGATCATTTGCTCTGCTAATCGTTAGACCTGGGCGAGTGCCGTTCTCGGACAGAAAGTCGAGGTCAATTTATAACAGTGAGCTCTGTGCCAATCCTGCATATTAGATTCTTGGGAGAATTATCGTGTATTGAAAAGTTTCTTCTTCTCCAGCCTTCTAAGTATCTTATTCCTTATTCTTTTGTCAATCAGCAATCTTCATTAATTCTTTGCAAACTTTCTGTTTATGGATGGGCAGTATCGACAGAGTTACGATAATATTGTCGTGCAAAGTGATCGTGTCCCATAAAGAATCTTCTAAATTTTTTGAAAAAACTTTAAAACTGCGTACATAACATAAGTAACAGCATTATAATAAGTCCGTCTATACTCCCATCCTTTTGTGTTTACTCAAGATAAAAAGTGACAGATTTGGTTACTGATCTACTAGTCGGAAGCCGGAACGACCGGAAAATTGCTACAAGAGATTTTTTCGTTTTAATGGCTGTACTTATTGCCTAATATGCCTCTAAGTTTCCCTACCCCTAATTTTCCGGGATTTGTCATATAAAAGACTATATTATTTGTAAATAAATATAAAACTTTATTTTATGTTTTCAGTGCTACTGATACTGAGATATTTTAACTGCTACAGGTTTTCTAGGTAAGAAAATATCTTTAATTATTATTTTGTTAGCCCATTGACATAATAACCTTTGGACGATCCCTTAACTGATTTTTCAATGATTAGGAATGTGATTGTATGCATTAAAGAACAATTTTCAAATATTTCAGAACCATCAATGGATGACCAGAATGCGGGTGGTGCAGGTGGCGGCCCTTCTAGAGTTCCTCTTGATTTGTACAAAATCGTCCACTACAAGAAGGATTCAAGGTGGTTTTCTCGCGCTGGTCACTTTTATGTGGCCAGTCGCACGAGAGGGGCATCAACTACTATGAGGTGTGCCAGCGATCGCTGTCCAGCCCATTGGATTCTACGGGCTGGACAACCTTCTCCAGTGATTGGAGACCACGACCACGACCCTACTCCTTGGGTGCTGAATCGGTGCGATATCTATTAAATGTAATGTCCCCTCTCTCTCTATCTCTCTCTCTCTCTAATATCTGGTGCTTCAACTTGCATTGTCCTTAACAACCTTCGTATTCCCCCTGGAAATCGAACCCAAGACTGAGATCAAAAGGCCATGACTCAGCACACTAGACGACGGAGGCAGTTAATTACTAGTGAAGCCCATCAAATTCAGATAACTTTGAAAATAGTTAATGTATAAACTAAAGTAGGTAGGTATATGAGATTCAATGGTGCTTCTTTTGCGTTTTAGGAATGCCATGTTTCAAGCGCTAGAAAGGAGAGCTACAGAGGAAAACCTTTCTCTTAATACCATCTATGAAGAGGAAGCGGCCAGGTGTGTGAGCAATGAAAAGTTTTAATCTTTACCATCTATATTATATCCTTCTTTCTTTATTGTACAAATGAAACTTTAGAAAAAATCTTTAGGTTGGCATCCAATCCAACTTACTTAGTTCTAAGCGTCAATCTTCGCAGGGTTTGTGTATGGCGCAACGGAAATAATTCATAATAAGTAAATTATATTTTTTCTTCCACTCACAAACACTCCCCCCTACCTAACAAAGAAACTACACCATAACAAAAATCTATTTACCTTTAAATATTTATTTTAAAAGAACTAACTTGCCTACCTACTTTCCAAATAAGTGTAGCATAAATTAATATTTGCTATCTTTAAAAAGAGAATTCAAGAATCTTCCCCTGTAATCCATACTATAGGTATATATGTATTGCAAATATTTCTTTTATTTATTATAGATATGTATTATACTTAGGATGTATGTTTATATGCATTATATTATTTATTCTTGTGATGTTATGTTTATGTTATATGTTTAGTTACATTTCATTATAAGTATTTATTCAAAATGTGCTATCACACGTATTAGGTCTGCTGTAAGGAATTTCTTTTCAGAAATAAGCTGTGCCTCTTGTGTCTTAATTCCTTATGTAATTCAAAAATAAATAAATAAAAATATTTGTAGTTACAGATATCCCGATTCTGCGGCACACCTCCTGTACGAGCATGTGCTGCCGTCGATGAGGAAGTGGAGGAGAGCTTTGCAGCCGGCCGTCGCCCAGACTCTCCAGGAATATGCGGTGGCATTAGAAGGCCACCGGTTGTTAAGCCATCTGCTTTTTGCCACGGTGTCGGTGGCAGAAAGTACAGCAGTAATATTGGTCATGCCAGGCTTCGAGAGGTGCATTGCCGAGAGCAGAGTCATCGTCGTCGATGAGACATTTCTGACGGTCCCAGCAGGTTTACCTGGTTACCAAGTCCTAACGCTTCACAGCATCATTGCTGGGCGCGTCTTCCATCCCGTCGTAGTCCTGATGCAGGATGATACAAAATCAGCAATGGTGGAACTAGCACAAGAAACATCAATTGCTGACTGATTATAATTTATTCTGCCTACAGTAGTTGGACATCCAGTGATGAGTATACATAAGTCAGTCTCATCTAGAATGTTATATACTTCAGTACCTCTAGATTTAGTAAAAGGCAACCAAAAGCCACGTGGTGAGCATTATGATCCGCAACTAAAATTAATGGTTTAGGTAAATCATCTAAGATCTGTTTCAGTCTCCTTCCTCTGAAATATCTTCCTTGTCTCGAGGGAGGGCTGTATGCACATAAGAGTGTAATATTTCCTAAACTAGTAGATAAAACAATGGCGATCGATTGTAAGAAATCATAATATGGGTTATGTTCGAGTAAATCAAACATGTGTAACTTTTGCCGATCAGCGTATTTTATGAAATAGCTGATCGTTTACCTTATTTGTACCAGTTCTGAATTATTCGTCACTGTGTGCACACATTACTTCAAATAAATCATATTATCACGTATATGAAGTTTTCCTGTTCTACTCATCAAGGATTTAAGCAAGTTAATGTTTTGGAGCTGACAAGTGCCGCCCCAACAGGTTATGTATAATAGAATATTTAAAATGATCTCGAACTAAGATTCCAACACCACCTCGACCATCAGGACCATGTTGAAAGTAAAAATGATAACCTGGGATAGCAAACTTAGAACTCTCTTTAAGCCATGTTTCATTCAACAAGCAAACATCTATATCATTGTCATGCAAAAAATCTATTAATAAGGGTCTTTTATTATTAGCACCTTCAATGTTAAATTGTGAAATTCGAATATACGATTTATTCATATTGAAATGAGACTATGAATTAAAACATCTTTGGTTTTAAGTGTAGTTAATTTATCATTACTGTTACCCAAAGTGACTAGAACACCAATTAATCTATTTAAAATGAATTCATTTTTAATAATTTCTTTTAATAATCTATCTTTTGGAATTGGAATGGGCTCTGTCGCTCTTGGTATCAGTTTCCGTCTGTGAAGAGTTAGAATTAGTCAACACCTGCGCCGCCGCCGGCTGTTTTTCAGCAGATTTGGGGTATTTATGCATAAGATTTCATAATTGGAAAATCTTTTTGGTATTTTTTTACTAAATTGTTTTGGGCGTTGTTAGCCACAACGGCTGCGTAGTTCGAACTATTTTTTTTTCCTTAATTTTATTTTTTTTAACTGGGCAATCTCTTGAAGTTGCAAGATGTGCCCCTTCACAGTTACCTAACACATTTGATCGACTTCTCATTCGTGCATTTGGAGAAGTGATGCTCTTCGGCACAAACTGAGCATATTTCCTCATTTTTACAAATTTTTGCTCCGTGGTTAAATTTAAAACATTTGAAGCATTGTAGCAGTGGAGCAAAATACTCCGCCACCTTGAATCTATATATGTCTAGGTAGACATGGTCTGGCAGTGAATTCGCTAGGAAAGTTACACTCACCGAGCTGAAAGGCTTTACCTCACCATTGACTCTCCTAGTGAAGCGACGTACACCTACGATCTCCACGTTGCATGTTAATTTCTTGAACAGCTCTTCATTTGAAATACTGGTAGGGACAAACCGCAGTACGACGATTGTCTCCACTGCCGTCGCCGGTATGAATGCTTTTATTGAGTGCTTTTTTTTTTTGGAAATCCTCATTCTTTAGGAAATTGTTAGCCTCTATGGCCTGAGCAAAAACAACTCCCACCTTGGTGGCATTGACTCTTTTTATGTTTATTACTCCCTTTACTTCGTTTCTAAACAAGTTGGCCAGCATGAGTTGATTGCTATTTCCGAGTTTTTCATTGTCATTTTAAACAAACACTGTAAATTCGCTAAGTCCACTATTAACAGGGAACACACGCGTATACCCGGGTTTATAATATGGTTTATAAAAATCGTCTGTCGCACTATTCACAAAATGTTCATTGGACCGGGGAGCTTTTCTCCCTTTGCCATCCCCAGGGGGGTCTTCGACCCCCTCTGGCATATTGTCTACACACTACTAACTTTATTTAAAAAAAATCTAACTAGTATATACAAAATATAAACATCAAATCTTATTCAATTAAATATTTTAAAAGAATTTTGAAAATTCGCGCCTGTACTCTTCAAAAGCCCGGCAAAAAGTCCCTCACCTGTCTGTCTTTACAAATATTATAACATTTAAAAAAAAAAAACGATAGCTTTGCATTTCCGGGCATTTATGGTTACTTAATATATCAGTTCATATTTTTACTACCATTCTACTTTAATTTAATCTACTGACGATTGAATATTTAATTTAATTTGAATAAATAGGAATTGAGCAAAGTTTGAAATGGCAATACCAAATGTTTTCGTGACAGTTGGCCGGCGGCTTAGACAGGTCCGTAGGACATATATACTGTCTAATCTGTGGACAGGCCGGCGGCGTCTACGTGTTTTGTTTGTTTATCCTTGCGCTTGTTTGCGTTTATTTTTGTGTGCTAAACGTATTGTTTTTCTACAAACGAAACTGATTGGATTGTACCTGGACTTTGATTGCCGCTGGTAATGAATTCACCCACACATGCTATACGGACTTCGCTGATTCTTAACTGATCGACCCTGGAAAGCCTACCGAGCGTTTTGACGCAATATGCCGAAAAGTGTTTTCAAGTGTTATTTTGGGTGTGCAGGCGGATGTAAGTCTCTATTTAATTACTTCCTACATAAATGAAATATATCCATTTCTGTTTAACTTTTCGTAAGTTATTTCTTTCTTTTTGGTTATCTAGAAGTACTGCATAGATTTCCATCTTGGAAATATCTAACTCAGTAGAAAATTCTCCGATTTAAAGCAATACCAGATACAGAACCTCAAGAGATGGGAAATAAATACATATTTTATTCTCTTCGTTTGTGTGAGCACCACTTTCAATAAAGCGGCCGGTTGACTAATAATGCTGTCCCAACATTAAATCTTGGTAGGTACATAATGGAATACCACATTATCTAATGAGGTGTATTGTTCTTATATGAGTTGAGATATTTAGCACAATTGTCTTGTTTTTATGAGAATACTTCTAGAAAATCTGACACCATTTTCAAAACTTGAAAACTGTTTCAAATAAGAAGCGATAAATAAATTTAGAAGCCAATTCAACATTGTTAAACATAAAGAACACAAATAGATTTTTACAAGCACATTTTCTGTTATGTTAAGGTAATTAAAACGGAAATTTATAAATATTTATGCACTAAACTAAGGCCCCTTGTCGTGCCTCATTTTGTTATGGTCGCATTAATAAAAAATAACTCATTGTAAATTTCAGTACAAATGCAAAATAATGAAAATGTTACACTGTCACCGTACAATGCCGTACACAATAGTCAAAACTTGCAAACAACTGTTATTAGTGGTAAGTGACAATTCAATAAACAAGTTTTTTACTTAAAGTCATTCATGATAAAGTTTAACTTTATTATTGTCTTCAGTCAGTTTAAATCAGTGAGCGATCATTTGTGGAAACAAAAAAATTCTGGACATAGCAAATCAAATATGTAACTGCTGACGGTTTACAAATTATTTACAACTGCGTCTTTCATGTTCAGTTTGCCCTTTAATGTTAAAAAAAATTGGTAATAAATATATCACAAAAAGAAATAAGCAAATATAATTATTTTCAGCTCAAAAGACTGATGAGGCTGACCAGAAGAAGAAAATTCCTGACATCATGAAGTCAGAGACAACATGTACATACTCAATGGATTTTCTTAAGATAACGGAAAGTGAAAGGAAATAAATTAGGGGAATAAAACGACCTAACAGTTGGTAAGCTTATTTATTATCGAATGAGATAAAATACTGAATTATGTGGAAATAGCAGACTTGGGCCCTGATAGTGACAAGGGATACAGACGTGATTATATGTATGTATATTTTAGAGCCAATGTTGGTTTTGTTTACTAAATTTCATTGATCTCTAAAGCAAAATAGGTTGTGTTTATTTTTGATATAACACTCTTTTTAAAATATATGATAATATAGTAGTTTTTATTCATTAATTTGTTACGATTATTTCATAATTAATTAATATTTTTTCAATTTAATTTATTATTACAATTTAATATTTTAATGCCAAAACACGTTTTGACATTTACACTTTTTTTTTTTTTGTTTTAGGTAATTGATTTCCTTTTTTGAAGTATATAAATTTAATTAATTATTTATCTATCTACTTTTAAGCAGGGACCCACGTCTTTCCATTTTGGGTGAGAGCTCAAAACAGTGTTGCTCTTTATGAGCTACTAGCAGCCCGTCCCGGCTTCTCACGGGGTAGAAAATGAAAAAAGTTGTTGTAGTGACATAACTACAATAGTTGGACATATGCTACCGCTGAGTTTTTTGTAGACATTATGATGTTCTTCAATATTGTTGTACATTTTAAGACTCATTTTTCTACACCTTCGGTTACATTGTTCAAATTTTACCATGGAGCCCTAATTTTTTTCAAAATGAAATGTAGCCTATGTCAAATTGGAAGAATGTAGCATTCTATTGGTGAAAGAATTTTTTTAATCGGCCCAGTACTTTTTGAGCCTATTCATTACAAACATACAGAAATAGGTACAAATCTTTCCTCTTTATAATATTAGTGTAGATAATACACTGAGCTTTGACCCTCTGTATCACTTGAGCACACATTCAACAGAATTTAGGCACCTGTTTGTCTTATTTTTAACATTTTTTTTTGTATTTATTTTCATGTGTTCCTTCTTAGTGCTTACGTTTTGTTTTATGTGTGATGTTTTTTAAGCAATAAACTTTTAATCTATCTATATATCATTTTTTTTTTTTTGCAAATCTATTAAAATCTACAGTTGTTGTGATGGGCTTTATTGTAACTTCTTCTGGCTGTTAAGATTACCTGTATGTAAACATGTAACATATACTGGTAGCTGTCCCTTACACCCGGTCTTATTTATTTAGTAATAATATTTAAATTTCAGTTCAAACAAGTCAACAGCTGAGAAATCCTACATCCAAAACACCCACTCCTGAAGAAGTGTCACAGCCATTTATAAGTACTTGTCCAAGTGACCTGAAGGTGTAGGTGGTAAAAAGTAAAAGGAAATATCTTCAAGGCTTGAGAAAACTAATGCAGTTGGTAAGCATATTTAGCAAATCTATCTTCTTTCCTTTATTTTGTTAGCCTCAATTAGTCCGCATAAGAGCAGATGCGATGGGCTTTATTGGCGTTCAGAATTTGTTTTCCACTGAGATTCTCTACTTTCAGCAGGTTACTTGGGTCCACTTAAATCAATTTTTTAACGCCTTTTTAGTCGTGTAGAAAAACATAGAATGTGCCAGCTGCATTTCCTCCCGGGCATGCTGTAAAAACCAGCTAAGGGATCCGAGGGTTTCAGTATATTGTAATTTAGGCGATGGGCTGACAACCTGTCACTACAGCAATATACTTACAAATCTATCTTAAATAACCCTCAAAACTTTGTCAGACGTGGCGGAACGACCTTTGTTTGGGTCGTTTACGCTCTGCCTACCCCATTAGGGATAAAGGCGTGATTATATGTATGTATGTATGTATTTTAGTCGTGTAATGAGGTGGGG
Organism: Scrobipalpa costella; assembly: GCA_949820665.1. Taxonomy (NCBI): domain Eukaryota; kingdom Metazoa; phylum Arthropoda; class Insecta; order Lepidoptera; family Gelechiidae; genus Scrobipalpa; species Scrobipalpa costella. The sequence goes on from OX463309.1 coordinate 12,392,643, forward strand.
CTCTCAGAAATGTTGGGTTATTCACCAACTGAACCCACAATTAAGTCCCGCGGGATGAGTCTGAGTTTTAAAATTAATAATATTTAGTATTCTCCAACTGCTCCCATTTTTTAATTTCCGTAGAAAGAAGGTCGTACTTTTACTGTAATTTTCGGACTCTTTCTATACAAACATAAATCAGATGGCGAAAATAAAATTATGTTTATTTTACAATTATTAAAATCATCCCGCGGGACCAGATAATTGCGGATTCAGTTGGTCAACAAACCGAAATGTTGCGTAGTACCTATATACATATGTACACATACATATATATACATAATAATCACGCCTTTATCCCTTACGGGGTAGGCAGAGCGTTAAACGCCTCGTAAAAGGCGCTTTCGCCACGTCTGACAAAAATTGAGGGCAATTTTAGATTGTAATGTATATAGCTATAGTGACAGGTTGTCAGCCCATCACCTAAATTACAATAAACTGTAAACCTCGAGTCCCTTTTGCTGACTTCTACAGCATGCCCGGGAGGAAGGGCAGCTGGAACATTCTATGTTTTATTATCTCTTCCAGTCCAGCATGGAAGTAATTAATGATAATATATGTACACATAATTATAATATTATAGGAAAGCGTGATTATATATATGTATTATGTATAATGAGGATAGCAAATTTACCATTCGGTTATTTTCTAAAATAATCAAAACTGCATTAATAGATTTTTGAAAATATGACTGCCTGGTAATCAAACCCGCTAAATAAAAAATAACACTCCGTATTTTTGTGGATAGATGAATAGGGTCAATTATGATATGACAATCAGATTATCTTGAATAAACGTTATTTTTTAAATTTATAAAAGTCCACGAAAGTTTTTTATTCAGGCTTTGGGTTGCACTCTTATTGTAAACTATTCGATTTAAGTATTTCTCAAACTTGATATGCAATGTTCATTTGAAAAATTAAAAAGTGAATTCCTTATTATTAACGCTTTGCTATAAAAATACAGGGTGTTAGAGTGTTATTTAAGGTGAGTTTAAATATAATTATTTAAATTCCAGTACAAGAGCAAAACAAAGAAAACGTACCACCATCACCGGACAATACGGTACAGAAAAGTCAAAACTCAGCAACAAATTTTGCCTGTGGTAAGTGCCAATATAATATAAATTATTTTAATTTTTACAGTCATCATAAAGTTACAAACTGGTCATTGGTCAGAGTTTAAATCAATTAGCATGTGTGAAAATCTAATTACTTTTTCGTCACATTTATTCGAAGAAACATTTAGCATTACAATATATAAGATAATTAGTTTATTAATCAAACTTTCACGTAATGAAATTACCATGCTGATTTTCGTTCGAATTTTCAGTCATCTATACCTAAACTGAAGACCCAAACATTTAAACAATAGTATTAAATGCGTTAAGTTGCATATATGTTACTTGAAGATAGAGTTTAATTTTAAATGACTACTTTGTTTAAGATTAGCATAACCGATTGTAGAAAAGATTTTTGGGAGACAAGGGTGGTTAGAGGCAGCTGGGCCGGGGTCGCGATCGCTCGTGATAATTAGTGGACTGCATAATTTGCTCCACATTAAATTCTGTATTTTTTAAAAGAAATTCAGAAAGCAGAGCGTCGAGACGCCGCGGGTTTTGTGTACGTTGTACGTTGCCATACAACGAGGAAACGCGGCAATTGATTATGTATTTTATTCGTTTTAGTTTGTGATGACTGAAAATAAATAATTTTTAATACTTAGATTTGAATCAATTTTCTAATTTGATTATACAAATTGTATGGGTATGGGTCTTTAGTTTTACATTAATTTAATTACTATACGATCACATATTTATCTTGGCAATTTTAATTTTATTAGATTATTAATTTAATAAGGAGAGAGGGTTTTACAAGACGACGACTTATTCACCTTTAAGTGCCCTCGAAGGAGGTGTTTCCAATCAGCTGATCATTGTCACCGATTGTCTATTGCTTCCAACATTGCTTCTTATTAATTGAGTATGGTTGTTTAAATTTCAGTTCAAACTATCCAACACCTGGCAAATCCTACTTCAGAAATAATGTCACAGCCATCAGTAAGTGCTTATCAGAGGGAGGCAGAAGATGTAACAAAATATCATCAGCGGTTGAGAAAAACTGACGTAGTTGGTAAGCATATTTTGCGTTCACATATTACTATAGCTAGCCTACTAGATCCCACTGCTGGGCAAAGGCCTCCCCCGCGGTCTTCCACTCATGCAACCTCAGTCCAATCTTTCAGATAGGCGTCGAGATCCTCACGCCATCTTTTCCGGGGTCTACCTCTTCGCCGAAATCCGCCTTGAGGAACCCAATTTTCTGTGACGATCTTTGCCCATCGGCCTGGGTGCATCCGACAAACATGCCCGGCCCAATCCCACTTTAGATTGGCGGTTTTGAACCCTACGTCAACTATGTTCACATATATTTTGTTTTATATTCTGTTCCCTGCAGTCAGTCCTCATGCATTAGGCTTCATTGGCGTTCAGAGTTTAGAATAAATTTAATTAATTTTAATCCCTTAAATTGACTAATGCAATTTCATCTGAATTAAATAGTTATTAAAGGATTTTTACTTCCATGCTGGACTGGAAACGAGAGAAAAACATAGAATGTGCCAGCTGCATTTCCGCCCGGGCATGCTGTAAAAACCAGCTAAGGGATCCGAGGGTTTCAGTATATTGCAATTTAGGCGATAGGCTGACAACCTGTCACTACAGCAATATACGTACAAATCTATCTTAAATAACCCTCAAAACTTTGTCAGAAGTGGCGGAATGACCTTTGTGTAGGTCGTTTACGCTCTGCCTACCCCATTAGGGATAATAGCGTGATTGTATGTATGTATTAAAGGAGAATGGCCAGAATTGTATGGGAGGTGGTCCAAATACTGCCCAGAGGTGAGACTACTTCCAACTTGTTCCTGGCATCATTGTGTACCATAGAAAAAATATAAAAACAAAATCGCTTCTTGAAAAAAATATTTAGTTTTTGAGTTTGGAAGTATTATTGCTGTCATTTTTCTAACTCCGTCGTTGTATTTTTTTACATAGTTTACATTTTTTTGTAAATAATTTCGGCTAATGGCCGCCTCAAGACTGTGGATTCCCATTACGTCCAATTCCTATAACGTCTACCTCACAAACCTAAAACGAACCACCTTACAATATGTCTGACTGTCTGTGTATTTTGTATTAAAAATAATTAGTTAAAGTATATTGTACCTTCTTGTTTTTCAGGATTTAAACAAAAAAAAAACAAGGCGTATCGGTGGAAACACTAATGAACCTAAAAGAAAAAAATAAAAACATGAGAAAAAAGATCAAAACAGTCAAAGCAGCAAAAAAAGTTTCCACTTCCAAGTCATTTTTAACAATGATTTCTAAATTTCCTGAAACGATAAAAACATTCACAAAAATGCAATGCCAATTTAAAAAGAAGCCACGTGGCAGACGATTTACTAGAGAAGAAAAAATAATGGCCCTCACCATCTTCTAACAAGGCCCAAAAGCCTACAAATTACTACAAAAAATATATTCATATTACCATTGAGGAGAGAAGATCTATTCAAAAATTGCTTACTGCATTCTCGATTTCCCCGGGAGTTGATGACAAAATTATGAAAAATATTCATGAAGCAGTAAAGAAAATGCCAGCAGAAAAAAGAATCGTGAACTTATTATTTGACGAAGTGTCACTAGCGCCAGCACTTATATATAACCAAAAAAAATTAGGAAATAACTGGTTTTGAAGATTTAGGAGAGAAGAGAATGTCAATAATTGCAGACCATGCTTTAGTTTTGATGATTAAAGTAATTAAAGCAAAAACAAAACAACCAATAAGCTTTACTTTTTGCAAAAGTTCAACAAAAAACAAATGATTTATAGGAACTGATATTAAAGCAATACGAGAATTGAGAAAATTGAGCTAAAAGTGATTTGCACTGTATGCGATCGATCAAGCACAAATGTGTCCGTAATTGAATCCCTTCAAAAAGACACAAGGGTGAAATATCTCAGAGGGAAAGGACATACATACAAACACATAATCACGCTTTTATCCCTAATGGGGTAGGCAAAGCGTAAACGACCTAAATAAAACTCGTTTCGCCACGTCTGACAAAGTTTTGAGGGTTATTTCAGATAGATTTGTAGTATATTGCTGTAGTGACAGGTTGTCAGCCCATCGCCTAAATTACAATATACTGAAACCCTCAGATCCCTTAGCTGGTTTTTACAGCATGCCCGGGAGGAAATGCAGCTGACACATTCTACGTTTTTCTGGCGCTCCCAGTCTAGCATGGAAGAAAAGGAAAAGGACTTCCACTTAAAAAAGCTTCGAGGTTGATGGTATAAAAGTGTATCCACTATTTGACACACCTCATCTACTCAAAGGTGTAAGAAATAACCTGCTAACAAAAAATGCTACATTCGTACATGAAGGCAAAGTAAAACATGCTAAGTGGAACTATCTTGAATTATTATTAGAGATTGACGAGGGAGATGATGAAATAAGACTGGTAAAACTGAAAACCATGAAAAACAAGATAAAATACCTAAAATGAAAGTTAAATTTGCTGCGCAAGTTTTTAGCCAGCGAGTGTAGGCAGTCGGCAGCAATGAGATTTAGCAAGTAAGTATGACAGGTGGGGGAGTGTGTACCTTTAAACTTTAGTATAGAATTTGAAGTGTTTGGATGTTTGTTACATGCTTTAACCACTAGACGGATCGGAATGAAACTTGATAAACATATTATATATATTAGGCCCTGGAATAGAATATAACATAGGCTAGATTTTACCGCGAAAATTATTCACGGGAAAACTCATATAGCCGAAAACAAGTTAATCAACTATGCACGCCTAACAAAGGGCGGGTTCTGCGTGAATAGCCTCTCGAAATTGGAATGGCACACTATTTTCTCGTAGAAGTCAATTTTGTTAATTTCTGATAATTATCTACATCGACTTCAATGAAGTTTTTGTACATTGACTTAGTATTAATTACTCTGTTTATTTTTTGTTTCAGAACGCAACATTTTACCGGCAGAGTGCGAAGAAACAGCATATTTTTTGTTAATTTTTGATAAATAATTCGATTCCTTTAACTGCCATTCCTATCAAGGTCAATCAAAAGTGTATAAAAATTGCATCAAAAATAAATCTCCACATTTTAAATTATGGGCTAATTTGCTTCCTATATTAGAATAAATTAAATTTGAATCAGTATAGAAAAAGAATGAAATTAAAGTGATTAAGCAGGTAACTATTCCGTCGATCAAAAATTGGATTCATAACATAAAATCTTTCAATGAAATGTGGAATGATTTGCGGTTGAATTACGGGATCAAAAATTTGATTACTCGTAATTTTAATCAAGACCCACTCGAGAACTTTTTCATTAGCATCATGAGCAATGGGGTGAGAAATGTTAATCCTAATTGTGATCAATTTACAAATGCATATAAGACGTTGATTGTTAATAATTTTAATTCAACTCATTCACCTGGTGCTAATTGTGAGAATGATCAAGATAATTGTTTTCAATCATTAAAAAATATGATTACTGACAAAAATTAAGTATCCCAACCTCATTTTGCTTGCGAACTTGATTCTTTACTAAACATCTTATCAGATATTAAAAATAATGAGTCAATTGTGCATGCAGTATAAAAAAAATATGTGACGGGTTATGTGATTAAGAAGTGTAAATCGATGTATGTGTATTCAAAGCATGTGAGTTTTGCAAGAATGATTTTTTTCGATCAGATGTAGATATTGATTCGTTTAATCATGAAATTTATCACAAAAAAATGTATATTATCCCAGCGACCAAATAATTAATCTAATGAATGAAATGTAGTTTGTGATTACAGCATGTATGCGACAGTTCCCGGAATCGAAAAAATATACGTCGAAAATATCCTTCTACATTGATTTTGCATGTAATTTTAATCCGCTTACGTGTAAAAAACATAGAACTGCTTTAATTAATTTTATGAAAATCGTTGCTATGAAAATCATAATCAACAGTTGGTGTAACAATGTAAATCGAATAATAAATGGCAATTTTTTGAAATTTAACAACAATGATCCCATTAAAAATCAGGCACGGCGCGCGCCGCCACATACCTAATTTGTGCTTATGGTTATTTTGTAAAAAATAGAAAACTAGAAAATAAAAAGTAATATGGTATACGTAATGGAAATTTAATAAACTCAGGGTGGATGAACCAAAAGTTGACCATTTAAGCGGATTTATGACTATATACTCTCATAAAAATATTGGTTTTTGTATATGATGTCTATCTAACTTTAACTGCATATATATTTATGTCTATTCAAACTAGGAAACTGATTATTGACAGTGTTACATTTACATGGTTTAAGAAAGTTCCACTTAAAGTTTGAATTTTGTAATGCTCCATTACATATGCTTTACCCAATAGCTGACCATTGTTGTTCTATTACATGACCACTTGAAAATAAAATATTAAATGAAAACAAGTTTTAAGAAATTATATTAGTTTTTTATTAGCTTTAATAAAAAAACATGTTTTAAAGAATACAGGAATTATCATATCTTATTTTAATTAATAATACTTAGATAAATTCCCTATATTTATCAAATTCTTGAACTACATAAATGCCACGCTTGGCGTTTCTCAGTTTTGGATTCTCAATTTTTTCTTTAATGTCGGAAAGAGATTTTTAAAGATTGTACCATCGATTTTATCAATGCTCTTCAATGTTTCTTCTTTTTATAGAATCAATTTTGCCAACAAATTACGTTTCTTCATAAATAAATATAACAAATTCTCGTCCTTTACAATTTTCAGCTTTAAAAGACAGCAATTCTACATTTTCTGTATCTTTATAGCTGTATGTATCCAAATTTATCTTAAAAGATTCCTGTACTTCTTCCGAATCACTGATGTTAATTACTCTTTTCTTGATACGCATTATTTGCTTTGATTCCTTGTCTTTGAGTACTCTTCTTCTATGTCTGGTTCTTTTATTTTCTTCTTCTATAGGTTGTACTTCTCTCTCTGGCGATTCTCCATTCGAATCACTACCACTACTAAGTACTCTTTTCTTTGTCACTTTTGTGAACTTTTCTTTTCTTCAAGTTTCTTTTTTCTGTCTAGCTTTCTTGCCTTCATCATTCGAATCACTATCACTATTTAGTACTTTTCTTTTTGCTACTTTGGTGGACTTTTTAGTTTTCTGTTCTTCACGGTTAATTTTTCTCTGTTCTGCTTTCTTGACTTTTTCTTCCTTTTCTTTTTCTTTCGCAATCCAATAAGCTTGGTATTTTTTGAAGTAGCAGCAAAAGGCAATCGTTCTGTTTTTTTCTTTTTTATTGGTGAGTCCGAAGGCCATATGATATGATGTCCAAAAGCAGGCCTTATTTGTTTTTGTTTTAAAGCAACAATCTTAAGCATAGTTGATGTTTTAGTTAGGGCTGAAATATCTTGATTATTTTTCGGGGTCTGTGTAATCTCCGGACTTTTAGTAATAGGAGTTCCGGGCCGAGTTGAAGTTCTGGACTCAGTTGGAAAATCTGCTGCATCGGATGGTGTAATTTTTGGAACTTTTAAAATACGAGTAGGTACGGTGTCATCTCTGGACTTTTTGAAACAGGAGTTCCAGACCTAGTTAAAGTTCTGGACTCAGTTGGGAAATCTGCAGCATTTTGTGGCAATGGTATCGTTGATTCTGGTAACAATTTCGGGTTGGGAACATCAAGGCTTGACGGTACGTCAACTGTATTGCAAATGTCTGGCATTATTTCTAAAACTGACGGAGATGGAACAGCCGCACGCTGTGATGAATTTTGCAACTCTTTATTTGGGGGGCACAGACAATGCTGGCGAAATTTTTTCCAGACGTAAAACGGTTCTTTTGCTGATTCTTCTCCATCCCACTGTTCGTCACTTGTTCGAAATTGTTCTGCTCGGCCACGTCTCATGAAGGACTCAAGCAGCAAGAGAGTTTCAACTCCTACCTCATCTGTGGGCTTGGATGTTGGTGCAATTGTTCTTGTGTCATGGTGGTTACATATTACAATGTCAGAAAACATAATGCCTTTACTTAAAATGCATGAGCCCAAAATACCCGAAATCGAAATACTTTATGTTCAAAATGACAAGTATGTAGAATACCAATGATTTAAAGTACCTTACGGTCGAATAACCGAAACCCAAAAATTAAATGTACTAAATACTTAACCCTAAAATATTTAACCATAAAAGACTAAACTTGAAGTTAGGGGGGGCTCGGGGGGCGCAGCCCCCCGCAATAAAAAATAAAAACATTCTACTCAGATCCGACTCAGTAGGTTAGGTTAGGTTAGAGTAGTGACCCTTTGGAGCGAACGAAGTGAGCGACCGAGCCGCAGGGTGTGAGATCGTTCTCTTCCATGTCCGCTTTTACGACGTCAAGCCAGCGATAGATGTAAACGATACGATGAGTAACTGACAGAATTCTTAATATAAGTAAATCAAATATAATATCAACTATGACATTGACACATCATGTATTATTATTTTTTTCTTTTTGGTTTTGTAATTTAAGGATAATTGAAAATTTGATAAATTACACATTCGGAATTTTGAAAACTGAGATAATAATTATTAGTATTTAAAAATTCGGAATTGTACAGTAAGATGTACTGGATTAAGGTATTATGAATAATACGGTATTAAGATTTCGGGTATTTTGGGCCCATGCATTTTAAGTAAAGGCATTATGTTTTCTGACATTGTAATATGTAACCGTCATGGTCCATGCATTTGGTAAAATCGATTCCATTGATATCGAAGGGATAAATCCCACAACGTTTGAATTCGTTTTTAACGACATCTGTAGTCACTTTGTCTTTAATTACTCTAGCTAACAACGGTGCAAATCCGGCGCGTGTTATCTGTCTATTTCCAGTATTATGTTTGTACTCAGCTACAGTATTTTGCCATCCACTTTTAAGACATTTAAAAAGAGACACATCGGCCGGTTGTGTGATGTATGTCGAATTCAGGAACAGAGCATAGGCTAATATCTTATTTTCAGCGCAATACTGAGAAACTTGTAAAGTCATATGGGAACGATGTCCATCTATTAAGAGTAAAACTGGTCTTTTTATATTATTGGCTTTGAGCCATGGATCATATATATTTGCTATGTACTCGTAGTGAATTGGTCCTGTCATCCATCCCTTCTTAGATTTGCCAATGCCCCAGACTTCTGGGACATTCATAGTTATGTCTTTAGATATCATTACTAGAGGATAAACGATCATGGGTGGCACAACTTGGCCAGCTGCATTAATCGCCACCATTACCGTTAATTGCTCTTTCTCTTTGCCGGTAATTAATTTGATAAAAGTTTTTCATGCCAGTTGGAACTAGGACTTTGCCAGATTCGGAGCACGTTTGAAAGCCCGACTCGTCGGCATTCAAAATGCGTTCGGGTTCCTCAAGAATATCTATCGCATTTTCATTTTTCAAGTAAACTTGAAGAGACCTGTGCCACCTCTTTAGATCATCAGTAGAAACGTTTGCCCTTGCAGTGGAAATGCCCTTCGCTTTTTTTCTGTAATTTCCGGATGACGTATCAAGAATAAATCAATCCATTTTCTTCCTGGCCGATTATTCTTAAAGGTGTGTACCTTTGGTCATCGTCCAATTTTTTTTTTACTGTTTCGATCAATGTTCTTCTTTTAAAGGGTATGCCTTTCTTAGCATTTGCTAGAATGTATTTTGATAGAAGATTTTCTTCTGGTTTTTTAAAATATGTGTCCCGTCCCATTTTTCGATACTCTGCCTTTTAATTTGTTTATTAGTGTGCTATGTGGCATACCAAAATGGCGAGCAGCTTCTCTTACTTTAAACCTGCGGTTGAAAAAGTCTGAAGCAAGGATTTGCACACGTTGACACATTGTACAGTAAATTTTGGTTCTCTTCTGCTGCCTTTTTGTACTGCAAAATCGGCATCTCTTATACGTCTCGCCTTCGTCAGGTAAACGTATGCCGACGTTAAGAAGACGTATTTCGTCTGGTACGCCAAAACACCCCCCTTTTTATATATAAAAACTTTTGGTTTGCAATTGCTGTAGGGCATCGAACATCTAGCCTAGATCCGCCTTTTTGGGTCCTTTTTACAATTGTTGTCACTAGAGGCACATGCGCCGTCGTAAGAACGATGACATCTTTGTTGTCGAACCACTTTAAGGCGGTTATGGATTCGCAAGTCATGGATGCGAATTGGTGCTTGTTTAACCTTATTTTTTTCGGCTGCGCCTTTTTCAAAATGGGTGGCAGATCACTCCGAACGGTGCCCACGGCAAATATTCCTTTCTCATACAAATTCTCCATAAGGTTACAACTTGTGAAAAAGTTGTCAAATGCAACTAAGGTATCTTTAGGAACGTCATTGCATAACTTCATGACTACATTGTAGCCGAGTCCTTAAGCTTCTACATTATCACCTTTTCCCGTATAGATTTGGAATTCATACATGTAACCTGTTACGCTGTCGCATCTCGCCCATACTTTATACCCTCGTTTGATGGGCTTGAGTGGCATATACTGTTTCAGAAACAAAAAATAAAGAAACGATAACGTCACAATCAAATTGTTGAAATTGAAAACATAAAAAGAAAGCTTAATGGCGCAATTTCACTAGTCGATAGGGTCCGAATGCGGCGTGCGGGAGATTTTTGGAACACATGCCACAGGGCCCGCATTCGGGGAACCGTTTTCACTTGTTGATAGGGTCCGCATGCGGAGTGCGAGAGATTTCTGGAACGCGTGCCACAGGGCCCGCAATCGGGGAACCGTTTTCATCAGTCGATATTGGTCAGAGGGATGCGGGGAGAGAACATCGTCGCCAGTTGTTAACGAGAGTGGCACTGAGACAGACGTTCTTGCCATGGATCATCAATTCATGTTATGTGGAGCAATTTTGACTGTATGTGGCTTATTAAAGAAGAAACTATTAGCCTCACTGAAGAAAAAGAAAGAAAGATTCTAGGTGCGAAGTCTACTAAAAAATAGAAACAGGCATGGCGCGTCAGAAACATTGTGCATGGAGTTACAATTGGATTTGAAGTGTGATGTTGAAGATCATGATAATTTTTTCAGATTATTAAATGACTTATTTGAAGATTTATTAAATAAAATAGAAACACAACTTCAGAATAAAGATACTCCATTTCGTGAGGCACTATCTCCAAGATTAAAACTTGAGGTCACATTACGTTATTTAGCTACTGGAGATAGTTACAAACGCTTGTATAACTTATTTCGCGTGTCTCTTTCTATTATGAAAACTTTTAAACCACAAGTATGTGACGCTATTTATGAAGCACGGGCAGATTATATTAAAGTAAGTAATAAAATAATACGCGTGAACATTAGAAAATAAGTATTTGTAATAATTTGTATTTTAACTTTAACACACCTGTGAAATATACTTTTGGTAGTAATTTCTATTTAAAACAAAAGTACCTTATCATTAAATCAAAAAGTCAGTGTGGCATAATTTACCAATGAACGACATTTTGAACAAAAGTATCTACCTTAATATTAAATCAAATAAAAACAATGTGGCATGATTTACCAACGAACGACGAGATAAATGAATATATGACCGAGATAAGTAGGTCTAATATAATTATCAACAAAATGTTTTACATGTGTAACGTTAGTGTACTATTTGCTGATTTAGTCCTTTGTGAATTCCATCACCGTGAAGCGGCTTAGGAATGAGTAGCGTAGGTTGAAGGTGCGTGTTCCAATGAAACAAGTAAATTGCAGTTCACGATAGTCCGGGTATATTGTCCTTTTAAACTTATTTCGAAATTACAACACAATTTTGTTTTTTTTTATTTTTTTTAATGGACCTGTTTGCAAAATACTACAAAGTGTATATTAGGGTGTCCCTTATATACGTGAAAATTTTTCTTTTTCGGATATCGAAATGCATACCCCGTAATTCTTTTTAAACTATCCAGATCTACTTAAATACAAAATTTTATCTTCCTATGTCAACATTAACCCGTGCCGACAAGGCCGTAAAGATTTTGAAAATAGCTGCCTTTGACCCTTTTCGATATTCAACTAAAAAAAATGAAATATTTATATTTTATAAAAACAATAATAAAAATTTAGTAAGAAAATAGGTATTTATTTATTGAAAGAACATAAAATTACAGATTAGCAAGGATATTTTCTTTTAACCCTCGGCATGCCTCAATCAGACTTTGGGGATCATTAGGCACATATGTTATCTTATATTGTAAGGTAATTCTCTTCTTCATTTCCGACATCATTTTCAAGAGCTTTGTTTTTGAAGCAATTTTCGCACTGGAAAATTGCATGATCTAGGCACACGGGGCTCTTGCACATCTCAAAGATGTATTGTGTTTTGCGGTCTTTCTTTGATGGACAAACGTGACATCTACGCCTTACACCTGGAGCTGTTTTTTTACCGGTGGACCTTCTTCGAGACCAATACGGTCGGCAATTCGTTTGCGGAGATCTGTAGAAAGGCGAGTGTTTTTCTGTCTTGATTTTAAATGTGATTCTATCAATGCGACACCCAGATCTTTGATGAAACTTCTGCGATTGTTTTTGATGTCAGAGCAGTTGAGCATTTGAATATTTTTTGCATTTATTCCTGCAGAGTTCAGCAACCAGAAAAACAGCGTGAGCGGCCATCTTCTGGAGTTTCTTGATACATCATAAGATCTAATAAGCTTGTCAACGTTGTCAACACCACTTAGAATGTTATAACTGCTGGTTTTTGCATCTCGCCTGATGGAAGGTCGATTTCCATATCATGATGGAGAGATGACAGCATGAACACTTTTCTTCTGGGTTTTGGGACGTATGATACTAAAGTCATATTTTTTTGAAATCCGAACAGTGATGAGTTCACTCTTGAATTTGCTTTGAATTTTTCAGGTATGCAAGTTTTGTTTGATTTCATTGTACCGACAGCGGTTAGCTTATGATGCTTTAGCAAGTGTTCATATGTTGGATAGCTTGTAAACCAGTTGTCCATCGTAATATTCCTCCCTGACTGGGAAACTGGTGCGACCAGGCGATCGACTACATCGTGTGGTTTATTGCTGACCTTATATGGTCCCTCTGGTTGCTCCCCTGCATAAATCTCCAAATTCAGGGAGTAGAATGTTCTGACATCTACGAGCGCAAATATCTTTATTCCATATTTGGCTGGTTTATTTGGCAAATATTGGCGAAACTTGCAGCGACCACGGAAAGCTACAAGCTCTTCATCTATAGTCAAATTTTCAAAGGGCGTGTAGTGTAGTTGGCATCTGCTTACGAATTCATCGAACAGGTTCCTGAACGGGGCTAGTCTGTCCTGTGACATTCTTTCTTCACGTGTATCAGCATCATCAAATCGCAAATGATTGACAATAAAAACGAATCTTCTCAAGCTCATTGTCATGGCAAAAATAGGAATACCAGTTCCATCATTACACCACAAGTCTTGTAAGTTTTGCCTTGCAGATTTATATAATCCCGCAAGGTAAATTAGACCAATGACAGCCTTCAGCTCATCCATACAAATTTCTGCATAAGCGTAGTCATTGGAAGTTTTCAGGCCAAGTCTCGTTCTTCGGATTCTCACATTTGTATGAATTAATATATCCAGCAACATCGATTCGCTCACAAAAAGATTGAAACACTCTAAAGGAGTTTTTGCATCTCTCGCTAATACTTTGACACCCGGTGTTCCAGTTACTATATTTTCACTACGTGTTCGAACGTTTAATCTAGCTGGAATTTTGTGCCACAAAGTTCCGTCTTTACCTTTGTAAGTTCTTCCTGATGGTCGCGTAGTCATCTCTGACAGTGGCATGTCCATTTCGGAATCTGATTCGGAATCTGAAGAGTTCTCATCAGCGACTATTTCGAAGAGGTCTTCCTCCGAATCGATCGAATCGGTTTCATGGGTTTCTTCTGTGACCTCATGAGACTCTTCGTCGCTGGAGTTGAATACAATATCATCTTCATGATCTTCGTCCACCTCCTCGAGTAGCAAGCTAACGATATCCCTGTCCCGTAAGGGCCTCTCCATTTTGAACTATAAAAGAATACAACTTTCATGAATAAAACCCATCAAATGCGTAAATAAACTTTAATATACCAAACTATAACAATCCAAATCTAGCGTATTATATAAAAAATGAGTTCATAGTTAAAATATAACGTTTATTTTTAAGAAATTAGACACAAAACCACTAATAGCAACAAATAAATACTTACATTAAAACGTCACGCCGTATGCCTGGTGGGGTCTGCGAGACCTGAGCGCACTTTACACCTATCACTACTGGAGCGCGCCCCGGACTGAGGTAGCGGGCGGAGGGCGTCAGTTAGTTCACTACGGTCAGCTACTGACAGCAGTTACGCGCGATATTCAAATTACAATGAATTACAACGGTTTAACTGATGCGGTGGGTCTGTCAGACCCAACCAGGCATGCCGAGGGTTATGGGTCTCTTTGTTACAGTCTGAATAAAGATTTCTGTGCTCTTGTACACAGCGTAGTAAAAATTGTTTCTGTTCTTCCTTGGCAGTAATTAAACCATGAAAATCTTGCATAAGTTATACAGCTCTTTCAGCTGTATCATTCACTGCCCTTAAAGAAAAAACCTTTCTTTTTGCCTGTAAATAGGCAACATCTTCTTCCCACGTAGAAACAGGTTTCTCCAAGAAGTTATCATCAATTTTTAAACGAGAAAATAATTTTCTGCTCTTGATAGACACAAAATCACTCAATGATTTTCCTGTAACAATAGACAAGACAGTATTATTATCAGTTTATTAAAACAATTTAAGACATAGTAAAGTAAGCTTAGCGTAAGATCCTTTTACACGTTTTTTTTTTAATTAATGATTAATAGCTAACTTTAACATAAAATTAAGTATTCCCACTTACCATGCAAATAATCGGACATATCTTCCTTCGATGGAATGTATCTCTTCCCAGAATCATACAAACTCTCTCTTTGTAAGTTCTCTACGATACTTCTCTTGGTTGCTTCATCAACTTCATCATCAAAGAGTGACAAAACAGTAATTTCTTCTGACAAGTACCAAAGATGTTGACTAAACTTTTTCAAAGCTGCTTGGGAGATCTCTTTGTTAATAGTTTCGTATTCCTTAAGCCTTTTTGAAAAGGACAAATCTTGATTTGGTGCCTTCACCGCCAGACTACATCCCAGCCATGATTTCACATATACAACTGCAATGAATAAACAAATGTCTTGGAGTGCTCGTTTATCTTTGGCGCTAATTTTGAATTGAGATTGCAGCAAACATATTTTTAAACAGTAAATAGCTCTTGACATCCACCTTGCTTGCTTGATGCATTGCTCCAGGAGGTCTTATTTTAATTTTTTTCTCACTATCGCCTCCTAAGAAAATAATAGACAGTTCAATCAGTTCTCGATAATCGTCACGTACAATAGATTTTTGCAGTTCTTCATTATAAAATGTCAACAGTTCTTTAATTTTTGTATTACAAAAATGTTGTGTGACGATGTGGCTGTGTGTTTCAATAGCAGCAGAATTAATAGTATTCCAGCTGTCTCTAAACTTTTTAAACATCGGGATATCAGGGCTATTTGTTATTTGGTGGATTTTTGTTTCAAATACACACTTTAAAACTAGTTCGTAAACGTGATGGCGGCAAGCAAAGAGTAATAATTCCCTGTCTAGCTTTTGTTCCAAAAGTACACAAGCTCCTTTCAATCGCCCTATATTAGATGCAGTTGTATCACAGCACATTATTTGTACTTTGTCCTCGAGGTTCCAGTCATAAAGTGCGTTTAACACAGCTTTAGCTTGATCTTGACCAGAAGAGCTCTCCAGCTTAGGCACAGCCAAAAGTTGTTCCTTTTCTTCAAATGATATAAGGATTGGCAGGCGTTCTTCTTTAGAACTTCTTACGTCCAGTCCAGGTAATAATTTTCCATCCCAATGAACGGTCACACTTTCAGGTAAATTATTCTGAAAATCTGATTTTATAGATTCCGCTCTATCTTTTCTAGTCTTTGTACGAATGCGTTGAATAGACGACTTGTTTATCGGGAAATCATCACTACTAAGATCTAGGGCTTCCACTACAGCCTGAAGTATATATATATACGGAATCTCTTATGCTTAATTGACATGTATCCAAAGCTGCAACTAATTTAGGAGTGATGAAATCTTTCCTTCCCCTTTTTGTAATACTTCCAGAACTTACCGTTTGAGATGTCGACGGTAAGGGTTCGTCGATGCTTTCATCAGAGCTGGTAGGTTGATCGGGATATCCTGGTGTCTCAATAAGATCTTGTGTAGTTAAAGATAAAGATAAACTCTCGGAACGGGATTTCTTCTCCGGGTATTATTTCCACATGGACGTTTGGAACTTTTTCTTTGACAGTTGTCACAAAATCTTCTATGTTTGCCACGTCACCACCGAATTTGACAAAATTGTCTGCTGTTCGCTTAACGACGGCTCCAATGCCGTCTGGGGCTCCCTTTCCATGGCCTGTTTCTAAAAAGTTCCAAGTAACTTCCTCAAGGGAAGGAATTTGTTTTAGTAATTGTGATATCATGTGGAATATAAAGCGGTTACGATATTGACTTGAAGGTGAATCGGATACAAAATGAATACTTCTTAAATTTCTTACTAAGTTAGTTGCTATATTCAAGACTGGAACGAGGTGAGCCCAAATGGCATTGGCGTCGTGATTTAAGCATTCGCTTGCATTGCAGAATGATTTTGTTGAGAGATTTTTGTAGTTGTCTAGATAATATAGGACACCTGTATGCAAAGAAATCTGCTCACGCACAAAATGGTGGGATTGTACCTCTTCATGATATTACATACATACATAAATCACGCCTTTATCCCTTACGGGGTAGGCAGAGCGTTTAACGCCTCGTAAAGGGCGATTTCGCCACGTCTGACAAAAATTAAGGGCAATTTTAGATTGTAATATGTATTGCTTTAGTGACAGGTTGTCAGCCCATCGCCTAAATTACAATACACTGTAACCCTCGAGTCCCTTTTGCTGACTTCAACAGCATGCCCGGGAGGAAGGGCAGCTGGAACATTCTATGTTTTTCTATCTCTCCCAGTCCAGCATGGAAGAATGATATTTTAGGGCATAATTTTCGCTAAAATCAATATGGCATATAACTTCTTCCTGAGTGAGATTTTCTTTAAGATCTTTGACTGTACGATACTGCACAAGAATGTTTTTAGCATGTTGAAAAAATTACACAAGCAGGGTATCTAGTTTATTAATCAAAAGTCGAGGTTGATCTTCAAGCCTTTTCTTTATAGTCATATTTTTTGTCTTTTCTGTACTATCTTTTCCACTTGGTATGTAGGTCTGTTTCTCTGCTATCCATTGATAATATTTAACTTTAATACTGTCGTCAAATTCTTCATATTCTAAAACTTTTCCACAGCAGTTTTGACATGTCCTTTCCAAGCATTTTTGATCATATACATCACAACACAGACTAGCTAAAACTTCTGTAGTAGATCCTTCCCTTATGATGTTAGCTCTTTTCAAGGCTTTTACTAATAGCTCTACATTAGCATGAATTTTGCACTGGCAGGTGTCTTGTTTGTCGTTTGGGAATACTGTCCAAAATGGTCTAGTTTTTACAAAATGTCGAATAACCAATGTATCCAAATTGGTTACAGTATTTCGAGTGTAATTTTTTTAAATTATCTGTTAAATATCTTTTTTGTTTTTTTTTGACCTCCTCGTTTGATGTACTCATACTTTCCTGCAGCTACCTGACTATTAACATCTTCTTCAAAAAAACTTTGCACTTGACGTTTGATAACCTTTCCTTTTATTCCTACACTATTTTCTGCTGCTTTTTGTTTTAAAGTAAACGGCAACTTTGTGAAGACACCATATTTTTTCAGTTTCAACTTATCTTATAAAAGATCTTCCGCAAAGGTTCGCTTTTCTTTTTTAGGTAGTGTTTGATACTTTGATGTGAATCGACGAGCTACTGTTTCAGTAAATAAGAGTTTCTTTTTAACTTCTTCTATTTTATCCTTCTTGATGTCTTTAACAATTTCTTCAACTTTCTTTTCTAAAGTATCCAACTGAACAACGTTGGTATTTTCTTCCTTTTTCATTTTCTTTACTTGTTTTTCTAGTAACCCTTTTTCTTTTTCTACAAGTTTTTTACTTAACGTAATCAATTTTAAATCTCTATAATTTTGCGGCGAAGTTTAGCTTGGATGGTGACTGAAGAATTGCACGAGTCTTTGCTTTCAGTTTGTGAGCCCAGTTCACTGGCTTGAGCTGAAATGTTAGGCATTGGCAAAGAATTGTTTTCTCGCGATTCAGTTGCTTCTGCAGGCTGAAGTTCGACTTCCGCTAACGGATCCACAACAGCTTCTTCGTTGTCAAAGTTAGCAATTCGGTCAATTTCATTCTCACTTTCTGGGGGTGAGTTCTGAAGTAAAATTCTCTGTATATTTTTTTGCTCCTTCAATTTGTCCGAATATTTTTTTGAATTTTTTCTCCATCTACTCCTTTGTTCTCTTTTGCCTATTTCAGTCATTTCACTGATGCTGATTACCTTCTTTCTTTCTTTCTTTTTTAAGTACCTTAATTTTTATTTTTCTTGTTGCATTGCATAAGCTATCGGGTTATTTTTAATTTCTTCATATTTTTGTTTTTTTCTTATTCTATCTTTAGCGAGTTTTTCTTCCCGCGTCAATTTTTTTTTCGTCTTCCCCATCGTACTGTTATATTGGACCTGCAATAAATAAGATTGATGTTTGTTTGCAAGGTGTTGAAAACAAAAAAAATTGAAGCGCTTTGATTAAGTGGTGCGTGCTTATTAAATGCATTAATTTATCATTGCATACGCATAGACCATAGACATTATATTTTGTTTACCGAATATTGTCCTTAACTGACAATATTTTATTAAATTAAATTCAATTCATTTATTTCATTTACAAATTTCATCAAAATAATATTACATTATATTCAACTCATTTCTGTAAGTGATCGTCAAAATATACATAATTAGTATTAACTCAAGTTAAAACATGTCCAAAATTATAAAATATTTCAATCAAATAAAATAAAATAAATGTCCAATTGTTCAATAATTTAATAATCATTCCCTTCTGACATCGCTCATTTCCATCCATTTAAAAAATATAAAAAACGGAAGGGAATGAATTGGATAGGAATGAGATTTTTACAGTTTCCGTAGATTATTCCAGAAATCAATTACATTTCAAGGCCACGAAGGATATCGGTTAATTGTCCGAGGACTAGAAATATTACGTTAGAGAATGATATGATAGTAGGTTACTGCAAAATTGTAAGGAAAGTAATGAACACTTACGAGGGGCGGCTGATATAAAATCTACTTTGTTAAAGAAAGTTTTGAAAATCGAACTGGCCATTGCAAAATCATATTCTATATTTATTCCCTTTTCAAAATTATGACGCTTATTGTTTTTCGCTTGCTTTTGTTTTTTTGGCGCGGCTTTGATTTCACCATGTCGAAAGAAAATTGCAAAATGATGAAATTTGAGCATCAAGCAGTGATTAAATTCCTTAGTAAAGAAGGAAATACGCCTACGCAGATCAGAGAACGCATGTTAAAGGTGTTTGGTGATTCAAGTCCTTCTGAATTCGTCATAAAGTTTTACGACACACGTAGTGGAAGGCCAATTTCTGCTGTTACCGCAGATAATGTTGAAAAGGTGAAGAACCTGATTCTTGCAGATCGGCGAATCAAGCAGTGGGAGATAGCCAGAGATGTGGGCATTAGCAAGGAATGAGTTCATGAAATTATTCACGAACATTTGGGCATGTCCAAGGTGAGCGCGCGTTGGGTCCCTAGAATGTTTACCCCCTTTGACAAACAAAGGCGAGTAGAATGTTGTCAGGCATTTCTAAACCTGGTCAAAGGTAAAGAAGAAGAGACTATCTCTCGAATTGTGACCAGTGATGAAACTTGGATTCGCCAGTGGGATCCGGAAAGCAAACAAGAGTCAATACAATGGAAATTTAAAGGAGAAAAGCCGCCAAGGAAGTTCAAGGTTCGGCCGTCGGCTGGAAAACTAATGGCCACCGCATTTTGGGATGTCGAAGGGATTTTGATGATAGATTATTTGCCTAAAAATACAACAATGAATGCTGAATACTATGCAAACTTGCTTGACCAGCTTCGTGAACAAATCAAAGAAAAGCGGAGAGGCAAAGTCAGGAAAGGTGTTCTGATTTTACAAGACAATGCTCCTGTACACACAGCCTTAACGGCGAGGTCAGCCCTGAGCAAAAACGGCTTCACAGAAATTGACCATCCACCTTATAGGCCAGATCTGGCTCCCTGTGACTATTTCTTATTCAAAGATTTAAAGAAAAAATTGAGGGGTCGCAGATTTTCGACGGACGAACAAATGAAAGAGGCTGTGACTGACCATATTGACGAGCAAAATAAAAATTACTATTATAACGGCATGATGTCACTTATTTGCAAATGTCATAAGTGTATTTCACTTGCAGGAGACTATATAGAAAAATAAAAATAAACTAGCCATCAAAGTCTTTTCTTTCATAGTTAGGTAGATTACTTATCAGCCACCCCTCGTACCTGTGACAAAACGAGATTCCGGTGTCACGAACACAAATTTTATTTTTTCACGCAGCGCACGACCTCTCCTTGCAGGACTGTTTGGTGGACTGGCGTAGTGCGGAGCGCGGGGTGTACAGTTACCGAGCGATACAGGGCCAGATTCAGTAAAATTATAAATTCAATAATTGTGGACGGAAATGAAGATTTTCGCTTGACAAAAATAAAACTTCGATTCTCTGCATATTATAACCACTTTTTAAATAACTTTATTTAAGTTTTAATAATGGTTTTCATCGGTTTATGTAGAAAGTACAATAAATATTGAATAATTCTACAAATAAAAAAAAAACATGGAAGAAATTAATTTTGGAGCCTGGATTTTCGTGCGAAGGAAAGATTTCAGCCAGTTTTTGCCGGTTTATTAATAATAATAATAATAAATTTATTTCATAAAAAAATATTTTTCAGTTATTACTTACGGACTAATATAAACTACAAAATTACTTATTATTTCATTAAATTATTTGCTAGAAAATAAAAGGAATGTAAACAATTGGCCATATAATTATAGTTGCTACTTAACATATATTAGATCTGAAAATTAGTGTTTCGATACCTGAACTAAGTAAATATTTACCTGTATCTTAGGTATCTCACACTAGTAATAAAAAGATGATATTTTTTTTTTTGTAATAATGGACAAATATTAATGAAGAATATACTAATTACTAATTTACTCTTATAAATTAGTGTTAGTTTTTTTCTTAATTCTATGTGTTAGTAGACAGTAAATAAGTTAGGTATATAATACTTTAGGCAACTACCAAAAGGAGTTCTTCAGTGTCTTCATAAGTTTTACCTATGAGCCACTTTTGTATGGACTTCTTACATGGATTTTTGTGCAAGGGATAGAGATCAAGGATGCGATTTAGCTTGTTATAGAGATGAGTGCCCAGAAAACAAAATAATTTATTTGCTTGTTTAGTTCGAAAACTGTCTTGTCTACTCTACCTGTAAGAGCTTCAATGTGCGCTTTAAAGTTTAAATGGTTATCTATAATAACACCTAGGTATTTAATTGTTATGGTTGAGCTTAATTTTGGACAGTTGCAAGTTACAGGGTTTCGTAGTAAACAATTGTGGGCTATTATGTTGTACACATGTAACGGTGGCTGAGTATGGGATCTATATGAGTATATCATGAACTTTGTTTTGTCAGCGTTTAGAGTCAAAGCATTTTCTCTAAGCCACTGATTGACCAGATCAAATCCCTTTTGCGCTCGTGCAAAAGTAGCGCGCCAGTTTTTATCACTAAAGATTAGTACTGTGTCATCAGCGTATGAGATCAGTTTGCCATTCGGTAAATGTAAAAGACATAAGTCATTGATGTAGATGAGAAATAGTATAGGTCCTAATATACTTCCTTGGGGAACCCCGTATTCTAGGGGTATTTCGTCACTTACTATATCACCTATTTTAACTCGTTGTGTCCTGTTGGTCAGATAGTCTTTGAGTAGTTCATGCTGAAGACCCCGAATTCCAAGTCTGTCAAGTTTGTTTAAAAGTAGAGGAATAGAAACGGTATCAAATGCTTTTGCAAGGTCAAGGAATACAGCCAAGCATTTCTTTTGAGAGTCTAGTTTTCTAGTAATATAGTCAGTTAGTTCATGAACAGCGTGTTCTGCGGACCTTCCAGATCTAAAGCCATGTTGCGTATGGGCTAGTAGTTTATTAGCTTCTAAATACTTAACAAGCCTTTTTTGTATTAATCTTTCCAATAGTTTAGAAAGAGAAGGAAGTATCGCAATCGGGCGATAATTATTGACAACGCTTTTATCACCACTTTTATGTATGGGTTGGACGACGGCCCTTTTCAGTGCATTGGGAAATATTCCTTCTGAGAAACAAAGGTTGAAAATGTATGTCAAAGGCTGTATTATATAGTCTTTATAGGTTTTTAGAAATGAACAAGATATCCTGTCTATACCAGTTGCACAGTCATTTCTCAAAGTCAAAATTTGTCTCTCAATTTCAGATTCGTCTGTAGTAAGTAGGGTAAAAGAGTGTAATTGGGAAGTCTGGGTATGGAAATTCGGTCGTCGATAGTCTGTAG
Organism: Scrobipalpa costella; assembly: GCA_949820665.1. Lineage (NCBI taxonomy): Eukaryota > Metazoa > Arthropoda > Insecta > Lepidoptera > Gelechiidae > Scrobipalpa > Scrobipalpa costella. The sequence goes on from OX463309.1 coordinate 12,415,458, forward strand.
TAAGTGTTTTGGCTCTTTCAGCTAGAGTTTTACCTACGTTAGCAAAGTATGTATTTGCTATATTTACGGATTGCGCAGCATTTGCTGAATTCGCTATTAGAGCTTGTGCTGGTATTTTAATTTTAGTTATGTCAGTTACGTTTTTATATGGCATGCCACAACTGTTTTTTATTTTGACCCGCTTTATTTATTTGCTCTCTGTCATAATATAGTCGTTTCAGTTTTTTATTAGTCTATTCCCTTGATAATATGTTTACAGAAATTTCCTAGATACCTTTTGTAGCCATAAAAGTGTTGTATCTATAGCCATATATTAAATTTTTATATTACAACAATTCATATCAGTTTTACGTTAAAATATCGAATTCGGACGAAATGAGAGAATCACTCTTAGACCGGACTCTCAGTGGAGTTTCGTTTGCAAAAATAGCGGACCTAAATCTGACTTCTGATATATATTGTATAGATCCCAGACATCCTATAGACAGATGTTGCCAACCAGTTTTGTGGTCCCCCTCCCCCCACCCTAATTAAATATGGCATACAAAGAAAAAAAAAACCAATACATGCCGTGTGGGGTATCAAATGAAAGAGCTTATTGAGTAGATCACGAATATATAGCATACTATAACATTTCTTACACTTTCTCTAAGATTTTTTAGAAAATTTACGAAAATGCTCCATTTTTGAGTTAACTTTAAACCACTATAGATTGAAAACTCATGAATATTTTTTTTTTAAATATTATTTTAAATAATTAACAATAGTCCATTGTTTACGATTCAATAGTTCGTACAGTGAAAAAGTTGCATGGGGGAGCGGGGGGAGCATTCAAAGATGGCGAGTTACGATATTTCAATATATTTCTTATAATTTCGGACTCAGTGGAGACGTTTGCAAAAATTGCGGACCTCAATCTGACTTCTGATATATATTATATAGATCCCAGACATCCTATAAACAGATGTTGCCAACCGTTTTGTGATCCCCCTCCCCCCTCCCCTCCATCACAAATATTATTGATAAATTACAAAGTGTTTGGTTTGAATTATGGAATTATTGGTAATTTTGTGTTATAAATAAAATACAAGGTAGTAAACTAATAGAATTTTTTTATTTTGATGCAATTTTACGAAATTTACGGAGAAAAATGCTTACACATGCAAGTAACAGTTTGATTTTGTTACAAGTTTTTACAATTATTGTTTACACATTTACACAAGAATATACATTTCAGTGCAGCTTTTCTGCAGGTACACGACATTGTGCGACAGTTGGATTGACATTTACACGGTTTTATCAGAGTCAGGTAGAGATTTTTTTGTCATTTGCTTTGGGTAAAGGTTTCCTTCGCGTAACTCGTAACCAAACTGAAGGAAATCAATATGGTCAAATATCGGTTCAAAAGAGCTTTTCCATAGATAAACTTGAGCGGATGCTCTTAAACAGTGTAAATGCAATGCATCAGAGGTACATATAATTCTTGTCAAATTTAAGGCAAAACCTATGTTATGGCACAACAATTTATGTCGAAGATCATCTGCTGTTGTTTAGAAATTAAGTAACTGCAAACTTTTTCTAGATCTTTAAATTGCTTACTAGTCAAAAGCCCATCACCCATAGCAGAAACTGCATCCTGAACAAAATCCTGATTCGCGGCGTTCAACATTTGTGTTTTTGTACCTATGCGACTTGTGGTGTCGCAGCCAGTTAAAGAGTGCAACCCAGGTAAAATGTCACATATATTTTCGCCAAGACTTCGTGCAGCTAAATGGCACCCCAGAAAACGGTTTTTCTTTCGTGATCCCTCAAACCACAAAGCGCGACAACCTATGTTTTCAAGTTTATGCCAGAAATAAAGGCCTAATACAAAAATATCGGTGTCAGGGCTTAGAATAATTATCTCTGCACTGTCGTTGTGTTTGACAGAATGAAAAATATGGCAGAACATTCTTGAATCAGCCTCTGTGTGATTAGATTTCAAATCGGTAACTTCAGTGAAAGTTGCGCCTTGCAATTTAAAACATTTTGTGGGGTCATCAAATCCACCACATACATATAGCTCACTTTTTTCATTGACTTCTGTATAAGTCGAGGCATTCTTGCATAGAAATTTCACTAGTTTTAATTTGTTTTCAGGACTCACGAAAAAGTCTTTGCAATTTGGGACTTTTGTCGGAGGACTAGTTATGACAACTTGTGCTGGGTTTTGTCCTTTACTTCGTAACTTTGTTTCTAGGAACTTGATAGATATATCATCATAGCGATCAAATACAACATCAAGTCGTACAACAGAATCCTGAGACAACAACATCATAATTTTTTTGAAAAACGCAGCTGCAAATTCTCCGAATGTACTAATACTTTTCAGTTGTATTTGATGCAGCAGCGCCATGCCATCTACAATATAAACTTTTGCATTAGTTTTTGAGTAGTTCCCACACTCATGCTCTTTTTCAATTTCAAGAACCAAACTTGATTTCACGGACTTTTTGTAAAAACCATCTTCATCAAAAAGAAATTTTGGATATTCCAGTATTTCGTGAGAAGCCAGTATTTTTAGATCAAAATCGCGTTGTGTAGCTAACATAAAAGCTTGTTGAATATCCGTGACATTTTTTGTATCTTTTAATTGTTTGTTAGAACTTGTGGTTTTGCACTGTTTTTGACGATGACCGAAGTTTAGAAATTAATTTCTTTTTATAGTATCAAATACACTTTTATGTTTCAATTCCAAACGTACTTTTTCAAATTCTCTGAGCAACTCTCGCCACATTCTTTGATATTCAGGAGACATTGTGAGGTTGTTTTTTCAGCCAGTGCACCAGTATAGATATTGTAGAGTACATTGGTGTCGTCGTTTGCCTTGAAAGGATTATAATCATTCAAATTCGAGATAAGATTTTTGATATCTTTTTCATCCTTAGCAATCCTTGAGTCACTCCATTCAGTGTGAACTTTTGAATCAATATCACCTGTAGCATCTGCTTGCATTTCTAGATATGTAAGTAGTGTGGAATGAATTGAGTTTTTAAACGGATACAAAAGGACCCATCGCTGCATGGCTTCTATGTTTTGAGTAATACCAATTAAACCTCCAGTAACAGCTGAAGACCGGTTCTGAGACTGCTCCAAAGCCAAATCACAGCCAACTGAATTAAACTTTCCAGTTCCTCGCTTTACTGAAAGCATTCCTCGTTTTAACTCATCCACAACATCTTTCGGTAATTGAATCATGTCTTGCAAATAGAGTGATACTCCACGGACATAATTTGTGTGGTTCATTGGAAAAAAATAAGACAGCATTTGCCTTGTAGTCTGCAAATGTAAATCATAATCACTTTCTCTGTCCGCTTTTATTGAATTCAGAAGTATTTCTACCATTTCACAATAGTCATTAAAAAACTTGAATGTTTCGCTTTCTTTGCACATAGTTTTTTAAAAAAGAAGAAAAATTGGAAAGCAAAATTTCAATAGTTTTTTCATGTCGCTGATATTTTTTCAACAAACTCTCGTGGTCTCTATCTACTATAGCCTCTCTTATATCTTGAAGACACAATTTTGTAGCATTCCCATCGGAAAACTCATTTTGATCCATGAATTCAGCAAATTGTAGGTTTCTAAGTGCTTCATATACAAGTTTGTGTGCTCTTATGCCTCTGTTGTATTGTACACCGTTTAAAATAGAAGCAAGAGTATTTTCGCCATATATTTCTGCTTCGATTAAAATCCTATCAAGCCCACTTCCATCAATAAATTGGCCCAAGCATCGCAAAAAGTTTTTTTGTAAATGAAAGGAACCGATTTGTAATATCATTTTAGAAAACTCGGGACAGGACATTTGAATCTGTTTGGCTAGCAAGTATATTGACATATCGCACGAAAGAACTGCAGTTTCTTTATTTAGTGACTGGCATATGTTAATAAAGTTTTTCATTGCGGTATACACAACATCTCGTGAGGTGGGTGGGAAAGGGATAATAGGACAAAACCCAACAGTTGACCTGGGTAAATTTTCTGATGACAGAAGTTGTTGGAAAGTTATCTTCCTCGTACTGCAGTCTGCACAAGACCCACAAAAGATTAACACTTTGTGATTTTTTTGTTGTATCTAACAAACAGCTTGTTTCGACATAATTTGTTGTGGTAATTGGTTTTGTTATTTTTGTTTCGTAATGATCAATTTCTTGACAGGTCAAGTGTTTTAAGTCACAATTTTCGTCGACAGCTGCACGCCTAATTTGAAGGAAACTGTCATTATGTAAAGAAGTTTGTTCTTGATATACAACCATAGCTGTCACGTGTGTAGTGTTTTTACCACTTAACGTTTCTTCATTAAAATCATTGTTGTCTATAGCTCCATGTAAATACAATGATGGATCACGTACAATGTTCTTAGGTACAATCACTTTTTTGTTTTCATTTTCACTCAAAATAGCTCTTGTAATCTCTGTATCAAGATCTTTTACTGCTTGATAGCTAATACAATGCCCCAATTTATTTAATATTGTAATTAAATGTTTCGATCTGGAAAGATGATGAACAGACTCTGCCGTGTTTAGGAGTTTTTTTTTCTGTGATACAGTATACAATGTCACAAAATATTGACTTGGCCCTCTGAAGAGATCTTTGTCCCAATTTTTGGTTCTTCGCACCGAGTAATGTTTGCATAAAAATAACCCATGTTGGAGGCAATTCAGTTTTATTAATTGCGCTTTCCAGTAGTGTCTCGTTACATAAATATTCGTCCGGTAAAAGTGTAGCACCTGTTGCCTCAACTCTTAGTTGTTTTGCGCACATTTTTATTTTATCTGCATCCAATTGACGGACACGTTCTACTACTTCAGTTAAGGAGATATTTGACAAAAATGCCATTGACGATTTGGATTTGTCAGCAGGATGTGAAAACAATACTTTTTCACCGAACTTATCAATTAACAAGGCTTTAACTGTTCGATTTTCCACGACTGCATCTTCCAACCCCGTGATTTCAGCCATTCTTGTTGCCAGATGAGACAGTTCAAAGGAACAAGTACAAAATTGTTCTTTTATTTCGTCCATTAATTTCTCAAAGGAAGCCTGTAATATTTCTGAGGGTATATTTGAAGAAGGGCGCCCTCGTTTATTTTCAGTCACTCTCGGCATCCGTACATAATCCCGGTAGCAAGACTTGTGATACTTTACATCTCTGGCTAACAAATCCTGAGGTACCTGACAAGTACTTATTGATGTGAAAACGTTATCTTGTTTTATGTGTGCGGTATTAAAAATATTTTGAGCCGCCGACAGTTCTGAACATGTATGAAGGCTTTTGATTTTATTTTTGTTTTCTGGCCACATATTAAACAAGTTAATCTTTGCACGGTATTTCCAGGATTTCTCTGAGATCTGCGGAGTTCAGAACTGCAATGTGCACTATGTTCTTCCTTGTTTAATGCTAATTCTCGTCGCCGCACTTTTTCCTCACTTACATAACTTGCCATACAATTTCTATGCCAGGAAAAGCATTGAGCACCACTGCATTCTGGATCGTACAGTTTATCGAACTTAACACTTACTTCGTCTTTACGTCTGTCTGCTGCCCGTTTTATAGTGAGAAATGACTCTGGCTGTAGTATACTATGCACTGGCCGATTCTCTTATAAGCTATGGTTTGACTGTGTATGGCCGTACTTTCTGTACCTACATAAAAGATGTTAAAAACTTACAAACTAGATTAATTAAGTACTTAGTTGACAAAAAGACAAAGAAAAATTGCACGGACTACACCGAACTATTTAAACACATTAAAATCTTACCTATCCATCTGAAGACTAAGTACTTAATTATTTTAGAACATTACTACAGTGATGAGTTTAAACAAAAGGTGACAAACAAATACAACACAAGAAGGGTCAGGGAGGGAAAACTTGTGCAACCAGCAGCTGATAACTATTATGGTAGAAGACAAAATAGTTATCTCGTTCCTGGAATGTACAATGAAACACCATGGCTCTTAGACGATAACAAAGTCACTAAGACCATCTTAAGAAACAAACTTAAATTATTATTACTATTAGAGATATAAACAGATAAATATTAAATACATATTTAAAATAGTTGTAAATTTTATGCGTGTATGTGTGTGTGGTGTGTGCATGTCTGTGTGCGTGCGTGTGTGAGTGTGTGTGTGTGGTACTATTTAAAAATTGTTAATAATAGGTGCATGATTAGTAGTTAAGAGAGCGCTCTCCTCGCCAACAAACTGTTTCAGTTTGGCGAGATATTTGTGTATGTTTATGTATGTACCTTTTTGTTCAAATAAATTAAAAAAAAAAATAATCACTAACTGATCTGGCGAATCACAAAACAAACAAACGAGTTCAAAACGTCTTTTTCTTTTTAAGTTCACGACTTCGAGTGACATTTTATACACAAAAACCCTTAAATTTACACTAAAATGGATTTTAAACTAGCGTAAACAATCTAAAACAACAGTTATACACAACGTTTGGCCACGACTGACATGGTTTTCACGAGCTGGCAACGTCGCAAGCGCACGAAACGAGTCTAGAACAGCGGTAAAGGGGCGAGGGGGGAGGACCGCGAGCGCGCGCGGCAACATGGCTTTTTACGATGTCGAGAGTATCAGGAAGAAGAATCACAAAACATTTCGCGGTCCGCTATTTTTGCAAACGAACATCTCCTTGAAGCCTGCTCTATCTGCAACGTTTGCAACATAGACACAAACAAATGAAAACCACACAAACTATCACTGCCACTACAGCTATGCCATAGGTGTCCATCTTGTTTCTCGGCTCATCAATGTACTGGCTTGCTCCGGCCTGCGCAATGATGACCTCCTCGTTTTTGGTGTTGTATTGTCCCATAGCGATGACGGACGGAAAACTAACCATAAGCTCCTTTGCTGGTTGTGAAATTTGCAACTGTCTGTGAGAGAATGATGAAAACAAATGACCGAACTTACTTATGTAATAACATAACATAAAAATACTTTATTGCACGTAAGAATACAAATCATACAACACAACAGATAACAACAAAAAACAAGTACAACATAGGCGGCCTTATTGCTAAGGTAGCAATGTCTTCCAGGCAACCTTTGGGTCAAAGAAAAATGCGTAGCGGTAAGCGGGATATTGCAAATCTAGTAAAATACTACTTACTCTACTTGAAACGTACAGGCATTTTGATGACACGGCCGCTACGTGATGTTTTCTGCACGCGGTCGTCTCGCAAATCGCCCTGCACATGTGAAACCTTTGGAATTGGTGGCACAAATTCTTCCTCATCTAGCAAATAAGCTGGTTTGTGTCTGTCTATCGACACGTTTGCCCGTCGGTTAGGATACTGCAGTTCGAAAACCTTACGCTTCGCCTTAAAACCTTATATGGTCCATCATATGGGGTCTTAAGAGGTTTCCGGACTGTGTCGTCCCTGACAAACACATGGCTGCATGCTTGCAAATCTGGGGAAACAAACCATTTACGATTTGCACGATGCTTGCTTGAAATCGGTTTCAGCTTCGATATTGCGTCTAGGAAAGGATGTTTTTAAGCACTTAATTTGTGTCACCAAATCCATACCTCGAAATGTCGAAAAAATCACTTAATCACAGCGAAGTGGTTTACCAAACGTATACTCAGCTGCACTGACGCCGTTTTCACTGCGACCCGCTGCACGCAAACCAAACAACACTGTTGGTAACTCGTTTACCCATGATTCGGTGTTTAAACGAGTCATCAACGATCGATGCCAGCGCTCTACCATGCCATTAGCTTGTGGATGATAGCTAGTAGTTTGCAATTTTTCGACTCCCAAATACTTAATCATTTCGGTGAAAAGCTGGCCTTCGAACTGTCGACCCTGGCCTGACTGGACAACCATATCGCGTGACCCAGCTCTCGTATATGACCTTCGCCACTGTATCCGCCGTGATGTCACGAATTGGAAACGCTTCCGGCCATTGGGTACCTCGATCTATGATAGTGACACAGTACCTGAAACCATCTTCGGATATCGGAAGAGGTCCTACGATGTCCACGTGGATATGCTCAAATCGGTTCGCGCTCTGGAAATCCGCGTACTCTGCAATGGTGTGTCTACTAACATTTTTTATAAAATAATTATTAATTTATTAGTGACTTATAATCATATGTTTTTTCTTAAGTCTATGATGTCGATTCGGTTATTACACAACTTAACTGAAATAAGTCTATACCTGTCATTTTCTGTAATAAGAGAACAGAAAAGGACGAAGAAACTTATTTTGGTTCTGTCAGTTAGAATTCGTTTAAAAATTTCAAAGGATTTTAGATGACACTTAGTCGATACCCTTTCGCATCACGACAAATCTAACCATAGATTCTTGAAAATTCTCTTATTTGACAGAATTACAATCAGCTGTTCAGTTTCTGTCTATTTCCTTTCTCTATTTTCAGAAAGTGACAGGACTAAAATAAGTTAAGTTGTGTCCATGCCTGAATCGACACCATTGTACAGGAAAAGAAAATCAAAACAAAACTTAGCCTTATTTTTATAAGGCTACCTGCAAATGTATCCCGGCTATTAGATTTTTTCAAAATTACTAGCCAATTGGATGAACAAATTGAAAATCGGAGGCCATTGTTCCTTCTAATAAAATGCCGATCTGTACCTATCTGTCAGTAAACACTTTAATAACTTTTTAACCATCTCTATTATCTCGATCTGTTAAAAATATTTAAAGTATTTGCTGTCTTTAGAGTTCCAGAGCATCCAGAATCACAGATCGGTACCATTTTATTTTGCTTTATCTATTTTTCTTTTTTTCTTCAGACTTCTTTAAATTTTTTCCCCCTTTAGTGTTATTTGCTGCAGTAAGTGTAATCTTTTTATTTTTACTTTCATTAGTTCCATTTCCTTCATTGAGTATATTCTTCTTATTTTTCCCTCCTTTTGTTTTATTTCGTGCACTGAGTGTCTTCTTATCATTTTTACTTTCTTTAGTTTCACTTCTTTCTTGGACTGAATTCTTTTCATTTTTACCTCCTTTTGCTTGCTTACATGCAGTGAGTGTCTTCTTCACATTTTTACTTTCTTTAGTTTTATTTTATACATTGACTGTTTTTTTCTCATTTTTGTTTCTTTTAATTTCTTTCTCATCAGCGGGTTTATTCAAATCATGATTTTCTTTTTCACTTTTCCATCGCTCTGCTTTCTTGATAAGAGCCTCCATGTAAAGTTTATCTTCTGCCGGCATATACTTGTACATGCTCCGTATATCTTCTATTTTCTTTTTCGTCAATGTTTTATTTGCCTCTTTTAAGGTAATTTCACTCAAAACAATGAAATTCTTTTTTCTCATATCAATTGTTTGTATTGGTCCCGTAAATGAAGTTTGAAATTTTATAATATACCATTCGTCTTTAGAATACGTTAATGACTTTACTTGTGTAAGGTATCTGATGAAAACCAAATTTTCTTGCTTCTGATTGAAATGACAAGAAATCGGCGTCCCCCATTTGCAAGAAAAACAGTTTTAGAGCATTTGATTTTATTTTTAGTAGGGCACGTATAAGAGATATTGGGCTGTATATTTCTTGATGTCTTAAGTTTCTTTCTATCAGACTGTGGACTGAATCAACCTCTTGAACGTTGCCATCTCTGTTATATTTTTCGAATCTTCTGACTTTAAAAATGTTATGAGAGCCGTGCTTATATGGGAGTTTCTATTTTGCGGAACGCAAGAATCCGACCATAATATCAGTTTTGTTACTGTATCTGGTAAAGCTTTCACTATTTCTTTTAAAATTTTAACCAATGCACTGGCTAAATCGTCGCCACTTCTTCCATTCCTAGTCTCGTCCCATAAAGCATTTACGGCACTTTTATTAAAATAGCAGTGCGCTGTTAAATTATAAACCGTTAATTTGCTTGTATAGAAAAAACAAGATACGTTTGCTTTGGGTAGTGAAAAAATGTTCTCCAAATCAAAAGTAACAACGGCTGTGTCGTTGCTTTCGATGTTCTTTAGATTTCGATCTTTATTCCGTTCGTCGTCACCTTCTTGTTTTCTTTTCAAGTGTTTTTCATGTTTTTCTTTTATATCGGCACTGGGGCTTTTCTGAGCTTTAAACTCGGAACAAAAATCGCAAACATCTTTTTTAGGGCGATCAGTGGCGGATTTACAAATTTTCAAGGTATAGGCTGTAAAGCTTTTGCCGCCCTTGCCTTCAAAATTGTCAAATTGTCATGTCATAGATTATTTTTACAATTCAACAATTTCGTTGGAATTTCACGTAAAATAATTTTTTGGTATATTTTTGAGCTAATTAAAGCTCAATTATGTAAGATTTGGAAGGCGGGGTAATGCATGCTACTTACACAATTGGTAGACGTGAATAAACAGAATAAATAATCTTTATTGCGTTTACAAACAGTTGAAAATACTTAATTCAGTAAATTTATATAACTACGTTACAATACTTTTTTGCGTGATTTTTTGTTGGCAAAATCATCGATGATATCGTCGTACGTGATTTTGTTCATCAATTCTGACTCTATGCACAAAAGAGCTAAAGCGTTTAATTTTTCTTGGCTCAAGGTCGATCTCAAATAATTTTTAACCCTTTTTAAACAAGAAAAACTTCTCTCACCCGAACAATTCGTCGCTGGTGTACATAAAGCCATACGAAGGGCTATGTCCAAGTTCGGATAAACGTTCTGCAAACTCTGTTTTCGCAGAAACGAAGATAGACTTTGCAACGATGGAGAATCTGGTTTCACCATAATGCTTTGCGAAGAAATGTGGCTTCGAAAATGTATGCATTCTTGAACTAATTCAGTCTCTAAATCATCAGGATACATTTCTTCTAAAGACTGAGCCTTTTTCGTAAGGGCTGTTGATGACAATTCGCTCATTGTGGTCAGAAATGAAAATTTTTCATTGAAATTGTCGTACGCCTTCTTCCTTTTTTCCAATTCGGATGCGAGTCTATCAATGATGACGAGAAATGTGTTAACTCTGAAAGTATCACTCGCGGTCATACTTATTTCTTCCTCGGGTGTTTCGTCAGCAATTTTTTTTCTTTTCGGTTGTCTTTTTCAGAGGTCTTTTGAATACTGCTTCGACGCACTTAATTCCATCGCCATTTCTTCAAAATACTTGAAGTTTTCCCGTTGATCCACGAAAAACTTGCGAAGAGATTCATAAAGATCGGCTACGGGAAACAAATCGACAGTAGAAGCCTGGATTTGAACATTTACTTTGTTTATTCTTTCCAAAAAAACGTTCCACACAACAACCATCAACGCTGTTTCCAGTTTGTTCAACTTTGAAAGAATTCCCGTAGCTTCATTTCTTGTGACAGGCTTCTCCGTGCAATCGTCCCTGATTACTTCCAAAGCTTGAATGACTTCGTGCCACGAATCTCTCAAACTTTTACACGCATCCTCTCTAGCTGACCAACGTGTGAGGTTTACTCTCTTGACTGTTTTGCCTTCTCCAACTTCAGTCATCAAAATTTTCCAGCGTTGTGTCGAACTTGAAAAAAAAACGTATATTTCTTGGAGCAACATAAAGAATCGACACGCTTCTGTGCACGATTCAGCAGTCGCTGTTGCCACTAAATTTAAAGAATGGGCAGAGCAAGGAACGAAAAAAGCAAATGGTGCTTGACGTTGAATTTTAGCCTGTAAGCCGTTGTATATCCCAGACATATTTGCGGCATTGTCATAAGATTGTCCACGGCAGTCTTGAATATTCAAACCCAAGGTTTTTAGTTCCGAAGCAATAGCAGCAAACATTTCTTCAGCTTTATGTCCCACTGATGGCAAAAACTTTAGGAATCGTTCACAGGGTTCTCCTGTTTCTGAAACATATCGGATCACGAAGGTGAGCTGGTCTACATGCGCTATATCCGGTGTCGAATCGATAATTAAGGAAAAGTATTTCGCTCTTCTTATCTCGTCTCCAATTTGCTTCAATACTTTATGGCCCATCAAGAGTATAAACTCATCACAAACTGTTTTCGACAAGTAACTCGTACTTCCGGATCCTTGATTCCCAAACCGCTCAATATGACTGGCTAAGAAAGGATCGAACTCAGCTAACAGTTCCAGAATCATGAAATAATTTCCGTTGTGTGGATCACCGAACTTTTCACTTTTTCCTCTAAAAGCGAGACCTCTTGAACACAGCCGCTTCACTACAGCAACAACCCTTTTCAAAACGTTTCTGCAATAAGTGATTTCATTCATCAATTTGCAAATGAAGTAAATTATCGATTCGAGCATCAATCGCACTTCTAGCTTTCAAACTAAGAATACTGGATTTATGACGCGCTGAGTTTTCATGCTGAGCTACTCGAAGTTATGCATTTTTCCAGTCATTGAATCCTTTGTTCTCGAACTGAGTTTTATTCTCCAATGGACCAAATGCTAAACACGGCCCACAGTATACGGATCTCTTACTTTCGGAGTAAATCAGCCAATTTCGGTCCTTTACTTCATTATTTTTCATTTTTCTTTGGAAGATACTCACTGGCAAGAAACGACGTTGATCAGCATATAGTCTTTCACTTTTAGAGAAATCAGAACATTTGTTTTGATCGAAGCCGCATCTTGCAATAATTTCCCTTAAAGTGTCGTTAATTTCCCATAAAGCTGGATCCTTGTTCTGATCTTCAGTTGTTTGCATTCGATCATCATTTAACGACTCGGTCCGAGAGGTATCTTCAATTTTGGAGCACTCGTCGTCAAAAACACAATCATCAATTTTGGAGCACTCGTCGTCAAGAACGGAATGATTGATTTTGGAGCACTCGTCGTCAAGAACACAATCAACTTTTTCTTTAGTCGAGATTTCAACAGATGACAGATGGGCAGCCGATTTGAAGTCCGTTTCATCCTTTCCAGATTGCATCGTTGAGGTTCCCGGCTTTTCGATACAATTTTCATTTTTGAAAAAACTGTCAATCTTTGTGGTTTTTCGTATGATTTGAAAGGAGGATTTGCGTAGGAACTGAAATGGAAAGAATTAAATTAAGAAGTTTATTTCTCATACACAAGAAACGGCATCCTTCGTTCCGAATTAAAAATAGTAGGACTGGCTGTATGGGTTGACGGTAGGAAAAGAAAAATACATTTTCTATAATTTCGCTCTTTACACTCATTCAAAGTGCGGGGAGTGGGCGCAAGGACCGATTACCGATTCGCCGCCCCCAACCGATTACTGGTTGGGGGCGGCGAACTAGCTGCTTTACTCTAGAATATGCAAGATTGCTAAACGGATTCACGGAACGTACAATGACAAATGATAAGTGAGAAGGGAAAGTCGTCGGCAAAATTTGTTGCAGAATTCTATGGGTTAAACATCAGAAAACAGAAAACCGTCATCCAGAAATCTTTTTGATTTCTGGTAGCAAAAAAAAAAAAAAAAATCGGTAACCAAATTTGCCGCCCCAAAAATCTGCCGCGCTAGGCTCAAGCCTACTCAGCCTGCTGGTAAATCCGCCACTGAGGGCGATGAAAGCCAAGATTAAATCGTTCGCAGAATATTTTCCGGTATATGTTCTCTTTAATTGGATCTTTATGCTTTTCCAGATATAATGAGTACATTTTTGATACACTTAACCCTGGCTGTAAATATTGGCGTTTACAAGACGATCTGCAATAGTGTGATTCTATTGTTGGGAACGATTTAATGTGATCCATCACTTCGTTTACTTTTTCAATTGGTGTTTTTTGACGTATTTACCTTTTCCCGGCGTAGGAGGCAAGAGTACATCACTTTTTTCCATTTTTAAATGAAAATAGTGGATCCGGCGAGCTGAAATACTCAATGTTGAGCAAAAAAAATTTCTGCAGTCTTTGACATTTTCATTTTCTTTGCGAAAATAATAGTTGAACGTATAAGATCTCCTGCTACTTTCTTTTTTAGTTCGCGTTCTACTCTTTTTAACTCTTGTTGTGTATTTTCCGTAAAATTTATATTTTTGAGCATCAGTCAGGCTATAAAATTGAGATTTTATTTTCTCTCTTTGAACTAAGGGGAAATTTGTAGAACACATGAGCTTACATGTACTTTCACACCCGGTTTTAACAACCTTAGCCGGAATGCATTTTCCATTTGCACCTGTGTACTCTTCTCCTCTTTCTCTTTTTAGTTTTTTAATATTTCTTTTCCAGTTTTCCGGCTGTCTTCTTCGCTTTCGACTTAGCTTGTTACTTGCCTCATTGCCATCAAGATGTTCATTTAAAACAGGAAGTTCGCTGGATGGTATTAGAATGTCATCACCGGGCATGTTTAAGGGAATGATTATACAATGATTATCATTTGCAGGGATGGACGTTTTATTGGTCTCTTTTTGACGCTCAAAAAGTTTTTTGTTTATTTTCTCAATATTTTTATTTGGAGTGTCTTCAATGCTGTCCTTTTCATTAATTTTATCATCCTCAAAAAGCTTTTTCTTGACCTTTGCAAGCCTTTTAAGTACATGAAACAAAAATTATATTTTTGATTAGGTATATATAAAATAATTAAAAAAAAACGATCTCATGTTTATTGCACTGCAATAAGCAAAAGTAAAAAAGCCACAAATGAAGAAAACGAATCGACAAAGACAAATTTAAAAATGTCCACCTAAGTGCAGAAAAAGAAGTGCCACACATTCAAAATAATAACAAGATTGCGCAGGCATAACAAGTGTCGTTATAGAGTGAACTTCGTCTATAAAAGCATTTTTTTTCAAATGCAATTAATATATTGATACTACCGGACAGTACAAGCACCACAATTGATTAAAAAAAATATTTTAATAAATTAGGCAAAGATTAAAAAATTGTATTCAGTCCACAAGCTAGAATGAAGATACGTTAAATTATGTTATTTATTTTATTAAAGCAGTTTACCTTATCCAAAAAATCTTATTGCAATGCTGTAAATAAATAATAAAAGTAGTATCATTCTAGTTTGAAGTTTAAATAATATAATATTTTATTATTCATTATAATATGTTTTTCTTTAATGCTGGTGCTAATTCTGTCCAATAGCCCTTTTAATTCTAAATAGTCATTGAGAAGTTTGATATTGTAAACGTTAACATGATTATGATTGTAAACAACTTTCTCTGAGAACCTTAAATCAATATCGAGTAGAAAGTAAAGAATTCCCTAAGGCGACCGATAGACGAGCTCACACTATTAAAATGTGTATTAACATTGTATGAACCGTTAAATCATAATCTATATTACGAATATTATAACCTAACCTCTGACGAGTAAGATTGTAAACTATAATAACAGTTGTTACAATTTTTCCGGTGACATATACATGAAAACTGAACTACTTACAATAAAATTCTTAACTAACAGAAGTAAAGTTTACTTCTGTTAGTTAAGAATTTTATTTATGACATATTACGGAACTTAGAAAAAGTTGTTTAAACAATTATTTTTAATACTGTTTAATATTATTGTTTAATACAAAACAGAGTTAGTTATTTGCTAGCGTTTTAAAAACCACACCAAAGTTAGTTTAATAATTCTTAAATACCTTAATACCTTTATTTTTTTACTCAAATAAGGAGCCAGTACTTTATACAATTAGTTACCGAGTAACGGGTCCACTGGGGTTGTATTCGTATTATAAACACCTAAAATCGACAGAGTAACAATAAGACATTTTACTAATTTAACGAATTTATTCTGTCCTGCGTCTAGGACGACACGTCATTCAAGCGCAATACACACACACAAAAGCCGCCGGCCCACCGACCGACACGTGTCAGCGATACAGCCCGGCAGCCTGTGTTGCGGCCTGTGGCGGCGAAGAATAAGTAATGTCGGCAACATGAACCCACCGACATGTCGGTGACTTGCATCCGCGCTCAGTTGCCCGGCGACATTTAAGTATTAGTTAGAATAACTTATGCTCATGTCGTGCCTCTGACATGCCTCCGACAAAGTTTTCTGACATAAAGCCGCCGACATGGTGTCACTTTTGTGTGTATTGCGCTAAGAATAACAATCTACTTACAAATACGATCGCACTCTAGGGCTTAGCTTGGAGGTTGTTTAAAGTCATTAAAAAACCACACCCTGTTTCAAATTCAAAACGGAATCGAGTTTAAATTAAAAAGTACTTACTGCTCAGTTTGCGGCTGTCTCTCATTATATTTACTTTTAAGATATGTTCTAGACATAATTTGGCACTTGTCTAAAACAATTTTAGCGTAAAAATAAAATAATTTAAACGACTTTTCAATTTTTTATCGGGAGCGATCATATTTGAATTATAATTAACCGGCTTGAAATTTAAGTCTTGACAAAACTGCATTTAAACTTAATTTTTAAAGATATTGGTCGATAGGACAAACAAGCACTGAGGCGGCGATTGGTCTAAGCCATTTGTTTGAATAGGTACTTGTGGGTATATTGTTTCGAACGAAATTCTCAACAGAGTCGGTATCGCTGTCAGAATTGATCATAAGCCGCCTCCTTTTGCTTGGCACATGCAGGTCCTCATCGTCACGACTACCACCACCAGCCTCAGGCTCCACAAGAGATTCCAAGACAGAGATTTGTTGCAAATCGTCCTCCGTCAACTCCAAATCCCCGAAATCTACTTCAAATCCCATCACATCACTTACTAAATCGTTATCCTCCATTGCGGAATACAAAATAACATAATTTTGTAAAAAAAATCTCCAATTTAGTAAAAACTAGCCGCGTAAAACAATGTCACTGCTTCCAATTGAACGTTCGCAGACACAGTACGCGCGACGCGGTACGCGAGGTGTAAGCGGCGGGCGGCGGGGGGACCGGCGAGGTGACCGACGCGGCGCCTCGATAACGAACTTGTGAAATTCTCTCCGCACGCGCCATGGGGGTCATGGATGACCGCGGCGAGTTTTTTGACAATAAAAAAAACAGTATTTTTTTAAAAAAAAGGAATCAGTGTTCTTTACATATTTCGAAGTAATAAACAAATGGACATCAAAATCATTTTTGGTAATAATTGCATTTTTTTAATGGCGTTTAACGTTTTAACCGTTACAGTCTTCTTTTTCTTAGCAGCCAGGGCATCTTTTTCCGGTGTATCTGTCGCTTTAATACTCTTCTCACGCTTCCTCGATTTTTGAATGTTTTTCCTTGCTTCTGCTTTAAGTGGCGGACGAAATTCCTTAGGTGAAATGAATGTTTTAAAAGTTTTTGAAGTACTTGGAATAGCCAGAGACATTTCTTGAGATGTATGCGGCTTGGAAAAGACTTTTTTAGTTTCAGATGCAGCCTTGGACGTGCTAGGTTTATCCATTGTTTCAGCTACTGCCTCAGAAGTGCTCGGTTTATCGATAGTTTCAGCTGCCGTCCTGGAAGTGCTTGGTTTATTAATAGTCTTAGTACAGGAAATGGTTGACTTTGCAGCATTGAAAACTGTAGTGGAGTCAGAAATAGAGGCATTAAAATCAGCTTTATATACTATGGTTTTTAGTAATTCAGGAGAATGTCTAGTTTTTAGACTCAAAACAGTTGTTTCTTCATGTTAAATATCATCCAGAACTGAAATTGAGTGGCATGATACTTTTGCGTCTATTTCGTTCTGATCAATCTCTGCTGGTTCCGATGGAGATGCTCCTACATTATTATTTGACTGAACCATTGGTGATCTACTGGAATCTTCAATGTCTGTATTATGGTCGTCATTTTCTCGTGGTCTGTCCGTGACGCTGCTTGGAAGAAAGTCAATTTCAGTAAAAAATTGGTCGTCATAGGGAAATACTTCGCATTTTTTAAACGCGTTGATTATGTTCATGGGTCTCATTGCCCTTAGGTAGGCGATTCCCACACATTCAGCCACGTGATATATCGTCATAGGCTTTCCAGGATGGCGCATTAAAAATGAATCGACAGCGGCATTACAAAGGTTTTGAACGGTGCGTGCAACCCGACATCTAGTGGTTGCATCTTAGCGGTGGTGTGTGGGTGTAGAGTTAGGATGGTGACAACGTTGTCTTTTGCTAGGTCGAGAGCTTCTATTGACAAGTGGCTTTCATGGTTATCAATGATCAATAGCGCGGGATTGTTCTTTGATGCTGACGTATTTTAATAAAATGTTGCATCACTTGTACAAAAAGTTCGGCATTCATCCAACCGCTGGGGCTGGCTAAGCCTAAAGTTCCTTGTGGAGCACCAGTTAACATAACAGGTTTGTAGTTTTTGCGGGGAAATATCATCGCCGGTGGCAACGCTTGACCACGTGCGTTGACAGTACAACATGTGGTCACCAAAACTCCGCGCTCTCCACTCGTGACCTAACAAACATTGTGGCCTTTTGAAGCTAATACTTTTTGTAGACGTTGTACCGTTGTTGTAGCTGTCTCGTCTAGGTTGCAAATGCGACTGCCATTTCCAAAACTGGGAGTACGCTGACATACATTTTTGAGATTTGCAAAAAATAAATCGAATATTTGTTTCATTAAAAGCTGTAGCACGAGGCAGGCTACATGGTTCGGGCTTTCTAATTCTTAAATCCGGAAACCTCTTTCTAAACCCTCGCAGCCAATCCTTGCCGGCACATTTATTGTCTTCCCATGATTGCGGCATTTTAATATGGTTTTTCTTTGCCATTTCATACGCAACTTGCCTACACTCTTTTGCTGTTAGTCCATAAAATTTGTCAGAGCATTCGTATTCTTTTAGTGAAGATTCTTGCTCTTCGGTAAATATTTTATTAACGGAATAATTCGGCTCTAATCTGGACAACTGGCCACGTTTGGCTTTATTTATATACCATTATGAATTGAATTGAATCATTAAATCTTTAGCCGCCTTTCGTATGCTGACTTGACAATTTAAATGCAAGTTTATACCTCGCTGTATCGTTGTGGCTGGGATGGCGCCTTTCTTTCTGGCCGTTGCTACTGTTCGCCCCATCTGAAAAAGGATTAAATACACTATTAGGTGTAAAGTATATTTTCTGCTAAATTATATAGTACTACCGATATAATTTATATTATTATGCTATTTGTATATCATATTTAAATATTATTTATATATTATGCGTGTAATGTTATGTATGTAGTACCTATACAAATTTGAAGTAAATGTGCTACATAATCAGATTATGCATTAGGCTGTAGGCAATAGGCTGGTTTTTATATGGTACACAATGGGTCAGTAGTAGTACACAAAAAGACGTAGGCACCCAACGACCGTCTCATTGTGCACATCCTCCCTACTAAAACAAAAGTATACTCACTTTTTTTTTTTCACTTTTTGACCACATAATACAAAATTTGTCCGTATCACGTGTGTCTGCAGTGGAGTCGTGCCAGGAACTGAGGAGGGAGGGACAGTGTTGCCAACTGCTAGCTTCACGCAGTAGCTAGAATTTTTCAAAATGTTGCTAGATTGCCAGTTTTTCGTACCCCAAAAAGTTTCTAGAAGTAGCTAAATGTTACAGTTGGTAGGTAGGTTACAAATAAATTTCAATTTCTGACAATCATTTATTTTTTATTTTTATAGAGATTTATAAAATGAAAAAATCAACGTTAAACTAAAAAAAAAAAGTTATTGAAGATGTCGACGGCTGTGGCTCATTATAATTTTCTTTTAAATATTTTTCAGCCGTGCCCATTTTCTGAAGTACTCCTTTTGGCAAACCACAATTATAACAGCATTTGCCACTTTTCCTTAGTGAGTCTCTAATGCAGAGGATTGAGTTTAGAGTTATCAAACTCATTCGGTTATTTTGTTTATTTTTAACTAAATTCATTTGAGAGAATAATCTCTCTACTTCTGCATTAGAATGTGGCAATGAAAGGCAAGTTAAAGCAAGAGTACTTATATCTTGGTATATGTTGTCACCGGAAGAATTTCTAAAAAAAAATACTTCAACCCAAAATTGAACTATTTCTTGAGAATGCCACTTATTTATATGTAGAATGTGCCACTGTGTAATTTTTTGTCTATTATTTCCGGTGTAAATCCCAAGATTTCAGCAACCTCGACGATAGCGTTTGACTTGATTGGTTTTACTGCCTCTTCTGGACTTAGCAACGCCATGGATTCTAGCTGCTTGTAGTTGTCTGGAAGTCTTTGTTGCAATTCCTTAAGTAATTGCAGTAAGAAGGCTGAGCAGCGTTGTCGTATTGTATTTAAAACTTCTGAGCTTAAATTTTGTTGAGCTGTTGAGGTTTCAAACATGTAGCCAAGAAAAGGCCTAGGGTTAATATCCCTGTCAGTTATTGGATCTAATAAGTTCCTGTTTTCAGGTCTTGGTATTAAAATCTTCTGGCTCACTGATTGTATCAGTGTTGTGAGTGCATTGAGAAGTTTTAATGGATTAGAGTTCTCGCTTTCAAATGATTTAATTGCTGTCTAAACATCATTTAACACGCTTCTCAGAAACACAAAATAAAAATAATTTCTATTGTCTACGAACATGTTGTAAATAAGGTCAGCTGGGTAACAATTTTCTTTCCCTTTTGCCAAATTAAAATGTAATTTTAATTCTTCCCATTGTGTCATAATTTTTGTAATCGCCGGCTCTATTGAAAGCCAACGTGTATCGAACAGTGCTCAGCAATAAATAAGGTCAATGCGCCTTCAGTTTCATCACAAGGTCTTCCAGAATAGTCTTTTGGTACTACTTTAAAAGGAATTTCTTTATTGCCTGTAAAGAAAATAATAATATAGATAAGTATAAAATAGAACGAAAGTTTAAAAAGGTTACTGTTAGAAAATTTCGTATTTGCCGCATTTTCTCAGGTCACGCTTTTGTTAGCCAGACTAGTTTAGTTTACCTTCATAATTGGATTTCATTTATTTTAGAGCAACACTGATAGAGTCTGACTATTCTCTGCACATGAAAAAGAACGGCGAACTCAAAAAACATAAGGGATTTTAACAATGCGGTTGATACTTTAGTATTAGGGAGAAAAAGACTGGTTAGGTCAAATGAAAGTATCAAACTAATTTTTCCATCGATATAGTCTGCTATCAACAAAACGAATTATAAATTCAATTCACGTACTTACCTGTTTTGAACTGTACTTTCTGTTTATGATTTTTGTCTCAGCATGCTTCTTTATGTCAAATAGTTTAGCTTGAATTTCCGTAGAACAATATGTACAAAACGCTTTGCTTGAGTCTCCACTTGCCGATTTTAACCAACCTTTAAATTCGTCCATATTTTCCCACTCCGGTCTATATTTTTGTACGTACGTTTTCTTTTTCAAAGGTACATCCATTTTCAAATTAAATTCAAACAGTGAGCATTAGTTTATATGATAAAACAAAATAACACAAGGTAAACGTCGAGTACCGCGTACTATTTTGGTAAATTTTAAACCATTCTGCCAATCGTAGCGGTAGCGCAGAAAGAAACGGGGAATTCCCGCAACGCTGACCTGTACCTACCATAGATCTATGACATTACCATAGATTCGCGTTTAGTTTTTTTTTCTAAACTCGGTACCCTCTTTTACTAATCTCGACAGCCTTACGTCTCATGATGTATTGAAAAGTAGCTAGAAAAAGTAGCTAAAATGTTTAGCTACAAGTTTAATTAAATTGTAGCTGTATGTCACCAAATAATAGCTAGATCTAGCTATAAAGTAGCTAAGTTGGCAACACTGGGGAGGGAAGCGGTCGTATGCGCATCCGTTGACATCAAACAAGCGGAACGGCAACGTCGCGTTTTGGAATAAACTTAAGCTGGGTATTCATTAGGCAACATTTGTATCGCAACACGATGTTTAGATACATTTGTTTCATCATCTGTGTTGAGATACATGTTTACCGTAAACATGTATCTGAAACACGACCGTCCACACTTATCAGATGTTGCTAGAATGTCGCCCGAGGAGGTAGTGATGCTCTCTGCTGCTTACATAATTATTCATGAAAGTGCTACTCGAAAAAAAAGAAAGAGATGGTGGGTTCGGGACTATCTCTTAAACAGAAGTTATGTTTTTACTGATCTTCGTGGAGATGATGGCTCGTTTCATAATTTCACAAGAATGTCATCAAGTGATTTTGAATACTTATTGAGATTAATCGCACCGTCAATAAAAAGGCAGGAAACGAAATTTCGGTATCCAATTGAGCCTCAACGAAAACTAGCGGTAACACTAAGATTTCTTGCAACAGGCGATTCGTATGCGTCATTGTCATATACTTGTAAAATATCAAAACAAATAATCAGCACTATAATACCAGAAGTTTGTCAAGCATTGATAAACGTTTTGAAGGAATATGTAAAGGTAAGTAAACTAAAATAAATCTTAATCACATATTGTTTAATATTTAAATGAAATATTAACAACACTAACAAAATTTTGAGAGAGAATAATAATTAAGAAGGGTATTCATTGTTGTTCTCCAACTCCAACTGATTAACTATCTCCTCTAAATTATTAAACTGTAATACCACACTACCAGTTGAAGGTGGTGGCATTTCATTTGGCGGTTCAGGAGTCTGCGCTGGTGTTGATGTACTATTTGTGTATGTTGAAGTCGCTGATGTGGAGCGATATCCATGACCATATTGACCATACCCACCGTCACCATAGCCACTAAAATAACCCATTCTTGTTTGCACCAAAATATTATTTATATAGTACTTGGCCTGTAGTACTGCTTGTTGATCTTGCACCTGTCTTAATTCAGATGCCACATATTGGCCATAAATTTCAAATTCGTCCTTTTTTCCCTCATCATCCATTCTTTTTTTGGCACTTTTCATTATTTGAAATGCTTCTTTGAGATTATCTTCGTTCTTTCTTTTCTTAGAGTTGTATGACTCTGGTGGTGGTGGTGGTGGTGGTGGTGGCGGTGGTGGCGGTGGTGGCGGCGGTGACGTCAGCAGAGATTCTGTTGTAAAAGCATTTGAGGCAATTTTATCCTGTAAACAATTTTTTATTTTTAAATTTCAGGTTCTCTGTACTCATCAAGAGTGGAAAAACAAGGCCCGCGAATATGAAGCGTTATGGAATTTTCCACATTGCATTGGGGCAATAGATGGAAAACATATAGTTATTGAAGCACCATTCAATTCAGGCAGTGACTATTACAACTATAAAGAACAGTTTAGTATTGTACTGCTGGGAATAGTTGATGCTAATTACAACTTCATTTATGCCAATTGTGGGGCTAAAGGCAGGTCATCTGATAGTGGAATATTTCAGGAAACTTCATTTTATGAAGCAATGGTTGAAAATAAACTGAATATACCACAGCCACAACCAATAACTAGAAACGGCCCAAATCTGCCTTATGTAATAGTAGGGGACAGCGCATTTGCATTATCTCAAAATGTTATGAAGCCTTACCCTGGCCTGCACGATCGTGGAACTGTAAAGCGAGTTTTCAACTACCGGCTATCCAGGTCAAGAAGGATAGTAGAAAATGTGTTTGGTATATTATGTGCCGTCTTTCGTGTCTTCAGAAGACCTATGCCTCTTAAGCCTGCCACTTGTGAAAAAGTAACAATGGCATGTGTATATCTGCATAACTTTTTAAGGCGCAATAAACGCTTCCAAGCTTTGTATTCACCAGCGGGAACTTTTGATCATGAAGACTCAGATCATAATATTATACCAGGTTCTTGGCGAAGAGATATAATAGGCTCTCAGAACATGTTAGATTTACAACCTGTTGCCAGAAATCCACCACTGTCAGCTACAGAAGTAAGGAACAACTTTGCAGAGTATTTCATTAGCCCAGAGGGTAGTGTGCCTTGGCAAAATTCTCATGCATAATAAAATATTTAATTACTGTGCTTACTTATGTTAATAAAACTTATAAAAAACTCACCGTTGTATATGTATCTGACAATCCTGAATTAGTAGCACCACATAACAGGAACTCTAAAGAATCGTACCATATCCATTTACTTTTTAATATTTGGTCAGTACCACTTCCAGTCTTTTTTGACTTATGAAACTTCTTTTTCTCGCGCGCAAATTGAGAGCGCAGCGTATGCATTTTAGATTCAACTTCTTTTTGCGGCATATTTGTTAGAGTGGAAATTTCTACCCATGCGTCATGTTTTTTTAATTTGTTTTTATAATCTATGTGGGACGCATCCCATAAAAATCGGCGCTCTTTATATAAATCAATTAGTAACGCTATTTGTTCGTTTCCCCACACTGCCTCCATGTTGCGAATCACACGTCCTCACTTGTAAACACTGTATCGCGTGCGTTGCGCAACAGCATGTTTCGACGTGTTCCCCATTCCGAATGGGGAGCACGGCAACATGTACGTGGGACACTCAAAAAGATTTGCGACACTAAAAAAAATTGTTCTACAGGTACATATATTTTTATTAAATCTTTTCAAAGTACTCTCCACCAGCCTCTATACAAAGATTCATGCGTCTGAACCAGTTTTCAAAACACTTTTTCCAGTCCGCCGTAGACACCTCGTTTACAGCCTGCTCGAACGCAGCCAGCGCATCTTCCGGCGACGAAAATTGTATCCCCTTGAGCTGATTTTTTATTTTTGGAAATAAAAAGAAGTCACACGGTGCTAGATCAGGGCTGTAAGGAGGGTGACCCAGGAGTTTGACTGGTGTGCTGTCCAGGAAGTCCCTCGTTTTGAGCGCGGTGTGTGCAGGCGCATTGTCGTAGTGGAGCACTAGTCCGCGGAGCCCTGTGTTTGGTCGCTTGTTGCTCACAACAGAAAAAACTTCTGGTAAACATTTGGTAGTATACCATTCGGCGTTAATGCTTCTTTGATCTCGTAAGGGAATTGAGGCCCAGTGGCCAGTCAAATTAAAAAAGCTGGCGATCAAAATCTTCCCCCCCCCTTCGAGATCGCTTCACTTTGGTAGGCGTTGGTTCATTTTGAAACACCCAAACTGTCGACTGGCGCTTGGTTTCTGGATCGTATTGATAAATCCAGGACTCATCACCTGTTACGATGTCGTAAGCACGCCGAGACGAGCCTGCTTCAAATTTGTTCAGCATATCACGGCACCATTCCACCCGGGCCTGCTTCTGAGCGTCGGTGAGGTAGTGCGGCACCCAGCGCGATACTATCCTCCTCACGCGAAGATGCCCAAGTAGAATCTCGTGAACGCTTCCCGATCCAATCTTTAATATGTGCTGAATCTCCTGATATGTAATTCGCCTATTACCTTGGATTAAATTTTTCACTGCTAGCACGTTTTCTTCCGTAATAGCCGTCAAAGGGCGACCGCTTCTTTCTTCATCCCCCAAGGTTGGTCGACCGCGCCTAAATTCGTTATACCAACGATACACGGTTGCCTTGGAGGGGCTTTCATCCATAAATGCCATTTGAAGTCTATCGAACGATTCATCCGGTTTCAGGCGACACTTGAAATCGTAAAAAATCATAGCTCTAAAATGTTCCCGGCGCAGATCCATTTTTCAGTAAGACACGATACTTTGAATTGGCTCGCAAAAAATGTGGAGGGAAATTTTGAAAATGGAACACACATATTTTTACTTACAAGTAATCATATTTTCAAAAAAGATTCTAACCGGCCAGTCTGCCATATATAAAAACTATTTATCGCAATACTTTCTGAGTGGCCTGGTATCTGCAACATTTGTTTCATCACTATTGTATCGCAACTGTTGCGCAACTGTTTCAGGCGGTGATGAAACAGTGTTTATAAACAGTGTTGCGATACAAATGTTGCCTAATGAATACCCGGCTTTAGAGTCTCACTGTGTGCACTTGTCTCATTGATGACCACTCCACCCTACACAAATATTTACATTTTAGACTATGTAAGAAGAATAAAACGAAATTTAGTAGTTACAATTTTAATAAAATTATGTTTAAGTAAACTGTTATTCAATTGTGAGTAATTATACTAAGAAAAGATTTTAATTTAATTGTTAATAACAATAAAAAATAAATGTCGGTTACATTACAAAAATACAAAATTACATGTCAGATTGTAAGCACTCACAAGAGTTTGTCAAAAAAGTAATTAAGAATACTAATAGCAGATAACAATTTCAAAATACAAAATGTCATTAAAATTAAAGCAGAGTCAGTTAAAATATAAATTGGATTAAAAAATAAAAATTCTAAAGTAAATAGGTACAATGTCATTATGTAAATCTAAAGTCACTATATTCTTTAACAGAGTAAAATACATTATCTAACAATAGGTTTTTCAATCAAGACCGAAACGTTACGTCAGATGATTCAGTTTTAGGTCAGCGGGTAGTGCTTCGTAGTAAGTTGGGCCACAGATAATATAATACTATACTAGTACAGATGCCTAATGTCATACAACAAAACTGGTTCGCCATAAGTCGGGCCGAGAGGCACGGCGGGCCGCAAGGATTTAGGACAATCTGACGCAACGTTACCACGTGACAGACCACGGCGGGAAGTGTTCGGTCTTAATATTTTACCGTGATCACAGATGGCCCCACGTAGGTACGATGCATGTTCGAAGTATGTAATTTTCTACTAGACTACTAGATGACGGTAAGAGAGAAGTGAACGCTGCGCCAGAACTCAGATAATAGCAGTTTTTATTTGTAATTTGTAAGAGATTGAATAAAGAAACTTATCTTATGTACTGTCAGTAAAACTATTGCTGCGCAGGGCATGTCTCAATTCGTAGACCAAACTGATTGACAGATTTGTTGCTTTGTTGTCTTGAAGTTTGAAGCCCCTGACAATAAATGGGCATAATGCTTCTTTTCCCCAAAATGTTCTAAAAGAAAACCTCGAGTTGAACCTAGTTAGCCAATTCTTTGATGGAGCAGGCAAGTTCTGCTTTACCCTCGAGTTGACTCAGTATACATATTTGAAGATAATGTCAGCTTGGGATGAAGATGCTAACGCAATATCAGTTTTACAATTGTTTATAGGTAAACGCATGGAGTTTGTCTCGGCTTCCATCAAATTTGTTGATGAACTTGATTAAAATGTTTAGATGAATTGACGACATTAAGGTTTCTGCGCCTTTAACCATGATAAAAACTTGAGAATAAGACCCGGTATAGTTCACAAAGTGTCAATCATTTATCACGAAAGTTCACAGTGAATATGAGGCACAAGAATGTAAGCATACCGCCTACGCTAGTCTGTCTGGAGTCTGAGAACTGATAAGAATATGTAACTCACAGTACGGCGATGGAATGCACAGCAACATGGCTTTGGCCAGTTATCGAACCAAAATGCATGTCGGATTTTATTTCGCCACTTATTACCACTGAGGCACAAAAACACAAATGCATACACAATCACGTAATATGTTTTAATTTTCAGGTTTATGATTTCTGTTCACTTTACTTAGATTATTTGATTACACGGAGGAGTGCCAGAGATTCTTACGCAATCCCTTCTCGCTGCCACCAAATGTTATGTGGGCCAACGCACACTGGTCGAATGACGGATCGAAGGTCAACGGATCAGGCTGATTTTTTTGCAGACAGCTTATGCAATTACAAGTCACTTTTTTAGATGTCGTTTTTTTTCAAATATGCCGTATCTACAGATATATATTTTTTTTTGGAGGAAATCATAATTTTGTCATTTTCTTCCAAGATTCAAACGTATTCAAAATAAATCATAGCACAGCTTATAGAGGGACTCTTGTCGTACATACACTCAACTGCGATTTTTGCGCCTTTTAGAGCTACAGGCACTTTATTTTTTTTGGTCAGCGGAGGCTGATTTTTTTTAAGACAGCTGATGCAATTACAAGTAACTTTTATAGATGTTGTTTTTTTTTCAAATAGGGTAAACCCACCAGTAACTGGCCGTTTTGTGACCTTGGCCACTTAAGGCATGCGATTCTTACTTAGTATTCATAGATTCGACTATTTCATGACACAATTGATAAAAGGATATTTTAGATTATGGTTGTTTATAAATTGTAATTAAAACAAAACACAATTTATTTATTTATTTTAATTTCAAAATAAATATGTATTTTTTAGCAGTAATTGGCCATAAAATTCAGTAACTGGCATTAATCAATTCAGTAAGTGGCAACATGAAATAAACTCAACAAAACACTTTTACAACTAGTTAATCTACTCAAAAACATAGAAACATTCATTGTCTAAACTCTAGACAGGTTAAATATAGGTACAAAAAATATATTTTTTATCTTAAAATATGTGAGATCACTTATTAACGGTAGGTACATTGTTTATATAAATCCTTGTTTGGCCATTTCTTCTCGAAGAGATGCAAGTGTAACCATAGCATCCTCATCAGATGAGACACTGTTACTCTCTCGATAGCAAATGTGACACATGAATGGATCATTGTCATCATCGTCAGGGATGTGCAGTCTATGACTCGACGGTATACAATTAGAATAAAATAGTTTTCTACAGTGACCACATTCAATAATTCTCCTTGTTATAGGGCTCAAACAGTGGTCACAAAATACTCGTTTGCCTGCTTCACACCTTTTTTTAGTAAATTATTTGCTGCCTTTGCATTAGTCTTACTCTTTTTTACTTTTTTTTTAACAGTCCTTTTTTGTGCATTTTCTTCCAACCTCTTTCTTTCTTCTTTTGCAGTTTCTTTTTCTTGTTTTTTTTTTCTTGCATCTTTTCTAAGCACCAGTTTGATGTTAATGCAATTGGCAACTTGTTTGACGCTTTCCTTTTCGCTTTGGGGAGCTTGGCATAGACTTTTTTTTTAAGTACTCTGAAAGAGGTTAATTTGAGATTTTTTTTATAACCTTATTTGTTGGCCCAGGCATCAAATTACAAGTTTTTGAATTTGTTGATTCTTGCAGCTCACAGTCGTTCATAACTTGTTTTCTGGTTTGTTCTTCCTTCCAGTTTTCTAATGTTATTTGTTCCTTATTTTGAGCTGACTCACCAGATGGGATATCATTAATATCGCTTTATTCAACGTGATCGAGGACAGGTAACACATTATCAGTCTCCGTTTTGTCCATGGCCTTATTATTTTCAATATTTATTTTCTTAATAGTCTCAGAATTATCAGTCTTCTTATTTTTAAAATGTATTGTTTTCTCTATTTTTTTCCATAGTCTTAGAATTATCAGTTTTCTTAGTTATTTCCATATTCTTTGCATTATCAGTCTCATCTGTTTTCATTGTTTCCGGTGAACTCTGTCTTATTTTATTTTTTACAGTCTGATCTTTTCCTTCGTATCTTTCTTTTGTGTCGTTTTCTCCATTTTTTCCCCCTCCAAATTCAAGTTTCTCTTATTTAATAAAATACCAGAACATTCATCAAGGATAACATCAGAAACATAGTCATTATCTTCTGGCAATATCAGTTCATAGTTGTCATTCATCAAAGGTTGATTATTTGGCTCTTCGCCAGGCTCTTCATTTTGGTTCAAATTGTGTATACCTTCACCGTTTTTATCATTGTTACATATGTCATTAAACTTTTCCTAAATCCTAAAGATTGCTTGAAACTGTCGTCTGCATTTAACAAACTATGGGCCGTTGCCATTTGACATTTTGAAATCAACGTAATATTGCAAAATTCTGAGTACGACAGAATACACAGACAGTTTTCGTTAACGTCAAGTAACGTTGTTTTATCTTCAGGTTGCATTTCTGTTGCAAGACACTTGCTGAAATCAACATTGTTCGGATCGAAAGGGTACAATCCAGATATGCGAAATCCGTTAATGAGTGTTTCTGGTTTAGCACATGTGTCAACAACGGTTTTCAATAATGAAGCGAAGTTCTCTTTTGTTAGATTTGTCTCGTAATTATTTGCAGCATGCCATTCACGCAATGCCTTCTTCCAACCAACCTTAATCGGCGAAATGCTGCTACATCTGCAGGCTGTTGTATGCGTGTTGCATTGGGATACAAAGCTACTAAATGAATATTTAGCGTTCGGCACAATGCAGTCACTTCTATGGTTAAATGGGTCTTATGTCCATCAACGAACAATACGACGGGTAACTGTATGTTGTTTTCTATAAGGTGGTTGTAGAAGCAGTTGGCAATGTAGTCGTTGAAGACTGAAGCAGACATCCAGCCTGAATCACTTCGTCCTATTCCCCAACCGGACGGCACACTCAGAGTCACTCGGTCAGGTATTCTTAACTGGCAAAGGTGGCTGCTTATTGAAAACAAAAAACATAAATAAAAATCTGTAACTAGCACTCCCTCTAATTCAAAATTAAATAGATTTAAACGAGATAATGCATTATTTATATGTCACTTACCATTCAAACAACACGAAAAACATAACCAGCGCACTGAAACAGTTCTTAATTGCGATTAATTTCAACTTTGATTAACCTTTCTTGCTTAGTAATTATTTAATGTTCAACCTTACTTGTCAAAACGTGCACGCCAAATGTCAAAAAAATATCGCGGAACTTGGCGCTAGTGTATAGCGGTAATATTATGCACTAACATAAAAGCCATTTGTCTAAGTAACAATTATGAAAGAACACAGAGGGCCGTACGTTCAGTTATACTCTTATTTTCAACAAGTAAAGCAAAAAATGGTCAGTTATTGACAAAGGCCAGTTATTGCTTGGTTTATGCCTTATCATAAAATATGAATTATTTTTTGTATCGACGAAATCATAATTTTGTCATTTTCTTCCAAGATTCAAATATATTTAACATAAATCATAGCACAGCTTATAGAGGGACTCTTGTCGTACATTTTTGTCATAGACACTTAACTGCGATTTTTGCGCCTTTAGGAGCTACAGTTACTTTAATTTTCCGCTTCCTCTTCATATGATTAATTATGCTCTTCTTCTACTTCAACGTCTTCTATGGTAAATTCTGGATCAAATAACATAGGGAAATTCACAGAAGTAGCTATGATTTATGTTGAATACGTTTGAATCTTGGAAGAAAATGATAAAATTATGATTTAAAAATATATTATGATAAAAAATAATTCATATTTTATTTTCTCTGTAGATAAGGCATATTAAAAAAAAACAACATCTATAAAAGTTACTTGTAATTGCATCAGCTGTCTTAAAAAAATCAGCCTCATCCGCTGACCAAAAAAAAATAAAGTGCCTGTAGCTCTAAAAGGAGCTAAAATCGCAGTTGAGTGTCTATGACAATAATGTACAAGAGTCCCTCTATAAGCTGTGCTATGATTTACTTTGAATACGTTTGAATCTTGGAAGAAAATGACAAAATTATGATTTCGTCCATACAAAAAAATAATTCATTTTTTTTCTCTGTAGATAAGGCATATTAAAAAAAACAACATCTATAAAAGTTACTTGTAATTGCATCAGCTTGCATGATCTGATCTGATTCGTTGACCTTCGATCGAAAATTCTTAATGTCCCATTTTTTTTATATGGGACCAGTGTGGACGTCAGCGAGGTTTTAAAAAAAACTATTTTTTATTGAACTATGAATAATTATATATTTAATTAAATTACACGAAATTGAAAACTTTTATAATAGGACATATAAATAATTGATTTGAGGCTAGTGAGGTGTTCGGAGGATCGGGACGGACTGACTGGATAGGGCGCTAGACCCATGATCATGATATTACGGACAATATGCAGTGTTGGGATATGAACGCTGAACTCAACAAAATCTAGGAACATTGCCAATTTATAACAGAACGTTGCTTGGTCTGATTCACAATTTGTATGATCAAATTTCATTAAATTATTAAGTAAATTTGATCGGAACATTGATCGTAAAGCTTTTGATGTTGGGTTTTTATTGCAGCCACCTTTGATTCTATAGATTCCAAATAAATTTTCAATCACATCTTGATTTAATCTGTAAGTTATTACAAAATTGATGCCAGCTTCTGTGAATTCTTCAGCGGAGAATTGTAGTACCGCATTGATTGCCTGAATCATACTCGTACCATCTAAACATGGAGGACGGGCAAATTGTTTTTGTTTATTTTTATCAAACGTATTTCTTTTAATTTGCTGAAAATTTCTTTACTTTTAATTAAAGTGCGGAATTTAAGTTTCTTGTGATTGCACATCTATACATACATACATACTATCACGCCTGTATCCCTAATGGGTTAGGCAGAGCGTGAACAACCCAAACAAAGGTCGTTCCGCCACGTCTGACAAGTTTTGAGGGTTGTTTAAGATAGAACTGGATATTGCTGTAGTGACAGGTTGTCGCACATCTATACGGATTGGAATAAAATGTATTTTTCGAATTGAGACAATCAAACAAATCATTACATAATTAACTGCCTCCGTGGTCTAGAGGCTAGTGCCATGGACTCCCGATCCGGAGGTCCTGGGTTCGATTCCCGGGGGGGAAACAAAGTTCATATTTAAGAATTTATCTCATTGTAAATTTTTCCCCAGTTTGGTTAGGACATTGCAGGCTGAATCACCTGATTGTCCGAAAAGAAAAAGATTTCGTGCTTCGGAGGGCACGTTAAGCCGTCGGTCCCGGTCGCTGTCTTTGATAGTGGTCGTTACTCAAACCATGTCAGAGGCCTGATAGTTGTGCTATTAGGCGGTATAAAAACTCTGACACCAGCGTTCATCGGTATCGATAGAATCGATACCCACTCGATAGAAGAAGATTAAATAATTGAACAAAATCAGCTGTGTGTTTTGCGGTACTACTTTTTAATTCTCCGATGTTGAATGCAGTTCGAATAGCTCCAGCAACATAATTACTGAGAGTCTGCGTCGCGACTTTTACTTTCATTTTCTGAAAATTGTTTGGATTCATGTGCACTGGCGTCAATTTTCTTAATGATTTACTTTTGTTATTTTTATCAATTTCATAAACTTTGATTATATCATTAAAAGAAATTTCATTTTCATCTAATGAAAAATCATTATTGTTCAAATTATTCCTGATATTTTTAAGCAAATGTGGAGTATCAAAAAGTGCCTAAATTTTATGCCCATTAATAAAATAAAATGGATAATCAACCGATGCGCCTTTATTTTTAATCACAAATGTTAATTTGTCGAGGTTAATTTTGGAATCAACCACATTAAAATAATTTATTAATTACAAAATGAACAATTGTTTCTAATTTTACTGTATCAACATTTTTGGAAGATAGAAAATATGCCAGAGGGATTTTTCAATTACTATAAATCCCTCTGCCCGATGGTGTAGTGGATAGGGCCGCTGCCTCCTGAGCGGGAGGTCGTGGTTCGAATCCCACCACGTACCAATATGTTTTTCGGTTTTCGAATTTCATATGTACGTTTATTCGGCGCTTTTTCCGTGCTTCGGAAGGCACGTTAAGCCGTTGGCCCCGGTTAATATTGTTTAATACCGTAGATATTAGTCGTTAAGCCATATCAGAGGCCAGTGCTAAGCATTGGCGGCTTGAAAACTCTGACCTAATCTAGAATTGGGTCTGGTTTCCCTTCTGGGTTACGGAGGTCAGACGGCAGTCGCTTTGTGTATAAATCAGTACCCTCGTTCAATCCCCTAGATTAGGAAGCCGACCCCATGAGATACGGGATAAGGCTAAGGAGATGATGATGATATAAATCCCTCTGGCAACAAAAACAAGTGCATATTTGGCTTCTTATTGATTTCTATCACCACCACCAAAATCTTCAAACCCTTCAATTAAATCATACTTACTTGTGTATTCTAAATCAACCATTATGCTCATTTCATCAAAACACATGATCTTTTTTTAATCGATTTGAGTGCAAATTTATTTTTAATATTATCAAATATTTCATCATCAAATATTTCATCATTTTCTTCCATGTTGGCCTGGGAGCGAGAGAAAAACATAGAATGTGCCAGCTGCATTTCCTCCCGCGCATGCTGTAAAAACCAGCTAAGGGATCCGAGGGTTTCAGTACATTGTAATTTAGCCGATGGGCTGACAACCTGTCACTACAGCAATATACTTACAAATCTATCTTAAATAACCCTCAAAATTTTGTCAGACGTGGCGGAACGACCTTTGTTTGGGTCGTTTACGCTCTGCCTACCCCATTAGGGATAAAGGCGTGATTATATGTATGTATGTATGTATTTCATCATTTAACCCAAGCCACCGCTGAATTGTAGACGGAGCGGCCAAAACTATTCCAGAATTACCTTATTAACCTTACCATGTATGTATATTGTACAAACCAGTCAATAAAAAAAAAATAGAAAGCATAGATATTTATTTTAATTTAATAGGGAATTGAATCAAGGGAAGCAGTGGCTACTACCTCAAGGGAAGCAGTGGACGTAGTCAGGGGGGTGTCGCATACAATTTCGTTTTGATGATTTCAGTAAACTTTGAAATTACATACATACATACATATAGTCACGCCTTTATCCCTAATGGGGTAGGCAGAGCGTAAACGATCTAAATAAAGCTCGTTCCGCCACATCTGACAAAGTTTTGATGGTTCTTTAAGATAGATTTATAGGGACATTGCTGTAGTGACAGGTTGTCAGCCCATCGCCTAAATTACAATATACTGAAACCCTTGTATCCCTTAGCTGACTTTTACAACATGCCCGGGAGGAAATGCAACTGGCTTATTCTATGTTTTGCTCTCGCTCCCAGTCCAGCATGGAAGTTAACTTTGAAATTACTAAATAAATTACTTAGTTCTTAGTTTTCTTTAAGTATCTGAGTATTCTTTTGGCATAATTCCAATGTACACTTGTATGACATTTATTAAATACCATACAGGTTAGACCACGGACAATATAACTTACACATTTGTTACAACAGATGGCGCAGTATGTTTATTTGATGTTACCATTGTAAAATAATACTTTATTCTAACAAAATGGCTTTCCGGAGAAATCAGAGAAAATAATGGTTAAGGTAGGATAAGAACTTTCTTAGAGGGATGACTGATATATTATGTAGATACTATTCTGCATATTAAATATTTAAAATATGTAATACTAGAGACATTGTAATTTTTAATAGTATATATTCAGATAGTAGATAATTGAATGTTGAAAGAATTATAGGGAGTAGCTAGGTAAAGTCTAGATTTAATAAGAGATAAGTAAATTGGGTGCAAAACACTAGTCACTCTAATCTAAACAAGTTTGAGCATACAATTTACATACTAAGCCATCAAAATTAAGACAAACATGCAAGGTTAATTTTAATAAAATGGTAATCAGTTGTTCCATTTGATTATGTTTCTCTTTTGGGTATATAACAATCTACAACACAACTGCAAATATTTGTCTGTTGTCCCCGCCAATTGAATCGGTTTCTGATGGTTCTCGTCCAAGATACGTACTGCTATCTTGTTTATGACAACAAACTTCAGACAGGAGGTTCACCACAAGTTTTATTTTAGGGGTTTGGTCCTGGGAATTTTTAAGGGTGGCTGGCCATTCAAATTTTGTAAACAAGCCTGAAAGATAGGAACAACATATTGTATTAGAAGCAAAGAATGAGTAAGGAATTTCATTGTTGTTATCACAGAAATTCTATTACCAGGAGTTGTATTTTTGAACCGCTCGCATACGGGATTTCAGAATCACTGTTTTTGAGTGTTTATGTGTTTTTTAATCCACCCACGACATTTTCTTTCTTTTTCATGTTAACTTTATCCATTACCTTTGCAAGCAGAGGTGGAAAATAGGACTTATTAAGCCCAGCTTGCTTCTGATTTTCAATCTTGTATGTAGTAAAAAAAAATCGCCAAACCTTTTTCAAGGGGCCAAAGAAAGCTACATTTAACGGTTGAGTCAGATGAGTCGAATTTGGTGGCAGAAGCACAAATCGAATATAATATTTTTCACATAATTCTATGACTTCCGTATTGATGTGGCTGGAAAGGTTATCCCCTATCACGACCTTTGGATCTTTTAGTTTGCGTGCCCATGGCAAAATTATGGTGTTAAACCAATCAAGAAACATTATTGAATCAAACCAACCACTTTTGGTTCGATTAAACCGCCCTTTTTAGGGCCTCCATTAACCCATTGCCTTCGTACGGTATCAGCCTTATAAACAACATATGGAGGCATTACTGATCCGTTGGCTGTAGCTGCAAACATTACTGATATACAGCCTTTAGAACTGTTCATTACGCGTTCTGGATAATTAGTACCACGACGGAAAATACATTTAGCAGAGCCGGGGTCGTCGCTGAAATTCGTCTCATCATAATTCACAATGTGTGTTGGAGGCACGTTTTCTAATACAGACTCAATATTATTGAAAAACTGCTGAAATTCTGACAAGGTTTTTTCGGGTCTAGCCTTTTTGATGCTCTGTTCTGACTTAGTTTGTCGCCGTGGCGGTCAATATTTTTTTTACCTACTATTCACCGGGCATTTTATCATGAAAAGTATCGCTCCTATTATTTGTCTTTAAATATTCAGGGATCAGCATTCGGAAATCAAGTTGCGTCAGTCTGAGGCCACAATAAGAACTTTCAAAAAGTTCAGTTTTTCTTCTAGCGCCAATTTTAAGACTCTGGTTTGTCATGATGAATATTTTATCTTTTTTTTCAATGGTTTTTCTTGGTATGCTAAAGTTTTAAAGAAAGTGGTTACTGAATAAAATGCAATGCTTCCTGAACTGCTGAAGTTTTATTCACAAAACCCTCACACAATTAGAATAGTCAATGTAAAGTTATTTCGGCGATAATTCTAGATAGTAGACATATGAGATAGAACACAACTCGCGAATAAATAACAGAAAAGACCGGAAGTTCAAGTGACAGATTAAAACTAGTGATGTAGCTATATCCTGTGTAGAGCATACAATCTATAGTGTTGCCCTTAATACGATATTTAACATGCTTCCGTCGCGGTTTTGGCTTTGCGGACAAACTGGTACACACATGGTCGAACAGACAAACAAATGCGTGCCAAAGCAGTCATTATTTTCTTCAGTGCCCTGCACTGCACTCCAAAGGCCTTCTGATATCAATACATTTTTGATCGCGAACTTCCACGTGTTGTTGGACGTATCTTCCAGTTTCTCAATACCGTTGAAGTTATGAACCACGCGGTCGGTGTTACCTGGCTCCATGTTCCGAACGCGCCCTTACTAAGCTCTTTCTGAATCGATTAGAGATACTTAGTGATGAGTCTTCTCCTTCTTCCAGCTTCAACTGGGTACAGAACCTCAAAAATTGTGGAGAGGCATGTGGATCTGCATTAGATTGTTATCACGTCTTGAATTATTTTCAAAATATACCAAGGTGATAATACAGTCACAAATTCACAATTCTTACTTTTAGAGTCCACGATCTTAAACATTAAATTATAATAAAAATAGACAAATAATCGACCAGTCAAAGCAAATAGCATTGCGAGTCGAGAGAGATTGAACGAACATAAAGGAAACTCTGTCATATGCCTTTTCCATGTCCAGCATTATGGCGCCGGTATGCTCTCGCTTGTTCAGGCCCATCGCCATGTAGTGGAGGAGTCAGCTGAAGGGTCGTACTGTGCTCCGCGCGGAAGCCGAACTGCTCTGGGCGAGGACAGACGTGCGGTTGGAGTTTCCTAGCAGGAGTCGTTTAAACACCTTGGAGATGGTGCTGAGGAGGGTTATTGGGCGGTAGCTCTCTGGGAGTTGGATGTCCTTTCCGGATTTTGGGAGCATGATGACCCGGCCAAGTTTACAGGCGGTTGGGAAGTGTCCTGAGCGTAGTATACCGTTGAACAGTCTAGTCATTGCCACGACAGCTTGTCTTGGCAGGTGAAGTAGGGCTGCGTTCGGTATTCTGTCCGCACCCGGGGCCTTCCTTGGCTTCGTCTTTTTCAGTGCTCGCTGCACTTGACCGGGGGAAAAGAACATCGCGTCTTCTCCTGCCTCGAGTGGTGCTGCGAGATATTCTCCAAGGTGCCTCTCATCTGCGATGACGTGCTCCTCCTCCATCGGGTTTGGCACGAACTGCCGTTCCAGACACTCGGCGAAGATCTCGGCCCTATCTTCAGCCTTGTATTTCACGTTGCCCTGACTGTCTTGCAGGGGCATGGTGGGTGGCGTTGTGTTTGCCAGCTGTCAACAGAGGCTGAGGACGGAAGGGACCTCTTCCTCCACCTTTCTCAGGTGGTCTTCCCAGCTTTCGGCTGCGTGGTTGGTGAGCTCTGCCCTGACTGGGTCAATCAGCTTGTTCAGCTTGGTCTTGAGAGCAGGGTACCGGGTTGTTATGTTATGTTATGGGGCTCCTGTATCCGCAATTAGACTCTTAATTTGGTCCGTTGTGCGTGCAGGGTTGACTGGTTTATTCCAACCAGCCCAGCTCCTTCCAGAAGTTCAGAATTCTCCTGGGGTTTTCACAGACTTCTCGGAGCGACCTCAATTCCTTGAGGTTTTTTGCCCGTTGGTCAGCCACACTCGTACATCCCAGGAGTACGTGTGCAACCGTCTCGTCCTCGTCCAGGCAGCCCCTGCACTTTGGGCTGTCTGTGCCACGCAAAAAACCTCAAGGAATTGAGGTCGCTCCGAGAAGTCTGTGAAAACCCCAGGAGAATTCTGAACTTCTGGAAGGAGCTGGGCTGGTTGGAATAAACCAGTCAACCCTGCACGCACAACGGACAAAATTAAGAGTCTAATTGCGGATACAGGAGCCCCATAACATAACATAACAACCCGGTACCCTGCTCTCAAGACCAAGCTGAACAAGCTGATTGACCCAGTCAGGGCAGAGCTCACCAACCACGCAGCCGAAAGCTGGGAAGACCACCTGAGAAAGGTGGAGGAAGAGGTCCCTTCCGTCCTCAGCCTCTGTTGACAGCTGGCAAACACAACGCCACCCACCAGGCCCCTGCAAGACAGTCAGGGCAACGTGAAATACAAGGCTGAAGATAGGGCCGAGATCTTCGCCGAGTGTCTGGAACGGCAGTTCGTGCCAAACCCGATGGAGGAGGAGCACGTCATCGCAGATGAGAGGCACCTTGGAGAATATCTCGCAGCACCACTCGAGGCAGGAGAAGACGCGATGTTCTTTTCCCCCGGTCAAGTGCAGCGAGCACTGAAAAAGACGAAGCCAAGGAAGGCCCCGGGTGCGGACAGAATACCGAACGCAGCCCTACTTCACCTGCCAAGACAAGCTGTCGTGGCAATGACTAGACTGTTCAACGGTATACTACGCTCAGGACACTTCCCAACCGCCTGTAAACTTGGCCGG
Organism: Scrobipalpa costella; assembly: GCA_949820665.1. Lineage (NCBI taxonomy): Eukaryota > Metazoa > Arthropoda > Insecta > Lepidoptera > Gelechiidae > Scrobipalpa > Scrobipalpa costella. Next base: position 12,454,480 of record OX463309.1, read on the forward strand.
GTCATCATGCTCCCAAAATCCGGAAAGGACATCCAACTCCCAGAGAGCTACCGCCCAATAACCCTCCTCAGCACCATCTCCAAGGTGTTTAAACGACTCCTGCTAGGAAACTCCAACCGCACGTCTGTCCTCGCCCAGAGCAGTTCGGCTTCCGCGCGGAGCACAGTACGACCCTTCAGCTGACTCCTCCACTACATGGCGATGGGCCTGAACAAGCGAGAGCATACCGGCGCCATAATGCTGGACATGGAAAAGGCATATGACAGAGTTTCCTTTATGTTCGTTCAATCTCTCTCGACTCGCAATGCTATTTGCTTTGACTGGTCGATTATTTGTCTATTTTTATTATAATTTAATGTTTAAGATCGTGGACTCTAAAAGTAAGAATTGTGAATTTGTGACTGTATTATCACCTTGGTATATTTTGAAAATAATTCAAGACGTGATAACAATCTAATGCAGATCCACATGCCTCTCCACAATTTTTGAGGTTCTGTACCCAGTTGAAGCTGGAAGAAGGAGAAGACTCATCACTAAGTATCTCTAATCGATTCAGAAAGAGCTTAGTAAGGGCGCGTTCGGAACATGGAGCCAGGTAACACCGACCGCGTGGTTCATAACTTCAACGGTATTGAGAAACTGGAAGATACGTCCAACAACACGTGGAAGTTCGCGATCAAAAATGTATTGATATCAGAAGGCCTTTGGAGTGCAGTGCAGGGCACTGAAGAAAATAATGACTGCTTTGGCACGCATTTGTTTGTCTGTTCGACCATGTGTGTACCAGTTTGTCCGCAAAGCCAAAACCGCGACGGAAGCATGTTAAATATCGTATTAAGGGCAACACTATAGATTGTATGCTCTACACAGGATATAGCTACATCACTAGTTTTAATCTGTCACTTGAACTTCCGGTCTTTTCTGTTATTTATTCGCGAGTTGTGTTCTATCTCATATGTCTACTATCTAGAATTATCGCCGAAATAACTTTACATTGACTATTCTAATTGTGTGAGGGTTTTGTGAATAAAACTTCAGCAGTTCAGGAAGCATTGCATTTTATTCAGTAACCACTTTCTTTAAAACTTTAGCATACCAAGAAAAACCATTGAAAAAAAAACCACAGGGCATGACACTATATGATGCTATTTGTAAATAATACTTACTATTAAAACATTCAGGGAATGGTATCCCTTCCTGTTTACATATCGTTCCTCATGATCTTCAGGTGTAACGATGGCAACATGGGTACCATCGATACATCCCAGTACACCTGGCAGTTTTGAAGCTGCATAGAATCTGAAATAATATTGTAAATTTTTAGAGGAATTATGTTTGGTCTTATGAAGGCAGCATTATGCAGATAGGTACTTTAACATATTTTCTCACCGTCTTTTTATTTTATCTCTGTCATCCCTTCTGAAAGGGAATGCGACATGGGCATTTAAAACTTCTGACCTGTTGAGGGCATTCGTCACTTCATTGATTGCCTTACTGACACTGGATTGGGAGACAGGATGGTATTTACTGCCCCCAACCGGCGTCTGGTATGATCCAGAAGCGTAGAATGCCAATGTGATAAGAATCTGAAACATAATATTTATATATATTTCTTACATTTCATTTTATTGTTGTTAAATTAATTTATGTCTCTCTATATGTGGTAGCTCGTCGGCTTGCATGTGTACATTAAGCTATAAGCCAGTATTTTTTTGTTGCATTAAAAACACTTACCTTGCTCTCAATATCCAGGCTGTCTGATCGACGAGGCGTAGGCATAAAAGGCGTCAATTCCTCCACCAACCCAAAAAACAAGTCAGTGGAGAGCCGATATCTTTTCCGAAAACCGGCTTCTGATAGACAGATCAATTCTCGCCTTATAAACGTATTCTGCCTCCGGGTCGAGGCCCTCTCTGAAGAGACTGATGCCACGTCCACCTCATGGGCACTCTCGAGGGTGTGCAGGTACAGCCCGAGCATTATTTTCGATTTATTTATTTCTTTTATCTGAACGGATGGTTCTAACGTATCACCAATGACGCGGCAAAAGTTGATCGCGACGAACTACAACAAAAACGTTCATTTGACAGCGTCTGAGCCGTACCCAACGGAACGTTTTTGGTTTAAAACGCTGTCAAAAAATAGCGCGATACGAAATGCACACCAAAAGTTCGAACGTTCGCCACACAGCGTAACTTTCAAACAAAAGCCAAAACGCTTACGTTCAGACAATTAGCGCGATACGAAAAGTGCGTAACATAACGTTTGTGGTTTTGGTTTTGTTTTGGTAAATACGTTAAAATTAGCGCGATTGGCCCCCAGGTCTAATTATAGAATCAGAATCAGAACTTTATTTGTAATTATGGGTACAATAGAAAATAACAGTTGGAATTGTTTAGGCATACAGATGCTCCATAATTTGCCATCATATGATAGCGTACAAATATTTAAAATCTTAGAAACTAAAGTAAAGGTGCTATACTGAAAGCTATGTAACAATATGCATATAATATATTCAAAAAAATAACAAATATAAATATTTAGGAACTGGTAGGTATATGAGATCAAGTAATATTATCCGTAATATATTCTGTTAAATTATAGTAAGCTTTTATGACTAAAAATGAAAATAACTCTTTTTTAAATTGTATGAAATTTAGATTCTTTATATATTTGGGAAGCTTATTAAATATTTTTGGTGCCAAAGCAAATACACTATCATGTAATAATGTTGTGTGTGTTTCAATAAGAACCAGATTTTCTCTGTACCTTTTAAACTATGGACTTCTGACGCTTTTACGAACAAATTCGGATATTTTTTTACAAAAAGTGCTACTTCAAAAATATACAGTGTGGTCATAGTTAGAATTTTTAATGCAATAAAATGAGGCTTACAGCTATCTGTCACTTTTAGGTTACAGATGGAACGAATGCATCGTTTTTGGGCCCTAAATACAGTTTCTCACTCGCAAGAGTTACCCCAGAAAATTATTGCATATCTTAAATTTGATGCAATGAATCCATTATATGCAGTCACGACCGTCTCCCTATTAGCTACTTTACTTAATTCGTAGAAAGCGTACGAGAATTTACTTAGTTTCTTACAAAGCTCTGCAGTATGTACCTTCCACGTTAATTTATTGTCTATCATTAAACCTAAAAACTTGGTCACTTCTGTGTTATTAATATTACTTCCATTAAAATTAATATTTATATTCTGTATGTGGCTTGAAAGGTGGCGTTGGTAAAAATGCATGAGTTTAGTTTTTATAGATTAACTTGAATATTATTTATATTAAGCCAGGTTACTATTTCTTTTAGGGCTTTATTGATATCATTTTCATATTCGCTTGGTTTTTTGCATTCAATTATAATCGTACCGTCGTCAGCAAACAGCAACATAGGTTGTAGTACCATAGGGGATGTACCTTTTTTGCATGGAACCTGGCACAATGTGAATGGCGACCCTTATTTTTTTTAAAAAACATCGCGACCCACGATCAAACCTAAACCATTCGATTCTACACACAATTTTTTTTTTTTTTTGTAAATATTTTACCTACTAAGGTAACAATATTTAGAAATTACGATCTAGCCTAATCTAAAGCTAATGAGTAATTTTACTATGACTTAATTTGCTAGGTAGACTAAACTAAGAATGTGTCCATTAACACGTTTCTTATTGTCTCTATTAAGGGGAAGACACTTTGTTCTTGTGTTCTTTATGTATAGCACTCAATACACTATATTACATTGTCACTTTACAAAACTAACTCAAAAGGTTTTATCCTCTTCAGTCTTCTCACTATGTCCGTGTTATCGAGGAGCTGGATGGCCTCGACGTTCACATGATGAAGAAGTCTGCGTTCGTGAGCTTCAGCGTTCTTCTTAATTATGTCAGTGACGAGGTCTACTTTAAGGTCCCGATGTAGGTCGTCATTTCTTATGTACCAGGGAGCATTTACAATTCCTCTAAGTACTTTGTTTTGGAATCGTTGTATTATTTTAACGGTACATTGTTTGGTGCAGCCCCAAAGCTGACTACCATAAGTCCACACAGGCATTAGGACTTGTTTGTATAAGAGTATTTTGTTATGTACTGATAATGAAGAGTGCTTTCCAATTAGCCAGTACATAGACTTGTAGCGGAGCTCTAATTCTTCGCGTTTCTTTTTGACATGAGCCTTCCAGCGAAGCTTTGCGTCTAATGTCATACCCAGGTATTTGGCTGTATTCTCGTATGGTATACTATGTCTATTTATGTACACAGGGTGGTAATTCGCCTTTTTATTTGTGAAATCTACATGAGTAGATTTGGATTCGTTGAGTTTTACTCGCCATTTTTTTGTCCAGTCAAAGATAGTATTGACGGCTGTCTGCACCTTTTCTACTGCTTCTTCGTGAGTGACACCCGTAGCCATTATAGCTGTGTCTTTAGCAAATGTAGCAATAGTATTGTTTTCTAACTCGGGAATATCGCAAGTATACAATAAGTACAGTATGGGACCCAAAACGCTTCCTTGCGGTACTCCAGCTTTTATTGTCTTAAGTTCTGAATATGCATCATCTTGTCTAACTCTAAACATACGCTGCGACAAGTAAGACTCTAAGATATCAGCAAACGATTTTGGGAGCATATTTCTGAGTTTGTGTATAAGCCCTTCGTGCCACACTTTATCAAATGCTTGAGCCACATCTGAAAAGATTGTAGTGCAAACTTTCTTTTCTTCTAGAGCTTTTTCAATTATATTGGTTATTCTATGTACTTGATCTATAGTAGATTTTTTTTCTCTAAATCCGAATTGGTAATCAGGAATTAAATTTCTTTCCTCTATGATAGGTTTTAATCTTTTCAACAGAAGTTTTTCAAATAATTTTGACATGATCGACAACAGAGAGATTGGCCTGTATGAAGTTGCCTCATTTGGTGGTTTATCAGGTTTTGGTATCATTATAACTTCAGCTACTTTCCATACATCAGGCACATACTTGAGCCTGAATGTAGCATTGATAAGAGTGGTTAGTTTAACGAGAGCCTTACGTGGCAGGTTTCTTAGGATTTCTCCAGTAATAAGGTAGCCAGGAGATTTCTTTCGGCTAAGGCGTTTGATTTCACTGAACACTTCTCTTGGTGTTACTAGCTTTATTTCTAGTTCATCATTTGAAGCATTATCTGCCAAGGCAAATTGTTGATTTTCTTCATTAGGTTTGAAGATTTGCTCCAGATGCTGCGCAAACCTTACAGCTTTTTGTTCGTTGCTAATTGCCCATTTCCCATTTTCTTCTTTGATTGGTGGTACATGCATCATTGGTTTCTTTGAGTTTTTAGTCGTTTTCCATAAAGAGTATTCTGTGGTTCGATCAGTGGTTAGTTGAGTTAAGAAAGCGTTCATTGTTTCATCTTGAAACTTTTGAATAGCTTTTTTAAGTCGTTTAGTTAAGTTGTTTAATATTGTTTTATCTTGTGGAAATCTTGTTTGGTGCCAAAGCTGTCTCTGTTGCCTTTTTTCGGCTACAAGTTTTCTTATTTCTGGATGAAAATAAGTAGTTCTTTCCCTTCTCGTGACTGTAGGTGTATTATTCCAAGCACTTTGTTGTATATCTATAATATATTTTCTGATTTCACAGTCCAGATCTTCCTGACATTTTAGCGGAACTTTAAAATCAATTACAGAATCCAAATCTATTTTAAAGCTTCCCAATCAGTATTTTTGTTTATTAGGGTTGGGAAGCTTTCTCTCAGCATTATACTCTGACTAAGAGTCAGTATAATAGGCGAATGGTCTGAGCTCATATCATAGCCTTCCTTAATGTGAAGGAAATTTTGCGATATATTCTTATATATAAAAAAGTCTAGTAAGTCTGGAATTTTATATCGATCGGTTGGCCAATAAGTAGGTTTTCCCGTTGATATAGTTTTGCATTGTGCATCTCTAATTGCACTTAATAACTCTCTTCCTTTCGTTGTGGTCAGTCTGGATCCCCAGATGGTGTTTTTAGCATTGAAGTCACCTCCTAGTATAAATCTATTTCCAAGATTTTGTAATAAGCTCTTGTACTGACCTGCTTTTATGGAGTACCTCGGTGGGCAGTATAAGGCTGATATGGTTATAAGGCAATGTTTTGTTTTGACATTAACCGCTACTGCTTGTATTTCTTCTTTTTCGCATTTATGTACTTCATAATGGTAGATGTTCTCCTTAATTATGACGGCACTTCCTCCTCTTGATGTATTAAGGGGATGCAAAGCGTGATATACTTTATAGCCTTTTATTTCTACGTGAGATTCTCTGTTGAAGTGTGTCTCTGAGATACAGCAAATATCAATATTTTCTATGTCTAGGACTGCTGTTAGTTCATTCTTATGTTTTAACAGCCCATTTGCATTCCATGCCATAATTTTTATCGAGTTGGCCATTTTTATTGTTTTTGTTTGGCAGCTGTTTTATTGCTACCTTCAATCTTTTTCAGTCTTTCATCAAATGTAGTTAAAAGATTTAAGATTGTATTAATCTTTTCTTCCACATTAGGTCTCATATGCTTTTTTTGCAACTGTGGATGTTGTTGCGGCTGCGTTCCTTTTGTCGCTAATGCATAAGAAACATTTTTAGTAGCCAATTTATTAAAACTGTCCTTTTGCTTTGTTGTTGGTTGGTGGAACATGGGAACCCGGTATCTCACTCCTTTGGATAGTTTTATTTTTAATATTTTGTAGCTCTTTAGCTACTACACATCCTCTATAGTTGGCCGGGTGAGGCTCTCCACAGTGAACACATTTTGGTTTTTCTTCTTTTGGTTTCTTACAATCTTTAGTTAGGTGCTTACCAGTACATTTGACACACCTGGGTTCTTTGGCACAGTATTTCTGCGTGTGTCCATATGCTTGGCACCTTTTGCATTGTGGGATTAGTTTTGATGTTCTTAATGGCTGAATTTCTACTTTAGAACCTAGTATGGAATTGATTTCATAAATCTTTTTTATGTCTTCATCTTTTTGAAATGAGAGCATAAACATATTCAAGGGTTCTTTCTTTTTCCAGCTTAGCTTGTTTACAGCATCCTGGTTTTTGTATCCCTTAGATGTCAAGTCTTCGATTATTCTCTTTGGCAAGCACGTAGAATGCAGGTGTTTTGCCATTACCCTGATTGGCCTGTCCTGTTTATTTTCATACGAGTGCCAGAGGCAGTTATTCTGCAACAATAACTTGGTAACCATTCGGTATGAATCATTGCTGTAGGTGTTAATCTTGACTTTCTCTCCATTCAGCATTTTCATGATAAAAGCGTCTTTAGGTACACTTGTCAAAAGATAATCGTAAAACTCCTGGTAGTTTTTAACGTTTTCGACAACTATAGGTGGCGGTGAAGGTTGTTTCTTCATTTTCACTTTGTCTGTTACCTGGGGTGGTGGTGGGGAGAGTGATGTGTTCAATTTCCTTTTTTTTCTACTCTTCTGACGTACCCACTCTGTTTCTTTCGCAAGCTCTTCTTCGTCCGTTTCATACTGAATGGGCGGTGGCTTCTCAGAACTATCATTTTTGTTTTCAGTGTCTTTTTGAAACTGAATATTTTTTAGCTGTTGCTGAAGTTCCTCTATTTGACCTTTGAGGTCTTCAACCAAACCTTGGAGATGTTCTCGTTGATTCTTCTCTTCGGTGTTTATACAACAGATGCTCTGTGTCCGTTTTTATTTTGATTGTGGGTGATGGAGCCATAGTTAAAATTTTAATTTCAAACTATAGCTTCGCCTTAACACTGTTTACACTGATATTTGTGATTCACTTTCGATAACTGGGTCATCGCGGCGACCGCGCGCGGCCATACGTGACGAACCGGAGGCTGCTGCGTCAGCGCATTACCCGAGCACAAACAAGCACAAGAGCGTGAGCGACGCGACTATTCTTGGCGGAAGTCGAATACACACAAATACAAATCAAAAATACTCTTTGATATTTTTCGCTTAAACGTCACATTACCGAGATATTTTAAATCAAAGATATCGGAGTAATATATTGATAAATAAAAAATAGGCAAACATATTTTAAGGAAAATTCTGTTTTAAATTAATATTAGTCGAAATATGAAAATCAAATCAGAATTTTCTTATGAATATCAACATCAACAGCCGCAACAGTTCACTGCTGGAAATGGGCCTCCCCCTACATAATGAAGGGTATTGCCTTAAAAACATAGGGGTGTGAAAAAATACGGCAAATATTTAAGAGGTGAACCAGCCCATAAAACTGAACAACTTTCCCCAAGTAACAAAGGACGAAATATGAAAAACAAACTGGACCTCCCATACAAAATGATTAGGTACCCGACCAATTCAGTTTGTATGGATGGTCTTATTTTTTTTTCATATTTCACCTTATGTTTCTTGGGGAAAGTTGTTCAGTTTCATGGGCTGGTTCACCTCTTGAAATTCTTTCCGAATTTTGTACACCTCATATAAATATATATACTCATGGTTATGATGGTATATATATTTATATATGCTTTAGTGTCTCGAGGGCATACAAAAATTAACTAACACAAAATCCCAACCCTGCCCCCCACCCCCTCCCCCATTGTGGTACTTAATTTTCGTATGATCTCAAAAACCAAAACAATAACTCTTATAAATCAAATCTATGACGTGAGGGAGGTTTTCACAGTTATATATATCTACCTACAAAAAGTGGCCCCTACCTACCTACTTAAAGCCTTTAAAATAGCGGCACCTACCTACTTAAAATTTGGCTTTCCCGCTTAGATGGATAAGATATTCCTACCTACTTTAACCTTCCCATAATTGATTTTCAGAATGATCTTGAATTTTAGTGCCTAAATGACGTGTGTGTAACAAGTGTATTTGTTCAGTGTTACTGTTAAGTGTGGTGGGGTTCAAAACATGTAAAAACGCACAATGGCACATTACATGCTTTGCAATATGCATTTGTGCGTTTTTTACAAACGATGCAGACCTTACGTTGCCGTTCGTGCTTCTGGCCAGCTAAAAAATCGTATTGTGCCGGAAAATGGCCCACTAATGGCGGAATTGGGACCCTGGGGGCAGCTGCCGCTGGACGCCCATGCCTCGACAGCAAGTCGCATATTAAAGTGGTTCTGAAGTTACGGTGACTGATTCTGTGGTGTTTTTCGTACATAATGTATGCATTTAGGACACTAAGTGTGCGGCCACACTGAATGCGCGCCGGCTAGGGCCTAGGCGGGCGCGACAAGCGGAGGCGCGAGGTGGCCACAGTGACGCGCGATCTTTCATAGCGGTTTGACGTATTATCAGGTGTTCTAAACTATGGATGATGATTTGATGTTTTTACTGGACAGTCCGATCTTGTGATGGGAGGTGTTGAACATAAGAGATGGTGTGCACGGAATAAATAAAAACAGAGAAAAATCTGGAGAATTTTGTAATTTGTATGAAGAATTGAGATTATACCCTACAAAATTTTATGACTACACTCGAATGACTATATCGACATTTGACTACATTCTAAGTAAAATATCAGCTAAAATCACCAAAGAAGATACAAACTTTCGCAAAAGTATTAGTCCTGAGGAGAAATTGTTCATAACTCTGAGGTAAGAATAAAACAAGATTTTAATAAAAATTTAGTATTTATGTAGACAGTAATTGAATAAGTAGTTAAGTAAGAAATCGTAATAATAAATCAATAATTAGTGTAGTTGCCACTAGAATACCCTCCTCCATAATTTTCCTCGTACCTCGGATGAGATGAAAACTGCATCGTTTCTGCCTCGTTTATTATAACTTGGGTAATTTTATTTCGAATGCGTAACTTTTGTAACTCACTAAATTGTTTCATTTGTGGCAGGAGACTCATGAAAAAATGATAATCGTCACATTTTTCCAGCTGCTCATTATTTGAAGCCATTTTTTGTTCTATAAGTGAATTTTTTTTTCTTTCACATTCTATAAGCTCATCTCTGTAATTTGAGGCAGTTTTGCGCTTTGGCGCATTTGTGCGATTGCTGCTAGTTGACGTACCTGGACTTGCCACATTATCGATGTTTGATTGCTCCTCAGTATGAGAGGACTCGTTGAGGGATTCTGAATCACTGTCATGCAGATTGCCCGTCATGGGTTCAGGTGTTATGTCATCGTTTATAAATTGCATAAGTTGAAAGTATGGCCAGGTACTCTCTATTTCGTTGCCGCCGTCACCAGAGCGCGGAGTAGGGAATTTCTTTTTTTCTTTTCGAAACTGATCGCGAAGGTTTTTCCACTTCTTACGCAGTTGTTTTTCTGTAATAATAACATTTTAATTCAATTTACGTTTATATTTCAGATTTCTGTCAACTGGAACTGCGTTTCGAGCACTAGCTTACAGTTTTCGTATGGGAAAAAGTACCATTGCGTCTATAGTTCACGAAACATGCCGTGTGTTATGGAGTGAGTTAGTTCCTATTCACATGCCGACACCTACTGAACAACGCCTGAAAGCTATTGCAGAAGACTTTGAAGCTATCTGGAATTTCCCCCACTGCATCGGAGCAATTGATGGGAAACATTGCGAAATAAAAAAGCCACCTAAATCTGGTTCAGCACATTGGTGCTATAAAAAAAGAAATACAATTGTCATGCAAGCTGTGGCTGACGCAAAAAGGAGATTTGTAGCAGTGGAAGTTGGCGGTCGAGGCAAGCAAAGTGATGGTGGTACTTTTATTGCATCAACACTGTATAAACTTATAGAAAAAAATAAATACAAAGTTCCTAAGCCAAAGAGACTCACAAATTCTGATGTCATTGCACCCTACGTCTTAGTGGGTGATGAAGCATATCCGTTGAAACACTATTTAATGCGTCCTTATCCCGAGCGAGTACTTAACAATGAAAGAAAAAATTTTAATATCAGATTGTCTACCGCTAGACAAACAATCGAATGTGCATTTGGCATTTTAACAAGTAAATGGAGAATACTACTTAAACCTATCGAAACAAGCAGGAAAAATGCCTTGTATATAATAAAAGCTGCGTGTATACTGCACAATGTTGTAATGGATTTAAACGAAGATCTCGATCTAGATGTTCAACACGTGCTATCTAACCCACCATTGAATGAAAATCAAAGTAGACACACTAACCTCGGAGTAAATAATAATCCAACCCGAAGAGCAAATAATGTTCGGGTACTATTCACAAATTATTTCTGGGAACAGTTTCTAAGAACGTAATAAATTAAACTTACCTTCACTTTCAGGAAATTGTTCTTTTATTTCATTCCATAACTTTCTTGTAATACTGCGGTTATTGTGGTGTGGATGTTTACTTTGCCATATAGCAGGTTTTGATTGAATTGCACTTATAAACAGTTCAGTATTTATCGCCATTTTAACAAACAATATAATTATCGCGCAAACGCCGAGCGGCAAGACCGAACTGGTTTGATACCCCCGCCACCCGCGCATTAGCTCGCTTGTTGACTAGGCTCGTAGTGTGGCCAGAAAGCGCGGTCACGAACGTTTGAAAAGTACGCGCGCTGTCTCGCTCAAGCCCATCGCGCTAGGCTTCCGCCTAAGTCACTACACTATGGACGCAAAGGCGCGTTTCATATGTTTGATACTTCGCGCCCGTCGTCGCAACCGCGCTAGGCTCGCAGTATGGATGCACACTAACGTTCAAGAGCCTTCTGAAAAACTTCTTGTACCAGATTTTTGTCCGTTTCCTCTCAATGGGAAACATGGCAATCATCTGATCTTTTCTGTCGACCCCCCCCATGCAGACATTATAGTCTAGTACAACGGTGGGCTTTAGCGTGTCGCCGCACTTCGTGGTTGCCAGCCCGTGATATGTCGAGACAAAAGCCACACGACTTTTGTCTCGCCATACCCACATGAGATCCACATCCCCCGACGTGCAGCCACTCACTTGACCTATTGCCTTGTCCTTTTTGGGAAGGTTCGTCAGTTCGGCAGGAACGAACTGACGGTTTGCTCGAAGCGTTCCCACGCAGTCGAAGCCTCGAACCTTCAACTCTCGCGCCAAAGCAGGAGAGTTGTAAAAGTTATCCATCCAGACGGTATAACCTTTGTGCTCAAGACCGTTCATCAGCTTGAGCACGTGTGCTGGCACAACGCCAGAGACTGGACTGTCCTGAGCTTCAGAGGTGTCGTGGCCTGCGTGGACCTCGAAGCGCCACAAGTACCCAGTCAGGGACTCCACACCTCGTAGGTTTTGATACCAACCGCTGCCGCTTTGTTTTTTATAAATTGGTTGATATCTAACCAGCCTTTCCACATGGTAAGGCTCTCATCAAGGGCTACATTTTGCGACAGAATATATAACAGTGAAAATTTGTTATTAAGGTGGTCCAAAATAGGCTGCACCTTAAATAACTTTGCCTCGGCTCGATTCGGGATTACACTCATCATTGTTTCGAAAATGGAGGCACCTGCTCAGCAATAGGAAGCGGTTGATAGACATTGCTGCAGAGAACCCAGGAGTACTGAAAATGTCACCAGAGACATGCCAGTACTCCTCGATGCGTGTTTTCACCACAACCCCCATAGCCAAGATTATGCCAAAAAACACCCTCAGTTCATCTGCGTTGGTGTCATACCACTTGGTAATGCGACTATGCTGATACATAGTCCCAATGCAAGCATATCCGCTGCCAGATGCTGGGCATAAGCATTAGTCTCATCGGCAATACGCTCCATGATGTCATCATCCCATATGGCGCTAAAAGCGTCATATGGGCTCGCGCATTGTTCAGTTGGACCACAATTAGGGACGGTAAAATGTTCTCTCCTCACTTCTGGCAAAATTTAATTTGCTCAAATTGTAGTCCAACTGACCTGAGATAGGAGGATCTAAAACAATAGGCGAGGCCGCAGAAACTGGAGGCGGTAGAGAGAGAGGAGGCTGAGCAACGGCCGAAGGCGAGGCAGGAGCAGCCGGAGGCGGTGTAGAAGGAGGAGGCTGAGCAACGGACGCAGGCGAGCCAGGAGCAGCCGGAGCAACAGGCGGACACGCTAGACTAATTATAGCATCCGTTTCTAGCACATCCTCACTCTCTTCGTCCACGAAACAATCTCGCACAAACGTGCGAACTGATCGCGGCACCAACATGAATTGTTGGTCTACTTCTACGTCTTCATCATCATCAGCTTCTTCTTCACTGCCTGTTAAGTGACTGACTGACTTTGTGAGGGAGAGATAGTTTGTAATAGCCTAAAATAAAATTAAAATGCACTGTTTTGACTGATGACGAAAATTGTAAAGGAACCAAACTTACCATAATTAATTATATTTGAGATTTCTTCTTCACGCAAAGGACGTAAGGATGACGAAGACGAGGGAGTGATTCTGTACAAATAAAGAACATTAGTATGTATTATTATTACGAAACCAAAACTAGAAAGTTTTAATGAATAGGTAAATTTATAAACTAAGTATACTTACATTCGTTTAGCAGTGGGGCCTCCAGCTGGTTGCTCACTAAAAAAAAAAGTTTATTTATGTTGTATCATGTAGGTATGTATTTAAATAAAACTAACAAGCTAATTTGGGGGACAACTGCCTTCAAACTTTACGTGCCTAGAGTTTGCTGTAATTTTTAATACTAACATAGTTTTTAAGTGTGCTGTATTCTACTATTAAATTAATATACCTGTAAGTTGCCTGCATAAACCTTCAAGGAGACGGAGCCTAATGACATACCTACTTTTGTAGCTAGAGACCTCAACCGATTACCACCAGTTTCATTTGACCATGTAGACGTCACACGTCTATTAAAGGATATTAACATACTCAAGACGGAGCTTCAATCAATGAAGGCTGAAAATGTTTCAAAATCAGAACTGGCTAATCTTGACGCAAAATTATGTGCTGAGCTGACGGGACTAAAAACTAGCTTGCAGAGAACTGAAGTCCAAAGTATCCAAACTAACAGAAAAAAGACAAGAAATTCAGATATTTCGACAACACCCAAAATTTATGAAAACCGCTTGACGCCATTGCCTGTACCAGCGGACAACGAAACCGGCTCACCTGACCACTACCACACGCCGTCTTACCGCGATATTATGCGAGAGCCGGAGCGGACGCGACGGAATATGAGCGCTACGGCACAGCGACCGTCGGGTAATGGTAGCACGACGGCATCGGAGCGCTCTGCTTCGCCAGCCGCACATGATAACATGACCGCACAGCTGATGATAATGGCAAATTTACTACCGTGATAAATAGAAAATCTAAACGTCGAAATAGACGTGGTTCTCTGCAAAATTCAACTCGAATATTAGTGAATGAACCTAAAGTTTTCATATATCTTTCGCGTACTAAGAAAAGTACAACAGTAGAGGATATAATGACCCACATTACAGACATGAATGAAACATGTTTAAGGGTTGAGTTACTTGCACAGCACAAAGAGTTAGATTTCAATTCCTTTAAAATTACGATAAATGTTGGTCAACTTACGACATTTCTTGACAAGGACTTCTGGCCCAGTGGACTTGTATTTCGTAGATTCCGTGAGCGAGCAGCGCCGAATAATGCAAATAACAATAAACTATAATGGATAGTACGCCTAACAAACAACAACACCTAAGTATGAATCATACAAATACGGATTTAACTATAGTGTCTTATAACTGTGCAGGTATCAAAAGGTCAGTTGAACACATAAGATCAATGTGTAAAACAGCGGACATTATACTATTACAAGAGACGTGGCTTCTCCCGCACGACCTAGGATTTGTACATACGATCGACTCGGGCTTTGGTTGTACGGCTAAATCTGCAGTGGATACGTCAGTTGGGGTGTTGCGGGGTCGTCCCTACGGCCAGCTGGCAATTTTATGGCGTACGTCATTATTCTCGAAAGTTTCAATTGTGGACTGTGCAAATGACAGATTGGCGGCGATTCGACTTGACCTCGGAGGCGGCCGTCAACTGCTGGTCATCAACATCTACATGCCCACAAATGACTTAGATAACTTGCCTGAGTTTACGGACTGCTTGGGTCTGGCCTTGGCTACGATCGATGACTGCAACGTTGAAAATGCCTTAATTTTCGTTGACTTTAACGCTCACCCTGGAACCTGGTTTGGTAAGGAGTTGGACTCGTTTTGTGCCGAAAATACTTTGACTTGTGTTGATCGAGAACTGTTAAAACCAGGTACTTTTACTTACCTGAGTAATATAAATGGTGCTCTACGATGGTTAAACCACTGCGTGACCACGGACGCTATGGCAAAAGTGGTAAAATCGGTACGAGTGGAAAATGACGTACATTGGTCAGACCATTTTCCAATGTATATGGTGTGTTACTTTAACTTTTTAACAAAGACCGAGATATCTGCTAACAGTTGTGACTCAAATAATAATAATGTATTGTGGGGTCATAGAGATTTAGATCAAATTAATGCATATGAGAAATATTGTTATGAACATTTAATAAATATGAAACTTTCTAGTCAATGCAATTTATGTGATAATCTGTATTGTTTTAAGCATTTAATTTTAATTTAGTTGACGAATTTTATAATGATATTATTGATATTTTGCGCAAGGCTTCTATTAGTTCTGTTTCTCACTGCTATGTGAAAAAGAAAAAGGCGTATGTAACGGGTTGGAACTGTCACGTCAAAGACAGTCACCAGGAGGCTAGATTACATTTCCATACCTGGTTACAAAGTGGAAAGCCCTCCGCGGGGCCTTTTTATGTAAATATGGTTCGAAGTCGTAGTGCATTCAAAAATAAATTAAAGTGGTGCCAGAATAACCAGAATAAAATACGAATGGACATATTGGCGATGCATCGAGCAAATAAGAATTTTGTGGGGTTTTGGAATTCAACCAAAAGACTGGACTACAGAACGAGCCTACCAGTTTCTGTAGATCAGGCACAGAATCCAAAAGAAATTGCAAATACCTTCGCAAAGCACTTCAAAGTCGCACCTTTACCAGCTAAGCCTGCTACCGATGATTCACCTGCGTCTCGTGCCCCGGAGACGTGTTCTTTGCAGTTCTTACCGGCGGACATCGCCAAAGTACTGAAGCAGATGAAACGTGGCAAGTCTCCTGGGCAAGATGGACTGAGTATCGAGCACCTTACTAACGCTGGTGACGAGCTACATCGAGTATTAGCTGAATTATTTAACATGTGCCTTAAGTTTGGTTGTTTACCAAAATCCCTGATGCGAACTGTGATAGTTCCAATCCCAAAAAACAAGACTGGCGACTTATCAACGGTTGGTAATTATAGGCCTATTTCGTTAGGTACTATTACTGGAAAAGTTTTAGAGCGCCTTATCCATCCACATATGATGAAAGATATTAATATTAGTGACGCTCAGTTTGGTTTCCGTGCTGGTGTCTCAACGGACTCGGCGATTTTCTTTTTAGCTATGCAGACGATATGGTGTATCTCAGTCCCTCTATTGGGGGATTACGGAAGCTTCTGTCGATTTGCGAGCAGTATGCCTTAGAGCACGGCCTGAAATATAACGCCAAAAAGACAGAACTGCTTGTATTTCAGTGTGGAAGGGGTCCGGAGACGGTACCCTCGGTGTTTTTGGATGGTGCGCAGGTACGGAGGGTGGCGGTGTTTAGGTACATGGGGCACATGCTGACGGAGGATCTCATGAGGACATCGAGCGGGAGAGAAGAGCGCTCGCGGTCCGGTGTAACATGCTCGCGCGCAGATTCCACAGGTGTACCCCGGCTGTAAAGACGACCCTATTCCAGGCGTACTGTCAAAACATGTATACGTGTCACCTGTGATTTGCATATAATAGGCGTTCTTATAGTACCATTAGGGTGCAGTATAATGATTCATACCGTACCCTGATGCGTCTGCCAAGATACTGCAGCGCGTCGAGCATGTTCGCCGACGCTCGGATCCCTGACTTCTTCGCCATCACGCGTGCCAGGATTGCCTCGTTTTGGGAGCGAATTTGCTCGTCCCAGAACGAGATAATTCGAGCAATGTATGGCTCCCTTGATACCGCCATCTTACGCTACTGGATGATTTCACATAGCAGTGAGAACAAAAAGTGACTAACAAAACTAAAGTGATAACTGTATGTTTTATTATTTTATTTTATTTATATTTCATAGTTTCAGTTTTGATGTTGTTCATGTTATAATTTTAATTTAGTCAATTTCTATTGTAATTTTGTCGATTTCTCTATTGAAATGTTTCTTTGTATGTACCAGGCCACTCAGAAAGTATTGCGATAAATAGTTTTTATATATGGCAGACTGGCCGGTTAGAATCTTTTTTGAAAATATGATTACTTGTAAGTAAAAATATGTGTGTTCCATTTTCAAAATTTCCCTCCACATTTTTTGCGAGCCAATTCAAAGTATCGTGTCTTACTGAAAAATGGATCTGCGCCGGGAACATTTTAGAGCTATGATTTTTTACGATTTCAAGTGTCGCCTGAAACCGGATGAATCGTTCGATAGACTTCAAATGGCATTTATGGATGAAAACCCCTCCAAGGCAACCGTGTATCGTTGGTATAACGAATTTAGGCGCGGTCGACCAACCTTGGGGGATGAAGAAAGAAGCGGTCGCCCTTTGACGGCTATTACGGAAGAAAACGTGCTAGCAGTGAAAAATTTAATCCAAGATAATAGGCGAATTACATATCAGGAGATTCAGCACATATTAAAGATTGGATCGGGAAGCGTTCACGAGATTCTACATGGGCATCTTCGCTTGAGGAGGATAGTATCGCGCTGGGTGCCGCACTACCTCACCGACGCTCAGAAGCAGGCCCGGGTGGAATGGTGCCGTGATATGCTGAACAAATTTGAAGCAGGCTCGTCTCGGCGTGTTTACGACATCGTAACAGGTGATGACTCCTGGATTTATCAATACGATCCAGAAACCAAGCGCCAGTCGACAGTTTGGGTGTTTCAAAATGAACCAACGCCTACCAAAGTGAAGCGATCTCGAAGCGGGGGGAAGATTTTGATCGCCAGCTTTTTTATTTTGACTGGCCACTTGGCCTCAATTCCCTTACGAGATCAAAGAAGCATTAACGCCGAATGGTATACTACCAAATGTTTACCAGAAGTTTTTTTCTGTTGTGAGCAACCAGCGACCAAACACAGGGCTCCGCGGACTACTGCTCCACCACGACAATGCGCCTGCACACACCGCGCTCAAAACGAGGGACTTCCTGGACAGCACACCAGTCAAACTCCTGGGTCACCCTCCTTACAGCCCTGATCTAGCACCGTGTGACTTCTTTTCATTTCCAAAAATAAAAAATCAGCTCAAAGGGATACAATTTTCGTCGCCGGAAGATGCGCTGGCTGCGTTCGAGCAGGCTGTAAACGAGGTGTCTACGGCGGACTGGAAAAAGTGTTTTTAAAACTGGTTCAGACGCATGAATCTTTGTATAGAGGCTGGTGGAGAGTACTTTGAAAAGATTTAATAAAAATATATGTACCTGTAGAACAATTTTTTTTAGTGTCGCAAATCTTTCTGAGTGTCCCACGTATTTTATTTATATTTTATGGGTCTTGCGCCTGAAATAAATGGTTATTATATTTTTATTTATTATTTGTAAATAAATTATAATAAAAACGCCCGGCCTGAAAGTTTTTAATTTTTGTATTAAGTTAAATACTTGCGAGACCCGCTTCCTCGTAGAGGTGCTACTAGAAAAAGTATTTTCAGTCGTGTTTGGTGTGGAAGCACCTCTTCCGCTACATTCTACGTGTCTGCAAATATATTTAAAAAAATATATAAGGTTGGGTGGTCTAAAAATGAATAAACCCATCAAATAGTAACACAATTTAGTTAAATACTTACGCGAGCTGCTTCCTCGCAGAAGGTGTACCAAGTGGCGTCCCAGCGTTAGAAGCATTGGGAGTGGAAGTGCCACTTCCACCACATTCCACGTGCCTGCAAATGTATAAATTCAAATAAGTTGAAATAAAAGTATCGCCCACCACTGTAATGGGATGGAATTATGTATATAGATACAATAGTGATGAAAAAATTATGTCAGTAGATAAACAATATAACCGTACCAATTTAATCTAAATACAAAGAACTGTCTCCCAGCCGTGCAACTGTGATAGATTTTATAATTTCACCTTGCTTAAGACAAAAGTATCATATTTACATTGCGGGTGAAGGCACCGACTCCTCGAAGGGGACGAGGGCAAAATCATCATCTTCTTCCATAGGTGACTCTGCTGGAGGAGAACGTTGCGACGGCAGCGCAATTGTCGTCATAGACGACCACAACGATAATGATCTAAAAACGATATTACATTATATTACTGTAGTTTAATTTGTTTATATATTTTTTTGTTGTTGTAATACCTACCCAGCCACTCGCGGTCTTGGGAACACTCGGACCTTTTTATTATGAAGGGCTTTTTCTAAAGGACGACCCTCCGGTAGGTCCTCTATCAAGCCACTAGAAACCCTGAAATTCATAATTGACTATGTATTGAAGAAACATAACAATTGTGAGTAAAAATAACATTAGTTGTATTAGTAAAAGGCTAAAAGGCTATTACGGTCCGCTAATGGAGGGCCTTTCAAGGCGACCATGGCCACGACTACCACCACGTGTGCGCACCCCGCCACCACTTCGGTTAATAGAACTCTCCAGCGGCAGAAGTTCTGCGGCAGGAAGCCTACCACCGCCTCCACGGCTACGTCCTCGCACACGCCCACGCCCAAGTCCACGTCCACGGCCTCGTCCATGCATTGGTTCGTCTCTATTTTACATACAGCGAACAAAACAAACTGAACAAGCAAATTAAGCAAACAAAGTTACTGCAATAATTAAAAATGGGTGCAAAAAAAAAGGTAAGGGCAAGAAGGAGGGAGTTGGAAATTAAGAAGGCACACACACACACACACAGGGCGGTTGGAGTTACCGATTGGGGCACTGAGGGAAAGACTTAACAGAATTATCGTTTTTTTTAAGCTTAATTTTTTTTGTAAATCCTTTTTTTTGTACGCAGAGAGCGTTACTATAAGCACATTTTACTATTTTGCTATTTCCATTACCACTTTGGGCTGCGATGCACCTAGGCCGAGATTATAGGCATTAAAGTTCCTAAGGCTAAAACTTCTAATGCCTATATCGCTGTCTAGGTGCATCGTAGCCCAAAATAGTAAAGGACAAAAAGTGCTTAAATTAGCGTCTTCTATACGATAAAAATTCAAAAAATATATTACAAACAAAAGATATCACAAAAAAAATATTTGGAAACACAATTCACATTTTTCATTATTGTCGTTTAGAAGGGTTAAGTACAAACTCTTTTTGTTCTTAAAAATTTTGAGCAATGATACCGCTAGGCTAAGTTAAGCCTAGACCCAAGTCCTAGGTTTATTAAAATGGGTTTATCTCAGCCTAGGTGCGTCCTGTATCAAAAATAACAAGGACATAAAGTGCTTAAATTTGTGTCCTCTGTACGATAAAAAACAAAAAACAAATATTGAAACTCCTAAACAAGCGTCTTTTGTCCTACCTGGAAAAGGAAAACATCATATCCAAGAATCAATTCGGCTTTAGAGCGGGCAAGTCAACAGCAGATACAGTTACAGGCCTTACTGACTTCATTGCACAAAAGTTAGACGCTCAAAATAAGTGTATCGGTGTTTTCCTCGACCTTGGGAAGGCGTTTGACACGGTCTCTGCTCAGTTACTCTTACGCAAAATGGAAGATATCGGAATTCGTGGGAATGTCCTTAAACTGTTCAGAAGTTACCTAATTGACAGAGCCCAAAAAGTAAAGATTGGAGAATTTGTTAGCGAGGAATCACCTGTGACGTTTGGAGTGCCACAGGGCAGCGTCCTTGGCTCTAGTCTTTTCCTGATTTACATAAATGATTTATGCGATCTTAACTTAGATAAAGCATATATATTCACATTCGCGGACGACACGGCTATATTATTTTATGGTAGATCTTGGGAGGAGACTAGGGTCAGGACTGAAAAAGGACTAAGATCGGTAGTGTACTGGCTCCAAAATAATATCCTCACCCTCAATATCTCCAAAAGTAAACTTATAACATTCGGATCAATATTGCGCAACTTTCCCGATAACTCTTTCAAAATTTAAATCCACACTTGTCCTGACCATAACGTAGGTATGTCGACGTGTGAGTGTGCAGCCCTGGAAAGAGTAAATACCATCAAATACCTCGGTATTGAACTGGACCAAACTCTCACCTGGAATCCTCAAATTGATACTCTTTCTAAAAGGCTTCGAAAGCTTATATTTATCTTCAAAACACTACGTCATGTGGCCGATGCCAAACTTATAAAACTTATTTATTTCGCTTTGGCTCAGTCATTAATATCCTACTGCGTGAGGGCATGGGGTGGAGCTCGAAAATCTCATATTATTAGTGCTGAAATTGCCCAACGTGCGCTACTAAAAGTAATGTCTTTCAAGCCATATAAATTTCCCACTAATGATCTTTATGTTCACATGGATGTGCTAACGGTAAGGCAACTTTTTGTGGCCGAAACTGTCCTTCACCACCATAAACACCTTCCATGTGAACCAAAGCCTCTATCTAGAAGGAACGATAAAGTGTGCCGAACAGTGTCCACAAGAATCTTTTTCTGCAATAGATTTCAATTTTTATCTTAAAGCTTTCCTGTACAATAAAATCAATAACCTAATAAATATTTACCCCCTTAACTTAAATGAATGTAAAATTGCTCTGATAAAATGGCTTAAATCCCAAACTTACGATGATATTGAAAAGTTGTTTGAAGTAATAAAATAAAATAATAATCAGAGAAAATGTGTATATATATAACTATATATATATACCAGGCCACTCAGAAAGTATTGCGATAAATAGTTTTTATATATGGCAGACTGGCCGGTTAGAATATTTTTTGAAAATATGATTACTTGTAAGTAAAAATATGTGTGTTCCATTTTCAAAATTTCCCTCCACATTTTTTGCGAGCCAATTCAAAGTATCGTGTCTTACTGAAAAATGGATCTGCGCCGGGAACATTTTAGAGCTATGATTTTTTACGATTTCAAGTGTCGCCTGAAACCGGATGAATCGTTCGATAGACTTCAAATGGCATTTATGGATGAAAGCCCCTCCAAGGCAACCGTGTATCGTTGGTATAACGAATTTAGGCGCGGTCGACCAACCTTGGGGGATGAAGAAAGAAGCGGTCGCCCTTTGACGGCTATTACGGAAGAAAATGTGCTAGCAGTGAAAAATTTAATCCAAGATAATAGGCGAATTACATATCAGGAGATTCAGCACATATTAAAGATTAGATCGGGAAGCGTTCCCGAGATTCTACACGGGCATCTTCGCGTGAGGAGGATAGTATCGCGCTGGGTGCCGCACTACCTCACCGACGCTCAGAAGCAGGCCCGGGTGGAATGGTGCCGTGATATGCTGAACAAATTTGAAGCAGGCTCGTCTCGGCGTGTTTACGACATCGTAACAGGTGATGAGTCCTGGATTTATCAATACGATCCAGAAACCAAGCGCCAGTCGACAGTTTGGGTGTTTCAAAATGAACCAACGCCTACCAAAGTGAAGCGATCTCGAAGCGGGGGGAAGATTTTGATCGCCAGCTGTTTTAATTTGACTGGCCACTTGGCCTCAATTCCCTTACGAGATCAAAGAAGCATTAACGCCGAATGGTATACTACTAAATGTTTACCAGAAGTTTTTTCTGTTGTGAGCAACAAGCGACCACACACAGGGCTCCGCGGACTACTGCTCCACCACGACAATGCGCCTGCACACACCGCGCTCAAAACGAGGGACTTCCTGGACAGCACACCAGTCAAACTCCTGGGTCACCCTCCTTACAGCCCTGATCTAGCACCGTGTGACTTCTTTTTATTTCCAAAAATAAAAAATCAGCTCAAGGGGATACAATTTTCGTCGCCGGAAGATGCGCTGGCTGCGTTCGAGCAGGCTGTAAACGAGGTGTCTACGGCGGACTGGAAAAAGTGTTTTGAAAACTGGTTCAGACGCATGAATTTTTGTATAGAGGCTGGTGGAGAGTACTTTGAAAAGATTTAATAAAAATATATGTACCTGAAGAACAATTTTTTTTAGTGTCGCAAAACTTTCTGAGTGTCCCACGTATATATATTGTATTGTTTGTTAATAAAATTACTAAATTATTTAATATAAAGTTACACATACATACATACATACATACTAATATAAAGAAAATATATTTGTATTGTTTGCTACTGCTTTAAAATTATAATGTTAAAGATTTTTAAGTTTAGAGTTTTAGTAGTCATTATTGTATTGTTGATAGCGTGCGTACGTAATACTAGTTCTTATCTACCTTCAAAGGAAGGAACTAACATCTAAGACACAGGCTCGGCCTAGTTTAGGTGTTAGTGTATTTTTTATTGTGTGCTCCTCTTAGTATTTACGATATGTCGCTTTTACATCAGTGTAAACCTACCTATGTATTATAAGGAGTTGTATGTTTTTTTTAGTACAAATAAAGATTATTATTATATTAAGTTTTTTTCTTTGGCAACCACAGTGCCCAGTGCATTCCGCTTCTGCTTTTATCCTTACCAAAAATACTTACGTAATAATACATTACACAGAATCAAAATCAAACATAAATAAAAAAATTACGAACTTGAAATTACAAAATTGAAGTCATATCCACATTATCCAGCCGTTGCAAATTGCCGAACCGTGACCTTCAAAACCCTGTCTGTCACGTACCGGCTAGCGGACGACCCCTGTCTGTCGCGTACCGGCTGGCGGACGGGAGAGACTTTGTTGTATTCTAACCAATAATTTACATGTTTTATGACTAATTACACGATTTTCATTGCGATTCAGTAAAAGTAGGATATTTTTATACATACATACATATAATCACGCCTTTATCCCTAATGGGGTAGGCAGAGCGTACACGACCTAAACAAAGGTTGTTTAAGATAGATTTGAGGATTGTTTAAGATAGATTTGTAGACAGTAGTGACAGGTTGTCAGCCTGTCGCCTAAATTGCAATATACAGAAACCCTCGGATCCCTTATATTTTTATGACTTGAAAATAAAGGCACCATTGATTACATAGAAGATTTTAGGCCATTAATTTGCAAATATGTGACATGGTCATAGTTCGTTAGATGAGAGGGTTAGAAGTTCATGGCAAAGATTTCACAGAAAATCTCATTGAAACAATAGCCGAAATAATTAAAATGAACCAGTACTTACCTCTCCATGGTTAAAATACGAAATATTCACGAAACTCCACTTTTTTCATCCTTTTTTACACTTAGAACTGCTAACTCGCGTAGCTCAAGCGCCCTTGAAACCACAGTCAATTACTTATGTTTTTCTGAATAGAATTTGAGGCAAAGGATTTGTTCTAAGAGTACTAGTATACAGCCAAGTTCATTGTCTAAACGTTTCATTAGCTTTAAAGCGCTACAATTGCTTTGTTTATAAAAAAACCGGCGCGAAATTCGACCCACCAAATACGCGCCAAATCCTCCGCCTCCGGGTATGCGACAGACGCTCCATTTTTAATTCTGACGCCTCCCGGTAGTCGACAGTCAAGAGGTACTGTCCTCATTTTACAAGCAAACGTTTTAAGATCTCGTCTGCCATTTTTTATAAACGCAATGTCTGTTTATCGCCAGACTTTTATGCAACGTAAGACGTATTGTTTATGTTTATCTGTCAAACCACACAGCTGATATTGACAGTTCAAAAACGCCACTTGTCATTCAATCGGGAATGAAACGAGACGCACACCACACCATACTCACCCGTGATGCTGTTTTCCCGATCGTAGGTACTCGCGCCCGCTACTCGATGACTCGACGTCAGCCGCTGTTTTATTGACTGCACGATGCAATCTCGAAGCCACGATGTAGGTACACCAAGACAAAAAATGGCCGATCCAAATTCGTAAAAACTAACTTACTGCTGAAAGTATGTGTATAATGTTTATTATAGGCTTGAAAATCTACTTGCTTTCCGTAATAGCCAGAATGCTTAGTAGGGCACATCTAAAAAAAATACACATACGTCCGATAAAAAAAAATGCTGAAGTAAAGAATCGGGTAATTTTTTAAAATTTTAGCCGTGTCCCGTTCCCAAAATTGAAATTAAACTATTTTATAACTTTTGATCCTCCACATTTTAAACAAAATTCTTGTTTGTATATGTCAAGGGATGTATATAGATAAATATCTTTTTTTATTAGATACATAAATCCTTTTCTTGTGACACTGTTCGACGTTTTAAGATTTGTCCGAAGCAACTACTAAGATATTCATTATTTATAACTGGTGCTGGGCATAAAATATCTTGAGATTCTTCAGAAAGAAATTCACGGATTTTATTATATAGATACCATTTCCGTTCTGAAGTCAAGCCTGAAGGGCACTTCTCTGGGAAAATCCATACTCCTTGTTTGGATTTAAAATTTGAGTTAGAAATGGTTGGTGGAGAATCATTAATATTATTGAAACAAAGCAAACTACACCCTTTATTGTTTTCGTTACTCTTGAAATGACAGAAATTTAAAAGGTGATCGATGGAAGAAGCATCAGGTTTAAAAAAAAATCGCCCAGTCGAAAGTTTTGACAGCAGTTGCACCTTTCTCATCACCAGTTAAGACTGCTATTGAGTCTGTTTTTGGGCACGCCTGAACTGCAGCTTCAACAACATCTTTAGGATTATTAGAATCCATTTTACGGAACCTTTATTTGTACAAGCCAAAATATAAATTTGGAGCAAACTTGGTACGTCCTACAGGAAGAAACGACATTCGAAAAGAACGATGCTTGCCTGTCAAAACCCGCCATACTGCATATTGCATGACAAAGTTATTTTTATTTTGTCCTGTACTGTTATCTGCATGGCAAACAACTTCATTTTCCCCAAGCCAATTTTTTTTTAAAAAAGTGATGTAACATTGATATTAAGACATTTGCACCGTTGCCTGTAGCGCAAGATTCCGGAATGATGTACAAGACGATTCTTTTCAAGGGTTCCGCAGCAATTCCAAATAAACTTACATTGAATCCTGTTAAAAAATACATGGGGCCTATCTGTTGAGAGCTGTGCGGTAAATGAATCTGTTGAACAAAATCAAACGAAGAATGCATCACGCCGTCGTAAGAACATGGTACATGAGGCCCAAGTGCCAAAGTGGAATTATCTATTGCCAATATCGTTATAATTTTTACGTTCTATTTGGACAGTCTCTAGATGTTGTTTTGATTTATTTATTAGATTTAACTTAACGGTTTCATTTACAGCGGCCATTTTCCTTAAAGATGTAACATTTTTCTGACAAGTTGCACAGATATCGGTTTTTGGTTTCTGTATAACAACGTTTGAACAAAAAATCTTCCCATAGATCATACCAAGTAGATTTTCCGACGGGGTTCTGATTCAAAGAAGTTAAACTGTCTAAATATTTCTGATAAACGTATGCTTTAGACATACTAGAAGGTAAAATAATTAAATCAGGGCTATATTGATGTCCGGGTAGTCGACCTGGTAAATATAGTCCATTCTCGTTGGAAAACTTACAAATAAAAGTAACCGCGTCAATTCTTGTTTGCAAATTAATAAGATTATAAGGACGTTTTCGTGACTTGTGGACGTTTGGCGTAACACCGTTCTCTACATAATATTTTTTAAAGCTTTTAATCCAATGGCATAAACATATTGAAAAAAATATTTACAAACTGGGACTCGTCTGAAAGAGTAATTTATAGTTATTTCTTTACGATCATAATTCTTTTTCTTTGTGCGCATAGTTTGAATACTAGTTCGGGTGAGAGCATTCAAAGTTCCTTTCACAAGCAAATATTTATTCCCTCAAATATTTAAATCCTTGATATCGCTCAACAAGTAAATGCACACAAATGCACATCGAATAAAGTATTCAATTTACTTTTATGATCACTTATATGTATACAAATAGGAGGTATTAAAATAGAATTTTTAAACCAAGACAAGACAACATTACCGACATCTGGTACCTTTTCACTAAACACTTCCTTTAGAAAAAAACACAGTTAGAAATTTCGTACATGGGTGATGATTGTATAAAATTGTTGCAAAATAATCGTAGAATATTAATCATTCAAAATCACGAAATGCCAAACCCAATTTCACAAAAATGCGAATATTTCGAAAACTACATGCCGACAACTGGTCCCTTCATGCGTGGAACACCACATATATCCTTCTCTCTTAGTAGCATGTAATAGGTAGTCGATCACCGGTAGTGGGTAAGTATCTGTCTGGGTTATAGCATTCAGGCGGCGGTAGTCAACGCAGAACCTGTAAGTACCATCCTTCTTTGGGACTAGTAGAGCTCGAGCGGCCCACGGAGACTCGCATTCTTCAACAATTTCTTCCCGTACCATCTTGTTGAGCTCTGCTTCCATAATGGTCTTCTTTGCAGGTGTAAAACGCCTGTATCTATTCGATGTTCGTCGTAAGGGGTAGCGTCTCCTCCTTGATCGAAGATATCTTCATTTCGCTGCAGTACATCGACGAGACTTTGGCGGGTTTGGCTGGTGAGCAAAGATCCTTCATCATCTCTCAACAGGATTGAAGGAATACTAACAGAAGAAACAGCAATATCCTGGTCACCCTCGTACTCTAAGGGGTAAATGTGGTCTCATCCTGAGAAATGCCAAGTGGAATTGGCAAAATCTATTACCATACCTGCAGCGTGAATAAAAATTAATTCCTAAAAGGGTTTCGTTATCGTCGGCTTCGGGAAAGATAACGAATTCTGTCATAACTGCCCTATCTGACGAGATATAAACTTTAACTCGGGCTATCAAAACATCGCGGAGGCGCGCACCGCAAGTAGTAAACGGTTGATTCATATCTTCCAACATTTTATAAAGCTTATGCAGCATTTAGCTCCGGAAGTAAGTATTGCAACGGCTTGAAAGCCACAAATAGTAACAACCAACGTAGATCTACTGTTCGGCGTCGCGTCAGCAACTGGGGAACTTCTGTAGTCAGTACCCTATGAGAAGAGGGGTCAACAGTTGGGGCATCTACCCTATCAACGGAGGGGCCAACAATTGCTTCATCTACCCTATCAGTTAAGAGGTACGGAAATGTAGTCAACCATTGGTGCATCTACCCTATTAGCAAAGGGGTCAACGATTGGTGCATCTACCCTATTCGGCGAGTAGGTTAGATAAGAAATTTAAATTATGGTGGTACGTTTACATAATCTAACAAGTTTAGCAAAATTGTTGCAAGGGAAAGTTCATGTTATGATCTGAGTTTATGTTACTTGGAAAGTATTGCACAAGTGTTCATACCTGTTAACTTGGGATTCCTGGAGTAAAGAACTTGTTGGTAGAACCTTTGCGCAGCTTTTGGCCGCATGCCTTTCCTTTTTATAGTTGATTTCGTATTTTTCATTGTAAAACTAAACCGCCAATTCGAGTTAAGAAAATTACTTTTTAAATTTGTCCATGACAGTTTTGAGTTTAAGCTTGGAAGATCGGGTATTAATCCCTACTGTTGTTAGTTCTGTAAGTTAAAGTACGTGTTGTAAGTTTTGATACTCGCGAAAAGATAATTTAGCTTTATGTAAATCAATTCATAGATGATTTTACTGCTATAATCTGAAACATTTTTAGAGGAATTTATGATTAGCAGGGTAGAAAATTAGGTGAATATGGTTGATGTTTTGTGCGAATCTACATACATACATACATAACGTCACGCCTCTTTCCCGGAGGGGTAGGCAGGGATCACGTCCTTCCATTTGCTACGATCCTTGCAAACTTCTTTCGCTTCATCTACATTCATCAATCTTTTCATGCACGCTCGTCGGTTTAGGGTACTCCTGACCTGACCTTTCCGTAGAACGTCCCCGATTTGATCGCGGTACGTTCGCCGAGGTCTTCCCCTTCCAACATTCCCACTCACACTCGCCATGTATATCTGTTTACTTAATCTCTTTTCATCCATCCTCTCAACATGACCAAACCACCTCAGCATTCCTTTTTCTATACCTGTCACTATATCCTCTTTCACACCACAACGTTCCCTTATCACGCTATTTCTTATTCTGTCACTCAGTTTCACACCAATCATACTTCTTAATGCTCTCATTTCTACCGCATTTATTCTACTTTCATGTCTTTTCTGCCATACCCAACTTTCACTGCCATACATAAGTGTTGGGACTAACACTCCTCTATGCACAGCCAGACGAGCCTTTTTGGACACCCTCTGGCTGTTCATAAAGGTGTGCAACGCCCCATTCACCATGTTACCAGCATTCACTCTTTTTTCAATATCACTATCACACTTTCCATCTGCTGT
Source organism: Scrobipalpa costella (assembly GCA_949820665.1). Classification (NCBI taxonomy): domain Eukaryota; kingdom Metazoa; phylum Arthropoda; class Insecta; order Lepidoptera; family Gelechiidae; genus Scrobipalpa; species Scrobipalpa costella. The sequence goes on from OX463309.1 coordinate 12,483,808, forward strand.
AAACAATGAACCCAAATAAACAAACTCTTTCACTTGCTCCACTTTTTTATCTCCTATCAGAATGTTACACTCTGTCATTCTATCCTCTTTCTCAAAAACCAGTGATTTGGTTTTACTAACGTTCACTTTCATTCCTTTCTTTTTCAAAGCTTCATGCATACAATTTGACATCTCCTGTAACTCCTCAGCCGTGGACGCAAGTATAACTTGGTCGTCAGCGTAGAGAAGACATTTGACGAGTAACTCGTTCATTCTTAGACCACATTCATTATCTTTCAAATCTGTCAAACAGCTATCCATGAATAAGTTAAACAGCCATGGAGACGCTACACATCCTTGTCTTATACCTTTCTCGATGTTAAACAATTCAGTGTACGCCCCGTTGATCCTGTCACAAACAGCTCGTATCAAAATACCGCTCACCCCATGCATGGACAGCGCCGACCACAATTCATTCCTCACCACTCTATCATAGTTTTTTTCTAAGTCCACGAACGCGCAATAAACTTTTTGGCTTTTAGCCAAATATTTTTCGGTTATGCACCGCAACGAAAAGACTTGATCCGTACATCCCATCCCCTTACGAAAACCTGCCTGAGCATCCCATATTTTCTTATCACTTGCTTTCATCACTCTTTCAATCAATACCTTTGCATACAGTTTGCCGACGACGCTGAGAAGGCTTATACCGCGGTAATTTATGCAGTCAAGCTGTGACCCTTTACCCTTGTATAGTGGTACGATAACAGCCTTACACCAATCTTTTGGCACTTGGCCACTTCTCCAACACAGGTTGAAAAGGCAGTACAGCTGACTAGCAACAACTCCTTCGCCAGCCTTCAGCATTTCGACAGACACTCTATCATACCCTGCAGCCTTACCCAACTTCATACTTTTCAGTGCTTTCACAATCTCATCCATTTCAATTTCACTTTCTTTCTCACTTTCATTTAGCCCTGGAATGGTAAAACCTTGTGCTTCTTCCTCTTTTTCAAATAAACTTTTAAAATATTCCTTCCATCTTTTCAGCACGTGTTCTTCACCTTTTACAATACTACCATCCTGACTTCGAATCCTACTCAGCTCGGATGTTGTAGTTTTACCGCGAACTGTCCTTATGGATTTCCAGAAAACTTTTAAGTTGGACCGAAAGTTTTCTGAAAGCCTCCTGTCAAATTCGTCTTTATATTCATTTTTTTTTCTATTCACTGCTTTATTTACTTCATCTTTCAATAGTTTATATTCCTTTCGTGCTTCGTCTACATCCTCATCTGTCGCTTTTTGCATTCTTTGATTAGCTTTGGTAGCTAACCAATCCAACCATGCTTTCTTCTTTCTTTGTACCACTTCTTGCACATCTTTACTCATCCATGCACTCTTCTGTTTATTCTCTTTCGAACGTCTAGAAACTCCACACACTTCTATAGCAATTTTCAGCACTCTTTCCTTAAATTCTTTCCAACCTTCTTCACTATCAGACATTTCATTCAAACCACTAAATTCATCCTTCAATCTTCTAACATTTTCCTTTCTTACATCATTTTCTTGCAATATTTCTACTTTCACTCTTTCCAGATCACTGAAGGCTTAAAAATTAACGTTCTGTTTCAACTTTAGTTTTATATCAGAGTCATTGGTTAAATAGTTTGAGAGAGGAAGGAACGATCAACCTCTACTTAGTAGAAATAGGACGGCTTATTACCAAAATGTTTTAATCTGACGTTCGATGGATTGGATATTATCTTACCTTTTTCTTTAAAAAGGTCATTACCGGGGTTACTCTTTCACTTCGTAGATGTAGACGTATCACTAAAGGCCAAATCTATGTTTCTTATTTTAATCAAAGGCACATAAGTTCTTAATAGTGTGTAATAATTAGTAGTTAGTTATTATAAGTATAGCAAGTTCTTTTTAATAGGTGCGGAAAGAGGGGGGGTTTCGTTAAAATTTATGGCCGTGACCAGGATTATGAGTAAGTAAGTAAGTAAAATATGTTTATTGCCTTTTACAATTTAAATTATTATATCTAACATAATAAAGAAAAGGCAAAAGGAAATGTCTCAGCTTGTGCTGACTTGACCTAGGTCACGCCAGCGCTGTTTTTCAGCCACTTCCTCCTCCCTGAGATCTTATATGGGGTACAAGTGTCGAGGGCTAACAAAATACTTATCTAGGTGCATTCGTACGTAATAAATAACAAAAAAATAATTCTAAACAAACTTAAGTTAAAGAAATTTTGGGTAATCTTAACTATACTATAACATTTAAGCAGATGGACTCTTCCTTAGTGTAGTATGTTTGTGACCTTGCATAGCATAATGTGCAAGTCGCAAAATGAGCACTAGTGCAATTCGCAGAACGTGCAGGTCTCAAAATGTGCAAGTCGCAAAATGTGCAGGTCGCAAAATGTGCAGGTCGCAAAATGTACAGAAATAAACTTATTTTAATATAGTCGTGTGCTAACCGAATCGACACCATTGATTTTTACCGACGAGTAGAGCTATACGAAAACACCAATTTTTAAAACCTTCGTTCTCATAATATTATATTCTCAAAATATTACATTCGCAAAACATTACATTCGCAAAATATTATATTCTCAAAATATTATCTTTTGTAAAATGAAGTACAAAAGTATTATCTATAAAACTGTAGATAAACATTATTACTTTATATTAAAAATCCTTAGTACTCCCCTGTGATCCACCTATTACAACATTATTACCAAACTCTTTACAATTTTATTAAACTCTTTGCACTAAACTCATTAGCGATAATACTTTTTCCTATATGACATATCTTGGCGAGTCCTTATGTGTAATCGTTACATATTTTTCCTGTATTGATTAAATATTTAATTGGAAATTTATAATTGAGTAATCGATCACAATGTGGAACGGAGTAGACGAAGCACCAAGTGTTTTATTTATAAAAAGTCAAAAAGGTAAAAATGTGTTGCTGCACGACGGTTACAGGTATAATTACTTTAAGAAAAATAAATCTGGATATACGAATTGGAGGTGCAGTAATCAGAATGAATGCAAAACTTCAATTACTTTAGATCTAAAAAATGCTGTTTTTAGAAAAGCAAATCATATGTGCACACGCGACACTTTAAAAAATATAATTGACGCTAAGATTGATGTGTGCAAGAAAGAAGTGTGCACCAATTTTGAGTCCATACCAAAAATATTTGAAAAGCATTTTTCTAACGAAAATGGCGATTTTCAATCACTCGAACACAAAATACCATTATTTTTTTCAAAGAAAGATACATTGTACAGAGCTAGAAACAAGTTTTTGAATTTAAGATCGAACATCTTTTTCAAGTCTAGCAGATATTAAACTACCCGAAGAACTAGTAAAAAATTTCTATTTATGGGACGAGGGAAGTTATGACAAAATAATTATTTTCGGCACCCAAATGGCTAAGGATCTAATCCGTACAAAAAAAGAAGTTTATGGTGATGGCACATTTCGTGTAGCTCCAAAACCTTATTATCAGCTGTACACCCTTCATGTAGACATATCTAATAGCATTGATACAGTATGTTTTGTTCCACTGATTTTTGCCTTATTACCAAATAAAAATAAAGAGACGTACGAAAGGCTGTTCACAATTTTAAAATAACAATTTGGTATGAGTATTAAGACTTACAAATGCGATTACGAAATGGGGACTATACAAGCTGTAAAAAATATATTTCCGGGTTGCAATATCAAAGGGTGTTACTATCATTTTTTAAATGCTGTATGGAAAATGTCAAAGAAAATTGGTTTTTCTGGAACTAGAGATGGACAACACATTACTCGCCTTTGTACAATGCTACCATTACTCCCACCGAATTGTATTCCAGAGGGCTACTTATCCATTTGTGAAAAAGCTCCTAATAATGAATTATCTACAAAATTTCAAGAGTACTTTACGAAACAATGGATTAATTTAATAACCGGCGAAATATTTAGTTGCCATAATGAAAAATTTCGGACAAATAATGCACTAGAAGGATGGCACAGAAGAATAAACTCGATCGTCATTAAAAAACCGAATTTATTTCTTTTTATATCGAAAATCAAAAAAGAAGCAGAATTACAAACAATTAAAATGAAAAAAAGTAAACTACATTGCAAACAAAAAAAACGGCGGCAGCAATATATTGAAAAATCGGATCAAGCTGATAAAATTATTTCAAAATGTATAAACAGTGAAATAACGATCGCAGAATGCTTACAAGATTTGTCGGAGCTATAGAATATTCAATATAAAATAAAAACTTTTTTTGACAATATTTACAGTTTCATTGTATATAGGTAATATTTTTGCGTATTTTCTGTTTCATTGTACAGGTAATATTTTGAGAATATAATATTTTGCGAATGTAATGTTTTGCGAATGTAATATTTTGAGAATATAATATTATGAGAACGAAGGTTTTAAAATTGTTTTGGCAGTCCGTGCCATTTTAACAACATGCTCATTATACTCGTAGCATTTTGGTCATTCATTACTCCCCGAAAGGCCGCATTGCAAGTCTAGTGTTGTGTAGTGCGCGTGTGATGTGTATGTGTGAGTGTATATGTGTGTGTATGGGTGGTGTGTGTGTGTGTGTGCGCGCGCGCGTGTGTGTGTGTGTATGTGTGTGTGTGTGGTGCGCGCGCGTGTGTGTGTGTGTGTGGGTGGGTGGTGCGCGCGCGTGTGTGTGTGTGTGTGTGTGTGTGTCGTCCCTGGTTTTTACTTTATTATGGTATTAAGGTATCAAAATAAAAAATAACATAATTTAAAAAATCTATTATCTTTAGGCATTACATAAAACAAAACTGCATTTGCATTGCAAAACTAAACGTAATTGAACTTAATGTAGGTACGTAACACAAACTTATAATTATAAACACTACAGGGTGTTAGGGTAAACACTGTTTTCCTTCAAGGCGGTAACTCAGTGATGCCTATTGAACAACTTTCCGTATGGGACCCATATAAGGAAAGTTGTTCAGTAGGCGGGCACTAAGCTACCTTCTTAAAAGAAAAAAAATATGTACCCTAACACCCTGTATATTCAGTATTTATTTATTTATAATAGAAAGATTTTAAATATATAAGTTTCTTTAAAAATTCCAAACACGTGGTTTGGCTATTTTCTAATTCAGCCAACAATTTTTCGTATTTTTTGTCAATAACTCTATACCGCACTCTTCTGTTGTTTCTTAAATGCCGCTTCATTGCTCGTCTGCTCTTGACATTCACATGAATAGTCTCTTTTTTCATTTTATATATAAAATTAAATAATGTTGGCTTTGGCGGTACTTTAACGTTGACGCGATGATGCCAGCCTTCAACAACGTTTGTCGTTCTGTGTTTTGAACCAGCACAACTTAATATTGATGGTTTAAATTTTGGGTACCATTGTGTTTGAAGATATTCAATAAAGCTATTGAATTCTTGTTTTTCCGATACAGCGTTTAAGATATCGCACCAGGCGCTATTAAAGAATTGTGCAGGCAGCATTGGCAAATTGGAAATTTGACGTACGAACTGTCGCTGTTCGCTTGTTTGAGTAATATGAAGCGATGTAGCCATTTTCCACACTGCTTTTTTAAAATGTTGGTAGCAGATGTGTAGTTTGCTGTAGGATATACTTCTGACATTGCATTTATTTGAGCCTTTTCTGCATCACAAATGTATTCATTAATTTTTAAGTGTAATTAATTTTTTAACAATTCAAAGAAACGAACGTACGTACTTTGCTTCTTGTTCGGCAAAAGAGCAAAAATTAAAGGCACAACATTAATCGAGCTTTTATCGGAATACAAATCCACATGAATAGTAAAAAGTTGATAGAACGGCCTGGGGCAAACTTTAAAAGTGCCATCACCAAGACAAGCGTCAAATTTTCAATTAACTTTCTGGCTTCAGATGTACAAAAAATTAGGATTTTTTCATCTTGCCCATCTTCGCATAACAAAAAATTTTCAGACAAGGCATTAGGTACAACCACATCTTTTAGTTTTTTGAAAGAAGCGGTTTTTGAATTTAAAAACCTTTTTCTTGTTCTGTGTAACGTGTCTCGTACTGCTGCATAAGGCGGTAAGATGTCACTATATTTATCATTTTGATACAACAAATCCTCCATATTGCGTTCATAAATTTGTTGAACTGGACCCATGTCATTACAAACATCCTCTTGTGTTTTTTTTATTAACATATAAATAACATTTTCAGCGTCGTCGGATTTACAGGTGTGCTCACTTTTTCGCAATATTTGATTCATCAGATTGTTGGTGGTTACAGAAGCACTACAAACACTTCTCTTAGCACATGTCCACAAAAAACTACCACTTGGATTTTTATTCTTTAAATTGTAACGGTAAGATCCAAGCAACAATGTTTTTTTACCTTTTTGGTTTACACTCAATGTAATATTCATTTTTGTATTAAATCTGATAAGCACAAAAATATTTTGTTGGAAAAACAGAAGCATGAACAAAAGAATGTCAAAAAAGAACAAAATTAAAAGAATGTCAGTTAGGTTTTTCTTTGTAATGACATGCATGACAGAAAATATGTACTTAACAAAGCTAGCATGGAGATTGTATGCAATAGTGTAAAACCTCTCGACAAGACCTTCACAGCCCGTTTTCTTTCAAGTATGTATTAATTACATAGATAAATTATAATGATATGTAGTACGTATAACTATCTTATGAACAACCTAAGACGTATGGATTTTATTCCAAAATATGTTATTTTCGAAAATCGAGGTTTGATCTGCCTATTAGAAAATCTCGTTTAAGTGCAAAATGTCTACTTTGCAAGTCTAATGACTAACTTCAACAAAACTACACTGGCTGGACATTTTGCAAACTGGACATTTTGCAAATTAGATATTTTGCAAATTAGATATTTTGCAAACTTGACATTTTGCAAACTGGACATTTTGCAAACTTTGCATTTTGCACCTAAACGGAAAATCTGCACATTTTGAGATCTGCACATTTTGCGATCTGCACATTTTGCGATCTGCACATTTTGCGTTTTTTTCCGCATAGGAGGAGGAAGATCATTCCAAATACTTGCAGCATTAAACTTGAAACATCCTCTATAGCGAGTTGTTTTGTGTTTGGGAATTTGAAGAAGGTTCAGTGTTGTGGAGCGTAAAGATCTTATTCTTATGTCATTCACCCAAGTCAGTTTCTCAAATAGATAATCGGGATTTTTATTCCAGATCACCCTTTGAATAGTACATGCAAAAAGAACTTCTCTTCTGGCGCTCATATTAAGTATACCTCTTTGATTTAAGTATGGTGTGATGTGTTCCCTTCTAGGGACATTAAAGCAGAATCTAATACACGCATTTTGAACTCGTTGAATTGCTCTTTCTGTGATCCCGTTTAAACAAGGACCGAAAACAGAGCTGCAATAGTTGAACTGTGATAATACCAATGAATCTGTTAACAGTATTCGCAAGTCTTGTTTTATGTATGGTCTAATTTTATATCAGACCGAGATTGCGCGCAGAATTCACTTGTTCGAGTTCGACATCATTGATCTTAATTTTTTCTTCACATTCTCTGACAGATTGAATTTGATGTTCAGTTCCCAGGATCAGAATATGTGACTTCAGCGGAATAAGAACTAGTGAATTTTTCTTTGACCATATGTATATATTATTAAGATCTCTATTTATTCTTGAAATTGATGTATCAGCGTCAGTACCCTCAAAGGAGTAATACAACTGCGTATCGTCGGCGTATAGGTGATATTTACAGGAATGAATGTATTTGGGCAGGTCGGCTGTGAAAATTGAGAAGAGTACAGGGCTTTAAATGGAACCTTGTGGTACGCCGCGGCTTACAGCTTTAAACGATGAATATTTCTTTTCGCCAGCTTTGTCCTCAATCATCACAGCTTGTTCCCTATTTGATAGAAAAGTCTGAAACCATTGGCAGGTATCGGGTGAAAAACCATAATATTCTAATTTTCTTAAAAGTAGTTCTGGGTGAAGGCAATCAAAAGCTCGAGAATATTCCAGCAATACCAAAATGCTACTTAATCCGTTTTCTGAAGCTTCAAGTAAGTCGTCAGCTACGTGTAGAAGTGCAGTTTCAGTACCTCGCTCTTTTCTAAATCCTGATTGATATTTAGGTATAATATTTGATTTATCCAGATAACCGATGACCTGATCGAGTACAACTTTTTCTAAAACCTTAGATAAAACGGGTAAAATAGAAATGGGACGAAGATCTTTAAAATCATTCACAGTGTTTTTTTTAGGTATCGGCTTAATTACAGACTTTTTCCAATTGGATGGGAATGTATTTGTTTCGATGGACTTGTTTATTATTGCAGTAATAATAGGGAGTGTGACATCAAGTGTTAATTTTATCATATCAATATTTAAGCTATCATGCCCTGTAGCCTTGGTGTTAATGTTATTGATAATTTTTAAAACTTCAGATTCTGTAGTTAACTTAAGTTTAAATGTACGGTGATATTGAGACTGTTCTAAAGGCATTTTTTCTAAATCACTTTCAATGACTGGTGACAGATTTAAGAAGTGTTCATTTATTTTATTTGGGTCATTCAAATTATGTGGAATTAGGTTTGATTGCGCGTTGTCAAATATTGTAGTAGATTTTAAGTTTTTCCAAAGTAAATTTGGTTTGTTTATGTTACTATTAATATAGTGTTTAAAGTAAGCAGTCTTTTCTCTAATTCTGGTAGCTGTTACTAAGTTTTTTAGACTGCGGTAATATTCTTTGGATGCATCTGATTTACTTGCTTGTGCTTTTACTAAAGCTTCACCTCTTAGGCTCATCATAAATTTTACATTATCAGTAATCCACGGTTTAGGTCTGTCTCGAATAATAAGTTTTTTATTGGTGCATGTATATCAAAAATAAATAGATTGTAAATATTATAAATTTCTATCATTTGATCGACGTGTTCCAAATTTAATATAGATTCCCATGGAACAGAGCTTAAATCTTGATTGAATAGGTCTGGGTTAATATTTTGTAGAGTTCGCGTGTATTTTGCAATTTTCAACGGTTTAGGCTTTTTAATATTAAAATCTACAAGAATCGTTGCGTGATCACTTAAGCTTCTATTATGTACAACTTGAACATTTTGAACTTTAGATAGACTATCCGTTAAAACGATGTCTATGATTGTTTCTGTGGAATCTGTCACTCTAGACGGTTCCTTAACGAGTTGGTCGAGTCCTTGACAGAAAGACACTAATTTATTTACCTTCGGCTTATCAGTTATAGCTAGATCGATATTCATATCCCCTAGAAAACAGAAGTAGTCACACCGAGCCATGCTGCACATCGATTCGCCGAGCGCGTCCAACGCGTCCTGAACTCCGACGCTCTCCGGGCGGTAGCCGGTGCCGAGCGCGAGAGTGGCTCCCGGCAGCGACACTTCGAGCCAGAGCTGCTCAAGCTCGGCCGGGGGGTGTTGTTGTCTCTTGGCGCTTATTTCTCGTCTCACGTAGAAGCCGACGCCGCTGCCTCTTCTGCCTTGACGTGCTCTTTGTATAAACCTATAACCTGGCAACTCTGGTGCAATTGCTTCTTCTCCCAAACTAATCCAAGTCTCATTTATGGCCAGGATATCTGGTTTATATTTTTGTACAGTAACACTTAGTTCATCCCTTCCTGTGTTCAGAGACCCAGCGTTTAATAGCTCCAATCTCCAACTTTTTAACCTATTTTTAGCCATTAGTATACCTAAGTAATAAATAATGTGTGTACGTGTATGAGTTTAATCGGTTTCTATGGCGTTTGTTTTTTATATGTAAGGATTTCTATTTTATTATGTACCTTATTTAATTTTAATAATGTGACTATTATATTAGTCACAATTTGTTGTCCATGTGTTGGATAAAGGTAAGGTATGTCTTGTACCTTGAACATTCATGATTTGGATTTTTCTGGAATAGTAAAGTATTTGTTCTAATCTGGGAGTTATTTAGGGTAGGTTTTGATAATCCAACACTGTGTTCACACACTTACTGTACAATGAATGGGCTGGTATGGTACTGAAGGTAAGCTGACAGAATATTCAAAGGTATTTTCATATTTAGGTTCGGTAAAAATTGCTATAATAGGTGAAGGTAAAAGGTTTATACATAGGTAATTTAAGTAAGCATGAACTTTTTCTAGGATAAGAAATCAAACAAATAAGGTAAGATTAACAAATAAAATATAATTGACTATGTACTATAATAATAAAAAAAGAAGTAATAAAAATAGAAAAAATATATTTATTTACAATTTGAGTTATTTTATTGTTGAACTGCATGTGTCAGTAAAGTAAAGTGAAGATTTATAATTTTGTCTGTGTCAGGAGGTGAGATGAAAGTCTGGAGAGAGATTGATCAACGCAAGAAAGAAAAGGGATGTCGTCAATGGTAAATTGTGGATATGTAGGAGACAGAGGAAGATTATTAGACGGCTAGGGTATATGGAAAGCTGGGGAGTTGGTTAGGGTCGTTAAGGGGGTAGTCGTTATAACAGGAAGGTGCGGAGTCATAGAAGGTAATGTAGAGTAAGTAGATGTAGTAATAGTAAGACAGGTCGAAGAAGTAGTAGGAGGAATGTCAATGATTGTAATTGGGGTGACAGTTAAAGCTATGGAGGGTTTTGTTTTGGGAGTTGTAGTGAGGGTAATGTTTGAGGGTGGGAGTAAGTCGAATAGGGAATCTAGGTTAAAAGGGTATGTAGGGTTAGGGTGTGGAAAGGAGTCGAAAGTAGGGTCTATGATTTTAATTATAGGGCAGAGGTCCTTAACAAAATATTCTTTTATTGAAGGGTCGCAGGTCTTTTTGTACTTCAGCTGCAGCTTCAGCTTGCCGAGTATTTTGTCCCATGTAGCCTTACAATTATGAGCTGTGAACAAAGAAAAATAAAATTAGCATTTAAAGTAAAGGGAAACAATTATCTACTGGAGAGAGTTTCAATACTATTAGGGTTTTGTAAGAGTTAATTTTATTTGTAGAGTGATTTGGTATGATTTACGAAATTTTAATAAAACATTTCGGTCAAGGCTTCAATTAAGGAAAGTTTGGATTAAAAGTTGTAGCAAAGTACTAACGATCAGAATTGAGATTCGCGGATATATCTTTCCAGGTTGCACTTTTCAATGCCGTGTCCTGGTACACGGGGTTTATTCTATTAGGCCTCGGTCTCGAATTTTGCGGGCGGCGGAGCGGCAGCGGCGGCGGCGCGGGAGAGGGGCGGGCAACGCATACCTGTTCTCGAAACCAGCGGGCAGATCGCGCGGCACTGTAGCGGTGTAGTGTTGTGTTCGTGGTTGTGTTGTCGACATTCGCAAACGAAATGTCTGAAAATCGGCGACAACATCTTTTTGATTCAAATTTATTCCTAACGCTCGATTTATTGTGGGCAAAAGAAGAAGTGGATCCCTACTTTATGGCAAGGAAAATAAATGGCGAGTTTTATCGAAATTATGAAGAACAGAGACAAAATCCCGATAAATTCTACGACTACACCAGAATGAGTGTAGAAACTTTTGACTATATTCTAGAAACTATCAAGAGTGATTTAGAGTCTGGAATTAATCTAAAAAGTTTTAGAGGTATATCTCCAGCAGAAAAATTATACATAACGCTTGGGTAAGTAAAACAACGAAATTGTAATTTGTAATTGTATTTATTGATAGTTTCAAAAAGGAAGTGTTGTACCTACTAATTTAGTAAATAGTTTGGCATCGGTATTAAGTTCCCAGATACAATAATTTTAATTAAATACCTACTACACATTAATCAGCCTTAATTATTTATCTTTGGCGAAAAATATAATATAAAAACGTTTCGTAAGAAATAAGTAACATAACAGTTTGTCATTTATTTTTAAAATCACAGTTATCGTTTGTACGACGATTAATTATTTCTACAATCACAGTTTTCTTACTCATTTACAGTATTTTTATTACAAGGTCGATATACTTAGTGGTCAGTATAATTCCACGCTTATTCTAATCTTAAAACTAAATCTTCTCTCTAAAATTAAAGTTCTCATTTGTACGACGATAAGTTACCTATTTAAATCACAGTTTTGTTATTTATTGACAGTATTTTCATTATAAGATTGATATACCTCTATTGTTGAGTACTATACCCATACATATATGATTCATTAGAAGGGTACGTGCTTTCATTTACACTTAACTCATCTAGAAGAGCTTGATTAATTTTTTGTCTTACTCTAAACTTTTGAACAGGAGTGAATTCTTCCATTTGTGGAAGCAAACTCATAAAAAAGTAGTAGTCATCAGACTTATTCTCATTTCTAGAAGCCTCGTTTCTACTTTGATTTGATAAATCATTTTCCAGCAGTCTTATCCTTTTCCTTTCCAATTCTAAAAATTCAGTTCTTATGTCATTCGCTGTTCTCTTTTTTCTTGATCGTTGTGACGCAGAAGCTTCTCTTGAAGGCGTAGAAATTTCTTGCGATGATGTAGAAGCTTCTTGAGAAGAAACAGGAGCCTCTTGTGAGGATGTAGAAGGTTGTTGTGGATAAATAGAAGATTCTTCATTATGACCGGTTGTATCTTCTTGAGAGTTTTCTCCAGATATGTCTTCTATCTCAAAAGAATCATTACTTATCTGATTACTTACTTCAGTACTGCTTAAATTACCCTCAGTAACATTTGGTACAACTTCATCTTGCAAAAACCTCAATTGAGAAAAATATTGCCAATTTGAGGGTTGATTAACATTTCCGGCATCTCCTGATCTAGGGGCAGGATTTTTTTTTAATTCCTTTCTATAGTGATCTTTTAAATTTTTCCATTTCTTCTTTAAATCGGTCACTGAAACAAAGAACGAACAGACTATTTATTACATACATAACTTTAACATATATATGCTTTAATTTTCAGGTTTTTGGCGAGTGGGCAGACTTTCAAAAGACTGTCGTTATCATTCAGAATGGGAAAAAACACGGTACCCAACATAGTTTATGGCACTTGTAAAGCTATATGGAAAAATTTGGTACATTTACATATGCCAAAACCGACAGAAGAATTATTGAAAAATATATCGGAAAAATACTATGAAAAATGGCAATTTCCTAATTGCGTTGGTGCTATTGATGGCAAGCACTGTCGAATAAAAAATCCTAAGTTCGCTGGATCATCGCATTATAATTATAAACATTTCTTTTCGATGCACTTGCAAGCGGTCGCGGATGCTGACAAAAGATTCATTTGTATAGAAGTTGGAGGAAGAGGGAAACAAAGCGATGCAGGGACATTCCATTATTCTAATTTGAACCGTTTACTTCAAAGTAATAACTACAATATACCAGGTCCACAATATCTACCCACATCAGATATCGTTCTACCAATGGTTTTTATTGGAGATGAAGGATATCCACTCAAGACATATTTGATGCGACCTTATCCACAAAGCGTACTTAATGCACAAAATGAGTTATTTAATAAGCGATTATCGCGGGCTCGAAAGACTATTGAGTGTGCTTTCGGAATTTTAAGATCCAAGTGGCATATTTTCAGATCGCCCATAGAGACAAACAAATGTCATGCAAGATTACTCATCAAAACTTGCTGTTTGTTGCATAACATTATCCGAGATAAGGACGGTGATAATGACATTGCCTATATTACTGTCAATACGAATCAACAAACATTACAAACACGATTACAAACCAACGTCCGGACGTCTTATCAAGCACAATATATACGTGAAAAATTCAAAGAATATTTTGTAAATAATCCCATTAGCTACTAATTAATTTGTAAACCATAATAAACATTGTATATAACATAATAAATAATTTTTATATTCACCTACCTTCAATATTCAGTTCGTTTTTTATTTCTTCCCATAATTGGTTAATTATTCTTCTATTTTTATGGTTCACATCTTTGCTGTTCCATATGGGTCTCCTCTCAAAGATTGCCGAAATAATTTGCTCTTGCACGTCCGAGGACATTTTGATACGTCACAAAAAAAATGTACAACACTATACTACAATGCAGACGCGCAACGCGGGACGGTCACCGCTCGACTGGAGTGCACCGCTCGTTGCCCGCCCCCGCGCCGCTCCCGCGCCGCTGTTTTCGAGACCCGGTCCATTTGACGATACGCATAAGATCCTGCCGCTCCCGCTCCGCTGCCGCCGCCGCCCCGCTGCCCGCGGAATTCGAGACCGAGGCCTAAAAAAGGTAGTCCCGCGAGGAGACGGCGTGTATCAATTTCGATTCGAAATTCATTTTTAAAAGTTTTCCGTCCATTCGATGCAAAGTTTCAGGGGATTTTGAATGAAAATTTTATCAAGAATTCGAAATTCAAAAGGAGACGCCGTGCCTAGATCAAGAAAATTCGAGCCAAAATCCTTAGTATTCAATTCAATACAGAGCAATTAAAAAATATATATTTTTCAAAGTAAATCCAAAATCTAAAGATTAAGCTGCATGAGCTTATGCTCTTTGCCCTCGTATAGCATGGAAGAATTGAAAAAAAAAAGTAAAGCGGAAAGCGAAATGTATTTTGTGAAGTTATTTTAACAATGTTTGTGTGAATCAGTTAAATATTAGGATTTAACGACAATACAACTACATCCTTAACAGCTTAACTACAGGAGACAGTACAAAGTACAGTTTTTTGTTTGTTGACTACCTGTTCAAGAATTTGTTCGATGGAAGACTGCTGAAGATAATAGTTTTACTGGCGGTGGAGCTCTATAATAATTACTTACTTAAAACATTACTAAAAGCGTTGTACATGGTGTTCATTATTCCATGCTGGACAGACTTCCGCGCGCGGGTTAGCAGATCCCGCGTCTACGCGCGGAGAAGTGTTTTCAGTATGTTCGACACTGCGTGTCTTCCATACAAACCGGGCGTACGAAGTTACGGGCACATCTAGTCTTTAATAAAACTGTAATGTTTATTCGAACTAAATGGTTTTGTTAGTATGCCGGATGTCATATTCTCTGTTAATAAATACCTTACAGATAAATAATGTTTTCTAACTAAATCTTTTATAAAATGGTATCCGAGATCTATATGTTTAGTGCGTTTATGAGAGTATTCCTTAGCTATCAGCAATTTATGTGCGCTCTGGTTGTCGTTAAAAACAACAATACTAGGGTTTCTATCAACAATTTCAGTCATGATATTCCTAATAAAACACAAATCTTTAGCCACATCACTAATAGCTACATACTCTGCTTCAGTGCTAGATAGAGCTACGCATCTCTGTTTCCTAGACTCATAGTTACTTAATTTTACAACATAACCAGTGTATGATTTCCTATCTAACATATTATTTCCCCAGTCAGCATCAACATAAGCCGTTATACCTAAGTTATTACTTTTAATAAATACATAAGCCGTAGTTTATAGTAACTTTTAAATACCTAAGAACTCTCTTAGCAGCTATCCAATGACTTTTATCAAAGCTAGTAAGATATTGACTAAGCTGACTGCAGGAAAATGTTTTTTTTTAATGGCTTCACGTCTCAGGATTTGAGACGTACTTTGCCAATGACAACGTGTACTCGATCTCGACACAACGAGTTAGTTCGGTAAAAAAAAAAATAAGTGTGAGGAAGAGTCAGGAATTCATAAATTAAATAATTATGTATTACAAAGTAATATAAATAAATATTTTAAATAATAATCATCTCCCTAGCCTTATCCTGTATCTTACGGGGTAGGCTACCTAATCCAGGGGATTGAACGAGGGTACTGGTTTTTACACAGAGCGACTGCCATCTGACCTCCGCAACCCAGAAGGAAAACCAGACCCAATCCTAGATTAGTTTTCACGCCGCCAATGCTTAGCACTGGCCTCTGATATGGCTTAACGACTAATATCTACGGTATTAAACGATATTAACCGGGACCAACGGCTTAACGTGCCTTCCGAAGCACGGAAAAAGCGCCGAATAATCGTACATATGAAATTCGGAAACCGATAAACACATTGATACGTGGTGGGATTCGAACCACGTCCTCCCGCTCAGAGGCAGCGGCCCTATCCAGTACACCATCGGGCTCTTTTAAATATTTTAAATAATAAATACAAGATAATACATTACAATTTAATATTGTGGTGAAGAATATATTTGATCAATAAATTAGCAATGATGGGAGAGTCCACGTACGAAAGAAAGGAATGGAAATTAATGGGCCGCGAGAACCCATCAGGCAGAACATCATACAACAAAAACGGGTATCTCGAACAATTGAAAAATATATGGTCCGGAGTGCCATCCTCCAAACCACACTCGCAAAGAGAATGATCCCGTACCCTAATTTTCGCAACAAAAACAGGGGTACAGGCATGTCCTAAACGCAACCGACAAATTGTGGAAGTGGCTTGCTTGTTACTAGATCGATTCCGGAAAACCAAGGTTTTGGCGGGATAGTAGGCTGGATACTACCATAATAACGTCCTTTCAATAACCGGGAAGAATTCCACAACTCTTGCTAAGAGTCCCTCAAATTACATCGAGCAAGTGGGAGCAAGTCAGTAGTAAAGTAACGAATAATCGTTGATGTAATTTGATCATATGATCCAGAGCACCAATTTGGATTGCGTGTTTAGCCCATGAATCCACGCTTCCATTGCCCTCAATTCCAGAATGACCCGGGATACAGGCAAGAACAATTTCCAGATTCTTTTTTTCAGCAGTATATAATAACCGCTTTATTTTTAAAATTAACGGACAGCTTTTTGATTTAATCTGATTACTAATAATAGCTTGTACTCGTAAACAACTTTTACAATCCGAAAAAATTATAGATTTCGCAATATCATTAGAATAAATGAATGAAATAGCCCCATAAATAGCCACAGCCTCACCAGTAAACACAGTAAACTGCGAAGGAAATTTAAAACTCAAAATATCATTAAATTTTGGAAACCAAAACGCAGATCCTGCAAAACTATCATTAGATAGTTTTGATGCATCAGTAAAAACCGGAACAAAATCACGCCCGACCTCTAAAAGTCGATTAAAATTGCGATTAGCATATGGCTCATCCTTTAAAACACCAAAATCTAAAATAACACGAGGACAGATTATAGCGTCGAAATTTGTTTCAAAAAGGGGATTGAGAGAAGATTGGTACTGTGAAAATGGAAGCTCTTTTAATTTTAAATGACTTTGTAGAGGTGGTGAGGGGTTCTTCAAAGAATAATCCGATGGTAGGTGATACACGTGCGTATATTTCAAGCCAACAAGCAAGCAAAGTACTAGTTTGCTACGGTTACAAAGCAAAGCTTAAGAACAGCGTGAGTATGGCCACAGAATATATAATAGTACATAGTATGGCGTTAGTTTGGGTAGGAGTTCATAGGAAACCCGAAGCACACTACCAAAACTGTTTAGCTATAGATATGAAGTGTTCCGCGGTTGCATGGAAGCAGCTCAATACCTAAACTAAAAGCCGAGCGAAGATACAAATCAAAATGCATTTGGGTCTTATGTGTATTCGCCGTGAACACAACAATACCGCATTTGAAATACTAACACCGCCATCTGTTGTTGCGTTGCGGAACTAATGGTTGGCGTTACATTCAATATAACTTTATGGGAACAGGTTTCTCTTAGAACTTTTATTAATTCTTGGAGGAACTTTATGAGACCAATACGGATTCATATCAATCTCGTGAGATAGATCCTCTAGAAGTGGAAGAAGCGGATGATTTAAGAGACAAGAAGCTTTAAAAACATATCCGTCGGACAAATATTGCCTACGAAGGAAAAGTGGAGGTTATAAACATTCTACTTGCATCGCAGTTTTAGGAGATGATCTCATTGCACTCAGGATAAGCCGTAAACATTTCGCTTGAATGAGGTCTAATTTATTTAAAGCAACTTTACTGCAGGGCTTTAAAATAATAGAACCTTACGTCTAAAATAATACATGGCTACAGATCAATGCATTGTACATAAGTTTTTGACAATACGGGTGAGACCCCCACCAAACGCCAGAAAAAGCTCGAAGGACATTCAAACCCTTTTCGCATTTACTAATGACATTATAACTATAAGACATTTTACGGGTTTCTTACCGCGATTTAAATTATTTGATGAGTTCCAGATATTTCGGCGCTGTTAAACGCCCTGATCACGGGTAAACTGGAGAAAACTGCGGGTGGGTTTAGGGACAGACATATCTGTCTACCCTCACTCTTCTTCGTTTTTGCGGTACACTATTCACAACACTGTTATTGTCACCACTGGAACTCACTCGAAAGTCATCTCGACAACATACACCGACCACATCATCTGTATTTGTTGTAGGTTTAGCCCGGATTTTCTTTTTACACGTGTTTACCACTGGATTCCACGTGCTTGACAATTTAAACCCATCTTCTCTATTGAAGTTTTTGTACTTTGTGATTTCAATAGCTTCAGTTACCATTCTTGGTATATAGTGGCGTTCTGTCGATAACACTTTTGGGTCATGCAATTCGATCCAGTGGTTTGAACCAGACTCTAACAAGTGCTCGGCTATGGCTGACTTATGAACTTCATTGTTTTTCACTGCCCTTATGTGCTCTTTGACACGTGTAGAGATGGTACGCTTGGTTTGACCAATATAAGAACTTCCACAACTACAATCTATCTTATACACACCTGTTCAAGTTTAAAATTAAGTGTTACTAATGACATTATTTAAATGTTCAATGCCAGACATCTTATAATCCAAAATGACCCCAAGAAATTTTGCAGATTCGCTAATAAGAATTGGTTGATCTTCATGGGTAATATTAACATGAGGAATGTTTCTCCTTCTTGTAAAAAGAACAGCATTACTTTTGGACGGAGAAAGAGAAAGGCCATGATCATCTAACCAAACTTTTAAATAGCTTAAGACATCGTTAAGATGAGAAGAGACTGAGTCAATAGACTTAGAAGAGTGAAATAAAACGATATCGTCTGCATGCTGTAAGATTTCGCAAAAAGGAGAAGCTGACTGATGAAGGTCAAATGTATAAATATTATAAAGCAGAAGGCTGAGGACAGAACCCTGAGAAAGGCCTTGCCATAATGTTCTTGGTTGTAGAAAAGAGCAACCAGATCGGATTTTTGGAAAGGCTAAGGCGGTTTTAGAAGTTAAAATACTTAGGTTATCCATGGTGCTTTTCCCCTTGCGAAAGCCAAACTGACTATCAGCAAGAATATTTCTATTCTCCACGAGCCACTCCAGTCTATTTTTGACAAGGTGTTCCAGAATCTTTCCTAAAGTTGAAGAGAGCTCAATAGGCCGATATGAACTGGCATCATAAGAACTTTTATTTGGTTTTAAAATCGGGATGATTATTTAGGTTTTCCATGAAATGGGAATTTCACCACAGATAAAAAAGAATATAAATGATTAAGTAGGAAATTTTGACTAAATAAACTCCATTTAACAATAAAACTATAATGAATACCGTCTTCGCCAAGGAACGTATTTCGTAAACCATCGAGTACAATTTTAAGTTCAGCGATAGAAAAGGGTTGATCAAAAGGACTTGACGTGGAAGAAGAGGCAAAAAATATATCTGGTCTTGTACAAACTGATAGATACATAAGACAGCTGACAAGTTGTCTATATTGATACTTGTCATCATTTAAAATTTCTTTTTCTGTCTCTGACAAAGACAATTTATTGTTTAGCAACATTGGTGTGGATACAATCAAACATATTGAAACTATTGAGTAATCTCCGCACATATTCAGATTGATCTAGTGTTAAAACTTCGTTATTTTTGGTAACACGCATACCTAGGCAACATGTTAGTGGCCCTAGATGCTTTACATTACAGATTTTCTAACTCATAATCTCCTAATCGCATGGGCTTGTTACCGCGACTGCTCCTCAGTAGGTGGCTGCTGACAGTACTCCCAGTACTAGTCGCGCCTTCCCTTACAGCAGCTGTCTCCTCAGCGTCCGCTGGCTGCATTCCAGCTCCGCGACGGGCAGCTCCAGCTCTGATGAGGATTCTTCTTTCTCATTGTCTCTTGTGCGGTACTCATCAGACACGTCATCTCCGATTTTTGTTTCAAGAGATATCCAAATGTTTTCCTTGAATGGTCATTAGTAAATGTTAAAAGTTATCTCGAACCACTCCAACTTATATCCTTCATCGGGCCACAAACATGAGAATGGATGAACGCTAGCGGTTTGGACGTTGATATGTTAGCCTTCCTCTCAAGACAGGCTGTGCAGTTTTGTATATTTTCCACTTCTTTGTCCTCTGCCTCATTGGATACAGCAACCCTTGCAGTCTGTGCCTCCTGCACTTGATGTAGGAGTGCTGAAGACCGCTCCTTAACATTCCCTATACCAGAGCTTTGCAATACTTTGTCCTTGTCAGCGCCCTAAAATTGGTTCTCAATTTTATTGAATGTAAAAAAATATTCTTAACGTGGAACCATATGAGACGATGATCCACTATTAACAATGAAGTCAGTTTTGTTGCTGGCCACTGCCATGAAACTTGTGGCATCTGAATGCGAAGCAGCAAGCAAAATGTTGTTCCTTAACGAAGCAGCATTGTTCTCCTTCTTCTTCGAGCGTTTCAACTTAAAGCAACGTGCCTTGAAGTGTCCTGGTTTTCCGCAGTAATGGCAGACGAGTTTAGTTGCTGATTTTGAAACGTACTCTACATTTGAACATTCAGTGGCATTTTTCTGTTCTCTTCTTGAAGCAACCTAGTACGCACAACTTCACTTGATATTTGATCTCTCAGAAATACCGTCTCTAGGCAAACCGCTCAGAAAGATGTCTGCGATTTCCACGTCTTTCATTGTTTTTCTTATGTCTTCGAGCTCTCGCACAATAGTCATTACAACACTCGACTCTATAAAATACTATATAAAACTTTTATAGACTTAAAGTTTTATATAGAGTCCGCAATTATTTAAATGTTGATCTGCGAGTTAAACTCTGTGACGCACTCATACTGTCAAAACTAAACTATGCCGACACAGTATTCGGGCAATGTTTACTGAAGCGCACAAAAAAACTAGTACAACGCATGCAAAACGCTTGCGCGCGTTTTTGCTTCCCCATACCGCGTCGGGCGCATATCAGACCGTTTTTAAATAAAAACAAAGTAATGAACATGGCTGCACGTCAAAATTTACATTTTTCTACTTTACTATTTGATATTATTAAAGATAAACAGCCGCAATATCTCTTCAACAAACTTACCCTCTCCAATTGTCCAGTTAGGTCCGCAATACGTTTAGTTTGTCCCAGGCACAGTTCTGCTGCATTTCGTGGCAGCTTTCGTTATGCTGCTACCAAATGCTGGAATAATCTACCGCCCCCAATCAGAAATTCCAAATCCATTGCTAGTTTTAAACGTAACTTTAAGAAATTTTTACTCCATGCACAAAGCATTTTTCCACAAGCCGTGGCACTGGGCCAAACTAATACTATAATAAATATCGGTGTACTTTAGAGTCCAAAGTAATTTTTAAATTTATACTTTATTTTAATACTTTTTTATAATTTAAGTTATATAGTGTTTACTGTAAAAATTGTTAAACTACAGTTAAATAACCAACCTACATTCTTGTTTTGTATTTTAATTTAGTTAGAATTTTTTCTTTTTAGTTATCGAATAATGGAAACAAGTTAGCTGTCCACATCCCACTTTTAATTTTGGCTTCACAGAATACCAGCGCTGTAGGTAGCCTTCCTACTTACACACATGCTGAGTGGAGACCTTTTTTGTTCCCATTACACAACTTAGTATAAGTATAATTTTAGACTAAGTAATATGTAACATTTGTGTTATGGAACGAAATAAATTTATTTCTATTCTATACAACATTAATGTATGATGTCATATTATTGAATTTTAGATAATCTGTTCTGTATAATTGACGCAATAGAACGACTCGATGATAAATGCCCATGTCAGCAAAAATACTGAAACCATCAAATTCCTTAGCTGGTTTTTACGGCATGCTCGGGAGGAAATGCAGTTGGCACATTCCATGTTTTGCACTATTTCTTCACCAAGTACGACCTCCTCGGCGACTTCTGGGATATTCTCGACGATCACCTCGATACCTACATCCAACAACCTACTAGTAGACGCGAGGAATTCGCGAATGGAGATTGGTCCCCGTTCGAGAGCCCTCATGTTACTCGTCACCACAGTCTCCCTGACGTAGAGGCGGTCCCGGTTGCGGCGCGGCAGCGGTAGCTCTCCTCGGTGTTGCACCTCCAGGCGAGAAGCGCACACATTGAACTTTTGTCCCGTAACATCTGAAAATACGATCAAAATATTTGTTATTTACTTTTTATATCATGTGAAACTTTGGATGTTTGTTACTCAATCATGATTTAACCAATTGACGGATCTGGGTGAAACTTGGCACAAATATTATAGTTTAGGTCCTGGAATAGGACATGGGTGACATAACTTACTATTTACCAAGGGAAAACTTAAATTTCCACGGGAAAACACTTCTAACGCGGGTAAAACCGCGGTGGGAGGAAATTTAATACATACATATAATCACGCCAGAGCGTAAACTACCTAAACAAAGGTCGTTCCGCCACGTCTGACAAAGTTATGAGGGTTATTTAAGATAGATTTGTAGGTATGTTGCTGTAGTGACAGGTTGTCAGCTCATCGCCTCAATTGCAATATACTGAACCCTGAAATCTCTTAGCTGGTTTTTACAGCATATCCGGGAGGAAATGCAGATGGCACATTCTATATTTTTCTCTCGCTCCTAGTCCAGCATGGATGAGATATAATACATAATAAAGCTTATTGACTTTGTAACCGTTTTTCAAGATTGATAGACCCATTTTATACGGGGTGTAAGGGACAGCGTACTGGATTCTCCTAAGAGTTGTCAATCAACAAAACTGAACAACTTTCACCAAGAAATTATTTCAGCAAATGAAAAATTGTTTTGGCTTTTCCATACAAATTGTGTGATCGCAGTGGTCAAGTCTTGTATGGGAAAGCCTTTTTTTCCTGAATGAAAGTTGTTCAGTTTCGTTGACTGGGCAGTCATCATTTGTTATCAGTATTTGTTACACAGTCCCCTTCACCCTGTATACTACAGGGATATATCACAGCAAGAAATGAAAGTGGCATATTTCAACTGTTCTACAAAAATCTACAATAGTAGTTTATGCAACTGTTGCATAATGAACGGTATTACAACGTGAGTGTGGTTTGTGAAACGAGCGATTACGTATCACGAGCATTGTAATACCTAGTTATGTGCAGTTGCATACACTATTTTATCTACTCTCATACACATTAGGATTGAACCTACTAAATAAAAGATAAAAGTTAATGGAGAAACAGTTTATTGTGTGTTATTATAAGTATTCAGGTTTTGAATTGTACAATTTGAAAATTTATGCTTATTGCTGGGAACGCTTTAGGAATAGGCGTGCTAGTACTTGCTGATGGAACTATAGGCTAATTTATATTAATTTCATTCCGTTTGTTTTCTATTGAATTCAGAATGGAATTATACACAATTTTTTTACTATTTAACGATTCATCGATGTACGTTTCAGATACGGTGGTCGATTTCCAACCACCGTGACGCTTCAAAGCAGTTATATCTCCACCGGCATCAACTAGAAGGGTTGCCGAAGTTCTTCTAAAGCAATGGCCAGTATACTGCTCCGAGTTAGGGAGTTCTAGATACTTTGCTATAAGTTTATATATATATATTCTTTATTGCGTACAAACATTTTACAATAAATAAACAAATTTAAATTTAGTTCACAAAGGTGAGCTTATCTCTATAAAGAGATCTCTTCCAGCCAACCTGTAAAACTGAATATGAGATAACAATATATACGGGGACAAGACTGTACACGCTGTAGACTTTTACATATACATATAACCTACATAAACATACATATATGTTACTTAAATAAACATCTATAATAAATAATAATACATACATATAATAAATACAAATACCTACGTACATAAATACTAATTTTGTTGCGATAGGAAGTGCTCTTTCACTCTTTTTTTGAAAGATGATATCGATGGACAGTCTTGAACTGTCTTCGGAAGCTTGTTCCAAAGTTGTGTAGCTCGAACAGAAAAGGAATTGGAAAAGAATTTGGTATTAGCACTAGGACACTCAAGTACTTTAGTGATACATGCGCGCCTAGGCCGGGGGTCAGAGGGTAGGAAATTGAAACGGGAACGGAGATACTTAGGAGTGGATGGATCATGAAGGATTTTATAGAGGACAGCCAGGATGTGCACATCACGACGAAGGCGGATTGGGAGCCATTTTAACCGAGCACGAAATTCAGAAATACGGTCATATTTGCGGAGTCCGAAAATAAACCGGATGGCAAGATTTTATAGGCGCTCAAGTTTATTAAGCAGCTCCTCTGTCACATCCAAGTAACACACATCGGCATAATCAAGAGTAGGAAGGAGAAGGGCTTGAGCAAGCATGATTTTAGTTTGGAATGGTAGGAAGGTCTGGAGCCGTTTAAGAGAATGAAAAGAATAGTGCATGCGCCTGCTCACCTCGTTAACCTGTGCTGACCAAGACAAATTGCAGTCAAATATAACTCCCAGATTCTTAGCTTTGTCTGTGTATGGGATACAAACTCCGTCATAATAAATTTTTTGGTTGTCAGTGATTTCCTTAAGCTTAAGCTTACTTCTAAGTCTACTGCTACCTATTATCAATGCTTGTGACTTAGTGGAATTCACCAGTAAACCAAATTTTTTCGCCCAATTCTGTACAGCCAGTAGATCTGAATTTATCGCTGCAACAGCATCGGAGAATTCAGATAAAGAAAAATGCCTGTAAATTTGTAAATCATCTGCATACAGATGGAAGGAAGAAGAAATTACTCGAGAAATATTATTTATGAAGATGGAAAAAAGTAATGGAGAGAGAACGCCGCCTTGTGGAACACCAGCAGTAAGATTCGACCAGTCCGATTTTAAATTGTCGATTTTCACACACTGCTGGCGGCCATGAAGATAGGACTGAAACCACTCAATAACCAAAGGAGAAATGTTAAGAGAGTGTAAGGAACCAAGGATGATATCAAAGTCAACCGAGTTAAATGCGTTACTGAAATCAAGCAGAGTCATAACAGACATCTTAGTGTTATCCATCGCAAAGCGAATATCCTCTGTGACATTCAGCAACGCACTAACGGTGCTATGAGAGGGACGGAAACCGGATTGGAAAGGACAAAGAAGGTTGTTGGAAATGAGATAGGAGTAGAGTTGTTTGTGAACAACACTTTCGAGAACCTTCGAAAGTACAGGAAGGATGGAAATTGGATGGTATTGAGACAGGGAAGTTGGATTAGTGACTTTAGGAAGTGGGATAACAAAGGCCTTTTTCTAAGATGTAGGAAAGACACTAGCCATCAATGAAAAATTTATAATGTGTGAGATGATAGGCGTAATGATTTCCAATACAGGAAGGAGCATGTCTAGACTTAAGTCATCACTGCCCATTGCCTTTGTGGAAATAGAAAGGATACACTTCTTAACATTGTCCTCGGTGACTGGTTGAAATGTAAATTGAGTGCAGTCTGGTGCGACAAGGTTTGAAAGATAAGAGAGAGAAAACGTTTTAGTAGCAGTATCGAGTACAACGGGCGGGGTAGAAAAATGTGTATTAAGAGCATTAAGATCCATGGTAACATTAGAGGTTTCCAAGGCCTTGCCCACACCTATAGACTTTAAGAATCTCCAGGTCAGAGCCTGAGAAAGATTTTCTAATTTAGAGTGAATAAAGCGACGTTTTGCATCCCTACACATTCTGTTGCAGATGTTACGTAGTTTTTTGTAATCAGCTATATTGGAATCAGAGGCATCTTTCCTTAGTCTACGTTTATCTCTATCCCTTTTTGCCATAACTCTCCTGATAATAGGGGTCAACCAGGGAGCAGGAGCATGCTTCACACGAACCGGTCTAACAGGAGCATGATCGTCGTATAACTTTGTTAAAATTAAGTTAAAAGCAGCAACTTTGGCATCAATACCATCAGCAGTCAATACCGGCGACCAATCAATGTTTTCAGCATCTTCCCTTAAACGGTCCAGGTCCATATTACGAAAATTACGTTGAAAAATTACTTTACTCTTGATTTTAGGAGGACGTACTTTAAACGCGAGAAATAATAAATCGTGGTAAGAGAAAGGGGAATCCATTTGTCCGTGTGTGATGACAGAATCCAGTTTGGAGACTATCATAACATCAATCCATGATGGCCTACGGTTAGGAACATGATGGGTTGCTGAAAGAGGGAGAACATGTAAATTATAAGAAGAGGTTAACGAGAGGAGTTTCTTGGATCTGGGATCGTTCTTCAAGAAGCAAGTATTTAAATCACCCATAATAATAATATTGTCATACAATGTGCTATATTGTTCCAGAATAGACTCTAACGAAGAGAAATATGCCACACTGTCATCTGGACTATATACTGCACCAAGTAGAATTTTCTTGTGATTCAAGGTAATTTCCAAAAAGATATATTCCATAGAAGCAGAGTATTGAGGGGGAGAATTACAAACAAGTGTGGCCGGAATTTCACCGCGAAGGTAGATACCTACCCCGCCGCCACCCGCACCAACACGATCATTACGAAAAAGCCGAAAACCCGGCAGACCAAAAGATGTTGAAGGAAGAGAAGGCTTGAGCCATGTTTCGGAAATTAAAATCGCATCGACTACAGTGTTACTAAAAGATGTGAGAAGTTCATTATAATGAGCTGATACGCTCTGTGCGTTGATGTACACTAGGGATAGGAACTTCGAGCTACAATGAAAAACAGAAGCAAGTTTTTGGTTGAGCGGTTCAGAATCAGAAAGAGACGAAATATCACTGTGAACACTAAGATATTCGTCATCAGAAGATGAGCAAGAGAAATATTCATTATCCAACATATATACTTAAAATATAAAAATATCTATTATAAAATAAAATAATTTATATTAATATTGTTGAAAACTGATGCCTCTGGCGGCGGGGAACTTGTGTGTGCTTGGCGAAGAGAAAAACTGCTGATATCTTCGAAAATTCTTATATTTTGAATAAAACTTATGATAGCACATCTACACCGGTGGCCATTTGCAATGCGAGAAGAAACACAGATATAAAAAGAAAGAGATAAAACATATTATTCTAATATAGGTTTGCATACTTATACTAGTCAATTCTGACATTGGTTGCCAACATACCCCATCCCTGGCACGTCAACAAGTTACTTACGTGCCATTAAAAGCAACAAACCAATATCAGAACTTACAAATTCAAGAGAAGATTAAAAAACTCATTAGACTATAATGCTTACCTAACTTTCTTACTATCTTTTTTTTTTTTTTAACCTTTAACTGTTTTTTACTTCTTACATGTGACAACTCAAGAAACTTTAAAACCTTTACTTTAAACTTTAAAAAATAACTTTAAGTTTTACTTCAAATTACATACATGTCTCAGATAATACTGAACTGAACTAATAGCTTTACCGTTCGAAGGACCTACTTTCAATATATAATTAAAAATTAAAAACGTTACTTGAAAACAAAACTTGAACACAACAAAAAACTTACTTTTCCCAAATAAAATAAACATTTGTTTCTAAAAACTTAAAAACCCTAACTTTATAACATACTGAAACTTAACTTTAAAAAATATGCAACTTCAAATAACAGTCTGTGCTAACTTGTAGCAATATAAAATACTTATGTTTACTTTAATCATTTCCAACTTGGAAAAACATTATATATTAATATATTTGTACACAAAAAAAACTAAACTTCATTCTTACAACATCATATTAATCTGCAGATGCATCCATAACTTTCTAATAAAAAATATCTGCAAAGGAGAACAAAAAAATCATACTGAAAAAGCCTTTAAAAAAAAAGAAAACAAATTGAGGGAGTGAGGCGAAATTGACTATTACTACCCCATCCCTGGCACGCCTCCTCACTTCAAGCAAGGCGTGACAAAAAATTCTGTAGGCAATTTGCCGAAACATTGGTACCCGAACTGCCAACGTCTTGAGAGACAACAGGTAAAATAATAATTTTATTGACAGGCCTACGGAAAACGCCGCCAACTGTCCGCACCTCTACCACACGAATTTTTCCATCTTCACCGGGAAATGTCTTACTAATTACACCACGGGGCCATACATTCCTAGGGGAATGACTATCAACAATGATAACTAACTGACCTTCCTTAATTTCCTGATCTTTTGTACCTTTCATCTTTCTATCTAACAATGTAGGTAGATACTCTCTTATCCAACGAGACCAAAACATATCAGCAAGCCGCTGTGCAACCTTCCATTGTTTCCTAAGCAACAAATCCTTGTCATCAAATTTCCCTGGTACAGGAGCAGCAGAAGACGAACCGATTAAAAAATGATAAGGAGTAAGTGCCTCTGGGTCTCTTGGATCTACTGAAACAAATGTAAGTGGTCTGCTATTCACTGACTGTTCAGCTTCTGTGATTAGAGTTGAGAAAACTTCCTCTTTAGGTGCACGTTCATGCAGAATTGCTCGGAGAGCCTTTTTAATAGATTGGACCATGCGTTCCCATGCCCCACCCATATGCGCTGCAGTGGCTGGAATGAAATGCCAATCAATTCCTCTATTTAGCATATCACTAGATATGGCTTCTTTGTCAACCTCAGACCAAGCTTTCTGGAGTTCCACATCCGCACCCTTAAAATTGGTGCCATTGTCTGAATAAATTGCAGTAGGAGAACCTCGCCTAGCGCTCATCCTACGAATAGCCATAATAACTGAATCTGCTGTCATATTTGCTGCTACTTCCATGTGTACAGCTCTTGTCACCAAACATGTAAACAAAGCTCCCCATCTCTTCTCGCGACGCCTTCCTATAGATATTTCAACTGGACCGAAATAATCTAAAGCACAAAAACTAAAGGCTCTTATATGGTGCTGTAAACGTGGAAATGGAAGATCACCTTGGGGCGGTTGAGCTGCTGCTGCACGCTGGACTTTACAAAACTGGCAAGTGTGAGCTACTGATCTGATTGACGACCTTAACTTCAGAATCCAATATTTTTGGCGCATCTCATTGACAACTGTCTCAGTGCTTGAATGGTTAAATAGTTTGTGATAATGGTGTATAAGTAATTTGGTATAAGGATTACCGCCACTCAAAATAACAGGACGCTTCATTGCGAGAGGAACATCTGGAGTTCTGTCTATTCTCCCTCGTAGAGTTATTATTCTATCTTCATTTAACATAGGACTCAATTGTAGTAATTTGCTGTTATGAGGTAAGTTTCTTTTTTCTTTCAGGCACAGTATTTCTTCTGAAAAGTCTTCTTCTTGTGCTTTCTTAATCCATTCTTTTTCAGCTTTCTCCAGTAATTCCATATTAAGTTCTCTGAAACCTTCTTTATTGCATTTAATTTTCAGCTTTTCTAGATACAAAAAAATATATGCTGTTGAATTTATTAACCTCTTCCAGGAAGAAAATCTAACTATGTCAGGTAGGTTGTATTCTTTAAGCTGTATTACATTTACTGCATGTTTTTCTTCACATAAAGCTTCTTTATCAGATACTATCTTCGTCTTCTCTTCTGGCCATTCTTCTTTTTCTTTTTTCAAAAAAACAGGACCGCTAAACCAAGGCCCATCCAAGGAAACATCAAGCTTTTATTATCACGTGTAGCAATGTCAGCTGGATTGAGAGCAGTTGGTACCCATTTCCATTCTGAAGCTGAAGATAGTTCATCAATAGCAGCCAAGCGATGCCCCACAAATGGTTTGTAATTTCTGGGATCAGAACGTATCCATGCTAGCGTGGTGATGGAATCAGACCAATAAAACTTTTCAATTATTGGAAGGTGAATTTCAGTTTGAACTGCTTTTGCTAACTTTGCACCTAGCACAGCTCCCTGTAATTCTAAGCGCGGAATGGAACATGGTTTCAATGGAGTGACACATGCCTTTGCTGCAACTAAAACAACATGAACATCATCTTTAAAACGGTACCTGAGGTAACAAGCTGCAGCATATGCCTGGGAACTGGCATCACAAAAGGTGTGAAGCTGGATAATAGCATCATCAGTACGTGTAACATAACAACGTGGGATAGAACAGTCTCTAATAACTTGAAGATAACCAAGCCATTGCTTCCATTTAATAAATTCATTCTCTTGCAACTCAGAGTCCCATGAAATTCCGCTTCGCCATACCTCCTGAAGTAAAATTCTGCCTCTGATAGTAAAGTGAGAGAGCAAACCGATGGGGTCAAAAACACTCATAAGAACAGCTAACATTTGCCGCTTAGTAGGTTTAACCTGCCCACTAGAAACTTCATTTGAAACCCTCTTCATTGAGAGATTGAAACTCAGAGTGTCTGAAGATGGAGCCCACATCATGCCTAACGTTCTCTCTTTTGAAGAATCTGTGTGCGCAAGCTGGATAGCACCAGCACCTCTTTTTTCCTCTGGTATTGACTGTAGTACTGCTTCGGAATTACTGACCCAATTGCAAATATCAAAGTTCCCCTGTGCATGGATATTTATGACTGTAGCTACCGTATCAATAGCTTCTTTCTCTGATTTAAAACTATCCAAGTAATCATCACAATAATGATTCTGGTGAATTGCTTTCACAGTTTCTGGGTATTCTGTTTTAAAATCATCGGCATTCCTATTTATAACATAAATAGCAGAGCTGGGTGAACATTTAGCACCAAACAACATTGAAGACATGACATACAGCTTCGGTGGTGATTGGTCTCCCAACTTTCTCCAGTAAAATTTCTGAAATTCTTGATCTTCTTTCCTAATCTTTATTTTTAAAAACATGTCTTTGATGTCACCAACTACTGCTACAGGAGCCCTCCTGAAACGCCATAAAACACCTAACAAAGATTGAAGCAAATCTGGTCCTGTAAGTAGATAATCATTTAAAGACTTTCCAAAAATTTTATCAGCACAATCACACACTATTCTTACCTTTTTAGGTTTGTTTGGATTAAAAGCAGCAAAATGAGACAGAATCCACTCTTTTCGCTTAGCCTTTTCAACTTGACAATCTGGATGATGTATGTATGGTTCAGCAAACTTTAAATCAAGCAACCGCTTCATTTGAAGAGAATAACCTTTGGCAAATTCAGGGTTCTTTTGGAAATTATGCTCTAAACTATAAAATCTCTTCAAAGCCTTACCATGAGTATCTGGAAAAACTTCATCATCCTTTTTCCATAATAGTCCTGTCTCCCATGTAGTTGAATCTATTTTCCTAGTGTTTCTTTCTAACAGTTCCACTGCTCTATCTACCTCCGGGTTTGAACGGGTTTTTGACTCCAGGCCTAATGAATCTAACTTAAAACTTTCTTTAATTAGACTGTGTAGCTCATCATCATAATCAACACAAGCATGTGCTATTGTCACGGAGTGAGACAGATTAGACCCTGCATGAAAATTTCCTCTACAACCATGTACAACAAATCCGAGTAAAGTTTCTGAAACCATGGGTTCATCATCTTTTCCTTCATGAAGACGTCTTGGAACAATGAGGTGTGGGTAATTCTGCCCTACTATCATCTCGGGGGTCCCTTTTTCAAACCATGAAATATCATGCTGAACAGCCGCAATATGCGGATAGGCAATCAATGAATCCTTGCAAAGAAACTGAGTCTGTAAATTTAAGTTAGGCATTGTTCGAAACTTAATATCATAAGAACTTCCTGTACTACTCTCCAACTTAACCTGTACAGATTTGCTGCTGAATTTCCGACGAGTAGAACCTAATAATCGAATAGCCAAATCATCTGAGTCTCCATCAGCTCCAACCCTCGCTGCCAACCTAGCATCTATAAGGGAGATGGATGCACCTCCATCTAGGAGAGCAAAGGTCTTAACGGTACCCTTAGGCCCATGAACAGTGACTGGTACAACTTTCAATAAAGCTCCTATGTCTTGATGAGTTGTAAGAACGGGGTTAAAATTGTCAACTACATTTTCATCATTATTTTGTGCAGGCCTTTTTAATAATCTATGTAAATACTTTGACCTTGAAATTTTACAATTTTTGGCCGGATGACTGAACATTAAGCATCGAAAACATATTTTATTAGTTTTAGCCCAGTCATACCGGTCATTTTCTGTGAGTTCAATGAACTTACTACATCTTGTCACATTATGATCAACTTCGCTACAAAATAAACATTGTTTAGGCTTACCGCTACTTGCACTGACATTAGAAGTGTTAACAGAGTACCTCTTGGACCCTGCAGCTGCAGACGTCGGAGTAGGGGCAGTAGGCGGACGGCCCACTGCTGCCTCAGGAAGAAATCGCATCGCATTCTCAGCCTCCTGTCGTAGGAAGCTGGACAGGCACGATAGCCTGCTGGAATCCAGCTCGACGTGCTCCGCAGCAAAGTTTGCCCACCGCGACTTGAGAATAGGGCTGAGTTTTGACACAATCAGTTCATAGAGTTCCGCACTGTGGAAATAGTCACTCCTGTCTAAAGCCTTAATAGCAGCACAACAGTTACTTATCTTACAACTAAATTCACTTAATGCGTTGGGTTCGTTTGACACAGGTTTAAGAGACCTAATTTCACTAATCTGTTCCCGCAAAATCTTCGAGGGATGACCGAAACGCAGTTGTAAAATGTCCATTACTTCCTTGGGATCAGCACAAGAATACAGCGGTGCCGATACAGCTGCCCTCGCCTCGCCTTTCAAAGCCAAACGCAGCCGACTTACATTTTCGACGGCGGTGATGCGATGTCTCGTGGTCGTTTCGTCGTAAGTGGCTTTAAAAATGAGCCAGTCCTTGGTGTTCCCATCAAACGACGGTAACCTCGTATCTCTTGAATTTTGTGTATGACACATTGACGTATGACACTTACAATCTGTAGTCGGAACAGAAGCAATGTCAGCCAACTTTGTCTTTGAATACTCGGTTGACTTTACCTCGGGCTCCGCCAGGGGCTCCGATGCGGGGTGTCCCGCCACCGACCCTTCGTCAATCCATTTTGTAACTAAAGATTTATTTGATGTTCGTCTTTCTTTGGACTTGAGCTGTTCGGAATCGCGATCACCCTCACTGCTGTCACTCGATTCCAAAATCAGTGCGCACTTTTGTCGAAGAACGGCTTCCAACTTTTCTAACTCAGACTGAAGCTTCTTTTTCTTGCTCTTTGATAAATTACTGAAATTACTTGGAGAAATCGAAGAGGAAGAGCACTGAGAAAGTGTGACGTAGGTTTTCTCCGTGGGCCGCGATCCCGATGCCGATCTTTCTTCCTCGAGTTGGCGCTTGCCACTTTCCTTTTTGATGTTTTCCAGTGAGGCTCCCGGCGTAACCTCCGCCGCCATCGTCACCGTCTTTTGTTTTCGCTGGTTTGTCTTCAAAAAAAATCCGACTCAAAGGACCAAATGTTGAAAACTGATGCCTCTGGCGGCGGGGAACTTGTGTGTGCTTGGCGAAGAGAAAAACTGCTGATATCTTCGAAAATTCTTATATTTTGAATAAAACTTATGATAGCACATCTACACCGGTGGCCATTTGCAATGCGAGAAGAAACACAGATATAAAAAGAAAGAGATAAAACATATTATTCTAATATAGGTTTGCATACTTATACTAGTCAATTCTGACATTGGTTGCCAACAAATATACTAAATATTATGTCCAAAGAACTATGATACAATAATAATAAATATATAAATAAATACCTTTCTATAAAAACATTTACCAGCTACAAGCTGACTGAAAGAGTAATAAAAAAAAGAAAAATCACACTAGTCTATGAAAAAGCAAGAGACATAAATAATAACAATATCTTGGTCCTAGTAACAATAACATAATCTTAAGAAAAATTAAATAAACAAACACAAACTTTGTCAGCCTGCGTACAATGGAACGTTAAAAGTATAATAAATTGCGTTCAGCATACGTTCAGTAAAAAACCTAATTTCTTAACCTAACAGATAAGGACAGTCGATACGTTTTGCGTAGGCGTGAAAGAGAAACATAAACAAAAAAAAAAAATGAATAATCTGAACGCAGCTTAAGCAGCCCATCGGTCATGCATGTCAACATGACATGACATCTGACAGTCAAATCAAAAATGAGCAATGGAAAAAGAAAACAAAACAAATATTCTACCCTAAATTGCTCACAAAACTGAGTTTAGAAATCTCGTATAAAGTTGACAAATAAAGATCACGGCACATAAGACTCAAATTGAAGTAAAAAAATGGTCAAGCAGAAAAAAATACCACGAACGAAAAAACGTTTTACTTCCCAGTTTTCTTCGACGCAGTGTATTTGTCAGGATACTGTTTGATCAGCTTTTGAAGCTCAGACATCGTAACCAGCTTCTTACGTGTCTTATCCGGCAACAAGATCACAATCACACCATCCGACGACCAGCAGTTCTTCATTCCAAAATGGTCTCTAGCCGCGGAAAAAGTGTCCTGGCGCGGCTTAGTAAGGAACTCCGAAATCGACATCTTGGACCCCTTCAACTTGGTTTTGGCATTCCAAACGGCTGAACGTTGCGTAGCAGTGACAAAGCGGACCAAAATGGGGCGGTTTTTATCCTTTTTAGCACCCAAACGATGGCTAACCTCAATAGTATCAGCGCCAACAGAATTCATCTTCATTTGGTCGCGTAATAAGTTGTGAATCTTATGAGGCACATCTTCAGTCTCTGCTTCAGGGACCCCATGAAAAAGGAGGACTTTTCTTCGGGAGTGAGTCTCCAGGCGATCCAATCCGTATACCAATAATTCGAGCTGCGCCTTCAACATTGCCAGGGTGGTCAGAACAATGGATTTGAAGCTGAGATAGTCTGCTGAAAGGACTTTAACTGTTGGTGTACCTACAGAAGCGGCTGCCTGCTGATTCTTCTCGAACTCAGACATCCTAGAGTCCATCCATGCAGCAAGCTCTTCCATGCTTTTTGCTAGCTGTGCAGTGTTGTCCATTGTGATGATGTTGGTGGTCACAGACGATATTATAGTGACACAAACGTGTGATAATTGTTAAAACTATATAGGTGATAAGTCAACTTGTAAACTTGGTAAAGTTTTACAACATAAATATTATGTTTACTAATTAATTTTAAATTAAAAAGCAAGAGCTCAAAATATGATGTTGTCTTTATCTTATCTACCCGCATGTATCCGTATCAGTTTACCCAGGTCTGCAAATTTATTTAATCCAACTCTTTGTTTAGTACATTTTCCGCGTTGATAGTTTAGAAAAAAACTAGTATTTTCACATGAATCAGGCCGCAGCGATATGTATTCATTACATATTTCATAAAAATTTCCAGTAATACTGAAAGACCGGTCTTTCTTATTTTTTGTCTCAAAGTTTGACTAATATTGAATTGTCATAAAATTCCACGTCCGAAAACTGCAAATTGTACAGTTCTTGTCTCCTGCAGGCTACCCATGATTCCGAAAATAAGTGCTGTCTGGAACAAATAATGTTAAAAACTGGTTAAACATATATAAATTAATGAAACACTAAGAACAGCAAACTTTTAAGACTTTAAACCCGTTAAATATATCTAACTAAAGTATACCTACCTTGGTAAAAAGGTGTTCACGGTTAGGAGCTTCATTGATGAACATTTTCAACTGTTCAGGTGTAAATGTTTTAGCTTTTTTGGATTTGTATCCTTGAGACTTTCTTTTTAAGAATGCAATAAGTTTCGAGTATTTCGATAAATCAACCTTGTGGTAAATGCTTAGGGTGGTTTTTATCATCGAGTATTTTGACCATAACGAGGTACAATTAAATTTTCCCGATAATTCCTGGAAATATGCTAACAACACGTTTTCTGAAAATAAAGTCGATTTTTTTTAGTTTTTTTTATCTTGACTAGGCGGGCAATAAATTATTGGTAATTTCCGTAGCGGCATCTAAAATATCCGGTGGAGTATTAATATATTCCTCACTAGAGTCACTAGAGTCGCACATTTTTTGCAAACAGTCAATTAATTCTTCCTTGAGTTGCGCGATAAACAAACAATAAAAACCTTTCACCGTAGAAAATGGCGGCAAAATTAAGCGCGCAGGAAAACCGTCACCGCACATGCGCCGTTACCATAGATTATTATAATTTTACAGATTTTTGGCTTGGAATCGGGATTTTTTGGTATTTACTGTGTGATTTTTATCTTTCCTTGCTTCCAGCAAATAAATTTTACTTTTCGTTGCATCTTTGTTATAATTTGCTAGGGCAGGTGCAATGAAAAGTAAACTAAGATGCAACGAAAAGTAAACTTTTTAATTTTTTCATCATTCTATTTAAAAAGTATGCTATTATAAATTCGTTTAGAAGTTTATAATTCGAACATTACTATATGAGAATAGATAAATAACATTACAAACACTGCTCGACATTAAGAAACATGAGTTTAACTACTTCTTTTTTTAGGTCGTTTACGCTCTGCCTACCCCATTAGGGATACAGGCGTGAATATATGTATGTATGAGTTTAACTACCATGGTATGTCTAAACTGCTATAAAATGTAATAAATATGGTTTTCTTTGTGTGTTTCTGTTTTATTCATTTGGTAATTTAACGTTCTACGAAGGTACCTTATGGAGGGTCTTTGGAGAGCTGAAGTGTTGCAGATTACAGGTATTTGCATAACTCAAAACCCTCCATAAGGTATACCTTTGCATGGGGAACGTCACAATTATTCTATAAAACTAACTGTAGCTCCAAAGATGCCCATTATTTCATGCAATATACCATTAAATATAACAAATGAATATACATGTTCAGATTTTCATCTATGAATTCTGAAAACACGTAATACATACATACATACATAAAATCACGCCTTTATCCCTTACGGGGTAGGCAGAGCGTAAAACGACTCGTAAAAGGCGCTTTCGCCGCGTCTGACAAAAAAAAAACATGTAACTTCTAGTAATAAAAATGGCGATGTAACATCTTGAAGTCTACTTGCTAATTTTAGGGTTTTAGGATCAAACATTACAGGCGTAAGTCTGTTAAGCGTATCATTCACTGCGCAACGAAGTATTCATGGAAATCTTAATTGAAGAGAAGCCCTTCCGCCTGGGCAATGTGCTGCACTTCCGCGAGCCCGAGCTGAACCTGCGCCGTCGGCATCACCGCCAGCGAGCTGTCCACCTGCAACAGCCGCCAAGTCGGGCTGTTGCGGTGACGGACTTGCAACCCCATTCCTTGCGCATGACGCGTCAGTGCCTGCACATAACGAAACATGCAGCCTTGTATTTGTAATCCAGTCACAGATGTCAGAGCAGACCGCAGTGCCTGCTCATAATCTGTGACTATATGCTCAGGGTGTGGATTGCCCGCAGCCTGCCAGATCCTGGTAAAAACAGCTTCATACAAACCGCGACGACGATTCTGCATCAGGACTACGACGGGCTGGAAGACGCGCCCAGCGATGATGCTCTAAAGCGTAAGGACTTGGTAAACAGGCAAACCTGCTGGGACCGTCAGGAATGTCCCATCGACGACGATGACTCTGCTCTCGGCAATGCACCTCTCGAAGCCTGGCATGACCAATATTACTGCTGTACTTTCTGCCACCGACACCGTGGCAAAAAGCAGATGGCTTAACAACCGGTGGCCTGCTAATGCCACCGCATATTCCTGGAGAGTCTGTGGGACGGCCGGCTGCAAAGCTCTCCTCCACTTCCTCATCGACGGCAGCACATGCTCGTACAGGAGGTGTGTCGCAGCATCGGGATATCTGTAACCACAAATATTTGTATTTATTTATTTTTGAATTACATAACACACAACATGCACAGCTTATTTCTGAAAAGAAATTCCTTACAGCAGACCTAATGGCCTTTGCTCAGCAGTGGGACACTTACGGCTATAAGATAAGATAAGACCTAATAAGTGTGATAGCATATTTTAAATAAATACTTATAATGAAATGTAACTAAACATATAACATCACAAGAATAAATAATATAATGCATATAAACATACATCCTAAGTATAATACATATCTATTATAAAGAAAAGAAATATTTGCAATACATATACGAGTATACCTATAGTATGGATTACAGGGGAAGATTCTGGTATTCTCTTTTTAAAGATAGTAAATATTAATTTATGCTACACTTATTTGGAAAATAGGTAGGCAAGTTAGTTCTTTTCAAATAAATATTTAAAGGTAAATAGATTTTTATTATGGTGTAGTTTCCTTGGTAGTAGGTGTTAGAAAAACTGGAAGAATTTACTTATTATGAATTATTTCCGTTGCGCCATACACAAACCCTGAGAAGAATGACGCTTAGAACTAAGTAAGTTGGATTGGATGCCAACCAAAAGATTATTTCTAAAGTTTAATTTGTACAATAAAGAAGGATATGAGGATATATTGGTAAAAATTAAAACTTTTCATTGCTCACACACCTGGCCGCTTCCTCTTCATAGATGGTATTAAGAGAAAGGTTTTCCTCTGTAGCTCTCCTTTTAAGCGCTTGAAACATGGCATTCCTAAAATGCAAAAGAAGCACCATTGAACCTCATATACCTACTTTAGTTTATACATAAACTATTTTCAAAGTTATCTGAATTTGATGGGCTTCACTAGAAATTAACTGCCTCCGTCGTCTAGTGTGCTGAGTCATGGCCTTTTGATCTCAGTCTTGGGTTTGATTTCCAGGGGGAATACGAAGATTGTTAAGGACAATGCAGAGAGGGAGAGAGGACATTACATTTAATAGATTTCTCACCGATTCAGCACCCAAGGAGTAGGGTCGTGGTCGTGGTCTCCAATCACTGGAGAAGGTTGTCCAGCCCGTAGAATCCAATGGGCTGGACAGCGATCGCTGGTACACCTCATAGTAGTTGATGCCCCTCTCGTGCGACTGGCCACATAAAAGTGACCAGCGCGAGAAAACCACCTTGAATCCTTCTTGTAGTGGACGATTTTGTACAAATCAAGAGGAACTCTAGGAGGGCCGCCACCTGCACCACCCGCATTCTGGTCATCCATTAATGATTCTAAAATATTTGAAAATTGTTCTTTAATGCATATAATCACATTCCTAATCATTGAAAAATCAGTTAAGGGATCGTCCAAAGGTTATATGTCGATGGGCTAACAAAAAAATAATTAAAGATATTTTCTTACCTAGAAAACCTGTAGCAGTTAAAATATCTCAGTATCAGTAGCACTGAAAACATAAAATAAAGTTTATATTTATTTACAAATAATATAGAGTCTTTTATATGACAAATCCCGGAAAATTGGGTAGGGAAACTTAGAGGCATATTAGGCAATAAGTGCAGCCATTAAACGATAAAATCTCTTGTAGCTATTTTCCGGTAGTTCCGGCTTCCGACTAGTAGATTAGAAACCAAATCTGTCACTTTTTATCTTGAGTAAACACAAAAGGATGGGAGTATAAACGGACTTATTATAATGCTGTTACTTATGTTACGTACGCAGTTTTAAAGATTAAAGAAAAATAATAGAAAATTCTTTATGGGACACGATCACTTTGCACGACAATATTATCGTAACTCTGTCGATACTGCCATCCATAAACAGAAAGTTTGCAAAGAAATAGCAGGCCTGATTGTCAAAAGAATGAATAAGAAACTTAAAAGGCTAGAGAAGAAGAAACTTTTTAATACACGATAATTCTCCCAAGAATCTAATATGCAGAATTGGCACAGAGCTCACTGTTATATATTGACCTCGACTTTCTGTCCGAGAACGGCACTCGCCCAGGTCTAACGATTAGCAGAGCAAATGATCTCAAGAACCATGAGAACAGCACACAAAATTGTTATAGAAGCCAACAACACTTGACGTTAGAGTATCTGCGAAGTTCAAGGTTCAGAAATCCTCGGCGGAATCGTAATGTTTTATACAGCAGAGTTGTAGAAAGAAGCATTTAGAAGACTGCAGATCAAATTAAACACATACATAAAAATAGACCATATTCAGAATAAAAGTTAAAGCTTAAGATACAGTTGGATGTGGAATGTAAAGTGAAAAAAAAAACAAATCTTTTTAACAATTGCAGCAATAATAGGAAAATTGTTACTGTGAATAGATATGGGGAAATGAGAAAAAGAAACATACATGAAATCACGCCTTTATCCTTTACGGGGTAGGCAGAACGTAAAACGCCTCCTAAAAGGCGCTTTCGCCTCGTCTGACATAAATTGAGGGAATTTCAAATTGTAATGTGTATTGCTGTAGTGACAGGTTGTTAGCCCATCGCCTAAATTACAATACACTGTAACCCTCGAATCCCTTTTGATGACTTCTACAGCATGCCCGGGAGGAAGGGCAACTGGAACATTCTATGTTTTTCTTTTTCTCCCAGTCCAATACGGAAGATAAAAAAACAGTGTGTTTAATTAAAAGGGTTACACCACTATAACCATCATAGCGGTCTTCCCTAAGGCAATCATACCCAGATATCTTAAATAAACCGGGTTTAACCATGTCTCTTGCAAGGCGAAGATAAATGGTTTATGTGAATTACTTAAATATATATGTAGGTCGGTACGGAGGCAAGTAAACACCGCCACCAATTTACACCTTCTTTATTCAGGTTATACTTCTAAAATAACGTCACCATCCGTCGCCTCGGCCAGCTTCATCCACAAATTACTATATTATGTAAAATAAGCTCCATCCCAAGGAATTTGTACTTGGCTCCATCCAGACTGAACTTCCATACTGATTCGCTCTCCTTTTTGCACTTGTACAACATAACTCCATCACCTTCTCTTTCACACATCGTCTAAATAGGCTGCCACGGAGGTTCTCGTTACGAATGCGATCTTATCTCTTAACGCCGCACATCCATCGCAACATATTCATGTCCGCGACGTGAAGCTGCTGGACATGTCTTCCAAGGACAGGCCAGGTCTCGCTGCCGTATAGTAGGACTGGTTGGATGATACACTTATACACAAGACCCTTAAGCTTCGCAAAGTACACCAGTTACTTCGCGCCATTTTGGCCACGCAGCACTGATTTGGGCTTGGACATCATAATCAATTTCACCAGACTCGTGCAGCACGGACCCAGGGTATTTTATTTGTGCTGCAACATGCCATGTACTCAGTCTTCGCGACATTGAGTTTTAAGCCACCGTTCTCAAGCGCACCCTTCCATTGGTTTAACTTGCGCTCCAGTTTCTGTTTGTCCTCATCTGTAAAAGAGAGGAAGTTGCTCAGTTTGTCAGACGTGGTGGAACGACCTATGTTTAGGTTGTTTACGCTCGACCTACAAGAATAATAATAATAGTCCTCCCACCGATTTTCAGTGATGGCGGCTGTAGTGTTTGTACATATCAGCAAAAATAGGATATACTATGTCTCGGGTTCACGGGTAGCGGGGAGGCAGGCACGTGAGAGCTTGGTGCGAGAGCGGACGTGTTTACCCCAACTACTGGTGACGTAACGAGCCAATTTCTGGTGTGGCACGAGTACTACATTTTGGCGACGAGCAAAAAGGTAGCGCAGAATATCTACTTATTTGGCTTTTGTCTCGTTTTTCTTTTGTTACAAAATATCAAACTGTCAAGTATCTTCATAAAAGGAAGGAGGTAGATGGTCTTATTATTACAATTTTGATTATACGAAAAAAATATAATAAGAAGGATTAAATCAATCAGGTTTAAGTTATTTAAACCGCTATTTTGTTAACGCGGTAAGGTCACGTCGTCGAGTGTTTAAAGTAAACATACCCACCCATACTGATTAAGGCGAAGCGTTGTGTGTGCACCGCGTCAAATTCTTTCGAGGGTTAAAAGTAGGTAAACAAAGCCATATTGATTGATATTAATTCGAGTTCTATATTAGTTACTGAATTATTCGGTGCTATGCAGCTAATCAAAACCATATAAAATTGAGCATTAGGTTGTACTTTAAAGTACTGGGTAGATAGGTACCACAGTGCCTACAATTGATAAAGGTACTTAAGGTTATAATATAATAAAGTAATACAGTTTTGTCGATTCTCGCGACATAATTCTAAGTCTAATTCTTGGCTAGTGCTGTCACTTTCTTGAGTCGGAGTTGGGAGGGTGAAGAAGCGCTATCTAGGAGTTGGTTAAGGAATGGTGCGTGCAGAATTGCTGCCAATATATCTTATGTCTACTAATATCATGAAGTGTCACGCATGATGTTTTGTGTCTTAAGTTGAAGTAAATTTATTATGGTAAGAGTACCTAAAGATAGCATGAAAGTATTGACAGGCAGTACGGGCCTTCATGAAATTGTAAACCGTGCGTGAAAGTGTTGACAGGCAGTACGGGCCTTCATGAATTTGTAAACCGTGCGTGAAAGTGTTGACAGGCAGTACGGGCCTTCATGAAAATGTAAACCGTGCGTGAAAGTGTTGACAGGCAGTACGGGCCTTCATGAAATTGTAAACCGTGCGTGAAAGTATTGACAGGCAGTACGGGCCTTCATGAAATTGTAAACCGTGCATGAAAGTGTTGACAGGCAGTACGGGCGTTCATGAAATTGTAAACCGTGCATGAAAGTGTTGACAGGCAGTACGGGCCTTCATGAAAATGTAAACCGTGCGTGAAAGTGTTGACAGGCAGTACGGGCCTTCATGAAATTGTAAACCGTGCATGAAAGTGTTGACAGGCAGTACGGGCCTTCATGAAATTGTAAACCGTGCATGAAAGTGTTGACAGGCAGTACGGGTCTTCATGAAATTGTAAACCGTGCGTAAAAGTATTGACAGGCAGTACGGGCCTTCATAAAATTGTGAACTGTGCGTAAATGTGTTAAAGTTAAGCACCGGAGAAAATTGATATTAATGGTGTTAACGCCTCTATTGCATTGCGTTGGGAACGATGAAAAAGATCGTTCAACATTTATATTGACGCTACAGAAATCAGAGGCGCTGAGAAAAAAAGAGCTACTTTGTTGCTCCTAGGTGGGCCAGACCTGCAAGAGATTATTTATAATCTACCCGGAGCATACGTTGTTACTCCTGCGGAAAACGAACACGTTTTTATTACGGCCATCGGAAAACTTGATGCATATTTCTTACCAAAGAAAAAAAAGTTTTATGAAAGACATTTATTTCGTCAAATAAGACAAGAGGAAGGAGAGAAATTTGAAAAATTTGTTGTCAGGCTTAGAAACCAAGCAGCGAAATGTAAATTTACAAGTGCGGATGAACATTTAATCGATCAGATAG
This sequence comes from Scrobipalpa costella, assembly GCA_949820665.1. NCBI lineage: Eukaryota > Metazoa > Arthropoda > Insecta > Lepidoptera > Gelechiidae > Scrobipalpa > Scrobipalpa costella. The sequence continues at coordinate 12,527,034 of OX463309.1, forward strand.
TTGAAAAATGCTTATCGTCGGAACTTCGTCAAAAGATATTGACTCTGGGTGATAGTGTAACACTTGATCAACTCATAACTGTGGCTGATACACTGGAAGCAGTAGGTCATCAACTTGAGGATTATGTATCAAACAAGAATTCGGTACCTGCAAATACCAATACCGATGTTAGCGGTATTCGAAACCGCCCACTCAAACCTGGGACAAGTAAAACAGGAAACAGCAAATGTGGTAGGTGTGGTTATCCAGTACATGCCTTACCAAATCAAGAATGCCCAGCAAAACATCAAAAGTGTCATGCATGTGGCAAAACAGGCCACTTCAGTGCGTTGTGTAGATCAAAACCTCAAAAGAGAGAAATAGAAAACAAGTCGAATGAACATAATTTTAAAAAGTACAGGGAAGATAAGGAAATAAATTCTATTGATGACAAACTACAGGCTGCACAAACACAGTCTCATAACTGATAGCACATAGGAAGTTTTAAAAAAGAAAGGAGCAAAGGTGACTAACCCAACTAAAGGGTCAGACAGAACATTCTACCCCTACTGAATGTAAAAGGCTGTTTTAAAACGATCATCGAAACTAATGGTAAATCCGCAGAAGCTATGGTTTATGTAATTAACGGTGGATCCAGAGACTTATTAGGCAAAATAACTGCGAAAAGTTTAGGAGTGCTGAAAATCGGTTTGGACGTGAATGAGGTTTCGCAAACCAATAAACCAAGAACCCAAAATTCAAGGATATTCTTGTTGAAATACCCATTAATGAAACTTGCAAACCTGTGTCGCAGCCTTACAGGAATATACCAAACCCTATAAAAAAAAAGAAAAGTCAATATTGTATCGAAAACAATTAGTCTCGACTTTGTACCTACATTTACTAAGGTGATTATGAGTGCACAAATCATCAAATTATTAAAAGAAATGTTCAGTCGACTGGGCTACCCTACCTCCATCACAGCAGACAACGGCCGTCAATTCGTGAGCGACGGGTTTAAGGAATATTGCAAAGAGTGCAATATAAAACTTTTTAACACTGTTCCCTATTTGCCGCAGCAGAATGGGGAAAACCGTGATATTTTAAAACGGTTGAAAATAAGTCGGATTCAAAGAAGAAAAAACTGAAGGGTCTATTTAGATGGAGACAAAGTTTATGTTAAAGAAATGGAAAGATAAAATAAGCTATCAATAAATTTTAAAGAAACTCCGTATATTATAGAAAGAACAAAAGGTGGAGACGTACTATTGAGAAATGAAGACACGAGACAGCAACTCAGACGTAACGTTATTCGCTTAAAAAGAGTAGATGGAGAATAGAAATGGTAATGAAAGAACAAGACAAGACGATAATGAATAGAATAGTAATGGTAAAGGTGAAGACAATAATTAAATGAAAAAAAAGTTACCAACAAATATTTTTATTATTAATATAAACTAAATCAGAGCGATTTTAAATTTTTAATTGAAGAGTCGTCATAAGTTCATAGTTAGTTATCTTTCCTTGACAAAGAATAATAAACAATTGATTATGTATTTCTGTTGTTGTTATTATACATCTAATTATTTTCATAATAATGATAAGAAAGGGATGTACATATCAGCAAAAATAGGATATACTGTGTCTCGGGCTTACGGGTAGCGGGGAGGCAGTCACGTGAGAGCTTGGTGCGAGAGCGGACGTGTTTACCCCAACTACTGGTGACGTAACGAGCCAATTTCTGGTGTGGCACGAGTACTACAGCGGCCAATCTCCCGGAGATGGGCCAACTGCGCAGGACTTGTTTTTAGTGCCCAAGTGTTTGCGCTACACACAGGTGCACTCTCTGTTCCTTTAATCTCTTATTCTGATGGGACAGATTGACTGACACGACCAGAGAGAAATCAGGACCGACTATTTATATGCCCATCCGACAGCATGGACCATCTTGCTTTTTGGACAATCAGGTGATCAACCTGCAATGTCCTAACCAAACTAGAAACAACAACACAAAGTCATTGTCCCCCGCCGGGAATCGAACCCGGGACGTCCGAGTCGAGAGCCTAAAAAAGCAATAAAGAATATAACTTACATTAAAAGATAAAGGCATGATCATATGTATGTGTATATATAGGATAAACATTACTTATTAGGCTATAAAAATCAATTCCGTCATTGCCAATACCACTGCGTCATCGCGATTTTGAAAACTTTATTACCATTGGTCTTGCATCATCGCAATTCCATGACAAACCCAGTAATTTGGAATTGAACCTGAACCTTAACTGGGAATCAAACCGGTAGTTTTGAAAATTGGCAAACTAGATGGTTCATTATCTTGAAAGAAAGTCCGGGAGCTTTCGTGCTTTGTTGATTTCCTACACAGATGAATAAAAATTTGATTTTCTACTTTTTTGTCTGTGGCAATACGCAAATAGTGTTCTATTCTATCGGTGGTGGTGTATTGTTCTAATTTCTCCGTAAAATTAATGTTTTTTTGGTTTAATTGTTATTAAAATAGGATCAGTTGATCAAATAAATAGCTTTATTGATAGGTTGTCGGGATTCACCTTGAAACTGCATTTGCGTTTGCTAAAATAGAGAGCACGTCACGTCTTCCTTGTCAGAAATCATGATAGCTTTTACACAAATGTTTTCTTGTAGCCAGAAACATTTTCCTACGCAAACAAATCATACAATGTTGTGTTTCTGTCTCGTTGCGATGTTTTGTTTCGAAACAAAACGCTGAAGATTCACCTTCAGACGCATTTTTATCTACACGCTAAAACAAATAGGCGAAATCAAAAAAGGCTAAACCGCCCATATTCCTATTTTACTTTATCTTAATAAATGGAACAGTGACATCTACATTTTAGCATCGATAACAAAAACATTACAAGAAACAAATCCTTATTTACGTCCACCAAAAGAAACTCACTTTTTTGTCTATCTTGCCAGTTTTTTGCGGACTGAGGTTGAGGAAAAAAGTGAATTGGAAACTGAAGAGTCAAATGAATCTGAAGTTGATGAGGATGAACCCTGGAATAAAAAAATGTGGGTCAGTTTTCTGGTGTTACTGATCTTTCTTTTCTTTTATTGTTCTCTTTGCCCTTTTTAACTATCAATTTGTTGTATTTTATATATGCAGTATTTCCTTTTTTTCTTTCTTCATCTTTCTTGACTCTTTTCTTTTAAGATAAATATCCTTGGGGTAGTCTTGAGTTGTGTAGATGCCAGTAGGAAAGTTCTTATTGTTTCTCAACATTTCCACTTTTCGCCTAGCAAGGGTAAGAGTCACTAATATTGGCCTTGGTTTTTGCTTGAATCTTTCTTCCCTAATCTTCGCAGGTCGCTAATCTCCTATTCATCAAAGTCTTTTATGTTTGATTTATCACCCATTTCGTTAAGCTTCTTTATTACTGTTTCTCTTAATTCTAATTTTTCCAGTATTATTTTTGTTTGAGGGTCCATCTTGATCACGATTCCTACTAATTTGGTAGTAGTTTTTCGTTATTGGCAACCCAGGTATCGGTCAAACTTCAATTCACGTCAATTGGCTGTCAATACCGGAAGTCGATCACTCATTCACTTCATTCAAATTTGAGGTTAACTACATGTAGTTGTTATTATACTTATGATTTCTGTGGTATTTTTGTCCACTTTTAGAGTAAATCCACTCGTTTTGGCACTGTTTTCTTCGTGAATCTGGTGCACCGGAATGTGATTAAAGTGTTTATTTACTGTAACGCTCGAGATTCGTGAAATATTTCGAAAAATCTAGATAAAACCGGGGACACAAACGACTACGCTTTTAACTTGACAGCTGCGAAACAGGATAGAGTTACTGGGTAAAAATTTAATAATTGTTTAGTTCCGTTATCAAGAGATAAAATTGATCCTTACATTAATAAACAATTATAGTTTAATTATATTACATTAATTACAGATGTGCCTGTCGATACGTCAAACATTAAAAGAAAACATGAAGGTATTTTTTTAATAAAATAACATGCATTTCAAAATATATTTTTTTGTTCGACCGGACGTGCTACTGGGTAAAAAATACCACAGCTGTTAATCGTAACATTACTATAATTGTTGTTTTTTTTACATAGACTTCTTATATTGCAGACGCTCCAGATGACACTTCAATAATTAAAAGAAAATGTGAAGGTAAATAGTTATAAATTAATTTTATTTGCTAGTTCCTTGTCACAAATCGACGAGTTGGAATTTACGTGATTTGGACTTCGAACTAATAATTGCTTGATGAGCAAATCTAACTAGAAATCTAACTAGAGCAGTTGAAAACAACATCATTAGTTTCGGTTGCTGATGTAGCATCCTTAACTTCTTCATCCTTATTTTAGATTTTTTCTAGAAGGAGAAGAATTCGACTTATGGAAAAATCTGATATGAAAATAAGACCAAACAAGATATAATATAACTAAGAAAAAAATTGAATATAAAACTATGGTTCAAATACTAATATTATAACTAAGTAGGTACTAAGTTAGATGTGTCGTCGGTGTTTTCCATCAAATGTGTGTAGTCTCTGATCTCGTTGAAGTCGACACCTCGAAGGTCGATGGCTTTATCTCCCTGGGTGTTCATTGTTTGGAACTGATGAATTGTCGGTAATTCTACCTTTGGCAGGTTAAAAATAGTTATCGTCGTGGTCGATGTCGATTTTATCACGCTGTTGTTGACTTCCGTGGTTCATTGGTCAGCGGTGTTGAGTATATAGGTCCCTTGTACATTATGCTTTTGTATTTCGTTGTTGCAGGTCTCGGTGATGATGATGTCATTTTCAGTGCACAGCATCCAATGGTTCTCCGAAATATACTAAAGCCGGAGATTCTCGATTTTTATTTTTCTCATCACACTGTGTGTCAGATCTTGTTTCAAAAGCATTAGTTGTTCGATGCAGGTTTCAATAGGAAAGCTGGCCAAATTCTCATCGTCGCACAGGAACAGGTCTTCATCGGTATCTCGACAATTCCGTATTATTGGATTGAATTTTATACCTGTCCCTGCTAGGTAAGGATATTTGGGAAGTATGGTATAGGTTTTCAAGGATTCTGGATTGTATATAGGGATAGGTATTATCTTATATTAATTGTAAGTCGATTGTTCCACTAGTGGTACTTCTAACACAAAACTATTTTCTTATTTGAAATATACGAGTATGATTTGAATGTTATTGATTATTGGATTTTAAATAGGTTATGTTCTGTAGCCAATGTTCATTAACCGATTTTATTTCATCTTAAAATTCATTGCTTTTTATTATTGACGGATGCAAGGTATGTAATTTACTAAAAGTTAAAGCTGTTTCTATTTCATATATACAAAATGCGAAAGTTACTACTGATTAGTTGATTATAAATATTGAGTAGTGATATAATATTTACTGTTATAATTTTATGTGTTCTTAAGGTTTCCAGAGCTTTTGTTTTCCAATTTAAAACTGAACATTCCAGTTTACGTTGTTAGTTGCTTTAACCAACTTGTTGAAAGCTTTGTTTAGGATAGACTGTATTAGCTATAGATTTTTCTTTAGACTGAAAATAATTAATCAATAAATCATATTTTTGAGCATCTTTATAATTTCAATTACAGCTAATTAAGTTAATTAAGGATTAAGTAGACCTCTCTTCACTCTTTTTATTATAATAATTTGACTTAACCTATCTTCAACTAATTTTAGCATAAAATCTACCTGGTTATCTAAACCTAACGCCTCTTTCTTGAAGTCATAGTTCTTATTAACTAATTCATTTAGCTGAGTATGTGTACTGATTATTCTAATTGCTGTTGCACCGGCTCTAAATCTATTATCTTAATTATGTCCCAATTCCCCATCTTGATCATCGCTGTCCCGAATTTTACTGCAACTTGGCCTTGGCTCGTCTTCATTTTCTGCAGCACTAAGGCCAGGATTACCACCTGCGAAGGACGTTTAAGGTTCTTGAACGTTACTCTCGTATTCCTGTTTTTCGTCTTAATGGGGATGACATTTTTCTCTATTGGTCCAATGACTTCTACTTTATCAAACCGCGGTAAATGTTTCGCCTTCCTAGTCCTTGTATCTTTTACAAAAATAGTATCACCCACGTTTATCTCAGGCACAGCTTCTCCTCCCTACTTTTCACGAACCTTTGCCTTGTTGTGTACCAGTTTCTCTGCTGTATGTTTATATAGGTAATTAAGTTTCTTACGATGATCTTGTATCAGTTGTTGTTTTAAAAATCTTTCCCTGTCTATATCAAAAACTGAGTCCAAGTCAGTCTGTCCAAAAGCCACTTCGAATGGTGTATAATCGGTAGCACTGTGGATAGAATGGTTGTAGGCAAAGAGAATATACACAAGCCAAACAATACGACTTTTTGCAAACTGAACATTCTAAAGCCCTTCTTATGTTCGTGGATGCCTTACATTTATAACAAGGAAACAATGGAATCCAATTTATTACTCGACATGTTTATAATAATTGTTAGTGCCTTAGAGTATTATTCAATCCTTCCATCTGTATTAAGATTGCTATTGTAAAATGTTCAGGCACTTGTCCTCTGTCCGGGCGGGGTCGTCTAGATCAAAGAGTACGTTACTGCCCCAAACTTAAATTTAACGCTTTCACTTTGCAGTTATTGTTTATATTCCATAACATAAATGTTTTTTGTACTCACTTATTAGTTCACTTCTGGAATAGTCCGGAATTATTCGCATTTAAACATTGAAAATAGCTAAATTAACCTAAAATCACTTTGTGTTTATTTATATCACTGTTATAATTTGTTTCACTTCACAAACACTACCACATATAATTTAGAACACTATCTTCAAATTTATCACACCTTTTGTACAAATATTTAATTTTTCAAATTTATATGATTTTTTGGTATGGAAACGTTCTAACTAACGCCAAAGCGCCTGACCGCCTTTTGATGATGAGGTGAAGGATCTTCAGGTGCAGCAAAAACTAAATCTTGAAAATCGAACATTAAATTATTACTGTCTTGTTCGCAATTCCCCCCTCGAGAAACTGGTGTGCTCAACCTAGTCAATATTGATGATTTCAGTACTGCCGTGAAGTGGTGGCAGGTCGAATTCCTGTTGGTAGGGCTGTGTTGCCTAATTATACCAAAGAGGTTCTCTAGAGAGTCTTGGTTCAACTGCCGTAAATTCATATATTTGAATCCAAGTGAATCAAGCTCCTTCCAAATATCTTGAAGGGATGCGAGGGTGATTAGAAACCCCTAATGCATCTGACGTTGTGCAATGGTTTGCCATGTTTCACAAACTTCAAACTTTTCAGTTTTCTTTTATAATCCAACCACTTCTGGTGGTGAAAGCAATTTTTTTACATATGTCTTTATACGACGATGGGCCATTCGTAAGATCGAACAAGCTATGCAGGTCTAGGTCAAGGACCAGGTCTTTGATAATATCTGCCGTTTCCAACAAATCTTGGCGGTCATTTTCAGCTGATGATTCTGCTAACAATTTCAAGATTGCAGCAACAGTATTGCTTTATATCTGTGCTGCTAGCTTTACTTTCATTTTAGCCTTATATTTGGCTCAACTGCTCTTTTAGTGATTTTTGTAAAATGGAGAGTTTCTTTATTTCTTTCTTTGAGGCGGACTAGGTGAGTCCATTTGGCTTTTTTGCTTCCCTATTGAATTTCTCCAGCCTGAAAGAAATTGTTTCGAATCGATTTAAATAAATGGGGTATGTCGTATATTGTGTATATTTTTTTGTCATCTAATATAAAGTAGTTAGATTCGGCATTATTAAATTAAAATAAATTTTTCAAACGATTTGGGGTTGTCTTAATTGCGAAAAGAAGCAATAACATAAGACTTTATTTCACATTTAGTCCTTATATTTTCACTTTGCAGTGCCTTCTTGCTAATAATATCTGCTGATTTTTCTTCCAGAAGTGAAATACTTTCGTTGATCTTTCGACATTCATTTCTAAGTAATAAGAGTGAAAATATATGTACCAGTCTTTGAGCACACGTTGCAATGTGATCCTGACTCAATCAAGATGTCTCAAGGGCTGCTAGCAATATAGTTTGCGAGTATTGTACCCGTAACGTGCAGCAAGCTTTTTATTTGATCTTCAAACATTTTTGTCATTGATTTGACTTCTTTACACAAAGCGATGCTTGGGAACGTCAAGCGGGGGTTATCATCACATTCTTTTAATTTGATAAAAGTATATATTGGATTATTCATGTCTTCGACTTGTAATTTTTCTTGGCAGTTGCTGCAAGTGATAAGATAATACATTAGATGAATTCAGATTTTATATTATGCAAACGATACGAGTCGATGAGAGAAAAAGGATACGGAAGTGACATTCAATCTGTCAAAAGTCATAGACTTATATAGTTATACTTTTAAATATAGGTACAGGCAAATGTTAGATTACAATACAGCCAAATTTAACATTTCTCCTTAAACGAACATGCCTGTAGAACATAAAACATCATGTTCGACATTGACTCTATACAATAGGTCCAAACCTATAAAAACAACATTACAAAAAACATTGAATATTATGCTCTACATTGACTCTATACTATGGACTCTACATAGCATAGTAAAGAACACAATTCACATGCCACAAAAAACACAAACAATTAATTAACACATTTAACATTTAAGTCATTAATAAAATTGTAATGTTTTTGATTAAATAAAGGCTTAGTTAACACGTCAGCTATCATCTGATCTGTAGGTAAATATCTTACACTGAGATAATTATTTTGCACTATATCTTTTACATAGTGGTATCGCAGATCTATATGCTTAGTTTTCTTATGAGAATACTCTTTAATTAGCAACAATCTTTGGGCACTCTGATTATCATTAAATATTACAACATTGATATGATAGTTTTATCTACGATTTCCGACAAGAAATTTTTGACAAAACAAATGTCTTTGCAGACGTCTGCAATAGCGAGATACTCCGCCTCAGTACTTGATAATGCAGTAGATCGCTGCTTTCTGACTTCCCAGTTGATCAAATTTCGACCTAACTTAATAGCAAAGCCAGTGTAAGATTTTCTATCGGTTAAGTCATTGTGCATTTGCTTACTTTTATTAAAATGCAAACCATAGTTTACAGTTCCAGCTAAATATCGCAATATACGCTTTGCTGCTCGCCAATGACTCAATCCAAAACAATTGCTGAATTGGCTAAGCTGACTACAAGCGAAAGATATGTCAGGACGTGTGCAGACTGACTGACAAGTACATCAAGCTACCTAATAACTGCCTATACTGATAAACATCATCCTCAAAACATTTTTCTTCCTTCTGTTATTCACAATTAGTAGGCATTGGTGTGGAAACAGGCTTACAATTAACCATATTATATTTCTCTAATAATTTCCTAACATATTGAGATTGGTCTAGTGTTAAAACATTATCTTTTCTAGTTATATTCATTCCTAAACATCTTTTCAGAATACCAAGATGTCTAAGTTAAAATCCCCTTTGCAATACTGGTAACACATTTTGTAAACAACCATTATTGAATATATAAAAATCATCTACATATGCAATGATTACAAATTCTTTGACAGTTTTCTTTATATAAACACATGGCTCACATTTGCTTTGAACATAGTCATGTTTAACTAGAAAATCGTACTTTTACATTCCACATCCTAGATGCCTGCTTTAAACCATATATACTCTTATTTAATAAACAGACTTTATTTATTTCCCCATTACTAAAACCTGTTGTTCCATGTATATCTTTTCATTAAGCTCACCGTTGAGAAATGCGGAATACTGTTCGACTAACATACTAGACAAATCATAATCAGCATACCTGGGAGGCATATAACCCCTTGTACTACGTTGAGGACGTGTGTAGACAGCATCAGACCTTTCTCAGCCAGTCACATTTCCTCCTCTAGAAACAGTCGGCGGAAGGCGATAAGAGACATCGCTGCTAGGACTCTCCAGCTCATCGCCACCGTCAGTGCCAGCGCTGTACTGATCAGATAGAGGAGATCGTTGATCATTGACCGAAAAACCAGGAGACTGATAAATTGATACGTCACTAGTACAATAATTGGAATAAAAATCGTCATTTGATAAAATTGAAGATACGTTATTACTCGAGAGATACATTCGCAAGATGATATACAGTAAAAGTCCGGGTGAAGATGGTATCACATCGGAATCTCTTAAAATAGGCGGACCAACACTTCTACCTTACTTAACCAATTTATTCAACTCCATTTTAACTTCAGGACAGTTGCCGAACAACTTTTGCCATTCGAATTCATTCATTCATTACATAAAAAAGGAGACAAAAGCGATATTAATAATTATCGACCCATCAGTTTAGTGTCGCACGTTTATAAAACCTTCATTAAAGTCATAGAGAACCGCATTGCAAGGAAACTGGACCTCCATCAACCACCCAAACAGGCAGGATTCCGACCAGGCCTCTCCACTACAGACCACCTACAATCCTTAAATCAACTTATAGAAAAACAAGTCGAATTCAACTTCCCCTTATATCTAGCCTTCGTGGATTACTCCAAGGCGTTCGACAGCTTAAAACATGAGTTCCTGTTTGACGCTTTATACAACCAAGAAATAGACCCCGTTTACATTAACCACCTAAAAAATATTTACAAAAATAGTACAGCCACAATAAAACTAGATTCTACAGGTCCGTTATTCAACATCGAAAGAGGCGTCAAACAGGGGGACCCGTTGTCCCCGAAATTATTTACCTGCGCCTTGGAGGAAATCTTCAAAAAGATAGAAAAGGCGTAGACGTTGGTGGAAGGAGGCTAACCAACCTTCGTTTCGCCGACGATATTGTCTTATTTTCGTCCTCAGCAACTGAAATAGAGGCAATGCTTGAAGATCTCAGCACAGCAAGCCGCGAAGCTGGACTAATGATGAACATGTCAAAGACCAAGCTCATGACTAATAGCTCGAAGAGGGTGGTGATGGTAGACGGCGGGAGAATGGAATACGTCCACGAGTATATCTATCTCGGCCAAATAGTCTCTTTCTAGGCACGACAGGACAAAGAAATTACTCGACGCACTGAAAATGTCTGGAGGAGCCATTGGACGATGAAAGAGCATATGAAAGGTGACTTACCTATGTCTATAAAACGTAGACTCGTGGACTTACGGAGCTCAGACTTGGTTTTTGACGAAAGCTCAAAGGTCCAGACTCGCGGTTTGCCAGAGAGCCATGGAACGCAGTATGTTGGGCCTGAAACGTATCGACAAGGTCCGGAACACTGTACTATGCTCTAAAACCCAAATTGCTGATGTGACACACTCCACCGCTAAGCTGAAGTGGGACTGGGCCGGCCATGTCTGCCGCATGCCGGATGAATTGTGGGCAAAGACCACTACACAGTTTAAGCCACCGACTGAAAGAAGGCGACGCGGCAGACCGAGACGACGATGGCGAGACGAGCTGGACGCCTTCAGCAAGGCATGGCCGGAGGAGGCCCAAGATAGGCAGTCATGGAGGGAACGGAGGGAGGCGTTTGCTCAGCAGTGGGATACTTATGGCTATATAAGATAAGAAGAAGTTATTATTACAATTTAAATTAATTTCAGTATTTGAAATATTTTCATTACTAGAATTTAATTTATTATCTATTATTTGATTAGAGGAATCATTAGTAATATTATTATCACAGTTTATATCGCAATCCTCATAATAATAATAATTATTAGTTTCAAATGAAATAAAATGCTTCCCCTTCACTCGCTTATCATTTGCCAAATTGTCATTTGAATAAAATTTGAAAATATTATCTTTTTAGGGTTCTGTGGGTCAATGAGACGATAACCTTTAGAGGTGTCACCATAACCAACAAAAATTAGCTTTTTCGCCTTTGCATCGAGCCTTTTCCTTTTCTGACAAAAAAATAAGCTACGCAGCCAAACACTCGCAGATGGCTCAGATCCACCACTGAACCACGCCATTCACGCTCAGGCACAGATCCCGACAACGCACTAGTAGGTGACCTATTTTTAAGATATATTGCCGTCATACTACGTCGTACTTCCATGCTGGACTGGGAGAGATAGAAAAACATAGAATGTTCCAGCTGCCCTTCCTCCCGGGCATGCTGTAGAAGACAGCAAAAGGGACTCGAGGGTTACAGTGTATTGTAATTTAGGCGATGGGCTGACAACCTGTCACTATGGCAATACACATTACAATCTAAAATTACCCTCAACTATTGTCAGACGCGGCGAAAGTGCCTTTTACGAGGCGTTTAACGCTCTGCCAACCCCGTAAGGGATAAAGGCGTGATTTTATGTATGTATGTATGTATTGCCGTCATAACGGCCTCACCCCAGTATTACATCGGCAGACCTGCCTCTTGCAGCATGCATCTTGCTTTTTCTAAAATAGTCCTATTGGCACGCTCTGCAACCCCATTCTGTTGAGGGCAATAAGGCACGGTTGTCTGAAGAAATATCCCCTCTTTTTGTAAATTACAAAATTCAGTCCCATTTTCAGTACGTGAAGTCTTAATTTTAAAACCAATTTGTTTTTCTATATAATTTTTAAAAACAATAAAATTTGAGCTCACCTCTGATTTATGCTTGATTAAGTATCCAAAGGTCTTTCTAGTGTGATCATCAATGAAAGTCAACAGATACTTGGCTCCACCACAGCTGTCAACTTGCATAGGGCCGCAGACGTCAGAATGCACCAATTCAAGCGGCATGGAGGCACGATGTTCACTATTCGGGAAAGGCTTGGCATGCATTTTACTTTCAAGGCAAGACACGCATTCACCCTGTTCTTCTTCCTGTGAAAAACAAACACCTGAACATAAACCACCACCGCCCAGTATAGACATACCTTTACGCCCAATGTGACCCAAGCGTTTGTGCCATAACGATGCAGACACATCCGTTGCAGCATTGGCACTCACTGTCTCTTGCCTACACTGCAAGAGCTTGGACTGCCCACCATTCTGTTTTGCTTTCACCCTGTACAGACCTTTGTACTTACTTGCATGTAAAATTTGGTTCCCTGAGACTTTACAACCTGCATCAAAGACCCTACAGCCCATTTTATCTAATAAGACACTATAACCCCGTTCCACTATTCTAGAAACTGCTAGTAAATTGGCAGATAAACTTGGAACAACCATAACATCATTTAGTGTTACATTCTGGTTTAATTGTACATTACCTACACCTATACTATTCATTTGTTCACCATTAGCAATAGAGATCCATCCCGGACAAGATTTGAAGTTTCTTACCAAAGAATTTTTGTTGTACATGTGTGCTGTGGCTCCACTGTCCACTATAAATTCCGATTCTTCTTCTTGTACAGCAGCTATATGTGCTGAAGCATAAAGCACATGAGAATCCTTTTTTCTATTGTCTCTTTTCTTCTTGAAGCATTTCTTCAATATGCCCTTGTTTCTTACAATAGTCACATGTTATGTTGTTTCATCGATGTGCAACGAAAGCTCCTGCATTTTTTTTTCTTGTAGAAGTCTTTTTCTGACCAATTCACTTGTGAGTCCATTTGTAAGGCACGCAGTCTCTAAGGAAGAGACCAGCACATCATACCACTGTAACATTTGTACGTCATAAAGACGTGAACTTTTCGTCACTTTAGACCTGAGAGACGTCATCTGATGACGTCTAGATATCCAGAAAATTACGTGAAAGTCACAGCCCCATGACGTCTTTTTTCTCACGTTATAATAACGTAGCTATCAAACGTGCCCAGCGCGTTCTTCTATTAACGTGACTACGACGTAATTTTTCTCACGTTAAAAAGACGTAACTATCAAACGTGCCTAGCACGTTATTCTATTAGCGTGACTACGACGTCATCTAGATGTCGTCTTTCTGATGTTAAATAGAAACGAACAAGGCACTCCTCAGGGTGCGTCCAAAATTAGCACTTAGCCGAGATGATAAAGAAAAAAACCTCCGTATAGTTTATAAACTTACATTTTATTAAGAAAAAAATATTACATTTACTTTAAGAAAGTCTACATATCAATTTTTATTTAAATTTGACACTTGAGTGTTAATATTTCTAAACATCGAAATATACATACCATAAATTTCACACGGGTGGGATTCGAACCCACTATCTTCGGCGTACCGTGCCGCTTCCCTAGACCACTGGGCCGCCGTGTGTTCGACTGCCAGCCGTAAAATGAATGGTATGGTTCAAGCGTTGTAAGTGAACGCTACAGCGCCATCTCTCGAAGCTATTATGCATAGCACGAGTCAAGTAGTTATTCTTTCCAGAGTAAATTGAACTTGATATGATAACGCTTCACTATTTAGCATACATTTTTATTTAAATTTGACACTTAAAGTATTAATATTTCTAAACATCGAAATATACATACCAAATTTTTTTATGCTAAATAGTGAAGCGTTATCATATCAAGTTGAATTTATTCTGGAAAGAATAACTCATCGAAAACATATAAAATTGTCGTCAGTGCTATTAGGCAACACAACACACTTACAAACTATGTCATCCATAGGTAAAATTTTTAACTATGTCAAATTAGATAAGATAAAGATGTCAAGACCAATCAAAAGGATAGTTATATAAAGAATTATACTCTATGAATTCTTTGCCATATACAAAGACTGTTTTATCAATAATGTGTCTCATAATACTATGAATCTCAATTATTTTATTTTTATTAGTCAAACAATCACTTTTACGATATTCGTACACATAAACGAGAAAATTTTTGCATACACCTTTTTTATAGAATTCGTATACATTGTTCCCATTGAGGTTTGGCCCCGAATAATTGTCATAAGGTAAAGAAAGATTTTCTTTAACATTGCATTTGGAATATGATGAAAATTCAGTCACTCTCAGACGTTTAACTATTTGTTGTAATGGATATTTAGGAGACCTGACAAGCTATTTCAAACCACCTACATAGTTTTCAAAAGGAAAGGCAGAATAATTGTCCAAGACCCCATAAATTCGGACATCGTCAGATACATGGCACATCATGTGAACATTATAAATTAGAAAAGATATTCCGTACACATTTTGTGAATGTTTTATAAACATTAACAATAGTTCGTGTGCAAAATCTATACCAATTGAATTGATGTGTTTTTGAGAGCAAAGAGTAGTAATTTCACAGTGAAGTAAAAGAAAAAAAATATAGAGAGCAGTAGGTAGTATCTCTTTTAAAACAAATGGACCAAGATATAGAAGAAATAGCCTGAATTCGGTGGCCTTCCAGCGAGCTAGTTCGTTTAAACTACGAGGTCGCATGTTAAATTCAATGGGTAGAGATTTTTGACAAGAGTGTAATTTTTCAGATACCTGCAAAACAGAACGGCTACATAAGCGAACTGTTAATTTCCCACCAATCCAAATATTTAGGAGTTTCCTCATCACTCCCAATAATACGTCGTGCATATAATCTACAGGGAACGCAGTGATTAAGTCAATGGGAAGATCTAAAAGTGGAGACTCACTTAAATGACGGTCTTCATCTGATCTTAATCGAAACTGTAAGTTAGTTCTTTTGCCAGCACAGACATTTTTATAAATAACTCTTCCTTGGACGTACTCGCCAGGCTCTACACATTTGTCACAGGATGAGTATCCCCCATGTGATTTTGTACATTTCAGAAAAACTCTTGCTGGGGCGTCGCACACGAAACTGTGCACTTTATTACTGTAGTGGACACACTCGAAATCAAAACCAATCTCAAGTAATTCTGTTAATTTTTTTACCAAATCTTTTAAAAAAGGTTTAATGGAGACGGTTTTGAACATCCACAAAAAATAGCGATAGCAAAAGGTTTTGCGTTGGTATAGTTTTTTATCAATGCTAATATAGGCCAAAGTTGTACATTGCTAATTTCAAATAACGGAAGACCGTCTACATTAAAATAAATTAATATCTCTCTTTTGTCAATCTTAGTGTGACCAAGTAATTTTAATTGACTTTTTAATTGAATAAGGATTGCAATGTATACTAATTCGCCAGATTCTAAAGATAATGTTTCTACATGCTTTGGTGTCTGCAATAATGTTCTGCTATCTTTTGGCAGTTCAGGGCATATGGGAGAAAGAATCTTTAAAAGACTATCTATAGCGTTATGGGGGATTTTATACTGAACTGTGGCCCAGTGTCTCAACTGAGATTTTAAATCAACTTCACTGTTCTAAGTTCTTGAGACACATATTCATTCATAGATAATGTGGGTTGTGAAACTTCTGTACTTCCAGAAGGTTCACAATCACTATCAATACTATTATCATTATAAACATTTGATGTGGATACAGTTGATGGTAAACATGGTAACTGACTACATGAAGGCTCTGAATTAACAGTTTCATAATTGCAATCTACGTCTGAGTTGTTTGTTTGTATTTCTGACAATACTTTTAACTTTTCTTCTTTAACACGTTTGAGTAATTGTCGTTGCCCAACTACAGCATTTCGCTTAACACCTGTTTTTTCAATTGCTGACATAATCTAATTCTTTTTCACCTGTTTCTTTTCCCGTTGTGGCGCGTGTTTAAGCCAGTTTTTAATTATATCTTCTATTTGTCTACTCGTGGAACCAGTAGCAGTCTTCACAGCATCTGTACAGAAAGTATTTTTTTTACATAAGCTTCCTTGTCCAATGTTTTTTGTAAATTTTTGAATGATTGGCAAACTGTCTTTGTGCCTCAGTAACATACATGCACACAAGTTACATGATTAACAACAGCAATTAAACAACTATGGTGCCAATTTTCATCAAAATCGGTTCAGCAGTTTATTGCATGATAAAAAATTACATAGGTATTAGTTGCGATAAAAGTAGAGAGAAGTATGTTTGCACAAAAACGGACTTTCTTTTAGCGATTTTTTTTAATGACGCGAACTATAGGGTAAGTGGGAAGTATGCAGTCCCATAGTAGTTTTCAATAAGTAGGATAAGTCTTATTTACGAGATTATTACCTCTAGCCAGTTGCTAAATACTATTTATAATTAACAACAGAATCGCGCAGACGAAGTTCCTAAAATGGGTGTTTGTCCGATCGTTTGCCATAAAAATTGTACTATTTTGCGAAACTGTCGGTCATAATGAATTTCATGATCCTTGATACCTGGTTCAAGGTACCTGTTCCACCTAGAGATTTTAAGTAGGAAACCTGTAAAATTCAAATAATTACTCAGAATTGTAAAGGTCAGGCTACTATGGAAAGAACTAGGTAAAGACAGCGAGCGACCTTTTCAATGAAAATAATTGTGGTTCCCCACCACAACCCACACCGTGCTCCATCAGTAACAAAATGTTAAAGGTTGTTAAAATTAGTTAAAATTAATTAAAATTAAAAATATGATGCGACAGTTGCTACATACCACCTTCATAATGTTTTGATTTTTTTTAGTAACAATTTTGTAGTTTCCAGCTCCTCTTTACATTTCAAGGGGAATTTAAATTCCGGTATTGAATGTCCGGTCTTTTTTTCCTTCAAAAGTGATATTATTTGCTCATTTTGAACTTTTATATAAGACAGTAGAGATATTATTTTATCCTGGAAGCCTGAAATAATTATTAAAAAAAGTAAATCTATAAATCTTAAACTCTATGTTTTTTTTAGTATAGATTATAAAGATGAAGGAGTATTGTTCCAGTAGATACTAGAGCGGAGCCATCACTGCTTGTGCTTATAATGTTATATTCATAATTAGTAACTTTAGATATGAAATCTGAAATCCACAATAAATTACCATTCAGAATCCTGGCTATAGTATAATCTAAACAGGGTGTTAATTTAATTGCGTGCCATATCTTAAGGAGTGTTTCAGTACCGTATAAGGAGCCCATAAAAAATATTGAAAAAAATCATACTTAAAACAATAATCACGAATAAATTGTTGTCAGAAATTGGTAGCTGATTGAGCTTCACATTTTGTATGGTACAATGAGCTTCCCATACAAAATGTTATTGGAAGCCCAATATTTTTTTTCATTTCTGCGAAGAATTTCTTAGTGATTTTTAGTCAGAATGATGATCTGAGTCCATAGTTGGAGTTTCCGCCGCTATGCAACCTATATATAGGGTGTCCAGGATATTATATGTATATAAATACTTAAACATACATACACACATATAATCACGCCTTTATCCCTAATGGGGTAGGCAGAGCGTAAACGACCTAAATATAGGTCGTTCCGCCACGTCTGACAAATTTTGAGGATTATTCTAGATGGATCTGTATATTGCTATAGTGACAGGTTGTCAGCCCATCGCCTAAATTACAATACTGAAACCCTCGAATCAATTTGCTGATTTTTACAGCTTGCGCGGGAGGATATGCAGCTGGCACATTCTATGTTTTCTATCACTCCCAGTCCAGCATGGAAGCATAAGCAAATACTTAAATACCTATAAATATATATATATATATATATATACACCTTTACAGCTTTGTGAACCCAAAGATGATGTTGGAGCAGGGCTTGTTGGAGCTGGGCTGTCCGCAGCTGATTGAGTAGGAGTGGATACAAAAGCATCCTGCTCTATTTCTACAAAATAAATGATCATATGGACAAAACATTGTACAAATATGTGTAAAATTCTACACTAAAAAACTAGTGAACCGATTTTGATAAATCTTGCACTGTACTCTAAGTTGAACCATATTTAATAGTCAATCTGAATTTGTAATGTTCCGACTTATACATAGTTTTTGAGAAATGTGAGCACAAACATAGATACATACATTCAAACATTCATACATACACTCGTCAAATTTTGCATGTTTCTTTAGAAGTCTTTAAAGATTACGTATGCCATATTCTAACAATGTTACCTACATAAGGGTTGAATTCATAACCCTTCTTTTTTGAAGTCAGGTTAAAAAGAAATTAAATAAACATGCACCAATAACTTCTACATACATTCATATAATCACGCCTTTATCCCTAATGTGGTAGGGATAAAGGCAATAACTTCTAAGTAAAAATAAATATTCTTAAATAAAGCATTCAGGCTAAATAAGATAAGAAGATAAAAGCATAGTTAAAAAGAGTAAAAATAAATAACACCATACCTTTCACCAAACTACTTGGTACGGATAGGTTCAGGTTTAATAAAGAATCATGTGGCTGCAAAATATTTTCAGACCCACTGGGAATATCTGTTAACATAAAAAATATATCTCAGATTTTTAAGAAAGTAAAATACATAGGTATCTATTAATAGGATTATACTTCACTTTCTAGTATTGATGAAGAATCGACAGTTTTTTTGGAGATATCTGCAATTTAAAAATATATGTGATTTATACAAATAGTAGGTATAGTTTTTATAAATATGAATTCTAGTTTCCCACCAGGCCTTACAAGCCACACCAGAAAATTATGTAAATAACAGGCTATTGCAGAAATTCAACACGTTAAAAAAAAAGTATAAGTATCTCACATGTCTGGTATCTGAATAATTAATGAGTATGTGTCCTTCTTAATATCTCACAGACCAGTTAATAAATAAAGCAAAATTTTGCAAGTGATTATTTTTTCTTAAGGGCTTAATTTGCGTCAACAATCTCATCTTCTGCGTCAGTCAAGCTTTCTGCATCCGTTATGTCTTCATTGTCATTTTCAATACTTGGTATTGGCCTGTATGTTACAGTACTTGGTAAAAAGTCTCTTTCGGTAAATATCGTGTCATTTTACGGGAATATTCCGCATTTTTTATATGCGGCCGTGATGTTTAATTGAAGAAGCTTAAAGCTTCACCCACACACTGTGCGATTTCATATATAGTAAAGGATTTTCCTTGATTACGTAAAAGCCATGCATCGACGGCCACATTAAAATATTTTTGAAAAGGCCCGTTAAGGCCAACATACAATGGCTGTATATTTTACGGAAGTGTGCGGGTACAGAGTTAAAATCGTCACATCAGAAGACTTTACGAGTTCAATTGCCTCTATGGAGATATGGCTCTCGTGATTATCCATGATAAGCAGTGCCGGGTTGTCTTTAGAACAGAAATATGTTTAATAAGGTGTTTCATAACATCAACAAATAAAAAGCCATTCATCCACCCTGTCGGAATGGCGAAGCCAAGTGATCCCGGTGGAGATCCATGCAGCATGTGAGGCTTGTATTTTTTTCTGGGGAATACCAGAACTGGAAGTTAACTTATCATTCTAGGTTTTCTGTCAACTATGAATCTACAAGGTGCTGAAATAATAAAACAAGAAAGTTATTTGTTGCTTAATGTATTGAAAGCATTTTGCATATTATGACTCTACATAATTTACTTAGCAAGTGACTCTAGGTGGAACAAAGCTTTAAGTCCATAAGAATAAATACTCTTAAACATATTTTATTGTCTGTTTGTAAGTCTGGCATTCAATATATAAAATAAATATTAATTTAACATAGACATTATATATTGACTTGGCAAATAAATATTTGAGCTTATTGAAAATTTACCTTTAGAATATTAAGTAAATATTATAAGTAGATTATATTTCCACTTTAAACTATGTTTGTTTAGAACTGTTTTACGATAAAATGAACATGACAATTCGAATTTATAATTTATCTTACAAGATCTCAAGACAAGCGAAAACCCACAATTTATTAGTAATAAGTGCGAATCAAACGAAATATCAATAAAAAAAGATCCCGATTCACCATTTGTATGGGCTTATATAGCTGTCTTCAAAAAATAATTCACAACCGAAAGCAAATCATCCAAATTTGGTTCCCAGCTCCTTAAATTGTTCACTCTGCCTTGCAACCACATTTCCAACCTTATGTCATTATAGATAAAGCTCAATTGGTCTTAGCAGGGATCAAGAAAAAGTGTAACTGCACTTTTTCTTGATCCCTGCTTTTTAAAGTCGCCCCTGTCCCAAAAAAATGATTCCCTGAATTTTATTGTTCAACCTTATTACGTGTGAGATAAGGTTCAAATTCGCTTGCTCAGATTCTTCATAAAAAATCTTGCCTCACTCCACGCGACTCTCGTTCGGGCAATCGCGCGCGCGCTTTCTGACACCTCTAGAGATTAAATAGGTTTCTCTTACTTATTTCATCCCTGACTACACTTTATACAGCCTTCATAATTTTTCGAATGATTTACAGTCTGTCTAAAAAGAGTAGAAATTAATGATTTCGGAACTAACTTTCTTCTATTCCTGGCAACACTAAAAGAAACGTCAATTCTGTCATAACAGTATAAACAGTGTAAGTGTTTGTTACGTTTCAACAAAGTTTTCTAGGAATTTAGCCAAAAAAGAAAGTGAATTTGTTCATAATGAACAGGACAATACGAAGTGGAACTCGCGAAGTTATATACAGAGTGTTCTTGAGATGTTTAGCGGAGTTTCAAGCTGGCCAATTGCTCACGGGTTTAGACGATGTTTATAAGCGAACAGCGGATATGACCGGTTAGTTTTCAATTTGTATCTGTTATGAACGTAAATCCGATTAGTTTGTAAAAAAACTTTATTTTCCCATTTTAGAAAGAAAATATTTAAATTTTTATAAAATTTGGAGGTTATTAGATTACGACTACGTCTGACAGATGACTATATGCGATTGAAACAATTTTGATACTTTTTTCGATACTGACCCTAAGGCCCCGCGGTAGTGTGCCTGCCTACTGAGTCAGAAGTTGTGGGTTCGATAATACTTTAAATACCTGCCTTTTTTATTTACAGGTAAATCAGAAAGTACTGTTAGGAGAATTATTGAGGAAGGTGAACGAAATGATGGGAAGTTTAGCACGCCAGCTAAAAATAGAAAAGGACGCCCGAAGAAAGAGTTGGACGACTTTGATAAATGTGCAATCCGTCAAAAAGATCAATTCTTTTATAGTGTAAAAAAAGAAGTACCTACACTGTCCAAACTACTAGCCGTGGTAAAAGAAGACATTGGTTACAACTGTAGTCGAGCGCACTTACACAGAATTTTTAAAATCAATTGGTTTTTAAATATAAGAAATGTAACGAATATTGCCTTGAAAAGAGAAAAATATTTAAAGGTTATTATGGACAATCGTAACTTACCCGAAGAATTACAAAAAGAAATAATTTATCTGGATGAAAGTTACATTCACTCCTCTTACATTTCCACTTGAAGAAATGTTGGTAGTCAATTGATACTGAGGGAGTTGTTCAAGACATTTCTAAAGGAAAAAGATGGATTCTCATTAATGTGCCAAACTCTCTTCTCATTTTCAGTGGACAAAATAAACAAGAAGATTATCACTCGGAAATGAATAAAGCCAATTTTACAAAATGGGTAACAGATAAATTGATTCCCAACCTGCCCAACGCTTCCTTGATTGTGATGGACAACGCGCCCTATCATAGCGTTGTTAAAAATAAAGCTCCTACTTCATCCAGCAAAGTTGCGGACATCAAATTATGGCTGACAGAGAACAATATCAATTTTGACCCAACTTTGCGAAAACCAATGTTGTTGGATTTGGTGAAAAAGAATAAACGAGAACCGATTTTTGAAATCGACGAATTACTCGACCAGCACGGGCACACAGTGGTAAGGCTACCACATAACCAATGTGATCTGAATCCCATAGAACTAATATGGTCCCTGGCAAAAAGGAAAGTAGCGGCACATAATGTAGGGGCAAGAGATATCAAGGAATTAACCGAAGAAGCCTTTGCTTCCATCACTCCTTCCGATTGGAAGGCATGTTGCGAACACGTCAAAAAGATTGAAAGGGAATATTATGAACGAGGTAAAACATTTTTTGAGGATTTTTTAGCACTCACAATGCTATTTTATTTCACAGACAGATCAATGGACCGGCAATCCAGATTCAGAAAACGATGATTTTTTATCCAACTTGCCATCTACGTCACGTCAAGATTCTATTCAGGATATTATAGAAGAAAACATGTCTGGTGTTGAATATTTAGATTTTGATATGCTGGATGAAGAAGATTGAACTGAATAGAGATATATAATAGGAATCATAGAGTGATTAATAAACGCCATATGGATAAATAAAATGATATTAATAAACCTATTTATTTGATTTTATTGAAGGATACCACACTTTGGTCACTCATGACAAAATGTATGAAACAAACGCGTTCCAATAACCACGCACACAGCAATAAACTCATTCTTGTATGTATTTTAGTTAGTCTCGTGTATTTAGGTATGTCTTACTAGTCAAGAGATGTTATGTAATTAACATCCCCACTAATAATAGAAATAGAACGTGTAGGCAAAAAAGTTTTTGTTAACACTGAAAAGCAGCATGTACAGTGGGCAGAAGGTCGAGTTATACATTTAACGGACCAATTTATACTGGTTATATCTACATGGTTATACTGAATAGCCAGTATACATTGGTCCGCCAAAGTGGTAACTCGACCTGCTGCCCACTGTACCTGTTTACTTTTATGCAAAAATCTTGGGTTTTTATGAAGTTAGGTGACCTAGTTTCCTGAAACACTCATTACAAAAATAAGTAATAAATACCAAGTATCAAAAACGGTTACTCCACACTATAAAGTATTGCCATATAAACGACGGTGCTGCCCTCATTTTTTGTCTACTGTTTTTAGACAGACTGTAATTCACTGTTTTATCTTTCTGCATATAAAATACTACTTGTTATATATATTCTTTGATAACCAAAACCTATTAGCTGCTGAAATAGCTTAAATATTGCATGTTTTTAAGCTAATTATTTTATAAGTGTAAAATGAACTTAGCTATCTTTTTAAACGCATCTATTATACTCAACATTCATCTGTCATGCAGATCAACAATTTTTGCATTGTTTACATATTTTAAACCACAACATACATGTATTTATCAGGTAAAAACTACTCCTACTCCTTAAATCTGATATTCCCAAAGACCTAGATTAGTCTCAAATGTTCTCACGCATGTAAAACTCCAAAAACGTTAATATTTTGTTCTCAAAATCGTATGTATTAAATTCCCCACTTGTCCTTCAATTCTTACACGATATTTGCTTTCTTACAGGTGTTTCATCATTTCTGCATCATCTTACAACCTTCAAGTTAAAGCAACGAATCTTCAACTCCCTAGAAAGGATCATAATATTCCCCTACAGAGTGCTTACGTATTCAAAACTCCAACGGAATTTTGACCCACCAGATGACATCACTTTATGTGATCTTTACCTGATTTCTTAGTTGTTTCTTATAAAACTGTAAGTTATATATCTACTTTCTTTTCTATAACTATTGTTTTGCCAATATTGAACTCATGAGTGTTAATATTATAGTTATTATAAATTTGAAATTGATTCTAGAATTTGTCTTATTTTCATCCATAATTTAAAAAACTCTCCAAGATTAGTACATGAGAACATCCAGCCCCGTAATCTTTACGTATAAATATATGTATGTATAACACATATTTGTGAACCGACCAAAACCCTTAACATTTGTGAAGGTTTTCCGGTACACCTGACGTAGCGATGGTCCTGGTACATCCAGTTCTTTGGAAAATGACGTGTTCGCTTCTTTTTTGGCGGACATATTTATCAATTGCTCTACTTCCCGTGCAGCGTTGAACAAATCATCAAATGTTTTAATAGTACTTCTGGTCATTCTCTCACGTACACCTAGATTGAGTTGTACAAAGATCATATCTATTTGATGTTTTTCTACTGGGATCAGAGCTTCCAGTTAAACTATGAGAATCCTTTTGTGCGAAATAAAGGTTTCGGTAGCCTCATCCTTTCTATGGTCCACTTTAACAATGTGTTGAAACAATATTAATCCAGGCTTCTTAGGAGCAAAGGCGTGACGCAGCTTGTCTTTAAATCCAGCCCAGGTATTAACGTGTCCCTTCACACCCTGCCACCAAACTGCAGCTTATTTTTCCAATAGGAGGGGTAATCCAGCAATCGCATCTACATCTTGCATGATTTCTATCTTTTTAAATCATTTACTGCAGAAAGAAAAGCTTCCACAACCTCGCAGTTCTTTGTGCTGTCGTAGCGAGCAGAACAAGACGCGAGCGTCTGCGTTTCTCTTGGTGGTGATGAAATCGAGGACAGAAGTTTCTTGAACTGAGCCTCCGTAAGGTTCACCGTCGACATGTTTGGGCTGCAGACCGCGTAGTGTTCGAGATCCTGAGTTCGGGGCCACTGTTGGTCGCAACTGTAGTAAATCCAAACGCAAAAATCCATAAAAAGTACTTTATTGTACGTAACAAGTATGAGGACAGGTATATTCGGTGGGGCCGGCCTTCCACATTCCGTCCCAAGTAGGGCGCAAAGGTAGACGAGTCGGATCGTTAGCTTTATGTGGACCAAACACTGTTCCAAATACGAAGCAATTATGGACGCGCACAAGGCAGTCGATTGGAATTACAAAACAAGATCGACCCGGGGAAGGTTCAGAAAAATCTCACCACCGCGATGTAAAAATGTGCGCCGTCCGGTACAGCGACATCTGTTGATGTGTATTGGAAACTGAACCAATAACATTGATTGATGTGTTACTTGAATAGCTCTTCACATAAATAATATGACTGTAAATATGTATAAAGAAGATTTGTGGCTCTTATTTAAAATGTACCGATGTTATCTTGTGCAAAGAAAAAAATGGTTTACAAAATGAATTACTGCAATATGTAGAAACCAAAGGTTACTATAGATTGTTTACAGAAGGATCAAAGACTGATATTAGGGTAACATTAGCTTTCTAGGACCCACAAGTTAAGGTCACAAAATGTTTTATATTAGATGATAATTGTAGTATTTTCAGTGCTGAGTGTTATGCTATTTATGAGGCTTTAGTCTATATTGAGAATATTGATTTCTAAAATATTATTATTTTTTCAGACTCTCTTAGCGTATTGTCGACTTTAGAAAGTAGGTCATGTAGATATAATTTATGCTTTAGAGTATACTACATATTAGATGTAATATATAGATCAGTATGTAATGGTAAAAGGATAACAATGAAGTGGGTTCCTTCTCACTGTGGGATAACAGGCAACGAAGAGGCTGATAAAACCGCTGGAGGGCCTGTAGATGAAGATCACTCAGCAACTCTGAAAGTCCCATACACAGACTTTTACGCCCGAATGGCCTGTCGATAAGGAAACTTCGATTGGAAACCTGGAATAAGACGTCAGAAACTAAAGCTTTATGGTACGCTAGTCTCCAAGAGTGCGCCCGCCCAACCTAGGTGAAAAAAAAACACGTTGACTCTCGACAAAAGATCACTCAACTCGCCTTAGATTTGGCCATTGCAGGACTCCCACTCACCTTAAAATGCTCAGCTTTAAAAATAATGATAGATGTCCTTACTGCAATAAAGAGAAGGCTGATTTGGAGCACTTAATAATTAAATGCAACAGACTCAACATTGAAAAACTATTTCTTATCGCTGAAATGTTAGAAGAATGTGACAGTGACCGTCACTGACTGTCACTGTGACAGAAATACGAGTGTTTACGAAGTACCGTCCACTTTTCGAGATATCCTCTTGAATACAATATTTTACATACCCTTTTGTAAAAGTCAATTGGTGAAATTTGAGAGGAAGAAGTAAAATTGAAGAATTAAAAGAAAAAGAACTACCGGCTCATAAGGACTAGATTCCAGAGCCGTAAAAATCTATACAAAAGAAAAAAAGGTTGTAGCTATAGTATGTCGACGGGTTTCGGGCTAATTGTATTAAGCGACAATCTGAGCGATATAGACTTTTATACATATTTGGAATCAGCGAATTTATCTTCGTCATTTGCGCTGGGTTTGGTGTCGATCAGAGCACTTTTTTGTCGCTTAATACATCCGCATTTTTTAGCGTATTCTGGACTGCTAATGCACGAAGCGACACAAAATATTGACAAATTTCGGAACTGTGTACTTAAGCTCACTACTAATAGATTTTAGGGGATATTTAAGCGAAACTCAGAAATATTTGAAAAAGTTTATACGAATTTATTTTGTTAGCAATTTAACACTGCCGTTACACGTCCGACTATTTTGACGGTTGGCACTCGACTGGCCATACTGCCCCACCAGCCCCCAACAGCAGAGCCAACCGCCATCACAATATCAGCCCACTACCACAGGAATCAGTAAACTTACTTTTAAAATTATATTTAATCTTTATAATTTATACATAATAAATACTATAGAATACTACTTAAATTATTACATGGCTTCTATTCCATAATTAGTGGCTCTATCAACACCCATAATAATATATATTTTTCTTATAACATAATATTTATTGACCTTACTACATATTTTAAAACATTTTTATTTTATTTTTTTATTTTACTTCTTTACTTACAATATTATCTTAAATTATGTAAAGTATGTATTTATGTACGACTTTATATATATATCTTGCACAAATGAATCAAATTCTATTAATCACTTTCTTTACTGGAACTGTTACTACTCGAGTCACAATGACTATACGTTGTAATCCACGGTTATATACGGTCAGCGGCCTATATGTTACAATAAGCTTTTTGAGTTATTTTTGAGTCTGGTATGCTTGAGACTTCGTAACGATCATTTTCTAATATTTACGTAATTTTATAGGGACCTGTAAATTTTGGAATAAGTTTCTTACTTTTACCGTCATTACCACCGACTGGTTTTAGAAGTTTCACTAAACCTCCTTCCTTATTTACCCTAGCTTTTATTTTATGCCTAACTTGTTCCCGAATATCCTGAATTGATGTTCCTGACTGTCGTGTTTCACTTAAAATTTGAGCAAATAGATTTTCTCCCTGATTAGACATAGTAAAACCAAACAGTGCAACGGACGGAGCTTTTCCTATACCTTTATTAAGTGTATTATTCATTCCCCACTGTAATTTACCTAAAACCGTATCCCAATATTTTTCCCCCAATTTATCTGTATAAGCCGTTAAAGCGTCAAATACTGTACTGTTGTACCTCTTCACTTAGCCATTGACTCGTGGAGAGGCAACTGCATTATATATGATTTATTTTGGATCTGTCACAAAATCTCTTAAATTCTCTGGAAGTAAAGGAGGACCCTTGATCGGATATTAATGTATTTGGGTAACCAAAAATAGGAAAAATGTCTTCTAGTGAACGTATGTGAGAATAGACTTTAAATTCCTAAGGGGTTTTAATAAGCAGAATTTTGTAAACCCGTCAACCAGAACAAGTAAATATGAATTCCCTCGCGCACTCGTCACAAAAGGTCCCAGATGGTCTATGTGTACGGTATCGAATGGTTTGTCAACCTTATGTAACGAATGCAAAAGTCCCTCCTTGGGACCACTTGGTTCCTTACTATATGCACATTCTATACAGGACTGAACATATTTCTTTACAAAAAAAATCATTTTTGGAAACCAAAAGTCTTTGCTAATCTTATCTAATGTCTTTTCTACACTAAAATGTCCGATGTCATCGTGGTTTAATTTACATAGTTGAAACCTCGATGACTTTGGCACAACCCACTTTAAATCATCTCCAATTTTTCTAAATAGTTTATTATCTTGTAGGACGTAATTTCTTTTAATATCAATGCTCTCTTTGTCTTCTAAAATTTTTCGTATTCTTTGAACTTCTGCATCTGCTAACTGTTGACTTAAAAGCCAATCTTCTTGCGTTATTCTCAAAATATGAGGTGTAACATCTTGAGTTATTTGCGATTCATAAGGTTGAGGGTTTCGACTAAGCGCGTCCACATGAGACATCGTAGAACCAGGTCTGTACACAATATCAAAATTGTACTTTTGCATACCTATCCACCATCGAGCAATATGGGGCATCAGATTCCGCTTGGAAAATGTTGCCCTTAAGGCATTACAATCAGTCACCAGAGTAAACCTCACACCCAGCAAGTCAGTCACACATGGAATCGCTGTAGTGAAGCTATTACAGCCAACGTTTCAAGTTCGTATGCGTGATATTTTTCTTCGTATACTGTAGTCTTTCAACTAAAATATGCAATAGGCTTCAATAAACTTGAAACGTTGTCTTTCTGCATTAATATTCCTGCAATTCCATGTTAACTCGCATCAGTATGCAAGAATGTCTCATTTTTAGGATCATAAAAACGTTTAGTTGCCATAAAGGGTTTTCAACAAGACACATAGTTACTTAAGAACTCCGCACTAGGTCAAGCCTGTATCGCGGCAGTCCATACGACCATTACCAGTTACACATAGTTAGATACAATTTCAGTAAATAATGTAATTAAAATTAATATTAGAACTAATTAAATTTAAAGAGATCTGTCTGGACATAAGTCTAAAATATTAAATATATTAAGGTATAAATTTATATAGATAGGTATATAAGTGCGTATTATAAATATATATGAGTTTTGTATTTAGTATATAGTAGATTATTATAATGTAATGTATAGTTGTAGTTAAGTTATTATTTTTAGAATATGCTCAGTAGAATTGCAGTCACATGTTTTCAGACACTTTACAATCTTTAATAATGCAGTCTTTATTAACAGCGGAGTAGATGTATGGAAAGCTAAAATTTCTGAATCGTTGGGCAAATGTGGTGTTTACTTTAGGTGTTCTCACATGATAGATCCTTCTTTGCGATAGGGATATCTGTTCATCATGAGTTAGATTTTTAATAAGTTTATGTTGATCTAGGCTAGCCTTCAAAATATATAATTGACGTACTGTTAATACTTCTGCCTCCAGATATAACATTCTAGTCGGATACCTAAAGGGTTTTCTATAAATAACCTTTAAGACCGATCTTTGGGCCCTCTCTAGCAAGATCATGAAAGTTTTGCGGCACTGCCCCAAAGACCTATACAATACGTAAGCACCGATTGACATAGTGTTGTGTAAACAAGGCTTAGAATACTTTGATCGGCACAGTCACGTAAGAGTTTCATTACACCTATTAGTTTCCTAGTTCGACCGGACAAAACTCTTATATGCTGTTTGAAGGATAAATTCTCGTCTAATGTAATTCCTAAGTATTTCAGCGCATCAGATCGTTGGATAGAGCTGCAATCACAAATGTTAGGTGACTGACTCGGAGTGGAACAAGTGTGTACTTTTAGGCTTGTGCTTAGATCAGGTGGTGCAGATGGTTTTGTTTTGTGAAAGCACATAAACTTCGTCTTACTGGTGTTCAAAGTCAAAAGATTTTTGTTTAGCCATTCCGAAACCAAAACCATACTACTCTCAGCGCTATTAAAAACTTCTGTCCAGGAATCGCCTTGAAAAATGATTGCTGTATCATCAGCATAACAAATAACCTTAGTGTTACTATCGTTCTTTAGTATATTTGCAATATTATTTATGTAGAGAATAAAAAGAGTGGGGCCTAAAATACTGCCTTGTGGAACGCCAAATTTGATGTTTCAAAAGTCACTTAACCGACCATCCACTTTAACACATTTAGTTCTTTTTTCTTGGTAACTACGAAACCATTCTAATGCCACTCCTCTAATCCCGATCACTTCCAGTTTTTTTAAAAGTATTGTAGTGGAAACTGTGTCGAAGGCTTTGGCGAGGTCAAGAAAGATCCCCAGACAAGATTTACCTTTGTCTAAAGCATCCGACACAGTATCCAGTAATAGACCGACCGCATCTTCAGTACACTTTCCGGTTTGAAAACCAAATTGACTAGGGGATATAATATTATGTTTACCTAAGTATTTA
This sequence comes from Scrobipalpa costella, assembly GCA_949820665.1. Lineage (NCBI taxonomy): Eukaryota > Metazoa > Arthropoda > Insecta > Lepidoptera > Gelechiidae > Scrobipalpa > Scrobipalpa costella. The sequence continues at coordinate 12,557,691 of OX463309.1, forward strand.
ATGAGTCTTTTGTTTACAAATTTTTCGAGAACTTTGGAGAAGATGCTTAGCAGGGATATTGGTTTATAGTTAGTTGGGTTATCTTTTGCACCAGCTTTGTGTATAGGGACAACTACAGCTTGCTTCCAGCAATCAGGAAATATACCGGTAGAAAGGCTGGCGTTGAGAATGAAAGTAAAAGGTTCTGCTATTACTGGAAATATTATCTTAAGGAAAGAGCTGTTAATTCCGTCAATACCTGGAGCGCTATTTTTATTTAAAGAATGTATAACACGGTTTACTTCTTCGATATCTGTTGGAAGCATATAAAAGGAATCAGGGAAATCATCTGTGCCTGGTACAGAATTTATTAGGACTGCTTCTGTATAGCCCATATTTGATTTGATATTCTCAGCTAAATTCTCCCCTACACTCGCAAAGAAAGAATTACATTTATTTAGAGAATCCTTCTGATTTAATTCGAGCTTAGGCAATGAAGACGATGGTGTGTTTTTAGAGTCAAGGCAACATATTTCATTAATAGTAGTCCATAGTTTCTTAGGGTGTTTTTTTTTATTTTCGTAGAGCTGGGTGCTATCATAATTTGATTTAAGTTTTTTACGAATATTATTGTAAAAATTGAGAATGTTCGGTATAGAATATAATGGTGTCCAATCAGTTATTGATAATTCCTTCATCATTTTTACTTCATCAGTTATTGGTATATCTTTAATTAATCTTAATCTAGTTTTAGTTTTTGGTTGACTTGTATTTGTAACGATACCAGCAAGAACAAACTCGTGATCAGTGATTCTAGTTTTACTAACAATTCCAGTGGCTTCAACTGTAGCTGGTACGAATATGTGATCTAGGCAAGAACTATTTCGAGTAGAAACATTAATAACAGGCTTAAGGCCGAGTTCTGCTGTTAGACATAAATAATCTGTTAGTTGATTTTGATCGTCATCATCATTTGATATGATGTTAATATTTATATCACCTGCTAGAATGAGTTTAGTATTTTTTGAAACGGAAGTTACAGTAGATTTAGATTAGATTTATATAATCCCAAGAGTGGCCGTTGTATTAAGGCTTGTTTTAACTTAGTGAAAGCTGTTTCTTGTTCTGATTTCCATCGCCAGACACTTTGTTTTTTAGTCAGATCTGTTAGTGGTTTCGCAATTATAGCAAAGTTCTTGATGAACTTGCGAAAATAACTAACTAATCCTAATATAAACTATCGTATTTCGTGTACGTTACGCGGCGGATTTTAGCTTTCCCCGGTCTAACTCCACTCTCGCTTATTTCATATCCGAGATATTCAGATTTTCTTGAAAGAAATTGCATTTTTGAGGTTCAAAGTGAAACCTGCGCTTTGTAATAATTGTAAAGCCTTCTCTAACTTGTTCTTTGGAATACCGCGGGAGAATTGACCAATCCAAATGGCATCTTTTTGAATTGATACAATCCATCAGGTGTTATAAAGGCTGTGAGGTGTCTACACTCTGCACGTATGGGTATTTGATAATACCCGCTGGCTGAGTCAAGGCTAGTATAATATTTATTTCCATTTAGCACATCCAGCTGGTCATCAATCCTAGGCATAGGAAAATGGTCCTTTTTAGTTTTACGGTTTAGTACCCTAAAATCTACACATAATCGGTAACCTCCTGTTTTCTTTGTTACCAGTATAATTTGGCTTGCATAAGGAGAATTTGTATCCTCCGCTATATCGTTATCAATTAATTCTTTTACCATTTCACGTACCACTTCCCTTTCCATATAACTTAGTCGGTAAGGTATATACAACGGGTGTATTTACCTCTAGTTCTATATTCATTTCTGTTATATTAGTGCTACCAAGTTCTGATAAGTTTTGTGCAGAACAATTTCTGTATTTATTTATTAATGATATTACTGACTGAATCTGTTCTTTTGTAAGGTTAGGATTAATATTCATGTCACCTTCTGTGATAGGAGTAAGTTCACAAGGTTATTTTATTCTACCGCAAAAATGATTATTTTGATTTAAATCCATAGGATTCAGCACGTGCCAAAACAGTTACTTTAACTAGTGGTAAAGGTTTATCAGTGAGATTACAAACGGCAATTTTACAGCCTCCTTCGTGCAAACTGTAAACGCCCCCCAACACAGTATAATCATTATTATTTGGGTGGCGAACTCCTGTCTCTATCAAAACATCACCATTAAATTTTTCATTGTCTAAACAATCTACAAAATCTATTTTATTTACCATTGTGCTAGAAGCGATTCTCAAAACACGCTTTTCAGAATTAGCATCATTTTCTGTTAATATATTTGAAAATTCCATTGGGATATCACGTTTCATTAAATCTAATTTGACATTAGTTTTAACTACTAGAAATTCAGGTAGCTCTGTAAAATCTTGACGTACAAGCAACGGTTCTTCTATAAAAGAAGATTCAACTACATAAACATCAATTTTCGCTGAAACTTCTCCAAATGTCAAATCAATGCGTGTATATATTGCGTGTATATTTCCGGAACGTTATAACCTGGGCCTTTTCAAGGCGAGAGTGAACAGGCATTTTCTAGGCAATCATGCTCCATCATAGTCTACATCATCACTTACCATCACGTGAGATGGCGGACAAATGATTGCCTATCAAATATTAAAAAAATAAATATCCAAAAGGTATGCACCCTCCTTTTCCGAATCCCGTTACATTAGGTACTTCAGCGGTGAATTGCAATATATTGAGCGAGTGTTTTTTAACAAGATCTATACTGATGAGCGTGCAATCACTTCCAAAATCTACAAAGCAATTAGTTTTAATAGTTCTATTTATAATAGCTTTCTTGTGATATTTAGCATTTTTAGATTCGTTACTCTGTGTAAATAAAGTCTTTTTTTCTACTACATTATTGTTGTTATTTAATTTAAATTTATTTTTATTTCTGTAACAATCTTCTGATTTATGGCCCCCCCATCCGATTACAATTTTCGCATTTGATAACAGGTTTTGGACATTTATTTGATAGGTGGCCTTTTTCTTTACAATTGTAATAAAATAGTTCACCTGTGGCAGCATGGCACTGAGCACTGAGCGGTGTCCTCGTTTGTTACATTTGAAACAAACTATGTCATTGGAAGTGCTTGCACTGCCTCGTGGTCTAATTGCCTTAAAACTAGACTCTCTATCTCTACATAAATCTTTTAGAAATTTAAGCAAGTCTTCAGGATCGTTTAATCGCGCTGAAGACGCACCAGCTCTAATTGTTCTATCGTCTATTCCGTGTATCAAGCAGTCAACTGCTTTCTTGCCTTTAATTTCACAGGCATTTAGCAATACCATTTTGTCAAAATAGTACTCGTCAACTGACTCTCCTATCTTCATTCGCCGTTCCAACATCTCCGTTAACTAAGTTCCGTGATTAGTTTCAGAAGGAAACGCCCTAATTAATCTATGCTGCCATTCTACCCAAGTTAACATAATAGTTTGAAGGCCTTCGTACCACTTTTTAGCATGACCGTCTAATTTAGGTAAAGCGAAGTGTCTTGTCTGTTCGTCAGTCCATTTGTATATTTGAGCGCATTCATTTACCTTAGCTATCCATCCAAGATTCTATTCTTTGATTCTTTTGTGTAAATCAAAAACAGGCAAAATATTTTTGTCAAGTATCATACGAGTGTGGTTTTGTGTCAAATTTTGTATAAGAGTAGAAAGATCTGGTACACTTATCGACATATTCGGAGAATTCAATAATACACTATTCGATTGACTCACAAGTTGAGGCAGCGTATGCGCAGCCGCAGGTGTGGAGTTTCGTAACTCCGACAGCTTCTCTGTACGTGGAGCCGCAGATTCTGCCATCAATGGCGCGACACTCGGTGCAGACTGCTGCTGTGTCTCAGTATTTCTCTCTGCAGTTTGTACTGGTTGGCTCACCTGAAAAATGCAGCGCAGTGGGAGATCACTATTCCATAGTTTACATAAAATAATATTTAAGTTACAAAATTAATAAAGTCAAATTTTACACACACTACATTCATTTCAATGTATTATTTTATTTCAATATCGACAGTAGGGGAAATCGCATAAAATAGTAAACAATAAACAGACAAAGAGAAAAATAATACTAATAAAATAAAAACGATAAAGAATTAAGAGTAAAGACATGGAAAAACTTCATAATTATTATAAATACATATTTATATACATACATAAATACTTATCGTATATGATAGATACACTTATATAAAATTATTTAAGTTGCATTTGCAATCTAAATTACGATGTAATGAATCACCTATTCTTTAAATTATTTTATCACATCGTTTATAATGTTTTAAATAGTCGTCGCTATAGCAATATACCCACAAATCTATCTTAACTAACCCTCAAAACTTTGTCTGACGTGGCAGAAGGACCTTTGTTTAGGTTGTTTACGCTCTGCCTACCCCAATAAGGATAGAGGCGTAAATATATATATGTATGTAAGAATATTGAGATATTATAAAAAAAAGAACAAATACTGCAGGTAGATTCAAAAGTAGTAACACTACGACATGTACAAAAAGTTACGAGTTAAAAGTACCAAATAGTACTTTTTTATTATTATTCATACATATATATTTACGACACGATAATTTACCTGTGTAAAAACAACAAAATAATAACAAAAAACAACCACTTTCCTGTTTAGGTCTATCCACTTGTCGAGCTCGTAAAACCGGTGGTTTACCTGATGGGGTCCGTGTATAACACCGCTTGTCGTTTTCTGACACGTCGCTGGCGAGACCGCGAAGCCCTCTCAGTTTTTCTCCCGTGAAGCCGATATCTTGACCGGGAACGATCGTGGTCTGGAGAGTTATCACTGTCACCATAGCGGTACCGATAATTGCGCCTGGAACAGAACGGCTCCTGCTAGAACGATATTTACGCCTAGATCGGAAATAACCACCATCAGACGAGCTTTCACTGGTTAATCGACGACGGTTTTTCTTATTTCCTTTCGGCATTTTTCTTTTGCGCGCGCGTGTACCACTTCTGATAATAGATATCAGGGGATATTTAAGCGAAACTCAGAAATATTTTTAAAAGTTTATACGAATTTATTTTATTAGCAATTTAACAGTGCCGTTACACGTCCGACTATTTTGACGGTTGGCACTCGACTGGCCATACCAGCCCGCAACAGCAGAGCCAACCGCCATCACAATATCAGCCCACTACCACAGGAATCAGTAAACTTATTAAATTAACTTGTTAAATTATATTTAATCTTTATAATTTTTAATCTGGTTTGAAAATAATCTTATAAATAATAAATACTTTAGAGTACTACTTAACACTTCGTTAATCTTTGGACAGTATGCCATATAAGGAAGTGTTCACGTAGTGTAGCCCTTAGGGCTAGGCCACATTGGTGCGTTGCGTCGCGTCGCGTCGTCGCTGCGTCAACGCTGCGACGTTTTACAAATATTTTTTATGACATGCCCCACTGATGCGTTGCGTCGTCGCATGCGACGTTTCAACGGAGCGACGGACAAGAGACGAAGCGGGAGGCAGGGTGATGCGCTGCGCTGTCGGAGCACCGGTGCGACGACGGACAGTGTTCCACTGCTAGAGCGACGAACTAGACGTGCGTAGCGCAACGACATTTTTTATCTGAGAATGAGTGTAGACGATATTGATATAGATTTTCTCATCTCCCTGGTACAAGAACGACCGATCATTTGGGATAAAGGACATGAACATTACAGTGATAAATTTCGGAAAGCAAATGAATGGACAGCTGTTTTTAAAAATTTATTTAAAGATTACGATGAATTTGAGGATACAAAAAAGAACAAAATTGGTGAGTTATATGTTATATTTATTAATTTAATACTTATGTTAATTTATATCTTCTTCATCTGCCATGGTAAAGCCCCTAAGGGACTCATAAAATAATTAGCGAATTGATCTCTGATAAAATTTACAGCTAATGATTCTTCATTGATATTGGGTTGCAATTGTGGGAACATATTTATTGTCAATTTGTCTTGTTGCCTTAAACCATCGTGTCTTGTGACCAAATTGTGTAAAACACAACAAGCCTTCACAATATCAGTAGTAAAATTATACGCTGTATCGATTGGCCTATGTAAAATACGCCACTTATTTGCCATAATCCCAAATGCACATTCCACGTATCTACGAGCTCTGCTAAGGCGATAATTATAAACTCTTTTTTTCACATCGAGATTTTGGCCGCCGTATGGACGCATAACATGCTTATTTAAGCCAAAAGCTTCATCACCGACGAGTACATATGGGATGGGTGGCTCGTTACCATGTTCATCTAGAAGTGGTCGAGGATCAGGCAATGGTAGTTCATTTCTCATTAAAATCTTGTACAGTGTCGAATTTCTAAAAATGGTAGAATCACTTTCCTTTCCATATGCACCCACGTCTACATATATAAAATTATAATTGGAATCTACAACCGCCAGCAAAACGATTGAAAAATAATTTTTATAATTATAAAACATAGAGCCACTATTTGCAGGTTTTATTGTACGTATATGTTTTCCATCAATTGCTCCGAAGCAATGAGGAAAGTTAGCTTTGAGATCAAAATCTGATGCAATATTTTTTATTCTTTCTTCTGTGAAATCTTCTATGTACTGTGGTCGAAGATATTTCCATATAACTTGACAAACTGACGAAATAATTATAGAAATTGTTGACCTTCCACGTTTAAATTTGAAGTGCATGTCGTTCATCGAATTTCCGCTGCCCAAGTATCTAAAACAGAAACACAAAAAAAAAAATTACATACACATTTTTTTGCAGGTAATGAGGTTGTTAAAAAATGGAGAAGCGTGAAGGACAATTTTTTTCGATACGTAAAAATAGTAAAGGAGAACAGTACATCTGGATCAGGGGCAAATAAATTTAAGAAATATCATTATTACAATCAGTTGCTGTTTTTGCTGAAAGTTGCTCAAAATAAAACTGACAGTAGCCTTGACATGGAGCCTGAAGATATGCAACGAAAAGACAATACAACACCGACAACAGAAGTGCCATCGTTACCTCCAGGTCCTTCTCGCTACGTGCCTGCAAAACGCAAGACATCAAACCCAGCAATAGACGAATTCGAGGCACAAGCGTTAGAGGCGTTGCAAGAAAAAGAAAATCGCCACTTATCATTTTTTAAAGGAATCATGCCTTCTTTGAACGACTTTACGGAATTACAAACATTGACATTCCAGAGCAAAGTTATAAATATCATTACCGAAATGCGGTTCGGGGAACAGGCTCAATCAACAATATGGCAGTCACGCGGATATCAAACTGGATAACAGTATCAATTAACACCATTGCAGATACGCGGATACCAAACTGGACTACAGACCCAGTCACCATCGCCATCGGGGTATCAAACAACTGATTTGGAAACTACCTACTCATCAAACACTACAGTTCATAACTTCACTGATGATAGTCAAGAAGAAGAATATAATTTTGCAAATCTCTAATACCAATACTTAAATAAAACTGTGTTAAAATATAATAAATGAATAACAGATAAATATATTCTTTTACTTACCTCAATGTAATACCAATCATTTCAATTGGTTCTATGGGATTCCTGAAATTAATATACTGCTTCTTTAAATGTGGTCCTAAGATTTTCACCAAATACTTAAAGCAGGCCACACTCATTCTAAAAAAATTGAAAAATTCACGTTCATCCAACAACAACTCTCTATATTCCTGCATAAAAAACTGACCATCACTATTTCTTAATGCAATCAAGGGAGATATCCAGATTCTTCTTTTGTTTCTAAGTTAGCAACAAAAGCAACAAAAGAACACGTTTGTACCGATCCATTGCGAAGGCTGAACTGAAACGCTTCACTAGGATTGCAACGGCGTGCGTTGCCCTCTTACGTTGCGATGTCGTGCGTCGACGCAACGCAGGTGTGGCATAGATTGCGTTGATCAGTTGCGATGACGCAACGCAGCGCAACGCAACGCAGCAATGTGGCCTGGCTCTAAAGTGTAAAAGTAGCACAACTCATCTAAGTATTTCTCCGAGTTATAAAAGTTTTGTTTTTAAAACAAATTCAAATAATTCCGACCAGCGTATTTATCAGCGCCATTTATTTCGAAATAATGGAAGCCACTTTGCCCCGCCCACTCATCTGTAACATCTACTATGCTGCCATCTAACGTATAATAAGTCTGCTTATTTGATACGGTTTTAACTCAGATGGCAGAAAAATCAATAAAGAGAAGACTTAAATTTAATGCTGGCTGCTTGATGGCGTTACAAGTCAACAAATCTGGTTATGGTGCTTGTTTATGCTTGATGCTTTTGATCAAACTCGTGGTTTTGAACAGAATCTCCATACCTACCCAACCAATTTCGTGCTTTCACTGATAAATTACACTGATGAATTTCACTGATAATTACTACTCCAATCATCATCCCGTTGTCGTCTCCTGTGTTGGAAGCCTTTCATCGAAGATCAATAGACCTCAAGCGTGCATCTTCCTCTTAGCCAAGAGGCGGGAGGACCCAACGAGATTTTATTCTAGAAATGTAATTCTGAAAGTATTACTTCTTTTATTATTCACTAGCTTAACAGACATGATAATGATAAGGAATTTCACTGTTTTAACCTGAAGACTTACATGTGTTTTTTTTTTTTATTTATTTCTGTTTATACTTTTTTTTATTATTATTATTATAAATGTGCCTTTTTATAATTTTACATTATTGGTGAGAAAATGTCGCAATCAATAGTTCCAGTTACAAACTACAATATCCAAGCAGGCACAAGCCTATCCCAGGTTACTCAGTTTAAATGTGAGATATGTACTACAGGTTTACCACGCTATTTCCATTCGAAACATGGGCTCAATATACATATAGCCAAAGCACATAAACCTAAACCTTTTAGATCTACACCTACACCTAGCCCAATTATTACTACTCCGGCAATTAACCAACCCCAGCCTCAGCAGCCCACGCAATCGGTAGAATCCACACCAACTTCTAACTATAAACCATTTTGGCAGCAATTGAGCGAGTACAAAAATAATATACTTGTTATTAAACGCATACCTAGGGGGGCTCGACACACTGTAGCATCTGCATTGAAATCATGTATCAATAAGGTGGTTTCATCGAATTACAAAGCCAGCTGGGAGGATTTACTCAGCTTTCCGTATCGCATTCTACACGTAAATAAGAATGATAGTTCAAAGTTAAGCCTCACCCAAAAAGTTGAAAATAATTGTTCGATACCACTAAACACTTTGCACCATAGATATCCGTATCCTATCGTTTCGCAGCCGGGTAAACTGCGAAACATTTTCAAAAAAGTCGAAGAGAAGGTCAGTGACGGAGACTTAAAAGGCGTTAGTCAACTTCTGTTCTCTAGTGATATGATTGCTCCTAACAATGAAGAAAGCGTTCAATCTCTGCGTGAGAAACACCCAGCTCCTTCAACAACTACCCAATCTTCAGATTTTATGCAGACAAGTAACACACCACCTCGCGTGGCACCTGAAGACATTCTCGCGGCCATCGCATCATTTAAGAATGGTTCTTGTAGTGGAATGGATGGGCTTTCCCCCCAGCATTTAAAAGATTTAGTGTGCCAATCGGCGGGGGAGTCCGGCGCAGCTTTAACCACAACTTTAGCATCCCTTGCAAGCTTAATGTTGACAGGGACTGTAAACGAGGAGATAGTGGAAGTTCTTTACGGTGCTAACTTATGTGCATTAAAAAAGAAAGATGGTGGCATTAGACCCATCGCTATAGGTACCACGTTCAGGCGGTTGGTTTCTAAGGTGTCATGCAAGTACATAATGCAAACTCTATCAACCAAGTTTCAGCCGATTCAAGTTGGTTTGATGGCGATGGATGTGTGCTTTTGAAAGTGGATGTCAAAAATGCATTTAATTCTATCGATCGCACAACACTTCTGTCCCAAGTGAACGAAAACATACCGATTGTATACCCCTACCTCTGGCAATGTTACAGCAAGCCTTCCAAGCTCGTGTACAAAGAACATCTGTTACACTCTTCAGTAGGTTGCCACCAGGAGATCCATTGGGTCCGGCCATTTTCGGTCTAGGCATTCATCCTACTATTTCTTCCCTAAACTCAAAATTCAATATTTGGTATTTAGATGATGGAACGTTCGGAGGTCAGCCAGACACAGTTTTAGAAGACCCAAAAACACTAATCCATGGGTTTGCTCAAATTGGCTCAGAACTGAATTTCAGTAAGTGCGAACTATTCCTTCATCCTTCTATCACTCAGGACGCTCAGCGTGATATTTTATCAAGATTTAACGACGTTGCCCCGAATTTATAAATAGCTACACAAACCTCCATGCGATTACTGGGTGCTCCGATCCTTGATGATGGGATTCAAAGACAACTTCAGACGTTTACTGGAAATAAATCCCCATATGGCAATAACTATAATCAAGTTTTGTCTCTTTGTACCTCAATTCACCTACGTTTTGAGACGTTGCCATTTATGGAAATTTAAGAGTTTGCTGACTGAAATGGACGACCAAATCTCTGAGCTCCTTACCAAAATTTTGAATGGTAGACTCACTCCTGAAGCGTGGACCCAAGCGTCACTTCCGATACGGTTCGGTGGTATAGGAATTCGTAAAGTTTCTTCTGTGTCTCTGCCCGCTTTTCTGGCGTCTGCTAGTGGATGCTCCAAACTATTTGGGGATATAATTGGCCCATCTTCAAATCACCCACCTGTCCGAAGCTGTAAATGAGTGGAAGTCTATTTGCTCCTCTGATCTTCCCTCATCTCTTCACTCCCAGGGCATAGGATGAGCCAATTTGTAAAAAAGTACAAGCAGACTTACTACATTTATGCAATAACACAACAGACCGCGCTCGCCTTCTAGCGGCTTTTGAAAAAGTGTCTGGACTTTGGCTCAACGCTCTGCCTTCGGCAAATATTGGGACCCTTCTTGACAGCTGCACTCTGTCCCTGGTGATAGGTCTCCGCTTGGGTCTTCGTACCAATCAGCCACATGATTGCGGTTGCGGCACCAGGGTAAACGAACTTGGCCACCATGGTTTATCCTGCCAAAGAAGTGCCGGCCGCATACCCCGACATGCCGCCCTGAATGATGTAATTCGTCGGGCTCTTGTCTCAGCGAACGTACCGGCAAAGTTAGAGCCAAACGGTATCGTTCGATCTGACGGCAAGAGACCCGATGGCGTGACACTCATTCCCTGGCAGCGGGGAAGGAGTTTGGTATGGGACGTCACATGTGTGGACACGTTGGCCCCTTCACACATCCAGGCAACAAGTGCGAGAGCAGGTGCCGCAGCTATGAGTGCAGAGGCGCTTAAGGTGCGAAAGTATGAGCAGATTTCAGAAAACTACATTTTCTCACCAATTGGTTTCGAGACTCTAGGCACATGGGGGCCCGAAACTAAAAAGTTCATGGGGGAAGTTTCAGTGCGTCTCCACAAGACATCAGGTGACCGCAGAGCTGGCAGCTTCCTCGCTCAGCGTATTAGCCTAGCTATACAACGGGGGAATGCTGCCAGCATGTTGGGAACCATGTCTGGTGGAGACGCAGTGGGAGGCCTATTTAGTTTTTAATTTATTTTTAAGTGTGGGTTAAGTTGTGTATTTTGTATATAATTGTGTTGTATTTTATGAATAAAAGTTGATAAATATATTTTAAATTCTCCCATAATATGGGAAGGCAAAGAACTTAACACTTAAATTTATAATTATTTATTACTTGTGAATCATTGAAATTCTTTTTAATAGATCAGAAAATGAAACTACACAATATAATAAAATATACACTTCTAAATGTACTATTTATTGTAAAATATAATACAATTAATTACTCATATCTTACACTACCAAATACCAGACAGGCGTTTTAACTTTTTTTCCTGTAGCTACAATTTACATTCAAATCACGTTAAAGCATTAAGCCTGACTTTATAAATATATAGAAATGTCGCTTCATACAATTAGCCTCTTTGTTAAATTCTTAACCAGTGTCGCTTAATACAATTAGCTTTATCTTGTAAATATACAAGAATGTCGTTAAATACAGCCTTTTTGTCAAATTCGTTACCTGTGTCGATTCATACATTTAGCTCTGTACTTGAAATGTTAGATGTTGTAACTTCAACAAACTATCTTGCAGTAGATAATGATATCGACGGGTTCCGGGCTAATTGTACTAAGCGACACTCTGAGCGATATAGACTTTTATACCAGGCCACTCAGAAAGTATTGCGATAAATACATACATATATAATCACGCCTTTATCCCTAATGGGGTAGGCAGAGCGTAAACGACCCAAACAAAGGTCTTTCCGCCACGTCTGACAAAGTTTTGAGGGTTATTTAAGATAGATGTAAGTATATTGCTGTAGTGACAGGTTGTCAGCCCATCGCCTAAATTACAATATACTGAAACCCTCAGATCCCTTAGCTGGTTTTTACAGCATGCCCGGGAGGAAATGCAGCTGGCACATTCTATGTTTTTCTCTCGCTCCCAGGCCAGCATGGAAGAAATTGCGATTTTTTTTTTTTTTTTTTTTTTTTTTTTTTTTTTTTTTTTTTTATTGCGATAAATAGTTTTTATATATGGCAGACTGGCCGGTTAGAATCTTTTTTGAAAATATAATTACTTGTTAGTAAAAATATGTGTGTTCCATTTTCAAAATTTCCCTCCACATTTTTTGCGAGCCAATTCAAAGTATCGTGTCTTACTGAAAAAAGGATCTGCGCCGGGAACATTTTAGAGCTATGATTTTTTACGATTTCAAGTGTCGCCTGAAACCGGATGAATCGTTCGATAGACTTCAAATGGCATTTATGGATGAAAGCCCCTCCAAGGCAACCGTGTATCGTTGGTATAACGAATTTAGGCGCGGTCGACCAACCTTGGGGGATGAAGAAAGAAGCGGTCGCCCTTTGACGGCTATTACGGAAGAAAACGTGCTAGCAGTGAAAAATTAAATCCAAGATAATAGGCGAATTAGATATCAGGAGGTTCAGCACATATTAAAGATTGGATCGGGAAGCGTTCACGAGATTCTACAAGGGCATCTTCGCGTGAGGAGGATAGTATCGCGCTGGGTGCCGCACTACCTCACCGACGCTCAGAAGCAGGCCCGGGTGGAATGGTGCCGTGATATGCTGAACAAATTTGAAGCAGGCTCGTCTCGGCGTGTTTACGACATCGTAACAGGTGATGAGTCCTGGATTTATCAATACGATCCAGAAACCAAGCGCCAGTCGACAGTTTGGGTGTTTCAAAATGAACCAACGCCTACCAAAGTGAAGCGATCTCGAAGCGGGGGGAAGATTTTGATCGCCAGCTTTCATAATTTGACTGGCCACTTGGCCTCAATTCCCTTACGAGATCGAGAACGAGATGGTATACTACCAAATGTTTACCAGAAGTTTTTTCTGTTGTGAGCAACAAGCGACCAAACACAGGGCTCCGCGGACTACTGCTCCACCACGACAATGCGCCTGCACACACCGCGCTCAAAACGAGGGACTTCCTAGACAGCACACCAGTCAAACTCCTGGGTCACCCTCCTTACAGCCCTGATCTAGCACCGTGTGACTTCTTTTTATTTCCAAAAAAAAAAATAAGCTCAAGGGGATACAATTTTCGTCGCCGGAAGATGCGCTGGCTGCGTTCGAGCAGTCTGTAAACGAGGTGTCTACGGCGGACTGGAAAAAGTGTTTTGAAAACTGGTTCAGACGCATGAATCTTTGTATAGAGGCTGGTGGAGAGTACTTTGAAAAGATTTAATAAAAATATATGTACCTGTAGAACAATTTTTTTTAGTGTCGCAAAACTTTCTGAGTGTCCCACGTACATATTTGGAATCAGCGAATTTTTCTTCGTCATTTGCGCTGGGTTTGGTGACGATCAGAGCACTTTTTTGTCGCTTAATACATCCGCATTTTTTGGCGTATTCTGGACTGCTAATGTACGAAGCGACACAAAATATTGACAAATTTCGGAACTGTGTACTTAAGCTCACTACTAAATACCACACAGGCGTTTTAACTTTTTTTCTTGTAGCTACAATTTACAGGCAAAACACGTTAAAGCATTTAGCCTGACTTTATAAATATATAGAAATGTCGCTTCATACAATTAGCCTCTTTGTTAAATTCTTATCCAGTGTCGCTTATTTCAATTAGCTTTATCTTGTAAATATACAAGAATGTCGTTAAATACATGTAGCCTTATTGTCAAATTCATAACCTGTGTCGATTCATACATTTAGCTCTGTACATGAAATGTTAGATGTTGTAACTTCAACCAACTATTTTGCAGTAGATAATGATATGTTGGTCGCATAAACTATTTAGGATTTCAACAGTTTTCATTTAAAGATTATGGTTAAACCTATTTTTCTTATTTCATATTTGAATTGCAGTGTCGTTTCAGTTATAAAAAAAGTAAATTTCTAGTGTTTCAAACAGTTTACCTTAAACGGAATAAGAATAGCAGACACATTAATACGTAGTCGTCGGACGACGTACGTACGTGTTTTAGTGTTTTGTGGGAGCAGCGCAGAGCATTTGTCGTCAATTTTGGATTTTATGGTGAGTTTATTACATTTAGTTTTTAAATTTTTACGAAAAAAAATATTATTAAGTAACTGGGAGTCATTAAACTTTACTTGTACGATGATATTAATAATTATTATACTTACTGAAAAACTAAAACTCGGAAAGATCCGGAAGTCATTTTATTAAATAGATGTAAGTGATAGGTAAAAGTTAGTTTGGATTATAGAGTAAGTTTTCCGTCTGATTCCGGTTACGAAAAGAATTACCCCATTTCTTTTCTGCGGGAATCGTCTTCTTCTTCGAGTAGACGAACGGCTGACGTGGATGTGTAACGACCGCAATCTAAATAATCATAGGCAGCAACCGGGACTGATGGAATTACTTGCGTGCCCTCCGAAGCACGAAACCATCTTACTTACGGACAATCAGGTGATTCAGCCTGCAATACCGTAACCAAAATGAGAACAAATTAGCTAAGTGATAAATTTACAAATACTGAACAAGGGAACGTTTTTCTGATTTCGTATGGGACTCCTCGTCGTGGAAAGAGACTGGTGACGAATCTTCTAGCGAAAGTGAATTTGATAATCAAACGAAAAGACAGAAGAAAAATAAGAAAAAATCACAAGAGACAACAGTTGGTGAAGATGGTGTAAGAAAAAAGAGACAGAATAAAAAAATACTTAATGACCAAATGAAAAATTCTGGCCAGCAATATACAAAAACGATGGATCTATCGTTCAAGAAAAGAGAGTACATGAAAACCCTTGCGTTGGAAAAAAATGTGTCTTCAGTTTCTCCCCAAACATAGCAAAAACCATTCCGGGTTACAGTTTCATAAAAACACAAGTTAAAACTGTATATTTTCTGGAATAAAAGAGTATCATGCCGTTTCCATATGGGGTATTCAATACCTTTTGAAGGTCAAACGAGGTACAAATAATGGAACTATTCTTTTTTGGAAGTTGGCAAGTAGCAACATTCAAGAAGTCTACGCCAAACGTGATGGTCGTCAAATATAGCATGCAATGTGATGCAAAAGAAGAGTCCATACAAATTTATGCGAAACCTAAACAACTCAATGCAAAATATAAATCAAAGCTTCCTATCACAAAAGCAAAATATAATGACCTGAAAAAGCTAGTTGACACTGGCGCTATCCCAAGAATATTTCATTCAGAATATATCAACCTACCATCCAGCAATAATGGCAAAGATACACTGATCGATACCGATATCGATCGATAACTCTAAACCAGATGCAGGCCAAGCTTGAGAACCTCAGGCTGACGGCAGAGAATGTGGGATTGCGAATTAACTCAAAGAAAACGGTTGACATGCGAGTAATGTCGAGAAATGGCAAACCTCTGAAGCTAATCAATGCCCCTCTGGACACTGTCTCTAAGTTCACGTACTTAGGCAGCTGTATTACTAACGAAGGCGGCTCAAGTGAAGACATAGATGCCAGAATAAAAAAGGCGAATGGCGCTTTTGCTCAACTCAAGCCAGTCTGGACGTCAAATAAACTAACTCGTCGCATCAAACTTACATTCTTCGAGTCTATAGTGAAAAGTGTGCTCCTGTTTGGTTGCGAGACGTGGAGAGTGACGGCGGCACTGACGAACCAACTACAAGTGTTCGTCAACAAGTGTCTCAGGTCCATACTCCGCATCTTTTGGCCGACCACCATCAGGAATGAGGACTTGTGGGCCCGATGCCAGCAGACGCCCATCAAGCAAGAAATTGCTCAACGCAAATGGCGGTGGATAGGGCACACTCTGCGGCGTAGCGAGATGAATGCCGCCTCGATAGCTTTTGAGTGGCAGCCGAGCGGCAGAAGAAGACCTGGTCGACCCGTGCACACCTGGCGACGAACCATACAGAGCGAACTCAAGAAGATGGGATTGACGTGGGAGGAAGCCAAGAGGAAGGCACAAGATAGGGGAGAATGGAGAAAGCTCGTGAAGGCCCTTTGTACCAGTGGGGTACCCTGAGGACCACAACATACCGATATGGAAGACGAAACAGATCTGCCAAATTAAGCAATTTTCTTTATGTCTGATGGAAAAATAACAAATGTTTAAGTATAAAGAAGAAGAAAAATAAATTAGAAAGTAAGAAGAAAAGATTGGTTGATTTTAACTAAGATTTTATTTTTTATAATTTTGATTATTATTTTTTGTTACTATAGTAAACTATAATTTATTATTAGCATAGGAGATAAAAAATATTTTTGTTATTGAAGAGAAACTAGGGATAGTATCTACATAATAATAGACTTTTTTTTAACCATAGATGTTTTTGATTTTGATTACTGAGAAAGTAAGAAAAAAAATAGAAGAAAATAAGTAAAGAAATGAAAACCAATATTTTTTTGTAATTTAAGAGTTTTTTATTTGTTGTGAACAAAAATCTCTAAAAAGAAGTTCTTATTACACTTAAGTGTTAAAGTTGAGGAATGAAGAAGAATGAGAATAATTATTTCAGGTAATAAGACTGTAGGTTATGTAATAAACAGACTGTTCTTCTGATTCCTATACAATTGTGCTAAGAAGTTATGCGATTGTCATTTTAAATAAAAAACTTATGTTTGAACAATTTATAAGTGTGTTTTATTTCGCATTACATAATTATTAACAAGATAGGTAGATACACCCTATGTATGTAACTTTTAATTTATAAATGATTTAACCACCAATTTCTGAAAACTTCACGGCACGAGGGTCACTTCCATTCTCTCTTAACCGGCGTCCGATTTCCGCTACAATTTTTCTGGCATCGCTACCCCAAGATACGTTTTTTTAAAAAATCTAAAACCCAACAATAATTTAGAATCGAACTACGCAGTAAAAAAGATTTTTACATAGGACCAAGAGGTGAACCTCAAAGATTATATGCTTAATTGTTCAGACATATTTTAGTGCTTGACGCTTAAACACGGCGCAGTTGGCCTATGAAATGACCAAAATAAATAATGTCAAAGTTCCTCCTTCCTGGGAAAGCGAAAAAATGGCGGGCAGAGACTGGCTTCGCGGGTTCAGAAAGACATACAGAAATGTATCTGCGGAAACCAGAACCTTGCAGTTTAGCAAGGGCAACCGCTTTCAATAAAGAAAATGTGTCGCGAATTTTCAACAATCTCCAGAATGTTATGAGCCGCCACCCAGACTTTGCAAATGGTTATAGAGTTTACAACCTCGACGAAACGGCGACAACAGCGGTTCAACGCCCACAAAAGGTAATTGTGCACGTAAAGGACAAAGCATTTCAAAAGTAACAAGTGGCGAGCGTGGAGTAATGGTTACGACCTGCTGTACTGTGAATGCCTTAGGCAAAGCCATACTTCAAAAGTAAAAAAAGTCATAAAGTTAAATAAGCTGAGATTCTAGAACACTCAGTAGAAAGCTGTTTTGTTAATAATATTATGTAAGTTTATTCTAAACCCCTCTTAGCAGATACAACTATTATGTTGTTTGCTTTGCTAATACAAAGGTGCTTAATTGAATAGTATCTACCTAGGTGCAGTATTGAAAGCTTATCGTAGGAGCCAGCCCAATGTAAGGAGGTTGTTTGGCTACGCCTTTCTTCATTGTAGATAGGAAAACAGAGAGAGGTGAACAAAATAATTAAACCCTCTTTAAAGATAAAATAATAATAATAATAAAGAACTATAAGAACAACAACATTCAACACTTATAGAGAGCGGGAAAGGAGCTCTAGGCTATAGCGATAAATGAAAATGCACAAATTCTAGGTTTAGATAAATTCTGACAGACTTGGAACTGGCTATTTTACATATTCATATTTTATAACATATTATTTTATATGAAAAGAAAGCAAAACCAGTCATATCCCTTAATCCATCTTTCACTGTATCACCTTGTAGTATCTTATAACTATAAGTTTATTTATTTTTAAAATGTTTTATAACTTTATTTTGCGCTAGATAAAGTTAAAGTTATCTAAATTAGTATTGCAAAGTTGTCCTTTATCATAAGAGTGTAAAAAGATAGTTTATTACAGTTCTAAAATTCAAAACTTCAAAAATTCATATCTCCAAAACTGAGAATTTCTGCGGGCTTAAACGTTGTAAAGGTATTTACAATACTATAGAGAAACTATAAAAAATCATTCATCATTCTACGACGTCGTTCAATTTCTAATGAGAGAAATAAATTAACTAAAGGGATGATACACGCTTGATCATTTTCTAGTAGAAATATTCTTCTTGAAAAATATATCTTCTGAAACAAAATACATACAGTTATAATAGTTATTTTAATTACAATAAGAATGTATAGTTCAGTATTAAGCGAAATAATTTGTAAATAAGGTTATTTTTATGTCAAGCATTTGATTGCAATTAATTTCTTTATTCAATCTTGTTTTTGCCAGTAAATTAAATTCCAAAGACTATAGTTTAGAAAGATTAAATCTAATATGGTAACTTACCGGAGGACGGCTTCATGTAGGTAAATATTCCAAGTTTGTATTAGATACTATTAGTCAAAGCTAGATTACTCTTCATTTAGGTGTTTCTAATTAGATATATTAACCCCTTTGAATGAACTGGTTTGTATGACAGAAGAACATTCTTTGTAGGTCGCTCAGGGATATGCGTGAAAATGCGTAATTAGGTTATGGTTCTTACATTATTAGAGTATAATAAGTTGGGAGTTTGAAATTAGTAGTGATAAGATCGATTCCACCTTGCTTAGTACATTAATAGGTTATGTTTTCAAACAAAACGTTGTTAGTAACTTAGCATTATCAACTTTTGATACTAATACTGTCTTGCTGGGTTTCCTTGTACACTTCCACTGCTTAGGGGTGGGTTTGCGAGAGAACTATGCTTGTAATGCTCAAGGTTAAGATTTGTTGTTGCGTCAATTTTCCATTATGAAAATAAGACAACTGAATTAAAGCTTGGTTGAAATGATTATTTTATTTTATTTTTATTTAATAGGTATAGTAACAGATACCAGACCAAAGTGTACACTAAAATAATAAAAACTTAATCTGATACAAATCTGTTATCCAATTAAAACTATACACAGCTTTCACTTAAGAACATACAGAGATAAAACGTAAGTATTTTTTAAACATAAGTACAAAAAAGGGGACAAAATAACATAATTATTGTGAATAATTAAAACAAATTTAAAATTCTTATTAAATTGAACGTTTGAATGAAGGAAAAATTAGAATCAAAAATATTTACATGAGAACAAATATCATTATAATAATTGCACATTCTTATTAATGGATTATTTTTTGAAGTATTATTATTAGAGGATGGAACGGCAAATAGCTGAGGTGTGCGTATAGACCGAGTGGGAACCTTGATATTAACCTGCTGAAGAAGACGTTCACTAAACCGACCGTCTAACACTTTATGTAGTACCGATAAATCTAAAAACCGACTCCTTTGCTCCAAGCTGTTGAGATTAAAATGTTTAAGTCTGTCATTATAGGTGGTCAATTTACGCCTGAGACCAACTTTGATATGTTGCAGTCAACTGGTTAAATCTGCTGTTCAATTGAATGACTAGCGCGTTCATTGAATGACGGTATTCAATTGAATCGCTAAAGGACAACTCGTCAAGTCGTTGAATGTAACGTTCAACGTCTTGACTGAACGTCATTTAGCGAAGTCGTTGAATGGGATATAGCCGACTTTGTAGTGTTCGTTTAGGGTGACCATGAGTTCGCAACTTTAAAGTTAACTTTACTTTAAATAAAAATTAATGTATTATAAAATGTCTCGTTAAATAGGATCCGTACGACTTTGATAAAATTATTAGGGTGACTATAATTTCGCAAATAGGATCTTTACGACTTTGATAAAATTTATTAGGGTGACTATAATTTCGCAACTAGGATCTGTACGACTTTAATAAAATTTATTAGGGTGACTATAATTTCGCAAATTAAAAAGGCGAGGCCATGACATGACACATCTTATTTTGATTTTTATTGTAAATTAGGCCTTTAGATAGGCAATAGTGACTAATTATTTTTCAACTAATTCAAGAAATTCAAAGGATCAAATTTTGATATGGACAGAACAAAAGTTGTTTACTGTAGTTTTTGTCATATAGAGAAATGAAGGTTCAGATAAAAAAAACCTTTAACATTTAAAATCACAGAATCAGCTTCATTTATTAAAGGAATAGCGAAAAAAAAAACGTTACAAGTATAAAAACAACTTGCTACCATTTCAATAAAATCTTTTAACCTAAAGCTTATTAACTACTTGCGCGTAGTATTATTATCTATATAGCAACAATGCACTTTCTATTCCAGAATATAAAATTGCACGACAAACTTGCAGTCACTTATGTTTCTTATTATAAGTACAAAAATATAATAACAAAATTTGTGATATCCTAATTTAAACTTTATAAAAATCAATTCTTAAATGCTTTAGATGTTACATTATTATAAAATGCTAAGAAACTTTGGCAGTCCTTTACGTGTCTAATTATAAGTATAATAATAAAATTAAAAAATAAAGTCATCTTAATTCTAACTAAACAAAATTACTACAAAATTATGGAGGCTCTTTTTAATTTAGTTCTTATTTATTAACGCAGCTCAAACTGTTGTGGCATTTAGAACTGCAGAGCATATTTTTTTTAAAACAGGCACACCGTTTTGTGCGGCACTGTTTTTGTGCTGGTTTACTAATACATTTTTAAAAACCCTGGCCTCCAAATAAAGACTCCCGTGACACAGCTTCTCTTAAAGATATTGGTATATCTGGAATATCATCATTATAATCTTCAGATGAAAATTGCATTTCATGCGGTGCAAACCAATTTTTTATGACTCCTACTTTAGTTCCTACTCTGTATACTCCATTTCAAAAGTCAACAATTTTTCCTCTAATATTCTGGGTGTCCAAAGGACCACGGTCTACTTTAGGAACGCTTATAATCACCGTTTCTCCGATAATCAGTGGTGGTAGTTTCTTGTTCACTTTAACATAAGAAACAAAGAACCTTTGAACCATAACCTTCATTTTCCTCATCAGGTAATCCACAAATAGCATGCACGGTATTTTCACATGACCTGCACGTATGTGCCTCAGTACAAGCATTATGACATACAACACAAGTGGTGTTTGGCTCTTGGTTCTCTAACTCCTCAGTTTCAATATGGTCTCTGTTGTCGCCTGGTTGTTCTTCAACTTGTCAATTATTTTTATTAGTTGCAGATTCATCCTTTAACATTTTTGAACAACAGGGATCAGATTCAATTAGATCAGGAACTTCAATATTTCTACTTATATGTTCTTTATTTTTAATCTCTGAATTTACAGGCTTTATACCTGAATCCACAAGATTGTTTTCGCTACTGATTTCTTGCTGCGAGAGGTTTTGTAATTGTTCTTCTGTTTCAACACTACTAAGAATTGAAAAAGGTATAACCGAATCATTTAATCCAGCTTTGGGATTACAGCCAAATAAAGCTTTGTATGGAGATCTTCCAATAATGCGATGAAATGAAACGTTTTTTTTATATTGAACATGATGGCATCCAACAGACCAATTTGTCGAGTTGTTGTCATTCATCCACATGCGTAGCATATTTTCGACATCCTGGTTGCTTCTTTCTACACTGCCCTGTGTCTGAGGACGCCTAGGGCTCCCATGAACTATTTTACATTCAGGCCACATTGAAGTTAATTCTTCGATTATCTTTGCCGTGAATTCACGTCCGTTATCAGATTGCATGATGTAAGGTGCTCCAAAAATCATAAATATTTTCATTAATTCCATTGCTACCTCCTGTGCTCTTTTAGTTTTAAGCGGCCGAAGGCTGATGAATTTTATAGCATTGTCTTGATAATTTAATAACCACTTGTACTCGCCATCGGGACAAGACTGAAAGTCCATCAAATCAACCTGCCCTCGAATATTGAAATCCTGAGAAACAATTGGCTTTGTTACTATACCTTTTTTGGGTAAGGTCTTTTTCGTTTCACATGTAGGACAAAGAGCACGGAATATTTCTATTGCTTTTCTAGGTATATAATATCTTGAATTGATAGCATGTAACATTTTGTCGCGTCCACCATGACCGCATGCTTTATGAATGTCTTCCAAAGTGCCAAAATATTCGTTTCTAGGTATTATACGCACCGTCGGGTCATCAGGAGATTTCCTTTTAAATATCAAATAATCTTCGTTAGCTATAACCATAGTGTCGTACTTTGATATCCAGTAATAATCCATAGATGTCCTGGCTTGCTTAGAAATCATGGACACCCTAGCCTTTCGAACATTATTTATAACCTCTAAAATTCTTTCGGTAGTCCACGGTTTTCTTTGGGATCCTGAAACAGTAACACTAGAATAAATTGTTATTGTGTTCACGTCAACAAGAACATTAAGTTACAAAGCCCTAATTCTAAAGGTTATTTCTGTTGTATGTGTTTCTTTGTGCAATAAAGAATTTTGTATTGTATTGTATTGTAATTCTCACAAAAAAACTAATTGTTACTTGCAACAATCAACAACACTTACCTTGATTTTGTTGTTCGTAATCCGCCAGTTTCGCCTCAAATTTTTCTTTAAAAGTAGCCGGCGGCGGCGTATTATTAGGTAAATACATGCTGTCACACTATTTTATTCACAAATAACGCATTTTAAAGCTAATTTCACCGAGAAAATATCTAAACAGTGCTTTCCGTGCGAGCTGTTTGACGCCATTATTGTTTTGGTGACTACCAGCGCCGCAGTGGGAAGAAATTGAACTAATTTTTAATCACCTGACTGATTTTACGTCCGCGATGTTCAAAGAGCTATGTTTCAATCCGCGATCTAGTTGGACGTTGAGTGACGCTTGTTTTATCAACGTTCTGCCTAGTGATTCAATTGAATGCCGCCATTCAATGAACGCGGTAGTCATTCAATTGAACAGCAGATGTAACCAGTTGACTGCGACATATACATAGCATCCTAGCAAAACGTCTTTGTATCGCCTCAATACGATCAATGTGTACATTGTAAATAGGTGAGCGAATCGAACACCCATACTCGAGAATGCTTCTCACGAGAGACTTAAACAGTATCAACAATGAGTTAGGGTTTCTAAATGGTTTAGCAACCCGAATGATAAAATATAGCATACTATTTGCTTTACGACACATAGCGTCATAGTGAGGTCTAAATGAGAGAGCACTGTCGAACCCAACACCTAGATCCTTTAACACAGACACTCGCTTTACATCAATGCCTTGTATTTTGTAACTGAAATATAACGGGTTTTTGCTTTTGGTAAAAGATATTACCTGACATTTTTTTACGTTAAGTTTCATAAAATTTTCATCACACCACCTAACTAAGGTGGTTAACATCATCTTGAAGCAGCCGACAGTCGTTTTCATCAGATATTTCAATATAAATTTTTATATCGTCCGCATAAGCCAAAAATTCACACTTAAACTCGTTTAACAGATCATTCACAAATATAAGGAACAGAAGCGGACCCAAGCTTGATCCTTGAGGCACTCCTGAACTCGCCATAAACGGTACTGATTCGAAACCATTAACAACCACAATTTGGGTTCTATTAAGCAGATAGGATTTTAGCCAGCGATGCAAATTCCCATGAATGCCGTACTTATATTCTAGTTTACATGCCTTCCGCAATAATACTGAGTGGTTGACGAGGTCAAACGCTTTTGTAAAATCGGTGTAGATTACGTCAACTTGTCGTTTTCCATTGAATGAATTGCATAGGAAAGTGGTGTAATTTAACAGATTGGAATTGGTTGATTTACCGGGAACAAAACCATGCTGACAAGGATTTAACACGTGGCGAATATGGCTGAATATGTGTTCGTAGATGAAACTTTCGAATACTTTCGAAAACCAACTAAGAACACAGATGGGTCGGTAGTTAGAGATTACAGATTTATTACCAGACTTATGTATTGGTGTGATCTTTGTGATCTTCCATATAGAACGGAAAATTCCATCACTTATTGATTTGTTATAGATCAAAGTCAATGGTTTGGCCAATGAAGTAGCACATAACCGAATAAACAACGGAGGAATACCGTCAAATCCAGCGTTCTTCCCCAAATCTATATTTTTTAACTTGCGTAACACATCCTCTGTAGAGATGAATACATTAGTGATAGCATAATTAGACGAGCGAAATTTTGGAATATAAGCATCACCGGGACAAGGGTTGTATACGGAGGAAAAGTACTCGGAGAACAGGTTAACAACATCGTTACCAGAATTAACATTCTTGTTCTGGTAGTTCATACAACTGGGAATGTTATTGGTGACGCGTTTGTTCTTAGTATAACGCCAGAAGGCTTTGATGTTTAAAGTAAGATCTGCTTCGATATTTCTGATATAGTCTTTGAAACATTGGTCCATTAATGATTTTGCTCTAGAGCGTAATAAAGAAAATGTATCATAATCTCTAGGATTTCCGTGTAAGATTTTTTTTAATATTTTTTTTTTTTTTATAATAATATTTTTATTTTCTTTCCACAATAGTAGGTACTTATATTCTAGTTTACAAAATAATAGCGTGTCAAGTTTTTAATTATGGAAAGACAGGAGTCCCAAACTAGTTAGACCCTGTGCTATGATCCTCCTAGTAAGATGTAACGTCTATGGTATTTAAATTTAAGCTTTAATAGTTTTACCAATGGCTTTGAAAACCAAACTGGATAGCGTTTTTTGGTGACAGTAATTTTCGGAGTATATTTTTCGATAATGACGTATAATGTATTGTAGAAAAATTGTACAAATTCATCACACGACAAATGTGCCGCCTGTTCCTCCCAATCTACCTTTTCCAGTTCGCGCAAGCAACCTTCGTAATCTGTTTTACGAAAGCACAGCTTTTCAATCAACGTATTGTTGTCTAATGGAGTAGACAATGGCACATAGGTCAATTGAAAGGGTGGATGATTGTCATCCTCCTTGCTTAGTGGGTGAGCTTGAATTAGGGAAATATTATCACTGTCAGTTATAGCCAAGTCAAGTGTCCTGTCATTAACGTTTTTTAAATAATTTAATTGACGGATTGGAACTCTCTCAAATAGGTTATATACGGCATCGGATTTAATACTATAGTGATTTATTGGAAAGCTAGTGATGGGAGACCAGTTCATTAGGGGTAAATTAAAATCACCGACAATACATGTTAAGCAGTCTGAAGTGTTGCTTAAAATATTTTCACAATTTTGAAGAAATTGCAAATACATATCATTAGGCAAGTAACCCGGAAGTTACACTACTCCTAAGTTTATACATGTATGTTTAAATCGAATCTGCACCCAGAGATCCTCAACATACTCTGACTGCCATTCCTTTTTCACAGTAACATTCAAGTGCTTATCGTAGCTTATCAGCACACCTCCACCATCGTCCTTCTTAAAATGACTGAGAAACTTCGAGTCTCGGTCTCTGCGCACAACACAGTACCTATCATCGAAGAGCTCGGAGGACAATATATCTTCATTCAGCCACGTCTCGGTCAAACACATAATATCGTATGAGTTACACAGCACGTTGTCAAAAATTTCTATGGTTTTACTTTTAGTACCTCGCATGTTTTGATAAAATATTGAGAGAGGCATTTTTAGTGTCAGAAATCAAAAAACTTAATTAATTCATAGTAACAAAACTAACATAGCTAACTAGGTGTGACAGATTATTTTAATGAGTCCAAAATTTCAAAGTTCTTGACGAATATGTGAGGTGATTGATCATCCTTCCTGATGTAGACTCGACCATTTCTCACCCAAACGAATTTGTATTTAAGCTCAGTAGCTCTCGCTCTAGCCGCGGCATGCAGTTTCTTATTAGCCGGTGATACTCGTAGATGTTCCGCTGAGCATCCCTTTCCATTAAAAATATCATTATGAAATTTTGCACACCACATTTTTTAAACATGTTTAACAATATGAGAGGCTGGCCGAATCTGTAGCATGAGTTTGATTTTTTTCCATACTAGCTTGAACCACTCTAACACACCCGCACACTTACAAATACGCACACACCACTTCTAATATTTATAGTATAGCTTTTTTTAAGAGTAATAAATTAATAATAGTATTTATTATTTATTTATTTACAACTATTTTAGTTATTTATTTATAGTTATTATTTTGTAGGATAAATTTATGTAGGTATATAATTATATATACATTTATTACTATACGAACACCACTATAATAATATGCAACATCAATCTACTTATTAAAGCACGCACAAAATAACTAGCACATACGAGTATTCTTAAAAGCTCTAAGGGGCTGGTCTGAAAATCACCGCTAGGCATTATGCTTAGCATTATGCTGAGATTAGTACCCGTTGCCAAATACGCCAAACACTGTTTTATTTTTTACTTTTTGGCTAGATAATTTGTATGTAGTTTAAAAAAATAATCCATTTCTATTGTGTATTTTTCGCAATAAAGACTTTTTTACTTTTACTTTACTTTTAGTAAGTCATCATCATCTCCCTAGCCTTATCCCGTATCTCACAGGGTCGGCTACCTAATCTAGGGGATTGAACGAGGGTACTGGTTTTTACACAGAGCGACTGCCATCTGACGTCCGCAACCCAGAAGGGAAACCAGACCGAATCCTAGATTACTTTACTTTTAGTAAGTATTTAGTCCAATAAAGTGTAAATTCTAACAGTAAAAAATAAACAAAGTAAACAAACCTTATTTATAGGCGAAAAATCCAAGTTTCGTAGGTACTTTACCAGCTTTCGTGGAGGGTTTCCAAATTTATTATTAAAGGTTTGCTGGTATTACTACACCTTTAAATAAGGTGTTTTATCATGTTTTTATGTTGAACAACGTTGGGAAAAAAAAACGGCTAAGTTGACAGACGGTCGTAGGTTTTTAAATTATCCTTTTAGCGTAGGTTGCCGCTATGCAGCCCAGTTTAGGGAAACATTTAACTGTAGTTTAACGACGTGGTTCGTCGGGTCCATATGGGTTAATGGGTCGATGTGGGTTGATGGGGCAATGTGGGTTGTTAGGTTGACCACGTCGACCCATCGACCCAGGTCGACCCGACGACCCAGGTTGACCCCACAAACCACGTCGACCCATTCACTAACATCGACCCAACAGACCACGTCAACACATCGATCCACGTCGTCCGTCGACCAATCAACCCACGTAAACCCGACGACCCACGACGACCCAACCATGTCAGAGGTCTAAAACCCGAAATTTCCAACAACGAATTTCAGCATTTGTGTAGTTTAAATTATTACTAAGGTAATCAAATACCATGAAGGTATCAACTTTAGGTTATCGGATTGCTCTTGTTCAAAACTTATGCATTAAAACTAAAATAAATATTAAAAGACAAAACAATCCATATATCAAGTATAACAGATAAATATTGTTAAATACATACCTGTACCAATACCCACAACACAGGTCTGGTGGCGGTCACTGCTTATCTTGTTAATATCTTGAACCGTTTAAGTAAACAATTTTGTATTTGTGTTTCTTTCTTAATACGATATACGGCAGAGAGTTGCGCGCGCGCTGCGTTTGCTAACGGACGTGCTGTCGAATTCTGTGTCGATCTATTTCGAAAATTGTACAACTAAATTTGTGATTGGTCGAATAACCAAATTTTCAATTCCTGCTCACTCTTGAGGTGTTTAAGTTGCTAAACTCCTCCCTCCGGGCGGTACTAGAAAAGGATAAATATTATCTAGAAGTTACATCCAAGTAAAAGTTGTTTTGGATTGGGTCCTGTGCACCGGAGGGATTCGAACTCGCGCCCCGTGCTCGGCAGACTGCGTGTTTCCCACGACGCCATTTATCATCTGAGCGCCGCGCGCGATATAGCGCGTGCTACTCGACTGGACGGAGGGTCTATGCGTGCTACGCGCGTAGCGGTTTGCTACGTGGCCTACGCTCGGAACGTCGTACGTGAGTCATCGCATCGATTGCGCGGTGGTGGGTGCCGAGGTACTGCGCGCGGAGCGACTGATTGTTGGTGTAGGCATTTCTTTTAGTTTTATTAGAAGATTAAAATAATTAAGCGGTACGCCATGAAGTGCCAGGCGTGCAGTAATGCCATTGAGGACGTGAATTGCAAGCTGGTATTTACGACATGTAAAAAGATATACCACGTGGAATGTGTTGGCGTTACACTTACCCAATATAAAGCGAAGATCAATGAATATAAACGTGCATGGAAGTGTCCATCATGTTTGAACGTTAATATGAAGCGCCGTGGTGACAGTACTCCAGTGTGGCGACAAGGGGAAATTCACACCGACATGAACATGTCTTATGAAGATAGTGTTATTGTTGATCCAAAATCACCAACAAAAGTTCTAAACGCAAACGGTAGCGCATCATCTGCTCTTTCCTTGGAAAATATATCTATTCTACTGGAGGAGAAGTTAGACTCCAAGCTTAAAGATGCACGTGCTTCTATTGTTCTGGATTTGAAGGCAGAGTTTAATGCAACCATCGAGCTTCTAAAAAAGGATTTTACTACTACGACCGATTTTTTGTCCTCCCAAATCACTGATCTGAACAACTTATTCAAGTCCACTTCTGCTCGCTTGAACTCGCTCGAAGCTGAAAATGAATCTCTACGCTCCGAAATAAGCTGTCTTAAGCAACAACAGTCTTCTGTCGCTCAAACTAAGGACCTTATGGCCTCACTACAAAAACTTCAAGATGATTTTAACATCAAGGAGCAGCAATCTTTACTGAATGATGTGGATATATCCGGAATTCCTGAATTTCAAGGCGAATCAGTGATGCATGTTGTCTTGACAGCGGCAACTAAGCTGGGCTGCAATCGGCAAGAATCCGATGTCGTAAGCGCTACGAGAGTCGGTCCCAAACGGAGTGATGAGGACTCTAGTAAACCTCCCCGACCCCGACCAATTGTAGTTCGACTGGCGAGGCAGGTGTCTCGTGTGGACTTCATTAAGTGCTCTCGTACGCGTCGTGGAACCACCACTGAGGGTCTCGGTCTCCCTGATCACCAGCATAGAAAGTTTTATGTCAATGAGCGGCTTACTAAATTCAATAGAGAACTTTTTAATCTAGTTCGTGTGGCCGGCAAGGAAAACAACTGGAAGTTTGTTTGGACAAGCTACGAGTATGGTCGGATTTATGCTAAGAAATCTGAAAGCGACACTCTGCATATTTTTCGAAACAAAGAGAACTATAGTCGCACTTTTGAAACAAAATCAGACTCTCCTAACTAATGTGTTGTTTTGTTCCCTTTTAAGTATTTTTATTGATTTATTTTATATAAATAAGTGTCGTCATTTTGTTTTTTTTTACTGCCAGGGATATCGGACATGATTTTTGCTATTTTAATTTGCGTTTTCAATTGCCTATTACGGGGTTGCTTTCAATTACTTTTATTGAACTATTTAATTCGTATTTTATACATTCACTATTAATGAGCAATATTTTTCTTCATAATTATTATACATGCTATATAATTTTAATTCTATATATTTATGATTTTATAAATCGATTGTGTAATATATTTTATTTTATTAATGATGGTTAAAACAAGCTATCTAAAGTTAGGTCTTTATAACGCAGGCTCCATATGTAATAAAAATGATGAGTTTCAGGCTTTGATGTTGAGGGAAAAGCCGGATATTCTTGCTATTAATGAAACGTGGTTGAGTGTAGGCAATGATTTCTGCGCTCCCTCTGTACCTGGGTACCGCTTACGTCACTTATCCCGACCGCGAGGTCTTTTTAAATCTCGCGGTGGAGGGGTAGGTTTCTACTGCAGGCATGATTTGGTGTGTCGCGTACGTCCACATCCAATAACGCACGCTGAAGTTGAGCAAATGTGGATAAGTTTTTCAATTAACAAATCACGCTTTCTTGTCGGGACCGCCTACAGACCAGACTGGGTTAGTATAAATGCTTTCCTTGACTCGTTGACTGACTCGTTATCTACTTTCAATAATCATGATCTTGTAGTCCTCATGGGTGATTTCAATATTGATCTTCTGGTTGCACCTAATTATGAAACCGATGCTCTAAATCAATTTTTACGTTGTTTTAACTTAGTTAATCATATCAAACAGGCCACCCATTTTACGGACCACAGTGCTACTCTTATAGATGTAATTCTTACTGATGCAAATGTTTTGAACACGACGGTCAACCACATTCCGGAACTTGGCCATCATGCAAGCGTTTTTGCAGAGTTCAAAATTAAAAAGCCGAAAATGACATCGCAGGTAATTGTTCAGCGTCCTTTAAAATCAATTAATTTGGATCAGTTTGAGCTTGCTATAGGTTCACTTGATTGGTATTGTATATCTCGTCTCGATAATGTTAATGATATGTTAAATAAACTTCATGCTTTCATTTTGCACGTTTTCGATATTTTTGCACCCGAAAGACGCTTAACTATATCGGAGAAAATGCTGCCGTGGTTAACCAGTAATATTAGGTATTTAAGAAATTTACGAGATGAAGCTCACGCGAAATCTAAATCAACACGAAATGATTCTGATAAAGAGTATTATAAGTCTTTAAAACATTTAGTTGTAACTAATACTTTAGCCGAAAAAACAGCATATTTTAATGAAATGATTAATAATAACGTTAGTAACGGTAAAGTACTCTGGAAAAATCTTAAATCTACAGTTATTCCAGATTTCAAAAATTCTGTTGATTTGCCAGCGTATTTTGATAACCCTGATGACATTAATAGACATTTTCTTGACGTACCAGGTAATGATAGCACCGATATTTCCACTATGTCTTACTTTGAATTTCATAGGCACAGTGATGCAACATTTAAACTTAATCCTGTGCATGAGAATGTGGTGGCTAAGGCTATTCTCAAAGTCAAGTCAAATGCTCTCGGTCAAGATGGTATTTCGAGAGACATGTTTATTTTAACATTGCCGCAATCGCTCGATGCAATCACAGCTATTATTAATAAATCTATTGTCAGTGGAATTTTCCCCGATCAATGGAAACATGCAACAGTACGCCCACTACCTAAGAAATCCAATGTTACGGAACCTAGAGACCTGCGTCCAATCAGTATTCTACCTTTTCTGTCAAAAATAATAGAAAGAATAGTTTATGACCAGGTTTATAAATACTGTATTTCCACAAATGTCCTCCCTGAGCTCCAATCAGGATTTCGATCAAAACGCAGCAAAACGTCATCTCTTCATGATGTTATTGACAATCTCTTGCATCATCAAGACTCAGGGATGGTTTCAATTCTAGTATTGCTCGATTTTTCAAGGGCCTTTGATTCTATTAATTCGTCATTATTGATATCAAAATTGGCATACTATGGCTTTGAGACCACTACGCTAAAATGGTTTAGCAGCTACCTAAATGAGCGTTACCAAAGAGTTAAGATTCGTAAACCTGATGGTAAACATTTAACTTCTGATCCCCAACTGGTAAAACGAGGAGTACCGCAGGGTTCTATATTGGGTCCGTTACTTTTTATTATTTATAGTTCCGATATTACTGACTGTATAAAAAAATTTAAATATCACATCTATGCGGATGACTTGCAAGTATATCTCCCAATCGACCGTGATGATGTTAATGGAGCAGTTAATTCTCTCAATACAGATCTGGATAGAATTTCTGCTTGGAGTGATAAAAAATTGTCTTGTTTTGAACGCCACTAAGTCAAAATTTATGATGGTAGGGTCGAGAGGCCAAATCGAAATTTTAGAAGCTGCCCAACCCAACGTTTCCATTATGGGAACGTCTCTTGAACGTGTGTTTGAAGCACGAAATCTCGGTTTGAGTTTCGATTCACGGTTGAGATTTGAGAACCACGTAATTGAAGTGGCACGCAATTGTTTCTACAGGCTGAAGGTACTGTACCAAATTAGACCCTTTACTAGTACAGACATGAGAATTATGCTGTGCGAAACTCTTGTCCTATCAAAACTCAATTACTGTCTCACCGTGTACGGACCTTGCCTTTATAATAAAACTGAAAAAATTGTACAACGCGTTCAAAATGCATGTGCTCGTTATTGTTTTCCAATTCCTCCTCGTACCCATGTTACACCTTTTCTCAATAGCTCGAACCTACTAAAAATGCAACAACGTTTGACTCTGTATTACGCATGTCAACTGCACGACATTATTAAATTTCAGGAGCCACCCTATCTTTATAAAAAGCTCTTATGGCGTTATTCTGGGCACGCTCGATACAGGGTGAGGTCCAGTTCGGTCTTGATGCATGTGCCACGACATAGAACAGCTGCTTTTCGTGGAGGTTTCAGTTACCGTGCAAATAAATGTTGGAATGATATTCCACCCCCCATAAGGAATATTTCTTCAAAATTTGTTTTTAAGAAAAATTATAAAGAATATCTTCTTATTGACCAAAAAAAAACAGGTAACTGAAGTCTATAGTTTAGTTTTACATATATTTATATATGTTATATTATATTTAAGTAGTATATGTTTGTACAATATTTACCCCAATACCATATTTTATAATCATACTTTCTTTTTATCTACCCTTCATACTTCTATTAATACCATTACATACATTGCAATTTGTTAATTTATTATATTTATTTTAATATCGATCAATATATTAAAGACACGACACAGAATTTGTTAGCAACTTTTAATTTAAATTTAATATCTACTTTTTTTGCGTAACTTTGGTACTGACAGAATATCAGTGTTGCTTAGAGTTGTACTCGTTCTACTCTCTGCAACAAAATGCTGAGTCAGTCCCTTTTCCCTGGGCAGTGCAGTTTACATTATTCTAATGTTATATTTTACAGTGTGATGTTTTTTGTAAGCTTTTACTGTTTCCTGGGAATAAAATATATTCTATTCTATTCATATACGGATTTTTGGTTTTTCCGTAGGTATTTGATATTTTCCCGCAGTAAAAAGTTGCTTATGTGCTATTTCAGGGTATGAGCTATCCTAGTGCCGAATTTTATCAAAATCCCTTAACCCGATTCACCCTGAAAGAGTTACAAACACGCGCAAAAATACACAAAGACATTTATGCATTTAAATATAGCAGTGCGATTAATTTTACTGTTAGCTTTTAACTCTAGCATAAAACTTTAATTTTAACTCATTATCTACTGAACTTCAATGTATCTAAATTTTAAACAAAGTTTCATAGTTGAGAATGTATTTGATCAAGATAAATAAAATTATCCTACTACATTTTTTTGTATACTGTGTCGCCGGGGTTATGCGTGTTCACTGCCAGTCTGTCCGCGCGTAGTATTTCCCGCGCTGCTCGGACGCTGCAAAATAGCTACTCTCGTGCGGATAGCAAGCTTAACCATCAAGTATCAGCCAGGAAAACACATCAAGGTTGCGTAGGCACTCTCACGTCCTCTCTTTGAAGAAGCTGCCACCGATTGTGACATATGTGAAATAAATGTCGTGGAGATGCCAACAAGAAGTAGAAAAGAGATACGTGAAGAACAGTTGAATGATAAGAATATCTGTAAAATTGTTGAGAGCCTAGAAGAAACAAAGAATGCGGAAGATGTCACATACTGGAGCAACAAAGGTTATTTTATGAATAACGGAATGTTATATCAGCTTCATCAAGATGCAGAAGAAGATGATGCTCAGCTTGTAGTACCTGAAGATGAATGGGTAAATCTTTTGTCAGCATATCACGACGATCCACTCGCTGGACACTATGGAGCCGAAAATACATATCAGAAGATTGCTCAACGATATGTTTGGTATCCGAAATTTTATCGAAAACTACGTGCGAAATTGCATTGAATGCCAGCGCTATAAGCCTGCCAACCAGATACCTGCTGGTTTTCTCCAAACTACACCAATGAAACAGCGTTTTGAAGTAATAGCCTTCGACCTTTTCGGCCCGCTTCCAGAAACTTAAGATGGTTAAGTCTGGATATTTATCGTGGAAGATATTGCCTCACATTGGGTAGAGTTGTTGACTTTGCACCTAGTTGAAACGGTCCCTATGTGATTACGAAGCAGAATGGGCCTACTTCCTATCAGGTGGCAGCACCAGATTCGAACCAACAATCGTTTATGTTTAGGGGTCAATGCTCGCTGTATCCATGCTAAAATGCGTATTGTTTTTGTCACAGAACTTGTTACAGAACTGTGTTTCTCCAACAACTTTTCGATTATGTTTTCTTCTTTATTATTCTGTACGATGTTTGTTGACCAACTTGATTTTTTCTCTTCTTCAGTAGAAAATGTTTGTTGCTTGACCTTTTCTTTGTCAAATGTTCGTAACCAAGTCGGACCCTCAAACCACAAGGAATGCTCTTTCAAATGCGATGCATAAATACCTCGGCTAGCTGCGTCGTTCTCTGACGTATTTACGTATTAACGCCAGTCTGAACTGGGCATTATATCGGTCACTTTCTGGACCCTATAAGCGACAAAAGGCTTCCAGCGAGTGGGTTCGCCATGCAGCCAGCTCAGTACTATTTGTAAATCAGTTCAGCCGAAAGTTTCTACCTTAAATTGATTTAATGCTTGTTTGACTTTATACATCAACTTGGAAAGTAAATGTGCTCCATTTAGTTCCAATTTGGGTAATGTTAACATTTTCTTTATCGGCACGAGCTTCGTTTTTGCAGCGACCATCACAATGTTTTGTTGTTTTTTGATTCGAGCGTAAATAACGCAAGCGTATGCTTCCATTGAAGCGTTACATAAGCCATGTAGCTCTATGACGTCATTTTCTTTGCTTTGTAGCCATCAAGGTATTTCGATTTCATTTATTTTGCAGATTTCTGCGCGTAGCTTATTCCATTCGTTGATTATGTCATCTGATACTTTTTCGTCCCATTGCGTGTTTGTTTTCCATATTTTCTGAAATAATAATTTTAACTTTGTTACTACTTTGGTGCTAACCAGCCCAATGGGTTGAAAAGTCTTGATATTTCGGAAAGAAGGATGCATTTGGTGACCTTAGGAGTCTGCTTAGGTGGTTCATATTTTAATTAAAAATGTTGTTCGGCGTTCCAACATAAGCCTAATGTTTTTGATGTAAAAAGTTAAAGTTGAACCTGTAAGGAAATGTGCTGGTGACAAGTAAGACATGTTTTATTTATTATAATTATGTATTATTATAATTATGTTCTCTTATCTATTTACTCATATGTTTTTTTTTTCCAGGTCTTATTATTATTATTATTTTAATTGTCTCGAATAGATTTGCGCACTCACACTACTAAAGGTGCTAACAGAATAACAGCGCTGCGGTGCGTTCTGCACCACAGCATATGCTGAGTTAGGGCCTATTTAGGGGTGCTGTACACTTGCGATAACTTGTAACTACTCAGGTTTTTTTTTATAGTTGTTGTCTTTTTTTTTTTACTTTTCATGTTATTGTATTGTGCTGAACCCTTAATAAACGGTTTCTATTCTATTCTATTTCATTTCATTTATTTATAAATTACACATTCAAGTACACAGTCATAACAGGTTTGCACCTAATTAACTATGCTTAACACTAAAATAAATTACCTAAGTACAAACTTTAAATTTTACAGTCAATATTAACAGTTAGATATTTTTAAATCGATTATGTCAAACTTATAAAACAATTGTCAGATATATGAATTAGAATATGGTCACTCTTTCGAAGATTATCACAATTAGAATAATACAATATTATATAATGACTAGCTGACCCGGCGAACTTTGTTCCGCCCTAGACGCCATAAATGAGCAGATTTTTGATTTTATTAAGTTAATTGTTTTATTGATTCATTTTTATATATATAAATTGTTTATCAATAAAATAAGATTGACAGAAGAATCCGTTTTAAACGTCATTTATTTTCATCCTCTTTGACTTTTTTTTTTCATCCTCTTTGACTATATTTGCAGCACGCATTCAGTCAATTCTATGTCAAATGTCTTAAGGTTACATTAAAAAAGTTTAATAATTTTATATGGTGGTTAAGTAATTTAAAATTTTCTAATTTTCCGCTCAATTCCCTTATTTTTTCATAAGAACCTCCTGATAATAACGAACAGAACAAAAAAAGAATTAGCGAAATCGGTCCAGCCGTTTAGGCGTAATGCCGTGACCAAGGGAAATAGGGATTCATTTATATATATATATAGATAGATTCATTTATATATATATAGATAATTTACATTCACAATAAATAGGTATATTTCATGTCAAGTTTAGTACTACTCATTAGAAAAAATAAAAATGTTCAACCATTATTCTTGCATAGATACATTAATGTCGCTTCTGTGAATTTAGTCAACAATTAAATAAATCTATGTCCTTCGATATCTCATTTAAAATCCGCAACGCTGTGACTACTGGCGAGTGTTTAAGGATTAGTTCTGCACTTTGGAAGAGCGAACAAATTATATCCCGTGGGCCTCGCCGCAGTCGAGGGTTTGGTACCTGTACTCCTATATATTCTAGTATTTGAGGATTGTTAAGTGTTCCTCTAAACACCTTAAACACGCAAGTTGCCAGTGCCAACTTCCTTTTGACTTCCAATTTGTCATACCCTATCATTCCTAACACAAACAAAGTTGGATACATGAGCGGATAAAACGAGTATACGCCATATTGTCTAAGATACATATACCTAAGGACTTTATTTTGATTTTTTTCAATCATGGAACAATACTTAGTCTCATGCGGATTCCATACGAGGCTACTAAATTCTAAACGACTTCGGACCAACGAATTGTATAATGTGGTTATAGTACCCGTATCCGTAAACTCTTTAGATTGTCTTAAAACAAAACCCAAGTTTTGAAATGCCTTTTTGCATATATTTATGATTCCGTCACCTGAACCCCCAAATCTTTTATCTTTTCCGTCCTAACAATACTTTGCCCACTAATTCTATATTCATATTCTCGACGATTGGCAGTAGCTCGAGAATATGAAACCTACATATTGGGGAATACCACAAAATGTAATGTGGTTTTTTTAATAAAAAAGAAGATTATTTTCACTACCCCATTGCACCACACGATCTATATCACTTTGTAAGCGTACACAATCGTCTTCATCTCTTATAGTCATGCAAAGCTTTAAATCATCGGCAAACAACAAGCATCGGGCATCAAGAACTACCTTAGGTAAATCATTGACCATAATTATAAATTCTAATGGCCCGAGGTTGCTCCATTGACTAACTCCAGATGGTGTAGCATACTCATTGGATTTGTACCCTATATAATATTCTACATACTGTTTCCTGTCCTTTAAATAACTTGCCAAAAAACTAAGTAAAGAAGGAGTACATCCAACTTCCGCAAGCTTTAACAACAAAATATCATGATTTACCAAATCAAAAGCCTTCTTAAAATCAAAATAGGCCACATCTAATTGGCCTCCACTCCTTTCATCCAGTGCCTCGGCTGCGTGCTGCGCAAAGCACATCAGGTTTGATTGCGTCCCACGACCCGGACGAAAACCATGTTGTGCATTAGCCAAACTAGCCTACACTTGCGAAAAAATAGACGTACATACTATAGTTTCTAGAACTTTAGCAAATGTAGAGAGAACGGCAACCGGACGATAACTACACGCATCTGTACTCGATCCGCTCTTTGGCACTGGAACAACACGTGTTACTTTCCATTTTTCTGGATATTTTGCATTAGCCAATATCAAGTTAAACACGTGCTGTAGTGGACCAGCTAAGACGGATAAACAGTCTTTTACTAGATATGGCGGAATTCCGTCAGGACCCGCCGAAGTCTTTGGTTTTAGATGCTTCAAAGCCAGTTTCACTTCCTCTAAGGTAACCTGTGAGAGGTGGATGTGGTTAGCTGATGCTAAACTCATCGCTGCTGCTTCAGCAGCATTTAAACGAGAGGGGGTATTGTTGTATACAGATCCAACATAGAAACCAGGTACATTAACAATGGATAGAACTTCTTACATAGGTAGGATCACTGGATCTTGTCATTTCAGACGTATACATTTACAATAATAACTTAACTAATAGATTTAATGTAAACTAGACATGCACATATTAGTATTGAATTAAAGTGTAAATTTATTATTATCATTATGAAAATCATCTATAGTATAGTAATATTTATCAATGAGGAACGTCTTCAGTTTCAATTTAAATTCATCTAACTTCATATAATTTACAATATAGGCAGTTTATTTAAAATTTTTGGTGCTATGCAAAAGATACTAGAATGTTTAAGTGTGGTTGTGGAACTCTCGAGACACACATGATTGCCATAGCGTAGGCTTCTTGTCTGAGTTTCAGCTTTAGTTGTAAACAAACAGTTGAGGATTAGATTTTACAAAGACAGCTGTCTCATATATGTAGAGAGATGGCAGTGTAAGCAGTTTATGATTTTTAAAATAGGGCCTACAACTGTCAATCCTTTTTAACCTGAACAGGGCCCTTAAGCAACGTTTTTGTGCTATGAATACAGCTTGTTTGTTACAGCTGTTGTCCCAAAACATAAGACCAAAGCGAAGAATTGACTCTACCAACCCATGTTAGGCAGTTAAAAGCGCATCAATACTTGTTATTTTTGACAGATGGTATAGAGCATAGGCCTGTTTATTTATTCTAGTGGTGACAACTTCTGCATGCTCTTTCCATTTAAGGTTATTATCTATAGCAACACCAAGGAACTTAGTTATTTTAGCTTCTTCAATGTTTTGTGTGTTGTACTTTACGTCTAAACCTGTTTGTTGGCAACTGGCTGCAGCGAAACCTCTTTTTACCATTAAATTGTATTTTTTATTAAAAATGTATCTTTGAAAGGTGCTGTCAGTACACAAATTGTTGAACAAAAACCAAGTCGTATTTCTCTTTATAAATCCCAATTACAGTCCCAATACTCGCTATCTTTAACATTTTCGTCCTTCGAATCCTTAAATAATGGTTTTAACGAGAAGTACGGCGGAAAACAACCGTGTACTGGCCGCCGCCGAATCAGCCGACCCTCGGGAATCGGTAAGCGTCTCGGGCCCACCGGGGCAAGCCCCTAATCATACAGGCTCCGGCGGCGCTTCCGCACCACATCCCGGTGCTGATTCTGCGGCGGCAGGGACCTCTGGTCCCCCTGACCCATTGAACGTACCACCGCGGTCGGAGTTTGCTCCGCACTCTCCCCGTGGCGATGCTTCTTTGCAAGCACTGCCACGACCGGAGCAACCTCCTCGCCCCCCTCGCGATGGTACGTCCAACGGATCGCACTCCCACGTGAATCGTTCAATGCTTACGTGCTCAGGCGCTTCTGGCCGTCGATCAAACGGCACAGCGGTCTCCGCCGCGACTTTACAAGCTCGCAAGCTTGCTTTGGAGGCGGAATTCCAGCGGAAACAGCTGGAACGAGAGCGCGTTCTAGCGGAGCAGGCACGAGTGGTGGAGGAGAAAGAGCTGCTCGCGGGACTAGCAGCCATCGAAGCAGGCGGCTCAGCTAGATCCCTCCACCGCCCCCGTAGCAATTGTAGCAAGTCTCTCGCCGACACCCAAGAGTGGGTCGAGGACTGCGCCGCGAGACACGCGCAACAACTCCAGAATGATCAGAATGTAGACCATGCGATGTGGGTCGAGGATCCCGCCACAAGGCACGCGCTTCGAGCGCAGAACGCTCCGAACGTAGATCATGCGTGCCCTCTGGATCATCCTTCATTAGCTACGGCTTTGCACGCATTAGCCATGACCCACCGCAGCGGCAGATGTATAGAGCTGCCGCCATTTAGCGGAAAACCAAACGAATGGTTGATTTTTAAACGTACTTACGACGATACTAAACCATCTTATTCCCCCCTAGAGAACTTGGCCCGGCTACGCAACGCGATACGTGGTGAAGCTCGTGAAACGCTTTCCTCATACCTCTTCTCTGCAGAGTCGCCGGACGAGTTGGTCACTGCTCTCGAACTCCATTTCGCGCGTCCGGAACTCATCGTGCAGCAGGAGGTCGCCACGTTGCGAAGTCTGCCTAAGTTAAGTAACGACTCGAAAGATTTAAATAAATTCTCATGCAAAATTCGCAATAGTGTCGCGACTATAAAATCGCTCAAACAAAGGCAATATTTGGACTCTCCCGAATTGTTTTCAAGCGTTCTCTCTAAACTTAGCGCCTTACTCAAACCTCGCTGGTGCGACTACGCTAAAGAGCGCCACCAATCTATTAGTGACCAAAATATTTCAAAGCTAGAGCTTCTCGCACAGTTCTTATTGAGTGAAGCGGATGCACAAATCAAGTTTTGCTCGGAATCGGAAGCTGTGCCGCCCGCCCCGCCATCTCACCCACGGCAGCACGCGTTAGCGCACGGGTTCGTTAGACCACCAATAATAGTTAGGCGCGACACTGTGCATCTATCAACTGAGCATAGCCCGGCATGCATTTACTGTAAAGATAGCCATAACATAAAATCTTGTGGGCAGTTCAAAGCACTCTCGGTAGATGACAGATGGCGCTGGCTCCGTGAAGCGAAGTATTGTTACAGATGCTTGAAAAATAAACCCCACCAATGGAGCACGTGTTCTGGACGCGGCGCCTGTGGAATTCAGGGCTGCCGCGGTCGCCACCATTCACTCCTTCACGGACTCACGCGCCCGCAACCAATAGCACGTGAAGTCACGCTCAACACGGACTCCACCGGTGTTCTTGAGTCAACAGCCGACAGAGAATCCTTGTCGACAGATAGCGCCTCTCACGGCGA
Source organism: Scrobipalpa costella (assembly GCA_949820665.1). Classification (NCBI taxonomy): domain Eukaryota; kingdom Metazoa; phylum Arthropoda; class Insecta; order Lepidoptera; family Gelechiidae; genus Scrobipalpa; species Scrobipalpa costella. The sequence goes on from OX463309.1 coordinate 12,598,952, forward strand.
CACTATTAATGTCGCAGCCGCCACTGATTCTTCCAATAAAAACATTTCAGACCAATCGGCGAGCGAACGTGTACTGCTTAAAGTGGTGCCGGTGGTGGTGTCCGGTCCGGCGGGTGAATACGAGACGTACGCGCTGCTCGACGACGGCAGCACGGCATCGTTGATCGACGACGCCGTCGCCTCGCGTATCGGCGCTACCGGCCCAGAGCAGTCTTTGTCGATAAAAGGTATTGGCGGCATGTCCACAAACACACGCGTAAAAATCGTAAACTTTTACATAAAAGGCCGTAATCTAAAAGAACGTTATCTTATTAAAGAAGCTAAGTCCATGAAGTCACTAGATTTATCTCCTCAAACAATTTATGAGAGTGATTTGAGGGACCTCCCTCACTTGAATGGCTTAGTGAGTCAGTTAACTCACGTCAATGTGACACCCACGGTTCTCATAGGCGCGAAAAACTGGTACGTGTCAAGGAGTAGAGAATGTCGTGAAGGTACAAAATCTCAACCCGTAGCGTCGCGAAGTTTGTTGGGCTGGTGTTTGCACGGCGGTATGTCAAGTCGATGTAAACCCGTAGAATTTATTAATCATGCGAATTGTCGGGGCTTCGATTCCCCGCATGCAAATGAAGATTTAACATCAATTATTAAAGAGCAATATAAGCTAGACGTGTTAGGAATAACCGCACGTGAACCGCATTTGTCGAAAGAAGAAGAGAGAGTTCTGGAAATTCTCGAGTCGACGACGCGACGGCTCCCTTCAGGCCGCTTCGAAGTGGGACTCCCGTGGCGCGATATCGATAAAACGTCGCTCCCTGATAGCTACCCTCAAGCCTTAACCAGATTCTTGTCATTGGAGAAACAGATGGCAAAAAACCCCAAGTTCGCGACTGCTTATAAAGATTTTATTAACGGCATCATAAATAAAGGGTACGCGGAAGAATGCGCTCCTGAGACTTACCATCGGTTTGGCGACATGAAAAATGGTTTTAAGTGGTACCTCCCACACTTCGGTGTTTATCATCCACAGAAAAATAAGTTGCGCGGGGTTCACGACTCTGCCGCGGCAACGGATGGAGTCAGCCTTAATAGTTTACTCCTCGTGGGACCCGACCTTCTCTGCTCCCTCTTAGGGATCCTCTATCGGTTTCGGGAGGGGCAGGTCGCACTCACTGCTGACATAAGGGAGATGTTTCCGCAAATTAAAATTCGCGAGGAAGATCAAGACGCGCAGCGTTTTCTATGGCGCGACAACAGTACCGCCGTCATAAAGGAGTACCGCATGTCTTCAATGACCTTTGGAGCCGCTACGAGCCCCTGCACCGCTCTGTTTGTTAAAAATAAAAATGCCGAGGAGCATCGTCACCTGTATCCAGACGCGGTTCACGCGATCGTTCACGAGCATTACATGGACGATTATATCGGGAGCGTCTCTAACGTCTCAGATGCCGCTCGAATAGCCTCAGAGATCGTCACCGTTCACAAGGCTTGCTGCTTCGAGATGAGAGCTTGGATTTCCAATGATCAGAAAGCGCTTTCGCAAGTTCCAAAGGAACTGTGGGCTGAACCTGAAGCCGACGTTGACCTTCCACCAAACAAGGACGTAAGCGCTTTAGGCATCAAGTGGAACCCCTGCGCTGATACCTTAGGTTTTCGTATCTGCGCACGCGACGACAGCACCAGCATCAAGTTTACGAAGCGTTCGGTGCTCTCGGAAGTCATGCGTGTCTATGACCCGCTAGGTTTAATCTCGCCCGTATCTGTAAACGGTCGTATTTTTATCCAACAGTTGTGGAGAGAACGTTTGGGGTGGGATGATGAAATTCCGCCGAAACACGCGGCATTCTGGCTCCAGTGGCGCAAGGAGTTGGAGGCTATAGCTGAGCTACGCATACCTCGTTGGTATTTGATTAGATCTGACCCGCTAGAAACGCAACTCCACGTCTTCGCTGACGCTAGCGAACAGGCATTCGTGGCGGTAGCGTATTGGAGGTTTCTTTACCCAAATGGAGACGTTAAGTTGTCGCTAATTGGTAGTAAGGCTCGCGTTAGTCCTTTGGCTCCTGTCTCAATCCCGCGTTTAGAACTCCAGGCTGCTCTTATTGCCGCGCGTCTAGCGTCAAAAATCACGGAAAGTCATCGGATCAAACCCGAATTGACCTTTTTCTGGACCGATTCCATGACGGTTGTGAAATGGCTTCGCAGTGACGCGAAGCGTTTTAAGCCATTCGTCGCCAACAGGGTGGGAGAGATTTGCGAAACCACGGATATAGCCCAATGGCGTTGGCTTCCAAGTGCTCATAATGTTGCCGATGATGCAACGAGATCTAAGCCAATGTCTGTGGACGCATCTGACAGGTGGTTCGCTGGCCCGCCTTTCTTGCTGAGTCCTCCTGAGGCGTGGCCTTCTGAACCGCCAAGTGACGATTCAGTTCCCGGTCTTGAAGAAATGAAGCCCACTGAGTTCACAGCTGTTTACTACGTACCGATTTCGTTAGACCAGTTGCCGCCTGTGGCTAATGTGGCAAGATTCAGCTGCTGGCCACGCCTCACAAGGGCTACAGCCCGCATTATTCAAGCCGGCAGAAAGTTTCGATCTCTAGTTCGGACCCGTTTACCAAATTCAAATTTCACCATTAATCATGACCATTCTTTCCTCACAGCATCTGATATTGAAAAAGCAGAACGGAATATTTTTATCCGAATTCAAGCTGAAAGCTTTGCCGCAGAGATTGCGTGCCTAAGTTCCGCGGCCCCTATTCCTAAGGAAAGCCGTCTCGCGTCTTTTTCACTCCGACGAGCCGACGATGGACTTCTACTCATCGACTCTCGAATAACCCGCGCTCCTGGCATTTCGGAAGAGACAAAATCACCCATCGTCCTGGATGGTCAGCATCTAGCGGTCCGCCTTCTAATCCGGGACTACCACGTGAAAGCCGGTCACGCAAATTATAATCTGGTACTCAATGAGCTACGGCAGAGGTTCTGGATACTTCGCTGCAGGAACGCGTTAAAAACTATCACGCGCGACTGCCTATTCTGCAAAAGAGCGAGGGCGCGCCCCGAAGTGCCTCTTACAGGCGATATCCCTTTAGAAAGGCTGCAACATCACTCCCGCCCCTTCACCAACGTGGGCTTGGACTATTTCGGCCCCCTCAACGTCACAATTGGAAGAAGAAAAGAAAAAAGACATGTCGGCCTCTTCACGTGCCTTGTGACCAGAGCTGTGCACCTAGAAATGGTGAGCAATTTATCTGCGGATGCCGCAATCTTATGCTTACGTCGCTTCATCGCACGCCGCGGGTTCCCACGTAAATTATTCTCCGACAACGCCACCGCCTTCAGAGGGGCTGACGGCCTGCTTTCACCGCTTTTTGATTTTGCTTCTGAAAACAAGATCGAATGGAACTTCATTCCTCCAGCCGCGCCGTTCATGGGTGGTGCATGGGAACGACTCGTGCGCTGCGTAAAGACCGCTTTAAATGCGACGCTTCGAGAGCGTGCGCCTAAAGAAGAAGTATTCATCACACTTCTCTCAGAAGCTGAAGCAATAGTAAACTCAAGACCATTGACATATGTTTCACTAGCGGACCCCGACAGCCCTACGGCAATCACACCCTTTCATTTCCTCATTGGGACTTCGTCGAACCACGCTTGGCTCTCGGGGGAACTGGACGACGGTGACCTGATTCAGCGCTGCGACTGGAGGCGGACTCTGCGTCTCGCTGATTTCTTCTGGGCGCGATGGGTGCGCGAATATCTGCCCACGCTGATACCTCGCCCAACCTGCAGCTCCACGGCGAAATTGAAGATTGGTGACATCGTACTCATTGCGGACGGCTCTCTTCCGAGGGGAACCTGGCCATTGGGAAGGGTTTCAAAAGTTTATCCTGGCCAAGATGGCGTTGTTCGAGTGGCTGACGTTGTTACCAAGGGTGGAGTCCTTCGTCGGCCGACTAGGAAGTTGGTGCCGCTGCTAAGTGAGCCTCAGCCAGTAGCCAATTCCGACTGAGTGCTTGCACTGGGGCGGAGGATGTTGGCAACTGGCTGCAGCGAAACCTCTTTTTACCATTAAATTGTATTTTTTATTAAAAATGTATCTTTGAAAGGTGCTGTCAGTACACAAATTGTTGAACAAAAACCAAGTCGTATTTCTCTTTATAAATCCCAATTACAGTCCCAATACTCGCTATCTTTAACACTGTTATTACTTTTTTCTGGCAAAAGTGCATTATTTTTGTCTTCTTTAAATTAATAACCAATTAAGCCAATGTACCGTTATTCGAAGCCTACTAAACAAAATTGAGAGAAGCAAACTTGATTCTCTAGTTGCGTGTCGGATATGACGTCACGAGTGCGTCCAACTTCACTCCAGTCAGCCCCCACTTCCCCCACTACAGTCCAGGCGAGGCAGCGTGGTTGCGCACGCGGCCATGTTCGTCATTGGCGTCTTGACTCCCGTTGCGTTCGGACGTATCTTGATTCATTTATTTATAAATAAATAGAAAAAATATCTAAAATAAAATAAGAGATAACGTAAGTACATTCTTACTTTAGATATTCAATACATTCAAGTATATTTTTTAACGGTTTTACCGTTCGTGAATTTTTTTTAATATTATATTTTATTTTCAGTGTTATTTTAATATGGAAAATATTAAAATATTAAACCTGAGTGCGTCGTCAGAGTCTGAAGATGACTCTGCTCCTCCAGTTGTCACTCGAGCGACGATAGAACAGCAGTCGCCGCAGATTTGTGCAGATCCTCCAGCTGTTGGACAAACCGTCGTGCCTGGAAAACGAAAAAAAGAACAGGATGAGGGAATTGAACTACCGAAAAGACGGCGGTACAGCGATGCAATCGTATATCTTGCTGAGCAGGTTAGTGAAATTAAAAATTTTCTTCACAATGCACATCAACCCCTGTATCAATCTAGTGAACATGGTGGTGATGATGATGCTATTGATATGAACGTTAGTCGTGAGTTATATGATGAAAATACTGCAGAAAAGGTAGAACAAAAGTCAGGTCAACCTGATCAACAGACTCCTTTTAAATTTTCGATAAATACAGTTTTAAAGGAACCGTCTATTCCGAAGTCCTCTCAAAGTTTGGTTGATATGATTAAGGCTGTTCAGCACTTTGATTTTGAAGATTGGTCAAACGTCAGATATGCTGATGTCCAAAAACAGTACGTTTCACGCCCTGGTTATACTGATCTCGAAACCAATGACGAGATTAAATCGTATGATAAATTTACTAACCTTAGCCTCACTGAGCGTGGTTTCGTAGCAATTACTCAAGCTTTAGTAAAGCAGAGAGAGGCCGCGCAAAGCGGATTTGAATCTCTGATGTCATGGGCACATTCGTCTGCTGACTTTTCACCTGCCTCTTTGCAACAAAAGATAAATGAAATTTTTATAGAGGGTAATTTTCAAAAAACTTCAGAACCACTGTCAACCACATCTGCATCTTTCATACCTGAAAAATAAGTTAATTACTATAAAATTATGTAAATATTCAAAAACAAATGCATTCATGATGATTTTGTATGTTATTGATTTCTCTAGAAGTGCTTACTATTAATATGTAAGTTTTATACCAGTTTTTATCTAATAAATACTTCCATGCTGGTCTGGGAGCGAGAGAAAAACATAGAATGTGCCAGCTGCATTTCCTCCCGGGCATGCTGTAAAATCCAGCTAAGGGATCCGAGGGTTTCAGTATATTGTAATTTAGGCGATGGGCTGACAACCTGTCACTACAGCAATATACCTAGAATTATATCTTAAATAACCCTCAAAACTTTGTCAGACGTGGCGGGACGACCTTTGTTTGGGTCGTTTGTGCTCTGCCTACCCCATTAGGGATAAAGGCGTGATTATATGTATGTATGTATTTATCTAATAAATATAAATAATTTAAATAAAATTTTAATGTTTTATTTCCTATTTCATCCCGATATAATCCTAATCACATTGGCGTCCCACTACCACCAGGCGATAACAAACAAGTCTCAATTTTGTTTAGTAGGCTTCGAATAACGGTACATTGGCTTAATAACAGCGTTTTACCTAACAATTAAACGTATATTAAGCTAATTACCTTATTCGAAGCCTACATTTATAATTCTGCCTGGTTTTCAATAATTCGGGTACGGCTACCTATGATAATTTACTTAAAAATACATTATTAAAATATTGAAATTACTTACCTTAAAACCAAGCGATTTCCATGAGAATCGAATACTGCATGCAGTATATTCAAAATGTACTCTTTGTAATCATAAGTTCACTTTTATTCATAACTTTTTACACTTTTTGGTTTTACTTGTCACATACCTACTTTTTCACTTGAGGTTTCACAGTACTTATATTTTTCGACTTCTGATTACTTGTTAAAACTTTTTGAAGTAATGCACACAAAATCATAACATATCACAAGCACATCACACGTGTTTCACTTTTTTCCGTCGAAAAATTTTACAGCCTAATGGGTAACATATTTGCAAATTGAGACACAATGACGAACATGGCCGCGTGCGCAACCACGCTGCCTCGCCTGGACTGTAGTGGGGGAAGTGGGGGCTGACTGGAGTGAAGTTGGACGCACTCGTGACGTCATATCCGACACGCAACTAGAGAATCAAGTTTGCTTCTCTCAATTTTGTTTAGTAGGCTTCGAATAAGGTAATTAGCTTAATACACGTTTTATTGTTAGGTAAAACGCTGTTATTTATTTGAATTAAGCCAGCATATAGCTTTATCAAGAGCCTTATTGATATCAGATTCATATAAAATTTTATTTTTACACTGAATTACTATAGTGCTATCGTCGGCAAATAACGTCATAGGATGTGGAATTTGTAGGGGTAGATCGTTAATATATAACATAAAGAGCAACGGCCCCTAAACACTGCCTTGAGGAACACCTCGTATAATGGTACGTGCGGTGGATCGGTATATGACTTCAGATTTTGTTTTTATATCTATTTGAGTAATTTCAGTGTGTTGCACTCTGCCGTCCAGGTAGGATTGTAACAATTTTAAAATATTGCCTCTTATTCCGTACTTCTCAAGCTTAAATAACAAAATGTCATGGTTGACAAAATCAAATGCTTTTGTCATGTCCATGTACAAGCTACAAATTAGTATTCATTTATCGACGCAATCCATAATCATTTTAAGGTGGTCGTACACAGCCATGTTAATTGTTTTATGTTTCCGGAACCCTTTTTGCTCTTCCACAAAAACATTTGACATCTCTAGGAAGCTGTATATTTTATCGTGCATTATCCTCTCAAAAACTTTTGATAGCACTGGTAGTAATGCAATAGGTCTCTAATTCCCTAATAGATCTTTAATTCCTTTTTTAAAGAGCGGCTTTATTATGACACGTTTCAGTTCTTTATATGCCGTTTAAGATGCACAAGTTTAGAATGTGACTAAGGGGTTCAGCTATATGAAAAGACACATGCTGTATAACAATTGTAGAGATTCCATCAAAGCCCACATTTTTTTTTATTTTTGAGGTTAATTATGGGTCTATTAATATCTTGAGGCAAAACAGGGCCCATGAACATCGTTCTATAGTTGTTTTTTTATTCTATGGGTGGAAGATATGTTCATCTTATGGTCATTATCTAATTTGTCATCTGGTTTTCCAATACAATAATCATTAAAGGCTGTAGCTATGGCTAAAGGATCTGCAATGGTGCCACAATCTGTACTGATTTTAGTTGCAGATTCTTTGGGACAGTTATGTTTCGCTCTATTTATTAACGACCAAGTTGTCTTTGATTTACTTTAGGATGTTTTAATCTGAAAATTGTTTTGTGTTTTTTGTGTTAGTTTAATAACTTTCTTAAGGTTTTTAGTTACTGTGTTCAGTTTTTGTTTGTTCTTATTTGTTGATGAATTTCTATACATCCAGAGTAATTCACGTTTTCTTTTACTACAAAGTCTTACTCCCTTCGTAATCCATTTTGGTTTTTTTGTGCTTCTTATTTTTATTTTAATGGAGGGAAAATGTAGATCTTAGTAATACTTAAATCTACAGATAAACGTTTCATAAGCCTTATCTGGGTCCGACGACGTCAACACATCTGTAAATGTGGTAATAGCAAGGCACGTTTTGAACTTATCCAAATTTGATATACTGTAGTCTCGACTATTTACGTGCCAGTATGGCAATCTACATGTTGTTTTCTTTACCGGGAAGTCAAGAATTTGAGCTGTATGGTCGGATAGCTTAAGGTCAAGATTTTTACATTTACAACCTCTTTTAAAACTATGGGCGAAGTTATCAATGCATGTGCCACTCGCTGGTCGGGTAATTTCACGTAGCTCAAGTTTTAGGTTAAAATTCAAAAGAAAGTATTCAAACTCTCGTGACTTTTTTTTTGTTACTAAGTGCATCTATATTGAAATCCCCACACATGATAATGTTTCTGTTTGGAAAGTTGGTCAGTTTTTTTTTGTATTAAACACTTAAACGCCTACACAGGCGTTTATACAAAAGTTCCAAAGTAGATAATTCATTATATGGAGTTCGATAGACACATAGGATGGTGATACTATGATCTATGAGATCTATGGCACAGCACTCAACCTTACCGTTTACTGATAGTTCATTGGGTAAATTAATTTCTTTATATTTTAACCCAGATTTTACCAGGATGCAAGAGCCCCCTTTGTTTTTTTCTTTACAATAATATGTTGCTGCCAAATGAAAGTTAGGTATCATCAAAAGGTTTTCGAAACGCATTTTCATATTGTGTTCCGTTATACAAATTATATCAACATTTGAACCCTCAATCGAAAGCTCGTCGAGATTTAATAGTAGTAAGTCAGATTTAGAGAGTAATCCAGAAATATTTTGATGTAAAATACAAATTCGATTATATACTCGTACTAAGGAAGATGACATATTTGTTGCTTTATTCACGAAAAAACGATTTCTGTAGATTCAACAACTCAGTTTTACTGTTGTTTACGTTTTTCTGTAATTTGTTAGTATCTATACAATTATTTTTACACTTCTTCTTCTTATCGTGTCGATGGAACACGCAACTATCACAATGTGGCGGCCCAGAACGTTGCCACTTGAATTGCGGATTGGATTTTTACACTTTGTTATATATTGTTCGATACGCCATATCAAATCGAATAATTCACTGAAAATTACGTTGAGTCCTCTTTGTTTCAAATTTAGTAAACATTTCATTAGAATAAATGAGATTTTTATTAGAATCTAGTATGTAGGCGTATTCATAAGACAAATTGTCTGAGTACAAAAACTCATTAAATAATTCAATACGTTGATTAAAAAGAGTACAGTACTCATTACATTTGAAAGTAGGTACACTAATTATAATATTCGTGCAACTAATATTAATTAATTGTTTCTTTACATATTTAACAATGGCATTATAGTTGCTAGTTTTTACAAAGTCAGCTTCGCCGACAAAAATAATACAGATGTCATTAAGTGTGAAATTTTTGAGCTTGTTCTCAATTCCATCTAGCTACTGATTTATACCTCCTCCTGATATTATATAGTGGCAAATAGAAGTATCGTTAAAGGTAGTTTCTGCAGTTTTATATATTTTCGATCTTACCACAAAAAAGGTAAACACCTGTTGAACACGTATTTTAAAAAAAATATACTACAAAACAGTATTTTACGCTTGTCTTAAGATAGACAATGTTTAAACATAGTTTAAAGTTAAACACCCGATACGCGTTGTTTAACAAGGGTCTAACCTATCAGTCAGTAGTAATTTTGACAGAAATTAGATTTGTGTCTTGATACAATAATGGATACAGTAGATTTTCTGGATTTTATCGATGAAGAAGACCAAGAGGTCATTGAGTACATAGAAAACTTTCGATTTCGAGACAACACAACCACCCGTGTGAGAGTGAATCCGTTTGAACATTATAACGATGCTAAATTTAAGAAGAAATATAGGTTTAGCAAATGTTTTGCTAGTAAAGTATTGGATATGGTAAAAGACGACCTGCCAAGTGATTCTCGTGGTTGTACAATAAACAGTAAGCAAGAGAGCAAGAATGACACTTGATTGACAACTATTTGACGTATCAAGTTACGTTCCGTTCCTTATTTCCTTTACTGATGTTGTTTGGGTCAGTTTTTACTCTGTAAAGTCTACAAAGTCCCACTTTTTTGTGTTTTTCTAAAATCAAAACTAATATTAATTCTGATCACAAGTGTTGATGTATTTTTTTAACAAAAAAATATGCTCATAATCATACGTTGTCCATAAAACGGAACGATAGAGAACGAATGATGAATGAATATTTTACAGTGTTGCCAAATTTAAAAAAGACTGATTCAGTAAAACGTTGTTTAACAAGACACGTACTAAACACGGTTTTGTGGTAGCAAAAATTAAACAGTTGTCCAACAAGTGTTTAAATGTTAAACAGTGTTTACCTAAACACGGGTTGAACTAAGGTTTAAATAAAGTTTCATGGTAAGACTGTTTTTGTTTATTATTGCTACTAATCAGGCATATCTTCTTCCGTGGTTGTTCTCTGTAAATGGAAAATGTTTCATTGTAGCTTTTATTTGTTCTTTCGCGTTCTTTTTCACTTTCAGATTCGGAGTCGGAACATGATGATAAGCCTTCAAATGAGTTCTGAGTGGAAATACAGATCTTAGGTTCAATTTCTGTCTCGGCTGGTACGTCATTATTTGAGACTTCTGTTGAGGTATTTCTCGAAAAATATGCAGAATTGCTTTTTTGTGAACATGTTTTACATTTCCATGTTGTTTTTGTTTTTTTTTTGACATAAGATTATATACCTTTTCTGATAATCCTGCGCAGTCAAATTCGTAGTGTTGTTCACATACAGAGCACAGAACAGTTCTTTTTTTATCTATTATAGTTTTACACATGTGACATGTTGTTTGTGTTAAAGTTTTTGGTGCATAATTCTGCTCTACTGCATTTTTATTTGCAAGTGGTAAGTTACATATGCTCTCTTTTAGTTGGCATGAAATAGATATATTCTCCTGCTTCAACATATTTATTCTGTTGTGTAATTTGAAAATTTGTTCCCTTAATTTTTTTATTTTATTTTTTTGCGGATTTATAGTTTTTATTTTCACTGTGTTATTTGAATTTATAGTTGCATCTGTTTGTGTCGATGGCTCCATTGTCCTTTTCATTCTCTCCTTGAATGATTCTCTCACAAAATTTTGAAGCATTGTATGTGGATCTTGTGTTGGGCGCGCTGGTGTAGCTGGCGTTGTATTTTGTGAGTCAATACGGTTGGAAAGTCGATACGGTTGTAGAACATGTTTTGTTGTGCTTGATGGAGTTTCAGCGCAAATTCTTTTAAGACTTTTTGTAAGCTGTTCTAGCTCCTCGTTTTCTTTTTTTAGAGCTGCAACTTCTTCTAACAAATTGTTAGAAAAATTATCTACAATCTGTAACTTCTCCTGCAATGACGTAATTTTTGCAGTAAGCTCTTTTTCACGATTATCTTCCAATTCCAAGTCAGGTTTTTCGTAGTCAAAGTTGATGTAGGGATCGTCAAAAAATATTTTTTTCTTATTTCTCGTAGTTACATTGTTGATGGGTGTTCCCATAATAACTGTTAAAAGTTTCTGAGAAGAAAAATAAAAGAAATCATTAATTGTAGATTCTAATTTCTTAATTATTTCATAAATGCGCATAGACGATTCTGGCAGACTATTACCTGACCCATTTTGGTCCTGATCGGGTATAGACTGAAAACTGAGGTGCTATTTATTAGTAGAACCTTGAGTCAACGGTGCCACATTTAATAATAAGTCTTCGTCAGTGTGTAGAGACTCGAAAAAATTGTGCGTAGGCACGTTCGCTATGTTCTGTTGTATTTCCGATGGAGTTTCTGGTCCTTCAATGTCGATTATTCCCGATGAATTTTTCGGAGTTGAAGTACAACGCTTTTTGGTTCTTGTTTCAATGTCGTCGTCTTAGTTGCCATTTTCGACTTAAGCGAGTTTTTATCATGTTGAACACTTGTTTCAGTCTTCTTTCTTTGACGTTTTTTGCTCAAACAATCTGGACAATGCCATGAATAATCATAATTATGAGCATTTTTCTTATAACACTCTATAGAAATATCCAAGCAATGATATTTATTTTTGCATGAACAGCACGTTACTCTTTCTGCGACGTTCACTCTCTTATTACATTTATTATTATTATATTTATTTTACACAGTTCACAACATTCATTTTTTAAATTATGTTAGCCTTACAAATTAATAAGTTTCGTCGCAATTACTCTACCTGGTGGTGATTTGTGTAACTAATTAAACACCTATGTCTCCTACAAAGTATTATCCTTTGAACCCCTAATCAATCACTTTTTAGTTTAGTGGAATACACAAAGATGTCCTTGTGAATACAGTCTCACAGAAAAAGATAAAAATTTCTAACTTCCGGGGTGTGGGATCGAACTCGGGTCTGCTTCGGCACCCAAAGCCAAAAGGAATCGTGACGCTTAGACCACTACGCCACACCACTCGCTACATGCAACGCGAAATTGAGTGTCGGTATCCTCTATTCCTCATATTAGTAGTGATCAGCCGTTCCTCAGCTGATTGATTTGACAAGTCCATTGAATCAAGGTCATATTCGATTACAAATTGTTTAACGTTTTTCTTTAGGTTATAATTTAGTACACAAAATTATAAATCACTACAAACGTGCCCAGCTTCAACGTTCATACACTCACATCACATCACATCACAGTACATTTAAAGTTGATCACAGTTGGTTTTATTTATATAAATGTCCGTAAGAGTCACTAAGAGTATGTATTGTTTTAACTAATTATTTCCTGTATAATCTCGATGAAAACACTTCAACATCTCCTCCACTCGTAAATTAATACTAATACTTTATTATTTATACAAAAGTCTCTTGAATATTGCCTTTCAAACATTTTTAGCATTCAAAACACAAGGAGCCAATGTTTACGTGAGGACAGCGCCATCATCACGTATTTCCATGTCATTTTGATCTCTTGACATAGAAGTGAGATGCCTTGAATTTAATATACCTTCAATTTGAACAAGCACGGTGTACAGTTCCTCATAGGTTAAAACTGTATCTGAAACTACACGCATTAGGTGGTATTTTATACTTTTTACCCCAGCCTTCCACAGATCACCAAATATAGGTTAGTAAGAAGGTATAAAATGAAATGAGATCCTTTCTTCATTACAAAACTCATTCACCTTATTTTGATGCTCTGTGGAATTCTGAATGTCATACAATTCACAATTCAAAAAAAAAAAAAGATTTATTCAGTTTTACAAACGTCATAAACATATACAGCATACTGATCCCCACACTAGGATACCCTGTGTTGTGAGCTTGGACGAATAATCCTCTGGACGCGTCACCAAACAAAAATGTATGAGAACTCGTTCAACCAAAACTAGGGGGGAGGGAGGTATGACAGATAATACCCGAACAGATTTAAAAACTACGCGCTTCCTAACATATTTGTTTAATTTTGACACTTTTTAAATATTCGGGTTGTATGTCTTTTTTGATCGTGTCATAGATAGTGTAGTACCCTAGTCGATAATCGATAAAGAATGAATGTTGAGTGAATGATGTTTCCTGAATCATAGAAATATGAACACGTGTTTTTATTAAATTATTTTTGAAATAAAAGTAAAGTAAAATTTTCAAATCGATTACTATTCATTGAATTTATACCATTATCGATCTATACACTAAGAAATCTCTAGAGGGGTCTTGTCTGTACTTTGAATATTTTCATGGAAACATTATTGCAATAGGCATTATAGCGATACCACCAACGCCTATATAATAAATTTTAAATATTTATCTGTCTATCTGTCTGTATCAACATGACGCCAAAACTACTGAATCGATTTCGATGGGAGTCTTTTTATTCAACTAAGTGACATTTGACTCAACAAAGGATACATATATCATACTGCCTTATTTAGGGGGTTGGCAGTTAATTGAATTTTGGTTGTATTTCAACCCTTTTGATGCATCTTTTTTTTTCATCTAAATATTTTGTAGACTCAAACATAGATTTCATCACGCTACACGTAGCTTAAGTTACGACTTGGGGAAATGAATATATTGTATTTTGGGTTTTGACTTGGAACTAAATACACATATCTATTAAGCTACGTGGCTTCGATTTAAAAAATGTACCTATTCATTTACATACTATAATAATTAGTCCTCCCACCGATTTTCGGTGATGGCGGCCAATCTCCCAGGGATCGGCCAACTGCACAGGATCCGTTTTTTAGTGCCTATGTGTTTGCACTACATACAGGTGCACTCTCTGTTCCTTCAATCTCTTATTCTGATGGGACAGATTGACTGACACGACCAGAGATAAATCAGGCACAGGACCAACTATCTACATGCCCATCCGACAGCATGGATCATCCTACTTTTCGGACAATCAGGTGATCAGCAATGCAATATCATAACCAAACTAACAACAATGCAAAGTCATTGTCCCCCGCCGGAAATCGAACCCGGGACCTCTGGGTCGAGAGCCCATGGCTCAGACTGCTAGACCACAGAGGCAGGAGCTTTTTAAACAAAGAACAGCATAACCAACATTGTTCATGACTACCCCGCGTACTAAAAAGTAGGCATAATTAGTTGTAAATGAAAATAAAAAGTCACGCAACCACAGATGAAGCTTATACCAGTCAACAGATCACAAAATATTAGCGTTGTCCGTTCAAATATTTATGTTTTTCTAAGACCTACGACATGCCGGCGACGATACAGTAAATAATTCCTATCGATATCGTTCATCGATTGTGTCACGTCTCTAGATTAACAAAAATGAATGAACGAATGGAAAAAATACAATTATAATCCGACTCATTAGAGAATGACAACATACTGGTTTACATGCATTCAGAACCCTGGATGTTTTATTGGGTCGTATTATTCACTCCTGTCACCGCGCATTTTATTCATTTTAGAAGAAAATAACAAGAAATATTGATCTAAAATACAATTGCATATGAAAAAAATATTGCTGATTCGATGACTATAAGTTTTGCTAAACAAAACAGCATATTTCACCATTTTCAAAGGTATTTTTCCTCCTCGAAATTTGAAGTCACACTGACGTTGGTAGTTTGTTTACTGTGTCCAAATTTCACACTATCGGTCTAGAGGGGTAAGGAGTAAAATGTCATAATTGCACGTCCAGAGGTTGTTTCGTCCAAGGTTGTGAGTAATCAGCCTCTTCCTTCGGCACTCGCAATTTACAAAACTGGTATTAAAATTGAGGTAGGTTCTTACAGTAACTAGAAAAGTTTTTAATTTACTGACAAGCAAGAGGCGATTAACTTAAATCTAGATATAATAAAATAATATGAACAGAAATTTTATATTATATATACATATGTGTTTGTGTGGTTATTTCATTATTTTAGTATATTATTGGCTCCTTTGAAAGAAGAATATTTTTTTATCACAATAGTTTTTTGTTGGTTTATTTCTACGCGCAATAAACCGCTTGAACATCCTAGAAAAGCATTAGTTGTTAATAATTCTCACTCAAAGTACTGAGTAATAATTTCTGCCCTGCATGTTTTAGTCTAATATGCTCTTATAATATAATCTAAAGAAAAAAATACTTGCATGCCGGGCTGAGAGAGATAGAAAAACATAGAATGTTCCAGCTGCCCTTCCTCCCGGGCATGCTGTTGAAGTCAGCAAAAGGGACTCAAGGGTTACAGTGTATTGTAATTTAGGCGATGGGCTGACAACCTGTCACTATAGCAATACATATTAAAATCTAAAATTGCCCTTAATTTTTGTCAGACGTGGCGAAAGCGCCTTTTACGAGGCGTTAAACGCTCTGCCTACCCCGTAAGGGATAAAGGCGTGATTTATGTATGTATGTAAAAAAATTGGTAAAATTATAGGTAGGTTTAGAATTTTCTTCCACGCTGGACTGGGAGCGAGAAAAAAACATAGAATGTGCCAGCTGCATTTCCTCCCGGGCATGCTGTAAAAACCAGCTAATTAGTTTAGAATATTGCAATTTAGGCGATGGGCTGACAACCTGTCACTACAGCAATATACGTACAAAACCATCTTGAATAACCCTCAAAACTTTGTCAGACGTGGCGGAACGACCTTTGTTTAGGTCGTTTACGCTCTGCTTACCCCATTAGGGATAAAGGCGTGATTATATGTATGTATGTAGGTTTAGAATAGATTTCTGAGCAAAAGATAAGTTTGCATTTTGCAATCTTCCTGCAACCCTCATTATTCCAAAAGAATCAAGAAAGGGATTTAAACCTTTTATGCAACTTTTTACCAATTTATCTAATTTTAAGCTCTTTATTTCATCTTAAAAATGTCTTTTTTGCTCTAATTTTATAACTGTGTGTAGAGCAGAACTTAATTCCTCCGGGCTTAAATTTTCCTTCCTTTTTGCTTGATAATTTTGTCTTTTAGTATTATGTATGAACCGCTTGATATAGGACATTATTCTTGTAAATTTTCCAATATTAGAATGTTTATCAAGTAATTCATATATTGAATTAACAACTGTACCTACATTGCATACCTTTTGTTCAGTTTTATGATCTGGAACATTAATAGTTTCATTTTTATTTTTAGCATCACAATGTACATAATCGACACCATTCAAATATTTAGTCCATGGAACCACATTTGTCCCACATTGTCCTCAAACGCACTTGGCAGCATCCCTCTAGATAAACAATCAGCAGGGTTTTCATGAAACTTATTTGCTAACTCTATGAATGACCGAGTAGCCATAAACGCTGAACTTTTTAAACCAAATGTAAGTGTTTTAAACTGTATACATTGAACTGGATCATGAACGTTTTGCCATAAAATGTTTTATAAACAACAATATTTGTCCTCAATAAATATCAGCCTGTACATTGCCTTACATTTTCTTCCATGCTGGATTGGAAGTAAGAGAAAAACATAGAATGTGCCAGCTGCATTTCCTCCCGAGCATGCTGTAAAAACCAGCTATGGGATCTGAGTATACATTGAACTGGATCATGAACGTTTTGCCATAAAATGTTTTATAAACAACAATATTTGTCCTCAATAAATATCAGCCTGTACATTGCCTTACATTTTCTTCCATGCTGGATTGGAAGTAAGAGAAAAACATAGAATGTGCCAGCTGCATTTCCTCCCGAGCATGCTGTAAAAACCAGCTATGGGATCTGAGGGTTTCAGTATATTGTAATTTAGGCGATGGGCTGACAACCTGTCACTACAGCAATATATGTACAAGTATATCTTAAATGACCTTCGAAACTTTGTTTCATTTAAAACCAGTCCGTTTTTAGACCGCATAGTGGACGCACTGGAGTTGACTTACTATTTAGGTTTATCACCGGGTGATGAGAAATAAAACAGACATTTCCCTTATTTAAATCATAATTGTCAATGTTAACATACCTAGCATGCCGCTGATCTAAATAATCTTGTATGGTTTGCTTATATTGTTTACTTAAATACTCATCCTTTGATAACCGTTTTTCCAAACTATATAATCTTTGCAAAGCACAGGAAAAAGTGTCCCCCAATTGTACATCTTCCAAATGCATCTTTAGTGGCAATGCAACTGAAAATCGTTTATTTATCAATTTTACTGAAGCTTGAAAACATTCCTCAGCAAGCTGATGTTCAGTGGAGCCTTCTTTGAATACATTTGGTCCTTTATCACATTCCCAAAATTTTGCCATATTATTATTTAAATCATAATAGGAGCAAGCTTCATTTTCGGGAATGGTGGGTGTTTACACATAACGAGTGAAGAGCCAAGTGAAGCGCGAGGGGTGGGCGGGCGCGAGAGGGGTATCACTTGTAACAAAAATAAAAAGCGATCCTATTTGATTCAACTTGAAAGGCAACTAAAACCGTACTAAAGCGAGTAGAATTGTACTCAAGCAAGTATGTTTCATTGGGTACATTTTTATCCTTCATAAAATCAAAGTCATCGTAAGCGAACTATTTGGAGATGTACATCACTTGTACCTGTAATAAAATACTTTAGTTCAGATTACTTGTTTTATTTCATAACATTTAATTTACGACTACCTAAACGTCGAAATGGTATCCGAATACAAGATTTCATTTTCTATTAAATAGATAAGTAGGGGCAAGTGATTTACCTGTGGACACTCACCAGATTTTCTTACAAAGGTGAAAATAAATAAAACAATACAAAAAATATGTCTTCAAACTCTTTAATGTTGTACTTAGACAATAATACAACTTACAATAATCATCATTCGCTTGCCCTTATCCCATTTACTTGGGGTCGGCGCAGTACGTTTTCTTCTTCCATTCATCCCTGTCAGCCGTCAATCCAACACTCACACCTGTTTTAGACATATCATCTTTCACGCAGTCCATCCATCTTTTCTTTGGTCGTCCTCTCCCAACATATCCCTCCACATTCAAATTCATTACCCTTTTGCCTATATGACTTTCATCCCTCCGCATAACATGGCCATACCACGCAAGACGATTTCCTCTTACTTTGTCGGTAATTGGCGCAACTTTCAGACTTCCTCTTATATACTCATTCCTTATCTTATCCATTCTTGTTACTCCACACATCCATCTCAGCATTCGCATTTCCGCAGCATGAAGTTTTCTTTCATCCATCACTTTATAGCCCAACACTCTGATCCATACATGACGACAGGTCTTATGACGCTCTTATAGATTTTCCCTTTCAGCCTGAAGGGCATTCGGGGGTTGCAAGTTGTTCCTGTAACCTGTCGCCATTTCATCCATCCTGCGCTAATTCTGTGCGTAACGGCTCTGCCTATCTCACCATCTCCTTGAATTTGTGACCCCAGGTACTTGAAGTCGGAGCAGACCGGTAATGATACCCTATCAAGGGTCATAGCCACAGGACTGGAGAGACCGCCGAAATCGCAGAACATGTACTTCGCCAAGGAAAAAGAAAATTTATATATTTGACAGCATTAAATCCAAAGCTTTAAAAACTATGTTGCTCTCAGCTTACAAGAATCAAAATCGGACAGGTCAGGGCAAACGCTGGACTGAAAACGACAAGGCATTGGCTATATCCATGTACAAAAAGTCGCCTAAATTGTACCGATATTTACGGCAGTTAATACCTTTACCGAGTATCAGAACTCTACAGATCATTTTAGGTAAAATGCCTATTCAACCTGGTGTGAATAAAGCTGTTGTAAACCACCTCAGCAAAAAGACAAAAGATCTGACTCAGAAAGAAAAATCGTGCGTTCTTCTTTTCGACGAAATGTCCCTTAAAAAGAGGCTAATCTTTAATAATGCCAGCGATAAAATTGAAGGTTTCCAGGACCTAGGTGAACATGGTCGAACTGGAGACCTAGCTGATAAAGCGTTGGTCCTAATGCTGCAAGGGGTTTATAAAAAAATCAAGCAACCTTTTGCTCACTACTTTGTTAAAGGGACAATTTCATCAGAAAAGTTAGTAGCAATTATTAAGAACGCAATAAAAATCATATCTGAAGCTGGATTCAAGATAATTGCAACAGTTTGTGACCAAGGCCCTACTAACGTTGGTGCTCTTAACCTGCTAAAAAAATTCTCGCATCAGCCGCCAGACAGCAATTTCTTTTTGATTGATGATAGTAAAGTCTTTATTATTTATGACGTACCACACCTCTTCAAGTCAATAAGAAATATTTTTTATGAAGGTGGAGAGCTAATTTTTGATAATAAAACAGCAAAATGGGCTCATTTGATTGAGTTAAACGAGAAGAACACAAAAACACTGCATTTAAAAAAAATTACACCTCTACACGTGGAACCAAAGTTTCGGAGTAAAATAAAAGTCAAACTGGCCGCTCAAGTATTGAGCAATGATGTAGCAGCAATATTAAAGTTACTCGCTGATACTCATAAAAGTAACAAGGAACGAAATGAAATTTTACAAACAGCCGATGTAATTGAGCAGCTAGACAAAATTTTCGATGCTACTAATGGCCCGTCTTCCAGAAAAGACATTAAAAAGGGCATACGAGAAAATGTTTCAAACACGAGTCTACATCACAAAGTGTGGCCAGAAATGAAAAATAAAATAAAAACAATGTACTTCAGAAAAAAAGACAGTCACTTACGCTTAAAAAATGTTCGGTGTGTGAATGGCTATTATATCACCATATCTTCTCTCCAAGATATTTGGAAATATGTGCAATCAATTGGTTTTAAATACCTCAATTTACGGCAGCTAAACCAAGACTCGTTGGAGAACTTGTTCGGCCTAATTAGGCAACATTCTCCAACAAATCAAAACCCCACATACCATCATTTCACCGCAGCACTCAAATCAACGATTTTGACACGACTTAGTACTCCAATTAGAGGCGCTAATTGTGAAGTTGATGACAACCAATTGTTGCTAGATTTTCGTGATTTGGTTTTCCAAAGTTCCGAAGTTGAAGAAGCAATAGAAGAAGACCACTCATATATATCTGAAATACTTGAGCCAAATCCATCATTTTCTTACGACGACAGTGAACTTTTTCCTACCTTGCATTTGCTAGACACTGAAATTGATATGGAAGAAAGTTTGTTTGAAACATTTGATAAACAACCAGTGGTTTATGTAAGTGGTTACTTGGCATCGATATTGACAAAGACAACACACTGTCACAAATGTTGCGACAGTCTTAGGACTCTCACGCCGGGAAATAACAAAATCTATAATTTTATAGCATTAAAAGAATGGTGGAAGGACAAGATGTCCTTTACGTACCCGACTTTGGAACTTTGCCATACAGTAGACATGTGTGTTTCTGTATTTGAACGGGACGTGAAGCCTTACCTTCATAATAATGACATCGGCAAATATTGCCGTTTGATGATGCTTAAGGAAGCGAATTTAAACTGTTTGTGTGAGGAACATGGCAAGGACCTAATGGATATTTTGTTGACTCGGTTGGCAACCTTGTTAATCAGAAATGAATGTAAAAAAATGAATATTTCCATAAATGAAGTCGAGCAGAAAAACTCAGACAAAAATAAAATTTCACAAGTAATGAGTACAGCGAAATAAACAGGTGTGTATTTTTAAACTTATGTAATGGTTCTTACAAAAGGTTTTAAACTGCTAAATGATTCTTTTTTTTTGTGTAATTTTACATGAAGTTTACTACGTAATCTACAATTTATTATTCTAAAAATAATTTTCTGTTTTCGTGTTTTGAAATATCTTGTTTGCAGGATTTAAAAATAATGTTTGTATCTATTTCAGATGTTTACCACGCTTATCCCTAATACGTTTGTACAACATTACAAAGTCCCTCAACCACGGGCGGTAAAATATTCTATATGATTTACCGATTTGATCATATTATAGTGGGTAAGAAAGGCGGGCATTAAATAAAATTCAGTTCTGAAATATTTTTTTCTAGTATTATCCAAAAATAATGTTTGTATCTATCTATTTCAGATGTTTACTACGTATATCCCTAACACGTTTGTGTAACAACAGTACTGAGTCCCTAAACCACGGGCGGTTGAATATTCTTAACCGATTTACCAACAACGATACAATACAATTAAGTTAGATATTTGACTTGATCATATTTTAGTGGGTAAGAACGGCAGGCATCAAATAAAATTCAGTTTTGAAATATCCTGTTTTAAGGATTTTCAAAAAAATATTGTATCTATTTCAGATGTTTACCACGCTTATCCCTAACACGTTTGTACAACATTACAAAGTCCCTCAACCACGGGCGGTAAAATATTCTTAATTGATTTACCGATTTGATCATATTACAAAGGGTAAGAAAGGCGGCATTAAATAAAATTCAGTTTCGAAATATCTTTTTTCTAGGGTTATCCAAATATAAATAAAAATAATGTTTGTATCTATCTATTTCAGATGTTTGCTACGTATATCCCTAACACGTTTGTGCAACAACAGTAATGAGTCCCTAAACCACGGGCGGTTGAATATTCTTAACCGATTTACCGACAACGATACAATACAATTAAGTTAGATATTTGACTTGATCATATTTTAGTGGGTAAGAACGGCAGGCATCAAATAAAATTCAGTTTTGAAATATCCTGTTTTAAGGATTTCTAAAAAAATATTGTATCTATTTCAGATGTTTACCACGCTTATCCCTAACACGTTTGTACACCAATAGTACAGAGTCCTTATACCACGGGCGGTAAAATATTCTTAATAGATTTACCGAAAAAGAAACAATACAATTAAGTTAGATATTTGACTTAATAATATTTTAGTGGGTAAGAATAGCAGGCATTATTTTTATTCAGTTTTAAAATATCTTGTTTCTAGGGTTATCTAAACATAATGTTAGTATCTATCTATTTCAGATGTTTACCACGTACATTCTTGACACGCTTGTACAACACCAGTAAAGAGTCCCTTAACCACGGGATGGGGATAGAAAATATGGTTATTTAATGCAATGTAAATACACAAATATGATTAATTGATTTTCCGGAAAAGATACAATACAAGGTTAGTCTATTTTAGTTATTTCCGTAGTTAGATAGATATCTTAGTAATATGTTAGTGGGTAAGAACGACAGGAATATTTTTAATTTAGTTTTGAAATAACTAGTTTGTAAGAATAAAATAATACAATTTCAAGGTCAACATTTATCTAAGAATATAAGGATCGTCTACTTTGGTTATTAGATGACTTAATGGGCTTTTTTGTTGCAGATACGACGGAATGTTCTTGCAAATCATGATATAAACATGATCTAAGATATCAACTTATGAAGAGAAGATAGATCTTACCCAACGGAATACTGTTAATAAAGATATTGAGTTTTGTAATTATGACCAAAAACTGTTTCCTTTTTAACTCCGATCGCAAAGATTTTATTTGGGTATTATAGGACACATAAATTCTTGTAAAATCATGATCGGAGTTATTATGATCACAAACTGTTTCCTTTTTGTTTAACTCCTCTCCAATCTATCGAAAAAGATACATTATAGACATAGATTTTATTCACAATACATAGATTTTATTGAACATAGAATCATGATTGGAGTGCGACATTAAGGCAACAGTTAAATCCTTGAACTAAAATTTAAAGTTTGGAAAGTGAGTGGCTAAAAAAATGTAGATTATCGATATCGATTAAATCTTCCTGTCTACGGTCTACATCACTATTAAATGAACTATTTGTTGTTAGCTTGGCAGTATTGAGCTTCTTGTATTGGCTACGCCTCGTTATCTGAATTTTGACACTTGAGGCTGTTCATAAATGTTCTATGGAAGTCCCGTCTCTTAAAACGTAGTGATTATATGCTCAGTGTGTGCTGGAGCCTTGGGTGTAATCATGGTCATATGATAGAGCAAATTTGTCTCTATCCTGAAAATATATTAATTTATTTATTAAGATCCGGTAGTAGTAAAGACCTACATATTGAGGTAACGTCAAGTGGGGTAAGAGAAACATAGTTTACTGGTGTTTAAATTTACTGGCCTTCAGCTATTAAAAAAATACGTTTTCTTTGATATTAATACAAAAATCCTTCGCCCTTGAAATAAACTAACATTATTTTTTACACAGAACTAGATACTTTTTGTAATAATGGCACAATTTGGCATTAAAGTCAGGTCTGCTAAACGTTCCTCTTTTCCGAAATTTTACTCGATACTTTTAAGTTAACTAAATGTTGTAATATATGTTTATAAGTATTTTTATGTCAAGTTCCAAAGATATTATTGATTTAAAGAAATGAAACCTTACCTCAGTTAAAATAAGGTCCTAGTTTGAATGACAGCAAACAAAAACTAAATATGGGGTAAGAGGAACATATGGGTAAGGTCAGAGGTGCTAAACTTACTCCGCTATTAAATTTATTTTATTTTTTTATCAATTAGCCGCAAATATTTCGAGGAATGAACTAGGAACATAGAACAAAAATAATAAAAACACCGTTCCATACAAAGGGTTAGCGGCCCTTTGTATGGGAGATAAATACATATTTATTTTAATATTTTTCAACAAATTTTCCCCAAAAAATATATGCCACAAAACAACAAAAATAACTGACCTCCCATATATAATTTGCGACGAGCTTACCGGTTTACTATGGGAAGTCGTATATTTTACCGTTTCCTGACATATATGTGTCTTAGGAATAGTTGTTCATGGTATGATCATGACTGCAATGTTTTCGGAGACCTTACACTCCGACCCGTAGGTAAATGTGTAAACCTATTACTGAGCGTTTTTATCACGAAAACTATTAAAAGGTGAGTGTAAATAAACATACTTAAAAAAACTATTTAGGGTAGGCGAAGGGTAGGTATAGGTATAGGGTGGGTGTAGGGTAGCTGTAGAGTAGGGTAGGGAGGTGTATGTTAGGTGTTTTCTCGCTAAAACTATTAAAAGGTGAGTAAATAAACACGCTTAAAAAAAACAACTATTTAGGTTAGGTAGGTATAGGCTGGGTGTAGGGTAGATGTAGGGTGGGTGTAGTTTAGGTGTAGGGTGGGTGTAGGGTAGCTGTAGAGTAGGGTAGGTAAGTGTATGTTAGGTGTGGGGTGAGCGTGGGTAGTTGTAGGGATGAGTAGCTTGGGTGTAAGTGTAATTACAAGACTTGACGACGACGTCTGCCAGGTCAGCTAGTTAAAAATAAAAATGTGCACCTAAAACATAATAAGTTTCAGATTTTTTTTATTAAAATTATAAATTCAACTTAAAGGAAACAAAACACAACTTTCTAACACTTATAAACTTTTCTTACTATAGTCGATACGCGTAATATCTGTTGTGATTCATTTTTCACAAACATATTTGTAACAAATTCAAATCAGTCTAGCTTAGGTCTAAACTTAAACTTACTTTACAGAAAAATAAGTCTATTTTACTTTATATTCAGTCTCAGGCAATAAGTCTTATGATCTCTTTATTTTAAACGAACTCAAATCGAAAATGGCTACTAAATACTTCAGGAAAAACTTATTGAACATTAAAACTTTTAAAACACATTTTAAAAATAATTTGCCCTCTACGGCCAATTACAGGCTTAGGTAATTTAGCAATAATATCCTCTTGATGCTTGACCTCAGATATATATTCCAAAGCGGGATAAGTGAAAACTGTCTGGTCTTCAACTTTAGTGTGTGCCTTTCTAACATATTTGACAACTGGAACACCATCATCTCTAATGCTTAGTACTACACCAACGTAATGTTTTACAGATCGTTAAGTGCAAAATTTTACCAAAATCCAATCGTTTGGAAATGTTTTTTGCGTGTTTACTTTATCTTTACTCTTATCCTTACTGTTCATTTCATCGATCTCTTCTTCACTTTCTTCTTCAAATGTTTTTTGCGTGTTTACTTTATCTTCACTCTTATCCTTACTGTTCATTTTATCGATCTCTTCTACATTTTCTTCTTCATCATCTTGCGTACAAAGGTTTTTGCAATATTGATCAAAGTTTTCGTCATCTTCACTATCATCCCTAATTATCATCTCTATGTCACTTTCGCTGGATGATTCTGCTTGCAAACTTGACTTTTTATTTTTTGCATATTTGTTCTTACTCTTTTTTTTAGTGCATGTCTTGACAGACTTTGATTGAGATTTTTGCTTTATTTGTTTTTTTATACTTGCTTTGTTCTTCTTTTCTTGTTTTTGCTTAATTTTTTCAGCTTTTTCTAATTCTATTTGCTTACATCTCTTGTAAGCATCGTCGTAAGTAATAACTTCAGCGCCAGGAGCTATTCTTTTCCTTTTTGTCTTATTACCCGTACCTGCTTTTATGTTCATTAGTAACAATTCTTCAAATGTGATCGCTCAGTCCTCAAGAATTTGGTCGGTCCTCTTAGACTTTGAATTTTCTATTAATTTTTTTGAACATCCTGCTACATCGTCCCCATTTTGCTGTCTTAGTTGTGGTTGACTGTTATTTGTTAATGGCCAATAAGAACATCCTATTAAATCATTCAAATTTTGCTGCCTTGGCTGTGATTGCCTGTTTTCTGATTCTGGCACATTTTTTGAATTTCCTGCACTAGTATTCAATGATCTATCATTCAAATTTTGCTGCTTTGGCTGTGGTTGACTGTTTACTGTTGCCAGCAAATTTTCTGAAGATACTGCTAAATTATTTGTGTTATTTGTTAACGGCCAATAAGAACATCCTGGTAAATCATTCAAATTTTGCTGCCTTGCCTGTGATTGCCTGTTTTCTGATTCTGGCACATTTTTTGAATTTCCTGCACTAGTATTAAATGATCTATCATTCAAACTTTGCTGCTTTGGCTGTGGTTGACTGTTTCCTGTTGCCAGCAAATTTTCTGAAGATCCTGCTAAATTATTTGTGTTTTTCTGCTTTAGCTGTGGTTGATTGTTTCCTTGATTTTTATTAAACAGGTCAAGACACATAGCCATAACGATGTTACATAACGAATCTGGACTTGAATATCTGATTGGCTGGCTGTTTTGTTGATCATGTCTTAAAGGAGATATTTCTGATGACTTGTCGACTGAATTTGTAATGACTGACATTGTTGTTTGTTTCCACTCTCGCAAAAGCAATTGATTAAATTTAGATTCTGGTACAATATCTTTGTTAAGTGGGTAAATGCCTGCTTTTGGAACCCAGCTGCACATATATTGGCATCTATTGCAGTTCAAATTTGACCAATCATTTTTGCAAACTCTTTTTTTGGCAGTGCCTTACCGATGTTTGATCGTTGCCATTTGACCAAAGCTGCATCCCACCTATCTTTAAAAGATTTATTTACAGCCAAATCTAACGGCTGCAACACGTCGCTGGTATGAGGAGGAATCTTCAAAATCGTTATTTGTGCAGCTCGCGCCATCTCAATCATATTTATTCCCACATGGGTGGAGTGCCCGTCGTATATGAAAAGTATGGGTCGCTTTGGTCCTACTGTTGGTAGAAAAACTTTCCGAAACCACTTCTCAAAAACACTCGTCTCCATCCACCCATTAGCTGTTGCAGCATACCTTGTCCCTGGGTACAAAACAATACAAATATTATTTTTGTAAATGGGGAGTAATCGATTAGCGTGGTATAGGCATGTTATAAGGAGAAACGAAAGTCATGTTACGAAAAGAGTGATGGACATGCATGAGGATGGATATGTAAGTAGAGGCAGACCGAAGAAAAGATGGATCGACTGTCTGAAAGAGGATACGAGTTAGAAAGGTGTGGATGTGGGGCTGACGTCTGGTCTGACAGAGCAGATTGGAAGAAGAAAAAATGTTGTGTCGACCAGAGATCCTAGGTTCGAATGCTTCGAATCCCGGGGTTACCAGGCATTGTGAAAAATCACTTTGTGAGTGTTTACCCAGTTTGGTTAGGACACTGTCAGCTGAAATACCTGAATGTCTGAAAAGAAAGATGATTCCATGCTTCGGAGGGCACGTTAAGCTGTCGGTCCTGCTCCCATAGCATGCAACCATGCGATAATGCATTTATCACATTTTTCTGTCAAATTTGGGTGATACGACCGCCATCTTTACTTTTTGTCTTAGTCTAGTAACGGCACGTGCGGTAAAAAATATCACCGTGATATGACATAACTTATGGTTGGCATGCTAACATTTAATAAGAACCATGTCCGTGGCCGTAAGGAGGTTCAGAAACTCTGACACCATGGCTTGTGGGGCGATTGACCTTACGGTTCACACGAAGAGAGAGAGAGAGTGACTATTTAACAATTTAATAGGAACCATGTTACCTGGGTAATCGTCTTTTGACACCCACTGATCCCATACGTTTTTGCCCTTGAATATAATCATCGGGGGAGCTTTTTCTCCAAGAGCATTACACCCCAGCAAGACGGTAGTGTTGTCCTTTCCCGGAGATGATATAGTCCTTGTGGAAGTAAACCCTTTCAGTCCTACCACCTTTGCCTTTGAGGGATCTTTGCTGAAGCTTGTCTCATCAACATTCCAAATATGGGATGGTTTGTCACGAAGATCTAGTTGGTTGACTGTTTCTTCAAGCAAATCAAAATATGGGTATATCACATTAGGCCTACACGCAGCTTTACGGGCAAATTCCACCGGTTGAGGTTTTATAACAGACAGATTATGTCGTTTCTTAAACATTACAAACCAGTCTTCCCCAGGAACTCCGTTTTTGAACGGATTATTCAGGGTGTTCAATGTCACATATTGACCCACAGTCTCCATCAGTTCCTTTCTTGTCAAGCCAAAGCCGTATTTCTCCATGAAATGTAAATTCTTAACAAGGTTTTCTTCTAAATCTTGCGATAAAACCGTAGCCCTCCCCAAAGTATTCGATTTCATACCTTTGCGCTCATAAACCCGATTGATAATGGTCGCCCTTGGTATTCCATAATGTTTTGATGCTTCATAACCAGACAAGGTACCACTTTTGACGGCACTAACTGCTTTTAATAATTTTTCTTTAGGGTAAGAACTTCGATCGGTTTTTCTCAAGTAAGTTCGAGGCATTTTTCTTTGTCTGGAACAAATTATTAGGTATGCAATACATGGCTATTTACGGAAAAGTGGTATTTTTATCGGGTTCTAAAATTGTTTATTACCTCTGAAATCGGGCAAGAGGAACATAGTGTTCCTCTTAACCGAATAAAGCCGTTCCTCTTTCCCGCCTTGCCATTTTGAAGGTTATGTTTTTGATGACCACGAAAAACTACTAATAACACACGCTACAAACAATAAAACACGTAAAAAATAAAGATTCAACAGTATAATTTACACTTACCATAGCAATCAACCGCAGCACTAATGTTTTTAATATTAAAATAAGCAGAAATGAGGAGCGCCGACAGGTGTTGGATTTTAAGTTTGACAACTGTAATTTTTTTTTCTGTTTTACTTGCAACTTAGCCGTGTCGCAGCGCTATCTATGCAAAAATATTTGAACTACACCTGATACTGTTTTATCGACGAAGTGACCATAGAGCTGGGCATTATAGTTTTAATTTTACGGGTAACTGTTACTCTTCCCCCAGCGTCCCTCTTACCCCACCTGACCTTATAATAATATAATTTACTTAAGTTTCTCATTAGATAAGTGCTTACATCTTCTAGTAAAGCATCACAGTCATACTGGTTTTCTAATCCTTCCAAAGCGGGTCCCAATATATCTTCAATCATGCGGTCCGCCCCAGTCCTTGGAGGAGATGTAGGTGGTCTTCCGCCGCTTAAAAATAATTAATAAAAAATCACAGAAAAACTACAGGCGTAGAAATACTTTTATTGAAAATTCAACACATTTCCGGTAGTATATATAAATGTTCTGCTTAGGGTGCTTACAGACGAGTGACACTCAGCGACAATACCCACAGCGACAGCCCGCGACAGTAATCAGTTAGCGTCAGGACCCCTGGACCAAGTGCGATATTTAATGTTTAGCAACTATCAAATTACAGTACCTATTTGATACTATTTAGTACCTCAATTAAAAGATTTAGTACCTCGATGAGATTGTAAAAAAATATGAATAGAAAGTGGCCAGACATTCTGACGTCAGGTTGACTGGACCACATTTTTTTCACATAGTTAGAGACAACATAACTTAATTATTTATTGGTAAATATTTAATACCTTTTTAGTACCTTAACAATTTATAAGTTTTTTTAATTTTTGGCTCCCCACAATAAAGTTCTGGATGAATTATTTTTTTAGGGATAATTAAATTTTCAGCACAGGTACTAATTATTATACCTATAGGATATAGGGTTCGTTGGAGAGTTTTAAGGGAGATCTGTATCCAGCAGAGGACTAATAATTATACAGTGCCATTTATATATAGTGTCTAAAGTATGACTGTCTGATATCATTTGTGCTATTGGCACACTTGCACTGTAAATTGATAATAGCACGCATGAATATAGAAACATCTGTTTACTCAGTATTAAATCTTTATTCGGCCCACATAGCTTAAAGATGCTCCCCGTAGCGTCAATACTTAATACAGTTCTTTCAGATTTTCTATATGCTTTGTAGTATTGTTCTTGTGCAATAGACCAATAATAAATACACACAGGAAACAGTGAGATAAACCTTATCAGATTATCATAAGGAGGTATTCGTGTCATAATCCATAACGATAGTATTGGATTGGGATCGTAATGTGTTTTTTTTTTTTATCTGTCTTAAGCAACCCAATGTAGGTAAGTGAGCCGGTTCATGGCAATCATTTTTGTTGTCCATTAGAATCACTCAGTTTGTTTCGAACCGTAACAGCATGTTCAAATTTCAAATCATTACCGAGCTCACAGCGTTTTATAGGCGAAAGCTTAATTTTTTTGCATAATTATGTTTGAAATTTTCATCAAAATTATTTATGGTGCAAATGCAACGCGCAATTTTTTCTGTTGGCCAATGAATTGTAACATCTAACTTCGCATTGCACTGCTTACAGGAACCGTAACACTGAACATTGTCTCCCTTTTTAATTGAATAATTTTGAAATACACGGCGAACGTACATGTTTCCATATTTCTTCTCTTAAAAGAGTTGCCCACTGGTGAGGCGGCAGCAAAGTTTTGCGACGAAAATCTGATAAGGATTTTGTACGCTTAGTGCAACGATCAATGGGCTTTATTTTATTCCATTGATAAATATCTATACAAAACTCATATTTTCCGCACTCACCTGTCCCCTTTAATTCCATATTTTCTTCTGCAAATTCATCGGAAGAAACGTTAGACTCGTCGTTGCCAAAAAAATGATCATAGTTTCTTTTTACTGATAAATAAACTGATTTGGTTGACATCTTGTAAGACAATCTTTGAGCAATCTCTTCAAATAATGGATCACATGGCGAAGGTAAATCATTTTTACGGGGAAAGTACTTTTTGAACTCACTCAAAACACATTTTTGTTCTTCCAAAGGCACTGCACTTTGTCGACCTCTTTTCATGGTTTAATAAGTATATGTACCTATTAGAAAATATATAATCACCGCCCAATAAAACTAATGATTGTTATTTTTTTGGAAATAGAATAATAACTGGGAGAAATCTGTGACCGCTAGACAAAAAGAAGCACTATAGGTATGAGGTCACTCAGCTGTCGAATAATTTCTACGCTTACCCTCAAATATTAACTAAATGCTAGTAAATTAGTGTTTCGGTGTGTAAGAATACAAATAGTAACTACGTACCTACCTACGAAGTTTAAAAATATATATATATATATGGAATAAACTGACTATATTGATGTCTAGTTATGCGGAAGTCAAGCTTATTATTATTAATGATTCATTGTATGTGTGATATTTATAAAGGGTGTTGGTAAAAGTACTGCGATCCTTTAAATCACGCAATTTATAGGTATAAAATTAGCAATCATCTGTCACACTAAATCATAAATGCGAAAGTTTTTTGATGATAGATGTACGTAGTGTGTGGTGAGTGTGTATAACCTAGTGTTTCAGTGACACGGAATACGAAAACGATACGTGTCATTTCATAATAATAACATTCAATGCTGATGTTGGTGACAAAGAAATGGCTTATTAACTTAACTAAACGTATATATAATACGAGTTTTCATACATTATTTCTAAATAATATGATCAGGGAGAATCTATATAGCAAAATTCTATTCATCAATAACTTCATTCTGGGACGGCAAAAAAAATAATAATATATATCTTGTTAAGGTACTAAAAAGGTATTAAATATTTACTAAGAAATAATTAAATTATGTTGCCTCTAACTATGTGAAAAAAATTTGGTCCAGTCATCCTGACGTCAGAATGTCTGGCCACTTTCTATTCACGTTTTTGACAATCTCATCGAGGTACTAAATCTTTTAATTGAGGTACTAAATAGTATCAAATAGGTACTGTAATTTGATAGTTGCTAAACATTAAATATCGCACTTGGTCCAGGGGTCCTGACGCTAACTATCCAGAATACCTATCGACATGTAATATTTATCCTCATATTCCGCATAATTCTCATTATCGTCTTCTTTTATTACCAAATTCGCTTTATTGAGCTCATATTGAGTTCATATTCATTGAAAACTTCTGCTAAACGCAACCTTTTCTCTGCTAACAATTCATATGACGCTGTCTTCAGTGCCTCAGTGTCACTGCAGAAAAAATAAATTCTTGTGATCGAGCTCTTTATGTATCCACGTTCAGCTATGAGGCCTTTTAGTTCAGCCATGATAACGTCCTATAACAAACACCAAGAGAGAATATGATGAAATAGCTTTTATACAGAAATAACTGTACTGTTTGTATGGAAAAATACACTGCCTCAATTGCTTTTATACTTTCGTGTATTATTTATTACCCTGTTTTTATTGAACTTCTATAGGGTTTTTATTGTAAAACCTTTAATATTTGAACAAATTACAAACACCCTACAAAGATTATAAAATAAAAAAAATAAAAAATAGAATTGCTTTATTTCAGACAAATTACATTACAGTAATGTTAGCAATTATTTGTCCATAGATTAAGTTTAAATTTTCTATTAAATTAAATTAAATTGATCAATTAATTAAATAATACTTATGTTATGATGTACCTACTTATACATTACATTGTTGTCAAAAAAGGAGAACAAAACCAAATATTATGAACATTTACTTTGACTTTGATATTCAAAGTAAACACATCACAATTTAATTATAAGATACAATATCCATACACATTGATACCTATTTTATATATTTATAAGAAGTATTATAATAGAGGAAAAAATTATAAAATTGACAAGTTCAAACAGTCATATTAGATTATTTTATATTTTTAAATTTTTTGGTATATTGTCATGATACTTTCGCATTATACATAGAATACTATTTTGACTATTTTGTAGTCTATTTAAAAACCCAGCTCTGGACTTCCGCATCACCACATAGAAGTCATCCATCCCACTCTCCGCAAACATACCAGAGGCACTGCACCTCCATAGCAGACCAAGCATTGATCTAAAGGCGTTGTTATACTGAACTCTAAGTGTGTTAAATATAGACTTGGTGTAATCATATCATAGATGTGCAGTGTAAAGCGCCTGGCAGTATGCTTTGAATAGGGTTAACATAACTTGTCTTGAGCAGTGTGTGAAGCGCCTAGCTAACATATTGCTCTTCGCAGCTAATGATCGCCGCTGTCTTTCAAGATCCTCGTCATCTTTCAAATTTTCGCTTAGGGTATGTCCTAGATATTTAAATTTAGTGACAACTTTTAGAGTTTAGTCCATTTAGGTTTACAGGCGGTATACATTCCGGTCCTTTACGATATCGAAACACCATGATTTCTGACTTAGTAAAATTATACGCCCTCTTATTGTTACGCCCTCTGCCGTGAAAAAGGAATAAGAAGACGGACGCGATCTCTCTGGAGAAGACAAGCAATCGATGGCAGCTTTAACCAGCCCTCCAACAAGATGATTCGACGAGGAAACTCCAGAGGGCGCATTCAAATAGTATTTAACACGATGTCTCCATTACAACAGCCTCTTTTTTCAACCGCCATTCTGACTATCACTTGCCTTTGTAAATTAGACGCAAATAAATCGCATTTTATTAATTTATAAATAATATTAATCATTGAAGCCACCCCTGACCCTTACACACCTAAAATAAATACAAAAATCAAGTAAATTCAAAAGTCGAGTCAGTAAATTAAACATTGGTCACTTCGAGCCAAATATCTTCAAGAGGAACCAGAAGGCCTTGGAGATTCAGGGTGTGGCTGGCGAAACCTTTCTTTTTCCCTCCCATTTTCTTCATCCAGTGCTTAATTTTGGTGTTCTAAAATCGTGCTATTTTCTAGGTTACCGGTCTGCAGTCATCCGTTGTCGGTGCGCATTAATATCACCGCCACGTGTTTGCAGGAACGTGAGTACCTTTGCTTTTCATAAAGTGCCAAAATGAGTGATGAAGCTAAATTAGTGATTCTTAAACGACGTCGGGGAACTATAAAGGGCATGTTAACTATTTTCGAAAAATTTGTGAATTTGTTGAAATCCGAGCTTTCGCCTGTTCAAATCGCCGAAATTGAATTACGTATGCAAAATGTTACGAAATTGCATAGTGAGTTTCATACGGTTCAGGATACAATAGACGAATTAATTCCCGAGGAAGAACTTTCCGAGCTCCGACTTTTTACGGCCTCATAGCGAAGGTTCAGTGTCTGATAAAATCATCTAGTAACAAGGAACCTAGTACCGAAACCAATAGTAACGAAAATTCCAAGGGCAAATCTCATAAATTAATTAGACTTCCGACGATTTCCTTGCTGTCATACGATGGGTCCTACGATAATTGGCTAGAATTTCGTGATACCTTTTTGTCGATGATCCACAATTCAGATGAGCTAGACAATATCCAAAAATACCATTATTTGAGATCTGCTTTGACCGGCAATGCGTTACAGGTTATAAAGTCGGTAGAATTTTCGTCAGATAACTACACGGTAGCATGGGAACTGATAGAAAATCGTTATAACAACACGAAATTGTTAATCAATAACCATGTAAAGGCTTTATTTTCGTTGCCACCCGTCAACAAAGAAACTCCCGGTCAAATTAGGAAAATAATAGATACGGTACTAAAAAACCTACGCGCTTTAAATACTCTCGGCGAACCCACCGATTCATGGGACACGTTATTGTGTTATTTAATAGTGTCGAAATTGGATTCGTGTATCGAGAAGGAATGGGAACAGTTTAAAAGCATCAGTAAAGAGTCGAATAAAAAATTTGATTTTAAATCTTTGTTAGATTTTCTTAAGGAAAAAGCGGATACCTTAGAAATAATTAAATCGAATCACGCTTCGCAATCGAATCCCAATCCTAACCCGGTACACTATTCCAACCAGCGGCAGCAGGTGAGGAAACCTCAACAAGTACATAGTCTTGTATCTACACAAACAAATAATTCACATCAGAAAACGTACAAAAAAAAAACGACTCGTGTTTGTACTATGTGTAGCGGTGACCACGCCTTGTATACGTGTACACGGTTTCTTAACCTACCGTCAGCTGATCGACTTCGCCTAGTAGAGAGTAATTCTTTATGTACTAATTGCTTAAGGTCCGGTCACACGGCAGATAATTGTCTGTTCGGTCCGTGTAAAGAATGCAGTAGCAAACATAATAGTTTATTACATAACGAATATCCCCGTGGGGTGCCGGGTCAGAATAATACCTCCCCTACTCTTCCTGAAGGGTGTCGTAAGAACCGACTTAGGGATAACGGGACAAAAACATCTAATCCCATAGGGCTTATGCCACACAGCAGTAGATTCACTTCGGCAAATACGGATAGTCAAAATGGTTGTAGGTCTGTAGTGCAAGCGCATTATTCTTCACTCGAACAGTCTCAGCCAAACACTACTTTAAACGCGTCTACAGTGCTGCATAGCACACAAACAAGCACAGATATATCGGGAGATAATGCGTCTTTATTATCCACTGCGATTATCGAAATCGCAGGTGCAGATAATGTTTTCCATAGAGTCCGTGCATTGTTAGATAACGGTAGTGAAAAGTGCCTTATTACGGAATCATTATGTTCCAAATTAAACGTTGAATATATACAGTCCACTTATCACATCATGGGAGTAGGAGACACTGTTACGCAGTCATCTCTCTCGTGTGACGTTAATATACGATCGTTAAAACGTAACTTCAATACGAAGATAAGATGTTTAGTCTTGCCATACATTACGGCTACTAATAAGCCGTTCCCTGGTGCAAATGAGGAGTATTTCAAAATTCCAGAGAATATCGAACTTGCCGATCCAGACTTCTGTACTCCGTCTAAAATCGATTTATTGACAGGAACTAACTATTTTTGGGGTTTGTTACTCGATGGTAAAATACGACTGCCAGCAGGACCCTACCTACAGAACAGTCATTTTGGCTGGTTAGTTGGGGGAGAAATTTTCAATACAAATTCAAAGACAATTAAACGAGTTCATTGTAATTTTGTGCAATCTAACCAATTAAACGATCAATTGAAAATATTTTGGGATATCGAAGAGATACCTAAAACTAACGTTAAACATTTATCTGCCGAGGAAAGCTTTTGCGAACAGCTTTTCACAGAAACCACGAAACGGTTAGAAGACGGGCGGTTTTCGGTCCGCATTCCACTGAAGGAACCGGCAGACGTACTAGGCGATAGCTACGAAATAGCTAAGAGTAGGTTCATTTCTTTAGAACGTAAACTCGAGCGTCATCCACATTATAAAGTAATGTACAATGATTTTATGGAGGAATACTTAAGCTTAGGGCACATGACTCGCATTGAAAACTATACGTCACCTTATTATTTTTTACCTTACCATGGTGTATTTCGCGAGGACAGTCTTACTACTCAATGTCGTTTAGTTTTAATGCAAGTCAAAAAACTAAATCAGGAAAGTCACTTAATGACATACAGTATACCGGCCCTGCTTTACAAAACGATTTATTTTCAATTATTTTACGGTTTCGACAGCATAGATACGTTGCTTGTGCAGACATTGAGAAAATGTTTAGGCAAATCGAAGTGCAAGAGGATCAACGAAACTTGCAATTAATATTATGGCGTAAAAAACCTTCAGATTCCCTCGGTGTGTACCGTCACAATCGAGTATGTTTCGGAATGGTATCTTCACCTTATTTGAGTCTTCGCTCTGTAAGACAGTTAGGATCAGAATGTAAAGATGAGGAGATTTCACGTACGATTTTAAACGATATGTATGTAGACGATTTAATCACAGGAAATGATGACGAACACAAATTATCCGATATTTGTGAAAAGGTGAGCCAAGTTTGTATTTCGGGACAATTTCCGTTACGTAAATGGATCTCTAATTCTCCATTAGTCACTTCGCACTTTGCACAGAAATCGGATAACACGAAGTTCTTATCAATAGACGAAAACTATTCTAGTAAGACCTTAGGTTTAGGCTGGTATAGGGACAGCGATGAGTTTCATTTCACTTCATAAGTAAATAGTAACATATCTAATGTAACCAAGCGGTACATACTGTCTGTTGTTTCACAAATATACGAACCACTTGGATTACTCAGCCCTATAGTTATTGTAGGAAAAACGTTTTTACAAAAGTTATGGCTTTTAAAAATAC
The DNA here is from genome assembly GCA_949820665.1 of Scrobipalpa costella. Lineage (NCBI taxonomy): Eukaryota > Metazoa > Arthropoda > Insecta > Lepidoptera > Gelechiidae > Scrobipalpa > Scrobipalpa costella. Next base: position 12,636,115 of record OX463309.1, read on the forward strand.
ATTAGGATGAGATTTTGCCCGGTGATTTAGTTACAAGTTGGGAAAGTTTTATTCATTCACTATCTAATTGAAATAGCGTTCGGATCCCCAGACACGTCTTATGTAATAACTGCACACACACAGAGCTGCACATCTTTACAGATGCAAGTCAAACAGCCTACGGGGCTTGTGCATACATGCGCACGATAGATAGTGAAGGGAATGTCAAGGTCAGTCTCCTGTGCGTGAAGACCCGTGTTGCTCCAATTAAACCGGTTAGCATTCCTCGGCTAGAATTGTGCGGAGCGCAAGTAGGTGCGAAATTACAAAGTGTAATTTTAAACGCTTTAAATATAGAAATAAAAAACGTATACTTTTGGACCGACTCCACTATAGTGTTATCTTGGTTAAGGATGTGTCCTAGTCAATTAAAAACGTTTGTGCAAAATCGTGTAGTAGAAATAAACGATCTAACAAATAATGCTTTGTGGTATCATGTCAGTGGGAAAGATAACCCTGCGGATTTGTTATCGCGTGGGACAACTTTAGATCAACTTGTAGCCACGCCGATGTGGTGGTCTGGGCCAGGATTTTTACACGAACAGGTAATTAAACCTAATAGTACAATACGGACCACTAATTTGTCACAAATTCCGGAACAAAAATCGAACTTATTGAATGCGTTACCGTTTGTTCTCGAAAAGGAATGCATTATAGATTTAAAACGATTTTCGTCTTTTAACAGACTTCAACGCGCTTGTGCATATATGTTGCCTTTTATACATAATTCACGTACGAAGTCTTGCTGATCGCCGGAACGGGATTCTGACTGCGCAAGAATTACATAACGCACTTATATTCTTAACAAAACAATCTCAAATGCAATCCTTTCCCGAGGAATACCAAGTCTTAGTAAACAAATCTATCAAACCAAAATCTCGTAACCTGTCCAGTTTGAATATTTTTCTGGATGAAAATAATGTCATGCGCATTCTAGGCAGGCTGAATAACTCTGACTTTTCATATGATAAACAGCATCCCATGTTACTGTGTACTAAACATCCTTTCACTTTGCTTTTATTCCGGTATCATCAGAATAAACTTTTACATGCGGGACCAGCATTGACATTAGCTCATATTAGAATGATAATAATAGAATGTTGGTGGCCCTTACGGGGTAGGCAGTTAGCCAGGCGAATTGTACATCAATGTATGAAATGTCATCGAATGAAGGCTAAATGTATTGAACCAATTATGGGTCATTTAACAAGTGAACGTTTACAACCCGGTTTTACATTTATAATTACTGGGGTTGATTATATGGGCCCTCTATATATTTTGAATCGTAAGGGTAGGGGTGGAAAGTTAGAAAAATATTATGTCTGTCTATTCGTGTGTTTTGCCTCACGTAATTTGCATTTAGAACCGGTGAGTTCAATGACTTCAGAAGCTTACATTTTAGCTTTAAAACGATTTATTTCCCGAAGAGGAAAACCCTTGAAAATCCTTTCGGATAATGGTAGAAATTTTGTAGGTGCGGCGAAAGAGTTCACAAGTTTTTTGGATAATAGTTCTGACAGCATTATTGAATATGCTGCAAATAATCAAATTGAATTCAAATTTATTCCACAATATGCACCTCATTTTGGCGGTTTATGGGAAGCAGGGGTGAAGTCCTGCAAACACCATATTACGCGCGTTGTAGGAAAAGCAAATTTAACATACGAGGAATTTAGCACGGTTTTAACCCAGATTGAAGCCGTCCTGAATTCCCGTCCCATGTATCCTGTGTCTCCAGATCCAGCTGACCTCTCCCCCCTCACGCCAGCACACTTCTTGATTGGGAGGAGCCTGACTTCACCCGCTGAGCCTGACGTCACTGCATCACCGACTCACATGCTATCCCGCTATCGACGGGTCGAGCAAATGAGACAGCATTTTTGGAAAAGATGGTCACTGGAGTACATATCAGAACTGCAGAAACGCACGAAGTGGAAAGACAACTATGACTCGCTGAAGCCTGACACTCTGGTTCTCATCAAAGAAGACAACCTGCCTCCGCTTCAATGGCGTCTGGGACGCATCATGAAGGTGTTCAAGGGACAAGATGGGGTGGCTAGGGTTGCCATCATCCGCACACAGACTGGGGATATCAAGCGAGCTTTCTCCAAAATCTGCCCGCTGCCTTGTCAAGATGAATCATCTCAAGATGGACCAGTTTCTGTTGAGAGCAACTAGGAGCTCTCAAGGCGCCCGAGTATGTTACGCCCTCTGCCGTGAAAAAGGAATAAGAAGACGGACGCAATCTCTCTGGACAAGACAAGCAATCGATGGCAGCTTTAACCAGCCTTCCAACAAGATGATTCGACGAGGAAACTCCAGAGGGCGCTTTCAAATAGTATTTAACACGATGTCTCCATTACAACAGCCTCTTTTTTCAACCGCCATTCTGACTATCACTTGCCTTTGTAAATTAGACGCAAATAAATCGCATTTTATTAATTATAAATAATATTCATCATTGAAGCCACCCCTGACCCTTACACACCTAAAATAAATACAAAAATCAAGTAAATTCAAAAGTCGAGTCAGTAAATTAAACATGTAAGACCTTGCTTTAATGCATATTTTTCACATTTTTCAATTAGTGTTTGAAGACCACAGATCGAAGGGCTCAGTAACACCAAATCATCGGCATAGCTTAGGTTGTTAACACACGTACCACCAACGTGGCATCCGGCCCTGGTGCCACTAAGCTCCTCGATCAGGTCGTTCATGTATATGTTAAACAGAACAGGTGAGGTCAGTCCGCCCTGTCTCACCCCACAGTTCAGCTTATACAATTCAGAACAGCTGTTATGCCATTTTATCTGATTATATTGGTTATCTTACCAGTATTCTAAGAGATCTATAATGTCCACGGGTACATCCGTGTTTCTAAGCTTGTTTCAGAGAGTTTTATAGTCTATGGTATCAAAGGCGCGGCGCAGATCTAGGAAGCAGCCGTAGACAGAGGTATTACGCTTGTTATACCAGTTAACAGTACTCTTTAATGCAAAAATAGCAAGGTCTGTCGACAGGCCACCCCGAAATCCAAATTGAGCGCAACTCTAATTCATGTTTTCGTTTAAATGAACTATTTAGAAGTTTCTCAAAAATCTTGGAAAATATTGTTGTGAAATAGGACGGTAATTCTTAAGACTAGAAATATCTCCGGTCGAGTTCTTTACAATAGGTATAACTGTAGTTTTCATTAGCTAACTAGGCAGATACATACATAAATCACGCCTTTATCCCTTACGGGGTAGGCAGAGTGTTTAACGCCTCGTAAAAGGCGCTTTCGCCACGGCTGACAAAAATTTAGGGTAATTTTAGATTGTAATATGTATTGCTATAGTGACAGGTTGTCATTCCATCGCCTAAATTTCAATACACTGTAACCCTCGAATCCTTTTTGCTGACTTCAACAGCATGCCCGGGAGGAAGGGCAGCCGGAACATTCTATGTTTTTCTATCTCTCCCAGTCCAGCATGGAAGCATAGACTAGGCAGAAAGCTGTGATCAATACATAAATTAAAGAAATTTGCCATTAATTTAAATAGAGTTGGGTTGATTATAAAATGGCCTGACAACGTACCTTATACCTTACTAAAAAAAATTGCATACGCTAGAAAGCGTATACAACTCACTAAATTGTATGCAATATTTCATCAGTGTGATATTAATTTTAACCTCAGCGCATGTCAGCAGTAAACCGTCCGTCTAATTGTCCGATCTAACACCTGTGCCGAGAATGTTCGGATACACGCACCACATCACCGATACGCGCGTTCCAGTAGCCACCCAACTTCCTAGTTCGTCAGGTTCCAGTAGCAACGACCGCGACCGGAAATGTTTTTACACCAAATAGCGCCGGCCTTTTCTCACCCAAGTGCCTGAACAGTGCTACGGATGTATTAGACGACTGACCTTCGTCCTTCATAGACAAATGACGTCGCACAGGTTAACCAACTTGCAACAATTTTTCCAGGATGGATTCTTTGGCCATAATCAAGACCTTGACTGGGAATTCACTTACCCACTCTTCAGCAAAATAATGCTTCTTTTTCTTTCAAAATATAGCGCCCACAAGCAGATAAATCACCACAGTTAAAAAATGGCGGGAGATCCGCAGCTGAACCAAGCCGAGACAGAAATAAGCTGGAGACACAATGTTTTATCCAAAGTTGGATCAGTTCTCGAAGGACCAAATCATCTGTATAAAACGAAGAGAGTTTATGACTTCTAACTAGTATTCAACTAATATAATTCCGGAACAATAAATTTAACACCGTATTACCTTTGCTATCTTGACAGAAAGTACTTTTTATTATTGCCAATTTACCAAACTATACATACAAATTTGGATACATAATATTCGTATTGAACACTGACCCAGACATTTGCGACGCGTTGAGTTGCACGCATTTCCGTTGTGCGAAAATAAGCAATTGACACAAAGTCCAAGTTTATTGACTGTACTTTTTTTATCATGCGACATTTGCAAAAAGTTTTTACAATTTTACATACCATGTTCGCTTTTACATAGCGGACATCTGAAACCGGACACGTGGAAAGTTTTCGCAACCAGTTGATTTCCGTTGTACCGATTATTGTTGTAATTTTGATAGCTAGATTTCTTGATGTTATAAGTTGATGTTTGTTGATTTGTTTTCTGGGTCGGTATTTCCTGTTTACGACGGGAAGAATTTTCCATCGCAGTGAGAGTTCTCACCCAAATGAAATATCCCAGTAATGTGACACTAGACAATAATTACCAAGTATATGTTAGGTTTGTATTTACGTGTAGAATGGAATAGTTTAGGTCAAATGGTGCGCCGAAATATTATGTTAAATATAAGCATCGGCATTCACACCATGCCAATAATGTTACATGTTATTATCATTGAAAACAAACTTATTTTTATGCAAAATACAAATTAAAAGCTTACTGGCGTAACTTGACTTGGCATAAGTATAAAATGACGTGAAATCGGCTTTCTTCTGAGAAGATAGGGTTAGTTCTAGTTCATAAATTTTGGACTTTTGTGATGTAAAATTTTGCAATTTATTCTTGACGAGGGTAAGCCGTGAGACGATATCTCCAATACGGGTTTCGAGTTACAGGAATTTTTCGTTTATGCTGTTTATTCCCTGGTTCGCTAGGTCCACTCCAGTATGGATAGTGAACCCGTATAAGGGGTTTTTATTCCGGTAAGCTTCTTCAAAAATAATTCTAAAATTATACATACATATAATCACGCCATAAAAAATATTCAGAACAGAATAAGAAGTAAAGAAAAATAAATTAGAAAATAAACGAATACTATTTGGTATTAGATCGGAATAGATCGAAAAATATGCTTTGGGAAGGAACCAATTGAAATTGACGGCAGTTATAAGCAAAACCAGGGCTTGCGTGGCCAAGGGCAAGCTATCGCGTGAGACATTACTACCGGTATCAACGTATCCTTTAAATTTATTTTCCGATCCGTCCCAAACTAATCCTTTCCTTGTGGCCATCTCTTCAAGGCTTAAATTCACCAACACCTCTTTATTGCTTTATACTTTAGATTTGCTATGCTATTGAATCGGTTAAAACAGCATTTTTTTTAATCCGTCTGTTTTGTTTCCTTAATGATTTTATTTTCTTGGTCTGAAGCAAATTTTTGCGTTTGATTTAGTCGATTTCTGCTTTGCCCCAACTGAATTTGTCCTGAAAAAAAAATACAATTAGTGCAAGCGCATCAAATAAATTTTATTACATTTTCTATTGGAGCCAGGCTTAGTGTGAATGCCGACCCTTATATTTTATTATCAATGTCGTGGCGCACAATAAAACCTAAACCGTTGGATTTTAAACACTAATAGAAATCAAAAAATATCTTTTGTGATTTTTGATACAAGCGTCACAATACCGAGATATTTTAAATCAAAGATATCGGAATTTCAGAAAATCGATCTTAAAGGTCTCCGAAGTATTCCGCCCTTGGTTGCTACGACGACCACCCTGACAATATTGTCTTTGCCAGGGTGAATTTGTATCACCTGCCCGCGAGGCCAAGTGCCACGCGGGAGGGATGGATCGACGATCAGGACCACATCACCTTCTTTTAATTAAGAGTCCTCACCCAAATGAAATATCTCAGTAACGTGACACTTTAGGCAATAATCACCAAGTATATTTTAGGTTTGTATTTACGTGTAGAATCGAATAGTTTAGGTAAAATGGTGCGCCAACCATGCCAATAATGTTACATGTTATTATTATTACAAATAAACTTATTTTTATGCAAAATACAAATTAAAAGCTCACTGGCGTAATTTGACTTGGCATAAGCATAAAATGACGTGAAAGTGTTCGGCTTTCTTCTGAGTAGATAGAGTTAATTCTAACTCATAATTTTTTGACTTTTGTGATGTAAAATTTTGCACTTTATTGTCGACGAGGGTAAGCCGTGAGTCGATATCTCCAATACGGGTTTCGAGTGACAGGAATTTTTCGTTTATGCGGTTTATTCCCTGGTTTGCTATGTCCAATCCAGTATGGATAGTAAACCCGTATAAGGGGTTTTTATGCTTGTATGCTTCTTCAAAAATAATCCCAAAACTTATTCAGAACAGAATAAGAAGTAAAGAAAAATAAATTCGATATTAAACTAATACCATTTGGTATTAGATCGGAATAGATAAAAAAAATTGCTATGGGAAGGACCCAATTGAAATTGATGGCAGTTATAAGCAAAACCAGGGCTTGCGTGGCCAAGGGCAAGCTATCGCCTGAGATATTAGTACCAGTATCAAAGTATCATTTAAACTTATTTTCCGATCCGTCCCAAACTAATCATTTCCTTGTGGCCATCTCTTCAAGGCTTGAATTCACCAACACCTCTTTATTGCTCGTTTTAGCTAATTGCTCTAGTGTCTCAAAAGATTCTGATGTGAACCCTGGCTCTGCATAATTTTTCTTGTACCAATGTGACAAACTGGCTGGGTGTGGCAACACAGTATTAAAATAATCTCGTACATAATGATATGCTCTTGGGGAGTAAAAATTTTATTGCAGAGCAAATGACCTCAATTCCGATGAAAATGTTTTACTCACAAAAGAGCCTCGTGCTTTTTAGGTATCAAACAAAGAAATCTTATTTATTTTTATGTATATTCCAGACATAATCTGAAATTCGTCTAAATTTAAGATATTCTTTAGATTTCCTATGTTATTATTTTGGAGAAAACAGCATTTTTATTTATTCCGTCTGTTTTGTTGATGTAATGATTTTATTTTCTTGGTCTTAAGCAATTTTTTGCGTTTTATTTAGTCGATTTCTGCTTTGCCTCGACTGAATTTGTCCTGAAAATAAAAAAAATAGAATGAGTGCAAGCGCATCAAACAATTTTTATTACATTTTCGATTGGTGACAGGCTTAGTGTGAATGCCGACCCTTATTTGATTAACAATGTCGTGGCGCACAATAAAACCTAAACCGTTCGATTTTAAACACTAATAGAAATCTAAAATATCTTTTGTGATTTTTGATGCAAGCGTCACAATACCGAGATATGTTAAATCAAAGATATCGGAATTTCAGAAATTCGATTTAAATATGAAATATCTCAGTAATGAGACACTTTAGACAAAAATCACCAATTATATTTCAGGTTTGTATTGAAGTGTAGAATCGAATAGTTTAGGTCAAATGGTATTCCGAATGTTACATGTTATTATTATTACAAACAAACTTATTTTTATGCAAAATACAAATTTAATTTAATTTACTTTATTGAGAACCCAACAGCAATTATTTCACTATTACAAACAGTAATCTTAAAAAGTTATATAGCCAATAACTGAGTTCATCATATTACATTTACATAATAGGGTAAACAAACAAACAATAAACATAAGGTAGGCTAAGTGTGCGTATAGAGATAGAGAGATAGAGATAGAGATAAATTTATTAATAATTGTAAATTACAAGTCAAGAAATTATAAGCACTTAAGTATATCACATTAATAATCATTTAGATTGTATTGCTTTTATTATCATTAAAATTAATAAAATCATTATAACTATAGAATGCCTGTTCGACAAGCCAACGCTTAAGCCGTGATTTAAAGCTATTTAAGCTTGGTGCCTGCTTGATTACATCGGGTATTTTATTAAATACAGCCGTGCCCATCACATGCGTGGTTCTGGCGGTCTTTTCCAACGTGTGCCTCACTACGTACAACATGTTCGCATGACGTGCGTTTTCTCCAAGTCTATCGCTTCTGCTCTGATACTGGTTCCTATTCTCACACGTACAGGGCTATATTATAGACCAGTAGGGAAGGGACCGTCATAATTTTTTAATTTTATAAAATAGGGTTGGGCAGACACATCACTCGGGATCCGCGCAATCGTCCTCACAGCACGCTTTTGCATGCGGAACACACGTTCCCAGTCCGCGGCTCGACCCCACAGGTCTATGCCGTACTGTAAGAGCGACTGCACCACTGCAAAATAACATGACCGCACAATGTTTTCCGATAAACAAGAGTTTATTCTGCTTAAGGCAAATACCGTGCTACCCAGTTAACACACCAGTTTCTCGATATGAGTTTCCCAATTAAGATCTTGATCGAGGGTAAACCCAAGGAAAGGCGCTGATCTTACTTGTTCAACAGCGTTACCGTCGGCCTGAACCAGAAGAAGTGGATATTTGCGATTGGCCAAATCAAAATGTATAAATTGGGTTTTTGATAGATTTAGTATTAAGCCGTTGTTGCTAAACCATTGCAAAAGCGCATTGGCTATTGAATTAAGCGATATTTCAAGCGCGGTTATACTATTTTCGACCACTAAAACTGCAACGTCATCAGCATACATGAAGACCTCGGCATTATTCACAGCCAGAGGCAGATCATTCATTAGGAGACAAAAAGCGAGATTCGATAGTGATGAACCTTGAGGCACACCCTTCTCCGTAGACATCCCACAAGACCTCGCCGCGCCAGAATCAGCAACCACGTACTGAGTTCTCTCGCGCATAAAATTTTTGAGTAGGTCCGCAGCGGGACCACGGATACCGTAATGATTAAATTTAGCTGATAGTATGGTGTGGTCGGCTACGTCGATAAGTGCCTTGGATAAGTCACAGAGAAGAATAGCCACATGTTTTTGGGCGTCTTTAGCCTCCAATATGTTGCGGATTACCCTTCGTGCTAGCATAGTGGTTGAATGACCTGGGCGATAAGCATATTGCCGATCGGATAGCGTACTCATTTGCGTAAGGAATTTTGTAAGACGCGTCGATAGCCCATTCTCAAAAACCTTTGCGACGGTAGGTATAATAGAAATAGGTCGGTACGAGCTCGGGTCACTCTTATAAGTGACCCGACGTCTACAGCTCTACCAAGCTCAAGTCCGATCGTGTATGGAGTATTGCTGCCACCTTTGGGACGGATCTGCCAAATACCAACTGGCAACCTTGGATTCTATTGAAAAACGCGCCAAGAAGCTCATCGCCGACCCGTCACTGGTAGAAGAAAAGCTGCAGAGCCTCGAAAATCGTCGCAAAGTAGCTTGCTTGTCTGTATTCTACAGGATACATTTCGGAGAATGTGCAGCATCGCTTCATGACCTGATACCCCCCTCCCCATTCCATCTCCGGGGTACGAGACGCCGGTTGGGATTCCACCCTTATGTTGTCAACATTCCAAGTTTTCGCACAAAGCGGTACGCTTCTACATTTTTAATGCGAACGGCCAAAGTGTGGAACTCCCTGCCTGCGGATCTATTTCCGGAACGTTATAACCTGGGCCTTTTCAAGGCGAGAGTGAACAAGCATTTTCTAGGCAATCATGCTCCATCATAGTCTACATCATCACTTACCATCACGTGAGATAGCGGACAAATGATTGCCTATGAAATATTAAAAAAAAAAAAAAAAGTGTGAATGTATGTGTATTGTGTAGTGTATGAGCTTCAAGGCTTCATTGTAATGTAAGGGCATATTCATTCATAGAGTAGAGATTTTACTATGAACACAATTGATGAATTGATTACAGGTTAGAAAGAAAATATCGGCTTCATTAAACTTCGACTCATAGGTTTGTACTATTCTGTTAATGATGGAGTTTTGGGAATAATTAGTACGTGAAAAACCGGAAAACAACGATCGAGGATATCGTGTGTGTCTGCTACAGGCGCTAATGGCAATCCGAGTAGTGAGATTAGGGCAATCCAACCGGCCGGTGACCACGTCGTACAAAAACTTCATGTCCGCAACCGTTCGTCTATCCTCCAGGCAAAGCATATTGAAATAAATAGCTCACTGGCATAACTTGACTTGTCATAAGCATAAAATGACGTGAAAGTGGTCAGCTTTCTTCTGAGTAGATAGGGTTAGTTCTAACTCATAAATTTTGGACTTTTGCGATGTAAAATTTTGCACTTTATTCTCGACAAGGGTAAGCTGTGAGTCGATATCTCCAATACGGGTTTCGAGTGACAGGAATTTTTCGTTTATGCTGTTTATTCCCTGGTTTGCTATGTCCAATCTAGTATGGATAGTGAACCCGTATAAGGGGTTTCTATGCCGGTTTTATAGGGCAAGACTAATACGGGTTTAGACAGCATACAACATAAGGAAACAAAGGAAGCAATATTAGCGCTCAGACAAATAATCGATAGACGTTTAGATCTCAGTCTAGATACCTTCATCGCTTTTATAGACTTGGAAAAAGCTTTTGACAGGGTAAATTGGAAGACTATGATGATGCAGATACTCAAAAAGCCAACTTAGATTATAGGGACAGGAGAGTAATCTATGAATTGTACAGCAACCAAGAAACTATAATGGAGATTGGAAAAGAGAAAGAGTTAGCCAGGATTAAACAGGGTGTTAGGCAGGGCTGTTCCTGTCACCACTCATATTCAATATATATATTGAGTGTTTGATACAGAAGATACTAGAGTCATCAACACAAGGTGTAACTGTGAATGGCGAGAGAATGGTATTCATTAGATCCGCAGATGATATAGCGGTACTAACTGAGAGCGGAATTGATCTGGAGGTTCTACTGAATACTATAGAAAACATATTTTCAAAATTTCTACTTAAAATAAACAAAAACAAGACTAAAACCTTGGTCATTTCCAAACACACTTATAAATTCAATCCGATTAAATCAACAATGAACCGATTACACAAGTCGAAAACTTCAAATATCTAGGATTATAATTAACCAAGCCTCCAAATGTATACAAGACATCAAGTGCAGAATAAGCATGGCTAAACAAGCATTTCATAACAAAAGCTCTATGTATACATCCAATATTCCAATAACAATTAAAAATCGGTTCATCAAAACATAGGTACGTTTGGAGTATCGCACTATACGGATGTGAGACATGGACAATGACCCAGAGGGACAGGAAAAAGCTGGAGGCCTTCGAAATGTGGGGATGGAGAAGAATGCAGAAAGTTAAATCACAGAGTAATTATAATACAGTTAAATGGACAAAACGTGTTACTAATGAAGAAGTATTGAAACAAGTAAAGGAAAAATTTTTTTTTTACCATAATCGAAAATAGAAGAGGCAAAAAGATAAGGCACATGTTGAGGCACGATGAATTTATAAAGGTTATATTGGAGGGGAATATTGAAGGAAGGAGAGGTAGAGAAAGACCAAGAAGAAACTATTGTAACCAACTGAAGGAGAAGGAGGGTGTGAAGACATCATTATCTCCCTAGCCTTATCCCGTATCTCTCGGGTCGGCTACCTTATCTAGGTGATCGAACGAGGGAACTGATTTTTACACAGAGCGACTGCCATCTGACCTCCGCAACCCAGAAGGGAAACCAGACCCAATCCTAGTCCTAGGTCAGAGTTCTCAAGCCGCCAATGCTTAGCACTGGCCTCTGACTTGGCTTATCGGCTTATATCTACGGTATTAAACGATATTAACCGGGACCAACGGCTTAACGTACCTTCCGAAGCACGGAAAAGCGCCGAATAAACGTACATATGAAATTCGTAAACCGAAAAACACATTGGTACGTGGTGGGATTCGAACCATGACCTCCCACTCAGGAGGCAGTAGCCCTATCCTCTACACCATCGGGCTCTCAACGAGCATATAGTAAGCAAGCAGACAACAAGGAGCTAAAGAACGTTGCTCACAGAAGGGAAGACTGGAGATCATTACATCGATAAGAGTGAAACTCTTAAGAAAATCATCATCATCATAAGCTTTTCCAATATTTCTGCAAGAGAGGAGGAATCAAAGTTTTCAGCGATTCCAGTACCTGATTGCTGGCAACTGACACAACGCCAGACACCCTTTTTGTCCGCCGCCGTCATCTTTCTGTAGGTTTTTTCGGCTACACCGGAACAATCAAAGTGATAACGTTCACCACATTGTGTACACAAGACATTGTTCTCTCCAAGAGAATCGTTGCACTTTTTACACACCATGTTACAACATTGTTATGTAAAAATGTTCACTAACGTGTTAATTATCAGTTTTCTTTGACTGAGGTAATACAAAACGCAGCGCGCTGTTCAGTAACTGCACAGATCCGGTTGCTAGCTAGCTCGAACGCGAAATGAATTTTAGTTTGTGTTCCTACACATGGAAGTATGTAATCTTTACTTCGGAGTTTTTTTTCATATCTTTTCATGTTTCAGTTGAGAATGATCTTCGGGCAAAAATACTAGATATTCTTTAAATTCTTCAATTTTGCGTTATTATTTCCTAAAAAAAAATGCGGGTTGAAGTACGTCAACATGTTGCTAATATTTCGCAGGCCAATTGTATGATTCGTTCGTTTACATAAAACTTCGTTCAATTACAAAGACGGATACGTATTGTATACAGCCTGTTGTATGATGGATTCAATTGCGTCAACGTCAACGTGGGTTGTGATGGTTGTAGTACCTGTTGTGGTGACCATAATTAAAGTAAGATAGAGAATGATTGGTTCATTGGAGATGGATATGAAAACAAACGAACATTCGCACACACACATTCGTTTCAAAGATTATACAAAGGTATTTTTAGTCAGCACGCAAACAGAGGTAGAGGATGCTCAGAAAACGTAATCAGTAAAATAGGCGCTGTCATGCTTAACTGTTAAATTTCTAAGTCTATTCTTGGAAATTATCAGTGTAAAACATGAGTAGAAGAAAAAATATAAGTTCTTGTTTTGATACGAACAGCCACTGCTGTTTTTTTTTTTAATATTTACAGTGTACAACGAAGGAAGAAAAAAGTTTAATAGTCAGTTCTTATTATGAGATATAGGGCAATTATTTAAAACATTTTAAGCCTTTTCCTTCGAAACGATATTTATTTATTTGGTATAGTTACAGACACACATATTATAACATTATAAGATAAAACTTAAGTATGGAAACATTTTGAATCCGAGGTCCTATAATAACTATACACAACACTTAGAAATAAATACTCATCGAGAACGGTATTAGTAGTTAGGAAAATATACATATATACATACATACATATAGTCACGCCTTTATCTCTAATGGGGTAGGCAGAGCGTAAACGACCAAAACAAAGGTCGTCCCGCTAAGTTTTGAGGGTTATTTAAGTTAGATTTGTAGGTATATTGTTGTAGTGACAAGCCCATCGCCTAAATTACAATATACTGAAACCCTCGGATCCCTTAGCTGACTTTTACAGCATGCCCAGGCGGAAATGCAGATGGCGCATTCTATGCTTTTGTCTCGCTCCCAGTCCAGCATGGAAGTTAAATAAAGGAAAATATAACAGAAAATAAAATATATAACTAAAATTAAAAGCTAATGCATGCAATTTAAAGTAATAAAATTGAGAACAATATAAAATTACTCGGAATTAAACAATTCGTTTAAACAACTCACTTGAAAGTGTCAGAACTACCGGCAAATGAATCGTGGGTGGAACAAATATCATTAAAACAATTACACATTCTTATAATCGGTATTTTTTTTGAAACATTACTAGTTCGGTGAGAGATGCCAAACAATTGTGGAATGCGTAGGTACAGAATGAGTAGGTACCTTGAAATTTATTCGACATAACAGATTTTGATCGTATGAACCATTAGCAATTTTGTGGAGGGTGCACAAATCACATAACCGTCTTCTTTTTTCGAGGCTAAAACTTTATTTTGAGTCGTTTTTACTACCCCTCTTTGCAAATCAGAGAACACAGCCGAATCGACTCTGGTTTTAACTTCGGCTGCGAGGAAAATTGAGGAAATTCTACAAAAATACATACATACATACATACATACATACATAAATCACGCCTTTATCCCTTACGGGGTAGGCAGAGCGTTTAACGCCTCGTAAAAGGCGCTTTCGCCACGTCTGACAAAAATTAAGGGGACTATTTTAGATTGTAATATGTATTGCTTTAGTGACAGGTTGTCAGCCCATCGCCTAAATTATAATACAATGTAACCCTCGAGTCCCTTTTGCTGACTTTAACAGCATGCCCGGGAGGAAGGGCAGCTGGAACATTCTATGTTTTTCTATCTCTCCCAGTCCAGCATGGAAGAATCTACAAAAATATCATATATGAACTAAACAATTCATGCCCGGCATTTAACTTTTTCAATCTTGGTTAGGCTTGTAGTAAGACCTATACAGCCTACTATTAAATAAATTTTGTAATAATAAATTAAATACAGAACCGTACTGGAATTTTAATTTAAATGTCGTTTTATATCATAAAAAACACAAAAGACAAAATAATTTAAAGTAAATATTATAAAATAACAAGTTGAACGTTTTATTATGTTTGGAAGCATGGTCTAATTTTCTTTGTCTAAGAAGAGATGCATTTAATTTTGTGAGTAGATACGTTTTTGCCCAATGCACAAATTTCTATTTACTACAGCCTAAACCCTGCACAAAATTACGCTTTACGAGCATGAGGTGTAAAAATATAAAGTACGGTATTATAAAAAAAAATGTGTTGTTGTTGTGTAACATGTGTGTTTGCCTGTTTTGTAAGAATGAGGCTCGAATTGGTATTTTTGATATTTTTAAGAGTTACATTTAGAAAGAAACCGAACGACTGACACTTTAACAAAATAGTAATGGCATATGTTATATTTCTCAAAAAATAAGTCAAAGTTAGTATACATACATGATTTTATAGTTATACATGGTTTTATGTTGCAGATCTTCTCAAACCTTTACTTTTTGATTTCAATTGCTTGTTTCCTTTTGAGCACGCATATGATATACTATAATATACTATATGATACGAGTATGTAACTGTAATAGTGTAGGCCAAATTACAGTTTCCCAATGTTTTGGACAAACTGTTTTCATTTTATGTATGGTTCTGCAGTCTCTTTTCCACACTTGCACACTATTTTGCTTCTCATATTGTTCAAGAAACTTAATATATTATAGATAGTAAGTAACTGTTAAGTTTTGTATTGTTTTTATGTAATTAATTATGGTTTGTTTTTATTATTATTTCATTGTTTTGTCTGCCTGTTTTCTTTGTTTGTATTTTGTTTGCTTATTTTCTAAGAATAAATATATTTCTATTCTATTCTATATAATAACAATAATAAATCATTTTATTTTGATATTTTCCTGGTGTCATGGGTGAACTGCCTCCGTGGTCTAGTGGTCAGAGCCATGGCCTTACGATCCAGAGGTCCTGGGTTCGATTCCCAGGGGTCCTGGGTTCGATTCCCAGGGGGGGAACACAAAGTTGATATTTTTCAATTTATCACTTTGTGAAGTTTTCCCCAATTTGGTTAGGACATTGCAGGCAGAATCACCTGATTGTCCAAAAAAAAAAGGTTCCGTACTTCGGACGGCACGTTAAGCCGTCGGTCCCGGTCGCTGTCTGTTATATTGGTCGTTACTCAAAACCATGTCAGAGGCCTAAAAGCTGTGCTACTAGGCGGTTTGAACACCAGGGTTAATCGGGTCGTTGTTCGACTTGAGAATCCACTCGCTAAGAAGATGGGTGAACATACCATACAAGCATACACACATGGGCACAGCAGCCCACAGTATGAAAGGCGATTAGACAGCTGTAGTCAATTTCTGATCCCAGTTATTAATTACCCTCAATGTTGATAAGCAAATACGAGTAATATTTTTTGGAAGCTCTATGTCTCGGATAAATTCTACCTCGAATGAGCTGCTGTGCTTGAGCGATAATCAAACGTTATTTTGCCTGTGCAACTATATAACGAAAGATCCGTTTTCACACCGTAGTACGATCTTGCCTGTTTGATTTGGTAAATGCCCAGGGAGAATAGAATTAGATCGTCCAGGGTCATTTGGGAAAATATGTTTAAAGTTGGTAAGTTGTCATCAATTCTGACAAAATTTCTCGGTTTGTACTTATATTTTTTTTTTATTAGGTGTAAGTCATGTACCTTTGGACGGCTTTACCTTAGGACACTATCGATTTCTCCGAAAATACAAATCGATTTAGTCAAGTGTGAACGCATCCATAACGGTTTTTGTCATATGGTAACACTAAGCTGATCCCAGTTATTACCCTCAATGTTGATAAGCAAATACGAGTAATATTTTTTGGAAGCTCTATGTCTCGAATAAATTCTACCTCGAATGAGCTGCTGTGCTTGAGCGATAATCAAACGTTATTTTGCCTGTGCAACTAATATAACGAACGATCCGTTTTCACACCGTAGTACGATCTTGCCTGTTTTATTTGGTAAATGCCCAGGGAGAATAGAATTAGATCGTCCATGGTCATTTGGGAAAATATGTTTAAAGTTGGTAAGTTGTCATTAATTCTGACAAAATTTCTCGGTTTGTATTTATATATTTTTTTTGGATTAGGGGTAAGTCATGTACCTTAAGACACTATCGATTTCTCCGAAAATACAAATCGATTTAGTCAAGTGTGAACGCATCTATAACGGTTTTTTGTCATATGGTAACACTAAGCTATCTGTCATTTCATTGGGCGATCGTTTTTCTTGGAATCGGCTGCTTAAATATTTTTGCAAAATAAGTAAGATTTTTGCCATTTTATGACTTGATTTCAATTAATTTAGCATATATTAAATGCGCCATTGTTTACGCAGGGTGAAATTGAATGTTTAATACCATTTAGCGCAATATAAGACAAGTTACGATCAAACAGATTTTAGAGCTTAGGGTGTTTCCTTTTATTTTGGTTGATTTGTACCTTTGGACAAGGTGGTGTATGTACCTTTGGACTGTCCGGAGGTACATTTGTTGTACTGTACCTATGGACAGCAATTTTGTGTGTTTCCATACCTATTAATAAATTTTAATTCTTTTTCAGTGCCTCGAAGTAAAACAGGTAAAAAACGGAAAAAAGCACTTGAGTGACGTGCTGACAGAAGCCGTTAAAGAAGTGCAACGTGGATGTTCTGTAAGAAAAGCTGCGGAAAAATATAACGTAACAAAGTCAACTCTCTTTTATCATGCAAAAAATTACGAATGCAAAGATACGACTACTGACTCTGTTGAATTAGGTACAAACGATGTCAAAAGGGTGTTCGATAGGGAAGAAAAAGCTCTACTTGATTCATACATTACAAAAGCAGCATTATTACACATGGGGTTGGATGCCAAACAAGTTTCGTCAACTTGCTTTCGAATTCGCTTTGAAAAAAGAAAAACAAACATTCCCAATTCCTGGAATCAGAACAAAATGGCTGGTATTGGATGGCTTCGCTGTTTTCGAGAGCGTAATCCTAATTTATCTTTACGAAAGCCTGAAGCCACGAGGCTAGCGAGAGCTACCAGCTTCAATCGGCATAATGTAAATATTTTTTTGACAATCTGGAGAAAGTTCTTACTAAATATAAGTTTCCACCCTGTTGGATACAAGAGTATCCGAACATAAATTGTATATCAGGTTGGCATTATTGACATCCTACAATATGGCCAGCATTAGCGATATCTAATCAACAACGACAGTTTATATTTTCTGTGTAAAATTAATAAAAGTGAAAATGTTTAAGTTTTCCTGTTTTAATTCATGCTCCATCGTCCTATGAACGTGCGAGACATGAATTGGTCCTTCGAAAAGGAAAATTGCTAGCCCGTGGATTACAATAATACTCTTGCGGCGGCGTGTACGACGTGTACATACTAACTAATATCATACGACGTAAAGTGAAGTTATTTCATCAACGTTGCGACAAGACTTCATAGGAGTGAGGAAATATCAAGAAGCGGTTAAGCAGTTCGTGAGGAACGAACATTTCAACAGGTTATTGTAGGTGCGGAGTGCCTGCGGAGTGCCACATAAAGGATAAAGAAACGCGTAATACAGTGATTACAGTGCTGCGTCACAGGCTGCGTGTAAGAGACAAGCGAAAATACATCCATTTCTACATGCATTTAGAAGGAATAAGTGCGTCTTTCACATTACAAGTTTAGTGTACAACATTTCTGAACATTGTAAGTAGGTAGCTACGAATTATTTTTCCTACGGCTGCGTTCTACGATACGTCATCGTTTTGCGGTGTCATTTCCGGCTGCGCGTATGTTGGTATCACTTGCACCATCACTTGTGATTGGGTCATGAACAGTGCGCTGTAATAACGTTACAACAAGCGTCAACGTTGTTTAATTGTGTATCCGAACGCGGGGGTCCGTGCGTTCAACGAGCTTACTCGAAGAAAACCGAATCAAGTCGAAGTGATCGACTCAAGATTTTGCTAGGAAATCACGAAATATTTTGTAATTTACAGACATTTTGTGTTTACTTTATTGTTTATAATAAGAAATACTCTTATAATACGGCGAAAATTGTCGCTGTTTGCAAATGCTTGAGGTTAAGATTCTATAATACCATATCATACTTAAATAAGCACTTACAATAAGAAAAAGCACTTTGAAAAAGGTTTGTTGCATCACTGCTTTGGAAATCGGCATTGTTTATATCCAGTCTGTGTAAAAGTATATTTATTCGTGTCTATTTTCTTCCTGCAGCATCTGTATAAGGGGATCAAAATGTCTGCTGATAAAGAAAAGCTGAATAGGCTTGTAAGTGATAGAGGTTACGTCAAATCTACTCTAACGCGTTTGGAGACTTTTTGCACTTTTCTAATGCAAGTTACGAGACCCTGGTCAACAAGCGTGAACGAGTGTTACTAAGTTTCTCAGAGTATGAGTCCTTAAATAAGGCAATCTTGTATATGAATTCTGGCGATCAAGAAATTTACGAGGATTATGAGCGTAAGTATTCTAAATGCTTAGCTTTGTTGGATTGTGCAATAAATAAACATAATCAGCAAGTTGCAGCCTCTTCCCCATCTAAAAATGCATTTAAAAAGTTGCCAGCCATCGAGATAAAGGCTTATGACGGGAAAAACATTGAGGAATTAATTCCTTTCATAAGCATTTACAAGGCAGTTTTTCATTCAGACGCGAATATTAGTCCATGTCAAAAACTATATTACTTGCGCTCTTATTTGCAGGGCGAAGCTCTTGATACGAGTATTATAAAACATTTGTCACTCACGGATGAAAACTATTTATCAGCCCTTGAGCTACTTGAAAAACGATATAATAACATTCCTATGATTGTTAATCATCATGTGGCAAGCTTGCTTGACTTGCCATCATTTTCAAAGTGCACTGCACAAAATTTAAGATCATTTGTATCCAAAATTAATCAGCACATGGCTGCGCTTAAAAACCTAAACTTACCAGGAGAGTATTGGGATGTACTTTTAGTAAACCTTTTATCCAGAAAGGTAGATGCCTATACTAATAGAGAATTCCATCTAGAACGGAATGAAAAGGAGTTGCCCAGTTTGTCAGAATTCCTTGATTTTATAGAAAAGCGGGCGGTGGCCATGGAGAATACACCAAGCGAGAAGTCGGCATCTTTGGCTCCTGTAGTAGAGAGGCCCTTGAAGTCTGGCAAGGCCAGTTTGGTGTCAGTGATCCAGCAACCTTCATGTAAGTATTGCAGCCAGTCACATAAATTGTATGAGTGTGCCAAATTTAAGCTGTTGACAGAGCGGGATAGGTTTACATTTGTAAATAGTAACCAGCTGTGCATTCGTGTGTTTAAATAAGCATAAAGGCAAATGTATGCTTCGCTTAAAATGCAATAATTGTCACAAAAAACATAACACGCTTGTTCATACACCGGAATTGAGCTCGAATAAAAATTTTAGCAACTTACCCAGTGCTACTTCTGACATGATGAATGGTGATGCTGCAGCAACGCGTGCCGGTTCTTTTAGCATTAGCGCAGAGGGTGCTGTTGTGTTGACAAACATTTCACAAGAAGAAAATGATCTCTTGCCTACTGCTATGTTGCGGTTAATTGACAGAAATCGCAAATTCATTTACGCTCGGGCAGTTTTAGATTCCGCTAGTCAGGTTTCATTTATTTCACAACAGTTAGTTGGGAAAATCAATTGCGATATATTTGATACCGAGCAGGTCATTTCAGGCGTGGTCGAAGGCACCAATAGTGTTAAACAAAAGGCGAAGCTGGATGTTTATTCCGCCATCAGTGATTTTAAGCTTCATATAAAATCATGTCTGGTGGTAACAAGAATCACATGCGAGCTGCCTCAGCAGTCATTTAGTTTGGAGGGATTTAATATTCCTTCTTATGCAAAGCTAGCTGACAATTTTTTTAATAAATCTGGGGAAATATCATTGTTATTAGGTGCCCGTTACTTTTTCCAGGTGCTACAGAGGGAGGTTTTGCCTTTGACGCCGACGGGGCCCTACCTGGTCAATACTAGCTTCGGTCACGTAGTTGGCGGTGAATTACCAGTATCTGCTGGACGAATTTCAGTTTGTAATGCATGTGTAACGATTACAGGTAACTCTTTTAATAATTTAAGGGATTCACATAATGAACAGTTGCAAGCCGCAAGTAGTAAGCGAAACATAGTCAATGCGAGAACAGTGGTTGATTTCGACAGAGTCTGTTGAGCATTAATGACATTAATCATGAAAAATAAATATTACCATTTCGCATTTCTGGGAGTGTGAGAAGGTTCCAAATGTCTACAAGGAGGGTTCAACAGAGCATCAATTGGCAGAGGAATGTTTCCAAAATTCTGTAAAGTTAGTTAATAAAAGGTTTACCGTAGCACTACCTCTAAAGCTTGATTTAGAGGATGTTAAACTAACAAAGATTTCTAAACCTTCAAAAGCGGTTTGCTAGGGATGAAAAGTTGAGTCAGGAATACAAAAAGTTTAAGCATGATTATATTGATCAAGGCCATGCCAAGTATTACGACATTTCAGAATATGATCTCAAGGCAGGGAATGTTTGTTTCCTTCCCCAACATCCGGTTTTTAATCCTAATAGCAAAACCACACCCGTTCGACCTGTTTTTGATGCGGGCATGAAAACGTCCAATAATTTGTGTTTAAATAACATTTTGCTTAATGGGCCTGTAGTGCAGAGCGAACTTTTCGATATTCTAACTTTATTTAGAACGTTTAAATACACATTGCTTTGTGATGTGAAGGCGATGTATCTCTGCATTTTGGTGGATAGTAAATACCGTTGTTTGCAAAATATCCTTTGGCGGAATTCTCCTAAGCAATCTATTCAATGTTTTCAGCTGCAGACACTCTCGTTCGGGGTCAAAAGTTCAGCGTATCTCGCGACTCGTTTTATTTTGGAACTGGCTGAAAGGTTTAAGGAAGAGTATCCGTTAGCTTCTTTTGTTTTAAAAAACACAGGTTACGTTGATGACATACAGTGCGGCAGTAATGATTTATCAGAGCTGGCAGAGACAAAGCGGCAGCTGATTGAACTCATGGATAAGGCTAGTTTTTCCTTGCATAAATGGTGTTCGAATCACAAAAATATGTTAAACGACATCCCTGCTGAGATTCATCAAATAGACAGTAGAGATTTTGATAAAGCAAATAATTAAAACATTGGGACTCTTTTATGAGGTGTCTACTGATACTTTGCAAATGAAATGTCTATTTACTCAAGGAAAAGATAGTTATACTAAACGCGAGATGCTTAGCTTTATAAGCAGATTTTTTGATCCCTTGGGGCTGGCAGGGCCAGTTCTGGTGCGGGCAAAGTATTTGATGCAACAAGTTTGGTTTGAGGATTTAAAATGGGATGATAATTTACCTAAACATCTCAACAAGAAAATGGTTGACTTTACTCATAGTTTAATAGATATGTCTTATATTTCTGTACCCCGAAATATCAATGTACCAAATGCTATTAAAATGGAGCTTGTCGGTTATGCTGATGCCTCATATATCCCCCACGGATGTTGTTTGTATCTGAGGGTAATCGGACCGGATGATGATGTAAATGTTAACCTCTTATGTTCTAAATCTCGTATAAATCCAAATGATAATACATTAACCGTTCTTGAATTAAATAGTGCTTTATTGCTGGCGATGTTAGCAAGAAGGGTGTATAATACATTAACACTTAAGTACGATAATGTAAAAACGTTTTTATATTTAGATTCACAAATTGTTCTGGCGTGGCTGAACATTGAGCCTGTTAAGTTGACTGTTTATGTTGCAAACAGGGTTGAGAAAATAAAGCAGTTGTGTGAGGGTTTTCAATGGAATTATGTAAGCACTCATGAAAATCCGGCAGATTGCTTATCACGCGGCCTTGAGCCTCATCAATTAAAAGAGAATTCTTTGTGGTTTCATGGACCTCAATATTTACAAAGTGAAGAATATGTTCATTGTAATAAAAAATCAAATACTTTGGAAATTGAGGTTCCTGAAATGAAACGGGCATTTCTGACGTGCAATGTATGCAATGTAGACAAGAATGTTTTTCATGATTTAATCGAAAAATATTCAGATGTTGAAAAAATAATCAGAATTGTATGTTACATAAAACGATATCTGCATAATTGCAGGAAACAAAATGCGAACAAGAAAACTTTAAATTTGTGTCCGGAGGAGCTGACTTCTGCGCTGCATTAATTAATTCAAATTGATCAAAGAAAACACTTTGAATTAGAAATCAATTCGTTAAAGTCTAATATTCGATTGAAATCAGGGCTTAGTAGTCTCAATCCATTTATTGATGGAGAGGGTCTGTTGAGAGTTGGTGGTCGTTTACAAAACGCAAATATTGCGTTCAGCCAAAAACACCCTGTAAGTGATAAAAGTGACTGGAGTAGGAGAGAGGAAGAAAAGACAATAATTTTATGAAACACGCGACCAGAGTGCAGACGCGAAGCGCACGGGTGGTGCGTATGACGGTTAGCTGATGACTGATTGACCTCCACATTTGAAGGACGCGCGCGAGCGCAAGGTAACTATATAGTAAAGACTAGGCGCTGCACCCTGCTCGGCTTCCTTTATTAAAAACGACAAATCATATGAAATTAGGTACAAGGTAAGTTATAATAGCATAAGGCTTATATTTTAGATATAGTTCTTAATTTTACTTTAAGTTTAGGCATGTAAGTATTAGTTTATAAGTACATTTTTACTATTAAGGTTTCCGTCGTCGACAATCCTCCCCCCTAGTGTCGTTCAGGCGACACTCATTACCAAAAAGTAAGGCTACACGCGTCACTGGTCGCTTCATTACTCCTCTGCTGGTTTTAATATCTAGGACCCTAACTCGACCGTCCTTACCAGGGTACACTGCTGCGACTACTCCTTTGGGCCAGTAGTTTCTTGGTGCGGCAGGATCAGCAACTACCACTACATCACCCACCTTGAACTGGTTACCTTCTTGTTGCCATTTGCCTCTTGGTAGAAGAGCAGGAAGAACTTCTTTAACCCAGCGGTTCCAAAAATGGTCAGCTAATCGCTGGGAAGTGCGCCATTGTTTCCGCAAATACAGATCACTATCATCGAAAACTCCTGGAAGAGGCAGATTAGACGATGATCCCAGTAAAAAATGATTAGGAGTTAGAGCTTCATCACTTCGCGGGTCTACGGAGACATGTGTAAGTGGACGACTGTTTATCATATTTTCGACTTCAGCCAAAAATGTTAGAAGAACCTCTTCTTTAGGAGATCGTTCTTTGAGCGTTATTTTCAGAGAAGTTTTTACGCTACGAATTAAACGCTCCCAAGCTCCACCCATATGTGGACTAGCTGGTGGGATGAATCGCCAATCGACTCCACGAATTAAAGCCTGGTCGACTATGGCTTGTTTGTCAAGTTCTGCATAGGCCTTACGTAGTTCAACGTCAGCACCACGTAAGTTTGTGCCATTATCAGAATGAATAAGTTTCGGCCAACCCCTACGAGCCGACATTCTTCGAAGCGCCATTATTAACGCGTCAGCGGTTAGTGAGGAGACTACCTCAATATGCACAGCTCTAACTGTCAAGCATGTGAAAAGTACGCCGTAGCGCTTTGGCTTTTGTCTTCCGACCGAAATTTCGATGGGACCGAAAAGATCTATTCCGCATACGGTAAAAGCACGTTGATGGTGTGACAATCTAGCATCAGGCAAGTCACCTAACCTAGTAGGTATTGGCATGGTCTTTTTCAAGCGGCAGAAATAACATTGAGAAGCTACGGTTCTAACTGTCGGGCGTAAATTAACTATCCAGTACTTCTGGCGTAGCTCATTTACTACTAATTCGTTGTAAGAGTGGGCGGCACGGATGTGATAATCTTTCACTATGAGCCTAGCGATGTGACTTTTACCATCAAGAATAATAGGTGATTTTACTTGATCGCTAATTCCGCGCGCGGCGTCTATACGCCCCCCTACTCTCAATATACCGTCATGTCCGAGTATTGGAGTGACCATACGAAGGCGACTAGTGGACTTAAGCTGTTTACCCTGAGATAGCAATGCTATTTCTTCTTTGTAGCTCTGCGCTTGTGCATGACGTATAAGCAACAGCTCCCCCCTGTGCATCAAGTGCGTGCTAAGACCTTCAGTCTTGTTTCTTTTACACTTTTCAGTGAAAAGAAGTACATTTGCAGTTGCACGAACTAAACGTAACCAACTTGAGAACCGAGTTGGCTCCGGGACAGGTAAGTTCACACTATCAGTGGAAGCGTCATATACAGCGTGTACCATCTCTAATGAGTCCTCACAAATGTTTTTTTTGTGTCCAGGTTCTTGAGGCCAAAATTGACAACCTTGTATTAAAAAATCGGGGCCTTTGAACCATTCTGCGTCGCTGCTCAAACGGTAATCATTATTTTTCGTAGCAAGGTCAGCTACATTCATGTCTGTGGGCACATAATGCCATTGGTTAATTTGACTAAGCTCGTCTATTTCTCCGAGCCTGTTAGCAATAAATATGTTATAATTCCTGGTTTCATTACGAATCCAATGAAGAACTGTGGTTGAATCAGTCCAGAAATAAGTTGTTACAGGCTGCCGTCGATGCTCTTTTTTAATACTGTCCGCTAAACGGCAAGCAAGTAGCGCACCCTGTAACTCAAGCCTCGGGATCGTGACAGGTTTGACTGGAGTAACTCTGCTTTTGCTCGCAATAAATGACATGGTGAAATGTCCATTGCTGCACTTCCATCTCCAGTAAGCAACGGCTGCGTACGCGCTCGGCGATGCATCGCAGAATACGTGCAGCTCTAGCGCTGTCTCACTCGCTCTTGAGGGCGAGCGATTAAAATTACAACCATTTTCCGTCGGCGAGATTGCGGAACTACTTGCAGCGGAATTTGAGCCTTCGGCCGTTGAGTTAAAGTACCACCTCGGAATCCGCAAGTTACTAATCGCACGAAGCTCGGTCAGCCATTTGCTAAACGACGTAAACAAATCTTTAGGTAATTCCTGATCCCATTGTAATTTAATTTTCCAAGTTTGTTGCATTAGGATTTTAGCTTTAACCGTTAGAGGCGTGAGAAACCCGTGAATATCGAATATCGACATTATAATTCTAATCATGTTTCTTTTTGTAATTGTTTGTGTTTGAAGAATGGTATCAATAGATTCAGTCACTGTGCTAAGATCGAATCCAAATGTATCACTAGCCGGGTACCACAATAGACCGAGTGTACGTTCTGGCTGATTTTCTGAATTAAATCTTACTGCGTTATCGCTCAAAACTTCTTTTGGTAAATCCTCAAGTACAGAAGGTATATTACAAGTCCAATTTCTCATACTAAATCCCCCCTGATTGTTAATAAATGAAACATCTTTAACTATCTTTTTTGCTATCTGTTCGTCTTCAAAACTGTCTATAAAATCATCCATATATTGATTGTTTTGAATAGCCTTTACCGCGTCAGGCATTTGCTCTAAAAATCGAGATGCGTTTTTATTTTGATTTATGAACTGAGCTATAAAAGGGCTACAATTACTGCCAAAAATTAATGACGTCATAGCGTAGTGTTTAATGTTGTTATCTTTGTCGGGCCAAATAAATCTCAAAGCATGTTGATCGGCGGGCTGAATTTTAATACGAAGAAACATATCTTTAATATCGCCTATCACTCCGACCGGGTTCTCGCGAAATCGAAACATTATTCCGTAAAGCGACTGCAACAAATCAGGTCCTTGAAGTAAAAAATCATTTAGCGAATAACCATGGGTCTTGGCCGCTGCGTCAAAAACCAATCGCAGCTTCTTTTTCTTTGGGTTATCTACTCCAAAATGTGGTAAATACCAAGTATGTAAACATGAATAGATCTCACTTGGATCAAGTTCCCGCGCATAGTCATTCGTAAACAAGTGATCAATGCGTTCGCGGTACCGTTGACCGTATGCGTCGTTTACATTTACTTTTTTCATTACAGAATTTAGTCTACTTACTGCGGTGGGGTATGAATCTGGCATAGAAAACACGTCATTTTTCCACGGTAGGCCTACATACCATTGTCCGTTAATTAACTCGGATGTTTTGTTTAAAACTTCGACTGCACGAAGTTCGTCAGGATTTTTGCGAGGTTTATTACAAATACCGATTGCATCTAACGAAAAAGATTTTTTAATAAATTCTTGAAGCTCTAAATCCGCGAAATACTGGGTTGTGCTATGACAAGAAGACGATGAACAGTATTTACACAAGTCGGGATATTTACTCACCTCGAGCTCGGCAGCATGTGAACGAGGCATTGATGGAACAGCTGGAGGGGACGACGGCGTAGCAGTCTCGTAGCCAAAGTCTACGCGCTCCTGAGGAGGCTCCGCTACGCTGCTACGAAGAGGCGTGGCCTGGGAGTTAGAACTACTACGGCGCGTCGTGCAGTAGGTAATGAAGCGATCAGCTGAGGGATTAGGTATTTTACAGTTACCATGAATGCACCAACCTAATTTAGTTTTAGTGACGTACGGCTTACCTTTAATTGACTTTATAGGTGCAATCAAATCAATGTTATCTTGTCCAATTAATAACTCAGGCTTAGCGTTACAATTACATAGATTTAAATTCTTATAGCGATCAGTATAGTATTTAGAAGGTAAACGTTGAGTTGATAGGTCTAACTGTTGCAATTTACGAGCACTCAAATTAAATTCTTTACCTTCAGAATTGTTAAGTGTAAAAGTTATTTTCTCAGTTTGACATACCAACTCACTTGAGTCCCAAGCACTTTTGACGCGCATCGTAACACTTTCACCGTGAAGTCCGAGTTTGTCAGTAAGGTTACCCGAAATTAAACTCACTGAGGCACCATCGTCTAACACCGCATGAGTATGACAGTTACCTTTAGGTCCATTGACTGTCACTGGCACGACTTTTAACAACACTTTGTTAGTAACATCGAGAAAGGGATCGGTACCGGTAGTGGAGAGGACGGCGTGCGCGACGGTCTCGACGCTGTCGGTGGCGTTGGCTCTGCTGCTCGGCGCGGCCGGCTCGGCCGGCGCGGCGTCGCGCGGGCTGCGCTCGCTGGATACCTGCTGCTTCGGCGACCAGTGAAGCAGGCGGTGATGCTGACGGCCACATTCCTCGACGTCACAGTTCGGTGCAGTGCAGGTGGAGATATCTGAGTGGCGTGTTAGGCATTTGTAGCAATATTTACGTGCGCGTACGAAACGCCAGCGGTCTCTGCGCATCGCTCGTTTGAATTTACTGCAGTCCGCTAACTTGTGATTAACTCCACGACAAAATTTGCAATTGTCTTTACTGCTGGTAACATCAGTACATACCAGTACATTATGTTGTTGCAGTTTGATGTTGTTGTGATGTTCAAATTTGCGTTTTGGCTCAGTTTGGCTGTGTACAAAGCTCACTCCTGAGATTGCAGTCTTCTGGGCTTCGTTAAATAGAAAGTCCGTCAGTAATTGTAATTTAGGTGTGGACGTTTCTTGAAGTTCGTAGGCGAAGTCAGCCCATTTCGTGATCAAGGTCGATGGGAGCTTGCTGACGATGCTGGACACTAACTCAGGGCTTCTCAAATAGTCTTCCTGGTTTATTGCTCGAGCAGCTGCTGTATAATTCTTGACTTTGATTGCAAAGTTAACAATTTCGTTGTGATAAGATTGTGAGAGTGGTTGGAGTTTCTTTACCTGCAGCAATATCTTGTTCATGATATTTTCAGGTCTTCCGAAGCGAAGTTCAAGGGTGTCGATTATAGCGTGTGGTGTAGTGTTGCCAATGAGCAATGATGAAACAGCTTCTTTAGCATCACCGCGTAGGCACTTCCTGAGGCGCCACACGTTTTCAGTGTCACTGTAATTACACAGCCAGGTCGACTCGTTGAAAGCAGCTTTAAATTGCAACCACTCCATCGGATCACCAAAATAAACAGGCAAGTCTTTTGAAGTAGCAAGTCTTGTAAATAGTTCTCGACTTCTCATTTGACCTTGATGACCGTAATTGATATTGTCGTTAAATTCGTCAGCATTGTTGCGCTGCTGGTAAACATCGCTGTTCTCAGAAGGTGGACGTGACGGCGCCGGTGGCGGAGAAGGCGGCCGAGGACGCGTGACAGGCCCAGCAGTGCGAGCTGCCGGCGGGCACGACGGTGGCCGCGACGGCGGTCGTGATGGCGGTCGCGACGGTGGCCGTAACGGCGGCTTCTCGTCTTCTACGACGTTAAATTTGTTCAGCCAGTCACTCACTAGACTTCGACTGGATAATGATGGCTCCTTCTCATCTTCTAGCATAGCTAAATCGACTTCAAGCTTTTTGGCAATGAGATCTTTTTGTATTTGCGCTTTTTCTTCGAGTAATTTAGCCTTTTCATCAGCAATTTTAATGTCAATTGCAGCTAAAGCTTGTGCAGCTTCTAAAGCAAATTGCTTACGTGCAGATTCGATAGCAGCGGCGGACGAGCCGGCGGCGGAGCGCTGAGAATGGCGGGTAGGTTTATCTGAGCGCTGGCTACCTACTTTAGAATGCTGTTGCGCGACCGTTTCTTCTGTCTTCATGTTTGCATTACTAGTCGAAGCAAAATTTTCTTCCTTGTACATCTCCGGTTTCGTAGGGAAAGGCGTTTTATCAACCTTATGGCCGCTTTTGAACGGCGTGCGAAACACGTAGGACATCCCTGCATACAGGTTTTGCTCTCCAAAAATAATCCAATCTGGCTCGAGGGACCACTTTTGTAAGTGATAAAAGTGACTGGTGTAGGAGAGAGGAAGAAAAGACAATAATTTTATGAAACACGCGACCAGAGTGCAGACGCGAAGCGCACGGGTGGTGCGTATGACGGTTAGCTGATGACTGATTGACCTCCACATTTGAAGGACGCGCGCGAGCGCAAGGTAACTATATAGTAAAGACTAGGCGCTGCACCCTGCTCGGCTTCCTTTATTAAAAACGACAAATCATATGAAATTAGGTACAAGGTAAGTTATAATAGCATAAGGCTTATATTTTAGATACAGTTCTTAATTTTACTTTAAGTTTAGGCATGTAAGTATTAGTTTATAAGTACATTTTTACTATTAAGGTTTCCGTCGTCGACACACCCTATAATTTTACCGAAAGGATCAGTTTTGACTAAATCGTTGATTCAAAGAGAACATTTTAGATTGCATCATGCAGGTCAGAAGTTGACTCTGAGCAGCTTAAATGAGTTGTATTCGATAATTAGTGCTAATAGAGAGGTTAAATCTGTTTTGCATAAATGTGTGCGTTGTTTCAGGCTAAAAGCCAAAAATGCGACGCAATTGATGGGATCACTTCCTTTTAACAGAATTAATACGAGTTGAACTCGTGCTTTCAAGTTGTAGGCACAGATTACGGGGGCCCTTTTCTTGTAAAACAAACGAGAATTAGAAAACCTGTCATTAACGCAAGTTATTACAAAGGTGCTAATAATGTGTTAAGAGATTTGTATGATTCTTTGAATTCCACAGATCATCAGAATGAAATAATAGGATACAGTAACTCAGAACGAATTTCTTTTCACTTTATACCGTCCTATTCTCCCGTGTTTGGTGGTCTGTGGGAAGCGGGAATAAAAAGTATTAAGTAAAAGTAAGTAAGTAAAAGTATATGAAACGTGTAATTGGTAATACTGTTCTCACTTATGAGGAAATGTACACAGTCTTGGTACAAATAGAAGGTATTTTGAATTCGAGGCCTCTTACACCTATGTCCAGAGATCCAGAGGACATGACTTATCTTACCCCTGGTCATTTCCTCACAGGTTGACCATTAACATCTTATCCAGAGTTAAATTTAGTCGATGCGAATGTAGGTAGGCTTAGTTTCTGGAAACAGTGTACTAAGATTCAACAATGCTTCTGGAAGCAATGGCATAAGCAATACTTGACAATGTTGCAAAGTAGACCTAAGTGGAAAAATGAAAGGCCTAATTTAGAGGTGGGCGCTATGGTAAGTCTGATAATGTATCCCCGCTTAGGTGGCCTGTATGTTAAGGTCATACCAGGTAATGATAATTTGGTACGTGCATTGGATGTAAAAGTTGCTAATGGAGCTATTGTTAAAACCAGCATAATGAAGGTTTGTCCATTACCAATAGATTATTAGCTATCATGTGATATTATGGGTAACATAACTTTCGTGTGCTATTTATTTTTGTAGTACAAATGATGTACTCAATTTGTGAATGAAGTTGTTCTCATATTAGGCTTAAACTAGTTTATGTCTTAGATATATAAGATATGTTTTTTTGCTAATGTTCAAGTATTTTAATACTGCATTTATTAAGATTACGTTCTTTTTTACCTGGTTTTGTAGTTTTAGTTTAGTTCAATCAAAAGTTGGGTAAATTAACTTTTCATATGTTCCATAACTTATTGTATAAGAAGTCCTGTTCATCTTTAATGTTATCAAATATTGATCATTATTATTGGGTATCTCAATGAATCTCTTTGCTTTTTTTGGCTGAGGCCCGAACATGTTGGATACAAGAGTATCCGAACATAAATTGTGTATCAGGTTGGCATTATTGACATCCTACAATATGGCCAGCATTAGCGATATCTAATCAACAACGACAGTTTATATTTTCTGTGTAAAATTAATAAAAGTGAAAATGTTTAAGTTTTCCTGTTTTAATTCATGCTCCATCGTCCTATGAACGTGCGAGACACACCCGTCAATCTTCAACCTCGACAAGACTGGCATATCCACCGTGCACAAACCTCCAAGGGTGCTGGCTCCTTAAACAATTAAACAGCTAGGAAAATTAACATCTGGTGAGAGAGAAATAAATAACACCATGATTGGAAGTGTGAATACAGTTGGAAACACAGTACCTCCACTAATAGTCTTTCCTAGGGTGTTCTTTAAGGACAATATGCTGAAAGGAGCTCCACCAGGTTCTATCGGTGCGGCTAATTCATCCGGATGGTCTACAGAAGCCATTTTCCGTAAATTTTTGGATCACTTCATTACCTTTGTCAAACCTACTAAAGAAAAACCAGTGTTGCTTATAATGGACAACCACGAAAGCCATACTTCCATTGCTATAATAGACAAAGCAAGAGAGAACGGCATAGTATTACTGACTTTGCCACCACACTCCTAGGACAATTTTCAGCCACTTGACAAATGTGTATATGGGCCTATGATATGGGCTGTCATGTAAGCACATCACTATCACTGGATGATTCCCCACACTACGGCGTCCTTATGTCGTCTATGACAAAAATGTCATCCGTGCTTTTACATGTTTGCATCCATAAATACTTAAATAAACTGTAATAGAGTTATAATAAAGCTTGTGATTATAATAATCGAACACTATTATTACATGGTGCCGAAACCCGAACGGGAAAATGAGGAATGATGCTGCGCCGGCGAGAGAAGAAGTTTCTACGAATAATTCAACAGAAAATGTGGCAATTGCGTGGAAATTATGGCTACAGCAGTGGCACTGGTATGCCACAGCAGCGAGTGTCGACAAAAAGAGCCTCGAATTGCAAGTGGCAATCTTCATGTCCTGCATTGGGTTGGACGCGGCTGTCATCTACAACACGTTCAATTTATCCGCCACTAAAAGCAGATCACTACAAACAATAAAACAGAAGTTCACAAATTACTTCACACCAAAGATCAACGAAACATACGAGAGGTATATGTTTAACGTAATCAATCAGAAGCCAGAGAGCCCGATGGTGTAGTCGATAGGGCCGCTGCCTCCTAAGCGGGAGGTCGTGGTTCGAATCCCACCACGTACCAATGTTATTTTCGGTTTTCGAATTTCAAATGTACGTTTATTCGGCGCTTTTTCTGTGCTTCGGAAGGCACGTTAAGCCATTGGTCCCGGTTAATATCGTTTAATACCGTAGATATTAGTCGTTAAACCATATCAGAGGCCAGTGCTAAGCATTGGCGGCTTGAAAACTCTGACCTAATCTAGGATTGGGTCAGGTTTCCCTTCTGGGTTGCGGAGGTCAGATTGCAGTCGCTCTGTGTAAAAACCAGTACCCTCGTTTAATCCCCTAGATTAGATAGCCGACCCTGTGAGATACGGGATAAGGCTAGGGAGATGGTGAATCAATCCGAAGCCAGAACAACCAATCAGAAGGGAAAAGTGAAGAATTGTGGCTACAGTTCACTAGAAGACAGCATAATTCGCGACCGAATAGTGATTGGGATACATTCTGACAAAACCAGAGAAAAACTCTTAGGTGAAAATAAGTTGACATTACAAAAAACAGTGGACGTATGCCATTCAGCAGAATAAGTCAAAATGCAAGGAGCAAACATCTATGAAGCTAACAGAACCTATAGTGGAAACTCTAGTAAGAAGAAGTTTAATAAAAGTGAAAAAAGCACTGAAGATTTCTACTGTAGAAGGTGCGACAGTGGACATGGGAGAAAGTCATGTCCGGCATTTGGTAAAGTGTGCAAGAATTGCAAAATGAAGAACCATTTTACAAAATATTGTAAAGCAAAGAAAGTGGAGACAATAGAACCAAAAAGTGAAGAAGAAAACTGTGAAAGTGAAAATGAATCCTCGCTGTATGTACACTCATTAGATAACGACATAGACACGGAAGACAAACAAAACTATAATACATTTTAAGCTAGATTCTGGAAGTCAGTGCAACGTTATAAGTAAGAAAATAGCGACTAAAGCGAACGTTCCAATCCTACCATGCGAGACAGACAACTTGACTACATTCTCAGGTGACAAAATGAGAGCACTAGGAGAAGTTAAAATATTAACAAAAGTAAGAAACACTACAAAGGAAGTGACATACATAGTTGTCGAAAAAGATGTCACGCCTATACTTGGCAAGGCAAGTTGTGTTAAACTTAATTTAATGAAGAGATTCGAGGCAGTCACTACAAAAATAAAATCGTGCATAACCAGTTGACACCAACCGTTTGGTTTATTTTGGTAAAGGAACCCTAAAATCAGAAAACAAATGAAGACTACAGGGGAAAAACAAGGAATGTCAATTGTAACTTAATTTACATAAACTTAAAATAAACCAAATTAAAGTCTATATTCTGTTTAACTAAATGTATAAAGCAAGATATTTGTATTTATTTAATCAGAATAGTTATATCGATACCTCCAGGCTCAAAGGTCGTAAAGGACAAAATGTGACTTTTGAGGAGAAGCAAAAAACGAAAAAAAAAATGTTTTTATGACTGTAGTTTTTTGTTTCTTAAGCTAATTAGATTAAACCTAGACCGAAATGTTTATAATTTTGGATACTATTAGAAGCTGCTTTAAGAAACTGTCCTTGTGCTATATTTACGGAGTTAAATTTCCTTTACGACCCAAAAACTAAAAAAAAAATGCCTTTACACCCCATTAAATTGTCACCTGTACAGAGGCCTTAGGGCATAAATCTCAATAGCTTGTACTTTTTCATAAAATTATGGGAATAAACGACAAATGTTTCTTTTTTTAAGGTTTTAAAGAACAACCGTCTTAGATATTAAATGAGTAAAGTAAGTATAAAATTGCTTCTAAATTGTATTTTATTGATCTATCTTCAATAAAAGGACATTTTGTTTAAATAAAGCTCATAAATTAATATTTAAAAAAAATGATTTTTTAATCATTATAGTATCGTATTATTATACATTCAAAACCTTTTGGTAACTATAGTAACATAATAAGCAAGTATTAAGGTATAAGACATAGCTGCCGCCGGCAACCACAATTTTTTCTGCCTTTCCTACCTACATAAAAAGAAGGGTATCAAAGTATACTACGCATATTCAGAAAGTAATCATATTTCTTTAATTGAGTACAGCACTTGTGGCAGTTATGTAGATGCCTATTATAAAATGAGAATTATCATTGAATCATTCATATCAATCAAATAAAACGAAAATCTGAAAATGGACATCAAAATAAGTACAGAATGGGTTTCATCAGAGGTTAATCTTCTACTCCTCCTCCTCCTCCTCCCATGCTTCCTCCTCCTCCTAAGCTCTCTCCTATGCTATCATCACTATGCTTGTTATCTTCTTCGTCAGTTTCGTTTAAAGTCTCAAGAACATTAGAACTACGTGGAAATTCCCTATATTCATTGTGAAATCTCTTGGGTATGGTGCCATTGTCACATAAACGAATAAGGTCTTTATATTTTGCGTCAGGTATCGGTAGTCTGAATCTGTATAACTGCTTTATAGCATTTATTTCTTTCATTGGATCATCGTTAGTCTTACTTTTCTTGCTTTTTGATTGTCCTTTCCCTTTACCTCTTCCTTTTCCTTTCCCTGAGAGTTTTTCAAATAATTTGACGGGATGTGACATTGCATCCTCTTCCATGGAATATTTGACAATAAATTTTGAATGTAGCTATTCTGATTTGGTTGAATTTAATATTTTTCAATGTCATTGGTGTGAATGTATTTGCAGTTAGTTGATCAAAGTTTGAGAAATCTGAATCTGATCCATGACAATGACTTTGTATGGTCTCGGTCTTTTACGGGCCATTTCGAAATGTGTAGGCCATTGTGAAGGAGCCCAAACTATAACTTTCTGCATTTCCCTTTCGATGACAGCATGTACCGAATCTACCGGCATGTATGTATGGCCCGGTAGTAGAAAATTAAGTTGGATTACTTCCAGATTTGTTGCAGATTTAAGGAAATTATTTATAGCTATTATTAAATTATAATTTTATTATTATCTTGGAAGGTAGTAAAGAACAATTTATTATTTATTTTAAACTTTGCAAGGGTGTAAAAGACAGATACTCAACTTAAAAAAAAATTACAACCTTTAAGGGAAAGGTTTTCTACTGTTTAGTTGGGTAGTAAAGGATAATTAATTTTACATTTTGATTATAATAAGGTCGTATAGCTCATTTGTTAAAAGATGTAAATTTTACACCCTAAACTTACAGTATAAATTGGCTTTACTACCTAGTTGGTTACGATATAGTAACGACTTGACAGTTACACCCATTTTTTGTCTATAAATTGTGTTTAGCATGCCCGAAAATCTAGGTCGTAAAGGTACTTTTTTTGCGAATTTCACCAAATGAAATATACAGCTCGATAGAGAATTTAAAACTGAGTAAGACTGCATCAACAAGTCCTTTACGACCTAAATGTCCTTTACGACCTTTGAGCCTGGAGGTTTCGATATGTTTCAACTAAAAAAAAGTAAAAAAATACATAAAATTCTTAGATAACTTTTATTAAACTATACCATAGTCACACAGAAAAGTACAAGCACAATGAATGTCAATGACATTCATTATTGTTGCACTTTTTATCAATCATCTTTCTTCTTAGGTTAAATGTGGTAGATTAGTAAACAAAACTTGAGCTTCTTCTGAACAAAACTTCTTCAGTACTTGGAGATCGTTGTACTTTTCTTTTGATATTGGTATAGGTTCTGAAACAGAGTCATGAAAACAATATTATATATCAAGTAGATTATTTTTAATTAATATAATACAAGACAGATAATAAGAAAGATGAATACCTTCATATGCAGCATTTGGCAAATAAAATTCTTTGCCTTGACATAATGATTGAGTCACTTGAGTGTGCTGACCTTTCTTTTTTGCAGCAATTATTATTCCCTTTGAGTACAGGCCATTATAATTACTACGATGGCAAACATATGATTGTTGAGATGAGCAATATATCTCTCTGATTTCTTGAGTTTTAAACGGACATGTTTTCTTGAACATATTGTCTTTAAGAAAATCAGCCCAATCCCTGACAATCCGTGGATCCTCTTCAACATTTATCACTTGAAAAGGACTGGGTTTGGCCCGAGCATTTGCAATAAGTTCGTAAAAATCGCATGGCACTTCCATTTTGGTTTTCAATTTTATTATACCAAAGTTTTTATCGCATTCCATATAAGAATGACCTCTAATGGGGAATGTAATATCTACCCGATTCAGCAAGTTACTTTGGTTTGTTATAAAATGAAGCCATTTTATCAAATTGTAATTTTTATTTTGTCCTCCGCATGAGTCACAAAAGATGCTAAGCTGCTTCACTCTTTTATCTAGATAATTGATTATAAAATGATGAAGAAATGACATCACTTCATTTGATCCCTTTTTTGCAGTAGTTTCTGGGTAGCAATAAAAGTATGATTGTCCAGTTGATAAAACATGTATGTTGAAGGTGTACATAGACAGTTGTCTTTTATAGTAGACATCATTCGTTGTAATGTTTGGTAATGAAACATTTTTTTGATAGTCAACTGCAATAGCTTCAAATTCACAATCATTTCTTGCCTTAATTTTTTTATTCCTTTTTCTCTCATAGAAAACCCCAGCTTTGGCGAGATGTAATCTCTTTTCAGTTTCCAATTGTTTACATTTTTGTTTGATTTCTGGTGTGCTCTCTTGCTTAGCTAAAGATTTCAATTCAGCATTTATTCTATCACATGTGCTACAAGTATCCGACCTTGGATAGCCAAAAGAAATATTGTATTTCTTAAATTCTGCTCTATATGCCTCATAGGACAACTTATGTTGTGGATACTTCTCTAAGAAAAGAGTATACATCTTCTTGATATCAAATTTTTCTGGCAAATAAATTTTTGCAGTCTTTTTATTACTGTAATGGCTGGAGCGTCCCTTAAAAGATTTTAAGTGTTCTTTAATATCATTTAGTATATCACTTTGCAATCTATTTGGCCTATTATTATGTTTTCCCCTCTTATCTACCGGTGCAATACCAGAAAACTTTAGGCTAGCTTGGAGATACTGCACTTTTGCCTTGGTTATCCCAAAAATTGAGCAAAAGGCTTTAAAACAAATGGGAATTTCCACGCAAACTTCCTCTCTGATAACTTTCACGATGTACGAATATGAGGAATCATGACCTGTTGCCTCTCCAACTGGTTTGCGTGATCTTCGCTGCTTAACATTTTGGACCGATATCATGGAAGCCAAGTAAGTATTTTGTTGATTTACTGATTCTAAGCTATTCAAATTACTAAGAAGCTTGCGCTTTTCTACTTCGCTAACAGTTTCAAAGCATTTCAAACGTTTACAACCACAGTCTTCGCCACTTTCGTGACTTTGTAAATTTATTATTTTCAGCACATCTCTTACGCGTCCTTTCTTCACTTTTTTTCGTTCTGGTGATTTCACTCGCGTATTTTCATCACTGCTACTCGGCATATTTATTGATTTTTTAACTTATTTATGCGACAAATCCTTTAAAATATGCAAATATGAAAGAAATAAGGTGCACAAAACTGAAAAACAACCATCGATAAACGTCAGGTCAATGGCGCCGGCGGTCGAGCTGTCAAAGTGACATTCCCTATTTTTGTATGTTTGCGCGTGGACGTTCACGATTCTTGCCAATTCCAAGCAACCAATTAACTGGCTGTAACTTCGACATCGACGATTGTTGTTTTTTGAGTTTTTGCTGAGGTTTAGGTACACGCAAAAGCCACTAGATGGCATTATTAGTTTATATTCGACTTTTTACTGACATTCCTTGTTTTTCCCCTGTAGTCTTCAAATATGGGTTCCTAGTTGGACTACAGAACCCTAAAAACAATACAAAGAAAACGAAAACCTAAACATTTACCAGTTGGCTCAGTAAAGGCACAGATAATATAATACTATACTAGTACAGATGCCTAATGTCATACAACAAAACTGGTTCGCCATAAGTCGGGCCGAGTGGCGGGCCGCAAGATTTTAGTACAATCTGACGCAACGGTACCACGTGACAGACCACGGCGGGAAGTGTTCGATCATAATATTTTGCCGTGATCACAGATGGCCCCACGTAGGTACAATGCACGTTCGAAGTACGTAATTTTCTACTAGACTACTACATGGCGGTAAGAGAGAAGTGAACGCTGCGCCAGAGCACAGATATTAGCAGTTTTAATTTGTAATTTGTAAGAGATTGAATAATGAAACTTATCTTGTGTACTGTCAGCAAAGGCTATTGCAGGGCAGGGCCGTTCGAAACGGATGAGATTGTTTCAGGAAATTATGTATGAATTTTAATGTGGTTTAGTATATTTATTGCAGTAAGTGAATCGTGCAAATAAGCGAGATTTTATTAAAGTTTATCAATAATTTCCTGAAATTAAATTAAATTTTTTAATTTAATTTTCCTGAATAATTTCTCTATCGTTTCGAGCGGGCCTGACCAGATGTCTCCTCTGCTGACTACGTACACTCTACAATCATATTAGGTGCTATCATTTATAAATTTAATAAACTGCTTTACACGATTGTTACTTTTACTTTTTTTCACCTGGCCTCCTTCCACTTATCACTATTTTGAGCCTCTATTTTTATTTATCAAGATGGTTCTTATTAATAGAATATAAATCGGCCTCAAATACACTTTAAAAGTAATAAATTGAACAGTAGTATGACAGTAAAATATTTACCTTAAAAAGTAAAAGAAAGAATAACTTATACTAAATAAATGTTTCTAACAAAAAGGAAATTGTATTTTCAATCAACGATCGGACTCGATCCGGATAATCACAGCGCTGAAAACCGACCAACTAACCAACGCGCCATCCCGCCGGTGAACTGAGTTGCGAATAAAAGCTACCCATGAAGTTGTTATGGTTCATCAATGAGTATATTTTTTTTAATAGTAACGTAAACAACAAGTAGAATATCGACATAATTAGCAGGAAAATATATATATGATTTCTTCATTAATTCGTTTAGGAGAAATAAAATCTAAAAAACATACATATAAGTATGTAATTTTTACAAATTTCGGAATCAACGGAGCGGATTCGCATTTACTCATTCATACGTTGACCGGCAACGTTGCGCGCGGGCCCGCACTGAATGGCAACGACGCCACTTGCGGAGCCAACGCTGCATAGTGGGTCAGAAATTGAGATTCATAGAATTAGGAATAAACCAAGTTTCGGAATTTTGCTTACAACTTTTAGAAGACAATCTATAGGTAAACTTAATAAAATTAACGACAAGTATCTCAAAGCAACTTACTTAAACTTAAGTATGTTTCATTAGGTTAATTTTAATTTTTTAAAAATATATTTATCACTAGGGATAGAGGCGTGACTATATGTATGTATGTATGTATGTATATTTATCACTATTTAACATAAATATCTTTGACATTTTAGGAACACATCGAAGTAAAAGGTGTTACCAAGCAAGGTTTAAGAATCAATATGATTTGTTTTAGGCAGCAGGCAATCATGTCTTTTCATTACAGCTACAATTTACTCGAAATATGTTTTAATTAAAATATGTATTCTTTTAAAGATT
Source organism: Scrobipalpa costella (assembly GCA_949820665.1). Lineage (NCBI taxonomy): Eukaryota > Metazoa > Arthropoda > Insecta > Lepidoptera > Gelechiidae > Scrobipalpa > Scrobipalpa costella. The sequence continues at coordinate 12,676,141 of OX463309.1, forward strand.
CTTAAATAATTAATAATATAAAAATAGCTCTTATAGATAGTGAGAGAAAAAAAGTAAGTTAATCTAATATTTATATTCTTTATGTAAGTTAAATCTAGTCTACGCCGAATCGTGGCCATGGCAATGTTTTGTACATACATACATCACGCCTTTGTTCTTTATGGGGTAGGCAGATCGTAAACAACCTAAACAAAGGTCGTTCCGCCACGTCGGACAAAGTTTTGAGGGTTATCTAAGACAGGTTGTCAGCCTATCGCCTAAATTGTAATATACAGAAACCCTCGGATCCCTTAGCTGGTTTTTTTCAGCATCATACATCTGGCACATTCTATGTTTTTCTGTCGCTTGCAGGCCAGCATGGAAGAAGATTGTGAATGATTTGTTGTTGGTAAATTAAACAAATATAGAAACAGTTTTCCTGCTGATCGTAAGAAAAATACATACTATCCATACTCTATACAAATATTATAAAATCCGAAAGTAGCTCCGTCTATCTGTTTGTTTGTTGTTCTTTCACGCCTTAAATTCTGAACGCATTTTGATGAAATGTGGTGGCATGGTGATAGATGAAACGGACAAAGGCAATATTTTACCGTAGGATAAGATCTTATTCCCTCGGGAAATATTTTCACACGGTATTTAGGGTATAGGGCAACACTTTATGTATCGATTGACTATGACCATGACATTATAACGCTATGGCTGATAACCAGTGATCGGAATTGGTAGAGTATATTTACCTAAACTTCTAAGAACAGAAGCGGAAAATGGAGACGTCCTTACTACGTAAACTTTTTGCGGGACATTTTTTTTTTTTAATAAGTAAAGGCGAGCATTTGTCCGCCATCTCACCTGGTGGAAAGTGACGATGCGGACTATGTTGAAGCATACTCACCTATGTAGTGCCTATTCTCTCTCGCCTTGAAAAGGCCCAGGTTATATTGTTCCGGAAACAGATCCGCCGGCAGGGAGTTCCACTCCTTAGCCGTTCGCATTAAGAATGTGGAAGCGAACCGCTTTGTGCGAATTTGTGGTATATCCACGACATAAGGGTGGAACCCCTGTCCACGCCTCGTGCTCCGGAGATGGAAAGGGGAGGGGGGTATAAGGTCATGAAGTGCTAACGCGCACTCCCCGAAATGTATCCTGTAAAATACCGACATGCACGCCACTCTGCGACGGTGCTCAAGGTTCTGTAGTTTTGCCTCAACCAGTGCTGAGTCTCCAATGAGCTTCTTAGCACGTTTCTCGATTGAGTCTAAGGCAGCCAGCTGGTACCGTCCCAAAGGTGGCAGCAGTACTCCATACACGATCGGACTTGAGCTGTGTACAACTGCAATAGCTGTCCCGGTGTGAAGTATCGCCTCACCTTCGAGAGGATACCAAGTTTTTTGGCAGCTGTTGTGGCCAGAGACTCAATGTAACGTCCAAAGTTCAAGTCGGACGTAAGGCTCATACCAAGAAGCTCAAGATGGTCAGAAATCGGTACGGATACATCCCGGAAAGTTGGAGCCAGGTTAAAAGGACTCCGTTTTGTCGAGAATAGACACGCCTGGGTTTTGGATGCGTTGAACTTGACGAGATTGGCATCGCCCCACTCGGATATCACCCTTAGCGATGAGTTCAGACGATCCACTATGGACTCCCGACAAGACTGGATTGTTTCACTGTTGGCCCTTGCACTGGACAGATATCTGTCAACAACCGTGCTGTCATCAGCGTACCCAAAGGTATCAGGTGTCAACATGTCGTTGATATGCAGCAGGAATAAGGTTGCAGACAGGACAGAACCTTGAGGAACTCCGGCATCAATAGCCTGTTGTCCGGAGGAGCAGCCTTCTAAGACCACTTGTATGGATCGTTCACTCAAGAAGTCGGAAATCCAGTTGCAAAGGCCTGCAGGTAACCCGTAGGCGGGAAGCTTGCCAGTAAGGCTAGCGTGCCAGACCCTGTCAAAGGCCTTGGAGATATCCAGAGACACGGCAAGTGCTTCACCATGTCTCTCGATAGCCTCGCTCCATAAGTGAGTGGCATGCACGAGGAGGTCCCCCGTCGATCGCCCTCGGCGGAAGCCGTATTGGTGATCGTTAAGGAGATCATTATCCTCAAGGTATGCCAGGAGCCGATTATTCAGTACACGCTCCATAATCTTGAAGAGTATAGAGGTTACCGATATGGGTCTATAGTTGGCAGGGTCTGCTCGACTACCTTTTTGGGTACAGGTTGCACATTTGCAAGCTTCCACGATTTGGGAACAACACCAGTCTCAAGTGAGAGGCGGTACAGGCGTGTCAACACCGGAGACAACTCAGGCGCACAGTTACGCAGGACGATTGCAGGGATACCATCAGGGCCACTTGCTTTGTTCACGTCTAGATTTCGCATGGTTTTAAGGACCTCTTTTTGCCGGATGCGTACATCTTGCGGGACATCACATAAGTAAGCAAGAAATATACTTTGCACCATGGTTTTTTTTTTTTTGTTTTCATTTATGCATTTCTGTATTATACGTGACTATACGCCACATAATAGAACTAGTAGAGGAATAGTAGGCCCTTTTTGACCAGTTATCTATGGCCAAACGACCAAATCGCAATCTTTAGATCAATGTGTCTTGGTAATGTAATATTTTGTTTTATATTTATTTCATGTTCAAACGTCACACGGTTGATCGTACGCCAGCCAACTTGAACCAAATCTCAGTTAAATATCGACAAAATATTTAGTATGCCAGATACAATCATACCTCTTTCGAAATATGAATTTTGTTTTTTGTAGATTTTAATGATAAAAATTAAATTTGTTTTTTGTAACTTAAGGTATAAATGAAAGAACCAATAAAAATTAAAATAAAGCTTATTTTTATTAAAGTAGACAATTATTCATGTAATGCAGTCCAAAAAACCTGATCACGTAAGGTACATCGTAAACGCGATTAATTTTACTTAAAAAATAATATATTTTATATGTCGTCAATGTCTTCGTCTTCAGTGACAGAATCTGAAGATACTGACGAAATATTGCTTTCTTGCAGGGAATTGAAGTAGATGAGCATTATTTTTTCTATATTTTCCGGTTTAAGTCTATTCCTTTTTAAACTTACAATCCACTAATAGGTGTAAAAGGACCTTTCAACATCTACAGATGTAAGAGGAGCATATTTAAAAAATACTTCGTCATCTACTTCGATTCCCTTTACAATTTTTTCACTTATTGTTGTAATAAAATCGTAGTCCGGAACTCTGTTTAAAACTTTTTCAAATTTATTTTGAATTATCTGATTTGTTGACCAGCTTAAAACATAACTAACATCGTCCATAATATGAAAACTGTCAGATATCGTTAAAACGGTTTTTCGTAAATATCTTGGTTTCTATAACTCCAACGATGTTGACACCTATAAAGAAATTATAGAACACAAATTACGCGATAATTTTTTCCCTTAACATTTTTTCCTACACACAGCCGTTTTAAAGCTATAAAGTAAGAGAATCTTTAATTCAAAATATCTAGGCAATGTGACACTGTAGCCGAAAATCACCAAGTATATTTTTAGCTTGTATTTGTCCATAGAATTAAATGCCATGATTCAAAGTATATTTCTAGCTTACTTATGTGATGTCCCGTAAGATGTCCCGAAAAAGTTTTAGTAGTAAGGAAGTCTCCATTTTCCTCTCTTCTTTTTAGAAGTTGAGGTAAATATACTCTACCTATTCCGATCACTGCCGATAACATTTCCTCACAGCCGAATTTCCTCCCGGGCATGCTGGAAAAACCAGCTGAGCAATCCGAGGGTTTCAGTATATTGAAATTCAGGCGATGAGCTGGCAACCTGTCACTACATGAAACTGCCTAAAAATTAAAATCTATCTTTAAATAACCCTCAAAACTTTGTCAGACATGTCGGAACGACCTTTGTTTAGGTCGTTTACGCTTTGCATACCCCATTAGGCGTGATAAAGTCGTGATTATATATGTGTATATATGTATGAGTGACATAGCAACAGGCTAACCGTTAACGCAGAGAAATACTTTATTTCCGCGAGAAAATTCATTTAATCTCGGGTGAAAACGCGGGGCGGAAAGCAAGTGAGTTTTATAAATAAGATACAATATTCATACTTTAATTTTTGTTTTATTGTTTTTTTCATAATTCAATGTGCGAGCGTCTCTAAAAGTAAAGTCATATCACATAAACGGCAACCGCTCGATGTAGGTATATTAATTTCATCTGCGGATCGATAATTGTACCAGTGACATCTATTGGTGAATGTGTACTACCTGTATGTGTTTAGGGTTTGAGCGAAAGTCGAAAAACTTCATATCCTTGACAGTCCTGTGTGGGTGTCGCTAGAGTAGCCGCTGAAAAGAAACTTTTAATCTAAAACTTTTTAAAAATGAGCATATTATACGATTTTTAATGCTCAGTTTAATCAGAATTATTTATTAAACAATATATTTGCTGGCTTTAGAAACAAAAAACTTGCTTTATGTAAACTTTTATTTAGAATGACCTGCCCGTCTTACCCATAGCGCCATCTGCTGATATTTTGTAAAAGCTATTTACTGTTGTTCCGGATGGGACCCCATGGTAAAGGGGATCACACGAGCCGTTTGTCTAAGCCATTTGTTTGAATAGGTATGTACTACTTGTGGGTATATTGTTTCGAACGAAATTCTCAACAGAGTCGGTATCGCTGTCAGAATTGATCATAAGCCGTCTCCTTTTGCTTGGCACATGCAGGTCTTTATCGTCACTACTACCACCAACCTCAGGCACCGCAAGAGATTCCAAGACAGAGATTTGTCGCAAATGTTCCTCCGTCAACTCCAAATCACCGAAATCTACTTCAAATCCCATCACATCACTTACTAAATCGTTATTCTCCATTGTGGAATACAAAATAACATAAATTTGTAAACAACTTCTCCAATTTAGTAAAAACTAGCCGCGTAAAACAGTCTCACTGCCCCCTATATTGAACGCTCGCAGACACAGTACGCGCAACGCGGTACGCGAGGTGTGGGTGGCGGGCGGTGGGGGACCCGGCGTAGTGACCGGCGCGGCGCCACGATAACGAACTTGTGAAATTCACTCCGCACGCGCCGCGCCATAGGGGTCATGGATGACCGCGGCGAGTATTTGACAATAAAAAAAAACCAGTTCTTTTTAAACCAGTGTTCTTTACATATTTCGGAGTAATAAACAAATGCACACCAAAATCATTTTTGGTAAGAATTGCATTTTTTTAATGGCGTTTAACAAATTAAAAATATTATTAACACAATAATATTTTTAACAAATGACAACACCTAATCTGTGTATTTGCGTTTCCTTTAAAATCTCTCTCTCGACTCGCAATACTTTTGGTAAAAATTGCATTTTTTTAATGGCGTTTAACGTGTTAATAATATTTTTAACAAATGACAACACCTAATCTGTGTATTTGCGTTTCCTTTAAAATCTCTCTCTCGACTCGCAATACTATGTGCTTTGAGTGCTCGATTACTTGTCTTTTTTCATTATAATTTAATATTTACGATCGTGGACTATAACAGTAAGAATTGTGAATTTGTGACTGTGTTATCACCGTGGTATATTTTGAAAATAAATCAAGTCGTGATAACAATCTGTTTTTGTGTCGCTGGCCTCTGCCCAACAAGCCCTTTTCCACTGCAGATTCACGTGAGTTGAGTTGAGTTTAATTTGAACGATTTCAGTTCCAGATATTGTGAGGTGTTTGCGGATGGCTTGGGGCGTTTCACTGGTGGGCCGGTGAGCATTCATTTGCGTAAGGGGGCGGCGCCGGTGTTAATGCGTGCGCGGCCGCTGGCGTACGCGCTGCGGGCGCCGGTGGAGCGCACGCTCGAGCAAATGGTGCGCGACGACATCCTCACTCCCGTCGAGCGCTCAGACTGGGCCACGCTAATCGTTCCAGTTGTCAGGAAGGACGGGAATATCAGAATATGTGCGGATTTTAAACACACCCTTAACAAGGTACTTGAAGTCGATCGTTATCCCTTACCTATAGTAGAAGATTTGCTACCTCGGTTGCACGGTGGGGAACTCTTTAGCAAGATAGATTCATCCCAGGCATATGCACAATTTGAGTTAGATGAGTCTAGGAAGTATACCGTAATCAACACACATAAGGGGTTATTCATGTATAAACGCTTGATCTACGGTCTGACCTCCAGTCCTGGTATTTTTCAACGTCGGTTAGAGCAATTATTTGCAGACCTGCCTTATGTTGGAGTTTTCTTAGACGATGTAATAATAACAGGCAAAAATACAACCGAGCACTTAAAGAATTTACATAAAGTTTTTGAACGGTTGAAAGCTAGCGGACTGAGAGTTAAAAAAGAGAAATGTGCTATCTTTGAGAAGTCAATTAGTTATTTGGGCCATGTTATAAGTAAGGATGGAGTGCATACGTGTCCAGAGAAAGTGGTGGCTATTGGAAACACTTCCGCCCCGAAGAGAGTATCTGAGCTCAGAGCATTTATTGGTATGGTTATGTACTATAGTAAATTCATTAGGAATGTTAGTACAATTTTGGCTCCTTTGTATAAACTGCTAAGGGCGAATGTCCAATTTGTTTGGAGTGATGAGAGCATTTGAGGCAGTGAAACAGGCATTGAGTTCCAGCGAAGTATTGATACATTATTCACAAGAGTTACCGTTGGTGCTGACAACAGATGCGAGCGGCGAGGGGGTCGGCGCCGTCATCTCGCACATAAGAAAGAAAGAAAGAAAGAAAATAGGGGAAAGGCCAATCGCTTATGCTTTGCGGACGCTGACGCTGGCTGAACGCGGTTACGCGCAGATTGATAGGGAAGCGTTAGCGATAGTTTTTGGAGTGAGAAAATATCATCAATATTTGTATGGAAGAAAGTTCATTCTGCGCACTGATCACAAGCCACTTACCTATTTTTTTGGTGATAAAGTAGGCATTCCCGTTATGGCAGCTTCACGTCTTCAACGGTGGGCACTTTTATTGTCTGGTTATAGTTATAATATCGAATATGTTTCGTCAGCAAAGAACTGTGCGGATGCTCTGTCCCGACTACCTCAGCTCTCAGAGAGGAAGATACATTCAGAAGAAATAACTTATTTAAATTTCGTAGAAAAGTTCTTACCAATAACTAATGACGACGTTAGACCGATGACTGCCAAAGATGCCGTTCTGGCTAGGGTTCTAACTTATGTTCTATCAGGTTGGCCATCGAGTTGTCCCGCAGATGAAATCAAGCCTTATTATTGTAGACGTAATGAGGTGTATGTGGAAAGAGGTTGTCTTATGTGGGGCTACAGAATTGTCGTACCCAAAACTTTACACGAGAAGGTTTTACGTCAGTTGCATGCCAGTCATATGGGAATTGTAAAGACTAAATCATTAGCACGCAGTTATATTTGGTGGCCAGATATAGACACAGATGTGGAGATGACGTGCAAGCAGTGTAAGACCTGTGCAGAGTGTGCAGTAGAGGCGCCGGCTCCAATTCGTTCTCAGCCACAACCGTGGCCATATTCTACGCAGCCTTGGACTAGATTGCATGTTGACTTTTTAGGGCCTTTTGTCAGTAAAATGTTCTTTGTGCTGATAGATTCAAGTAGCAAATGGTTAGAAGTATTTCAGATGCCTAAAACGAATGCGCCTGCAGTTATTAAAGTTTTGAGAGCCACTTTTGCGCGTTTTGGATTACCTAAGGAATTTTGTTCTGATCAAGGGTCACCGTTTACAAGTGTGGAAATGAGAGAGTTTTGTGTAAATAATGGTATACGACAGTCATTTTCACCAGTTTACCATCCAGCGTCCAATGGCGCAGCCGAAAATGCTGTAAAACTGTGTAAACAAGCTATTAAAAAGTCAGGGATGGGTTAGACATTGACACAGCACTGCAGGCTTATTTATTAGCATATAGAAACAGTGTTCATTGCTCTACTGGGGAGACCCCAGCAATGCTTTTACAGAGACGCCCATTGCGGGCTCGTTTAGATTTGTTGCGAAGTGAGGAGGGCCTGGAGAACAGGGTGAGGAATGCGCAGAGACGACAGGTAGAGGTCGCTGGTGGCACTACACGCGAGCTCGTACCGGGTGAGTCCGTCTGGACGAGGGATTACGGCAATCGTGACAAATGGGTAGGCGGGGCAGTTATAAGTAGAGAAGGATCACGTAGGTATGTTTTGGATAGCGATGACGGTCGACTTCTTACTATGCACATAGATCAGATTAGACGGAGGTCACGGCAATCTAGTAGTATTGCGTTTCCAAGCACGGAATGAACAGAAGCGCTCGTCGACAGTGAGTATGTTGGTATTGAACAATTACAAAGGGAGGAAGATAGTAATAGTAAGATTAGTACTAGCCAAACGGTTATACCTGTGCGGGCAGAAGTTGCTCCGCAGGGGGCATCGATAGAGTCTCCACCACCGCCATCACCGCCACCGCCACCGCCACCAGTGAGACGCTCTGAGCGAGCTTAGGCCACCGCTTAAATTTGGGTTTGAAATAGACTGAGTTGGTTTAAGTAATAATTTTAATGTTTATAGACAATTCTTCTTCTTCTGTCGAGTGGGTATCGAGTCCTTAGATCCGATAAACCCTGGTGTCAGAGTTTTTAAACCGCCTAGTAGCACAACAATCAGGCCTCTGACATGGTTTTTAAGTAACGACCACTATTAAAGACAGTGACCGGGACCGATGGCTTAAAGTGCCCTCCGAAACACGATTTTTTTTTCTTTTCGGACAATCAGGTGATTCAGCCTGCAATGTCCTTACCAAACTGGGTGAATTGTCGGTAATTCTACCTTTGGCAGGTTAAAAACAGTTGTCGTCGTGGTCGATGTTGATTTTATCACGCTGTTATTGACTTCCGTGGTGCATTGGTCTGCGGTGTTGAGTATATAGGTCCCTTGTACATTATGCTTATGTATTTCGTTGTTGCAGGTCTCGGTGATGATAATGTCCTTTTCAGTGTACAACATCCAATGGTTCTCCGAAATATGCTGAAGCCGGAGATTCTCGATTTTTATTTCTCTCATCACACAGTGTAGATCTTGTTTCAGAAGCATTAGTTGTTCGATGCAGGTTTCCATAGGAAAGCTGGCCAAATTGTCATCATACACAGGAACAGGTCTTCATCGGTATCTCGACAATTCCGTATTATTGGTTTGAATTTTATACCTGTCACTGCTAGGTAAGGGAAGTATGGTATAGGTTTTCAAGGATTCTGGATTGTATATAGGGATAGGTATTATCTTATAATGATTGTAAGTGGATTGTTCCACTAGTGGTACTTCTAACACAAAAACTATTTTCTTATTTGAAATATATGATTTGATTGATATTGATTTTTCTATTTTAAATAGGTTATCTTCTGTAGCCCTATACATTAGATTAAAATGTTCATCAACCGATTTTATTTCATCTAAAAGTTCATTGCTTTTAATTATTGACGGATGCAAGGTATGTAATTTACTAAAAGTCAAAGCTGTTTCTATTTCATATATAATAATATAAAAATGCGAAAGTTACTGATGAGTTGTTTATAAATGTTGAGTAGTGATATAATATTTACTGTTTTAATTTCATGTGTTATTATATTAAGGTTTCCAGAGCTTTTGTTTTCCAATTTAAAAACTGAACATTCCAGTTTACGTTGTCAGTTGCATTAACCAACTTGTTGAAAGCTTTGTTTAGGATAGAGACTTTATTAGCTATAGATTTTCTTTAGACTGAACATCATTAATCAATAAATCATATTTTTGAGCATCTTGATAATCTAAATTACCGCTAATTAACTTAATTAAGGATTAAGTAGACCTCTATTCACTCTTTTTATTATAATAATTTGACTTAACCTTTCTTCAACTAATTTTTGCATAAAATCTACCTGGTTATCTAAACCTAACGCCTCTTTCTTGAAGTCATCATTCTTATTAACTAATTCATTTAGCTTTGTATGTGTACTGATTAAATATTCTAATTGCTGTTGCACAGGCTCCAAATCTATTATCTTAATTATGTCCCAATTCCCCATCTTCATCATCGCTGTCCCTAATTTTACTGCAGCTTGGCCTTGGCTCGTCTTCATTTTCTGCAGCTCTAACCCTCTTCCCTCGGCTGCTAGGGCCAGGATTACCGTCAACCACCTGCGAAGGACGTTTAAGGTTCTTTAACGTTACTCTCGTATTCCTGTTTTTCGTCTTAATGGGGATGACATTTTTCTCTATTGGCCCAATGACTTCTACTTTATCAAACCGCGGTAAATGTTTCGCCTTCCTAGTCCTTGTATCTTTTACAAAAATAGTATCACCTACATTTATCTCAGGCACAGCTTCTCCTCCCTTCTTTTCACGAACCTTTGCCTTGTGGTGTACCAGTTTCTCTGCTATATGTCTATATAGGTAATTAAGTTTCTTACAATAATCTTGTATCAGTTGTTGTTTTAAAAATCTTTCCCTGTCTATATCGAAAACTGAGTCCAAGTCAGTCTGACCGAAAGCCACTTCGAATGGTGTATAATCGGTAGCATTGTGGATAGAATGGTTTTAGGACATAATTGCGTATGTCATAACTGACGCTGCTAAGTTACTATGTTCGTTCTTTGATAATATGTAGATTTCATCAATCGTAGAATGAAATCTCTCAACAATTTTCATAGAACTAGGGCTGTTCGGTGTTCCGATATATTGTTGGATTTTATATAGCTGTAGAAGCTCAGAGACAAGTTCATTCTTGATTTCGGCACCGGAATCGCTGTTTATCTTAGTCGGCTTCCTGTAGAGTCTAAAATATTTTATCAAGGCATTTACTACCTCCGGTGTACTTCTATTAGGAATGTGGATGGCTTGACCTAATTTGGTAAAGGTATCTACTATAGTTAGGTAATAATTGTTTTCTATGTATAAAAGGTCCATGAAAACTTCCTGGAACGGTCTATCTTGCGTCTGCGTCAGTTGAATCATTGGTTTGATGGGTTTTCTCTCGTATTTCATCTTTTTGCATTCTTCACATGCATTTATTTCCGCCACAATCATGGCCCTCATATGATTCCAATAATAGTGTCGACATATTTTGTTACATGTTTCGTTCAAGCCTCTATGACACGTCTTCCCTCTGTGATAGTTTTGGATCATAGTTCTCTGATATTCCTCGTTGTCCAGTGTTACTATTCTTTCAGTAATAAAGTCAATAAATTCAATAAAGTCTTTGTATAGTTTCGTTATTATCATAGTGAAATCATTTCTAAATTGATCTTCCTCGAAATATATATAATATCTATTTTTTATATCCACATATTCCTTTAGAAATGATTTAATCAATTTTGTGTTCCCGATGGGTAAAAACATCTCCATAATTTTTTTTTCTACCCTCAGATCTGTCATTTTGCATAATGGGACATTTCACGTGAAGCGGACAGGGAAAAAAAAGTGAGGTTCTGAAAATCGACCACATTCGGCCCATTTGTACTTCTAGTAGGTATGAATGTGTACGCAAAATATATTTTTTGTATAGTGTATATTTACCAAGTTATAGGTTTCAAAAGAATTGTCGTTGCTTGGTACTACAATTTTTCGAAAGTAATTTTTCGAATATAACAAATCTACTATAAAATATTTTACATAGCGATACATATTAAAAATATACTGTTCTTTTTGACAGTAAAAAAATAATTAAAAGAAAAATAATGGCCAAAACCGGAAGTAAACTTTTCAAACCAGAATTACTTCAACCAATTTTTGTTTTATTTTTTTTCTTTCAAAATATAGCTTAAATGATAATGATAGTACACTAGAAAATTTAAAATGGGATCTCTATTAGTTTAGGAGATACGTTGAATAATATACACCCGCGTCGCAAGGGGCGTCATATGTAGCACTTGCTTAGATCGGTTGGTGTGCGTCAAATAAAATGGCTTGTATAAATTACTGTGATAAAATAGTTTAAACATAATAAAACAACATTGGTACAACACAAGAACTGTTTATTTTGTAATTTTAACAATTTAACAATGGGAATCTATGGCAGAACTGGTCCTCTTTACAAGAAGGCCTGTGGTTGTTGGAATGAAGCTGTGAAACTTTTTGGTTTCTGAAATGGTGACCGTAGACGCAAACTGGGGTTCCAAAAAAAAAACTCTGACGCTCTATTTCATCTTTTGAACAGAAATAAATGGCGGTTTGTTTTTAAGATCATTTTGCCCATTCATATAATCGCATTGGTGTTATAATTGCTTTACTTGGAGGTAACTGTAAAATTGCACGCGCAGCTACACGTTTCAGATTCCCCCCTAGACCATCGCATGGTCCCCTTTCCGTGAAATGTTGCATGAAAATGCAACTCTGCATCTGCATTTAAAATCTTCTTTGTAATAAAACAGATTCACAAAGTTAAATCTATTTTTAAAATGTTGGGAAGCCCCGTCAGTTATGTATATAATTTTTGATCCAACTATCGATTTTTCTAAAAGATGCTTGTGTAGTAGCTTTTGGAAAGCATAGAAGGTGGCTGTGTCATGCTTCAGGTCGTCAGAAATCATAACAATGCTTACGTGTTTTACGTCATTACCGTCTCTGTAGTAAAAAACTGACGTTAGAAGCGTTGCCTGTGCATTATTCCAATGAAAGGATTGAGCAGCATCTTGGATAATAAAACTATAGTTTTCTGCAAAATCACATTGTACGAGAATTTGACCTTCATCGATAGTCTCCTTAAGAGTTTTAAAATAAACCGCCTGTTGCTCTGCAATGTTAGCATGAGGTTTCAAAAGGTCCAAAGCGACACATAACTCATCTACAAAACTATCGGAAGATAAAAGTCGAGTAGATATCGTGTAGCGGTCTGTGCCATCCCATTTTTCAAACTGCACTTCTGTGACTTGATTGTTATCAAATTGTATTTTTAAATGCTCTCGAATTGCACTTAAGTCTGGACAAGAATTACAGCGTTCATTTGGCGGTGTCTTAGTAGTCATTAAATGACACGTCAGTGTTGAATTGGGACACATCATCTGGCGAAGGCAATCCTTTTAAGATGAAAGTTGCATAGCAGACCCAGCTGTAAGATTAGCAATGTCTCCTCCATTCAACATCGATTTCACGTTTTGATGGTAAGTACAAACACATGCCATATGTGTTCCGGAGTCGGCTGCGAGGATACATTGTTTGGGTATTAGTGTAAAAAACTTTGTTAAGCCTACCTTGATGTTAGGGTATTCATCTTTAAACCTCTGATAAAGTTCGTCAATGTTACAGAGAAGGAGCTGTTTCTGTATGTGCGTTCTTTTTCCATCGTCTAATTTAACAGATATAAAATCTTTTTGACCAGGCATTATGCGGCTAATGTCTTCTCGTAGATAAAAATCTTTAACCAAGTTCTCCGTCTCGGCTGGTAGTTTACGACCACCGCGTGGGTTCGGAGAGGATAAGATACCCCGAACTGATTGACAAGTTGTTTTGCTTTTCTTGCTTGTCGCCTGGACGTTCCAAATTCTTCTGCAAGTTTATTTTCACTCCATGACGTGGGTGCTATTGTTAATATCATAGTCTTCATAGAAGTAGAAGGATGATTTAATTTCTCTTTTAGCTGCTTTTAAATTTCTTCGTTTTCTATGGATGTGCCGGTTTGGGTGGAAATATGTTTAAACTTATGTTCGGGAATAAACGGTTCATCTTCAATGTTTTGCGAAGGTTCACTAGATGTTTGACTGCATTGCACAATGTCTTCATTAGCTACTGGAGGAGATTCAGTCAAAAGTCGTTTCCTGCAGGAGGCACATACGTAAAGATCTTGTGAAAAACTCCACTTTTGAGCTAAACATTTAGATTTTTTCCTTAAATTTTTAAATTTTCTATGAAGTACCAAGTGAAATGGGTTAAAACATCGATCACCGTACGGCGCCATTAATAATAACAACTGTCACAGATTAAAACGTGCACAAGTCGCAGAGCGGTTAAAGCAACACTAAAGTTTAAGTTACGAAACCGCTAGGCGTCATATTTCTATCTCTTTCTTGTAGATAGGTTTGACCGTTTGACTCTATCTGAGACAAAAAAGTACTACACGTTACTAACAGATGGCGCTATTAGTCACGTTTCGCAAATTATAAAACTTTTCTACTGCCCCAAAAACGTTTTTTCTTTATAATATATTAATAACTTATATTTGTATTATGTAGTTATATTTATATTATATTAATAAAACTTATTTCATATCATTAAATGAGGTTAAATATACGCTCAAAACTTTGTCAGACGTGGCGGAACGACCTTTGTTTGGGTCGTTTACGCTCTGCCTACCCCATTAGGGATAAAGGCGTGATTATATGTATGTATGTATGTAAATATACGCTAAAACGATATAAAATATTAATAAAGTTGCAATATCGCGCAAACTGTTCAACCTTGCAAGCGCTACATATGACGCCCCTTGCGACGCGGGTGTATATTATTCAACGTATCTCCTAAACTAATAGAGATCCCATTTTAAATTTTCTAGTGTACTTTCATTATCATTTTGAAAGAAAATAAAATAAAAAAAAATTGGTCGAAGTGACTGTAATTCTGGTTTGAAAAGTTTACTTCCGGTTTTGGCCATTAATTTTTGTTTAACTTTTTAATTTTTTTTACTGTCAAAAAGAACAGTATATTTTTAATATGTATCGCTATGTAAAATATTTTATAGTAGATTTGTTATATTCGAAAAATTACTTTCGAAAAATTGTAGTACCAATCAACGACAATTCTTTTGAAACCTATAACTTGGTAAATATACACTATACAAAAAAAATATTTTGCGTACACATTCATACCTACTAGAAGTACAAATGGGCCAAATGTGGTCGATTTTCAGAACCTCACTTTTTTTTCTCTGTCCGCTTCACGTGAAATGTCCCTAATGTTGTTTTGTACCATATATATATTAGGATCTGCCTTGGTTTATTATCGATTGGTTCACACAATTTCTCTATCTGGTCCGGTACAGAGCCTGTTGAAGTTGCCTCCTCTTCGCCTTCTGATTCCGTTTCTGAATCCGAAATTTCTATTACATCAGACTCATTTTTATTGCTCGTAATAGCATTTATTTTAATTCTCGATAATGCGTCAGCGTTTGCGTTTTGTTTTCCCTTTTTGTATTCGACCAATACATCTTAAGGAATTGGTTTCTAATACAGTGGGCGATAACGGACAGCGGTTGCGGGAAGCCTTAACGAGGTTGTGTAATTTTCTTTTAAGTGGGCAGCTAAACCCCGAAATCTGTCCTTATATATACGGTGCGGCCCTTTGCGCGTTATCGAAGAAAGAGGGAGGTATAAGGCCCATAGGGGTAGGTAGTACGTTCCGCCGTCTTGTAGCCAAATTGGGGTGTCAGGCAGTTAAGGAGGAGATGGCCATCTTTTTGCAGCCTCACCAATTAGGATTTGGCACACCTTTGGGGTGCGAGGCGGCCATACATGCAACTCGAGCCTTTGCGATGGATCCCAATAACAGCGGTTGTATAATCATCAAATTAGATGTTAAAAATGCTTTTAACTCAGTTGAGAGAGACGTGCTTCTGAGCGAGATCAGAGATAATATACCTACCTTATATCTTTTTCTCCAATAAGTCTATCATTCACCTTCTAATTTGTATTACAACAATTCTATGATCCCTTCCCCGCTTGGTCCGCTTATCTTCAGTCTCGCCATCCACAGGGCCATCACACCGATCAAATCTCCGCTTAACTTATGGTACCTCGATGACGGTACCATAGGGGGGAAACCCGAGGTGGTAGAGCGGAATTTGCAAGCGTTGCTTCCTCGCTTTGTGGAGCTGGGACTGGAGGTGAGCTCGTCGAAGTGTGAGTTCTTCTCCTATGGGTCCACTTCTTCTTATTCATTTCCTTTCTTCGCCTCTCTTCTCCCTGGCCTCAAAGAGCTGACTCAGGCTAGCTTTAGCCTTCTTGGTTCGCCTTTGTTTTCAGCTGGCGTGCCGGAGGCTATTGATGTTCGAAAACGGTTCCTCCGTCTTGCTCTTTTATCGGCACACGTGGCTCTAATTTTATTACGCATGTGTTTTGCCATACCCAAAATAAATTATCTTTTAAGAACGGTTTTGACCTGGTTGTGTCCTGAAAGGGTCGCTTCTTTCGATGCCACCCGCAGGGACACACTTGAATTAATATTAAATGTGTCTCTCAACGATACGACGTAAGAAGAAGAAGAAGAGTGTCTCTCAACGATGGGCAGTGGAGTCAGGCAGGTTTGCCTATTCGCCATGGGGGCTTGGGTGTGCGTCGGGTAGAGGATATCGGT
Source organism: Scrobipalpa costella (assembly GCA_949820665.1). Lineage (NCBI taxonomy): Eukaryota > Metazoa > Arthropoda > Insecta > Lepidoptera > Gelechiidae > Scrobipalpa > Scrobipalpa costella. The sequence continues at coordinate 12,692,441 of OX463309.1, forward strand.
CTGCCAGCATTCCTCGCGTCGGCGCATGGGGTTGCCGACCTCGTCTCTAAAATTTTACGAGGCGTGATCAATATACCCTTTGCAGCCGATGCGATAACCGCTTGGACAACCATTTACCTGAATGCGGCCTTACCTAAGCTTCCACAGGTCCAGCGAGCTTGGGAGGATTTGGTGGCCAAGAATACTCTAGACCAGCTCATCTCCGGTTCGGTAGGGGTAGATCTGGCGAGACTTAGAGCGGTATCAAGGTCAGAATCAGGAGCGTGGTTGCAGGCGTTGCCCTCACCTTACTTGGGAACTTTCCTCGACAATAGTTCTTGCGTGTGGCTGTAGCTCTCCGCTTGGGCTGCGATGTTTGCCAACCTCATTCATGCATCTGCGGCGCCACAGTGGAGGCGAACGGTCATCATGCCTTGAGCTGTTGTCGATGATCAGGAAGGTTTCCTCGTCACCACGCTCTCAACGATATCGTCCGGAGAGCACTGATCTCGGCAAATATACCGTGTGTTTAGGAGCCACCGGGTCTTAGTCGGTCAGACGGCAAAAGGCCGGACTGGCTTACACTAGTGCCGTGGCAGAGGGGAAAGTGCCTTATATGGGACGCTACGTGCGTCAGCACTTTTGCTGCCTCCGACCTGGGTAACACCGTACGATTAGCCGCCGCCGCCGCAGTTTCATACAAAATATGCGGAACTGGAGGGCCAATATTACTTTGTTCCCCTGGCAGTGGAGACTTTGGGTTGTTGGGCATCGGAAGGGATGTCATTCCTTAGGGAAATTGGGTGCCGTCTTCGGGAGAGAGGTTGCGACAACCGCGCTGGGGCGTTTCTGCTGCAAAGGCTGTCTATTGCAGTTCAGCGTAGTAACGCAGCGAGCGTAATGGGCACCTTTGCACCGGGAATGACCCAGGGCAGGCTTTTCGTTTAGTTTTTAAGTTGACTTATTGTATTAGATTTTTATGAATAGTGAATGAATTTGTTTCATAAAATGTACGATTATACTTGAAGAATGTAACTACAATAAAACGTCTAATTTAAATAAATAAACTCCCACGTGCTTTTTGTATTTGACTTCGAAATCATATTCGCTCAATTCTAGCCACCATCTTTCAAGTTTACTGTTTGGTTTTTCTATTGGATATAACCATTGTAAAGGCTTATGGTCAGTATAGACTGTAAACTTCTTGCCATACAAGCACGGTCGAAAATGTCTTACGGCCCATATGACGGCAAGCAGTTCCTTTTCAATAGTGCTGTATCTTATCTCAGCATCATTCAAGGTGCGGTTTGCGTAAGCAACTGGTAGTTCAGTACCCAAGTTACCTTGAGACAGTACTGCTCCTACTGCGTAATTAGAAGCATCTGTTGTCAAGATAAATGGTTTCTTGATATCGGGATACTGAAGGAGTGGTGCGTTTGTGAGGATCTTTTTACAATTTTCAAAGACATTTTTATAATCCTCGGTTATTTGTATCTTCGTACCCTTTTTCAGGAACATTGTTAAGGGCTTAGTAATGTTTGCGAAGTCCTTAATAAACCTTCTATAGTAACCGATTAATCCGATGAAGCTTTTTATCTCGGTCGCTGTCTTAGGAAGTGGATACTTTAAAATTGCATCAATCTTATCGGTATTGGGTTTCAGACCTTCGTTTGTCAAGGTATGACCCAAGTATATAACTTCGTGTCTTAAAAATTCATACTTATCTAACTGAATGTTTAGATTGTTTGCACGAAATCTGTCAAATGTATTCCTAAACTTCATGATGTGCTCTGGTAGGTCATCTGAGAAGATAATAACGTCATCCAGGTATACCAGGCAGTGTAAACCCTGTAATCCTGTGAGCACGTTATTCATTGGAGCAGTCTTGAGCCCGAATGGCATCCTGTTAAATTCGTAGAATCCTGAGGGAGTCCTGAATGCTGTTTTAGGTTTATCCTGTTCCTCTACTTGTATTTTATGATATCCGCTGGCCAAATCCAGAGTAGTGAAGTATGTACTCCTCCCTTACTTATCAAACAGATCGTTGATATTTGGCAACGGGTATCGGTCTATCTATAGTTATTTCATTTAAACGTCTATAGTCTACTACCATCCTCTATTTGATTTTTCCAGAGGCGTTTATTTTTTTCTTGACCAGATGTACCGGGGCACACCACGGCGAATTTGATTCTCTTATTATATTTTCTTTAAGCATCTTACCCACTTGATTTTTAATCTCTTCAGCCTGAACAGGCGGTAACCGGTAAGATCTAACATGAATTGGATCTTCATGCTTTGTCCTTATTTGATGCTTGACATCGTTTGTGAAAGATAACGGAATTCCTACACAGTGGAAGATGTCCTTATATTCCGTACATATCTTTACAATCTCCTCCCTTTCCTCGTCATTCATATGCTCGAGTCGTAAATTTTGTAATATTTTCAAATAAAAAAATCATCTTTATTTTTGACTCTGAATCCGTCCCTGTACTGATTTATATTGTTTACATTGGCAGATGCGTTGTCGGCATTTTCATATCGCTCGATATCAAAACGCTCGGTAAGCTGAATTGTCACTTCGTCCACCTCGTACAGATAAAATTTGTGTGGTTCTAAAGTCCGAAACGTCGGAAAAATTTATTTAACAATTTATTGTACACAAAAAACATCATAAACACAGGACTTAAAAAACAAAGACACAACAGGCACTGCTTATTTCTAAAAAGAAATTTCTTACAGCAGACCTACAGAAGTGATAATTTTAAAGATACGCGGATAAAACGTGCACAAAATTTTATAAATATCAATAAGATAATACTACTGTAAAATAATTATATAATGTAAATCTTTTACATAAATTTTAACAAGAAATAAATAAATACTTTCAATTATATACATAATCAAAAATAAATAAATACTTATAGCTATTTATATACAAATATATACATATGTTACATCAGCAGCCCCTATCCATATCGCTGATGTAGCGAACCAATCGTCAACTTTGAGCACGGCACTGGATTGCAACATCGTCGACCGCGTTTCCGGTAAACTGCTGATGCGGCTGGACTACGGCACGTGTAACGACGGTGGAGCCTACTGGACAAGACATACTGCGTACTTCTGATTCTGACATCGGTCAGTCGTCACGTATTCGATTAGCTATAATTTCTTTTGTAATATTTCTAAGTTCATATTGTAGAACCTTTTAATAAACTAAGTTGCCAAAAGTTCTTGGTTTTTTTTAGTGACTCCCGCTGTGTGCACGACGGGAGTCTACAAGTGTAAATTATATGTGTGATTAGGTTAAGATAATGACTTGTTATGTTATTTAAGTACGTACCTAATTAAAGTATGTTTCACCTTGTGTTTTTACTTAGTACTAGGAACATGTATCATGTATGTAACTTATATGAAACTATGTGTTAAATGACAAATAAAGATACTTGGGTGTTTCGGGACGAAGGCAGGGGTGAGGGGAGAGGGTCACCTACGCGAGCATAAAAGTAGGGCGTCTCGCGCCATATAGTCGGATTCGCCGCCTAGTCGCCTTGTGGGTAGCGCAAACTACCCTCATTTTCACGCGCTCGGGTTCTTTTGTTTTGTGGGGTACTTTGGGTGATCCCTAAGTACCCTCACTTTCCTCGACTCTGCCTACCCTCGGTCGTCGCGGGTGACTTCTGCTCGTGCCTTCAACCCCGGCCTCCCACCAGCGGGAATCACCGGGGGGTAACGGTAGTTGTTGCCCGTCCCGGGGGCAGGCTACGCACCGCGCGGACCAGGCTTAGTCAACCACCATTGATGTCGGCATCGGCGTAAGCCATGTCAGTTACCCCATCGAAAACAAGCCGTAGGCGGCCCACCAAGAAGGTGTACCAGCCTACGAGCCCCCGTTCGACGCTGCAACGCATCCTCGCGCTGCGCCCATGGTCGCGCCCACCGTCGACCACCACGACGCCCGGAAACGACGCCGGCGAGACCTCTGCTGCGGCCTTCGCGGCCGCCCGTTCTCTGCCGCCGTTTCCGCCCCTACCTCCGCTACCCGAACGACAGCAGCCCCAGATGGACGCCGCCGCTGCCCAGCGCGCCGCCGCAAGGCACGCAGCCCTGGATGCCCTCAGGGAGAATGCAGCTGCCTTGTGTGCCAGTGTGCAGAGCGACACGCGCGCTGGGAAGCGGCTACACCCCGCCACCTCCTCGTCATCGGGGACGCCGACGCCTTCGCAGGGGGCACGCCCACGCCCTGTCCCGCTGCCCAGAAAGACGCCGCCTCTCTCCATGCCATCGCTAGACGACATGGAGACGTCACCCCCGCAGCCGAGCGTTTCCTACGCCGCTGCGGCAATGAAAACCCCGCCGTCGTCCCAAAGCAAGCCTCCTCTGCCGAAGATAGTAGTGCCTCCCGCCACTAACCTATGCAGAGGAAAGAAGCTCCCTCCCATTGTGGTGGACCATCTCCCAGACTGGAGTTCCCACATGAGGATGCTCAAAGAAGCCCTGGGCCACGCACCTAACGTGTGCCCATACGGGAAAGGCTTCCGATTCCTGGCAAAAACGGAACAGGAATTTCGTGCTTACCAGCGCTACTTCGTAGAGCTGGAGAAGTCCGGAGCCGGAATATCCTGGTTCGCGTACGCCATGCCGAACCTGAAACCGCTGAAGGTTGCCATCCGAGGCTTGCCCGCCGATGCCGACCCGGAAGCAATTGCCGAAGAAATGGCTAGTCTGGGCTACCCAGTCGACTACGTCCGGCCGATAAACGCGCGCCGTGGACGCCCAGGCTGCATTTTCTTCGCCCAGCTGACCCGAACGCCAGCCCTCACCCCGGGACTATACAACATCACAGAGCTGCTCTGTATGCCCGGCGTGAAGATCGAGGGTTGGCGTGGCAAGAGGACGACGGCCCAGTGCCACCGTTGCCAGCTGTTCCGGCACAGTTCCTCGCACTGTCACCGGAAGCTGGCTTGCGTCAAATGCGGCGAGCAGCACGTCGCAAAAGACTGCAAGAGGCCGCGCACTGAACCCGCAACGTGCGCAAACTGTGGCGGACCCCACCCCGCCAACAGTCTCGATTGCTCCGTGCTTCGCCGCGAAGTGCGGAACAAGAGAGCGGGCACAGCGCCCCTCACGAAGCCCGTCGAGCCGAAAAGGAAGGAGGCGGCACCGCAGGGAGAGTCGAACGCGGCGACCACTCTCATGGCGGCCGCCAACGACCCAGCCGGCGAGACGAAGCGGAAGAGGAGGCCGAGGAGACGGAGAAAGCAAGCCGCTCCTCAAAATGACGCGGGAAAACCGGACCAGCCGCGTCGCAAGCCACCCACGGGCCCACTGGAAGTGGTCGGCGCCCCTCAGGTTATTCCTCAGGGGGAGATGCCGAAACACCAGCGGGCTCCAAGACAAAAGAGCCAACGAGCAGCCGTCCCAGAAAGGGACAGGGTCCTAACAGAGGCGGTTAGGATCCTCACGGAAGTCCTGGTGGCAATCCGCATCGGCGACGATGCCACCAGCATTATCGAGAGGGGCCTGAAGGTTCTTTCCTCCATGACCGGCCAGCCGGCCGCTCTGGAGGACCTCAGACCCCCACAGATGGCTGCTCAGGGTGGTGCTGCAATGCAGCGCTGACGCGGCCATTACACTGCCTGCCCACATCCACTACTCCACGTCGAGTAGTCAGGATCGTGGGCCAGACTCAAGGACTGACCCCAGGACGAGCGAGCCGCCGTGAGCTTGAGGTCGCTAGCTGGGCCTCCCCCCATGGGGAATCACCCGGCTGGCTTGATCTCGCCACGGCGTGAAACTCTCCTGTGCAACCGGACTAGACACCCAGCTACAAGCGCCCCGATGACCTGCCTGTTGTTACAGGCAGCGGTTTTGAGACCACGCCCAGGAGGCCCTGCCTCGATGGCGTCTCCCCGCCGGCCGCTTCGCGGCCGACGAGAAGAAATCCGAAGCGGCCATATAGTCAGTTCACATTTCGCATCCAGAGAGTAAACGTATGTCGAAAACTCTGCCCCAAGCTTCCTGCCTGAAGCTCGAAGCTACTGTAAGAGCGCCAACTGAGTCTTTTATTTCACGCCACCCGCAAGAACCCCAAAACGTCTACAGTCCACTGCTTCCCGGCGCGGCGTGCCCCACATTGATGATCCTTCGGTAGCCGGATAGAAAGAAGATGGTACTTACGCGTAGCAAGAGCAATAATATCCTCCCTGCGAGTGAAACGACGTCTCAAGACGTCCCGACAGCCCCCACGGATACTGCGACGGGCCCGGGCCTGCAAGACTCGACAGAAACGAATCCTGCCCCGCCCCCCGCCAACGTCGCCCCTGAAGTACCGTTGCTGCCGAGAACCGAACATGAGAAGAAGTCACCGGATCGGTCGTCGTTACAATTGCACCGTACGTCGAAAGCTCCGTCAAGTCGTTCCGGACGCTCTAGCAAAAGACTCCGCGCGGAGTTGGAGTTGAAGGAGCGCCTGGCTGAGCTCGAACTGAGAGAGATTCAGGCAGCTGCAAAGTTAGAAAAAGTAAGAATGGAGAAGTTACAGGCCGAATTATCGTCATCCGAAGAAGACGATACCTACGAAACAACCGTCAAGCAACGCGCAACGCGCCGCGGCCCTTCAACCCGCCGCGGCCCCGCATCCCACCGCGGCCCCGCAGACACAGCGCCGCCCCCTCTCACCTCCTCGCCCCCCTGCGAGACCTGTCGAAGCAATAAAGAAAGAAACGAATTGCAACTCACAACGTGAAATGGAAAACAGGCAAGTAGTTTGTAGAAAAAGTTCCCCTGCCCGCTCAACAAGTAAATTTGACATCAGAGAGCTGGCAGCGGCAATTACAGAGTCCACCCGTGCAGCTACGCGTCAACCGCCGAAATATCTCATCGAGTTACCGTACTACAGTGGAAGATCCGACGAGTGGCTAACATTTAAAGCTACTTTCACGCAAACTCAAGATAGTTTTACCGCTGCCGAGAACGTCGCCCGCCTACGAAGATGCCTAAGAGGATCCGCCCTAGATGCCGTCTCCGCCCTACTGATCACAGCTTCAGGCCCAGATGACATCATAAAGGCATTAGAGAGAAGATTCGGTCGTCCTGAAACTCTAGTTTTGGCCGAGATAGAGAAAGTCAAGTCACTGCCCCGAGTTACTGAGAACCCGCGTGACTTATGCATATTCGCAAACAAGATAGCGAATATCGTCGCCGCCATAGAAGTCTTGAAGAAATCGCTATACTTACACAGCCCCGAGATGCTCCGTTCCGCGGTTGAGAAGCTAACACCTATTTTGAAGAACAAATGGTACGACTATACCGCTACGAGAACCGACGAAGATACGCCAGAGCTCAAGAAACTTACGGAATTCTTAAACTGCGAGGCCGATAAGTGCGCCGCCTACGCACCCCTAGAAACGGAACACGAGAAGCCGGCTAAAAAACGGATCGAGCGTACCTTTGTCACCGAAATCAAGCCTAAGCGAGATGGAACATGCTCGGCCTGCAAAAAAGATCACCAGCTACCCGATTGCCCGACATTTCTCAACGCCGACGTCAACACACAATGGGAAATGACGAAAACCTACAAAATTTGTTTTCGCTGTCTGAGAAGCACTCATCGCCGAATAACGTGCCGCGCACGCCCGTGCGGACAAGAAGGCTGCACGTTACGTCATCACAAACTTCTACACCTACCTAAGAAGCCTACAACCGGCGAGCCCGACCAATATGAACAAGCTCCGCCTACATCGACGCCTGCAATACGTGAAGAGATCCACACATCGACAATCGAGATCGTCAGAGCAGCTGAAACAAACCCACGCATTCATCGTCGCTCCTACTTAAAAGTCGTCCCAGTAGTACTAAGTGGGCCGAAGGGACAACGTGAAATACTCGCTTTTCTCGACGATGGAAGCACAGTCTCGATAATAGACACGAAAATAGCAGAAGAACTCGGACTCGACGGACCAATAGAACCGATGACAGTAGAAGGGATAAACGGCGACGTAACATTACACGAAGACAGCAAGAAGGTAAATGTGAACATCCGAGGAAAACACGTAAATGAAACCTACGAACTACGAGAAGCGCGCACCGCCAACGACATCAAACTATTCACGCAAAAAGTACGATCGCGCACAATCGAGGGCTACAACCACCTTCAAGACCTAAAAGAAGTACTAACCTATGAAAATTCGGCGCCGAGAATTATAATAGGACAAGACAACTGGGTCCTAATTACCGCCAGAGACATCCGTGAAGGCCGCCCGGATCAACTAGGAGCATCCCGCACATTACTCGGGTGGGTGCTACACGGATCCCGCGCAACAAACACTTACCCCGTCGTGTACTGCGCTCACCTCACTATCGCAGAAAGGGCACACGACCGCCTAGAAGAAATGATGAAGAAACATTTTGAGATAGAGTCACTGGGAATAGAACCAAGAAAACAAGACAGCGACCCCGAGCAACAGGCTATCAAGATACTAGAGACGAAAAGCCACCGCCTCCCCGATGGTCGATTCGAAACGGGACTTCTATGGAAAAATGAAAAAGCAAAAATACCTAACAATTACGAAGATACGCTGAAACGACTGAAAAGCCTAGAAAAGAAGCTAGATCGCGACGAAAACCTGAAAAGAAAATACAAAGAGCGCGTGGAAAACCTACTCAAGTCGAACTACGCCGAGCGCGCAACCACGCCCCCTACCGGCGGGAGAACATGGTATCTCGCCCACTTCGCCGTCGTCAACCCCGAGAAGGAACTACCCCGCCTAGTACACGACGCCGCGGCCAGATCATACGGCCTCAGCCTCAACGACATGCTACTATCGGGCCCCGACCTACTGCAATCTCTGCCCGGCGTCATCATGAAGTTTCGCCAGTACCCAATCACCGTCTCAGCGGACATAAAAGAGATGTTTATGCAAATAAAAATAATCGAAGAAGACCGTGACGCACTCCGCTTCCTCTGGCGCGGTGACCGACGAAACGATGCACCCCCAGATCAGTACAGAATGACATCGTTGGTATTTGGAAGTACGTCATCACCCTGCACCGCGATCTACATCAAAAACAGAAATGCGCAAGAAAACGCCGAAGAAAACCTAATCGCAGCTCGAGCTATACAAGAAAACCATTACATGGACGACTACTTACACAGCTTTACGTCTCTTCAAGAAGCCAAAGAAATCACAACAGCAGTCGATCGCATACACAAGAAGGCCGGCTTCGAGTTACGTGGATGGGCTTCAAACTGCGAGCGAAGCATAGCGCACCTCGCGACACCGACAGCGAACGCGCGCGCGATTATCACGAGTACAGCGGAGAGCGCGGAGGGCGAAGGGGGCGCGGGGAACTCGCGGACGGCCACAGTAGAGATCGGCGGCAACGACATAGAGAAAACACTCGGCTTACTATGGCACGTGAAAGAAGATACACTCGGCTTTCGCGTCAACAAGAAGAGAGTACCACAAGAGGTACTAGAAGGCTACCGCGAGCCTACGAAGAGAGAAGCGCTGAGCCTTATAATGTCTATATTCGACCCGCTCGGCCTTGTTTCGCCTATCACTACACCGGCGAAACGAATAATGCAAGACACATGGAAGTACAAGACCGGCTGGGACGAAACTATACCCCCTGCGCTTCTACCTAGATGGAAAACGTGGCAAGCGAGCCTACAAGACCTACACTTACTACGAGTCCCACGATGCTACGACTGTGAACCGGCGGCCGAGAGAGAAATTCACACATTCGTCGATGCCAGCGAGGAAGCATACGCGGCGGCAGTCTATCTACGCACAACACGCGCCGACGGCTCCATCCATGTCGCCATCACTGCTGCGAAGAGCCGCGTCACGCCGACCAAGCCCATCTCCATCCCTCGGCTAGAACTACAAGCCGCCGTAATGGGAGCAAGACTCACTAGAAGTGTAGAGAACGGATACGACTTCGACATTGCTCGCAAAACCTACTGGAGCGACTCACGCACGGCGCTCGCTTGGATTCGTGCCGAACCACGTACATACAAATCGTTCGTGGCCCACCGCTTAGCGGAAATAGAAGACCTAACGAAGAAGGACGAATGGCGCTGGGTCCCTACAAGCATGAACGTCGCCGACGACTCCACACGCGACACGCCGAATGCCTTTTGCCCACAACATCGATGGTTCACCGGCCCCGAATTTCTCTACCAAAGTGAAGACTTCTGGCCCACAGAGAAGAAACAAGAAGTGCAAGACACGGGAGAAGAGCGAGAAATATGTAACACACTGCGCACGACAAGCCCCGATGTCCTAATCGACTTCAATCGATTTTCAAAATTTTCGCGCCTAGTACGCACTATGGGCCGCGTACTACAGTTTGTTGACCTCTGCCGACGTCGAACTTTGATCGCTGCTGCTCGCCACAAGAGGACCAGGAGAACCCCTGACAAGGACGAAAACTGGAGATTGGTTCAAAAGAAGACAAAAGAAGTGAAAAGGGCACCTCTCCAGCATCTCCCCACGCGAGGAATGGTACCTCTAAAAGCGCACTTTTTGTATGGAGCCGAACGCCTGTTGATAAAGTTAGCGCAAAAACAGTCATACGCCGAACAACTACTGCCAGGCGCTTTCTCATCGGGCTCTACAGTGAAAAAGGGACCCCTAGCCGGCCTAAGCGTGATGTTGGATGGCGAGAGAGTTCTACGACGGAAGAGTAAACGAAGCCGAAGCAATCGACTACGAGACGGCCAACCCCGCGATATTAGACGGAAGACATCGGTACACGAAGCTCTACATACAACACGTACACGAGAAGTTACATCACGGCGGCGTTGAAACTGTCGTCAATGAGCTCCGACAACGTCTCTGGATCGTGAGGATACGGCCTGCAGTCAAAGAAGTCCTCAAGAGCTGCCCTCCATGTCGCCTGCGAAGAGCGAAACCGGCGAGCCCGTCTACTGGGAATTTGCCCGCCGCACGTCTCGCACATCATGAACGCCCCTATAGTTTCACGGGCCTTGACTACTTCGGCCCGACAAATGTAACCGTCAACCGACACCGGGAGAAGAGATACGTTGCCCTGTTCACCTGCATGACGTCACGCGCCGTTCACCTCGAGGTAGTGTCATCACTAAGCACCGACTCAGCCATCAACGCTCTGCGCCGTTTCATAGCGCGGCGCGGGTGCCCTACTGAGATATGGAGTGACAACGCCACGTGTTTCCGCAGCGCCGATCGCGAGCTCACAGACGCTTGGCGCGCCCTAGAAGAGGAAGCCTCCAGTCACCGTATCACCTGGCGCTTCCTACCGCCGGCGCGTGGGAGCGCATGGTACGCACCGTGAAGGAGGCTCTACGTGTCACCCTATGCGATCAACACCCTAGTGACGAGACGCTAGCCACCCTACTCGCCGAGGTAGAAGCGACAGTCAACTCACGCCCGCTCACCCACGCGCCGCCGGCCCTCACACCGAACATGATACTGCTCGGCCCGAACTGCTACGTGCCGGCCCCGGGAAAGTTTGAAGACACCGACATGAACGCACGCGCACACTGGAGACGTGCGCAGCGCCTCGCCGACATCTTTTGGCGTCGCTGGGTACGCGAGTACCTCCCCCTCCTCCAACACCGGCGGGAGCCCTACGCGAGCGGCACCAACCCGAAGATTGACGACCTAGTATTGATCTGCGACTCCAATCTACCACGGAACACTTGGCCCCGAGGACGAGTGACTGCCATTTACCCGGGCAAGGACGGCGAGGTACGAGTCGTCGACGTCACCACGAGCAGCGGCCGCGTGCTGAGAAGACCGACCAAGCGAATCGTCGTGCTACGAGTGGATTCGCAAGATGCGACGGCGGGAGAATGTGCACGACGGGAGTCTACAAGTGTAAATTATATGTGTGATTAGGTTAAGATAATGACTTGTTATGTTATTTAAGTACGTACCTAATTAAAGTATGTTTCACCTTGTGTTTTTACTTAGTACTAGGAACATGTATCATGTATGTAACTTATATGAAACTATGTGTTAAATGACAAATAAAGATACTTGGGTGTTCCGGGACGAAGGCAGGGGTGAGGGGAGAGGGTCACCTACGCGAGCATAAAAGTAGGGCGTCTCGCGCCATATAGTCAGTTCACATTTCGCATCCAGAGAGTAAACGTATGTCGAAAACTCTGCCCCAAGCTGCCTGCCTGAAGCTCGAAGCTACTGTAAGAGCGCCAACTGAGTCTTTTATTTCACGCCACCCGCAAGAACCCCAAAACGTCTACAGTCCACTGCTTCCCGGCGCGGCGTGCCCCACACGCTGTGTCCAACTTCATTGGCGCAGACATCCGTCTTGGGGAGGGAGTAGATTAGGCATTCTCGCATCGAATTCCTAGTTGCTACCGCGCGCGTACAGCAACCGCCGTGGGACCCACCTCAAGAAGAACCTACATTATCCTGAGTATCCTGTGACTACAGCTGGGAGGACAAGATCCGGACATTGATCGCAAAAGAAACCGAGATGAGGCGAATGTGAGTACACCTTGAATCGTTCTTGTTGTGTTGCTTCCCACTTTTCCTTTTAAAAATCGTTTATTGTAGTTTTAAACATTTTTCGTCGGTGTAAAAGTAGCCCTACTGGGCTAGATCGGGCTAGAAATTCACGTAGACTAGGTATTGATAGAAATAGAGCTATTAGCGTAGAATCATTAGACTCCATTGATTCGTTTATTAATTTTGGGCGAATTTTTTATAGCAGTTCTAGTTCGAGTTCAGAAAGCTCATTAGAAATGCCTTACGATCCGGATTGTATTTTGAAAGCCTTGCGTTTGGTGCCAGACTTTGATGGCAATCCGAACATACTCCCGAGATTTATTAAAATTTGTGACCAGTTAGAGCAAGAATTAATAGAGGAGGATGACCCGCGCGCAGCACTTACTTAAGTGTCTTTCTTGCTAGTGGCATTTTAAACAAAATCACGGGTAATGCTGCTCGAATAATTAATTCAAACGGCTGTCCCGATGATTGGCCTAGTATCAAATCCACTCTCATTAATAATTTCTCTGACCAGAGGGACGAAACAGCCCTCTACAATGACCTCATGGTTGCGGTGCAGGGGAATAGTACCCCGCAAGAATTCTATGATAAATGTGCTAATCTATTTAGTACTATCATGACATATATATCGCTTCATGAGACCCTGAGCACGACAATTGAGGCCAAGCGAACCTTATATAAAAAACTAACGCTTCAGGCCTATGTACGTGGACTTAAAGAGCCCTTAGGGTCTAGAATACGATGTATGCGTCCTGATAGCTTGCAAAAGGCGCTTAAATTTGTGCAGGAAGAGACAAATGTGATGTATCTGCAGCAGAGAACTGAATCTCTACAAAATAAAAGGGAAACATTCAATAAAACGATGCCCATGGCTCCAGTTGCCATGCCGATGCAAAAACCGTTCCAATTCCCTGCTGCACCTATTCCCGTTTGGCAGAAACCTAATAATGTGTCTCAATTTCAGTGGAAACCTACATACAATACTAACCCTAATACTAACCCATTTAATCGTAACTTTGCACAAATTCCCACGCGTACGCAGCAAATGTTCGGAGCCCCGTTACCTAATTATCAGCAAAATAGATTCTCCATGCCGCAACGTTATTCCTCTCAAAACCAGGGCCCTAAGCCCATGAGTGGTGTAAGCCACTATGTAACCAAAAACCTGCCCCCGCAGTCTGGTCATGACTGGCGTAAGCACGGTAACCCGCCGCCGTCTAACTACTTTAAAACACGTGAAATGAACTTCACTGAATGTTACGATAATCCCTATTATTTTGACCCATACATGTATGACAACCCTGAGTCTGAATATTCCATTGAGTACCCTGCTGAAAATCAGTACATGATTCCATTTTACACCGAACAACCCCAGTTTTCAAACGAACAAGATGACTACGTGAATAACGAGTCGCAAGAGCCGCGAGCGTCTACGAGCGCTGTCCCTGTAGACAAAGATCAGGATTTTTGCGTAGGTCGCAAGAATTACACCAATGCAAAATAGAGATAAATTTGTTAACCCAACGACGGCTTCCCTATATTCAGATCTATGATCCACCTCTTAAAATGCTAATTGATACTGGTGCAAATCAGTCATTCCTAAGCCCGGAAGCCGCGAGGACATTTTACCCTGATATACCCTTAAATTACGACCCGTTTGAGGTTACTAACGTACATGGAACGTCACGTAATGATCATTCTATCACCATTCCATGCTTTGACGAGTTTTTAGAACCGGAGCCTATAAAGCTCTTTATATACGAATTTCATACGTATTTTGACGGAATTCTTGGATATGACCTCTTAAAAAAGTATAAATCTTTAATTAACCTAGCAACTGATATGCTAATTACTCCCAAAACTTCTATTCCCATTCTCACGTATAACTCATGTAACGTAAATCTATATGAAAACGTCATCCCTAGCAATTCTTCCCTTTTACTTAGAATCCCTGTTAACGTGCAAGATGGTGAAGTTCATATCTCTGAACAGAGTTTATCTAATTGCGTAAGAAATGAATGCTTAACAACAGTACAAAATAATCGAGGCTACGTTGAAGTTACGAACCCGACACCTTATGACGTAATCTTCTCAATGGACCGACAGGTCGAAGCGAGTGTCTATAGTATCGAGTGCACGCGCACTCCCGCGACTCCGAGCGCGACGGAAACACCGCGCGCCCGGGAGGTTTTGTCTCGCTTACGCACGGACCATTTGAACGCTGAAGAGCGCGCGAATTTAAATGCTCTATGCGCGCGTTACGCGGATATATTTTATCTCGACGGCGAGCCACTTACATTTACTAATAATATTAAACATCATATCCGTACAACAGACGAAATACCCGTATATACGAAAAGCTATAGGTACCCCTATATTCATAAGGAAGAGGTTAGACAGCAAATTCAGAAAATGTTAGACCAGAATATTATCAGGCCGTCCGAATCAGCTTGGAGCTCTCCCATTTGGGTGGTGCCCAAGAAAACAGATGCCTCGGGTAAGACCAAGTGGCGTATTGTTGTCGATTTCAGGAAACTGAATGAGAAAACTATCGACGACAAGTACCCTATCCCTTACACTACAGACGTGCTAGATAAATTAGGAAACTGTAATTATTTCACTACCTTGGACTTAGCAAGTGGTTTCTATCAGGTGGAAATGAACCCCTCTGATATACCAAAGACTGCTTTTACCGTCGACAACGGTTTATTTGAATATATTCGTATGCCAATGGGGCTCAAGGGGTCCCCTAGTACTTTTCAGCGTGTGATGGATTACGTTCTTCAGGGGCTACAAAACGTCATATGTCTTGTATACCTTGATGACATAATCGTTTTCAGCACCTCGCTTCAGGAACATATGGTCAATCTCGAAAAGGTCTTCCAGAGGCTGCGTGAATCTAACTTCAAAATCCAAATGGATAAGTCCGAATTCCTTAAATTAGAAACCGAATATCTTGGCCATGTCATCTCTGGAGAAGGTATTAAACCCAATCCGAACAAAGTCGCAGCTATACAAAAATATCCTATTCCTAAAACTCCAAAGGAAATTAAACAGTTTCTCGGACTTGTCGGTTATTATCGCAAGTTCATACCCGACTTCGCCCGTATCACTAAACCCCTCACGCAGTGCCTGAAAAAAGGTCGAAAAATTGTAATAAATTCCGAATATACTTCTGCGTTTGAAAAATGCAAAACTCTTCTCATGAATGACCCAATATTGCAATATCCTGACTTCACAAAGGAATTTAATCTCACCACCGACGCTTCTAACTTCGCAATAGGCGCAGTACTCTCCCAAGGTCCCATAGGAAGCGATAAACCAGTTTGCTACGCGTCCCGAACGCTCAATGAGAGTGAAATAAATTACAGCACTATAGAGAAGGAATTACTAGCAATCGTTTGGGCCACTAAATACTTTCGACCGTAAATCCTTACAGATCATAAACCATTGCAATGGGTTATGAGCCTTAAGGAGCCAAATTCCCGTATTATCCGTTGGAAGTTAAAATTAGCTGAGTATACTTTTGAAACGATTTATAAATCAGGCAAAATTAACACCAATGCAGACGCTCTGTCCAGGGTTGAAATTCATAGCGAGGAAATCAGTTCCATTGAGGTCTATAACAAGGAAACCAGTTCTATGGTGGTAAACCCCTCAGAACGACCACACGTGTCTAGAAAATCCCATATTAGAAGTCCCAATAGTTGACGAGCCGTTAAACAAGTTTCATAGGCAGCTTCATATCACGGTAGTAGGTGACATTAAAAAACGCCCTTCCGTATCTAAACCATTCGAAACTCACACACGAACAGCTGTTTGCGTGTCTGAATCGAACCTTAGAGAGGACGTTATTAACGTAATAAAAGAATACGTTAATCCTAAAATTAAAACAGCCTTATTAATAAATCCCCCTTTGGCTATGTACAAAATTATACCTATCATTCAAGATAACTTTAAAAACTCCGCTATGAACTTGGTTTTAACGAAACGTGAAGTAGAAAATATAAAAGATTACCTTCGGCAACAAGAAATCATTCGTAATTATCACGATGGTAAGACTAACCACCGCGGTATTAACGAATGCTACTTGGCACTTTCTGCTCGGTATTATTGGCCTAAAATGCGCGAGCAAATTACAAAATTAATTAACGACTGTATTCTGTGCGGGCAGGCGAAGTATGACCGCCACCCTATAAAACAGCAGTTCCATGTAGTACCACCGGCTACGAAACCATTCGAAATAGTCCATCTAGATCTGTTCTCTGTTCAAAATGAGAAATACCTTACCATCATTGACGTATTTTCTAAGTATGCTCAAGCGTACCGTCTGTCTGATAGTACAGCTGTCAGCGTGATAGAAGGACTATTAGAATTTTCTACCCATCATGGTCTACCCCAAAATATAGTTACGGATAATGGACCTGAATTTAGAAACCAGTTATTCACAGAATTCACAGACTTGCACAAAATTAACCACCACCGTACTTTGGCACATACACCTAACGAAAATGGGAACATTGAGAGATTTCATTTAACATTACTGGAACACTTGCGTATCCTGAAACTTAAGCATAAAGATGAGAACGTAGTAAAGCTTGTACCTTACGCAATTTTAGGTTATAATAGTTCTGTGCACAGTTTCACCAAATGCAGAACTTATGACGTCATTACGGGTCATTTCGATCCTAGAGATCCTTTTGAAATTGATATTACAAAGCAGTTAATGCAACAGTATATCTTGAATCACCGCGAACAGATGAAAACCGTGTACGAAACTATTAGCGAACCATTACTAACACGTCGCACTCAGCTTATAGGAAACCGGAACAAAAACCGTGAGCCGGAAGTGGATTATGAAGACCACCAGCGAGTGTTTGTCAAAAATCCTCTCGCTGGTCGTCGGAAACTTGCACCACATTACACTCATGATACGGTGATGGCTAATCTCCCGATACATATATATACTTCCAGGAAACGCAACCCCATAGCTAAAAGTCGGTTAAAGAGAATCCCTAAAAGTGCCCAATTGTTACAGGGTAACACTGGCCCTGATTGCTCTTTTGACACCAGCCTACCGGGGAGCAGCGCAGGAGATAAAACTTGAAAGCCTTGATGATGGTCCCGGGTTACTACCATTCAAACTGGGAAAAACACGGCTGATTACCCATTACCACACCTTCCTGCAAACTGTTAATCTGACTAATATAAGGGATAAAGTATATAATTTACAGTCTCAGCTGATAGATTATAAGCATGTATTACCTAATGATACGTTTATTCTCTATGAGTTGCAACTAGATTACCTAACTAACAAATTAACATCCATTTTAGATAATTTAGAGACACTAGAACCTAACCGTATGAAAAGAGGTCTTGTAGACGGCCTTGGGTCCGTAATAAAAAGTATAACAGGTAATTTAGATTATTTAGATGCTGCTCACTTTGACAATGCCATTAAAATCTTACAAAATAGTCAGAACAAAATAGTCGATGAAGTTAATAGCCATATAAGTATAAGCAAAGAGTGGATGGCCCACCATAACGAAATTATCTCAAAATTAGTAGGTTAAAATAAATGATACTTTAACTTTAATATTAGATAAATCCAGAGAAAGTAATTATAGAATACGCAAAATTCAGCTTCTCGTTATTATAACTGAAAATACGGATGACATCTATGGAGAGTTAATTAGAATAGAAAATTCTTTAGCATTTATACGTGCTTCCAGCACACATCACTCAATTATTAACATTAAAATCCTAAAACATATGATAGATAGAATTAAAGAACTATACGGTAGAGATAAAATATTAGAACTAAATCTTAGAGAGTACTACGATATTATTAAACCAGGCTACTACTTTTCTAATAATTATATTGTTATTACCTTAAAAGTACCAGTATTTGCCTCACAACCCTACGATTTATACAGCTTAGCAGTAGTACCTAATAAGAATAGACAGGCTCTGATCCCACCTTTCCCTTTCCTTGCAACCAGCACGTTCGGTTTTGTGTACATAGAGACAGAATGTCCGAAGTATAGCAACTGGTTTCTCTGTGAAGAGAAAATGGACCATCAAGTTCGCCATCAAGCCGATTGTATCCAGAGCCTCATACTTACTCAGTCACTTCACAAGCTCTGCAGAATGACCAACGTAACCCTACTACAAGAAGCTACAGAGGAACTCGATGAAAAACACTACACTCTTTCATTTCCTAAGCCTACGAAGATTCACACTACCTGCGGCCACGAAGACTACATAACCCTACAAGGCAGCTATCTCGCCACCATTCCTTTGAATTGTTTCCTGCGTACTACGAGTATAACTCTCACCAACAGCAATGACCGTCTGGAAGGCCACCCTCTCCGAATAATGAACATTTCACTCAACATCTACGAACAACAAATTGTCTCTTCTCATATCAACCTGCATTCAATCAATCTGCGAGATCTACAGAACACCCAGCATAAAGTCATGATGCAAGCACCCCTACGAATCAGCGAGGAACCCTACGATGTATTATATCATACCACTATACCCATATATATGATATTACTAAGTTCATTACTATTAGCACTCTACTTCGTAGCACGCCGCTACAATGTGCTACGACGTAGACCTAAAGAACCGACACAAGAGCTGAAAGTCGAACATGCTTATGATCAGCCTACGACAGCTCGAGAGACAAGGAAGCCACCAGCAACTATTCCTCTCAAGATGTTCCAGAAATAGTTGCTGCTCTAGGGGTGGAGGTGTTACATCAGCAGCCCCTATCCATATCGCTGATGTAGCGAACCAATCGTCAACTTTGCGCACGGCACTGGATTGCAACATCGTCGACCGCGTTTCCGGTAAACTGCTGATGCGGCTGAACTACGGCACGTGTAACGACGGTGGAGCCTACTGGACAAGACATACTGCGTACTTCTGATTCTGACATCGGTCAGTCGTCACGTATTCGATTAGCTATAATTTCTTTTGTAATATTTCTAAGTTCATATTGTAGAACCTTTTAATAAACTAAGTTGCCAAAAGTTCTTGGTTTTTTTTAGTGACTCCCGCTGTGTCCAACTTCATTCATAAATATATACCCTAAACACGGATTACTTTGACAGGAAAAGATAATGCTCTTTAACTCGTCTTTTGAAGACAGCGATAGACGTGCTATCACGAACTGTCGGTGGAAGAGAGTTCCATAATCTGACTGCATGAACAGTAAAGGAATAGGAATAGAAATCGGTTCGGTGGGAGGGGATGGAAAGAAGAGTCCTGACGTTTGAACGACAGGGCTTATCCAAGGGACGTGAGAATGCAAAACGCTCACGGAGATAGGGAGGGGAAGAAGGATTGTAGAGGATATTATAAAGGGTGCAAAGGATATGAGTATTCCTGCGGAAGCGGATTGGGAGCCACTTGAGTTGGGAACGAAATTGAGAGACATGGTCGTATTCCTTCAGTCCAAAGATGAAGCGTATACACAGATTTTGAAGTCGCTCAAGTTTATTTAATAGCTCCTCTGTGGCGTCCAGATAGCAAGTGTCGGCGTAATCTAAAATAGGGAGAAGTAAAGTTTGAGAGAGCGAAATTTTAGTAGTTAGGGGTAAGAAATTTTGAAGGCGTTTAAGTGAGTGGAAAGAGAAATGTATCTTTTTACTGACTTCATTCACGTGCGACGTCCATGAAAAGTTCGCGTCCAATACAACGCCCAGATTTTTAGCCGTTTTTGAAAGAGAAATAGGTGTACCATTGTAAAGAACGGAAGTCGTAGTCCTATCTATTTGGTTACACATATATGAACTACCAACAATCATAGCCTGCGATTTTTTGGGATTAACCAAAAGTCCAAAGGACTTAGCCCAATCAGCAATACGATTAAGATCGGCATTGATTTCCTCAACAGCACGATCAATATCAGAGATGTTAAAGTGACGGTAAAGTTGTAGGTCGTCTGCATAGAGATGGAAGTTCGAGGACATAACTGACGTAACAGTGTTGATGAAAATTGAAAAAAGAACAGGAGAGAGTACGCCACCCTGCGCACACCTGCAGCAAGATCACACCAATCCGAGCAAAGCTCATCAGAGCGGATCCGCTGCGAGCGGCCACGAAGGTAAGAATCAAACCAAGCTACAGCTGATGATGAAATGTTAAAGGAGCGAAGAATAGTGAGAAGTACATCAAAGTCTACGGAGTTGAAGGCACTGCTAAAATCTAGCAGAATCAGGATTGTCACTAACTTGTTTTCCATTGCAAAACGGATGTCATCAGTGACTTTTAGAAGTGCCGTAACAGTACTGTGACCAGGACGAAAACCTGATTGAAATTGTGATAGTAGACTATTAGATGTACTAAAAGTAGCTAACTGCTTGTGGACAATGTGTTCGAGGACTTTGGAAAGGAACGGTAAAATAGAGATAGGTCGGAAATCGGAAAAGGCGGAGGGGTTGGACGTTTTAGGCAGAGGAATGACGTCAGCTCGTTTCCAGGCTGATGGGAAGGAGCTCGTTACCAAGGAATGGTTGAATATATGAGTAAGGATAGATAAGAGCTCGGGAAGAATGAGGGAGATCATACGGGATGACAGGTTGTCATTGCCCACAGCGGTTGAAGTTATAGATAGAACATGCTTTTTAACATCATCCTCAGAGACCACAGTGAAACAAAAGGAAGAGAACGCTTGCAACGGTTGGCTGCAAAGAAGAGATATTGTTTTAGATCTTACAACATCGTCTAAGGTCGTAGGTGGAGAAGAAAAATGACAGTTAAGTGCATTCATATCTACGGAACCATTAGACGATGTTGCGATTTTTCCAATGCCAAGCGTTTTTAGGAACTGCCACACTTGTGTAGGACTTCAATCTTCGATGGACTTGTGAATGTGGCGTCTTTTGGCATCTCTACACAAACGACTACAGTGATTTCTTAAGAACTTAAACCGGGCCAAGTTCCGGTCAGTTTGGAATCTCCTATACCTTATTTTAGCCCTATCGCGCTTAGCCATCATGTTTTTAATGTCAGTGGTTAGCCAAGGAGCAGGAGTATGTCTAACTTTGACCTTTTTAACAGGTGCATGAATGTCGTACAATTTCAGAATAGCCTGTTGTAACTCCAGAACCTTTAAATCAATGTCGTCAGTAGCGAGCACAGGAGTCCAATCTATATAGGATACATCTCGCCTTAAAGCCTCCAAATCTATACCCCGAAAACTGCGTAAGTGAAGAAATTTAGATTTACGCCTGGGAGGACGAATCTTGAAAGATAAATAGATAAGATCATGATGGGAGAAGCTAGCTGGAAATTGGCCATGGGTGACAATTTTCTCCTTAGATGATGTGATCATGATATCTAAAAGAGAGGGAGTGAGATTTGGAACGTGATGCGTAGCAGAAAGGGGAAGAATGTGAAGATTGACCGCGGACAAGAGGGATTGGAGTTTATGAGTACGATAATCATTTTTAATTAAGCAGGTATTAAAGTCACCAAGCAAAAGCGTATGGTCGTAACTTGGGCTATAAGTGCACAATAGGTTTTCAAGTGAGCTAAAATAATCGATCCGCTTATTCGGGCTATACAACACACCAAGCAGCATTTTTTTATGATGAAGAGTAATTTCTACGAAAAGGTGTTCAGCAGAGTGTGAGTAAGCACTAGGTGATGCACTGATAACCTTGTGCACTATATCGGCACGTAAATAGATGGCAACTCCCCCATATCCCTTGCCGGTACGGTCATTGCGTATAAGTTTGAAACCAGGTAGCGGAAATTGGTAAGAAGAAAGAGAGGGTTTGAGAAGAGTTTCTGAAATGAGAATAGCATCTACAGGGGTACCGCTAAAGGACGCCACGAAATCAGAATAGTGACCAGGAACACTCTGGGCATTAATATGAACAACGTTGAAGTTGTTCGGGAATTTTGAGAAGGATGCCTTTAACTGTTCATGAACAGAGAGCGCAGAGGGCTTAGCAGAAGGTAGTGAGCAGTCGTTATCTCTGTCACTATCACTGTCTGCGCTAAGAAAGTTATCAGATGAAGAACAAGAGAAGAAACTATCGTTAATATCTGCCAAATTATCCATGAATAAATAAAATAATAATTATATAAATAAGTAAAATGTATATGAATAAAATAAAATATTAAAATAACTTAAAGAAATAAATAATTTAAAAACGTAACAAATACGTGGGACACTCAGAAAGTTTTGCGACACTAAAAAAAATTGTTCTACAGGTACATATATTTTTATTAAATCTTTTTAAAGTACTCTCCACCAGCCTCTATACAAAGATTCATGCGTCTGAACCAGTTTTCAAAACACTTTTTCCAGTCCGCCGTAGACACCTCGTTTACAGCCTGCTCGAACGCAGCCAGCGCATCTTCCGGCGACGAAAATTGTATCCCCTTGAGCTGATTTTTTATTTTTGGAAATAAAAAGAAGTCACACGGTGCTAGATCAGGGCTGAAGGAGGGTGACCCAGGAGTTTGACTGGTGTGCTGTCCAGGAAGTCCCTCGTTTTGAGCGCGGTGTGTGCAGGCGCATTGTCATGGTGGAGCAGTAGTCCGCGGAGCCCTGTGTTTGGTCGCTTGTTGCTCACAACAGAAAAAATTTCTGGTAAACATTTGGTAGTATACCATTCGGCGTTAATGCTTCTTTGATCTCGTAAGGGAATTGAGGCCAAGTGGCCAGTCAAATTAAAAAAGCTGGCGATCAAAATCTTCCCCCCGCTTCGAGATCGCTTCACTTTGGTAGGCGTTGGTTCATTTTGAAACACCCAAACTGTCGACTGGCGCTTGGTTTCTGGATCGTAATGATAAATCCAGGACTCATCACCTGTTACGATGTCGTAAACACGCCGAGACGAGCCTGCTTCAAATTTGTTCAGCATATCACGGCACCATTCCACCCGGGCCTGCTTCTGAGCGTCGGTGAGGTAGTGCGGCACCCAGCGCGATACTATCCTCCTCACGCGAAGATGCCCATGTAGAATCTCGTGAACGCTTCCCGATCTAATCTTTAATATGTGCTGAATCTCCTGATATGTAATTCGCCTATTATCTTGGATTAAATTTTTCACTGCTAGCACGTTTTCTTCCGTAATAGCCATCAAAGGGCGACCGCTTCTTTCTTCATCCCCCAAGGTTGGTCGACCGTGCCTAAATTCGTTATACCAACGATACACGGTTGCCTTGGAGGGGCTTTCATCCATAAATGCCATTTGATGTCTATCGAATGATTCATCCGGTTTCAGGCGACACTTGAAATCGTAAAAAATCATAGCTCTAAAATGTTCCCGGCGCAGATCCATTTTTCAGTAAGACACGATACTTTGAATTGGCTCGCAAAAAATGTGGATGGAAATTTTGAAAATGGAACACACATATTTTTACTTACAAGTAATCATATTTTCAAAAAAGATTCTAACCGGCCAGTCTGCCATATATAAAAACTATTTATCGCAATACTTTCTGAGTGGCCTGGTATTTCTAGTGGCTTCTAAAACCTGTCAAACCAACACTTACCGCGGTTTACTGTAAGAAACAGAAGTTCAACATACACTTTACAAAATTACACAAAACAAAATAGGACGAACGCATCAGTAATCGGTATCGGTAATAAATTAAAACGAGAAACAAGTGAGAAATACTGAACGCGTCAAAAACATTGGTAACACATACAAAAACAAAACGAAACGTCAGACTGACAACTGTGACAAGAAAAGAAAAAATCAAAATAACCTCAACACGAAAATTAAAGTAATACTAAACACTAAAAATAATGACAAAAAGTATGCATAAGTGACTAACTTAAGGAGGCAATCGAAGAAATCGCGAATAACCAACCAAACATCACCTTAATTCGGCCGGGTTCTGAGGTTCCGATTGGAAGCAGTTGCGGGCACATTTTTCGAAGGCACCTGAAGAGTACCCTTGGTGATGGCCTGAGTCGGTGCAGCTGGCTTGACTTTCTCTGCCCCAGGAGCTGGTCTGGAGTCCTTCACTGCAGGACACGAAGACATCAGGCTCTGAAGTTCACTCATAACCTCAATCTTCTTGCGCGTTTTATCAGGCAGCAGGATTACAATTTTTCCTTCCGACGACCAGCAATTTCTGACACTGAAGTGCTTACGGGCAACCATAAATACATCGTGCCTGGACTTAGTCAGAAACTCAGAAATTATGATGCCAGTATTCTTGAGTGAAGTCTTTGTGTCCCAAGCGAGGCGACGATGCTCCAAGTCTCGGAAACGAACAAGCACTGGACGAGGCTTCCTTGAAGTGGATCCCAAGCGATGACAGGATTGTAAATCACCCAAGGTAAGGTCCGGCAACTGCATTTTGTCACATAAGATGTTGTGAACCACTTCTTCAATTTTCTCATCTTTTGTTTCAGAGACTCCATGAAATAAAAGCACCTTCCGCCGCAGGAATGTCTCATGTCGATCCTGGCCAAGTGTAAGCAGCTCCGTCTGGGATTTCAGTTTGGACAGGACCTGCCAAACCAAGGTCTTGAATTCCCGGAATTCCCGGGTCAATCCTGCTAAGTCTGGACTGTTTGAAGATGGAGATGATGTCGCCTTTTGTAGCTTCTCCTCAAAGCTTCCCATACGAGAGAATAAAGTCAAGATGTCAGCTGAGTTTGAAGATAGCTGGGATGACAGCTCCATTGTAGTGAAGTGATGATGTGGCTGTGATGTGACTTCCAAAGTGTAGAGTGAAGTGAAAATGTTATATTGCGGGAAGTGTTGACACTTAAACTTATTAACTTATCAGATTCATGTATGAATTTTCACTTTTTAAGTATTTTTAATCAATAAAATTTATAGCTAGTATACAAAAGCTGTTTCTATGGCGACGCTAACCCGCAAAAAAAAAAAAAATTGGTATTTTGACTGTTTTATTATGTATGCTTGTGGCGTGAGTGCTAACAACCTCAAAAGGTTCATACGTTATAAATTGATCGTAAAATTCGTATGCATTTTGGGGGCTGATATAGGACCGGGTACTACTACGGAAAGTTTATGGTATTTCAATTCCGGGATCTCAACATATGATAATGCCGATTTACTGCTGTAATTTAGCGTTATCCGTTATCATATTGGTACACATCAGTTTGGTTGTTAGACTCACCCTGTATACTATTCTCGTGATTTAATAAATGCAACCTTTGGTTGCCTGTTATTACTCATACTTGGCCTACTGAAGTTTTGCTGACGGTAAGTAAACTGCCGGTTAGAATTTATCGTGTATGTATTCGGGCGTTGTTGCTGAGGATTGACATAGCTTGTACTAGACCTGGCATTAGTATTTTGATTCGACCTATGATTGTAATATACTGGATTATTTCCGTGATGCGGATTCCTGTTTCCCGGAAATGTAGGTTGATTTTGTACTGAACTAAATCTAGGATTCTTTTTGTCGTAAACTGAGAGAAAGTTTTGTTCCTCGTTTACGGCAATCAGAGCCTCCTCTAGAGTTGTAATATTTTTTAAACGTAAAACTCTCTTCAAGTGGTTTGGTAAATTGTACATAAAAATATTCTTTTATTGGTTTTTTTATACATTTCTTGTTTGGCTTTACGTACTCGCTCGTGTTCAGTTACCTGACTTATTTTTAACAACAATCCGCTCTGGACGTTCTTAATTCTATGAAAAAAATGTGTGTAACTTTCGCCTCTGTTTATTTTCAATGAATCTAATTCCATTAAAATACTATCTTCGGATCGCGGGTCCCCATAATTTCTAATTAGCACTTCCTTTAGTTCTGACCATAAATTGATATTACCTTGTTCCCCGATTATCAAAGAAACTTCCTTGGAAAGTCTGCTCGTTATAATTTGATACAAATACTCATTTTGCTTTAGATCCCCTTTACATGTATCTAACATGTACTGTACCTTTTTAATGAACATATGTAACTGACTTGCATCGCCGTCAAATATTGGTATTAAATCTATTATTGTTTGATGGACTACTTTTATTCCTTCCATTTTTATGAATTTGCTTTAAAAATGTGTTTACTCTTCTGAGTTTTATTTATTTATATTATTAACGAAAACTTATATTAAGTTACCAGTCGAGCGGAGCGTCTGTCATGGTAAAGAAATAGTTTATAATGTGTATTATAGAGTTAGAAGGCAGAGTGTCCTTTTCAACAAAATAATACAAGTCCCTATATAATATAACATTACGTCTATATTCTTTCCCTGTAGAATCATTCTTGACATCTGCTTCATTATCTTTAGTTCTGATGACTGTGTGTGGCGTTGGATTAAATGTAGGTGTCAATTTATTCTCTTTCACAAAGGTCTTTACATAAACTTTCTCTCCTATTACAATATCAGATTCCTGAGCGCTCCTTTTCCTACCTTCATATTTTTTTTCTTTTCTCTCTTTGTCTTATCTCTTGTTTCAGAAATTTCTTGTTCATTTCCTAAGTGTATAACGATGGCAATTTGTCTTTGAAGACTCTGCTAAAAAATACTTCTGAAGGGATTTGCCCGGTAGAACTGTGTGGTGTACTGTTGTACATTGTTAAACATTGTAGAAAATCATCTTTCCAATCAGTTCTCTGAATTTGGCTTATCTTTAATCTTTTGAGATTACTTATATTTTGTCTTTCTACTTCTCTGTTCTGTTGAGGCCAATGAGAAATTGTGTGAAACAGTCTGTTACCTTATTCTAGGCAAAAGGATTTAATTTCTTTGGAGACATATTTCCTGCCGGTATCACATGTTATGGTGGCAGGGGCATACCTACCCGTGAAAAAAAAATCTTTTAGAATGGCAATAGTGTCTTTTACTGTCATTGATTTCATATCACGTATGTCTATATACTGACTAAAATGATCAACAATAACAAACAAGTAGTGTGTTACATCAGCAACCCTTATGCATACTGCTGATGTAGCGAACCAATCGACAACTTTGCACACGGCACTAGATTGCAACATCGCCGACCGCTTTTTCAGTAAACTGCTGAGGTAGCGGTTAGACTACGGCACGTGTATCGACGCTGGAGCCTACTGGACAAGACACGCCGGGCACTTCTGATTCTGAAATCGGTCAGTCGTCACGTATCGATTAGGCTATAATTTTTCTATGTAATACTTCTAAGTTACTTTTGTAGAACTCTAAATAAAATTAAGTTGCCAAAAGTCTTAGTTTTTTTTAAGAACTCCCGTGTGTCCAACTTAATTGGAAGAAGTTTATTAGGCATCGAATTCCTAGTTGTAACCGCGCGCGTACATTATGGGACCAACCTCAAGGAGAACCTACAGTATCCTGAGTATCATGTGACTACAGCTGGGAGGAGGACATTCGTCGTAGTTAAATTAGCCCTACTGAGCTGATCGAGCTAGGATCTCGCGTAGATTAGGAATAGATAGGAATAGAGCCATAAGTGTAGAATCATTACACTCCAGTGATAGCTTTATTGATTTTGAGCAATTTTCGATAGCAGTTCAAGTTCAAAAAGTTCATGAAACATATTATTTATTTATTTATGCCTTACGACCCGGATTGTATTCATAAAGCCATGCGCTTGGTGCCTGATTTTGACGGCAATCCGAACATATTCACGAGATTTATTAAAATTTGTGACACGTTAGAGCAAGAACTAATAGATAGCAATGACTCGCGAGTGGAACTTGCAAACGTTTTTCTTGCTAACGGCATTTTTAATAAAATCACACGTAAAGCAGCTCGAATAATTAACTCGATTGGCTGTCCCAAAGACTGGCCTTGCATCAAATCTGCTCTCATCAATCATTTCTCTGACCAGAGGGACGAAACAGCCCTCTGCAATGACCTCATGGTTGCGGTGCAGGGGAATAGCACCACAAGAGTTCTACGATAAATGGTATAACGTAATAAACGCACATGTTTTTAAAAAAATAATATCATTTTAAACTGATTGAATCCAATAAAATAAAATATCAATATCTTACAACTTATTTAATAATTTATTTACAATCTATCTAAAAGAATAATAAAACCTTAAAACTAAACTTAAATATTTACATTATAAGCATTTTTATAATTTCCTAACATGAATAAAACATCTACGCTTATTTTCAATTTATAATTTAGCATGCGAACAGTAGCTTCGAGTAAGTTCTTTTGTTTACGCACTGGCGAAAGGAATGCGGCGCAAACTGGTCCCAAAATAAAAAAAATGGGACATTAAGCATTGTCGGATCGACGGTTAACGGATCAGGCTGTTTTTTTTTTTGTAGACAGCTGAGGCAATTACAAAGCACTTCCATGGATTTAGTTTTTTCCAAATATGCCGTATCTACAGAGATAAAAAATAATATATTTTTTTTTGTATGAAAGAAATCATAATTTTGTCATTTTCTTCCAAGATTCAAACGTATTCAAAATAAATCGTAGCACATCTTATAGAGGGACTCTTGTCGTACATTTTTGACATAGACACTCAACTGCGCTTTTTGCGCCTTTAGGAGCTACAGGCACTTTATTTTTTGTTGGTCAGCGGATGAGGCTGATTTTATTGTAGACAGCTGATGCAATTACAAATAACTTTTATGGATTTCGTTTTTTCAAATATGCCTTATCAACACAGAAAAAAAAAAAATTTTTGTATGGACGAAATCATAAACTTGTTATTTTCTTGCAAGATTCAAACGTATTCAAAATAAATCATAGCACAGCTTATAAAGGGAATCTTGTCCTACATTTTTGTCATAGACACTCAACTGCGCTTTTTGCGCCTTTAGGAGCTACAGGCACTTTATTTTTTTTGGTCAGCGGATGAGGCCGTTTTTTTGTAGACAACTGATGCAATTACAAGTAACTTTTATGTTTTATTTTTCGAAATATGTATTATCTACACGAAAAAAATATGAATTATTTTTTGTATGGACGAAATCATAAACTTGTCATTTTCTTGCAAAATTCAAACGTATTCAAAATAAATCATAGCACAGCTTATAGAGGGACTCTTCTCGTACAATTTTGTCATAGGCACTCATCTGCGCTTTTTGCGCCTTTATTAGCTACAGGTACTTTATTTTTTTTTGGTCAGCGGATGAGGCTGATTTTATTGTAGACAGCTGATGCAATTACAAGTAACTTTTATGGATTTTGTTTTTTTCAAATATGCCTTATCTACACACAAAAAATATGAATTATTCTTTACTGACAAGTAGAGTAAATCTTACTAATGTCTTATTCTTTAAAAAAAAACCTTTTTAAATTATATACTTAATTAAAGCAGAAATCTCAAAACATGTACGTACAGGTAAATTATTTTATGACTCATATTTATTTAAATCCATATGAAATACTTGAAAATGAATTATACCAAACATAAAAAAATAAAGTACCTGTAGCTCCCAAAGGCGCAAAAATCGCAGTTTAGTGTCTGACAAAAATGTACGACAAGAGTCTCTCTATTAGCTGTGCTATGATTTATGTTGAATACGTTTGAATCTTGAAAAAAAATATGACAAGTTTATGATATCTTCCCTACAAAAAATAATTCATATTTTTTGTGTGTAGATAAGGCATATTTGAAAAAAACAAAATCCATAAAAGTTACTTGTAATTGCATCAGCTGTCTACAATAAAATCAGCCTCATCCGCTGACCAAAAAAAAATAAAGTGCCTGTAGCTCTTAAAGGCGCAAAAAGCGCAGTTGAGTGTCTATGACAAAAATATACGACAAGATTTCCTCTATAAGCTGTGCTATGATTTATTTTGAATACGTTTGAATCTTGCAAGAAAATGACAAGTTTATGATTTCGTCCATACAAAAATAATTCATATTTTTTTTCTGTGTAGATGAGGCATATTTGAAAAAAAAAACATAAAAGTTACTTGTAATTGTATCAGCTGTCTACAAAAAAATCAGCCCCATCCGCTGACCAAAAAAAATAAAGTGCCTGTAGCTCCTAAAGGCGCAAAAAGCGCAGTTGAGTGTCTATTACAAAAATGTACGACAAGAGTCCCTTTATAAGCTGAGCTATGATTTATTTTGAATACGTTTGAATCTTGGAAGAAAATGAGAAAATTATGATTTCTTTCAAACAAAAAAATAATAATTATTTTTTTATCTCTGTAGATTCGGCATATTTGGAAAAAACTAAATCTATAGAAGTGCTTTGTAATTGCATCAGCTGTCTACAAAAAAAAAATCTGCCTGATCCGTTGACCGTCGATCCGAAAATTCTTAATGTCCCATTTTTTTTATTTTGGGACCCGTGTGCGGCGGCGTATTGGCCGGTGACCGATTCGACCTCCACTCAGACGCTTGCCCGCAGCCGTAGCAGTATTGGTTTGATCACTCCGAGCGCCTTTGTCTCGTTTCGATCCTTAATTGCGCAGTTTAATCTTCGATATTTGAATTTTGTTATAAAAAAGGGCTAGACATACTTCTAGTTCCGAGTTTTTGTAAATAAATACGCGGAGAGTGAACCCCAAACTGGGTAAGTACTTAGAATGAATAGTGAACATTGTTTCTTTGTATTTGTGTTGCGAGTGTTTTTTCAGGAAAGTATTTGTAATAATTTATAATTTAAATCAGTTCATCCTTGCTATTTTTAATTGTAACTTGCTGAATTACCATAATCATTGTAATATTTCGCTATGGCCTTTATTGCATCAGCCATTTTATATTTTCCTAGTTGCATATCTTTATCTTCATTTAAAAAAATCTTAAATAGCAGCAAATTTCCTTTTATTAATTTTGCCTATTTCATTATTTTAAGAAGTATTCAAATCATTTGACATTTTCTAACCTTATTCATGTGAACTCTACTTAGCCGCAGGTCCCTAAAATGTCGTTGGTGGTGCCGATTGTCTCGGAGGCTTTACTGACCCGATTTGTCCGTGGCCTTCCAGGGTTTTTACATCCAGATTGGAAATTCCGGGTTCGAGTTGGACCGCATTGACCAGCTCACTACTTCGCTTATCATCGGGAACCTGAGCTACCCTCTTCTAAGCAAAAAGCCCACGCTTGGGACAGGAAATCGTCTGTCGCGTCACCATCTATCCTCCTTACAGGGAAGTGCGGATTAGTGTTAAAATCAGACTTATCGGTACGGATAATTTTAATAAATGGTTTTTTTTTCTTTATTGTGGACAACCTAGTTTCAATTATCCTTTCCTTACCCTTATTAGGGTAAAGATAAACTAGGGACGTTACACTGGCGCCCAAAGTGGATAAAATAAGTCTGATTTTGCCTGGTTAGTAGTTTGTATGTGTCTTTTTGTAAACCAAGCGTTGTTTTAATGTTAATTAAAACCGAACGGAGTCTATATTGAAAATTCTGATTCTTATTAATCAGTAGATAGATCTAATTATTTTAATATTATTTGGTTGTTTTTTTGTATTGTTGTTAACATTGTTCACTATTCACCGTACTTGTGACATTTATCGCGTTTTATAATATCGCGTTGTTATTATTATTACTATTTTTTTTTACTTTCATGTTGGACTGGGAGCGTTTGAAAAACGTAGAATGTGCCAGCTGCCCTTCGTCCCGGGCATGTTGTAGAAACCAACAAAAGGGATTCGAGGGTTACAGTGGCTTACAACTTTTCACTGCGATACGCATTACAAAATAAAATGACCCTCATTTTTTTTTTCTCTCACTGCCATTCCCCTTAGGAATAGAGGCGTGAATTTATTTATTTATTTTATGTTAATCAATTTTATTTATTTTATTGGAGGTAAATTAACGAAATGAATAAGATAAAATTTCTTGCACTTTAAAAATCGGAACTTGAGCATGATGTGGCGATAAGGGGTACCACGCTTGCTACTAAAGTCGCTGACCTTAGGAAACTGATTGATTTTAAAGTTGGTGGTTGACTGGCCTTCTGAGGAAGTATTAGAATCATCTTTTTCGGTTAATGAGGATCTTGTGGTTTGTTTAGATGTTTTGGGTAATGTTTAAAAGAATCTCAAAGACCCTTAACCGGATTTTGCACTCGTGAAGCGTACCAAGAACTTACTTAATCATTTAATAATAATAATAATAAAACATGTTACCATACCATACCATAGATTACGTCGGATTGTTGCAACCGAGGAAACTAAAAATCAGTACGACGAAACTATAACATTATATAAGGATTTTTTAGTCAAATTTGAATCTTTTAGTGCAAAAAGTGTTGACTCGTTTTCGGGTCTTTCTACCTTTTTTGCAGGAGAATTCTTCTGGGAATTCTATGCCAGTTAATAGTGCATAATCTTTCTCGAATCCTTCATTACAACAAGAGACTGCTTCTGAACATCCAATGCCGGTCATAAATGTTTCTTGTGACCGTGGCAATACTTCGGATCTAGGTAAACTCAAATATAACGGCGAAACTTGCGTACGTGCTTTCATTGAACGCGTCTCTGAATACTGCAGTGCTAGAAATGTTTCCGACGCTAAGCTTCTTTCATTTGCCGCGGATTTTTTTACCGACAAAGCACTTCATTGGTATAGAAGTGTAAGGGATCAGTTGTCATCTTGGGAGGACCTCAAGTCTTAATAAAAAAAAAAGATTTTGACAAATTGGATTTTGATTACCGTCTTTTAAATGAAATTCGTTCTCGTACTCAAGGTCAGACGGAATATATTACCATTTATTTGTCGATCATGTCTGGTATGATCGCGAGACTTTCAAATCCGTTGTCTGAAGAGGACAGGCTTGAAATAATATTGCACAACATCCGGCCGTGTTACGGAAGTACACTTGCCTCTTCTACTGAGATCAATACAATCGTTTAATGGAGGACACTTTGTCGCAATTATGAGACTTTTCAATCTCGGCTTTCACACTTTCATGAGCCCGCTAAGGTGACACATGATACTTTAGCTCCTGAGTTTGCTTATACAAGTAAACAAAATGCAGAGAAAACATAATATTATTCAAACAAGTACCAAAACACCTTATAATAACAATAGTAATTACTTATCAACATTAAAATCAAAATTACAATAAGTCATATAATGCAAACAGATCAAATTATAATAACAATTCTAAACGAGAGTATGTCCAAGATGCCGCGTGAATTCTCACAACATTCGGCAATGCACGAATCCTGACAGGTCTATTCTGTGTTACCATTGCGGTTTTAGGGGTGTCAAGTGTCCTGATTGTCCTAAATGTAACGGAAACACTAACGTTGTTCCTCAGCCAAAAAAAACTAGTAGACCAGAATTGTAGTTCTCATTTCCATGCCGACGATTAAAAAGACTTGCTCACAGCAGTTAACAGTTTTTCACGGTGTACAGGATCTCTTCAATTCTGGATTCTAAGTCTTCAAATGATAACAGACACTATGTTTCTGTTAAAGTTAATGATATTTTGGCTTGTGGACTTTTGGACTCAGGATCAGCGGTAACATTGATAGGTAAGGTAACTCGCACAAAGTTTTACATGAAAGTGGATTGAAAATGAATGTTGACGAAAAAATTACAATATCTGCTGCTGGTGGCCAGTTAATTAGGAGTATAGGTTACATATTTTTGCCTATACATTTTGAAAACGATTTTCACATAATAAAAACTCACGTAGTCCCGGAAGTTAAAAAAATCCCTCATTTTAGGCATAGACTTCTGGCGTGCTTTCTAACTTCTACCAAAATATTTAGGAAGTATTAAAATCACTCTGTCTGGTGTTCCATTATCGGAAATAAAGGTCAAGGAATCAAAGGGAGATGATGTGTTTTTGAATTCCTACAATAATTTGGATGATTCGCAAAGGTCGATAGCTGATAACCTTGTACAGCAATTTAAAGAAATCTCTTTGGAAACTAAAGGTTTGGGTAGGACTAGCGTTGCCAGGCGTCCAGCTTTAGCCGGACATAGTCAGGCTTTTTGATTGCCTGTCCGGCCAAAATAAGCGTCGTCCGGCCTGTCCGGCTTTTGTTAGGCTTTTTAGATTTCAAAATTCGCGCGCATCGAGACCGAATTCGCGAATGAAAGAAGCCGGCGCCGCGCCATCGCCGGCCGGCCGAGCGAGGGCGAGCGCTGTTGCCCCCGCCCACCCGCTCCCCTGCGTCGCCTGCCTGCGCCACTGCACACATTCTAACATTTCTAACGCTCAGTCGCTACCAGGGTTTTTTCACTCAATACATTGCGTTTTTGTATGAACACTCGTCGAGCGATTTCTTTTCCTCCGCTCACGATAGATGGCGCTATAATCGGTGAAAAACTTGTGTATTTTACATAAAAATATTGTATATTATATTATTTATTTTTTAATATGCTGCATAAAATGTGGAGTTTATAAAATTATATAATGCAAAATTATCTAAAATGAAAAAATTATCTAAATTATTTACATCGAAACAAGTTTACATATTAATGACTGTATTACAGCAACACTAAAAAAATATGACTGTTCCATTTGACGCAATGTGACTAATAGTTCTAACTTTCTATTAGCACGAAATCATGTTAGTGTTTTTAAATAATATTAATTTATTATGTATATTTCACTTATTTCAATAATTAAGTTTAATTGAAAAACGTTACAATCGAGCAATGTTTTAATTTTGCAAAAATATTTGACACTGGTTATTTTTCTATAAGCTTGTAGAGGAACGGAATTGACAATTGCAAGACAATCAAATCACGGGCGGTAATCTCCTTAAGCAGCCTGTAGACGTTCAAATAATTTGTCAAATTTTACGTGTTTGGCAAATTATTTGACAGTCTGCGGATATGTTTGACGTGTTTGTCAAGCAAACTACGTGTTTGGCTGTTTATTCGAAAGATTTGATTGACGGCATGCTTGTCAAACATGTTTGAAGGTGTACGGTCATGTTTGTCAAACAAACTCGCCATTTTCGTGCGACCGCCGCTGAGACAGGTTGTACGTTTGTCTAAGGTTATATTCGTATACAACAAAATCAAAATGGCTGACTTGAGTGACAAGGAGTATCAACTGTACTTTATATCTTTATTTAGAGATTTACCACAACTGTGGAAAGTAAAATTCAACGAATATAAGGATAAACATAAAAGAGACCTAGCTTTGAAGAAAATGGTTCAAGTATTAAAAGTTTGTCGTCCACAAATTACCGAAGAGGATGTTAAGAAGAAAATAAATATTCTGCGTACGACTTTTAATCGTGAGAATAAAAAAGTTAAAAGTCTAGGGTTTCTGGCTCCTCCACAGATGATCTATATGTGCCTAGCCTATGGTATTTTAAGGAATTGCAGTTTTTAGAGGATCAGATGGAACCGGAATCAGGAATTGGCACAACTGGAAGCGAGGTAAGCAGTGTTATTTTTTAATAAGTGCTTAAGTGCTCATTGAGTAGGTACTAGACTAAAAATAAAATAAAAACTTTGTTTATACTTAGTTTAATATATTAAAATTATTTAGTATACATATCAAATTTTCATAATCAACACACATCATTGCAAGCACTTGTCTTGCCATGGCACTGCTCCAACTGTATTAAAGTACTGGCAAAAATCGTCTCGAATTTGTTTTGCTTGCAGTGCAGAATTTCCTGCTCGACTTCGTTCAATGCTTTGCAATTGGTTTGGGTCATTTCTCCATGTGCCTGGTGTTATAGTACCACTAGCACAATCTTCGACATCTACATCTCCATGGCGAATGTATTGCCTCTGTTTCACGAGCAAATTGTGCAAATGACAACATGCCATCACTATAGTTTTTGCTTTATTGGGTGAAAGGTTAATAGGTTTTTTAAAAATCTTGAACCGTGATACAAGAATCCCAAATAGATTTTCCACTATACGACGCGCACGAGATAAGCGGTAGTTAAATCGTCTTCGGTCGTCATTGAGAATATTCTTGTGATATGGTTTCATAAAATTTGGGAGCAGCTGAAACGCCTCATCCCCTACGAAAACAAAAGGCATTTTTTTTTCTGAATTTGGTAATTTTTCAGGCGGTGGAATTTGCAGTTGCTTCTTTTCAAACAGATCCCAAAATTTTGTATTTTTAATCACTCCTCCATCAGATACTCTTCCATTAGTTCCAACATCAACAATTATAAATTCATAGTTTGCGTTAGCTATGGCCATTAGCACTATGCTAAATGTTCCTTTGTAATTGTAGTATAAAGAACCGGAATCCTGAGGCTTTTCAATTAACACATGTTTCCCATCCACTGCTCCAATACAATTGAAAAAATTCCATCTATTGCCAAATGGTTGGCTAGTTTTTTCCAATCATTTTCTGTTTTGGGTAGCTGTAACAAAAAAAACATACACATGAAAAATTATAATTATTATAATATACCTATTCATTAACATTTTAATGTAACACAATTTTGACTACACAGTAATTTCTATTATTTTTTATTACTCATAATTTAATTTTTGTTTCAGGAATCATCAGCACAAACAGAATCTGCTACACAGTCAGATATTTTAACACAACCAGGGACTGCTACACAATCAGGGACTTCTACACTACCAGGGTCTTCTACACAACCAGAGACATCACAACAATCGACAGCACTACCAGCATAAAAAAAAGAGAAATGATTTGCAAACTGAGTTGATGTTGTTAGCTAAGGCACATTTTAAACACCAGAGAGTGAATTTCAAATAATGGCGAAAAACTGGGCTTTTAAATTACAACGTATGTCAAGAGAGCAACAAAGACTTGCCGAGAAATTTATAAACGACATACTGTTTGAAGGTGAAAATGGCAATCTTAATAGAAATTCTGTGATGGTAAATGCTGCTCCAGCTTCCTTATCTCTTAGTTTTAACCATTCTCGTGTCCAACGTCTTTTTTTCTTCTGTTTTATACACATCGCCAAAGTCAATGCAAGAAATGCTTTGTCAACGTTACTCATCGGAGCGTGATTTCACGGCGAAAACTGCTTTGAAACTGTCCTGTTTGTTTCACAAACTTGTTGTTGTGTGTGCGCTGATATTTGATGAAAACTTACAAACAAAACGTAAAGTTTAACAAACATGTTTGAACGTTTACAGGCTGCTTTAGAGAAAAATCTAACTTATGTCTATGGTATTGTCTACGGGCGCTTATGATATATGACAGGTGCGTACAAGCGCGACGCACAGTGGGCTGAAATTAGCGTTTCATAGACATTCAATATATATTTTTTAAGTGACGTTTTTTTTGCTTGTAAACGATTGAGGATACCTACTATATGCCTTATATAAAGAACTTTCAGGTTTAAAAAATTTGTATGGAGTCGGCATAATAAATGATGATGTCTTCATTATCACACAATTGCGCGTTATATCCTCTTAGGTTATTAATAAGTGAATTATTTTGGATTTTCCGACATACTCCATGTTGAGGCCAAACTTGCGCCTTTTTAAAAAAAATCCTTAAAAGATTTTTTTTATTATTTTTTTTTCATTTTAAACTAATATTAAGCTTAACATGGATGTATGTATACAGACTAGCGCCTTTAAAATTTATTTTTTCCAAAATTACCATTTTTTTTTGTTTATGTTTTTGTTTTTAACTAATATTAAAGCTTAACATGGATTTACATAGACTGGATATTTACGAAAATTAATTGTGTGCAATATTAGATAGTGAAAATTGCTTAAAATCTCATTAGCTGTAATTAAAAATTGGCTAAAAAGTTAAAAGTTGGCTTGAGGCTGATGTTGATTGGCCGAGTTGATTAAAAGAAAATATAAAATCAATTACTCAGCATGAGGGAAGCCCTATAGTGCTACTTTCGGAGCCATCATCAAGCGCTACTGCTTCTCTTTTGGAGCCATCTACATCATCAATTGGAACTATGACGAAAAGAAAATTCTCAAATCGTAAACCTTTTGAAGACTTGGCAACAAAGCAGAAAAAGAGGCGAAGTGGAGACCTAACAACGGACAGAGATTCCAGTGAGCTCGTATTTGCAACTATTTCTAAGTTGAAAGATGAAGGCCAAAACAACATTGCTTCTGTGATTGAATATATGGTGAAGCACCCAGAATCAGTCGAAAAACTTCAAGATTTAATTACAAAACCAACAAGTAAAGAAACGTTTTCACCCCAAAAAGCACTTGGTTTCCTGATATCTCTGAAATTATCAAAGTGGTAATATATAACATTGCGAGAATCAGCAATTCGAGAAGGCCTTAAGAACTTGTACCCTTCGTATTACCACGTGCAAAAAGAGAAGAATGTGTGCTTTCCACCTGAACCAAAAAATTCAATTACGGTGACAGATTCTTCAGCAAAAATTTCACTGCAAGCTTTGCTAGATCTGACAGCAAATAGAATAATTAAATCTTTGCCAGAAAGTATACAAAATAAAGAACTCATTTTAATATCAAAATACGGTTTCGACGGAGCATCCAGTCAAAGCAGATACAAACAGAAGATGGATTCTATACAAGATGACTCTAGTATCTTCATGACTTCGTTATCACCACTGAAAATTACATGTGAAGACATCACAGTTTGGGAGAACCCGAAACCGTGCTCAACAGCGTATTGTCGTCCAGTACAGTTTACCTTTGTTAAAGAAAGTGAAACAGTGGTGAAGGTAGAAAATGAAAGAGTCAAATTTGTTTGTT
Organism: Scrobipalpa costella; assembly: GCA_949820665.1. Classification (NCBI taxonomy): domain Eukaryota; kingdom Metazoa; phylum Arthropoda; class Insecta; order Lepidoptera; family Gelechiidae; genus Scrobipalpa; species Scrobipalpa costella. The sequence goes on from OX463309.1 coordinate 12,731,455, forward strand.
AAGTAGTGCTATTAAATTTTAAATATTTCATCAAGAACATTATTTTTATTTGTTTCAGGTTGAAACATGGACCGAAAACAAAAAATACTGCTCATTAGTTTTCGATGAAGTAGCTCTAGAGCCAGCTTTGACTTACGACAAGCACAGTGATAGAATCGATGGATTTGTTGAATTGAACGACAAATCAACTGAGTTAGCTGATCATGCTCTCGTATTTATGTTACGAGGAGCAATTCACAAATGGCAACAACCTGTTGCTTTCTATTTTTGTAAAGGAGCAACATCTGCAATTCAGTTGAAAAACATCATCAAGATAATAGTAATTTCTGTGGCTGATACTGGACTCTTGCCGATCGCTCTAGCTTCCGATCAAGGGTCAGCATTTCAATCAGCCATAAAGAGCCTACAAGAGGACACAAGACGAGAACAAATCAAAGCTGGTGGGAAAATTGGTAAGTGTGTATTTTACTATGTCATATTCTATTCATACTCTAATAAATATTTTAAGATTCTATCTTATAATTCTTTAATACATATATTCCATTATTTTCACATGATGTGATAGTCATCAACGGGAATACATTAAGTGTCATATATGATCCCCCACACTTAATCAAAGGGTTAAGAAACAATTTTTTGACCAAGAACATAAAATACAAAGGAAAAATTTCGAAGTGGGATGACATCATAGAAGTGTATAAAACTGATTGCAACCATGCACAAATGAGGTTGCTTCATAAATTAAATGATGAAGATGTCATTCCAGAAAAAATAAAAAAGATGAAGGTAAATATTGGTTAATTATATTGATAATTATTGCTTAGGCAATTGTTTCATAACTTTTTCAGAGTGTTATGTTTTGTGTTTTTATCCACTCTACATATGCGGCATATACAATCTAATCACATTTTTTTCTATTTTAGGTGAAAAACTGTATCAGAGTCTTCAGCAAAACAATGGCAGCTACTTTGTCATACACTGCTCAGTTTTGTAAGTATTTTACTAATTAATAGTAATTTATTTTGAAGGTTAATAATATTAAAAACATAAATTTATTTGTTGTAGCTCATTACGGGGACGGAAATAAAGTAAGCCCAACCTTAAAAAATACTTCAGAAATAGTATCTTTTTTTGACGACTTATTCGACAGCGTCAATGGATCAAGCCTGCGCAACAAAAATAACAAAGGAAAGCCTCTACGTCAGGCAGTAACTGAAACCTCAGAGCACCATAAATTATGGAAAGATGCTATTGAAAAAAATAGAAAATATTAAATTTGTTACAACAACAGGTAAAGAGACATCTGTGCCCTCTTTAATTAATTGGGCTACGACTTTGAAAAGTTATCAAATGTTGTGGCAATTTTTTTAATCTAAAAATGTAAAAATTATGCGTCCCGGATTATTCAATTCTGACCCACTAGAAAACTTTTTCGGTCAGGTCCGGGCATATAATTTAAGAAACAATGACCCAAATTGTCACACATTTAAATGCACATTTAGGTCATTATTGATAACAAGGTTTATTAAATTTCATTCAGAAAACTACAACTGTGAAGAGGATTAAAAACATTGTTTGATAATAATGATAATGATAACAAAGATGAAAATGTATCTGAAAACGTTGAATCACCGGAGTCCTCCACAAACAAAGTAATTGTAAACACTGCATCCAGTGAGAGGCTGTCTGTCCACTCACGCGCATACACCACAGGATGGGTTGTCAGAAAAATAAAAAACAAAATTTCATGCAACCAATGTATTCAAAATCTTACTTCAAACGAAATATCTTCAATTCATAACTGGATTAATCATAGGGAATATAAAGCTATAAAACAAATGAAACTAACCTACCCTGCGGAGCATGCCGTGTGTCTTCGGAATAATTAATGAAGAAGCGAATACATATTTGGACAGGCAACCTCATACAAAAAATGTCATAAGCGAAATCAAGATGAGAATCAAATCAAAATATTCCTGTGACTTTTTGGAATGTGACAATCATAAAGATGCTGTGTGTGATATGTTTCTGAATAATACGTTAAGATTAACAGTGTTCAATTGGTGCAACTCGATTAATAAAATTTTAAAAGGCACAGATGTCTTCAGATTACAAAATAAAACATTACCTAGTATGCATGAAAAAGCGTATAAGAAGTACATGACAAAACTTAAAAATAAAAAGATTAATAAATAACTACGTGTGTATTATTTATTTTATCTCGGATATCAATTCATAAAATTTTATTTTAATTAAAATCATAATAAAAAAGGCATTTCAGAGCCAATACTCCTAAAAGCCTAGATTCCAAAGCCGGGTCGGCTGAAAGACTAGTTTCCATGCCAAGACTTAAAAAATAATAAGGCGCTCTTTAATAAAAAAGTTATAATGTCATAATCGATATGTGAGGGTCATTATTTTTTTATGAGAGATTTCCGTCTGAACCGTCAGGTTCTCTACTAAGTCTGTGAAGACAATTGTCTGTTTGCAAATAATGGCCGGCTGCTTTTCTAGTTTTCTACGAATTCTATTGTTAATTTTCAAGGCAATTGTATGTATCCGTGGTATTTTTTGTAGATTGTTGGCCAAAGAAGAATGGGCTTTTTCGTCTCCGTTCCCCGTTGAGTGCGTTTCGGAATATGGTGCTTGCGATTGTTAATCTACGACGACACGGCTGTGTCTTACGGATCTTGGTGACTGTGCTCTTATTCGATAACCCCGCTTCCTCTCTGGACTCCGACGTTCGTGTTTGTTTTGTGTTGAGCCCGGCTACGATATATGGACTGTGTATGGTGCTGTGTACCGTACTGTAGTAAGTATAAGTAGTACTTACACATTCAACTATTTAATTGAATCCTGTAAAATGATATTAACTCTTGTAGCATACCGCCGCGCGACATTGTATCTATCTGTCCAACTCCAATACAATTTGAATAGTAGATGTGGTAAAAATAAAATACTACGGGGGCTGTATGGCATGGCTAAATGGCTATGCAGGTAGATAATCAAGCTCTATACTAGTAGGTACCTACCTATGTATTACCTTGATTTTGTTCATTGTATTGTGTTGAGACACAACACATCTAGTGAGCGGTTTAGATATTGTTCACCACATCTAGTAGGCGGTTTAGATATTTCTTATAGAGCATAAGTATGGTTAGTAAGTTGCCAGTGGAATTTCAAGTTCATGCTCTAGTTTGCTCTCAAGCCAATGTACCAACTTGAATGCACTTGCTCTACTTATGCATTGTAATAAATAACCACTGTCTTAATGTGAACCGTCCATAATGCCATGGAATTTTTTTACATGTGTAGATTGGTTCCCTTGAAGCCGAGTCTCCAGCACACTGACAAAACATGCAGGGCAGGGAGGAGATGTGATCCTCAAGTGTTTCCCTTCCCTTCTCTGCCTATGTTTTGTCAGCTGTTTGTGCGCTGGAGACTCTGCTTAAGAATTATTATTATACTGATCAGTCTGTACTGTATAGCTAGCAACTTAAATACCTATGATTGATTATACCTATGATTCGCCTTAATGTAATATTTGTGTTTGCAGTCTTAGTATTTTCGTCATTGCTGTCATACAGATTCTTGGCAACCTTAATTTGAATATAAAGATTATTTAATCACCTACTCTCAGTGTTACTCTTTTGACTACTCTGCAGTACGGCTAATAGACCTTTGACGATTTTTGGCCCAAGGCCCTATTTCATAAACGTGACAATCCGACAATTTTGTAAATTTTTGACAAATAAGTCTAGTTGTCGCGACAGATGCCGTTACATAAACATGACAATATTATCCAAATGTGACAGGTAGAAAGTAACAAAATTGTCGACTAATAACTGCGTTTCATAAAAGCCTAAAATTGTCAAAAACCATTGTC